>OX419205.1:5880833-8810000 GCA_948465475.1 Thalpophila matura | reverse complement strand
TTATAGGTAGTACTAGTAACATAGTCTTTTCACACAAAACAAATCATGAAAATATCTTAAGCGATTTGAAAGTAATTAGGTTTTTATGTTTTGGGTAGACAGTAATATTCATGAATTTATTTCATTAAGTATTTTACTACAATAGTTAAATATTCACAGGTACGATTGGTTATGTATATATATGTTATATATTTATATGTTCTAGTTTAACATAAAAAAATTGCACAACTAATCTGCATTATTTGACGGTGAAATAAGAGATTTAAAACTTGAGATTTACGGCCGTTACCATTTACCGTCGCCTTAAGTCAAGGTGATAGGTATGTAAAGTGTAGTGAATAAAATATTATTTTTCACTTTTGAGTTCATTTTTTTGAAGGCGGTTCTTTTTTCTTAGAAAAAAAAATTTCATTTTCTTTTTTTCATATTCTTACCAATATTTTTCTTTTTAACCGACTTCCAAAAAGGAGGAGGTTCTGCATTCGGTTTTTTTTTTTTTTTTTTTTTTTTTTTTTTTTTAATGTAAGTACACCGATTACTCCGTGGCTTATGAGCCGATTTACGTGATTCTTTTTTCATATGGTAGATAAACCTCGCGCGGTGGTCCCATATAAATTTTATTAACTTTGGTTGAGTAGATTTTTAACCAGGTGTAATAAACTGTATTTTTGGTGTATCTCGATGACATCATGACGATGATGAAAAAGTGATTTTGTGTAGGTACATGAATTCCTGAACGTAATCGATCTCGATATTATGCATACATAACATTGCGCCGATATTTCCCGCAAGGTTAGACAGAGGTGTATAGTACACACAATTTTTTCATGCTTAAGTCGCATTTGATAGAAGGCCAAGGAGCGAGCCTATTGCTATTACAAACTGAAAAAACACTGTTTTAGGGTTCCGTAGTAAAACTAGGAACCCTTATAGTTTCGTCATATCCGTCTGTCTGTCCGTCTGTCTGTCCGTCTGTCTGTCCATCTGTCCGTCTGTCACACCCTCGTCAAATCTACAGTTCATAACCAATTTGTATCAAACTTCGTAGGTAGATGTATTTTATAAGCCGCCATTAAGGCCTATAGTGAAATTACGAAAAATAAAATTATTAGGGGGGGCTCCCATACATGAAACTGAGTAATGAAAAAAAATATTTTCGCGCACCCCACCATGTGGGGTATCGTTAGATAGGTCTTTGAAAATAACATGAAGGTTTCTAGATACCTTTTTTATTTAAGTGCATATTGAGTGAACTAGGAGCTCCCAAAGTCGTTAACAATGTGTCCCCCCCCCCTGTAATTTTTCAACCGCGCTATCGAAAAATCTGAAAAAAATCAAGCTTATAGCACTTAATAAAAACTTTCGATTGGAATTAGTTTGAACAAGATACGTCAATAAATATTTGAAATATTCACTATTTTCCATTTTGAGTTTGACAACCGTAAAAATAATAATATTTCATAATAATATTATGAAATACAAACTTGTAGGGTAGGTGCGTCGGTTTCCCGTCCAGCGTCCATAGGCGGACATTTCGAGGATGTGCTGCACAAATATTAAGAAAATAAGAGTTCTATCCTTCAATTCCACTTGAAATACGGCTCTAGGAAGAAAAGGATAGCTGTTCCATTCTGACCTAGTAAAATTAGTTACGTAGTATTACCCAAATATGCACAAATCCTCATTCAATTCACCGTTAGCACCGCCGGTGCACATGCGTTGGCAAAACTAGCGAAAAAATAGTGAGCACGTATTGCTTGCAAGGTAAGTATTTCTGGTTTTATTTATCTGTGACATGTTTTTTTTGTTTTAATTGCTAGTAATGCATTATTACAATGCATTTTGATAAGTCTTTTTCAATCATATTCAAAAACTTGTTAGATATTTAGTGTCCGCGAACTAGAATAGTAATTCTTTAAAAATGTTAGTTTACGGCCTGGTGGACGCATATAGACATAAAAAATAATAACATCTTTAATTTTTTTTAGTATCTTATTAATATGGGTTAGGATCGAAATTCTTTCTTTCTCAACCAATGTCGGCACATACCTTGTTGCCACCTGATAAAAGACTGTTAATACGGTGAACGAAACCCCTCAAAGTCAAAAGTCAAAGTCAGCCTCATTAATTCTCAACGCTTCCGACATACGGTACCCAAGTATTTCTAGGTTTCAGTTGCGGAGAGAGATCTAAGGTATATGGAATCCATGAGTTGGGATCCCAGGGATTCCATCTCCGCTCGCTTAAACCATGGATGACTGCACATTAATTTGTTGTTCTCGGTGTTGTTGCACTGGATTGTTGTTCTCGGAATGCCAATAATGCCATATTTTCTGTTTCCCTTGTTGTCTAGTATCCTCCTACTCTAATCCTTTAAACGCCAACTGAAAGATATTATATTAATAAATAAAAATATGCTTGTGAATAATTATCAATATTGTTCTTTTTACCCGACTGCGGTGAAGCCCAAAAGGAGGGTAATGTTTTTCACCTTTAGGTATGTTAATTAGGAACTTTGGAGGACATCTATAAAAGAAACATTAAAAATATAATACTTATTAACTTCAGTGGTTGAAAACTGAGACATCATAGTGCCATATTCTATTGGCGGCCATTGAATTCCCATACATTTTGTATGGCCGGAAAAAACACGATTTATTTATATTTAGGCGGACGTAAACTACCAGCGATGTAACAGTATATAAAAGAAATATTATTTAAAAGAATTTCGATCCTAACCCATATTAATAAGATACTAAAAAAAATTAAAGATGTTATTATTTTTTATGTCTATATGCGTCCACCAGGCCGTAAACTAACATTTTTAAAGAATTACTATTCTAGTTCGCGGACACTAAATATCTAACAAGTTTTTGAATATGATTGAAAAAGACTTATCAAAATGCATTGTAATAATGCATTACTAGCAATTAAAACAAAAAAAACATGTCACAGATAAATAAAACCAGAAATACTTACCTTGCAAGCAATACGTGCTCACTATTTTTTCGCTAGTTTTGCCAACGCATGTGCACCGGCGGTGCTAACGGTGAATTGAATGAGGATTTGTGCATATTTGGGTAATACTACGTAACTAATTTTACTAGGTCAGAATGGAACAGCTATCCTTTTCTTCCTAGAGCCGTATTTCAAGTGGAATTGAAGGATAGAACTCTTATTTTCTTAATATTTGTGCAGCACATCCTCGAAATGTCCGCCTATGGACGCTGGACGGGAAACCGACGCACCTACCCTACAAGTTTGTATTTCATAATATTATTATGAAATATTATTATTTTTACGGTTGTCAAACTCAAAATGGAAAATAGTGAATATTTCAAATATTTATTGACGTATCTTGTTCAAACTAATTCCAATCGAAAGTTTTTATTAAGTGCTATAAGCTTGATTTTTTTCAGATTTTTCGATAGCGCGGTTGAAAAATTACAGGGGGGGGGGACACATTGTTAACGACTTTGGGAGCTCCTAGTTCACTCAATATGCACTTAAATAAAAAAGGTATCTAGAAACCTTCATGTTATTTTCAAAGACCTATCTAACGATACCCCACATGGTGGGGTGCGCGAAAATATTTTTTTTCATTACTCAGTTTCATGTATGGGAGCCCCCCCTAATAATTTTATTTTTCGTAATTTCACTATAGGCCTTAATGGCGGCTTATAAAATACATCTACCTACGAAGTTTGATACAAATTGGTTATGAACTGTAGATTTGACGAGGGTGTGACAGACGGACAGATGGACAGACAGACGGACAGACAGACGGACAGACAGACGGATATGACGAAACTATAAGGGTTCCTAGTTTTACTACGGAACCCTAAAACAGTGTTTTTTCAGTTTGTAATAGCAATAGGCTCGCTCCTTGGCCTTCTATCAAATGCGACTTAAGCATGAAAAAATTGTGTGTACTATACACCTCTGTCTAACCTTGCGGGAAATATCGGCGCAATGTTATGTATGCATAATATCGAGATCGATTACGTTCAGGAATTCATGTACCTACACAAAATCACTTTTTCATCATCGTCATGATGTCATCGAGATACACCAAAAATACAGTTTATTACACCTGGTTAAAAATCTACTCAACCAAAGTTAATAAAATTTATATGGGACCACCGCGCGAGGTTTATCTACCATATGAAAAAAGAATCACGTAAATCGGCTCATAAGCCACGGAGTAATCGGTGTACTTACATTAAAAAAAAAAAAAAAAAAAAAAAAAAAAAAAAACCGAATGCAGAACCTCCTCCTTTTTGGAAGTCGGTTAAAAAGAAAAATATTGGTAAGAATATGAAAAAAAGAAAATGAAATTTTTTTTTCTAAGAAAAAAGAACCGCCTTCAAAAAAATGAACTCAAAAGTGAAAAATAATATTTTATTCACTACACTTTACATACCTATCACCTTGACTTAAGGCGACGGTAAATGGTAACGGCCGTAAATCTCAAGTTTTAAATCTCTTATTTCACCGTCAAATAATGCAGATTAGTTGTGCAATTTTTTTATGTTAAACTAGAACATATAAATATATAACATATATATACATAACCAATCGTACCTGTGAATATTTAACTATTGTAGTAAAATACTTAATGAAATAAATTCATGAATATTACTGTCTACCCAAAACATAAAAACCTAATTACTTTCAAATCGCTTAAGATATTTTCATGATTTGTTTTGTGTGAAAAGACTATGTTACTAGTACTACCTATAATATTGCCTGTTACTTTTTTTTATTTTATATTTTAGATACTAAAAAGTAATATTACGTCTATTTCGGCACAGCGCGCTCCTTGACAGGCGAGTCGTATTACTAGGTGGACGTATGTCGCGTTGCTTGAGCTCAGCGCAGAACACTCAAGCTATACTATGCAAATCACTCAAGGCCGTTGGCAGTTATCAGCGCCTTAATTTTAAAACAATGATTTAGGAACCAATTACAAAACCCAAATAATACCTACCTACTATTTTTTTTTTTTTAAGTCGGCGCCAAAGTCCAACATTATTTAGACAAAAAACACTCAAGACAGTATTGAAAGTAAACGAAACTTAAACAATCACGAAATATTTACAATAGCAACACCCTAATTTACATAAAAATACTTCTAAGATAGTACAAAACAAATAACAAAACCTAAACGATCATGAACTATTTACAATGATGAAATCTGAAGCATAAAAAACTTAGAAATACCTATGTACCTACTTACAAAACCGTAACCACTACCATCTTATCAAACTACTTTAGTACCTATCTATTGCGAAAAATGAAAATCTGAAATAGGTACCTAACTGAACTAAAATGTTAACAGATATACGTACCTAATTATAATATTAGAAAAAATATAAAACAACGATCAATTGAAATTTTCAGGCACTTAATTCGTTACAAAAAAAATATAGAATTACACAGCCGTCAACAACGTCTACCCTCAAGCGTCTGAATCACAGAACAATAATACTCTAGCGAGATCGAGATGTGAGCCCGCCCGCGCGCGCGTCAGCGACGCCCGGCCGGCCGGCCGGCTGTCACAAAATATGTAGGTACTTACACCTACATTGCGTATGCGTACGGTCGTGCGTGACTCGTGTCACAAACTCACAACACAATCACAACTCACAAGTAGCGTGCTCACAAGTCTCAAGCAAAGCGCGCATAATATTATTAGGTATAATTAAGGGAATAGGATTTGGCGCCGACTTCAAAAAAAAAAATATAGTAGGTAGGTATTATTTGGGTTTTGTAATTGGTTCCTAAATCATTGTTTTAAAATTAAGTCAAGGTGATAGGTATGTAATGTAAAGTGTAGTGAATAAAATATTATTTTTCACTTTTGAGTTCATTTTTTTGAAGGCGGTTCTTTTTTCTTAGAAAAAAATTTTTCATTTTCTTTTTTTCTTATTCTTACCAATATTTTTCTTTTTTCACTTTTGAGTTTGTGTTTTTGAAGGCGGTTAATTTTTTATTTTTAACTTTTCTTTTTTTTTCATATTTTTCCTCCTTGTTTTTTTGTTTCATTTATTTTTTTTTCATATACTTACCTATCTATTATTTTTTCAATTTTGAGTTCGTGTTTTTGAAGGCGGTTCTTTTTTCTTTGAAAAAAAATTTTGAGATCCTTGTTTAGGGTTCCGTACCAAAATGGTAAAAAAGGAACCCTTATGGTGCGACTTCGTCTGTCTGTCTGTCTGTCTGTCTGTCTGTCTGTCTGCCTGTCTGTCTGTCTGTCTGTCTGTCTGTCACACCTGCTTATTTCAGCAACTACTTATGCTATCGACTTGAAATTTGGAACAGTTATAAAGAATAATTGTTCAACTTTATTGCAAATGAAAAAAATCCAAAAATATTTTTATTTTCATTGCAAAAGGGGCCGGAGTGGGGGTCCAAAATTTTAAAGTGGGGTTACTAGGTCAAGTGACATATTATATGAAAGGGCTTGATCTGCACATTCCAAAATATATTTTCATTTTATTTTATGTCTCACAGTTTTCGACATATGATGAAAAATGTCCAAAAAAATACCATTCCCCCCCCGCCTTATCTCCGAAGTTTGCGGGGCGAAAAATCTGAAATAATTAGGGTTGATAGGAATTGACCCAAATATGGCACCAAAAATAAAACGATGTTCCTAACTAGTACAGTTTTTTCAAAATCATCAAAATTCCTTCACAAACAAACTTAGTTATGCGGTCCGGATTTTTTCACTTTATACGTCCAAAACTGATAAGGAACCCTCTGTGCGCGAGTACGACTCGCACTTGGCCGGTATTTTTTTTTTGTTTTTATTTTTTATTATTTTTGTATTGTAATTTTGAAAATGGTTAATTGTGTAGTTTCCTCGTGTAAAAGACGGTCTGCTTCTTCAAATCTGCGAAACTATGGAATTTCCTATCTTATCTGTAAGCCTTTCAAATTCAAATTAAAAAATCAATCAAAGTGGGTAAAGAATTTTTGAAAAAAAATTTTCACTTTTTGAATGTCAACAATAATCAACATACATAAGACAGCGTCAAAAACGCCCACCCTTCACCTGTATCTCTGTGTGATTGTCAATCGTAGTCTAGTCTAGTGTGCTATATACCTACGTGTTCGCCTCGCCCCTCGCAAAAAGGGTTAGATTAAAATATTATTCGGTGATTCACCGCTAATGTTTCCAGGGGTATATGCTCTAAGGATGTTATTAGTATAATTTCATAATTTATGTTTCTCTTTATTTAACATTGCACTTTTTATGAAATAGGTTATAGTCACAGAACAATAATACTCTAGCGAGAAGAATATCAACTTCATAGTAAAAATATGAGACGAATTTGCACGCCATCTAGTGGGATCCCACTAAATCCAATGAAAAAAATTATATGCCCACCTAGAATAGATATTATTTTATAAACAGTTTATGACAATAAAATAATATCTATTCATAAAGGTGGGCATATAATACAAATTAATACATCTTGAGATACTGAAAATCCACAAGTGACGCACTTTCCTATGTTTTACTTTTGATTAATTGCGAAACAATTCTCGTTCTCACAAAGAAATCTCGAAAGAGTCACTATCTCACTCAACACAACACTTTTTCACCAAAACAGTGCAACGGCGTAACAGTATGCCGACTCAACGTTATGATGGAAAAATCAGAAACAGTTTATCGTTTAGCACAACAAATAAACAGAAACAAGAAAAAACGACCAACCATAACAGCAGACATTTATCATATGGTGTTGCCAGAGCAAACTACCAGAGTCCATTTTTTAAATTCAAATTTATTTCATTTTTACACGATATTTCATTTTTATTACTCTAGCGAGAAGAATATCAACTTCATAGTAAAAATGTGAGACGAATTTGCACGCCATCTAGTGGGATCCCACTAAATCCAATGAAAAAAATTATATGCCCACCTAGAATAGATATTATTTTATTGACAGTAAGACAATAAAATAATATCTATTCATAAAGGTGGGCATATAATACAAATTAATACATCTTGAAAAGCTGGAAATCCACAATTGACGCACTTTCCTATGTTTTACTTTGATTAATTGCGAAACAATTCTCGTTCTCACAAAGAAATCTCGAAAGAATCACTATCTCACTCAACACAACACTTTTTCACCGCAACGGCGTAACAGTATGCCGACTCAACGTTATGATGGAAAAATCAGAAACAGTTTATCGTTTTAAAGCACAACAAATAAACAGAAACAAGAAAAAACGACCAACCATGACAGCAGACATTTATCATATGGTGTTGCCAGAGCAAACTACCAGAGTCCATTTTTTAAATTCAAATTTATTTCTAAAGATATAATTATTTTTCAAAATTTCGTTTAGAGTTCATAATTTTAATTATATAACCGTAAAAAAAATAGGTGTTAGTTATTAAGCTACATTTTAAATTAAATTAATCATGTTTAGGTCATAATTTGTTACACGATATTTCATTTTATTTTACTTGGTAACATTTCATTTTAATCAGCCTGTTAGACAGAGTCATCGATATCGCTATTCTTATCATGAACTGGAACCCACCTTGTGTCCAAAGTCACCCATACACAGTTGACCGAGCCTGGTTATAGTTATTTATTACAATCTAAGAAATAACAAGATTAAGTACATCTTAACGTTTTTCCAAATTATTATTTGTTTTACATTTTTGACATAAAGATAAATTATGTTGCCAGGATACAAAACCGTTCGGTCGAACTGTCAGTCTGTCAAACCTTATTGTTTATGTAATTTCAAAATAAAAAAATTCTAAATTATTTTTAGATTGTTCTTATAAACTTTTTATTTCCACTTAGAAGTAGTAAAACACAAACTCCACCATGGGAACTGTACATGCCAAGGTAAATGTTTGTATTCGTTGTGATACCCCGACCCGAAATAAATGTGAGGTTATATTGGTGCAAAAATATTTTAAAAATTAAAATATTCGCATTTCCCACGTATTTTCACAGATTTCAAGACTATCTTGATTATAGATCCTCATCACAGCCGTATTGTAATGATCTGTTTGTTATTATAGAGTGTACCAAGTCAGATCTACGTGTAGTAGTTCATAGTAATGTATCGGTGTATTCCTGCGGCATTGCGTGAGATGTAACTAAAATTGGTACCAGGCCTGTTTGAATATGTCGTCGTCATTCAGTCAGTTTAATTAATATAAAGAATGGACTCACTGTCAGGACACATTCTCAGGTTCCGCTAGTGTACCCGTAACAATGATTACAAAGTGCTAAATGTTCGCCACTGTGATATGCACAGTCAATGCATGTCTACCTACAGTGGAGTGAAGTCACTTGAAGTCAGTAGAAGTTATATGAACAAAATATGTTAGAAAAAATATTATGAAATAAAGTTATGTGTTTGTTACATTGCTTTAGCAAACTTTGCAGCAAAAAGCTGTTGCCTAATGTATGGATGCATAATATACAGTAGAATGAAATAATATTGTTCTTGTGTGTTAGTTGCCTCTTGAAGGCACTCACAAATCAAATAAATACTAAAAATACTTTTTTACAAGCAAAATAACAAGCAACATGGAAAAGTATTTGTCTCCAGAATATATTGTGTACTTGTGTTCCAGGCGGAGCAGGGCGGCGGCGTGGGCGCGGTGGGCGGGGGCAGCGGGGGACTGTTTGAGTTTGAGGAGCCGCTCGAGATGGACGACGACCCCATTTCCAAACCTACCATCCAACTGAACGGCGTGCGGGTAATGTCTGCTTGATCTCATTCATTTATTTATTTAATTACATACATACACCTACCATTACAGTTTCCCAATATGATAGTGCAGTTAAAAATACAAAAAATGTTAAAAAGAAAAGAACAATACAATTTCATGTAATAATTTGTCTTAAGGGGCGTAGGTTGGTTTTCCTCATTGAATTAAGATTTGTATGATCTGCAGATAATTGTTCCGGAAATGGTGTATGCGGATGTGAGTGCACTCACTGTTTGAGAGAACTCCTAGTTGGGCAATCATTTTGTTTGAATACATCCCTGTCAACCGATGACTGAACAATATATTGCTGTTTTGATTAGTTTTGGAATACACACTAAGTTACTAACATAGATTATGTACAAGTTTGTTGCAACAACTAACATTTAATTATGTTCTCTTACACTTGTCATGGGTAACTAATCTCTGGTGTGGCGACATCGCCATAGCGGGGCGTCGAAGAGGGCGGAATACTTATCCAGAGCTCTCGTGTGTTTTTGGCTCATCAACCCATTTGTTGCGATATTGCAGACTTCATCCTTAAAAATGCTCAGATAATGTAGTAGCAAGCAACAAGTCAGTTTTGCTTGACTTGTGGAATTCTTCTAATAATTAATTTCCTTCTTGAAGTTATGATTGCCAAATACTGAGTTGACACCTGCTTGTTAACCATTAGGCATGGTTTAATTTTGGATTGTCTGGACTTAAAAGAGACCTTGAACTTTGAGTTTGTCTTGGTGTTTCTTCTCAAAGGTCATCCTCATCTAATTTTCATAAATATTAATATTAAGTTATGTAATTTATTCACAGAATAAATATATCATTTCAGGCTGCATGTTGAAACCGTACTTACCATGACTTGTTCAAGTTCATACATTATTTAAATATGTCAGTGTGCAGCATGGTGATGAGCAGTGCTCGGAATAGCTAGTGCTAATTCACCTAAACTTCGAGGAACAGAGATGAAAACTGGAGACTTCCTTACAACATTTTTTCGGGGACAAAAATTGTCCTGAGTTTCGGGACTTTACATACATAAATACATTAAAAATTATGAATACAGTAAAATACCTAATTTAATTTAATTCAGGTTTCCGTGTCCCAGAATTTGGGAAAAAATGTTGTAAGGAAGTCTCCAGTTTTCGTTTCTGTAACTCGAAGTTTAGTTGAATTAGCAATAGCTATTCCGAGCACTTTTGATGTGTGCTGGGCCCCAAGTCTGCTAATGCAATTGTCATAATCGTGTCAGAATGGTCTCATAATGACATCGTTTTGGCCAATGACCAAAGAGATAGTCTTACTCTAAGCCAATGCTTAGGTTTTGATAGTTATGATGTCATTGTGACACCTTTCTTACACAATCTAAGCCAATGCTTAGGTTTTGACAGTTATGATGTCATTGTGACACCTTTCTTACACAATTGCGATGGCAGACTTGGGGTCCTGGTTCGCTCGAAGGGTGTGTGAGTGACGTCACGGTGTGTCCGCGCAGGCGCGCGTGGACCGCGTGCACGTGGACGGACTGAACCGCACGAAGGACGACATCGTGCGCAGCACCGTCGACGAGCTGTTCCACGCCACCGACTTCGAGGACGTCATCGTGCGCGCGCACAAGGTACTCACTTGATACCGTATCTGATACATTACATGCTACACTGCTGAGTACCCAGCTTAATACACCTGTTGTGTAACACACCTGCTGTGTAACACACCTGCCGGCCTAGCATGACCACGATAGAAACGGGTTTTGTCTACATAGAAATAGACAAAGTGACAGATTGTAGAAACATTTCTACGTTTTATGAATGAAACGGTAGAAATGTTTGTACAATCAGTCACTTTGTCTATTTCTATGTAGACAAAACCCGTTTCTATCGTGGTCATGCTAGGCCGGCTGCTGTGTAACACACCTGCTGTGTAACACAGCTGCTGTGTGCCGCGAGCCGCGCGTGACGTGTGTGTGTGGCAGGTGCGGCGCGCGCTGGACGCGATGGGGTGCTTCCGCGACATCGGCGTGCTCATCGACGTGTCCTCCGGGCCCGGCGCCACGCCCGAGGGACTCGAGGTACGCACACACACCCACACTACTTCACATTAGCATCGAATACTCAATACATCCGTCGTTTAACATTACACCCTATACAGGGTGTAAGGAGAACGCTTCCGAAGCCAGAACGTAGATTATGACACGCTAGCCACAAAGCGCGCGCGGAGCTGGGGTCGTCGGCCGCGCGGCTGTCGGCGAGCGCGTGTACTTTGAACTCGAGGTTATGCGCGAGCGTCAGCTGATATTATTTACGAGTACATGGCGTGTTAATGTTGCAAAGAAAAAAAATGTATTTAATCGCAATTATTGGTTTTAGTTACCTGTTCTCACAGCATAGTGTACGAAAAATGTAAAAAAAAATTGGTAAAATTGTAATTTTTTTTCCCCGTTTTTTTGGTGGTATCGTATCGAGAATCACTAGCTCTATCACCTGTCTTCGTTTTCGGAAGCGTTTGCCTTACACCCTGTATAACGTGTATAACCCACGCCAATAAAGAAGCGAATCAAAAATGGCGGCCCTAATCATTCCCTCTTACTTGCACGTTATTGCTGTCTTTACTCACACCTGACAGCAATAACGTGCGAGTGAGAAGGAATGATTAGTGCCGCCATTTTTAATTCGTTTCTTTATTAGCGCGGGTTTTAACAGAAGTCTGAATTAATACTTTCAAGTGGTCATTGTACCCGTGTATACGAACAACTTATACTATGGGACCAACCCAGAAATCGCGCCAAAAAAAAACTGATAAATCGACAGAATGTATGGAGCAGGTGATATTTCGCGATTTCAGGGTTGTTCCTATAGGAAAAGATGTTCATAATGACGAGTACAATGACCCTTCAAACTTTCAAAGTATTATGTCGGACTTGTGTTACACGTTGTTATAATAATTATGATTCAAGACATGGTGTGTGTGTGTGTGTTTAGGTGACGTTCCAGGTGCGCGAGTTGTCGCGCATCGTGGGCGGCATCAACACGACGGTCAGCGAGAACGAGGGCAACCTCGTGCTCGGTACGTACGCGGCGCTGTGCCCTCACACCGGCGCCACACGTGGGCCCCAACGCCACTCCAAACGTGTGGATCTAGAAAATATCATTGGCCCCAACGTTGGCCAATGATATTTTATAGATCCACACGTTGGGCGAGTGGCGTTGGGGCCAACGTGTGGAGCCGGGGTTAGCGTTAACGCCTAACGCTACGGACAAAATGTATGGCAGTGACATTAGTGAGGTCACGTGACTTTCCCGCAGGTAATGTCATTGCCATACATTTCGTGCTTATCGTTTGGCGTGAACGCTAACAGAAAAGCAACTTGGCTAGGGTCTCTGTGACTGTGCAGTCTGAGCACTGTATAACCCGCGCTAATAAAGAAGCGAATCTAAAATGGCGGCACTAATCATTCCCTCTCACTAGCACGTTATTGCTGTCTTTATTCACACCACACCCGACTGTAGGGTTTTTTTGTACCTTACCTACTGAATATTGTTCTCACGTATTAGAGCATATCACTGTAATCAAAGAAATTGTAATAGAATTTATTGAAAAAGAGTACGGTAACTATGGAGTTTCTTGACCGTTCTTCTCCATAGGAATCTACATTTTGGAACGGTCAACTAGCTTCAACTAACGGACTAACTGACTGACAACTATTGTTTGACAATTCAAAAGTGCCTGTAAATGGTCTAATTGAAATAAATGATTTAACTTTGACTTTAACCGACGTGTGTGAGTAAAGACAGCAATAACTCACACCCTACGTGTGAGAGTAAAGACAGCAATAACGTGCGAGTGCGTGCCGCCACTTTAGATTCGTTTCTTCACTGGCACCGCGTCATACGAGCGTGTGTGTGTGTGTGCAGGCGTGAAGATGCCCAACGTGCTGGGCCGCGGCGAGCGGCTGGCGGCGGAGTACAGCATGGGGTACCGCTCGTCGTCCAACTTCAGCGTGGCCGCCACCAAGCCCTACCCGCACAAGCCGCTCGTGCCCGTGTACGTAACACTATCAACCGTTATCTAATCCAGTGTTCCGCTAAGTTTTTGTGTTCAAGGTACACATAGGAAATCAGAAAATTTTGGAGGTACACTATAAATGAAAAATCATTTTTAGGGTTCCGTGCCTCAAAAGGAAAAACGGAACCCTTATAGGATCACTTTGTTGTCCGCCGTCAGTCACCGGACCATTAGTGGAGCCATCTGCTCATAGATGGCGCCATTGGAAGTATGCAGTAGTGCCATCTATGATCATATTTCGGAACCCTTAGGGCGCGAGGCATACTCGCACTTGTCCGGTTTTTACAACTTCATCAATAGGCGACAAAACAAAAGCGCACGGTGAATTTAACTTAAGGAGATTTCTGCGGCACGCCAACTTACGACCACGGCACACCAGTGTGCCGCGGCACACGCTTTGCGGAACACTGATCTAATCTACCCACTCACTGCTATATGAAAGAAAGTTAAATTTCTCTGATACCGCACTTTTAGTTGTTGACACGCTGTTTCAAACAACTGATATAATACTCGGCAAATAAATGAAACATTTTCAGCATAGTAGGGAAAAGTCTGCGCACGTACGTTCTCATGCAATATTTCATAATAATATTACGTAATTTTGCGGTTGGAAAACTAAAAAATATTTCTTGCTACGGAATCTTAGACTGTGCGTGGTCCGACACGCTCTTGCCCGGGTTTTCATTAGAAAAGTCTCCATAGCAGTACGAAGACTGGATTTTTGTCCAATTAATGGCAATACTCGCTCCCTGTTACATGGGATAACATAACTAGTGAAATGTGTGTACCATACACCTCTGCCTATCCATTCGGACAGCGCAGGCGTGAGGTTATGTTTTGTGCAGATTATCGGCGTCAATATACCAACAGAACCACGAGTACCCGTGGTCGGGCTACCGGCTGCTCGACCGCGGCCTGCTGCTCGACGTCGCCTTCAAGACCTCGCCCGCGGTGAGTACACACACTCACACACACACACCAGCAGAACCACGAGTACCCGTGGTCCGGCTAAGTGTCATCCATTGACAGGAAGAACAGCTGAAATTTCAGGCCTGGCCTAAGAAGAAGCAGATAGTGTACCACAAGGCTCTATATAATGCTCGCTATTCTTACAAGGAGATGTTTGTTGCGCAGACGCGGCACAACGTGCAGTGGGAGGGGCTGGTGCGCGACACGGCCGTGCTCAGCAAGACCACCAGCTTCAAGGTGCGCGAGAGCAGCGGTCAGTGCACACACACACGCATGCTGTGTTCTGTCGTGTTGACGCAGTAACATGGTCCGTGACGTCACTGCGCAGGTCCGCAGATGAAGTCGATCCTGCGGCACATAGTGTGCGTGGACCACCGCGACGAGCCGATCTTCCCGACGCGCGGCACGTGGGTGCAGTTCACCAGCGAGGTGGCCGGCCTCGGCGGCGGCGTCGCCAACCTCAAGACCGAGCTGCACGCGCAGGCCAACGCCACGCTGCGCGACGACGTGGTGAGTGACGCACACACACACTCACTCACAGCGAGGCGGCCGGCCTCGGCGGCGGCGTCGCCAACCTCAAGACCGAGCTGCACGCGCAGGCCAACGCCACGCTGCGCGACGACGTGGTGAGTGACGCACACACACACTCACTCACAGCGAGGCGGCCGGCCTCGGCGGCGGCGTCGCCAACCTCAAGACCGAGCTGCACGCGCAGGCCAACGCCACGCTGCGCGACGACGTGGTGAGTGACGCACACACACACTCACTCACAGCGAGGCGGCCGGCCTCGGCGGCGGCGTCGCCAACCTCAAGACCGAGCTGCACGCGCAGGCCAACGCCACGCTGCGCGACGACGTGGTGAGTGACGCACACACACACTCACTCACAGCGAGGCGGCCGGCCTCGGCGGCGGCGTCGCCAACCTCAAGACCGAGCTGCACGCGCAGGCCAACGCCACGCTGCGCGACGACGTGGTGAGTGACGCACACACACACTCACTCACAGCGAGGCGGCCGGCCTCGGCGGCGGCGTCGCCAACCTCAAGACCGAGCTGCACGCGCAGGCCAACGCCACGCTGCGCGACGACGTGGTGAGTGACGCACACACACACTCACTCACAGCGAGGCGGCCGGCCTCGGCGGCGGCGTCGCCAACCTCAAGACCGAGCTGCACGCGCAGGCCAACGCCACGCTGCGCGACGACGTGGTGAGTGACGCACACACACACTCACTCACAGCGAGGCGGCCGGCCTCGGCGGCGGCGTCGCCAACCTCAAGACCGAGCTGCACGCGCAGGCCAACGCCACGCTGCGCGACGACGTGGTGAGTGACGCACACACACACTCACTCACAGCGAGGCGGCCGGCCTCGGCGGCGGCGTCGCCAACCTCAAGACCGAGCTGCACGCGCAGGCCAACGCCACGCTGCGCGACGACGTGGTGAGTGACGCACACACACACTCACTCACAGCGAGGCGGCCGGCCTCGGCGGCGGCGTCGCCAGCCTCAAGACCGAGCTGCACGCGCAGGCCAACGCCACGCTGCGCGACGACGTGGTGAGTGACGCACACACACACTCACTCACAGCGAGGCGGCCGGCCTCGGCGGCGGCGTCGCCAGCCTCAAGACCGAGCTGCACGCGCAGGCCAACGCCACGCTGCGCGACGACGTGGTGAGTGACGCACACACACACACACCCACACAGTGAGCCGGCATGTCGTACATGCGTTGTGTCGGCAGGTGGTGCAGCTGACGGGCGCGCTGGGCGTACTGCACGACGTGTTCGGCACGGAGCTGGCCGACCACTTCTACCTGGGCGGACCCACCACCGTGCGCGGCTTCCAGCAGCGCGGCGTGGGCCCGCACTGCGACGGGCAGGCCACCGGCGGACGGGTGAGTGACACTGCGACATCCGGCTCCACACGTTGGCCCCAACGTCACTCGCCCAACGTGTGGAGCTAGAATATAGCATTGGCCCCAACGTTGGCCAATGCTATTTTCTAGATCCACATGTTGGGCGTTGGGGCCAACGTGTGGAACCGACGTAACTGGCACCCATACTAAAATACCATGCCAACTTACTTCTTATCTACTGCTCATTTCCTGTATCAAACCACATTTCACAAGACCAACATAAAATGAACGCGCGCACATACCAACCATATACGAAGACAGGAGTCTTCTTACATTGGTACTTAGTGAGCCAGAACTGCTATTTTCTATCTACTCACAAACCATACTATTACTATACAAAAAACTCACACGGATATGAACATTATTGGTATTATACAACATGAAATTTTAAATTTTTTACACAATTTTTTTTGTACACTGTGCGTTCGAGACCTCAGTAATGTACATGCGGGTGTGTATGACGTCACAGTCGTAGTGTCTCATGGTCGCTGCTGTAGCCGTGTGCCGTCACAGACGCAGTGTCTCATGGTCGCTGCTGTAGCCGTGTGACGTCACAGACGTAGTGTGTCACGGTCGCTGCTGTGCCCGTGTGACGTCACAGACGCAGTGTCTCACGGGTGTACCCGCAGGTGTACTGGGCGGGCGGGCTGCACGTGTACGCGCCGCTGCCGTTCCAGGGCGCGCGCTCCGGCCTGGGCGCGCTGTTCCGCTCCCATCTGTTCCTGAACGCCGGCTCCCTCGCCATGCCCGGTGAGTACTACGTTCCTTAGTGTCCAGAGGCCCTAGACAAGTTGCTTTTCTGTTAGCGTTCACGCCAAACGCTGCGGACCAAATGTATGGAATTGACATTTGTGAGTCACGTGACTTTTCCGCAGGTAATGTCATTTTGGACGTAGCGTTTGGCGTGAACGTTAACAGAAAAGCAACTTGTCTAGGGCCTCAGAGCGGCTGGGCGGGGTAACTCCCATCCACTCCAGTCGTTCCGTAACAGGACAATAATTGCTAAAAGTAGGAAAACCTCGCCTTAAACGCCGGGGTCGACACTACCGGGGTCGTTGAAATTTTTTTCCAGCTGTCCCGTTAACGGGGCGGGACGACCGAGGTAGGTGGGAGTTATGAGTGTGCGTGCAGAGGGCGCGGGGCTGGCGTCGCTAGAGTCGCTGCGACAGGCGCGCGTGTCGTGCGACTGGGTCGCGCCGCGCGGCTGTGTATACTTACAGTATGAGTGTGTGCAGAGGGCGCGGGGCTGGCGTCGCTAGAGTCGCTGCGACTGGCGCGCGTGTCGTGCGGTGCAGGAGTCTGCGTGCGACTGGGTCGCGCCGCGCGGCTGGAGCTCAACTACGCGGTCCCTCTGCGCGCGCAGCAACACGACGTGCACGCGGCCGGACTGCAGTTCGGCGTTGGAGCTAACTTCCTCTAGGCGTGAGTATCTACTGAGGTACAGGAGGTTCCTTCTGACTACTAAATTCATAATAAAACCTACAAACCACGTTTCAGAGATTAAAAACATAATTCAATATTAAAAAGATTTATCAAAAGCGTTTGACTGTGTTGATGGTCTTATTTTCGTTTTAATCTTGCCTCCTAAGGAAAATATCGTTGCAATCATAATTTATTAATAATGTCAACAATTTAACAACAATATTATTTAAATATTAATTATGTCATGTAATAATGTTCGTCGGTACTATTAGGTGTCCCTCAAGGTACCATTCATGGGCCCTTGCACATTATGATACAAAATGATTTTGTTTGGATAAACAAGTAACAACTAACCTAAGTAAATGTTGTTTGGTTTCAGCTACGAGAAAATATAAGTGAGCACGAGTTATTGAGCTATAGAAGTAATTGAAGAAGTTTGTAAATACATATAGTAGCAACGTGAAGTTAACGTGTCATATTTATTGTTTGTTCGCAATAAACTGTTACACTGTACTGTTCCCGCCGCGACCTCACCGCGCATGCGCCGGGGCGGCACGCAATAAACTGTTTAGTTTGGTACAACTGTTACTGTGCGACTTTCATTTGCCTTACCCACCACTCGACGCACAACACGCTACTCACGGATGCATGGTCTGGCGATGTTATTGACACTCGCGTCCCCTGTATGCTGTGGCCTGCAACATTACGGGATCGGTGCAGCGCAAGTTAATATACACCGAACGAGCGGAGTGTCGCTGTTGCCGCGTTATACACAACATTAAGATTCGCCACGGGGTCTCATCAGCCGGCCTAGCATGACCACGATAGAAACGGGTTTTGTCTACATAGAAATAGACAAAGTGACAGATTTCATTCATAAAACGTAGAAATGTTTCTACAATCTGTCACTTTGTCTATTTCTATGTAGACAAAACCCGTTTCTATCGTGGTCATGCTAGGCCGGCTGGAACAAAGTAACATTTGTTGAAATAACTCATAATAGATGGCGTTATATGTATCGATTTGTTATTGAAGTTTGTGTAAAATTGAGAACATGAAAAAATACATCATGAAAAATATTTGTTCAAATTTTGAAAAATGCTTGAAGCACGGAAAAATGAAAATAGCCCGCGCTAAATCGGTCACATTTCTTTGTATGAGATGAGGCATCTGTACCTATAGTATTATATTATCTGTGGTTTTACTGAAAATATTATGTTCTGATGCTTAGTTTCCACAACAGAACAGAACGCTGTGTAGCAAATTCTGTATAAGACTAAAAACCGTACCCGTTGAAGCATGACATCGGCAAAGCATGAAGGCCCCGAACCAAATGGCCAGGGGGAACGACGTGCCATCAAAGTGTAGTCATCATAGTCACCACTCATGGTTGGGAAACGATTGGCTCTTAGCACACGAGAGGGACGGAGCTTGCCATCTCAAACGTAATCACCTTGATTTATGACGGAATCTATTAAAAATCATTTCCTGAATTGACATAGCTGCCTACAGTGCTTGCGCTTTAACCCTGCAACTATGCGACCAATTAGCATAATATACCGCGCTGATAAATATATGTTGTAGACGAGCTAGTTCGCACAACGCGCGACCCGCGAGTCGCGACCGCACGCAACTCGGACCAAACAGACAGTTATCGGCTTCGTACCGACAGTAGCGATATATCGGTACTGTCACAAACGGTATAGTAGTACCGATAGGGACGTGGTCTTAGTAACTATACAACTATACGAGCAAATTTTACCGCAAAGTGTAAAATTTCTATTCAAAGTTACATACATAGCTGTGGTGCCTGAAATTATAGTCTACCTCGATCAAAGTTATACCAAGAACTAAAAGAGGGTGTATAATTACTATACTTGTACTGATAGTTGGTGCTTCAGTATCTGTTGTATCCCAGCTGTAAACGTTAAAACGTCCAGTTCCACCCTATCTCAATTAATAGGTACGCGGTACCACAGTATACGCGGTATCACAGTATACCCGGTACCACAGTGTACGGGGTACATACTTTGCCAGTGTCACCAAGTGTGTTTTAGGGCTATTTTACGTAAAATCAGTGTAAATCAAACTTGTGAATTAATTAAAGGACAAAGCCGCAATGGTAAGTTGCTGTGTAGGTAACTAAAA
Source organism: Thalpophila matura (assembly GCA_948465475.1). Taxonomy (NCBI): domain Eukaryota; kingdom Metazoa; phylum Arthropoda; class Insecta; order Lepidoptera; family Noctuidae; genus Thalpophila; species Thalpophila matura. Next base: position 8,789,733 of record OX419205.1, on the reverse strand, counting down.
CATCTGTTTCTATTTGTGTTTTTCTCTGGTATCGATCTGATTAAATATATGAGCCAGTCAACAAGGTGGTAGCGGGACTGACTAGCGCCGTGTCTAGGGCGGTGCCAGCTGTGCGCAGGAGACACTGGAGGCGCAGAAATGACCAGCCGGCCTAGCATGACCACGATAGAAACGGGTTTTGTCTACATAGAAATAGACAAAGTGACAGATTTCATTCATAAAACGTAGAAATGTTTCTACAATCTGTCACTTTGTCTATTTCTATGTAGACAAAACCCGTTTCTATCGTGGTCATGCTAGGCCGGCAGACAGGAGCGCCTAACATGCGCGCCGCGACAAAATTTTTTCGACGCTTTTATCGTGCATTTGTCTCGTATTTGCACGAGAAAGAGCGAGACAAAACGGTCGACAACATTTTGTCGCGGCGCGCATGTTAGCCCGGCGACCGGGTCATGTGGTAGTTAGTAGCACTAGTAATGTATACGGTAAAAGCTGAGCTAGCACGAGAACAGCCTGTATCTACTCCAGAGCGCAACACCGCGTCAGGCAACGGCTTGGGACCCAAACCAATGCCTATAGTTCTGTAAGTCCATTCGGTCTATTACACATTCAGCCGGCCTAGCATGACCACGATAGAAACGGGTTTTGTCTACAGAAGAATAGAGAAAGTCACAGATTGTAGAAAAATTTCTATCGTTTTATGCATACAATGAATAGAAGAAATGTTTATATTCTTCAGTAGACAAAATTCTGATATAAACCAAGCACGGGTCGCCGCGTGGTCGGGCAGAAGAGATAACGAATTGGATAGAAACAACTTTGTCTATTCTTTGGTAGAGTAGAGATAGAAATGGTCATGCTAAGCCGGCAGGTAAGTACCTACACCAAGTAGTACTTAGGAAAATATCAAACCCACCTCAGATCATAGACTTAGGCTGTGTCCCCAATAGGCAAACTGAGCGGCCGACTGAGTTTGCGCTAACAGTTTGCAGTAGCAAACTGATAGCGCAAACTAGCAAACTGTGGACACTTGTAAAATATATGGAAGGGCGTAGATACTAAACCGATACGCCGCAAACTCAGTCGGCCGCTAACAGTTTGCCTGTGGGGACACAGCCTATTATTTCTATGAAACCCACACATCGATGACAGCTTGGCGTAGTGGCTGAGAGATTGGCTGCTGCGCTACGCGTTGCGGGTTCGATTCCCGCACGAAACAAATTGCGGATACGGATAGATATTGTTGATAGGTACGGATAGTTGCTTCGGGGATGAGTGTTTGTGTAAGTATGTGTGTTTTTAAGCGCTCACGACACGATAAAGAGGAAATTCATAGTGGGCGACTAGTATTTAATAAACAAAATAAGGAACGAAGAAAAATTTAATACGGCTACCTATAAAAACAGTAAAGGAAATCATTGTGAGGAAACCGGCATGTCCTAGAACCAAACATTCGAAGACATGTGACGTCCACCAACCCGCACTGGGCCCGCGGTGGACTACAGCCGTCTACGGCCAACTGTCTCTCGTGGCTTGTGTCCCAGCAGTGGGAACATTATAGGCTGATCAGTGATCATGCATCATGCACATAAATACTACCGGAAATATACGTAGGTACCTACTTATGTAAGTACTTAGTTAATTTTTCATACACATTTCCGGAATAAAAATAGTTTTTTGATAAGTACCTAACTATATTTTTATTCATAACTTTTTTAGAATAATATTGAAGGCTGTGCGTATTTTATACCGGACAAGTGCAAGTATGACTCACGCCCTGAGGGTTCCGAAATATGCAATAGCGCCATCTATGCCGCTATTACATCATAGTAATAAAATCTTATGTAGATAGCGCTACTGCATACTTTTAGTGGCGCCATCTATGAGCGGATGGCTCCACTTATGGTCCAGTGACAGACGGACAACAAAGTGATCCTATAAGGGTTCCGTTTTTCCTTTTGAGGTACGGAACTCTAAAAATGTACAACTAGCTTCCCCTATGTATTTACAATAATAAAAAACCGGCCAAGTGCGAGTCGGACTCGCGCTCGAAGGGTTCCGTACCATTATCTATAAAAACGGCAAAAAATATGTCTGTTGTATGGAACCCCCCCTTAAATATTTTATTTTATTTTATTAACTATTTATTTTTAAAGTGAATACAGGGTGATTCAATATAAGGGTTTTAACCCGTAAACACTGCATTGCTCTGTATACTAGTAGTTATTCTGGAAGGTCGCCATGGTCGTATCTCAACTTTAAGTAATTTTGTTTTTCTCTTACAAAGTACTAATAATATTTTAACTTTGCCATGTCGTAGCAACCCTAATCGATGGGCGGAGCCAATTATTAACAAAGATTGTACATATGTATAAGTAGGCACTGGCGCGTCCTTTGACCTTGTCGCGCGTCGCTCGAAAACACAAAGGTACCTACCGCATATTATTCATAATATGCGCCGATTAGACACAATTTCACTCATGAGTGAAATTATCAGTAACTATTAAGTTTGTGGGTCTACCATTTTCCTTTTTTAATCCCACGTAGCTTTACACACGTACGCGTACACTCATAGTTTTAGTAGGTAGGTAGGTACCTACATGAAAATATTTACTAAAGGAACAACAAACCCAAAGGGTGGGTACCTACCTGAACACAGAACTCCACACAGAACTCGGTCAGAGTCACATAACTCTAATTTATTAGTCTTCACAAAAATTGGCGGGACGGGTGGGCATTCTCTTTGTGCTGGTTGGCTAATCAATGCGTAATACCACCATGGGTTGTACGATGAAAGGTCCCAGTGGAGTGAAGGCGATGCACCAAACCACTGAAGCAATCGTACCTACTACGGAATTCTTCTGTTGCGAAAACGCCGCCGCCTGTAGCATTGTCTTGCTGATGAAGATTATTTTCATTCGCAACTAGGTAGGTAAGTACCTACCTACCTACTATTCCGTCATGATTACTCATGATTCCTCGCTAAATTCACTGCAATCCAACGCGAAACTAGACGACATGACGACAAGCATCCGATTCGGAAGCATCAAACGAACTAAAAAATAAATACGTAATTATCTAACTAGCCTACAAATAAAAATGTACACAATTTTAGAGATCGTTATGATATTATGTGAATTCCAATAAATACTATTTTTAAAATAAAATAAGAAGTTCTTTTCATTGTGGATAAAACATACCCCTGACATACCTACACTGTGATGCCTACGGTAATTCTGTCGATATGATAAGGAGCGAGACAAAATTATGATATTGAGGTTGACTATTTGTAGCATTAATTACAAGTCTTACGGGTTTTTTTTTACCTATTTTCTGATTTTTTTGTGAACGAAAAAATATCGCTTATTACGAAACAATGCTAATTTCGGAATAATCGAATACAGTTTTCGAAAAGTTCATAAAGATTGCCCATCATCATTACACTAATCTTATGTAGGTACTTGACGCATGAATAAATTAAAAGTTAGAATGATATTTGTTTTATCCCGGTTATAACTAGTTGTTTCGAAAAATGTTCGGTTTGTAAATCTTAGTTAAAAAAAAAACAATTGTACGGAACTTAGTAAATTAATTTTCGAGCCGGCGCGGCGGCGCGTCGGCGAAGCTCAAACAATTGTCGGTCCGTAACATTAGCAGAGGCGGCTTAGCAAAGGGTTTTTGTAAGTTGAAAGATTTTGAATCTTATTTTAATGATAAAATAACATTCAAAATAATTTCAGCTTAAAAAAATCTTTCAGATTTGTCATATCCAATAAGAAAGCCGGAAATAATTAGGGCGTGTAGTTAGTGTAGTAATACGTTCGACATTGGTTGCATTTTTACCAATCAGATGATTCCAACTGCAATCAATTCTGTTGAAAATGTATTTCACCAAAGAGTAATGAAACAGTTAGGTCGTTCGATTTGTATTATTTTATTTGTACTTTTAAGGGTGGATTTCTAATAAACAAAGGGAATTACATTACATAGCGAGCTAAAAGGTTTTTTTTTAACTTGTATTTTTATAAAAACCTAGTTGTCTGGTTTTAACTAACAGTTTTATGCAAATGTATGTAGGTACATCTACTTTTGCTCTGCGTAGGTATGTCGCATACCGTACCGGTATTCAAGACCTAATTCGATCTTGAAATAAAAATACAACTTGCCTCTCTGATGCAAGAAAATGATAGGCTTTTTACCATTATGTGTTAAGTGTCCTATCTGTCGCATTTATCCCTATATCGATGAAGTTCAACAGAGGTCAAACAATTTCAGGGTTGACTCCATCAAAAATATGAAAAAAACTTTGACATGTCGAAAACATTAAAAAACATTAATAAACAGTGTTGGGGATCTCATACAATGATCAACAATACACAACAGAATATGGAATTCACGGCTGAACAGGGGTTATTAGATTCACGCTGTATATAATTATATATTCTGTGAGTATTTCAAGCGTCTACCGGTGCCGTTATCAATATCGAGCATAAACGAAATCACGTTTGTTGTATGGGAGCCCCCCTTAAATATTTATTTTATTCTGTTTTTAGTATTTGTTGTTATAGCGGCAAGAGAAATACATCATCTGTGAAAATTTTAACTGTCTAGCTATCACGGTTCATGAGATACAGCCTGGAGACACACAGACAGACAGACAGACAGACGGACGGACAGCGAAGTCTCAGTAATAGGGTTCCGTTTTTACCCTTTGGGTACGAAACCCTAAAAAATGACAGTTTCGCCAGCCTTGACTTGAAATACAATTTTATCATTATTAAATATTTCAATGTCACCAGTTATTATATATTGCAAAATTTATATGCTTGTAAATTAATGCAATAAATCAGTAAAGAATATAACAAGTTCCGGAATACAATAATATACCTACGGTTTTCTATGCACATACCTTTGATTTGATTATTTTAAGTTCAATAAGGTGACCTTTTCAATTAATTCAATACTTAATACCTGCCTACAACATTACTCGTTAAATAATTACAGCTAATACCTACTTATAAGTAGGTACCTACACTACATGTAGGTACCTATTATTACTTTTGTGTAGGTTACACAAAATACTTAAGTACTTATTAGGTAAATTAAAAATTAGATTATACATTACACAAAAGTGTCGCACCAGGCCACGAGGATACACCAAGAACGGGTCGCCGCGTGCTCGGGCAGAAGAGATAACGATTTGGATAGAAAGAATTGTCTATTCTTTGGTAGAATAGAGATAGAATTGGTCATGCTAAGCCAGCTGATACATCTTTATCCCAGTGCCCGATTTACCACGTAGCAAGAGTAAATATTGCTACGGTACGGGTCCCGCGCAAATAAGGGGCCTTCGATATTGCCATGCATAGAAAAATTAAGCATATAAAAAAATAATTAAGGGCCTCCATAGCAGATCCTCCGGCACTGACTTTATCAATGCGAACGTCAACTGACAGTATGCTTCCTCCTGGCCGCAGAGCGGCGCGGCGGTGCCCGCACAGGGCGGCGGCGGGCCGCAGCTGCCGGCCTTCTACGCGGCCCGCACCGTACTCATCACTGGAGGCTCCGGCTTCCTGGGGAAGGTATGTTACTATTGACGTCACCTAGTATCACCCAGTTACCTAGATCTAAATAACGATTTCTCTGTAACTGGTTGCTACAGAGCGAAAAAAACATAAACATTTGATCTCGGATCTTTTCTTGTAGCAGAAGAGAAGTGTTGTTTCATTCCATCAGGATAATATTTCTTACCAAATAATAATTGTTAACCGACTTTAGTGAAAGGATTTTTTTTACCTAAGTACCTATACTGTGTATAATTTCCTTGACTTGCTAACTGACCACTGCACCGATTCTCGTTATGCACTGTTGACATGTCGCCGGTAGGTGCTGATCGAGCGGCTGCTGTGGACGTGCCCGGACGTGGGCGAGCTGCACCTGCTGATGCGGGACAAGCGCGGACAGGACCCGCTCAAGAGACTGACGCAACTGAAGCAGTCACAGGTATGCGTGACGTCACTACAGCAGACTGTGTAGGTCTGTACTGTACACGCTGCGCGCGTCTTCTGTTCAACTTTGCAATTCTCTAAGAGACAATTTTTTGACGACCAGCTCGTCGTCAAGATCAGCCGTGCGTGTAGCATAATGACTTGTGATCTTTTACGAGGCTCACGAGAGGTGATAGTATCCACATGGCAAATATTTCCAACCTTTTTTTTTTTTTCGAAGTGGAATCGAAGTGAAATCCTTAAGGATGTCCCCCGCCCTGGGAAGAGCGGAGGAGTCTGTCAGACTCTTACTGTCCAAAACTACCCCAGTGTTCCTCCAACTACCTTAAACCGGGGGCATGGGAGTCGATCCCGCATTCGTACCCCCAGCAGGTATTGGCCCGCCAGATGTCAAAGACGGGCCCTGTCAGAGTCCCCCCCCAGAGTCCGCCGCCCACAGGCCGCATCCTATATATGTATGTATGTATCTTTATTTATCAACGTTTCACAATATTCATGTAATTAAACAAAGCCCCACAAAATGGAGGTCGGAGATCGTTGGCCGCCCTACGGCGCCCGGTGCGTCTGCTGCGGATGGGGAGAGAGGACACCGCCTCCCTCTCCCTTTCCGCCGCCTCCTTGGCGTCTATCACCTCCTCGCAAATAGGCGACGGCGTTCCAAGCGCTCTCGCTGTCGACCATGGCCTCAACCACTGCCTGGAACGTAAGCCCACCCGCAGCACCGACCGCCGCGACGAGGTGATGGCATTGCACTGCCCAAGCTGGCCAAAATATTTCCAACCTAAACTTCGGTTCTCTTTGCAGTACTGCTCAGAAGACGCAGTGTCCGTTGACCTAATTAAAGGATACATTGCAGGCATTCGACAACATCCGAGCTCGCTGTCCGTGGCAGCTGGATAAGTTGCGAGTGGTGTCGGGCGACGTGTCGCTGCCGCGCCTCGGACTCGACGACGCCGCGCTCACGCAACTGCAGGAGGTATATGTTATGATACAGTGATTTCAACATCATTGATAAGGCAAAACTAGTGGCCTGTTGAATTCTGGGAACCAGTTAATCGTTCGTCTGTCGGACTTGATAGACACAATTGATTTCGACCTGAACGAGGCGGATTTTTTAAATGCGACAGATTATGCAGGGTTGATATACCTACTTGTTGCCTTTCCGCCCACACACCTAGTAGGTATACCTACTGCCAATTGTTCTGGAACTCCCTTTGCATACGTAGTAATATTTCATACCTGCCGGGCTAACATGCGCGCCGCGACTGTCGACTGTTTTGTCTCGCTCTTACGTGTGAAAACGAGACAAATGCACGATAAAAGCGTCGACAAAATGTTGTCGCGGCGCGCATGTAAGCGCTCTGGAGCAGTACTATGACAAAGTTTTGTCGACTGTTTTGTCTCGCTCTTACGTGTGAAAACGAGACAAATGCACGATAAAAGCGTCGACAAAATATTGTCGCGGCGCGCATGTTAAGCGCTCTGGAGCAGTACTATGACAAGTTATTGCCATTGTTCCCAAGTGAGAGAGAGATGGAGCTATACAGGACCTAGACCATTCATTAGAGGACGAATAGCACCATCCCTTTGTCAACCGAACATGATGGCTTTATCACTTACCTAGTGTCTTTAACTGAACCTTAGGGTCATTCTATTAAACATGTAACTCCCGTTACACACATTTATTATGGCTTCAATAATCTTAAAAGAAAACATATCATTGGTCATGTGTGCGTTTTGACCATTCAAATAATACACCTAAATGTGTGTAACGGGTGTTACATTATGGAATGACTTCTTAGTAAGCCGTATTATGCAGACAGTGCGGCCTACTAAGGCTCGGTTACAAGCTACCTCGACCGCAGTAGCAGTAGGCAGCGCTGCCAGACGTCCCGATCTTGACGGGACGTCCCGATTTTTAGCCCCAAAATTAAATGTCCCGCGCGGGACAGGCTCAGTCCCGCTTTTCGGGGATTAGGCGATGGCGCGGCGCGGCGGTTATTATTATAGTAAAGTAATCTATTTTCATTAAAATATATTTTCGGTGGCTATTATACATACTTACCTACATCTATGTAAACATAATTTGAAACTCAAATACAATAAGTACCTAGGTAGGTACTTATTATAGGTACTTATAAGAACATTACAAACTGCTGAATGTCCCGCTTTCGACGAAAGAATCCCGCTTTGCCCAAAAATAAATCTGGCAACGCTGAGCAGTAGCTACGTAACGCGAAGGTGCGCAGGTGTCGGTGGTGTTCCACAGCGCGGCCACGGTGAAGTTCTGGGAGAGCCTGCGCACGGCGCTGCACCACAACGTCGACTCCGTCGTCGCGCTCATGGACATCTGCGACCGGCTGCCCAAACTGGAGGTACGTATATGATCCGGGTGTACTGTTACCTATGCCACAGTTTTAACATTTGCACCTAAGTAGGTACTATTATTTGTCTCTGCACCACCCACCAGCAGATCCACTACCTAAAAATTGATTGGTAAAAAATTACAAAGGCATTAAGTCCGCCTCTGTACATTTGTGTGCTTATACTTACTTAAGTAGTATTAAATAATAGTGTTGTACATGATCCGGGTGTACTGTTGCACATAATCCGGGTATAGGTACTGTAGGTAATACTGTTTTAAATGTTTTAAAAGCTCAGTTAATAATTTTTTTCGTAAATTTAAATAATTTTTTTAAAAAATAAAAGTAACTGAAAGACAGAATCGTGTTGCTGCGGAGTTTGTTGCGCCGTTTCTTCTTCGCAGCTAAAACACTAGGAAGCGGTGAAAGGTGGGCGTTTTTGGGGGCTGTCTAATGTATATTGACGTTCAAAAAGTGCTAATTGGCTTTAGCCCACTTTGAATAAATGACTTTTGAATTTAAATTTGACATGATCCGGGTGTACTTTTGTACCTGATACAGGGTGTACTGTTGTATACGCTCACATTTGGACTGCTTGCGGCGCCGATCACTGAATTAGTAATTGTTCTGTCAGGCGTTCGTGCACGTGTCGACGGCATACAGCAACGCGGAGCTGCAACACATCGAGGAGCGCGTGTACGCGGCGCCGGCGCAGCTCGGCAGCCTGCGCGCCGTAGTGGACGCGATGCCCGCTGCGCTACTTGACGACCTCACTGCTAAGTAAGGCTGCTGCAGTGCGAGACGACACTGTCGGAGCTAGCCTCCGATAGATGTCACCAACGCTCACAGTGTTAAGCGAAGCCCGCGCGGTACCCGCGATGGGGACCGTCATGTTCCCACGGAGCCTATCCGCGTGTAGACTCGCGACGTGTGCCGGTCGCGAGCGCCCGCTTAATGCAGATTCAGGCCTAAAGAGATTCCAAATTTCGACTGATGCAGGTAAGACGCGGTAGCTCAGTTGGTTAGAGCTACGTCACGGTGCGACAGAGTTCGCGGGCTGAAGTCCCGCCTGCGTCAGTTGTTTTTGAAATCCGAAAACGAATATTATTTAATGCGTAACTTTGTCAGGATGGATGTATGTAGGTATAGATGGATGGATGTTTGTTACTCTTTCACGCAAAAACTACAGAACAGATTTTGAAACTTCACAGTAATATAGCTTATACATCAGAATAACACATAGGCTACCTTTTATCCCGAAAAATGCGGGCAAAGCTGCAGGCGGAAGCTATAGCCTCTCTCTATAGTCTCTAGCGGTTCCCCGCGATTTCGGCTGCGTGAAAATGGATGAAAAGTAGCCTATGTGTTTTTTCAGGTCCCAAGGCTACCTTTTTGCCAAATTTCATCGAAATCCGTCCAGCCATTTATGCGTGAAGAAGTAACAAACATATACACACTCCACACACAAACTTCCGCGTTTGTAATATTAGTAGGATGTAATACTGTCGGATCTATGAAAGTATTTTCAAATAAACCCGTGTCTATTGCACCCAGGTTCATATCGCCCAAGCCCAACACGTACGTATTCTCGAAGGCGGTGGCGGAGTCAGTCATCGTGGAGCGGCGCGGCCGCCACTACGCCGCCGCCATCGTCAGGCCTTCCATCGGTGAGTAGTACCATTCCCTTCCTTCCATTGTTTCTTTAGTAATATCAGCCCTGTTTATAAACTGTTCCACTGCTGGACATGGACCTCCTCTCACAATTAGAGCGGATAGGCTATGGCCTATCCGAAGTCTGCCAACCCGCACTTGTCCAGGATGGTGGACTATGGTCCACCATCCTGGACAAGTGCGGGTTGGCAGACTTCACACACCTTCAAGAAATTAATGGAGAACTCTTAGGCATTCACCGTTAAAACGAGTGATAGTAATATTAATTTCTAATATGCACATAACTTCGAAAAGTCAGCGATGCGTGCCTCGGGATCGAACTCGAACCATCCGCCGTGGGAGGCACATGGTAAAAACACTAAGAACTCGCTGCTTTCTTTCTATTGTTTCTGTAGCTGCTGCTGAAATAATGATGTGCCTTCTCAATTGATACAGAATTGATTCTTAAACTGACAAGTATATCCATCCCCCAGTGGTATCCTCTCACCGGCACCCGTACCCCGGCTGGATCGAGAACCTGGCGGGCCCCAGCGGCGCGGTGGTGGGGTGTGGCAAGGGGCTGCTGCACGCCTTCAACCTCGACCCGGCTATGAGGGCCGACCTCATCCCCGTGGATATCACCATCGATACTATGCTGGCCGTCGCCTGGGAGATCGCTACGGATAGGTGAGGCTGAAATGTCAAGATAGTTTGTAATCCGCTTTTGGCTGTATGGTGTTAATGTAGAGAAAAATCAGCTTGCAAAATTATTTTTATTGGAGGTTTCTACTGGCTATCACGCAGCCCCGGATCTAGGGGGGGCTAGCCGGGGCCCGTGCCCCGGGCGGCAAATTCAAGTTTGGTAGACGAATACACTGAGTAGTGTATTTGTCTACCAAGCATAGTAATCGCAAAGAGCAGCATTAGACCGGTCGTTGTGGCGTTCTTTGGGAGAGGCCTATGTCCATCAGCATCAGTGGGCGTGTTATGGCTGAAATAATGATGATAATAAGAAAAATATTTTCGGGTGGGGGCGACAATTTTCAGTTTCTGCCCCGCCTCTAAATAATTCAAGATCCGGGGCTGCTATCACGTCAAATCCAAGTATGACATCATCATCATCATCAGCCCATATTAGTCCACTGCTGGACATAAGCCTCTCCAATTGTACGCCATTTAACTCGATCCTCGGAGTAGTATGACATACTCATACCAAATTATTTCCAGCTACCTTCTACTATTTGGCTACCTTCCCAAACAACAGTGGTGGATCCAGAAATACTTTTTGGTGGTTTAGAAATCCATGATATTATTTGGGAGGTTAGGAATGGAAATCAAACATTTTTATGACTAATCAAATCTAAAATCTACCAAGACTTAAGATTTTGTCTTCTTGGCTTCAGCCTCCTAACCACCCCCTCCCCCTAGATTCGCTACTGCCTGCAATGATGTCCCACAAAACCAAAATACTTGAAACGTGGATAAGTAAAACCACAGTTTCCACCAGGTCGGGTGAGGTGCGCGTGTACAACTCGTGCTCCCAGGAGAGCCCGGTGACGTGGCGCGTGTTCCGCGTGAACACGCTGCGGGCGGCGCGCGACCACCCCTTCGACGACGCGCTCTACTACCCCTTCACCGTCGCCGTCAAGAATAGGTAACTAACTAACTACGCATCCAGAAAAGGTCATTAAGTTTTAAAGGAGACTTTAACCACACAATTTCTATGGTTAAAGTCTCCTTTAAAACTTAATGACCTTTTCTGCAACTGACTGTTAATGTTATTAAACATATAAGACATTTCAAAAAGAACTGACACAGGCGGGGTTTGAACCCGCGACCTCTGCTGTACCATGGCTAGTGCTCTGACCACAGATAATATAATACTATACGTACAGATGCCTCATCTCATACAAAGAAATGTGACCGATTTAGCGCGGGCTATCTTCGGGCTATACATTTTTCCGTGCTTAAAGGATTTTTCAAAATTTGAACAAATATTTTTCATGATGTATTTTTTCATGTTCTCAATTTTACGCAAACTTCAATAACAAATATATACATATAACGCCATCTCTTATGAGTTATTTCAACAAATGTTCCTTTGTTCCTGATGAGACCCCATGGCTCTGACCAACTGAGCTACCGGGTCTCGCCCAACTCGCTTAATGTTATTAAACATATAAGACACTAGCTTCCGCCCGTGGCTTCGCCCGCGTTTTTAGGATAAAAAGTAGCCTATGTGCTGTTCTAATGTTTTAGCTATATTACTGTGAAGTTTCATCAAAATCCGTTCAATAGTTTTTGCGTAAAAGAGTAACAAACATCCATACATCTTTACATCCTCACAAACTTTCACGTAAGTTTATAATATTAGTAGGATATTAGGATAAAAGACATTTCAAAAAGAACTGACACAGGCGGGGATTGAACCCGCGACCTCTGCCGTACCGTGGCAAAAGGTAGAGGTCGCGGGTTCAAACCTCGCCTGTGTCAGTTGTTTTTGAAATGTCTTATAAGTATCAGTGTTGATGATAATGGTTGTTTGAACAGATACGTGTACAAGTGCCTGGAGCTGGTGCTGCAGACGGCGCCGCTGTACGTCGCCAACTACGTCGCGAAAGCGTGCGGCGTCAAGATGCAGTGAGTACACACACGTCACTCAGACGTGTTTCTCTTTATAAACTTAACTTTTGACTTGAATTGAATGAACGTCCTCCTCATCAGTCATCATCCCAGCGAGCATTCCAGATAAGTTGTGTAACGACAAACATGTGCTTTTGAAAGCTTCATACTCCTACAGTTTAAAAGTTATAATAAGTTAAAAACTTAGGAATCTTTATTGACAAAAATTTTTCCTGGACTGCTCAACTGCAGGAAACTAGTCGCAAGTTGTTTGCTTCCGCTGCGTCTCTGAAAAGACTACGCAACTTCTTAACCACTGCCACCAAGGTTGCGCTTGCACAATCTCTTCTTCTACCCATCCTTGATTATGCTGACGTCAGCTATCTTGACCTTACCGAGGAACAACTTGATAAACTTGAGCGACTTCAAAATGTTTGTATAAGGTTCATATTTGGTTTACGCAAATATGACCATATCTCAGAATTTCGTTTAAAGCTCAAGTGGTTACCAATTCGCCTTCGCCGGAATGCTCACATTCTTTCACTTCTTTATAATGTACTCTTTCTTCCTTCTACTCCCCAGTATCTCAAGATACGTTTCGAATTCCTTGGTGATACACACACGCGATTTCTAAGGTCATCAGATAATTTGAGACTCAAAATGCCGAAGCATTCCACAACATTCTTTGATAAATCCTTCACGGTTCAAGCCGCTCGTTTGTGGAATGCATTACCAGTCCGGATCAGAAGCGCGCAATCATTATCGGTGTTTAAAAAGCTTGTGAAGGAACATTATTTATTATTGCGATCATAATGTCCTCTGCTATAATCTTTACCTTACTCCTTTAATATTCTCTTCATTAGTTACTGAATTTATCGTCATTGTTACTCTTTTTATTGATAATTGTATGTATATATTTATATAGGTATATTAGGTATATTTATATAATTTATTATTATATATATTATATAATATATTATTATATATGTGTAATATATAAGTATTTATTTTAGGAAAATTATATTTACACCATAGACAACCCCATATCGTGTCCAACTCACTTGGTGTCCATCCTATGGTTGCCTGGAAGAAATCGCAGATAGCGATAAGGCCGCCCATTGTATGTTCTTGTTATGAATGTTCTGTACCTATATTATTTTTGGTGTACAATAAAGTATATAATAAATAATAAATAAATAAATAAGTATAGTTATATCGTTTCGAAGATCCATCTGACGGCAACACAAAAGTGACCAAAGTTGACCCTCCCTCCACCCCTCGCGATGACGTCATAGACCGCGGGAGTAAGTGCTCACGCGCAAAAAAGAAGCGAATTTAAAATGGCGGCTTTAATAATTATTGCTGTCTTTACTCACACACGTTGGGTGTGAGTAAAGACGTGCGAACGAGCAATAACGTGCGAGTGAGAGGGAATGATTAGTGCCGCCATTTTAGATTCACTTCTTTATTGGCGCGGGTTTATACAAATGAGCAGTTTCGCCTTCGAATTCACGAAAACAAACTACCGTTAGTAGCCCGACTTCTACCCACCCCAACTTTTTAACTCCAAAACAATCAAGCTAAAAGCTGACTAAGCTGTACATTGCTCGTTACAGACTGAGTCTCGTGACAGCGAGCGAGCGCTTGCGCGCAATGAACCGCGTGCTGGCGTTCTTCGCGACGCGGGAGTGGACGTTCAGTACGGGCAACGTGCAGCGCCTGCGCGAGCGTCTGTCGCGCAAAGACAGGGAGATTTACAACCTGGACATTAGGACTGTCAAGTTAGTATGACGTCACACGTGCTCCTCACCCCCTCAGTCTTTTATTTCGTGGGATGTCTTCAGGAATTTCGGCTATCCAAAACCACATGGTGTTTATTAAAGCAAATAAGCAGAGGATTTCAGGAGTTCGGGATCTCAGTGTCCGGGATCTCATTATTTAGATAATTGAATGGAATGGGGAAACCTGAATACGACTTTAGTTCCTGTCGTGTTCAGGTGTTTCCAAAATGAAAAGGGGTTATTTTAATGTTGGAATAGGGTGGTTTTTTTTTTCTTAAAAAGTAAAAAAAAAAAGTTAATAATTAGCTAGGACAGTAGGTACCTACCACCGTCAGAATCACGTGATTTTGTCGACTATTTCTTTCGTATATCCGTTACCATCAGTCCCTAATGATGATCGACGCTTTTGTCGTACAACCTCTCAAAATAAATGTGTTTTTCAAACTGTACTAACTACCTGCATGTGTACTGTTCAGTTGGGACGAGCACGTGTTCAACTTCGTGAAGGGCGCGCGCAAGTACCTGCTGCGCGAGAAGGACGACAACCTGCCGCGCGCCCGAAGACACATCGACAGGTGATTTCATTATTAAGATGGATTTCAGTGGGTCGCGGCCGATGCGACGGACGCGCCGCGTCATACACGACAGTAAAAACGTATGGCGCCGCTTCCGAGCCCCGCGACAGGCGCGCGCGGCCGACGGCATAGTACCTTTTCATGGAGACTCGGCCGCGCGCGTCTATCGCATCGGCCGCGACCCTCGGAAGTCCACCTTTATACTTCAACTCGGTTCAACAAGTTGCACAAGGTGTGCGCCTGCCGGGCTTCCAACCCTCGAGGCCACGACTTACGACTTGTAAGTCGCAGCCGCTACCACTGGACCACTGCTGCACTCGCATGCTCTTGAATGAGTTAATTTGTTAGGGTTTTTGTTTTATATACTTAAACATTATGTCACTCAATGATTGAATTACGATATCGACATCAGACTATCTCGTGAGCCAATCGCAAGTCTGGATTGGCCCGCGATAACGGGTGCGTAGGGCATTCGCCGCCCGATCGTCGATTGGGACACTTGCTTAGGATTAATCCTGGAGCGTAGGTATCTTTGTTTTTGACATACGCAATAAAACTAAGTGAAGTCTGAGTTTAATAAATTATACAGTATTCCTAACTAGTTCAGTACCCTCTGGGAGTTGTGACCGCCCGTGGGTCCCTATTAAGTCCTCACTGAATTAAAAACCAGGTCCTCTCACCCTTAGGATAAACATAGTACTAATTCCAAATGTCTGTTGTTTCCAGATTACGTTTCGTTCACCAGATGGTGCTGCTGATGCTGTCCGTGTTGATATACAGGTTCATAATGTACGTCATACCCAAGTTTGTGCTCAAGAGGATGGCGTTATAAGTGTTATACAGCGTGCCCACTATAGGTATTCTTGGCAGTTCGCAGCAGCGCAAGATGCATGTCAAATATTTTGTCCAACTGTACACAGCCATCATGCAATCTATCCTATTCATGTAGAGAAGTTTTTTTTTTAAACTGAAGTTATTAAATTAAGTATTAATAAGTACCTACGGTACCTACATTCTAATAGTTTTAGTCATTATTGTAAATGGGAAAGTGATATTGTATTTTATTTTGTAAATAAAAATACGTAAAGGGTAGTTTTAAACTAAAATATTCACGAAAAAAATTGTTGTTTTATTTGCCCCGAACAACGTAGGTAGTAGCACTGCAAAGTCGATCATCATGCATCATCAATGTCTCCATATGCACGGTAATTACCGTGCATTAATTATAATCTTGTCATATTCTACCGTTCTTTATCTATGAAAAAGTACACGGTTATTTACACAGTTCATTAAAAAGCTGATCCACCGTAATTTTGTCTAGAAACACCGTACTTTTACCCTTGCAATACGGTAACTTTCAATTTAGGTATGGAGACACTGTGCTGCATGCATGACCATGATTAAGCTACATGATCATCTAGGGAGCGCATAAAATCTATTAAAGAGGCATTGACCTCTAAAGAGGCAATGAATAGTGATGACAATAGACATATGAGCTGTTTAATTTAATCATCGTCTATAAGTAAGGGGGTTAGTGTATTGCTTGGAGGAAGAATATACTGGAGTTAGCCTGACCGTGTCTGTATACTGTGTAAGGGCTGTCATTTCTCGTTGACAGTTGACAGTGATACAGTGACGTGACTGTAAAGTACTCACTGCGCATTGGCGCAATGTTTTGATACAGTGACGTCACTGAAGCGTCAACCAGTCACCTCTTTCCTAGTCACGCACATTATTACAAATCCAGAACCGCACACAAATAAATACGGCCAGCGGCTTTATGTCCTTAGGCTCAGTCTATAGTATTCTATGTCTATGGTGTATTGCGACTTGCTCGAGTCACAAAAATCAATATTTTCTCAGTTTACAAATAAACTTGAAATATATTTGATTTATGTAAAAATATACCTAGCCTTTTAAGTTGAGGGGTTATGTTACGTTTTCAACAAGATAAAAATATTTTCACGTTCCGTGAAATATTATAATTTATAAGTGAAACGGAACGCATAACAAAATATTATTTATTTACACTAATTACACTGGCAACATTTATATATTATTCTACTCTTTGACTGGCAACATTCGGACTAAACTTCAAATTAAAGTGCTGTAGAATTGCGAACATACTTTTATTTGATTATGATTAATTTTATCGTTAAAATAAGCTGAAAGTTTCACGGTTGCCTAGTCAAATAACGTGTGCGGTACTGAATTACACGATACAGCTGAGGTAAGATAAATAATTAATATAAAAATGTTACATTTCGGGTATTTGTATGTGACTGTCATTGCGTCGATATTATATTATTTTTGTTTTGTGCCAATCCTGCTGAGTAATTTCTGGCTGGCGTGCTGCGGCGTTCAGCGCGGGCTTTGTTGCTGCGAAGTTGTCAGCGTGCCAATTTTGTCAGAGCTGAGACTGCGCGAATTTAACGTTCCTTCTGTCGACCTGCCGTATGGGCGAATCTCGGCTATCAAGCCGTGCGTTGGCCGCGGAAGTGTTGTTAGGGTGTTACGAGGAGCAAGGTCGTCGCCTTGCACCCCGGAGCCCTGAATTCGGTCACAAACAATGGATGACAGCAATGACTTGCGTTCTTGTAACATCAACAGACTGACCCATTTACTGTAGGTAATAAGAATACAGAATACTGGTGAGCATGTTTACGGCGACACAATTAAAATGTAATTTGTTAACACTTAGGTGCTAGAACAGTATTAAGATTATTTTAAATTGTATTCAATTTAATCATTTTGAAGCTGTTTTGATAAAAAAAAGGTAATCCTACATATTTTTCACACCATACTAGATGCTAATAGATGTAAATACAGATTCTTCATTAATTAATTATTTACCTACGGACTTCTCCCTGCAATTACACTTGTGCTACTGGGTTATGTCTTTGTTCGTTTCTATATAACAAAATATCTACAAGATACGCAAGTTTCACAACAATCGGATAAAATTATAGCAAATAACAAAGAAAAAAATATACATTCTCTTTGTGTAGACTGCTCAAGAAACAAATCAATAATACATACTTTAATTATTGTCAGCTGCAGATGGCCACTCTATTGAATCACAATACTATGCGATCAAAATAAGAATAGGACTGACCTTGCGCCATATTGTGATGTTTTGTATTAAAAATTTAACTTTTTAGTGTGAAAAAAATCTATTACAATTGATTTGGTAAATCAAACACTCAAAGTGAAAAGAAAAATACATTATTAATTAGCTAATTAATGTTCTTTGTAAGACTTACTTTTCGAATGGTAGTTGATAGTTCGGGGTCATTGACTTTCCTATTCTTATCGCGATCACATAATACATACAATACTGCAGTAATAACACAAAATTATTTTATTAATAGCATTTTTCAAAATGAACAAGAGTTTCACCAGTTTATGTTCTCCATGGTGCTGTGAATTATAACTGGTTGTCATAATGATAATGTCAGTAAGAATGTCAACATCAGTTGGCTGATAGATATAATTTATTTATTTATTTCAAAATACACAACATTACAGGGAACCTATGGCATTGTACAGTAAAGTTGAAATGTATCTAAACTAATATTATAAAGAGGAAAGATTTGTTTTTTTGTATGTTTGTATATTTGTATGTTTGTAATGGGTAAACTCGAAAACTACTGAACCGATTTTAAAAATTCCTTCACCTACAGAAAGCTACATTATCACCAAGTAACATAGGCATATTTCATTTTCAAAAAAAGTAGAGATCCTTACGAAAATTACAATAATGTAACCCAAGGTATCAAAAAATTGCCTATAAAAGTCATTATTTGGCGTACGCAGCTAAAACTATTGATGATACATTAAAATAATGTATACTACATGTTTATAGTACTCATCATTACCCACAAAAAAGTCCGCGAGGCTATATGTCTAACTATTATAGTTAAGTCAGAATAACCCCTTTTTGTTCATATGAGTCAATCAAAACACGAGTAGAATGGAAAGATGATGACATTCGTATCATGATATTAATCCTTATCCAAATAAATAGTTTCATAATCAAGGTTGATTATGCACACGTTATTTACTCTTTAAATTATTCGAATCAGACCTTTCGTTTAGAAGTTAGGGTATAAAAATGCTAAAAGTAAGAAAAATGCCGCGGTGTCAGCGAATAGCTCTACGCTTAGGGCGGGTTGCTTTACCATCTGTATTCGTAAGTCAGTACGTAATCGTTAAGTCAGTATGAAATTGTCATACAAGCCGCCATATTTGACGGTTACAGATACGTAACTGTAAGTTGAAACAACATGGCCTTAGTCTTTAGTAATGAATAAACTCAAAAACTACAGGACTGATTTAATAAAATCTTTCACCAATAGAAAGCTGCATTATCGCTGAGTAACACAGGCTACTTTTATCCCGAAAAATGCAGTGGGTCACGCAGACGAAGTCGCGGGCAAAGTACTAGTAGCAAAATAAAAATAAAATTATGAAGTGTTAACTTACTATAATTGTATTAATAAATTTTAATGTTGCAGGCATTTCAAATAAATTTATTTGGAACTCAAATAAACTCAAATATTTAGATAATTTATTGAATAAAATAATAGTTGTCCTATACCTACCTAGCATTTATCTATTATTTATTTTGTCCTCTTGTTTCTACTATACACCATGACATTTTCATCGCTTTCATCTGGCGATGTAGCCACTATACTCATCATTACGAACAACTTTTACTATGGGACCAACCCGGAAATCGCGAAAAAAAAAACAGCTATTCCATACATTTTGTTGAGTTATGTTAACATAAATGTATGGATCAGCTGATTTTTTTTCGCAATATATAATAATATTATTGATAATACAACAATTGATAATTACTCTCTAACTAATCATACATAAATGATGTCTGCACAAAAATAAACAAATTTATTTAAACACTAAAAAATTTACACACCACAGCTTCAGAAAGTACAGCCATTACAGCTTACCATGACTATGTTGAATCAGTTTTACGATATGGTTTATTATTGTGGGGTAACTCAACATTAATTAACGAAGTTTTTCTATCTCAAATGAAATGTTTAAGAGCAATATGCAATGCGGAGCCTCTAGATTCATGCAGACCACTTTTTAGGAAAACGAAAATACTTACCTTAACCTCTCTTTATATCTTCGAAATTGGACTGTTTGTTAGAAAACACCCACAACTGTTTAAAAAAACCGGCCAAGTGCGAGTCGTACTCGCGCACCGAGGGTTCCGTATCAGTTTTGGACGTATAAAGTAAAAAAAACCGGACCGCAAAACTAAGTTTGTCTGTAAACGAATTTTGATGATTTTGAAAAAACTATACTAGTTACGAACATCGTTTTATTTTTGGTGCCATATTT
Source organism: Thalpophila matura (assembly GCA_948465475.1). Classification (NCBI taxonomy): domain Eukaryota; kingdom Metazoa; phylum Arthropoda; class Insecta; order Lepidoptera; family Noctuidae; genus Thalpophila; species Thalpophila matura. The sequence goes on along the minus strand of OX419205.1, from coordinate 8,769,361 downwards.
GAGTCAATTCCTATCAACTATAATTATTTCAGATTTTTCACTCCGCAAACTTCGGAGATAAGGGGGGGAATGGTATTTTTTCAGACATTTTTCATCATATGTCGAAAACTGTGAGACATAAAATAAAATAAAAATATATTTTGAAGAACTGAACAGCTATGCATGTCACGTTGCAGGTACATGGTAGCTGTTTGTGATGATGTCACTGAAGCCTCGAAACGTTGACTTCACGGAGACATGGGCCCACCTCAAGGAGACGGTACAGTATCATTCTAATTCCTATTCACTTGTCATGCACCCATAAACAAGTACCTTTGAAGTGACTTCAAAAGGGAGGAGGTTCTTAAATTGTTGTATTTATTTTAAATAAAAAATATAATTCTCTAACAACCTGCATTTTGTAGTTTGTTTGTCTGTCAAGTTTTTTTCTCCTTTGATTGATTATTTATTTTATTTTGAAAGGAAGTTTCAGGCTCAACACCGAACAGATTTTCTGCACGCTTAGCATGACCAATATACTAGTATCTATTCTACCAAAGAATAGACAAAGTTCTTTCTATCCAACTTGTTATCTCTTTGCCAGAGCACATGGCGACCTGTGCTTGTCTTATCAGAGTTTTGTTTATTAATGAATAGAAACATTTCTTCTCTTCATTGTATGCATATACTAACGGTAGAAGTATTTTTACAACCTGTCACGTTATCTATTCTTCTGCAGACAAAATCCTTTTCTATCGTGGTCATGCTAGGCCGGCTGAATGAACCTTATTCTTAGCGCCATCAAGTGCATATCTGTATTCAAACCAAAGCTCTTCGTCCGCGCAACTTTGCTCTTTACGCTAGTGGTAATAGAGTGCATATTGAACGTGTTGGTTGTGGAACAAGAACGCAGACATCACTCTCTCCGTGCGCGCAACTTTGCACCTTACTCCTGTAGTAATAGAGTGCACATTGCGTGCAGGTGGCGGGCGTGGTGGGGCTGCGCGCGGTGGAGCGCTCGGTGTGGAACACGCGGTTCTCGGACGTGTACGCGCTGTGCGTGGCGCACCCCGAGCCGCTCGCCGACAAGCTCTACGACGAGACCAGGTACTGAACACCAACACTGTTCCCAATTTTGCGATTTTTCCGCTAGACATTCATGACTTTTGCTTATGGTACATTTTTAGCGCAAAAGTCGCAACATAGTGACAACACGTGCATAAAAATCGCTTTCAGTTATAAATTCATACATTGCGTTCAAGAATCGTATAATCAAACTAAGCTTCTTGATTGAGTTAATGTGGTTGTAGAGCAGTCAACATTTTTAGACATACAGTCAAAATCTGTTATAACGACATCGAGGGGATCACTCATATTTGGTTATAAAAACCGGTAGTCGTAACAACCGGCGGTATTTTTGAGGCAACAGTCGGTGAAGTCCTATGATTGTGGTTATTATAACCGGTATGTTGTTCTAAATGATGTCGTCGTAAACGGTTTTAACTGTATTAACAATGAATTGATGAATGTGAAAATGAAGGCGATTGTCATGATGCGTGCATTATGTATAATGTGTTTCCAGGCCTGCCGCTAGCTGTTTGAACGCAATACTGATTATGCCACCCCTGTTTAAAACCTACGTTGAGGCGCTACACGGGCGAGTTTATCGCGACGATTCCACCCTCTTATCGTCTGAATGTCTCTACGATATAACAATAATTTCGCCAACGTATCGTCGCGACTCGTCGCGTCTCGCAACAGTCGCAACTATTATGGTTCGTAAAATATAACTTGATCTCTGTGACAGATGTCAAATGAGTACATTTTTAATGCATTTTGACATTATTTGTTCGTATTTGACATGTCGCAGAAATCAAGCTATGTTTTACGAACTATAATGTGTTTGTGACTGTTGCACAACCGACCTCGTACCTACTCTCTGCTCTCAGGAACTTTCTGGAAGAGCACGTGTCGGGCCTGCTGCAGCGCGTGCGCGGCACCGCCTCGCTCGACAACAACGACCACAACGACGGCCTGCTCACCAGGTAACATACCGACTGCTACTACTATAGAAGCCTACTACAGTAAGTAGGCTTTTTAGGGTTCCGTACCGCAAAAGGAAAAACGGAACCCTCATAGGATCACTTTGTTGTCCGGCTGTCCGAGGCAAAACTCTTAACGGGTGGAGGCATCGGCTCATAGATGGCGCTATTGCATATTTTTAGTGAAATATCAATCAATCAAATCATTTATTTGCAATATTTTATTTTATACTAGCACTTCGCCCGCGACTTCGTCCGCGTGTGCCACAGGAACTGCGCATTTTTTCGGGATAAAAAGTAGCCTATGTTACTCAGTGATAATGTAGCTTTCTATTAGTGAAAGAATTTTATAAATCGGTCCAGTAATTTCGGAGCCTATTCGGTACAAACAAACAAACAAAAAAATCTTTCCTCTTTATAATATTAGTATAGATAACATATCTACATACAAAGTGATTCTATAAGGGTTCCGTTTTTCCTTTTGAGGTACGGAACTCTAAAAACAGCATAAAAATATGGCTAGCTATCGGAGGCTCCCTCCGATAGCCAAGGCCTGAGAGGCCAGAGAGGGAGGGAGGCACTCCGGGACAAAATATACCTAAAGTAAAACCTGGTACGAGGCCAAAAGGCTCCTGTCTCAGCATAGAGCTGCGACATCTATGGCGCGTACAGATTTGCGAAACGTAGCATGCAATGTAACATGAAAGTAGCATTTCATAAGTGTGGACGCAGGGCGCGCGCGAACCGAGCATGTACACTCGACGCCATTGACGGTCGACCACTTTTCACCCTTATGTTCTTAGTAATAAGAGTGAAATGTGGTCGACCGTCAATGGCGTCGAGTGTACGTACCCACATCTGTTTGCGGCATGCGCGCGGCGAACATGACTTAACTGTAGCCTCTGCAGTGTTTCTTCCATGGCTCGCGCGCGTTCCGCAGTACAGACACACAACCCGCCCACACTGACGCTCCGTGCACACGGCGCGCCCCTTTGTGTTCGGCGAAAATAACGACAAATGGCTTGAAATGCTCTGTTCGTGCGCGCAAGCCGTCCACACTATGGGAATTCCGTTACATTGCATGATACATTGCGACAATGTGGACGGCAAATTCTTTCATAGGGATGTTGAATATATTTTTTTTATAAACTATTTGAACAAAGATAATTAACACAAAAAAACCGATGAAACATCTACAAAATTGGCAAAGTTATAAGCGTTTTAAAATGATTTGCTAGACACGGACGGCATGCATGTTAAGTGACGTAACACCACTTACGACCGCTTCGCGCGACAAAGACGGAGCGATACTCCCTCCAAAAAATTTAAAAGCGTCTATGTTTTCAATTTTGTGATAGATTATTATTATTATTTTTACTTTTTTGTTATTCCTATTCCTTCTTTGGAATAAAATAATTTATTTGTACTTTTTAATAGTAGTCCACCACCGTATTGCATTTACGTTTCAACAGTCTGTACGCGGCATAAAAGCAAATGGTTGCGCGCTGATATTGAGTGAGGGCGCAACTCGCGTGCGGCGTGTAATGTAACATAGTATTGTACTGCGTGGTGCGCAGGTACGTGTCGGCGTGGCGCGAGTACAGCCAGGGCGCGGCGTACCTCAACAGCCTCTACTCCTACCTCAACCTGCAGCACGTCAAGCGACAGAAGGTACACACACACTGATAACGCGCGGAATATACACGGTAAAATTAAAACCAGTGCGGATATTTTAGGAGGTGAAAGTACTCATGAATATGACCAACTTTTATGATGGGACCGACACTGAAATATGAAAAAAAAAATCAGCTGTTCCCTACAAAAATGCACTACAACACGATCAAAATGTATGGAACAGCTGATTTTTTTTTTCATAATTCAGTGTCGGTCCCATAATAAAAGTTGATCATATTCATGAGTACTTTCACCTCCTAAAATATCCGCACTGGTTTTAATTTTACCCTGTATGTCACCGTAAATACCGTGAGATTATAATCTATCTCGCCAGATTGTAAACTGTCGAAAGATTGTGAACCGTTACATACTGCTTACAATTTAACGCATTATTTTTTGGGTAGATTGTAATCTATCGAAGTGAAACCGTCAAATTATGAAATGGCATGCGACGAAACACACCTCGCGCGCTGATTGGGTCCCGCGCCGCCGTATTTGTAAACCGACCAATCAGAAGTAATTTCGTGTAATATTTTATTGTGAAATACACATTAGTCTCCTTACATAATGACGCCACTTAACTTTAACCACTGATTAAATATACAGGGTGGCAGGTTAAACAGTGGAAATATTTTAAGGGGTCATTATACTCATAATTATGAACAACTTTTACTATGGGACTAACCCAGAAATCGCGAAAAAAAAATCAGCTGTTCCATACATTTTGATGAGTTATGTGAACATAAATGTATGGAACAGCTGAATTTTTTTTGGCGATTTCAGCGTTGGTCCCATAGTAAAAGTTGTTCATAATGATGAGTACAATGACCCCTTAAAATATTTCCACTGTTTAACCTGCCACCCTGTATAACTATTCATTTGTTGTTTAATCTAATCAACGTCTATAAGTAAAGGGGTAGGTTGCGTTTCATTAAATGATTGGCAACATGTCGCAGGTGTCGGACGCGGAGATCATCTACGGCTCGTCGGCCACCGTCACGTGTCCGGAGCACGACGCGCGACAACTTGAGGTATGCCACAACATACGCCCACATTGTCATCACTGTATCTTGATAATATACATCAATTATCCCGAATCATCATATACAGCAGTTATGAACAACTTTTACTACGGCATCAACACTGAAATCGCCAAAAAAAAAATCTGCTCTTCCATACATTTATGTTTTTACACGAAAGTAACATTACATGTGATATGTTATTCGTGATGTTCAATGTTACCTTTGGACATTGACTCAGCACTCGGCCCGGCTGACGCGCGGCCCAGTTAAAATTATGATTTTGCATCTTACACGCATAAAACACAAAGATTTCATGTATCGTCACACCCTTAACAATATTGCGGCCTAACGCGACGTTTGTGAGGGGTGGACGTACACGTGAACTTAGTGGTATTAATAATAATGAGTTGGGTTGTTGTAAATTTTATTGTATTTTTTTTTTCTTTTTTTATACATTTTTGTTGTATTTTAAACTGCACTATCGTATTGGGAAACTGTAATGGTAGTTGTATGTATGTAATTAAATAAATAAAAAAAAAATGTTCACACAACTCAACAAAATGTATGGAACAGCTGATTTTTTTTTCGCGATTTCAGGCTTGGTCCCATAGTAAGAGTTGTTCATAATGATGAGTACAATGACCCCTTTAAGTATTTCCACTGTCTAATCTGCCGCCCTGTATAAATAATATGGACCTATTTCCAAAACTGATAACTGAGTGTCGCTATGTGTATGTCAGCCGGCCTAGCATGGCCACGATAGAAACGGGTTTTGTCTACATAGAAATAGACAAAGTGACAGATTGTAGAAACATTTCTACGTTTTATGAATGAAATCTGTCACTTTGTCTATTTCTATGTAGACAAAACCCGTTTGTATCGTGGTCATGCTAGGCCGGCTGGTTGTACTGTCGGCGTGCGCAGGTGGGCGAGCTGGCGCTGGAGATCTGGGAGCGGGTGCTGGTCAAGCCGCTCGCCTCCGCGCTCACAGGTGACTGACCGCGAACATGATTTGATAATTATCTATATCAGCTGTCTATAAAATAATTATAAATTAAGTTGTTAAATATTTAAGAGATTTTTCAAAAATCTACACCCCCCTTACCACAAAAAAGATAAACACGTGTTGAACGCGAATGCTACCAAAAATAATACACACTTGTTTTAGACAAGTTAGTGCTAAAACAAGTGCGTATTATTTTTGGTAGCATTCGTGTTGAACACGGGTTTATCTTTTTTGTGGTATGGCCCCTAATGTCGCGAGCAGTATTGAAACCTGCGACCTCTGGCGAACCGTGCCAATGCTCTGCCAACTGAACTACCGCGACCCGCTCTGCCAACTCGAAATTTGAGATACCTTTGCAACGCCTCATAAGAGCGTTTGAATTTTTCTTAGATTTTTGAGAAATCTCTTAAATATTAATCAATCACTTAAGAGAAGCATCATGGTTTTGACATGTTTCAAATTCACAACAATATGCCCTATTTTATTTTTTGCCCCAAGGCCTTTGGGTACCTAGCTACGCCACTGTGTCTCTCCCTATATACATATAACACGTACACTCGTGCGCAGGTCGCATAGTGAACGCTCTGGCGGCGGCGCGGGAGTCCTCCCCCGACCCGGCGCACGCGTCCACGCTGCGGGAAGCGATCCACTCCACCGTGCAGGTGCGGGCCTTCAGGGTGCGCGCGCCGCTGCAGCTGTACCAAGTAAGACGTTATCTGTACTAACTGTCCACGCTGCGGGAAGCGATCCACTCCACCGTGCAGGTGCGGGCCTTCAGGGTGCGCGCGCCGCTGCAGCTGTACCAAGTAAGACGTTATCTGTACTAACTGTCCACGCTGCGGGAAGCGATCCACTCCACCGTGCAGGTGCGGGCCTTCAGGGTGCGCGCGCCGCTGCAGCTGTACCAAGTAAGACGTTATCTGTACTAACTGTCCACGCTGCGGGAAGCGATCCACTCCACCGTGCAGGTGCGGGCCTTCAGGGTGCGCGCGCCGCTGCAGCTGTACCAAGTAAGACGTTATCTGTACTAACTGTCCACGCTGCGGGAAGCGATCCACTCCACTATAAAGGTACCGCCACTGACGGGAGGTATCGGCTGTAAATGTCGCTATCCGGACGTTATACAGGGTGTTACGAAGGGTGACGGTGGTTGTAAATATCACTACCTGGACGTTATACAGGATGTTATCTTTGTTCAAAATTTTAAATGTTACTCTACAGGAAACCCTTTTTCTGTTAAATAACTATTGTATTATATTTGCAGCAACTAGTACTGGAGCCATACTTGACGGCCGCGGCCGCGTCTCACGCGAAGCTGGCGGCGGAGCTGCTGGCCAGCGGCGACGTGGCCCACTACACTAAGCACGCACTCGCCGGCCTGGACAGGGAGGTACCGTACACGCTGGCCCACTTGTACGAGTCATTAAAATAAATAAAATTAAAATAAAATAATGAAAATAAAATAATTTATTTCAGGCATAGTGCCCATAGTGGTATGAATTAAAGTTAAATCACAACGTGGTATCGGTTGACTTTTATATTTGACTGTTCCCTGGAAACCTACTTCACCATCCCATCGATACTACGTACCTACTTGACTACATTAAATGTATACATAGACCAAACGGCCGGTACATTTTGGTCCTTCGAGCCGGATAAAGTGCGCGACGCCGCAGAAGGTTGATCTCACTGTCCTGTCGCCAGGTGTCGCTGGGCGCGCGGTTCCTGGACTCGTCGTCGGCCGAAGCCGTCCGAGGCTGCTACGAACGAGCCGCCGTAGCCGCGCACCTGCCCGCGCTGCACGCCACCGTGCACCACCTCATGCGGGACGCCGCCGCCGACCAGCCCGCGGCGAGCGAGGTCAGTACTGTGTCGCGGTGCTACGAGCAGGTCTACGCGCTACGAGGGAGGGCAGTACACAGCGCGTGTGGCAGTGCTACAAGGTGTACGTGCTACGAACGAAGTTAATACACAGCATGTCGCGGTGCTACGAGCGACGTCAGTACACAGTGCGTGTGGAGGTGCTACGAGCGAGGTCTACGTGCTACGAGCGCGCACTAACACAGCGTGTGTCGCGGTGCTACGACCGAGTTCAGTACACACGTAGTGTCGCGGTGCTACGAGGTCTACGCGCTACGAGCGAGGTCAGTACTCAGCGCGTGTGGCGGTGTTACGAGCAGGTCTACGTGCTACGAGCGCGCACTAACAGCGCGTGTTGCGGTGCTACGAGGTCTACGCGCTACGAGCGCGCACTAACACAGAGCGTGTTGTGGTGCTACGAGCAGGTCTACGCGCTACGAGTGAGGTCAGTACAGCGCGTGTCGCGGTGCTACGAGCGCGGTCTACGAGCTGCGAGTGCGGTCTACGTGCTACGAGCGCAGTCTACGAGCTACGAGCGCGGTCTACGAGCTACGAGCGCGCACTAACAGTAGTACTGTTGCAGCGGCGCGCGGACCTGCGGCGCATGTACGCGCTGCTGCGGCCGCTGGGCGCGGCGGCGCTGCGGCCGCTGGTGGACGCGGCGCACGCGCAGGCCGCCGCCGACGGGCAGGCGCTGCTCGCGCACTCGCACAACAAGGACGAGGTACACGCACACACACACACCTCCGAGCATGTCTAGCGCTGGACGTGTAAGGTCTTGCTTTATTAATAGCAAATATTTTAGGATGTCGATCTACTAATAGATCGATATCGTCATCTTTGTAACCTATAGATTTACCCCTTAAAATATTTGCCATTATTAAAGTAAGACCTTATACAGGGTGGCAGGTTAGACAGTGGAAATATTTACAGGGGTCATTGTACTTATCATTATGAACAACTCTTACTATGGGACCAACAATGAAATCGTGAAAAAAAATCTGCTGTTCCATACATTTATGTTCACACAACTCAACAAAATGTATGGAACAACAATTTTTTTTTTCGCGATTTCCGGGTTGATCCCATAGTAAAAGTTGTTCATAATGATGAGTACAATGACCCCTTTAAATATTTCTACTGTCTAACCTGCCACCCTGTATAGCCCCTAAGCATCACCACAACGACCGTCTATACGAACTCGATAAGTGGCGTGCCTATGGTTTAATATCAGCCTAAGCCTGACAGTATTTAAGGCTTAAAACAAAAAACACACCTTTCTTAAAAAGGCGTGTTTTTTGTATGTAACTCAGGAAATAGTCAAATATCGTTCCTTTAGGTACCCAAAATGATTTGCGCGCGTGAAATTATATTTTTTTTTGTTTTTTTCATTTTATATTCTTAGACTTGAATAGAGTTCGTTTCTTTATAAGCAAGTAATGCTTTTTTTATTTGGACAAGCCGGACTTTTGGGCTTGTATGAAGGTACCGCCACTGGTAATTACCCCAATGCATTGGTAGATAGTGGTGCCGATTCGATTGTGCACTAAGGGCGGGTTGCTTCAAACCATCTGTATTCGTAAGTCAGTACGTAATCGTTAAGTCAGTATGAAATTGTCGTACAAGCCGCCATATTTGACGGTTACAGATACGTAACTGTAAGTTGAAACAATATGGCCTAACTATACTTAATGTAGGCTATTGCTCTATCTTTTTCTCTTTGATAAAACAAGAAAGAGACGGAAATAAATAAGAGTCTTTGATTGCGACTAACATTTACATACAATTTTAGAAGACATGTCGGTACGTGACGATTAAAAGCATGCTGAAGTTCATTCAAATCAAGTCGTAATTTAGTTTGACAGCACCAAAGCGGGGTGTATCCCATCCACCCCGGTTGTCCCGTTCCGTTAAACGGGACAGTTGGGAACATTGTTTAATCGACCCCGGTAGTGCAGATTAAATCATGTTTCTGTCTTGATATTAACGAGATTAACATGCAAAATTTTGATATGATTCTAATTTCTTAATTCGTTAATAATTGCTAAAAGTGGAAAAACCTCGCCTTAAATGACGGGGACGGCACGACCGGGGTCGATACAAAAAAAAAATCTAAATGTCCCGTTAACGGGACGGGACGGTGGATGGGAGTTACTCCTCCCAGCAGTGAGCACATTAAAGCTGATTGTGGAGTGTAATGCATGTTTAGTATGCAAGTGAAAGAAATGATCACCTTATTATACAAGTCCCTGGAAGTATGGATTATATGAAATAGGAGCGTGGGCGAGGTCATGTCCAAACTTTTTAATTCTGAGAATGTCGGTGCAATTTTTTACGGTTCTAAAGTTGTGAAAAAAGAATATTGGGACAAAATTTTTTGTTCAGGACTTAATTAGAAGAGTGGACCTTTCCTGTGGTAATACTTTTACGCAGCTAGAAAACGTCCGCAAAAAAAAGGAAAGCCTCATAGATTTTACTTTTTTAAATTATTTTTCTTCTTTGTGATTGAAAAAAAAAACCGTCTACAATTGCACCGACATTGTCAGAGTTAAAATGTTTGCAAATGACTTGCCCACGCTCCTATTCGAGTAGCTCCATACTTCCAGGCACACCCTGTATATCAAACATCGCTCTGTTTCCGCAGCCAGCCGATTGTTACGGGAATGGCGGCGAGGTGCGTTCACACATTACACTAGTGTGGACTCTGTGCGAAGCTACACTAATCCATTTACTTATAGACGATGATTAAATTAAACAGCTCTTAAATTAATTGTCATGTCTATTCATTGTCATACAAATGACAAGGATACTTGTATATTTATTTAATCAGTGGTTAAGTTAAGAGGCGATAGGTAAGGGGATAATGTGTTGTTGTCTTACTAACTGTCAATACAAGAGAGAGACGGAAAACATTTAAAGATAATTTGACATCTCACTCTTTATGTACCTTCAATTATGAAAAAAAAAACAGTTTTTGCTTGTTGCACAAAAGTCCACACTATGATAATTATATTTTTTTTTTTGCAATTTTCAGAGTGGCCATAAATATCTATTATGACCATTTTTACCATCTTCTGATAAGTTCCGGTTAACTTCATAAAAGTCTGACATTATATTTTTTTTTTTTTTGTTTGGCAGGCCCCAAGTCTGCTATTTCAATTGTGTAAGAATGGTGTCATAATGACATCATAACTGTCAAAACCTTCGGTCATTGGCTTAGAGCATAGGTTCCCAACGGGGGCAGTACCACCCCCTAGTGGGCGCTGGAGCATTTCGTGGGGGTGGTAGCGGGTCCAAGGGCAAATGGGGGGCGTTATGTCAGTCAAGGGGGCAGTTACGGCGTACCTTAACTAAATTGAAACCCGACATTAATCTTAAAGGAAAAACATTAACCCTTAATAGGGCGGAGGAAAGAATTATTGAAAAACTAGGTTTTGTGGTATTATTTATACGTTTATTTGGACCTTTTTTAACATTATTTATCAAAATCTAAAAATATATAATCAGAAGTACGCGAATATTCGGTAGTAATCATTTTACCATTGCCCGTTTACCTTAAGGTGCTGGTGGTTTTTGCTTTAGATTTTCTAAGATTTTCTAATTAGTACAAGTTTCACTTCAAAAATTATTCTACGAGTCATGCAGGATAATATAATCAATTATCCTATCAAATATCACAGAACAGAACACTTACCGGAATCTTTTTCTAACAAAATTTCAATTTAATGGCGCCAAACACCTCCGAGTTTAAAAAATTTGCGATATTTGTTTTTGAATGATGATAGTTTGCAAACTTTGACAGTTAGCTTAGTTGCCAGTACTAATAAAAGTTTTAATGATATTCCCACATAAAAAATATCGTATTTATGAATGTGTACATAGAACTACTCTCGCTCTATGGTCAAAAAGCTGAGGTGGTAAACAATTGTCCTTTGCCCTATTAAGGGTATTAAACATTTATATTTATGTTTCATAATGAATTTTGTTTTTATTATATTTTTTACTAATTTTGATTAATCGTCTTGTCTTTGCCTTTGTGCAGGGCCCCAGTCACAGACGTAGTCACACAAGAGTCTCTAAAGAGTCTACTCTTTATGTCTGTGGCCCCAGTGCGGAGTACTCCAGCTTTGTGTATTGTCTTGCATTTGTTGATTAAGTTATAATTTTGTAAATAACACTTTTTTGTATTTTTAAATAATTAATAATCACGACCCTCAGCCACGACCACGAGTAGCACGATTACAGAGAGAGAGAAAAAAATAATTTGTAATTTGTGATTATTAATAGATAATAGAAAATATAAAATTGGTATAATTAAATATTATGTAAAAAAAAAAAATCCAACGCCCCCCGCGTTGGATTTTTTTTTTCTTGTAAAGGGGGCGGTAGTCCGTAAAAGGTTGGGAACCTATGGCTTAGAGTTAGACTATCTCTTTGGTCATTGGTCAAAACGATGTCATTATGAGACCATTCTGACACGATTATGACAATTGCAATAGCAAACTTGGGGTCCAGGGAATGCCATCTCTTTTCAGTTAACGATCATTAGGCTATTATATTCATTGTAATGTACTCGTGCTCACTCACCCTGCAGCGAAGTGTCCACTAGCAATAAAAATAGCGTAAGTTGACTTGCGCAAGCGACTTCTCGAACAACATGTCAACTTTCGCGAGCGTTTACACGTTGGAAGTCGCTTGCGCAAGTCAACTTCCACAAATTCTATTGCCAGTGGACACTTGGCTTTACGCATACGTTGGTGTGCAGGCGCACACGCACTTCGTGAACGCGATGCTGTCCCTACACGGCAAATACAGCGCTCTCTTCGGCGAAGTGTTCGGCGGCGCCCAAGCGTTCGTCGGCGCTTTAGACAAGGCCTGCAGCGCCGTGGTCAACTCGCGGCTCGCCGACGGGGCTGCTAGGGCTCCGGAGCTGCTGGCCCGCTACTGCGACTGCTTATTACGCAAGCGAGCCGCCACCGACACCGACGTGGACGACAAACTCGCCGCCGCCATCGTCGTGTTCAAATACGTGGACGATAAGGACGTGTTTCAGAAGTATTATGCGCGGGCTTTAGCGCGGAGACTCATACATCAGTTGAGTGCGTCTATGGAGCAGGAGGAAGCGATGATTAACAGGCTGAAGGCAAGTGTTACATTGCTTCATATGATACCTAGTGAAAGTTTGAGTGTCAAAGTGTTTACCTTAAATTTTCAATTACAATTTATTTATTTCCAAGAACATGGTACATTATACAAGGTGGCAAGTTAGACAGTGGAAATATTTAAAGGGGTCATTGAACTCATCAATATGAACAACTTTTACTATAAGACCAATCCTGAAATCGCGGAAAAATCAGCTGTTCCACACATTTGATCACTTGAACATAAATGTATGCAACAGCTGATTTTTTTTTCGCGATTTCAGGGTTGGTCCCATAGGAAAAGTTGTTCATAATGATGAGTACAATGACCCCTTTAAATATTTCCACTGTCTAACCTGCCACCCTGTATAAACTTAAGTCAAAAGTGAAATCCTTGCAATTTCTTATTGAGAAATAATTTCTTGAACCATGAAGGCGGCGTGCGGGTACGAGTTCACCAACAAGTTACACCGCATGTTCACCGACGTGGCCGTGTCCGCCGACCTCAACGCCAAGTTCCAGCAACACTTGCGCGACAACAACCTCGCCACCAACACCGGCTTCTTCATACAGGTGAGTCGTAGTAGAGCGCAAAAGTTGGGCGACAGTCGCGCAACAGTAGTGAAACTGTCGCTCAACAGTAGGGCAACTGTCACTCGACAGTAGGGCAACTGTTGCTCAACAGCAGGCCAACTGTCGCACAACAGTAGGGTAACTGTCGCTCAACAGCAGAGCAAAAGTCGTGCAACAGCAGGACAACTGTCGCTCAACAGTAGGGCAACTATTGCTCAACAGTAGGCCAACTGTCGCACAACAGTAGGGCAACTGTCGCTCGACAGTAGGGCAACTGTTGCTCAACAGCAGGCCAACTGTCGCACAACAGTAGGGTAACTGTCGCTCAACAGCAGGGCAAAAGTCGCGCAACAGTAGGGCAACTATTACTCAACAGCAGGCCAACTGTCGCTCAACAGTAGAGCAACTGTCGCTCGACAGCAGAGCAGCTGTCGCTCAACAGCAGAGCAACTGTCGTTCAACAGTAGGGCAACTGTCGCTCAACAGTAGGGCAACTATTGCTCAACAGCAGAACAACTGTCGCACAACAGCAGGGCAACTGTCGCTCAACAGCAGGGCAAAAGTCGCGCAACAGCAGGGCAGCTGTCGCTCAACAGTAGAGCAACTCGCTCGACAGCAGAGCAGCTGTCGCTCAACAGCAGAGCAACTGTCGTTCAACAGTAGGGCAACTGTCGCTCAACAGTAGTGCAACTATTGCTCAACAGCAGACCAACTGTCGCACAACAGCAGGGCAACTGTCGCTCGACAGTAGGGCAACTGTTGCTCAACAGCAGGTCAACTGTCGCACAACAGTAGGTCAACTGTCGCACAACAGTAGGGTAACTGTCGCTCAACAGCAGGGCAAAAGTCGCACAACAGCAGGGCAACTGTCGCTCAACAGTAGGGCAACTATTGCTCAACAGCAGGCCAACTCCCGCTCAACAGTAGGGCAACTGTCGCTCGACAGTAGGGCAACTGTTGCTCAACAGCAGGCCAACTGTCGCACAACAGTAGGGTATCTGTCGCTCAACAGCAGGGCAAAAGTCGCGCAACAGCAGGGCAGCTGTCGCTCAACAGTAGGGCAACTATTACTCAACAGCAGGCCAACTGTCGCTCAACAGTAGAGCAACTGTCGCTCGACAGCAGAGCAGCTGTCGCTCAACAGCAGAGCAACTGTCGTTCAACAGTAGGGCAACTGTCGCTCAACAGTAGGGCAACTGTCGCTCAACAGCAGGGCAAAAGTCGCGCAACAGCAGGGCAGCTGTCGCTCAACAGTAGAGCAACTCGCTCGACAGCAGAGCAGCTGTCGCTCAACAGCAGAGCAACTGTCGTTCAACAGTAGGGCAACTGTCGCTCAACAGTAGTGCAACTATTGCTCAACAGCAGACCAACTGTCGCACAACAGCAGGGCAACTGTCGCTCGACAGTAGGGCAACTGTTGCTCAACAGCAGGCCAACTGTCGCACAACAGTAGGGTAACTGTCGCTCAACAGCAGGGCAAAAGTCGCTCAACAGCAGGGCAAAAGTCGCACAACAGCAGGGCAACTGTCGCTCAACTGTAGGGCAACTATTGCTCAACAGCAGGCCAACTCCCGCTCAACAGTAGGGCAACTGTCGCTCGACAGCAGAGCAACTTTTGCTCAATAGTAGGGCAACTGTTGCTCAATAGCAGGCCGACTGTCGGCTAACTGTCGTTCAACAGTAGGGAAAATGTCACTCAACAATAGGATAACTGTCGCTCAACAATAAAGTGTCATGCAACTATGCAGTAGAGCAACTGTCGCGCAACAGTAGGGAAGCAGTCTACAATAAAATGTCATATGAACCTTTCGTTTAAACACTTTATAGACTGAGAGCTGGCAGTGTAAGTCTCAGTGTAAGCGATAGTTCAGGGGCCCAATTCTGCTAATGCAATTGTGATAATCGTGTCAGAATGGTCTCTAAATGACATCGTTTTGACCAATGACGAAACAGATAGTCTTACTCTAAGCCAATGAGCGCTTAGGTTTTGACCGTTATGGTGTCATTATTGGTGACACCATTCTTACACATTTGCAATAGCAGAATTGGGGCCCAGGGCGCGGTAGCAGCCGTCGATTTTGGGGGGGGTCATACCGCAGCCGAAGACTTGGGAGGGGTCAAACCGATAAATTCCGACGTGTAATACCGTGAATTACCGTGCTTGGCGCATTTTTGTACGATTTGGGGGGGGGTCATGACCCCGATGACCCCCCCCCCCCCCTGGGACCGCGCCTGATTGTTCGGCGGCGCGTGACTGTGTACCATCCCCTAGGTGCTGCAGGCGGGCGCGTGGCCGCTGGGCGGCGCGATGGCCCCCCTCGCGCCGCCCCAGCAGCTGGAGCGGCCCGCGCGGCTGTTCGAGGCGTTCTACCGCGCGTCGTTCAGCGGCCGCCGGCTGGCGTGGCTGCACCACCTGTGCACGGGCGAGCTGCGCACGCGCTACACGCCGCGCGTGTACCACGTGAGCGCCACCACGCCGCAGTGCGCGCTGCTGCTCGCCTTCGACGCGCAGGACGCGTGGCCCGCGCGAGACCTGCGCGACGCGCTGCAGCTGGCGGGCGACGCCTGGCACCGCCACCTGCGCCCGCTGCTGGACGCGGGTACGTGTGTGTTGTGTGTGTTGTGTCTGTACCGCGCGAGCGCCGCCACGCCGCATTGCGCGCTGCTGTGTCTGTACTGACTGTGTCTGCTGTGTCTGTACTGACTGTGTCTACTGTGTCTGTACTGACTGTGTCTACTGTGCCTGTACTGACTGTGTCCGCAGAGCTGCTGGTCGCGACGGGCGCGGTGTTGTGTCTACTGTGTCTGTACTGACTGTGTCTGCTGTGTCTGTACTGACTGTGTCTCCTCAGGGCTTCTCATCGCGACGGGCGCGGTGGGCGCGGAGCCGGATGAGGAGACGGCGGCGGACGCCAGCATCGCGCTGAACCTCGCCTTCAGCTGCAAGCGCACCAAAGTGCGGCTCACGTGCGCTAACGCGCCCAACCACCCCGGTGAGCGCAAATATACTACTGTTAAAGACTTTAAACTGAAGATCACGTCTAAACGAGTAGTGTTAATGATTTGAAAAAAATATAATATGCTAAACTAGAGCATTTTCTTAATAATTTGATTAGAGTATATTTTTGATTTGGTTTATATTATGTAGAGTAATTAATTTGTTAAGGTAGGTCTAACGCGGACAAAGAAGTGAAGATCACGCAAAAACTATTGAGCGTATTTTTATGAAACTTTTACCATCTTAAAGATAAAACAATCTTTTAATTAGTGTTTTAAAAAACATCATCACCGTCATCATCCGTCATCATCCATCCATCATCCATCCATCATCATCACCATCCATCATCCATCCATCGTCCATCATCATCCGCCGTTCATCATCATCCATCCATCAAACATCCTTCCATTATCAATATTCATCATCCATCATCATTATCATCATCCATCATCAACCATCTACATTATCATCATCCATCATCATCCATCGTCCATCACCATCCATCCATCATCAGCCATCATCATCATCCATCATCAACCATCATCATTATCATCATCCATCATCATCCATCGTCCATCACCATCCATCGTCCATCACCATCCATCCATCATCATCCATCCATCATCAGCCATCATCATCCATCATTATCCATCCATCATCAATAATCATCATCCATACATCATCCATCATCATCACAAGTCAAAGTCAAAACATTTATTTCAATTAGACCATTTACAGGCACTTTTGAATAGTCAAGCAATAGTTGTCAGTCAGTTTGTCCGTTAGTTGAAGCTAGTTGTCCGTTCCAAAACGTAGATTCCTATGGAGAAGAACGGACAAGAAACTCCATGGTTACTCTTTTTCAACTAATTCAACTATACAATTTCTTTGTTTACATTTATGCCCTAATATGTGAGAGCAATGTGAGATATTTTAAAAATCCCTTAGGATAAAAAATAAAATCAAAGGTAGGTACTAAAATAAAATAAAAATCATTTAAACCTGTAAAATGTCACCATCATCTATTATCATCATCCATCCATCCATCATCATCCTCGTCCATCCCTCATCATCCATCCATCATCATACATCCATCATCATCATCATCATCATCAACCATCACATCCATACATCATCCATCATCATCATCCACCATCCATCATCATCCATACATCATCATCATCCATCATCATCAACATTAATCATCAACATCCATCATCATCCATACATCATTATCATCATCCATCATCATCATCCATCATCAGCATCATCATCATCAACCATCATCATCATCCATCCATCATCCATACATCATCCATCCATCGTTATCATCCATCCATCGTCCATCACCATCCATCCATCACCATCAACCGTCATCATCAACAATCATCATCCATCCATCATCATCACCATCATCATCCATCATCCATCCATCGTCCATCAACATCCACTGTCCATCATCGTCCATCCATCATCAGCCATCATCATCATCCATCATCAATAATGATCATCCATCATCATCATCAATAATCATCATCCATACATCATCCATCATCATTATCCATTATCATTATCCATCATCATCACCATCATCCATTATCATCATCCATCTATCCATCATCATCCTCGTCCATCCCTCATCATCCATCCATCATCATACATCCATCATCATCATCATCAACCATCATCCATCATCATCATCCATCATCATCCATCGTCCATCACCATCCATCCATCATCATCCATCCATCATCATCAATGCATCATCCATCATCATTTCTTTCTTTCTTTCTTTCATCATCAACCATCACATCCATACATCATCCATCATCATCATCCACCATCCATCATCATCTATACATCATCATCATCATCCATCATCAACATCCATCATCAACATCCATCATCATCCATACATCATTATCATCATCCATCATCAGCATCATCATCCATCATCATCCATCGTCCATCACCATCCATCCATCATCATCCTCGTCCATCCCTCATCATCCATCCATCGTCCATCATCATCATCCATATTTATCCATCGTCATCACCATCATCCATCATCATCATCCATCCATTATCATCCATCCATCATCATCCACCATCTTCATTATCCATCATCCATCCATCATCATCATCCATCCATCGTTATCATCCATCCATCGTCCATCCATCATCATCCATCATCATCATCCATTTTTATCCATCGTCATCACCATCATCCATCATCATCATCCATCATCAACCATCATCTTTATCTCCATCCATCATCATCCATCGTCCATCACCATCCATCCATCCATCGTCCATCATCATCCATCCATCATCATCCATCCATCATCATCCATCATCATCAACCATCATCATCCATACATCATCCATCCATCGCCCATCCCTCATCATCATCAACCATAATCATCATAATCCATCATCATCCATCCATCATCATCCATCATCATCATCAATAATCATCATCCATCCATCATCATCATCCATTTTTATCCATCGTCATCACCATCATCCATCCATCCATCATCGTCCATCCATCGTTCATTATTATCCACCATCATCATCCATCCATCATCATCATCAACCATCATCATCATAATCTATCATCATCCATCCATCCATCATCATCAATAATCATCATCCATTATCATCATCCATTTTTATCCATCGTCATCACCATCATCCATCATCATCCTCGTCTATCCATCATCATCCATCCATCCATTGTCCATCATCATCCATCCATCATCATCATCAACCATCATCATCCATACATCATCATCCATCATCATCAACATCCATCATAATGCATACATCATCATCCATACATCATCATCATCCATCATCAGCATCATCATCCATCGTCCGTCACCATCCATCATCAACCATCATCATCATCCATCATTATCCATCCATCATCAATAATAATCATCATCCATCATCATCATTAATAATCATCATCCATCATCATCAATAATCATCATCCATCCATTATCCATATATAATCCATCATCATCATCCATTATCATTATCCATCCATCCATCATCATCCTCGTCCATCCCTCATCATCCATCCATTATCATACATCCATCATCATCATCATCAACCATCACATCCATACATCATCCATCATCATCATCCACCATCCATCATCATCCATACATCATCATCATCATCCATCAACATCCATCATCATCCATACATCATCATTATCATCCATCATCAGCATCATCATCCATCATCATCCATCACCATCCATCATCATCATCATCGTCCATCACCATCCATCCATCATCATCCTCGTCCATCCCGTATCATCCATCCATCATCGTCCATCCATTGTCCATCATCATACAGCCATCATCAACCATCATCATCATCATCCATCATCAACCATCATCCATCATCATCATCCATCATCAGCATCATCATCCATCATCATCCATCGTCCATCACCATCCATCCATCATCATCCTCGTTCATCCCTCATCATCCATCCATCATCGTCCATCCATCGTCCATCATCATACAGCCATTATCAACCATCATCATCATCATCCATCATCAACCATCATCCATCATCATCATCCATCATCAGCATCATCATCCAGCATCATCATCCATCATCATCCATCGTCCATCACCATCCATCCATCATCATTCATCCATCATCCATACATCATCCATCCATCGTTATCATCATCCATCCGTCGTCCATCCATCATCATCATCATAATCCATCATCATCCATCATCATCAACATCCATCATCATGCATACATCATCATCCATACATCATCATCATCCATCATCATCATCAGCATCATCATCCATACATCATCATCCATCGTCCGTCACCATCCATCATCAACCATCATCATCATCCATCATTATCCATCCATCATCAATAATCATCATCCATCATCATCATCAATAATCAAGATCCATCCATTATCCATACATCATCCATCATCATCATCCATTATCATTATCCATCCATCCATCATCATCCTCGTCCATCCCTCATCATCCATCCATTACCATCATCATCATCCACCATCCATCATCATCCATACATCATAGTCCATCCATCGTCCATCATCATACAGCCATCATCAACCATCATTATCATCATCCATCATCAACCATCATCCATCATCATCATCCATCGTCCATCACCATCCATCCATCATCATTCATCCATCATCCATACATCATCCATCCATCGTTATCATCATCCATCCATCGTCCATCCATCATCATCATCATAATCCATCATCATCCATCCATCATCATCCATCATCCATCCATCGTCCATCAATCAGACATACAGACGTTCAAAGATCATCAATAATTGCTAAAAGTGGGAAATCTCGCCTTATACGACGGGGTCGGCATTACCGGGGTCGGCATTACCGGGGTCGATGCAACATTTTATCCAACTGTCCGGAACGTAAAATGTAAAATTAGGTACGCGTGCGGTCGCATGCGGTCGCGGGGGTGAAGTGCAAGTTCCTCCCATTCACTGAAGGTCGCTAGTGTTTATTGTCGCCTTAAGGTTCATATTCGTATCAAGCGCTTGTTTATACAGCATGTAACAAAAACCGTGTTCGATCCCAAAAGGGGTCATTATACTCATTATGATGAACAACTTTTACTATGGGACTAACCCTGAAATCGCGAAAACGAGCAGGGTTTTTGTTACATGCTGTATATGAACCTTATTCTTATACCTACGTATAATGTTCATATCACACACCCATATACAGCATAAAGTTTTTGTGTGAAAGAGTATCAAACATCCATACATACATTCTCACAAACTTTAGCGTTTGTAATATTAGTAAGAAGTAAGATTATTCACCAAGGGGATAAAGCAGTGTCTTATGTCACGGGCGCTATATTGAATCCCGGCGAGGGAATTTAGAGTTAAGACTAGAATCCTGGGTGCAGCGAGAAATTCAAGGTCGCCCAAGACGAAGACACCTTTATCCCCGAGGAGAATACTATTCACACTTAACTGCGAGCCAACTAAAGGGAGAACTAGAACATCTATTGGGGACTAATACTAAGACTTCCAACTCAATGCCTATAACTTGGAGTTAGAAGGACATCGATACAATATTATTATCTATACTTTATAAATGTAGCTTCCGCCCGCGGCTTCGCCCGCGTTTTTGGGATAAAAAGTAGCCTACGTGTTATTCTGATGTATAAGCTATATTACTGTAAAGTTTCATCAAAATCCGTTCAGTAGTTTTTGCGTGAAAGAGTAACAAACATCTTTACATCCTCACAAACTTTCACGTTTATAATATTAGTAGGATATTTTATGAATTTTAAACATGTCGAAGCCGTGTGTTATTTATTGATTAACAATTAGAATTAGATGTGTCGGTGTGCGTAGGCGGGGCGAGCGGCGGCGTGGGCGCGGCGGAGAGCGGCGAGAGCGCGGCGCACTGCGACGACGACCGCAAGATGTACCTGCAGGCCGCCATCGTGCGCATCATGAAGCAGAGGAAGGTACTGACCTCATTGAACAAATTCTTTACCGAACACCTTAGTTTGCAGTTATTAAATATTTAAGAGCTTCTCAAAAATCTAATGTCGCTAACGGGATTTGAACCCGCGACCTCTGGTGAACCGTGCCAATGCTCTGCCAACTGAGCTACCGCGACCCGCTCGGTCAACTCGAAATTTGAGATCCCTTCGCAACGCCTCTTATGAGCGTTTGGTGACATCTATCGGAAACTATTACATGTTTCCAACTCAATGCCTGTAACTTTGCAGTTAAAGGACATCAATGTGAATTTGAAACATGTCAAAGCCGTGTTATGCTTCTCATAAGTCATTCGACAAGCTTCCGTGTCGGAAATGACACTTGTTCGATCATATTATGCTTTCCGAAAACGAAACGCTATTTAGCGTAGTCCGTCGTCGGTTCAGAAAGCAGATAATCGAACAAGTGTCATTTGTCGTACAAAATATTACGGGAACCACTGTCGACACTTTTCAAGCAGCGTGCGTCGCAACTACAAACTTTTTAGGGTTCCGTACCTCAAAAGGAAAAACGGAACCCTTATAGGATCACTTTGTTGTCCGCCGTCAGTCACCGGACCATAAGTGGAGCCATCTGCTCATAGATGGCGCAATGGCGCCATCTATGAGCAGATGGTGATACTGCCAATGGGCAGTATGCAGTAGCGCCATCTATGATCATATTTCGGAACCCTTAGGGCGCGATGCATACTCGCACTTGTCCGGTTTATTTCATTTTGATGTGTTTCAAGCTTTCAACTTATTCTTTGTGCGTCATGTCGACGTAAATAAACATATTTTTCTTCACTTTCTTTCTTGTTCCCCCCCCCCCAGGTGCTGCGACACACGGAGCTGATCCAGGAAGTAGTATCTCAGGCGCGCGGCTCGTTCGCGCCGTCCGTCGCTATGATCAAAAAGTGCATAGAGGCGCTCATCGACAAGCAGTACCTGGAGCGCGCGCCCGCCGCGCTCGACACATACTCGTACCTCGCGTAGACAGGTGAGCCGACTGCGGCGCGACTGTGGCTCAACTGCGGCGCAACTGTTGCCCTACTGTGGCGCAACTGTTGCCCAACTATGGCGCAACTGTTGCCCTACTGTGGTGAAACTGTTGCCCAACAACTGTGGCGCAACTGTTGCCCAACTGTGGCGCGACTATTTTGTTGATACTTGTTTTATAATGTTGCTCTTGCGTTGCGTAACGTTAGGCGATTGTGTTACTGTGTTTTTTTTAAAGAATATTTATGTCGTGTAGTATACAGGGTGGCAGGTTAAACAGTGGAAATATTTAAAGGGGTCATTGTACTCATCATTATGAACAACTTTTACTATGGGACCAACCGTGAAATCGCGAAAAACAAATCAGCGGTTCCATACATTTATGTTCACATAACTCAATAAAATGTATGAAACAGCTGATTTTTTTTTCGCGATTTCACGGTTTTTCCCATAGTAAAAGTTGTTCATAATGATGAGTACAGTGACCCCTTAAAATATTTCCACTGTCTAACCTGCCACCCTGTATAATTTGGCGCAATGTTGCCCAACGTGACGCAACGTGGTCGGCAATACTTTTGCAATATATTGTATACTAGTTAATGCGCGATGTTTATTTGTAGAATGTTTATTTGGTGATAGCTATCATGATTCAAGGTGGGACGCTCGCTCTCTTTCTAACGCTTAGCTATTGTACAGTGCTATCTCACTCTAACATCCTGATCACTGCTTAAAAACGCCATCGCTGAATAAATAAATTCATCCTAACAAGTAACACTCAGCAAAAACATTTGGTTATGACCAGAGATCGGAATAGGTAGAGTATATTTACTTAAAGTTCAAGGAATTTATCTAGAGCGGATAATATTTCCCTCTGAAATGTCGGAATACTAATCATATTTTACGATAAGTACGCGTAAACAAACGTCGTGCAATTACTCGATCATTGAGGCAGCTTATCTACATCTATAGATACTAATATTAAAAAGAGAGAGTTCGAATTTTGTGTTTGTATACAGGGTGGCGATTAGGTTATCACATTAAATGAAACCATGTATCCTAAATGGCGTTCTTTGTACATACACAATAAAAAAAATTGCCGGTTGCCGCTTTTACAGGTCAGTAAATGTACCAATAAATAGTACAACTGTTAATACAAGTTGGTACATTTACTGACCTGTAAAAGCGGCAACCGGCAATTTTTTTTATTGTGTATGTACAAAGAACGCCATTTAGGATACATGGTTTCATTTAATGTGATAACCTAATCGCCACCCTGTATATGTGGAGGGCAGTCTCCGTAACTGCTGATCCGATTCTGAATATTCTTTCACTAACACATAGCTACATTATCCCTGAGCGCTATAAGGATACCTACTTTTTATCCCTAAAAAAATGCACAGTTCCTGTGGGTCACGCGAAGTCGCGGGCAAAGTGTTAGTTCATAATAAAGAAAGAAATAAAATAATTATGTACTAAAGTGCAGGCATCTGTAAACTTAGAATAAACGTGTATGGAATTATGAACTTTAACACCAATACATACAGTTCATTTAACGTTGTAGCGTGTCTACAAGTTTCTGTTATAAAATGAACTCTATAGTTATGTAATTAAAGTTTAAAATTGTGTTAAAAGTCAAAAACATTTATTTCAATTAGACCATTTACAGGCACTTTTGAAATGTCAAACAATATTACAATAGTTGTCAGTCGGTTTGTCCGTTAGTTGAAGCTAGTTGTCCGTTCCAAAACGTAGATTCCTATGGAGAAGAACGGACAAGAAACTCCATGGTTACTCTTTTTCAGTAAATTCTGTTACAATTTCTTTGATTACAGTGATGCCCTAATATGCGATATTGTTTTTGTTTGAGTAAAGTTGCATGCGTCTCCACCGCGGTAGATATGTCTGTAAGAGCGTTACTAGACGCGCGATCGACGTCAAATTGATTTGTAACACGTATCGATTTAAATTGAATATTTTTTTATCGATTCATCGAACGTCAATAGATTAACATTCGATGTTAAAACTTAAAATTTAATCGATAATGCGTGGTTTCTGCAATCGACTATTAAATCATCTTATGTATGATTGACATTGATCGCGAGTCTGGCAACACCAGTATTCTATGGTAACTGTTTCCATCGACTCTTGTATAAAGTTTTAATGTTTTGAGCTGTGGCCGGGCTCGGCGCGACCCAACTACCATTACTTACAGGGACCCAATTCTGCTATTGCAATAGGGATTTTGAATATTTTTTTTATTGTGAATCTGTAAACTATTTGAAAAAAGATAATTAACACCAAAAAAACCGATGAAACATCTACAAAATTGGCAAAGTTATAAGCGTTTTAAAATGATTTGCTAGACACGGACGGCATGCATGTTAAGTGACGTAACACCACCTATGTCCGCTTCGCGCGACAAAGACGGAGCGAAGCGATACTCCCTTCAAAAACTTTAAAAGCGTCTATGTTTTCCATTTTGTGATAAATTATTTATTTTTTTTATTTTTTTGTTATTCCTATTCCTTCTTTGGAATAAAATAGTTTATTTGTACTTTTTTAATAGTAGGCCACTACCGTATTGTGTAAGAATGGTGTCACAATGACACCTTAACTATCAAAACCTAAGCGGTCATTGGCTTAGAGTAAGACTATCTCTTTCGTGATTGGTCAAAACGATGTCATTGAGAGACCATCTGACACGATTATGACAATTGCATTAGCAGAGTTGGGGCCCAGATGTTCATTTAGGTGTTTCCATTCGAAGGAACTGTATCTGTAACTCGATCATATCGTCTCGGCAACAACGATAAAATCGAAACACCAATTCGAATACCTATTGGTTATTATCGCTCCGTCGCTAAATATCATATTCTCAAAAGAGCACATTCGTAAAACATCACATTCGCAAAACACGATATTCGCAAAACATCATATTCTCATAACATCATTTTCTCAAAATATCATAATCTTATAAGACCACATTCGCAAAATACAACATTCTCTAAACATCATATTTTCAAAAAAAGTGAAAAAGTACACTGGGCTCCAAAAAATAATGCCGACGGCGGCGTTATGCACTAGTGCAAATGGTAAAATCTAAGGGTAAAATCTACATACGAAACTTCTTAGACTCATACTGGCCGGCGAATTATTTCCTCTTATGACTAACTAGCTGTTTCCCGCTATTTCACCCACGTTGCTCGGCTCCTAAGGGTCATAGCGTGATGTTAAATAGTCTATACTATTCCCCATGAATCTGGCTATCATATACAAAAAGAATTTTTCGAATCCAATTGGTAGTTCTTGAGATTAGCGCGTTCAAACAAACAAAATGTTCAGCTTTATAATCTTTGTATTTTTTTCAAGATAATATTTTATGAGACATTCTTCTATTATATATTATCTTCTTCATGATTATGTTGTCCTAGTACTTTTGCCATTCTATTCATAATCTCATCATTCTGACCGGCACTGACCTGTCAAAATACGGTGCTAGTACTATTACTAGAAATTTGATTTCCCCGTAGGTAGGTACTTCAAAATCTTAATTGTTTTGATAAAATAAATTTTTCAACCCTGATTTGTAAGCTAAGATACTTACCTACTAAAAATATGTTTTATTTATCGAACGATTTTGTTGCAGTCTGTACAAAAAGTATTACACAAAACTATTATTAAATAAAAAGTACCTGTGACCATTTTACATTCAATGTATGGAGTTTTAAAAACTGTGACGATAATACATTGACTAAACTACTAAAACCCAATAATGTATCAGGATAGAATTTATCTTTTGTTTTGTTATTCCGTTTTTAATAAAAAAAAAATAAAACATGAAAACATGTGACATATTGTCAGAGACTGTACTTTGAATGTGGTTTTACAAGAATGTTGTATTTTGCGAATGTGGTCTTATAAGATTATGATATTTTGAGAAAATGATGTTATGAGAATATGATGTTTTGCGAATATCGTGTTTTGCGAATGTGATGTTTTACGAATGTGCTCTTTTGAGAATATGATATTTAGCGACGGAGCGGTTATTATGTATATCGGTGTCCCGGAGTGCCTCCCTCCCACTCTGCAACTTGTGTCATTTCATCAAGCTGTACCTGAAGGCTCCTTCCGATTGCTAGCTGAGGCCTGAGAGGAGAGGGAGGGAGGCACTCCGGGACATCGGTAGCACAGTTACCGGCAAATAACTTGAACATTAATCTTGACCGCAATACTCGATTTTGTGCAATCTGACCCTTTATGCATAGAAGCGTACATGTGCATACTTTCCCCCACTAGGTACGTTGAAAATGTTCAAGTTATTTGCCGAGTATTATATCGAATATCGATAACTCGCGTCCCTAATCACGACTTCACGAGTACACTGAGTGGTTCACTAATCGCCTCACTGGAAATACGCTTGCAAATCGCCAGTGTGATTAATTACAACAAAAACTTACATTGTGTTGGTACATAAAAAAAATGTTTCTTTTGAATAACACACTTGTCTACTTGTCTAGGGTCCAAGAGCGAGCGAAGCGAGCTCGGGAACTTATGACACCCCGACACGGACAGTTTAGGTTCGAAGGGGTTGACGGGGGCTTCAGTAAGAAGTCAGAAGCCCCCGTCAACCCCTTCGTGTTTGGTTACTTTTAACCTTGCGGGCAGAAATAGGAGCCCTGCTACGCGGGGCTCCGTCGTCCACCCACTTGCAAGTCCAAGAGCGAGCGAAGCGGCACCCCGACACGAACAATTTTACTAAACAAAAATTTTTCTATTGTGTTTCGGTCTAATAATATTTTGTAAAACATTCTTTTTGCTTTTTGTGAAATGTTGAAACGTCAGTTTATCTTTTAAAATAAAATAAAATGATGCATTTGCAAAAAGGCTGCTTGTAATATGAATGTTTTCGTTTGGATGTCTTTGTTAAAGAAATAGTTGTGAAATGAAACATTGTCAAATGATGCTTGTGAAATGATAATTTGCTAATGAATTTTGTCTCAAACAGCATAGAACCAATTACGAATACCTAACAATGTTGCCATGGCAAAATATGAGTAGGTATTTCACTATGGCTATCATTCAAAATCGGTTCGGATTTTTATCGATTATTTCATCGGGTGTTGCTATAGTAAAAATTTTAATATGAGTAAAATGTTTACAGTATGGTATTGTTGTTAAAGGTAGCGCGTTCGAGCCCGGCGGTACTTGAGTTAAGACGTAGCGACAACATCTGTTGTATATTTAAATGTACAATAATATATGTAATTATAATATTTAACGCTAGTAGATGGCGCTCTCGGCGCAAATTATAAATAATTATTAATAAACTTGTACGAACATCGTTATCTCTGTTTCATTGAAATAAACCCTCCTTTTAAAGCACTTAGGACTCAATTCAAAGATTGCACTTTTATTTTACTTACCTAAGTGTTTTATTCGAATATGTACCTTATTCGTATAATATTAAGGTTCATATTCATGTGAAACACTTGTTTATATTCGCTAATACGAATATGAACCTTATTCTTATAATGTTCATAAGGTTATTACACTTTGCGCACCGCTCCGAATAAATAATAATATGCTGAATGATAAAAGTACTAGGAGAACAGAACCATGCAGGAGATATCAGGGAGTGCAAAATGTTGTAGTAAGTATATTTTTAGTCTCGCGCAAAATGATAAGTACTAGGAGAGCAGAACCATGCAGAAGATATTAGGGAGTGCAAAATGTAGTATATTTTTAGTCTCACGCAGACATAAAAGTACTAGGAGAACAGAACCATGCAGAAGATATTAGGGAGTGCAAAATTAACACCATAGCTGATTTCTTCTCATTTCAGTGAACCAATCACAACGGCTGACATGATGTTAACAGCAGATTCACATTGATTTTGAAAATCTATAAGTACCTACATTTAATAACACAAGAAAGGTCACGTAGTGTGAGATAAGGGTCACTCACTGTGACGTCACCACACCTTATATTGTAAAAGTCGTACGTGAGATAGTGGACGAGTCGGAAAGTCGATTTCTATGCTATTGCAGGTGAACAGCGAGGTAGAGGCACCTGTTGTTAGACATGGAAAAATACATGAAAATTGAGAGTAGATTTCATTGAAGTACTATTTTATGGTGGTAGTTAGGTAGGCCAATGGTGCCGATTCTGTTGTTTACCAACTAAACTAATTTAGTCTCATTACATCTCTTTCTAATAAAAAACATGAGAAAAGGATAGAAGATATTTAATCCTGTCAAATTAGTCCGCTTGAATAGTTTTGTTGTCAATTTAGTCGTAATCGCAAAAGGTCAAGACTATTTTCCCGTAAATGACAAGGGCGTAGACTAATTTGGCAGTTCTAAATATTTTCTGGCTTTTTTCAATGTTATTTGTAGGAAGGAGATGTAGTGTGATTAAAATTAGTTTAGTGCGACGTGCAACAGAATCAGCACCAATACCAGATTTACTATAAATTCCGAACTGGGCCCCAATTCTGCTATTGCAATTGTGTATGAATGGTGTCATAATGACACCATAACAGTCAAAACCTAAGCGCTCATTGGCTTAGAGTAAGACTATCTGTTTCGTCATTGGTCAAAACGATGTCATTGAGAGACCATTCTGACACGATTACGACAATTGCATTAGCAGACTTGGGCCCCTGGTTGTTTCACCCATAACAAAACAAAGACCGAACCATGGTCATACTGAGCCATTGCCCCCCCTCCTCGCGACTCACGTCCGGAAGCACTTTATTTTGGACTAATTTCAAAAATTTTAAATCGTCTTAAGTTACGGACGTTAAGTTTGATTTCTTTACGGATCTAATATTCATGACTGCAGCTAAGATGGCATCATAAGTCATTTACATAATCGTAGGTCTTTAGGACTCGCAGCACTATGAGGCCCATAACTGGCCCTCCTACCTTACACCAAACTTTCTTTACAAACAAAAATATTACAAAATTAAAAGGATTTTAACGAAAATCCTCGATAACCTGACCACGCAACCCATTGGTAGAGTAGTGTCAGTAACACACTGCGCAACATCACGGCGGGGCGATAACGGGGTGGATATAGGCCGCCAGCTCCGACGGACTGACACATCGAACTGAACTGTTCCATAGCTACCATGAAGTCCTTCATCGCTCTGTGTTGCTTCGCCGCTCTCGTGGAGGTAAGATGACGCGTATCTACAGGGTGGCAGGTTAGACAGTGGAAACATTTTTAGGGGTCATTGTACTCATCATTATGAACAACTTTTACTATGGGACCAACCCTGAAATCGCGAAAAAAAATCAGCTGGTCCATACATTTTGTTAGGTGAACATAAATGTATGGAACAGCTGATATTTTTTCGCGATTTCAGGGTTGGTCACATAATAAAAGTTGTTCATAATGATGAGTACAATGACCTCTTTAAATATTTCCACTGTCTAACCTGCCAACCTGTATATTAATATTATAGAGCGCTATAATTTTGTGAGTTTGTGTAAGGCCGCGGCCGCACTGCTACGGCGATTTCGTCAACAAATAAACGTCGCTTGTCGGTTTTGCAGTGAGGCCACCGACATAATAATTATGTTTATATGAGTTTGTTTTCACGAAATCGCCGTCGCGTCGCTGTCGCCGTACCAGTGCGGCCGCGGCCTAAATGTGGAGGATAATCGCCGAATCTACTGATTCGATTCTGAAAATTCATTCACTAATGAAAGAAACATTATCCATGAGTGCTACAACATACAGTCCCTGTGGTTCACACGGACGAATCTATACTCCTGACTCTAGTCAGACATGACGAGCCCTAAATCAGCGAGCTCCAATTATTGCTAAAACAATGTTATAGACACCTAACAAATTTTATTGTTTTCCTTACAGGTAGCGTACTCGCAGTACGCCTACGCCTGCCCCGGTGCCGCCCCCGCTCCCCTGGCCCTGCCCGCCCCGTGTGTAGCGCCCGTCAACCCGTGCGCCGTCCCCCCCGCCCTCGCCGCACTAGCGCCCGCGCTCCCTGTCATTGCGCCCGCACTAGCCAACACCATATCCGCATCCATCGCGGCGTCGCTCCCCCCCCTCCTTGACGCAGCACTACCTACTGTATTGACCTCCGTGTTGACAGCTGCGGGACCTCTGCTGGAAGCGGCCCTACCTTGCGGGTGCGGTTGCAAAGCTCCCCTTCCTGTTCCATATCCCCTGCCCGGTCCTGCGCCCTGCGCATATGCCGCCCCATATGCCCTGCCCGCGCCTGCGCCCTGCGCTCTCCCCGCCCCTGCGCCCTGCGCTTACCCTGCCCCGGCCTACGCCTACGCCGCCCCATTAGTTCCTCCCCCGATGTACGCCGCCCCAACGTGTGGATGTGCGCCTACCACTTGTTTCTGCTATTGAGTGGAACGTTGATATGAAGTTTTAATAAATTCATCTTATTTTAATTTGTTTTTTATTAATTTATAATGTACAAAGACGACAAAAAAAAAACACTCGCAATAATTATATAAAATCATTTAATAAACTTTGGTTAAAGAATTTAAACATGGCGCTAAATTCTAAACAATGCTGATCGGCCGGCGGTTGTTCGCGCGCGTTTTTGTACAACATCAAAAATGGCGGAACGGGCGCCGAGCCGGACCCACAACCAACATACAACGAAATAATTGCACTCCCGACTTATTAAAAGGTACCTACAGACTTGCTCAAGTGAAACATTAAGGAAATCGAATAATTTCGCTCGCCAAGAAGCCCAATCGATAAAATTTTTAGTCAATCGATCAAGTTTGTAAGCAGTTGTATTTACTCAGTTCCATATTCCCGATTTGGTCGTCCGACTGTAGTCGGTATGATTTGGTCGGCCGACCATATCAGAGTGTTCACCTTTAGTTATACTTGTTCAATGATAAATTTTACATTGTTTTCATACATTTATAATGACTTGAACATTAATGTTATAACATCAGTTCACTAAACATAAATAAAATTAACATTTGGTGTCACTAGTATGCCACATACACTTTAAAAAGTACTATTTACATTTGTACTAGAACTGGTTACGAATGGACTGACGACAACAGAGCAACGAGTAGGATTCAAACTCACAACTATTTATCTCAGTCGAAATCTTTGCCGTTGGACCATTGTCGCTTTTCACGGTTCATATTAAGGTTAGTTTACATTAATTTAATATTTTATCTTCACAAGTATAACTAAATTATATTCAGTCAAAAACCAACTAAAATAACATCGAATCCAGAACTGACTGACTACGCCAAGTCGGGGGAGTCATAAAAATCAAATAAAATGAAAAAATAAAACAACTAACACTAAGATATGCATATAACTGAGCGACTGACTACGTCGACTGGAGGGGACATGTTGCCGTGAACATGTTGTAAATCGCATTAAACTAATTTGAGTCACACTATATCTCTTTCTTACAAATATCGTTGAAAAAGGACAGAAAATATTAAGAACTGCCAAATAAGTCTACGCTCTTGTCATTTACGGGAAAATAGTCGTGACATATTGCGATGACGACTAAATTGACATCAAAATTATGCAAGTGGACTAATTTTACAGGATTAAATACCTTCTATCACTTTCTCATGTTTTTTGTTAGAAAGATACATAAATGAGACTAAATTAGTTTAGTTCGTAAACAACAGAATTATCCCAACACACATAGAGACTATGTGGCCAGGGTACCACCCGTATACAGCCAGGGTAATTCGCCCAGGGTACACCCCAACATGTCCCCACCAGTAATACCACAGTTTGAGACACGCGACAGCAGACTGCCGTTCTGACTAGAATGGTAAACCAATATTAAACTGAATGAACGAGATTCACGAGTAACTCATATCATAACGACAATATATTATTAATGAGGTATTTATAGTTAATAGTTTGACCAATTAAGGAAGTACAGATTTATTAATATAATAAATATGAGAAATATTAATTTTAGATATTGGAACGAAGTTCTTTAGTAGTAGAAATCGTCACGTCAGGAAAAAGCGTTATAACCCTTACATGCGAACGCACACGATTTTTAAAAATATATATTGTTGGAGACTTGATTACAAAGTAATAAATATACTGCTGAATGAACTTTTTTACATTTCATATTGATCTGAGCGTGTTTCTAATAGACAGGGGAGCGATTTTGTGTCTCTTTTAGCGGGTGAAATCTCGAAAACTGCTGTAATATGTCAAATAATTTATTAATACTATTGCGTAGACGGAATTATGAAATACTACTTATCTACATATCAGTCAAATTGTAAAAATCTACAAACTATTTTGTGAAATATTTTATCTTAGTGAGAATGTTAGTTCCCTTTATTCAAAAGTGGCCTATAGTTGAGCACTGGGCTATTTGGCTTAAACCCTCATACAATAAAAATACTAGGTTTTCTGAGTATGAGTATAAATAAGACTACGTTGAGACTCAGACAAACAAAATCAGTTTCTTTAAAGATTTTTGTCTAATTTTTGGTATAGCCAGCTCAAAATCACGATGTTTGAGCACACGACCGCCCCCTGTCTTGACAAGCAGAAGGCATCAAACTGTGGCGTCGCTTCATTTGAGACTGTAACACTGCTTTTACACGATGGCCCACACTGGTAAACCAATCACACCCACATAACTGCTCCTGTTAACCATTTACTGCAATAATACAACGCGTGGGGTTCGAATTTATGATCTCTCGATCGTCAACCTTTCACCATTGAGCTATTCTTGCTTCCCCCTCTGATGTACCCAACAGTGGCCGCATGGTCTACGATGGTGGACCAGCGTGTAAACTCAGAGAAATAATAACTCCTAAAAACTAATTTGGCAACTATATTGCACTAACATCTAATTAAAAATAGCAATGGCTCCAATATGACACGACTTTTTTATGCGTTGACACTCTTAGGTTAAGCAATGCTTCTCGAGGACTGGAATACGATCGGTAGCTTTTAACTCATTTATGTAAATTACAAAATTACAGTTGGGCACAGGAGTAGCATAAAATATGTATTAACATTTAAAATCAAATGCTTGAGATTTAGATTACAACGAAATACAATAATACTAGAGGATCCGACACGGTCGGGCCAACCAAATTGCCGGTCAGATCCGACCATGTCGGGCTAGTATTGATTTTTAGGTCCAATCTCGAGAAGGCTAGTTTTGGCACTAACGGCCACTTTAAGGCACTTTCTATAATATCGTGTACTCATGAGTGTCAAAGTATGTGCAAAATGTAGGAAGATCTTTTAAAAAAGCAAAAAGGATTTTTTGAAAATGCAGTATTTTACCTAATACTAAGCTAAGTTTTCCTTAGCCTAGATAAGCTTATACAAAATCAATAATCGAATTAGTCACATTAAAAAAAAGTAAATAATCTTTTTGGACTAAACAAAAAGAAATTACTTATAAATAACATTTAATAATGGTGTTTTATGTAAAAACAAAAAAAAATCTCGCAAACTACAAAATATCTCTGAACATACATGGGGGTTCAATCAATGAGTATTAGTGTCCCCTGGCCACATACGTTTCCAGGTACAGGTTTCCTGGGACACCCTGTATAATAAGGAACATGGCTTTAGCCGGGGTTGACACTACCGGGGTCGATGCAACAAATCGATGCAAAAAAAATCCCAACTGTCCCGTTAACGGGACGGAACGAACGGGGTGGATAGCAGTTACCCGTCATGTTTAAAAAACCAGAAACTACTGCAGATGCTTCCCACATTCCACACTACGAGGTAAACGTGACCTCAACAACGAGATGTTTAACAATTACCATTTATTTTAAACATTTCCCCTTCCCATAAAATCATAGAATTTAAACACGATACAATCAGATTAACATTTTCATCGTTTAAAAAATCAATTCCTTGCAAAAACATAAAAAAATATTGCACCGCTTATAAAATATCATGTAAATTAGTTTCATGTATCAAGAATCCACCAATGAGTGCATACCTAAAACATATCTCATTTGAAACTAATCGCAAATAAAAACAAATGAATGCGTTTCGTTTCAAGCGAGTAACGGCCTATTATAGTGTTAAAGCATCATTGTTCCGTTGCAAACAATTATGGCGCTATACGTCCTCTAGAGCCCGATCTTCATAATAACATATCAAAGTACAGAGACAGTAGACTTTGTTCTGTTATTTAAATAAGAGATCAAAGTACAGGCTCTGTTCTGTTATTTAAATAACCGATCAAAGTACGGACTCTATTTTGTTAATTAAATAACATCATTCAAGGTACGGACTCTATTCCGTTATTTAAATAACACATCGACGTACGGACTCAATTCTGTTATTTATATAACAGGTCAAAGTACGGACTCTATTCTGTTATTGTTATAACAGATCCAAGTACGGGCTCTGTTTTGTTATTTAAATGATCAAATCAAAGTTCGGACTCGGTTCTATTCTTTAAATTAAGTCATATTTACAACAAGTGCAATACTTTTTTCATCACCTATATAAAATCGAAAGAACCGACGTCAAAAAAAAATATTCCGACGAATTGAGAACCTCTTCCTTTTTGTGAAGTCGGTTAAAAAATATTATAGAACAATTTTCTTTCTTGTTTTTAATTCACTATCATCAATCGAATCAAGAATGACATATTGAGCATGACGTCTTAGTATTGCGTCATACTCGTAATACAGTGAATGTTCCATGACGTCGATTTTGTCGTTAGTTCCGCTGTTATCATGTTTCATACAATTTATCAATGCATATTTATCAATCCTATGTAGGTGTATATATATGTATAGCTATGTGATACACACACTTTCATTATACGGGGTGTAATTTTAATCAGTTCGAAATACGAAAAGGGGTCATTGTACTCATCATTATGAACAACTATTACTATAGAACAAACCCAGAAATCCCGAAAAAAATTACTACAAAATGTATGGAACAGCTGTTTTTTTTCGCGATTTCAGGGTTCATCTTATAGTAAAAGTTGTTCATAATGATGAGTACAATGACCCCTTTTCGTATTTCAACAGTATATCGGTAACTCCAGTAGGTACACTCAAAAACATAAGTCGATAAACATCAGTCCAAAGTTTTGGAGTTTTATGAATGAAAACTTGCAAATTATTACTTGCTTGTAACAAATTATTGAAGAAAACTAGTACCTATTATGAATATGATATATTTAAAACAATGAATAATTAGGATTAACAATATTGAATTATTAAAATTCCTTAATGAAAGCGACTTATGTTGTTGACTGTACCTACTTGACACAACTATTAAAATTTTCAGGTTATATTTCCGTTTAACTCTCCAACTCAGCCAAATGTGCAACGGGTGGACATCGAACCTATGACCTCTCGTTAGGCTATTGCGATGCTCTATCTCAATTTTCAATTAAGAGCGAGATAAAGATGCTTTAACTAATTACAAGTCTGACAAAAACTCATCTCATTTGATTACTACCTACATAGATATTTTTTTT
Organism: Thalpophila matura; assembly: GCA_948465475.1. Taxonomy (NCBI): domain Eukaryota; kingdom Metazoa; phylum Arthropoda; class Insecta; order Lepidoptera; family Noctuidae; genus Thalpophila; species Thalpophila matura. The sequence continues at coordinate 8,733,037 of OX419205.1, read as the reverse complement.
GCATTGATAAATTGCACAACTATAGTTTTAAAGTCATAGAATTCTTCTTGCAATGACGTCAGTCGCATACGTCAATGAATCAACTATACAATGCGTCTGAATTGCATAATCGTATGTCAGGACGTCGGTCGGGCCAATTTGATCAGGTGACATTGAACCTGACATGTATAATTTAACTTTACCGATTTTTTTAAGTAGCCACACTGTTTTTGATGCGAAGCAAATATATGAGGGGCTTTTCTTAATTGAAGATATTACTTACAACTGATCATGCAAGAAGAATTCTACCGGCTAAGCCATGAACAGACTTGCAACACACCACACCATAACTTTTACAAACTGAGGGCCTAGCACAAAAAATTTTGACGTTGCGTATCATATTATTTTAAATTGAAAATTCACGTTTGCCACACGATATTTATATCAATTAAATACCTCATTTATATCTTTCAATTTATTAAAATGCGCAAATTGTTTAAAAATGTTATGAAAATGTTCTAAGGACTGCTGCATTTTAGATTGAAAATTCGCTTACGTTTACGATACCATCCGTCAACACTATTCGTGCTAGGTCCACAGGTCTAAACAATCACCAATACACATGCGAGCTGACGTGGGGTGTCACCACAAATTTAGATTAGGCTAGATATGTTCACTAAATAGTATGAAAACGAGCGTGCCACTGTTTCCTACCTACTATGCTGTCGCGCAAGTCATTTAAAGGCCTTGGGCAACCCTATAAGAGCTTTTAGTGATTATTGGTACAATTTGGCATTTAAATGTCTACAACGACACTATTTGTCAAATTTCACCGGCGCGTTTGAAAGAAACGCGGCAAGTAGGCGCATTGCACAAACTTTCAGGCACGCTGGGACGGACGGTTTGCAGTATCTAGTCTACTCTAAATCTGTGGGTGTCACAATGATGTCCCTAGCTGCATATACCTCGCTCCCCCCCTACCCGGGCGGCCAGCCCATCTGCCGTCCCCCCAGTACGTGCAGGTGCAGGTGGTACACGGACTGCGCGCCGTCGCGTCCGTTGTTGACGACCAGCCGCCAGCCCGAAGGCGCCCGAGCGGCCCCGAGCGACCGCGCGACCAGCATCAGGTGACCGAGCAGCTGCAAGTAAGTTATACCACACGTGAGTACTGCAATGATGGTATTAAATATACGAGGTGTAAGTTTAAAGCCAGTCGAAATACGAAAAGGGGTCATTGTACTCATCATTATGAACAACTTTTACTATGGGACCAACCCTAAAAACGCGAAATAAAATCAGCTGATCTGACACAGTTGTTCATAATGATGAGTACAATGACCCCTTTTCGTATTTCGACCGACTAAACTTACACCCAGTACCTATAAGAGATTTTTCAAAAACAACTGACACAGGTGGGGTTTGAATCCACGACCTCTGCCTCACCGTGGCATAGTTCTAACCAACTGAGCTACAGTGTCATGCCCGAATCAGTTAAAATTGGAAACTTCTTTTTACGCCTGACCGCCTGACCTCATCTAATTTAAAAATCAAAACAATTCTTGATGTTGTAAAAGTTTTACTTGTAACCTATTTCATCGTCATCATCATCATCCGCCTAGCCTTTTCCCAAACATGATTGGGGTCGGCTTCCAGTCTAACTGGTTGCGGCTGAATATCGTTATTTTACATGGAGCGACTGCCATCTGACCTCCACAACCCAATTATTGGGGAATACCAGTATTCGAATGTTAGACCAGTTGTCAGGCTTTTGGGCTCCTGACTACCCGTAACGACTGTCAAAGATATTCCTATGACAACCGGGACCGACTGCTTAACGTGCTCTCCGAGGCACGGAGGGGTCTCGATGTGTTAAGAACGGTCACCCATCCAAGGACTGACCGCGGCAAGCGCAGCTTAACCTCGCAGATCGATCGATCAGCGCGGCTGTCATTTAGCCACGAGCCCCTCACTTGTAACCTATTTACAGAATGAATATCATTTCAGTCCAAAAAGTGGCTAAACAGGTGGGTCAGATAAATAATGATTAATTTCCTGTTTCTCATTGTTAAAAGCTACTGCGTCGTTGATGAGTTTTCGCTTTTTCTAGTCCGTGACTAACGTACGAGGCACGCCGCTGATAACGCGATCGCTGATAACTGAGGAATTCAGCGCGGCGCGATGCGATATCGTGCGATATCTGTACCTTATAAAATATTTTGAATTAAGGCGAAGGTAAATGGTAACGGCCAGTTTTAAATCTCTTATTTCGCCGTCAAATAATGCAGGTTAGTTGTGCAATTTTTTTATGTTAAACAAAAACATATGTACATCAATCGTACCTGTGAATATTTAACTATTGTAGTAAAATACTTAATGAAATAAATTCATGAATTACTGTCTACCCATAACATAAAAACGTAATTACTTTCAAATCGCTTAAGATATTTTCATGATTTGTTTTGTGTGAAAAGACTATGTTAATACCTATAATATTGCCTGTTACTTTTTTTTTATTTTATATTTTAGATACTAAAAAGTAATAATACGTCTAATTCGGCACAGCGCGCTCCTTGATAGGCGAGTCGTATTGCTCGGTGGACGTATGTCGCGTTGCTTGAGCTCAGCGCAGAACATTCAAGCTATACCACCCAAATCACTCAAGGCCGTTGGCAGTTATCAGCGCCTTAACATGTAATTTATGAGGTCAGACAGAAATAAAGGACATTAGGTGGAAAAGAAATAAGTGCAGTGATAGCCTAGTGGATTAACCATGTGCCTCCCACGGCAAATGGTTCGAGTTCGATCCCGAGGCACGCACCGCTGACTTTTCGAAGTCATGTGCGTATTAGAAATTAATTATCACTTGCTTTAACGGTGAAGGAAAACATCGTGAGGAAACCGGCATGTCCTAGAACCAAAAATTCGAAGACATGTGACGTCCACCAACCCGCACTGGGCCCGCGTGGTGGACTACGGCCCACTCCCTCTCACAGAGGAGGCCTGTGTCCCAGCAGTGGGAACATTATAAGCCGATTATGCTATGCTTATGCTAATTTATAATTGTAAATTTATAATTGGCGATTTATTATTGGCAATGTATAAATTACTTTTACTATTTTTCAAAACTGCTCTTAAAACTGTAAAAGAAACAGGGATATTATAAACCATAAACTGATAATGTTATATGTGTGACATTGCTCAGTCTTGTTTGTTTATGTTAGCTATTAGCTAGTATTCTAGATAAAAATACAGAAATTATTTGAAAACATTGTCGCGCGGCGCGATGCTATCGCTATCAGCGAGTTCTTCAGACTTCCTTTCGTTATACATATTTACACACCTCTTTTGCGCAACAGATAACATTGTTGATACTAAATTATTGTCTTAATAATACGAATGAATAATTATGTTCCTATAATCCAAAAAAAATTGGTGTGGGTACAGGTTCCACTAGTTATTACTCTCGCGGTCTATGACGTCATCACGGGGCCGGAGGGAGGGCCAAACATATATTTTTGTAGAGTGCGTTACCCCAGCAGGAAAGTAGCTCCTAGGGAGATATGAGTGGGACGAATAATTAGTGCCTAATCTGCTGTAAATGTGCGCCAAATAAAAAATTTGTGCGCCTTGTAGTTTTGGAGAAAAACAGAAAAAACGATTCCTGCTGGGGTAACGTTCTTCCAGCAGGAAAATTCTAAACGAATGATCGGAGAGAGAAATATTGTGCATGGGCAGATAGTTTATATTTGTGCATAAATGTGCGCCAAAAATATAATTTGTGCGTCTTCAGGTTTTCGAGATATTCCATTTCCTGCTGGGGTAACGTTTTGCAGAATCGTGTTTCTCTAAAACCATTGTATGTGCGCTTGTAGAATAAACACACACGAGTAGCTCTTAATTTGTGCGTATTTGTGACAGAATTAGATTTCAGAAAATATTTATAATTTTCAAGTAATCGCGCTTTTTCGAAAATCCGAAAAAAAATCGCAGCGCCTAAATAAAACAACGTAGAAGCTCGCTGAAAACTGTATTCGGTCCTTCTTGACGCTTATAATAACCATAAAAAGTTTCAATAGTGTACATGCATGCGTTATTGAATAATATTGCTGAAAGTCAAAACGACGGTGTCATAACTTTGACGAAAAAATACAAGAAATCGGCTCAACCGAAGACGCGTAAGTGTGAACCAAAAATTAGTGCTTTTAGTCAAAAATATATAGTAAAAATATTCAGCTTGGAATATTTCGCATTAAGTAGATATAAACAAAAAATTAAACACATAAACAACGGCTGGCTATCCGACCAAATTCGAATGACTACAAAAAAGCGACGGATTCATACATATCGATGACTTTCTTAACTTTACTCACGAACCGGTGGCAACGTGTTGTGCCCGAGTACACTGAAGTAGAAAAGATGGAAAAAATAAACTTGTTAGTTAATAATACGAAAAAAAAAACCTAACGAAGAGTTGATTATACTTAGATTGAAATAAATGGAATAATAATATTAGATATTTTAAATAAACATTTTTTGTAATAATAATATCGACGGGTTCCGGGCTAATTGTATTAAGCGACACTCTGAGCGATATAGACTTTTATACATATTTGGAATCAGCGAATTTTTCTGCGTCATTTGAGCTGGGTTTGGTGACGATCGGAGCACTTTTTTGTCGCTTAATACAACCGCATTTTTGGGCCAAATTTTGGACTGCAATGTATGAAGCGACACAAAATATTGACAAATTTAGGAACTGTGTACTTAAGCGGACTACCAAATACTAGGCAGTCGTTTAAACTTTTTTTCCTGGAGCAACAATTTACAGGCAACGTACATTAAAGCATTTAGCCTGACTTCATAAATAAATAGAAATGTCGCTTCATACAATTAGCCTCTTGGTTAAATTCTTATCCAGTGTCGCTTAATACAATTAGCTTTACCTTGTAAATATACAAGCATGTCGTTTAATACATTTAGCCTCTTTGTCAAATTTCATACCCAGTGTCGATCCATACATTTAGCTCTGTACATGAAATGTAAGATGTTGTCACTTCAACTATTTAGCTTGCAGTAGATAATGATATGTCGGTCGCATGAACTATTTAGGATTTCAACAGTAAACATTTAAAGATTGGTTAAACCTATTTTTTTTTATTCAATATTTGATTTGCAGTGTCGTTTCAGTTATAACAAAAGTAAAGTTCTAGTACTTCAAACAGTTTATCTTAAACGGAATAAGAATAGTATACACATTAATACAATCAAATTTTCGTTTTAGTTGACGGTTGACGCAAATCATGAGCAAGTTCGTACGTATTTGAGTTAGTGTCCGACCGAAAATTCGTTTTCGTTTTCGGCCATTTTCGGCCAAAAACCGGCCGAAGCATCGGCCAAACCGAAAATCCGAAGTTTGTGAATTGTCGCGCGTCATTCGGCCTTCTTCGTAAAGCTCGGCAATATCAGGTGAAGTTCGGCTAGCTTCTGGGTGAATAGGGTCCGCTCGTGGTTTCACTCAGCTGATTTTAATTTAAAGTTGTGAAGCGAAGTTATGTAATACATAATGTATGTTGTATTTTTTCATCACGCGCATAAATTAATTTTATTTATTTCACTAATTTATATGACTTTTGGGATGGCTCACTCAAGTACCAGCTTGAGGCGTTGGAGTCTATTAAGAAGCGTGCCAAAAAGCTCATCAGCGACTGTATAGTCAAAAGTCAAAGTCAAAGCATTTATTTCAATTAGACCACTTACAGGTGCTTTTGAATTGTCAAAGAGTCAGTCAGTTAGTAAACAAGATGAAGCTAGATGCTCGTTCCAAAACGTAGATTCCTATGGAGAAGAACGAACAAGAAACTCCATGGTTACTCTTTTAAATCAAAATGTTACAATTCCACGATTACATTGTTTTCAAGGGGTAGTTATCACAAAAATATGTGAGAACAATGTAAAAGATGTGCATAAAAATAAAATATAAATTTAGAAGGAATGAATAAAAGATACAACACCAGATATTTGTCTTGGCAGTCTAGAGATGACCAGTCCCAACCCAACTGACAGCGCCCGTTCACGGAACTGACGCATGAATCAGTGCCATTTAACTCAACCATTTTGAAGGGAACCGATATACAGGGTGTCCCACGGCTATGTCATATGGAGGGAAAGTACTTTAAATATTTGAGATAGGAAGTTTTGCTTCAAGGAAACTTCACTTTATTTTTTAAATTAAGTAATACTACATTCAAAGATTTTTAAAAAGTTGCTTGCTTCATCTGGGCATCGAACTGACCAAATGTGAAAAAATTAACATCCTGTATTTTTATGATGCCGATGGAAAGGGTTAATATAAGAACTAATTCCTTCTAAAAAACATAGTATGTTAAATCAAAATAACATGGTGAAATAACCTTCCTCAAAGTATGTAGATTACGTTAATGGAAACCTCATCCAAATCGAAACAGTAGTTTTTGAGAAAATCGCGCACATACAAACATACGGAACGAATATAGAACCTCCTTTTTTGAAGTCGGTTAAAAACTCGAACGAAGCGCTTTGACTTCATTTTCATTGTGAAAAGTGCGAGGGTGTTCCCCGATAGTTACAATCAGAGTGTCTTGAAGTCACGAACTCGCGAGTGAATCGGTTTCTTCTAGGCAAGTGTGCTCCATCGTAGACCGCATCATAGCTAATAACATCAGGCGAGATGGCAATCAAACGCAAGACTAGTAATTAAATAAATAACAGCTTTTTTGGCTTAAATATAAAAGTTTGATATACGCTGTCGCAGATTTTTATATAGAACTGTTTAAGGCCAAAGTTTTTGTCATACTCGTACATTGTTTTATCATCTATCAAACGGTTTAGGCATAGCGCACGCGCACAACAGCTCTTTCAAACCGATATGTTTTCTTCCTTGGTAAAAACCATGAGAGCTCAGCTAATACGGGGTGTAAGTGACAGCGAGCCTTACTTACCTGTACCTTATTTTGAACCCCTTGGTGTTAAAATTTTGAGGCGGTTTTAAAAAAAAACACCAGATTTTGCAGTTCATTAAAAAATCTCCCAAAGTCGTATTTTTAGGGTTCCGTACCAAAATGGTAAAAAAGGAACGGTGCGACTTCGTCTGTCTGTCTGTCTGTCACACCTGTTTATTTCAGCAACTACTAATGCTATCGACTTGAAATTTGGAACAGTTATAAAGAATGCTTGTCCGACTATATTGCAAATGAAAAAAGTCAAAAAATATTTTTATTTTAATTGCAAAAGGGGCCGGAGTGGGGATCCAAAATTTCAAAGTAGGGTTACTAGGTCAAGTGACATATCATATGAAAGGGCTTGATCTGCACATTTCAAAATATATTTTCATTTTATTTTATGTCTCACAGTTTTCGAAATATGATGAAAAATGTCTGAAAAAATACCAATCCCCCCCCCCCCCCTTATCTCCGAAGTTTGCGGAGCGAAAAATCTGAAATAATTAGGGTTGATAGGAATTGACCCAAATATGGCACCAAAAATAAAACGATGTTCCTAACAAGTACAGTTTTTTCAAAATCATCAAAATTCCTTGACAAACAAACTTAGTTATGCGGTCCGGTTTTTTTCACTTTATACGTCCAAAAATGATACGGAACCCTCGGTGCGCGAGTACGACTCGCACTTGGCCGGTTTTTTTTTAATTCCACCGCAAAATTTTAACGCTGAGGGGTTCAAAATAAGGTACTGAACCCATGATTTCTAATTTCGTTACGCTGTCACTTACACCCCGTATAATTATTACAGATTTATACATTAAAAAAATCTTCCTCGGTAATCTGTCCTTCCATTGGTGAAAACCGTATGAAAATCCGTTCAGTAATTTTTGAGTTTACAGATAGACGTGGCGCGTGTTGCGTTTTTTAATACAAAACTGAACTGGGAGAAAACGGAGCGCGCTGCGCGACGAGACGATTTCTCTCAGTCAACTCCTACCGAAAGCCGTGTTATGGAACTTAGTTCCAAAAAAATTACCTCATTTTCGTTTTCGGCCGAAAATGAGACTACAGCCGAAGCTTCGTTTTCGTTTTCGGCTGAAAATCCGTTTTCGGTCGGACACTAATTTATTAACAAGATAGGTAGGTACACCTTATGTATGTACCTTTTAATTTATCAATGTTTTAACCGCCAATTTCTGCAAACTTCATTATTCAAGTATGATTACAAACATTTATTTAAAAAAAAACAGTCGCATAAACTAATTAGCCATACATTAATAAGTTTAAGATATGGTATTTAAATCAATTAGCTTAGGTTTGAAATATGACCAACTCTTTGATTAAAGCACTTAGCTTAGTGCCATTATTTGCATGCCTAGGCGGTTAAGTCATTTAGCTTGGAACAAGAAATAATAAACCTAGGCGGTTTAGTCATTTAGCCTGGAATAAGAATCAATAATCATAGGCGGTTAAGTCATTTAGCCTGGAACAAAAAAAAGTAAAATATGGGTCATTTTGTATTAAGCGACATTTATCTTCGTTAAAAATAGGAATATTAGAAAAAAAAATTAACCTGATTATGGGGAATATGTTATAAAAACAGTAATATATTTCTTTTTAAAAAAATAATGCGATTTGCTAAAGTTATGATTTTTTTTCTAAAAATCGAAACTTTAAACTGCTCTGGTGTAAAGTTTCAAAAATGTCGGTTAATACAAATAGCCCGGAACCCGTCGATATTATTATTATAATCTAGAGATTTTATGGAGATACATATAGATATTTACCTAGAGAAAAAAATAGTAGGCCTGTGTATTTTATTATACCCTTTTAAAATATTTTTGTATAAGTAGGTACCAATTTTTTTGCACACACTAACAATTTTTGGTTGGCTTTGAAAATTTCAAGGCCAGTTTTACAATCGAAATTTAGAATTAATTAAATAAATAACTCGTATTTTGATTAATTTATGGACGATCTGTTTTATATACAGCGTGTCTCGTAAAACCACTGTTATGCCGATAACCCCATATTCTGTTGTGCATTGTTGATCATTGTATGAGATCCCCAACACTGTTTATTAATGTTTTTTAATGTTTTCGACATGTCAAAGTTTTTTTCATATTTTTGATGGAGTCAACCCTGAAATTGTTTGACCTCTGTTGAACTTCATCGATATAGGGATAAATGCGACAGATAGGACACTTAACACATAATGGTAAAAAGCCTATCATTTTCTTGCATCAGAGAGGCAAGTTGTATTTTTATTTCAAGATCGAATTAGGTCTTGAATACCGGTACGGTATGCGACATACCTACGCAGAGCAAAAGTAGATGTACCTACATACATTTGCATAAAACTGTTAGTTAAAACCAGACAACTAGGTTTTTATAAAAATACAAGTTAAAAAAAACCTTTTAGCTCGCTATGTAATGTAATTCCCTTTGTTTATTAGAAATCCACCCTTAAAAGTACAAATAAAATAATACAAATCGAACGACCTAACTGTTTCATTATACTCTTTGGTGAAATACATTTTCAACAGAATTGATTGCAGTTGGAATCATCTGATTGGTAAAAATGCAACCAATGTCGAACGTATTACTACACTAACTACACGCCCTAATTATTTCCGGCTTTCTTATTGGATATGACAAATCTGAAAGATTTTTTTAAGCTGAAATTATTTTGAATGTTATTTTATCATTAAAATAAGATTCAAAATCTTTCAACTTACAAAAACCCTTTGCTAAGCCGCCTCTGCTAATGTTACGGACCGACAATTGTTTGAGCTTCGCCGACGCGCCGCCGCGCCGCCTCGAAAATTAATTTACTAAGTTCCGTACAATTGTTTTTTTTTAACTAAGATTTACAAACCGAACATTTTTCGAAACAACTAGTTATAACCGGGATAAAACAAATATCATTCTAACTTTTAATTTATTCATGCGTCAAGTACCTACATAAGATTAGTGTAATGATGATGGGCAATCTTTATGAACTTTTCGAAAACTGTATTCGATTATTCCGAAATTAGCATTGTTTCTTAATAAGCGATATTTTTTCGTTTACAAAAAAATCAGAAAATAGGTAAAAAAAAACCCGTAAGACTTGTAATTAATGCTACAAATAGTCAACCTCAATATCATAATTTTGTCTCGCTCCTTATCATATCGACAGAATTACCGTAGGCATCACAGTGTAGGTATGTCAGGGGTATGTTTTATCCACAATGAAAAGAACTTCTTATTTTATTTTAAAAATAGTATTTATTGGAATTCACATAATATCATAACGATCTCTAAAATTGTGTACATTTTTATTTGTAGGCTAGTTAGATAATTACGTATTTATTTTGTTAGTTCGTTTGATGCTTCCGAATCGGATGCTTGTCGTCATGTCGTCTAGTTTCGCGTTGGATTGCAGTGAATTTAGCGAGGAATCATGAGTAATCATGACGGAATAGTAGGTAGGTAGGTACTTACCTACCTAGTTGCGAATGAAAATAATCTTCATCAGCAAGACAATGCTACAGGCGGCGGCGTTTTCGCAACAGAAGAATTCCGTAGTAGGTACGATTGCTTCAGTGGTTTGGTGCATCGCCTTCACTCCACTGGGACCTTTCATCGTACAACCCATGGTGGTATAACGCATTGATTAGCCAACCAGCACAAAGAGAATGCCCACCCGTCCCGCCAATTTTTGTGAAGACTAATAAATTAGAGTTATGTGACTCTGACGGAGTTCTGTGTGGAGTTCTGTGTTCAGGTAGGTACCTACCCTTTGTGTTTGTTGTTCCTTTAGTAAATATTTTCATATAGGTACCTACCTAGGTACCTACTAAAACTATGAGTGTACGCGTACGTGTGTTAAGCTACGCGGGATTAAAAAAGGAAAATGGTAGACCCACAAACTTAATAGTTACTGATAATTTCACTCATGAGTGAAATTGTTATTATTGTCGGCGCATATTATGAATAATATGCGCCGATTAGACACGGTGTAGGTACCTTTGTGTTTTCGAGCGACGCGCGACAAGGTCAAAGGACGCGCCAGTGCCTACTTATACATATGTACAATCTTTGTTAATAATTGGCTCCGCCCATCGATTAGGGTTGCTACGACATGGCAAAGTTAAAATATTATTAGTACTTTGTAAGAGAAAAACAAAATTACTTAAAGTTGAGATACGATCATGGCGACCTTCCAGAATAACTACTAGTGTACAGAGCAATGCAGTGTTTACGGGTTAAAACCCTTATATTGAATCACCCTGTATAATCGCATACTTTAGTTTTATGCAAAAGTATAAAGAATACTTATTTTATCGAAAATAAAGTAGGATACGATTATTATGGTTGGCAACACTAAGTACCAAGGACACTGTTGCGTTGAGTCACGCGTGTTGCGGTTGCACTGTTACACTTTATTGTTATTGTTTGTTTACTTATTTTTTTTTAAGTTGGTTAAATGAAGTATTAGTAAGCATATTCGGAGTTCGGACATTTAACAACGGTTTACTATGATGGCACCATCTGCGATGGTAAGTATTTAATGGCATTGTTTAGACTCATATATAAAAGTACGTACTAATGCGATCAAAATAAGAATAGGGCCGACCTTGCGCCATATTGTGACGTGTTGTATTGAAAAATGAGCTGTTTTGTAAAAAATCTAATAGATTTGGTAAATCCAAGACTCGGTTAAATAAAGTGAAAAAAAAAATAACGTTGTTTCGCAAATTAATTTTCTTTGTAAGACTTACCCCCAGTTTCCGAAACAAAAATTATCGAAATATTTACGTCAACACTCTGTTAACTTCAAATTAAACGTGTTTTGGGTTTTTGAAAGAAATATGTGACAGGCTGTCAATAGTCTGTCAAACGTTTGTACATTCAATTATCAATCTTCAATTAGCTCTAAATCAGAGCAATTTTGGGTTTCCGGTAAGCTTTTTCGTATGTTAACATACTGTCAACATGCATAAAGTTAATTGTTGAATATTGACCAAATAACCGCGTGTTACTTGTCATAGTTTTATTAAAAATGCAAAATCTATGTGAACAACAGTTCACAGGTGTAGGAGAAAACTAAAGGTAACGCAATTTATGATAAAATACGATATTATATATAATTTTATGCCGATTACCAAAATACATTTTTAAACTTACCGCCTTTACATACCCCGGTCCTCTTGACAACATAACTTGTCAAAATTGACGTTTGACGTTACTGTCAGACGAAAGAGACAACGCCATGCGCTAGACAGAATAAGAAAGACCTCTATGTTGAATGATTTAATGAATTTTATCGGGGTGGCGAGACGAATAAATAAATCATCGTAATATTTGTCAATCAGATAATTTGGAGAAAAATTGCTTTTCGGAAACCCAATAATTGTAACAGACTGTTGACTGACTGTTAATTGTGACAGTGTGTTAGCTAGTTTGGCATATGACACGCCTTTTCAGAAACCGGCGGTTAGGTACTTACTTTTGAAGTGATAGTTGACAGTTGATGTTCCTATTCTTATCGCGATCGCATACTTAAAACTTATACTCAGCAAATAGACGTACCAATACCTACTTGATTTTTTTCAGTAAGAACAAAAAATCTGCTGTTCCATACATTTTGTTGAGTTATATGAACATAAATGTATGGAACAGCTGATTTTTTTTTTGCGATTTCAGGGTTGCTCCCATAGTAAAAGTTGTTCATAATGGTGAGTACAATGACCCCTTAAAATATTTCCACTGTTTAACCTGCCACCCTGTATAGGCCCTGTATAGCTTGATCTGTGATTTGATGCCATAATTACTTTAAGAATAAAAATTAAGAGAGTAAAAATTATAATTTCCACATCAACAAGCTCTTTCATTTCATAATCATATGGTCACAAAATATATTAAATGTACCTACCTACCTTAATTTAATGTATTTTTTAATTAGCCCCCAAAACTAGATCAATATAATTTCTTTCCAACAAACGTCTGAACGCGACTGTACGGACAACGGCTTAGGCTTAATACGTCCAATAAAGAAGGTCATCGATATGTATGAATCCGTCGCTTTTTTGTAGTCATTCGAATTTGGTCGGATAGCCAGCCGTTGTTTATGTATTTAATTTTTTGTTTATATCTACTTAATGCGAAATATTCCAAGCTGAATATTTTTACTATATATTTTTGACTAAACGCACTAATTTTTGGTTCACACTTACACGTCTTCGGTTGAGCCGGTTTCTTGTATTTTTTCGTCAAAGTTATGACACCGTCATTTTGACTTTCAGCAATATTATTCAATAACACATGCATGTACACTATTGAAACTTTTTATGGTTATTATAAGCGTCAAGAAGGACCGAATACAGTTTTCAGCGAGCTTCTACGTTGTCTTATTTAGGCGCTGCGATTTTTTTTCGGATTTTCGAAAAAGCGCGATTACTTGAAAATTATAAATATTTTCTTAAATCTAATTCTGTCACAAATACGCACAAATTAAGGGCTATTCGTGTATGTTTATTTTACAAGCGCACAAACAATGGTTTTAGAGAAACGCGATTCTGCAAAACGTTACCCCAGCAGGAAATGGAATATCTCGAAAACCTGAAGACGCACAAATTATATTTTTGGCGCACATTTATGCACAAATATAAACTATCTGCCCATGCACAATATTTCTCTCTCCGATCATTCGTTTAGAATTTTCCTGCTGGAAGAACGTTACCCCAGCAGGAATCGTTTTTTCTGTTTTTCTCCAAAACTACAAGGCGCACAATTTTTTTATTTGGCGCACATTTACAGCAGATTAGGCACTAATTATTCGTCCCACTCATATCTCCCTAGGAGCTACTTTCCTGCTGGGGTAACGCACACATTTTTGTATCAGATGGATCTTCGCAACGATTTAACCACCTATGTTTTTTATCACACAATTTTTCTGAATACCTGCTCGGATGGTGAGGAATAGACCAGTTGTCAGACTTTTGGGCTCCTGACTACCCGTAACAACTGTCAAAGATATTCCTATGACAACTGGGACCGACTGCTTAACGTGCTCTCTGAGGCATGGAGGGGTCTCGATGTGTTAAGAACGGTCACCCATCCAACGACTGACCGCGGCAAGCGCAGCTTAACCTCGCAGATCGATTGATCAGTGCGGCTGTCATTTAGCCACCAGCCCCTCGAAAGAGTGTCCTTCAAGCTATGCTTTGAAACCTATGTCAACATTGATGGAGGTTCCAGAGTTTATTCAAAACGAATATTATACTGGCTATAAGTATCACCGTAACAAAAACCCTGGGTTAAGTACCTTATTCTGGACCCCTCAGCATAAAAATTTGGCGTTGGACTAAAAGAAAAATATGACTTTGTTTGGATACATAACAAACTATAAAAACTCCAATGTTGTAATTTTTTTAAAGTCCAATGCAAAAACATAATGCAGAGGTATTCAGAATAAGGTGCTGCACCCATGATTTCAGTTTTCGTTATGCTATCACGTATGCCCTGCATAGAACGTTAGATACTTGACCCTGTATTCACAAGCATTACTATGAGGTCTTGAACGCAGTGTACAGCAAACTGATACCAATATGAACATTATACATATAACAATAAGGTTCATATTCATAATACCTAGGTAATTAGTTATATAAGTATGTTACTATTATAAAAAACACAAATACTTATTATTATTCTTTTTATGAAATGCTTTATTTAATTTATTAGGATTTTTTCTACATAATCTAGTAATCCAAACATTCCAATAATCTGGCACCCTCTGGTTTGTAATAGTGCCGGATTAGTGAGATTCTACTGTACTAAACTAATATATACCTCATTATTAATGAGATAGCTAACTTGTAGTACTCGTAGGTGATTTACTTATAGGTTCTCTAGGTTGACAAATCATTCCAATTTAGCAGCATAGCATAGCATATTATAGTATGAATTGGGAGAAGCTTCCATGATTATTTTACACTTCCACTGTTTCAACTTTAAATTGCCGCCTAACTTCGGGCACAAGAAACTACTCTATACAGCCAGGTTATACTCACTTCCATATCGTTCGGTTCCGCGTCCTGCAACCTTGGGATTCTTCGCTTTGGTATCACTAGGAAGTGCACGGGAGCCTGCGGGGAGACGTCGTTGAAGGCCAAGCACTGGTCATCTTCGTAAATAATATCAGCTTTGATCTCTTTGGAAATGATCTTGTCGAAAATCGTCGGTCCCGGCGCCGCGACGCTTTGCGCCTGAGCGCGACGCACTTCATCGCTATACGGTCTCCGTACAGCTATTGCCGACCCACGAGACAAATCATATATATTCGTGGGATAGGTCTTCTTCAATCTGAACTTTAAGGCGCGTTGGAGCACTTTATTGAACATTTTTATTGTTTTTCACATCGGAATTCCATAATCCATCGTCACAAAATCACACAAGTTTTGATATTGTCAATTTTGACATTGACAAATGACAGCTTCGAGTTTGAGTTTTACAATGACGTTGGTAGAAATTGAAATATGTTGCTGCGTAATAAAATAAAAACTACCATAGTTTGTAAGAAATTAACACATTAAAATACTGTATCAAATCATCTTATATCATCTTGGGGTACCACAACCACAATTATTAGGCTATTGTTAATATATTAAAAACCACGTTGCTCACATGATATTAGACTCTTAGCTTTGAGCAATCTAATATAGGTATACTATGTGTGGCACATTAAATTATGTCAAAAGTTCCATGAATCTAGGCATAATAAGTAGCGCGCTCTAACGCTGCTTATGAGTGTAACACAAAAAATATTTTGCTAGTTTTGTGCGATTTGTGACTTGAATGTTAAAAACTTTTAGTTAAAGTTCAATACATTCATGTACCTATGTAGTATATATAGTAGAACAGTAAGCTCACTGAACAGCCCCATAAAAGACGTCAAGGACTCAAGGTGAATAACAAATAAAACAATTGGATCACACAAAATATATAATGTACTTCAATCAATATAAAACACATCTTGCTATCACTACCCTTGCCAAAGATCTTGAACTTAATTATGTGGCAAATAAAATCTACAAAGCTAAATTCTTAAATATATTTTGTTTGACTTTTAGGTCCTTCAAATATACCTAACCAATAGCAATACCCGTAAATAAGCACACGTTCAAATCTGAAAATAATTACAGTAATTATTCATGTGTATGTGACATTTATCATAACATTAAGTTTTCTTCGGAAAGAAATTAAGCATATACAAACAAAATACGTCTAAAATGACACTAAAGTAAGGAATTATCAACCTAAACCGTAAGTGT
The DNA here is from genome assembly GCA_948465475.1 of Thalpophila matura. Taxonomy (NCBI): domain Eukaryota; kingdom Metazoa; phylum Arthropoda; class Insecta; order Lepidoptera; family Noctuidae; genus Thalpophila; species Thalpophila matura. The sequence goes on along the minus strand of OX419205.1, from coordinate 8,716,761 downwards.
TGGGTGCACTTGAATCCTTAGTAATCAAACAAGTCTTATACTAATTCTTTAACCATTTTTATTGAGCAATTTTTTTATTTTGAGCAAGTAGTTAGGTACTCATAATATCGTTGGTTAAAATATAATTCACTACATTATTTAATTAATTATAAGTCCATCACAAGTTTTGTGTAATATATATCGTGGAAAGTATAAAATTAAAACTTAAATCTCCTTAACCATAAACTGCTACTAAATGGCATAGCATGATCAATATTACACAGGGATTTTAAACACGTTATCATTAAGTAGGGACACATATTACCTTGGTATTTCGCCAACAACTAGCAAAAATCCTTTCCATAAAAGATACCCCTTTCACAACACCCATTTTACACCGCAATAACATTGTCACAAAGTAATTTATTAATATCCACATAGAATATCTTGCTTGCACCTCGTTTGAAGTACGAACCTACAAACTCTACCTATAGTAGAAGATTAGCACCTTTCAAATCCTTACGTTTTATCAACGCCATCTATTTGTATCAAAAATATTATACACTAATTTATTTACATAACTCATAATAATAATACAGGGTGTAAAAAGACACATCGCTAAGCCGAGACCTACACATTCTGTACGTGTAACTAAGTAACATTATGCAAAAATAATCGCTGGGAAACGACTTTTATTTTTAGGTTAACAGCTGTTTTTTTGTAAATACACTCTAGCGACTGTGCCTTTGGATGTGTTGATTTGTACGGGACGGGGGAAGTGGAGTATAGGTCTGCCTCGGCCCCTGAACCCCGCCGCGACCGCCCCAATGCCGTTTTCGTGAAAAACGTAAAAAAAATATTTTAACTTTAACCTTCAATATCTCCATAACCAGTCGGTTCCCAGGTATGGCCCAGTACAAAAAAATCATCGTATTGATGGGTAAAATATGTGGTTTCAGTTTTCGTTAAGGGTCTTTTTACACCCGATATATTATCCTTCTCCATTTTCAGCTCTGTCGTATGCGCATGTAAGCTGAACTGAGAATGGTGAGCAACATCCTGAAGGTTCGGAAGACGAAGGTTCTCAGGTACTGGTTGCGGAGCGCCAGCCGGCAGAGCAGGGTAACCAAGAAGAACACGACGCCTTGATGTACGAAATACATCCTGAAATAGAATAAAAGATATTTGAGTAATATTGGTCAGTAAAATATCAGTTTAAAAAGACACTGGACCTTAATATTTGCGACTACCCCTTGCCCCAATTTCAAACAACCGTACTAGGCCCTCGTGATGGTTATAAAATAACACAAGCTTCTTATACATATACTAGGTGGCCTACATTTCTATAATCACAAAAAAAAAAACATGTTGATAACGTTTTGTTAGTTCATGAGCACTGCTCAACTCGAAACATATAAAACCTAAATACACATACTTGCGCAAATGCTTCTTTGCGTCGTCGATATCCTGGTCTTTCTCTTGCAATAAATATTTTCTTGTTCCTTTCACAAAGTTTTCATAGTGCTCACTCCAACTGCGAATAAAAAGAAATTAATAACAAATTAAATCGAAGTATTTTATATTTAAGACCCATTCACCTCTTTTAAAAATATAATTTTCCTGAAGTTTTATTTTGAAAGGGTAATTGATTGTCCTTACTTGATGGTGTGAGGATCTAAATTATAGATGGCAGCATCTTGAGGCGACAGTCTGGCGTGTAATTTTTGCACGTTGTCCGTTGCAAAGTGCCATTCACGAACAGAGAAGAATTTCAACACTTCATTCATAGCTTTGAGGCGTTGGCTCACTGTTATGAGACTCATTCTAAAAAACAATATTTGCTCAATAATCAAACATGATATTACCACTTTAGTAAAAATATTTTACTATGGCAACATTAACATTTGCATTACTTTCCACGCAGAATTTACGAAAATAGTTTTGCTTTTCTTTATATTTACCTCGTTTTTATTCCAAAAATTCTGGTGATATATTCGGCAATATGTAGAGGCGCAGTTTGCAGTAACACCTCTAAAGTTTTTTGCGCGAGTCTGTAAAAAAGAACATTTGATTTAGTCATAGAAATAAATAATATAATCTATAGACGAAGCCTAAGGACATAAAGCACCTGGCCGTTGATTGTTTGTGTGCTGTTCTAGATTTGTATTAGTGTGCGTGACTAGGGAAGAGTTGACTGGTTGACGCTTCAGTGACGTCACTGTATCAAAACATTGCGCGGTGTACTTTACAGTGACGTCACTGTATCACTGTCAGCGAGAAATGACAGCCTTCACACAGATCCAGACACGTTTAGACTACCTCCAGTATATTATTCCTCCAAGGATTTAGTTCTTGCTTTTGTTGACAGATTGAGAGATAGACGCCCCTTACTTTAAAACGAAATGACAAGGATATATTTTAATCAGTGGTTAAAGTTAAGAGGTGTTTATAAGTAAGGGTTATAGTGCACGAGATCTTATTTTATTTTTCAACGGTATTTATTTGTCGACCGTTACAAATGACGTCATAGGCACGACGGCCAGTGGCGTATTTATCCTAGAGCCACGGATGCCATGGCCCGGGGCGGCAGGGTATGAGGGTTGGCATAGCCGACTTTCGCGCCGCCCCTTGCGCTCAGCTTTTTGCAGATCCCTCAACTGTGCGTAGCTCGACACGCACTTAGCCGGTATTTTCGTAAAAAATATGGGGCGGCTAGAGAATACAATCCCGGGATCCGGAATCTCGGGATCCCGGGATCCCGACCGTTTTCTGGCCCCGAAAATCCCGGGACTGCACTTGGCTAATCTCGGGATTTTCGGGATTGCCACATACAAGTTTAGTTTATATGCCGTAGTCCGTTGCGCCTTGACGATAACCTTGCCTAGGTTATTTAATAGCATTTAATACATAACGACAAAAAACACTTTTAGATACGCCGTCAATGCCGTCATACGATACGTACTATTCACTACACAGGTACAGTCTTAATATGTTTGTTGTAAACTTAGAAGGGACTTCCCCACTCTGAGTACTTCAATACAATACTCTTAAGGTAATTCCCCAATGAATGAACTAACGGGGGAATCACCCGATCATCTCTTATTATCATAATATTTTTGCGGGTATTTCCCGTCGGGGTTTCCCTGTACGAAAGTATTAAATATGCTACTTTTAAGGTGATTCCCCAAGTCCCCAACGAACCAACAGGGAAATCACCCGATCATCTCATATCATAGTATTGTTGCGGGTATTTTCCCGTCGGGGATTCCCTGTATGAAAGTATAAATATGCTAATCAGATTTTATTTTTTTCATTTATTATTCTGTCAGTGACGGGTTACGAAGGTTTCGTCATTTAAATTTAAAGTAAATTACCTGAAATTAAGTATTTCAAATGGCGGCAGACTTTGTTAAACATAAAAAAGACAGTGATGCGACGTCAGTGTGGAGTTATTTTTTAGTCGCGAAGGATGGGAATAGTGCTAAATGTAAGCGGTGCCCAGCCATTCTCAAGACTTTGGGTGGATCGACTAAGGGATTACATACACATTTGTTATCAAAACATAACATCAAGGTTATATCAGCTTCAACAAGTCAAGATTCTGAAAATATGAACACAGCTCCGCCGCCAACCAAGCGAAAGTTAGATGATTATTTTACTAAAAGTGCCGACGATAGCCTGGATGATGTTTTGGCAAGAATGGTTGCATTAGATGGATTTCCATTCAGTGTATTCATAGCTTCAGATGATTTGAGAAAATTGCTCTTAGCAAAATACCCGGATTTACCAAAGTCAGCCGTCACTGTTCGAAAACGTGTTATGAATTACAGTGAAAAAATCAAAAAGCAAGTAATTGCAGAATTGAAACAATTGAAAAGTGCAGGTGAAAGATTTAGTCTTTCTTTCGACGAGTGGACTTCAACTTCCAATAAACGATACATGGCTGTCAACGGTCATTCATATAAAAAATTTTGGAACTTAGGACTTGTTCCTATTTACGGAAGTATGACAGCTGAAAATTGTCTTCGTATATTGAAAGAGCGTCTCAGTGAATTTGATATTTCCCTGGAAACTGACATCGTGGCTATTGTAACCGATGGACCGAATGTTATGATAAAGGTGGGGCGGCTTGTTTGCACCGAACATCAACTGTGTCTCGCACATGGTATCAATTTGGCGGTCTGTGATGTGCTTTATGAAAAACATAATTATTTGCAACATAGCCCTACCTCAGATGATACTCTGAATGAACCAGCTGTTACTGTTGATTATATGGACGACAGCGATGATGAACACGATTTAGAAGACTTAGACTGTCCAGAATCAGGTTTAATCGTAATGTCACAAAATGATCTTGCGCCAGAACACGTACCAGAGTTAACACAATATGAAAATATTAATGAGCTGATAAAGAAAATCCGCAAAGTTGTAGTGTATTTCAAAAGATCACCATTAAAAAATGAAACAGTACTTCAAAAATATGTGAAAATTGAACATGGAAAAGAGCTGTCACTTCTTTTGGACTGTAAAACCAGATGGAATAGTCTTTTAACAATGCTGGAGCGATTTTATCTTTTAAAAGCATGCATTCAAAAAGCTCTTATAGATCTCAATCATCCAATTCGTTTAGAAGATGTTGATTTTGAATTGGTAAATAAAATTGTTGATGTGCTGACCCCAATTAAATTGACAGTAGAAGCAATCTGTAGGCGAGATGCTAATTTATGCACAGCTGATGCCGCTTTGAAATTTCTTATAAAACAATTGTCTAGCAAAAACTCAGCACTTGCCAAAAAAATGAAAACATCCTTAGTGGAACGTATAAAGCAACGACGAAGTGATAATTTAACTGGTGTATTGAATTATTTACAAAATCCACGAATGAATGATGAAAATCAGTTGTTATCGGATTTGGAATGGCATGACTTATTTCCAGTTCCGACACAGGCTATAGTGAGGAAGCAAATAAAGAGTATTGTTAAAAGACTTAATAGTCGAGATGACACAGAAGAAGAAGAAAGGTCAGGATCACAAATAGATGATGAGCTAAGGCCAGAAACCTCCCAACCCCAATTGACATTAAAGGAAAAGTTACAGCTGGAAATTAACAAGAGTATGAAATCCCCAGATCCTGATGTACAAGTACAAAATGAATTGGGGTTGGCAAATAGTATTAGACGTGAAATGAGTCTGTTCGAAAATGGAGGAGTTCGTGGATATCACTTAGAAACAGCATACAAGTATCTATTGTCTATTCCTCCAAGCAGCGTTGAACCTGAGCGAGCGTTTTCAGCTGCCGCTTATGTTGGCAATAAACTATGAAGTAGGCTTGGAAGTCAAACATTGGATGCTTTGATATTTCTGCGATTATATTTTCGAAATACTAAATAGTATATTTATGTTGTCTTTTTAATTTCTTGCAAAAGTATAATTTTTTTGTTTTGTCTTTTTTATTTTCTTATTATTATTGTGATTTGTGTTGACTGTTGTGCAAAGACATTATAAAGTTTTTTAATTACTCAAGTTTTTTTTTTAATTTGAGCCTAATTAGAAACCACATAGTCTAATCCCGGGATAGGCCCGGGATCCCGGGATTACGCTTCAAAAATCCTGTAATCCCGGGATTGAAAAACATGCTCGGGATTGTATTATCTAGGGGCGGCAAACCTTATAGGCCCAGGGCGCCAAATTTTAAAATACCCCACTGACGATGGCCGTCTCGAAATGAACGGGTAATACATATATAAATGCAGAATCTCACTTGTTCTCGACAGCGAGGCCGCTGGGGTACCAGAAGGTGTTGTCGAGCGGGTGCCCGCGCAGGTACTTGCGCATCGCCACCGCGAAGTCGCGCCACGTGGTCGGGTTCTCGCACGTGCTGCAGTTGTACACGCGGACTTGTTCCGGCCTGAAAGAACACGGAATTTTAGGGTTAAAACAATATTTGACGGCTTGGTTGACGTAGTGGTTGAGCAATCGGTTGCTGCGCAACGTGTCGCGGGTTCGATTCCCTGATCTAAGTGTTTGTGTTACATGTGAAAGTGTATGTAAACTCACTTAGGGCGTTTGTGCACTACACGCTTCCAGCACGGTTATTCACCCGCCGTTTTTTTCATACATTTTAATAATGTATGAAAAAAACGGTCCGTGAATCAACATGCTGGTTATAGATACGTGTAGTGCACAAACGCCCGGAGAAATAAATACATAAATACTATGCGATCAAAATAAGAATGTGTCTGACCTCGCGCCATGTTGTTGCGTTATAGCCAATCAGCAGCCAGTTGGGTAGCCAACTGGCTTGAATCACTTGAATTAACAGCTATGACGCAACAACATGGCGCGAGGTCAGACACATTCTTATTTTGATCGCATAGTATGTAGGTATGTAAATTCAGCTGCAAATTTTTTAGCGACATTATTTCTGCTAATAAATGTGTCAGTACCGGAACAAAGAATAAGGTCACCCACGAAGTGACATTGTTCCACAAACGATAACACTCCATAATATTATTGATAATTAGTTATTATGGGCATCTTATAGTTAAGGCGTCCGCTTCACAGCGCATTTTCCGGGTTTTTAAATTGTTATTTTGTCCTTCAACCTTTATTAAACTACCAGCTGTGCCCCGCGGCTTCACCTGTCGTTTATTAGGGTTCCGTACCAAAATGGTAAAAAAGGAACCCTTATGGTGCGACTTCGTCTGTCTGTCTGTCTGTCTGTCTGTCTGTCTGTCTGTCTGTCTGTCTGTCTGTCTGTCTGTCACACCTGGTTATTTCAGTGACTACTAATGCTATCAACTTGAAATTTGGAACGGTTATAAAGAGTGCTTACCAAGCTTTATTGAAAGTGATTAAAGTTAAAAAATGTTTTTAGTTTCATTGCAAAAGGGGCCGGAGTGGGGGTCCAAAATTTCAAAGTGGGGTTAATAGGTCAAGTGATATATCATATGAAAGGGCTTGATCTGCACATTTCAAAATATATTTTTATTTAATTTTATGTCTCACAGTTTTCAACATATGATGAAAAATGTCTGAAAAAATACCATTCCCCCCCCCTTATCTCCGAAGTTTGCAGGGTGAAAAATCTGAAATAATTAGAGTTGATAGGAATTGACCCAAATATGGCACCAAAAATAAAACGATGTTCCTAACTAGTACAGTTTTTTCAAAATCATCAAAATTCCTTCACAAACAAACTTAGTTATGCGGTCCGGATTTTTTCACTTTATACCTCCAAAACTGATACGGAACCCTCGGTGCGCGAGTACGACTCGCACTTGGCCGGTTTTTTTTAAAAGAAATCGGATTATGCCCCCATCCGTGCTATTACTTCGTTTTCGCTTAACGTTCTGACTTTTTTCTTTTTGCTCGGCTCCTAAGAGTCGTAGCGTGATGTTAAATAGCCTATAATACTATTCTTCAAGAGCTAACTATCGAATGCAAAAATATTTTTTCAAATCCAACTGGGACCTAGTTTTAGAGATTAGCGCGTCAAACAAACAAACTCTTCAATTTTATTATATTAGTATACTTAGATGCCACGTAGACAATGATCGAATAGAGTGCTATGATGACCATACGTAGCCATCTCCACATTTCATCACAATGTAATTATGACTGTTGAGACTGAGAGTGACTTTGTCTACGGAGAAAGATTAATTCTCTCTGTATGTCTGTCTATGGCATCGTAGCTCCACAACACAACGTAATGCACCAATTTTATTGCGGTTATGTGACCGATATTTATACACTTGGTTATACCACTTGGTTATATACATGATATCAAAAAATGTTTTCAAAGAAACATTTTTTTTTGCCCCCAAAGGGTTCCGTTTTTCCTTTTGAGGTACAGAACCCTATAAAAAATGAGAGAACAAAGTCAACGTCGGCTGTCGCTGAAAACCAGCGCTGTGGCTCTGCTCCGTGCATGGGTCACAACATCATACTGAGCGATGGCCGTTTTGCGCGGATGTGACGCATACTTTCCCTACAGTTTTTTCCTCTGTACCATTATATTTATAATCTTTGTGCGTCATAACGACGCAAATAAATGTATTTTCTTTCTTTCAGTGTACTGACCGGTCCACGGCGGTCTCCCAGGCCACGGCGAGCAGCGTGTCGATGGCGAGGTCGACGGGCAGCATGTCGGCGCGCGCCGCCTCCTTGCAGCAGAACACGTGCAGCAGCCCCTTGCCGGCGCCCACCACCACGCCGCTGGGGCCGTTCAGGTTCTCGATCCAGCCGGGGAACGGGTGGCGGAGGGATGAGATCACTGCGGGGAAGTACAGTTACATTGCTGGTTTGATGTAAAAATAGGAGTGAGGGTGTGGTGTTAAGCAGTGGCGTGTTTTATAATTTGGCGCCTGGGCCTAAATTTTGTCGCCCCATAAATAAATGCAAATACAGGCTAAATGCGGGGCGGACTACGCACAGTTTATGGTTTTGCAAAAATCTGAGCGCAAAGGGCGGCGCGAAAGGTGGCTATGCCGCCCCTCATTCTGCCGCCCTGGGCTATGGTCCCCATGGACCTAGGGTAAATACGCCACTGATGTTAAGGGAGCGATTAAAGGTGAACAATGTGGTATTAATTACCAATTGCTAAGCAATAATTGTCAGTCAAGCCTAGTCTACTCTATTCTACTATCATACATTTTAAAACGAAAATAAATGTACAGGTTTCTTTCTACATTTAAAAACTTTCAAATTCTCAGAGGTGCGCGCCATCATGCGATCATCCAGCCAGTACCATCATATCGAGAACCTCTAAGGGTTCGCATACCCCACTTTGAGAAACTATGCCCTAAACAACTTTGCTGGTTTTGTCTCTCAAAAGATCTGGTGAAGAATTCGTGGAAACCAGTAACTGATCAGAATCTGCCATAGGATAAAGAAAATCATCGGCTGATCTTATTGAAAACTAACTGTTCCCCGCGGTTTCACCCCCGTTGCTCGGCTCCTAAGGGTCGTAGCGTGATGTTAAATAGCTTATACTATTCCTCATGAACCTGGCTATCATATACAAAAATATTTATTCGAATCCGACTGACGGTTCCGTAGATTGGAGCGCTCAAACAAACAAACTCTTCAGCTTTATAATATTAGTATAGTAGATAGAGTATGTAAGTTACCGATGGTAGGTCTGAAGATGGCGACCGGGTATCCCTTGTTGCCGTGTTCTTGTACCACGTTCTCTGCCAGCGCCTTCGTGAACGTGTAGGTGTTGGGTTTCGGAGATATGTACCTGGAATACGAACAACAATCTATTAAAGTTGGGAAGGAATATCAGTTACCGTCTTCACTAGTTGTCGTTGACTATGACCTTAGTTAAGGGGGCCATTCACGGCAGTCCGCCTTGCCGTCCGCTACAACAGGATTGTGAATGCTGTCGCAGCCTGCATGGCGTCCGGCAACACCGAGCAAGATTCACCTTGCATCCTGCAGCAAGCCTGCAAAGCGGACTGCCGTAAATGGGCCCCTTTAATGTTCACGCGATCTAATATGGTAGAAAAACTCCCACTAAGCACTGGTCCTCCCATGTACTCAGTGACGTATTTTAAAATTTGGCACCCTGCCCTGGGCCTATAAGGTTAGCCGCCCTATAAACTAACGACAATACCGGCTAAGTGCGTGTCAGACTACGCACAGTTTAGGGTTCTGCAAAAAAATGAGTGCAAGGGGCGGCGCGAAAGGCGGCTATGCCGTCCCTCACTGTCTGCCGCCCCGGGCCATGGCCCCCATGGCCCTTGAGTAAATATGCCACTGCATGTACTCACTGCGCGTTGATGTTGGCAAGCAGCTCGTCGGGCAGCGTGTCGGCGACGGTGAAGGCCTGCGCCAGCGGCACGGGGGGGGCGTACACGCGCTCCTCCACCACCGTCAGCTCCGCATTGCTGTACGCTGTTGACACGTGGATAAACGCCTGAGGAGGAATCAAGGGGTTAACACGGAGATATATTATGTTACAGGTGTAGTTAAGGTGCAGTTATACGACGCGTGTTAGCACGAGCCGCGCGCGGCGCGAGGAATGCCGTTCCACGCGCCGTGCGACGCGCCGTGCCACAATCTGGTTCGGTGTAGATCATGCATGCGGCAGATCGTGCAAACTTTGCCGCGCCGCGCCGAGCCGAGCTGTTTAAACGGCGCGTGGCGCGCTGAATCAAGCGCCGACCCTTGCGCGGCTCGTGCAAGTACGCGTCGTTTAACTACACGTCCGCGCAGAGCGGCTCTGCTCGTGCTCGGCTCATTTAGCGTAGACACACACAGGCGCTGTCACAGCCGACGATTTTTGGGGGGGGGTCATAACGTAGCTGAAGACTTTAGGGGGGGGTCATACCGATGTGATATACCGTGAATTACCGTGTTTGACGCATTTTTGTACGATTTTGGGGGGGTCATGACCCCCATGACCCTTACCTCTGGGACCGCGCCTGGACACCTTAAGATCGGTCTTACAGTCTTACCTCGATGTTAGGCAGCTTGTCGCATATCTCCAGCAGGCGTTCGACGGAGCGCACGTTCTGGTCGATGGCGACCCGAAGCGGCTCGTCGAACTTGAGCGTCGCCGCCGAGTGGAACACGATCGATACCTGCAGAGAGAGGAGTTTATAGGGAAACGATGACAGATGGCGTAGAGGTCTCAGATATTATTTGGAGGCAACAGACAACCGGAATGCCCCTCCGAAAATAAAAAACTTAATTTTACGAAAAAGGTATTTTTCGTAAAATTGAACGATATCTATACTTCTATACTAATATTATAAAGAGGAAAGATTTTTTTGTTTGTTTGTACCGAATAGGCTCCGAAACTACTGGACCGATTTCAAAAATTCTTTCACTAATAGAAAGCTACATTATCACTGAGTAACATAGGCTACTTTTTATCCTGAAAAAATGCGCAGTTCCTGTGGGACACGCGGACGAAGTCGCGAGCGAAGTGCTAGTCGTTTATAAATTGAACGATTGCGGCTGGGATCCTTATCACTTTGACGTAAAATCACTCATTCAGATTCTTAATTCCCGGAGGAGCATTCCGGACGTATGTTCTCTCTCTAAGGGTTGGAAATCAAAACAGATTAAATTACTAATCTTATCTGAAATCTACTTTAGACTTAAGTTTCAGGGGAGGGGCTTCAGCCTCCCAGATTTTCCGTCACTCCGCGCCACGCCAACGAGTCGCGTGTCGCGGGGCAGTGTGTGATGAGTATGGGCCCTTGTGCACCACATCCAGTTCCAGTAAAAAAACGAACGTTTGAAAAGAGAGAGAAGAAGATTCTCTTAATTCCCACCACTTTTTAAAACGTATGAAAAAAAAAACGGTCCGTGAAAAAACGTGCTGGAAACGTGTAGTGCACAATCGTATGACGCTTTAGGCAGCTAGCTGAGCGCTCTACAAATTGGATCATGAATTGCGAGCTTTATTATTGTGAAATTGTTTATCCACAGTGAAAACGAAAAGGGCATACCTTCACACTTCACACAGCTTTCACTTGACAAAAAAGAACAAAGAAACTTGTGAATAAATATATAATTTTAACTTGTGTAATAAAAATAACAAACAGCATGCGATGTTGTTTAAAGTAAGAACCGTCCAAGTGCGCGTAGGACCACGCACAGGGTCGGGTTCCGTAGCATGTAACCTACTAAGTACCTACCAAAAAGTATTTCAGTTGTCCGACCTTGACAATAACTTTAAAACCTATTTCACAATGATATTATGAAATACAAAGTTATTTTTGCGGTTGGTAATATACTTAGGTTCACAGAAGCCAACAAGTTGGTTAAAACTGTGGATTTTACCAAGATGTGACTGATGGACAGACTTAACGAAACTATAAGGGTTTCTGGTTTCGCAAAGGAACCCTAATAAAAGATACAAAATGCACTAGAAGTTTCGTAATGTATCTCGCAACAGACTTCAAACTTACTCCAATCATAGCAATCATGCGTAATTGTGTGCGATGCAGAAATTACAAAATTTTATGTGGATTATTATTTTATTATACACGTAGATCTTAAGGTGCGCGCGCACTGGTGTATGTAATCACAGGGTGCCACACTCGGATCATACATAGAAACAAGGAGATAGTGCCGTCATAGCAAATTACTACGGGAACCACAATATTTTATTACCGTGACTGTAGCCACTTTTAAAGCAGTGCAGCCCCGGATCTACGGAGGGGGCTAGCCGGGGCCCGTGCCCCGGGCGGCGAATTTAGAGGGCGGCAAATTCAAGCTTGGTAGACGAATACACTGAGTAGTATTCGTCTACCAAGCATAGTAATCGCAAAGAGCAGCGCTAGACCGGTCGTTGTACCGTTTTTTGGGGGAGGCCTTAATGATAAACGTAAAAATATTGTCGGGTGGGGGCGGTATTTTTCAGTTTTTGCCCCGTCTCGAAATAATTCAATATCCAGGGCTGAAGCAGTGTGGACTGTGCGTCACAATTACAAACACTCCTTTGTAAGAGAATCTAAATAACACTGTTATTCGTCACTCATCATCACTCACACTAAACTAAAACACTGTATTTATCATCGATCGCGTTCGGTCCTTCTGCAGCATGATGACCACATTGATCAGAATTAAAGCGTCAAGCCACAGATTACTATTTATAGTCAAGCTCAAATAGTGCCTTGGCACGTCTCCCTTTTTGATTATGTTTTCCGACTGGAAATTCCAGAGATTAAGCGTGTTCAAACAAACAAACAAACTCTTCAGCTTTATTACCTATATTTTAGTGTAGATCTGGCGAATGTGTACCAATATACATCTGTTTAACCTTTCGGGAATGTAGGCGTGATGTTAGATATCACTTTCACGGACACTCGACGATAATAACAGAGGTTTTATTATAATTAGATAGGTACGTCTATAGGCGCTCAATGTCACAGCAATAACGAAATCTTGAAATAAGTAATCTAAGTTTAACATTCTATTAACATGTCGTCTGTCGATAGCGTGTCGACATGTTGTCTACTAGATTACAATACAAGTCATCTATCTATAGCAGAGGTTCCCAACATTTTTACCCAACTACGGCGGGCGTGTGTTTGACCGGTATGTATGTATGTTAATTTGTTCCTCATAACTAGAGATCGGATAATCGGATGCATATTTGCCTACACTTCACTTTTTCCCACAATAATATGGACTAACTTTTAAAAAACATTTCGTCATTTGGTTTTAAAATACTTACATGGAAAAACTTTTAAAAAACATTTCGTCTCAGTAATAATATTATTATATTAACAGTTAGAGATGTACGTAATAGTATATTGTGACGGTGTCGTTGGTGGTTGCCCCGTATGCAGCTGATGGGCGGAGTCTACGGCTATACAGGGTAAAATTAAAACCAGTGCGGATATTTTAGGAGGTGAAAGTACTCATGAATATGATCAACTTTTATTATGGGACCGACACTGAAATATGAAAGAAAAATCAGCTGTTCCCTACAAAAATGCACTACAACACGATCAAAATGTATGGAACAGCTGTTTTTTTATTTCATAATTCAGTGTCGGTCCCATAATAAAAGTTGATCATATTCATGAGTACTTTCACCTCCTAAAATATCCGCACTGGTTTTAATTTTACCCTGTATAAGCAGCACGAGGTGGCCGCGCGCCCCTCTTGGACCGGCGGCAGACCACCAGTTAAGTGCTCCAGCCACATTACCTGAAGACCTGAAGACCCGTATTGCCAGCGAACTACTCACCCCTGAGTTTCTAGTTATTTCTGTCTACCAAAGTGTGGTACCTACTATATTTGTTAATGTAAAAAAATACATAGTGTTTTGTATAAAGGTGTTTGCTTTATTTTCCTACTCTAGTTAAAATAACCCTTCAGGTTATTCTAGCTACAATATAAATAGGCGTGGACAATTTTGTCTGACTTGATGCAAACATTACCAACATACATTTCTATCACATTGAAATCGTACTAACACATGAATGAAATACTATCAAATTAATAAAATAATCAGTAAGTATGTATTATTAAAAAAAATAAAAAAAAACAGAATGGTATGTCCACATTATTTTTTCGTTGAAATAAAAGTAATGTTTAGGTAAATATGCATCCGATTATCCGATCTGTACTCATAACTACTGAACTATTGCTTTGATTGCCCAATTCTTGAGGAAGGAAAGCTATTTAACATCACTCTACGATCCTTTGGAGCCGAGGAAAAAGAAAAAAGTCAGAAAGAACGCTAACGGGGCACAGCTGGCTATTTAGTATAGATACGAAGTTAATAGTGGAAGGGCTTTTGTGGGCTAAGGGCCTTAACATCATCAACATGTGAAAGGGCTAACAACAAGCAATACGGTCAAGGCCGAATTTTGGAGTAAGTAGGTACGTAGAAGACATTCTCCTAACTCCTAAACACTTCGAGCCATAAAGGGCCACTTCACCTTTGCGCTTTGTCATTTAAATATTGGCCAATAGCGCATCTTATTTTAATTGTAGATGAATTTCATAATTTTTAATGTGTCTTGCGAAAGTTATGGGCTGGTTTGATTCGATATGCATGATAAATTATTCAATAAGATTTTCTGTTTCAATATCATAATAAATTATTCAATTATTCGTGATGAGATTTTTTTGGCTGGGTTTTAATTACAATATAATTAAGTGGCAGTACATAGAGATAAGTGGAAGGAAGGAACAGAAACTATATGTAGGTATACTTACTTAATTATATATTTACTATCAACACTTCGAAGTTTGACGGGACGTTTCAGTAATATTTTCATTGAAGTTTGAAGACCCGTTTCAATAATATTTTTATTGAAGTTTGACGGCACGTTTCAGTAATATTTTTATTGAAGTTTGACGAGACGTTTCAGTAATATTTTCATTGAAGTTTGACGGCCCGTTTCAGTAATATTTTCTTGGAAGACTCACTCATCAAGTGATAGTTGACAGTTCGAGGTCATTGACGTTCCTATTCTTATCGCGATCGTAAGGCCAGTGATACATACCTCCCTAAGCTGGAAGATAGCCTCAGCGTCCATGGCGAGGTGGGGCTTGGAGACGTCCCCGGACACCGCGAACAACTTGTCCAGCTGGCGGTGGTTGCGCGCGCGCACGTTGTCGAACACCTGCAACATTATACTACGTTTTAGAACCAGCTGTAGTAAGGTTGAGACCTGGGCCCCAATTCTGCTATTTGAATAGTGTAAGAATGGTGTCATAATGACACCATTACTATCAAAACCTAAGCGGTCATTGGCTTAGAGTAAGACTAACTCTTTCGTCATTGGTCAAAACGATGCCATTGAGACACTATTCTGACACGATTATAACAATTGCATTAGCAGACTTGGGGCCCTGGACTTCTGGATGGAGCTGAGCTGCCTGCCGACACGCCGCGTGATATCACCGCGAGGACTGCCAGTTTGTTTGCCATCGTTCGAGGGAGAATGTCACGGTGAGATTCTCCCTCGAACGTTCGGAAACAAATCGTCGGTACAGAATAGATAGGTTGGTCCTCGAAATAAAGTCTGCGAGTTGCGACTGTACCTTTATAATATAGTACGAGAGCCCACGACTAAAAATAACTTTTTTTTTTTTTTTTATCTATGATAGGCTTGCGCTTGACCGCCATCTCGCCTGGTGTTAAGCGAGGATGCGGTCTACGATGGAGCACGTTTGCCTAAAAGAAACCGATTCACTCGTGACTTGAACACACCCAGATTGTAACTGTCGGGAAACACCCACTCGGGCAGCGCATTCCACTGCTTGGCGGTTTTCACAATGAAAGTGGAATCAAAGCGCCTTGTTCGGGTTCTTGGTACATATATCTACCATGAACCGATGGCGCCTTATCGTGCTTCTGGCCGTCCGATAGAAGAAAGGGCAGGAGGGAATTAGATCATGCAGATCTGAAGCACACTCTCCGAAATGTATTCGGAACTTCTCGTGTAAAGCTCCCTCAGATCATAGGATCTGAGAAAGCTCCCGTACCTACTCGGTAAGAGATATGCGACATGATCACATGACCCCCACTTCTATATTCTGTACTAGCACTTCGCCCGCGACTTCGTCCGCGTGTCCCACAGGAACTGTGCATTTTTTCGGGATAAAAAGTAACCTACTCAGTGATAATGTACCTTTCTATTAGTGAAAGAATTTTTGAAATCGGTCCAGTTCCAGTAGTTTCGGAGCCTATTCGTACAAACAAAAAACTCTTTCCTCTTTATTATATTAGTATAGAAGTATAGATAATTTATTTATTATATTTCTTAGCTCCATTCTTCAGATATAGGTAATTTACCAGGTAGTGCCTTAATCATACAGGTAGATCATCGCACGCTTTAGATTTTAAATCGATTAAAAATCGATACTAAAATGACACCCGTTCACACTGCTGTCAGACATCACTATTTGACATCTCATTCCTTTTTCGTGCGAGGTAGCGAACGCACGCGTCCTTGCATTCTTAAGAAATTTATTATCTAAGTTGTATAAAATATGCCTAAGCGCAAAAACGACGAAGATCTTATTAAATTATACAGATCAAAAATTAAAAAACTTGAAAATAAAAAACAAAGAAGTGGTCACCGTCGCCGAGTTATTTATTCCGATTCGGAATCAGATTTCGAAACAAACGAAGGTAAGTTTATGCTTTTAATGCTTATTGTGTCCGTACCGATTTCGTCTAAAAACCATCTATAAGTCTGCCGGGAGGTTTAACTGCGGGTTATTCACGAAGGCTAGACATGATGCGATAAATACCTGGAGGTTGACCGTGGGTCATACACGAAGGTTATTATTATAAAAAACTTATGTAGAAAACTGCACCACATATATAGGAACATACCCACAAAAAAAAAAAAAAAAAAAAAAAAAAAAAAACTATCTAATTATAAACGTTAATCTTTTTAACGTTTTAAACTGGTGTGAAATTTGCAACTACCCTCAATATCATGGTTTATTTACAGAAATCGAAACCGTAAAAAATAACGAATCGGTGGATACCAACTTACCTACCTTATGCGATAGCATAATGCCAATTGATGACCTGGAACCAATTCAGCCCAACGATACTGTCCAGCTGGACGAACCGTCTCCACCCGACCGCGACGGTGCGGACCCACCTACTTGCTTAAGCCTAGAAAAAAGTGAACCTATTTCTGAATTAGATCCTGAAATAAGGTTAGCGTTAGGGGATCCGGGTGAAGACGTTCCAACTTATGGTGAAGATATTCACGCGGATATAGCTCAACGCTGGCTACCGCTCCTTCGTAAGGGGCTAACAAAAGAAGTAAAAGAAAACATTATGAAAGGTCACAATATCCCAAGTAACTGCAGGCTTTTAAAAGCCCCCAGCTTAAATCCTGAGATAGCAGCAGCTGTGCCAGACATAGTCCGTGCCAGAGACAAGAAAATTGAAAATAAACAAGGTCAATTGGGTGTAGGCATTACAGCCATATCTAAAGCTATGTCTTTGGTTCTCTGTGATGGGAAAAAAGTTGAAATTATAAAGTTGCTTTCAGAAGGATGTAGAATCCTAACAGATCTCCATTATCAAGAAACCCAAACACGCACAAAGCTAATTACACCGAGTTTAGACAAATCATTCATAAACATAATTCAAAACGAAGAAAGAGACGATACACTTTTTGGTACACAGATTTCAGAAAAAATCAAAGCCTCCAAAGTAATTGAAAAACAAGGGCTTCAAATAAAACGTAACCCGCCTGTTGTCGCAAAACCATTGCCCCAGCAACAAGTACCAGTCAGACCTCGATTCGCGGAAAACTGGGCAGCCCCTCCTCGATATACCTCGTCAGTGAACAGGGGGGGGCGGGCAGGAACTTACCCGACGAGCAGGCCTGCGACCAGCGCGAACTACCGGCGAATTCAACCTCAAGCGCCACCTCCACCGGCGCCGCCGCGGACCAGACAAGCGACGAGCAGGTCACGTGCCCCAACGCGTCGTTAGTGCAGGTACACGCAGGCAGATTACGATACTATTATAATTGTTGGCTAACTATCACACAAAATAAGTTTGTTTTAGATTGCATACAAAATGGTTATCGTATACCTGTTTTTACTACAGTAATGCAATCATATGTGCCTCCGAACAACTTTTCTCGTAAAGAGAAAGATCAGATGAAACTAGCAATTCAAAACTTAGTTAATTTAGGTGCTATATCTAAGTGTAAATTTGAAGATCCGCAGTATGTTTCGCCAATATTTTTAACTCCTAAGCCTAACGGTACATTCAGATTTATTTTAAATTTAAAAAGCTTTAATAAATTCGTACAAAAAGATCACTTCAAGATGGAAGACTATAGGACGGCCTGTAACTTAATACCTGTCAACGGCTACCTAGCCACGATTGATTTAAAAGAATCTTACTTATTAGTACCTGTCCATCCTGACGACAAAAAATATCTGCGGTTTCAGTTTCAAACTAGTTCTAGGCAGACTTCTACCTATCAATTTAATGCAATGCCCTATGGTCTTTCGACAGCACCTAGAACCTTTACAAAAATAGTCAAGGAAGTCATGAGTCATCTAAGAAGCCGTGGGTTTAGTTCAGTTTCATATTTAGATGATACCCTCTGTATAGGAAAAAATTATGAAGATTGCTTGCGAAATGTTAGGGAAACTGTAAAACTTCTCGAATGTTTAGGATTTGTAATTAATTATGAAAAAAGCGTATTAGAACCTCAACAAAAATGTAAATTTTTAGGCTTTATATTTGACACGGTAAACATGTCAATTTCCTTACCGAGTAACAAACGAAATAATATAAAACAGCTGACTCAACATTTTTCAAAATTACCAAGATGTACTATTCGAGATTTTTCACAGTTGATTGGTGTACTAACAGCAGCTTGCCCAGCCGTAAAATATGGCTGGCTATATACAAAGTCTTTGGAGAGAGAAAAGTTCCTTGCACTCCAAAATAATCCCCATTATGATGCCAAGTTCACGCCTTCTTCTTTAATTTTACCAGATTTACATTGGTGGAAAACAAACATTCTTCAATCTAAAAATTCATTAGTTCCCACACCTCATTCCCTAGAAATCTTTACAGATGCATCAAGGTCCGGTTGGGGTGCGGTATGTGGTAATAGACGTTCAAATGGACATTGGAAAGAAAGTGAACTAAAGTTTCACATAAATTACTTGGAACTGCAGGCAGCATTTTTAGGGCTTAAATGCTTTGCACAATTTAAGTCCAACTGTGCTATTTTGATGCGGATAGATAACACAACGGCTATAAGTTATATCAATAGAATGGGCGGTATACAGTTTCCTCATTTAAACGAACTAGCAAGGTCCATATGGCAATGGTGCGAGGAGCGAGGTATATGGTTGTTTGCTTCTTATATAAATACAAGAGATAATAGGGAAGCTGACGAGGAGTCCAGAAGGGTGAACCCGGACACTGAACTCGAAATTAGCAAAAATGCTTTTCAAACCATTGTTGAACATTTTGGGCAACCTACCATTGACCTCTTTGCATCTCGCACCAATGCCAAATGCGAAACTTACACTTCCTGGAGACCGGATCCTGATGCTATCGCTGTTGATGCTTTTACCCTCTCTTGGAATCATCATTATTTTTATTGTTTTCCACCATTTTCAGTGATTCTTAAATGTTTGCAAAAAATTGTTAGCGAAGAAGCTACGGGAATTTTGGTTTTCCCCTACTGGCCCTCACAAGCATGGTTTCCCTTATTAAATAGTTTATTAAAATCGGATGTCATATTTTTAAAAGACGCTTTACGTTCTTATTACAGAGTGCACCTACCACGAGAGATTACCCTGGGTGCTGCAATTGTCTCAGGCAAGCCTTCACCCGACGTGGGATCCCGCAGGAATCGTTAAATCTTATGATAGCTTCTCTCTCGGCGGGTACAGTAAAACAGTATAACACTACATACAAGTTGTGGTGGAGCTACTGTTTAAATAACAAACATAATTTCTTTAATGTTTCGATATTAGCGTTACTTAAGTTCCTTACCGAACAGTTCCACAAAGGGGCCTCATATGGATCCCTCAATAGTCACCGTTCGGCTCTTTCTTTACTTTTAGGTAACAATATAGGGTCAAACGAACATGTATCACGTTTACTAAAGGGAGCCTACAAAAGCAGGCCAAGCTTACCTAAATATAATTACATATGGGATCCTCAAACAGTACTAAACCATATTTCCGATTGGTATCCTAATAATATTCTGCCCCTAGATAGAATTACTAAAAAATTAGCTATCCTCCTTGCCTTGTGTACAGCACATCGTGTACAAACACTTTCAGTTATAAAAATAAATGATATCGTTACATCCCAAAATCAAATAATTATTAATATTTCTGAATTACTCAAGACATCAGGCCCAGGTCGCGAAAACGTAACGTTAGTGTTGCCTTTCTTTCACGATAAACCAAATATTTGTCCAGCTAAATGTTTACAAGATTATTTGCTTGCGACAAAAAGTATAAGGCAATCATATGATTTGATACATTTATTTATAACACACAAGCGGCCACATAAACGTGCCACTGCTCAATCCATCGGACGTTGGATAAAGGATGTGTTAGCAGCTAGCGGCATCGACGTGGCGACGTTCAGCGCGCACA
This sequence comes from Thalpophila matura, assembly GCA_948465475.1. Classification (NCBI taxonomy): domain Eukaryota; kingdom Metazoa; phylum Arthropoda; class Insecta; order Lepidoptera; family Noctuidae; genus Thalpophila; species Thalpophila matura. The sequence continues at coordinate 8,696,181 of OX419205.1, read as the reverse complement.
GCACGCGGCACGCCGCCACCTCGAGCGCGCGCGCAGCCGGCGTCTCCGTCGATACGATCCGGAAGACAGCCGGCTGGACGCAAAATTCACAAGCCTTTGCAAGATTCTATAACCGTCCAGTTATTGGCGAAAACTTTGCGCGATCCCTTCTTACACCTAGTTCTAGCAATTGATGTGTAAAAAATAATAATATAAATTTCATTGATACGAAATGCATAAATATTAAAAACTAAAGTACAATATTGTAAATTATAACAAAATAGGTTACTTATTAATTAAACAAGTTGTGATTAATTTGGTGTTTCATTTAATTAGATAAAACACTTAACAAAAACTTTTCATACAGTATGCAGGTACTCTGAACATCTACCTGGTAAATTACCTATATCTGAAGAATGGAGCTAAGAAATATAATAGATGATCAAACGAACTTCACAAGTGAAATTCGATCACTATTATATGAGTAGCTCCATTCGAAGATATAGGGTCCCACCCACCGCAACCCAAGAAAAGTTTTTGTGCTTTAACTCTAAAAGAATGAGATGTCAAATAGTGATGTCTGACAGCAGTGTGAACGGGTGTCATTTTAGTATCGATTTTTAATCGATTTAAAATCTAAAGCGTGCGATGATCTACCTGTATGATTAAGGCACTACCTGGTAAATTACCTATATCTTCGAATGGAGCTACTCATATAATAGTGATCGAATTTCACTTGTGAAGTTCGTTTGATCATCTATTTTTCTTCATGTACGAACCAATATCCACCTTTATGACGCAAATTGAACAAAGCAGTAAAAAACAATAAAATTAGTACCTACTTAATAATTTGTTGACAATAAGTTTCTTTTGTACTTTGGTACCTATTTACCCAAGGATTTAGTATTCTCTATAGTTACCTAGGTAGCTATAATGAAACGTGTTGTATGTTATTATAATTGTGTACAAGTACGTCACATTCGTGAACTATTCATTATTTGTAAGATTCGATGAATAGCCATTAAACTAAGTGTCGTAAAAGACGACTAGAATATTTTGTAGAGAGTACCTACTGTACAGTAACTACAGAATGACGCACAGTGTATTTATTCCAGTGAGACACCTTTAAGTGAAATGCAGCCCCGGATCTTGAATTATTACGAGGCGAGGCAAAAACTGCAAAATGCCGCCCCTGCCCGAAAATATTTTTACCTTTATCATCATCATTTCAGCTATTAATAACACGCCAACTGATGCTGATGGACAATATGCCTTTTTTTGTTTTTTTTTTTTTGAGGATGGGAAATCATCAAATGACCCCTCCCGCTCTGGGCGGAGCGGAAGGGAGTGTCAGACTCTTACTGACTAAAACCCACCCGAGTTCCTTCCTTAGCCCTTTATGTTCCGGGTCAGCGGTACCCCTTTCGGACTATCCCGCTTTCCCGGCAGGCTTGGGCCCTAATGGGCCCCCTCTCTGATGCTGACATCTCTGAGGCGCGCGTGGAACACGTACGCGCCGTTCGGCACGGGCCTGGTCCTGATCGGATGGTGAGCTACCCATTACTCACCGCCCGCAGGCCCGTTGGACAATAGGCCTCCCCCAAAGAACGCCACAACGACCGGTCTACCGCTGCTTTTCGCTGCTTTTTGCGATTATTAGCTTGGTAGACGAATACCTACACTACTTGTACTAGTTAGGAACATCGTTTTATTTTTGGTGCAATACTTGGGTCAATTCCTATCAACTCTAATTATTTCAGATTTTTCGCCCCGCAAACTTCGGAGATAAGGGGGGGGGGAGTGGTATTTTTTGAACATTTTTCATCATATGTCAAAAACTGTGAAACATAAAATAAAATAAAAATATATTTTGAAATGTGCAAATCAAGCCCTTTCATATGATGTCACTTGACCTAGTAACCCCACTTTAAAATTTCGGACCCCCACTCCGGCCCCTTTTGCAATGAAAATAAAAATATTTTTGGATTTTTTTCATTTGGAATAAAGTTGAACAAGCATTCTTTATAACTGTTCCAAATTTCAAGTTGATAGCATAAATAGTTGCTGAAATAAGCGGATGTGACAGACAGACAGACGAAGTCGCACCATAAGGGTTCCTTTTTTACCATTTTGGTGCGGAACCCTAAAAATATGGTTTTGTGCGAGACAGGTAACAAAATGTAAAAGCCCTCCCCGATAGTGTGTCATACCTGCGACTGCTTGAGCTGCGCGAGTCTTTTCTGCGGCGAGTGTCCCTTCTTGTCGCGCATGAGGAGGTGCAGCCGCCCCACCTCGGGACACGTCGTCAGGATGCGTTCCACCAGCACCTGTAACAAGCATTTATTATAACGCGTGCCAGCGACTGACACGTGTAGAATGGCATCCCCTAAGCTATGCTCTGGATTCCTAACCTTGGGGTAATTAGCCCCTCAGCATTGGGGTACTTACCCCCTCAACATTGGAGTTATTGCCCCCTCAGGGGTAAAACAGCTATTCTGTGGGATCCCTCAGATCATACAAATAAGGAGATATCATCACAAATTAGTACAGGAACCGCTGTCGCCACAAAAGATCAAACAAAAGACTACAAAAGATCTCCACACATTAAAAATGGCGCATACCCTCAATGTAACACTGTTATTCGTTACTCTTCGTCACTCACACTAAACTAAAACACTGTCATCGATCGCGTTCGGTTCGTCAACAACATGATCACATCGATCATGTCAAAATGTCGTTTCTATGAACTGAAATGCTGGGCCACGACACTTAGGAAATTCAACACACGGTTTTTTTTTCTATATTCGTCATTCCAGCTTAAGTTTCAACTTACTAGTCTGAAACCCGACCACGGTCTAAAAGAGAAGCCCTGTCTAATATAGGTGAACTGTATGTTGGTTCTCACCTTTCCCATGAAGCCGGTGGCTCCTGTGATGAGGATGGAGCGGCCCGCGTAGAAGCGCGGCAGCAGCGGCTCGGCGGGGGGAGGGGACACCGGGCGGGGGACCATGGCGGCTGGAAACAAAACACTGTTGTTATCTATACTAATACTAGCTTCCGCCCGTTTTTGGATAAAAAGTAGCCTATGTGTTAATCTGATGTATATTAAGCTATATTACTGTAAACTTTCATCAAAATCCGTTCAGCAGTTTTTGCGTGAAAGAGTAACAAACATCCATACATCCATCTTTACATCCCCACAAACTTTTACGTTTATAATATTAGTAGCATTATAAAGCAGAAGAGTTTGTTTGTTTGTTTGAACGCGCTAATCTTTGGAACTAGCAGTGGGATTTGAAAAAATATTTTTGTATAATTATGATAGCCAGATTCATGAGGAATAGTATAGGCTATTTAACATTACGCTACGATCCTAAGGAGCCGAGCAATGGGGGTGAAATCGCGGGGAACAGCTAGTTAAATATATGAGATTTTCAAAAATGGAATAACTTGAGCAGGATTTGAACTCGCGACCTCTGGCGAACCGTGGCTAGTGTTCTGAAACCAACTGAGCTATTGGATACCGCTCGCTTCACTCGAAACTTGAAATTCATGGTACAGTTAAACGGGCTAGTTTTTTGACAATTTCTTGCTGCAATTATATAGCCGTGAGTTGAGATCTATATCGTGCAACTCGGAAGAACAAATGCCGCAATTTTGCGGTAGGCGTAGCCCGGTGATATTGAAATGAAATTAAATGATGGCATCTACATCACAATAACTACTGCAGCAACAAGACCAGCCTCGCTGTCCACTATTATATCTCACTAGTTTTTTTGACGTATAGTATCGTTAACGTAAGCATATTTTGAATTGAAAATATACGTTTGTCACACAATATTTATATAAATTAAATACTTAATTATAATTTCTCTATATTTTTTAAAATGTTCAAATTGTATAAAAATGTATCAAAATGTTCCAGGACTGCTGTATTTTAAATTCAAAATATGCTTACGGTCTACGTTAACGAAACTATACGTCAAAAAAACTCATGATAGGGGTACTGTACCCCGATCATGAGATTTTTTGACGTGTAGTACCGTATCGTTAACGTAAGCATATTTTGAATTGAAAATACACGTTTGTTACACAATATTTATATAAATTAAATACTTAATTAATTTCTCTGTATTTTTTAAAATGTGCAAATTGTATTAAATTTTATCAAAATGTTCCACGACTGCTATATTTTAAATTCAAAATATGCTTACCTACGTTAACGAAACTATACGTCAAAAAAACTCATGATAGGGGTACAGTTCTACAGCCACTCTGCACTATACGAACTAGATTCTCCAGTAATACCTACAGTTATTGCTACCTTGCTAGAATATAAACAAACAGTGGAATGTGCTGCCGGAGTGGGTGTTCTCCGATAGTTACAATCTGAGTGTGTTCAAGTCACGAGTGAATCGGTTTCTTCTAGGCAAGCGTGCTCCATCGTAGACCGCATCATCCCTTGACATCAGCCGAGACGGCGGGCAAACACAAGACTATTATTAAATAATAAATAGGTAAAAGAAATATGATCTGGTCGCCCTGGTCGGCCAAAGATGAACAATGAAGATAGGGTTTTGGGTTCGATTCCCGGTCGGATAAAGTGTTAACAAAAATGTAAGAGAAAAGGTTTAAAATTATTTGTTGTTGCACATTGCATACACTTATAAAAATGCATGTTTATCAAACTTAAAACCATCATCGAGACTCGAGACATCCTTGTTTCTAAAATTAAGGCTAAGTACTAGCACTCAATGCTAAGTACCTACTAGTACTCAATACCACTAGTAGGTACTAGACGTTAGATGAAATGGAACCTTGTGCGCAAGGCTGCGCACGAGTGCCTGAACAAACGGCTCTGTAAACAATACGTAAACAAATATGTACTGAGCGAACAATATTCCATATTTATGGAAACTGTGGCCGCTCTAACTTGAAATATTGTGCTGTTTGTGAACAAATGTTAGTTAATGTGTCTAACGGTCGAGTTCAACGACGAGATAACAGTCCGATTTTAAAACGACCGCTTAAACATATCTTTTTCTAGAAAAGGTCAAGTTAAACGGCTGTTTTCAATATAACGGACTGTTTTCTTGTCCGTTAACTTGGCCTGTGTAGTGATTGATGACAAAATCCAGCTTAATTATCAATTATAACGAAACGTACAAGAGCCAATAAAAACAACTTACTAATTTATATATAATAAAGCTACATATATTATTAGAGTTTGTTTAACGCGCCAATCTCTGGAACTACCAGTGGGACTTTAAAAAAATCTTTTTGTATTCGATAGTCAGATTCATGAGGAATAGTATAGGCTATTTGCACAGCTGGTCTATACTAATATTATAAAGAGGTAAAAGTAAGTTTGTATGTAGGGGGTAATCTCTGGAACTAATGATCCGATTTTGAAAATTCTTTCACTAATAGAAAGCTACACTATTCCTGAGTGCTATAGGCTAGTTATCCAAGAAAAATGCACAGTGGGTCACGCTGATGAAGTCGCGGGCAAAGAACTAGTGTGTTATAAAATCGCGACGCGTGTCAAGTAATAGTGGGTGTGAGCAGTGTTGGACACAGAGATAGAGTGTTTGTGCGTTTGTTAAGGCAAAAGGCGCTATCAATATTTGAAGCTCAGGTCATTGAAACAAGATTTATTAACGGATGCACGTCAGTTATTTATGTGTATTGTTATATCAGCCCTTAAATGATAGCTGCGCTAATCGTTCAATCTGCGAGGTTAAGCTGCGCTTGTCGCGGTCAGTCCTTGGATGGGTGATCGTTCTTCACATATCGAGACCCCTCCGTGCCTCGGAGAGCACGTTAAACGTCGGTCCCGGTTGTCATAGGAATATCTTTGACAGTCGTTACGGGTAGTCAGAAGCCCGAAAGTCTGACAACTGGTCTAACATTCGAATACCGGTATTACTCAATAATTGGGTTGTGGAGGTCGGATGGCAGTCGCTCCATGTAAAATATTGGTATTCAGCCGCAACTAGTTAGACTGGAAGCCGACCCCAATCTAGTTTGGGAAAAGGCTAGGCGGATGATGATGATAGTTATATCATCCCTGTTTATAAACTGTCCCACGCTGGCCAAGTGCAGGTTGGCAGACTTCACACACCTTTAAGAACTTTATGGAGAACTCTTAGGCATGCAGGTTTCCTCACGATGTTCCTTCCACCGTTAAAGCAAGTGATAGGTACTTAATTAATTTCTAATACGCACATGACTTCGAAAAGCCAGCGGTGCGTGCCTCGGGATCGAACTCGAACCATTCGCCGTGGGAGGCACATGGTTAAACCACTAGACCCTGGGTTCCGAACCTGGGGGTAATTACCCCCTCGGGGGTAAAACAGTTATTCTGCGGGGGTAATAATTTTTAATTATTGATTATAAAATTTATTATCTATTACCAGCCGGTAGTAGATAATAAATTTTATAATCAATAATTAAAAACTTCACCTACTTAACATTAAAAATTATTAAGATTATTAAATTAGGCTAGCATCGTATTTCCATGTCATAACATTTTAAGGGGTTTTAACATTAAAATGGGTTTCTCTAATAGGTCATAGGGGTAACAAGATTGAAAAGGTTAGGAACCGCTGCACTAGACTATCGCTGCAACTGATTTTAAACACAACTGCCACGGTATTTGAAGCCGCGACCTCATACCGTGGGGTCGCTCTATACTGGGTTACCGTGTCCCGCTTGTATCAGCTGAGAGAACAATGCCAGAGAAATAGAGAATACCAATTTGTGCCGCGGAGTTTGTTGCGCCGTTTCTTCATCGCTGCTATAACACTAGGAAGCGGTGAAGGGCGGGCGTTTTTGGGGGCTGTCTTATGTATGTTGACGTTCTAAAAATGCTAATTAGTCAGCCCACTTTGAATATTTATATATTTTTTAATTGAATTGAATATAAGTACCTACTTATTGCTATAAACATCCATCCTCACAAACTTTCGCATTTTTAACCGACTTCAAAAAAGGAGGTTCTGTATTCGTCCCGTATGTATGTATGTATGTATGTATGTATGTTTGTATGTGCGCGATTTTCTCAAAAACTACTGGTTCGATTTGGATGGGGTTTTCACTAACGTAATCTACATACTTTTAGGAAGGTTTTAGTATATAATACATTAGGTAATCATTCCTATGTACAAAGTTATATGCATAAATGTACACACTACGTAGAAGATTTACTGTTGAACGAATCCGTCAAAGTAATCTAACGCGAGATAAAGAACTAAAAAGGGAAAAATAAACAACTTTTTTAACAAAAAATAACCGACTTCAAAAAGCCACTACAAAGAAAATAATAATTTTGGTTTCGGAAGTCGGTGGCAAAAAAAGCAAACAAAAACCAAAGCCACCGACTTCCGAAACCAAAATTATTATTTTCTTTGTAGTGGCTTTTTGAAGTCGGTTATTTTTTGTTAAAAAACTTTTTTATTAGTACCTAAGTAGTAGGATACAATTTACATGTATTTAACATAATATTTGTATAGCACGCCAGAGTTAAACAAAAACTTGTCTATTTCAACAATTTGCACTAATATTTGATCCCGAGCGGTTGAACGCTCTTACCGGTTGAACGTTCTTAAGATTTAAGAAAACAGATGCATTTGTTTGACCTACCACGCTAGCAATTGTTATTTCAAGAAATACTTGGCAGCTATTTATAGTTTAAAAAGTGTTAAACTCAAGCAGCTTGTATAGCAAGACAATGGTTTAACCACAGAGGAATTACAGTTTTCCTCCGTGGGTTTAACCATAGAGTTGACGGAGTATAAATAAGAGGTTGGAAAGGCCATAGTCCATAGTACAGGACCTTTTACAGGACCTACACAATTTCTTCGCAAACCAGTGTCGCCTAATTCTCCCACTATCTATCTCACTACTATACTTAATAATATGCGATCAGAAAATTTAAGTCTGAGCAAAGTCTGAAAACTTGTTGTATCTACTTGAGCATGCTCAGGCGAATGAGCGGCTCATTTGGCCGAGCCGCTCATTCGCCTGAGCATGCTCAAGTGGATAACCAAGGCTTAGATCTCACCTACGGCGCTGCGCAGACGATGGACAATTTGTCCGCCACGACAGAACTTATGGACTATGGAAATGGAAATCTAAGCAATAAAATTAAATAACGCACACGAAAAACAAATAACGTTCTACTGTCGCGGACAATTTATTTATATTTATTTATTATTTATCCAAAGTCTGGCAGCGCCTACAATATTAATAATAATATATTTTTTGCGATTATTTTATAATTTTAAGTAAGTACCTATGCATTGTATTACCTAAATATTTTTTCTGAATATATTTTTATGCTAAGTAGGTACTATTTTAGCCATGTAATGTAGGTAAGTATTTAAATATGTATACTGAATTAAAACAATAACGTCTGCTTTGTTCATGTAGGTCTATACCTATCAGAAAAAATTACAATACCTACTTAAGTAAGCAAAAAACATAACTTTTGCTTAAAATACAAGTCAATGATTGATTCAGAATAATAATTTGCTAATTTATTATAATGCATGAAAATAGTTCCTACGCGATATTCATAATAAACAGTTTTTTTTTTCTAATATTTATGAATGTTTTCCAGACTAGGTAGGTAGGTACCTAGGTACATAACCTCACACCTGTGTACTGGGACAGGATACAGAGGTGTAGTAGGTAGGTACCTATTCAACGTGTCAACAACTATTGCGACACTCCTCAAAGGTGGCCCCCTTAAAAGTTATCAGCCCCGTACCCCGATCATGAGTTTTTTTGACGTGTAGTATCGTTAACGTAAGCATATTTTGAATTGAAAATACACGTTTATTACACAATATTTATATAAATTAAATACTTAATTAATTTCTCTGTATTTTTTCAAATCTGCAAATTGTATAAAATTTTATCACAATGTTCCAGGACTGCTGTATTTTAAATTCAAAATATGCTTACGTTAACGAAACTATACGTCAAAAAAACTCATGATCGGGGTACTGATTACTGTAGGCCGATCATGAGTTTTTGTCAAATCGAGATGGCTACGTTATAGATCCGTTTTCGACAAATTTTATATGAGAATTTTGTTAGCGCCACGTGTGCGGATTTGGAACTAAAAATCGGTATCACGAGTTTTTGACAACACTTTCGTGTAGCTGCCGTGTAGCGCCGTGTATCGACAACGCGCCAAATGTATGAAAATCGGTATCATGAGTTTTAATTTTGACGTATAGTTTCGTTATGGCTCCGAGTTTCTCGGAAGCTGGGTCGCAAACCATCTCACCGACATTTTGTTGGTGAGAAAGGTAATTTTATTTATATTGGTGAATTGTATTGAGATCAAAGTTATTATTATGTGTTAAAACATGTGTTTCTATGACAAAATAATCTAGTGATTATGATATTTCCTGGAATTACATAATAATATTGATCATAATAATTCATGTATGTTTACTGGGTAGGTACCTACCTAATGTTTGAATAAAATAAATATGTAGGGTATGCCTACGTACATAATTCACATCACATATAGTACCTACATACATAAATAAATATTAAACTCAAACACACTACATAATTTAATAAATACATACATAACTATTAAATTCATACATGATACTACACAGTACATACATACATATTCACACAAACACAACACATAATTACAAAAATATAAATACAGTAACTTACAACGGTGCGTGCACAGCCTTAACATTCCGCACGTTAGACACCGCCTTACCGAGCGACCGGCGACGGCGACCGCTGGCCGCTAGCGGAGCCCTGCGCGAGCAGCGGGCGCTCTCTCAAAAAGTATCGGCGCCACCGCGGCCGCGTTCCGCGCCGCCCGCTGTGCCCCTCAGTCCGCGACAAGCCACCGTATAGACCGCATGTCAAATGGTACTCGCGCCGCGCATGTGGTTAACGCTCGCTATAATTATTGACTAGGTATTGTTTTGATAAATTCTTATGTAGACTACAGTGTTATTAGAAATAAACTTTGCTATTTACTCAAATCGTTAGTGAGTTATATTATAAACCTCGGCCACCTACCTAACTCACTAAAAATACATTTGTTAAATACTGAGGTAGGTACCTACTTTATTATTTTATACATTCAGTCGATTACTTAGTCAAAGGAATTATTAAGCTAATGCTACTTCCCGCTTATCACTAGGTACCTATGGTATATCTACCTAGTCCCTGGCATTTAATGTCAATGAAAATATTTAAGTAGGTGCTTAGGTATTTTAGGTAGGAAATAAAGTAGCAGACTCAAAAAAATAAACAAGTGATAGGTACCTTCCTACAACATTGTATAAACTCAAGCAAACTAGTATAGGTACCTAGGTAGGTATTTAGGTACTAGTTGAAAAGGTATAACATTAACATTATTAAATACCTATAACTAAGTAAGTAGTTAATCATATTTAAATACTACCTAGGTACCTATATACCTATTTCTAATAACTCCCAATAATTGAAATGTTAAGGACTAGGTACATAAACATTTTATGATAAAGAATCAATATCCTAGGTATTTGAATAGGTACTTACCTGTATTATGATATGATAGATACCTATCTATATTTATCTATCTGTATCACAGTTCACAATACCTACTAAGTAACCATTTTTAAAAAAAATAAAGACATGTATTTTTTAAGTAGGTATAAGTTTTTGTAATAAAATAAATTATTAGGAATTGAGTTTAAATATGGATTTTTGTTACAGGTGATTCTAGTGATCTAGAAAAAACTAGGTATGCTTCATTAGCACGAACTAGTAATAGTAATGACAGCATGTTGTGTTTACACAATTTTGGCCATAAACTTGCCATACTTGATAAAAAATGATCATGACCCTAACATTTGAAGACAGTAACAACTGAAGCAGTTTCTGATGCACGTACCAGAGGCAATGATGAACTGATTAGAGGTTGAGCACTGAGAAACTTACCAGTATTTGTATCATTAGAAATGAATGTAAGATTGTATTGTTATAAATAAAAAAGAAAGGATAACTTAAAAAATATATTTTATTTCATATTACTGAATCTAGACCAAATAAATTTGCTTTCATCAAATCCAGAATGGCAGTGGATGTCTTCAGCTAATTAGGTATTAATTTTCATATTAAAAATTTCTTCTCATTCAAATATCTGACTCGCACATGGTCTAGCTTTGCATAAAGTTACAAATCTAAACATTGAATAAAATCACTTTCAACAATGTCATTGACTTCTTTCTTTTTGCAGCTTAGTTGTTTGTGTATTTGTCCTGTGAGGCATTATATGTAGACATATAAATGGAAGCAGGTATATCTTGGCCGAGCCGGAGTAGTTCACATTATTAATGACCAATTGATGTAGCAGATTTTGGCAACAGTGGTGGAATATGGTGTTGGTGTATCAGGAATATATCACCCCTCATCTCCTGTTGGCAAAAGGCGTATATTTAGTCACATTTAATACAATATCAGCGGTAATTCAGTGAATGTTAAGGATTGTTTTGAATAAATTAATCTAATAATTGAAATCCCTCTAAGATGTTTATCGTTTTAAATGTGTAAAACTCAAAATAATAATATTCTTGTACGCTAAAGCAATACATGTAGAGATTGATATTATGTACATACATGTATCACTACATACACATTTTAATAATAAATATTTTTTGTGACTTCAATACTAGTACCTACTTATGTATTATTATTAGTAATAGGTACATAAATACTTTTAACGGATAATGGAAATGCATTGTCATGGATTTCTAACAATAAACTATAATTTTGTGTAAGTAGGTACCTACTTACCTACTTACTTTTTGATCGAAATTATCCATCATAGTGATATGTTATCTTGCCGGCATTATTATTTAGAACAACTACACAGGCACAGACTGAGGGTAATGGTAGGTATTTAAAACTTTTGTAGTATAAACTATAAAAATAGGTATATGTTTTTTATTATCAAATGACTTAACCAGACAACAAACGTCATTGTCAGAATCACGAGTCCGTTCGGAAGTGCCGACAGACAGCTAAAATTGCAACTTTAGTATGACATAAATTTTCAATTAAATAGATCACAAATAAATCTAAAATATACATAACGCGTATATAATAACATTAATAAGTAATAATATTTACCTTTTAGTATTTTTAAAGTCTCCATTAATTTTTTAACAGCTTAGTCTATATTTTTGTTAAGGTTTCAAAACGGTTTTCGCCAGTGTATCCACGACCTAAATTACCTATAGGCTAGGCGCTGTATCGAGTAGTCGGAAGTCATTTTTTAAAACTCATGATCGCACAACATCATCGACTTTACTATTGGCTGGTAAATACATTACCGCAGCTACACGATTTTTCTAAAAACTCATGATCGGGGTACTGATCTCATGTAGAGCCAAGCTTCTAACTCTAGATCTACGAGCCCTAACTTCAAAACTCTACACCTAGTAAAAATATGTGAAATATTATTATCTACGGGGGACGTTAGTAGGCAGGTACCTACGTAGTTATTTACTACAAAATACATATCAACTAAAACGTGTCCGATTGATAGTACGTCTACAACAAAAACTTAAAAGTCTAGTTTTGGTAAGTAAATGTTTTAGGTAGGTACCTATCTATGTTTTGTAAAACAAAACTTGTTATCTATACTTATAATAAATCTGTAGAGAGGTCAATTCTGTACATGAAATATATTTTCAAAATAACTATCAGGGGGTGATTAGTGATCGATACTGATGCCAAAAATGCAATCAGTAAAATTTTTGTCTGTCTGTCTGTCTTTCTGTCTGTCTGTATGTTCCTTATAGAAACAAAAACTACTCGACGGATTTTAACGAAACTTGGTACAATTATTCTTCATACTCCTGGGCAGGTTATAGTTTACTTTTCATCGCGCTACAATCAATAGGAGCAGAGCAGTGAAGGGAAATGTTGGGAAAACGGGAGAAGTTACTCCATTTTTTAAGCTTCCGTCGCGTGTGCAGCCTTAATGGTTAAAGCTACATAGAAATCATGTATGACGGAAATGTTCTACATAAAATTATCTAAAAAATATTCCACAACAGCACATGTCTATCTTTTATAGTTAACTCACAATAACACGTGTAACTCCCGATAGCTTAGCAGTTCGGAGCTTTCTGATTGTATTACACACAAGGAGTTACACGCTGATGGAGTCACGGGCACAGCTATTAATAATAATATTCTGCGGTGCCTTATTGCGATATTTTTCAACAGTATTGTGGATTGACATATTACATTTCCCTACTAAAATACGAAAGTTAATCTGTCTGTTATATCAAAACCATTGAACCGTGAGGAAGGACATACCTACGCTACTTTTTTACGAAAAACGACGGAAACGCGGACGAAGTCGCGGGCAAAAGCTAGTTTTAAATATTATATCTAATACCTACAATCCTGCAAGGTTGTTCGTGTTTCACCAATAACCCTGTATACTTTCATTGCAATAAGTAAAATAAAAAGCTGTTATATTGACATTACAAATAGACTCTTCAATTTTATTTAAGTATTTGTAGAAGATGTAATTTCACAATCTTCAATTCTTCTGAAGAGGCAATGGCCTTTAACGAGAAACTTCAAAGCCTGAACATGCACAAGCTGTGGGTAGGTATAACCTTTAGGTAATTAAGAAATTCTTAAAATAAAAACCGGCCAAGTGCGAGTCGTACTCGCGCACCGAGGGTTCCGTATCATTTTTGGACGTATAAAGTGAAAAAATCCGGACCGCATAACTAAGTTTGTTTGTGAAGGAATTTTGATGATTTTGAAAAAACTGTACAAGTTAGGAACATCGTTTTATTTTTGGTGCCATATTTGGGTCAATTCCTATCAACTCTAATTATTTCAGATTTTTCGCCCCGCAAACTTCGGAGATAAGGGGGGGGGGGGGGGGAATGGTATTTTATTGGACATTTTTCATCATATGTCGAAAACTGTGAGGCATAAAATAAAATTAAAATATATTTTGAAATGTGCAAATCAAGCCCTTTCATATGATATGTCACTTGACCTAGTAACCCTACTTTGAAATTTCGGACCCCCACTCCGGCCCCTTTTGCAATAAAAATAAAAATATTTTTGGACTTTTTTCATTTGCAATAAAGTTGAACAAGCATTCTTATAACTGTTCCAAATTTCAAGTCTATAGCACAAGTAGTTACTGAAGTAAGCAGGTGTGACAGACAGACAGACAGACAGACGAAGTCACACCATAAGGGTTCCTTTTTTACCATTTTGGTACGGAACCCTAAAAATCATTATTAAAAAGTTCATATTCATTTATATAGTGAGTGTACAGTGTACGTGTACCACGAATTGTACACAATATGTTTTCCAACTAGGGTCTTCTCGTGACCACGGTCATTACAACTTGATCGAAACATCGAGTTTAGTCAAAATACTGTTATTTTGATTATGTTTGTGCGCGAAAAGTCCCGATCTAGTTGAAAAACAGTTCAAGTAAATTACGGAAATGCGACAGTATACCTACCTCGCACCTACCGAGTGCGAATATCGCCACGAGTGCGACAAAACTGTGGCGCGAACCACGGAAGATCGAATGCTGGTTCGAAGCTAGTGCGACACAAGATCGATACCACTGAAATGTAAAATAACACGTTTCTGTTGAAAATCATTCCTAATGCTGAGCCCTAAAGCTGATCATTTCTGGCACTCACTGACCGCTGCCGCGGCTCCGCTCGTTTCGCTCGCTCGGCTCGTGCGTTGGCCTCTGACCTAACCTAAGCGATCTTTTAACTGTCTCATGTCGCTTTTTTCGTTTTTCTTTTCGCTTCGGCCCCTCTATATTTACTCCATGACGTAAGCAAAACTACAAAGGTACTTTGCCTAAGTAAACAATAAGCCTACGTAAACATACCACATAGAATAACAAAGCTACATATTTCTGTCTAATGCGTGCTAGCAAGGAAATCGCACTAATTGACACATTCAATACACACACGCTATCGTCATTTACACGCAAATAATAGGAGAACTGTCAATATTTGTCAACCACGTCACTGGTCAACCAAGTTCATTGCTAAGATCTAGCTGGCATTTGAATGTCATTTTGCGCCCCCGCAATGGTCCGGTTAGTGGCACTAGGCTCAAATCAAATCAAATTATTTATTATTTATTTAACATAGGAAAGAGCGGTTAGTCCCACTATGCTCTAGTTTCGCTATGCTCGACTCATAAAATACCTACTAAAAAGTTTCGCTATGCACGAAATCACATTCGCGGGCAGTGATGAAGAAAACTGTTACAGTGTAATATTTTATTTAACCATTTAAAAAGTAAATTAAGTAATATACCCTATTTTTAATCATCATTATCTATCATTTTGACTTTTTTGTGTGTCAGAACAAGATGGAACAAATTTTAACTTACAGACGCTTACGCATTTATTGGAATAGCGCTATAAATTTAAACAAATTTTAATTTAAACACTTTTCTTTCCAACTGTACCTTCCATTGTTTAAGTAGAATCGAAGAATTTCGTGCATAGCGAAACTTTTTAGTAGGTATTTTATGAGTCGAGCATAGCGAAACTAGAGCATAGAGGGACTAACCGGAAAGAGTACAGTTATGTTTAAAAGATAGAACGCTATGTTATGCCAGGAGGAGTACAAATGTGGTTGCATGCGAGAAAGAGATACTGTTGGTTATACATTTAAATGAGCAATTAAAGTCATAACGGAACTTAAACATAACTTAAAGTTAAACCAAAACTTAAACATAACAAGGGTCTTATGGGGCTTGGCGAAATGTGTGTGGGGAATTTAAGCGTAATGGTTTGTTATGTAGCGGCGTGAATTATGATCACAATCGTCACCTGCGCATTAGCTGGTTTTTCGGTCTCTTTGGCGGAATGAAGAAGACGGGGGGCGCCGAGGCTGCACGCGATTGGTTCGTCAGTCGATGCTCGTCGTCTATTGGACTATTCTCTATTACGTATTGTCAACTGTCTATAGGGCCAAAAATGTACATGCGCGATCTGTGACATACATACCTAAATTAACCGCCACTTATTGACGCCTCTTAACTTTAACCACTGATGAAATTGTTTGTCATTCGTATGATAATAAATAGAGATGACAATTGACTTAAGAGCTAATTTAATCATCGTCTAAGGGGGTACCTAAGAATCAGTATTATCTCACGGCTTTTTTTGCTTGCTCACGTAGCACTGTATGACTGGACATACAAACGAACTCTTGATCTCATAAAAGCGTCATTATGAATTGAAATAATGTTTCCGTTGACCGAATACATACAACATACTTATTATGTGACCAATGTATGTTGATACGCGGCCGAATTTGGAACTATCTATAGATACTTTAACAAAACTGTAAAAAAGTCGTGTCTGGAAGTATATTCTATAACGACACCACGTGATATCACCGTGAGAGCTGCCAATTGTTTGCGAATGTTCGAGGGAGAATATCACGGTGAGATCCTCCCGGTTCATCGATCACGCAGCGGGTCGGTACAGAATAGAAAGGCTGTACATTGAAGATATTCCAGAAAAAACAGTCGGGATAGCGTACTGGGACATTCCATGCCCAAATTTTTGTATTATTATTATTTTTGTCTGTTTGTGCGCGCATCACGCAAAAAGTACTGAACGGATTTTGATTTGTGCGCGGGTAGCGCCATCTTAAAATATCAAGATATTCTGGTCACCGTAGAGTAGTTATCTACATATATAATAAGTGTCAAACAGTAATTCGTGCATCAAGTTAGGTTATGTTTTAGCATAATAATAGTGAAATTGACGTCAATACCTATCTTTTGCGTCATTCTTCTATGTATGGATCTACTTTTTTGTAAAAGCTAGCCAAGTCCGAGTTAGTATCTCTCTCTCTGCGAGGGTTCCGTACTAATAACAGCATTCGCGCATCGTTCTTTATTGTAAAAGTGTGCTTATGTAATAAGTAACTTTGGTTCTTGATTTACAATTAATATTATTAATTGGTTTATGTAATTTAATTTTTGTTTTGTGACAACCTTTAAAAGTTAAAATCACAATAATGTTGTGTGAAACAGTTTCGGAAGTCCGGAACCAAAACAAGTACCTATCGAAAAACTTCCGAGTTCCGAACCTGTTTCACACAGCATTACCTACCTTTTTGAAGGCGGTTTCAACGTTTTTTTTTTCAAGTTTATTTATTTACACAACACATTAGGCATCTCGTTCACTGAACACGGAAATCTGCATTTATACTTAATCGTAAGCTATACCACAGATAATGGTGCTGATTCTGTTGAACATCGCACTAAACTAATTTTAATCACACTATATCTCTTTCTTACAAATATAATTGAAAAAGGACAGAACATATTTAGAACTGTCAAATTAGTCTACGCCCTTGTCATTTACGGGAAAATAGTCATGACCTTTTACGATTTCGACTAAATTGACATTAAAACTATTCAAGTGGACTAATTTGACAGGATTAAATATCTGCCATCCCTCTCTCATGTTTTTTTATTAGAAAGAGACTAGTTTAGTTAGTAAACAACAGAATCATCAGCACCAATATAATTCTACGGCTATAGGTACTAATATTATAAATCTAAAGAGTTTGTTTATTTGTTTGAACGCGCTAATCTCTGGAACTACCAGTCGGATTTGAAAAATTGTTTTTGTATATAATAGCCAGATTCATGAGGAATAGTATAGGCTATTTAACATAACGCTACGACCCTTAGGAGCTCAGCAGCGAGGGTGAAACTGCGAGGAACAGCTAGTATCTGAATAAAAGTATATCTCGTTTCGGTAGTGTAGCCATCAAAAGGTAGTTAACAGACAAGGATATTCATTTTCGTACAATATACCTAATTAGCAGTGGCGATGGCTCCATACAACGCAATTGCTACCAGCTTCCCATTGAAAACTGGCCCAGTCAGTATGTGTTTACTATTGTCAAATAATATAGGAAAATAAAAGTAGATCGAAATAGTTTAATGACACGGTTTAAATACTATAAGACTTTATAGCCAGGAAGCTAGCAACAGCTATAACAACAGAGTTACTGGACTACATACAATAATAATAATAATATCAGCCCTATTTATAAACTGTCCCACTGCTGGGCACGGGCCTCCTCTCAGAATGTGAGGGAGTAGGCCATAGCCCACCACGCTGGCCAAGTGCGGGTTGGCAAACTTCACACACCTTCAAGAACTTTATGGAGAACTCTCAGGCATGCAGGTTTCCTCACGATGTTTTCCTTCACCGTTAAAGCAAGTGATAATTAATTTCTAATACGCACATGACTTCGGAACGTCAGCGGTGCGTGCCTCGGAATCGAACTCGAACCATCGTCGTGGGAGGCACATGGCTAAACCACTAGGCTATCACTGCACTGCACTGGACTACATGCGTCAGAATTTATTGCTCGGCTTACCTCTTACAAGATTTGACCCTTCGCCACTGCTAATTACCTAGTTATCATTATTGTGATGTGTTACGTGCATCAAATGCATTAAATGCGAGGTCAGCTTATTGTCAACTGAGCAAATGTCGCTGATTGTAATTATTTAGTGTCAAATATTATTGGCGGCACGTATTTTGATCTTTGTTTGTTTTAAACGACAATTAGTGCGTCCTTTGTTTGAGCTGTGGCCCTCAGGGTCGCGAGTTCGATACCCGATGTTGTAGGGCCTAGTACGACACAGTTAGATATAATTTTATTAATTTAAGTAGGCTAGACTTTACTTAGTAGAATTTTTTTGCTCGCATAGAGCATCTCTTTTGTTGAATACCTATGTCGAATTTTATTAAGAATACCTAATGATATTATTAATTTATTTTTCTGGTGAGTTAACTTTCAGTAGGATTTTTGTTTTCTTTGCTAAAGATTGAATTAAGCGTGATTTTCGACGTGTCCCGCGGGAGACGCGGGATAGAAACTTTTGGCGGAATGTCCCGCTTTTGAGACCCCTTTGACCCCTTGAGACGCCGAAAACATTTGATCTTGCTTTTTACATTTGATCTTGCTTTTCGCCCAAAAGCGGGACGTCTGGCAACGCTGTTACACATGTGACATGAGACATCTTTGCCTCCGTGTGACGCGTGTCATTGGCGCGTAGGTCTTAGCTACGTGACCCGCGAGTGCGGCCGTAGTTAGCCGTAGCAGGCAGAAGGTTAGCGCATGACGTTAGGTCATGGGTCAGTGTGGCGTCAGTCGGCCCTGTTCTGTCACTCACTCTAATAATAATTGACAACACATCATTCGATGTTTTAGAAATATCTGACGCCAGGACTTGACCCTGCGACCACTGCCGAACCGTCGCCGCGTTGGTCCGACCACTGAACTACCGCGTCTTTAAATTTCTTCGATGATAGATTTATATTTATAAAATTAAAAATAAGCTTAACATAGCTTATAACGTGTTTAAAAATAAATAAATTAATAATTATTTAAATATTTGTTAGGAGATATTTTTTTCTCATTCTTAATTTTCTAAATATGGAGTAGGTAAGTAGGTACCTACCTACTTATTATCTAAAAAAATAAAAATTTGCGTAATTTTTATGAACTCATTTTATGAATTTATTTTCTCCCAAAGTGTAGGTAATGTACCTAAATATAATTTTGCACAGTCAGTAACAAAGGTCATTCAATTTTTAAAATCATAACTGAACATTAAAATAACGCAAAATCTTAACTACCTACTTATTACATGAAATGAATTACTAAAAACAGTGTAGGTAGCTATCAAATAATTTTATATTCATTTTGATATAAATGATGCATTGTTGATGTAACTTTACGTCGCTGACCAATTATACTACGCGAATAGTTAGTGAATTATGTTATGGGTACTTAGTATCTGCCATTCATCATTTGAAATCCACGTTACGGCTGTCATCACCTAAATTGCTGACGCCGGACAAAAACTTTAAAAAATCCACTACAAAGAAAATAATAATTTTGGTTTCGAAAGTCGGTGGCAAAAAAAAAGCAAACAAAAACCATAGCCACCGACTTCCGAAACCAAAATTATTATTTTCTTTGTAGTGGATTTTTGAAGTCGGTTATTTTTTAGTAAAAAAGTTTTTTATTTTTCCCTTTTTAGTTCTTTATCCCGTGTTAGTTTACTTTCACGAATTCGTTCAACAGTAAAACTTCTACGGAGTGTGTACATTTATGCATATAACTTTGTACATAAGAATGATTACATAATGTATTATATACTAAAACCTTCCTGAAAGTAGGTATGTAGATTACGTTAGTGAAAACTCCATCCAAATCGAATCAGTAGTTTTTGAGAAAATCGCGCACATACAATCATACATACATCATACATACATACATACATACATACATACATACATACAAAAAAAATCCGGGTAAACACGGACACTTTGTGTCAGGGGAATCCTGCCCCTGACACAAAGTGTCCGTGTTTACCCGGAAATTTTTTGAAACCCCTATCAGACGCTCCCCGGTCGCCCTCTAAACTAGGACAAATCCGGGGAACCCCGGACGGATGGCAGCCCTACTGCCAAGAAATACTTAAAATAGAACCCAAAAGTTTTGCTGTAACCAGGAATCGAACGATAATTAACTATACTTACGCTGAGTTGCAGAAAAGGTCATTAAGTTTTAAAGAAGACTTTAACGATAGAAATTGTATGGGTAATGCCTCCATTAAAATTTAATTATCTTTCTGCAACCGACCGTTACTATTATGAAATATAACTAAGTATTATAAAATGCTTTGATTATTATTAAAACATAACTTACCGAATTAAAAAAAAACAGCGACTAACAGCACAAATTATTTTTTTTTCCAAAAAAAAATGATTTACTATATTTTTTTTAAATTATTATTTATTTATCATAAATTATAGTCACTTCCTTTTTTATTAATAAGTAATGGGTATTATATTTAATTCGTACACATAAATTGTCACTGGTTTGAATAAGTCCGTCAAGTGAGCGCATCAGAGTAAAACTGGCGTGTTCATTGGACGCTCACAAGCACACTAGATTAATCTGCGCAAGAGTTGATGTTGGAACCAAGGAGTGTTTAAGTAGCCAATTTAAGTAATACATAATAGCTTTAAATATTACTTTTTTGAGAATGCTTCTACTATTTTGTATTTAGGTACTGATCAAGTTTTATTAGCGAAACCACGGGGTCTCATCAGGAACAAAGTAACATTTGTTGAAATAACTCACCAAAGATAGCGTTATATGTATCGATTTGTTATTGAAGTTTGTGTAATATTGAGAACATGTAAAAATACATAATGAAAAATATTTGTTCAAATTTTGAAAAATGCTTTAAGCACGGTAAAATGTATAGCCCGAAGATAGCCCGCGCTAAATCGGTTACATTTCTTTGTATGAGATGAGGCATCTGTACGTATAGTATTATATTATCTGTGGCGAAACACGTATGTATTTTAACACGTGTGTATGTATTATATTATCTGTGCCGATACTTGTCTGCCTCGTACTCTAGTGGTCGAGCGACTGCTGAACGTGAAGTCTGGGTTCGATCCCCGGGTCGAGCAAGTTATTAAATATACTTACCGAGAAGAGATTCCAAGAACCAACTGACGCGAACGAGGTATGAACCCGAGACCTCTGCTGAATCGTGGCTTTTATTTCTTACTTGACAATGACGTAGCCTGGAGCCTGAAGAAGCACACACATAGGGCTACTTTTCATCCATTTTCACACAAACGACGTCGCGGGCAACAGCTAGTTAAAGAACATAGGTAATACTAGCTTCCGCCCGCGGCTTCGCCCGCGTTTTTCGGGATAAAAGGTAGCCTATGTGTTATTCCAGACTATAATCTATCTGTGTGCCAAATTTCATCTAAATCCGTCCAGCCGTTTCAGCCAGCGTGAAGAAGTAACAAACATACACACACACACACACACAAACTTTCGCATTTATAATATTAGTGTGATTAGACAAAGACGTAGCCTGGAGCCTAAAAAAATCATCCATTTTCACACAAACGAAGTCGCGGGCGACAGCTAAGTAGTTAAAGAATATAGGTAATGGTGCTGATTCTGTTGAACATCGCACTAAACTAATTTTAATTACACTATATCTCTTTCTTACGAATTTCATTGAAAGAGAACAGAAAATATTTAGAACTGTCAAATTAGTCTACGCCCTTGTCATTTACGGGAAAATAGTCCTGACCTTTTGCAATTACGACTAAATT
Organism: Thalpophila matura; assembly: GCA_948465475.1. Taxonomy (NCBI): domain Eukaryota; kingdom Metazoa; phylum Arthropoda; class Insecta; order Lepidoptera; family Noctuidae; genus Thalpophila; species Thalpophila matura. The sequence continues at coordinate 8,673,947 of OX419205.1, read as the reverse complement.
GACATTAAAACTACTCAAGTGGACTAATTTGACAGGACTAAATATCTGCTATCCCTCTCTCATGTTTTTTATTAAAAAGAGACATAATAAGACTAAATTAGTTTAGTTCGTAAACAACAGAATCGGCACCAATATGTTTATCCGGCGATAGCTCAATGTTTAGGGCGCGAACTTGTGCGAGGTCGGGAGTTCGTACTCCACCCGTCTGCGGAAACTATTTCAAACATTAAATTATTTCTTTTACAGTGCTAGGGTACATAATATTATCATATTTTATATCTTAACGATTAAATTAATCTTGTGTAGAGGAGATAGAAAAAAATATTTATCTTTGGTTAGAAAATTGAAAATCTCACAGAAAACGATAGTATAACATATTAATTTGCTCCCTGTCAAAATTGCCAAAAAGGAACACTTAGAATCTTTCCGTATGTCACAGACGATTATCTCAGAAACTATATTAACGATTACCTACTTAGAACTATTTTTTTTTCAAAATTCTTTAGTTCGTAAACTTCCAATCTAACCGGATGCGAATATTAATATTATTTCCCCCACAAATAGGCTTCACGGAGATTTTTTTCTTTCTTTCTATCACGGAGATCTTGAGCAAACACGCGTGGCTATGTAGCAACATGTTATTTTGTATGTTCAAATATTAATGTTCTATGAGCACACGTTTTCGCAACACGTCACTCCGACTCCTATGTCAATGCTCTCGGAACCTTGTTCTTAAGGTGCGGTGAAACAGGCTAGTTTTTTGACAATTTCTTGCTGCAATTGTATAGCCGTGAGTTGAGATCTACGTGCAACTCAGTAGAACAATTGTCACAATCTTGCAGATATATATAATGAAATTAAATGGTGGTACATCACAATATCTGCTGTACGATATAGATCCCAACCCACGGCTATACAATTGCAGCAAGAAATTGTCAAAAATCTAGCCCGTTTAACCGCACCTTTACAATTTTATTATTATAGCCTCAGATCATAGACACAAGGGAGATGTGCCAAGGCGATGAGCTTGACGCATTGACACGATCAATGAGATCATATTACCGACGGATCGAACGCGAAAATTTTGGAAAATATTTTTTTTATGGGGTAGCTCCCCTACATGTGAAGTTTGGATGAATATTTTTTTCGTCGTCTACCCCATCGTGTGGGGTATCGTTTAATGCCTAGGTCTTCTAAAATGTCTTGGTTGCTTCAATTATTTTTCGATTTAATGCTCCATTTACGAAATATTGAACTTTACAAGTGCAAATAGGCGTCTCCCGGCGAATTTTTCCAGATTTTTCTAGCTTTAAGAGGGCCCTCTAAAAGCTAGAAAAGCCCTCTTTAGCAGTACCTAATAGTCGTTGAACTTGGGTGTTGGATAATTTTGTACCAAATACAAACCCTTAGCATTAATCCGTAGTTGCTTGATTGCTTGTTGCTACTACGGAACCCTACACTGTGCGTGGCCCGACACGCACTTGGCCGGTTTTTCTTAGTTTATTGTGAGTTCACTCACATTAGGTGTAAGTGTTACGCGAAAGGATTAACTAGGTTATTTTCCTTATTGACTAAGGCCATGTTGTTTCAACTTACAGTTACGTATCTGTAACCGTCAAATATGGCGGCTTGTACGACTATTTCATACTGACTTAACGATTACGTACTGACTTACGAATACAGATGGTTTGAAGCAACCCGCCCTTATTATTCGGCTATTTGACTTAGCAGTTTCAATGTACGTTGGAGAATTTCTCGAAACCATGCTAATAATGTGCAACTTATATGTAAGAAGTATACCTACATGTTCTTCTCATAATTTACAGGAAATAATATATTAACTAATGTAGGTACCTAGAGCAAGGTGCCATGTTCATGTCATGTCGACGCCGAATAAATGCATATTAATTCTTCTTTCTAAATAAATCAGGGGAAAAATATTATGTGAACGAAGACGCGCGTGTAGCTCTTAGTATTCAAGAAGGTACCTACCTAAGTTACTAGATATCTACTAGTATTGTCAATGCAAAAACAAACAAATACGATTAGGTAGGTACAGTAGTCATAACAAACTCTTGTGTTTTTCAAATGCATTTTCCCTGAAATGGTGTCATATCTTTTAAAATGTTACGTACTAAGTTGTACTTAAATATAGCTTGTGATGGTGACTTGGCGTTGTTCAGTGATTACTTACATCCCAGACAATTGTTTTGAATTCGTTTTTAATGCGAAATGATTACATAAGTACCAGCACTGACGTCTATAGCTCTAAGTACTTGTTGTTATGTCGATTACCTTCGGGAGCAATCTTGGAATCACGAAAAAAAAGGTATAACAAAACAGTGATAGCCTATAGTGGTTTAACCATGAGCCTCCCGCGGCTAATGGTTTGGATTCGATCCCGACGCACACCGCTGACTTTTCGAAGTCATGTGCTTATTAGAAATTAAATATCACTTGCTCTAACGGTGAAGGAAAACATCGTGAGGAAACCTGCATGCCTGAGAGTTCTCCATAAAGTTCTTGAAGGTGTTTAAAGTCTGCCAGTCAGCCTGCATTTGGCCAGTGTAGTAGTACTATGGCCTATCCCCTCACATTCTGAGAGAAGGCCCGTGCCCAGCCGTGGGACAGTTTATGGGACAGTTTAGTAAATAGGGCTGATATATGTAGTAAAGAATATACCCGTAATATTTAGGTTTTATTTAACAAAATTCAACATATCGATACAATGACACAATCAATCCTGACAACTTAGTTTCTTCTTTATATAGGACATTCAATATTGACCAAGGAGTTAATATTATATTACCACATTCTCCTGGGCTTATTTATTATCCTACGTAGTCAGCTAGATGAGCAGGAGGACGTCGTACTCTTTCAGAACGACGCAGAGTCTCTGTCATGATGTTCTGTGGCTGGACCATCTCATTCTGGGAATCTCGCTGGCCTTCTGTGTCACGCTCATCGCCGTCGACTGCATCAATGTACTCGTCGTCATCATTAGAATCAGCTTCATCCTGTTCTAAAGAAGATTCCCCAGCAGGAGCTAAGTGTCGATTAGATACGACAACTTCTCTACCACTGCTCAAACGCACACGAGAATGTTGAGGATTACTTTCCAGAGTCTCTACTTCTTCAACCAATGGATCATATTTACTAGTTCGATTATGGTTCCGCATTAATACTTTTCCTGGGACGTTTAGCCATGTAGGCATCGATTGACCAGTTGAGGATCTCCTGGCGTGAGAGAACATCCGCTCATGGGGCGTACTGTTTGTAGCCGTGCAAAGAAGTGATCTTACAGAATGCAGAGCCTGAGTTAAAACTGACTCCCATTTGGTTATAGGTAGATCATGGCTTTTCAGAGCCAATTGTACTGTTCGCCAAATAATTCCGTTGTACCTCTCCGTTTGTCCATTACCCTGAGGGTTGTACGGTGTAGTGTAGCTCGTAGCAATGCCCTTCTGGTGAAGAAAGTCTTTCATCTCTTTTGAAAGAAAAGAAGTGCCACGATCTGAATGTACGTAAGTTGGCATTCCAAATATAGAAAATAAGTCAGTCAGTTTATTAATGACCGTGTTTGTACTCAAGTCTGGGCAAGGATATGCAAATGGAAATCGAGAATATTCATCCACAATCGTAAGGATATATCGGTTGTTCCCAGTACCATCTGAGGGAAGTGGACCTTTAAAATCGATTGATATTCTTTCGAATGGGGCCAACGCTTTTATTAGTCTTCCCGTGTTTTGTTGAAAACGAGGCTTTACTTCTGCACATATGGAACAATTCGCAGTAATACGTTTTATCTCTTCAGTGGAGTAAGGTAAATTTTTGCTTCGAACCCAATGGAGCATTCTTGTTACTCCAGGATGACACAAGGTTTTATGCAGTTCTTTGAGTGCATTTTCTGAACTATGTACAGAGGCTACTAATGGTGCATTGGCTCTTGATAAAGCATCAGCTGCTATATTCTCCTTTCCAGGGCGATAAACTATGTCAAAATTGTATTCAGAAAGTTCTAATCGCCAACGTTGTATTTTGTCATTTTTAATTCTTGACGCATGCTGCTGATTGAACATAAACGCGACCGATTTTTGGTCAGTTATCAGTTTGAACTCTCGTCCGATGAGGAATTGTCTCCATTTTCGAAGACATTCGACTATAGCCGCGGCCTCCTTCTCTATGGCTGGGTGATTCCGTTCGCTACTGTGAAGGCTTCTCGAGAAAAATGCAACAGGTCTGCCTTCTTGTGACAGAGTTCCCGCGATAGCATAGTCTGAAGCGTCTGTTTCAACAACAAATTGTATGTTGTCGTCAATAGCGTTTACTGCTGATCTGGCTATTTCTTGCTTTAGAGTGTTAAAAGCGTTTACTGCCTCAGAACCGAGAGGGAATGTGCCTTGTGAAACGAGGGACTGAATTTTATGAGAGAATCTTGGCACATATTTAGAATAGTGAGCAAATAATCCCAATGCTCGCCGGAGCGATGCTGAGTCTGAAGGCAAAGGCAGCTCTAATAGTGGACGTAGACGATCCGGGTCGGGTTTAATTACTCCATTGTTTATAGTATATCCTAGAATACTTATCTCTTTCAATGAAAATTCACTCTTTTCAAGATTCAGTGTAAGGTTATACCGTTTGGCAATATCAAGAAAACGCTGCAGTTTTTGATCGTGGTCAGCTTGGGTGGTTCCACAGACTGTTATGTCATCCAAATACGCGTAAACTCCTTCAAGTTGCTCTTTTGCAATTATATTATTGACAGTTCTTTGAAAAACCGCTACTCCATTGGTAACCCCGAAAGGTATTCTTCGAAATTGGTATAAATTACCTTCTGCTTCAAATGCTGTATAAGGTTTTTCTGCTTCAAGAATCGGAATCTGATGATACGCACTTTTTAAGTCAATTTTGCTGTAGACACTATGTTTAGCTACTTTAGAGACTATTTGTTCAATACTTGGTAAAGGGTAAGCGTTTAGTTGCGTATATCTATTTACTGTCTGAGAGTAGTCTATACACATCCTTTTTTTATGATTTTCATTTGTAGTTACAAGCACTTGCGCTCTCCATGGTGACGAGCTAGGTTCTATAATACCTTCAGCTAGTAATTTCTTTATTTCAATACGAATAAACTGCATGTCACTATCTGAGTATCTTCGTGATTTAACAGCTATTGGCTTGCAGTCTGGTAAGAGATTCGGGAATAGACAGATTGGATCGACGTTGGCTTGAGATAGTGCACATAATTTCAATGGAGCTCCAGATCCGCCGAAATGCATTTCTAATGTATTATGTTTCTTAAGAATATCATGGCCGATTATGACATCCGTACATAAGTTTTCCATTAATAATAAGTTCGCTTGAAAACTATGACCTTGCATATCGATATTGACGGAACACAGTGCATCTACCTTTGTTTTTAGATTTGAAGCTGCCATACTGACATGTTGGTAGCATGAGCTCTTTTGTATATTGTATTGACAAACTAGTCGGCTGTCTATAAAACTAGCAGTACTCCCGGTATCAATCAATGCTCTGGCTACAAATAATCCGTTTATTTTAATCGGTATCATGGCTTTATCGAGATCAGTTGTAGCGGCCACGATACATGATAACAATTTCTGCGACTCTCCATTTTCCATGTGTTTGTTTGGATCATCTATAGCATTAGTAAAAGCACTCCGTTGTGGTGGTGCAGTCACTGCACTTTTGCACACTTTTGCAAAATGCCCCCTTTTTCCACATTTGAGGCAGGTTGTACCAGCAGCCGGACAATTTTGCCGGACATGTCTCTTGTTTCCACAGAAATAGCATAGTTCTTGGATGTGAGTTTTCTGATTGTTATTGGGGACCGCATTGACAAACGTACTAATACTAGATTTCTGGTAATCATCACTGTGTATTTGCGCCATCTCTAGAGCGCGGGCCTGCTTGAATGCGTCGTCTAAAGTGAGTGTGCTATTTTCCAACAGTCTTTGACGTACTATGGACGACGAAAGTCCAGATATGAAAGCGTCTCTAATAAAATCACTTTCGTTTTGTTCAGCTGTTACTTGTTTAAAATAGCATTCTTTTGAAAGCAGTTTCAAGGCTTGTAGATATTGGTCAATGGACTCACCTGGTTGTTGCGCTCGTTTTGCTAATTTGTGCCTGGAATATATTTCGTTAGGTGGCTTCAGAAATAGTGCATCCAGTCTCTTTATAGCAGTATCGTAATCAGTGCAATCCTGTATGCGCATAAAAGTTGTAGAGGACAGATAATTAGTTAGTAATCGGAATTTAGTCTCATTTGCAATTGTTTTCTCGTTCGTCGTTATAGCTGTCAGAAAATTTTCGAATGTGTTTTTCCAATGTGTCCACTGAGGGGACAGATCTTGGCTTGAGGACGGGTCTCCGTCGAAACGTTCTGGTCGTAGATATTTTTCCATTTTGTTAAATAAATTGTAGTAAAGAATATACCCGTAATATTTAGGTTTTATTTAACAAAATTCAACATATCGATACAATGACACAATCAATCCTGACAACTTAGTTTCTTCTTTATATAGGACATTCAATATTGACCAAGGAGTTAATATTATATTACCACATTATTATTATTATTAACATAATGTATGGCACAGCAGATTTATTAATTAACTTTCACAATATTTGAAATAGGTATCTATGCAAAGTGCAAATGTATATCACACATTTGCACTTTGATATCCGTTGTCAGTGCAAATGTGTATAGCTCCGATACAATTTAAAGAGAAAAAAAAAGTCTTTAATAATTTCCAATATTTAATATTCAGCACATACAGGTTTACAAAGTAATAGAAATCACAATATATTATCCACCGTTACACATTATTTTATTATTAGATATAATAATTATTATGTCACGGGTGCGCACGGAAACCGAACGTTTTGATAAAACAACGAAAAATACGATCAACTGACCATCAAGAGTGTGGCTCAGCACAATGAAGATAAAACAGCTTTTAATATAGCAACTTTCATATAAAAAAAGATTTTTTCCTAACCTTTCAAAGTGTTTGAGAAATTATTTAAAACTCGGTTGGATGAAATACTTGCAGTTTCCTAAACAACAATTTAGATAAAAAAGCAAGCATTATCATAGAAATCGAGAACAAGGTACGAAACACTATAAAAAACAAAGAATATTGCATTGGGGCGTTTCTAGACCTACAGCAAGCCTTCGATAGGGTGTGACATCAAATTTTACAGTACAAACTGAAGAAACATCGACCGCATAATACCTTAACCATTATTTATGTTGAAATCATACTTGGAATGCCGAATATTCATTAAATGAATTACGTAACCGCAGCAGTTCACAATAACAGTGCAGGAGTTCCACAAGGCTCGGTACTGGGGCCAATCCTTTATTACATTTTTACCGCAGTAGTACACAGTTACAAGATATAACGCCAATAGCGTTTGCTGGTGGTCCTGCAGTTATTTCATCCAATAAAACTAGAAGTTGCATCAAAAACCCTAAAAAAAATTAACAAAATTCAGAAATGGATGCACAGTCGTCATATCAAGGCTAATGACTCAAAATCAAACCAAATCACATTAACATTGAGACATGGAGTTTGCTCCTAATACTTGGCGAAGATACACTCCCACACTACACCGTTGAGAAATATTTTGGATTCCACCTTGACCGCAGCCAAACATGGATATTATACCAGATTCAGAAGAAAACGTGAGTAAGTTTGTATATGGGAGATTTTTGTTTGTAAACGCACCCACAATACAGGAAACAATCCTAATGAAGCGCAACGCTTAAACAAGAAAAAAACTAGTCACCTTAGATCATTAAATATTGTTAACTGAATTCAGTCGTCCTAAATTAAGACGACTAAATTCAGTCAAGTGTAATAAGCGCTAGTTTGACTTACATGCATAAGCTCACGTATTTTTCTCAAGAGGGTAGGTAGAAACTGAAACTGTGTAGTTTGACTATTTTAGACCATTATTAGTAACTATTTCACTAAACGTTCGATTTCAGTTTACACCAGCGACTTCATGATTTAAACACCAGTTTAACGTTAGTTTAATTTATATAAAACACACGAATGTACAGGCAGTATTACAGTTGTCTGTAGTCTATGGCAATTCAATATAAATACATAATTATATTATCTTGGCCTGACTTCTGCAGTGTGGGGGCTTGGACATGGAATAAACAAAAGAAAACATTATTATAAATTATAATTTGTACGTCAGTGTGTTGTATGCGCCCAGAATACATATTACAAACATTTTATATAAAAATTAATGCATACACAGATATTATAAAGGTACTTACTCACTATGTATAACAAAGGTACTTACACACTACAGTACCCCGATCATGAGTTTTTTTGACGTGTAGTATCGTTAACGTAAGCATATTTTGAATTGAAAATACACGTTTGTTACACAATATTTATATAAATTAAATACTTAATTAATTTCTCTGTATTTTTTAAAATGTGCAAATTGTATAAAATTTTATCAAAATGTTCCAGGACTGCTGTATTTTAAATTCAAAATATGCTTACGTTAATGATACTATACGTCAAAAAAACTCATGATCGGGGGATACAGTACACATCACACTTCGTTCACATAGAAACTTCAACACCCCGTTGGACCCGTTATTCAGGGGTTGTTTTAAAACAACCTTAATACAGCTCTAAAGAATAATAATCTATTTTAAGTTTAATGCGTTTCTTAAGATTTCTCTTCGACGCTATGTCGGCTTCCCCCGTCTGTCACTGCTGTATAGCTTCTAATGTTTTATGTTTTTTGTAGATTTATGTGCTAAAGTAGGTAATGCATAGGAAACTAAAAAGTGGTAAACCAGAATTGGTGCTGAAAGAAAACTTCCAACAGCGTTAAAAGCGCCATCGGTTCATGGTTGATGTACCAAAAACCCGAACGAAGCGCTTTGATTCCACTTTCATTGTGAAAAGCGCAAAACAATGGAATTCGCTGCCCGAGTGGGTGTTCCCCGACAGTTACAATCTGGGTATCTTCAAGTCGAGAGTGAATTGGTTTCTTCTAGGCAAGCGTGCTGCATCGTAGACCGCATCATCACTTAACATCAGGCGAGATGGCGGTCAAACGCGAGCCTATAATTTAATTAAAAAAAAAATCATTGTAACATATTGATATTGCTCCGGGGAGTCAACTTAACGTCGAAGAGTAGTTTAGAGTTGACTGAGCGTCAGTCAGTCATTGGCTTAAGCGTAACTACAGGGCGGCATGACTAGAACAATGCATGCATGGCTACAACACGTGGTAATAAATATATATATATATATCTCTAAACAACAGATTCAACTGATGCGAGCGGAATACGGTAGCTCAGTAGGCAAGAGCAACGCCACGGTGCCCTATGATTGGTTATTTTCTTTTTTATACCTAAATAAGTATATCTAATTTACCATGAACTACAGACAACTTTAGGATTGTATAAACTTTAGCAACATCTCATAAAAGACTGTAAAAGGCAGACAATATCAACATTACCCGGTCAAATTCGTCGGCTCGTGAACTAGACAATGTTGATACTGTTCTATGTTATTTTAATTCACTTTTTATCACTATAACGACGATATAGGTCAGGTTTACCTACTGAATGGCATACGGTATAATTTGTATATTATCCGGTTAATGTTGAATATGACTAAATACATTTATGCTAGTATATTACGCTAGTTTCTTACTCTAATGAGAGATTTGATATAGTTTATTAGCCAAGTTGCTAATATTTTCAACATTACCCGGATAAAGATAATATTCGACATAATTATTAGCGCTATACCATTTTACACACACATTTAATATTACAACTCCTATTCAGCATTGACCGGGCAATTATAATTATGTAATTAATATATTGATATTCTGTTCACGTTGTGCTTTGCCCGGACAATGTCTGCACATAGGTACCCGTAAAATAAAAGTTATTATTGTATAATAATCTCGTAATAGACTAAGTACTAACATCGCTTGTTCAATAATTACAATTAATTATTTACTTATAATAATTAAATATTTCTAAAATTTGGTGTTCTTGTTGCATTATAACTAGAAATATATCTAAGTATATTATTATTAGAAATAAATAAACGCTTAGGTACAGATTAAAATTTAAGTTATTGCAGAGCAATTAATTAGGTAACTATTTACAAAAAATACGTTTCAAATATTGAATTTTTATGTTTATGACCCGAAAATAATTATATTAAGTAGGTATGTTTAAAAATCATTCGCGTTTTATGTTGAAAATATTTTTCACAACAACCTTTTATAATGACCACTTCCCAGCTCCATCATGACATCCTGGACATCATCTAGATCCACAGTACTTGTCAAGACAAATTCAACGAGCCCAAACACGACGGAGTTATGTTAAGAATTTGAGGAGTTCCTATAGCCACCTCCCGGCTCCATCATGAGACTACTTCCGTGGTGTCATATTATTGCATTGTCATCGAAGTGACATATGCGTTCCTTTCCGCTTAATCGGTTGGGGGGAACTGATCGAATCTATTTAGTTGCAGGATTTGGCCACCCACTAACAAGGCAAGTTAAATAAAAGCTTGTAAAAATTACACAGTTAATAATTACAAACTACAGTTCACATTTATACCAGTCCTGTTTTTTTTTTCCTACTTTTTCCGGTCAATGTCTGAAATGGCATATAAATAAATCAGTGGGCAGTGTGGACATTGCCCACTGATTTATTTATATGCCATTTATTCAGCTAGAATTAGCCCAAAGCTCCAGCTTTGGGCTAATTCTAGCTGAGATACACGGCCATGATGAAACGTAAGAAAATACATAATAAGTAGGTACATAAGCGTTAATTTATTTCTGCGGGCAAATTATATCTAACATTCTAAATTATTTAAATAACTAATCATATCCATTTGCCTATAAGTAGGTATATCAATTATTTTACATTTACCTACATGTACCTACCTCGAACGGACAGGCCTGCACGACAATTTTATTTTAATGCTAAAAAGTCTCCCACTTTCAATATTATTTTTAGGGTTCCGTACCTACCTCAAAAGGAAAAACGGAACCCCTATAGATCCACTTTGTTGTCCGTCTGTCATGACCATGAGTGGAGCCATCTGCTCATAGATGGCGCCACAAGTATGTACTAGCGCCATCTATGATCAAGATATGATATATCTAGTATGATATATATAGATGGCGCTATTGCATATTTCGAAACCCTTAGGGCGCGAGTCGTAGGTACTCTCACTTGTCCGGATTTTAATTGCATTAAATTCCTGCGTATCATTTGACTGTACTGACACTAATTGAGCGAAGGGATAAGCCCTTTTTTGTTCCGGGTAGGTAATTACAATTTGACGTATTTTTAAGGAACTACATAAATAAATTGGACTGTCCCAATGTCGTCCAATGCCCTAAGAGATTGTGATAACGATTCGTTGACCTTCTGAGATAGATCCAATACGTAACGGTTCCTTATATGGTCGGGGTCGGGCGACGTGTCGATGTCGACTCGGATGTGAAGGCTAGCTGGCTCGATCGACTACCATTGGGGACAAATATTATGAGGAAAAGTAGGCGGACGAGTGGGCATTGTTCCGATTTGAAAGGTGAAGGTTTATTAATATACCTAACCCGCGCCAAAAAAGAAACTAATTAAAAATGGCGGCGCTAATCATTCCCTCTCACTCGCACCCGAGACACACCCGACGTGTGTGAGTAAAGACAGCAATAACGTGCTTCTTTATTGGCGCGGGTTATGCCTCTGATCATAGAAGCAAGGAGATAAGGTTATCATAGCAAATTAGTACGGGAACCTCTGTCGCCACTTATTAAAGCAGTGTGCGTCACTACTACCAAGACTAACGCTCCTTTGTAAATATAGAAATTTCCCACACATTAAAAATGCCACACACCATCAATCTAACACTGTTTCGTCACTCGACACTCACACTAAACTAAAACACTGTCCCCCTAAGGCCTAAGTTCACGGACAAGATAACAATTAACAGTCCCTTTAATTCAATTGAAAACGGCTGTTTATCTTAACTTTTTTTATTTATTTTTCGGACTGTTATCTTGTCGGTGAACTAAGCACTTACTTACAGACGCTTTTTAACTTTAACCACTGATTAAATATACAAATATCGTTGTCATTTGTATGCCAATGAATAGAGATGAAAATGAGCTGTTTAATTTGATCATCGTCTAATAAAGTAGGTAAGGGGGATTATGTATTGGTAAATCATCGATCGCGTTCGGTCCGTCGGCAACATGATCACATTGATCATGTGAAAGCGCCAAGCTCAATAGCGCCTTGGCACATCTCTCTTGTTTCTATGATCCGAGTCAATTCCAGCAGCTGATCGTACTCAAACTCGATGCGCCTGCGCGTAATATGAAGCACATTATTAACCGACTTCCAAAAAGGAGGAGGTTCTGCATTCGGTTGGTTGTACACCGATTACTCTGTGATCTGTGAGCCGATTTACGTGATTTTTTTTTCATATGGTAGAAGAAGCTCGCGAGGTGGTCCCATATAAATTATATTAACTTAGGTTGAATAGTTTTGTAACCAGCTTGAATAAACGGAATTTGTCGTGTATATCGATGACATCATGACGATAATAAAAAAGTCATATTATGTAGGTACACGAATTCCTGGACGCAATCGATCTCGATATTATACATGCATAACATCACGCTAGTATTTTCCGCAAGGTTAGGCAGAGGTGTATAGTACACACAGTTTTTTTTTACGTTCAAGTCTTATTTGATAGAAAGTTTGGGAAAGAGCCTATTGCTGAAAAAACATTGTTTTCGATTGCTGAAACGTACTTATCCATAAATATCTTAGAAGGTAAGTACCTATTTAAATTCGTGAAAGCAATCGATCTCGGTAAAAGTACATACAAAATGTGTGTCAAAGGCAGTATATTATTAACGTCGCTCTATCCATGATTTTATGGTACTTTTATATAGCATAAGCATAGCATAATCGGCCTATAATGTTCCCACTGCTGGGACACAGGCCTCCTCTGTGAGAGAGGGAGTGGGCCGTAGTCCACTACGCGGGCCTAGTGCGGGTTGGTGGACGTCACATGTCTTCGAATTTTTAGTTCTAGGACATGCCGGTTTCCTCACAATGTTTTCCTTCACCGTTAAAGCAAGTGATAATTAATTTCTAATACGCACATGACTTCGAAAAGTCAGCGGTGCGTGCCTCGGGATCGAACTCGAACCATTCGCCGTGGGAGGCACATAGTTAATCCACTAGGCTATCACTGCACCTTTATATACGTAAGGTATTATTATAAAAAAACATGACATGTTACACTACACTAAAAAGTTAAAAATAAAAAAAACAGGTTTTAAAAAAACCGACTTCCAAAAACTACACTAAAAACTATGAAATAAAAAGTTTAAACTTCCATAATTAAAAATCTAAATGTATATTGAAGTCGGCGGGGCCTAGCATGAAAATAAGCAAAATTGCAGATGAACAAGGAATAAAAGGAAATCTTAATTTCCACGTGCACACACTGCGCACACCCTTCCTGTTTAAAGACTGAGAGGCAAAAACCTGAAAAGGCCCCGCCGGCTTCAATATAGATTTAGATTTTTAATTATGGAAGTTTAAACTTTTTATTTCATAGTTTTTATTTATTTATTTATTTAATTCTTTATGCACAAGTAAAAAACACTGTACAAAGGCGGACTTAATGCCTTAGGCATTTTCTGCCAGTCTACCTTAGGGTGATGCAGAGATAAAACATGGTAGGTGCAACAAAAATAACGTTAAACTGAAAATAAATATACAGGAATAAATACATAAATACATACATATAATATAATAAAATAAACTATGTCAAGAGTTATAACAATACGAATAGAGTAATAACAGTTCAGTGCTGATACCAACCGATTCCAACAAATCACCGTTGTGATAATTCTGCCAACTTCTTGCGAAGATGTTCACGAACCTTCACTTTGAATGAATCCCGACTGGTTGCCATCCTGATGTTCAGAGGGAGCGCATTCCAAAGGAGAATAGACTGGACAAAGAAGGAAGAGTGTATGAAATCAGAGCGGTGAGAGGGACATTGTAGGAGACGATTATTGTCAGAACGAAGATTTTTATTGTGAGCAGAGCCTAAATACTGAAAATGTGAAGTCAAGTAAGAAGGGGAAGTAGGTTTATCGAGAATAGAGTACAGAGTAGTTAAGGCTCGTAACGCTCTGCGCTGGCGAATGGGTAACCATTTTAAAAGCGATCTTTGCGCGGAAACATGATCATACTTACGCAGGTTAAAAACGAACCGAATGCAGTTATTAAGAAGTCGGTCAAGTTTATTGAGGAGATCTGCATTCAGGTCATAGTAACACACATCACCATAGTCAATTAGGGGAAAGATTAGGGATTGTACGAGCATTGCCTTTATGTGTGATGGGAGGAGATTTTTCAAGCGATAAAGAGACCGCAACGTTCCTGTAACTTTTTGGCTGACACTCGTGACCTGCTTTCGCCAGTCAAGGCACGTGTCAATATACAGACCAAGATCCTTGACATCGGAGCTAAACGGAATGACTGTGTTGTCGAAGATTAGACATGGTACAGTTAAACCATTCAGTTTTCGCGTATTATAGGGGCTTCCTACAATGATAGCCTGACATTTAGTAGGATTAACTGCCACACCAAATCTATCAGACCAGTTTTTAATCACCCCTAAATCCCTATTTAGCTCCTTGATCGCATCGGATAAGTTCTCGACCTTAGCTTGACAATAAAGCTGCAGGTCGTCAGCGTAAAGATGATACGCACACTGAAGTTCGGGGGTTATGAGATTTATAAAAATAGAGAATAGAAGAGGAGATAAAATACCGCCTTGAGGGACGCCAGCTACAAGATCACACCATATCGAAGAAGAATCATCAGTATAAACCGATTGCTGCCGCCCCCGAAGATAAGAGGAGAACCATTCCAAGACCTCGGGAGAGACCATAAGATAGGAAAGAATAGATAGCAGGATTTCGTGACTGACGGTATTAAAAGCATTAGTGAAGTCGATAAGTACCAAAACAGTAACTTTCGTGTCTTCCATTCCTACCCTAATATCGTCAGTTACTTTAAGGAGAGCTGAAACGGTACTGTGCCCAGGCCTAAAACCAGATTGAAGAGGACTGATAAGGGAGTTGTGGTGTATAAAGTTAGAGAATTGTTTATGAACACAGGCCTCGAGCACTTTAGATAGGAAGGGAAGGATGGAAATTGGGCGAAAGTGACTAGGAAGGGAGGGATTAGAAATCTTAGGTAGGGGCCGAACATGAGCTTTACACCACAGGGACGGGAAAACTCCGGAGTAAAGGGAAAAGTTAACGATGTGGGAAATTGCAGGAAGGAGTTGGTCAAGTGCCGTTATGATCATATGGCGGCTGATGTTATCGCAGCCCACAGCTTTGGATTTAATAGAAAGGATAATCTTTTTAATCTCTCCCGGGTCAACTGGGGTGAAGACAAAGGGAGTAATATTGGGACGCGTCAGACCAGCAATGTAGTCGAGGGTTTGACGTTTGGTTGGACTATCTAAAATAGGAACAGTGGAGAAATGACGGTTTAGATCGTCCAAGCCAATTGTGTTAGGAAGGTCTGAATGTCGCGATTTGCCGATACCTAGTGTTCCTAGGAACTTCCAAATATCGGCCGGTGAAGAGGTAGTGATATTATTTAGAATATGGCGGCGTTTAGCGTTGCGTACCATCTGATTACACCGATTCCTAGCAGTCTTGAAGGTGGACCAATTGTCCTCCGAGCGATCTCTTTTAAATTTCCGAAACGCGCGGTCCCTTCGTCGCATTGCCATGCGGACTCCCCTGGTCATCCAAGGCGCAGGCGGGCGCTTCAGTTTGATTTTTCTAACAGGGGCGTGGATATCATAAAGGTTGACCACTGTATTATTAAAAAAACAAACTTTTTCATCAACCGAAGCAGCAACCTCCATGGGTGTCCAGTCAATATTGGATGCATCTTGCTGAAGCTTTTCGCTGTCCATACCTGCAAAGGCACGCCTGTACTGGAATTTGGGTTTTGGTTTGGGAGGTTTAAGGACGTAGGACAGGAAAATGAGGTCGTGATGAGAAAAACCGGGAGCAATAAGTTGACCGTGTGAGGAAACTAGGGAAGGATTGGAGGTAAGGATCAAGTCGAGCCAAGTATCATCACCGACTACATTATGATGAGTAGGTTGAAGAGGCAACACATGCAGGCTAGCTGACTCGACTAGATGCAGAAGTTTAAGGGACCGAGGGGAGTTGTGGGCAAGGAGGTTGGTGTTAAAATCCCCCATGACGATATGATGTGCATACTCTGAACCCAAAGATTCTAGTACCGATTCGAATTCGGTGAAGTAATCAAGAGAAGGGGGGCAATAGATGACCCATGATGATGATGAGTTTTTAGTGTAGTTTTTGGAAGTCGGTTTTTTTAAAACCTGTTTTTTTTATTTTTTTGTTTAGGTGATTTATGGTGGTCACATAACTTGGTACAATCAGCATCAGTGACGGACCGAGAAATTAATTGCGAGGGACTGAGGGTTCATCCAGATATTATTTGGGGGACGGCGAGGTAAGGGGATTTTAGGCCCTAGCCCTCTCTACTACTGGTTAGCATCCTAAATATCAGAGCGAGCAGACTATTCACAAATATCAATAACACAGGATTGTAATTTTTGTGTGATCTGCCAGAAATTCGTTCTTTTTGTTAAATTTTAATTTAGGTTAGTTGATTCAGGGAGGGGCAATTTATCCGAGCCTGAGTATATACTACAGAGGTGGCCAACCGGTCCATCGAGATCGAAGTTAATTCAGTCGATCGTGGGCATCGTGGCAAGACAAAGAAAAATATAAAGTAACAGACGGACAGACAAGAAAGAGAGATAATAAAAAGGTTAAAATACGTATACAGGGTAAAATTAAAACCAGTGCGGATATTTTAGGAGGTGAAAGTACTCATGAATATGTTCAACTTTTATTATGCGACCGACACTGAAATATGAAAAAAAAAATCAGCTGTTCCATACATTTTGATCGTGTGTAGTGCATTTTTGTAGGGAACAGCTGATTTTTCTTTCATATTTCAGTGTCGGTCCCATAATCAAATAAAAGTTGATCATATTCATGAGTACTTTAACCTCCTAAAATATCCGCACTGGTTTTAATTTTACCCTGTATAAATGAAGAGGTACGGTACTGATTACGTAGGTAAGTGGTAGATCTCACAGTAGTTCCTATGGGTTCCGAACCTGGGGGTAATTACCCCTTCGGGGGTAAAACGGTTATTCTGCTGGGGTAATAAGGCTGGTAATCAATAATTAAAAACTTTATCTAACATTAAAAAGCTTGCAAATGCAAAACAATACCAACCTTCACACTGCATTATCATTAATTCATCAACTTTTTGTGCAATTTATTATAGTAACTATACGAATTATTATTTTATTTAATATGACAATATTTATCATGGCTATTGTATTTTCATGTGATAACATTATAAGGAGGGTAACTTGAGTTTCCCTAACAGGTCATAGGGGTAACAAGACTGAAAAGGTTAGGAACCGCTGGCTAGTTAGTAAACAGTACCTGATCTTGGGTCGAATCGAGTTCGCCAGCCCTGATATAAGTACCTGCTACATTATTTTATAAAAAAAGTCTGTTCATCCTGATATTTTATGATGCCGACAACCGACTGCACAACGCACTCGTGAGTATCGCGTTGTCTGTCTATGCCGCTGCTCGATGGTCGCAAACGCGACAACTGAACGTGCGGTCCTATTCAATGCCCAGCCGGCCTAGCATGACCACGATAGAAACGGGTTTTATCTACATAGAAATAGACAGTGACAGATTGTAGAAACATTTCTACCGTTTCATTCATAAAACGTAGAAATGTTTCAACAATCTGTCACTTTGTCTATTTCTATGTAGACAAAACCCGTTTCTATCGTGGTCATGCTAGGCCGGCTGAGGCCCTAGACAAATTACTTTTCTGTAAGAGGCCCTAGACAAGTTACTTTTTAACCAACTTCCAAAAAGGAGGAGGTTCTGTATTCGGTTGGTTTTTTCTGTTAGCGTTAGCGTCAAACGCTACTGATAAAATGTATGGAAATGACATTTGTGAGTCACGTGACTTTTCCGCAGGTAATGTCATTGCCATACATTTTGTGCTTATCGTTTGGCGTGAACGCTAACAGAAAAGTAACTTGTCTAGGGCCTCTGGTCGGACAGCGTTATTGGGCTTTTCTATAAGATAATTTTTCTGTAGCCGCGCATCCTCAGGAGCTCTGGCGACCTTACCATGGGAACACAACACTACCGATGACTGAACAGTAGCGTCATTTGCCTTTGGTATTCTGGAAGGTAAACTTAATTTGTTCGTTCACGGCACATGCTCATTCGTGTAATACCTATACACTTAACATTAAACTCAGTGGCGGTCCGAGGGGGGGTTCGTAGGGGTCATAACCCCCAAATCGTACAAAAATGTGCGAAACACGGTATTTCATGGTATAGCACGTCGGCATTAGTCGATACGACCCCCCAGTCTTCGGCTGCGGTACCTATGACCCCCCCAAAGTCGCCAGCTGCGCCTGATACGACTATCAATAGTAAACTATCAATTCCTTGTTGATGTACCAAATTGTGTACTTTATTCATTTTCATATAGGCGACCTTGCCGGATGCTACGCAAAAATGTGTTCCTATTAGTACATAAGCACTTCTAGTTTCCGTATATAGCATGCAAATACGAAATAAGTCATCTTTTTGCAATCTATTTTGGTTTGTGAATCACAATTTAAATGAATAAGATTGACGCGATAATCACTAGATTGTGTACTATGTTGACTTATTTGGACTATTAAAAATTTATGAAAAAACATTGACAATTTAAAGCCGCGTTGACACGGTCCGAGTATGCTCGGACCGAGTGGACTCGGATCCCCTACTCGGACGTAACTCGTATTGTGGCAACCCATAATCCGAGCGCCCTCGGACGACGGCGTCCGATCTAAGTAGACTTGGATCGCGCTCTACTTCTCCGAGCTAACTCGGACCGAGTAGGGAAACAAAATGGCGTATAATAACAACAAACAAGCGTCTCGTGCGAAAAAAAAGTGGTCAGAGCGTTACACAACTAGATTTGTAGAACTCTAGGAAGCAGAACAGGTTCTCTGGAACGTTGGGTTATAGAAATACAAAATTAAAGCCAGATGCTTCATCCTATTTCCATATTGGCTCTTCGATTAACAAGTCTGCCAAAATTCCGATACTATTTCGCACAAAATCCGTCATTTTTAGATGTTAACTGTGAAAAATAACTGTAATAATGAAGAAAATGATCCGAGTCAACTATGATAATGTCAATAGCTATCCTAGTACACTCGGATGAAGCTAACTCCTACGAGTCCACTCGGTCCGAGCATACTCGGACCGTGTCAACGCGGCTTAAGCCGAGTTGACACGGTCCGACTGTGCTCGGACCGAGTGGACTCGGATGACTACTCGGACGTAACTCGTATTGTGGCAACCTATCATCCGAGCGCGGATTACAGGTTGCCACAATACGATTTACGTCCGAGTAGGGATCCGAGTCCACACGGTCCGAGCATACTCGGACCGTGTCAACGCGGCTTTAGAGATTTTTTTACAACATGATTAGAGGTAGGGCACAGCACAGCGGGATATGTCGCTCAAATCTGGATGAGTCCTTAGCCCTCCCTTCAAATAATAATTTCTGGATGCCCCACTAAGGTTGCCAATTTTTTTTAACGATTTAAGTATTTTTCGAGGATATTACCAGCCGGCCTAGCATGACCACGATAGAAACGGGTTTTGTCTACATAGAAATAGACAAAGTGACAGATTGTAGAAACATTTCTACGTTTTATGAATGAAACGGTAGAAATGTTTCTACAATCTGTCACTTTGTCTATTTCTATGTAGACAAAACCCGTTTCTATCGTGGTCATGCTAGGCCGGCAGAAAAATATACTTTATATTAGGGTTGGCAACCCTATCCGCCATTGACTTTGACTGTGGCCAAGCTACTACTGCTAGGGGTCGCAGATTTGATAACTGCAGTGTTGTAAGGCTTAACTGAATAACCCAGTTTGAGGACACGCAACAGTTTTTTTTTTGTATAACTAGGCTGTGCAGAAGGCAATCAGATCTAATTTTTAGGGTTCCGTACCAAAGAGGTATGTAATGCATTAAAATCGTTAATGCGCGCCTGTCCTTACGTCAATAGTAACCAATCACTATTTCAAAATATACATACAGTCAGTACCTACAGTCACCCAAAATACTCTAAAAAAAAAAAGAAAATAAAAAAAAACAAAAATAATATAATTTTGTACTACATTGTATATTTCACTGCATTAATTTAAATAAAAAAAATACACATACACACATAGTAGGTATAATATACATTAATATTTTATTTTAAATGCCGTCTAAAATCCTCTTAGCCTATTTTTACAAAGAAAAATAAATAAAAAATCTATCTACTTACAGAGAATAAATTATTACTCCTATATTTCTGTATATAACCTAATAAAATATTAATTTAAAACTATAAAATATACAACGATTCCGCTTAATTAAGAATAAAAATTGTGCGATCCAAGAAAAAAGACTCAAATATATTCTACACACAATTTATCGTTTATGCTGGCAGCACTGCTTACGTTTTTTTGGCAACACTTTCTTGTCACTGGCAACTTTACTCTTTGTTAGGATGAAATAAATCCTTCCAACTCACAAAGTATTTGAAAAAAAAAACTAGTTTTTTAACTAACTTTCTTTTGCTTTACCAAATACAGTAGGTACTCTGCAGTAAATATTACACATCGAGTTTGAGAAAGGGATAATCGGCTAGCTTCGGCTTCGTAGAGCGTCGTATCCGTCACTCATACCTATGTGACGTTTTGTCGCTGACTTGTTTATTGGATACCGGACTGTCAGCACTTAGTGCGACAGAGATGATGCTCTATAAAGCCAAAACTAGCCGATTATGATAGCTCGATGTGTAATATTTACTGCCGCGTACTGTACGACTTCGACATTTAACTAAAAGAAAAAGCAATATTATGGCAACATTATATTGTTATTAATCTCCAAACTCATGTTATTATTACGGCGTAATTCTCTTAGTACGATATAATCTAAGAGACAGTTTTGTAAATAATCCCAGTCTAAGAAAACACATAAATCTCATAACTAAGTAGATAATTGCCAGTACAAAAAATAACACTACGAAACCAGTGCTGCCAGTATTCGTAACTATTATTTATTTTTCGTCTTTCACACAAATGTTGACTAACACAAAAACTAAACACTAAGGTAAAACGAACAATTGTCGGCCATAACCTGAAAATTAAAAAATATTCTCATCACAACGAACAAAATTCATTTTAACGAGAATATGAATTCATTAAATATTTTATTTTACCCTTCTTTTAATTAAGTAACTACTTTTTATTATTCCGTCACGATTAAAACCTGTATGTGACAGGCAATTCATAATTTTTTATACATGTTCCCTGGCTAAGTTTTAGTACATGTTAACCCACTCGTGCGGATCCGCGGGCACATCTAGTATCAAACAATTTTGAATTAAGTTTACATTTTAACAGTTCTTTGCAGATTAGCTTTAATTATCACGCTTTATTAAAACGGGACTAATACTTCATTTAGTTTCTTTTCTTAAAAAATGGCCGACAATAGTCCACTTCAACACATTGTCTATCAGCCACAATGTTTTACAAAACACGGTGCGTAAAAATAATTCAATTATATCAATTTCAGCTCATTTAGATCACTTGTGCCTGTGTTTGTTATTAGTTTTACAGTATTTTGCAATTTTTATACGTAAAAAAGGTATTTGGGAACTAAGCAGTTGAAGAAACACGCTAATTGAAGTCGAAGTCAAGAAATTCCATTTTGAAGTCTCTAAAATTGATAAAAGTTGATCAGTGCTCATATTTTTTGTATGGAAGGCCTTTGCTTGGCAGTGAAAAAAATTACACTTAGCTCTATATTAAAAAAAATACAATTAACTCTATTTTATGATGTTTACTAGTAGATATCAATACAACAATTGTATAGTTACAAGCAATTTTTTTATTGAAAGTATACAATTTTCATACCTTCAATAATACTCTCTTCGACTCTTTAATTAGGTTAAACTTTTTATTGTTTAAACAAGCGGCTATCAACAGGTGCCGCCACCTCAATTCTCAAAGTCAAGGCTGCATTGCCAAATGCGCGATCATTTGATCAAATAAAATACAATGTTTGTTTAATCGTTAACTTTGTAATTTTGTTAACATAAATTATTATGTAAACAAAATTTCAAAGTGTGACTATTAGCTAAGTTTAACAATATGACTTGTAAATCTGTGCTGCTATAACATAACTAATTCATGATTGATATACCAAAAACCCGAACGAAGCGCTTTGATTCCACTTTCATTGTGAAAACCGCCAAACAGTGGAATGCGCTGCCCGAGTGGGTGTTCCCTGGTAGCTACAATCTCGGTGTGTTCAAGTCGCGAGTGAATCGGTTTTCTAGGCAAGCGTGCTCCATCGTAGACCCTGGCGCGGTCCCAGGAGGTCGTGGGGGTCATGACCCATGACCCCGTATCGTACAAAAATGCGCCAAACACGGTAACGAAATTACCCCCCCTAAAGTCTTCGACTACGGTATGACCCCCCAAAATCATCGGCTACGACCGCGCCTGCATAGACCGCATCATCTAACTATACCATACTCCAATCTAATTCAATAAAAAGGTAAACAAACCCAGTTTTGTTAAAATTACTACACAATCACTCAATTGAATTAGTAACATCCGTATTTTGAAGGTTTCAACTTGCTACCTCACTTTTTCCAACAATATTCATTTGATTATCATTTTTCTATTTTTCTTTATGGCAAGCAATGCCGATGTCGACAATTTTACCAATGTCAGATGTGAAATGGAAATTCATGTGTAAAAAGATCAAAAGGTATAAGAAGAGATGAAAATATCATTTTTATGGCTCGTAAAATACCTACAGGGTGGCAGGTTAGACAGTGGAAATATTTAAAAGGGTCATTGTGAACAACTTTTACTATGGGACCAACCCTGAAATCGCGAAAAAAATCAGCTGTTCCATACATTTTGTTGAGTTATATGAACATAAGGGAACGTAGGGAACAGCTGATTATTTTTCGCGATTTCATTGTTGGTCCCATAGTAAAAGTTGTTCATAGTGATGAGCACAATGATCCCTTTAAATATTTCCACTGTCTAACCTGCCACCCTGTATATTCGTAACTTTGTCCTACACACATACTTGTTCCGAGTCTGTGTTTGTGCATGTGACATTTATGTGTAAGACATGACATAATTATTAAGTTTTACTAAGCATATTTTGTTAAAAGTGGTTTAAACTAGTTTTAATATTAATCGTAACTGCTTACAATGTCAAAGTTACTGAGCATGTCACATGCTACTACTGTCATTAATATAAGCAGTAGATGTCATACAAATGCGAACCTAAGTTCATTTTTGAATGACGAAAAGTATAAAAAATGTTTTAAGACAATTTTAGTATCAATTGAATTTGAGCTTTCTGTAAAGTTAATAAAGTTATTATTCCTCGAGTATGTTTATATTATATTTCAAATCGCAAATAGTATTGTTTGCACAATTGATAAACAAACACAAAGAATTATATTTTCCTGTAGCTCCATAGAATAATATTTATGGTATTAATTAGCAGGTTTTGAATTATCCCTACGTTTATGGCGTACCACGGAAGTTACCTTTGATTAACTTCAAAATTAAAAATTAAAATATGTAGTGTTAAAAACAAGAACATAATATTAACATAGCAAATTAGTACGGGACCGCTGTCGACACTTAAAGCAGTGTGCGTCACAACTACAAACGCTCCTTTGTTTAAATTGTATATTTATTTAAATTGTATTCTTTAATAATAGGCTTGCGTTTGACCGCCATCTCGCCTGATGTTAAGTGATGATGCTGTCTACGATGGAGCACGCTTGCCTAGAAGAAACCGATTCACTCGCGACTTTACCCAGATTGTAACTGTCGGGGAACACCCACTGGGGCAGCGCATTCCACTGTTTGGCGGTTTTCACAATGAAAGCCCCTTAAAATATTTCCACTGTTTAACCTGCCACCCTGTATAATAAACTCAGCTCAATAACTATTATGATCTGTTTTTGAGATGAGTTCTACTCATGTAAGTTTGTGTGTAATTTTTAATATTTATATGATATTATTTTGTAGTTCGCTATATGATTACATACCTACATTTTTCAAAAATGCATCTTTCCATTTAACATTCTATGCAATATTGTTCTGTGCGAGCGACAGGTGACAAAATGCGACAATCCTCTTAATGCATGCAGCGTTCGTGCGGAAACTTTCTCCCACTACCGACTTTTGCTGAAGATGTTTGCCGGTTTCTTTTAAAAAAATACTGTAAAAATAATAACAAACCACAGACTTAAAAAAGCCTAACAGCTATAAAGGCAGGCAGGCCTGCTCGTACAGACATAAGACTTTATGGATCAGCTCGTACTGCTCCGAGTTCTGAACCATGCCGCCCCGGTTCAACCGCATATTACACACTATTCCCAGCACATCTACTTTCTGCTCTATGGTCAACTGCTTGATCCCATTGAGGACAGCTAACAGACACCCCGTCCGACCAATCCCAGCGGAACAATGCACTATAGTAGGAGGGATAATGGTCTCACTAGTAAAATCAAACGGTGTAGACACACTAACGGTAACTTCACATGGTGCAGGCTGTTCTAAAGGTGGGAACACAAACTTGGAGTCCTGTTTCGGAGTCTCACATTTACATATATCACTGTTATAATCCGTTGCACCACTGAAATCGTACACACTTTCTTTTAAAACGTCCAAACTTAGATTTAGTAGTGCGTTCACGTCTTTAGGACACTTGTGATCGGCCCAATTGTGGAACCAATAGTGGTACACGGTCACTGCACAGTCACTGTCACACTTTTTATACGTCACTGATAGTTTGCGGATGGTGTAACCAGGTTTACCGATCATACCACAGTTTTTGATCACAAACACATCGGTGTCATCTGTGCATTCTTCGGGGTTGTGTGCTAAGAATTCTTCGTTTAGCTCCAATGGAAAGTATTTCTCACATTTTTGTCTGTTGTTTTCAATAAAATTTGTGAGCATGACAACTTTTTGAATGGATGCATATTCTGACGGCTGGTGTGACGCCTCGTCTGACAGGGGGGGGCTGTGGTCTAACGCGTTCTGATACACCATCAGCCAGAAGTCGTGTATGGTGTTCTGAAGAGGGCCCTGGGTAGCGATGTATGTGTTTTTGGTGTATTCATGCCCCTGAAACACGTGGAATTGAAGGGTTAATTCATTTAGTTATTAAATATTTAAGAGATTCTCAAAAATCGAATTGTCGCGAGCAGGATTTGAACCTGCGACCTTTGGCGAACCGTGCCACTGCTCTGAAACCAACTGAGCTATCGCGACCTGCTCGGACAACTCGAAATTTGAGATCCCTTTGCAACGCCTGAGCGTTTGGCGACATCTATCGGAAACTATTACAGACTCCAACTCAATGCCTATAACTTTGCAACTTACGAGAAGCATAACATGGCTTTGACATGTTTCAAATTCACAAAAGTTAATTCATTTGTTTATTGGGAATAGAATGAGCCACTAATAGGTGGGTAGGTAGGTGGTAATAGGGAGTTAATATTTCATTTAGAATTAATACAATGCCCCCATCTATACTAATATTACAAAGCTGAAGAGTTTGTTTGAACGCGCTAATATCAGGAACTACTAGTTGGATTCGAAAAATTCTTTTTGAATATGATAGCCAGATTCATGAGGAATAGGATAGGCTATATAACATCACGCTACGACCCTTGGGAGCCAAGCAACGGGGGTGAAACCGCGGGGAACAGCTAGTATTAAAATAAAAGAATTTAAGACACCAAAATAGAATTATTTTTAAGGTAGTAAATAAAAAAAATCTCACCTTAATATAATTGGCATTAATATACTTCTCACTGGTCCCAGGTTCAGCTCGCAGAATCAACCTAGAATGCTCATTAGGCAGAATGGTCTTGTACCTATTCTTAGGATGGGACCCAGAAACTATCGGTTTCTCCTGGAAATTCGTGGGCATATCCCAGAATTCCTGATGCAAGTTCCGCAGTAACATTTTCTGGTACTCGGAGCAAGGTTGTGAGGTCACTGGGTCTGGTATCACCATTTGCGGGTTCTCTTTGGCGATATCTGCAACTCGGCCTGAACAGCAATGCTGACCCTCCCCCAAACTATGGCATTTAACTTTCGAATAACCATTTTGAAAAACGTTGTTTAAATCTCTTAGATTCTGTCTTGATAGCACACTGGACGCGTTTTGAAGGTGTTGCATATTTGCTAAGTATAAACGAAAGTCTTCGGAAGTGCTCTGAGGACTGAGGGGTTTGGTAGTTATGTTTCTTGTAAAACCAGGCTGGAAATTGGGATCGTCTTGTCTGCCGAAAGCGTATATGATTTCGTTTTCCTGATCTCCGCAGACGTAGGTAAGGTTTTGAGGGTACTCTTGTTCTGTGGAGTAGGATGTCGACCAAAGATTGTCATGAGAACCGAAACCTACTCCTTTATCGTTCGAGCGTAGTCGTGTACGGTTTTTGTAAGATTTAGGTATCAAATTCTCCGTGCTTAACGATTTTCTATGTTTATCTCTGTGCGGCAAATCTTTTAGACTCGTTTCTATTAAGGTTTCATCAATTTCTATATCTCTTGGTTCTTCCCGCGGCTGTATGTTTAGAGTTAACGAAGTATTCGAGCTGCGTCTTTCCAAAATGCCTTTCCGCGGTTCTGTTGGCGGGTTGTCTATACTTATATTGCTGTTGTACCTACTCAAGTTACATGTTGAACCGTTTAAGTTGTAGTTTGATACACTTAAGCCTCTGTTAACTGATAACTGAGGGTTCGACTGGTTAATGTTCAAAGTAAGAGATGTGTTTGAACTTCTGCGTTCTAACAGACCCTTTTTCTGGCCTGGTTTCGCGTCTTTATTTAATGAACTGTTGCTTGAGTGCCTGCTCAAGTTGTTGGATGATAGTATGTTTAATGTTAGACTATTGTTCGAGCCCCGACGCTGTAATAAACAATTTTTAGACACTTCTCCAGATACATTAGAGTTTGATGAACATATGACTCTTGTCGTTGGAGTCAAATGTTCAGTATTAACCAACGAGGTGTTGGAGTCCCTCCGATCTATAGACAACTTCTTTTGTCTATTATCGGAATTTAAACTGAAATTCGATATGCTAGTTCTCACTGTAGACAGGTTATGGCAGGAAGCTCCAGAACTGTTTAAAGAACAGTTGGAACTTTGCAAGCTGTGTGTACTAAGCATTAGACTTTGGTTCGAATTCCTTCTGTGAAGTTTCTTCGTAACTTTTTCGTCTTCGGCGCTCGGCTCGAAGTCGTCCGAGGGTACACCTTCAGGCAAAGTCTTCAAATTAGTACTAGAAACGCTTAGATTCTGCTTGTAATTTAGCAAATTCGAGCCCAAATTCTGTCCTGTGTCTACATGGTAGCTCCTAGATTCGGCACCTGATATGTTAATCTCTGGGGTGTTCTCAAAGTCGGCCATGTTTTCGTCGAAAGAGCCCATTGTGCGGGGCCCCATACGAGAACTGCCAGGCTGGTACAGCATAAGGGTGGCATGGTTTTCTCTGAGATATATCCCGCTATCCTGCCCCTTCATGTATAAGCGGCGCTGCTCTGCGTTCGACTGAAGGGAATTGTACCCCAGCTTAGCTCCAGCGAAGTCATGTTTCATATTCTTCTGTGGAAGTATCCGTTTTAACTGCCTTTTAGGGGTGTTTGGCATGGATACCGAATTTTGGGGGACTTCTAAAGTCTTTTTCTGAGGGAGCGAGAGATTGACGCTTTCAGACGAGTCCAAAGAAGTCGCCTTGACTTTTAAAGTCGGCGTTTTGACTTTTTTCTCTTCAGCATCCGTGTATAACTTCTCGAATTCAAGAAGTTCCTTCTCTAAATCGCTGTCCCTTTTAGTCAAATCTATGCGTAAGTTTCTTAAATTCTTTCCTTTCTTCTTGATCTGTGTTTCGGCGGCTATTGTAGCGCCTTCTTCTGTGGTGACGGTGATTTCGAACTCTTTAGGCGAAAACCTTGGCATGTCTAGAAAGGACTGTGTATCCGAACTTTGTCTTAGAGTCTTCTTAAGTTTCACATCGGGGGATTTCGGTTCTTCCGTCTCGGGAGTTTTATCTTTCGTTTCATCTTCGAATTGGAACATCGGTCGTTCATTGGTCGGTGTCTTCTGGGCGTGGTGCCTCTCCATGCTTTCACATGATGTACTGGTTTCTTGATTCTTGTAAGCCTCGTTCATCTGATCCTTCATTTGTTTAGCTATAGGTAGACCTAGATTCTGTTCTATAATTTTAGCGTTGTCCGAATCTAAGGATATTGATTTGAGTCTCTGTCTTCTTGCTTGCGCTGTGTTGGAAGGACTCGGGCCTATTTCAGGTTCCTCGACGACTTTCGGTTCGATTTCCAGAGTGTCCATTTTGGCGGAGCAGTCGATTACGTCTTCACCTAATTTAGTTTCAGTGTCCTTATTATCTTCGCATTTACTTATATTTAGTTCTATGGTTTTGTAGTTAGTCTCACAGCTGTGATGGCGTCTGTATTTCCTGACTTCTTTGTCCGCAGGGGGAGTGAATCGTTCTTTTTCTATAGAATTTCTTCCACCATACTTTCTGGGTCTCGCGTTGGCTCTGTCATCTTCTAAGCATGATTGCTCGAAGGTAAAATAGTTCTCTTTGTTGTAACTGTGGACTTTAGGACTGGGTTTGTTCAAGACTCGCGGGGAACAAGGCTTCTCTGTAACCCCATTTCTGTTCAAATGATCGCCCAGCGCTCTCGGTGACTGCGGCACTTCGGCATCGCGCGGAGTTTCAGGGAAGAATTTCGGAGACCTCACAGTGTCGTAATAGACTGATCTTGGAGAAGGTTCCGCGAAGAACATCGGTGAAACTGTTTCTGGAGGCGTGAAGAATCTTGGAGAAGTCATGGATTCGGCTAAGAGTTTCGGTGAAAAGTCGAATTTTGGCGCCGAAGACTTTTCTTTTGCCGAACTACATTCTAGCACTCTAGGGGAGTTCTGCATCTCGAGTCTCTCTTGTTGACCCTCTAAATGAGGACCCTCGTTCACACTGCACATGTTCAACCGGGTACTGACTGACCGGAACCTCCGCAAGTTGGTCGGAGACGCCTCCTCCTCCGGGGTCCTCTCACTCATCTTCTCGCTTAACTTCTCGACAGCCTCACTATCAAACCCGAACACCTCCTTATCCGATTTAGCGCTCACCAAAAACGGGGACTTGTCGTCTTTCTCTAACGACGGAGAGCGGGTAGCACTGTACTTTTTGGCGCGAGATTCTTGCGACAAATCCGCACCTAAATCCGCGGCAATCTGAGCTAGAGGACGAGGTATATTCGTATATTTGTAGTCCAGTCTCTTATGCATCCACTGTTCAGGTAGGGGTAGTTTGGGGATGTATTCTGAGGGGCCGGGGTCGGGGGCGGGTTGTGGGGCGGGGTTGTTGACGATGACGATCTGTGGGGGGGTGTGTTGGGGCTCGTCGGCGGGGGCGCCGGCGAGGGCGGCGCGGTCGCGGCGCGGCGTTGCCAGCGCGCGGCCGCACAGCGGGACGCGCCGCGGCACTACCAGCCGCGGCAACGGGCCGCGAACTACTATGTGCACCTGCAACTTAAGGGGTTGATGCTGTTAGAGATCGTCTTTTGTACAACGTACTTCTCATAATATCCTATTGGTGTTTTTTTAGAACTTATACATATTTAAGAACAATAATGGAATTTCAAATTAGTATTATCTTAGATATTTTTTTTTAATAAACAGTTATGATTTTAATGATGGTGCTGCTGCCTTGGTGCATAATGATCCACCACGTAACACAATGTTTAGGAGCGAATGTGACGCGAGTCGTGCAGGGCCGCGCTTTGGCTACACCCAGATGCTCAAGGTCATTGACGGCTACACATCCCTTACGGTGATTCAGAGTCAGGCTAACCGGTAGCCCGGGCGAACAGCGCGGCTCGTAAACCATAAAATCGTACCCGTTTCGCACGCGTCTCACAAGATTGTCTATCCCATGGCCCGGGCCGGGCGTAAGCGTGACTGTGAAATCACCCTGAAGTAGGTACACGTCCAATTTTCTAGAGACTTAAAGTGTGTGGCGCCCATAAATAAAGAGGACTGGAGACACGCTTGCGTGTTCTGCAGCTGCAGGACTGGCTGCTCACTCAGTAGACAGTGTCGACTGTGTACAAATGCGTTCACTCACGTGGTGCTTGGTGTTGACGCGCTTGCTCACGTGGCGGCGGCAGCGCGCGGCGAGCAGCAGCAGCAGCAGCGCGGCCGCCGCCAGCGCGCCGCACCACCAGCCCGCCTGCGCGCCCCACATGTCACGCTCACATCTGATAGACAGAACATACGGTCAACTTGGGTATAAGTCCCGGCACCAGTTATGATCACAAACGTCACTTGCGCATTAGCTGGTTTTTCGGTCTCTTTGGCGGAATGAAGAAGACGGCGCGCCGAGGCTGCACGCGATTGGTTCGTCAGTCGATGCTCGTCGTCTATTGGACTATTTTCTTATTACATATTGTCAACTATCTATTGGGCCGAAAATGTACATGCGCGATCTGTGCTCATAACTAACGCCGGAACTTATACGTGTGCACTGTAATCTGTGTAATTTGGTGTGAAATAAAGAAAAAGAAAGAAAAGAAAGTGTGCTCCAGCCTTTACGCAGATGTCCCAATGATTTAAATCGTCTATGGGCCCTACCGTGTCAAAATATAGTCACGTTTCCAATGTCGATTTCAATGACATCTGAAGTACCTATCAAGTATAGTATTGTCTCGCTCACTCATACCGAATATTGCACAGTATCGTTCTCTGTCTAATTTGTGAGCTCACACGTCTCAATAAGGACACATTTTCGCGCGATGTAAGTGCGGTGAGGGCACATTTACGATTAAAATCTTTGAGAAGTCCAATAAAAAAATAAACTGGTTTGAAGGTCGAAAGCCCAAGTTCATGAATGGACGTCAACGTCCCTACAGACGTATTGATACGTCCACAAAGCGGTAAACACTCTATAATTAAACCATAAACATCCTAATCCAATATATGTATACATCAATCAGTAGTTCAGTACGTCAAATGTACTTTAGTACGGTGCCAAGTTAGGCAGGGCACACACTGGCAGCTGGTCGGACGAACTATCGGCGACATAAGTTGGATAACAATGCTACTTTTACACGGATATTCGGAGACCTGTCAAGCTATCATGCGCGCCGCGACAAAATGTTGTCGTCTTTTATCGTCTTCGCACAAGAAAGAGCGCGACAACACAGTCGACAACATTTTGTCGCGGCGCGCATGCTAGCCCGGCTGACCTACCTACGTGCCAGGCGCGGTCCGAGGAGGGGGGTTGTGGGGGTCATGACCCCCCCCCCCCCAAATCGTACAAAAATGCGCCAAACACAGTAATTCACGTCGGCATTAATCGGTATGACCCCAAAGTCTTCGGCTGCGGTATGACCCCCTCCAAAATCTTCGGTTGCGACCGCGGCTGCTACGTGCCATCGAATCAACGATACGAAAGAAGAAATAGTGAATACTTACACACAGCACCGTTTGAGTAGTAGAAAATTCGATTCCATTTTGTTTTAATTTATATTTTAGTAATATTTTTGGCCTAATTCTTGAGAAATGTATTTTGTTTACCGTTGTGTTACCATCAATAGATGGAGTCCCAATGAGCGAGCGTGTATGAAACACTTAGATATAAAGACATACTAATGACACATAATGCTGACTCAGCTCACCCCTTGAAGGGAAAACTGTATGAATCAGCACTAATCACAACACTATGTCCCCTCGTTGCGTTTGTTCCTACTTCAGTAATTACTTTACAATTTTTGTTGCAGTTTTTGCCAATAAATATTAATTTAAGTATAGCCCGATTTTTCTATCTGTGCACCTTTCCAAGTCGAAATATTTGCATGATATTAGGGTTCCGTACCAAAATGGTAAAAAAACCGGCCAAGTGCGAGTCGTACTCGCGCACCGAGGGTTCCGTATCAGTTTTGGAGGTATAAAGTGACAAAATCCGGACCGCATTACTAAGTTTGTTTGTGAAGGAATTTTGATGATTTTGAAAAAACTGCACTAGTTAGGAACATCGTTTTATTTTTGGTGCCATATTTGGGTCAATTCCTATCAACTCTAATTATTTCAGATTTTTCGCTCCGCAAACTTCGGAGATAAGGGGGGGGGGAATGGTATTTTTTCAGACATTTTTCATCATATGTCGAAAACTGTGAGACATAAAATTAAATAAAAATATATTTTGAAATGTGCAGATCAAGCCCTTTCATATGATATGTCACTTGACCTAGTAACCCCACTTTAAAATTTTGGACCCCCACTCCGGCCCCTTTTGCAATGAAACCAAAAACATTTTTTAACTTTAATCACTTGCAATAAAGCGGGGTAAGCACTCTTTATAATTGTTCCAAATTTCAAGTCGATAGCATTAGTAGTTACTGAAATAACCAGGTGTGACAGACAGACAGACAGACAGACAGACAGACAGACAGACAGACGAAGTCGCACCATAAGGGTTCCTTTTTTACCATTTTGGTACGGAACCCTAAAAAGGAACCCTTAAGGTGCGACTTCGTCTGTGTGTCGGTCTGTCCGTCTGTCTGTCACGGCTGCTTATTTCAGCAACTACTAATGCTATCGACTTCAAATTTGGAACAGTTATAAAGAATGCTTGCCCAACTTTATTGCAAATGAAAAAAGTCAAAAAATATTTTTATTTTAATTGCAAAAGGGGCTGGAGTGGGGGTCCGAAATTTTGAAGTGGGGTTACTAGGTCAAGTAATATATCATATGAAAGGGCTTGATCTGCACATTTCAAAATATATTTTCATTTTATTTTATGTCTCACAGTTCAAATTCAAAAGTCATTTATTCAAAGTGAGCTAAAGCCAATTAGCACTTTTTGAACGTCAATATACATTAGACAGCCCCCAAAAACGCCCACCCTTCACCGCTTCCTAGTGTTGTTTGTTTGTTCCCAGTTTTCGACATATGATGAAAAATGTCCAAAAAAATACCATTCCCCCCCCCTTATCTCCGAAGTTTGCGGGGCTAAAAATCTGAAATAATTAGGGTTGATAGAAATTGACTCAAATATGGCACCAAAAATAAAACGATGTTCCTAACTAGTACAGTTTTTTCAAAATCATCAAAATTCTTTCACGAACAAACTTAGTTATGCGATCCGGATTTTTTCACTTTATACGTCTAAATATGATACGGAACCCTCGGTGCGCGAGTACGACTCGCACTTGGCCGGTTTTTTTTATTTGATACACAAACAATTTGGTAGATAGGTAATTTAATTTTCTTACAAATGATTATGTTCCATTTATGAATTTAACTGGTAGACCAATCTGGAGACTGTAATACTGGAGCTGAGTTTACAGTACCTACCTTAAAAACTGAAGCATATAAAACACAAATACATCACTCACTATACCAAATCACTATCATGTAAAAAGCTAACATTGTTTAAAAGACAAGCATTTGCCCTTTGCTCGTCGCGTTTGAAAAACACAATTGATTTTGACCTCTAGAAGGCTTCTCGATAGTTAAACGTTTATATGTATACATACCTAGGTAGATGCAAATATTATTACAGCAAGTTTACTAAGACAAAGCGCTTGTAATCTATCAAGATTTTTACGATTATGACGCTTATAATCTTCTCATAATCTCTTTTATTACATTGCATTGCCTAATAATTTGTCAATAACAATGAATAACAATTGCACCATGAGTGACAAACTGACAATTCTTTAGAATAGGTACTTAGGGCTTCCCTAAACAGGCGCGACGCGATTTTGTTATTCCTTTGTAGTACATAATTATAAATTAAGTTGCGCGCGACTTCACATGACATAATAATTAAAATGAATGAGTAATAAAATAATGAACCTATATCATAATTATTATCAGTCACAGATCATCATTCCTTCTCACTCATATGGTATTGTTGTCTTTACTTACACCCAACATGTGTGAGTAAAGACAGCAATAATGTGCGAGTGAGAGGGAATTATTAGTGCCGCCATTTTAGAATCGCTTCTTCATTGTACAACATTGTTAAGATAAAATATGTAACTAAATATTATCATAATGTGATTGTAATTCTCAATAGTAAAAGTTGATATAAAAATGTAGGTATTTAGCTAACCTATTTTTGAGTTTTATTATAACATTTTTTTTATTCAGTTATTTATAAGTGGGAATCCATTTTATAACCCTGATTTAACCCTGTGGCTTGCCTACAACATTGAGTGTGGTCAGAGTAAAAATATATTATTCCCAGTTTATTAATGGCAATAACTAGATAGGTGCCTGGTTCAGCCTTACTCAAGGATGATTTTAAAAAACTCATTGCTGGTATATAAAAACAGTGAATTTACCATACACAGAGAATTGACACTTATTTCTTAACACATAAGACTGAAAACACCATGTCTTGTAACAAAATTGTCATGCTTATTGACTCAGACATTCTTTCTTCTGAAAAAAGTGATCCGAGGGTGTTTCAACTAATTGTCATTGAAGGAAAAGTCATTGGCCGGTAATGAGGAGCGTTGCTCATAACATGACATGACATCTTTAAAAGATACAGCTATATTAAATTACTTATATTCAAGGGCGTAGCCAGGATTCTGTTCAGGCGGGCGCAGGCAAGGAAAACAATAATATGTGACATACTACATAGGGGAAAGGTGTGGAAGATGATCCCTTTAAGGTAGAATGCTGGTAGTTAAGGGGGCTCTCGCATATTGTCACCTCTCTCACTCGCACATAACCTTATTTTGAAAAATGTTAAATGAAAAGATTCATTTTTGAAAAATGTTGTCTGAGAGCAAACTATGCCAGAGATTTAAAAAATACGTAATCTCCTTCCATCACAATACAAAGATTAACAAAGGGACAATAAATATCTCATCTATTGTTTGATAAAAGTGAAATGTGAACTATTTTCTTTTCTCAATGCCTTAAAAAGATATGACAACAATGGCATTCATGAATGCCAAGTTTTTATGAATCAGTTTGTGCAGCAACAGGTGAAATTAACTGTAGTGAAGGAGTGGGTGAACTAATTTGAAAATCAAAAGGAGAGTTGGCAGTTTCTGATAATACTAAGCATCATGTTAATATTGATAATTATCAAGATACGAAAAGCTATTATCATGGATATCTTGATAATTATCAGTGAAAAATAATTATCTTGATAATTTTCAACCTTGATCAAAATTGCAGATTATTGTATTTTTAGAATATGAGTGCATCTATACTACCTTATAATGTAGTAGAGCTAAAGAATTTATTTATTTCATGAAAAATTATTGTTGCGTTCGATAGAATTCTCGAGGGAAGTTATACATAGGTTATTTAACATCAGGCTATGACTCTTGGGAATCAAGCAAAAACAGGTGAAACTATGGGACACTGCTAGTTAGTTAAGTTTCCTCAAAAGTTTAATAGTTATATTTATAACATTATGTGAATAGTAAAGAGGTATTGTTGAATAGACAATAGAATATTAATCTAGCTTTAAATAGTTGTGATGATATTCTTTTTATATTAGCACCAAGTATTATGTTTAGAGTCAAAGTTGCCTGCTATAGCTACTGCTTATCCTGTTGATGATTATAGTCGTGATATTATACACTGATTAGCAGCTGATAGATAACTTCCCTTTCATTTAAAAGATTACACAGATTATAACGAGTATCCATAATGGTAATACCAACCAATATTAAACCTTTTTACATACATTTTAAGCTCTAAACTCAGCGACGGTGACACGAACAGACCTACACATGCATAAAATCATATTTCTATTTATGGTTCTGACTACATAAATGCGACCGAAAAAAATAAGTCTGAATATACAAGAGTATAATATTTTATCGTTGTTTTTGCATTCTGACCTCGTTTTAAACGTACTATCAAGGCTGGGGCACAGTTCTGACGACGAAATACAGCGTTTCCGGACATCAAAACCTTCAAAATATACATCGACAAAATATGCAAAGCAATGATTGAATGGACTGAGTTTTAATGGAAATTAACGTAGTAACGACTACGGAATGACGACAAATGACGTGTTATAATGCCCTTTCATCGTAATAAAAGTGTTTTACTGCTAAAACATAACATAAAAATACTTACTGTGCATCTATTTAGCAGGTAGAAACTACACACTAAAATCCGTCACCATACGATTTCAATCCGTAAATTCACCGTAGAACACTGTAATTATGGACACTGCAACACGTCACTGACACTGAAATGCACTTTTTTCACTATTTCAATGGTATTTTACACGTTTTTACGATAATTTCTCGCCCTAAGAGTTTTGACATTACGTGAATCGGCCATTTTTCTTTCTAGGGACAACAAAAGCGGGGAGTGTTGCCAGTATATAAAGTAAAATCTTCCTGCATAAATTAGTCAGTCAGATAAAGGTTTGTTATTTATACGCACTTTGTCATTACCTTCAATGACCATACTAATCACGATATGACTCAAAATTATGTTAACAAAGATATATTTTTTCTTAATTCACAACAAACCATATAACAACGGTTAGAACCTCTTTTGGTAGCAACCTCTACGCGTTTTCACGTTATAATTTAGTGTGCGGAACTTTACCACGAAATCAAGCAATATTCTAATATTTTTTCACGTTGAGCTATTGTCACGGAGCGTAGTCTGGTTTTCCATTCAGCGGCTGTATTGCACATGCGTGGTAAGCGCCCCGGCCACGATGTAGGCCACTAGGGCATCGACTGGCCCTACGAACGCGCTCCTAGGTCAAAACATACAACGTACATACTTATCTACAATCTAGGTCGCGAGGGCTGTGGACTAAATTTGGTAAAACACATTAAAAGCTTATTAGGTATCAGAAACTGACGTCAAACTGTCTATAGAAAATAATGCAATGTAATCATAAAACGTAAAATTAACTGTCTCAGGCAAAGTTGTAGAATACGCGATGAGTATTATTGTGGTCCTTATTAGTAACCTAGCAACGTGTGAGTCATCCACGGTTGCAATATTTTATTCAATATTAACTCGCCCCCATGACGCGGAGTGAGTGACTTCAAGAACTAGTGGGTGTTACACCCACTACACCTCTGCTTACACTCTAGGGAGCATTGACACGATAGCTCAGTAAGTAGGTGTTAGTTCGACTGTTAAAAATAAAACTCCCGCTGCGGTTTGTAGTTAAGTTTAAGGACACTGTTGTAGAGTAAGGTCACCATCAGTCATACCTCAGTCCAAAATGAGTTTTCTATGTTTCTGCCTTGTCCACTGTGATGTCCATTATACTATACGCCACCTACTTTTCACCCTATGTGTTAAGGAGGCCGCACACCAGGCGCGGTCCCAGGGGTCATGGGGGTTATGTATGACCCCCCCCCAAAATCGTTCGAAAATGCGCCAAACGCGGTAAGTCACGGTATATCACATCGGCATTAACCGGTATGACCTCCCCCCCTAGTCTTCAGTGACGGTATGACCCCCCCCCACCCCCCAAAATCGTCGGCTGTGACCGCGCCTGCTGCACACTTCAGGTCAGGTATACCGGTCCGGTTAACCGGACCCGGCTGCTGAATCAGGGTAAAAAATCTGACGTCCGGCCAGAATGCACGGTCGGTCGGTGCGCCGCCGCCGGTCGACTGTAGAAACCGAATGCAATCTAGTCGTGTGAGCGGGGCTCAAACCGGGTCCGGTAAACCAGGGAACCGGACCGGGTTACCTGACGTGCGCGGCATCCCTCAGTTAGGTAATCCAGGTATAAATAATAATATTGTTGTGCGTGTTCTGTATACGGGGAATTCATTAAGGAAAACGTAACTTTGATGAAACAGATTACTTTATTTCAGGTTCCACAATACTTGGTTATACTACAACTACGTACTATGTATACGACGAGGCAGGGCAGTGTAACGTAAGCGACTGGCGAGCCGATCGCCCGCGCTCCCATATTACGTCAAGAATGCAACTCAGCAAATCACAATTACTAAGCCGCCACAATATTATTCCACTAGCTGTGCCTGAGATTCCGTCCGCTTAGAAGTCAGAAAGCAACGTCGTTATTTTCTTCATACAAACCATACCTACCACAACCTACCAACCGTTTTTTAGGGTTCCGTACCAAAATGGTAAAAAAGGAACCCTTATGGTGCGACTTCGTCTGTCTGTCTGTCTGTCTGTCACACCTGTTTATTTCAGCAACTACTAATTCTATCGACTTGAAATTTGGAACAGTTATAAAGAATGCTTGTCCAACTATATTGCAAATGAAAAAAGTCAAAAAATATTTTTATTTTCATTGAAAAAGGGGCCGGAGTGGGTGTCCAAAATTTCAAAGTGGGGTTACTAGGTCAAGTGACATATCATAATTATGAAAGGGCTTGATCTGCACATTTCAAAATATATTTTCATTTTATTTTATGTCTCACAGTTTTCGACATATGATAAAAAATGTCTGAAAAAATACCATTCCCCCCCCCCCCTTATCCCCGAAGTTTGCGGAGCGAAAAATCTGAAATAATTAGGGTTGATAGGAATTGACCCAAATATGGCACCAAAAATAAAACGATGTTCCTGACTAGTACAGTTTTTTCAAAATCATCAAAATTCCTTCACAAACAAACTTAGTTATGCGGTCCGGTTTTTTTCACTTTATTCGTCCAAAAATGATACGGAACCCTCGGTGCGCGAGTACGACTCGCACTTGGCCGGTTTTTTATATCATTAGATGTAGATAGAATAGAAGATAGGTAAAGCGCCGCCACTAAAATCTAACAAGACTGCATCATAAACCACAGAGACATCCTTCTAACAATTACAACAAGACAATTTTCAAATATCACTAACCCACTACTCATCGTGGGGTATGCAGGAGTCACCTTATTTCACAACATCGACAAATAATGAGTAAACAAAGTATGTATCCTGTAGCAAGCAATTTAATTTGAACTTTATTTTGAGATAAATAAGGTTGAAATCTACTTAGATGTAAGATTTTGCTTATTAATCATAGCTGTAGGTATTACATAATTACCTTTACATACGCAATACTTTAATTTTTGCTAAGTTATTCCCTAGGTAATGCTCAGTCAGTCAATTTTGTTATCTAGACGAATTAATATAGCTTAGTCGCAATTAATAATAATCTATCAACAATTAATTATTAGGTAATCTATACAATTATATAAGACCAAAGTGTGTTTGTAATGTCAAAATAGCTTTTTACTGAAATTGCATATATATGAAGTACATACGGTACTTTTAACAAAATTAAAACTTTTTTTTTGTCAGTCAGTTTGTTCCGGCTAATCTCCGAAACGGCTTGACCGAATTTGACGGTATTTTCACTGACAAATAGCTGATGTTATTTTCCCGCACAACAAAGTCCTGTATCTTGGGTGCGTTTAAAAATAAAATTCAAATACTATTTTGGTTTACAACTTTTTATTAATAAAATTCATAAAATAACGCACTTTTACATACTATACCTACGTAATACAAAAACTTATAAACTACGTCAAACAAAATTTAACAGGAACTTCATAATATATCTATAGGGGTGAAAAAAAAAATTGCTAAAAAAAAATATCCGTCACTCGATACATAAGTGACGTTTTGTCGCTGACTTGTTTACTATAATGTTACCGCTTCGTGCGACAGAGATGACGCTCTATAAGGCCGAAGTTAGTCGACATCTCTTTCTAAAGCCCGATGTATACAGGGTGAATTTTTCAAGTGAGCGTAGATGGCCAAATCCTAAACTAAAAGAAATAGCGAAAAACACTCAAAGGAGTCTCAAGGCTGATTTTGATAAAAAATAAAACTGCATCATGAGATTTAAAAAAAAAAAAAAAATTTTTCCGGGAACCGAACCCATTGATTTTGAAAAACTAAAACAGTTACTGTCGCTATTTGTGGCTCCTATTTACATAATCAACATATTCATGAATTTTAATGTGAGAGGTGGGCCACCATAGTCCACCACGCGGGCCCAGTGCGGGTTGGTGGACGTCACATGTCTTCGAATTTTTGGTTCTAGGACATGCCGGTTTCCTCACAATGTTTTCCTTCACCGTTTTTAAAGCAGTGGTGTTTAATTTAATCATCGTCTATAAGAGAGTTAGTATAAAAATATTTTCATTTCACCCCTAAACTATAATTTAATTTGTCCGTTAAACTTCAAATAATATAAATTAGCAATAATAGAAGAGATGAAACATTTTGGAAATCACAGCCTCTTCCTTACAATACAATTATAATTTAAAAAGCTTAAAATTATTTAATAAACAACACGAGTCGACTCGAACTCACGATCTCTGCCATACCGTGGCTTCGCTATAACCACTGAGCCATCGTGTCACACCCGCATATTTGTTATTGTTATTGTTAAAGAAATATACATTTATTTGTCACTTTTTAAACCAGTCGCATATCATCTGGACCACGAAAATCTAAATAATAAGAGAAGTCGTAAAGGCGCGTGACCTTGTCGCCGGTTTCGAGTGAATTATGTAAGGCAGGTTACACGACATCACTACATCGAGAGCGCGCGTTTAAAAATGTAACGTATGTGTACGGAATTAAGTTTAATTTTGTATTGCATTGGATGCTTTGACATTGACTGCGAACCGACGACACGCGTCTGGAAATGAAATAATGGTTAACTATTACTATAACTATTTTGCTAATAAAAGTAATACGAATTGTTCATTGTTTTGTCATTATTAAAATTAACAGCTAGGATTTACTTATATCTATAAATGGTAACATAAATTATGTGTGAAGAAGGCATTTAATGAACAAGATAAAAAAATGTTGACGTGGAAAATTGGGACCCCTCTTGATCTCTATACGCCCCCTGGGGGGCCCACTGATCGGGACCTCCTCTAGAAGGTATGTAGACTCCCTAGGCGTGTCAGCGAGCCCTCTGCCCCCCCCCCCAATCATATCTGATGAGCACTCAGCCTCTCCCCCAAAATCATATCTAATGAGCTCTCTGCCCTCCCCCTTCAAATCATATCTGATGAGCCCCCCCCCCCAAATAATTTCTGGATCTGCCACTGTATACGCACCCCTAGCAGTGGGGTCTGCCACTATACGCCCCGTAGTTCACTGTATGTTTGGGAGCTCCCCTAAAAGGTATGCAAGCTCTCCCTGGGCGTGTCGGCGACGAGGTCGTCAACCGTCAGCGGCATATTGAACGATAGAAAGTTCCCTTAAAAATACCGCCGGTTGTTACGGCTACCGGTTTTTATAACCAAATATGAGTGATCCCCTCGATGTCGTTATAACTGATTTTGACTGTATACAGGGTGGTAGGTTTGACAGTAGAAATATTAAAATCAGCTGTTCCATACATTTTGTTGAGTCATGTGAACATAAATGTATGGAACAGCTGATTTTTTTTCGCGATTTCAGTGTTGGTCCCATAGTAAAAGTTGTTCATAATGATGAGTAGAATGACCCCTTAAAATATTTCCACTGTCTAATCAGCCACCCTGTATATTTCATGTTTTTTTCGAAAATAACCGAAAAATACGAAAGAAACGGCGGAAACATTCCAAGTTTTTTACTGCATTTTTAGGGTAGGTGAGGGGGGTGCCGGGGTGCTTGCAGGGTGTGAGGGGGATGGGGTGCGGGGTAGGGTGAGGGGATTGAGGGGGGGGGGGGGTGATAGGTGAGGGAGTGAGGTGAGGTGTGATGAGGGCGGGGGGTGAAGGGGATGAGCGCACTGTTTGGGAGCTCTTTTAGAAGGTATGCAGGCTTTCCCTGGGCGTGTCGGCGACGAGGTCGTCGACCGTCAGCAGCATGTTGAACGATAGAAACATGGCGGCGGCTGACGTCACGTGCCACGCGTCGTGCGAGTCGTACAGCTGCAGGATGGAGCACTCCGCGTTGTGGCGACGGGACTGCGCCGGCGTTTGCTGGGAAACAAGGGAAATACGGTGTTAGTGCGAGTAGCATTCGCACCCTAAAGGTTCACAAGGAACACAAACCATTCCTGGTTTAATGGTACAAAACAATATAAAAATGAGAGCAGAAAAGGAGGGGAGGGGGAGTTGGGGGAGAGGGGATGTGTGAGAGGGGGAGTGGTAGAGGGGGGAGTTGGGGAGGCAAGGCGATTTGGGGGTGTGGGGGAGGGGTGAGTGTGAGGTGTAGTTGGGGGTAGGGGCAAGGGGGATTGGGAGGGGCGGGGGGAGGGGCTTTAGCTCCCAGTTTAAGTCATCAGTACTCACCGACCACTTAGTCTTAGAGTCCAGGAACAGCCGGAGCGCGGTGAACCAGGCCACGTGCGCGAGCACGAAGTACAGCCACGTGTAGGCGGCGATCTTCTCGCGGTGCACCAGCTTCATGGCCACGTAGGCCATCGTGTACAGGATCGCGTTGCCCATTAAGATGGCCAGCAGCTGGCGCGCGAAGTCCTTGTTGTGGACTAGAGCGCTGGGGGGGATAAATTGATGGCTTACTGTCCACAAAGGCATACTGTCGTTCTCGAACTAAAATGCCGTTATCGCGTATTTGGGCGATTTTAGTTTTTTGATGCCACAATACGCTGGATGTGCGTTTAATCGGAAATCGCGAAAAAAAAATCAACTGTTCCATACATTTTGTTGAGTTATATGTACTTGAATGTATGGAACAGCTGTTTTTTTTCGCGATTTCAGGGTTGGTCCCATAATAAAAGTTGTTCATAATTATGAGTACAATGACCCCTTTTCATATGTCGACTGACTAAACTTACACTCCGTATAATCAGCAAAAAATTCTCTATCTACTTGTTTAGACAGATGGATAGTACGTGACGTACTGAGTACATCAGTTACAGGTTAATATTTTAATCTGAAATCTGTACAGTACAGTACAGGTAATATTTACCTGTAGATAGCGAAGGCCCAGTTGGCTAAGTTAGCGACAGCCACTAGGGCTGCGCGTGCACGATGCGCCGGTGACAGCGCGTGAAAGCGCTGCGCGCGCAGCTGAGACACGCCGCGACTCAGCGCCGACCACTCTGTGTGTAACACACACGTCACAACCAAGCTGCACCCGCCGGTAAATATTACCGCCAGTAAATATTACACATGTTGAGAAAGAGATATGGACTAGCTTCGGCTTTGTAGAGCGTCGTATCCGTCACTCATACCTGTGTGACATTTTGACCGATACCTACCGAAGTGCAGAAACCACTACATCTATGTAAATAAACCTTTTTGCAAATAAATAAATAAAAAAAAAAAAAAAAGTAATTATCTATGGACTAATATTATAAAGCTGAAGAGTTTGTTTGTTTGAACGTGCTAATCTCTGAAACTATTGGATTAAAATTTTTTTGTATGTTATAGCCAGATTTATTCGGAATAGTATAGGCTATTTAACATCACGCTACGACCCTTAGGAGCCGAGCAACGGGGGTGAAACCGCGGGGAACTGCTAATACAAATACAGGGTAAAATTAAAACCAGTGCGGATATTTTAGGAGGTGAAAGTACTCATGAATATGAGCAACTTTTATTATGGGACCGACACCGAAATATGAAAAAAAAATCAGCTGTTCCATACATAATTGCACTACAACACGATCAAAATGTATGGAACGGCAGATTTTTTTTTCATATTACAGTGTCGGTCCCATAATAAAAGTTGATCATATTCATGAGTACTTTCACCTCCTAAAATATCCGCACTGGTTTTAATTTTACCCTGTACAACTCTCACCTAAATTAAACTTGCCAGCGTAGTATATCTTCAGAGTAAGTAC
The DNA here is from genome assembly GCA_948465475.1 of Thalpophila matura. Lineage (NCBI taxonomy): Eukaryota > Metazoa > Arthropoda > Insecta > Lepidoptera > Noctuidae > Thalpophila > Thalpophila matura. The sequence goes on along the minus strand of OX419205.1, from coordinate 8,629,804 downwards.
GAAGCACGTCAGCATGTGTAGGATCGTGAACAGCACCGAGAAAGGCACGCTCGGGTACAAGATGCCAAACAGACCTGAAAAACAAATGGCATGATAGTGGCACCAATGACACAGTTATGGCACAAGTAGCACAGTTGTCGCACGAATAAAACAGTTGTGGCACAAATGGCACAGTTGTGGTACTAATGGCACAGTTGTCGCATGAATAAAACAGTTGTGGCACAAATGGCACGGTACTAATGGCACAGTTGTAGCACAAAATGCACAGGTGTGGCACAAATAAGCGTAGTATTTATCTTCAAGGTAAGTACGAAACACGTCAGCATGTGTAGGATTGTGAACAGCACCGAGAAAGGCACGCTCGGGTACAGGATGCCGAATAGACCTGTGAAATAAATGGCATAATAGTGGCACCAATGACACAGTTGTGGCACAAATAGCACAGTTGTCGCACAAATAAAAAAGTTGTGGCAGAAATGGCACAGATGTGACACAAATAGCGCAGTTGTGACACAAATAGCAGAGTTGTAGTACTAATGCCACAGTTGTGGTTAATGGCACAGGTGTAACACAAATTCCACAGTTGTGGCACAAATGGCACAGCTGTGATACTAATGGCACAGTTGTGGTACTAATGGCACAGTTGTGACACAAATGGACCAGTTGTGACACAAATGACACAGTTGTGATTGATAGCACAAGTGTGACACAAATGGCATAATTGTGGTTAATAGCATAAGTGTGGCACAAATGGCACAGATGTCGCATAAATGGCACATTTGTGTTAATGGCACAGTTGTAGCACAAATGGAACAGTTGTGGCACAAATTGAACAGCACACCTGTTCAATTTGTGCAAAAAGAAAGTTTTTGTGCAGAAATAACATAGTTCTGTAACCAATGGCACATGCAGTAAGTTAATTAGAACCTCCTCTTTTTTTTAAACCGGTTAGTAAAACCTACCCAAGGTCATGATGACGGCGATGACCATGAAGGTGGTGTGCGCGCTGGGGATGATGTCCGAGTGCCGGTTCTGGTACAGCTTGATCATCACCAGCACCGCGATCACGTACATGAACGACGAGTCTGCAGGAACACACTCGTTAGTACATCCTCATCACAATCACCATCATATTACAATCATTATTACAATCTTGAGCATCATCACAATCAATAGCATTATACCACAATTATCATCACAATCATCAGCACAATCAACATCATAACGCAATCATCTATTTCAATCATCATCATAATATTACTATCATCACCATATCACAATCATCATCATCATCCATAAAATCCACATTGTACAAGTATCAACCACAATTTTCTCTTTTCACCACTAAATCCTTGTTCAATCTCCTAGCAATGACGGTCCGAGGGGGAGGGGGTCGTAGGGGTCATGAGTACTCATGAGCCCCCAAAACCTTAAGATAAATGCACGAAACACGGTAATTCACGGTATAACACGTCGGCCCTAATGGGTATGACCTTCAGATCATAGAAAAAAGGAGATATACAGGGTGGCAGGTTAGACAGTGGAAATATTTTAAGGGGTCATTGTACTCATCATTATGAACAACTTTTACTATGGGACCAACCCTGAAATCGCGAAAAAGAAATCAGCTGTTCCATACATTTTGTTGAGTTATGTGAACATAAATGTATGGAACAGCTGATTTTTTTTTCGCGATTTCAAGGTGGTCCCATAGTAAAAGTTGTTCATAATGATGAGTACAATGGCCCCTTAAAATATTTCCACTGTCTAACCTGCCACCCTGTATATCTCCTTTTTTCTATGATCTGAAGGTCATACCCATTAGGGCCGACGTGTTATACCGTGAATTACCGCGTTTGTGTATGTGAAATTTGTGTTTGTAAACGCACCCACGACACAGGAGAAATCCTAGTGTGGGGAAACGTTTTTATAAAAAAACTAAAAAAAAAAATATGCCATCACAGCAAATTAGTACGGGAACCACTGTCGCCACTTTTAGAACAGCTAGCGACACAATATGGTAGTGGCCTACTATTAAAAAGGTACATTTATAAATTATTTTATTTGAAAGAAGGAATAGGCACAACAAAAAAGTAAAAGCAAAAATATTAATTTATCACAAAATGGAAAACATAGACGCTTTTAAAGTTTTTGGAGGGAGTATCGCTCCGTCTTTGTCGCGCGAAGCGGACGTAGGTGGTGTTACGTCACTAGTAGGTAGTGCCGTCCGTGTCTAGCAAATCATTTTAAAACACTTATAACTTGCCAATTTTGTAGATGTTTCATCGGTTTTATTGGTGTTAATTGTCTTTTTGCAAATACACACATCAAAAGTGTCTAGGGATCAAGCATTTTTATGCGGATTTCTTGAGATTGAGATGTGGCTTTGTAATAAATTTATGATTTTATAAATTTATATGGATCCTTTTTGGTGCATTTCATAATTTGAATCAGGAACTCTCAATCAAATTCGAGTAAAAGATGAAAATAAGCTGTCAATATTTTCCCTATAAAAACATACAACGCATTGAAGACATTATTAGTGCTACTGTTTCCCTACTACTGATTAAAACCAACGTTATTATGGAGCGGCGACGTCATTTAAGCAGGGAAGAAATGCTCAGAGCCGTGGGAATAATAGAAACTGGTTCCCGGCAACGTACTGTAGCTTTAGCTCTGAATACAAGTCAGAGTGTTATCAGTCGACTTTGGACACGTTACCGAAGCACTGGTACCGTGGCTGAGCGCCATGGAGGACGGTATCGCTGCACCACACGGAGACAAGACCGATACATTCAAATCTTAACTCGAAGAGCTCCAACAATAACCGCCATGATGTTAGCCGTGAGGCTTCATCACTCTTCAGGGAACTTAATTAGCGACCAAACAGTCAGAAACCGCTTGCATGAAGTGAACCTTCATTCCCGAAGACCGCTACGGGTACCACCTATAGCAATGCACAATCGTAGGATTCGATATCAATGGGCTCTTGAACACAGAAATTGGGCAGAAGAACAATGGCGTTTCGTGTGCTTTTCTGATGAGTCTCGTTTTGGTATGAGACCGGATATAAGACGTATACGACACTGGAGAACCCCTGGACGCCAACAGCGATTAAAATCCTGCCAGGAAGTCCATCCTTATAGTGGTGGAACCATCATGGTATGGGCGGGTATTTGGATCGGCGGAAGAACTGAGTTGATTTGGATCAGAGGCAACCTCAACGCTCAAATTTATGCTGAGACGATTGTATCAGACGTCATCGTTCCTCTACAAGTGCAAATCGGTCCCTTATTTCAGTTAATGCATGATAATGCACGACCGCACACCGCAAGAGTTGTAAGACAGACTCTCGCCGCAGCTAACATCAATGTCCTGCCCTGGCCTGCTCAGTCGCCAGACTTGAACCCGATTGAGCATGCATGGGATATGCTACAGAGAAGAGCTCTGCCGAATATGGAGGGTATCCAGTCGCAAGAAGACCTTTTTTTGTTGTTGCAACGAACATGGGCGGCCATTCCACAGCGTGATTTGGATGAACTCATTTTGAGTATGCCAAACCGATGTTCTTGTGTTGTTAGTGTTCGCGGTAGAAACACGGATTATTAATTGTTTAAGTTACCCAATAAAATTTTAAAGAAAACTGTTATTTCAGTCTTTTTTTCGAACTTTAATGTTAGTGGTTCAAATGTCAAAAATCCCTTTATTAGGAAAATGGCAAATTTCTTTATTAATGCAAAGGTGACTTGGTTTATCGTTACTGTGACAAACGAAAACACTTTATTTGATGAATCCTTAAAGAAAATTTTAATTAATATCAATCAGGAGAAAAGTTATTGCAAAAATATATGTTGATCCCTAGATACTTTTGATGTGTGTAGTTTACAGATTCACAATAAAAAAAGTAATTAACATCCCAATTACAAGCGCTCCTTGTGAATACAAAGATCTCCGACACATTGAAGCCGTCAAGCTCAATAGCACCTTGGCATATCTCGCCTTGTTTCTATGATCTGAGGTATGACTCCTGAAGAGGGGGCCCACTAGGGCCCAAGCCTGCCGGGAAAGCGGGATTGTCCGAAAGGGATACCGCTGACCCGGAACATAAGGGCAAAGGAAGGAACACGGGTGGGTTTTAGTCAGTAAGAGTCTGACACTCCCTTCCGCTCCGCCCAGAGCGTGAGGGGTCATTTGATGATTTCCCATACACAAAAAAAAAAAAAAAAAAGGTGTGACTCCTCTTTGGCTGCGACCGCGCCCCCCTCCTAGTGGTACATACCGAACTGGAAGTTCATCTTGTTGGGGCAGAGGTGGTAGCAGCCGGACAGCAGCCCCTCCATGCCCAGCGCCAGCCCCATGGAGTACAGCAGCCCGAAGTGCGGCGGCACGCCCATGTGCTGGCGGCAACGTTACATACATTATATATTGGCGACTTACAGTAAATGTATATTTTATTTTGTGAATTTTAACCATTTATTAGGGTTCCGTACCAAAATGGTATGGTGCGACTTCGTCTGTCTGTCTGTCTGTCTGTCACACCTGCTTATTTCAGCAACTACTTATGCTATCGACTTGAAATTTGGAACAGTTATAAAGAATGCTTATTCAACTTTATTGCAAATGAAAAAAATCCAAAAATATTTATATTTTCATTGCAAAAGGGGCCGGAGTGGGGGTCCAAAATTTTAAAGTGGGGTTACTAGGTCAAGTGACATATCATATGAAATGGCTTGATCTGCACATTTCAAAATATATTTTCATTTTATTTTATGTCTCACAGTTTTCGACATATAATGAAAAATATCCAAAAAAATACCATTCCCCCCTTATCTCCGAAGTTTGCGGAGCGAAAAATCTGAAATAATTAGAGTTGATAGGAATTGACCCAAATATGGCACTAAAATTAAAACGATGTTCCTAACTAGTACAGTTTATTCAAAATCATCAAAATTCCTTCACAAACAAACTTAGTTATGCGGTCCGGATTTTTTCACTTTATACGTCCAAAAATGATACGGAACCCTCGGTGCGCGAGTACGACTCGCACTTGGCCGGTTTATTATTTATTGATATCAGAACGACATAGGTACAGCCAATTACACTGATAAGTTATATACCATGTTAAAGCCATGTTATCTACTATTATATTTTGTATGTTTATCTTATTGTAATTAACTAAAAGAGACTAGCTGTCCCGGCCCGGCTTCGCGCGGGTAAAGTTAATTTAATTTAAGTTTTCATGGGTTTTCATTTTCTTGCGCGGAACTCTAATTACGTTTCAAAAAAAATATTGGCCTAAACTCCTTATAACAGCCGCTATCTGCCAGTGAAAGTCCCGTCAAAATCGGTGCAGCCGTTTCGGAAATTAACCGGAAAAGATAGACAATTTTATTTTTTTGTTATAAGCAGTGATCGGAAATTCGGTTGAGGAGTTCCCATGGCTAAAGTGTATTTTAACGATTTGGGCTCGTTGGATTTCTCTTGACAAGAACTGCAGACTTAGATGGTGTCCAGGGTCTCAGGTCTTCAACATAAAACTTATTTCAAAAACAATACCTGCGGCCGCCCCCTGTTCCTGAGCTGTCGGTGCCGCACCTGCGCCGTGAACAGCAGGCCCAGCAGCACGTAGCCCACGTTGGAGTACACGTGGTTGAAGTTGTAGTAGCATCCTCACCTGCGGCCGCCCCCTGTTCCTGAGCTGTCGGTGCCGCACCTGCGCCGTGAACAGCAGGCCCAGCAGCACGTAGCCCACGTTGGAGTACACGTGGTTGAAGTTGTAGTAGCATCCTCACCTGCGGCCGCCCCCTGTTCCTGAGCTGTCGGTGCCGCACCTGCGCCGTGAACAGCAGGCCCAGCAGCACGTAGCCCACGTTGGAGTACACGTGGTTGAAGTTGTAGTAGCATCCTCACCTGCGGCCGCCCCCTGTTCCTGAGCTGTCGGTGCCGCACCTGCGCCGTGAACAGCAGGCCCAGCAGCACGTAGCCCACGTTGGAGTACACGTGGTTGAAGTTGTAGTAGCATCCTCACCTGCGGCCGCCCCCTGTTCCTGAGCTGTCGGTGCCGCACCTGCGCCGTGAACAGCAGGCCCAGCAGCACGTAGCCCACGTTGGAGTACACGTGGTTGAAGTTGTAGTAGCATCCTCACCTGCGGCCGCCCCCTGTTCCTGAGCTGTCGGTGCCGCACCTGCGCCGTGAACAGCAGGCCCAGCAGCACGTAGCCCACGTTGGAGTACACGTGGTTGAAGTTGTAGTAGCATCCTCACCTGCGGCCGCCCCCTGTTCCTGAGCTGTCGGTGCCGCACCTGCGCCGTGAACAGCAGGCCCAGCAGCACGTAGCCCACGTTGGAGTACACGTGGTTGAAGTTGTAGTAGCATCCTCACCTGCGGCCGCCCCCTGTTCCTGAGCTGTCGGTGCCGCACCTGCGCCGTGAACAGCAGGCCCAGCAGCACGTAGCCCACGTTGGAGTACACGTGGTTGAAGTTGTAGTAGCATCCTCACCTGCGGCCGCCCCCTGTTCCTGAGCTGTCGGTGCCGCACCTGCGCCGTGAACAGCAGGCCCAGCAGCACGTAGCCCACGTTGGAGTACACGTGGTTGAAGTTGTAGTAGCATCCTCACCTGCGGCCGCCCCCTGTTCCTGAGCTGTCGGTGCCGCACCTGCGCCGTGAACAGCAGGCCCAGCAGCACGTAGCCCACGTTGGAGTACACGTGGTTGAAGTTGTAGTAGCATCCTCACCTGCGGCCGCCCCCTGTTCCTGAGCTGTCGGTGCCGCACCTGCGCCGTGAACAGCAGGCCCAGCAGCACGTAGCCCACGTTGGAGTACACGTGGTTGAAGTTGTAGTAGCATCCTCACCTGCGGCCGCCCCCTGTTCCTGAGCTGTCGGTGCCGCACCTGCGCCGTGAACAGCAGGCCCAGCAGCACGTAGCCCACGTTGGAGTACACGTGGTTGAAGTTGTAGTAGCATCCTCACCTGCGGCCGCCCCCTGTTCCTGAGCTGTCGGTGCCGCACCTGCGCCGTGAACAGCAGGCCCAGCAGCACGTAGCCCACGTTGGAGTACACGTGGTTGAAGTTGTAGTAGCATCCTCACCTGCGGCCGCCCCCTGTTCCTGAGCTGTCGGTGCCGCACCTGCGCCGTGAACAGCAGGCCCAGCAGCACGTAGCCCACGTTGGAGTACACGTGGTTGAAGTTGTAGTAGCATCCTCACCTGCGGCCGCCCCCTGTTCCTGAGCTGTCGGTGCCGCACCTGCGCCGTGAACAGCAGGCCCAGCAGCACGTAGCCCACGTTGGAGTACACGTGGTTGAAGTTGTAGTAGCATCCTCACCTGCGGCCGCCCCCTGTTCCTGAGCTGTCGGTGCCGCACCTGCGCCGTGAACAGCAGGCCCAGCAGCACGTAGCCCACGTTGGAGTACACGTGGTTGAAGTTGTAGTAGCATCCTCACCTGCGGCCGCCCCCTGTTCCTGAGCTGTCGGTGCCGCACCTGCGCCGTGAACAGCAGGCCCAGCAGCACGTAGCCCACGTTGGAGTACACGTGGTTGAAGTTGTAGTAGCATCCTCACCTGCGGCCGCCCCCTGTTCCTGAGCTGTCGGTGCCGCACCTGCGCCGTGAACAGCAGGCCCAGCAGCACGTAGCCCACGTTGGAGTACACGTGGTTGAAGTTGTAGTAGCATCCTCACCTGCGGCCGCCCCCTGTTCCTGAGCTGTCGGTGCCGCACCTGCGCCGTGAACAGCAGGCCCAGCAGCACGTAGCCCACGTTGGAGTACACGTGGTTGAAGTTGTAGTAGCATCCTCACCTGCGGCCGCCCCCTGTTCCTGAGCTGTCGGTGCCGCACCTGCGCCGTGAACAGCAGGCCCAGCAGCACGTAGCCCACGTTGGAGTACACGTGGTTGAAGTTGTAGTAGCATCCTCACCTGCGGCCGCCCCCTGTTCCTGAGCTGTCGGTGCCGCACCTGCGCCGTGAACAGCAGGCCCAGCAGCACGTAGCCCACGTTGGAGTACACGTGGTTGAAGTTGTAGTAGCATCCTCACCTGCGGCCGCCCCCTGTTCCTGAGCTGTCGGTGCCGCACCTGCGCCGTGAACAGCAGGCCCAGCAGCACGTAGCCCACGTTGGAGTACACGTGGTTGAAGTTGTAGTAGCATCCTCACCTGCGGCCGCCCCCTGTTCCTGAGCTGTCGGTGCCGCACCTGCGCCGTGAACAGCAGGCCCAGCAGCACGTAGCCCACGTTGGAGTACACGTGGTTGAAGTTGTAGTAGCATCCTCACCTGCGGCCGCCCCCTGTTCCTGAGCTGTCGGTGCCGCACCTGCGCCGTGAACAGCAGGCCCAGCAGCACGTAGCCCACGTTGGAGTACACGTGGTTGAAGTTGTAGTAGCATCCTCACCTGCGGCCGCCCCCTGTTCCTGAGCTGTCGGTGCCGCACCTGCGCCGTGAACAGCAGGCCCAGCAGCACGTAGCCCACGTTGGAGTACACGTGGTTGAAGTTGTAGTAGCATCCTCACCTGCGGCCGCCCCCTGTTCCTGAGCTGTCGGTGCCGCACCTGCGCCGTGAACAGCAGGCCCAGCAGCACGTAGCCCACGTTGGAGTACACGTGGTTGAAGTCGGCCAGCAGCCCCAGCGGGTGCGCGCACAGGAAGTTGTAGTAGCACAGGTCCTGGTCGCCCGTCGCGTACACCATCTGCGGGGGACGTTAGGCCACTGACAATTACGTCACCGTCATATAAAGAATAGTAGAGCTTTTTATGGAAGAGCTCGTCCGGTGATGTAGAGTCGATAACTTAGTCTTAGAGCATATAATCCTGGAGACAGTATAGCGGCACGGGGTCTCATCGGGAACAAAGGAACATTTGTTGAAATAACTCATAATAGATGGCGTTATATGTATCGATTTGTTATTGAAGTTTGTGTAAAATAAAGAACATGAAAAAATACATCATGAAAAATATTTGTTCAAATTTTGAAAAATCCTTTAAGCACGGCAAATGTATAGCCCGAAGATAGCCCGCGCTAAATCGGTCACATTTCTTTGTATGAGATGAGGCATCTGTACATATAGTATTATATTATCTGTGATAGCGGTGAATCACCGAATAAAATTTTACCACTTTTTGCGGGGGGCGAGGTGAACACGTATAGCACATTACGGAAATTTGACAATCACACACAGATACGGACTTACAGATTGTACTTAAATAAAACCATGTTGGTGCATAATTTAATTTGTACTTACATGTGATAGTCGTGATAGGAAATTCCATGGTTTCGCAGATTTAAAGCAGCAGACCGCCTTTTACAAAAGGAACCACACAATTAACCAATTTCAAAATGACAATACAAAATGACAGCTGTCGCGCATGACTTACTTTTTCTATGGCCAAATCGGTTATATGCCCAGTGATTTTTGGGGGAGGGGTTCACCCGGTTTTGGCAACTCCATATAAATAATATATACTCTGAGCAAGCGATGCCTCTGATATTGCAAATATCCACAATCAACAGAGACCACCTACCGTCAAATGGGTTACATGCATATTTACCACCCAATAACATAAAGCATGATTAGCTCACCCGTTGATAGGTGACCAGTAGCTGCACGACCGGTAGCGCGTAGACGACTGCTACAGTCAGCGCGCCCCAGAAGTACCTGCACCAAAATGTTGAAAGCCTTTAATTTAACCAGAGCGCCTAACATGTCAAAGTCAAAGTCAAAACATTTATTTCAATTAGACCATTTACAGGCACTTTTGAATAGTCAAGCAATAGTTGTCAGTCAGTTTGTCCGTTAGTTGAAGCTAGTTGTCCGTTCCAAAACGTAGATTCCTATGGAGAAGAACGGACAAGAAACTCCATGGTTACTCTTTTTCAACTAATTCAAATATACAATTTCTTTGTTTACATTTATGCCCTAATATGTTAGAACAATTTGAGATATTTTAAAAATTCCTTAGGATAAAAAATAAAATCAAAGGTAGGTACTAAAATAAAATCAAAATCAAAATCATCATGCGCGCCGCGACAAAATTTTGTCGACGCTTTTATCGTGCATTTGTCTCATAATCGCACGAGTAAGAGCGAGACAAAACAGTCGACAAAATTTGTCGCGGCGCGCATGTTAGCCCTACAGGGAAGTGGTGGATGCAATATTTTTAACCGGCTTCAAAAAAGGAGGTTCTGTATTCGTCCCGTATGTATGTATGTATGTATGTTTGTTCAAAGTTATCTAACGCGAGATAAAGAACTAAAAAGGGAAAAATAAACTTTTTTAACAAAAAATAACCCACTTCAAAAAGCCACTACAAAGAAAATAATAATTTTGGTTTCGGAAGTCGGTGGCAAAAAAAGCAAACAAAAACCAAAGCCACCGACTTCCGAAACCAAAATTATTATTTTCTTTGTAGTGGCTTTTTGAAGTCGGTTATTTTTTCGACATCTGTGGATGTGGATGCTGATATTTCAAAACTAACATCTGCCGATGCGGATGCGGATGTCAAGCTTTTTACAAGCTTTTATTTAACTTACCGTGTGTACCGGGCATAATCTTGCAACTGAATTTTAGACCAGAGGCCCTAGACAAGTTGCTTTTCTGTTAGCGTTCACGCCAAACGCTACGGACAAAATGTATGGAATTGACATTTGTGAGTCACGTGACTTTTAATGTCATTGCCATACATTTTGGACGTAGCGTTTGGCGTGAACGCTAACAGAAAAGCAACTTGTCTAGGGCCTCAGTTCCTCTCAACCGATTGAGCTGAAATAGCAGCAATGTAACACTAACGAATACCAATAATATTGCGGCAGCGGGGCAACCCGGCGGCGGCGTCATCTGCACGGCCTATCAGTGGCGAATGGTCCCTACAATACGATTCCTACCGGCTTCCCTTTGAAAAATAGCACACGCAGTATTGCTTCTATACTATTATAACATTTTTAAAAAGCCGTGTCTGTACATTGAACATATTCCAGAAAAAATAGTCGGGATAGGGTACTGGAACGTAACCATACCCGTTTTTTTTTTTTTTTTTTTTAATTTATGTCTGTTTGTGCGCGCATCACGCAAAAACTACTGAACGGATTTTGATGTGGTTTTCACAGTTCGATAGCTTGGGGTCCAACTTAAAATCTAAGCCACGTTTCATCTAATTCCGGTGGGATAAACTAGAGATATAGCTTGACCTCTTGGTAGTACTAGCCACCCTATACTACGGAGGTCATTTAAACTGGTATTTTCATTGTAGTCCACGCGGACGGAGTCGCGGGCAAAAGTCTAGTGTTTTCGCGATTATTACACATTATAATAAAACAAGTTTAAACGGATTAAATCGCGTATATTACAGATTTTTACAGAGTTTTCCTGACGTTTTGAACACTTTGCAGCGTTCGTGGTCGCATGACGACTGAGGTGGTAGGCGTCATGACAGCTAATTTAAAGAAAAAATATTCTCGATCTACCCGCACAAGATTTATTTTTAACCGACTTCAAAAAAGGAGGTTCTGTATTCGTCCCGTATGTATGTATGCATGTAAGTATGTATGTATGTATGTATGTATGTATGTTTGTATGTGCGCGATTTTCTCAAAAACTACTGATTCGATTTGGATGTGGTTTTCACTAACGTAGTCTACATACTTTCAGGAAGGTTTTTGTATATAATACATTATGTAATCATTCCTATGTACAAAGTTATAGGCATAAATGTACACACTCCGTAGAAGATTTACTGTTGAACGAATTCGTGAAAGTAATCTAACACGGGATAAAGAACTAAAAAGGGAAAAATAAAAAACTTTTTTAACAAAAAATAACCGACTTCAAAAATCCACTACAAAGAAAATAATTTTGGTTTCGGAAGTCGGTGGCAAAAAAAAGCAAACAAAAACCAAAGCCACCGACTTCCGAAACCAAAATTATTTTCTTTGTAGTGGATTTTTGAAGTCGGTTATTTTTTGTTAAAAAAGTTTTTTTAATCGATATATTCGAATCGTACTCGTTTCGATGCACACAATAATCGCTCACGGTGTTTCGATGTTTTGTAGTGCGGTGTGAAGTTTGGGACTTGAAGTCTAGTACTTTTATAAATTAGCTCATCGTGGCCAGGTTAGCATTTGTAGCTCCGGCTTACCTCCTACAAAAACAGATCCTTCGCCACTGCGTATAAGGGTTCCTTTTTCGTTTTGAGGTACAGAACCCTACAAAGGACAGTATTAGCTACGTCACCTGTCTGATCTCCTGGCGAAGGTGTCGGGCGGGGCTCGCGTCAGCTTCTGCACGGTCAGCGGGTGCGAGCGGGACCACTGCTCGTCCGCTGAATAAGAAGATAATCGCTTCAAAGTCAAAGTGAAAGCATTTATTTCAATAGGGATGTTAACTACTTTTTTTTATTGTGAATCTGTAAACTATTTGAAAAAAGACAATTAACACCAAAAAAACCGATGAAACATGTACAAAATTGGCAAAGTTATAAGCGTTTTAAAATGATTTGCTAGACACGGACGGCACTACCTACTAGTGACGTAACACCACCTACGTCCGCTTCGCGCGACAAAGACGGAGCGATACTCCCTCCAAAAACTTTAAAAGCGTCTGTTTTCCATTTTGTGATAAATTATTATTTTTGCTTTTACTTTTTTGTTGTGCCTATTCCTTCTTTGAAATAAAATAATTTATTTGTACTTTTTTAATAGTAGGCCACTACCGTATTAGACCACTTACAGGTGCTTTTGAATTGTCAAGGAGTCTGTCAGTTAGTAAACAAGATGAAGCTAGATGCTCGTTCCAAAACGTAGATTCCTATGGAGAAGAACGAGCAAGAAACTCCATGGTTACTCTTTTAAATCAAAATGTTACAATTCCATGATTACATTGTTTTCAAGGCGTGGTTATCACAAAAATATGTGAGCACAATGTAAAAGATGTGCATAAAAATAAAATATAAATCTAGAATCTTTGACCGCACGGTTGTCGCAGTGGCTGAGAGATTGGCTGCTGCACGACGTGTCGCGGGTTCGATTCCCGCATTGCACATAGGTCTGGCTGTTTGTGTATGTGAAATTTGTGTTTGTGAACGCACCCACGACACAGGAGAAATCCTAGTGTGGGGCAACGTTTTTATAACAAAAAAAAAAGATAAAAAAAAAAAAGAAGAAGTAATGAATAAATAAATAAAAGATACAACTCCAGATATTTGTCTTGCCAGTCTAGAGATGATAAATCCCGCTTATAAATCATGCTCAGTTAGAAAGAAAAGAAAGAAAATGCGTTTATTTACGTCGATATGACGCACATAAATAAAGTAGAAAAAAAAAACGGCCAAGTGCGAGTCGTACTCGCGTACCGAGGGTTCCGAATCAGTTTTGGACATATAAAGTGAAAAAAACGGGACCGCAAAACTAAGTTTGTTTGTGAAAGAATTTTGATGATTTTGAAAAAACTGTACTAGTTAGAAACATCGTTTTATTTTTGGTGCCATATTTGAGACAATTCCTATCAACTCTAATTATTTCAGATTTTTCACTCCGCAAACTTCGGAGATAAGGGGGGGGAATGGTATTTTTTCAGACATTTTTCGTCATATGTCGAAAACTGTGAGGTATAAAATTAAATAAAAATATATTTTGAAATATGCCGATCAAGCCCTTTCATATGATATGTCACTTGACCTAGTAACCCCACTTAGAAATTTTGGACCCCCACTTCGGCCCCTTTTGCAATGAAAATAAAAATATTTTTTTAATTTTTTCTTTTGCAATAAAGTTGGACAAGCATTTTTTATAACTGTTCCAAATTTCAAGTCGATAGCTTTAGTAGTTACTGAAATAAGCAGGTGTGACAGACAGACAGACAGACAGACAGACGAAGTCGCACCATAAGGGTTCCTTTTTTACCATTTTGGTACGGAACCCTAAAAAAAGACAAAAAAAACAAACTGCTAGGGAAAATATGCGTCACATCCCCGCAAAACGGCCATCGCTCAGCATGATGCTGTGACCCGTGCACGGAGCAGAGCCACAGAGCTGGTTTTCAGCGAGAATTTTAATTTATGAATAGGTGTGTTCGTTGTATTAGCTAGCTGATTAAAGAACACGAGCACCGTGCGCTACGCATGTTTGTATCCGCCTTTATTCGTCACTGTCACACACTAAACTAAAACGCTATACATAAATCATCGATTGATCTTGAAATTCGTTCCAAACAAAAAAAAAAAACCGGCCAAGTGCGAGTCGTACTCGCGCACCGAGGGTTCCGTATCAGTTTTGGACGTATAAAGTGAAAAAATCCGGACCGCATAACTAAGTTTGTTTGTGAAGGAATTTTGATGATTTTGAAAAAACTGTACTAGTTAGGAACATCGTTTTATTTTTGGTGCAATATTTGGGTCAATTCCTATCAACTCTAATTATTTCAGATTTTTCGCTCCGCAAACTTCGGAGATAAGGGGGGGGGGGGGAGGGAATGGTATTTTTTCAGACATTTTTCATCATATGTCGAAAACTGTGAGACAAAAAAAAATGAAAATATATTTTGAAATGTGCAAATCAAGCCCTTTCATATGATATGTCACCTAGTAACCCCACTCTGAAATTTCGGACCCCAACTCTGGCCCCTTTTGCAATGAAAATAAAAATATTTTTGGACTTTTATCATTGGCAATAAAGTTGGGTAAGCATTATTTATAACTGTTCCAAATTTAAAATCGATAGCTTTATATCGATTATCGCTTTATATTGATATCGATTATATATTAAAATCGATAGTTGCTGAAATAATCAGTTGTGACAGACAGACAGACAGACGAATTCGCACCATAAGGGTTCCTTTTTTACTATTTTGGTACGGAACCCTAAAAATAGGCTTTATGTTTTAGTTAGGTTTAGATTTGTAGTTAGTAAAAAAATTAAAAGGGTACAATTGCCGCCCCTTGAATCATGGATAATCCTGATGCAAGGGGAGGCAATTGTACCTCACCTGTATTTGCGCCTGTTTAGAACACCCCTAATCATAAATAATCATCAGTCCATACCTTCGGGCTCGTCGGTGTCGTGCAGTATGGGGGCGGCCTCGCTGGCGGCGCTCGCGTCGCCCGACGTGGACGCTTGCACGATCGGCTCCGATTCCACTATGGTCACCGTTTCTGTTCACAAATTGATAACTTAACTGGTAGTTAAGGTGAGGGGATAAGATTTGAAGTTCTTCATCAATCTGTCTTCTTTTTGCGTGTTAATGGCTATACTATACTTTTTTATTTATCTATTAAATAGTTTTCGAGCGGTACGTGGCCAGTTTGGTCCTCTATCAATAAATAAATTGGCGATTGATTGATAACCAGATCTTATGTCAATCAGTCAAATCAATTAGTGATTGATAATTATAATGAGATGTTTTGTTCGCAATTAATCAGTGTTTGGTGGATAATGTCCTAATGTCTTCAATTTCACGTGATTGTTTGGTTGGTATAAGTTCAGAAAGTAACAACCTACTGCCCACTGTCTGCAGAATACGATCGACACAAGAGAAAAAACAAACCCGAATATTAAACTTTAAATAAGGGCCTTATCACACCAGCGCGCCCACCACGTACTCGCGGTACGAGTTCGTCGCTGTTACTTACTACTACTCACCGGTACAGCTCGAGGTGCAGGCCACCAGCGCCACGATGACCAGCAGCGCGACCACGCACACCAGCGCCAGCGTCACCAGCGCGCCCACCACGTACTCGCGGTACGAGATCGTCGCGATCACACGGAACCTACAGAAATACAGAACGGTGTTCTAAGTTCCTATAACTTTTCACAGTTCTATAGCTTGAAGTCCAACTCAAAAGCTAAGCCACGTTTCATGTAATTCCGGTGGGACAAATCAGAGACACAGCTTGACCTCTTGGTAGTACTAGCCGCCCTACATTACGGAGGTCATTTAAACTGGTCATGCATTTCATTGTAGCCTATGCGGACAGAGTCGCGGGCAAAAGGTTAGTACTGTTATAAAATTGTAAAAAAGCCGTGTCTGTACACTGAAGATATTAAAAAAAAAATACAGTCGTACACGGCTTGTCAGGCATAGATTACTGTAATAGTAGCGACAAAAAGTCACATAGGTGATGGACACGACGCTCTACGAAACCGAAGCTAGCCGATTATCTCTTTCTAGAGCTCGATGTGTGATATTTTTGCCGGGTACTGTACAAGTGTCGACGATATAGTCGCGACATCAAGCAAACGCGGCAGAAATTAGATCCTCACCTGAAGCTCTTCATCCTGTTGTCGCTCCACAGCGAGGGGTGGGCAGAGCCGGCGCCCGTGCAATCATCGTCGTTCTCCTTCACTATGAACACTATGTAGAACCCCGTCGGAAACATTGATTGCTGCAACAAATACACGCTCATCCGCCTAGCCGTTTTAAGGCGCCAATATACGACTTTTAAAGATTTTAAACTGAAGACCACGTCTAAACGAGTAGTGTTAATGATTTGAAAAAAATATATGGTCAACTAGAGCCTTTTCTTAATAATTTGATATGAGTATATTTTAGATTACGTATATCTATGTACTAGTGTAATTAATTTGTAAAGTTAGGTCTAACGCGTTCAAGAAAGTGAAGATCATGCAAAAAATATTGAGCGTATTTTTATGAAACCTTCACCATTTTAAAGATAATTTAATTATCTGACTTTTAGTAAGAGTGTTTTGTAAAATATCAAATAATCGTTAATAAATAGTAGATTGTAGCACCGAGCGCAAAGTGAGTTATTAATGCACGAGTGCATTGTTCACTCACTTCAGCAAGGTGCGTAATCTACTTTTCTTTCAACTACCTACCTACCGTGATATAATATACCTACTCAAAATAAAAATAAAAACTCAAGTTAATAATAACAAAGGTTTTTTTCACCAAGTCGATTTTATTCAGTCGTTTATTTTCAAAGTCGAAGTCGAAGTCGATATCGAAGTCGAAGTTGAAGTTGAAGTCGATGTCGATAGTCGAAGTCGATAGTCGATAGTCGATAGTTGATAGTCGAAGTCGATAGTCGGTAGTAGATAGTCGATAGTCGATAGTCGAAGTCGATAGTCGATAGTCGAAGTCGATAGTCGATAGTCGAAGTCGATAGTCGATAGTCGATAGTCGATAGTCGAAGTCGATAGTCGATCGTCGAAGTCGATAGTCGATAGTCGAAGTCGATAGTCGAAGTCGATAGTCGATAGTCGATAGTCGAAGTCGATAGTCGAAGTCGATAGTCGATAGTCGATAGTCGATAGTCGAAGTCGATAGTCGATAGTCGATAGTCGATAGTCGAAGTCGATAGTCGATAGTCGATAGTCGAAGTCGATAGTCGATAGTCGATAGTCGATAGTCGAAGTCGATAGTCGAAGTCGATAGTCGATAGTCGATAGTCGAAGTCGATAGTCGATAGTCGATAGTCGATAGTCGATAGTCGATAGTCGAAGTCGATAGTCGATAGTCGATAGTCGAAGTCGATAGTCGATAGTCGATAGTCGAAGTCGATAGTCGATAGTCGAAGTCGATAGTCGATAGTCGATAGTCGAAGTCGATAGTCGATAGTCGATAGTCGATAGTCGATAGTCGATAGTCGATAGTCGATAGTCGAAGTCGATAGTCGATCGTCGAAGTCGATAGTCGATAGTCGATAGTCGATAGTCGATAGTCGAAGTCGATAGTCGAAGTCGATAGTCGATAGTCGATAGTCGATAGTCGAAGTCGATAGTCGAAGTCGATAGTCGATAGTCGATAGTCGAAGTCGATAGTCGATAGTCGATAGTCGATAGTCGATAGTCGATAGTCGATAGTCGATAGTCGATAGTTGATAGTCGAAGTCGATAGTCGATAGTAGATAGTCGATAGTCGATCGTCGAAGTCGATAGTCGATAGTCCATAGTCGATAGTCGAAGTCGATAGTCGATAGTCGAAGTCGATAGTCGATAGTCGATAGTCGATAGTCGAAGTCGATAGTCGATAGTCGAAGTCGATAGTCGGTAGTCGATAGTCGATAGTCGATAGTCGATAGTCGAAGTCGATAGTCGATAGTCGAAGTCGATAGTCGATAGTCGAAGTCGATAGTCGAAGTCGATAGTCGATAGTCGATAGTCGATAGTCGAAGTCGATAGTCGATAGTCGAAGTCGATAGTCGAAGTCGATAGTCGATAGTCGATAGTCGGTAGTCGATAGTCGATAGTCGGTAGTCGATAGTCACTAGTCACTACTCACTAGTCAATAATTGTCAGTCAGTTTGTCCGTTAGTTGAACGTTCTAAAATCTAGATCTATTCCTAATAACAAAACAGTGCATTAATGTAAAAACAGTGCAATAATGAGATTTCATATAACATTACTGCACTGTTTTCGTTCTAAGCAGAAATGACGTCCTTTGTGATCAGTTTTGTACTGATTAATGATAGCATTACTGCATAGTTGGAAGAAAAACAAATAATGCGTCTAATTCGGCACAGCGTGCTCCTTGATAGGCGAGTCGTATTGCTCGGTGGACGTATGTCGCGTTGCTTGAGCTCAGCGCAGAACACTCAAGCTATACCATCCAAATCACTCAAGGCCGTTGGCCATTAGTAGAGCCTTAATGAGGCTTTGGTCGGCTTCCAGTCTGTTTACTCGTGGTTTGATATCAATATAAGGTCTTACTTTATTTCTCAAATATTTTAGGGGGTAAATCTATAGGTTCCAAACTCAGATCATAGAAACAAGGAGATATGCCATCATAGCAAATTAGTACGGGAACTGTCGCCACTTTTAGTACATTTTTCAACACAATTACAAGCGCCCCTCGTGAATATAAAGATCTCCCACGCATTAAACATTCCACACACCCTCAATCTAACACTGTTAATCGTCACTCAACACTAGCACTAAACTAAAACACTGTATTTATATCATCGATCGTGTTCGGTTCGTCGCCAGCGTGTACATTTTATATACGGTCAATGTGACCGTATCAAAGCGTCAATTTTAGTAGCGCCTTGGCACATCTCCCTTGTTTCTATGATCTGAGGTTCCAAAGATACTTAGGTATAAGTTTTTTTTTAAATATCATTTTTTTTTACGTTTTCAAAATTAATTCAAATAATTGCATAAAACCTTTATTCCTTTTTTTTTTACGTTTTCAAAATTAATTAAAATAATTGCATAAAACCTTTATTCCTTTTTAACCGACTTCAAAAAAGGAGGTTCTGTATTTGTCCCGTATGTATGTATGTATGTATGTATGTATGTATGTATGTATGTATGTATGTATGTTTGTATGTGCGCGATTTTCTCAAAAACTACTGATTCGATTTGGATGGGGTTTTCACTAATGTAATCTACATACTTTGAGGAAGGTTTTAGTATATAATACATTAGGTAATCATTCCTATGTACAAAGTTATATGCATATAATGTACTCACTACGTAGAAGATTTACTGTTGAACGAAGTCGTCAAAGTAATCTAACGCGAGATAAAGAACTAAAAAGGGTAAAATAAAAACTTTTTTAACAAAAAATAACCGACTTCAAAAAGCCACTACAAAGAAAATAAAAATTTTTTTGATTATATGAATGGCACCTATATGTAAACAAGTCATTCATAATCATAGAGGAATAAAAGTTTTATTAGACTACACTACGCCGAGAGTTTGTGTTCCTTAGCCTATTGCCCCATAGGCAAAGGCACCTTTTCTGCCAAAAAATATTAAGAAGGAATGCCTCACCGTCAACGTGATGCCCCCCTTGCTCATCATGGTGAGGTGGTATCCCTTGTACAGCGCCTCCTTGTCGCTGTCGAACACGGGGCACTGGAACAACTCTTGATATTATAAAATGTATTGTAAATCACACGACTTAAAGTCCTAATTTAAATGACAAGTTTTTTGCTGTGAGTAGTTGTACAGTACGCGGCAGAAAATATAACACATCGAGCTATAGAAAGATAATCGGCTAGCTTCGGCTTTGTAGAGCGTCATCTCTGTCGCACGAAGCACTAACAGTCCGGTATCTAACAAACAAGTCAGCGACAAAACGTCGCATAGGTGTGAGTGACGGATACGACGCTCTACAAAGCCTAAGCTAGCCGAAATTATCTGTTTCTCAAACTGTGTAATATTTACTGTGTGTGTAATATTTACTGTGTGTGTAATATTTACTGTGTGTGTAATATTTACTGTGTGTGTAATATTTACTGTGTGTGTAATATTTACCGTGTGTGTAATGTTTACTGCGTACTACTGTTATATCTTACCGAGTTGTTCTGTATAGAGACTGTAGCACACAAGTTGTCGTCTGAGTCAATCACTAGGATCACGCTCTTAGGAATCGTGTAGTTAAATCTGTAACAAATTATTCTCATAAGTAGGGATGTTACGAATATTCGCATTCGCATTCGCTTATGCGAATGATTCGCATCATTTTAAATATTCGCATCGACATTCGCATTCGCATCAAGCGATGCGAATATTTTGCAAATGCGAATGTGTACAAGTCGTGTTGTGTCTCGCCCTGCGGCCGCACGGTTGGTCGATCCTCGCACGCGCAGAAGGCGCAGGCAGGCATCACGTGTTTCATTCGACCAATAGAAAGCGTTTCGTTCTCGCTGCTAACGGGGCAAACTAACTAAGCAAGTTAGTTTGCCTTGTTAGTGTTGTCAGTCAGTTTAAGTAAATAAAAAAGTTGGTAGTTTGTGAGTTTAGAATTCTGTTGAGCTATTTTGACAGCTTTTCCCATGACACCGGGAAAGAAAAGTGAAATATGGCGATTTTTTACGATAGATATCGATCAAGACCACGCGAAGTGCAAATTTTGTGAGAAAAATTACTTAAAAAAAATCTTTTATGTTATTTTGTAATGTTATTCCCAAACATTCGCATTCGCACATTCGCATCGCGAACATTCGCATTCGCATTCGCGAATGTGAAAAATATGACATTCGTAACATCCCTGCTCATAAGCAATATTATGATAAGCATAACATGGCTTTAACATGTTTAAAATTCACAAAAATATACATTTATAATGATGGTGATATCATATCAATGTACTTAATTGCAAAGTTATAGGCATCCAAACGTGAGATGTTGATGGAATTCCCGTCAAATGATAAATTATATTTTATTTTGTAAATAGGTTAAAATTGTTAAAAATAACACTTTTACACGTCAAATATTTTTTTAAGCTAGATGAGGTCGGTTTTTACTATATGACTACCTTTGAGAAGAAACACCGAAACAAACTCAAAGATTAATGTCTCTTTTAAGATCCAGACAATTACGATAAATTGTGTAAGAACCATGCAGATTAGTCTGAAATGGCTTTTAGAGGAAAGAGTCATACAGATTTGTACAGATCTAATCAAAAACCGTTGCATAAAGAGCTCACCGTGAGGACATCTCGATAGGACCTCGTTTGGTGACATTCCACGGATGCTGATCGAACGAGAAGAAGTAGTACTTCGGGGAGCTCGGCGTCACGTTCAACGGTAACTCCTGCAATCACAGCTGCTTTCAACGGTTGTTCGAAAGTCCGACCAAGTATAGGTACCGGCACCAGTCATGAACACAAACGTCAATCTATACTACACACATCAAAAGTATCTAGGGATCAACATATATTTTTGCAATAACTTTTCTCCTGATTGATATTAATTAAAATTTTCTTTAAGGATTCATCAAATAAAGTGTTTTCGTTTGTCACAGTAACGATAAACCAAGTCACCTTTGCATTAATAAAGAAATTTGCCATTTTCCTAATAAAGGGATTTTTGACATTTGAACCACTAACATTAAAGTTCGAAAAAAAGACTGAAATAACAGTTTTCTTTAAAATTTTATTGGGTAACTTAAACAATTAATAATCCGTGTTTCTACCGCGAACACTAACAACACAAGAACATCGGTTTGGCATACTCAAAATGAGTTCATCCAAATCACGCTGTGGAATGGCAGCCCATGTTCGTTGCAACAACAAAAAAAGGTCTTCTTGCGACTGGATACCCTCCATATTCGGCAGAGCTCTTCTCTGTAGCATATCCCATGCATGCTCAATCGGGTTCAAGTCTGGCGACTGAGCAGGCCAGGGCAGGACATTGATGTTAGCTGCGGCGAGAGTCTGTCTTACAACTCTTGCGGTGTGCGGTCGTGCATTATCATGCATTAACTGAAATAAGGGACCGATTTGCACTTGTAGAGGAACGATGACGTCTGATACAATCGTCTCAGCATAAATTTGAGCGTTGAGGTTGCCTCTGATCCAAATCAACTCAGTTCTTCCGCCGATCCAAATACCCGCCCATACCATGATGGTTCCACCACTATAAGGATGGACTTCCTGGCAGGATTTTAATCGCTGTTGGCGTCCAGGGATTCTCCAGTGTCGTATACGTCTTGTATCCGGTCTCATACCAAAACGAGACTCATCAGAAAAGCACACGAAACGCCATTGTTCTTCTGCCCAATTTCTGTGTTCAAGAGCCCATTGATATCGAATCCTACGATTGTGCATTGCTATAGGTGGTACCCGTAGCGGTCTTCGGGAATGAAGGTTCACTTCATGCAAGCGGTTTCTGACTGTTTGGTCGCTAATTAAGTTCCCTGAAGAGTGATGAAGCCTCACGGCTAACATCATGGCGGTTATTGTTGGAGCTCTTCGAGTTAAGATTTGAATGTATCGGTCTTGTCTCCGTGTGGTGCAGCGATACCGTCCTCCATGGCGCTCAGCCACGGTACCAGTGCTTCGGTAACGTGTCCAAAGTCGACTGATAACACTCTGACTTGTATTCGGAGCTAAAGCTACAGTACGTTGCCGGGAACCAGCTTCTATCATTCCCACGGCTCTGAGCATTTCTTCCCTGCTTAAATGACGTCGCCGCTCCATAATAACGTTGGTTTTAATCAGTAGTAGGGAAACAGTAGCACTAATAATGTCTTCAATGCGTTGTATGTTTTTATAGGGAAAATATTGACAGCTTATTTTCATCTTTTACTCGAATTTGATTGAGAGTTCCTGATTCAAATTATGAAATGCACCAAAAAGGATCCATATAAATTTATAAAATCATAAATTTATTACAAAGCCACATCTCAATCTCAAGAAATCCGCATAAAAATGCTTGATCCCTAGACACTTTTGATGTGTGTATCTAATACTATACTAATATTATAAATGCGAAAGGTTGGATAAATGGATGGATAGATAGATGGATTGATGGATCACGCCAGAACGGCTGAATGGATCTGGATGAAATTTGGCACAGAGATAGATTATAGTCTGGAATAGCACATAGGCTACTTTTTATCCCGAAAAACGCGGGCATAGCCGCGGGCGGAAGCTAGTAGAAAATAAATAAATTGTCAAGAATTAGCACTTTGCCCGCGACTCTGTATATGTGACCTGCGAATGTGTGCATTTTTTTCGGGATAAAAAATAGCTTGTTACTCGCAGATAATGTAGAGCTTTCTATATGTGAAAGAATATTTAAAATCGGTTAAGTAGTTTTTGAGTTTATCCTACTAATATTATAAATGCGACAGTTTGTGAGGAAGGATGTATGTATGGATGTTTGTTACTCTTTCACGCAAAAACTAGTGAACGGATTTTGATGAAACTTTACAGTAATATAGCTTATACATCAGATTAACACATAGGCTTACTTTTTATCCCAAAAACGCCGCCGAAGCCGTGGGCGGAAGCTAGTTAGGTATAAATGTGAACAGGAGAGAGACGTACCTTATTAACGTCGACGTAGAAGTCAGTGACTCGCCTCAGCTTGATGCTCACTGACACGTTTTTCGGGTTTGTCGTCGTTATTTGTATCATTGGACGGTTCTCTGTCTTTATGTCTGCAAAAAGAGAAGCTCAAAGAATCTACATTGCCCTGGCAGGCTGCCTTTTATTAAGCGGATTGTCCACTAGCAATAAAATTTGCGGAAGTTGACTTGCGCAAGCGACTTCTCGAACAACAAGTCAACTTGCGCGAGCGTTTACACGTTGGAAGTCGCTTGCGCAAGTCAACTTCCACAAATTTTATTGCTAGTGGACACTTCTCATGAGACGCTTTGTCCATCTGCCGTTTAAAGGTGGACTTCCATGTAGATAATATCATATCTTGAACATAGATGGCGCTACTGCATACTACGAGTGATTACCATCTATGAGCAGATGGCTACACTTATGGTCCGGTGTCAGACGGACAACAAAGTGATCCTATAAGGGTTCCGATTTTCCTTTTGAGGTACGGAACCCTAAAAACGACAAGGAACCTCTGGTTCCTTGGTTGCCGGCAGAAGAAGAAAGAAAGAGAAAGGTAGACGTATATTCGTTGAACCCATATCAGCAGAGAAAAAGAGAACGAGAGAGAAATGACACATTTGGAACAGCGAAGTCGGGAGCGTTACTTCTGCATAAGGAATTTCGTTCCAAAGAATAGATAGATAGTGACTAGAACGAAAGCATTTAAAGCAGTACTGACCTGGTCCAGCGTCATGAGGACACAGCGTCCGCGCCATATCCGAGAACAGGAGCGCGCCGTTCTGTGTCTGCACGAGGAGTGGTAGCTCCCACGACGATACGCCTAGACAAGGGAAGTATGGCTAAAGGCTACAGTACTTAAGTTCTCTGTCTCTCATATTACTACTCTAATAAAAGAGACAGACACCGACGCTTCACCAAGAGCGCTTTGTTTCAACCTTTTAGATACAGACGCGAAACACAACAATTCATTCAGCGCATCAGCGCATCAAAGATTTTTCTAAAGCTTTCGACTGAGTACATCATAATAAATTGAACAGAAAATTGGCACGTAATAGAACAGGAAACAACGATTTCGATATTTTGAGTCTTTATTGCATTTATAAAACTAAAACAGTCGTACTGTAAAGTAACAGAGTATAATGTTAAGCTAAGCGTGTTCTAAGATTAGGAAGCGCTATGGGCGTCCCGCAGGGTTCCATTCTAGGTCCAATCAAGTTTCTACTCACACCCTTTACCCTTTTAACCATGATCTTCGAACTTACCCTTCTGTTGTGTAGCGGTCACGAAGATGGGGTTGTCAACGGTGAGCGTCTCATTGGTCGACACGTGCACGCGGGTAGGGTACCCGTGCCACAGTTCAGATTCCTGTGACAATAATAAGTTGTTAAAATATTGTTATTATGTACATACACATGATAGCGCTGGCAAATTAAAGTGTAGTCTAATTGACTAAATTCATACAAAATGACGGCGGCAGATTTTACATTGTATAAGAAATCGGAATACTTTGTTTATGTCTAGCTTATTTAATAAGTTACTAATATTTACAATTTACATTATTTAAAAAGTGTAATGAATTTACAATCGATTATTATGCACAAATGAATTATTTTTAATAACCAAAAGAATTATAAGACATACGCCACCGGAAGTTTTTGCTTTGTGACGTTGTATCGTTCGTAAAACTTATAAAAAGGCTCGCTCTACTCAGAGAGCGCGCAGTATTTGATTGTATGTTGAACTGTGAGCATCGAAAAGTGTTATTGTGTGTAATTGTATAATAAAAGGTGTATTCAAAATTTAAAGGCTGACCGTTATTATTTGAGAACCTCGAGCTCTCCAGCTCTTACATACATATTGAATGTATTTATGTAATGTCCCGAAACCCGGGACAATTTTCATCCCGGAAAAATTGTTGTTGTAAGGAAGTCTCCAGTTATCGTCTCTGTTCCTCGAAGTTTAGGTGAATTAGTAACTACCTATTCCGAGTACTGGTAATTTAATTATACATACCTCATAGAAATCCATGATCTGTTCCGTAGTGTCATTGACGAACACATTGATCCTTGTGTCATATTTGTATCTGAAATACAATACAGTTGAAGAGTTTAAAATAAGACAATATTATTTTATTATGATAAAAGAAGATTGGAAGTATCCATGGCCATCCAAGGCCATGACAAAAATGGCAGTGAAGATGGATAGTGTTGTATGGACAAAATAATAATTATTAAGTTTCTAAAACCCAAAATATTATAACTTATTGTCACTCGCTAGGGCCATCAATAATTTCACAAATGTGGACCCACCTTAACAGGAATAGTGCACTAACACAAGGACACAATAATAAAATGCTCTATTTATTTATTAGAACGGAACTAAGTAAAGTTGTTTATAAACACTTATTTTTATACAGACTTTTACAACTACAGTTAATGCGCTGAAAAATCCTAGTTTTTAGGGTTCCGTACCAAAATGGTAAAAAAGGAACCCTTATGGTGCGACTTCGTCTGTCTGTCTGTCGGTCTGTCTGTCACACCTGCTTATTTTAGCAACTACTCATACTATCGACTTGAAATTTGGAACAGTTATAAAGAATGCTTGTTCAACTTTAATGCAAATAAAAAAAAACCAAAAATATTTTTATTTTCATTGCAAAAGGGGCCGGAGTGGGGGTCCAAAATATTAAAGTAGGGTTACTAGGTCAATTGACATATCATATGAAAGGGCTTGATCTGCACATTTCAAAATATATTTTTGTTTTATTTTATGTCTCACAGTTTTCGACATATGATGAAAAATGTCCAAAAAAATACCATTCCCCCCCCCCTTATCTCCGAAGTTAGCGGGGCGAAAAATCTGAAATAATTAGAGTTGATAGGAATTGACCCAAATATGGCACCAAAAATAAAACGATGTTCCTGACTAGTACAGTTTTTTCAAAATTCCTTCACAAACAAACTTAGTTATGCGGTCCGGATTTTTTCGCTTTATACGTCCAAAAATGATACGGAACCCTCGGTGCGCGAGTATGACTCGCACTTGGCCGGTTTTTTTTTTATAGAGATTACTAATTAGTAATCTCTATAAAAAAAGTGATTAGTAATTACTAATCACATTTTTGAATGCTTAAATTTTTCATAAATACAATTTTGGCATTGTTCTTTGTCTATCCCGGAATTGTGGAATATTTTCGATACAAGAATGCATTACATATAAGCCAACACCTAAACTTTAGGTGATTAATGTGATTATGCATCCAATTATCCTCTACTGATTAGACTTATCAAATGTTTTGAAAGTCAAGTATTTATTGAATGTAAGATTAGGGCAGGAAAAAAGTATTTATTGTTCTGAAAAAATCTTAAAATACTGCTACTTTCCAGTATAATATTTTTTATCATTTGAGGAAAATCACTGTCCATATCTATACTATACTAATACCAATTTAATTTAATAATTTTTATTTCAGACAGAGTCCATAGTAACAATTTACTTATTATCTAATGTTAGTAGGTACAAATTACACGTGTAGAAGGATTGACAGTAAGCTTTAAAAAGCGTTACTAAAATAATGCTGAAGAATTTGTTTGTTTAAACGCGCAAATCTCTGGAACTATCAGTCGGATTCGAAAAATGCTTTTTGTATAATATAGCCAGATTCATGAGGAATAGTATAGGCTATATAACATCACGCAGTCACGCTACAACCCTTAGGAGCCGAGCAATGGGGTGAAACTGCGGGGAACAGCTAGTACCTTACAATCAATTTGGAGTCAGCACAGCATGTCCATTGAGGAAAACGATAACACACAAATTAGTAGATAAATAATGATTTTACAATTAGTACAGGAAAGGGAAATAATACAATATTAATTAATAGGTCAGTAATTTAAATAAGTATAGAAGGATAATTTCATTAAGATTATTCCATGTATTACTGAACTTTTCTAGAATTATAATAAAAAACCCGCCCAAGTGCGAGTCGTACTCGCGCACCGAGGGTTCCGTATCAGTTTTGGACATATAAAGTGAAAAAAACCGGATCGCAAAACTAAGTATGTTTGTTAAGGAATATTGATGATTTTTAAAAAACTGTACTAGTTAGGAACATCGTTTTATTTTTGGTGCCATATTTGGGTCAATTCCTATCAACTCTAATTATTTCAGATTTTTCACTCCGCAAACTTCGGAGATAAGGGGGGGGAATGGTATTTTTTCAGACACTTTTTATCATATGTCGAAAACTGTGAGACATAAAATTAAATAAAAATATTTTTTGAAATGTGCAGATCAAGCCCTTTCATATGATATGTCACTTGACCTAGTAACCCCACTTTGAAATTTTGGACCCCCACTCCGGCCCCTTTTGCAATGAAAATAAAATATATATTTTTTTTTTTCATTTGCAATAAAGTTGGACAAGCATTTTTTATAACTGTTCCAAATTTCAAGTCGATAGCATTAGTAGTTGCTGAAATAAGCAGGTGTGACAGACAGACAGACAAAGTCGCTCCATAAGGGTTCCTTTTTTACCATTCTGGTACGGAACCCTAAAAATATATGATCATGTAGCTTACAAGATACTTTACACAAATATGAAATAAAAACACTTTCGTCGTATAGTTTAGTAAGACTATGTTCTTGGGGACCGTCGAATTGTCAGTGTCAAAAATGTCGAGCCTTCACAGTTATTTTATTTAATTACCCACAAAAATTTGAGATAAATATTTAATCAATGGATGAATGTAAAGCCGGAAATACATGTTGGCCGAGCGTTGTCGAGTGAAGGCCAATACCAACTTGTAGATGGTATATTTGCCTTGTCTTGCTATCGCTCGGTGTCACTTGACTAGTTGGTTGAGTATAGACAAGCGCCAACGTGTATAAACCTCATTTGATGTAGCTTGCCACGATTTGCAATCACTCGCGATCACTTGCCTCACTTCGGAGTGGTGTCGGTTTTTCTGCACAAATCAAAGGCGCTCGCGCGCGCTCGTACAATAGTGTTCACATGTTTGTCCGCTCGCTATTATGTGGTTGACGTCAAACTTGCCGAAGGTGTAGACAGTAGCGCTTGCCTTGTGTCAATTTGTCTAGGCTCGCGTTGGTCTAAGCTCGGCCAACATGTATTGCAGGCTTAACAAATAAGATACTAATACCACGGGGTCTCATCAGGAACAAAGTAACATTTGTTGAAATAACTCATAATAGATGGCGTTATATGTATCGATTTGTTATTGAAGTTTGTGTAAAATTGAGAACATGAAAAAATACATCATGAAAAATATTTGTTCAAATTTTGAAAAATGCTTTAAGCACGGAAAAATGTATAGCCCGAAGATAGCCCGCGCTAAATCGGTCACATTTCTTTGTATGAGATGAGGCATCTGTACGTATAGTATTATATTATCTGTGCTAATACATTCCTATAGATAAAATCTAAATAAGCATAGAACGCGCTTACTTACGCATCAAGGCACACCACACCTACATTTTATCGCACTATCAAACTCGGGCTCGGGGGAATTCCCGTAATTAGGTACCTACTACAAGACAAGTACCGTACTAAGTATCGGTAAAATTAAAGAATAAAACATTTTAATTATTAATTTATTTATACAAATCAGAAGTTTATCAGTAATATAGGTCAATATACGTATAAAACAGCACTATTTCCAACGAAAAACATATTTTACGTCGATTTGCAAGACATAGTTTGATTTTTGAAAACGTAAACAAATTATTCTAGTTATAATCTACTTACGTATCATAGATGAAGTTTCTTCCAGATTTGTTTTGGTTTGCACAAAGCACTGTCGAGATTAACAAAGTACAGAAGATAATTCTAAACATATTTTTAAATTAATTAAATTTACGTAAATATCTTTTCATTTCACAACATCAACAGTAGTTTGACAGTACAGTATTTTTTTTATAGTGAAAGAAGACTTTTCAAGTGTAGACTCTTTGATGTGTAGACTGTGAATTTTTAAATAGAGTTATTTTTATTTCACCATGAAATACAATAAGTAAAACCAAACTACTGATTTATATCAGTTTAAAATAAATAACTTTTTTACAATATCAAGCGTTTTAAGATAGTGTCATGTTTCATTTCTTTATCTAAAAGGAATTCTATTTCAAATTGCGTGCAACTATAAAGAGGCTTTTTACGTCCATAGACCAAATGTATATTGTTTACGTCAATCAAATCTGATCAAATCGTTATGATGACGTTTGATAACCTGACAATTATACTTTCGTTCAGAAACATCTATAAGTTCATAAAACGTTCGAACAATCAGAGACAATTTACTTGTCCTTCCATCCAAAAAAATAAAACAGCCAAGTGCATGTTGGACAGATTCCGACGTTCCGTAGCAAGGAAACGCTTCCAATGAAAATTGTGCAAGTGTGGCAGGCTACGCAAACATTTGAACACATTCCAACTTTGAACGCTTTGATGTTCGCTAAAAAACCAATACCGCATATGGCAAATATTACAAATCTTTGTTCAAAGAACACATAAAAGTCCCATGCCACACATTACAATCAAAGAAGTGTTCAAATGTTTGAAGCTGTATCTGGTGCTGGCTTTAGGGCCTGTGCACACCACGTTTTTTAAACGCGCCGTCGACGCGCGTTTGTAGCGTTACAGACGCGATGCGCACGCAAGTCAGACGCAGCCTGTAGACCTCTGAACCTGAAGGATAAAAGCGCGCCGTCGACGCGAGTTTTAGAAACGCGCGTCGACGCACGGCGCGCTCAAAAAATGTGGTGTGCACAGGCCCTTAGGTCTGGCGCCGCCGCCGGCAATAGCCACATGCGCCTCTTGGAGGGAGCCTTGCGGAGTGGTTATAGCAAGAAGATTAAATAGGTATATATTTAATATTCTTGGGTAATAGTGTACGAATCGGAACAATTATCTATGGAATTTTTGTCGAACAACTAGAAACAAGCCTAACTCTACTCTTTGGTTCTCGACTCGACCTCGGAGGTCGAGTAGAGAACCAAAGAGTAGAGTATAGTAATAAACCAAACGAGAACAGACCAATGATCTAGGTACACTTTGCCAAGGATAAATAAATTGAAAATGGCGTCGTTTAGCCGACCAAATGAATCAAAGAATAAATTTTTCAATTAATTCAATTTAGCAATTCGACATTTTACAACAAAACCTTGAAAACAAAACAATTTTACTGGTTAACGCGTGTTTTGCCCTTACTAAACAAGTGAGGAAACTGTTGAGTTCAAGTGAAACCAGAAATGGTGCTATATGTTTTGTCAGAGTGATAACATTAATGTTTACATGAGTTCGGCGCGGGGCATATTGGTAAAATGTTACCGACAGTGGAGGAGACGCGAGGGTACGACTTCCAGGACCCTGAGAATGTGGAAAAGTGGCGTGGTGTGTTTATAAATCCGCTTCGGAAGGTAAGCGCGACGATGTTTGGTATCATGTCTTAATGTTTGCGAAATATCGATGGAATTCTCAATTAGCGTTCGTATAGACGGTATTAGAGCCTTCTAATCTCCAATAAATTAGTTTGCTGAAGTTTTGTAGCTCAAAGTCTAGGCCAGATGTTAGTAAACTTGTGTTTTCGTGATAGCGTTCGTAGTGGTTATTTTCAAGGTTCCTGATAGCTTATCAAACAGAATCAGTAGTATTCTGATCGTAAACGATCGCATTCTCATTGTAACTTGTTTAATAGCGCGGAATTGCTTCAAAACGTGAAATAGTGTAAACACCAACATCAAAGTAAATTCTATGATGTTGTCTTTGTAATAAAACATTTTTATTAAAGATATTTTGTTAAGTTAATATTTTAGAAATCCTAATCTACTATTAAAAATAACTGGAAGCAACTACTTATTTATTTTATTATTGAAAAAAATATTTTCATAGTAATTATTAAATAACATTGAATATTATGTGCAAACCTCACCTTGAGCTCTGCCTACATGTTAATTAATAATTTTCCAATATATGTAGAAAGTACCCTTAGCTGTAAGATCAATCGTAGCTTATACCACAGAAGAAGTTTAATCTCCCGTCTT
Organism: Thalpophila matura; assembly: GCA_948465475.1. Lineage (NCBI taxonomy): Eukaryota > Metazoa > Arthropoda > Insecta > Lepidoptera > Noctuidae > Thalpophila > Thalpophila matura. Next base: position 8,597,997 of record OX419205.1, on the reverse strand, counting down.
TGATTGTTTTCTAATACAAAAACACTAAGGGCCAAGTTCACCAACAAAATAACAGTCCGATTAATTGAAAACGGCTGTATAACATATCTTTGCTATTCAAAAAGTCATGTTAAACGGTCGTTTTTAATTTAACTGACTGTACTACTGATAGGTCTTTAAAAATAAGATAAAGGTTTCTAAATGACTTTTTTATTTAGATGCATATTTAGTGAACTAGAACCTTCGAAAGTCGTTAACAATCAACACACGTCAATACCTTTTTGAAATATTCACTATTTTCAGTTTTGAGTTTTGACAACCGCAAAAATACCTTTGTACCATAATAATATTATGAAATACAAATTTATATTTGCGGTCAGAAGACTGCAATACTTCTTACTACGGAACCCTAGACTGTGCGTGATCCGACACGCTCTTGCCCGGGTTTTTAATAGCACTTAGTGTATTTTGTTGTTTTTGGTGATAGGTACTATTTGTTATATTTTTTATGCTTGCTAGTGATCCTTAAGATCTCTATAACATCAATCGACATCTAACCGTGAAAACCTGTAATTGGCTCAATGTAACCTATTCAATTTATATTGCCTTTATGTATAGCTGTTGGTTTTCCTTCAGGTAAATAAGTAAAAGTCGCTAAATTGGCAACAATGGTCTAGGGATGCTAAAGCTTCCAATTACCCCATGCCCCCTTAGGTGCTGGAGCACGAACACCCGACGCTGACAGCCGAGGAGAGCGCGCTGCAGTATGTGGAGTCTCTGTGTCTGCGACTGCTGGCCCTGCTATGTGCCGTGCCATCGCCGCTTACCGTTCAGGTCAGTTTTACACTAGTCATATAGTCTTACAATAGAAGTACAGTACCGAGTTTGAGAAACAGATAGTCAACCAGCTTCATAGTGTCGTATCGGGTATCGGTCACTCAAGCCGTGTCTCCTGCGCCCTGTTTTCGTGTTCGACGAACATCGAACAGTGAACAGTGAACGATGGTCTACGTGTTTTGAGTGTTTTTATTCGTCAAAACACGTAGACCACGCCCCTTTCTCGTTCACTGTTCACTGTTCGATTTTCGTCGAACACGAAAACAGGGCGCAGGAGACACGGCTTCACTCGTCCTATGTGACAATGCGTTGCTGGCAGTTTGTGATTGTATGGGCGACGAAACTGAAGTGGAAAATATTATATGATTAAAAATATTTTCAGCGTTTATATGTGTACCGTTAGACTATAATCTATCTTGCGAAATTGTAAACTGTCGAATGATTGTGAACCGAAACATACTGCTTACGATTTAACGCATTATTTTTCGATAGATTATAATGTATCGAAGTGAAACCGTCAAATTGTGAAATGGCATGCGACGGAACGCACCTTGCGCGCTGATTGGTTGAATGTCATGCACCCCGCGCCGCCTTATGGGACAGTTTACAAACAGGGCTGATATTATTATTATGTAAATGTGTTTTGTCGCCAACGCTAATGCCTCCGCCACATTGGGCGTGCGCGTCCTTCGAGCGTGTGAACGACGCGAACGCCGCGTGCGTGAACGTTCGCGTCATTCACACGCTCGAGGGACGCGCACGCCCAATGTGGGGTAGGCGTAAGTCGGAAGGGGAGACTCGAAATGAGGGTGTTTTGGTTGTAAAGTGCAGCTATTGTTCGCAGGACGTGGAGGAGCGAGTGGCGCGAACGTTCCCCACGCCGCTGGACAAGTGGGCCATCACGGAGGCGCGCGACCTCGTCACCATCAAGCGCCGCAAGCCCATGATCCCCTGCGACAAGCTGCACCACCTGCTGCAGAAGGTAACTCACCATTTGCCTAGCCTTCTTCAAAGACAAAGCATTTATTCCAATTAGACCACACAGCCGGCCTAGCATGACCACGATAGAAACGGGTTTTGTCTACATAGAAATAGACAAAGTGACAGATTGTAGAAACATTTCTACGTTTTATGAATGAAACGGTAGAAATGTTTCTACAATCTGTCACTTTGTCTATTTCTATGTAGACAAAACCCCTATGGTTGGTATGGTTAGGTTAGGTATGGTTGCCAGGGCCTAAAATACAAAAGCCGGACTCGGCGGTATATTAGGCCGAACATTTTGCCATAAAAGCCAGGCATATCTTTTTTATAGCCAAACGTACATTTTTAAAAGCCATTTTTTGGAAATATTTTGCTTTGCCTCGCTCGCTCTGCAGGCGTTAAGCCCGTCACAGACGTAGCTATAATATATATTAATATGAATCATAGCAAGGCATATTACGATATATTTTCTATATAAATTTTCGAGTGACCACACAGGCAGCTATATATTTCTATGACGTCACGGTCACCAATACATTATACCGATATATTAATATATCTTATAGCTACGTTTGTGACGGGCTTTATGTGTGACTGCTTTGCACTGACAAAGAGCCTAACAAAAGCCGGACAGGCCGAACTCGTAAATATTTGACGGGATACGACCGTAAAAAGTTAAACCATGTCTGGCTAAAATCGGACGCCTGGCAAACGCATATGTCATTTCGATGACAATGCCATAATGTGGTACCATGGAGATGGTCTCATGATGAAGCTGGGAGATGACTATAGGAACTCGTCAACTACATAACTCCGTCGTGTTTGGGCTCGTTGGATTTGTCTTGACAAGTACTGTAGACCTAGATGATGTCCAGGGTCTCACGATGGAGCTGGGAAGTGGTTATTTTAAAAGCTTGTTTGAAAAAAATATTTTTGACATAAAACTTATTTCATTTTCTCTTCAGTGTTATTATGTGATCACTTTAAACGCGTGTACCCCCACAGGAGGTGCTCCTATACAAGATCGACGTGTCAGTCTCGCAGTTCATCACGGCGGTGCTGGAGTTCATGAGCAGCGACATCCTGCGGCTGGCCGGCAACTACGTCAAGAAGATCTCGCAGAAGTCCGGATACGAGACCATCACCTGCCGAGACATCAAGACCGCCATGTGCGCTGACAAGGTGAACTATGCATTCATCATCCGCCTAGCCTTTTCCCAAACTAGATTGGGGTCGGCTTCCAGTCTAATAAGTTACGGCTGAATATCAATATTTTACGTGGAGCGACTGCCATCTGACCTCCACAACACATTATTAGGTAATACCGGTATTCGAATGTTAGACCAGTTGTCAGACTTTCGGGCTTCTGACTACCCGTAACGACTGTCAAAGGTATTCCTATGACAACCGCGACCGACTGTTTAACGTGCTCTCCGAGGCACGGAGGGGTCTCGATGTGTTAAGAACGGTCATCCATCCAAGAACTGACCGCGGCAAGCGCAGCTTAACCTCGCAGATCGATTGATCAGCGCGGTTGTCACTTAGCCACGAGCCCCTCCCAAGGTGAATGCATTACTTTTTGTAATGCTCCTGGTCATGCGATAATAAGTCACCCCTATGACCTGTTAGGAAGTGAAACTCATTAGCCCCCCCCCCCCCCTCCCGGCCTCTCCGTTTATAATCACATGAAAATTAATTATAATAAATTACACGAAAAATTCATCTATTAATTTAAACATTTATCACTTATCACTGTATTAACCAGATTATTGTTTTATCCCCGAGGTTTCTGGTATTGCAAAAGTTCTATAGCATAAGCATAAGCATAATCGGCCTATAATGTTCCCACTGCTGGGACACAGGCCTCTCTGTGAGAGGGAGTGGGCCGTAGTCCACCACGCGGGCCCAGTGCGGGTTGGTGGACGTCACATGTCTTCGAATTTTTGGTTCTAGGATATGCCGGTTTCCTCACGATGTTTTCCTTCACCGTTAAAGCAAGTGATAATTAATTTCTAATACGCACATGACTTTGAAAAGTCAGCGGTGCGTGCCTCGGGATCGAACTCGGACCCACTAGGCTATCACTGCATTTCCAGTCTATTTTGCACTGCAAGTCTATAGCGGAACGCGGTTATAATTAGTGATGACCTGTAGTAATCGCAATGGTACCGTGTGGTCCCCAGGTGCTGCTGGACATGTTCTACCAGGAGTCGGAGCTGGCGTCATCAGAGTCGGCTGGCACGGAGCGCCGCGGGCGGCGGGGCTCCCTGTCGTACGCGGAGCTGGTGCGGGACCTGCTCACCGACGAGAAGCACTTCCTGCGCGACCTCAACCTCATCATCCGCGTGTTCAAGGACGAGCTCGAGAAGATCCTGGACAGGGACAGCCGGGTGAGTGGACAGGGACATTAGCGCACTACAGGTAGCTCGTTGTCCTACGAGCTGGTGCGAGACCTGCTCACCGACGAGAAGCACTTCCTGCGCGACCTCAACCTCATCATCCGCGTGTTCAAGGACGAGCTCGAGAAGATCCTGGACAGGGACAGCCGGGTGAGTGGACAGGGACATTAGCGCACTACAGGTAGCTCGTTGTCCTACGAGCTGGTGCGAGACCTGCTCACCGACGAGAAGCACTTCCTGCGCGACCTCAACCTCATCATCCGCGTGTTCAAGGACGAGCTCGAGAAGATCCTGGACAGGGACAGCCGGGTGAGTGGACAGGGACATTAGCGCACTACAGGTAGCTCGTTGTCCTACGAGCTGGTGCGAGACCTGCTCACCGACGAGAAGCACTTCCTGCGCGACCTCAACCTCATCGACCTCAACCCCCTGCCCCCTCTCACCCCCTAACGCCTTACCCCTTTTACCCTATTATCCCTCTACCTTCCACTTAACCCCTTTTACCCCCCTTACCCTTTACCCCTGTTACCCCCTTACCTTTTAACACTGTTACCCTCTTACCCCCTTATCCCCCCTAACCCTCTTCTAATTTTCTATGATAGGCCAATATCACCTTGTTTCTATGATCTGGGGTCTAACACGTGTGTTCGGTCGCAGGCGATCTCTCTGATCTTCGGCAACATAGTGGACATCTACGAGCTGACGGTGACGCTGCTGGGCAACCTGGAGGACGCCATGGAGATGTCGCAGGACTCGCCCACGCCCTACATCGGCAGCTGCTTCGAAGGTACGTGTGCTAAATTGTCTACTGTCAAATCTTTTGGCAAAGCCGCTCTAGGCACACAGCAACTTTTTTATTTTTAATACCCTTTATTTTTTTTATTCATTTGGTCTGTGTGTCTATCTGTGTTGTGCCAAATAAATGTTTATCCTTTCATTTTTTCTTTCATCAGTAGTGGATCCAGGTGGAGGGGCTAGGGTACTAAAGCCCCTCCAAAATCTTAAGTTCTTAATTCATTTGGCTTCATTTGGCTTAATTTTTCATGAATGTAATTGAGTAGCGTACAATAAAAAAACACATTCATGAAAAATTAAGTCAAATACCCTCGGGCGTGCCTTCTAGGCACGCCACTGCTGATAAGCCCTCAGACCCCCAAATCATATCTGATGAGCCTTCAGACCCTCCAAATCATATCTAATGAGCCTTCAGATCCCCAAATCATATCTGATTAGCCATCAGCCCCCCCCCCCCCCCCTATCATATCTCATGAGCCTCCCCCCAAAATCATATCTGATGAGCCATCAGCCCCACCCCCTGTCATATCTCATGAGCCCCCCCCCCCCAAATCATATCTGATGAGCCCTCAGGCGGACCGCTGGGTTAGAGGCTCACAACATAGCCTGATAACTGACGGTGTATTGTTCTATTGCTCCTCAGAGCTGGCGGAGGTGGAAGAGTTCCGCGCGTACGTGCGCTACGCGAACATCGTGACGCGCAAGGAGTCTCGTGAAGCCCTCCAGAGCATCGTCGACGACCCCGTGGTAAGCTGTCTCTGTTATGTAGCCACCTCCGATCATAGAAACAAGGAGATATGCCGTCATAGCAAATTAGTACGGGAACAACTGTCGCCGGTTTTAGAACATTTTTCGACACAATTACAAGCGCTCCTTGAGAATAAAAAGATCTCCCACACATTAAAAATTCCGCACACCCTCAATCTGACACTGTTAATCGTCACTTAATACTAGCACTAAACTAAAACACTATCGGCCGTACCACAAAATATAAACATCTGTTCAACACACGTTCAACACGAATGCTAGGCAACAATAATAGGCACTTGTTTTAGCACTAACTTATCTAAAACAAGTGTGTATTATTTTTGGTAGCATTCGTGTTTAACAGATGTTTATCTTTTTTGTGGTAAGGCCTTATATGTTTATCATAGATAGCGTGTACTTTTTATATACGGTCAATGTGACCGTATGAAAGCGTCAAGCTCAATAGCGCCTTGGCACATCTCCCTTGTTTCTATGATCTGAGGTAGCCACATCATTTCGGAACGTGCCTGCAAAGGCGGGACTCTTCGCACGACCGAAGCTGTCCGGAAACACCCGATGACACCCGAACTCTCGCTAGCACGCCACCGACCGCCGCGCGCCCGAAATAGTTGAAAATAAGAAAAAACACTACCTACTCTGTTCATGACTCGTGTGAAAGTATTGTTACGGCGTCCATCCCATCGATTTGGTGTAATACAGGGTAAAATTAAAACCAGTGCGGATATTTTAGGAGGTGAAAGTACTCATGAATACGATCAACTTTTATTATGGGACCGACACTGAAATATGAAAAAAAAAATTAGCTGTTCCATACATTTTGATCGTGTTGTAGTGCATTTTTGTAGGGAACAGCTGATTTTTTTTTTCATATTTTATTGTAGGTCCCATGATAAAAGTTGATCATATTCATGAGTACTTTCACCTCCTAAAATATCCGCACTGGTTTTAATTTTACCCTGTATTTAAGACGACCCGTAAACACTTGCTATGTCAATACTCGGCTAACTGTATTACCCCCATAATTATTCACAAATGAGTTGAGTTCTCGAACGTACAATGTACATAAACTCATACGAATATAAACATTGTAAGTATAAGAATACGGTTCATATTCATATAAGCGGACTAGACTTTTGCCCGCGACTCCGTCCGCGCGGACTACGATGAAATAACCAGTTTAAATGATCTCCCTAATGTAGGGTGGCTACTTGGCTAGTACTACCAAGAGGTCAAACTGTATTATCCCACCGGAATTAGATGAAACGTGGCTTGGATTTTAAGTTGGTTTTGGAATATCTTCAATGTACAGACACGGCTTTTTTACAATTTTATAATAGTACTAGACTTTTGCCCGCGACTTCGTCCGCGTGGACTACAATGACTTGACCAGTTTAAATGACCTCCATAGTTTAGAGTGTCTAGTACTACCAAGAGGTCAAGCTGTATCTCTGGTTTATCCCACCAGAATTATATGAAACGTGGCTTAGATTTTAAGTTGGACCCCAAGCTATTGAACTGTGAAAACCACATCAAAATCCGTTCAGTACTTTTTGCGTGATGCGCGCACAAACAGACAAAAAATATCTTTTGAATATAATCGTTTTTATTTATTGATAAAATTATATTTATTATTTTGAAGCAAACTAAAAACTACCTTATGACCTTGTATTAAAGTCTAAATCAAATTGCTTACTGGCTTAAACATCTAATATAAATTCGAGAAATTTCGACGCTACTCGATTAGGGATGCGACGTATCCATGAAAACATTTCGTTATCTATAAAATAATAAACGGGATGTTTCAGAAATGTATGTACTTTATGTACCTATAAACTACATTATTTATTTATTCATATTTATATATTTGCTTTCATGCACATCACACAATTTACAGTAATAAATTATTGTCAGCTTCAGTACTTTTTGGGTATAGTTACGTCCCAGTACCCTATCCTGACTATTTTTTCTGGAATATCTTCAATGTACAGACACAGCTTGTTTACAATTTTACAATAGTATAGATAGATAGATACAGTAATGTTTTTGTCCAGTTATCGGAGCGCCTCGACACGGCGGGGCACGGCTTCCGCCTGGCCGTCAAGTACTGCCTGCCCAAGTTACTCCTGGCGCCCGTCGCGCACGTGTTCCTGTACCACAACTACGTGCTGGCTCTACTGCAGATCGCACCCGCTTCTGAGGACAGGGAGAGCTTCAAGCAGGTCAGTGGGGTCAAATTTGGACGAGACGTCATTTTGGTGCAAAGGTCATTTTGGGATGTGAGGACAGTTTGGGGCGTGAGGTCATTTTGGGATATAGGTCAATTTGGGACGTGGGATGTTTTATAATCTGGGGTCAATTTGGGATAGGGCCATATTCGGATAGGATTTATGGGTCATTTTGGAGGTCTTGGAGTCGAATCAATGTTGGGATACCTGCCCAAGTTACTCCTAGCACCCGTCGCACACGCGTTCCTGTACCACAACTACGTGCTGGCATTACTACAGATCGCGCCCGCTTCTGAAGACAGGGAGAGCTTCAAACAGGTCAGTGGACCGTGGGGTCAATTTGGGGCGTGAGGTCAATTTGGAGCGTGAGGTTATTTTGGGCCGTAAGGTCAAAGTCAAAGTCAAAGTCAAAACATTTATTTCAATTAGACCATTTACAGGCACTTTTGAATAGTCAAGCAATAGTTGTCAGTCAGTTTGTCCGTTAGTTGAAGCTAGTTGTCCGTTCCAAAACGTAGATTCCTATGGAGAAGAACGGACAAGAAACTCCATGGTTACTCTTTTTCAACTAATTCAACTATACAATTTCTTTGTTTACATTTATGCCCTAATATGTGAGAGCAATGTGAGATATTTTAAAAATCCCTTAATAAAATCAAAGGTAGGTACTAAAATAAAATAAAAATCATTTAAAACTGTAAAATGTCAAAATATTGCTTGAGCAGTCAAGAGATGACCAGTATCGACTGACAGCGCCCGTTCACGGACATGACGCGTGCATCAGCACCGTTTAACTCAACCATTTTGGAGGGAATCGAACGATCCAATACACACGCCACCATCAGCGGTACATTAAAGCGAGCATGACATGCCCTCAACTGTCATACTACAATCAGCTTAAAACATTGTAAATATCTACATGGTACTCACATTCACAAATCTCAAAGAAATTTACTTAAATATACAAAAATAATGTTATTTATAACTATACAAGAGAAACCAGCTTACTTAGAAACGAACAATTAATTCATGACAATCTCTGGACTGATTACCTATAAATGTCAGAAGAATAATAAAATTTACAAAGTCATAAAGGGGAACTTCAAGAGCAGTTATTAACTCCGATTATATGAGTCTAAGTGGTTGTGGAGCAGGACCAGCATTAAGCCAAGCATCTTTATCAGCAATATAATCTTCTAGTTTATAATATGCTTGCCTACAAAGTGTGCGTTTTATACAATCTTTGAATATATTCTCATTTAATTGGAGAACGTTGGGAGGTAGTTTATTATAAAATTTTATACAGTACCCCATAAAAGATGTATGTACTTTCGATAATCTGTAGCGTGGTTGAACTAGTTTGTTCCCATCTCGAGTATTATAATGGTGTCTTTCACATCTTTTACTAAATAGATGTAGATTTTTCCTAACATACATTATGTTTTCGTAAATGTATTGGCAAGGCACCGTCATGGGTCATTTCGGGTCGTGAGGTCAATTTGGGGCATGAGGTTAAATTGGGACGCGAGGTCAATTTGGGGCATGGGGTCATTTTGGGACGTGAGGTCAATTTGGGACGTGGGGTATTTTGGGACGTAGGGCGTTTTGGGACGTGAGACATTTTGAGAAGTGGGACGTTTTGGAATCTGAAGTCAATTTGGGACAGGGCCATATTCGTATGATAGGATTTATGGGTAATTTTGGGTGTCTTAGAGTCCAATCAATGTTGGGATACCTACTTGTAAATTTTAATTAGGGTCACATTGGTTATGGGGTGATCCCAACTGGACCTGTTTACCAAAGATCAATATTAAAGTATAGAGGTCATTGCCAAGGGGTCCCAACGAGGTTAAGTTTGACATGACAACATTATGGGTCACTTAGCTTGATTCAATATTGGGTTATTGATCGTATATGGGTCACAATACTCACAATATAACCGTGTTAAAAAAAATACTGTTATTTTCTCAGATCATAGAAACAAGGAGATGTGCCAAGGCGCTATCGAGCTTGATGCCTGATCTTGAGCAAATTGCTCATATTAAAAACGTACGCGCTGGCGACGAACCGAACACGATCGATGATATAAATAGTGTTTTAGTTTAGTGCTAGTGTTGAGTGACTATTAACAGTGTTAGATTGAGGGTGTGCGGAATGTTCAATGCATGGGAGATCTTTTTATTCACAAGGAGCTTAATTATGCGCGTAATTGTGTCGAAAAATGTACTAAAAGTGGCATCAGTTGTTCCCGTACTTATTTGCTATGGTGGCATATCTCCTTGTTTCTATGATCTGAGGTTATTTCCAACTATGCCTTGTATTAAGGTGGATCCGTCAATGTTGCGCGCAAAATTCAAAATATGAGTTTCTTGCAAATCGCAGTGCTGTTTTATATTGTATGTTGATCCAAATTCAATTCGCGGCAATTATGAGTCGTAATGATTCGTAATCGTAATGTTTTCACGAACTAAACGTATCTTCCTCAAATATAATTTCGGCGCTATATTGACACTATACACGCAAATAATACAGTCGCGTCTCCATCTGAATTTCAATGTGGCGAAGAAGTATATTAATTTGTGAATATACCTACTTAATTCGATAAAATACTGTCAAATTGCTTTTGGTTTTGCACGAAATATCAATAAACTCAGCTTATCCACTGCTGGGCATTGACCTCTGCTGATCAAAGAGGCGGCTTGTGTCCCAGCAGTGGGAAAATAATAGGCTGATTATGCTATGCTTATGCAAGATTTCCATTGTTTCCGTTTTGTGTCAAAGCCATTTGAACATAATATAACAACTACTAACAATACTAACACGAAATTAAAAGCTTGTAAAATCGTAATTGGTAAAAAAACTTGTTTTTTTTTAGGTTCCGTACCTCAAAAGGAAAAACGGAACCCTTATAGGATCACTTTGTTGTCCGTCTGTCATGACCATGAGTGGAGCCATCTGCTCATAGATGGCGCCATTAGAAGTATGCAATAGCGCCATCTATGATCAAGATATATGTCTACCATGATGTAATAGCGGCATAGATGGCGCTGTTGCATATTTTGGAACCCTCAGGGCGCGAGTCGTACTCGCACTTGTCCGGTTCTTTTATTATCAAATAAATGTTATTACAGATTACACCCGCGTCTGAAGACAGGGAGAGCTTTAAACAGGTCAGTTGGGTCATTCCGAGGTCTTGGGGTCATAAGGGTCATAACCCAGTATTGTGTCACTCGCTATTGGCTCATTCTGGTGTCTTGGCTCCTTTCTAGGGTCATTGTTATTTGTAAATGTCTTATAGAACGGCAGTATACTGGGTGTCAGTTTAGTTAGTCGAAATACGAAAAGGGGTCATTATACTCATCATTATGAACAACTTTCACTATAGGACCAACTATGAAATAGCGAAAAAAAAATCATGTTCCATACATTTTCTTGAGTTATGTGAACATAAATGTATGAAACAGCTGATTTTTTTTCACCATTTCAGGATTGGTCCCATAGACCCATAGTAAAAGTTGTTCATCTTCATATTTCGACTGACTAAAATTGCACCCCGTATATTACACATCGAGCTTTCGAAAGATAATCGGCTAGCTTCGGATTTGTAGAGCGTCATCTCTGTCGCACGAAGCACTAACAGTCCGGTATCTAATAAACAAGTCGGCGACAAAACGCCACATACGTATGAGTGACGGATACGACGCTTTACAAAGCCGAAGCTAGCCGATTATCTCCTTCTCTAACTCTATGTGTAATATTTACTGCCCGGTTTAGTAGTTAGTAATTAATACGATGTTTCGGCGGCAGGTGGAGTGCAATCTACATCCGATCAAAAAGTTGTTGATAAAGGCGCTGGGAAACGGACCAAAGATGTGAGTATCATCAATCATTACAGTACTATAGTTCGTAAAATATACCTTGATCTCTGTGACAGATGTCAAATACATACATTTTTAGTTAATTTTGACATTATTACAGAGATCAAGCTATATTTTACGAACTATAACTTAACCGATTTCTTAAATAATATGAATGTTTTTGTGATTTTTAAAAATGTCAAAGAGTCAAGGCCATGTTTAGCTTATTTTGTTGTCTATCAGTGGCGAAGGGTCCCTACAGTACGATTAATACCAGTTTCCCTTTGAAAAATAGCACAGGCAGTATTGCCAAATATTTATAACTAACTTTTCGTGGCCAGGTAAGCATTTGTAACTCCGGCTTACCTCTTACAAAAATTGGCACTTCGCCACTGTTGTCTATACTAATATTATAAAGCTGAAGAGTTTGTTTGTTTGAACCCGCTAAACTCTGAACTACCAGTCGGATTCGAAAAAAAATGTATATGATAGCCAGATTAATGAGGAATATTATAGGCTATTTAACATCACGGTACGACCCTTAGGAGCCGAGCAACGGGGATTAGTGTCCGACCGAAACCAAAACTTTCATATAATGCGCCTGCCAGACTATGCTCCTTGCGCTGCTCATCGCTATGCTCCTCGCGCTGCCGTGATTTGCCGCGATGTTGCCCTCTGCCGGACGAGACGAGAGAGAGAGAGAGAGGACGAGGAGCATGACGTGTGGCATGACGAGTAATGTTGCCACACTATGTCTCTGCCTCCTTTCCTCGCTACTTCCCATGCCACTCGTCGAGTGTGTGGCAGGCGCATAAGGTTATAATATGACCTTATATGGAAGTTTCGGTTATAATGACCTTATATGGTAGTTTTGGTTATAATGACCTTATATGGTAGTTTTGGTTATAATGACCTTATATGGAAGTTTCGGTTATAATATGACCTTATATGGAAATTTCGGTTATAATGACCTTATATGGTAGTTTTGGTTATAATGACCTTATATGGTAGTTTTGGTTATAATGACCTTATATGGAAGTTTCGGTTATAATATGACCTTATATGGAAGTTTCGGTTATAATATGTATATTATGGAAGTTTCGGTTTCGATCGTTAACGGGGGTGAAATCGCGGGGCAATGTTAGTCATTTATAATAATGTACCGCCAAAATTGTGTTAACTGGTGCTAACCACTGCTTTAGCAGATTTGAATGCCTCTGGCTTGACGTAAAAACTAAAAGATCTATTATATTAATTAAAACGAAAGTTGTTGCGGGTGCTACAGGGATGCCACGTTACGTATGGCGAGCCGGGCGCGAAGACAGCTGGCCATAGAGAAGTGCAACGAACTAGCGCGCATCGTGGACAACTGGGACAACCGCGACATCGGACAGTGCTGCAACGAGTTCATCAGAGGTACGCGTCCTATACGTGACTGTTGAAGTATTCAGTATTAGATCTGGCCATAGACAAGTGCAACGAACTGCCTAAGCCGTCTGATATGTGTGAAAACCATGTACGACAAAAATGTTGGCCTTAAATAGTTCTACAAAAAAGTCCGCGACAGCATATATCTAACTTTTATATAATGTGCAACAAAAATAACAAACAAATATGTAATGTTGAACTGGACACATTATCGATAAAATATTAATCCTTATCAAAATAAGTAGTTTTGTCGTCACAAGTATTTAATGGTGATGATTTTTGCAGTTTACAGTATGTTATTTAGACGAATAGCTTCAGAGATAACGATGTAATCAACGATTTATTTATTTGGGAGATTGCTTCATAGGAGTGAATTTCGCGTGACTCTATTCTAAAGATAAACTAAACTTTACCTGTGCGAAGCCGGGGCGGGTCAGCTAGTATTTAATATCGTGTAATATTGTTTGCGACAGAGGACACGCTGTCAAAAATCGGTCCGGGCAAGCGCATAGCGGAGCGACGAGCGTACCTGTTCGACGGACTACTGCTACTGTGCAAGCCTATCACCAGCATCGTGAGTAATTCACACTTACAATAAGCAACAATATATATTACACGTCGAGGTTTAAAAAAAGATAATCGGCTAGCTTCGGCTTTGTAGAGCGTCATCTCTGTCGCACGAAGCACAAAGGCTGGGGCCGCACTGGTTAGGCGACACCAACACGACGGCGATTTCGTGACAACAAACTCATATAAACATAATCGTCCTCGTAGAGCGAAAAGTCATTAAGTCGAAAAATCGTGTTTTGACATAATGAGAGTTAATGTTAAACTTTAACGCTCATTATCTCAAAACACGATTTTTCGACTTAACGCTCTACAATATCGGTGGCCGCACTGCAGTAACGACAAGCAAAATTTATTTTTTCATATCGTCGCTGTCGCCGTACCACTGCGGCTCCAGCCTACAGTCCGGTATCTAATATAATAAACAAGTCAGCGACAAAACGTCACATAGATATGAGTGACGGATACGACGCTCTACAAAGCAGAAGCTAGCCGATTACCTTTTCCCAAACTCACTGTGTAATGTTTACTGCCGCGTATTGCATAACTCGCGCCAAAAAAGAAGCGAACCTAAAAAGGCGGCACTAATCATTCCCTCTTACTCGCACGTTATTGCTGTCTTTACTCGCACACGTCGGGTGTGAGTAAAGACAGCAATAACGTGCGAGCAAGAGGGAATTATTAGTGCCGCCATTTTTAATTCGTTTCTTTACTGGCTCGGGTTATACAGGGTTATTAGGGTAAAACACTAACAACCTCTCAGACTCTATTACTCTATATTACTAACATCATAAACAACAACTTTTAATTTGTTCTATGACTTTTTACAAAACCTAATACATTTACCAAAAATTTACTTTCAAGTTTTTGTTGTATACTACCTATCGGACACGTTTTAGATCTGTATTTTGTAGTGAATAACTACGTAACGTTGCGAGAAACCAATAATATTTTTAATTTTCTATGAAAATAAAATCTGATGAATTATTAAAAGTCATAGAACAAAAGTTGTTGTTTATGATGTCAGTGACATAGTCCTGAGAGGATGTTAGTGTTTTTCCAATAACCCTGTATAAACAGTTAGATCGTCGTGAGCTTGTGTATTGTGAGCGTTTGCACATGTGTACAATGACGTCAGATCGGGGCGCAGGTGGTGAACAGCGGGGGGGGAGGGGGGGGCGCGGGCGGCGCGCAGCAGCTCAAGCTCAAGGAGAAGCTGCACATCCGCAAGCTGGAGCTCGTCGACAGGCCAGACACTGAAGGTAATATCAAGGGTCATTTTTGGGGCGAAGGGTAATTTTTCGGGTTTAGGTAATTTTTGGGGTTTGGGGTAATTTTGCGGGCGATGGGTAATTTTTGGGGCGTGGGTCATATTTGGGGCGAAGGGTAATTTTTAGGGCGATGGGTAATTTTTGGGGTGAAGGGCAATTTTTGAGACGATGGGTCATTTTTGGGGCCTTGGGTAATTTTTTGGGCCTTAGGTCATTTTTGGGGCCGTAGGTCATTTTTAGCGTGATGTGTAATTTTTGGGACGATGCGTCATTATTGGGGCCTTCCTTGGGTAATTTTTGGGGTGATAGATAGTTTTTGGGAACTTTTGGAACTGTAATTTTTGGAACCTTGGGTCAATTTTGGGGCCTTGGGCCATTTTGTAAGGTTAAGGCGCTAAAAATGAGATATTCCATCATCGAATTCACGAAAAAATACCAGCGGTAGTAAGTAGCTCGACAATTTTGTTGTTGTTCAATTTGGTTGAATAATTGGCAGAGGGCCGCCACATGGTGGAGCTGTGCCCGCGCGTGGGCCCGGCCGTGCTGCTGGCGTGCGCGTCGTGCGCCGAGAAGCGCAACTGGATGTGCGACCTCGTCATGCTCAACACCAAGCCGATGCTCGACAGGTTTCTGGACAGGTGAGGATGTAGAACTGAGATAATTAGTACAAGGCAAGGGCAGATCTTGGTCTAGATCTCACGACTGTCACGACCCTTGTGCCGGGCCTAGGTCGACCACAGATAATATTTCTAATCTAAAAAATAATATTTTATAGTAAAACTGTGACCCGCCCCGGCTTCGCACGGGTGCTATAAACCTTCCTCTTGAATCACTCTATCTATTAAAAAAACCCGCATCAAAATCCGTTGCGTAGTTTTAAAGATCTAAGCATACATAGGGACAGACAGACAGACAGCGGGAAGCGACTTTGTTATATACTATGTAGTGATACACGTAGTTGTAGTGACCCCCCTGACCCGAAGGTTGGATCCGCCCTTCGTAGAAGGAACCTCAACACCAGTTTGTGGATTTTGAACCTAACATGCAGAGGGCCTAGCACGAACGATTTTGACGTTGCGTGTCGTAAACGTAAGCATATTTTGAATTGAAAATACACGTTTGTTACACGATATTTATATAAAGTAAATACTTTATTTAAATCTCTGTATTTATTAAAATGCGCAAATTGCTAAAAAAATTATCTAAATTTTCTATGACTGATGATGAATGATTCGAAATTCGCTTACGTTTACGATACGATACGTCAAAATTATTCGTGCTAGGCCCACAGCATTCAGTCACGAAAATCGATTACGGTCAAAACACTTTAGCTAATTTTTGCATCGGCGATCGGCGATTTTGCGACTGTATCGATACTGCATCCCATTTTCTTGACAAATATTTGAAGTAGTACCTTCTAGTATTATCGGATTTTTTTCTTTATATGCACATCTTTTACATTGTTCTCACATTTTTGTTATTTCCAACTAGAAAACCATGGAATTGTAATATGTATCTTGATTTAAAAGAGTAACTATCGTCATCGTAGGTGGAGACGAAATCGTCTCCAACTAGTAAACACTAGTATTTTTTGAATTTTTTGGCGTTTTGCGTATAATTATTAAATGGGAGACTTACCGACACTAAGGCCCGTATTACAGAACGATACTCGAGCACCGATCTCTGCTTGAGCATAGATTCAACCAATCAAATGGCTTCAAATCTATGCTCAAGCAGAGATCGGTGCTCGAGTATCATTCTGGAATACGGGCCTAATATTGTCTCCCATTTAATAACTAGGTAGGTACGCCAAAAAATATAAAAATAAACTAGTAAATCGCGTTTTTCTCGAATCTAGAAAAAAATAGTTATCAGTTCTCCACCTACGCCGACGCTATGGAGTTTCTTGCTCGTTCTTTTCCATAGGAATCTACGCGAACGGGCATTTAGCTTCATCTTGTTGATTAACTGACGGATTCCTTGACAATTTAAAAGTTTTTATTTCGTCGATTTATGTGAACACAAATGTTGTATGGAACAGCTGTTTTTTTTTCGCGATTTCAGGTTTGTTCTCATAGTAAAAGTTGTTCATAATGATGAGTATAGTAACTACACCGCCGGATGAAAGCGATGAAAATGTCACGGTGTATAACATTTATGCCTATATCACACCTCCGCCGCGAAAATCTTGATGCGAAACCGCGAAACGAATTAAATGTAATCGGCTTCCGAGCAGATGCGCGAAATCACGTGGGAAAGATACAGGCGCTGTCGCAGCCGGCGATTTTGGGGGGGTTATATCGCAGCCAGCGATTTTAGGGGGTCATACCGCAGCAGTAGACTGGGGGGGAGGTCATACTGATTAATTCCGACGTGCTATACCGTAAATTAACGTGTTTGGCGCATTTTTGTAAGATTTTGGGGGGGGGGTCATGACCCCCACGATCGCGCCTGGGAAGAGATAGAATCATAATAAAATCTGTACTATTTCGCATAAACTAGGAATAACGTTGTATAATAAATCAGAAAAAAATCGAGTGTTAGTAAGTTGTGTGTTGTATCCCCAGCATTCTGCTGGACCTGGAGCGGCGGCATCCGCTCAAACTCCCCCCTGCCTCCCTGTACCGGTTCGCGGTGCCGGACGGGCCCCACAACATACTGCTGGAGGAGCACTCCGCCGCGCGACACCACGGCAGCGCGCCCGTGCCGCTCATCAAGGTAAACATATTGTACTGTAACAACATACTGCTGGAGGCACTCCGCCGCGCGACACCACGGCAGCGCGCCCGTGCCGCTCATCAAGGTAAACATATTGTACTGTAACAACATACTGCTGGAGGCACTCCGCCGCGCGACACCACGGCAGCGCGCCCGTGCCGCTCATCAAGGTAAACATATTGTACTGTAACAACATACTGCTGGAGGCACTCCGCCGCGCGACACCACGGCAGCGCGCCCGTGCCGCTCATCAAGGTAAACATATTGTACTGTAACAACATACTGCTGGAGGCACTCCGCCGCGCGACACCACGGCAGCGCGCCCGTGCCGCTCATCAAGGTAAACATATTGTACTGTAACAACATACTGCTGGAGGCACTCCGCCGCGCGACACCACGGCAGCGCGCCCGTGCCGCTCATCAAGGTAAACATATTGTACTGTAACAACATACTGCTGGAGGCACTCCGCCGCGCGACACCACGGCAGCGCGCCCGTGCCGCTCATCAAGGTAAACATATTGTACTGTAACAACATACTGCTGGAGGCACTCCGCCGCGCGACACCACGGCAGCGCGCCCGTGCCGCTCATCAAGGTAAACATATTGTACTGTAACAACATACTGCTGGAGGCACTCCGCCGCGCGACACCACGGCAGCGCGCCCGTGCCGCTCATCAAGGTAAACATATTGTACTGTAACAACATACTGCTGGAGGCACTCCGCCGCGCGACACCACGGCAGCGCGCCCGTGCCGCTCATCAAGGTAAACATATTGTACTGTAACAACATACTGCTGGAGGCACTCCGCCGCGCGACACCACGGCAGCGCGCCCGTGCCGCTCATCAAGGTAAACATATTGTACTGTAACAACATACTGCTGGAGGCACTCCGCCGCGCGACACCACGGCAGCGCGCCCGTGCCGCTCATCAAGGTAAACATATTGTACTGTAACAACATACTGCTGGAGGCACTCCGCCGCGCGACACCACGGCAGCGCGCCCGTGCCGCTCATCAAGGTAAACATATTGTACTGTAACAACATACTGCTGGAGGCACTCCGCCGCGCGACACCACGGCAGCGCGCCCGTGCCGCTCATCAAGGTAAATATTATACACAATGTGGCGTCCGGTTGTCGCCAAACTCAATTTTAAATACTGTCGTATCTTTTGTGACACTCAACATGATGAAGGCGAATCGATTGACGTAAGTATCATCAAAATCGGGCCACGCTTTAGGTCTCTGGAGTGCTACAAAGGAACAAACATACATAATATTTATGTACAGGCTAATAAACACATTACCCTTCACAGTCGAGTAAGAAGATACGTCACTGAGGCGTCATTTAAACTTGAATCAGGTCTGGCGAGCTGAATTGCACTATTATTGCACACGCGTTATTGCGAGAGTCACTACTTATTAAATTGTGTTTACGGAGTCATCCTTCTGCACTCTGCAGTATTCTGCGCTTAAATAAAAATTTACATCCACCAATCCGTCAAAATTCGTCGAAAATAGAACATAAACGATATTTATTTGTTCATCGTACGAATGTTACCCTTTACGCATTGTCCTCAGGGCGCCACGCTGCTGAAGCTAGTAGAACGGCTCACGTACCACATCTACGCAGATCTCAACCTCGTCCGGACATTCCTCACCACCTACAGATCTTTCTGCTCCCCTGGAGAACTGCTCGAGCTGCTAATAGAGAGGTTCAAGATACCGGAGCCCAGTGAGGTGTATGACACGCCACGGACTGGTGAGTACTAGAAAAATTGGGCTACACTTGTACCCCAGAGTAACACTTGCACTTCTGGGCTACATTAGTGTTATGTTCGTGACAATGAAACACCAAGATCCAAAGCAGACTGTCATTTATTAACTGAGTGTTTTAGACATACCCTCACAACGTAAATATTGAGATACAATTATACCGTACATAACACTGTCCCCCCTTATTATATAATACAAGTTAGATTCTAAATTATTTTAAACAAATAATAAAGTTTATGTAAACTACACAAATACATAAATAAACGTGATCGTTACCTTTACAGGTTACAACTTACATGTTAACACGTTAGTAGGTACAATTTAAAATCTATAATAGCGAGTTATGAATATAAGGTTGTACTCATCTAACATTATTTAATATTCTTTAATTTCTTTGCACAATCTATGGCAGCTCTCCGGCGTAAACGACTTTCAGTATCAACGATCGGCGATGACGTAGACGGTGGCGAACTTTGAGCTACCATAACTACTGGTTCAGTAGACTCCTCCCTCTGGCATTTACCTTTACTTTCGATTGATGTATTAAGTGGGGAGTCTACCGACAAAGTGCTTTGTTCAGCAGAAGCATTAGGTTCGAGTTCGACTGACTCCCTATTATTCTCACTAAGACTCGGACCCGTAACCGAAAACCTAGACTTTCTTTTAGTCAACAACTGATCAATGTGACGCTTATGGACTTGTCCGTTGTTAGTTTTAATTGCGTACGTAACCGGCCCTGACTGACGCACCACTACACCCTCTGCCCATTTTTGCCTATGTTTTGAATAATCTCGCATGATAACGGCATCCCCGACGTCAGCGCGCCGCAGCGGCGGGCAGGCCGCGGCCGCGCGCTGCTCGTGCGCCAGCTGCGCGCCGCGCACCACCTCGCCCGTGTCGGGCCGCAGTAGGTCCAGTCTGCCGCGCAGCCGGCGCCCGAACATCGCCGCTGCCGGCTCGCGCCCCGTACTACTATGCTGCGTATTACGATACATAAACAAGAATTTACTTAAAGCAGTGTTGTCATTAACATTTTCAATAAATGCCTTTTTCAAAACCCTTTTAATAGTACGTACTGCGTTTTCGGCGGCTCCGTTACTGGAGGGATGATATGGTGCGACGGGTAAATGTTTTATGCCATTGCGCTTAAAATACATAGCTAATTCCGTAGATGAAAATGGCGGTCCATTATCGCTTACTATTCTTTTTGGTAAGCCAAAACGAGCGAAAAGCCTTCTAAAACTATCAATAACGACCGAAGCCGAAGTGGTGCTCACTCGCTCCACTTCAATCCACTTAGAGTGAGCATCTACTATTACTAAATAATATCGATTATGGAGAGGACCTAAAAAATCAACGTTTAAACGTGACCACGGCTCCTCGGGCCAAGGCCACGAGTGCAGCGGCGCTGGCGCAGGCTGGGCGCGCTGCGACACGCACGCCGCGCACTCACTACAAATGCGCTCAATATCACTATCTAAGTTCTCCCACCACACGTAGTTGCGGGCTATCTGTTTCATTTTTACTATACCCGGGTGACCCTCGTGTATTTCTTGCAAAATTGTCTGACGTAACACTTTAGGTATAACAATTCTGTAGCCCCACACTAAACATCCGTGATCTAAGTGCAGTGAATCCTTCCTATGAAAATAAGGTTTTTCTTGATCGCTGCTAACCTGTAACGGCCACCCAAACAATACATAACTGGCTATTTTATTAAGAAGGGGATCCTTATCCATCTCCATTTTAATATGCTTAAAACTGAGTGGAAAGTTTTCTTCAACAAAATTTAAGTAGCTACATTCCTTGTCATCTTCTCGTACTCGTCGTCTAGTCGAGCTAAGAGGGAGACGTGACAGGGCATCGGCGAAACAATTCCTCTCCGATCTTACAAATTCTATTTTAAAATCATATGATGCTAATTTAACGGCATATCTTTGAATCCTGCTTGCAGCAGTTACAGGTATACCCTTATTTTCACCTAATA
This sequence comes from Thalpophila matura, assembly GCA_948465475.1. Taxonomy (NCBI): domain Eukaryota; kingdom Metazoa; phylum Arthropoda; class Insecta; order Lepidoptera; family Noctuidae; genus Thalpophila; species Thalpophila matura. The sequence continues at coordinate 8,576,407 of OX419205.1, read as the reverse complement.
TATAGCTTAGAGCACGATGATCACTCCTAAGAATAAAATGTCGGCCGTATAAATACTGGTGGTGCTTAGTCACGCCAAATACGATCGCTAAAGCCTCCTTGTCCAACTGTGAGTAGTTGGACTCGGCGGTATTGAGCGTACGTGAGGCGCAACAAAGCGGCCGTTCGCTGCCGTCATCGTAACGCTGTAACAACACTGCACCCAAACCGTATGGGCTACTATCTACTGCCAAAATAAGTTGCGAGTTAGGATTATAATGTGCAAGTACCGGAGAGCTACTTAAGACCTTTTTAATTCTAACAAAAGCATTTTCACATTGCTTGTCCCAATTCCATACAACATTTTTCTTTAACAAGTCATATAAAGGTTTTAAAACATCACTCATATTTACGCAAAATTTTGAATAAAAATTTACAAGTCCCAAGAAACTTCTTAACTGTGTAATGTTGCAAGGTGATGGTGCTGCTACAATAGCTTTAATTTTTTTATCATCAGTGTGTAGGCCTTGTTTATCAATCCTATAACCTAAGTATGTAACTGATTCTTTAAAGAACTGGCACTTGGCATAATTAATCCGAAGACCATTTTCTTTCAATCTCTGTAATACTGCCCTTAAGTTAGACATATGTGAAGACCTACATTTACCGCTAATACAAATATCATCAGCGAAAACAGCCGTAAACGGTAAGCCACTCAAAGTCTCTTCCATTATCTTTTGAAAATTTTCCGGAATACACTTAATACCGAACGGCACACGATTATAAACAAAGGTACCGACATGAGTGGTGATTGCTGTCATCGGCCTCGAAGCTTTATCAAGCAAACATTGCTGAAAAGCATTCGATAAATCTAGCTTCGAATAAAATTCACCTCCACCCAAAGTTGCAAACAGGTCTTCGATCCGCGGCAGAGGGTAATGAAAATCTTTTAATCGCGAGTTGATTGTTACTTTGTAGTCTCCGCAAATACGGATATCACCATTTGATTTGACAACAGGCACTATCGGTGTACCATAGTCCGATCTGTCAACTTTGTAAATAACCCCCTCCCTCTGCAACCGATCGAGTTCCCGTTCGACGCGCGCGCGCAGTGCCAGAGGTAAAGGCCGTGCCTTCACAAATACCGGGGTCGCATCTTTTAGGTGGAGTCGTATTTGCGATTTGAATGTACCGAGTCCCTCCAAGAAAACTTCAGGATATTCATCCTTTAGTGTTTTCGCCAACAAATTCTCATTGGATACATAATGGTGGCTATTAAGTCCATCAAAACTTGCTAATTTTAATTGTTTAATCCATGTCCGCCCCATTAACGGAGGTCCACCATTTTTAATAATGTACAATTTTAACGGAAGTTTTTCACTGCTGTGCGATACTGTCACCACTATATATCCGAGTGTTTGGATAACGTCTCCAGTATAAGATTTAAAAGTTAATATTTTACTAATTATCGGTAGCTTAAAAAACATTTTATCGTAAAACTTTTTTGATATAGCCGATATCTTACTTCCCGTATCTACTTCAAACTTCAAAAATATACCTTCGACATGTAATCTTATGTAATAGGGGCCGTCATCCTCACACTCATTACTACTATTATGATTTATATGATTCATGTTATAGAAATTAAAATCGTTATCCGTATCAGAATCGGAAACAGAATTGTCGAGATAAAACTGACCTTTATTTGTCTTCTTAACGTAATTACCATCCTTTTCATTACGAGAGCACACTGTTTTTAAATGACCTTTCTGACCACACTTATCACACGTATAATACTTGTAACGACACCTGCCCTCCCCGTGGCCGGGCTTGCCGCATCGCGCACACGGGCGCCGCTCCGCCGCCGGCGCCGGCGCGCGGGCGCTGCGCGGGCGCGCGCCGCCCACTCGGTGCAGGCCGTCACTCGCGCCGGTGCCGGAGCCCGCGCTCGTGGCCTCCGCAGCCGGGGCGCCCGCCACACTCGCGTGCCGCTCCGCCGCCTCGAGAGCCATCGCCAACTCCACACCGCGTTTGTAGTCCACGTTCTTTTCGGCGAATAACCTGGATCGCATCTCCTCGCTGTACAAACCCGATACGAACTGATCGCGTAGGTTTACCTCCAGCGATGCGCCGAAATTGCAGGTTTTAGCCAAATGTTTCAAACCTTGTAGGTATGAACGAATGCTTTCACCCTGCTGCTGTTTCCTCTGCCTAAAAATATGCCTTTCGGCTATTTCTGATCTGTCTGGTTCCAAATGATCTTTAACCAATTTCACGAGCACATCGAGAGTCTTATCCTCTGGTTGATCTGGAGCACACAAGTCGCACATTAAGTCGTAGCACTCCGAGCCGACCAACGTCACTAGCGTAGCCACGTGTAAGTTAGCTTCGATATCGTTCAACATTATAAACTGTTTCACTCGGCGAATATACGTATCCCAATTCTGGGTACCGACTTGAAAACCTTCAACTTTACCGATCGGCATTTTAAAATTATAAACACACGCGTAAAATTCAATAAATAACGTTTTTCTCGTCGCCAATGTTATGTTCGTGACAATGAAACACCAAGATCCAAAGCAGACTGTCATTTATTAACTGAGTGTTTTAGACATACCCTCACAACGTAAATATTGAGATACAATTATACCGTACATAACAATTAGCACCCTAGGACTACGCTCGTACCGCTGAGATACACTAGTGGTGCTGGGCTACACATGTACCCCTAGGTCACACTTGCACTCCAAAGCTATTTTTACACTCTTGGGCTGCAGCTACACTACTGCACTACACTAACACCCCAGAGGTACACTTTTGCTCTTGAGTGAAACGATTACACTTACACTCCTGGGTTACATCTACACCCCAACGCTACAAGAGAACCTTTAAGCTTACTAATTTATTATTTACATAGGGATACATACTAACGCCCTTATCACACCTCCGCCGCGAAACCATAGCAGCGAAACCGCAGTACAGTCAGCCTGACTTGTCCGTTGTACGACAAGCGAAACTGCCTGTTGTAACGTACAGTTTTGATTATGATTCTATTTCTTTCCCGCGTGACTTCGCGCATCTGCTCGGAAGCTGGTTACACCTCTGCGTGTATTAATTATCCGCTTTTATGAACTTAATTCGTTTAGCGGGTTCGCATAATTATTTTCGCGGTGGAGGTGTGATATAGGTGTAAATGTTATACACCGTGACATTTTGATCGCTTTCACCCGGCGATATAGCCACTATACTCATTATTATGAACAATTTTTACTATGTGACCAACCCTGAAATCGCGAAAAAAAAATCAGCTGCTCCATACATTTTGTTGAGTTATGTGAAAATAAATGTATGGAACAGCTGATTTTTTTTTCGCGATTTCAGGGTTGGTCCCATAGTAAAAGTTGTTCATAATGATGACTACAATGACCCCTTAAAATATTTCCACTGTCTAACCTGCCACCCTGTATACGTGTTAGTTAATTATAAGTATCATGTATATTTGCGCACGCTAGTCCCAAGGATCAAGACGCCTAAAAAGGACGTTAGTCCGAACTCGTCGCTACTGGACATCGATCTGGGTAATGTATACCGTTCTATTTGTGACTACTATCTACAGAGTAAAATTAAAACCAGTGCGGATATTTTAGGAGGTGAAAGTACTCATGAATATGATCAACTTTTATTATGGGACAGACACTGAAATATGAAAAAAAGTCAGCTGTTCCATACATTTTGATCGTGTTGTAGTGCATTCTTGTAGGGAACAGCTGATTTTTTTTTCATATTTCAGTGTCGGTCCCATAATAAAAGTTGATCATATTCATGAGTACTTTCACCTCCTAAAATATCCGCACTGGTTTTAATTTTACCCTGTATAAAAATGTAGTCTTATTAGTCCTATTCATCATTAAAAATATCTCCTTGCCTTTAGCGATCTATGTCAAAGATTTGAACAAACATTTGCTCATCCATTGTCGGTTTTTAGGGTTCCGTAGTAAAACTAGGAATTCCAAATGTTTCTCTTTGCCAGCTTCTCGCGCATACTACTACAAGAGATGACGCACTTTATTTTATACACATCTTTTTTTTCCTAACATATAGCACCTAATTTTTATTTAATCTTCCTAAGATATTTAACAGTAAAGTTTACCTTATTTTTCTTAATATTTCTGAGCTTGCCTACTCCATAAATATAATAATTAAGAGTCTATAAAAAAACTTGTTATTTGTATAAAGTACCTATCATTGTTAGTTCCCGAGATATTAATATTACTGATCACGTGTACATACATATAAATAAGGTCTTACTTTAATAATGGCAAATATTTTCGGCGGTTCATCTACAGGTTACAAAGATGCTTTTCATCAATACAAAATTGAAAAATATCAACTTTTTTTTATACATTTTCAAAATTAATTAAAATAATTCATGTTTATGTTTGCTTATAACCTTTATTCCTCTTATTATAAATGGCACTAAGGTAATGTACGCAAGTCATTCATTATCATAGAGGAATAAAGGTGGTATGCAAAAATAAACATCAATTATTTTAATTAATTTTGAAAATGTATAAAAAAAACCGGACAAGTGCGAGTATGCCTCGCGCCCTAAGGGTTCCGAAATATGATCATAGATGGCGCTACTGCATACTTCCAATGGCGCCATCTATGAGCAGATGGCTCCACTTACGGTCCGGTGACTGACGGCGGACAACAAAGTGATCCTATAAGGGTTCCGTTTTTCCTTTTGAGGTACGGAACCCTAAAAAGTTGCCAAAATGTTTGCCATTATTAAAGTCCTTATATTTAAAAAATTGCTGGTGTTAACCGACTGTACTTGAAAAACCCATAACCCCCATACCTCAGCGACCCTAGACAGGCGCGGTCGTAGACTTCGGGGGTGGGTCATACCGCAACCGAAAAGTGGGGGGTCATACCGATTCATGCCGGGATGCTATACGGTACCGTGTTTCGCACATTTTTATACGATTTTGGGGGGTGTCATGACCACACGACCCTCCCTCCCCTCGGATCGCGCCTGGGGGTCTACTCTGTAAGTCCGTCAACGAATATACGGGCCCGTCCGAAAGTACAATAGACATAAGATTCCGTCAAAACAAGTGTCAAATTAAATTTTTCGGACGGATAAAAACACATCGGTAGTAGGGACAACTGTCAAATTGTGCTATCATTCATTCTTAGTTCGGGCCCCGAACTAATCTTAAGTCCGTAGGTGATACGGAGTAAGAAACGCCCGTAACTAAGGCCGAAACTACGGATTTCGTGCTTAGAGAGTAGACCCCCTGCAGTGGCTGCCTAGATCACTACGCTAATGACATCGCTTCACCAACAGCGGAGAGTATAGAGAGCGTAGCGAGCAGCGACGCGGAGAAACTGAGTAAGAACACCGCGCGCGAGGACTGGAAGCGGTACCGGAAGGAGTTCCAGCAGCCCGTCAAGTTCAGGTACGTTTATCTATACTAATATTATAAAGAGGAAATATTTTTTTGTTTGTACCGAATAGGCTCCGAAACTACTGGCCCGATTTTAAAAATTCTTTCACTTATACAGGGTGGCAGGTTAAACAGTGGAAATATTTTAAGGGGTCATTGTACTCATCATTATGAACAACTTTTACTATGGGACCAACACTGAAATCGCGAAAAAAAAATCAGCTATTCCATACATTTTGTTGAGTTATGTGAACAAAAATGTATGGAACAGCTGATTTTTTTTTCGCGATTTCCGGTTTGGTCCCATAGTAAAAGTTGTTCATAATGATGAGTACAATGACCCCTTAAAATATTTCCACTGTTTAACCTGCCACCCTGTAGAAAGCTACATTATCACTGAGTAACATAGGCTACTTTTTACCCGAAAAAATGCACAGTTCCTGTGGGACACGCGGACGAAGTCGCGGGTGAAGTGCGCACAAATGTATATTTTTGCGAATTTTAAACGTAATAACTGATTTCCAAACGGAAGTTGTAGCTACTACAATACGACGCGGACGCCCTGTTGAATAGAATATGGCAATTATGTATTTGATAAACTATACTATTATTTTTTGTGTCGAAGTAATCAGAATCGAAATCTATTTCTCACTTCCTTGACATACGAGGTACACTGACAAATACTGATTATTTAAATTAAAAGTAGTAGGAGATGGCGAGACAAAAACTGCCTTCAAAAAGATCACAATAATGTTACCTATGTATGAAACAGTTTCGAAAGTCGGTGCCGAATCAAAACAAATCAAAAATCGAAGGCAGCGACTTCCGAATTTGTTTAATACATACATTAGCATAAGCATAATCGGCCTATAATGTTCCCACTGCTGGGACACAGGCCTCCTCTGTGAGAGGGAGTGGGCCGTAGTCCACCACGCGGGCCCAGTGCGGGTTGGTGGACGTCACATGTCTTCGAATTTTTGGTTCTAGGACATGCCGGTTTCCTCACGATGTTTTCCTTCACCGTTAAAGCAAGTGATAATTAATTTCTAATACGCACATGACTTCGGAAAGCCAGCGGTGCGTGCCTCGGGATCGAACTCGAACCATTCACCGTGGGAGGTACATGGTTAATCCACTAGGCTATCACTGCACTGCTGCTCACATACATTATTGTGATCTTTTTAGAAGGCAGTTTTTGTCTCGCCATGTCCTACTACTTTTAATTAAATAATCAGTATTTGTCAGTGTAGGGTCAGACAATGTGGGGCACTGACTGTACCTCGTATGTCAAGGAGAAATAGATTTTAGCGTATCCGTCCTTAGGGTAATCAACGTGCTCCGTCACTGGGTGGACCAGCACTTCTACGACTTCGAGCGCGAGCCGGCGCTGCTGGACAAGCTGCGCGACTTCCTCGAGTCCGTCGACGGCAAGCCCATGAAGAAGTGGGTGCAGAGCGTGCTCAAGACGCTGCAGAGGAAGGTACGTACCACACGTGTATATTGAACAGAACGTCACTCCTTCACACCCACTACCCCTCGACCCCCTCCTACTCCCCCTCCTCCCCTTAGTCACGCCTCCCCATCCTCCTGCTCCCCATACACTCCCCCCTCTGCCTAGGACCTACGACTTCGAGCGCGAGCCGGCGCCGCTGGACAAGCTGCACGAGTTCCTCGAGTCCGTGGACGGCAAGCCCATGAAGAAGTGGATGCAGAGCGTGTTCAAGACGCTGCAGCGGAAGGTACGCGACAAACGAGCATATTGAGTAGCGTTGAAAATTCAGAAAAAAACAATTTGGTTTTTTTTTTGCGCATTTTACATAGAAAATTAACATAACGAATCACCCCTTCACTGACCTCCTCTGCCCTGCCCTCCCCTGCCCTCCCCCTTCACCGCCACTCCCCTCCTCCGTCACCTCCCCTCCCCGTCCCTTCCCCCCCCCGAGACCCGATATGTACCTAGAATGTTTCGCGAGGCTATTGAAATTAAAAAAAACAATCCAATTTCAATAAAGAGGATGGCTGGCAAGTAAGTAGATAGTAGATAATAGTAAAAAGTAAAAAGTAGATAGTAGATAAATAGACAGTTTATAAAAGGTATTGTTAATTCTAAGGGTATTCTTATGGCGGTCTTATCGCTGATAACGATATCTTCCAGACAACCTTTGGATGGACTGAAAGAACTTAAATAAAGTAGGGGGGTAGTTCGTGGTGTACGGTTATTATAATTACGTACCACTCGCTTGGAATCCTGTTCCTAAAATAAGCAGATCGAACTCGGTCGGCTTTGATAGAGGAGTGGGAAGGTATCCCGCAAGAATCCATTCAGAAGCTGATTAGGTCAATGAAGAACCGTCTTCGAGCAGTAATTAGGGCGAGGGGAGGGAACACAAAATATTGAAAGTTAATTTTAAGACCAAATAAAAGTATTAATTAATTTTTGTTGTTTTCTTCATTTATTATTTTTCCATTATCCTTATGTTTTCCTAAATCCTTCACTCAATCCGAGATAGCTCCTTAAATACTGGTGTGATTTAAATAAATTTGGTATCAATTTAAAGTTAACAGTTTAACCTTTAAAATGGTACCATTTTTATTATTCTTAACTAGTTATTGAAGTACTCAAGATCGCGCGGAATCAATTCCAAGTAAGTGATTCCATACTTTTGCTCGCGAGTGTTTAAGAAATAGCGAAAAACACTCAAGAGTCTCGGGGCCGATTTTGATGTTTGTAAACTAAATTTTCAAGCATTCATACATTACCGGACGAAATAAAATAATATTTTATTTTATTAAAAATCAACATTTTCTTTTAGTTTACCGTATATTATTACTTCCCAGAATTTGATCCTAATTAGCGACACTAACGGATAGTTTAATAATACAGGGTGTGCTCTTTTTCAAAATCAACGAATGCGATTTCCGGAAAGAAACAATATTTTTTCAAAAATCTAATGATGCAGTTTTAGTTTATATCAAAATCGGCCCCGAGAGTTCTTTGAGTGTTTTTCGCTACTTCTTACAGTTTCGGATTAGGCCATGCACGCCCAGTTGAAAAATTCAGTCTGTATAGCTCGCGAGTACTACGCGAACCGTGAACTTTTTTCCTTGGCGGCGCGTTAGCGACTAGCGTTTACTTTTCACGTAACCGTGTCGTTCGCTTGGTTCCCGTAGAGCCAGCCGTCTGAGTGCGAGTCGCTGCTGTCCACGACGGGGGGGGCGGTGTCCCACGTGTTCGACCGGCTGCCGCCCACGCCGCTGCGCCACGTGGCCGACCCCGAGCGCTGCGGCTGGCACCCGCTGGCGCTGCACCCGCTGGAGATGGCTCGCCAGCTCACGCTGCTGGAGTTCCACCTGTACAGACAGGTACTGCCAGCAGGAGTCGCGCGGCAGGCCCACGGCCGACCCCGAGCGCTGCGGCTGGCACCCGCTGGCGCTGCACCCGCTGGAGATGGCTCGCCAGCTCACGCTGCTGGAGTTCCACCTGTACAGACAGGTACTGCCAGCAGGAGTCGCGCGGCAGGCCCACGGCCGACCCCGAGCGCTGCGGCTGGCACCCGCTGGCGCTGCACCCGCTGGAGATGGCTCGCCAGCTCACGCTGCTGGAGTTCCACCTGTACAGACAGGTACTGCCAGCAGGAGTCGCGCGGCAGGCCCACGGCCGACCCCGAGCGCTGCGGCTGGCACCCGCTGGCGCTGCACCCGCTGGAGATGGCTCGCCAGCTCACGCTGCTGGAGTTCCACCTGTACAGACAGGTACTGCCAGCAGGAGTCGCGCGGCAGGCCCACGGCCGACCCCGAGCGCTGCGGCTGGCACCCGCTGGCGCTGCACCCGCTGGAGATGGCTCGCCAGCTCACGCTGCTGGAGTTCCACCTGTACAGACAGGTACTGCCAGCAGGAGTCGCGCGGCAGGCCCACGGCCGACCCCGAGCGCTGCGGCTGGCACCCGCTGGCGCTGCACCCGCTGGAGATGGCTCGCCAGCTCACGCTGCTGGAGTTCCACCTGTACAGACAGGTACTGCCAGCAGGAGTCGCGCGGCAGGCCCACGGGCGACCCCGAGCGCTGCGGCTGGCACCCGCTGGCGCTGCACCCGCTGGAGATGGCTCGCCAGCTCACGCTGCTGGAGTTCCACCTGTACAGACAGGTACTGCCAGCAGGAGTCGCGCGGCAGGCCCACGGCCGACCCCGAGCGCTGCGGCTGGCACCCGCTGGCGCTGCACCCGCTGGAGATGGCTCGCCAGCTCACGCTGCTGGAGTTCCACCTGTACAGACAGGTACTGCCAGCAGGAGTCGCGCGGCAGGCCCACGGGCGACCCCGAGCGCTGCGGCTGGCACCCGCTGGCGCTGCACCCGCTCGAGTTCCACCTGTACAGACAGGTACTGCCGGCATACTGCGCGGGAGTCGCGCGGCGGGCCCACGCGGCGACCCCGGCCGAGGTATACTCGCTATACAGGCTTGGCTGAACTCGCTCGGGATGGCTCGACAACTCATGTTGCTCGACTTCTTTGTTTATAAGCGGACAATAATAATATGTTGATTTTGCAGAACTCTACAAGTAACGATAAATTAGTTCTATGACAGAGATCATAGGGTAAAATTAAAACCAGTGCGGATATTTTAGGAGGTGAAAGTACTCATGAATATGATCAACTTTTATTATGGGACCAACACTGAAATATGAAAAAAAAAACAGCTGTTCCCTACAAAAATGCACTACAACACGATCAAAATGTATGGAACAGCTGATTTTTTTTTGTCATATTTCAGTGTCGGTCCCATAATAAAAGTTGATCATATTCATGAGTACTTTCACCTCCTAAAATATCCGCACTGGTTTTAATTTTACCCTGTATAGCTATTTTAATAACGTGATAAATCTTTAAAAATGTTCTTTCTGTCCAGGTAAAACCTTCGGAGCTGGTGGGGGCTGTGTGGACCAAGAAGGACAAAGAGAAGACCAGCCCCAACCTGCTCAGGATAATCAAACATACCACCAATGTAAGTACCACCACGCGAAAAAAAAAATCAGCTTTCATGATTGCCCTTATGGTAAAAGTTGTTCATAATGATGAGTACAATGACCCCTTTTCCTATTTAAACTGACTAAAATTACACCCAGTATACACCTCTCCAGACCAGACAATCTAATTATCTTATCGTAAAGCTGTATCGTTTAACTAAGTCCGAACTTTCGACATGGTCCTTCGAGCTGGATCCGGGTACAGCCAGTGTGCCTATTTGACGTCGATCGCTACTCACATCAGCGACAGTGACATTATCTTTAAATCGTTGTGCAGTTCACCCGCTGGATGGAGAAGTGGATCGTGGAGAGCGAGAACCTGGAGGAGCGCGTGGGCGTGGTGTGCCGCCTGCTGGAGGTGTGCGTGGCGCTGCGACACCTCAACAACTTCAACGGCGTGCTGGCCGTCGTGGCGGCCTGCGGCTCCGCCTCCGTGCACCGCCTGCGGGCCACCTTCCAGGTGAGCACTGCACCCCAGGCGGCCTGCGGCTCCGCCTCCGTGCACCGCCTGCGGGCCACCTTCCAGGTGAGCACTGCACCCCAGGCGGCCTGCGGCTCCGCCTCCGTGCACCGCCTGCGGGCCACCTTCCAGGTGAGCACTGCACCCCAGGCGGCCTGCGGCTCCGCCTCCGTGCACCGCCTGCGGGCCACCTTCCAGGTGAGCACTGCACCCCAGGCGGCCTGCGGCTCCGCCTCCGTGCACCGCCTGCGGGCCACCTTCCAGGTGAGCACTGCACCCCAGGCGGCCTGCGGCTCTGCCTCCGTGCACCGCCTGCGGGCCACCGCCACAGGTGAGCACTGCACCCCAGGCGGCCTGCGGCTCCGCCTCCGTGCACCGCCTGCGGGCCACCTTCCAGGTGAGCACTGCACCCCAGGCGGCCTGCGGCTCCGCCTCCGTGCACCGCCTGCGGGCCACCGCCACAGGTGAGCACTGCACCCCAGGCGGCCTGCGGCTCCGCCTCCGTGCACCGCCTGCGGGCCACCTTCCAGGTGAGCACTGCACCCCAGGCGGCCTGCGGCTCCGCCTCCGTGCACCGCCTGCGGGCCACCGCCACAGGTGAGCACTGCACCCCAGGCGGCCTGCGGCTCCGCCTCCGTGCACCGCCTGCGGGCCACCTTCCAGGTGAGCACTGCACCCCAGGCGGCCTGCGGCTCCGCCTCCGTGCACCGCCTGCGGGCCACCTTCCAGGTGAGCACTGCACCCCAGGCGGCCTGCGGCTCCGCCTCCGTGCACCGCCTGCGGGCCACCTTCCAGGTGAGCACTGCACCCCAGGCGGCCTGCGGCTCTGCCTCCGTGCACCGCCTGCGGGCCACCGCCACAGGTGAGCACTGCACCCCAGGCGGCCTGCGGCTCCGCCTCCGTGCACCGCCTGCGGGCCACCTTCCAGGTGAGCACTGCACCCCAGGCGGCCTGCGGCTCCGCCTCCGTGCACCGCCTGCGGGCCACCTTCCAGGTGAGCACTGCACCCCAGGCGGCCTGCGGCTCCGCCTCCGTGCACCGCCTGCGGGCCACCGCCACAGGTGAGCACTGCACCCCAGGCGGCCTGCGGCTCTATTTCGGTAGAAAATAACGATACCGAAATATTTCGGTAACCCTTATTTAACGGTATGACTTCATACCGAAATTTAATGGTACCTTAACATAGCTTACTAGCTTCTGCCCGCGGCTTTGCGCGCCTTTTTGAGATAAAAAGTATCCTATGTGTTATTCTGAAGTATAAACGATATTACTGTAAACTTTCATCAAAATCTGTTCAGTAGTTTTTGCGTGAAAGCTCAGATCATAGAAACAAGGAGATATGCCATCATAGCAAATTAGTACGGGAACAACTGATGCCATTTTAGTACATTTTTCGACACAATTACGCGCATAATTAAGCGCTCCTTGTGAATAAAAAGATCTCCCACGCATTGAACATTCCGCACACCCTCAATCTAACACTGTTAATCGTCACTCAACACTAGCACTAAACTAAAACACTGTATTTATACCATCGATCGTGTTCGGTTCGTCGCCAGCGCGTACGTTTTTAATATGAGCAATTTGCTCAAGATCAGGCATCAAGCTCGATAGCGCCTTGGCACATCTCCTTGTTTCTATGATCTGAGCGTGAAAGAGTAACAATCATCCATACATCCTCACAAACATTCACATTTATAATATTAAGTAGGATTAGTAGGATAGGATACATCAGAATAACACAGGCTACTTTTTATCCCAAAAACGCGGGCTAAAGCTAGTTATAAATACTCACCAATCGCACGTATCCCCAGGTGGTCCCTTTGCGTCTGATCCGGGCGCTGGAAGAGTTCCGCGAGCTGAACTCGGACCACTTCCGGCGCTACCAGGAGCGCCTGCGCAGCATCAACCCGCCGTGCGTGCCCTTCTTCGGCATGTACCTCACCAACATCCTGCACATCGAGGAGGGCAACCTGGGTGAGTCAACCGCTGGCCTAACAGTGCCCACCGCTGGGCTGAGAGTGCCCACTGCTCGGTGAAGAGTGCCCACTGCTGGGTGAAGAGTGCCCACGGCTAGGCTAAGAGTGCCCACTGCTGGGCTAACAGTGCCCTGCTGGGCTAACAGTGCCCTGCTGGGCTAACAGTGCCCACTGCTGGGCTAACAGTGCCCACTGCTGGGCTAACAGTGCCCACTGCTGGCCTGACAGTGCCAACTGCTGGGCTAACAGTGCCCACAGCTGGGCCAACAGTGCCCACTGCTGGGCTAACAGTGCCCACTGCTGGGCTAACAGTGCCCACTGCTGGGCACTGCTGGGCTAACAGTGCCCACTGCTGGGCCAACAGTGCCCACTGCTGGGCCAACAGTGCCCACTGCTGGGCCAACAGTGCCCACTGCTGGGCTAACAGTGCCCACTAAACATCACAGTGGTAATAGGCTAGTTGCATTGACTTTGAAGTGGGTTTCAAACAGTTCCTTAAAAGCATTTATGTTGCGTGAAGACTGGAGTGCCCCTTTATCCGGCATTGTTCCGGCAGATATGTTGCTGTACCAATGCCGGAGAGAAAGTAATATTTACGAGCTGTTCCCCGCGGTTTCACCCTTACAGCTCGGCTCCTAAGGGTCGTAGCGTGATGTTAAATAGCCTATACTATTCCTCATGGATCTGGCTATCATATACAGAAAGAAATTTTCGAATCCGAGTGGTAGTTCCAGAAATTAGCGTGTTCAAATAAACTCTTCAGCTTTATTATATTAATATACAGGGTGGCAGGTTAGACAGTGGAAATATTTTAAGAGGTCATTGTACTCATCATTATGAACAACTTTTACTATGGGACCAACCCTGAAATCGCGAAAAAAAAAATCAGCTGTTCCATACATTTTGTTGAGTTATGTGAACATAAATGTATGGAACAGCTGATTTTTTTCATCATAGTAAAAGTTGTTCATAATGATGAGTACAATGACCCCTTAAAATATTTCCACTGTCTAACCTGCCACCCTGTAGATTGCAGTGGTGACGGGTCCCTACTACTCCCTACAATACGATTCCTACCAGCTTCCCTTTGAAAACTAGCACAGGCAGTATTGCCTACTTTTATTAATTAGCTTTTAGTGGCCAGGTAAGCATTTGTAGCTCCGACTTACCTCTTACAAAAACTGACCTTTTGCCACTGATAGATTTATCGTTGCGTGTTTCCTCAGACTACCTGCCCGACTCCGAACTGATCAACTTCTCCAAGCGGCGCAAGGTGGCGGAGATCACCGGCGAGATCCAGCAGTACCAGAACCAGCCCTACTGCCTCACCCTCGAGCCTAAGACCAGGGTACGTACTGCACCAGCGGTTCCGGACCTTCCTTTTCAAAGTCAAAGTCAAAGCATTTATTTCAATTAGACCAATTACAGGTACTTTTGAATTGTCAAGGAGTCTGTCAGTTAGTCATAATGATGAAGCTAGATGCCCGTCCCAAAGCGTAGATTCCTATGGAGAAGAACGGGCAAGAAACTCCATGGTGACTCTTTTAAATCAAATGATTACAATATCATGGTTACATTGCTTTTGTCGGAAATAACACAAATATGAGAGAACAATGTAAAAGTCTAGAATAATAGTAAACACAACTCCAAATATTAGCCATAGCAGTTCAGAGATGACCAGTCCCAACAGACGGCGCCCGTTCACGAACATGACGCATGAATCAGCGCCATTTAGCTCAACCATTTTTAAGGGAACCGAATGACCCAACGCATGCGCCACCATCAGCAAGACATTTTAGTGAGCATGACATACTCTCAACCACCAGCCGGCCTAGCATGACCACGATAGAAACGGGTTTTGTCTACATAGAAATAGACAAAGTGACAGATTGTAGAAACATTTCTACGTTTTATGAATGAAATCTGTCACTTTGTCTATTTCTATGTAGAGAAAACCCGTTTCTATCGTGGTCATGCTAGGCCGGCAGGCGACATTCAATTAAAAAAGTAGTAAATGGCTACACTGTACTCACATGTACAATATTGAAATTTCAATCTTGTCACCCTTATAGCGTCCATTAGACGCTCAATCAAAACAAAATCATGATCAACATATCAAAGTACCCAGATTTTCATCACGTTAATGTCAATTATCACATTATCTGACTGAAGACTGACTTTTTCTTATTTATTAAGTAATAAAGTGAATCTTAATTTTGTGCGTATATCTTCATCCTACACATACAATATTTGAAATTCTTAAAAAATCTTAATTATTACAAATTCAAATTCAAAAGTCAAACTGGGCTAAAGTCAATTAGCACTTTTTGACCGTCAAAATATACATAAGACAGCCCCCAAAAACGCCCGCCCTTCACCGCTTCCTAGTGTTTTAGCTGCGAAGAAGAAACGGCGCAACAAACTCCGCAGCAACACAATTCTGTCTGTCAATTACTTTTATGTAAAAATTATATAAAACAAAACAGTAAAACTGAGATTTAAAACAAAAAAAAAACTAAGTATAAATACATAACAGTAAAATAATTTCCTATGCAATGATGTAACCTGACACCCGTCAATATACCTAATCAAAGAAATCTATAAGAAGATATAAGTGCGCACAACAAAATGCTTTATGATAAATTTTAATCGGTACCTAATGATACACAACAAAATGCTTTATGATAAATTTTAATCGGTACCTAATGATACAAAATGCCGGAATCCCGGAGGCATATCCATATTAATATATACGTGCCAGTTCATTGACCCCAAATCAATCAACCTACTCCGATCATTGCTTATTATGTATTTAGATTTCAGAGGCCTAACCTATCGAACAACTCAGCCGTGGTCTAATGCCTGTACATTGCAGGCGTTCCTGGAGTCCCTGGATCCGTTCCCGGGCAAGGACGACAACGAGATCACCAACTACCTGTACGCGAAGAGCCTGGAGATCGAGCCGCGGCAGGCCAAGCAGATGCCTAAGTTTGTGAGTGGACCACACCTATTGTTAAACTAGACTTTGCCCGCGACTCCGTCCGCATGCACTACAATAGAATGACCAGTTTAAATGACCTCCGTAGTGTAGCTCTGTCAAGCTGTATCTCTGACTTATCTCACCGGAATTAGATGATACGTAGCTTACATTTTAAGTTGGACCCCAAGCTATCGAACTGTGAAAACCACATCAAAATCCGTTCAGTACTTTTCGCGTAATGCGCGCATAAACAGACAAAAATTTAAAAAAAATCTTTTTGCGTATGGTTACGTCCCAGTACGCTATTCCAACTGTTTTTTTTTTCTGGAATATCTTCAATGTACAGACACGGCTTTTTTACAATTTTATAATAGTATAGACCACTGCTCGAAATTTTGTTTAGGAGACAATAAAAAACCGGACAAGTGCGAGTATGCCTCGCGCCCTAAGGGTTCCGAAATATGATCATAGATGGCGCTACTGCATACTTCCAATGGCGCCATCTATAAGCAGATGGCTCCACTTATGGTCCGGTGACTGACGGCGGACAACAAAGTGATCCTATAAGGGTTTCGTTTTTCCTTTTGAGGTACGGAACCCTAAAAAAAACCGAACAAGTGCGAGTCGTACTCGCCCACCGAGGGTCCCGTACCATCCTTGGACGTATAAAAGTTAAAAAAACCGGACCGCATAACAATTTTTTTTGTGAAGGAATTTTAATGATTTCTAAAAAATTGTGCTAGTTGCGAACATCGTTTTATTTTTGGTGCAATATTTAGGTAAACTTCTATCAACTCTAATTTATTTAAGACTAGCTGACCCGCCCGGGCTTCGCACGGGTAAAGTTTAGTACACCTACCCTACACCTACCCCACCCTACATCTAACCTATACCTACCCTATACGTACCCTACACCTACCCTACGCCTACCCTACCCGTACCCTACGCCTACTCTACGCCTACCCTACGCCTACCATACGCTTACCCTACGCCCACCCTACGCCCACCCTACACCTACGCTACGCCCACCCTACGCCTACGCTACACCCCAAACCTCAAAAATAAGTTTCAAGCTTCTAGCTTAAAAAATTATGTAATTTCCATACAAACTTTCATCCCTTATTTCAACCCTTTACAGCCCTTTTTTCACATTAAAAATTCCATGTCCTTTCTCAGGCTCTAGAGTATCTCTGTACCAAATTTCATTTGAATCGGTTCAGTAGTTTAGGCGTGATTGAGTAACACACAGTCAGACAGACAGACAGACAGAGTTACTTTCACATTTATAATATTAGAAAGGATTTTTCGCTTTGCAAACTTCGTAGACAAGGGAGGGGGGAATGCTATATTTTTTAAACATTTTTCATCATTATTATTTCGAAAACTACAAGGCGTAAAAGAAAACAAAAACATATTTTGGAATGTGCAAATGCCCTTTAATATGATATGCCACTTGACCTAGTAACCCCACTTCACTTTAGTTTATTATTTGTATAATATAGTTTTGATGAAAGAATAACATTATAAATGTTTATTTTTGCGAATTTTAAACATGTTAAAACCATGTTATGCTGTCTGTGTCAGCAGTTTTTGGAACCTCTTATATACTTATATATTTAACAACATTAGATATAACATTGTTTTGTAACATAATGTTTGATTTATGAACTCACAATAACACTTATGGTTTGTTATAAGTCATGTTGTCTGATTGCATATACTACTTGTTTACGCCAAACTCATTAGCCGTTATCGCATCTTTTGTATACTCCTTTATGACCATATACATTGGATAACTGTCTTTATGTCAATTAACTTAAAGTTGGTATTATTAGAGCGAGAATCTTACCTTGCCGTAACACAGTCTATGACTAGCGCGGAAGGTATAGTAGATTGTTATACAAGGGTGGAAAGAAATCAATTCCCATACGAGGTATTTAGACGCACGAGCGAAGCGAGGGCGGCTATAGTCCGAGTGGGAATTGATGACTTTCACCCGTGTTAAACACTCTACTTTTCATTTCAAATATAAGGAAAGTAAAAAATAGTAGTTTTCTTTAACGGAATTGGGGGTCGACATTTCAGAATCGCTTGAACTCATTTTAATCAAATAATTTCGGTACAGAGTTAGTATCCCGCCAAATTATACATAAATAGTCTTTTTTAATTTAAATTTCAAATATGGAACACACCGCCCGCGTCACCGCCGCGGGCCCTCCCACTTTAATAGGTATTTTTTTTAATTCACATTGGCCGTATACACTCACAAGACCGCAGCATTTTTTTTTAATCGATATTTTTCTTAATTATGTAAAAAAAAATATAGCCGACTAAATAACCAATTTTAGTTCTATTTTTAAAATTCATTCCCGCCCTAGGGAGGGAAGCAATTACTATGAGTCTTTCCCGCCCAAGGGAGGGAAGCATCGTTTTCGACCCGCTGCTCTGATCAAACAAACACTACTTTCCGAGTATGAGAAATGAAAAAGATTTTTTATCTGTATTATGTACCGCCAATCAGTTTATTCTTGTTCAAACATAGTTATAACATCAGATTTCTTTTTTTGTTTTTGTTTAGTTGAAACCCAAAGAAAAACGTATTATTTTAACGTACGAAATGATTACTAATTAAGGATGATTCATTTGTAAGAATGCGTGTTTCTGGAAACTAACTGTAAGTACTTATTATGATTAATACTTAGTCTTAGGTTGTGGTATACAATGTAACACTTATGTTGGAAATAAATTCTATTCTATTCAACATTTTGGACCCCCACCCAAAATTTTGAAGTGGGGTTACTAAGTCAAGTTGGTAGGTCAAGTACTCCTTTGAGTGTTTTTCGCTATTCCTTATAGTTTCGGATTTGGGCATCGACGCCCACTTGAAAAATACTATTTTTTTGTTATTGTGAATCTGTAAACTATTTGAAAAAAGATAATTAAAACCAAAAAAACCGATGAAACATCTAAAATATTGGCAAAGTTATAAGCGTTTTAAAATGATTTGTTAGACACAGACGGCATGCATGATAAGTGACGTAACACCACCTACGTCCGCTTCGCGCGACAAAGACGGAGCGATACTCCCTCCAAAAACTTTAAAAGCGTCTATGTTTTCCATTTTGTGATATTTTTTTTTTTACTTTTTTGTTGTTCGTATTCCTATAGAATATAATAATTTATTTGTACTTTTTTAACTACCGTATTGATTTTGATCTCCAGGAGGTTGATTTTTAAAATGCGACAGACGGCAGTCTAACTAACCCGTTGTGTGTACAGCCTCGCAAGTACACGGAGCTGTCGCTGAAGCAGGTGAAGGTGTCGCGGCGTGCGCACGCGCACCACGACAACACGTCATCGTCCACGTCCTCTGTCGGCTCCACTTCCGCCGCAGCCTCGCACTGCGACGACACCATGAGTGAGTAGCGGCTAATTATATTTTATTTCAGTCTAAATTGCAACCTATGTGTAGGTGCAGTTGCCCTTAATCATAGATCATCATCCACCTAGCCTTTTCCCAAATTAAATTGGGGTCGGCTTCCAATCTAATTGCATAGCATAGCATAATCGGCCTATAATGTTCCCACTGCTGGGACACAGGCCTCCTCTGTGAGAGGGAGTGGGCCGTAGTCCACCACGCGGGCCCAGTGCGGGTTGGTGGAGGTCACATGTCTTCGAATTTTTGGTTCTAGGACATGCCGGTTTCCTCACGATGTTTTCCTTCACCGTTAAAGCAAGTGATAATTAATTTCTAATACGCAAATGACTTCGAAAAGTCAGCGGTGCGTGCCTCGGAATCGAACTCGAACCATTCGCCGTGGGAGGCACATGGTTAAACCACTAGGCTGTCGCTGCTTTCAGGCTATCACTGCTTTCGCGAACTAATTGCGGCTGAATATTAATATTTTACGTGGAGCAACTGCCATCTGACCTCCACAACCTGCCGCCGACATGTATTTGCAAGTTAGACCAGTTGTCAGACTTTTGCCCGTAACCCGTAACGATTCAAAGATATTCTTATGACAACCGGGACCGACTGTTTAACGTGCTCTCCGAGGCACGGAGGGGTCTCGATGTGTAAAGAGCTGTCACCCATCCAAGATCTGACCGCAGCAAGCGCAGCTTAACCTCGCAGATCGATCAGCGCAGCTATCAATCAGCTACTATATATTTATTTGTTTAGAAGGGCTTTTTTGGCAGTTAGGTAAAATCACACAAATCCTGTATCCACCCGCCTGCCTTCTTCGTCACATAATCTGATGGAGATATGACGATGTCACCAAAAAAACATTTTAATTTGTAAAAATATCAATTTTGGAGTTATCACTATTTGCCAAGTGATGACGTCACTCAGTGAATACATAATTCTGAAAATAATTTTATTGCAAAAATGAGGCCTAACGACAAAATTTTTAAGTTAAAAATAAAACCATAATTTTCATTTTGATTTTTGGCCCTTCTGTATTCAGTGAACGATCATAATATTAAAGCGACATTGTTTGTCTTTCAGGTATGACGTCACAAATATCTCCGACGAGCCTCAGCACGTGGGACGGCGGCTCTCTACAATCCCTGCCCATGGATCTACGTAAGTACCGTTTATAACTACCTTATGTTAAGCCTGCAATACATGTTGGCCGAGCGTTGTCGAGTGAAGGCCAATACCAACATGTAGACGGTATATTTGCCTTGTCTTGCTATCGCTCGGTGTCGCTTGCCTAGTTGGTTATGTATAGACAAGCGCCAACGTGTATAGATCTCATTTGACGTAGCTTGCCACAACTTGCAGTCACTCGCCATCACTTGCCTCACTTCGGAGCGGTGTCGGTTTTTCTGCACAAATCAAAGGCGCTCGCGCGCGCTTGGACAATAGTGTTCACATGTTTGTCCGCGCGCTATTATGCGGTTGACGCCAAATTTGCCGAACGTCTGGACAGTAGCGCTTGTCTTGTGTCAATTTGTCTAGGCTCGCGTTGGTCTAAGCTCGTCCAACATGTATTGCAGGCTTTACTGACAGAGCCTCGTGACCCCCGGGGGTCCGCGGAGAGGCTCAACTCAAATAATGTTGGGAATTCCTGTCCATATCTCATTAGCACGCTAGCAGCGCCGCCAATTAAAACATGTCAAATTGTATTACAAATCAATGTATTGATATACAGGGTGGCAGGTTAGACAGTGGAAATATTCTAAGGGGTCATTGTACTCATCATTATGAACAACTTTTATTATTGGACCAACCTTGAAATCGCAAAAAAAATCAGCTGTTCCATACATTTATGTTCACGTAACTCAACAAAATGTATGGAACAGCTGATTTTTTTTTGCGATTTCAGTTTGGTGCCATAGTAAAAGTTGTTCGTAATGATGAGTACAATGACCCCTTAGAATATTTCCACTGTCTTACCTGCCACCCTGTATGATGTATAATGTAAGCCACACGTCACTTGGCGTCGCTTGGCGTCGCCGCCAGTCCGGCCGCCGCGCTCGGCCGACACGCACACATTTCTTCGACGTTTATTTCGTGCGTGAACAAGCGATACTGATCTCGTCTGGCATCCGCTTTGGCGGCCAGTTTTGGCGTCTTACGGACGCCAAGGGCAGCCACGGAAGCGCTGTTGGCGTCGCCGCCATGGAGTCCTAATGAGATATGGCTCTATGCCATATCTCATTGTGACTTGTTTGTGGATGGATGGCAGGATATATTGCGAGTGTTTGGGTTTCTGTGAGAAGGTATGATGTGATTTCTGTGAGGATGTATGATTGGGTATTTGATATTATTATTGTAATTGATTTTAAATACCGTTTTTTTTTTAATTAATTAATTAATAGGTTTCATATTTTGTGTTACATGTAGTATTTAATATACCTATAACTTATCAGTGTAATTGGCTGTACCTATGTCGTTCTGATAAATAAATAATAAATAAATGCCGGGAACAAGAAGTAGTTTCGTCGTAGTTATAAACAAGTGTGTGTATGTTTGTCCCGGCAGTGTCCGGCAGCAAGCAGGAGCTGGTGAGCCCGCGGCAGGAGCGCTGCTCGCTGTCGCAGCTGAGCCAGCTCTCCTGGCCCGGCCTCACGCTCTTCGACAAAAACAAGCCAAACAACAACAACAAGTAACTTTGTTTAACACTATTATATGTATAGACTCGCGTTGGACATGTCGAAACATCGAGATTTGTGTAAAACCACTTGTTAGTTATCCGGCTCGAAGTACCATAGAAAGAAATTGGGGTATATACATGTTTTACCCCCGTTTCTCGGCTCCTAAGGGTTACTAGTAAGTTATCCGGCTCGAAGTACCATAGTAAGAAATTGGGGTATTACATATTTCACCCCCGTTGCTCTGATTCTAAGGGTCGCAGCGTGATGTTAAATAACCTATACTATTCTTCGTGAATCTGGCTATCATATACAAAAATAATTTTTGAGATCCGACTGGTTGTTCCAAAGATTAGCGCATTCAAACAAACAAAATCTTCAGCTTTATAATATTAGTACAGACTAGCGATGTGTAGTCCATGGATGTGGCGACATGTCAAAACATCGAGATGTATGTGCTGTATCCAAGTTATTATTGGATTTTGAAAAAAAAAAACAGTTTTCGTTACTGGTTAGTTATCCGGCTCGAAGTACCGTAAAAAGAATTACTGATTTTTTCGCGATTTCAAGGTTTGTCCTATAGTAAAAGTTATTCAAAACCCCTTTTGGGATCGAACAGGGTTTTTGTTACATGCTGTACATAAGACAGCTCTCAAAAAGCACACCCTTGATGTTGTAACATGTTCGATTGTGTCCACAGAAGCAGTACGCGGGACGAGCCGCCGTCGCCCCGGGACAGGCACTCGCCGAGACACGACCGGTGAGCTGTCGTTATAAATAACTACTGTCATTTAAATATTGTCCTTTACTGTTACGCCCCCCCCCCCCCCCCCCCCCCAGTGGCGGATTTTCCCTAAGACCCAGTAGGCCTGGGCCTAGGGCGGCCAGATATTAGGGGCGGCCAATTGTGGCAAAAAATACAGTCGAACTCATCGCCGTCGAGCTTGATATAGCTTTACTCAACTTATAAGTGGATTGTTTAAAGAAATTAGATTGCGACGGCCGTACCACAAAAAAGATAAACACGTGTTCAACACGAATGCTACCAAAAATAATACGCACTTGTTTTAACACTAACTTGTCTAAAACAAGTGTGTATTATTTTTGGTAGCATTCGCGTTCAACACGTGTTTATCTTTTTTGTGGTAAGGGTGAGAAGGTTTAATTAATGATTTTGATAGGTACTCTTTATGTGTAAACCAGGGATGTTACGAGTGTCATATTTTTCACATTCGCGAATGCGAATGCGAATGTTGGGAACAACATTAAAAAAAAATTAAAGTTGTTTTTTTTAAGTATTTTTTCTCACAAACATTGCATTTTGCGTGGTCTCGATCGATATCGATCGTAAAAAATCGCCATATTTCACTTTTCTTTCCCGGTGCCATGTGAAAAGCTGTCAAAATAGCTCAACACAATTCTAAACTCACAAACTACTTACCTACTTTTGTATTTACTTAAACTGACTGAAAACACTAACAAGGCAAACTAACTTGCTTAGTTAGTTTGGCTTGTTTGCAGCGAGAAAGAAACGCTTTCTATTGGTCGAATGACACGTGATGCCTGCCTGCGCCTTCTGCGCGTGCGACGATCGACCAACCGTGCGGCCGCCGGGCGAGATACGACACGACTTGTACACATTCGCATTCGCAAAACATTCTCATCGATTGATGCGAATGTGCAAAATGATGCGAATCATTCGCATAAGCGAATGCGAATGCGAATATTCGTAACATCCCTAGTGTAGACGCGTTTTGTAACATGTAAAACTCGTTTTATACAAATTACGAGGATAAACCTGTACTAAATTAAATTAAACAGGTACTTTCCTTATTTAAAAACTAAATATTCTATTAGCTAAATGATGAGAGCTAAGACAGGGGCGGCTGGTACTACACGGCCTAGGGCGGCCAAGAGTGCAAATCCGCCACTGCCCCCCCCCCCCCGTGTTTTCCTACGTTTCTAAGATATTTTTATGCCATAAATTACAGGAAAACTGAGATTGTTTCGCCAACGGCTAAATAATAGTTGTGGCATTATATTATAAAGCAAAGCATATTTAATAAAAACCGGCCAAGTGCGAGCCTCGTACTCGCGCACCGAGGGTTCCGTATCAGTTGGATGTATAAAGTGAAAAAAACCGGACCGCATAACTAAGTTTGTTTGTGAAGGAATTTTGATGATTTTGAAAAAACTAATAGTTTGGAACATCGTTTTATTTTTGGTGCAATATTTGGGTCAATTCCTATCAACTCTAATTATTTCAGATTTTTCGCTCCGCAAACTTCGGAGATAAGGGGAATGGTATTTTTTCAGTCATTTTTCAGCATATGTCGAAAACTGTGAGACATAAAATAAAATGAAAATATATTTGAAATGTGCAGATCAAGCCCTTTCATATGATGAACCCCACTTTAAAATTCTGGATCCCCACTCTGGCCCCTTTTGCAATGAAAATAAAAATATTTGTGACGGTGTCGTTGGCGGTCGCCCCGTCTGCAGCTCACGGGCGCAGTCGGCAGCTCGGTCAGCGGCGCGAGGTGGCCGCGCCTTCCCCTTCCGACCGGGGCGAGGCCCGCCCGGACCCGAGTCCGCCGCCGTATGACGCAGGCCCAACCGACCCTTGCTCGAGCCAGCCCGCGCTGAGCCGGTCCAGCCAGTAGTCCCTCCCTCTAGTTGCCCTCCCCCCAGCGACGCCCTAAGCCGAGGCCCGTACCCCAGTAGGGGGTGCCCTTAGCGTGTGGTCGCTTAGTTTGTAGTTTTATTTAGTTTTAAGCCTGGCTGGAGGCACTTGTAAGTCCTCACCAGATGACCGGTTAAGCAGTGACGGCTGTTAGAAGCCAACTGCGACAGGCCATCCAAAAAAAAAAAAAAAACCGTGCCTCTTGGACCGGCGGCAGACCATCAGTTAAGTGCTCCAGCCACATTACCTGAAGACCTGAAGACCCGTATTGCCAGCGAACTACTCACCCCTGAGTTTCTAGTTATTTCTGTCTACCAAAGTGTGGTACTATATTTGTTAATGTAAAAAAAATACATAGTGTTTTGTATGAAGGTGTTTGCTTTATTTTCCTACTCTAGTTAAAATAACCCTTCAGGTTATTCTAGCTACATATTTTTGACTTTTTTCATTTGCAATAAAGTTAGGCAAGCATTTTTTATAACTATTCCAAATTTCAAGTCGATAGCTTTAGTAGTTGCTGAAATAAGCAGGTGTGACAGACAGACAAACAGACGAAGTCGCACCATAAGGGTTCCTTTTTTACCATTTTGGTACAGAACCCTAAAAACAACTACTTTTTGTTGTTTTAGTATGGAGCCCTAATTATGCGAGCCTGACTCGCTCTTGACCGTTTTTGTTAGGGTTCCGTACCTCAAAAGAAAAAACAGAACCCTTATAGGATCACTTTGTTGTCCGTCTGTCATGACCATGAGTGGAGCCATTTGCTCATAGATGGCGCCATCTATGATCAAGATATGATATATCTACTGTGATTTAATTTTTTTCGAGTTTATAAAAATAAATTAATCCTTCCTACTAATATTATAAACGTGAAAGTTTGTGAGGATGTATAGATGTATGGACTATGGATGTTTGTTACTCTTTCACGCAAAAACTACTAGAACGCGGGCAAAGCCGCGGGCGGAAGCTGCCGGCCTAGCATGACCACGATAGAAACGGGTTTTGTCTACATATAAATAGACAAAGTGACAGATTTCATTCATAAAACGTAGAAATGTTTCTACAATCTGTCACTTTGTCTATTTCTATGTAGACAAAACCCGTTTCTATCGTGGTCATGCTAGGCCGGCTGGTAACCAATATAATAGATAAATAAATAATGCCAAGGGAACTAATTTTTTGAGCTGTTATTTAAATATTCGAGATGTTATTATGATCAGTTGAAAAACATATTGAGCAGTTTTTTAATTTAATGGCGGTTGATTAAATATTGCGACAGTAAAACATGGACAGTAATAAAAAATCAATTAGTCGGTTATTTCATCATACAATGTCAATTCTAAAAATAATTGAGCAGTCCAATAATTGAATGAGCGGTAAAAATGATGGAATGAGCGGTTCGATAAATAGTTCGGCAGGTACTAAGCAAATTATATGATGTATGTACACCGATTACTCTGTGATCTGTGAGCCGATTTACGTGATTTTTTTTTCATATGGTAGAAGAAGCTCGCGAGGTGGTCCCATATAAATTGTATTAACTTAGGTTGAATAGTTTTGTAACCAGCTTCAATAAACGGAATTTTTCGTGTATATCGATGACATCATGACGATAATAAAAAAGTCATATTATGTAGGTACACGAATTCCTGGACGCAATCGATCTCGATATTATACATGCATAACATCACGCTAGTATTTTCCGCAAGGTTAGGCAGAGGTGTATAGTACACACAGTTTTTTTTATGTTCAAGTCTTATTTGATAGAAAGTTAGGGAAAGACCTATTGCTGAAAAAACATTGTTTTCGATTACTGAAACGTACTTATCCATAAATATTTTAGAAGGTACCTATTTAATTTAAACCTATTTAAATGAGTGGAAGTAATCGATCTCGGTAAAAGTACATACCAAATGTGTGTCATAGGTAGAGAATACAATCCCGAGCATGTTTTTCAATCCCGGGATTACGGGATTTTTGAAGCGTAATCCCGGGATCCCGGGCCTATCCCGGGATTAGACTATGTGGTTTCTAATTGGGCTCAAATTAAAAAAAAACTTGAGTAATTAAAAAACTTTATAATGTCTTTGCACAACAGTCAACACAAATCACAATAATAATAAGAAAATAAAAAAGACAAAACAAAAAAATTATACTTTTGCAAGAAATTAAAAAGACAACATAAATATACTATTTAGTATTTCGAAAATATAATCGCAGAAATATCAAAGCATCCAATGTTTGACTTCCAAGCCTGCTTCGTAGTTTATTGCCAACATAAGCGGCAGCTGAAAACGCTTGCTCAGGTTCAACGCTGGTTGGAGGAATAGACAATAGATACTTGTATGCTGTTTCTAAGTGATATCCACGAACTCCTCCATTTTCGAACAGACTCATTTCACGTCTAATACTATTTGCCAACCCCAATTCATTTTGTACTTGTACATCAGGATCTGGGGATTTCATACTCTTGTTAATTTCCAGCTGTAACTTTTCCTTTAATGTCAATTGGGGTTGGGAGGTTTCTGGCCTTAGCTCATCATCTATTTGTGATCCTGACCTTTCTTCTTCTTCTGTGTCATCTCGACTATTAAGTCTTTTAACAATACTCTTTATTTGCTTCCTCACTATAGCCTGTGTCGGAACTGGAAATAAGTCATGCCATTCCAAATCCGATAACAACTGATTTTCATCATTCATTCGTGGATTTTGTAAATAATTCAATACACCAGTTAAATTATCACTTCGTCGTTGCTTTATACGTTCCACTAAGGATGTTTTCATTTTTTTGGCAAGTGCTGAGTTTTTGCTAGACAGTTGTTTTATAAGAAATTTCAAAGCGGCATCAGCTGTGCATAAATTAGCATCTCGCCTACAGATTGCTTCTACTGTCAATTTAATTGGGGTCAGCACATCAACAATTTTATTTACCAATTCAAAATCAACATCTTCTAAACGAATTGGATGATTGAGATCTATAAGAGCTTTTTGAATGCATGCTTTTAAAAGATAAAATCGCTCCAGCATTGTTAAAAGACTATTCCATCTGGTTTTACAGTCCAAAAGAAGTGACAGCTCTTTTCCATGTTCAATTTTCACATATTTTTGAAGTACTGTTTCATTTTTTAATGGTGATCTTTTGAAATACACTACAACTTTGCGGATTTTCTTTATCAGCTCATTAATATTTTCATATTGTGTTAACTCTGGTACGTGTTCTGGCGCAAGATCATTTTGTGACATTACGATTAAACCTGATTCTGGACAGTCTAAGTCTTCTAAATCGTGTTCATCATCGCTGTCGTCCATATAATCAACAGTAACAGCTGGTTCATTCAGAGTATCATCTGAGGTAGGGCTATGTTGCAAATAATTATGTTTTTCATAAAGCACATCACAGACCGCCAAATTGATACCATGTGCGAGACACAGTTGATGTTCGGTGCAAACAAGCCGCCCCACCTTTATCATAACATTCGGTCCATCGGTTACAATAGCCACGATGTCAGTTTCCAGGGAAATATCAAATTCACTGAGACGCTCTTTCAATATACGAAGACAATTTTCAGCTGTCATACTTCCGTAAATAGGAACAAGTCCTAAGTTCCAAAATTTTTTATATGAATGAACGTTGACAGCCATGTATCGTTTATTGGAAGTTGAAGTCCACTCGTCGAAAGAAAGACTAAATCTTTCACCTGCACTTTTCAATTGTTTCAATTCTGCAATTACTTGCTTTTTGATTTTTTCACTGTAATTCATAACACGTTTTCGAACAGTGACGGCTGACTTTGGTAAATCCGGGTATTTTGCTAAGAGCAATTTTCTCAAATCATCTGAAGCTATGAATACACTGAATGGAAATCCATCTAATGCAACCATTCTTGCCAAAACATCATCCAGGCTATCGTCGGCACTTTTAGTAAAATAATCATCTAACTTTCGCTTGGTTGGCGGCGGAGCTGTGTTCATATTTTCAGAATCTTGACTTGTTGAAGCTGATATAACCTTGATGTTATGTTTTGATAACAAATGTGTATGTAATCCCTTAGTCGATCCACCCAAAGTCTTGAGAATGGCTGGGCACCGCTTACATTTAGCACTATTCCCATCCTTCGCGACTAAAAAATAACTCCACACTGACGTCGCATCACTGTCTTTTTTATGTTTAACAAAGTCTGCCGCCATTTGAAATACTTAATTTCAGGTAATTTACTTTAAATTTAAATGACGAAACCTTCGTAACCCGTCACTGACAGAATAATAAATGAAAAAAATAAAATCTGATTAGCATATTTATACTTTCATACAGGGAATCCCCGACGGGAAAATACCCGCAACAATACTATGATATGAGATGATCGGGTGATTTCCCTGTTGGTTCGTTGGGGACTTGGGGAATCACCTTAAAAGTAGCATATTTAATACTTTCGTACAGGGAAACCCCGACGGGAAATACCCGCAAAAATATTATGATAATAAGAGATGATCGGGTGATTCCCCCGTTAGTTCATTCATTGGGGAATTACCTTAAGAGTATTGTATTGAAGTACTCAGAGTGGGGAAGTCCCTTCTAAGTTTACAACAAACATATTAAGACTGTACCTGTGTAGTGAATAGTACGTATCGTATGACGGCATTGACGGCGTATCTAAAAGTGTTTTTTGTCGTTATGTATTAAATGCTATTAAATAACCTAGGCAAGGTTATCGTCAAGGCGCAACGGACTACGGCATATAAACTAAACTTGTATGTGGCAATCCCGAAAATCCCGAGATTAGCCAAGTGCAGTCCCGGGATTTTCGGGGCCAGAAAACGGTCGGGATCCCGGGATCCCGAGATTCGGGATCCCGGGATTGTATTCTCTAGTCATAGGTAGTATATTAGTCGCTCTATGCATGATTTTATGGTACTTTTATATACGTAAGGTATTATTATTAAAAAAAACATGACATGTTACACTACACTAAAAAGTTAAAAATAAAAAACAGGTTTTAAAAAAACCGACTTCCAAAAACTACACTAAAAACTATGAAATAAAAAGTTTAAACTTCCATAATTAAAAATCTAAATGTATATTGAAGTCGGCGGGGCCTAGCATGAAAATAAGCAAAATTGCAGATGAACAAGGAATAAAAGGAAATCTTAATTTCCACGTGCACACACTGCGCACACCCTTCCTGTTTAAAGACTGAGAGGCAAAAACCTGACAAGGCCCCGCCGGGTTCAATATACATTTAGATTTTTAATTATGGAAGTTTAAACTTTTTATTTCATAGTTTTTAGTGTAGTTTTTGGAAGTCGGTTTTTTTAAAACCTGTTTTTTTTATTACTTAAGTATGTTTCGAATTACGAATCATTTGAGTAACATACCTAATTAGGGTCCAAGAGCGAGCGAAGCGAGCTCGGGAACTTGGACACCCCGACACGGACAGGTTAGGTTCGAAGGGGTTGACGGGGGCTTCAGTGAGCGAGCAAAGCGAACGAACGAAGCCCCCGTCAAACCCTTCGTGTTAGGTTACTTTTAACCTTGCAGACAGAAATAGGAGCCCCGCATAGCGGGGCTTCGTCGACCACCTCACTCCCAAATTACAGTGACAATTTTTTTAAACTTACAAGGTCCAAAAAAATTGACACTAATTTAAAAGTCAGATTTCTTACCGACAAATTCCGATTTATTACTGCCCACACGTAACCGCTCGTTCAATAATTTTTACCGCCCTTTTATTTAAATATTCCTGCTCAATTATATATTCACTGATCCATTTAATTATTTTTTTTACTCATTTTTGTTTACCTACTTTACTGCTTAATTTTAACTGCTGAACTAGTTATTAAACATGCCATTTATAATTTTTAACTTACCGAAACCGCTATTTACAACTGCCTCTTTAAATCAGTGCCTAATGCTAACAAGCGTCGTTTCCCTGGCTTGCAGTCAGTCGTCCACGAGCGAGCGCAAGCCGGCGCTGTCGCCGCGCGGGCCCATCGTCGACGTGGAGCTGTTCTACTCGCGCACGGCCGACCGCGCCGCGCACAAACAGGTAATGCTGCCGGATATAGGCACGGCCGGATTTGGGCACTGCTAGATATAGGAGCGGCCGAATTTAGGCTATGCCGAATATAGGAGCGGCCGAAATTAGGCACTGCCGGATATAGGCACGACCGGATTTAGGCACTGCCAGATATAGGCACGACCGGATTTAGGCACTGCCAGATATAGGAGCGGCCGAATTTAGGCACGGCGATGCCGGATATAGGACCGGCCGGATTTAGGCACTGCCAGATATAGGAGCGGCCGGACTTAGGCTTTGCTGAATTTAGGCTCTGCCGGACTTAGGTGTACGAATATAGGCGATGCCGGAAATAGGCACTGCTGGAGAAAGGCGCTGATGATTGCGTGTGGGTTACTAAGTATTGCCGGATATAGTTATTGCTGGAATTTGGACTGCCGGACGTACTATATTCGAGCATAGCAGTAGCATCATGCCGGAGATGCCTCGCGATCGCGGTCGCTATTTCGATACCTCGATGTCGATACTCGCTATTTCTACATGGATGGCGGTGCGAACACCTCGGTTCAGTTGCACTTAAAAGCTCAGTTGGTTAAGCTCGGTTGGACAATTGAAGGACGATCCATTCCGGTGAACCAATTTAAACCAATCACGAGCCAGATCACATCGATGCTTGCCGTTGAACGTGATGTAAAAATAAAATATTTTGTTTTTTAGTTGAACCTCCTTAAAGACTGATGTATCGATATCGTTCGGCATGTGCGTGCTTGTCTGTTTGCATACATTTATTTTATATCGAAGTGACATCAAGATAGCGATCTAAGGCTAGTATTACAAAACGATACTCGAGCACAGCCGGTCTAGCATGACCACGATAGAAACGGGTTTTGTCTACATAGAAATAGACAAAGTGACAGATTGTAGAAACATTTCAACGTTTTATGAATGAAATCTGTCACTTTGTCTATTTCTATGTAGACAAAACCCGTTTCTATCGTGGTCATGCTAGGCCGGCAGGTCTCAAATAATGTGGCAGGTTCGATGCACAAATAAAACAAGTGTTTCCGTTGACGAATTGTATTATAATGTCCCTTACAACAACCTAACGCTATATTATACAGGGTGGCAGGTTAGACAGTGGAAGTATTTTAAGGGGTCATTGTTCTCATCATTATGAACAACTTTTCGCGATTTTAAGGTTGGTCCCACAGTAAAAGATGTTCATAATGATGAGTACAATGACCCCTTAAAATATTTCCACTGTCTAACCTGCCACCGTGTATAGGGTGGAGGTGCGTCATACAGTACACTCGCCTTGAGCGTAGCTTTAAAACCATTTGATTGGTTGAAACTAGTTTTAAGTAATGCTTGAGTCTTGAGCTCGGTTTTGTAATACAACCCTAAGCCGCGACGGCGAGGTATTAAAGATAGGCATCTTCGGCATGACTACCCTAACTCTTCGATGATAGTACAATGACTGATGACGTGTGTGACGTTCCAGGAGCGCGTCCCCCCCCTCCTGCCCCGCAGCGGGGAGCACGAGCGCCCCCCCGCGCCGCCGCGCCGCCCCGCCTCCCCCGCGCACCTCGCCAACACACGTGAGTACAACACTATACTGTACTAGAGGCACACGAGCGCCCCCCCGCGCCGCCGCGCCGCCCCGCCTCCCCCGCGCACCTCGCCAACACACGTGAGTACAACACTATACTGTACTAGAGGCACACGAGCGCCCCCCCGCGCCGCCGCGCCGCCCCGCCTCCCCCGCGCACCTCGCCAACACACGTGAGTACAACACTATACTGTACTAGAGGCACACGAGCGCCCCCCCGCGCCGCCGCGCCGCCCCGCCTCCCCCGCGCACCTCGCCAACACACGTGAGTACAACACTATACTGTACTAGAGGCACACGAGCGCCCCCCCGCGCCGCCGCGCCGCCCCGCCTCCCCCGCGCACCTCGCCAACACACGTGAGTACAACACTATACTGTACTAGAGGCACACGAGCGCCCCCCCGCGCCGCCGCGCCGCCCCGCCTCCCCCGCGCACCTCGCCAACACACGTGAGTACAACACTATACTGTACTAGAGGCACACGAGCGCCCCCCCGCGCCGCCGCGCCGCCCCGCCTCCCCCGCGCACCTCGCCAACACACGTGAGTACAACACTATACTGTACTAGAGGCACACGAGCGCCCCCCCGCGCCGCCGCGCCGCCCCGCCTCCCCCGCGCACCTCGCCAACACACGTGAGTACAACACTATACTGTACTAGAGGCACACGAGCGCCCCCCCGCGCCGCCGCGCCGCCCCGCCTCCCCCGCGCACCTCGCCAACACACGTGAGTACAACACTATACTGTACTAGAGGCACACGAGCGCCCCCCCGCGCCGCCGCGCCGCCCCGCCTCCCCCGCGCACCTCGCCAACACACGTGAGTACAACACTATACTGTACTAGAGGCACACGAGCGCCCCCCCGCGCCGCCGCGCCGCCCCGCCTCCCCCGCGCACCTCGCCAACACACGTGAGTACAACACTATACTGTACTAGAGGCACACGAGCGCCCCCCCGCGCCGCCGCGCCGCCCCGCCTCCCCCGCGCACCTCGCCAACACACGTGAGTACAACACTATACTGTACTAGAGGCACACGAGCGCCCCCCCGCGCCGCCGCGCCGCCCCGCCTCCCCCGCGCACCTCGCCAACACACGTGAGTACAACACTATACTGTACTAGAGGCACACGAGCGCCCCCCCGCGCCGCCGCGCCGCCCCGCCTCCCCCGCGCACCTCGCCAACACACGTGAGTACAACACTATACTGTACTAGAGGCACACGAGCGCCCCCCCGCGCCGCCGCGCCGCCCCGCCTCCCCCGCGCACCTCGCCAACACACGTGAGTACAACACTATACTGTACTAGAGGCACACGAGCGCCCCCCCGCGCCGCCGCGCCGCCCCGCCTCCCCCGCGCACCTCGCCAACACACGTGAGTACAACACTATACTGTACTAGAGGCACACGAGCGCCCCACCGCGCCGCCGCGCCGCCCCGCCTCCCCCGCGCACCTCGCCAACACACGTGAGTATACAGCCGGGTCTCCTGCGACGTGTTCGATGTTCAATTGAACATCGAACATGTTTTCCGTCACGTGGTCGAGCGTTTTCGCCAAACAAAACGCGTAGGCCACGCCCCTTTTTTGTTCATTAAACATGTTCGATGTTCAATGAACACTCAAACACGTTGCAGGAGACGCGGCTTACCACTACGCTGCTGCAGGCACCATTACTCATGAACGGGCTGTTTACTTTATCAAGAAAAAATATTTGTTGTGTTTTCTTTAAATAGAAATACCCAGTTTGAAATTAAAAAATAAAACTATTTCTTACTAGCTGACCCGCCCGGGCTTCGCACGGGTAAAGTTTAGTACACTTACCCTACACCTACCCTACCCTACCCTACACCTATCCTACACCTACCCTACACCTACCCCACACCTACCCTACACCTACCCCACGCCTACCCTACACCCCAAACCTCAAAAATAAGTTTCGAGCTTCTAGCTTCAAAAATAAGTTTCGAGCTTCTAGCTTCAAAAATGACGTAATTTCCATACAAACTTTCATGGCCTATTTCAACCTTTTACAGCCCTTTTTTCGCATTAAAAAGTAGCCTATGTCATTTCTCAGTCTCCAGACTATCTCTGTACTATATTTCATTTGAATCGGTTCAGTAGTTTAAGTGTGATTGCGTAACATACAGACAGACAGACAGAGTTACTTTCACATTTAAAATATTAGTAAGGATTTATCACTTCTTGGGGGTGATTCTCGCGGGTTTGATATTGATATCGCCTTCGATATATATTGCAACAAATGTCAAAATGGTAGGGATTTTGACAGTTGTTACAACATTTATATCGAAGGCGATATAAATATCGAACCCGCGAGAATCACCCCCCTGATCTAACAAAAAAGATTTCGATTTTTCAAAGTGATACTTAATCTACCGCAGGTTTTATTTAGAACTAGTAACTTAGCCTCGCTTGGTATATCTGGGCCCCAAGTCTGCTAATGCAATTGTTATAATCGTGTCAGAATAGTGTCTCAATGGCATCGTTTTGACCAGTGACGAAAGAGTTAGTCTTACTTTAAGCCAATGACCGTTTAGGTTTTAATAGTAATAGTGTAATTATGTCACCATTCTTACACTATTCAAATAGCAGAATTGGGGCCCTGTATGTATGTCCGTGTCCTGCAGCGTGGCCGGCGTGCGAGCAGCCGCCCGAGCCGCCCGAGCGGCCGCCGCCCAGCCCCAAGCACCACGACCTCTTCAAGTACGTACCAACACCTGCTACACTTACAACTAAATAATCCAAATTATAAGGCCATGTTGTTTCAACTTACAGTTACGTATCTGTAGCCGTCAAATATGGCGGCTTGTACGACAATTTCATAGATTACGTACTGACTTACGGATACAGATGGTTTGAAGCAACCCGCCCTAAGTCAACTAGCTTCCGCCCGCGGCTTCACCCGCGTTTTTCGGGATGTATTATACATATAAACCTTCCTCTTGAATCACTCTATCTATTAAAAAAATCGCATCAAAATCCGTTGCGTAGTTTTAAAGCTCTAAGCATACATAGGGACAGACAGCGGGAAGCGACTTTGTTTTATACTATGTAGTGATACCAGTGGTGTGTCTAGAGGGCAAGCCCGACGCATTTTTTAGGGTTCCATACCTCAATAGGAAAAACGGAACCCTTATAAGATCATTTTGTTGTCCGTCTGTCACCAGACCATAAGTGAAGCCATCTGCTCATAGATGGCGCCACTAAAAGTATGCAGTAGCGCCATCTATGATCAAGATATGATATATCTGCTATATTATATTTTTTTATTTTTTAAACGTTGCCCCACACTAGGATTTCTCCTGTGTCGTGGGTGCGTTCACAAACACAAATTTCACATACACAAACAGCCAGACCTATGTGCAATGCGGGAATCGAACCCGCGACACGTCGCGCAGCAGCCAATCTCTCAGCCGCTGCGACAACCGTGCGGTCATTACATACATATTATAGCGGCATAGATGGCGCTATTGCATATTTCGGCACCCTTAAGGCGCGAGTCATACTACATTACCCGCTTACCCTCAGGCGGGCCGTATGACTTTACCACCATCGTTGTAAAAAAAAACTGATAGAGAACCTTCTAGAGCACCGAGTTAGCCACCAATAATATATCCATATATTATGATTATTTAAATTTAA
This sequence comes from Thalpophila matura, assembly GCA_948465475.1. NCBI lineage: Eukaryota > Metazoa > Arthropoda > Insecta > Lepidoptera > Noctuidae > Thalpophila > Thalpophila matura. The sequence continues at coordinate 8,540,474 of OX419205.1, read as the reverse complement.
CTATAGATCTATTAACCACCGGACGCGAATTACAATCGTTCTTACCTTTACCGCCCTTGCCGCGAACTCCGCGACTCCGCAAAAACAGTTCAATAAATAGTGACTCTTGCAACAACTCAGTGTTAGACAGTGACGGCGCTATAAGTAGAACAAGTTAAGCAATAGGAACACCACCCTCCCTCATACCCAGTGACGTGCCTAGAGGGCAAGCTCGACGCATTTTTCTCGTTTTAGTTAGTATTTCTATTTATTTGAATTTTTCATGAATGTAAGTGATTTTTAATGTACATACGTATTGCTTTAATTACGATATTAACTCTAAATTCCCGAAAAATGTACATTACTCTCTAAAACCAAAAATATTTGTCGGGCTTGCCCTGTTTATACCTAAATTAAAAAAAAAAAACATTCCCACGAATTGAGAACCTCCTCCTTTTTTTGAAGTCGGTTAAAAATGAGCCGAACTGAATTTCATACATTTTTACAGTGCTCATATCCTATGGTTATTGTATCTAAGTATTTAAAAATATTCCATTTTGATGACCTTCCAAAATCACGCGTTGTGATAAACACAACACATTGCCAGGTGTATAGTTACACTAATAATAACGCAGTGTGTTAAATAATGTTGTAATCTATTAGGTAATACGATTCTAGTGCAGAGGTGCTGCACATTTATTGAAAACTAGCTTCCGCCCGCGGCTTCGCCCGCGTTTTTGGGATAAAAAGTAGCCTAAGTGTTATTCTGATGTATACGCTATATTACTGTAAAGTTTCATCAAAATCCGTTCAGTAGCTTTTGCGTGAAAGAGTAACAAACATCCATACATCTATCCTCACAAACTTTCACGTTTATAATATTAATAGGATATTAGGAAGTAAGATACAGTGGCGTGCCTACAGGGCAAGCCCGAGGGTAGGTAGGTATATCTCTAAATTTTTCATGAATTTAAGTGAGTAGCGCTCACTTACAATCATGAAAAATTACGCGAAATACCCTCGGGCTTGCCCTGTAGGCACGCCACTGGTAAGATAAATGTGCCCAGTTTCACCCCCGTTGCTCAGCTCCTAAGGGTCGTAGCGTGATGTTAAATAGCCTATACTATTCCTCATGAGTCTGGCTATCATATACAAAAAGATTTTTTCGAATCCGACTGGTAGTTCCAGAGATTAGCAAACAAACAAACAAACTCTTAAGCTCAATTCTATTATTATAGATATAGATTTGCACATGCTGGCTTCCTCACGATGTTTTCCTTCACTGTTAAAGCAAGTGATAATTAATTTCTAATACGCACATGACTTCGAAAAGTCAGCGGTGCGTGCCTCGGGATCGAACTCGAACCATTCGCCGTGGGAGGCACGTGGATAAATCACTAGGCTATCACTGCTTCTGGTAGGTTTAGCACTTCTGCCTTATCACTACACACATGTAGTGTTAGACTGTCTGTCTGTGCGTCTGTTATTTGGTGTCCTCGGCTAACTGCAGTGAGCGTGTCGTGAGAGATATCGAAACAAGTACATACGAGTTTTATAAATAAAGGTGTGTTGTAGTAATAATGAATACTTTCGATGGGCATTATAAAAGTATAGAATGTTCTTTTTAGGGTTCCATACCCACAGAGTAAAACGGGACCCTATTACTAAGGCTCCGCTGTCCGTCTGTCTGTATGTCTGTCACCAGGCTGTATCTCATGAACCGTGATAGCTAGACAGTTGAAATTTTAAAATTAATATTTAAGGCTGCTGTTTTTTTTTTTGCTGTTTTTTTCTCGATCTTATTAAAGGTTTTTATTATAGTGTCTAATGTTGTATAGATAATGGTACGGAACCTTCGTGCGCGAGTCCGACTCGCACTTGACTTGACCGGCTTTTTTAACTTTATGTCAATAAGCGTTTTTCGTATAGTAAAAATAAAATTATACATTAAATATAAATAATTTTGCAATTGATAATTATGATTGTTTGAACAAATGTTTATGATAACAATGGTGACAAGTGACAACGCGCCAACATTGAAAATACGTCTAGTTGCGAAATAGAGTAACCACCAAATTATCAACATAATGTTTTTAACCTTATTGCTCACATGTTAAGTTTTTTTTAGAACAAATATTTTTGCACTTATTTTAAAATTACTTTGATTTTTAAGCGACATTTTGTTTTGTCGTTTCTCCGGTGATAGAAGGTCTTTAATATAAATATTTTGCAATTGTAATTAAACTTTATATCTGAGTTTTTAAGGTTTATAATAAACTGATGTTGTTGATATTGTAAGATTGTATTATGTATTTAAACAAACGTGGCCACTGGAGCGACGTAATTTTGTTCCTGATCCTTAATTTAGTGCAGTGGTCAGTTTTTTTCGTTTTAGAGATTATTTATGTAATTAGGGTTCCGTACCAAAATGGTAAAAAAGGAACCCTTATGGTGCGACTTCGTCTGTCTGTCTGTCTGTCACACCTGCTTATTTCAGCAACTACTAATGCTATCGACTTGAAATTTGGAACAGTTATAAAAAATGCTTGTCCAACTTTATTGCAAATGAAAAAAAAAATTTTTTTTTTTTATTTTCATTGCAAAAGGGGCCGGAGTGGGTGTCCAAAATTTCAAAGTGGGGTTACTGGGTCAAGTGACATATCATATGAAAGGGCTTGATCTGCACATTTCAAAATATATTTTCATTTAATTTTATGTCTCACAGTTTTCGACATATGATGAAAAATGTCTTAAAAAAATACCATTCCCCCCCCCCCTTATCTCCGAAGTTGGCGGAGTGAAAAATCTGAAATAATTAGAGTTGATAGGAATTGACCCAAATATTGCACCAAAAATAAAATGATGTTCCTAACTAGTACAGTTTTTTCAAAATCATCAAAATTCTTTCACAAACAAACTTAGTTTTGCGGTCCGGTTTTTTTCACTTTATACGTCCAAAACTGATACGGAACCCTCGGTGTGCGAGTACGACTCGCACTTGGCCGGTTTTTTTTTTTTCATGAATATAAGTGATTTTTAATGTACAGTCAGGGAAAGGGATTTTAAAAAATCCCTTTGATGTTAATGAACTTGCTAAAGCAAGTTCATTTTCATTCATAATTGGTCGTATATTTTAATTTCGAAGCAAATCCGGATCCGAATTGCTTCAAAGTTTGAATATACGACCAATTTATTATGAATGATAGTGAACCTGTTAAAGAATCCCTTTACCTGACCGTACGTATTGTTCTAATAACAACATCAATTCACTTAAACTTATGAAAAAAACCCGACAAGTGCGAGTATGCCTCGCGCCCTAAGGGTTCCGAAATATGATCATAGATGGCGCTACTGCATACTTCCAATGGCGCCATCTCTGAGCATATGGCTCCACTTACGGTCCGGTGACTGACGGCGGACAACAAAGTGATCCTATAAGGGTTCCGTTTTTCCTTTTGAGGTACGGAACCCTAAAAATTGACATAAATACCCTCTTAAGCCAAAAAAATACTTTGGGCTTGCCCTCTAGGCACGCCACTGATCTAGTGCTGTCATTAATCGAAGATTATAATATAAACAACTGCAGTGCGATTCTGTAACCACCTCACCGTGAAAACTTAGGTGAAGTGAGCGTGGAATGAGCTGTCAATAGTGTCAATTCCTAGCAAAAACAAACTCACTTCACCTAAGTTTTCACGGTGAGATTTTTACAGAATCGACCGGCTGTAGTGTTGAGTGAGTTTGGTGAGTGAGTGTGGTGATGGAGTGGTATCTGTGCAGAATGCCGCTGGTGTCGCCCAAGCGGTCGCCGGCGCCGCAGCCGCCCGCCAGCCCGCTCGTGCAGCACGACAGGTGCGAGCCACCTCTATGTTAGACAGGATAAGTTTTATTTCACTACGGATATTTTAGGAGGTGGCATATTCATGAGTACTTTACTCATGAATATGATCAACTTTTATTATGGGACCGACACTGAAATATGCATGAGCAGTGATAGCCTAGTGGTTTAACCATGTGCCTCCCACGGCGAATGGTTCGAGTTCGATTCCGAGGCACGCACCGCTAACTTTTCGAAGTCATGTGCGTATTAGAAATTAATTATCACTTGCTTTAACGGTGAAGGAAAACATCGTGAGGAAACCGGCATGTCCTAGAACCAAAAATTCGAAGACATGTGACGTCCACCAACCCGCACTGGGCCCGCGTGGTGGACTACGGCCCACTCCCTCTCACAGAGGAGGCCTGTGTCCCAGCAGTGGGAACATTATAGGCCGACTATGCTATGCTTATGCTACTGAAATATGCGTAGTGGATTAAAACTTATCCTGTATTATATCTCATATCGCGGTGTGAAAACCAGATGAACGTATACATCTACCAAAAATTTAAAAATCTTTTTTTTTTACGAAACTGTTTGGAAAGTGGTACTGCATGATATGCCAAAAGTACGTAATTGTCTGGCCAATGCCTTTTTAAACTAAAAATATATTACTGTTTTTTTTTTTTTTTTTTTATACACGTTGCCCCACACTAGGATTTGTCCTGTGTCGTGGGTGCGTTTACAAACACAAATGTCACATACACAAACAGCCAGACCTATGTGCAATGCGGGAATCGAACCCGCGACACGTCGCGCAGCAGCCAATCTCTCAGCCGCTGCGACAACCGTGCGGTCAAATATGGCTTTAAAGTTTGAAGAGGTGATATATTTTCAGTTTTTAGGCTCTTGTAAAATTGTAAAAATGTGTATGCGTTCATCTGATTTTTATACTGATATAACCCAATTTTTACCCGAATACGGAGGGTTATGTGCAGTGGCGTGCCTAGAGGGCAAGCCCGACGCATTTTTTCTCGTTTTAGAGAGTGTTAATGTTCATTTTTCATGAATGTAAGTTATTGTTAATGTATGTATTCAATGTATTGCCATAATTGGGGAGGGGCTTCTGGCTAAATGACAGCCGCGCTGATCGATCGATCTGCGAGGTTAAGCTGCGCTTGCCGCGGTCAGTCCTTGGATGGGTGACCGTTCTTTACACATCGAGACCCCTCCGTGCCTCGGAAAGCACGTTAAACAGTCGGTCCCGGTTGTCATAGGAATATCGTTGACATTCGTTACGGGTAGTCAGGAGCCCAAAAGTCTGACAACTGGTCTAACATTCGAATACCGGTATTTCCCAATAATTGGGTTGTGGAGGTCAGATGGCAGTCGCTCCATGTAAAATATATTGATATTCAGCCGCAACCAGTTAGACTGGAAGCCGACCCCAATCATGTTTGGGAAAAGGCTAGGCGGATGATGATGATATGTATTGCCATAATAACACTTAAATTAATGAAAAATGAACATAAATACCATCTAAAACCAAAAAACATCGTCGGGCTTGCCCTCTAGGCACGCCACTGGTTATGTGTTTGTCCGGTATGTATGTTCATCTGTTCCCTCATAAGTTCTAATTCTAACTGTGCACCTATCAAACAAATTATCTTTATTTCTGAACATGCTGGTCTTAAAACTTCTTTTGATAATTATAAACATAATATGTATTATTGTATATTGCATGATATTATATATTTATTTAGAGTATATAGCGAGCTCACTTGTGTCCGTCCTATTATTGCATGTAGGAAATCGCAGATAGCGATAAGGCCGCCGATTGTATATTTATAATCAAAATGTTCTACCTACTATAATAATAATATTTGGTGTATAATAAAGTATGTAATGTATGTGTGTCAGGGGCGAGGCGTTCAAGTTCGAGTGGCGGGGGGCGCCCACGCCGTCGCCGCCCGCGCCGCCCCTCACGCCGCACCACCGTACGTACCACACAACACACACTACACTACATTCCTTAGGTCGGCTACATACTTCCGAAATGCCCCTCCGGAATACGGTAGTGTCCTACTATTAAGAAAGTACAAATAAATTATTTTATTTCAAAGAAGGAATAGGCACAACAAAAAAGTAAAAGCATAAATAATAATTTATCACAAAATGGAAAACATAGACGCTTTTAAAGTTTTTGGAGGGAGCATCGCTCCGTCTTTGTCGCGCGAAGCGGACGTAGGTGGTGTTACGTCACTAGTAGGTAGTGCCGTCCGTGTCTAGCAAATCATTTTAAAACGCTTATAACTTTGCCAATTTTGTAGATGTTTCATCGGTTTTTTTGGTGTTAATTGTCTTTTTTCAAATAGTTTACAGATTCATAATAAAAAAAAGTAGTTAACATCCCTATTAAGAAACTGAATGAGTGATTTTACGTCCAAGTGAATGATATGAACGATTCCAGCCGCATTTGTTCAATTTGACGGGCATTTGAGCGACCGGATTGAGTGACCGGCCTTATAGGCTGTTCGCTCATTTAGTGACGGCCTTTCAAAGTTGCTGTCAAAGACGCTGCCGCCGCCTTCGAGAGGCGACATTAAATGAGTGAACAGGCTACACATTATTATATCTTGCATTGCTTGATGTGTTCGAATTTTTCTTTTAATTAAAGGAAAAATTATACGCTGACGAAGTCGAGGCTCGAAAATATTTGTAAAAATTAAGGGCCGTACCACAAAAAAGATAGACACGCGTTAAACGCGCATGCTACCAAAAATAATATGCACTTGTTTTAGCACTAACTTGTCTAAAACAAGTGTGTATTATTTTTGGTAGCATTCGCCACGGGGTCTCATCAGGAACAAAGTAACATTTGTTGAAATAACTCATAATAGATGGCGTTATATGTATCGATTTGTTATTGAAGTTTGTGTAAAATTGAGAACATGAAAAAATACATCATGAAAAATACTTGTTCAAATTTTGAAAAATGCTTTAAGCACGGAAAAATGTATAGCCCGTAGATAGCTCGCTCTAAATCGGTCACTTTTCTTTGTATGAGATGAGGCATCTGTACGTATAGTATTATATTATCTGTGCATTCGCGTTTAACGCGTGTCTATCTTTTTTGTGGTACGGCCCTTAATTTTCAATTTTTACAAATATTTTCGAGCCTCGACTTCGTCAGTTTCGTCATTTTCAAGATAAAAAGTAAATCACTCCTTGAATTGTCTATGTATCTGTATAACGTGTCTTCCACTATTCGATATAGAATGTATCTGTACAACGTGTCTTCCACTATTCGATATAGAACACAATTATCATTATGAGCAACTTTTACCACGGGGCCATCATTGAAATTACGGAAAAAAAATCAGCTGTTCCCAGTGGCGTGCCTAAAGGGCAAGCCCAACCTATTTTTTGGCTTTAGAGTAGAACACCGTACGAACCGTACATTTTTTGGTCCTTCGAGCCGGATTTTATTTTTTTGTGATTTTAATATTGGTTCCATAGTAAGAGTAGGTCACAATGCTAGTATGTTGTCCGTGTTTGACCGCGCGTTGTGTCGCAGCGGTGTCGTGCGGCACGCCGCCGCCGCTGCCGCCGCGCCGCCGCCGCGACTCCGCCGCGCCGCCCACGCCGCTGCCGCCCGTGAGTATTTATTGTTTTACCACGTTTTTACGGTTCCGTACCTCAAAAGGAAAAACGGAACCCTTAAAAGATCACTTTGTTGTCCGTCTGTTGTGTTGTCCCGGTGTGCCTCCCTTTTTTTTTTTTTTTTTGTTTTCGAGGTGGAAATCCTCATGGATGTCCCCCGCCCTGGGGAGGGCGGAGGGGTCTGTCAGACTCTTACTGACTAAAACCACCCCGGTGTTCCTCCAACTACCTGACGCCGGGGGCGCGGGAGTCGCTTGCGCATTCGTCCGCACCCCCGGCAGGTATTGGCCCGCCAAATGAAAGGCGGGCCCCGTCACCCTATGCGGCCGTCATGCACGGCCGCAATTCCTCTAGAGAGGCGCGCGCGGAACACGTGGCGCCACCGTCTCGGGCCTGTTTCCGTTCGGGCGACGGACGCCCCAAGTCCGCCGCCCGCAGGCCGCCCGGTGTGCCTCCCTCCCTCTATCCTCTCAAGCCTCGGCTAGCTATGAGGGAGTCTCTGGACATAATCTTGATGTTAAATAAAACACTGAAGGATGGTTGGAGAGGTATTATTGCGACGTATTCAGTATATGTGCACTTTAAACTGTTACACAGAAGTTACAACGGTAAAAATAGTAGGAGTTATGAAACAGTCTATTTGGTTATAAAATTGAACACTTTATAATATTATAATTATATGTAATACTATTATATATATATATATTTTTTTTTATGTAATACTATTAAAATAACAGATCAGCGGTTCAGCGGTCCACGACCGATGTCTTTGGAGACCTGCCGGGCCTAGCATGACCACGATAGAAACGGGTTTTGTCTACAGAAGAATAGACAAAGTGACAGATTGCAGAAACATTTCTACCGTTTTATGCATAAAACGTAGAAACCCATTTCTATCGGGTCATGGTAGGCGCCCATACAAAGAATGACAAAACAATGAAATAAATGCATAAAAATATGAGATTGTTCTAATTTTGGAAATTTAAAGTTAAAATCTGGAAGGATGGAGTAGATGAAGTGGCCAGTAATGGAAGATTGTCAGCACTAAATAATGAAAGATGGATGACTTCGTCACAGTGTTAAGCGCCATCTATGAGAATATAGCTTGCTATTGCTGGTTGATGCTGTCCAACTATATTCTCATAGATGGCGCTATTGTGCCATCATGTTTTTATACGTCTGAGGAAGGTACGGAAGCCTCAGTGCGCGAGTCCGACTCGCACTTGGCTAATTTATATTAACTCGCTTTCTTGTCTGTCTGTCTGTGCGGTACAAGTTTTGCAATTCATTTTTCAAGGACTTCTCGTCATTGGACTAAGCTGAAATTTGGTATACCCATGTAATTTAGATGACAATGCAATAATATGGACTAAAAGTAAAAAAATAATAATTGTTTTTTTTTTAATCACTTTCTTATAACGGATTAAAAAGTAAAAAGTATAAAATAATTTCTGATGATATGAAAATCATGGGGCGCATCTTCCTATTATCTATTGCATGCGCTCCACGTTTTTCATATCATCAGAAATTATTTTGTACGTTTTAGTCCATTTTGAAAACGTGGTTTAAAAAAAAAACTGTACTTATAATTTTTTTACATTTTCTAAATTAAATTAAAATAATATATGTTCATGTTTGCATCAAACCGCAAATTATTTTTTTTCGTAAGACTTACTTTTTAAGTGATAGTTGACAGTTTGAGGTCATTGATGTTCCTATTCGTATCGCGATCGCATAGTATTATAATAGTAGTTCGCATATTATAGTATTTATCGCCTACTCCCCCCTTCAGTCGTCGTCGTGCAACGCCAACTCCCCGCCAGTGTACGGCACGGCGGGGGCGCCCCCGGGCGGCGGGGCGGCCCCGGGCGGCGGGCCGCCCCCGCTGCCCCCGCGCCCCGCGCCGCCCCCCGAGCTGCTGCGGCCCGCGCACTCCACCATACTGCAGCGACGACATAACACGTACGTATGCGCGGATATTGCTAATATCGATGTTTAATCGTTTGTCGATACAACAATCGATTTCGATATTCGATTATATAATCGAGATGTTATTAGATTGTTCCGAGTCAACTGATTTATTGCGACTTCAACTCAATAAATAATATTCGCAGTTGCATCGGATCATCAAACACATCAATTAAGCTCTAATTATTATTTTTTGCAATTTCTTATAATTATGTATACAGGATCATTTTTAACCAGTGCGCAAATTTTTATATGTTAAACGTAAAAAAATAATTAAACAGGTTTTTTTTTTATTTTTTGTTATATTAACGCTTATTGTACTTGCACCGCGCGGTCTCTTTGTTATCATTACGAATGGATTGTCCATCATATGCTTATTTTAAACTCGGATACGTTATGTAAAAAGTACTTAACAATTAATTGAAATGGGTTCTATTACCGATACAGAACATCCAAATTGGTTTTAAAATGTATGCATTGGTATTAAGGTTTGCGCACTGATTTAAAAATTTGCGCATCGGTGTTAATATTTGATATCTGTACCCCTATCTTGAGTTTTTTTGACGTATAGTTTCGTTAACGTAAGCATATTTTGAATTTAAAATACAGCAGTCCTGGAACATTTTGATAAAATTTAATACAATTGGCACATTTAAAAAAAATACACAGAAATTAATTAAGTATTTAATTTATATAAATATTGTGTAACAAACGTGTATTTTCAATTCAAAATATGCTTACGTTAACGATACTACACGTCAAAAAAACTCATGATACCCCTACTGGTGTTAAAATTTACACACTGGTGTCAAAATTTGCGCACCAAAAATGTTCCTGTATATTATGAAACATGAAATAAAACGTATTATATGTGTCCAGGGGCGCTCCCCGCCTGCCGCCCAAGCCCGCCGCCAACAGCGCCGCGCGCTCGTAGCGACACACACACACACACACACACACACCACCGGTACATGCACACACCATTTATGTTATACTATATTGTTAGATACCACCTACAGACATCTGAATACAGTCAATAGAAATCGCAAAGTTGCGTGACCTTGACGCCACTTTCGAGAAAATTACGCACGAGGTGTGATATAAGCATAGATCGGATATTCGGGCGCTTATTTACCTAAACCTTACTTTTATTCCAACGAAAAATGGACATGCCTTTCTGAATAAATTTTAATTTTCTTCCTAAATAAAATATATTGATTATTTTATTAGTTTGATAGTATGTAGTTCTATTTTATTAATCTGTTAGTACTATTTAAATATGATAGGGATGTATGTTGACAAAATTGACCACTCCTATTACTGTACTTTTACGTAGAACTCAGCCCCACACTAGGATTTCTCCTGTGTCGTGGGTGCGTTTACAAACACAAATTGAATTGATTGACAGTGTTCCCCCGCAGAAGAGCTGTTTTACCCCCACGGTTAATATAATAATATTATGACTGAGATGAAACGTTTCATAAAAGATTTTAAGATAAAAATAAATTTATTCAGATCAGAGGCATGTCCATATTATTGTGGGAAAAAGTGAAGTGTAGGTAAATAAGCGCCCGAATATCCGATCTATGGTTATGAAACACCACAAAATCGAGAGCGCGCGTTTTAAAATGTGACGTATGTGAACGGAATTAAGTTTAATTTATATTGCATTGGATGCTTTGATATTGGCTGCGAACCGGCGACACGCGTCTGGGAATAAAATCTATAGTTCGCAAAATATAGCTTGATCTCTGAGACAGATGTCAAATCCGTACATTTTTAATGCATTTTGACACTATTTGTTCGTATTTCACATCTGTCACAGAGATCAAGCTATATTTTACACTAGTAGATGACATTTCTATTGACTTAGGTAGGATTATTTAGATCTTACTGAGCAGGAAAATGTCGCGTGTAAATAAACTAAATTGTAAAATTATTGTACATTGTAGGTACACATTCCAATGACGTCATTCTATGTATAACCGGTTAAACTTGACTAAAAGTTAACATTACCAGGCTAATCCTGATACTAACCTTGCTGCCAGACTCTAAAATAAAATATTTTCTAATTAAAAAGAAAGGGCAAACCGCGAAATTATTTGTGAATTTTGGCTGATTTCAGCTATGCCCGGGCAATGTTAACTTTCTACTCTCTATGTCGGTAACATGTTTTTAATAAACATAATAACTTTACATAAATGTATACATATTGTATGTAGGCACGTGTGATCACGGGCATAATTATTTCGTCAGCGTAGAGAGAGAATTAAATAACTCATTTTATCGAGAAATTCGCGACTTACTAGTTTTTTTTTTTTTTTGGCCTATTAAATGGGAGAATTACTGACGGTAAAATTGTTTCCCAGTTAAAAATTACGCAGTTAAAAAGTAAACTGACAATCCACTCCAGTGACTCCAGCTCGCCTATCCAGCATCACTGGAATAGTGTAGACCGCCGATCCAGTGCTGTATTAAACGTTGAACAGTAAACACGCATTGTTGTTTTTGATTTTTCAATCAACAATTATTGAATCGAATCGAACTCGAATATTGTAGACTTTATGATCCAGTCCAGCACTGGATTGGACTCGCTGGATTACTGAACTGGAATAATGTGAACCGGGCATTACTATAAAATATGCCTGCCAGTGATCACACGAATCATAGAAAAATTACAACAAAATTAAAAACAATAATAAAAATAAATAATGTACAGTGCCAAGACATGGAAAAGAATACGTTTAGGTAAATAAATAAATAAATATAATTATATATTGTAATATAATATTAAAGAAAAAACTACATGCTCGGCCTATTACAAATAACATACATTACTCGGCAATAAATATTACACATCGAGCTTCAGAAAGATAATCGGCTAGCTTCAGCTTTGTAGAGCGTCATCTCTGTCGCACGAAGCACTAACAGTCCGGTATCTAATAAACAAATCAGCTACAAACGTCACATAGGTATGAGTGGAGGATACGACGCTCTACAAAGCCGAAGCTAGCCGATTATCTGTTTCTCAAACTCGATGTGTGATATTTACTGTGGGGCACTGTAACTGAGTACTACACACCTACTGGGTGTACTACAAACCTACTGGGTGTACTACACACCCACTGGGTGTACTACACCTACTGGGTGTACTACACACCTACTAGGTGTACTACACACCTACTGGGTGTACTACACACCTACTGGGTGTACTACACACCTACTAGGTGTACTACACACCTACTGGGTGTACTACACACCTACTGGGTGTACTACACACCTACTGGGTGTACTACACACCTACTAGGTGTACTACACACCTACTGGGTGTACTACACACCTACTGGGTGTACTACACACCTACTGGGTGTACTACACACCTACTGGGTGTACTACACACCCACTGGGTGTACTACACACCTCTGCGCATCCCCTCCGGTAATACAGGCGTTATGGTGTGTGATTCATGAGAAAAATAGTTTCCGCTTGCACAAGTCTTTATGATGCGTCTGAAAATGGGCGTGGCTTAGTATCTTACAGTTTACTAAAGGAACAGACAAATTATCAGACGCGTATGTACGATTCGAACATCCGAACGCTGAAAAACGACCTAAAGTCACGTCTTCGGACGTAAATTAATGTTTAATGTACTTATTATCCACTCTATCCAGGTACAAAAAGTAGGGATGAGCAAATGAAAAAAATATCTCGATATTAAAATTTACAAACAGTATCGATTATCGAGAAAAAATATTTAAAAAATTCGGTAAAGTAAAGACATGAAGAAGTTGTAGAAAATGTTATTTATTCATCCGGCGACCGGCAGCCTAATTCATAATTCATTTGACAGTTCAACAACATTCATTGCGGCGTTGAGCTAGTTACGGGGACACGGATTATGAAACATACGGCGTAATGAATGTCAAAGTCAATGCCATGGTGATAACAATTGAGTTACCTACGCAATTAGGGTGCTGATCCGGTTTTCCGGATTGCAATCCCTAGTCCCTTATAGCTATTGGTGTGAAACCATAGCGCGATCTAATTTTCCACCAATAACGCCATCGATCGAGCTATGACTAAACAAAATTATAACAACCTAAGCCACGCCTCTTCTTACACGCGTCTCATTTTCTTGACCAAGACCAACTTATTCATAAATAATCTTCCTAAATTACCTTTGTGTTAGGCCGACCATACACGGGCTGCTTGAAGCAGTCAGTATCGACTGCTTTAAGCTGCGACTGCATAGCAAACTAGTCTTCTACGTACACATACACGAAACCGCTCGAGCAGTCGCGACTGCTTCGGGCGATCGTGCGGTCAAGCAGTCGCCTTGACTGCTCGAGCAGTGTATGTTGATCACTGGCTGACTGCTCGAGCAGTCCGTGTATGTTGATCACTGGCTGACTGCTCGAGCAGTCCGTGTATGGTCGGCCTTAGATTGGTCTAGCTTAGGCGATATACACACTGCTGCGCACCACGCGACGGGCGCTACGCGGTTCGGTTTTTAACATTGTATGCAAGTAGCTTAGTTTGTATAGAAAATACGCGTGGTCGCACACACTAAAGATACGCGGAGCAGTGTGCAAGACGCCTTAGTCGATTGAACTGATTACTATGACAACCTTGCATTTATGTGTACATATAAATATATGCGTTGAATGATAGCTGCGTGTTGCGAAACTGCCGGACCGAGCCCGGTGAGACTGCCGCTTATACATAGATCGTGTAAAGATATTTATTTAAATTACATTTTGTGTAACATCACCGGAGCCGGTCCAAGTTTCCGAGATCGATGGTATAAAATAGTAAATAAATTAGTATGAAATGCTCTTAGGTGTAATTATTATTTTTATTATATATTGTTTTTAAAAAACTGTTAAAACAACAATAAATTCCTAATGTGTTGCCATAGTAAAATTATACTTTTATACAATGTTATTTTTTAGTGTGGATATTATGCGCAGTGGCCGGTCAATGTGTGAAATGACACGCAATTTAGCTAATTCGCACATTAACCGGCTAATATTGTTAAAAACCCTAATCATCAGCAGTGATTATTCTGATTATAAAATTAAATATACTTTAACAAAATCCATTGTATATTGAATACTTGTAAAGTAAATGACAAAGTTTTAGCGAAATTCAAATAAAATATTATGTACAGTTAGTTTTTAAGTGAGAAACAATAAAATTATGCACATAAATGTATATGAAATTATATTACCCGCTAAGTGGCTAAAGCTGTAATAGCCGATTAAATATGGTGCTTAAGTGATGGGCTGCGATCTGTCACATTAACCGGTTAAAGTGTGATCAAGTCTTTGATTAGTTAATTAGTTGTCAAATGTTATTTTATTAGGACGAATTTTACTGAACCAGTTAGCAGAATATTGTTATATTTGCCGATATTTCCGTATTTTCCCATATTTCCGTAAGGGCCGATTTTTCAAACGTAAGCTAACTTTACCCAAGAAATAAATACAGTTTTTCTATACAAAATCTGTCAAAGTAAATTTTATTCCTTGTATATAAATATATCTGGATAAATCAGGCTTAAACGTATTTTAGCACAAAAACTAGTTGTTTTTATTACCTCCGTGTGACAGTTTGCACACCTATCGCCGTTTTCAAACAGTTCCCATCCCAGGGTAACTCAGAACCTTTGGGACTTGCCTCGCCTGGGATCCGAACCCCGACCGCTTCACCGACAACACAGCTTGGAGCTGACAATATCGTCGAAGCTTGTTTTGAAGTCCGGACTATTAGGAATATGTACAAGACGGGCTCGCGCATTCCAAATATTTCCTCGTTCAATCTTACCCTGCTTTAAACGCCTCTTAATTTAACCACTGATTAAATATACAACTATCCTAGTCGTTTGTATGACAATGAACAGAGATGACAATTGACATGAGAGCTGTTTAATTTAATTATTGTTTTAAATATGTAAGGGGCTAGAGATGGGCCCGCTTACTTCAGATAATGATTAAATTAAACAGCTCCTTAGTCAATTGTCATCTTTATTCATTGTCATACAAATCACAAGGATAGTAAGTTGTATGGTTAATCAGTGGTTAAAGTTATGAGGCGTCTATAAGTAAGAGGGTGGAGGGTGGGGGGGTCTTTTTTTTTTGTAAAATCCGATGTAACACTTGTTATATCTAAATCTTGAGATGTAATTAATTAATACACTCAATATACTTTGATGAGAAACAGTTTATTTTCTTAAAAAAACAAAAACATTACCCAGCTATATCTTAACATGGCGTTCAGTGTAATGTTGCCAACACTAAAAGATAATATACAACTCTCTTCCCCACTTTACTAGAAAGACTTAACTTAAATTCATCTCTAAATTAAAGAAACATAACAATTACGTACCTACATAACCAAATGACATCTTATAAAAATCTTATTCTAAACTTCGGCTACATTTCAGAAGTTGATTGGCATGTCGTTTCCATTGAAGACCATCAACTTCTACTCTGTAGGTAACACCTGGTATTAAAATCTCATTAATTGTACCTAAAGACCAATTCTTTTAATTTTTTCTCATATCTTTTACCATCACCTTTTCTCCCACTAAAAATGATTTGTAATTAAGTTATAAGTTTATTCAGTTATACATTTGATATACACACTTAATGTTATAATTACAGTTGTTTTTATTAAAACTACATTTGCGCGAGCCTCGTAGTTACAAAATGTCAAACAAATGACAGAATATAGATAATAATTTGTACATAATATATATATAAATATATAAGTAGTTGATATATAATGTTTGACAGCGGGGTGGGCTTACACGACCACTGAAGTAGTACAAAATATTATAGTATGTAATATTGTAACACAAACAATTATGTGTTATGTGAATGAAGTTGATTTTAATCATGTAAATGTATTAAAACTATTTTTGAAATTGTAAAGCGATTTTTTTAAGGCAGGTACTAATTGATGGCACATATAATTATAACTTAATTTTAATATAAATGCCTTAGAAGAAAATCGCTTTGATGTTTGTAATACATATTTTTATTGTCAACGCACTGCGAATAATTGTAAACGTGCATCGTAAAGACACTACTATATGGTTATCTAAACGCAGCGAAAGAGACGCGAATCATCAGCGAACAGCGACTTAACGTGCAGCAAAAAAATTAAGACAGCTATGCCATTCGCTATTGTTTCGCTTTGCTCTCGCTTCGCTTCCGCTGCAGTGCACTAAAAACATAAAATTATTCATAGTGCGAAGTAGACTCAATTCTATTAGCAACCCTTCATTTTGAGCTAAGCGCCCACCCCAGACCTAAAATAAAAACAAAATAAGTAGACAAAGACGATATTTGGCCTAAAGTATAGATACAGGGTGGCAGGTTAGACAGTGGAAATATTTTAAGGGGTCATTGTACTCATCATTATGAACAACTTTCACTATAGGACCAATCCTGAAAACGGGAAAAAAAAATCTGCTGTTCCATACATTTATGTTCACATAATTCAACAAAATGTATGGAACAGCTGATTTTTTTTTCGCGATTTCGGGGTTGGACCCGTTGGAAAAGTTGTTCATAATGGTGAGTAAGATGACCCCTTAAAATATTTCCACTGTCTAGCCTGCCACCCTGTATAAATATATAGATAGGTGACAGCCGCTCAAGCCGGCGAGTTAGCGTTAAGTGATGACCACCTGTGAATATTTGTAAATATTATATTAAATGGATAGCGATTCATATATACAGTTTGTTGTTGTTTTATTTACTTTTTGACGTAATTCGATGAACTTAGGCGGCGGCCGCACTGGCATTTCGTGAAAACAAACTCATACTTATAAACATTATGTCGGTGGCCGCACTGCAGAAACGGCAATCGTCAGTTCACGTAATCGCCTTCGAGTCGCTGTCGCCGTACCAGTGCGGCCGCGGCCTTACTCGTCATCCCAGCGAGCATTCGAGAAATATTGTGTATAGAAAAACGTACTTTTGAAAGCTTCAATTGCTAAAGTTTACAAGTTACAAAAAGCATAGTTATATCGTTGCGAAGATCTGACGGCAACTCAATAAATATTAAAAATATAAAGATAAAAATAAAATAATCATGTTTTTCCCTCCCTCCACCCCCGCGATGACGTCATAGACCGCGAAAGAAATAGGGTAGTAGACTTTCTATCCATCCCAATTTTTTGGGTTATTACTTTGCCCCAGCAGTGGGTGCCAAGTCGTAACGGACACTTACATATAGGTCGTGGATTTCGAAGCCAGGCAGCTGGGAAATGTTAATCATCACTGCTATAAACATGTTGAAGGAAAACATCGTGAGGAAACCCGCATGACATAGAAGCGATTTCTTTGGGGCATTTCTTTACGCAGGGCGCAACTACCACCTGTATAAATTATATACAGGTGGTATAAATAAATGATTACTGCTCCAATATGTCATAATAGGACGAACAGAAACTGGTCTCCCTCGTGGTCCTACTAGTAGGACAAAATAGTAGGACCACGAGAAAACGGCGAATAAGACACAATTTAAAAACTTCATATTCAATTTATTTAAAAGTACAATACAATCATAATGTAACCATTGTTATGTCTTAACTGTTACACAACTAACGAGTAACTAGAAATAAATCGAAACAGACAAAAATACAATTCATTTAATATGAATACACAATTACAGAACAGCTGTGCTAAATTGAACCTTATAACTTTGTAATAAATGTCAACAACTATACCACGTTCCCTATTATTGCATGAGTAGGTATTGTATCATCTTTATACACGGTGGCAGGTTAGACAGTGGAAATATTTTAAGGGGTCATTGTACTCATCATTATGAACAACTTTTACTATGGGATCCTGAAGCCGCGAAAAAAAAAACAGTTGTTCCATACATTTATGTTCACATAACTCAACAAGTGTATGGAACAGCAGATTTTTTTTTCGCGAATTCAAGGTTTGTCCTTTAGTAAAAGTTGTTCATAATGATGAGTACAATGACCCCTTAAAATATTTCCACTGTCTAACCTGCCACCCTGTATAGTATAAAACAAAGCTTTTCGTGTCTGTCTGTTTGTCCGCTTAGTACTTTTAAACTACACAATGGATTTTAATGCGGTTTTCACCACCATTTAGAGAAATTTATTCCGAAAGGTTTATGCGTATAATACGTTAATATTTAACTTACATGCAGCACATCAGTAAATTGCACTCTCAGATCATAGAAACAAGGGAGATGTACCAAGGCGCTATTGAGCTTGACGCTTACATTGACCATAATTAAAACGTACACGCTGGCGACGGACCGAACGCGATCGATGATATAAATAGTAGTTTAGTGCTAGTGCTGAGTGACGATTGTGTTAGATTGAGGGTGTGCGGATTTTTTTGTAATGCGTGGGAGATCTTTATATTCACAAGGAGCGCTTGTAATTGTGTCGCTAACTGTTCTAAAAGTGGCGACAGTTGTACCCGTACTAATTTGCTATGATGGCATATCTGAGGGGTATAGTTTCAAAACCCCCTAAATCATCCTGAAGAAATTTTTCACAACAATGTTATTTGTAAAATGTTGTGGTAAACTTAATGCAAATAGCAAATATTTGATATTTATTTGTTTGTCATGTCATAGCAATAAAAAAACACGTGGAAAATCTAAAATATTTCTTTACATTTTAGCGGAATTTGCAACTAACATTACTTCATAAACTGATTTTACTGTGTATTTAAGTGGGTTATGAAAGTTATCGTATAGCCATATTGAAAGTAAAATTTAAAACTTTATGTTGGTGCAAAAATATGTAAATGTGTCCGAAGTCATTTTATGGGGTTTTGAAATTAGTCCCCTCATCTCCTTGTTTCTATGATCTGAGATTGCATCCGTGCGCGGGTCACTAGCAGTCAAAGAAATGAATACATAATGATTAGAAATTCTTCATTCGTAACTTCTTTTTAAAGAAAGGATTGATGGGCGATGGTGTTGAAGGTTTTAAATTCGTCTTGATGGGTTTTTTTGAGCTATCGAATGGAATACTGGGACTCTGCCTAACGCTCTTGTAGTAGTCTACCGGTTGCTGCATCGAGTTATTCTTCAACACGAATTTCACCTTTTTCGGCGTATCAAAATGGTTATTTTCTGACTTTTTATCTAGTTTTTTTGTCTGTTTCTGAAATTGTTTCACTTTGTTCACTAATAACGTCGGGTTTTTTGCTTTTAGCGAGTTTTTCTCCATTTTTATGTTTTTAACTTCGTTTTTTGGACTTTCGGGTTTTTTGTTTTTTATTATTTTCTCATTCTTCTGTGATTTCTTGTTATTCTTGTCTATTCCACTTTGCCTCTTGTCTATGGTTTTAACGTTATTTTTAACTTTTTCTTTCCGTATACCGTTTTCGGTAACTTTTGCTACTTTATTTTTAATCTTTTCGCCATTACCTAAACTTTTATTAATATTAACTTTATCTAGCTTATAAACCATGGTTTCTTTTGCAACATTTTGTTTCTTATCAAGTTTATGTGGCTTGAGTGCGTCCCCGTTGAGTTTGTCGTCTAGTTTGCGTTTCTTGCCGTTTGCTGCGTCTTTAGTGTCATTCTCGCGTTTCTTGTCAACTTTATTTGATTGTTTAGTTTTCTTAGCTTCAGGCTCCGCTGTCTCCACTTGCCAGCCGCCGTTCTGAGAAGCAAAGAGTTTAGTTTAATATTTTATCAGAGAAAAACCGGACAAATGAGTTACGGAACCCTACAAAGTTAGCAATATCCTAATTAAGTTAAGTTGATGCACAAAACAATCGGTACAACTGTCAATTTTTAGTTTGCCATGCATAATGCATGGCCATTGAGGAGTCCTGTAATGATAAGTTAGTAAATAGATAGAATATGCTTTATTGTTCATCACAATTTATTGTAACACAACTCATACAAGGTATTGTTAATTCAAAGAGTATTTGGAGAATGGAGCGACGAGGTGGAATGTCCTTCCATTGGAAAGGGAGGATCCTCCTTCCAGACCAGGTGTTATTTTCTGGCGGGCCACTGCCCTGACATTAATGTCGGGTTTCTGTATACAGGGTGGCAGGTTAGACAGTGGAAATATTACAGGGGTCATTGTACTCATCACTATGAACAACTTTTACTATGAGACCAACCCTGAAATCGCGAAAAAAAAATCAGCTGTTCCATACATTTTGTTGAGTTATGTGAACATAAATGTATGGAACAGCTGATTTTTTTTTCACAATTTCAGGGTTGGCCCTATTGTAAAAGTTGTTCATAATGATGAGTACATTGACCCCTTAAAATATTTCCAGTCTAACCTGCCACCCTGTATATGCTATTCGCTGTGAAAACTCTTCTTGTGCGATGTAGGATAGTACTTGATGTTGCCGATAGATGTCGCTGTCACTACGGAGGCCCCCAAGTTGCTTTTCTATTAGCGTTCACGCCAAACGATAAGCACAAAATGTATGACAATGACATTACCTACGGAAAAGTCACGTGACTCACAAATGTCACTTCCATACATTTTATCCGTAGCGTTTGAGGTTAACGCTAACAGAAAAGTAACTTGGCTACCCCGGCAGGTATAATGGCGGTCTTATCACTAGTCGCGATACCTACCAGACAACCTTTGGATGGACTGAAAGTATAAAATAAACTAAGTGTTAGCAGTACTCACGGTGACTTGCGCGCTGAGCGTCCGCCGCCCGGCGTCCACTTCCTCCACGATGCTGGTCCCCGCGCGACTCCTGGCCAGCAGCCGCTTCCTGTGCTTGCGACTCAGACCTGCAAGCGACGGAGATGGCTCAGTTAGCGATGAGTCCTTTAATTTACGACGCTAAGTTAGGTATTTTGAAGGAATTAATTCTTATAATTTACCCTTTTAATTGGTATTATAAAAATACAGCATGCAAAGTCCATTTCAATAGAACTTGTAAACTATGTAAACAAACTTTCTATACCAATTCATAAAATTTTGACAGTTGGTCATACTGATATTGTTTACAAAGTTCACAATTTCATTTGACATGGACCATAAGTTTTTTCACATTTGGTCATATTCGATACTTTTGGGTTCAAAGAGCGTAAAGACCATTTTGACCAAAATGAGATTTGAGCCATATAACCGATACCATTAGACCCAAATTTCATTTTTGCCAAAATGGTCTTTACGCCCTTTGAACCCAAAGGAACGGTCCACGTTCCACGTAAGAATTCTCCTAGAAGTTATGTTGGCTGCCCTGAATCTCAAATTATTACAACGTTTTTAACAGTGTTGGAAGTTTTCTTTCAGCACCAATTCACTTTCATCACGTTTTAACGTTCTAAATATTATTATAAAACATAAATCTACACAAAACACAAAACGATATGACCTAAATAGGAATGACAAGCACCCCGGAGCCAACATAACTTCTAGGGGAATTCTTACGTGGAACGATCTCTACTGTGCAAATAATTTATATTAATAAGTTGGAAGTCTGCATAGTTTCCGATATATGTCGCCAAACGCTCATAAGAGGCGTACCTATACAAATTAATTTCAAGTGAAGAGAGCGGGAGAATTTTTTTTTCATACATTCAGCGATCCACCCTAGTCTATAAGTAAAGGGCATATTTCTAAGGTAGCTACCTCGCAAGGCCAGTTCGTCGCTGGCGGCGACGAGTTTCTTCTCTAACGCGTGCAGCGTCTGCGCAGACTTCTTGTGCTTCACGGCGGGGGCGGAGTCTTCGGCGTGCGAGTGTACGGGGAGCGGGTACTCGTCGCGGGCTAGCTGCTCGAAACTGGAAGATATGGTTCATTATCTATTACTAAAGCTGAAGACTGTTTAAACGCATTAATCTCTGGAACTAGCCAGGTTCATGAGGAATAGGCCAGCGGTCGACAACCCGCGGCCTGCGTGGTTCTTTCTTGCGGCCCGCGACTGTTTCGAAATAAAAGGCGTATATTTCGAAATTATTTTAATTATGCGCCAAAAATGATAATAAACCTGTGTCGGAACAGACAAAGTCTAAGGTTCCGTACCAAGAAGTACATATTTCAGTCTTCCGACCGCAAATATAAAAAGTTATTTTTCCGGTTGTCAAACTCAAAACAGAAAATAGTCAATATTTTTATTGATGTGTTGTGTTGAAACCAATTTCAATCGAAAGTATTTAGTGGATGCTACATGCTAGATTTTTTCAAAATTTTTGATAATGCGGTTGGAAAATTACAGTTCACTTAATATGCACATAAACAAAAAAGTCTTAAGTATAGTGTTATTTTCAAAGACTTATCACCAAAATAAGACATCTACCTACGAAGTTTCATTAAAATTGGTTATGAACTATATGTATATTTGACGAGAGTGTGACAGACGGACAGACAAACAGAGAGACAGACGGACGTGATGAAACAATAAGGGTTCCTAGTTCATGGAATCTTAAAAATGTAAAAGTAGTTATGAACAAGTGTGGTCCGCATCTACTTAATTTTGCCACTATATAGCCCTTGGCTACTAAAAGGTTGCCAACCGCTGGTGTAGGCTATTTAACATCACGCTATGACCTTTAGGAGCCGAGCAACGGGGATGAAACTCGTACAGTAGATACAACTAGTTTTGGAATATATGTGCACATTTGTACAATAAAAATAGCTAATTAGATAGGCAAAAGAAATGAAACCACTTATAGTTATACTGACCGTTGCAAGCATATCCGGAGCCGCTTGTGTCTGCCGGACGCGGCGCTCGCCAGCAAGTCGCGCAACATGTTGGCGAGCAAAGTTGCTGGAACTGGCAGACTCGGCAACTCCACGTTCACACGACCAGCTCGAGGGTCTAAGGGTTTGTCTGACCTGAAATAGACAGAAAAAGGTTTCCAACTCCAACTGATTCAGACATGACACTGTAGCTCAGTTGGTTAGAGCGATGCCCCGGTTTTAGAAGTCGCGGGTTCAAACCCTGCCTGTGTCAGTTTTTGAAAATCTCTTAGATATTTAATAACATTAAGGCGACGGTAAATGGTAACGGCCGTAATCTCAAGTTTTAAATCTCTTATTTCGGCGTCAAATAATGCAGGCTAGTTGTGCAATTTTTTTATGTTAAACTAGAACATATATTCATCAATCGTACCTGTGAATATTTAACTATTGTAGTAAAATACTTCATGAAATAAATTCATGAATTACTGTCTACCCAAAACATAAAAACGTAATTACTTTCAAATCGCTTCAGATATTTTCATGATTTGTTTTGTGTGAAAAGACTATGTTACTACCTATAATATTGCCCGTTACTTTTTTTATTTTTATATTTTAGATACTAAAAAGTAATAATGCGTCTAATTCGGCACAGCGCGCTCCTTGATAGGCGAGTCGTATTGCTCGGTGGACGTATGTCGCGTTGCTTGAGCTCAGCGCAGAACACTCAAGCTATACCACACAAATCACTCAAGGACGCTGGCAGTTATCAGCGCCTTAATCATCATGGCTTTAACATGTTTAAAATTTCGCAAAAATATACATGAAATAGAACAATTTAAAAATGCTAACTTTTTTTTTATTATTTCATTTAACACATACTACCATTAAAAGATATCCCAAGACGATAGGGTGGTTCTTGATCTAAGTACTTATCACAAAATATTAAAGTATAACACAGTACACTAAGAAACATTGGATAAGTACTGAAAAGAAAAAATAAAAAACTTTATACAAAAAAATAACTGTCTTCAAAAAGCCACTACAAAATATAATTATTATTTATTTTGTAGTAGCTTTTTGAAAATGGTTTTTTAATTGGTAAAAAGTTTTTTTTATTTTTTTAACAACAAATATTTTAGTATTATGAAATTGTTGCCAACATGGCCAACACAACCAACGGTCCAGCTCAAGAAGTTCACCAGACCAGGGGCCTATTTGTTGAAACCACTCTGCAAGTCTGCACTCTGCTCTCTCTTCACTTTTCAAATATTGCAGAGTGTGGAGCAAAAGTGCTCCAAATTTCAATTTTCAGTCTGCAAAATGTGTGTACATAAAAAATAATTCAGTTGAAGAGTTCGGGAAATTGGAGTGCAGACTTGCAGAGTCATCACCTGCCTAGCCTTTTCCCAAATTATATTGGGGTCGGCTTCCAGTCTAACTAGTTTCGGCTGAATATCAATATTTTACGTGGAGCGACTGCCATCTGACCTCCACAACCCAATTAATGGGTAATACCGGTATTCGAATGTTAGACCAGCTGTCAGACTTAGGGCTTCTGACTACCCGTAACGATTGTCAAAGATATTCCTATGACAACCGGGACTGTCGGCGACTAGGGCTCCGCATCTCGACTGAACTGATAAGCGTTAGATAAGGTAACTCGTAAATAAACATACGCATATAGCAAGCGCTGACCAATAGCGTGATAGCGCGCATTTCATTTAGCTACGATGAATCTTTACCGTGTGTAATCTTTTATGTGTGAATAATAAATAATTTGTAATTTAATTGATAATTATCAGTCAGAATCTTATTGGAATCTTATTAGAATAATTAGAATAATAGGTATAAGCTATTTGTAAACATACGATTTGGCATCTAAGTGAATTAACGTAATAGATTTCAAAAAACTTAGCTTAAGTGCAAAACATTAGGTGCCAAAGCGTGGATTGTAAACTACGATAGTATTTGCATTAACCAATCAATGAATATCGTGAATATTGTAGTAAGAGTATAGTTTACTGATACGCCGCGCGGGGGCGCTTGTGTGTCAGTCGGCGCGAACCATAGCGAAGGCCTATTTAATACACGGGGACCGCGCCAAACTCGCAGTCAGTCGGCGCGCATGGTGCGCTACGGATGTCCGTATGTATGGTTGGTATCGTAATACGAACGATGTTAATGCAGCTACGAATAACATTTGTTTGTTAATATTTTATCTAATGATTATTGTAGCTTATCGTAAATCTCTGTTTATTGTATTAATTTATAGATTATTATACTTATTTCTGAGATGTTTATAGAGAATGTGTAGGTAAAGTAAGTAGATATTAAAAGACGATTTCCCAAATGTGTGTAAGTCATAAATAGTCAGAATACTTACTTTCGCTTTCATTTCATAATGTAGATTAGTTACTGTTCTTAGTCCTAGCTGTGGAAACAGTACAAGCCAAATACCTATGTACCTTTAAGTAGGGTTTGTTTAAAAATTGTTATTGTATTTTGATATGGTTAGATTATAGGTGTCAAGTAGTTGTGACTTGTGACCTCTACAATCAGGGGGGGGACAGTTGCATATGTCCGCTCGTTCAGAAAGAAAGTGTCGCCGTCTATGTTTTGTTACGGTTTAAGTTTCATTATATTGTCAACAGATGTCACCCTAATAGCATTTTATAATAAAAAATAAATTATAAATTCAATAAATAATTAATTAATTAACATTTTAATATTGCAATAATGACAAATTAATTTCTAAACATTTTTCAATATTTCAAAATTTATATTTATTTTTTCAACTGGTAATAAAGAAATTGTTTTGCCAAAATATGGCCCGCCATTTTAACTTTTACAAATTGGTGACGCTTCGAGTGCGCGTGGTGTATTTGTTGTTGTCCCATTTTGTGCCTTTTCCGTTTTCTACAGTTTCTACCTTGAGTTGAGCCTCGTGTTCCTCCGTACGACTGCTAGAACTTCCCTCCAGTTTTTACGTTGAGTTGAGCCTTGTGTTCCTCCGTACGACTGCTAGGACTTCCGTGGCGTGTAGACCGACCGGCCGGTCTTTTGCCAAAGGACGTCGTTTTGCGATAAGGACGCTATTCTATTGTGCTGTGGTGTTTTGCGAAAAGGACGCTATTCTACAGTGCTGTAGTGTTTTGCGAAAAGGACGCTATTCTGCAGTGCTGTGGTGTTTTGCGAAAAGGACGCTTTTCTATTGTGCTGTGCTGTTTTGCGAAAAGGACACTATTCTACTGTGCTGTGGTGTTTTGCGAAAAGGACGCTAGTCTCTCGTGCTGTGTTGTGTTAGATAACACGAACAACATGCCTAGACGCTATGAATTGGGATGTGAATATCCTGGTAAGTACCAGCTAAATTTTCAACCGAAACCCGAGACAATGCCTCTTGATGATTGTCTGGTGTCCCATTGTTTGGTTGATTTCGGTGGCACAATTTTCTCTGATTAACTAAGACATTTTAAAGGAAATATCTGTACCCTCTGCTACCAATACTCTCTAAGTTAAATCTAGATTTCATATTTCTTGTTAAAATGTCATTAATAGAAAAAAATGTGCCACCGAAATCAACCAAACAATGGGATACCAGAGATTGACCGAACTGTTGTGGATGTAGTTACGTTTTTAGGACTATTAAAATACATATTTTGTACATATTATTTAACTGATTTCATGGATCGAAAACCTCTGACAGAAAGACAACTCTGTTGCAAAGAATATTAAGTTTAAACACTGTTGTCACTATGTATTTATCAAAAGTAGGAAGCTTTCTTACCTAATTACTAGGTAGTAATTCTTAAATAACAGTTGGCATCGACCCACCAATGTTGTTGTATATTTATGTATGTTTGAAGTTTTTAGTTTACACTTTAATTGCGAGAAATGGTCAATAACAAAGTGGGTGCTGTATTCTTAGCATTATACTGTACCTTGTGGCCGTTTCTAGTTTTGAAGATATTTACACCCTTACCACAAAAAAGATAGACACGCGTTAAACGCGAATGCTACCAAAAATAATATGCACTTGTTTTAGCACTAACTTGTCTAAAACAAGCGTGTATTATTTTTGGTATCATTCGCGTTTAACGCGTGTCTATCTTTTTTGTGGTACGGCCCATAATGTTTTGTGGAAACATGCGAAAATATGTTTTCTTTTTTTGCTTGTTCTAGTTGTGAAGATTGATATTTATTTTTATATTTTTCATGTAATAGGTAACTTTCAACTACCTACAACTTACTATTTTGTGTTACTAAACATAAATAGGCTGTTTCGTGAAAGTACAGAATTAAGGCAAATATTTTTTAAGTGATCTTTTTTGATATTGATAGCTAAATTATTGCAGATTATGGGAATATGCATAACTCCATACTGGCCATAATGGCCGTACCTACCTGTGGACTGTCACATATTTTTATCCTTTCTCTCCTGATTTTTTACAAATAGCTTTTTGCAAATAGTTAATGCAGACATGTTTGCACTCCTGAGTTGTGTGGTTTTTGATATTAATACTATTGTTAACGAAGTAAAATTTCTTTTCAGATGTTCCAGTCCATACTTTCCCAGATCCAGCTAAATACCCTGACCGGTTTAAAGCATGGGTCAAAATTGTTGGTGGAAAATTGGAAACACCTCGTGATTATGTAGAATATAGAAAGATGAAACTTTGCGACATACATTTTACACAAAAAGATCGAAACCGAAATAACCGGTTAAATGCATTAGCCATCCCATCTCTACATATACCACGTAAGTTAGATTTTTTTCTCACCTTCCTTCCTATCACATAATAAGATATACATCTGAAATCACTAGATGGTGACAGAAAGAAACCTGCATTTATCAAATACTATTTTATTTTTCAGGTCGGATTGCTGCCAATACACAGCCAGAACCAAGTGCATTAGCCGTTCCATCTGTACAAATACCAAGTAAGTCCCTTTTTTTTGCCTTCCTTCCTATCACATAAATAAGACATCTGGAATTACTAGATGGTAACATAGAAATAAACCCGCATTCATTAAATATTATAAATAATTTTTCAGGTCAGATTGCTGCCAATACACAGCCAGAACCAACTGGATTAGCCATTCCATCTGTACATATACCAAGTAAGTTACTTTTTATTTCTCGCCTTCCTTCCTATCACATAAATAACACAAATCTGAAATCACTACATGGTGAAAGAAATAAACCTGCATTCATTAAATACTATTTTATTTTTCAGGTCAGATTGCTGCCAATCTACAGCCAGAATCAACAGGATTAGCCGTTCCATCTGTACATATACCAAGTAAGTTACTTTTTTTTCTCGCCTTCCTTCCTATCACATTAATAAGAAACACATCTGAAATCACTACATGGTGACAGAAATAAACCTGCATTCATTAAATACTATTTTATTTTTCAGGTCAGATTGCTGCCAATACACAGCCGGAACCAAGTACAAGCTCAGCTTCTGAAAGTACATTCACTCAACCCTCAACATCTTTCACAGGTAAACCACATCATATAATTTTAGAAGTACATATTTTTCATGCTATAATACCTCTATACAATAAGTGTAGTGTATGTAGATATAATTATCATGGTTTATGCTAAGTATAATTATAATTTACCACATAAGAACCGACCATACTAGTATGTTGCCATTATATTAACCATCATAACCATTTTGTCTTAGGGGTATACAAAGAGTATGGAAGCGACTGTCCACTCATTATTCTATTAACATTTTTTTTTCTTCCAAGTATACTAAGGCCCGTATTACAGAACGATGCTCGAGCACAGATCTCTGCTTGAGCATAGATTTAAAGCCATTTGGTTGGTTGAAATCTATGCTCAAGCAGAGATCAGTGCTCGAGTATCGTTCTGGAATACGGGCCTAAATATTTACAACAGGCCATTATGTTGTAATTAAAATAATAATAACATCCACATAAAATTTATTTTGATAATATGTACTACTATGGTCCATTTCAATAGAACTTGTAAACTTTGTAAACAAACTTTCTATACAAATTCATAAAATTTTGACAGTTGGCCATACTGATATTGTTTACAAAGTTAACAAATTCTATTGAAATGGACCCTAAATACATAATAGACTGCTAAAATCATTACCCTTCTTTTTGGCTTTGCTGAGTCGGGTAAAAATAGGCAATATATAAATTGCTGCCTTTCCTACTACCTTTGAATAGCTACAAATTTATTTATTTTCTTTTAATGTTTTACAGTTCAGACTGCTGATGTACTAGAACGGGAACCAAGAACAAGCCTAGTTTCTGAAACTACATTTACTCAACCTTCAACATCTTTCACAGGTAAACCACAACATTATACATATTTCTGAGGCACACATTTATCATGCTATACCATACAATAAATGTAGGTATTTATTTAGTTCTGGCTCTCGAGAAATTAGCAGAAAATTTCGTGTTTTGAGTTATCCTGTTCTAATTTATTCTGGCGTTAATGTAGATAAAAGTATAATCGATTACCAACTCTAAAGGATCAATATCGATATCTCTTAAGAATCGCATAATGTAGGTACCGATTTTTTTGTTCGCATGCCTAGTCTAATAAATCTGACAACTGTCAAATGGTACTTTTAGATTTTGATAACTAGTACAGTTTTTTCAAAACCATCAAAATTCCTTCACAAACAAACTTAGTTATGCGGTCCGGTTTTTTTCAATTTATACGTCCAAAAATGATATGGAATCCTCGGTGCGCGAGTACGACTCGCACTTGGCCGGTTTCTTTTATTAATATATATATATTTTTTTTTTTCAGTCAACGCAACCAGTACAGGAGTCGCGGTTTTGATGGAGCACAATTACTTTATCTCAGAAAATAAAACCTCAGCAAAACGTGTTGGTTTGACATTATACTATTTTTAGGGTAGGTAGAGGTACCATACCAAAATGGTAAAAAAGGAACCCATAAGCTGCTTTTTTTAGCAACTACTAATGCTATCTACTTGAAATTTACAACAGTTATAAATAATGCTTACGCATTATAATAAAACAAGTTTAAACGGAGTTTAGACGGAACGCAGCGTTCGTGGTCGCAGGACGACCACGAACGCTGCAAAGTGTTCGAAACGTCAGGAAAAATCTGTAATATACGCGATTTAATCCGTTTAGACTTGTTTTATTATAATGTGTAGTAATCGCGAAAATGCTTACGCATTTTTATTGCAATTAAAAAAGCCTTAAAAATAATTTTATTTCAGAGTTTACATTTTAGTGTCATATCTAACTTGTGTCTAAATATAGTATATCTGCTCTAGCAAAATTGTTATTGTGTTGGTAATTGTGAGGACAATAATTGGCCTCCTATTGCTACAATATTTTAAGATTTTTTAAGTGAATTGTGCTGTATGTTCTCCTAGAAAATAAAAGACCGAAGAATGTACTAAGTAACTAAAAAAGATAAAATATATAAGACTCGTTTGACTAATCGTTACTTATCTGTTTTACAGGTGCAAGAAAAGGCGTATTATCTTTGTCAGACCGAAAAGTTCGTGGTTTGCAGTCCGAAATTTGCAGACTTCGAAAAAAAGGAAAAAGTCTTAAAGCAAGGTTAAAAAATGCAGAGAAGCTATCCAATAATGAATTGTTCCACAAAGTTACAAAATATATGACAAGGCCTGCAAAACTATTTACACAGATGCAAGTTTATCAAAGCTCCAAGAAACCGAAGGGGAGACGTTATACCATAGATGAGAAAGTGTTATGCTTATCCATGTACAAAAAAAGTCCTAAATGTTATGGCCTTCTTTCCAAATTGTTTGTATTGCCATCGGCAAAAGCCATGAAAAGACTTTTATCACAAATAAAAATTAAATCTGGCATTAACACAATAGTGTTTGAAAAAATTAAGGAAACCGTGGCTGACAAAGATGTCTCAGATCGTCTATGTTCACTAATTTTTGATGAGATGTCAATAACGCCGCAGATTCATTATAATGCACAGAAGGACGAATTACAAGGTTTTGCTGAAGGAGGAAAAAAGTTTGCGGATCATGTCCTCGTTTTTATGGTGAAAGGAATAAAAGAAAATTTCAAGCAGCCAGTTGCATATTTTTTCACAAGTAATTTGAAGAAACATGAACTAAAGGAAATAATTAAAATAGTTATAAAAAATGTTCAAGACACTGGACTAATCATTTTAAACACAGTGTGTGATCAAAGCACAGTCAATGTGAGCGCAATCACAAGTTTAATAGAAGACACCAAAAGAATCTATTCGAAAAAGGGTAAAGAGTGGCGCCACGATGTTATTCAAGTGAATAAAAAATCTTTGATACCTCTGTATGACGTTCCCCATTTGATCAAGGGAATAAGAAATAATTTAATCACCAAAAATTTAAAATATATCATCAATGATGAAGAAAAAATTATGAAGTGGGAATATTTGGAGAAGTTGTATGCTGCGGACAGATCATATGGAGAACTGCGACTATTGCAGAAGATAACAGAAGAGCACGTGAATCCACATAAAATGAGCAAAATGAAAGTTAAAACAGCAGTGCAAACATTTAGCCACAGTGTTGCAGTGGCTACAGAACATTTAACGGGGAGAGGTGACCTACCTGCAGAGTGTCGCCAAATGATCGATATTGTTCTTTTATTAGATAATTTATTTGATTCTCTCAATTCAAACACATTCCACATACCAAATGGCAAAATATATAGAGGGCCCGTAAGAAGAAATTCTCCTCACCATCGGCTATGGTTAAATGCTAAAAAAGTCTTAAATACTGTAAAATTTGTACAAGAAAAACGAAATGGCAATGAAATTAGATACGTTGATACAACAGTTCCATCAGTACACAATTTTATAAAAACAATTGAAGGCATGGAAGCATTATGGACAATTGTTTCAAGGAAATATTCATTGGACGCTATGCTAACTCGACATTTCAATCAAGACCCAGTTGAAAATTTCTTTGGGAACATCAGGAGTTATGGGGCGAGGAATAATGCACCTAATAGTGTTGCTTTCGAAAGCGCTTATAAAGCTTTACTACTTAATAATTATAACTCGCCCCATTCTATAAAATCCAATTGTGAGGATGATACTAATGCATGTTTACAAAATTTAGATTTCTTCCTGAAAGATGTTAGTTCTCACAACGTTTGTGATTCTGATGTTCCCAAAGAAGAAGAAGAACTAATTATAAATTATGAAACATTATATGATGATAATATCGAACCAGATGCAGGTCAAAGTAATTATGTTTGTGGATGGGTATTGACGAAATGTCTTAAAATTGTAGTTAAAAATTGTAAAGTTTGCAGAGCGTCATTAATAGGTACTAAGGATGCCGAAAATAATACCTTCATAAAATTAAAAGAATACAATAAAAATAAACAATGGCTTTGTTATCCCTCTGAACAATTGCAAAAATGTTTTCATGATCTTCAAAATGTGGTCACATCTTCACTAAAAAAAAATGTTCAAATATTAAAAATTAAAGAAAAAATTGTGCAACTGACGGATATTCTAGTTGTTTTTCCATTTCATTGTCATACTCATAAGGAAAAGTTAAAAAAAGTTTTTATTGACACAACGGTAAATTTACTGATTTATAGTTGGTGTAGATCCATTAATAGAATTTTAACAGGAAAAATAGCTTACGATGGTGAGGATGAAACAAAAGTAGCTGCAAAATTATATTACGAAAAGTACAAAAACTACAAAAATAGAAAATAAACTGAAATAATTAAAATACATGCGTTTTATTTACTAATAACACTAAATTCATTGAAATTGTGTTCGCTTTGTGTATATATTTATTGGAAATGTCTTAAATATCAATAATGTACTATTATTTTGTTCCATATTGATATTTCATTGTATTTACATAATTCTTACCCTAAAACAGTTCGAATTATGTAGACCGGAACAGAAAAATAATACATTATCGATATTTAAACTTTTCCAATGAATATAAACACAAATCGAACTCTGAATACAAAATAAATCTATAATACAGTAGCTAGCTATAGGGTATGTGTATACGCCGTAAACCGAAACATTTTCCAGAGCGCGCTAGTGTAGCAATATGGCGTCAATTTGGTTAACAAAAAAAAGTCCCAAGAGGGCACTCTTGTCCTTTGGTATAGTTACTATACTCTTTGTCTACAATGCTCGGAGGGCCAATGAATATGTTGCGATATTGCGGGTCAGTTTTATTTATATAGACGCGGGGGGCGAGGTACTTAATCAGAAACTTGCCTCTGAGTGCCAAACCGAGCGTTGTAGGAGAGTGACAATAGTACAGGTCAAGAGGTCACATAAAGACCTTTGAATAATGTAAACCATGTTTATGAGAAGTCTACCATTGTAATGTTATTTAGCTTTCCAATATAGTTAGCAGGCCACACAGGGGGGTAATATCATTACCTACGGGTGTGGCTATTAGATTTCATAGCCAATCCTGAGCTAGATACAGGTTTGCCTGACGTTAAGCAAACTCGCGTCCAGGCTTTAACCCTCCAAATGTGGAAGGGTCCGCCGGCCAGCTAGACGTCAAAGGTCCTCTGGCCAGCTGACTGCTATAGTTTTTGCATGCCTATAAATATTGCAGCCCTCGGGATTGCTAGTCAGTCCATAATTTCGCACAATAAGCAGTAGTAATGCTGCTCGAGTCCGCCGCGACCTAGTACTAATCTAAATAGTTTTCTTTGTTATTTTATTTGTTTTAATGTTTATAGTTTATTTCTTTAAATCAGTTTTAGTATTTGTGTTTGAACTCTTTTGTATAGTACTTTTTGTGTGTTAAATTGACATTAAATAACTTTTGTGATTACGTGTGTAAATGGTGTTTTAATTTGAATCCTTGTGCGAGCGCCTGGGAGTGAACGGGCCGGCACTTGTACAGAACAGTTAAACAAGTGCTGGTATATGATTGGGAGTTGTCCCGGGTCGTCCTGCATAGGTGCGACTGCAACAGGGACCGACTGTTTAACGTGCTCTCCGAGGCACGGAGGGGTCTTGATGTGTAAAGAACGGTCACCCATCCAAGGACTGACCGCGGCAAGCGCAGCTTAACCTTGCAGATCGATCGATCAGCGCGGCCGTCATTTAGCCACGAGCCCCTCTTGCAGAGCAGACTTGCAGACTAGTTACATCAAATAGGCCCCAGTTCATTTAACCGTTCATCACTCAAATATTTACCTTTGATCTTCATCATCACTGGCGTCATCACCGTTTTGTTGTTCATCATCTTCTGAATCTGATACTAGTTCTAACGCCTCAGGACCGCCGACCGGACACCCCATCTGAAATGTTAGTCACAATATTAATATTTAAACCATTTAAAAAAAAACTTTTTTGTTTTCAGATACGCGACCCAAACAACCACCAATTTTAATCTTATCTTGCTAATAATAAATTGTAAGTGCGAAAGTTTATGAATGATGTACGTGGCAGTAAATAACGCACATCGAGCTTCAGAAAGAGATATTTGCTAGCCTCGACTTTGTAGAGCGTCATCTCTGTCGCACGAAGCACTAACAGTCCGGTATCTAATAAACAAGTCAGCGACAAACGTCACATAGGTATGAGTGACGGATACGACGCTCTACAAAGCCGAAGCTAGCCGATTATCTCTTTCTCAAACTCGATGTGTAATATTTATTGCCGGGTACTGTAGGTACATGGATGTTATCTATATCTTTACTATTACAGGGTGGCAGGTTAGACAGTGGAAATATTGTAAGGGGTCATTGTACTCATCATTATGAACAACTTTTACTATGCCACCCTGTATAAAATTGTAAAAAAGATGTGTCTGTACATTGAAGGTATTCCAGAAAAAAACAGTCGGGATAGGGTACTGGGACGTAACTATACCCAAAAAGATTTTTTTAGATATTTTGTCTGTTTGTGCGCGCATCACATGAAAACTACTGAACGGATTTTGATGCGGTTTTCACAGTTCGATAGCTTATGGTCCAACTTACAATCTAAGCCACGTTTCATCTAATTCCTGTGAGGTAAACCAAAGATACAGCTTGACCTATTGGTAGTACTAGCCACTGTACACTACGGAGGTCATTTAAACTGGTCATTTCACTGTAGTCCACGCGGACGGAGTCGCGGGCAAAAGTCTCGTAGTATTATACAGGGTGGCAGGTTAGACAGTGGAAATATTTTAAGGGGTCATTGTACTCATCATTGTGAACAACTTAACTAAGGGACCAACCGGGCAACCGTGCAATCGCGAAAAAAAATCAGCTGTTCTATACATTTATGTTCACATAACTCAACAAAATGTATGGAACAGAACAGCTGATTTTTTTTTCGCCCATTCAGAGTTGGTCCCATAGTAAAAGTTGTTCATAATGATGAGTACAATGACCCCTTAAAATATTTCCACTGTTTAACCTGCCACCCTGTATTATTATCTGCCACTCTTACCTTCTGCCAGGCAGCAGTCGCCTGCTGGTACTGCAGGCCGCGGTCACTCTGTCTCACTAGTGCAGTCAGGAGTCGCCGCGCGGCCGCGCACAGCAGGGGCGCTTCGCCCCCGCACATGTAGCTGCACAGGGGACGCAGGAGTGCCACCAGGCTTGCGTCTGGGATGGCGCCGTTTGATACCTGGCCATGGCAGAACACAAACATATGATAACTATAGCCTTTTTTAGGGTTCCGTACCAAAATGGTAAAAAAGGAACCGTTATAGTGCGACTTCGTCTGTCTGTCTGTCTGTCACACCTGCTTATTTCAGCAACTACTTATGCTATCGACTTGAAATTTGGAACAGTTATGAAGAATGCTTGTACAACTTTATTGCAAAAAAGTCCAAAAATATTTTTATTTTCATTGCAAAAGGGGCCGGAGTGGGGGTCCGAAATTTCAAAGTGGGGTTACTAGATCAGGGGACATATCATATGAAAGGGCTTGATCTGCACATTTCAAAATATATTTTATTTTATGTCTCACAGTTTTCGACATATGATGAAAAATGTCCAAAAAAATACCATTCCCCCCCCCCTTATCTCCGAAGTTTGTGGAGCGAAAAATCTGAAATAATTAGAGTTGATAGGAATTGACCCAAATATGGCACCAAAAATAAAAGGATGTTCCTAACTAGTACAGTTTTTTTAAAATCATCAAAATTCCTTCACAAACAAACTTAGTTATGCGGTCCGGATTTTTTCACTTTATACGTCCAAAAATGATACGGAACCCTCGGTGCGCGAGTACGACTCGCACTTGTCCGGTTTTTT
This sequence comes from Thalpophila matura, assembly GCA_948465475.1. Taxonomy (NCBI): domain Eukaryota; kingdom Metazoa; phylum Arthropoda; class Insecta; order Lepidoptera; family Noctuidae; genus Thalpophila; species Thalpophila matura. The sequence goes on along the minus strand of OX419205.1, from coordinate 8,504,106 downwards.
TTTGGAAACAATCACAATTAGTGGAGATGCGTTCAGTTTTAGATCAGATGATCTCTACCTATTTTAATTTTACCATATTCACAAATGTAGTTGGCAGTTCAAACTAGTGTCAATTAAAAAGATGTCTATGTCAAAGCAGATGAAATTGTATGCAGGCTTTTTTTCACAACGTATTTATATTTAAAAGGCCAGAAAGGGGATGAACAGAGGCCCTAGACAAGTTACTTTTCTGAGGCCCTAGACAAGTTACTTTTCTGTTAGCATTAGCGTCAAACGCTACGGATAAAATGTATGGAAATGACATTTGTGAGTCACGTGACTTTTCCGCAGGTAATGTCATTGCCATACATTTTGTGCTTATTGGCGTGAACGCTAACAGAAAAGCAACTTGTCTAGAGCCTCAGTAAGATGGCGGCTGATAAAGAAGGAAGTAAAACAGATGCGGCACCGACCACAAATAAATCGGGACAAAGGTTGTAAAATGCTGATATTTACATTGAAGGGGCCGTCCATTAATCACGTGATGTTTTTTTAGCAACTTTTTGACAGCCCCCCCCCCCCTGGTGATACGTGGTGAGGTTTTGAACTAACCCCTCCCCCCCTATCCAAGATCACGTGTAGTTTTTTGGTACAAACCATCTTAATTTTTTTTTAAATATTAACTTTAAATACAACAAATTTCTTTTTTTATGTTAAGAAATCGCGCGTTTTTCGAAAAAATAAATACACGTGATATCTCACTACACACCCCCCCCCCTTACCCTTGTGATATTTCGTATTTTTTTCCGAACCCCCCCCCCCTTTCGAGCCTCGCGTGATTAATGGACGGCCCCGAACAAATGAACACATACTTTAGCAATTTCTTCGAGATAGCAGTCGACAATGTGCAGCAACATGGACATGGAGTTGCGAGCGTAGTGCGGCGTCTTCAGAGCGAATATACCTGAAACACATCAACTCGCAGCTATACTAATATGTATTACTATGGTCCATTTCAATAAAACTTGTAAACTTTGTAAACAAACTTTGTATACAAATTCATCAAATTTTGACAGTTGGCCATACTGACATTGTTTACAAAGTTAACAAGTTCAATTGAAATGGACCCTAGACTTTTGCCCGCGACTCCATCCGCGTGGACTACAATGAAATGACCAGTTTAAATGACCTCCGTAGTGTAGGTTGGCTAGTACTACCAAGAGGTCAAGCTGTATCTCTGGTTTTTTTCAGCGGAATCAGATGAAACGTGGTTTAGATTTTAAGTTGGACCATAAGCTATCGAACTGTGAAAACCACATCAAAATCCGTTCAGTAGTTCTCGCGTGATACGCGCACAAACAGACAAAAATTAAAAAATAAAATCTTTTTGGGTATGGTTACGTCCCAGTACCCTATCCCGACTGTTTTTTCTGGAATATCTTCAATGTACAGACACGGCTCTTATACAATTTTATAATAGTATAGATAAAGCTGAAGAGTTTGTTTGAACGCGCTAATCTCTGGAACTAGCAGTCGGGTTCGAAAAAATCTGTTGGTATAAGATACCAACAAGAAAAAATATTTATTTCCAAATTATTACAACATATCACATTTTTATGTATAGAGAGAGATAGCCAGGTTCATGAGGCATAGTATAGGCTATTTAGCATCACGCTACGACCCTTAGGAGCCGAGCAGTGGGGGTGAAACCGCAGGGAACAGCTATAGTTCGTAAAACATAGCTATACTCGTATAGATATATTCGTATAACAAATAATGTCAGAATGCATTAAAAATTTACGGATTTGACATCTGTCACAGAGATCAAGCTATATTTTACGAACCATAGTTGTGTCACGGAGTCTCATCAGGGACAAAGGAACATTTGTTGAAATAACTCATGATAGATGGCGTTATACGTATCGATTTGTTATTGAAGTTTATGTAAAATTGAGAACATGAAAAAATACATCATGAATAATATTCGTTAAAATTTTGAAAAATCCTTTAAGCACGGAAAAATGAAGATAGCTCGCGCTAAATCAGTCACATTTCTTTGTATGAGATGAGGCATCTATACATATAGTATTATATTATCTGTGGTTGTGTATAATTGTCAGCTGTCTTTTGTCTATTGGGCCGAAAGTGTACACGCAACCTGCGCTCACGACTCCCGCCGGTACCTATATCAAAGTAGAAGGTATCTCACCGTCGCTGCAGGACAGCGTGTTGGCGTACAGCTGGCAGCTCGCGAGGCTCCAGTTACTGCGCAGCAGGCAGCGCAGGCTCGCGCGCAGGTAGCGGCGGACCAGCTGGCATGCCAACGTATACATTATTTATTATCCAACTCAGAAATAGTAATATAATATTTTCGGGAGGCCCAGTTAGTGAGTTGGCAAATCTCCGTCTGCCATTTTTACGTGTGCATATAAGTACATTATTCCGACAGGCGCCATAGGTTCCTATAGTTCCCATAACTTAGTCCATTATCATCCCATCTAGCGTTGAAAATTCCGGAGAAAACAAACACACACCTTAAAAAACTTGATGGAAATCTCTCAGGCATGTAGGTTTCCTCACGATGTTTTCCTTCACTTATTTTATTTTATTATAGGCTGATTATCATCACAATCAGCATTGTATCAAATTTTGCAATAAAATATACCAATAAATTACCAAAAGCAACAATAAAAAAAACCATTTATTGTCCAAAACACACTGACATACCATAAGAAACTTGTCAGTCCGGTGCTGGTCCAGTCCGTACCACTCCGACGCCAACACGCGGAGCCCTGCCTTGTACATGAGCAGGGCGTGCCGCAGGTGCTCCTCGGGAAACAGGTCTAACACTGCCGATATGTTCTCGCATAGTTCCTCCTGCCATTGAAGATAAGGTTTGTGTATGTGATCTATGAATAGATATCTGTTGAGCCTATTATGTAGAAACTATCATAAACTAGCTCACGCCCGCGACTTCGCCCGCGTTTTTGGGATAAAAGTAGCCTATGTGTTATTCTGATAAGCTATATTACTGTAAAGTTTCATCAAAATCTATTCAGTAGTTTTTGCGTGATAGAGTAACAAACATCCATACATACATCTGTCCATACATACATCCATTCTCACAAACTTAAAACTACTGAACGGATTTTGATGAAACTTTACAGTAATATAGCTTATACATCAGAATAACACATAGGCTACTTTTTATCCCAAAAACGCGGGCGAAGCCGCGGGCGTGAGCTAGTTTATAATATTAGTAGGGTTTCTTACTTGCTGTTGCCTACAACTTTGTCTGTGTAAATGGAACATAAGTTACCCCTTTGTCAAATTCCATCCAAATATATCCAGCCGTTTCAGTGTAAAGAAGTAACAAACACACACACACAAGCTTTCACATTATTTTAAAGTGAGATTGAAGTATGATACTTGTTGCTTATGCACAATTTTAATAGAATGCAGCTTAATTTTGCAAAATTTTTTGAGATCACAATGTTTAAAAAATTTAAGTAAATTAAAATAAGATGATAAGAATAATCAAAGTGTTTGTACGTGATGTGTACTTGGTTTTCAAGTTCATTTCAAGTGAAACATATGGCCTACCTGTATGAGAGGCTTGTCAGACATCCACACAGCATAGAACAATCCTTTCCATACTCTTACAAAATCATCCTCTTTGAACTCTGAAATTAACAACATTGTATTATTGTGAAGTTCCTAAACACCAAAATAATCATTGGATCACAATGTATGTACAGTTAATTCTGTAGTTTATGATGTAAAAGATATGAAAATACATGAGTATAACACTTATAGTAACCAAAAGGGACAACCAAGGCAATACTGCACAAACAAATAGTTAAATATGTTTGAATCAAATCAAAATAGGTAGTAAAACTTGAATATAGACAACAGGTTCCTAGTTCAACCCCTACAGGACAACAGACAACGCCCTTAAACTCAGACAATTACAAGTAATAGCGCGAGCTGATCAATAGATAGAACCTATTGTTATTTTTATACAAGCATGGCCTTTTTACTCGTTTTTGTGCGTAAAATCTACATAAATAACTAATAGGGCTTGCGAACACTTATGTAGCGTCCGCAAAAGGCATCCTTTAGTAATGTAAACGTCTCCTTACAAGAAAACAGCGCGTAATATACATACAACGCATATATGTGAAATTTTGAGGTTAGGTACTGAATATGACAATAAAATGCATTTTTTATAGAAACTATCGTTGTTATTATACAATATTGTCAAGGTACCACTGCTTACTGACCGTATCCTTTCTCGAAACAGTTTAAAAGCCATTTTTTCAGTGTTTTTAACACTTTATCACGGGTTTTCTTCTCGTTGCCCGATAATAGCCGAGCGAACTTTATCTCTTGTGCTACAATTAAAACATGTTCCTTTTTGGGTTTTATTTTCTCTTTCTTCTTTATTTTATCCTTCTTTTCCTTAGTTTTCTCTGGGATTTTCATTTTGATTGTATGTTAGTACAAAAACAATCGGCCACCATGCGACAGTCGCGTTTTTAATTTGACTTTGACAGATGAGGATGACAAGTCATTGACAACATCTTTGACGTTTTTAAATTACTGTCAAAAGTTACTAATAGTAAAGATTAGTCGATTTTTGTAAAACTTACTAAACTCGATCATCCAATAATCGAATAGTGACAAATATTGACAATGAAGTAATTTTTTGTTTTACCTAATCAATTGCGCACACATCGTTTACCTTGCCTGCCGGCCTAGCATGACCACGATAGAAACGGGTTTTGTCTACATAGAAATAGACAAAGTGACAGATTTCATTCATAAAACGTAGAAATGTTTCTACAATCTGTCACTTTGTCTATTTCTATGTAGACAAAACCCGTTTCTATCGTGGTCATGCTAGGCCGGCTGATTATAGAGTTAATCGCACACATATAACCTTGCATACAGCAGTCAAACCCATAAGCACAGATAATACAATACTACGCGTACAGATGCCTTATCTCATACAAAAAAACCGTGACCGCCGCCGTAACGCAGGCTATCGGGCTATACGTTTTTCGTAATTAAATGATTTTTTAAAATTTTTACAAATATTTATAGTTGACTATTTATTTATGTTCTACATTTTACACAAACTTCAGTAACAAATCGATACGTATAACGCCATCTATGAGTTATTTGAACAAATGTTCCTTTGTTCCTTGATGAGACCCCATAAGTGCCATAAGTGACCAACTTGTGTCACCGAATTATGTGGCCTCGCCAAAGAGTAGATTAGAGGGAAAATAAAGGAGATTATTAATGATTTATTCCCCCTGGGCCTCGTTCATTTTCCCATTAAATAACTTACAATAATTTACAACTGGCGTAAACACAATAGTTACAAGTCATTGTGCACTTTCCACAGACGTATTAGGGTTGAAAATAAAAATCTCCAAATAAAAGTATAACATTTTATTACATTCCATATAAGAATAATTCCGTAGGCACTTTGTATAGCAAACTGTAACAAGCGGATAACCAAATAACAATAGAAACAGCATTATTTACAATTACAATTACAATCAATTATTATATTTAATAAGAAAAACATATATTAGGTATTTTAAATTAATCTCCACAATTTCATTTAGTTGGGAAGAATACGTGTTTTTATGTTCTTATCCATATAAATCGAAAAAATAATCATTATTAATTTAACAACACCATTTATTCTGCCCTCCTAATTCACAAAATAACTCTAGTTTTATTTGGAGTTGACGACACTGCATTATTGTTTAAAAAATGCGAGTTTAATAATCAACTATTCTATTATAAACGAGTAAACAATATTGCTGCCAAACTCCGATAAAATCACGTATTCTTATCAACCCCAACAAACATAAACATTTAAAATAAACAATAAATAACATTGGAATGTCTGGTCGCTCGATAGCAAAAGCACAAATAAGGCGCCGAGTTAATGGTTGATTTAATCAATTAAATATTACTACTAGCGTCCATAAGCTCGGCAAAATATGGCCAGACGTGCTAATGTTAGGAGCTATGTTAGTCACTGTATTGACTGCTTGGCGCTAGTGTATTTGAGATATGAATGCAATATAACAATATTTTCTCACTAAAGGGACAAACACATTATGGGACTTGAGCTTGGGCCGTCCTGGAGCGTTCGGACGCTCGATACAAATCTAGCCAACAGGCGGGCGTCCGATCAACCGTGCATATTATCAGCCGCGGCTTACGGACGCGTCCCATAATGTGTTTGTCCCATAGGTACACACGGCTACACATCAAGCTATACATTCCCAGTTTACACTGACCTCTCACTGTAAGGAAATCCTATACAATGCGAGATCAGCTTATACTGGAAATGTATAGCTTGACCTGTAGCCGTGCGTACGTTTACTACAGATAAGGCAATCTTTTCCAGCGCTCAGTATAGACTGGTGGCCAAATATGGCACTGAATCTGTCATTTATCAAATTCAATGTCATTTCGACGGTCCTTAGGCACAATCCTCTAGATTCCATTTCACGAAAGAAGTCCCGCAGACGCAGCGCTGTATTCGCGCGACATAATGTAGTATAATGTAGTTCCACAATTGTCCGCGGGACTTCTTTCCTGAAATGGACTTTAACTACAAACGACAAATTTGACAGGAAAGCGCTTCATAGATTCAAAAACCACACACACAATTTCTCTTGGACATTATGTATGCACATAATGCACTGGGTGGTACGCACTGGGGTTCCTTGTTATCGGCAAATCATTTCATAAATCCTTAATCCTACATCTAAATTATGTTCAAGCTCATATTTTCGTACAAATTATGTAAGATTTAATTTAGGCGCGTGCATTGCATATAGGCAAGTAGGCAGTGACTATCTCTTAAGGTTCAATAAAACCATTTTAGCTATTACTACATCAATATACATCATTATATATCAATAATTAGTCATGATTGATATATTTTATTTATGTAGTAACAGTTAAAATAGTTATATTGAATTATATGAGGTAGGCACTACCTACTTGCCTGTATGCACTGCACGCCACTGGATTTAATTCATGCTAGCACTAGGTGCTAAGACACCGCAAGGCCACATTTACAAATAAAATATATAACTTTTCTTCCTGGTTGTAAACTGAAATTAAATGCTATTCTATAGCCTGTTTAAAATATTTTTACTTAAGAAAACGGCGACAGCCGAACAATTTACGCGCGGACTGAGCGAGAGGTCGCGAGTTCTATTCCCAACCGTTGCATTACAGATGTAAACACACTTCCCATTACACCATTATTAAATTCAATAAATTTTTAAAACTGTTGTTTAACTTAACGAATAATAAATGTAGACATCTGCCCTGTTAAAGATTTGAGAACTGCCGCTGATACTAACAATATAAGATGTACTTCTAAATAAAAAAAAAACCGGACAAGTGCGAGTACCGCACCTATTACACTATAGTAGATATATCATATCTTGATCATAGATGGCGCTACTGCATACTTCTAGTGGCGCCATCTATGAGCTCCACTATGGCTCCACTTATAGTACTGACAGACGGACAATAAACTGATCCTATAAGGGTTCCGTTTTTTCTTTTGAGGTACGGAACCCTAAAAAAAAGAAACATTTAACAAGTCAAGATCATACATAAAAATTAAAACTCTTTCATTTAATTAAAAATATTTTTAAACAGACTAGGTACATAATTACTACCTACAATACAAAGCATTTCAACAAGCAAGTCACGTTATTTTAATAAAAAGCTATCTAGCCAAACCTCCATACACACTAGCGCCGCCTAGCGTCACGAACGCACACTAATCATCATCGCCGAACATTGACAGCGGGTCTTCAAATACCGGTTCCGCAGGCTTCGGGGTTTCTTTGGCTGTCGACCTGGAAGGCTGCGGTTTTTGTTCTGTGGAAAATTATATTAAAATGTCTTATTTTATATCATTACTGGCTGCTCCCCGCTGTTTCACCCTCGTTGCTGTCCCTAAGGCTCATAGCGTGATGTTAAATAGCCTATACTATTCCTCATGAATCTAGCTATCATATACAAAAAAAAAAACTTCGAACCCGACTGGTAGTTTCACAGATTAGCCCATTCAAACGAACAAACGAACTCTTCAGCTTTGTAATATTAGTATAGATAAAGATGATAGTCAACATGATAATACTACTCATCTATCTATTCTAAAAAAATATTAAGTTAAAAAAATCAAGAAAATTGTGTGAAAAATCGACTAAAATAATTTTATTTAATGTTCAGATTTTCTAAATTCTACGAAAATCAATTATCTCATAAAAAACCGCGCACACAAACCGACAAAGGCTGTTTGTGCACTACTCCGTTTCCATCACGTTTTTTCACGGACCGTTTTTTTTCAATACATTTTAAAATGTGGTGGGGATCGTTCTGTAATCCTTTTGGTTTAAAAAATAACGGTCAGTGAAAAAACGTGCTGGAAACGGAGTAGTGCACAATCGCCCAAAGGTTGCATTTTTTATTTTATTTTTTTGCCAGTGTTTGCGCAAAAATATTTTACTTAATATCGATTAAATACAGGCAAGTCAATACAAATACCCAAATCGACTAATCAGAAAATAAACGATATCATCATAATCGACTAAATAAAATGTTGCAAATCGACAATAGTACGAAAAAAAAAACACTTACCAACACTCATCTTCGTTTTAACACCAAATAGATCATCATCATCTTCATCATCCCCGAATAGAGATCCCTTCACTACTTCTTTTTTAATTTCTCTTTTTACTTCTATTTTCTGTACTTCTCTTTTTATTTCTTTTTTACTTGTTCCAAATAACTCTTCTTCGCTGTCAGTATCAAATACATTTGTTTTCTTAACGGCAGTTTTATTTTTAAAAATCTCATCATCATTTTCATCACCAAAAAGTGATGTTTTAGTACTTTTATCATTTTCAGTTACTGTTTTATCGTAGACTTTGCCTAGAGTCGTTATAGCTGTGTTGGAGTCTAGATTTTCTGATTTTTGACTGGTTACATGTTTGTTCGTACTTTCAGGACTAGTATTAAATATATCTTCATCATTTAAAATATAAACTACTTTAGATTTTACGTCTCTCGGGTATGTAGGCTGAATTGGAATATCATCCTGTCTTTCTACATTTTCAGGTTGACTAGTCGCATGCTTTTCTGCTATTTTAGGTTGTGTTTCAGCCTGATTAGTCTTGTAATCTGGTATTGCTTGAACCTCAGATTTGTCTATACTTTCATCCTGTGCAGTTTGTTTGACTTCATTCTGTTCTCTTGCGTCTATGCCAGTCGTTTTACTGATTACAGGCTGTTTTCTAGTCTGAATTCTAGGTGGATCGTCTATAGAGCTAGAATTATCCGTAGAATCTTCCCCCAAATCTATTCCTGATTTCCTGACTGCTTCTCGCCTAGCCCTTCTAGTAGACGGCCGTCTTTTCACCTGTATTTTAGCTCTTTCTTTAGACAATTTATTATCAAGAACATCTGACTCAGGTTTGCCATCAAAACTTACAGATTTTAGTAATTTAGAATCAGCATTTTGACTTTCTGGTATTTCTGATTTTTGAACTTCAGGGTAGATACTGGGTTCATATTTTTTATTATCAGACACACTTTGGGTCTGACCGTCAGTTTGATCGTTTGGTTTAACCTTCTTGGGTGAAGCTCCTGGCAGTAAAGCATTTACGTTTATATTTAAACCCATTTTTAGTTTACCTAATTTCTTAGGTTCAGATCTTTCCGGTTTTAAATCTGCAGATGTTCTTTCAGCAGACTTAGGGATAAATTCAGGCTTGCTTTTAGATATTTTGAATATGTCTTCATCCGATTTTAGATTTGAATCTTGCTTGACTGTTTCATTTTGCAGTGGAGGTTTTTCTGTTTTTGATAGAGTTGTGAAAAGCTCGTCATCAGACGACTTACTACCTGATTCTAGGCTAGTATTTACAGGCACAGGTATTTCTGTTTTTGTTTTTGGAGAAGGACTAGGTTTCTCTAATTTAGGTACCGAAGAAAATAGGTTTTCATCGTCAGATAATATATCAGGGCTAGGTTTGTCTTGTAAGATTGGTTTTGATTTATTTAGAGGTACTTTAAATAATTCGTCGTCTGATACTGTTGATGTTTGTTGCTCTACGCGTTCAATATTCACTGTATTTGGTAGTTTGAATATGTCTTCAATAGAATCTTTTTGTTTATCTAGAATAGGTTCTTTGGGTACTTCAGAAATTGGTTTTACTTCAGTTTTAGGTAGTGTACTAAATATATCTTCATCTGGGTCTACTTTTTCAATCTCAGGTATTTTATTGTCAGGAGAAATACTGTCTTCAAAATGTACTGTATCAGGTATCGGCGGCAAATTTACATTCTGCGGTATTTTCGGTTTAGGCATCGTACAAAACATATCATCATCTAAATCGTCACTGATTTTACCGAAGCTATCATCAGGCGGTTCATCGGCAAACAAACCGAATAACCGATCCTGAGTCGGAGTAAAATCTTCCGAATTTTCTTCAAATATAGGATCATTCTTTTTGAAGAACAGACTTTCATCATCAGAATCATCATCGAATAAAGCATTTACGTTTTTACTCTTTTTCGGTTCTTTTGGTTTCTCAAATACAGGCGGTTCAGTTAAAATATCACTGAAAATATCTGTTTCTATACTTTTTGTAGCGACTTGATCAAATTTATTGTCTTCTTCAGTCTTTTTGGATGCTTTAAGTATTGTTTCTGTAAAATCTGGTTCGATATTTTTAAATATCGTTTCTGAATTGTCTGTATTTTGTTCTGGTTTTGCAAATATTCTATCAATATCATCTTCTAATACGGTTTTATCAAAAATATTGTGTGTTCCTGCGGGGATTTCATTAGTTTTTGTTTCAGTGACTAAGTTACTATTAATAATTAAGTTTTTATTAGTTTCTTCTTTAGGAGGGAGATCATCAAAATCTTGATCGCTGAAATCATTGTTTGAGTCTGAAGAACTTTGTTCTATATTTTGAATATGATCAAATATTTTAGCTGCATTTGTTTCAACATTTTTATTTAAATGTCTGCTATCTACATTTTCGCTCACAGGCAAAACAGGAGTGTTTGAATATTCAGACCTTTTTATAGATTCGGAGGTATTATTAACAATTTTATTTACATTATTTTCACTATCTTTATTTAAATTAATGTTTTCATTTTTAACCAAATTTTGTTCAAAATCGACAGTTTTAACTGAGCTTGAAGGAATAACATCAATATTCGTATCAAGCGTCCTTTCAGAAACGACGTCATTTTTGCTTGAAGTTTTCTCAAGCTCTTTACTATTAGCTGCTGTAACATTTTGGACGTTCGAAGATTTAGCTGGTTCAGCGAAAATATCACTTTCATCATCATCATCATCAAAAAGTGATGGACTTTTGAATATATTTGAAGAACTTTTAGGTGGAGCAACATTTTTCGAACTCTGATCAACCCCTTTACTTAAATTGTTAGATTTTTCTACACTAACTTGAGTATTATTTTGTACTTTACCCGCTTCACTAAGTTTATTAGTTTTCACATCACTTAATAGTTCATCTTCATCATCAGCAAATATACTTCTAGCATCTTTATTAATTTTAGGAGGTTCATTTAATTTAGATCTTTCAGCTACTTTAGGTTTACTGACCTCTGTAGCCTTTGGAGTTTCTTTAGGTTTTTTATCAGGTTTCGCTTGCGGTATATTCTCAGAAAATAGTTCATCGTCGCTATCAAATAAGCTTTTCTTGTTATCACTACTACTTGCAACTTCGATTTTCATCGGTTTAGATGCAGCAATGTCAGAGAAAAGATCATCATCGTCTTCGAAGATAGACTTAGTTTTATTATTATCCTTTGCAGGCATTTTAACAATGTTCGTAGAAAAAATATCGTCTATATCATCAAAGAGATTGTCACTGAATAAATCTACTTTTGCTTTTTCAATCTTTTTATCTTTTACATTATCTTCTATTTTCTTTTGGATCTCCGTTTTTATATCTTTAACAACATCAACTTTATCTTTTGTTATCTTTTTACCCTCAGACCTTGCAAACAAATCATCAAATATATCTTTTTCTTTCCTTATCTGTTGGTTTGACTGTGACTCAGAACGGGAGTCACTTTCACTTTCATCATCGGAAGTGGAAGATTTTCGTTGATTACGTTTCAAGATGGCGGCTCCTATGCTTTCGGTGCCTTTGTTGCCGAATAGGGAAATGCCTCCAACAGGTTTCTGTGGAAAAAATGCTTGATAAATACATATTATATTGGTAATCTCTAATCAGTAAATATCATGTTATAGCTCTGTTACTGGTTGATTCCACAAAATAACAACCGGAGCCCACATTATATTAAGTTGCCAAAATATTTAACAAAGTATAAAATTTTTAGGAGCACTTTGTTCTTTGATTAATCATCGGTTTTCAAAAAAAAACCCTAGTTATTAAAAGATATTAAATTACCTTCACGCCACCTGTTTCCACATCACCCCTTACTCTCTCATCATCATCACCAATACCCCGATCATCACGTATGTTCCTCCTCACATCATTACTATGATCTTCATGTACATTCTTTCTCCTATCATCAGTATGATGATCATGTTTGTTAGTTCTGCGATCATCAGGCGTGTGATGATCATGTTTGTTAGTTCTGTGATCATCAGGCTTGTGATGATCATCGGTGCGGTGTTTAAACATGTGTGGGGCGGGGCCCGCGTCGAATAAAGAGGTCGGCTTGGCACTGGGATTAGTCACTGGCTGCGGAAGAAAAGAAAGATTTTTAGGTGAATCATTTTTTTTAGGGTTCCGTACCAAAATGGTAAAAAAAGAACCCTTATGGTGCGATTTCGTCTGTCTGTCTGTCTGTTTGTCACACCTGGGTATCTCAATAACTACACTAACTACTAATGCTATCGACTTCAAATTTGGAACAATTATAAAGAATGCTTACCCAGCTGTATTGCAAGTGATTGAAGTTAAAAAATGTTTTTAGTTTCATTGCAAAAGGGGCCGGAGTGGGGGTCCGAAATATTAAAGTGGGGTTACTTGGTCAAGTGACATATCATATGAAAGGGCTGCACATTTCAAAATATATTTTCATTTTATTTTATGTCTCACAGTTTTCAACATATGATGAAAAATGTCTGAAAAAATACCATTCCCCCCCCCTTATTTCCGAAGTTTACGGAGCGAAAAATGTAAAATAATTAGAGTTGATAGGAATTGACCCGAATATTGCACCAAAAATAAAACGATGTTCTTAGCTAGTACAGTTTTTTCAAAATCATCAAAATTCCTTCACAAACAAAGTTATGCGGTCCGGTTTTTTTCACTTTATACGTCCAAAAATGATACGGAACCCTCGGTGCGCGAGTACGACTCGCACTTGGCCGGTTTTTGGTTGTCCAGAGCACTTTATGTTTTTTAAGTTTTTTTACATCTAAACTGGAGCAAACTGACTAATTGCAACAACGCTAACAATAAATTAGATAAATAACAAATAAACGATTATAAATGTATATTTTTGTGAATTTGAAACACGTCAAAGCCATGTATGCTTCTCTTAAGTTATTATATATAGAGATTCTCAAAAACCGAATGTCGCGAGCGGTAAAGAGATCTCAAATTTCGAGTGTACCGAGCGGGTCGCGGTAGCGCAGTTGGTTCAGAGCAATGCCACGGTTCGGCAGCGTTCGCAGGTTCAAATCCCTCTCTCGACATTCGGTTTCACAAAACCTCCTTTTTGAAGGCAGTATACCTTATTAGCAAAATCGCTAAATATATCCCCCTCATCGCTATCCTTCTCATTCTCGTTCTCGTTAAATCCGAACAGGTCGTCTGTGAGATGCGATCTCGCGAACGGCTGCGACTGATGCAGGTCCGCGAAGATATCAGACTCTTGGCTGTCGGAGTGGTCCGATAGGGGGGGCGGCTCGTCCGGGAATATCGTACCTGGAGACAGATATAGCTGTAGTAACTGTACTACATCTAAGAAAACCGAAGCTAGCTATCTCTCAAACTTGAGTAATATTTACTGCCAGTTACTGAACTGGCAGTAAATATTACTCAAGTTTGAGAGATAGCTAGCTTCGGTTTTCTTAGATTTTCGAACAATAAAATTATAAATAATAATTTTTAATTAATTATAAAAAATATATTTTTAAGAATTTGAAACATTTCAAAGCCATGTTATGCTTTTCTTACTTTGTTAAATAAATATAAGAGATTTTTCAAAAATTGAATGTCTCGAGCGGGATTTGAACCCGCGAACTCTGATGAACCTCGGCACTGTTCTGAACCAACTGAGCTATCGCGACCCGCTCGGTTCACTCGGAATTCGAAACATCTTTGCATTTTCCAAATTTCGAGTGAACGAACGCTGCAACGTGTTCGAAACGTCAGGAAAAATCTACACACTTACCACAAAAAAGATAAACACGTGTTAAACGCGTTTTTTTTTTTATACTATATTAAAAAGAACGAAGTTCTTAATAATTAATTGCAATCTAGCCTATAGGCTAATAAGCAATTTAAATCTAACTTATTTTTTTTACGTAATAGTCTTTTATAACTAAGAATAGTGTCCATTTGCACTTTTATACCATTCCCCCTCTAAAAAGCTTATTTTATTCACTGAAAACAGTGAATAAAAAGCACTTTTACTCACTGTTTTGATGTTTGAAAATGGAACACACCAATGTATTCGACCACAGATTTAAAGAACCTATGCTAGTTGCGGCACGTTATTAGATTGTATGAAAACCGAACGTGTCATCTTTTTTATACCTACGATAACTTCACCCCAGCCATTTAGTGATGTGCTCAGAGTAAACAGAATTGTTTCAATCACTAAGCGTCACTGAGCTAACAGACTTTTTTTAGTACGAACAGTCGAACATGCAGGGCACGCTTGGTCGTGGCTTGCCGTATCTAGTGTAAGTGTAATCTGTGTATTCGACCTATATTGATGTGTTCTAAATTCAATTTGATTGGTCGACATTTTCGACAAAGAGTTTAGCATTAGAATAAAAACTGTTTTGTGTTCTTTGCTGTCCTTAGTAAATTGGCGCTATTTTGAATACTGTAAGTTGTACGAACACAAAGTTTAGTGTTACTTTAATCTTTAATTTTGTGTTTGTTTAGTGTTGTTCTAATCGATTAAAAATGCATTCTAGTGATGAAGATGTGTTAACACCTGAGTTTGTGAAAGAGAGGGCGGCCGATATAGTGGAAAGGTGGAAAGCTTGCTACCCAAAAAATCACGGCTGGTTTACATCAAAGCCAATTTAACTTTACTTTTTCTTCATTATATGTATATTTTCACTTAAATCTTTCTTTTTCTCGTAGTCATGGTATAAAGTATAGTATGCAACTCTTGAATAAAACGGATTTATATCGAGGGCCATGAATCGCTCGCGTCGCTCAGGATTCTAACACTTGAATCACTCGCTACGCTCGTGATTCAATCATCATCTATGGCCCTCGCTTTAAATCCGTCTTTTATTCACTAATTGCATAATATACTATTATAATATAACTTTTACACGTGTTAAACGCGAATGCTACCAAAAATAATACGCACTTGTTTTAGGCAAGCTAGTGCTAAAACAAGTGCGTATTATTTTTGGTAGCATTCGTGTTGAACACGTGTTTATCTTTTTTGTGGTACGGCCCCTGAAGTTTAAACCTGTTTTACTATAAAGTGTCTATAAAGTGCCTTTCAAAATCAAAGGGTACGATTCTTGGCTACAATGGCTACGAAAATGTATATTTCAAAAATCTTTAAATGTTTTGTATTTGGCCATCCACGATCATTTGGAAAATTCACCCTATAAATGTATAGCTTACTTGACACTGGATCCTGTGGTCTGTAAATCTTTCTGACTGCGGGCTTCACTGGCTCTTCATATTCTGGCTCCCTTTCAACCATCTAAAAGTTCAAAAGATTTCTAATTTTTTTCAAAGTACTACCATCTTACCTACTTCGGTTTGAAGGTGCAAGGAAGCCAGTGTAATTACACGCATACTAATTGAGCGAACGGACAAAGAGTGGAACAAACGAATTTAAACTTTATAATAATATTGATAGAGTAATATTTTAAAGTTTTTCGTTATAGTTGAAGTTTAGATAATACTTTCAATTTATACATCTGACGTCACGAAACTTATGACTCGTCCCCCCTCTTGTCACACGATGTCACACTTTGTTGACCTCTCTCCTACGCGTTTATCACACCTCCGCCGCGAAACTATAGCAGCGAAAACGTCTTCCGTTGTGCGACAACCGAAACAAAAGCGAAGCTGCCTGTTCTAACGTACAGATTTGATTATGATTCTATCTCTTTCCCGCGTGATATCGCGCATCTGCTCGGAAGCCGGTTACACCTCCGCGTTTATTAATTATCCACTTTTATTAACTTAATTCGTTTAGCGGTTTCGCATCATTATTTTCGCGGCGAAGGTGTGATTGAGCGCAGGTCAACAAAATATACAGGGTGGCAGGTTAAACAGTGGAAATATTTTAAGAGGTCATTGTACTCATCATTATGAACAACTTTTACTATGGGACCAACGCTGAAATCGCGAAAAAAAAATCAGCTGTTCCATACATTTATGTTCACAAAACTCAACAAAATGTATGGAGCAGCAGATTTTTTTTCGCGATTTCAGGGTTGGTCCCATAGTAAAAGTTGTTCATAATGATGAGTACAATGACCCCTTAAAATATTTCCACTGTTTAACCTGCCACCTTGTATATACAAAACACCAGTTGTATACCTATCATCAATTCTTCTCGCAGTACTCCAAACATTCTGACAAGATCACCTTCCATTCATCCGCAAACACATCACAGTCCGGCCTGGTGTCCAGCAGTGCGATTCTGTAACCATCTCACCGTGAAAACTTAGGTGAAGTGAGCGTGGAGTGAGCTGTCAATAGTGTCAATTCCTAGCAAAAACAAACTCACTTCACCTAAGTTTTCACAGTGACACGGGGTCTCATCAGGAACAAAGGAACATTTGTTGAAATAACTCTTATTAGATGGCGTTATATGTATCGGTTTGTTATTGAAGTTTGTGTAAAATTGAGAACATGAAAAAATACATCATGAAAAATATTTGTTCAAATTTTGAAAAATCCTTTAAGGACAGAAAAATGTATAGCCCGAAGATAGCCCGCGCTAAATCGGTCACATTTCTTTATATGAGATGAGGCATCTGTACGTATAGTACTATTATTATCTGTGACAGTGAGATTTTTACAGAATCGACCGGCAGGAGAGCATTGAGCGCGGCGAGGGCTCGCGGAATGGGAGATCTTGCCCGAGCTACAATCCTACATGCTGGAACCGCAAACAGCTTATGCTTCCTGGGTCTACTCTGTAAGTCCGTCAACAAAGATACGGGCCCGTCCGAAAGTACAATAGACATAAGATTACGTCAAAACAAGTGTCAAATTATTTTTTTCGGACGGATAAAAACACATCGGGAGTAGGGACAACTGTCAAATCGTGCTATCATTCATTCTTAGTTCGGGCCCCAAACTAATCTTAAGTCCGTAGGTGATGCGGAGTAAGAAACGCCTGTAACTAAGGCCGAAACTACGGATTTCGTGCTTAGAGAGTAGACCCCCTTCCGGCGATAATTGTTCGGAGCAAACAAACGACACAGCTCGCAGTTTAAGGGCGGGTTGCTTCAAACCATCTGTATTCGTAAGTCTGTACGTAATCGTTAAGTCAGTATGAAATTGTCGTACAAGCCGCCATATTTGACGGTTACAGATACGTAACTGTAAGTTGAAACAACATGGCCTAAGTCAGGGGCATCCACTTTTCCTCTCAGGATTTTGCACATAACGACTAATTGGTCATTAGATCTTCTGACCTCTAAGGAGTTATAGCCCAGGCATCCCACGAGGAACCTGGTTGGCTACATGTACGGGTAGTACCCATACATGCGCTTGTGATACATCAGGTGTCAGACCCCGAAAACTGAAACCACATATTCTACCCATCAATACGATGATTTTTTTGTACTGGACCATACCTGGGAACTAGTGTTGCCCAAAATCGGTCTTGCAACAATCATTTTCGCAAGATCAAGACCACCTAATTACAGCAAGACTAAGACCAAGACCAAGAATGAATGTACAATACTAAAACTAAGACCATGACTATAAGTATTGACGCAGAACCGAGACCAAAGACGGGGTTAGACTCGTCTCGGTCTTGCATTTGGGCAACACTACTGGGAACCGACTGGTTATGGAGATATTGAAGGTTAAAGTTTCAATATTTTTTTTAAGTTTTTCATGAAAACGGCACTGGGGCGGCAGCGGCGGGGTTCGGGGGCCGCGGCAGACCTATACTCCACTTCCCCCGTCCCGTACAAATCAAAACACCCATAGGCACAGTCGGTAGCGCGTAATTACAAAAAACAGCTGTTTTTTATACCTAAAAATAAAAGTCGTTTCCCAGCAACTATTTTTGCTCAAAGTTACTTAGTTACACGTACAGAATGCGTAGGTGTCGGCTTGGTGATGTGTCTTTTTACACTCTGTATAGGTGTTAACTTGTCACGTAATTTATCTGTAAATAATATGTCCCTGAGTATGCTGATGGGTATACCTTAGGCGGTTCCCTAGCGCCCAGCCTCCTGGCGATCTCGCTGGCCACGTCTGAGGGGGTCGGCTTGGGCAGGGAGCCCTGTTCTGAAGGCAGCTCCGAACTGCTCTCCGATACCTGCAAGAAGAAATAAAATAATGAAGGTTTCTGAAGAGGGGGGGGGGGGAATCACAGTAATATTATAAATGCGAAAGTTTGTGCGTGTGTCTGTGTGTGTGTGTGTGTGTGTATGTTTGTTACTTCTTCACGCTGAAACGGCTGGACGGATTTGAATGAAATTTGGCACACAGATTATAGTCTGGAATTACACATAAGCTACCTTTTATCCCGAAAAACGCGGGCGAAGCCGCGGGCGGAAGCTAGTAATCTATAATACAGGGTGGCAGGTTAGACAATGGAAATATTTTAATGAAACACAGTTGATTATTTTTTTGCGATTTCCGGGTTGATCCCGTAGTAAAAGTTGTTCAGAATGATGAGTACAATGACCCCTTAAAATATTTCCACTGTCTAACCTGCCACCCTGTATAAGGCAAAGAAAAAATTGGGCGGTAAATACTTTTCTTCATTATATTTTTTTTTTTAAACCGGTCAAGTGCGAGTAGGACTCGTGTCCTGAGGGTTCCGTTCGTCCATAACACTGTAAATTAAAGAAATATACTGAATAAATGAAAAAACCCGAATGTAACCAGTTAGATTGGTTAGAAATGGTTACAAACGAAAGAACCCGTTAAAATCCGCATAGTTAAAATTGATTTTATCCGGCTTTACATCTATAGTCTCAACTCACGGTGGTGTGCGTGTCAGGTAAGCGCAGCTTGTCTGTGGGCGTCTTCCGGCTCCGACTAGTACTTGTCACTGTCTAAGACTTGTACCTATGATGTTAGATCTCAACTCACGGTGGTGTGCGTGTCAGGTACGCGCAGCTTGTCTGTGGGCGTGTCTTCCGGCTCCGACTGGGAATACTGGTCACTGTCGTGCTCTTCTTTAGACGCTGTGCTGTCTGAATCGCTTTCTTCGAGGAGCAGACCTTGAAAGTAGAATGATTATTACAATCTTCATTAAAAAAAAACAAGCCGTAAAAGGTTGGCGTTTTAAGTTAGAAATTCTAAAAAAATATAGAAATTTATTAAATATTAGACTTGTCTCAGGCTTTCGACACGTTTAATATCACGATTATTACCTGGATTTATCAACATTGTACGGATTTACAGTAAAAACAAAAACATGTTCATGAGCTATTTAGCAGATCGGTTACAGTGCTCGGAAATCTGGAGGGAAAATGGTACATAGTGCATTGTGTCAGGGGGGTGCCTCAGGGTTCAATACTTGGGCCAGTCCTATACAAGTATACATTTACTCAAAAATTGTTAATTGGCTTTAGCCTCAAATCATAGAAACAAGGAGATATGCCATCATAGTAAATTAATACGAGAACAACTGATGCCACTTTTAGTACATTTTTCGACACAATTACGCGCATAATTAAGCGCTCCTTGTGAATAAAAAGATCTCCCACGCATTAAACATTCCGCACACCCTCAATCTAACACTGTTAATCGTCACTCAACACTAACACAAAACTAAAACACTGTATTTATACCATCGATCGTGTTCGGTTCATCGCTAGCGCGTACGTTTTTAGTATGAGCAATTTGCTCAAGTTCAGGCATCAAGCTCGATAGCGCCTTGGCACATCTCCCTTGTTTCTATAATCTGAGGCTTTAGCCTACTTTGAAGAAATGATTTTTGAATTTGAATTTGAACCCAATTACCAGTGGCCTAATCATATCACTTGTTATAAGATTTAACAACAAATTAAATTAAATAGGCTTTCAAAAACTTAATGGATAAAAAGGCTTTAAAAAATAGGATAATCTTAGCAATAGGTTCTAAGGCAGCAGTGTTTTTACTTTATGAGGTAAAATCGAATATGAAGACGATCAGGGCCCCAAGTCTGCTATTGCAATTGTCATAATCGTGTCAGAATGGTCTCATAATGACATCGTTATTGTTGTTTATGACCAATTACCAAAGATATAGGCTTACTCTTAGCCAATGACCAAAGGTTTTGACAGTTATGCTGTCATTATGAGACCATTCTTACACAATTCAATAGCAGACTTGGGGCCCTGGTAATATGACGTGTGTCTCACCAGCATGCCACTTGTTCTTCCAGGGCTGTGATCCGATGATGTATGGCAGCGGCCGGTGCGCGTACATGTCCTTAGGTTTCAGCACTAGTCTGGAGAAAATATCGTGAATAGATTGGGAGGAAACCCGTTTGGATCTCAGGTGAGCTATAGTCTTACAGGGTCATGTGACCAGTAAAGACATAAATGGTCATATGGCCATAATATTATGTCTAGTATAAATCACAGCCGCCAGTATAAATTAATATTATTTTGTTGTTCGTTATCAGATTACAGTTTTCAAAAATTCATCTTTTCATTTAGCATTCTTAAAAAAGGTAATTTAAAAAAAAATTAATCGACTTCAAAAAGAAATTCACTCAAAATTATGCAATATTTTTATTATATACTTATGCACGACATTAACGAACAAAACTAAATCAAAAGTCTTGTACCTACCTAGGTACCTGCGAAACAAATTAGGGGCCTACAATTTTTTTTGAGGTCGGTGCCAGCAAAGCCATCGAATATAAAACTATACCAAAATAGAAACGATAAGTATAATATCTGATACAAAACGGAGATAAAAGGCATTTTACTTAAACAACCTATTTTTAGGGTTCCGTACCTCAAAGGAAAAACGGAACCCTTATAGGATCACTTTGTTGTCCGCCGTCAGTCACCGGACCATAAGTGGAGCCATCTGCTCATAGATGGCGCCATTGGAAGTATGCAGTAGCGCCATCTATGATCATATTTCGGAACCCTTAGGGCGCGAGGCATATTCGCACTTGTCCGGTGTTTTTTTAATGTTTAAGCGGTGCCCACCTTTTTTTGAAGTCGGTTAAAAATATGGCTCTGTGTGAGCGAGAGGGGTGACAAAATGCGAGAGCCCCTTAACCATAATACAGTCTATGTATGTTACCTGGCGGGCATTTCATCATCGGTATCCGACTCGGTGTCACTATCTTGCAGTATAGTGATGATCTCGTGCGCATTCTCTAAAACCGATAGACTGCGCTTCAAAGACGTCAGCTCGTCTGGGACCGCGGGTTTAGGAGGTTCCTGAAAAAAAATAATTATACAGCATGTAACAAAAACCCTATTCGATCCCAAAGGGGGCCATTATTTATTTATTTTATTGATTTACACGGCATATACACACCAATTACATAAATCAAAGTATAAAATTATAATAATTACAAACATAGACTGATAATAGAAATTATTCAAATCTTATTATTTTCCAAAAAAAGTAGGTATATAACCATTAAATTGGCGAATTTATTATAGAATAGATCGCAGTCCGGGTTGGCTTCCACGAGCTTATTTAGTGCGGTCAATACGCGCGGTATGGGAGATGCAGCACTTATGCTCATCAATATGAACAACTTTACTATGGGATCACCCCTGAAATCGAGAAAAAAAAAATCAGCTGTTCCATACATTTGTGTTCACATTAATCGATAAAATATTTGGAACAGCTGACTTTTTTTGCGATTTCGGGGTTGTGTCATGCAAAATATTGTTCAATCATAATTATGAGTGTATTGGCCCCCTTTGGGATCGAACAGCATTTTTGTTACATGCTGTCACAGATAATATAATACTATACGTACAGATGCCTCATCTCATACAAAGAAATGTGACCGATTTAGCGCGGGCTATCTTCGGGCTATAAATTTTTCCGTGCTTAAAGCATTTTTCAAAATTTGAACAAATATTTTTTATGATGTATTTTTTCATGTTCTCGATTTTACACAAACTTCAATAACAAATCGATACATATAACGCCATCTATTATGAGTTGTTTCAACAAAATGTTACTTTGTTCCTGATGAGACCCCGTGATGCTGTATACTAATATGTATTGGAAAGCTTAAGAGTTCGTTTGTTTGAACGCGCTAATCTCTGGAACTACCAGTCGTATTCGAAAAATTATTTTTGTATATGATAGCCAGATTCATGAGGAATAGTATAGGCTATTTAACATCACGACGACCCTTAGGAGCCGAGCAACGGGGGTGAAACCGCGGGGAACAGCTAGTTACTAGATACGCCCCGTAGTTTCTTCGTTTTCGCTTGTTGTTCTTTCTGACTTTTCTTTTTGCTCGGCTCCTAAGGGTCGTAGCGTGATGTTAAATAGCCTATACTGTTCCTCAAGAATATGGCTATCATCTACAAAAAGTATTCTTCGAATACGACTGGTCGTTCCGGAGATTAGCGCGTTCAAACAAACAAACAAAAAACTCTTCAGGTTTATTATTAGTATAGATAAACAGACATGTATTTTCTTTATTCAAAAGTATTTGAAATGTGGGTCAGTATTAATTAAGTCTTTCTACTTTCTTTCACGAATATGGTTCACTGACACACAAATGTTTCTACATAAAAGGATTTCATGTTCTTTTAGAGTATGGAACCCAAAAAGTTAGTCTCATTTTTTCTACGGCTATGTTGGTCATAGTGACATTCCTAGGGCCAAGTTTACAGACACGATAACAGTCCGTTAAATTGAAAACGTCCGTTTAAGCGCTGATAACTGCCAACCGCCTTGAGTGATTTGGGTGGTATAGCTTGAGTGTTCTGCGCTGAGCTCAAGCAACGCGACATACGTCCACCGAGCAATACGACTCGCCTATCAAGGAGCGCGCTGTGCCGAATTAGACGTATTATTACTTTTTAGTAACAAATATTCGATTAAAATAAAAACACTCTAACTAAAAGTTAGATAGTTAAATTATCTTTAAAATGGTGAAGGTTTCGTATAAATACGACGATCTTCACTTTTTTGAACGCGTTAGACCTAACTTTACAAATGAATTACACTACATAGATAAACGTAATCTAAAATATACTCTAATCAATTTATTAAGAAAATGCTGTAGTCTATACTATTATAAAATTGTAAAAGAGCCGTGTCTGTACATTGAAGATATTCCAGAAAAAACAGTCGGGATAGGGTACTGGGACGTAACTATACCCGAAAATATTTTTTTTAGATTTATTGTCTCTTTGTGCGCGCATCACGCGAAAATTACTGAACGCATTTTGATGCGGTTTTCACAGTTCGATAGCTTATGGTCCAACTTAAAATCTAAGCCACGTTTCATCTGATTCCGCTGAAAAAAACCAGAGATACAGCTTGACCTCTTGGTACTACTAGCCAACCTACGCTACGGAGGTCATTTAAACTGGTCAGTTCATTGTAGTCCACGCGGACAGAGTCGCGGGCAATAGTCTAGTATAACATATATTTTTTTCAAATCATTAAAACTACTCGTTTAGACGTGATCTTCAGTTTAAAATCTTTAAAAGTCGTATAGGTATCTGCGCCTTAACCGACGACAGACAAACTAGCATTTTTCTTACCTTGACTGCGGGCACTTCGGTCACCAAGTCATCATCATCGTACACGCGGCTCTCGATAAACTGACTGCTGCTTAACGCCATGAATCTACAAGCAAGTAAACACTGTTGAAAATGCTATCCAGGTTTAGAAAAAACCGGACAAGTGCGAGTATGCCTCGCGCCCTAAGGGTTCCGAAATATTATTATAGATGGCGCTACTGTATACTTCCAATGGCGCCATCTATGAGCAGACGGCTCCACTTATGGTGCGGTGACTGACGGCGGACAACAAAGTGATCCTATAAGGGTTCCGTTTTTCCTTTTGAGGTACGGAACCCTAAAAATAACTCATACATAATGCTTACTAGTTTTAATTTTGGTAATTATCGCTTTTGCAAAAAAAAAAAAAAAAACGCCGATTAAATTTTTTTCCGTCTGCAAAAATTACAATACGAAAAAGGTTACTGGCAAGTTATAAAAAATTAAATAAGTAGGCTTAATTAAGAATATTTGGCGGTCCAAGGTTCGATCTTCCACGGTCCGGATACGGACCGCGGTCCGCCTATTGCTGACTGCTGCTATAAGGATTCCTTGAACGGGCGCTGTCAGTTGGTACTGGTCATCTCTTGACTGCTCAAGCAATATTTTGACATTTTAAAGGAAAATATATGACATTGTAAAGGATAATAAATGATTTTTATTTTATTTTAGTACCATTGATTTTATTTTTTATCCTAAGGCATTTTTAAAATATCTCACATTGTTCTCACATACTAGGGCACAAATGTAAACAAAGAAATTGTTATATTTGAATAAGTTGAAAAACCATGGAGTTTCTTGTCCGTTCTTCTCCATAGGAATCTACGTTTTGGAACGGACAACTAGCTTCAACTAACGGACAAACTGACTGACAATTATTGCTTGACTATTCAAAAGTGCATGTAAATGGTCTAATTGAAATAAATGTTTTGACTTTGACTTTGACCTTCCTTCCTTTTGAGGTACGGAACTCTAAAAACCGACAATATATGGAAAAGTGCAGATATCTGTTCAAAAATTCGCACACGTATGCGGCGCCCGTATAAAGAGAGAGGCCGCCTATCTAACGCGTCACACTAGATGATTTCCTTCAAAAATAGCTCCAATTAGAATTTATAATGAGATGAGTTTCACTGCAATTAGCACCTATGTTGAATTACTTATTAAATTGTTGTGTAATAAGTTATACAGGGTGGCAGGTTAGACAGTGGAAATATTTTAAGGGGTCATTGTACTCATCATTATGAACAACTTTTACTATGGGACCAACCCTGAAATCGCGAAAAAAAATCAGCTGTTCCATACATTTATGTTCACAAAACTCAACAAAATGTATGGACAGCTGATTTTTTTTTCGCGATTTCAGGGTTTGTCCCATAGTAAAAGTCGTTCATAATGATGAGTACAATGACCCCTTAAAATATTTCCACGGTTTAACCTGCCACCCTGTATAATAAAAAGGTTTTATTAACTCCATCATGACTAATTCCATCTCTATTCTACCAAAGAATAGACTAAGTTCTTTCTATCCAACTCGTTATCTATGCCCGAGCACGACGCGACCCGTGCTTGGCTTATCAGAGTTTTGTCTACTGAAGAATAGAAACATTTCTTCTCTTCATTGCATGCGTAAAGCAGTAGAAATCTTTCTAACATTTCTTCTCTTCATTGTATGCATAGATCGGTAGAAATTTTTCTACAATCTGTCACTTTGTCTATTCTTCTGTAGACAAAACCCGTTTCTATCGTGGTCATGCTAGCGTGGTATAAAATACCTTCTTTTAGAATAAGATGAATTTATCTACGGACTTTCTCGTTGGTCTATTCGCAAGCATGATTGCTGAGCGTGGGGTCCAGAGTTTGATCCCCACGTTGGGCATTATTATTGGGTCTTGTCATTAGGAAATTCTTAGTATACCGTTTCCATAAAGCTAAGTTTTTTTTTATTAAATAAATAGCTGTTTTCTGCGGTTTCACCCCCGTTGCTCGGCTCCTAAGGGTCGTAGCGTGATGTTAAATAGCCTATACTATTTCTCATGAATCTGGCTATCATATACAAAAAGAATTTTTCGAATCCGACTGGTAGTTCCAGACATTAGCGCGTTCAAACAAACTCTTCACCTTTATAATATCTATAGATAGATAGATGAATAAAACTCACTGGTTGTTAACGTTCTGTAAGCTGATGCTGGCGTCATTGAGTGCGGTGGCCATCTGCTCCAACTGACTGTTCACCTCCTGGCATTTTGATAGGAGCCTCTGAAAATACGACACAAAATTAAGACATTTCCAACATGTTTTTGAGGCCTATGTGTCGTGGTGACTAAAGGACAGCCGCGCTGGTCGATCGATCTGCAAAGTTAAGCTGCACTTGCCGCAGTCAGTCCTTGGATGGGTGACCGTTTTTCACATATCGAGCGAGACCCCTCCGTGCCTCGGAGAGCACGTTAAACCGTCGGTCCAGAGGCCCTAGACAAGTTGCTTTTCTGTTAGCGTTCACGCCAAACGCGACGTCCAAAATGTATGGCAATGACATTACCTGCGGAAAAGTCACGTGACTCACAAATGTCAATTCCATACATTTTGTCCGTAGCGTTTGGCGTGAACGCTTACAGAAAAGCAACTTGTCAACGTAGGAATAAGTAACATAGGAATATATTTGACAGTCGTTACGGGCAGTCAGGAGCCCGAAAGTCTGACAACTGGTCTAACATTTGAATATCGGTATTACAAAATAATTGGCTTGTGGAGGTCAGACGGCAGTCGCTCCACGTAAAGTATTGATATTCAGCCGCAACCAGTTAGACTGGAAGCCGACCACAATCTAGATTGGGAAAAGACTAGGCGGATTCATTCATTCTTCAAAAAGAACAGGGGGTCTACTCTCTAAGCACGAAATCCGTAGTTTCGGCCTTAGTTACGGGCGTTTCTTACTCCGCATCACCTACGGACTTAAGATTAGTTCGGGGCCCGAACTAAGCATGAATGATAGCACGATTTGACAGTTGTCCCTACTCCCGATGTGTTTTTATCCGTCCGAAAAATTGAATTTGACACTTGTTTTGACGAAATCTTATGTCTATTGTACTTTCGGACGGGCCCGTATCTTCGTTGACGGACTTACAGAGTAGACCCCCAGGTGCGTAGTACTCGCAACCGACGCGCGTGTATGGGACCATGGCACACGGCGTTCTGTGTTTACTTGTTATAATCCCACTAATATTATAAACGTGAAAGTTTGTGAGGATGTATGGATGGATGTTTGTTACCCTTTCACGCAAAAACTACAGAACGGATTTTGATGAAACTTTACAGTAATACAGCTTGAACATTATTTTAACACATAGGCTACTTTTTATCCAAACGCGGGCAAAGCCGCGGGCAGAAGCTAGTGTTATAATATATTGAATTAGCTAACATGAATACCTATTGAATAAGATAAATATGAAGTCAACAGCCATATTATTGGAGACAATATATATGATAATAAATAATACTGAGGAAAACTTGCGGAAACAATAGCAGAGACGATGAGTATTAGAGAGATGATGAGTA
Organism: Thalpophila matura; assembly: GCA_948465475.1. Taxonomy (NCBI): domain Eukaryota; kingdom Metazoa; phylum Arthropoda; class Insecta; order Lepidoptera; family Noctuidae; genus Thalpophila; species Thalpophila matura. The sequence goes on along the minus strand of OX419205.1, from coordinate 8,476,375 downwards.
CTTATTATAAATACAATGTAAGGAATGCGAGTATGTATTATATTATGACTAATAAGACAAATAAAGACAAACTACGCTTTACGCATGTTAGGTAAGATTTTTTAAATTTTATTTGAACCTTATACCCATACAATAAGGTTGATAATAACTACATATAACTAAGTTGTATAAATCTCTTGCAGTTCGATAAAAAATGGTCTGCAAATAAAACACTCACATAATTATTATCTCTTGTCTAAAGCTGTCTGACTTCACAGATAGGTAATATAATACTATATGTACAGATACCTCATCTCATACAATGAAATGTGACCGATTTAGCGCGGGCTATCTTCGGGCTATACATTTTTCCGTGCTTAAAGGATTTTTCAAAATTTGAACAAATATTTTTCATGATGTATTTTTTCATGTTCTCAATTTTACACAAGCTTCAATAACAATTCGATACATATAACGCCATCCATTATGAGTTATTTCAACAAATGTTCCTTTGTTCCTGATGAGACCCCGTGCTGACTTTAAAAAATAAACATTTAACATAATAATTAGGGCTTCCATTCGTCCGTATTTGTTCTGGTTTGCGAGGACGTCCGGGGACGTCCGGGGGAGTTCCCAAAAAGTGTCTCGGTGACATGTGGACACCCGTTGAGTTAGCAGTTTCGTTCATTTTCTAATGTTTGTAACTTATTTTAGGGCCAAGTTCAGTCCAATAAATTTAAAATGGCCGTTAAACATTACTTTGGCCTTTAGAAAACTGTTGTTAAACGGCCGTTTTCAATTTAACGGACTGTTATCTTAACTTAGCTTAGCTATCGTTTAATATGTTCAAGGACATCCGCGGAAAAATTCCGATATCTACCAAATGTACGGGGTTTTTGAAATCTGTGTCCGGTGTGGCGGTAATTTAGGTGATGCAGGCATAGCAGCCAGGCGCGGTCCCAGGGGGGGGTCACGGGGGTCATGACCCCCCCTAAAGTCGTAAAAAATGAGCCAAACACGGTAATTCACGGTATATCACGTCGGCATTAATCGGTATGACCCCCCCCTAAAGTCTTCAGCTGCGGTATGACCCCCCCCAAAATCGTTGGCTGGCACCGCGCCTGATAGCAGCCCCACATTTAATTGATAAGTATATTTATTTATACATGCTACTATGTATTTCAAATAAGGAACTTTAATCCCATTGCACAAAGTTCAGTTTACATTGCAGCATATTTTTTAAACTGTTAGTGTATTCTGAAGGACATCTCGTAATTAATTTAGCACTGTGACTGACAGTTGACTCAACTGAGATTATATTTTGAACTATCTTCCGCCTGCGGCTTCGCCCGCGTTGTTCTGATAAAAAGTAGCCTATGTGTTATTTTAATGTATAAGCTATATTACTGTAAAGTTTCATCAAAATCCATGTTTTCAATTATATCGGGACTTTTCGCGCACAAACATAATCAAAATATAAGCATTTTGACTAACCTCGACGTTTCGATCAAGTTGCATTGACCGTGGTCACGAGAAGACAGTCTTCTCGTGACCACGGTCATTGAAAACATGTGTACAATTCATCAAAATCCGTTCAGTAGTTTTTGCGTGAAAGAGTAACAAACATCCATACATCCATCCTCACAAACTTTCGCATAATATTAGTAGGACAGGATGGACTAAAAATGGCTAATCAGTTTTGTCTTAAGGTCTTACTTTATTAATGGCAAATATTTTAGGGGGTAAATCTACACATCATTAAGAACAACTTTTACTATGACACCAACCTTAAAATAGCGAAAAAAAAATCAGCTGTGCCATACATTTTGTTGAGTTATGTGAACATGTATGTAACAGCTGATTTTTTAACCAAATAAGGGTAAAATGCACAAAATCGATTGCGCAGTCAAGGTCAATGTTTTAATTGTTTGCTAGTATATTAGTGTACCTGGTGTGTGTTCTGCAATATACTCAGGAGCTGCTCGTCGCCAGCGAGGGTCCAGCTCGGAGCTAGTTTACGTAACGCATCTGTACCCAGCTCATCCATGGTGAAGACTTTGCTGAAAGAAAGATGATGATGAGAACTCTATTGGAATTATACAATACTAGCACTTCGCCCGCGACTTCGTCCGCGTGTCCCACAGGAACTGTGCATTTTTTCGGGATAAAAAGTAGCCTATGTTACTTAGTGATAATGTAGCTTTCTATTAGTGAAAGAATTTTTAAAATCGGTCCAGTAATTTCGGAGCCTATTTGGTACAAACAAACAAACAAAAACTTTCCTCTTTATAATATTAGCTTAGAAGTATAGATAAATGAGCTGTTTGGATTAATATCTCCTTTTATTATTAAACTAGCGACCCGCCCTGGCTTCCCACGGGTGCTATAAACCTTCTTCTTGAATTACTCTATCTATTAAAAAAAATGCATCCAAATATGTTGTGTGGTTTTAAAGATCTAAGCATACATAGAAACAGACAGCAGGAAGCAACTTTGTTTTATACTATGTAGTGATAATAAGCTTGCGTTTGACTGCCATCTTGCCTGATGTTAAGCGATGATGCAGATGGAGCACATTTAGCCTTGTACAAGTTGATGATTTTGACAGCATTTTGAACTAAAATATTGAAGAAATCTAATATCCTCTGTCGTATAAAATGTTGATGTACAATGAGCTGGTTTTACTATGGCCCACTGCCTCACAGAGGAGGCCTTTGTCCCAGCAGTGGGCACATTATAGGCTGATCATGATATGCCATTTTGTGGTGATTACTTAGACAAACACAAAAAACGTAGTTAACTATTTCTTATAATAATAGTCTGTCGGACCGTTATACACATTTAGTTTCATGCACTGCTCAGTCAATTAAATCAAGCTTTATTTACGAGACAGTACAAATCTTCTTTAATATAATTAAACAGCTATTTAATTTGCTGCTACAATAAAAAAATTCTGGACATTTTATAATCTATAATTAAAAAATTACCTACAATAACTCATTTCAAGATACTACTTTTAAGGAATGTTAATATGGCTAGTTATTTTACATAACTATGAATAATGACGTATTTGTTATTGAGAAATAATCTCATACACTCCATAGCAAACTATGCCTAAGAGCGGAAACAAAATTATAGGTATGAATGAGTAGGTACCCATCAAATTAAATAATGTCATCTAATTTATCAGTATGAGACTTATTTACTGTCCAAACCACAATTGAAAAACGTAGGCGGATCACACAGCGCTCAATTGAGATAAAATATCAAGCGTCCGCAAATATAATAACGTAAATAATCAACATAATCTATTGAATGAATGAGCAAACATTCCAACCACTTTGTATTTAAACTTTTTCACGACAATTAACTCACCGTATCGCGTAGTATTCTACACTCACATAACTGTTATATACTTTATAAATTAATTTTGTGGTTCAAAACTTTTATATTTAAATTAAATAAGGTTTTTTTCATTAAATATCCAAGAGAAATATGAGTGACGACTGTGATCAACAAAAAAAGTATTATGACAATAGTGAAGTGAATGACATGACAGTGACACTGACAGATGTGGTGCTGTTGTTGCCAGATCGGAGTCTGGAATACCCACAGCTTTTCTTGAAATAACAATTTTATTTATTCGAACAATAAAGTGATGGTTTTTTATGTTGTATCAGTTGTATGTAACTTGTAAGAACAAGGTACTTGAATAAAAAAAAATCATCAAACGAGTTTATAATAATATTATTGATACGGAAAATGAAACTATTTATTTATTTATTTACAAAAATACAATGCACTTGACCTATGGCGATGGCGCTGCACAGTAAAGTTGATATAATAAAAAAAAATAAGAAGTTAATACAAGTATTAACTTCTTATTTTTTTTATTATATAATTAATTAATTTAATTTTACTGTGCAGCACCTATCTTCATCTTGCGTCCATAGTCTCACAAAACCGTAGACTCCGGTGTTGATGCTAGAAGAGCATTTACATGGAAGTAGAAAAAGTGTACTTAAAAGTTTTTTTAAAAAGCAACGATGGAAAACATTAATTTTAATACATTCCGAAAAAAATGTAGTTTTTACTCTACCGTAAAAACCAAGGTAATTAATTTTTATGTATAAGTCGGAATAAGTCCACTGATACTCTGGTGTGTAGCTTATTAGTTTCACTGGACCAAATCAATAAACGGGAAAGTCATAAAATATGTACATAGCTATTAACATTGTCCATAATGTCGTTATTTATTGCACTTAAAACTTTATTTATAAACGCTCGCAACATTGCGATTTACAGTTAAACTTTTTCTACTTTCACGTAAACTCGAGTAAGTAATGAATACAGCCAATTAACTTTTATTACATACTTCCTGAATAAAATATTAATGTTAACTTTTAATGACAATGTAATGCGCAAATATCATTTAAAATTAAGTAGATATTTAAACTGAGCTTGATTTATAAGTAATAATATTTATGGAGTGAGGAAAATATTTTAAAATGGGGGTAGAATCGAATAATATTCGATTTCGGCCACACCTAGCGTCTGCATTCTATGCTTAGATGGTTCATAGTGTTTAGGAGTTGCACTGATGTCCGCCTTTCATTTGCTTTTATAATTAAGCCAAGCGTCAGAGATTCTATCTAACCCCACATGTTTAGAGACTACCATCCTACTTTAGCTATAAAAGAACGAACACGTCAGAGCACCATTGACAACGTTAAAACATAAAGCTGTAAAGTGTAGTAGGTTTTGAGGTCGTCACGTTTGTATGGTTCCGTACCTCAAAAGGAAAAAATGGACAGTTGTACCGATCGTCAGTCTGTCTTCTGTTTAACAAATTCGGGCCTTTTATTTCAAATACGTCGTCTCGTTGTTGCACATGATGTCTCCTTTATGGCAAGGTTTTATTATAATATATAATATTAAAATAATTTGATTAATAGACACGACAAATGTATTAGAAGGATACTAATTGCCGATTTTAGACCTTATAATTTATATTATGTGTTTAGTTGGGGCTGCGGGTTCATCCAGATAAGAGTTTAAAATCGAAAAACCAAATCAGCAGGGTAATTGCGTAACGCATGACAATCGGATCGCTTTCATGAAAATGAAGAACATCAAGCTCGCGTCGACCGTCTAACTTTGGAATTGTGTAACTAGTGATGTCAATATTGGAATCAATCCATGGCATTATGATGACTTGGGTGTGTTTTGTTACGCCTAATTGTCAGAACTGAGCGAATGATTAGTTGCCGAAATATTAGACAATATTTTCATTTTGTTTTAGTTGTAGTTAATGGTCTTCGAATGCTATTAAGTAATAATTTATAACAAATTCCCAAAACTTCATACTCTATTTTTAAAACACTTTCTACCAAAATCTACCAAAATTGAACGACGTAACGAAACGTACTTTCACATGAAGTTTTAATTCTGTGGCCTTTGGGCTCTCAGGCTCTATAGCAGTGTTGTCAACTTAGTGGTTATACCCCTAAAACTGGTGGATTCGACCTCTCTGTTAGTGTGTTTTTATTTAAAATCTAGTAAGCCCCGGATTAGTTTGGGCACAGAAAAGTAAGAAAGAACTAACATAATAATGTATATTAATCGGGAAATGCATGCTTGTGAAATGTAACTGAAGGCATTATAGCTTTACATTAACATCAAATATTACTCTTGTAGTTTAAGTACGTAAGTAATTAGGTACGTCGGATAACAAATAGAGATGGGGGATTTCCCTTAATTATTAAATTATTCGTTCATGTCTTTGCAAACAATACAACAATATTTACACCATTTTGTTGAAGTGAGGTCGCGTGTTTCATTTAATCAAAATAATATGCCGAAACAACAATATACGCATTAAAAACCAATAAAAACTTTATTTTGTGAAAATATAGAGTATAATAAGAATGCTAATCATTTTTGATAGTTTTATTGTGGATTAGTAAGTTGAATCTAGTGGGTAACTAATTGAAGAGTTGGCAACACTGCTTTGTAGTCTGTCTTGTAGTTATATAGGTAGTTGTTCCGACATAATAATATTAGGTTACATTTAACAACTTTACTTGGATTATTCAACAGAAATCTTCAATAATAGGTACCTATGTAGGTTCGGAACAAGAGTAGCAAATGTTAAAAAGTATAGTATACAGAGACCAATGGAGAAAAGTTGGTCAATTGGACAACGTAAATTATGGAGACTGCAATAAATTTCTGCTCAGTGATGAAAAGTAAGTAACTCTAAATAGTTATCTAAATAGTTAATAAATGAGTTATGCATAAAGGGGTAGGCACCTTCTAATTAAATAATCGAATGGTCAGTCTATGATCCGGACAAATCCAACTTTTGTTGTGTTGTGTACCTACAATCTTATTAGACTGTCTTGAGGTTATAATGATGTCGTTGTTTGTGTTACAGTACAAACAAGTATGATGTACCTATTTAATCTTACATTCTGAAAATTTGAGCTTTAAACTATTACCTAACCTAATTTGAAACCAAATCACAAGTACAATATTTTAATATTTTTACAGAAGTTATGGAACCCTTCACTTTACCTGAAGATAATCTAATTGACCCTGTGGTTGTTTAACTAAGAAGTTGGTAAATAAACTGATAAAGAGGGAACAGTGGATGAAAGAGTAATCTTCTGCACATATATTTTAAAGGTAAGCTTTTTAATACATAGAAGTATGTAATGCATATTACATTGAGACTACAGGTAAAGCATGAGAGAGCATTATACATACCTAGATACCAAACTCAAATTCAATGGATTAATAATCAACAAATATTTTTATACAATTTTATATGTGATTACATTAATTTATTATTTTAACATAATGTTTTTTACAACTCTCAGTATCGTTACTAACCTCTAGTGTAGGCCTATGCCTAGTTTGCCACATTGTGGTTATTTTGTTTTAGCATAAATTAATATGATTTTGTTTGATTATTGTAGGAGACTGGTTTCTGGGCTTTGCCTTCTACCGTCATCAATGGAAGCAGTATGAATGATGTTGGCCCCAAAACTGCCACTACCCAGCTCGTCACCCATACCGTGCAGCCTTTTTCATCACAGTGACCTCTGCTCCCATCACTGCTAGTACCATCGCTGCTGCTATGTTTATAATTAATTGTATTTGTAAAAGTTGCAAAACGATATTCCTAGCCACATTATTTAATGTGTGGGTTTTATTTTATTTTAGAAAACTAGCTGTTGAGTGTTGATTATGGTAACCATAACATATCAATTGTCGGCGAAGACCCTATCGAGGATCACGGGTGCAAGTCGTGACGGTACAAGAGACATTCGATCCGTCGCTCAGCGTAGGTACTGTATTTTTTATATGTTATGATTTAACTTCATGTTTTATGTTGTTTTAAGTAATTATTTCCTAATTTTGTGTATTGATTAATGTTTACAAGTTATTTCTTATTAGAATTGTGTTAGTTTCTTATTGGAATGATGTAGGAATAAGATTTCATGTTTTGTATATAAATTCGTAAATACCTTTGTAACTAAGATCGAGGTTTTGTGTACGTCATGTTTTTTTTGTGTAGGATACTCTTTTACATAAGATGTATATAGGCAGATAAACCTCTCGTCAATAGGAAAACTGTAATTTGAGAATAAGTGTTATGTACATAAAATTGCGTTTGTAGGATTGTTGTAAGGTTTTATATAGAATTTGGTCATGTATTCGGGTTCCTTAGGCAGGCCAGAACATATTATTGTGTAAAGACTCTAAATTTCATGGATATTGTGCCTGTAATATAGATCGATATCTGTTTGAAAATGCGATATTTCTGTGTGTATGTTAAATTGCTAAATTGTGTTTTATTAGACGTGTGGTAGTCTAGAAATAAGTATTCAATAAGAATATTGCAGATCTGTTAAGAAATGGCTATATTATAAGCGAATGATTATTGCAACTTTTGCTAAGTTAGATTTTTTTATAGTTTTTGTTCTAGAAAGTTTTTAATGTGACTAGGTAGTGGGAGTCGTACCATTGGATAGATACAATTTATCCGCAAATTTTGATGTATAATACTTGTGTATTTTACGTTCGGAAGTTTTAATAAAGTTGATTAGAAGGGCTCACACTTAGTAAAAATGAAAGTGAATTCGGTTTTAAAAACGAGGTAAAGTATTTAGGCTATTTAAAAGAGGTGCGCTATTTTTAGTAAAGTGCGAGCCCTCCTAAGTGGAGAATTATTCTTTAGCAGAAATTGTCTTGTCATTTCGTCACCTCATCCTCCTCATTTGGTGGTACCTAGTAGCAGTAGCGAGAACAGGTAACGTCTGTGCTCATGACTGGTGCCGGTAACTATACATATTAGTTGATTACTGATTGGTAGATAGTTGACTGGTAAGAGGGGATACATAGTACATGTTGGAGATTGTGGTGTCATTGGGACTGGTGATAGGTTTGTAGATAACAGTGCCTAAGAGTATGTGGTAGTGTCTATTATTTCCTGACTTTAATATAATTGTAGCTATGTTTGTGAGAGGACTGGCTGGAATTGGAGGTTGATTGATCGGAGCGCAAAGTAAGTACAACCGCTGAATATATAATAAAGTTTTATTTATAACCAAGAAACTAGGATTTAACATGTAACAACAGCATATTAAACAAACATTTTGTGTAGGTTGGTATTTAATAATGTCATCATGTAGAAAACCATCATGGTTTATAATTATACTTCCTAGCAGTGCCTGCTGTAAGCATGTAAGATAAAGTAAGTAGGTACCTAGGTATATTTCTTCAATAATGTAGAGCCTGTTAGGTGCCTGAAAATAAAATAAAAAACTTAAAAGAAAACATCATCATCTTTAACATCAACTGCTTGACATAGACTTAGGGTGAGTTGATTACTATGATAGTCTCTCATTAACGAAATAAAGCATTATTTTTCGTAAATTGGCTAATAGTTAGTAATAGACAGAAGCTTGAATTGCTAATACCTTCGTCAATTTTTACATCACATAATTTGTTTTGCTGATACATCATAATAATTATGATGTGTTTAATATAACAAACGCAGATTGCTAATTATATTTAGGTACCTAGTTATCACATTTAGTTTTAGATAAGCTGTTATCTGTAATAGGGGTATTTAGACCTAGGTCCTACCTACTTAAAACTTAAGTTCAATGTTCAACACATAAGAAATTATAGCTTTTCTTACCTTGCAGGCTTGCACAGACAATGATGAGTAAGTTTGTGAAAGTCCATTGTAGTTAAATGACTCCAATATATTTCTGACATAAAAAACAACTGTTGCAAGCATCTGAAATAGAAATAGTTTCTTAAACATACTATAGAAAGGTGGAGTGGATGAAAGAGCACAGTTTTTATGTACTTACCTACTTAAAGGTACCTTTCTTTGCTGATTACTGCTTATGACCGACCGCCGATGAAGCCCGATGAAGCATCGGTGTAATAATCCATTGAAACATATTGAAACATAACATATTGAAAGCTCCACTGAGTTGCTGAAAGCCTGTGGCTCATGATAACTTTGACAAAATATTGTTTGGTTTATTTAAAGTTGAAGAATTTGTCTTTCGCTTTAATGCTAATATATCCATAGAATGCCTTTCTGTCTCGCGTCTGAAATAATACAATTAAACATTAAGTTTGGTTAGATGAAAATACATTTTAAAAATCGTATGCTGCCTTGATTTTTATAACATTAAATAATGATAAAAACTTTATGTTTTACACCAAAATACATTTACAATTTATCTAAAACAAGTTTACTTACATTATTTTTGCGATAACTAAGGAAATTATACGAAAAATGCTAAAAAATCCGAAACAAAAACTGATGGCAACCAGACGATAGCTGCCTTCTTCATAAGACCATCTGTCAACGCGCGGAAGTCCATCCTAATTGTCATTTTTGGTTACGCAATTCCAAATAATACATCAAACTATGACGAAATATGTCAGAACGTTCAGTCATAGTCTTCCGAAGGAGGTCATTATGGTCTTAAATAATTTCGGTGTTACACAATTCGAAATGCATCATTTGAAGGCAATCATAGCCTTAAAACGGCGGATTTCTTTAAATAAAAATGACAATCGAGTTACGCAATTACCCTGCTGAATCTGTCAGAATTTAATAAAAAGCCCCGCCCTTGACCCGCCACTGGCACCACCGAATAAAAGGGTAAGTTCACTTGAATAGTGCAACACCAATATGCAAATATCACGGACCATGGAGGTAGAATATTATGATAGACCCTATGTCTATGCCATGGACCTTTGTCGTGTAACCTCCTTTGGCTTGACCGCATCACCCACCGTGCTTAGGGTGTCCATATAACTTGACACGTTAGAGTGGCGCTACTTGCTAAGTAAACTGTCAACTTTAGGTCAAATTCAGTAAATAAAAATTAAATTTCTTTACTGCCGCATAGTACCAAATTATACCGGACACTCTGTAGCAGGTTCACCGCAACATTGCAGGCACAAGTAGATTCGAACTTGTTTTTTTTACATAGTAATGAGTAGATATCAAGTACCTATCCACATTAATGTAAATAATATTTTTATTATTGAAATGATTCACGATTAATTTAAGATAGATACTAGATAGATTAATAATGTATTATAATGACAGGACAGGATGTAATCGATATTTCCATGGTCAGATGAGTCAATTTCGAATATTGTTTGATTGTTTCTAGCAAAAAATTGACTCAATCGACCGCACTGGAGCCCTTTCATACAAGGTTATGCAATGACGAGAAAGAACCAAGGACCTCACGAATAGCAGTCGTGCTTCTTGCGACTACAAGACCAGCGAGATAGTCTTTTAAAAAATTATTTACCATAATAGGTAATTAATTTCTTTTCTCACGATAAGTAGGTACCTATCTTAAACGCGTTTTAAATAACTGTTCTTACTTTTTCTAACAAACTACTACACTATAATTATTGACTTCCTTTACGGGTAAACACGGGAAATACCAACGGTTATTACATTCGAGATGATACTCCTCGAGTCAGGCTGTAGTCGTCTTGTATTCATACGCGGTCGCAGCCGAAGACTGGGGGGGGGTCATAGGTACTGCAGCCGAAGACTTGGGGGGGGTCATAACGATTAATGCCGACATGCTATACCGTGAATTACCGTGTTTCGCACATTTTAAAATTTTGGGGGGTCGTGAGTTCGTGACCCCCATGGGCCATGACCGCGTCTGCCTGTATTGGATATGGACCTAAGACTCAGTTTATAGAAACAAAGGAGATGTGCCAAGGCGGCCGCAGTGGTAACGGCGACAACGACGCGGCGGCGATTTCGTGAACAAATAAGTACATACATGTCGCTTGTCGTTTCTGCAGTGCGGCCCGCAACCGCAACATTAAGGCGGATCCGTCAAGGTTGCGCGTGAAATTCAAAATATCTTGGGTTTTTTGCGAATTGCAGCGCTATTTCACGTTATAGATTGATCCAAATTCGATTCGCGACAATAATGATAGTACCTACCTATAGTTATTAGATAATAATCATTAAAATTATCAATATAGCTCTCAAAATTATATTTGAGGAAAATACGATTATTTCGTGAAAAAAAAAAGATTTTCCTCAAATATAATTTCGAGGGCTATATTGATGATTTAGATGATTATTATTTAGTAACTATATTATCATTATTCTCGCGAATGGAATTTGGATCAACACAAAACGTCAAACACTGCAATTTGCAAAAAAACTCAAAATATTTTGAATATCGAGCGCAACCTTGACGGATCCACCTTAAACTCCAATGTTTTAACAACTAATTTTTCCAAAGGGCTATTAATTTTGAATCGCTCACCGTACTATTATCTATTCTGTGCTACGACACAGCTAAGGGGTGCCATCATGACTGGCAAAATGCCAGGGGCCCTCAACGCATCGGCAAACCGCTCGTGGTTATTGCAAGTGTCGTTATGGTAACCACCATTTTCGATGTGAGTATAGGTCGCGGCGTGAAATATGATCACAATCGTCACCTGCGCATTAACTGTTTTTCGGTCTCTTTGGCGGAATGAAGAAGACGGGGGGCGCCGAGGCTGCACGCGATTGGTTCGTCAGTCGATGCTCGTCGTCTATTTAACTATTCTCTATTACGTATTGTCAACTGTCTATTGTCTATTGGGCCAAAAATGTACATGCGCGATCTGTGACCAAGATGCCTGCCGATACTTATACCTTCGTATTCGTAAATAAACTCCACAGCGAGTTAATCATAACGCTAGAGTAATCAATAGGTAAGTAAGGAAGTTCCAACTCTCCCACGGCGCGGCGCGGGCGCCGAAAGTTGTGCTCCACAATGTAGAGGTGAATGATTCGCGAGCATTTCGTTTGTGGCGCGATGTACGAGCGATAAGCGTTTATAGAATAGTCTTTTTTAATTTAAATTTCAAATATGGAACACACCGCCCGCGTCACCGCCGCGGGCCATCCCACTTTAATAGGTATTTTTTTTAATTCACATTGACCGTATACACTCACAAGACCGCAGCATTTTTTTTTTTAATCGATATTTTTCTTAATTATGTAAAAAAAATTATAGCCGACTAAATAACCAATTTTAGTTCTATTTTTAAAATTCATTCCCGCCCTAGGGAGGGAAGCAATTACTATGAGTCTTTCCCGCCCAAGGGAGGGAAGCATCGTTTTCGACCCGCTGCTCTGATCAAACAAACACTACTTTCCGAGTATGAGAAATGAAAAATTATTTTTTTATAACTGTTAGTGGGGGACCAAATTATGCAACAGAATGCTAACATTCTGTCATAACATTCAATTTCAATTGGTTTAGACCAATTCCACCCAACCGATTGAGCTGAAAAGAATACATATGTACCTAACCTCTCGGTAACAATGACAATGCAATAATATGGTACCATGGAGGTGGTCTCATGATGAGACAGGGAGGTTGCCATGGAAACTCCTCAATTTCTCAACATAAATCCGTCGTGTTTGGGCTCGTTGGATTTGTCTTGACAAGTACTGTAGACCTAGATGATGTCCAGGGGCAGGGGCTCATGAACATACATAAATTGCGTGATGTTCGTGTATTTAAAATTAAATTTTTGAGCAAAAATAAATTCAAAACAAACAAAAGCGACGACCTCCTTACTCACACAATGTTATTTTATTATTAAAAACGGTTGGTTGGTCCGTGACTCCGTCCCTTTGTAATGTTCTTCTTGGGTAGGTAAGTGTGCGGAGAGAAATTACTTGAAGACTTCGTTTCCAATAAACAATATTGTAAGTATTCTAATGTTATAATTACAAATGCCCGCGACGCGACAATGAAAAAAGTATCGGTGGATTATAACGTCACCAAACACACGTCCGCACGCATCGGCTGCCGTCGTCGAAGAGGGGGGCGCTCGCACCGCGAGCAATGTTGCCAAGTTGTAGGTAATGGCGACACCTCACAGCCGGCCTTTCGCGACCGGCGCAGGCGTGTGGGGTATGTGTGAGCGCGCCAACAACGGTTATTTCAACTTTTTTAATAACCAAAATAAATTACGAAAGTTTCTTCCTTTGAGCTTGCCGCGCCCGCGCTCGCGACCGCTTGTGTCTTGTGTACCAATCCCTCTGCCGGTGAAAGTAGTTTATTTATCGATACTTGCATCAAGTACTTGTCGGATTAGCTTTAGATTATGTGGACACGGTGAAATTGAGAAGCGTGAACCGCCAGTTCAGATAAACAACGGAGTTACAAAAAAGGCTTGATGCTATCTTCTTCTATAGAGATTTTTGGACCAGCTAAATGGTCTGTCTAACTTGAAGCAAGGCCTTTGTGAGCTTTAGGAATTCGAGTTTTCATTTTTAGAGGATTTTACACCTAACTTTAAATAAACCGGCTGCTCTAAAAAAGTATTTATTCAACATTTCACCCCAGAAGGGGTCAATCAAAATCACAGAACAGAAGAATTTCTTATATTCCGTGGTCGAAACGAAATTGCGGACAAACAGCTAATTTATTAAATTCAATTGTATTATGTACCTACCTACATAAAGTTCATTTAGGTACTACATATCATGCTTGGTGACAGATATAGAGATATATGTATAAATAGTTAAATAAATACCTAATTAAGATGATTTGGCTGTTTGAGATTCGTTACTTTTGCTTGTAGTACAATACACAAGTTTCGATTTAACCCTTTCAACGCTCGCGGCCAATACGCGATCTCAAATAGGTATGTATGTACCTACTATGTAGGACTTACCAACAATTATAAATTTTTGACAACTGCAAGTAGGTACTTAGGTAGGTACCTATTTTCAATCTCATGCTTATGCCAAGAATGTTATTATTTTAATAATCTTGCAAACTCATTTTTTTTATACGATGCGCGCTGTGCCCGGGCACCGCTATAGCACCACTATGATTCTTATGCTCAACTAAGCTTTATAATAAAACTTTCAGATTTACAACACAAATACCAGTTACCAGGTAGCTACCATTACCATTAACACCATGACATGGCAAAATTAACATGGTGAATTTTAAACTTAATTATGAATCTATCAAAAATCATGAAGCTTTGAAGGCAAAAGAAAGTGTAATTATTTTTTAAAATTAGCTGCAGTAAAAGCATAAAGCGATGGTAAGGGTAATTGCCTGTCTAAGTACTTACGATGTTGTACGTTTATTTATAAAACCATAGACTAGGTCAGGCACTCAGATCATAGAAACACGGAGATATGCCATAGCAAATTAGTACGGGAACAACTGATGCCACTTTTAGTACATTTTTCGACACAATTCCGCGCATAATTAAGCGCTCCTTGTGAATAAAAAGATCTCCCACGCATTAAACATTCCGCACACCCTCAATCTAACACTTGTTAATCGTCACTCAACACTAACACTAAACTAAAACACTGTATTTATACTATCGCATCGATCGTGTTCGGTCCATCGCCAGCGCGTACGTTTTTAGTATGAGCAATTTGCTCAAGTTCAGGCATCAAGCTCGATAGCGCCTTGGCACAACTACCTTGTTTCTATGATCTGAGGTCAGGCAGTTCAGGCACAAAGCAAAAAGTGAACACCGATTGGATTTTTGCAGTGGAGAAATCTAGAGGGAACTTTCAGATAGTAAATACTCCGTATTATTATAACATCATCCATCATCCTTATTATCTAATACTAATATTATAAAGCTGAAGAGTTTGTTTATTTGAACGCGCTAATCTCTGGAACAACCAGTCAGAAAAAAAAATTATATGATAGCTTGATTTATTGAGGAATATTATAGGCTATTTGACATCACGCTACAGCCCTTAGGAGCCGAGCAACGGGGGTGAAACCGCGGGGAACAGCTAGTACTAGTGAAGTTGTTATACCTAAATCTTAAGATCCCCAGGCTAAACTGTGCTGTAAGGAATAAAAGGAGGGATGTGGGCAGACCCCAGATAGCAGACAAAACAAGTATGTATTTATAAATACGAGCGAACGAGTTTGTGTTTCGTGGGTGGACATGTTTATTCATCTCCTGCTCAACAATAGCTTAATGCTTCTGTGGATAATTATTGCTAAATCTCGTAGTCACTACAGTAGCATCTTAGGTACTATGAGTTCCAGACGTAAGTAAAGTTACTCTGTACAGTACAGACACGGCTTTTTTAAAGTTAAGAATATAATATTTATATAGATATGTAAGTATTAGTTTAGTTAGTTTAGAATGTTATCCAGTGTCTGTCTTCTTCAGTTCCGGGCAAATAGTACCGGTGTCCTCCTTTTCTACAACTTGCTTGCTATCATCACATTGTTGTAATGCATTACAATGATAACTATTCTCACAGCATTGTATACCAATAACACTGTAACTTATAATTGAAAGTCCAGCTGTCCACTTTCATATCTATGATAATTACTTGAACAATGTAGGTATGGTATGGTTTGGTTCTCATACTGTCACTTTTCCATAATACTGTAGTGTATTACCATGGCCCCATATTCATGTCCAGTGTCCACATGACTGTATTAATTAGCAAGGAAATATTGCAAAAATTCAAAAAATATTAAATACACATCAACACCGGAGTTAAACTTTAGGAACTCATCTCAAAAACAGATCATAAATAGTTAGCACAGCAGAAATTTGTTTTTTTAAATTAACACCGTCACGTCTTCGATTGTTTGGTTCTAGGACATGCCGGTTTGGGGTCGTCCATTAATCACGTGATGTTTTTTAGCAACTTTTTGATTAATGGACGGCCCCTTTCTTCATGATGTTTTCCTTCACCATTTTTAGAGCAGTGGTGATGAAGCAAATTGCACCTGCCGGGGTTCGAACTACGACCACCACTGCTCTCCTACTTGGTAATAGGCATCAAAATGAAAGCAAAGAAATAAAGACTTAACGAGAGACTAGATTCACTGACCATAAAACTAAAATAGCAGAAAAAGTTTTCAAAAAATAAGTAATTACAAGTTAAGTAGGTACTTGAAAAAACAACGTTAAACACATTTCTATCAGTTTTTGCGGTTAATTTCCGTAATCACCAACGTTTTTGACAATAAAGTTTGTTGTTTTTTTACCGTAGAAAGTTTTCAATGATTGGCCACTTAGTAATTACAATCTTGCGGTTGGGAAGTAGGTACTACTTTCTTCCTGTTTTACTTGATGTATATGACATAATATTTTGGAATAGCAGGCTTAAGTGATTATAATAATCTAAAAACATTCCAATGAATTCAGAACCTCCTCTTTTTTCAAGTGGTTAAAATAAAAAACATCACGGGATGGCAGAAGTATTACCGTTAACCGGATACAAATCCAAACTCCGGGCTGCTATTAAGAATAATGCCAATGGGAAAACCCAATACCACTGCCCGACCTGGGAATCATAAAATATATACCTATACCTACTTACATATTTAAAAGTCATCATCATATCGCACTTTTATGCTCATTTAAAAAAAAAAGTTCAAAAAAACCTTTTTCTCGAATAATAAATTAAATAATATTATGCACTTACTCCTTACCTTTGGAATTATAATATTTTCACGCTAAGTTAACAACAGGTTGTTAATTGGCTAAAACTAGACACACATTGTAAGCGAAATCGCAAAAAAACTGTAATTTGAAAAAAAGAACACGAAGTTCGCATTTTGGGGTTATCTAGTCGGCAATCTAACTTTTATTCAGTTTGCCATACAAAGTGACTGATTTAGCCGCATTTTTCGGTATATTTGCCGTTGTAATAGGTATTGAAAACCATGGACTGAGTGTACCATCACGCTAGTGCCTAGGGAGTTAGGCAGCGCTGTAGGTATGTACCTACGTGGTACGGGCACACACAGTAGGTATATCTGTATACTGTGGAACGGATATCACCGCCCGAAATTCGATACGTACTTTTTAACATAAGAAGGTAGGTACATAGCTACATAGGTATAGATAGGCTGATTTAGTTATGGTAGGTAGATAAGATTTCCATTTTTACCTAGATTAAAATAAAGATGCCAGAATGGGTACTAGACAAGAAACTACATACTGTCATAATAACTTTAAATAATGTAACCTGCACAACACAACCTGCATTTCCTTTTCCTAAATTAATTAACTTATAAAATATTAATTGCGGAACCGTAAAAAAGCGTAACAAATATTCAAATTTCAAATTCGACGATTATCCGGTAAAAAAACAACACTGAGATAAAATATCGATTGTATTTATTCATTATAAAACACATTCAAAGTTTGAAATGGTTTATAATAATGCGGATGATACAAAGTTACCTGATCTAAAATCATGTAGATGAAGAGTTAACTTTTAGTTACAAAAAATAATAAAATTACTTTTGTTTTCTTTTGTAAAACTGACCGTTGAAGCCGTGAACCATGGAGCCGAACTTAGCCGGAATTATACGAAGTTGCACGAGCGCGCGATGAAAGTTGAATTTTCGGGTTGCCAGGTATTAATTTTAAGTAGTTAATGGATAGAAATTAAAAGTACATTGTTTATGTCGTGGCTGCCAGTGGCATAATTTAATTTGTATCGGTCTCTTTTGACAATTAGCGCTGTATGTAACATTTTGTATAAATGCTTTTTGAATAAATGATTTTTGGATTATACTTTTTTTTTTCGACAATTTCGACAATAAGTAAAATCAACCTCATTATAACCTATCTAATAATAAAATATCGAAAATATAAGTTAATGTTAAGTTAAAAATTGCTTTCAAATAAAAACTTTAAGATTTTGTTTATTTATTTATTTAATACTTTTGATGCCCACTACGGTTGAGATCAGAGGGTAGCTGTTAATAAAATGCGCGGTTTGACTTTTACCATGTAATACATCATGTATTATACATGCATGCTTTGGTATACCTAGTTGAAACGCTGCGTTTCGGCGTTGAATGTGTTTATGCGTTTTGGGCATTGAAAGTGTTCAAACGTCCCGTATTAGTTCCTGGAAGTTATGGCAACCCTACTGCTAGTCAGCTAATTCATAATCGTGATCTTCAGGACCTGTGCGTCTTTTCGGGATAAAAAGTAGCCTATGTTACTCAGAGTTAATGTAGCTTTCTACTTGTATAAGATTTTTTAAAATCGCTAAAAGCAATTTTTGAGTTTATTCAATACAAACATAAATACAAATATTTTCACTTTATAATAGTAGTGCCCATTTAACATAAAATGTAAGATAATACGTATTAGCATAATTAATTTAAGCATTATAAAACAGTTTACTTTCCATCCTATTATTTTTAGTCATAATCACAACTATCAAATACTTTGAAATAACGTACGCATTTCAATAAATGATTAAGTACATGTAGTAATTGTTATAATTACAATCAGATTTTTAAATGAGAATGAAAGTAAAAGTGGGATCCATTAACACATTGTAACTGGTGCAACAAATAAATTAAAACAGATAACTCAAGGCTAAACATGAACAAAACATTACACTAATCATAATGTACACTGTACAAATGTACACTAATTTCAAAAGATAATGCTTATATTATTCAAAAATGTACGATGTCGAAAGCGTACGTTTTCGACACTGGTGTTGGCAACACAGCTTATCTTTTTTTTTCTCCAGCCAGTTCCACAGTGTTGTTCGTTGGGAGGTCACGCGTCGCTCCCCGTCCGTGATACGTGATACTTTTACGTGGTTCCATACAAAACCGGTTGGAAAGTGCCTGAGGTGTGGCGTGGGCGAACAGTGCCGCGTTCAACCATAAAATACTGTTGTTACAGTTCCAAAACTATACTTTTTGTGTTTGAAAATTAACTTTTATAGTGTTTTGTGCGTAATCGGATCCCTGCGCTATCAATCGAGGTAATCAAAATACAGATAATATACTCTTTTGTTATCATTTCGTTTCTTAGTAACGAACCTCTTTTCACTGAAATCACAGGTGTCAAAAAGCCGGTTGCCTTTGCTTGTTTCATTAATTTTATTTAAAAAAGTAGGCAATTTTCAAGATGGCAACGGACTTTGTCGTGCACTTTGTGGATTATTTTAATATATTTTTGTCTATTGACTTTTTGAGGCAAATATTTGTTGTTAAGTCATTAGATTGGAATGTCTTTGTTCCGCGTACGCCTTATATTATTTTTAAACGTTTATCTTATTATATAAACCCAACTAAGGATTACATTAAGTTAAAAAAAAACCACGCGCGCAGGTAGGTACTTTTAAAAACAGCAAAGTATAATATTGTCGTTTTTACCTATTTTCAACCCACGTTTCTACACTTAGATGGTAAGCAGGAAGATTCTAGTTAATATTAGAACAATTTATCCACATCCTCATCTAATTTAAGACTATTAAAAATACCTTTTGGGTGTGTCATACTACTGATGCCATGTTCTCACTAAATTGCGTGATTATCGAACATTTTAATTAAAGGTTTTCAGTACTCAAACGTCGAGGGTAACAAAATCGGTGAAAGTCTATAGAAGTTCGCCTAGTCCCAATACAGTTTAAAACTTTCTCTATAAAGTACTTATCCAACTTAGAACTTGGCACGTTATCTTAATTTCGCGTAGGTATCGTACCTCCGACTTTAACGTCTTTTTAAGTACATACCTACCTAGGTAGATAGTAAACCAATACTTTTTATGTCTACTTTGCAGGGATGCATATTCCTTATCTAGTAATAATAATTAGTTGATCAGTTTCATATTTTGTGGGTGTTAGGGCGTTTGTGCACTACTCCGTTTCCAGCATGTTTTTTCACGGACCGTTTTTTTTTTTCATACAGAACGACCCCTACCACTTTTTAAAACGTATAAAAAAAATTCTGTCCGTGAATAACGTGCTGGAAACGGAGTAGTACACAAACGCCCTTACCAAACTGTTATAACAATCACGAAAGAAAATACTTGGACGTACGACTAGGCAATGGTCAAAAGACTATTGTACCTATAGACAGTTTATGAAAACCTAAAAAACTAAATTAAAGAGAAAAAACGAAAGACATTATTTTTTAAAACCTATCACGAAAGAAAATACTTGGACGTAAGACTAGGCAATATGGTCGAAAGACTATAGCCTTCCCTTCGGGGTAAAAAAAAAAAAAAAAAAAAAAAACTGTTGTAACAAAAACTTGTAGATTGGACTAATTACCAAATTTTAATTCTAAAGTTTACAATAGTTTTTTGGTTTAGAAGTGCTTCGTTACCAAACAATAAAATATTCAATTTATATAAATTTGCCCAATTTACAAAGGTTTTGTTAGTAGGTAGGTAGGTACCTACCTACAACAGTTTTGCTAAAACAGTTTGTTAGCGGCCAAAAACAGTTTGGTAACACACAAAATTTGAAAATGACTCAGTTATCAAAGTTAGGCAAACATAGGTACATTTATTGAATTAACATTCTATGTACCTACCTACACCTACGTAATTATAATTCTAACTCAGTTTCCTATGTCTAGATCTTGGCTTGCAACGAACGGAGCAAAAAATCTATACGGCTGGTAGGTACCTACCTACCTAGCTAGTTATGTATTTCTTATTGCAACAGAGGCCCTAGACAAGTTGCTTTTCTGTTAACGTTCACGCCAAACGCTACGTCCAAAATTTATGGCAATGACTACCTACCTGCGGAAAAGTCACGTGACTCACAAATGTCAATTCCATACATTTTGTCCGTAGCGTATGGCGTGAACGCTAACAGAAAAGCAACTTGTCTAGGGCCTCAGGATACTTACAGCTACACGACGTAATGTAGGTAATCATGGTAGGTACCTACCTACATAGCTACTTATATTTACATTTGTTTGCGACGAGTATAGATATCTTTTTAGGTAGGTAGGTAGGTAGGTATATCATTGCTTGTCCTGACTGACTGACTGATTCATCACCGCAGAGCCCAAACCGCTAAACATAGAGATTTGAAATTTAGACAGTGGGTTTTTTTTATGACGTAGACATCCGCTAAGAAAGAATTTTTGAAAATTCTACCCCTAAAGGGGTGAAAAGGGGGATGTAAGTTTGTATAGAAGTCCGTTAGTTTTGAAGTTACAGTCATGAAAATTTGTATTTGGACTTTTCTTTTCGAATACTTAAACATGTGTAACAATGTTTCAGGCTTCGTTGAATATTCGCCCCCAAAAGAGGTGCAAAGTATCCACGCTTGCGGATACAAAACCGGCGACATAGGTACCTACCTACCTAAATTACTTTTCTCTAGACCACGTGATGACCAGCACATCTTCATATAACAGCGATACTGCTCATAGACACGTCAAAAATATGTCAATTTTCAGTACAAGCCTAGGACACTAAAAAGTGGTGAACGAAAATTGGTGCTGAAATAACTTTTGTGTAACGTTCGCTAGATCATTTCATTTCACTTCTTGGTAGCATTTGAGACCAACGAGGCTGTCGACGCAACAAAATAAATGTGACAGATAACACGTCACTTTTTGCGAAACTGTCAATAGGTATTCATTTTGTATTGTATTCTTATTTTGAACGCAGAATACATTCGTGCGTTAGTTTGCCATGTGCCAAGTTATGCTGGATATAACTGTTAATCCATCACAAAATGCTTTCGGCAGCCGTTCCCGAGTTAAAGAAAGGTTTTTCGTGTATGTTATTATAGTGAGAGATTGCTCTGCGAAAGTAGAGTAGGTACAACCTATCAAGTAGGTATTGACTTTCTTTGAAGTGACTTTTAGTTCCATATTACCAAGGAAAAAATTCCTATCTTAATAACACTAAAGATTAAGAAATTTGAAGCTTGTTTAATAATAGAAATTATTAAACAAGGTTTTGGCGTAAGCGTATTTTATATTAGGTAGGTAATTTGATTAAGAATATCCAGTTCAAAGGCGAATTGGGTTTCTACCAATTTCTGCTCGGGTCTGGATAAAATTGCGATTTTAAATTTATTTCCACTCATTTTTCATCCACTGTCTCAAAATGGCGCATATCTCGCTGGACAAAATTCGTTTTTAACGATTGTGTCCAATATTTTAAAGCTCCAAGTGTCGTTGATATTTCTCTTAAAACACAAGCGATTGCTTCACAAATTGGTATAGTCATTCATACTGCTGCCCACATCTTTTTATATTCAGAAACAAAGAGAAAAAACCGGCCAAGTGCGAGTAGTACTCGCGCACTGAGGGTTCCGTATCATTTTTGGACGTATAAAGTGAAAAAATCCGGACCGCATAACTAATTTTGTTTGTAAAGGAATTTTGATGATTTTGAAAAAAATGTAGGTACTAGTTAGGAACATCGTTTTATTTTTGGTGCCATATTTGGGTCAATTCCTATCAACTCTAATTATTTCAGATTTTTCGCCCCGCAATCTTCGGAGATAAGGGGGGGGGGATGGTATTTTTTTGGACATTTTTCATCATATGTTAAAAACTGTGAGACATAAAATAAAATAAAAATATATTTTGCAATGTGCAGATCAAGCCCTTTCATATGATATGTCACTTGACCTAGTAACCCCACTTAATTTTGGACCCCCACTCCGGCCCCTTTTGCAATGAAAATAAAAATATTTTTGGACTTTTTTCATTTGCAGTAAAGTTGAACAAGCATTCTTTATAACTGTTCCAAATTTCAAGTCGATAGCTTAAGTAGTTGCTGAAATAATCAGGTGTGACAGACAGACAGACGAAGTCGCACCATAAGGGTTCCTTTCTTACCATTTTGGTACGGAACCCTAAAAAGGTAAATTACCTACCTATTTGCCAATATTCTTTCGAACTACCTACTTTCTACGCTACTTGGGTATTCACGGAAAATGAGAAGTTTGGAGGTACAGAAAATATTTTCATCATGCTTATTTTACTGGCTACGAAATTTGGTAAAAATAAGTTCGTATTTTTTTTGTTTTTGTTGTGGTGGATAATGATGATGTTGGCTACATACCTACGAATTGTATTACAATGCCTTGATGATCAAGCTTAAAAAAAAATTGTAATAGGAAGTAGGTACCACATAGGTACATACCAAAGCATCAAGCACTTAGGTACATACTTAATTAATCGTTCGTCTGTCACACTTGGCAGACACAATTGATATCGAACTGAATGTGAATGAGGCGGATTTTTCAAATGCGACAGGTGGACGATTAAGTGACAAGTTACTTTTTTTTGTAATACAAAATAATTCCTGTGACCAACAGATGTTGTACCAGGAATTCCAGTGTTAAAAATTAAATCCAAACATTTACATAAGTATCTACGCGCTAAAAGAAAAAAAAGGCTAACATGAAAACATCACATTAAAAATAAAATTACCTATTGTAAGTAAAACATGCCTCGCAACTTCGAAGCGCAAGGTAACAAATAAATCCTTATAGGTACTTACAAAACTTTACATAATGTACAACATAACTATTTAATGTACAAAGTAATAAATCTCAATGTAGGTATAACACATTACTAACCGCCTTTGAAGATGGTAACACTTTGATAGACTTGCGTAAAAGTTGGCGGCTTTTTTAAAGTGGTGGAGTTTAACTTTTGATGTTTAGGTGTTTTTTTAATGGCAACACTGTTAATGGACTTTTTATGCTGTTCCATCAGAATTTTTCTAAAGGCATACCAACACCACCCGCGGTTTCATACCCTTATCATTAAATCTTTTCAGTAAGGGGGATATTACACTATCAAATATAAATCGCTCCGTCGCTAAATATCATATTCTCAAAAGAGCACATTCGTAAAACATCACATTCGCAAAACACGATATTCGCAAAACATCATATTCTCATAACATCATTTTCTCAAAATATCATAATCTTATAAGACCACATTCGCAAAATACAACATTCTCTAAACATCATATTTTCAAAAAAGGTGAAAAAGTACACTGGGCTCCAAAAAATAATGCCAACGACGGCATTGTGCACCAGTGCAAATGGTAAAATCTAAGGGTAAAATCTACATACGAAACTTCTTAGACTCATATACTGGCCGGCGAATTATTTCCTCTTATGACTAACTAGCTGTTTCCCGCGGTTTCACCCCCGTTGCTCGGCTCCTAAGGGTCATAGCGTGATGTTAAATAGTCTATACTATTCCTCATGAATCTAGCTATCATATACAAAAATATTTTTTCGAATCCAATTGGTAGTTCTAGAAGTTAGCGCGTTCAAACAAACAAACAAAATGTTCAGCTTTATAATATTGTAAGTACCTATGACTCATATTATTTGACAGGTATTATAGATACATAAAAATGATAACGTCAAACTAGATTTTTAAAATCCTTCCGAACAAAAGATATGATCCTATCAAAATTGTTCGTGCTAGGCCCCTAGGGGATCAAGATAAGATTTTCTTAGGTTTTCGGAGTATTATCTCCAATTATTTAACGCGGCTCAGGCGCAAAACGTCTCTTTCGCAAAATGTCCCCTGGTCGTAAAACGTCTCTTTCGCAGAATGTCTCTTTCGTAAAATGTCTCTTTCGCAGAATGTCTCTTTCCCAGAATGTCTCTTTCGCAAAATGTCGCGCCAGGGACTTAAGAATAAAATTTTGATTTTCAAAACAAAAAATCATTTATTAAAATTATAGTGCAATTATGATGTTAACATTTTAGTACTTAAATTTACTTAAGAATGTATTCCAAATAAAAAAAAATATTTTGGTACAATTTAAAGTTCAGTGATGGCAACATTTATAATAATATGTGAGGGTAGTTAGAAAAAAACTTATAAATGTATGTGTCATTAATTATTGCCGAGCTGTGTTTTGTCTGTTACTTTTTATTGAAAAACAGTAGTGAATTTGTTGGAGATAAAACCTTCTTGCAAGCTTCTTAAATTAAAGGAAAAATATGACACTTCTATTTGTCACTTGCCTTCACTTGTTTTTCTTGTAAAATATATTGTTCAATTTGCGCATCCAGTCATTCATCAGAATACCCATAATTCTCGCACAGAATTTGAGTTTTAATATGGATCTTCTTAATGAAAGATTTATTTTCATAATCATTTACGAAAATAATAATTTATGTAGCAAATTTTAATTAATAACCAAGGTTTATTTTAGTGCGAAGATTTAATTTTTTTATCATTTATGAAAATGATAACAAATGTTAATTTCAGTGCCACAATTAAGATATAATTTCATTTGATATGTTATATAATTATATTTTCTTTTCATCAATAATGTTATGATTAACATAACATTATTGATAAAAAGAAAATATAATGAAAATGATTAAGATTTTTTCGCTATACTTGATAATAACTCAAGTAAATTATAATGCCAAAATTTATTTATTTGACATTTTAATATTAAATATATATTTTTTAATCATTTTAAAAATGGTATAAAAAATATTTTCATTTGCAATAATTAGTTAATGTTTAGTTACTATTAGTAATAGCTCTTATTATATTATCTGTGGATATGTTTACTAACAGTATTGATTCTTTTGATCTAAATTTTGAATGTGTGTAAAATGTTTGATACCTATTGATATTGTTTTTATTTGGAATACATTCTTAAGTAAATTTAAGTACCAAAATGTTAACATCATAATTGCACTATAATTTTAATAAATGATTTTTTGTTTTGAAAATCAAAATTTTATTCTTAAGTCCCTGGCGCGACATTTTGCGAAAGAGACATTCTGCGAAAGAGACATTCTGCGAAAGAGACATTTTACGAAAGAGACATTCTGCGAAAGAGACGTTTTACGACCAGGGGACATTTTGCGAAAGAGACGTTTTGCGCCTGAGCCGTTTACAAACTAAACTAATTTAGTCTCATTATGCCTCTTTCTAATAAAAAAAACATGAGAGAGGGATAGCAGATATTTAATCCTGTCAAATTAGTCCGCTTGAATCGTTTTAAAGTCAATTTAGTCGTAATCGCAAAAAGTCATGACTATTTTCCCGTAAATGATAAGGGCGTAGACTAATTTGACAGTTATAAATATTTGCTGTCCTTTTTTAATGATATTTGTAAGAAAGAGATATAGTGTGATTAAAATTAGTTTAGTGCGATGTTCGACAGAATCAGCACCAATGTCTTTCGGCTTCCTGTACCTACTTAAGTGATGCCAGATCGATCGTGAATTCGTGATAAAATGAGACCATTAAGTATTTAAATGATGTTATTTTTAACGGAAATGAGAATGGTGTTTTTGAGAATCAATTTTATTGCAGTAGCAGTTTTGTTTTCGTATGTGGATAAAAGATAAAAGTAGTAGTATTAAATAAAATGTAGGTAGGTAGGTACATACTGTTGGTTACCGGGCGAATTTTAATGAATTAAAAGGTACAGTCAAATTAGGTAGCTGAATTATTTTCCTTGTAACTTTGAATTAGAACTGTTTGAAGATTCTAGATCTTTTTCTCAAAATATTTACGGTCAAATATCTACCTACATAGATTAAGTCTAAGTACCTACTTACAGTGATTTTCTATGTGCTGTATGTATCCTATAGATACAATAATATAGATTATTACAAGCAATGTTCTCGCAATAAACTGATTAAACTGTTAAATTTATTAAAGCGCAGATATTAAATTCGTGTGGCGCTGGCTAGTCGTCCTGCTACCAACCTGAGTAATTATCTCACCACGGTATGAGCTAATCTCGTAAAACTCGTGCCGACACGAAAGAGAGGTACTCAAGTCTGGTCATACCGCCTTAGGTCTTGATCATGTCCTGAGCTAACCTTACAAGGAACGATGCTTCTACGAATACGATTTCTACATAATTTTCTCCACTTACAAGTAACCTTTTCACCAGTAGACGCCACTAGATGCCTACGGATGGACGTCAATTGCCGATAATAATGCTTCCGACATCTTTCATTCGAGTTTTTCGTAGTGATTGCTGAAATTCTTCACTAATCGTTAACTTTTGCACCGCTAGACGCCTATGGACGTCAAACGCCAATATGCGTCCGTCATCAGACTTTTTTCAAAATGACTGCTCTCGGACTTGTGTCTAAATTAGAATATTTTTTGCGTAATTATAGTTTATGTAGGTTTTTAGACTAATCACACTGGCAAGTAAAAGTTACTGTCTCAAAGAAGTGTCATTTTGGTGCCTTTTTTGTGTGAATAATTCCTAGAGATACAATCTGGAGACGAACAAAATGTAAAGAGTAACAAATCTAATTCCATTTCTATTTCCATTGTAACGCTTCTAATTTTACATAACTACAGGAAATCCACTTTTGAATCCGAAAACACTCCTGCCGAAACTGTACATCCGGTTTGTCTATGGCCGCAAAGAGTCAATCGAAGAGATTTTATATAAAAATAAGGGTTCGCCGCAGCTTCCCTCCTATTTTTGTGATGAATGAGTCACATTACTACCCCATTAAAAATTTAATAAACTAGATCGATGCCGTGAAAGTAAAATTGCTATCGATACAAGTACAGCAGTTTAGGAGTTAAACCATACAAAAATACTAAAGAAAAACAAACTGAGAATAAACTTAAACAGTCTCCATGCATGAATAGTTCTGTCTGTTCTGAGCGAGACAGAGACGGTTTTAGTCAGAGCGAGAGGTTCGATATCCTAGGAGGATTTAAAAATAATTCAGGAAACCAGTTTTGGATGTTGTCCGGACAAGATGCTAGATTATGGCCAGTAATAAGCGTGTAGCTTTCGCTGAGATTTAAATTTCGAACTCAACGGTCAGGCATAGTGTTGTTAGTCGTTATTGGTGTTTTTTTATGACGGAGGTGTGAGATTATTAATGCCTTGTTTTATATGTAGAACCCTATGAACTTTTAAAACGAAACATAGGTATGCCTTATGGTTATGGTAGCTTGAAGGTATTGTAACCTTGGTTTTGGTATCCGCTTCTATAGTACGAAGTAGCGGGTTCGATATGTTAAGCTCTTCATGTAAACAGGTGACATTTGACCTCCGCGACCTAAAAAGGTCTCGTTATTATGAATGAAAGACGCTGCCCACGCGTATTCCGTACCTTCATAAATTATAATTTCCTTATTTATTAAGACACGAATATATAGATGAACCAGACTTTTGCCCGCGACTCCGTCCGCGTGGACTATACAAATATGATCAATGATCTCATTAGTGTAGGGTGGCTAGTACTACGAAGAGGCCAAGCTGTATCTCTGGTTTATCCCACCGGAATTAGATGAATGTGGCTTAGCTAAATTAGACCCCAAGCTACCAAACTGTGAAAACCACATTAGAATCCGTTCAGTCGTTTTTGCATGATACGCGCACAAAGAAACAAAAAATAAAAATAATAATTTTTTGGGCATGATTACCTACGTCCCAGTATTCCGACTATTTTTATGGAATATCTTCAATGTACAGACGCGGCTTTACAGTTTTATAATAGTAGGTATAAAGATTATTACAAGAAGATTTATTACGATTACTTCTACCGGCTCTGTTCACTCGAATGATTTCCTGATATATTCCATTGCTTTATATCGATAACATGCCACAATAGTATCGTTTTTACGTCAACAATGTCTGTCCGTAGGTATATTACTGACGGAGGATACTGGAAAATAATATTATTTTTACTCTTTACCCTTTTCAAAGTTTTGCCTTGAGTTTATCGTAAATTGAAAAAGCTGGTCGAATAAAACTTTGTTGTATTGAAAAAACGTTGTTAAAATCGTATACCTTAGAAGGATTAGAAGGTTGGTAGGAGAAAGGGGAGGCCTTCGTCGGGCAATGGGACACGTGGTAGACAAAAAAAAATGGAATCTTGGAATCAATCCCGTAAGACGTCAGTTGACGTCACGCATCAGCAAGTCTCTCGGCCACTGCACCAATCGTGCCGTCTTTCTTTTTACTAAACTACAATAATAATAAATTAAAACCTCCATTCACTGCCATAGTGTATGAATGTGGATTTGTAAACTTTCTGACCACAAATCCCCATTCATCCTTATTTGAGGAAAAACGATTATTTGATAGAAAGTTGGAAACATTACGATTTTCCTCAAATATAATTTCGAGGGTTATATTGAATTATTGATGATGATTATTATTTAGTAAATATAATATTATCGTTACGCGTATTGAATTTGGATCAACATACAACGTAAAACAGCGCTGCAATTCGCAAAAAACCTAAGATATTTTGAATTTCGCGCGCAACCTTGACGGGTCCTCCATTTTCAATAATAATGTAGGTATTCATTTATTTATGAAAGGAAATCCACAAATCCTCATATACAATGAATCAGTGCGGATTTACAGAACAACCTAATTTAGGGACTTATCTAACTTCTATTCTTCTGCCATAATAACTTCTGCAAATCCCTTAAACTCATCCCGAAGACACCTACAAATCTCTTCAGATGACATAACCCAGACATTACACTCATAATAACAAAAAAACATCGCCAAGCACATTAGTAAAGAAAAAAAGTCATATTTTTTCTTCCCTCGTCTTATCTGTTGCTACCGGGCGTCCGTAAAAAAAGGCAGCTTTGAAAGAGGAATAAAAAGGTGGCAAGTGCGGGACGAGGGTTTTTAATTGGGTCTGTATGTTTTAGGTTAGAATTTTAACGTGATTAAACGTCTGTTAACTTTATGTGCTGTAATAATTAATTAATATGGGCGTTGTCGGAATTGTGCGGTCGTATCCGTATAAACTGTTGTATTCGTTAGCCAAACCAGACAATATTTTGCTTCCTAATTGACCCTGGAACTAGTGGTTTTGGCAATACTAATTTTATCTGCTATTCGTTTATACATTTCCAATAAATATATACCTAGCAGTGGCGTGCCTAGAGAACAAGCCCGAGCGAGCTAGAGAGCAAGCATTTTGTTCGTTTTAGAGAGCATTTAAGTTAATTTTGCATGGCAACAAAAATACTTTGGGCTTGCCCCCTAGGCACATACATTTTATTAATGTAAGTAAGAGAACATTTATACCTACTGCCATTCCGAACCGTGTCCAAAACATGTCCAAGTACCGCTTTTTGCCTCAAACCCACTATCAACAGTATTTTCAGGCTTTGGGCTGTTTTCGACTCTATTTGCTATAATTATTTCATTTAACATGCGTGTCGCATTATGCGAAGTTGCCACTCGAGAGCCAATTGACAAATATTGCAACGTGATTTGAATAGAGGCGTGAAACATCGCGAGTTCATGCATCTACGCGTTTTGATTAAATGCTAATCGATGTAGCTGTGTGTGTGAATACTGGCTAATGTATTCCTAGATAATCATTAAGAGTCAATACACGTTTGGTTAGTGTTAAGAAGATGCTAATCTTGGTTGGACTCATTCTGCGTTGAGTGAAGAACTGCAATATTTTGTGAAACTCATTTCGGTAACTTAAACACAAAAATTAAACATTCACAATATATTACCTGGTGACCAGGAACCACCCCACATAACATGGTTACCGTACTAACCCCGTTGACGTTTTTACAACTTCTACTATTTTTCTTGGCAACACAAATACCTACTATAAAACAAAACTTATCAAATAAATCATGCTGCCAACTGGAATTTACCTCCCCCGAGAATCGTGCGGGACCCTAAAAAGTTTTAACATTAAAAGGCCTACTCGAGAGCAACAGGTTAAATTATTGTTATTTTTTTTTGTAAAAAATATTTGTTGCTGAAAAAATTAGTATATTTTTTACTTTAGGCGTTTGTAAGTTTTAGCTAGAAGCGAGGTTCTTTTTTTGGAATTTGAATAAAAACAAATGTGTGGACGGTTAATGTTGACGTGTATTTAACTATGGAATTGCTAATATAATGACTCTTTCTACTTTCATGAAATGGAGGCTTTCTTCGAAGGGTACAGTTTTTCGCACTCGGCTCGGTCTTCCACGTAAAGTATTAAACCCGGACTACCTTTCTCAGACCTTGACGTTGGACGTTGTACCTACTACGAGATCAAAATAACTAACTGACCCTTTCACTAAGTTGTGATGTTTTAGCTGTAAGCTGTAAATCAAAATTCTATTCCGTCACAAGTAAGATTGTGTAAGTTTATACAGCCTAATTTGTGTTCTCGTCCTAATTGCTCTTAGCTTATCGTGTGCTCATTAGTAACCGTGCTTTTCCGACATATTTAACCTACCCCAACAAAATTATTCACACAATATATTAAAACGAAATAAAATTAAAAACTAAAACAAAATGTACCGACGCAACAATTTCCATTCCCGCCAATACACAGTGTTGCCAGAACAATAAAACTTCCCACGTGAAATAAAATAAAAACTGACGCGACGCGACATGGAAAGTGATTGTCTATGGTAGCTAGACGGGTGTCGTTCCGCACAATTGTCTTGTGTGTAATAAGTTTATGTAATTACACCTTTTTTTACGTAAGGTTGATGTTTATCTCTCCGGTGGTCGAGTTTTGAGGTTATGTTTAGTGGGTTCGTGCATAATGTATTGAGGTCTGACCCTTTCTAAGTGCTTTTGATAGAATAATTAATTTACCCTTTTCCTTACTTAAGATTAAGGGTTTTCTTACGTTTTGTTCTCATGTTTTATGTATGTTCCCTTAAGATTCACCTAGATTTAATGCTCTTTGTTATTTTAGTAATTACAATCAGGATGTATTGAAGGTACCTGTTAGGGGCACTGCAGTTTGGAGGTCCAAATTCTACTGGTGGTTTTGATCATCTGCATCAGCATCAGCATCAGCAAAAAATGTCAGATGCTGATCATCTGACATTTTTTGCGAAATTGAGTTAGTTACCTACATTAGTTATTCCGAATATGTACCTAACTAGGTACCTAACTCAATTTCGCAAAAAATGTCAGTTGTCAGTTGTCAGTATTACTGTAGGTACCTACCGTATTTAACCGTAATTATTTGAGCAATGATATTGTTATTACAGTAACAATCTAGCACCAGAATTCAGTAATTATGCACTAATAGTCTGAACTTACGCTCAAAGACTAATTAATATAATGTTAATTTTGTATAAATAGGTTGTCGGTATTACACAGAAGCTTGCAGAATTCTATTCTATGTTTATGTTGACTATAAAATTAGTTTTAGCTGGTTTTAGGCAGAGGTCGTCATATAGCGTCATAATTGCACCATTTTTTTCAGATCAGTATACTTACTAATACTATACTAATACCACGGGGTCTCATCAGGAACAAAGGAACATTTGTTGAAATAACTCTTATTAGATGGCGTTATATGTATCGATTTATTATTGAAGTTTGTGTAAAATTGAGAACATGAAAAAATACATCATGAAAAATATTATTCAAATTTTGAAAAATCCTTTAAGCACAGAAAAATGTATAGCCCGAAGATAGCCCGCGCTAAATCGGTCACATTTCTTTGTATGAGATGAGGCATCTGTACGTATAGTATTATATTATCTGTGCTAATACTAATTTCTCTGTATTTTTTTAAATGTGCAAATTGTATCAAATTTTATCAAAATGTTCCAGGACTGCTGTATTTTAAATTCAAAATATGCTTACGTTAACGAAACTATACGTCAAAAAAACTCATGATAGGGGTACAGGGTTATATGATATAGTGTACTACTTCGCACGCTCGTTGAAAAAAATGTACTGACCAAAAAAAAATTATGTCTATTTAAATTGTCCAGTGATTCTACTATTGAAACACTATTAACCAGCTGCGAGCTTCGTTTTACACCCGACTTGTCTTGTAAAGCTACCTCGAATATAAACTGCTAAGAAAGTTCTCAAGTAATTAGCACGACAGACTCCATCCATTTGTGAGAACTGTAGGGGTGGCACAGAAGAGATTATTACAATTATTGTGGTGGCAGGGAATTTTTTTAAAACATTTATGATAAAAGAAACAGTGGGCAATTACTAGTTGGTCGTATCGTATGTATTTAGGCCCGTATTACAGAACGATGCTCGAGCACAGATCTCTGCTTGAGTATAGATTTAAAGCCATTTGATTGGTTGAAATCTATGCTCAACCAGAGATCAGTGCTCGAGTATCGTACTGGAATACGGGCCTTAGTCTTCTAGATGCAAAAATTCCTAACCTGTTTGATAAATCATAACGCCTATATACCCTAAAGACTTAGTCAGAGCTATATTATAGTCAGGGCCATCTTAGGCCATGCAGAGGCCCGTGGGCACACAGAGTTAGGGCCCTTGTAGAAAGCTTAAAAAACATGAAGAATCACATCAGAATGTACTTTTGTTGTGATTTTTGTTTCAAATTGAAGGAAACTTCTGCTGGGCAAACTTTACTGAACAACGTTGGCTATCTGAGTACTATGTTAATGAGGCGTGGAACTAAGAAACTGATGTGTTTCGTCATTTCGGGTCGTCCAGCACTCCGGGGGGGCCATGGGCCCGTGCCCCATGTGCTCTTATGGTAAAGACGGAACTGATTATAGTACCTCCACATTAACTCTTGTCATTAACCTTAAGGAAAACCACCAACCGGGAATCGAATCTGCAGAAACTCAGCAGTCCGACTTCGTCAGTAAAACATTCCATAACGAACTTTATAGAACTAACTTAATAAGATTTCCTGCTCGGAAGTCGTAGTATAAAGTGCTAAATCCGTAGTTGTTCCGTTACGACAAATGGATAGTGCTATACGTGTCTCGTCTTCATCTTGGACCGGTCTCTAGTCCATAAATATCTGCTAGGAGATGTTTAACACAGACCACAGTCTAGGTAGCTTATTAATTAATAAAATAGTTTATTTTGAAGACCAGACTTGGCCTTCAAAAAAAACCTTACTTTTGTTTTTATTTCTATCAATCTTTCGTTGTAAGTTATGAAGCGATAAGGCAATGTCAACGCAATAGTCACCTAAGTAATTTAGTTTTATGAGGTTTAAATTCCGCCTCGTTAAACAAGTCTCATAAAAAACAAATAAAAACATAAATAGTAGCTAAACGCTAGCCGATCTAACGAACATTAAAACAGTTTCGTAACTGTGTGGCAAAACCCATTTAAACTACTGAAGAAAGAAACTTAATTTAGAAGATTTTTTATTTTTCGTATTTAATAATTGGCTTGCGTTTGACTGTTATCTCGCTTGATGAGGTCTACGATGGATCACGCGCTTGCCTATAAGAAACCGATTCACGCGACTTGAAGACACCCCAGATTGTAACTATCGGGGAACACCCACTCCGGCAGCGCATTCCACTGTTTGACGGTTTTCCTAATGACGATATTATGTTCCTTATAGCCTTATAGGATGTAAATGTGAACCAAAAAGGATTTTTCGAAACTCAACCCCCGAGCGGGTCTAACAGGGGTTGAAGTTTGTATGGGAGAAAATTCGCGGGTGACAGCTAGTCTTGAACATAAAAAGTGCTGTAAATGACTTAAATGCTTTTATTACCACGCTACGTTAAACAAAACAATAACGCAATTAATATTAGTTCTTTAATACAAATATTATGAAATTACTTAGTAGGTACATAAATTGCGCTTTCACAACTAAACAATTTTTATTTACAACATAATCTATATTGCGACTGCTTGCGATTTATGCTATCTTTAGAAATATATTTTATCTTATCAGTTACCTACGTGATAGTTGATACCTAAGTTTGTTCGCATACAAACTTCAAACCCCCATAGACCAGCTCAGGGGTTGAGTTTTGAAGAATCCTTTATTTGCACCTAAGAAACATAAATCTTCTAAATGTCGTGTTATATCGCGGGTAGATATTCAATCAATCAGGCATGTCGCAGAACCAGATCAGATCAAGTACATACATAAACTTAACAAAAACTAATCTCAATATTTTTTTATTTCGCAATTTTTCAAGTGGACACACTGGCAACCCTAAGGAACACGTGCAGCTTTGATAAATGACGGTTAGAAACTAGAAAATACATTTCCCGCGTTTTATTTTGTTCTCTGTGGTCCGCTAGTGAGGCGGGTCAATGATTAGCATAATCGACTAATTACTAAACGATTATTTGACAAACGTTGCGCTTGGTTGGCTAATGAGGGTTTTAGGATTAATTTTGATGAATACCTAGTTAATTTAATCGGTTATTTGCGAGTTTATGTAGGAATTAGATAGGTATTATTTTAAATATTTGACGACATGATTGGCGTATTGGCTGATCGATTGGCTTTTTGCGGTCATCCGATTGAATTCTGAAAAAATATTTTTGTATATGATGGCCAAATTTATGAAGATTAATACTTTAAGCTATTTTACTATTTAACATCACGCTATCACCTTTAGGAGCCGAGCAACGGCGGACGAAACTGCGGGGCACAGCTAGTTCAAAAAATTACTTAAGTATTTTTATGTTAATTAGCTTGTCACAAACAAAACAACATGCCACATGGTTTAAAATTTTAATTTATTACTCTATGTACCCTCTGCCTTAAGCTATTCACTGTGCGACAAACAAGGACTAACAATCGCAACCCTTTTCAAACATTTTACAACTACTGACTCTAAAACAAAACCTTTTGTCCCTTGTACTTTATATTTTTGGCATTTCACTGTCTACCACACACAGGCGAGCACCTAGCAAAAAGTATCTAATTTCATTAACAGTTAGACGCTAATTGTGAAACAAAGGAAGGTTTCATAAAAGAAAGGAACGTTGTAATAGAAAAGAAAAAAGCTGTAATTAAGATAATTGAGGTAGTGTTGGAAATTTCAGGTGTTTTCTTACATGGCAACTTTTTTAGTTGCGCGAAAATGTTGCGCGCAACAATGCAGTCTGTACAATTGTTTAGTAGACGCAAGTTTTTGACGATGTCTTTGTATCACTACTTAATATAGTATAAAACAAAGTCGCTTCCCGCTGTCTGTCCCTATGTATGCTTAGATCTTTAAAACTAAATAAATTAATAAAAACTACACAACGGATTTTAATAGGTAGAGTTATTCAAGAGGAAGGTTTATATATGTATAATATATCCCGAAAATCGTGGGCGAAGCCGTGGGCAGAAGCTAGTATTCTTATAAATAATTAATTATTTAATAAAAAATGCAAGCAATATTTTAAATGTTAATTACTCTACAAGTCAAGAAATAAATAGACACTTATTGCCGCCAACAATATTGGCGCAAAGAGCATTCTTTCGCCGTTGGATCGAAAGTCATCTTCAAGCTTCAAAGCAATAAATTGACATATAAATATCCATCCATATAATTGGTTCCTTGTAGGCCTTGCACCATAGTCGACTCGCATCATCGCTTGACATCAAGTAGTCAAAGGCGAACCTATCCAATAAGCGGTTACTGTAGCCTATGAAACGTGCGTAACACCGAGTATCACACGTTGCCGACCCATTAAAATGAAGATTCGCTGTACCGACAGCTTACGGAACAGGCAGGTCCCCCGTTGTCAACACAGCGCATCCTCAGGAGCTCTGGCGACCTTACTCACCACAGGAACACAACACTACTGAAGAGTAGCGTTATTTGGCTGTGGTGTTCTCTAACTCTCTATCGAGCAGAGATAGCCTAGTGGTTTAACCGTGTGCCTCCCACGGCAAATGGTTCGAGTTCGATTCCGAGGCACGCACCGCTGACTTTTCGAAGTCATGTGCGTATTAGAAATTAATTATCACTTGCTTTAACGGTGAAGGAAAACATCGTGAGGAAACCGGCATGTCCTAGAACCAAAAATTCGAAGACATGTGACGTCCACCAACCCGCACTGGGCCCGCGTGGTGGATCACGGCCCACTCCCTCTCACAGAGAGGAGGCCTGTGTCCCAGCAGTGGGAACATTATAGGCCGATTATGCTATGCTTATGCTATTCTCTAAGGTGGATGTACTTCCCCAGTCGGGCTGCCCCAGATTTGAGGAAGATATTCCGCTGTGCCCTACCTCTACTGTCTTCTATTCTCTCTATTGATCGGAAAACTATCGATGTCCAAGGCAACAGTTGTTCTTATTAGTTGCTTCGTGTGTAAGTAGCCTTTTTCCGTTTTATTAGCTTAACTTAGAATTCAGGTAGAGTCAAAAGGTAAGATCTTTTTTTACCTTATTTTTTCTAAACTGAATAGAATTAATTTGAGTTAACAAGAACTTTGTTAGATGTACCTTTTCTTAAAGCTTTTTCTTTAAAGGTAGGTTTAATATAAGTAAGATTATTTCTGTCTGCCTTGTTGGACTCAAGTGCAACTGCTGAGCGTGGAGTCCTGGGTTCACTTCCAGGGTCGGGCAATGTGTTATTGAACTTTGGGTTATCTGTTATTCTGCCAAGGCAAGGTTCAAAATTCGTACTTGATTGCAGTTCAGTTCTGTTATTCGCAGCTCGGAATCCGGATTTGTGTTCCGTTTATGGCACTCACCTCCTATATTTCATTGGACCTAAACTTGACTGGTGGAATGTAGGTCATGGGATCTCACAATACGTCTGACATACTTATAGAAAAAATCTTTGTTCATTAATCTGCAAACAGGGCCCCAAGTCTGCTATGCAATTGTCATAATCGTGTCAGAATGGTCTCATAATGACATCGTTAGGTATTGTTGGTTGTGACACTTGTGACTTGTGACCAAAGAGATACTACTCTTACTCTAAGCTAATGATCAAAGGTTTTGACTTATATTTCGACAGTTATGTTATTATGAGACCATTCTTACACAATATTGCAATAGCAGAATAGGGGCTCAAATTGTATGTTGTATTAGATCGTAGTCGGGTTTTTATACTGTTAATTTTTTGACAGATTGTAGAAACATTTCTACCGTTTCATTCATAAAACGTAGAAATGTTTCTACAATCTGTCACTTTGTTCTATGTAGACAAAACCCGTTTCTATCGTGGTCATGCTAGGCCGGCTGATAGTTGCGAAGTATTTCAATATCTTGTTCGCACTAAAATTGTTCTAAAAATATTCCCCTACATGTTTATAAGTGCTTACAAATTAATTAAACCTTAATAAAGCTCTTGTTAAACCCTCCAGCGGCTGTGTTAACCTAATATTTGTAGACTTGAAGCCGTATTTAACTTGTAATTACGATCCCAATTAAATAAGTCTGGTTCCTTTGCTTATTTTACTTTAATTAATAATTTTAATTAATACATTGTTTTTATAGTGATATGATACCACTAAGATTTTCTTTTTGCAAACACCAGCACGCTTAGCATGACCAATTTTATCTCTATTCTACCAAAGAATAGACAAAGTTCTTTCTATCTAATCGTTATCTCTGCTGCCCGAGCTCGCGGCGACCCGTGCTTGGTTTATTAGAATTTTGTCTACTAAAGAATAGATACATTTCTTCTCTTCATTGTATGCATAAAACGGTAGAAATCTTTCTACAATCTGTCACTTCGTCTATTCTTCTGTAGACAAAACCCGTTTCTATCGTGGTCATGCTAGGCCGGTAAAAGCAAAACGTGCGTTGCCGATACTTTAAAAACCTATTATCTCCTTGAATAACCCCAAAAACCTTGGCAGGTAGCTCATTCCACAATTGATGCGTTCGTGGGAGGAAATTCGTCTGAAACCGCACTGTGCGCGATCATTTAGGTTCTAATGTGTGAGGCGGGTTTCTTAATGGAATGGAATAATCCAATATTGCTGCCAAAGAAGATCGAACCAGACCGAGGGAGCCCGAAGCCCGACAGGCAGTTGTTTGAAGCACCTATACAGGGTGGCAGGTTAGACAGTGGAAATATTTTAAGGGGTCATTGTACTCATCATTATGAACAACTTTTACTATGGGACCAACCCTGAAATCGCGAAAAAAAATCAGCTGTTCCATACATTTTGTTGAGTTATGTGAACATAAATGTATGGAACAGCTGTTTTTTTTTCGCGATTTCAGGGTTGGTCCCATAGTAAAAGTTGTTCATAATGATGAGTACAATGACCCCTTAAAATATTTCCACTGTCTAACCTGCCATCCTGTATAACAAAATAGATAACCTAAAGTACTCGGCAATAAATCTATACTAATATTATAAAGCTGATGAGTTTGTTAGTTTGAACGCGCTAGTCTGAAACTACCAGTCGGATTCGAAAAAAACTTTTTGTATATGATAGTCAGATTCATGAGGAATAGTATAGGCTGTTTAACATCACGCTACGGCCCTTAGGAGCCGAGTAACGGGGATGAAACTGGAGAACAGAGTATTAGATACACATCGGGCTTTCGAAAGAGATAATCGGCTATCTTCGGCTTCGTAAATCATCGTCTCTGTCACTCATACCTATGTGACGTTTTGTAGCTAATATTAATCTTAGACTGATAAGTTGGCGCTAGATCACCTAGTTCTCAAGCCTATCTGGTTTGCAGCCATTTGCCAAACTTCGAAGCAAAAAAAAAAACAACTGCCCAGATACACATCTTCACATAACCTCCCTTCATCTCATAATGACATTATAACTCCACCACAACATTGAAACAGTTCCCTGAATTCCCAACACACGAGAAATGACGTCATAACGAATTAATTACTGTACCAGCATTAATTATGAGCAGGAATAGCGACAGCCCTCGACGACGGCCGGTGCTGTTTTAAAAAAAAAGTCAAAAAGAAAACAAGACTTGGTCGCGTTTGTTAGTCGATTTAAAAGTTAAAAATGGAATTTGAATAGAGTTGCCAGGGTTAAAAATAATGAGGAGAGGTGTGAATTGTATTCAATGTGGCCTGTGCTCGGTTGATAAGACGAGCTTACCCCTCTGTGTGGTTGTGTTATTCTGTTTTTATTGCGGTTCAAGTTTAAAAGCCCATTCATGATCCCATCAGCTATTAAACGTCCACTATTGGACTTATTATGCTTATCCTTTAAGTAATGAAAACTGCTCTATACATAACAGAAGCCCCAGGCAACATAATTTAATGATAAGAAGGGAAGAAAGAAAATTCGAAACTAATTGATATTTTGATAATATCATGATTCGTACAAGCTATGGTGTGATGGATAGCAAAAGTGAATGCTGTCTATTAACCTGTTATTCATCTTCTACGACACCCGTGGGAAGAGGAACTGACCTATTTTCCGCATAGACTATTTATTACAAACGGCAACCGTACATAACACGCGGAAGTTAATTAATTTCAATAATAAAAACACAATACACATCCTCCATTTGTTAAAACACACAACGCGCAATAAATCGTTGAATATTTATTACTGGCAACACCGCGAGCGGCCATTTTGGACGCATCTGTCAATGACACGCGGGAAACTCTCTTAGGGTTCCTTTTTTAAAAATTCCTTCCTGTTCGTTGGCGCGTTACGTCGTCAGCTGCGCGGGAATGTGTGAAGTGAAGCTTTTTAAAGAATAATTGAAGTATTTTAAACTTTAGCGATATTGTATGAGAATGTTCTGTCTTTTGATGAGATGGGAGCTTAAAAATTGATGAGATTTGTGTCAAACTTCGTTTTTCCTTCCTAGATTCTGTTTGGTTCATTACACCTTCAAAGAACACTTGCAATAATTTTGACAGCTGTCTTTGTTGAGCTGTCAATATTAACGTGATTGAGAGTTGTGCCTTTTTTGACATATTGGAGATAGAAGAATTAAATATGTAGCCAATTTTAAATTCGATTTCGTGTAACTAAGGTCGTTTAGCTTCTCCAACCCTTAAAGATTAATTACCTAATCTTTTCTCAATCACAGTGGCTGGTATTAGGTCTTAATCTGATATCGGTTCTGTCTCCAATAATTATATGCAATTTATAAGTCCAACACTGTTATCTTGTTCAGAGAGGCACTTAAGAAAATCTTCTTAATTTCCGTTATTTGGCTTATCCCAAATGAAATATTGTGCTACAGGGTATGAATACGTTGTAGAGCGAGCTTTGAAAGGTTGTGCTGTCTGTGTTGTCATTACTGTGCACAAAGTGGCTTTTCTGTTAACGTTCACGCCTAACGATAAGCACAAAATGTATGGCAAATGGCAATGATATTGCCTGCGAAAAAGTCACGTGACCTCACTAATGTCACTGCCATACATTTTGTCCGTAGCGTTTGGCGTGAACGCTTACAGAAAAGCCGTTCACTTTCTCATGTCTTGACAAAAAAGCAACTGTTTACGTTTTGCAAGAAGTACACTCGACAACATTGACGGTCGACCACTTTTCACCCTTATTACTAAGAATATAAGGGTGAAAAGTGGTTGACCGTCAATGTTGTCGAGTGTACCAATGGTTTTACGCGCTCTATAGCTTTTTAATACCCCGACCGCCCCAATGGTATCGATTATCAATTACGTCACAGGGGGGTGTCAGTCCCCCCCATCCTACTTAATTAACACGAATTCGTGAAATCATATTAATTTATTAATTAAAATTTTAATGAGACTGTTTTTGATGTCAAGCGATGGTATGAAATATTAAAAAAATACATCGCTGTTTCGTAACGAGTTTCGTTGAGATTTTGTGTTAAAATGTAGCGATGGATAATTTTTTTATGCTCAAGTGTCAATTATGAATAATTAATTTGATTAATTAATTGGTGTAAGGACTCGTTTGATGAAAGCTTCTAAGGTTTGTAATTGGCAGGTATGATGTGGTGTCACTGCTGTGTGTGGCAACATTGAACCGATTTTGATGATTTTTCTTAAGGCGCTGATAACTGCCAACGGCCTTGAGTGATTTGGGCGGTATAGCTTGAGTGTTCTGCGCTGAGCTCAAGCAACGCGACATACGTCCACCGAGCAATACGACTCGCCTATCAAGGAGCGCGCTGTGCCGAATTAGACGTATTATTACTTTTTAGTATCTAAAATATAAAATTAAAAAAAAAGTAACAGGCAATATTATAGGTAGTAACATAGTCTTTTCACACAAAACAAATCATGAAAATATCTTAAGCGATTTGAAAGTAATTACGTTTTTGTGTTTTGTGTAGACAGTAATTCATGAATTTATTTCATTAAGTATTTTACTACAATAGTTAAATATTCACAGGTACGATTGATGTACATATGTTCTAGTTTAACATAAAAAAATTGCACAACTAGCCTGCATTATTTGACGGCGAAATAAGAGATTTAAAACTTGAGATTTACGGCCGTTACCATTTACTGTCGCCTTAAAGAGACGGAAATTGACAACGGGTAAAAACCACTACAACTAGTTAAACCTTTTCTTAGCTTCGCTAGTAATATAGCCTGATTTTTCTAACTGTACCTATCAACGTAAAAAATAAAAATATTATCATGATGACAGCATTTTCTAGCGTTATACGTTAGTTAGTTTTTAGGGTTCCGTACCAAAATGGTAAAAAAGGAACCCTTATGTTGCGACTTCGTCTGTCTGTCTGTCTGTCACACCTGCTTATTTCAGCAACTACTTATGCTATCGACTTGAAATTTGGAACAGTTATAAAGAATGCTTGTTCAACTTTATTGCAAATGAAAAAAGTCCAAAAATATTTTTATTTTCTTTGCAAAAGGGGCCGGAGTGGGGGTCCGAAATTATAAAGTGTTTTTATAGTGTGTTTTTTTTTAATTTTCTTTATGCTAAATGTTTTATACTTATAGCAAACGGATTTTACATTAGGAAACACAATATTCTATTCTATTCTAAGGATAATAATATGTTAAGAGAGAAAGAAAGAATAAAAAATACAGCTTGCAAGTGCACAGTTGCATACTTGCATAGTTGTGACATACATAGAGTGAGTTTTTGAACAAGGCTCACCAGTATGGCACCATATGGCAACCATTAGATATAGGAAGATTTGATGTTAGAAAACTATCTAGAATTTTTCAAGCGGTTTTTTGGCAAACACATTTTTTATGGCTAAAAAAATCAACAAAATGTACAAAAAAATTATATTGCAAAAATGGATCCTCCAGCGTATCATTTATCGAAAATAACGATCAAAACTTGTATTCGGCACATTTTTGTAAAATTACTCCGAAATACGAAGTAATAAAAATTCATTCTGTATTTTACACAACCAGCTGTCTTTAAATCATTAATATTTATTTAATAAGTCACGTTAATAATTAAAAACGGATCTATCTATCCATTCTAATTAGAAATTTTACAAAAAATTAATATTCTACGATCCGAAGTATTAAAGAACCATAAATTAAGGAAAGCTACGGTTTTCCGCCAAAAGATAAAACAGAAGACAAAAGAGTTTTTCTTTTTGAGGTTATTTATAATTAATTGTTGCGAGGGGAGAGGTTGAAAGAAAAATGGACGATACTCTTAATGTCAAGTTGAAATTATTGTCGTTTCAAATTTTATTGTTATATTGCTTAGCCTTGCGTGATTAAAATGTATTTTGGTTGTCGTGTCGGCCCCTGGCTGGAATTAGGCCACTCCATTTTGGACTTAAGCGTTTCTTAAAGTTTTTGAAGGTAGCTGGAAGAAATTGCTTTTGAAATAAGCAGTACCTTTGTGCTCAACTGTCTGTCTTTATTCTTATACTTGCAAAAGATACAGAAAATAAGATGTAAAAAGTATTGACACGCTAAAATGAAAACTAAAAAAATTGGCGTTAAAATATTCGTCGCAACGGGTAACGTGCCCAAAATGCAGGCTACATTATCACGTTGAATGGCAATGAATCATTGTGCAGTACGCCAGCCCTATGGTCACGTGAAGTACCTACAGATAATCTATTTCACGAAGTCCGTTGGGTTATGAATGTTGTAGGCGTGCATATACAATGCTTTAGTGTGCGTAAGCGCGGCAGCGCTCAGTCACGATCTCGGTACACATTACACACACAACGAAAGTTAAACGGACTTCGTGAAATAGATTATCCTTACCTTACTAAAGTAACATCTATAGTAGATCAGCAATCTGTTTGTGGTTTTGGTGGCATGACTATTGGACTAGAGAGTCGAGACTCGAGAGCAATCATTGCAGTAGGCTATAATGTAGCCTAACAGTGGACTTTTACGACCTAATAGTATGATCACGTGTTATCTGGGACATACATAAGATGCGTCAACTCCTCAGATCATAGAAACAAGGAGATGTGCCAAGGCGCTATCGAGCTTGATGCCTTATCTTGAGCAAATTGTTCATATTAAAAACGTACGCGCTGGCGACGAACCGAACACGATCGATGGTATAAATACAGTGTTTTAGTTTAGTGCTAGTGTTGAGTGACGATTAACAGTGTTAGATTGAGGGTGTGCGGAATGAGATCTTTTTATTCACAAGGAGCGCTTAATTATGCGCGTAATTGTGTCGAAAAATGTACTAAAAGTGGCATCAGTTGTTCCGGTACTAATTTGCTATGATGGCATATCTCCTTGTTTCTATGATCTGAGGTCAACTCATAAAATCCAATTTATCTATTACTATCACTTTGCCCGCGACTTCGTCCACGTGACCCACAGGAACTGCGTTTATCCGGAATCAAAATATA
Organism: Thalpophila matura; assembly: GCA_948465475.1. Taxonomy (NCBI): domain Eukaryota; kingdom Metazoa; phylum Arthropoda; class Insecta; order Lepidoptera; family Noctuidae; genus Thalpophila; species Thalpophila matura. The sequence continues at coordinate 8,431,652 of OX419205.1, read as the reverse complement.
TCCTGTAGCATTCAAGAATAATGTAGCTTTCTATTAGTGAAAGAATTTTCAGAATCGGATCAGTAGTTCCGGAGATTGGCTCCTCCACATATACACAAACTCACAAAATTCGTACTCTCTCTTTGTGATACTTTTAGTAACACTAAAAATCATCCGATATTTTGTCTGTTAACCACGGGGTCTCATCAGGAACAAAGGAACATTTGTTGAAATAACTCATAATATATGGCGTTATATGTATCGATTTATTATTGAAGTTTGCGTAAAATTGAGAACATGAAAAAATACATCATGAAAAATATTTGTTCAAATTTTGAAAAATCCTTTAAGCACGGAAAAATGTATAGCCCGAAGATAGCCCGCGCTAAATCGGTCACATTTCTTTGTATGAGATGAGGCATCTGTACGTATAGTATTATATTATCTGTGCTGTTAACAAAGAACATCACTAAACAATAAAAGTCTAAAAATTATAAAGATACGAGTATGCGAATGCATTTACGTAATTCAACTGTAAGAAATGGGTTAGATGTTATTAGTCGATAAGCTGGCAACACTACGACTGCTTGACATGCAACCCTGGCATTACTGAACTAAACTTCTAATCGACTATTTGGACACCACTATACAGCTGTTGTTTTGCATCCTCGTCAAATTTCAGGAGGTTATCATAAAAGACATAAATAATCAATTGATAGTACAGTACCGGGTAATAACTAATAAGCGCTGTTTTTTTTTGCTGTTGAAATTTAACAGTATTTCAGAATTAAACCCTCAAATAAAAGGGAATCACCCGACTACGCACACAGCGACAATGCACCTGTGTGCGTGAGTGTCAACGTCTTACCTACGAAATTCTCGCGCGCGCTACCGAGTAATGACCTTCGGCGACCGTAGCAATAATTATACCTACCTAGTTTTATTTCGAAAATCACCTACATTATTGTCATACATTTCGCTTTATAATAAACTTATTTTATGCATCATTAGAATACGAAAATCTTATTATTAACAGTAATATGCGCAAAGTTCAGTGACCTGTTATCAGATGTTAGTTTTGCTTTATTGCTATCCTTCAGCCTGAAGTTTTCGTAATGTTTTTGTTTTTATTTGTGGATTAACTTGGTTGATTTGAAATTTTCCTTCCTACTTAACGGGCTTAGGACCGGCAATAATACCTACCTTAGTTGTTGTACCGATCTACTACGTATTAAAATGTTTTCTACGTTTGATGGAAACGGAAAGATTGCTAGTTAAGTGTAACTACGTGGTGATACTTTCGACTCTTAGGTATTATTGGCGTAGTTAAAAATTTGAAATCAACTTATTTACAATAATAAAATTGATTATGCTAACAACGTATTTACAAAATGTACAAATTAATAAATTAGATAGGTAGGTACCTACTTAAGTTACCCGGAGGTATTGTTCAAAGTTACCACCATCACACTCTTGGCACAATCGAGCACGACTTAGCTGGTTTTCCCTCAGCTTACGTAACACTAACACATTCGTTTTTAAAGAGTCGAAAGCACTAATGATCCTTCCACGTAATTCTGTTACACTTGTCACTTCCTCCGTGTAAACTAATCTTTTAACGTCTCTCCGCGACCGATCCAGTGGTCACCAAACCTTTCGGTCAAGTACTCGCGTACTTGCCGACCATAGTGAGGGGGAGCACCGTCCTGCTGGTAGTAGAGGTTGCGATGGAGTGCCAGAGGAATATCCTACAAAATCTCCTCAACAACGTGCCGCAACAGCTCCAGGTATGTGCAAAGCGCATGCACATGCACACAGCGGCGACATCAAACATACTGTCGCGCAGTCGCGCACCGCACGCGCTAGCGGCCATCCCCGCGACCCCGACCGCGGGGGTAGCTAGGCGCATGCGCGAGACAGTACCCGTGAGTGGTTGGATGGGATTGATTTACCTACGAATTTATCGAATGATCGTTGCGTATGTGTTGTGTATGCATTGTTTGCGTTTGTTTGTGTGTGAGAGCGCGGTCATAAGGCTAGGTAACAGACGCGCTGAGTTTAAATACCGCTGGTGCACACTTACGGATTTCCATAAATAAGAAAAAAAAAAAAAAAAAAAACCTACCCATTTTATTATTGATTTGGGTCGAGAATCATTAGCATAATTACGTCCTTGAATTTGACTAGGATGCAAATCAACAGCTTATATTTGTTCCTGGCAAGAGAAAAGAAAATTAAATTTAAAATTATATGTAGTTCCTAAGATATATAACTTGAGTGCTGTGACAGATGTCAAATACGAACAAATAATGCTTTAAAAATGTACGTGTTTGACATAGATATGTAACAGGACTCGAGCTATAAAAAAAAAATCGAAACACTTAAAGGACGTCGGCAGTTTTGGGCTTGATATGGTACAGTAATAAAAGCTTAACCAAAAATGAAAATATATTTTAATTGTTCTTTGCCTAATTTATCTTAGAGATTAAGAATTGCAATCAAAAATCGAAATAAATAAGAAATAAAATGATAATGCCGTTGACATTTTGAAAAAACCAATAAAACAAAAACGGGTGCATGCTGGCTGGCGCGTGCCTCTACAGAATATCATGTCGACAGCAACTAAAACCTTTGAATTGAGAACTCATTAGTCTGGCTGTACTCCATTGGATCATTCACACCATACTTAACCTCATTGTTACAAATACGAAGATTTCTCTTTAACCCAATTACGTACAAAAACAAATAAAAAATGAATCTAAATACTCTTGAAATACTCGATCACTCCAAACTAATTTCATATCTGTACCGACATACACAATCTGAAGCCCAGCGTTCTATGGGCGTCCGCCGTGTCCTTTAGAGACAAACCGTGAAAGCTTAAAACTTGAATTTGTACCTAAGAATAACTTTCTTAATTTTTAGAATGCGCTGACTGACACATCAATACAAAATTCAATTTCATTGAAGTTAAATTTCAATTGAAATTCGATTCAAGGCCAGTCCTTTCTAATTTTGATTGCTTACTAAAATAGTTAAGTATTTTAAAACTACAATAACATAAAATCATTCATCGATGTTCACACAACTAGGCCGAGTCGTCACTCACGGCTGACTTACGTTGATACGTTCTGCCTATTGTTACCTAACAATGGTATAACAGTGTGAATCAAGCCTTTTTAATTCACTGGTCAATAGAGGCCCGGATATGTAATACGGTAATAGATATGTGGTACATTCAAAAAATAGGCCACATGCCTCATAAAAGGAATAATGATTTTGGATTATTAATAAATGTGCTTCAGATCTGTATGATCTAATTCCATCCTGCCCTTTCTTCTATCGGACGGCCAGAAGCACGACAAGGCGCCATCGGTTCATGGTAGATATACCGAGAACCCGAACAAAGCGCTTTGATTCCACTTTCATTGTGAAAACCGCCAAGCAGTGGAATGCGCTGCCCGAGTGGGTGTTCCCTGACAGTTACAATCTGGGTGTCTTCAAGTCACGAGTAAATCGGTTTCTTCTAGACAAGCGTGCTCCATCGTAGACCGCATCATCCCTTAACATCAGGCGAGATGGCGGTCAAGCGCAAGCCTATCTATATTAAGTATCAAAAAATAAAAATGATGGCTTGACTGCTTACTAGAGTTAAAGCTACCATGCTCTATTTTCCTCGTTTTCATCTAATTAATGTTATTGCTTATAGTCCAATTAGTTACTCATTCCGGTGTGTTACTTGTTATAGGTAACAAACAGGACGGCTATGCAACTTTCACAACGGTTGATATTCCGTGCTTGACAAATTCGCATAAATTGCTAATTAATTAAATTGCAATTAATTGGTACTTATTAGCAAAACTGTTTCAAAAGTTCATGGTCATTTTTAACAAGGAGGTAAGTATACAATTCGTCTGTATTTTTTTGTGTTTTTATTATATCTTCGCCAAATAATGAACTAATTTTAATGATTATTTTTTCATTTGGCAGAGGAAGCTCGCACAGTGGGCTACTATAAAATTTTATTAACTTTAGCTTCATAGTTTGTTAAGTAGCTTCAATAAACGTCATTTAATTCACTTTTTTTATTTAATTGTCAAAAGATTAGTCTACATTTCAAAATTGGCATGCCGAAGAACAGGAGCCATCTGTTTCCCTTTCCCGTATCTACCTACATGATTATTTTTAAAACAAAGAATGTTGTATCCTATTCATATTTTCATTTTTACCGCGACTTTCATTCAACTTCCGTACAAAGAAAATAAGTTTTCCTGTAAAACTGCTCATAGAATGCTCGGCACAATTTTAATTGCTAAACCAACAAATAAAACAACTAGGTATTGCACCTCATTTAATTTGTAATTTCACAACAAAAAAAAAATAGGTATAGGACTTACGCCACGAGCCTTTGCCTCGGCAGCCATATTGTTTGCGCGGGAACTAACGGTGTTCTCCGTTAGCGTAGGTTAAAGACCCCGCCCGCCAATTTGTATTTGCATTTTTCATAACCTCTATGACATTGGAACAGAGTTTAATTTTGATTGTGCGTCAACTTTAATTTTGTTGACCATTTGTTTGCGAAATTCGCTTTGTAAGTTTGTAGGTTATGTTCATTTGTTTAAAAAACATGTGATCTGAATATTCTTCATGATGTTATGAAGTATTTTTACGAGTGCATATTAAAATTAAAATGTAAATAGAAGTTTTATTTTAATGAGCTTTTATTTTGCTGTAATGTGTAAAAACTCGACCCACGCTGATAGAGATACATAGAATGTTGCAAACTCTTTTAAGAAAAAGTAAACATTTTCGTAACATTGTGCATTGAAATCGGTGTAAAATGTACGAAATCTTTACCTTTGAACATACTTATTTGAATTGATTTCTGATCTCTGAGTAAGTCGTCAGTCACCAGAATAAATTGAATCATTGTATTTTTTCTGATTTTTGTACGTGATTCGCAATCCATTGCTAATTTTACTGGTAAAAAATACACCTATTTCGGTACAAATGTTTTATTATTTTTATTAAGTCGAGATAGAAAAAACGACTGACAATTTTGCGGTAGACGTTGTGCGCACACGACGCGACGCGCAGAAAATGTCGGTGACACAAACAAACTTTTGCTCTTTTTGTGAGCGGCGCCCTGCGCCCGTATCCTACTTCACCACACAAAAAAACAAGTCGTCTCGTTGCCCCTAAAACAGTATTGCCAGCAATTAACAAACATAAAAAAAAAAAAACAAAACAAAAAATTGCAATTCTACTTAGTACATATTTAAAAAGTTTACCCAACTCCGCACGCAGATTGGAAATTTAAAAGATAATTAAAATAACTGTGGTGCGACCTTCTAAAGTTTTTGTTTCTGCCATTGACTTCTCTTTAGGCTTTAGGTGAGTGGCGAATGAATCATTTGTACAGCCGACCTTGGTGTTGCCATACTGTAAAACGTAACGGGGGTTGCTGTGAATTTTAAAATGGTTTAAGTTTTGTCATTGCTACAATTTTTCATTTTTGACACACTTTTTGGACAATTTCGTCGCGTAGCCTACGTAACTGCCTTTAGACTACCACAAAAATGTTGTGATCCAAGATTTTCTGCAATTCAGCCTTTTTGCAAGTATTTTTAGGCGAGGTTTTTGAAACACCTCTTAACCCCGGTCAATTAACGCGTAATTAATGAGCGCTAATTCGTACCATGACATTCTCTTATTAGAGTTAGCACTCCACCAAGCTAATACTTAACCACAGCAAGACTGTACGGAATTTAAAACTATACGACTAAGGCCCAAGTTCACCGACAAGATAACAGTCCGGTAAATTATAACGGCCGTTTAAGATGACATTTTACGTATAAAAAGTCATGTTAAACGGCCGTTTTCAATTTATCGGACTGGTATCTTGTCGGTGAACTTGGCCCTAATTGTTGCTGGCGACTTCGTAAAGAGGATTGATTACGCTTTTTACCGACTTCAAAAAAGGGAGAGGCTATGCAAGTATGCATTCGTTAAGTATGTTTTTTGTGTATGTAGAACACTTTTTTTTTTATTTTTTTTTGCTTTTCCGACCTACTGCACCTACGGTGAACCTGTACAATGACTTGTATTGTATAACGGGCTGGTGTCCGCAACTCCACGTCAAAGCGCGTATTTTGCGTGCGGGGTACTACAGAATTATAGTTGTACGCGTGGTAGAAATAAACAAATAAATTAAATTGAAGTATCTGTTTGTAATTTGAATAAAACAGCTTTTTACTAAATGCTTATGAAATGAAAGTACATAATATAAGTACTGTACTAAAAAAACAATTTTTAAAAATTTTGTCTGTCTGTTTGTCCTGGCTAGTCTCCGAAACGGCTGGACCGATTTTGACGGGTCTTTCTCTGGCAGATAGGAGCAGGAGCAAGGAGTAACTTAGGCTACTTTTATTTTAGAAAAATAATTAATTAGTGTTCCGCACAAAAAAATTGAACCCATCAATGAAATCCAATATATTTTGTAAAGACTAGTTTATCCGTGCGAACCCAAAACGGGTCAGTTAGTTTTATAATAATTATGTTAAATAAGATAACAAGTCGTGTTTTTTATTAATCTCCATATAATAATCCTTTAAACTTCCGTTATTATTACAAACTTAAATTTTCTGTAACACAAAGGTCACAGGTAAAAATACATTGAAAAAGATCCATTAAAAAGCCATTAACGAAATAAGCCGATAACCAATCGCCGCCGGAATAATCCGATGATAGCCGATGTGTTCCGAACAAAGCTTTAATCATGCGTTTATTTCATCTGAAAGCTATAAAATTGGATTTTGATGGAAAAAAATATTCTTGATCAAAATTGGTGACTGCCTCGTTGGTAAGAGCCTCAGATCATAGAAACAAGGAGATGTGCCAAGCCGCTATCGAGCGTGATGCCTAAACTTGAGCAAATTGCTCATATTAAAAACGTACGCGCTGGCGACGAACCGAACACGATCGATGGTATAAATACAGTGTTTTAGTTTAGTGCTAGTGTTGAGTGACGATTAACAGTGTTAGATTGAGAGTGTGCGGAATGTTCAATGCGTGGGAGATCTTTTTATTCACAAGGAGCGCTTAATTATGCGCGTAATTGTGTCGAAAAATGTACTAAAAGTGGCATCAGTTGTTCCCGTACTAATTTGCTATGATGGCATATCTCCTTGTTTCTATGATCTGAGGTAAGAGCGCAAGGGTCCTGCCTACGTCTGTTCTGTACCGACACGCCGCGTGGTATCACCGCGAGGACTGCCAATTCTTTTGCGAACGTTCGAGGGAGAATCTCACCGTGGCATTCTCCCTTGAACGTTCGCAAACAAATGATATCATGCGGCAGGTCGGTACAGAATAGATAGACTGGATTCAACCCTGAGTCAAACAGTATTACTGGATTTTTTATTAGATAATTCTCTCTTCGGTTCGGCACCTACACACTATGCCGGCATGGTGGCGGCCGTGCCGTACAAACAAGCTGCCGACATGAATAACAATAGTGATCATGCCGGCGGCGGCAAACTTCGATACTGTCGCATGCCGGCGGCAAACCCGCGCGGCCATGCCGCCGACATAGTGTGTAGGACTTTAGAGATTTCTCAAAAATCGAATGTCGCTAGCGGGATTTGAACCCACGACCTCTGGCGAACCGTGCCATTGCTCTGAACCAACTGAGCTACTGGGACCCGCTCGGTTAATTCGAAATTTGAGATCTTTTTGCAACGCCTCTTATGAGCGTTTGGCACTTATTCCTAACAGTTTCATCACACTTCTTCTAAAACTCGTGATTTTGCCGTATAAAAAGTTAAAAACATTATAAAACAGCTCCATCCGGGCCCGAAGCTAGTCGAGCAATCCCGTTACACATTAAAGCTAACTTAAATGACTCCGAACTTACTGCACAGTAGTGCACAGATTATAAAAGATGGGGTACTAAATAACCCCGTATCGTGACGTCACTATCTCGACCTACATCTAGCAAGTAGCATTAGTCTTAATAAAATGGTCGTGTACCGCGATTATGATTTAACCGGCACGGTTAGATGCGTTTTTAATGGTTTATCCTTTGTTAGACATACTCTGGAATGCGGGATATCGTTTTTTTATGGGCATACTGATTTTGGGTGTGATTATTACTTGTGATAATTTGTGTGGCCTAAGGGGTTAACATTAGGTGGTAATTTATAAATGTTATGTTTATAAGCCGGGTTTTGTGCCCCGCAGGTTTTAAACCATCTTTGGTATCTAAGATTATTTTTGAATTGCTTTAAAAAACCTGAATTTATGGGGTACACTTGTACACCATACTTAATACAAATGGGAAACAGCTAAATGCTGATCTATTATTACATCAATTAGTTTGCGATCGTTCGAGGGAGAATCTCAGAGTGACATTCTCCCTCGAACTTTCGCGAACAAATTGGCAGTTCTCGTGGTGATCTCACGTGGCTTGTCGGTCCAGCAGTGCGATTCTGTAACCATCTCACTGTGAAAACTTAGGTGAAGTGAGCGTGGAGCTGTCAATAGTGTCAATTCCTAGCGAAAACAAACTCACTTCACCTAAGTTTTCACGGTGAGATTTTTACAGAATCGACCGGCAGAATAGACAGGATTTAGTAATAATAACTATTTAGTTATTAATTATATAAGTGATTCTCAAAAATCATATGACCCGAGCGGGATTTGAAGTTCAAATCCCGCTCGGGTCATATGATTTTTGAGAATCACTTACATATTTAATAACTTAATAGAAGCATAACATTGGCTTTGACATGTTTCAAATTCACAAAAAATATACATTTATAATACCTATTTGCTTTCACATATAATTGAGTGCTATCTATATTGACAATACTGTTATCTCCAATTCTCCACAGTAAGTAATATCTGTTTATCAATCCGTTATCTGTGACTGTGACCTACAGAACTTAAAACGTCATATCTGTACCTGAGAGGCAAATGATACAGCTACTAACTCCGCCTTTTGCGAAATCAAGATTTTTATATCATTGTAATCGCAAGAACCAGCGCTATATGATGCTACAAAGCATTAAATTCTCGGACTAATAGATGACTAATAAAAAGACCGGCGCCATTCCGACCTCGCCGACGAGGCCCGTCGCCACGTCCCCATCATGACCCGAGTCCGCCGCCGCGTATGACTCAGTCCCCTAACCGACCCTTGCTCGAGCCAGCCCGCGCTGAGCCTGTAGATTTAAATTCGACCCAAAATAATGAACCGATCCAGCTAGTAGTCCCTCCCTCTAGTTGCCCTCCCTCCAGCGACGCCCTAAGCCGAGGCCCGTACCCCAGTAGGGGGTGCCCTTAGCGTGTGGTCGCTTAGTTTGTAGTTTTATTTAATTTTAAGCCTGGCTGGAGGCATTTGTAAGTCCTCACCAGTACCCCTATCATGAGTTTTTTTGACGTATAGTATCGTTAACGTAAGCATATTTTGAATTTAAAATACAGCAGTCCTGGAACATTTTGATAAAATTTTATACATTTTGCATATTTTAAAAAATACTGAGAAATTAATTAAGTATTTAATTTATATAAATATTGTGTGACAAACGTGTATTTTCAATTCAAAATTATGCTTACGTTAACGATACTACACGTCAAAAAAACTCATGATCGGGGTACAGATGACCGGTTAAGCAGTGACGACTGTTAGAAGCCAACTGCGAGAGGCCATACAAAAAAAAAAAAAAAAGACTAATAAATAGATGACTAACTTGCTTTATAGGTACGATATTTAGGGCCGAGTTCACCGACAAGTTAACAGTGCGATAAATTGAAAACGGCCGATTAGCGTAATATCTTTTTCTATACACCGTGACATTTTAATCGCTTATACTAACTATTCGTTTATTTTTTTTAGTATCTTGTTTCGCGATATCTTCGCCGACTATTAACCGATTTAAATGATTCTTTTTAGGGTTCCGTACCAAAATGGTAAAAAAGGAACCCTTATGGTGCGTCTTCATCTGTCTGTCTGTCTGTCTGTCACACCTGCTTATTTCAGCAACTACTTATGCTATCGACTTGAAATTTAGAACAGTTATAAAGAATGCTTGTTCAACTTTATTGCAAATGAAAAAAGTCCAAAAATATTTTTATTTTCATTGCAAAAGGGGCCGGAGTGGGGGTCAGAAATTTCAAAGTGGGGTTACTAGGTCAAGTGACATATCATATGAAAGGGCTTGATTTGCACATTTCAAAATATATTTTTATGTTATTTTATGTCTCACAGTTTTCGACATATGATGAAAAATGTCCAAAAAAATACCATTCCTCCCCCCTTATCTCCGAAGTTTGCTGGGCGAAAAATCTGAAATAATTAGACTTGATAGGAATTGACCCAAATATGGCACCAAAAATAAAACGATGTTCCTAACTAGTACAGTTTTTTCAAAATCATCAAAATTCCTTCACAAACAGACTTAGTTATGCGGTCCGGATTTTTTCACTTTATACGTCCAAAAATGATACGGAACCCTCGGTGCGCGAGTACGACTCGCACTTGGCCGGTTTTTTTTCATTCGGTAGAAGAAGCTCGTGAAAATCGCATTAAAAAAGATCACAATAATGTGTGAAACAAACAGCTGGGAATTCGGTGCCGAATCAAATGAAATCAAAAACTTCCGAAAGTGTTTTACACAACATAAACGTGCCGTTGACTTTCAAAAAGCTTTTTCTATTAGCATCGGCAAGTATGAGTCCTTTCAAGAATACGTCACTACACGAATAAGGTATTTACGAATGAGTCTTTTGCAGAATGAGGTATTATGAGAACAAGCCCTTTGAAGAAAGCCATTCCGAGAACAGGTGCTTTTGGTCGCCGTAAGCCAATAGGGATGTTGAATATATTTTTTTTATTGTGAATCTGTAAACTATTTGGAAAAAGATAACTAACACCAAAAAAACCGATGAAACATCTACAAAATTGGCAAAGTTGTAAGCGTTTTAAAATGATTTGTTAGACACGGATGGCATGCATAATAAGTGACGTAACATCACCTATGTGCGCTTCGCGCGACAAAGACGGAGCGATACTCCCTCCAAAAACTTTAAAAGCGTCTATGTTTTCCATTTTGCGATATATTTTTTTTATTTTTACATTTTGTTATTCCTATTCCTTCTTTGGAATAAAATAATTTATTTGTACTTTTTTAAAAGTAGTCCAATACCGTATTTACGAATAGGTCCTATATAGAATCTACTAAGCCATATTTTTGAAAGCGGCTTAAACTTTTTTTAAATACACTAGGTATGTATCACACACATCTCACAAACACAAACACTCCCGGAACAAGCCATAGCAAGTCATACAATTTACGATCATGCACCAGACATCAATTTCATTCATTTGTTGATACTGTTGATTTATAATATGAATTTCACGACTGAGCTCTGCGATCGTTTCGCTGTAGTATTTGGTTCAGCCAAAGATTAATGATTACTGTGACGCATGGTGGTGTATAGTACACCAGTTATTGATGCAAAGAAATTCATGATTTCTAGCAATAAGGAGTTAAAATTTGTTGAAGAGTTTTGATTGTTTAAACGCGCTAATCTCTGGAACTACCAGTTGGATTCGAAAAAATATGTTTGTATATGATAGCCAGATTCATGAGGAATAGTATAGGCTATTTAACATCACGCTACGACCCTTAGGAGCCGAGCAATGGGGGTGAAACCGTGAGGCACAGCTTTTGAGGAGGTTACATTCACAATAAATTGTGGCATACACGATACACGGCACACATTTCTCCTTTGTCCAAAGATGAAATTGGTTTCTCAATAATGACTAATATGGCATACTTTCCCGTACCACACGGATTCTAAGAATTGGTGTAATTCTGACGAAAGTTTGACCGTGGTAATTATAGGAACAATGACCGTTTATTTCTTATGGTAGGTATCACTTTTCTATAAAATTATCGTAGAATTTATATTTATCTTATGAGATTGACATCCGTGACATAGAAAATAAAAATCGGTCTAGTAGTTTTGGAGAAAATTAGGCACAAACCTAAATAAATACACACATCAAAAAAAGTTTGCGATCACTAGCTTAAGCTGATATAATTTTTTTTATTTGAACTTTATCAAGAAAAAAATTATTCTTTGTTGTGTGTTTTCTTTAAATAGAAATACCCAGTTTGAAATTAAAATACCTATAAAACTATTTCTTATTTTTCATAAAAAATATAATAAAAAGATTTCGATTTTCCAAAGTGATCGCAAACTTTTTTTTATGTGTGTTGTGTTTACATATTTCCCTTGTGTCCAATTTAATTGACAATAACCAATTTCCAAAAAGTCGTGGTAGCTAACGCATGATAACCAATATTTTTTTGCCTATTTCTGGTTTGGGCAAAAAAGATTAATTTTTCACAAGATTTTATTTAGTTTCACCTGTCTCGGTGTCTGTCTGTGAGTAGGTATCTTACAAGATAAAGACCTACTTCCGACTTAAACACATCCAGATTGTAACTATCGGGGAACACCCACTCCGCCAGCGCATTCCACTGTTAGACGGTTCTCACAATGAAAGTGGAATCGGTTCAGGTTTTTGTACTACGAACGGGTACGAACTCCAGACACGTAAATTCAAATAGCGCGCATACCATTCAGAGTATTCTAAAATACTACCTATTCTAAGTAGGTACAAACCGGTAGAACGAAGCACGGTCCGTCAGTAGGACATAGTATTGCAATCGGATCTGCCCTTCGCGAGTGAAAGGCGGTCGGCGCGCGCGCATCGGTGCTTAGATCACGGGCTAAGATACAAGTGTGTGTTTTGTGGGATAAGCAGTGGAAGAGATCCTTGATTTGGAGGTTTGATGAGGAATGTGGCTGAGGTTGGCGAGACAGCTTGTCTATTCTTTACGAACAGCCGGCCTAGCATGACCACGATAGAAACGGGTTTTGTCTACATAGAAATAGACAAAGTGACAGATTGTAGAAACATTTCTACGTTTTATGAATGAAACGGTAGAAATGTTTCTAGAATCTGTCACTTTGTGTGTTTCTATGTAGACAAAACCCGTTTCTATCGTGGTCATGCTAGGCGAACTAGGTCGAACTGAACAACAACTGAACTGAACTGCCAATTTTTTTGCGAACGTTCGAGGGAGAATCTCACGGTGAGATTCTCCCTCGAACGTTCGCAAACAAATTGTCAGTTCACGTGGCGTGTCGGTACAGAATAGTCAGGAAAACCCGTGTATCACGGCTAGTTTTCTTGTATGCATCCTGTTCGTCTAACTCCCGCGCAATTAGGGGCAGACGCCATCTTGCTTCAAGAATGTTGCCACAAAAAATACAACCTCGCATTATAGGCCGCTGACCTCGAGTAGGGGACTAGTTTTGAATACTATTTAATGCATCTGGCAATACTGCTAGTTATTAGGGTCAAACAGACTGGTGACGAGTGTACTTCGTCCACTATACAATAGCTTCCTTGTATAAATCACTACTATACATTACTAATATACTCACTCACTAACTCTAACTAACACTCACTAATATACATATACTATTGTCAAATATTTATAATTAGCTTTTCGTGGCCAGGTAAGCATTTGTAGCTCCGGCTTATGTCTTACAAAAATTGACCCTGCGCCACTGGTGACTAGTACTACGAAGAGTTCAAGCTGTATCTCTGGTTTATTTATACCATCGAAATTACATGAAATGTGGCTTAGATTTCAAGTTGGACACCAAGCTGCCTAACTGTGAAAACCACGTCAAAATCCGTTCAGTACTTTTTGAGTGATGTGCGCACAAACAGAAAATAATAAAAAAATAATTTTTAGGCATGATTATGTCCCAGTACCCTATCCCGACTGTTTTCCTGAGCGCCTAACATGCGCACCGCGACAAAATTTTGTCGACGCTTTTATAGTGCATAATTGTCTCGTATTCGCACGAGTAAGAGCGAGACAAAACAGTCGATAAAATCTGTCGCGGCGCGCATGTTCTGTAGGGCTAACATGCGCGCCGCGACAAAATTTTGTCGACGCTTTTATAGTGCATTTGTCTCGTATTCGCACGAGTAAGAGCGAGACAAAACAGTCGACAAATTTTGTCGCGGCGCGCAAATTAGCCCCGCTGGAGTACTACAGCGGTCAAGTAATTTTTACACGATTCCGTCATAATTACGAACCCAGTCAATCGCGTGACCACAGCTTAAAAAAGGTCCAGTAGACCTTTCCTAATCGTGTTCCAAATAATTGAGGTGTATGATCGTAAATCTTAACAATTAATACATACTTATATTGTGACCCGACCTACTATTAGTATGTTATGTAGTCATAAGTACTACATTGTTATGCACAGCATGCACTTACTGAACTAGGTCGAGCGTTCAACTAGTTGTTGCTCACGTGTTTCGTTATTCTTTATTTATATTTTTGCACCATATCGCTTCCATCGGTCACAGTTTTTGGATGATCATCATTCTTCTTGCTTCGTGCTTCTGTCGAACCACTGCTGGGCATAATATTTCACGCCATTCTGTTCTGCTATACAGGAATTGGTCTAGCACACTAATTTAAACTCCGAAAATTTTACTCTTTTCGACTCAGTGTAAATGTGACCCAGAAAATCTTTCTTTTGGACATTTTTTTACGCAGTGTAAATACAGTTTTTTATTTTTAAATTATAGCATACGGACCGCGACATCTTGTACACAAAACTGCGATGCGACGTCGCATCGTAAAAACCTTGTTTCATTGGGTTGAAAATCTTGCATCGCGCCGATTCGCAGTTTGTGTACAATGTATACAAGCAATAAGTGGCTAATCATTTCGGAATTTTAATATAATTCAACATCGTAGGACGTAGAACCTACTTAATTATTGTTTTAAATATATCATAATACAAATTTACAAAGACTTGCGGGCTCTTCAATCATTTGTTACAAGCAAGTATTAATTGGCATGTTTTCATTCATAAAACTTTCTCAAACTTTAGACTGATATTTATCGACTAGTGACTGTAGACTGAAGGCAACTGAACCGTCAAAATGAATTGTAATTTTCGCAGAGAGGGTGAAAGTTTGACAGTTGATCAACCCTTTATTGTACTCTGTGGTAACAATTACACCCTACCTGTAGAATTCACCTGTTTCACAAACAATGTTACCCCTCTTTCTGATATCCCTTCCCCCTCTGACGTCACAAGACATTTCCGTGACACATGTCGTGTTCTCTGGGGAGACAAGATACTTATTGTAAACACGTGTGTTTTGTTTAAGACAATGTTGGTGAAATTGTGTAGTACATTTATATGCTTGATATTGATATAAATTAATGAACTAAATGAGCTTGTGGTTCCTCTCTTAAATCAATTAAATTTTTTTTCTTGTTTCAAAAAGTTTGCCTTGTCGTGGCTTGTCCATCCGAATTTTAGCCAGTGAAGCACCAAGTCATGTTAATTAGTCGAAAAAAAATGTATTAATTTTTTATTTTTATTTTTAAAAACACCTTTTTAAAACGTTGTTTTTTATTATTATTTTTTTTCTTTGTAGTCCATATTATTACATTTTCATCCAAATTACATAGGTGTATCAATAGCTTAGTCCGATGCCAGCAAGTGCTTGTATTGAATTGCAAAATGTGTACCGAACAGACAGACGGAAAGACAGACAGACAGACAAGAAAGCGAGTGAATAAAAATATCATAAAAAATAAAATAAAAAGGGTAGTTATATTATGGCAATAGTCAGGTTAAATGTCAAATGGCATGCTAGGGTTCTGTATAAAGGGAGCCATTGAATAGTTTTTTTTTAATTTGAAGTAAAAACTGAGTTTTGACATTGACATTACAACAACTTATTTGCGAACACGGAAAAGCATTCTAAAATGAGTTTCCATACAATCACTGATAACTGACCCGAATACATTGTATATTTCCTTTCTTTCATTCATAAGTGCGACCTTGCGATACTACCGTTATTCAAAGTTAATGCATAGTAAATTACTTGACTACAGTGCGTACAAAATGATATATTATTCAGCTATAGAAAACGTTTGGTTAGAGCACCGTTAGGACATCATTATGGTGGATAGCATGGGAAATGTGCTACCGTGTCTCCATTTCTAATCCAACTCCTGTCGCAGCCGGCTTAGCATGACCAATTCTATCTCTATTCTACCAAAGAATAGACAAAGTTCTTTCTATCCAACTCGTTATCTCTTTGTAAATAAAACATCATAGATACTAGAAATATGCAATAGCGCCATCTATGAGCAAGATGTCGCTATTAAATATTTCTAGTGGCGCCATCTATGAGCAGATGCCTTCATCCGTTAAGGGTCTTGAATCAGACAGACGGATGACAAGGAAGGATGAAAGGTTCCGTTTTTCCTTTTAAGGAACCCTAATTACCAATCAGCATTATTAAATCCTTTTATAAACTAACGTACACTATAATACTGACTGGGCATGAAATATAGGTAAGAAAACAGGACGAAATCCAGGCCAAATGAGCCGATAAGTCAAACTCAACAGGTCGCCCAGTGCCCACATAGGAAATCGTAAAAGTTTATCTCGGGACCTAGTTCCTCGATTGCTAACTTAACTAATAATGAGTTTTATAATACCGTATTGTTTTACCCAACCTATTTCTATGGTCATTTGATTTTATAATTAAAATTAAAGGCGACGGTAAATGGTAACGGCCGTAAATCTCAAGTTTTAAATCTCTTATTTCGCCGTTAAATAATGCAGGTTAGTTGTGCAATTTTTTTATGTTAAACTAGAACATATGTGTTACATCAATCGTACCTGTGAATATTTAACTATTGTAGTAAAATACTTAATGAAATAAATTCATGAATTACTGTCTACCCAAAACATAAAAACGTAATTACTTTCAAATCGCTTAAGATATTTTCATGATTTGTTTTGTGTGAAAAGACTATGTTACTACCTATAATATTGCCTGTTACTTTTTTTTTATTTTATATTTTAGATACTAAAAAGTAATAATACGTCTAATTCGGCACAGCGCGCTCCTTGACAGGCGAGTCGTATTGCTCGGTGGACGTATGTCGCGTTGCTTGAGCTCAGCGCAGAACACTCAAGCTATACCACCCAAATCACTCAAGGCCGTTGGCAGTTATCAGCGCCTTAAGTGTATTTAATTAAAATATGTGTAATGCTTTTGTGATTTTTGTTTAGGGTTCTGTATTAGAAGATGATACTCTCTTAACTTTATTAATAAATCTATACTAATATTATAAAGAGGAAAGATTTTTTTGTTTGTTTGTTTGTACCGAATAGGCTCCGAAACTACTGGAGCGATTTTGACCATTTCTTCACCAATAGATAGCTACATTATCACTGAGTAACATATGCTACTTTTTATCCCAAAAAAATTAGTTCCTGTGGGACACGCGGACGAAGTCGCGGGAAAAGTGCTAGTATTTTCAATAAATTCAAGAAATATGACATTTGATACTGTAATTTATTTTTAAAAGAAAAAGTACGACCCAGTACTCTAACCCGATTGTTTTTTAGGGTTCCGTACCTCAAAAGGAAAAACGGAACCTTTATAGGATCACTTTGTTGTCCGCCATCAGTCACCGGACCATAAGTGGAGCCATCTGCTCATAGATGGCGCCATTGGAAGTAGCAGTAGCGCCATCTATGATCATATGTCGGAACCCTTAGGGCGCGAGGCATACTCGCACTTGTCCGGTTTTTTCTGGAATAGTTTGAATGTTCACATCACGGAATATAAATTCTTCTGTTCTGTGGTTCAGATGCGGCTTTTTTACCGTTTTCATTTTTGTAATACTTAGTACCTATAGATCCAACTAACGGTTATTTATTTATTTACAAAGCTGCACAGTAAAGTTGAAATATTAAAAAATTAAATGATATTTATTTAAACTTTATGCAACTTAAAAGATACAAAGGCATTCTCTACCAGTCAACCAAGGGTGGTGGAGAGATATCATGATACTTTACTGTAAGTAAATATATAAAGATTTTTCTAAACAATCGTGCCTTTTAGAAGAAATACTAACTAGGTAGTTCTTTGAAAGTCTAAAGTATTAATTTAAATTAGACCATTAACCAGCAGTTATGAATTACTAAGAAGTCAGTCTATAAATTAAAGTTAGTTAGTAGCCGCTTGGTTCCAAAGTTAAGATTGCTATGGAGAAGATCGGGCAAGAAACTCCATGAATACTCAGTAAACTGTTTTACGCTTTTATGATAAACTAGACTTTTGCCCGCGACTCCGTCCGCGTGGACTACAATAAACTGACCAGAGGCTCTAGACAGGTTGCTTTTCTGTTAGCGTTCACGCCAAACGATAAGCACAAAATGTATGGCAATGACATTACCTGCGGAAAAGTCACGTGACTCACAAATGTCATTTCCATACATTTTATCCGTAGCGTTTGACGCTAACGCTAACAGAAAAGTAACTTGTCTAGGGCCTCAGTTTAAATTACCTCCGTAGTGTAGGTTGGCTAGTAGGTACTACTAAGAGGTCAAGCTGTATCTCTGGTTTTTTTCAGCGGAATCAGATAAAACGTGGCTTAGATTTTAAGTTGGACCCCAAGCTATCGAACTGTGAAAACCACATCAAAATCCGTTCAGTACTTTTTGCGTGATGCGCGCACAAACAGACAAACAGATAAACAGACAAACATATAAAAATTCTAAAAAAAATATTTTTGGATATGGTTACGTCCCAGTACCCTGTCCCGACTGTGTTTTTTTTTCTGGAATATCTTCAATGTACAGACACGGCTTTTTTACCATTTGGTAATAGTATAGATAGATAGATGTGAAGCTTTTAAAAGTTGGTAGTGTCTTTTGAAAACCTATCGCTTTAATCGCTGTGCTCGGCTATTTCAACTTCGTTGCTCGGCTCCTAAGGGTCGTAGCGTGATGTTAAATATCCTATACTATTCCTCATGAATCTGGCTATCATATACAAAACGAAATTTTCAAATGCGAATGATAATTTCAGAGATTATCGCGTTCAAACAAACTCTTCTGCTTTATTAAGTTAGTAGCTGTTCCCCGCGGTTTCACCCTCGTTGCTCGGCTCCTAAGGGTCGTAGCGTGATGTTGAATAGCCCATACTGTTCCTCATGAATCTGGCTATCATATACAAAAAGACTTTTCAAATTTGACCGGTAGTTCCAGAGATTAGCGCGTTCAAACAAAGTCATAAGCTTAAGAGTTTGTTTGAACACGCTAATCTCTGAAACTACCAGTCGGATTCGAACAAATCTTTTTGTATATGATAGCCATATTAATGAGGTATAGTATAGGCTATTTAACATCACGCTACGACCCTTAGGAGCCGAGCAACGGGGGTGAAACCGCTGGGCACAACTAGTAACGTAACATTTCTAGTTTTTTAGTGCAATTAACCCGTTTTGTTTATACTACACAACTTTCATCCAATTAAGCGCTCTGAATAATTAAAAGCTTCTATTAATAGCGGAAAATATGAAAAAAAACATACTACCCCCATTACCACCCCATGGCAGCCATTTTGACGTCATTGTTGTCACTTAGTTGCTTAGCAGCTATTGATCGAGGTCGTTCACCCCGGTAATACAGCTTGTAGTAATAAAAAATTAATAATAGCAACATAACAGGTATTTCTAGCATAGATACTAGATAGTTATTACTTTATTAGCTGTTTTAGTTGCCTAAGCGTAACAGGTTTCGTGAAATGGAATATTTCGTTTCTGCAATGTATCCGAACGAGTTTTTTTTTAAATGCATACTTTGGTAATATTTGTCTATTCTAAATTCTAGCATGACCAACTCTATCTCTAATTTACCAGAATAGACAAAGTTGTTTCTATCCAACTCGTTATACTTATTTCTTTTGCCCGAGCACGCGGCGTTATATATACTTGCCATTGTAGAATGTTGTCCACTGAAGAATATAAACATTTCTTATCTTAATTAGGGTTCCGTACCAAAATGGTAAAAAAGGAACCCTTATGGTGCGACTTCGTCTGTCTGTCTGTCTGTCACACCCGCTTATTTCAGCAACTACTTATGCTATCGACTTGAAATTTGGAACAGTTATAAAGAATGCTTGTTCAACGTTATTGCAAATGAAAAAAATCCTAAAATATTTTTATTTTCATTGCAAAAGGGGCCGGAGTGGGGATCCAAAATTTTAAAGTGGGGTTACTAGGTCAAGTGACATATCATATGAAAGGGCTTGATCTGCACATCTCAAAATATATTTTCATTTTATTTTATGTCTCACAGTTTTCGACATATGATGACAAATGTTCAAAAAATACCATTCCCCCCCCCCCTTATCTCCGAAGTTTGCGGGGCGAAAAATCTGAAATAATTAGGGTTGATAGGAATTGACCCAAATATGGCACCAAAAATAAAACGATGTTCCTAACTAGTACAGTTTTTTCAAAATCATCTAAATTCCTTCACAAACAAACTTAGTTATGCGGTCCGGGTTTTTTCACTTTATACGTCCAAATATGATACGGAACCCTCGGTGCGCGAGTACGACTCGCACTTGGCCGGTTTTTTTTTAACATCGCCATGCTTAAATCGGTAGAAACCTTTTAACAACCTTTCTACAACCTTTTGTCTATTCTTTCGTCGTTTATAATAGTCGCAATTTTTTCCCATTGGTCAATTCCCTTCGAAGTTTTTCTATTTATCTCCTCTGTGACACGTCCATGGTACAAGTAAAAGTTCTGTTGCAATTTGCGAGCGGCCGACCGTGGCCACAGTGTAACCACGCAGCGTATGGAAATCAGCCGGCGAATTGAAAACATACGGCGGAGTAATGTAAGCGGGGATGCTGTTGTAGCATGACCAATACTGATGTTAACTACTTTTTTTTTATTGTGAATCTGTAAACTATTTGAAAAAAGACAATTAACACCAAAAAAACCGATGAAACATCTACAAAATTGGCAAAGTTATAAGCGTTTTAAAATGATTTGCTAGACACGGACAGCACTACCTACTAGTGACGTAACACCACCTACGTCCGCTTGCGCGACAAAGACGGAGCGATACTCCCTCCAAAAACTTTAAAAGTGTCTATGTTTTCCATTTTGTGATAAATTATTATTTTTGCTTTTACTTTTTTGTTGTGCCTATTCGTTCTTTGAAATAAAAGAATTTATTTGTACTTTTTTAATAGTAGGACACTACCGTATTCCATCTCTATTCTACCGAGAATAGACAAAGTTCTTTCTATCCAACTCGTTATCTCTTCTGCCCGAGCACGCGGCGACCCGTGCACCCCGTTTGTAGACTTTTGTCGACTAGAAACATTTCTTATCTTCATTATTTTTAACATCGCCATGCTTTAATCGGTAGAAATCTTTCTACAATACGTCATTTTGTCTATTCTTCCGTCTAAAACATTTTTTCAGTTTTGAACGCCTTGTTAATTTTATCGTCTCTTGTTTTCTGAATTGACGCTTGTTTTAATTTAACACGTACGCAATGACGTATTATATGTATATTGTATATAGACACGTCATACACCAACATCACTGTACTAAACATTTTGGTACGGAACCCTAAAAAGGGAGCAAATTCTTTAAATGGCTAAATAGCTACATTATCAGTGCATACGTGCAAAAAAAGGGAAAGAAAACGAATAGGTACCTTACTTAGCATACATACCTCTTGTTTAGAAGGTTTTTTTTCGCAAAATGTTGCAAGAAATGACGTTCAGCCAAGAAACTGGTTGATGCATGACTAAATGAATGGTGGGCAATTACCTTACTTTTTTGTTGCCATTTTAGATCGCGGGTAACGTACCTATCTATAGTTTACATATCATTGCACTTACGCATTTTAATTTTATCGTAACTGTAGAAACTCCACTACAATTTCGCAATACCGGCAGCGCGGCCGTCCCAACTAAACAACAGTATATTCCATCGAATCGGCACGTATTTGTTACTACTTCAAACATTTTCAATTCTCACCGCCTATAACAATCCGTTTGGTCATGTCGCGTATTTGCCAGTCATTTCGCATAAAAACCGGTCAATTAACTGTCAATCAGTTTACGACTTCAACGTTTTATGTGTCGTTTTGAAAGTTATTTATTATTTATACGCCAATCAAGAATTGATGGAATTTTAGAAAAAATAAATGCCAATCATTTCGCTACTTGTTTTCTATGAATGTCTCATTTCTTTATGTTTTCTTTCATCCTTATTAATATTATAAACGCGAAAGTTTTGAGGATCTATTCTTTGCTCTTTCTTCTTTTTCGCAAAAAATACTGAACGGATTTTGATGAAACTTTATAGTAATATAGCGTAAGCATCAGAATAACACATGATTAATTATGCTGCTTTTTTCCCGAAAAATGCGGACGAGGCTGCAGGAAAAAGCTAGTCACTTACCTACTAGGATATGTGCTAAAGTTTAAACACAATACCTATTGGCTAAGATAATTTTATTTTGTTCCTTTATAATTACGAATAAACATGCCAAAATCTCGTCAAAGCTCTTTGAAGAAGCTCTGTTGTCTTAAACAATAATAACCTCCTTTTTTAAAGTCGGTTAAATTACATTTTAATTCCTTACCTTCTAAATGAAATCAACATCAGTTAAAACAAAGTTAAATCTATAAATAAAGTTCAATTGCCTTTAAACGTATTTATGTCCGTCTGCGCGTGCGCATCGCCAGTTATTTCGGATGCAGTTCACCGCGGTTTGGGACAAAGAGGTTATTTTAGTTGCCCGACGGATACCGCGCAGTCATCCTTGGTATTTATACATTACTAGCTGCGCCCCGCGGTTTCACCCCCGTTGCTCGGCTCCTAAGGGTCATAGCGTGATGTTAAATAGCCTATGCTATTCCTCATGAATCTGGCTATCATATACAAAAAGAAATTTTCGAATCCAACTGGTAGTTCCAAAGATTAGTGCTTCGAACAAACAAACTATTCTGAACTGAACTGCCAATTTGTTTGCGAACGTTCGAGGGAGAATGTCACGGTGAGATTCTCCCTCGAACGTTCGCAAACTAATTGGCAGTTCTTCCGGTGAAATCACGCGGCGTGTCGGTACGGAATAGATAGGCAGTTACCAAAATTCCTTAGGCCCTTAGAAAAATGCAGTGATAGCCTAGTGGTTTAACCATGCGCCTCCCACGGCGAATGGTTCGAGTTCGCTCCCGAGGCACGCACCGCTGACTTTTCGAAGTCATGTTCGTATTAGAAATTAATTATCACTTGCTTTAACGGTGAAGGAAAACATCGTGAGGAAACCGGCATGTCCTAGAACCACAAATTCGAAGACATGTGACGTCCACCAACCCGCACTGGGCCCGCGTGGTGGACTACGGCCCACTCCCTCTCACAGAGGAGGCCTGTGTACCAGCAGTGGGAACATTATAGGCCGATTATGCTTATGCTAAGCAGGCCCTTTAGGCTTTCACGACACCTTATGTTGAAAACGGGTGGTCGCTACCAACAAACCAACATACTAATTAATTTTTCATTTTCACATGACACTAACAGTTATTTTGGGTTGCCGGATGTGCGGTACCGTCAGAAGCTAACGGTCGATTGGTTAATTTAATTAACCTTGTTAACGGCGAGTGTTGATATTGACCGGCCGTTGTGGTGAACTGTCATTGATAGTAAACAACATAGTTAGTTTAAATTATTTGGTTTTGTCGCATTTCGGTTCAATTTAAGAGGCCTTTTATTAAAGGATATTATTTTAAATTAGCCCTGTTTATAAACTGTCCCACTGTTGGGCACGGGTCTCTCAGAATCAGAGGGGATAGGCCATAGTCCACCACGCTGACTAAGTGCGGGTTGGCAGACTTCACACACCTTCAAGAATATGATAATTGATAATACATAATATATTTCGTCAGTAATAATAGGTCTTATGCAAGGAGGCGAACCCATTGCTACATTTTTTTAGGGTTCCGTACCAAAATCGTAAAAAGGAACCCTTATGGTGCGACTTTGTCTGTCTGTCACAGCTGTTTATTTCAGCAACTCAATACAAAGTATTTTAATAAAATTCCTGTGAGATTCAGTAACTAGTCATTTCGTGAAGTTCTGTACAAATCTAATCACAAAATACCTTTGCACGGTACCTACTTTAAAAAAAAAGTAAAAAAATACATGTAAACCCGTGTGCCGTCAGCAAAACAAACACCGTTGAAGTTCAATCAACGCTACGCGCTCTCCAATTTATTTTGCTATCGCTACCCCACATGTTCGTGAGAACGGTGGCTGGGAGATACAAATAAACACACAAGTTTTACAGAGTCAACGCTCTGATGTGAATGTTTTAGACTTTAAGAGGTAGGTAGAGGTGTAGGATTATTAAACTTAGGAAAAATAAGGGAATTTCTGATTGATTTTTTTCAAAAATAAATAATTTAAAAAGTTTGCACTGAGTTATTTGGATGGACTGCCAATTTGTTTGTGAACGTTCGAGGGAGAATCTCACCCTGACATTCTCCCTTGAACGTTCGCAAACAAATTGTCAGATCTCGCGGTGATATCACGCGGCGAGTCCGTGTCGGTACAAAATAGACAGATCGTTGCAAGCTTGGCCTAAGGCGCTGATAACTGCCAACGGCCTTGAGTGATTTGGGTGGTATAGCTTGAGTGTTCTGCGCCTCAGCTCAAGCAACGCGACATACGTCCACCGAGCAATACGACTCGCCTATCAAGGAGCGCGCTGTGCCGAATTAGACGTATTATTACTTTTTAGTATCTAAAATATAAAATAAAAAAAATTTTACAGGCAATATTATAGGTAGTAACATAGTCTTTTCACACAAAACAAATCATGAAAATACACACATCAAAAGTATCTAGGGATCAACATATATTTTTGCAATAACTTTTCTCCTGATTGATATTAATTAAAATTTTCTTTAAGGATTCATCAAATAAAGTGTTTTCGTTTGTCACAGTAACGATAAACCAAGTCACCTTTGCATTAATAAAGAAATTTGCCATTTTCCTAATAAAGGGATTTTTGACATTTGAACCACTAACATTAAAGTTCGAAAAAAAGACTGAAATAACAGTTTTCTTTAAAATTTTATTGGGTAACTTAAACAATTAATAATCCGTGTTTCTACCGCGAACACTAACAACACAAGAACATCGGTTTGGCATACTCAAAATGAGTTCATCCAAATCACGCTGTGGAATGGCCGCCCATGTTCGTTGCAACAACAAAAAAAGGTCTTCTTGCGACTGGATACCCTCCATATTCGGCAGAGCTCTTCTCTGTAGCATATCCCATGCATGCTCAATCGGGTTCAAGTCTGGCGACTGAGCAGGCCAGGGCAGGACATTGATGTTAGCTGCGGCGAGAGTCTGTCTTACAACTCTTGCGGTGTGCGGTCGTGCATTATCATGCATTAACTGAAATAAGGGACCGATTTGCACTTGTAGAGGAACGATGACGTCTGATACAATCGTCTCAGCATAAATTTGAGCGTTGAGGTTGCCTCTGATCCAAATCAACTCAGTTCTTCCGCCGATCCAAATACCCGCCCATACCATGATGGTTCCACCACTATAAGGATGGACTTCCTGGCAGGATTTTAATCGCTGTTGGCGTCCAGGGGTTCTCCAGTGTCGTATACGTCTTGTATCCGGTCTCATACCAAAACGAGACTCATCAGAAAAGCACACGAAACGCCATTGTTCTTCTGCCCAATTTCTGTGTTCAAGAGCCCATTGATATCGAATCCTACGATTGTGCATTGCTATAGGTGGTACCCGTAGCGGTCTTCGGGAATGAAGGTTCACTTCATGCAAGCGGTTTCTGACTGTTTGGTCGCTAATTAAGTTCCCTGAAGAGTGATGAAGCCTCACGGCTAACATCATGGCGGTTATTGTTGGAGCTCTTCGAGTTAAGATTTGAATGTATCGGTCTTGTCTCCGTGTGGTGCAGCGATACCGTCCTCCATGGCGCTCAGCCACGGTACCAGTGCTTCGGTAACGTGTCCAAAGTCGACTGATAACACTCTGACTTGTATTCAGAGCTAAAGCTACAGTACGTTGCCGGGAACCAGCTTCTATCATTCCCACGGCTCTGAGCATTTCTTCCCTGCTTAAATGACGTCGCCGCTCCATAATAACGTTGGTTTTAATCAGTAGTAGGGAAACAGTAGCACTAATAATGTCTTCAATGCGTTGTATGTTTTTATAGGGAAAATATTGACAGCTTATTTTCATCTTTTACTCGAATTTGATTGAGAGTTCCTGATTCAAATTATGAAATGCACCAAAAAGGATCCATATAAATTTATAAAATCATAAAGGACGTCGGCAGTTTTAGGCTTGATATGGTACAGTAATAAAAGCTTAACCAAAAATAAAAATATATTTTAATTGTTCTTAGCCTAATTTATCTTAGAGATTAAGAATTGGAATCAAAAATCGAAATAAATAAGGAATAAAATGATTATGCTATTGACATTTTGAAAAAACCACTAAAACAAAAGCGGGTGCATGCTGGCTGGCGCGTGCTTCCACAGAATATCATGGTGACAGCAACTAAAACCTTTGAATTGAGAACTCATTAGTCGGGCTGTACTTCACTGGATCATTCACACCATACTTAACCTCAGGCCAGAAATAAGAATATTTCTCTTTAACCCAATTACGTACAAAAACAAATAAAAAATGAATTTAAATACTCTTGAAATACTCGATCACATCAAAGTAATTTCATATCTGTACCGAGTTACACAATCTGAGGCCCAGCGTTCTATGGGCGTTTGCCAGTGCCCTTTATTACAAAGCCACATCTCAATCTCAAGAAATCCGCATAAAAATGCTTGATCCCTAGACACTTTTGATGTGTGTATCTTAAGCGATTTGAAAGTAATTACATTTTTATGTTTTGGGTAGATAGTAATTAATGAATTTATTTCATTACGTATTTTACTACAAAAGTTAAATATTCACAGGTACGATTGATGATGATGATGACATATATGTTCTAGTTTAACATAAAAAAATTGCACAACTAACCTGCATTATTTGACGGCGAAATAAGAGATTTAAAACTTGAGATTTACGGCCGTTACCATTTACCGTCGCCTCCGATTCACCCGCTGTAAGACAATAAAAAATTACAAGGCAGTTTTTTAGGGTTCCGTACCTCAAAACGAAAAACAGAACCTTTATAGGATCACTTTGCTGTCCGTCTGTCACCGGAACATAAGTGGAGCGATCTGCTCATAGATGGCGCCACTAGAAGTATGCAGTAGCGCCATCTATGATCAAGATATGATATATCTATTATGATGTAATAGCATAGATTGAGGGGCTCGTGGGTAAATGTCGTGTCAGTCCTTGGATGGGTGACCGTTAACACATCGAGACCCCTCCGTGCCTCGGAGAGCACGTTAAGCAGTCGGTCCCGGTTGTCATAGGAATATCTTTGACAGTCGTTACGGGTAGTCAGGAGCCCAAAAGTCTGACAACTGGTCTAACATTCGAATAGTGGAGGTCAGATGGCAGTCGCTCCATGTAAAATATTGATATTCAGCCGCAACCAGTTGGACTGAAAGCCGACCCCAATCATGTTTGGGAAAAGGCTAGGCGGATGATGATGTAATAGCATAGATGGCGCTATTCCATATTTCGGAACCCTTAGGTCGCGAGTCGTACTCGCACTTGTCCGGACCAGTTTTAATCATCGCTATCTTCAAAATGCTTCGGTATTTTTGCTCCATTTCTTTTTTACAAATTGTTTTTAAACTTTTACTAAAACTTTATGTAGAAAAAGCACGGTTCTATTAGTTTTATTCAGTAATATTCACTAAAATATTTATCTTTGTTATGTGGACTGAGGGACCACAGTTCAGTCGTAATATATTTTTTTATCCGTAATGCTTTGTGGTATGTTATTTTGTAAATATCTTTACAAATTCTTTACTAAATGTCTGTATTCACAAAACCTTGTTTTTTAAGATACTTTCCGAGATCTGGCTGATCGTCAGTGAGAACTGAGGGACCACACTTTACGGGTCGTAGTTTTTAATATATTTATTTACAAATTCCCAGATTCGTTCTACAATTGTTTTAGGTCTACTACTAAATCCTAGGATTTTTATTTCGCGAATTCCCGGTTTGGTCCCTCAGTTCACACATACATGATTTTTTACTCCCTGTTGGGTAAAGATCCGTCTAAATATTTCTAAACACAGTCCCAAGAGGCAATCTTAGATCTAAGTAACGTTTAAAGATATACAATCCCGTCTCAAGTAAGATGGCCGCTGTATACTTTGCTAATTGAATTCTCTTGCTGTCCCATAATGATGTAGATTACGAGAACTTTTGAAGTAATACATTAATTAATGGAATTGTTACGCTTTAGGGGAGACGGAGATACTCTTGTCGTAGCGCCCTGTAAAAATCTACTGTTATTATATCTTATGGTCTTCCAAATAACATACAAGTACAACCCGCGCAAATAAAAAATTGAATTGAAAATGGCGTCGCCATTATTGAGCGTTCGCACTGTCCCTCTTTATACTCAAGCCCGCTGGGTGCGAAGGGGTCGCAAATAAAAAAATGGATTGAAAATGGCGGCGCCTCTATTGCCCGGGTGTTCGTACTGTCTCTTTATAAAGTACTCACACACACACGCGAGCGCGAGGTGATGCCTAGAGGCGACGCCATTTTCAATCCTATTCTTTGCATGGGTTATCAACAGTGGTTTTATTCATAATTTAACGTTTACTTTAAATAATAAGGTGATAATTGTTAGAATACAGACTAAAAACCCTCATCATTATAAATATCAGGTAATTGTCCCTATATTTTACTCAAAACCTTAACTTTACCTTTCGTTTTACCCACAAAAGACACCTTAAATATAAGAAAAGAAGATAATCAACTCATACCCGACCTTTTTTACAAAAATATAACCCCACAAATGTTTCCCGCCAAATTGATGAGGCCATCTTTCATAGACAAACGGCCAGGTAGGAGAGACCGCGTCTGAACTAGCGTTGTACACTGGATTTACCTGCGAATTATAAAAATGAGTAATTTAGCGTGTTTTATTATACTCAGTAGGTACTAGGTTATAGTTTAATTTAAGATTTTATTGCTATAAGTATGTATTTGTATGTATAATGCTATTCAAATAAGAATAGGAATGACCTTGCGCCATATTGATACGTCTTAGCTGTGTAATTGTATTTTAAAAATCTAATGTACCTACCTAGATTTGGTAAAACTAAGACCCAATTAGATAAAGTGAAAAAAAATCGCTAATAAATTTTCTTTCCAAGCCTTACTTTTCAAGTGATAGTTGACAGTTCGAGGTCATTGACTTTTCTATTTTTAGTTGGATCGCAATGTACACGTCAATAAAAATTATTAATTTATTATACCTACATCTATAAAATATGTCATCTAGTTAGACCAGTTTGAAACTTTTTCAAAGATAATTTAAAAATGCTTCAACTGTTTCTGATAGAACAAATGTCGATTTTGTCTTTTTTGTGCTAAAATGTATTTTTTTTACAAAGTCTTAAACACACTTGAAATTTAGCCACAATAAGGAAAAACTAGTATCTACCTAATTAGTAAACATAGACATTGTCCACTACATAAGAGCGGGGGCGCACGATGCGTTGCGGCGCCGCACCGCAAAGATTTCACCGTATTGGCCGGCCGCTCGTGTGCCCGCCGATATGGTGAAATCTTTGCGGTGCGGCGCCGCAACGCATCGTGTGCGCGCTCTGTAAAACCAAAGACAAATAACGCAATGACGGACAAAGTCCAGTCCCCTTTGTAATAGAAAAGGCACCACAGACACAAAAATAAATAAACCTGCGCCCAAAGCGTTTAATCCTTTCAAAAACCACCCCTGTTCCGCTCAGCGTTCCATGGACGCCTCAAATTACGTAACACGAAATAATCCTACACCTTGTTGTCTATAAAAAGAAAACCCTACATAGTTACCTTTTTGTTACAGAGTGAACGGGACGGCGATATATTCAACAGACAAGTGCGAGCGAGACAAAAGTCCTGGATCAAACCGGTTACCAAGTGTCCGTTTAACGAACGCATCGCCTAGTATGCTGGTTCGAATTTCGAATGCTCTAAGTGTTTTGTGATTGGTTGGAATTGAGAAAGTGATTTTCAAGATGGCTGTTGTTCCCGCGATTTTTGGACTTCTTATGGCCGCTGTTGTGTCAGGTATGTTCTGTAGTTTTTTTACTAATAAACTTTGAGGACACGCCGTGTGATATCACCGCGAGACCTACCAATGAGGAAGAAAACTGTCAATTAGTTCCGCCTAGAGGGCGCTAATTATTTGTTACAAGCGAACTGTCAATCTCCATAGAGATTGTTTAAAATTTGTTATTTTCTCGATTTATACCAAAATATGGGTCGTTGTGTAGCCTTTGGATGTAAGGAAATAGGTGTTCACAAATTCCCAAGTAATATTCGTTTAAAAAGAAAGTGGGACAAAACACTGACAATAGTAAACTTTAAATCAACTGACTTTTCACATTTCATTTACATGCTATGTGGAAAACATTGCTAAAAAACAGACTACGAGACCATTTCTAAGACAACAGTTTGGTATAAGGCAATATAATGTCATAATACTAATCGTTTGTAAGATGTTTTTACTTCAAATAACCTCACTTTGTAACAAAATAGCCTAACATCTTGTATAACATTAATTAAAGCTAGCTTATCATAGCGAGATAAGTTCATTTTAGAACACATAAAACTTTAATAATGTCCTAAATACAGCTAAAACTCGATATTAATGATAAATATAATGTACCTTTCGACCAGCTCAGCTTTTTTTCCTCGTTGCGATGATCCCATTTTTTTAATTCCCCAGGTAAAACACATAATAGTTAAGAACGTAAATTGATATAAAAAACTTCGCAAAACTAAATTTATCATTCACAATGCACAGTTTTAATTATAGCTTTTTTGACAGGTGTAACTATCTCACAGCGCCCTCTGCCTAAAAGTTTTCACTTTTCTTCCTCATTTGTTTACGAACGTCGATTCTTCCTCGGACGTACGCAAACAAATTGGTTCTCGCGATGACATCACCCGGCGTGTCGGTAGTCGGTACAGAGGGCCTAGCACGAACGACTTTGACGTTGCGTATCGTAAACGTTAGCATATTTTGAATTGAAAATACACGTTCGCTACACAATATTTATATATATTAAATACTTTATTTAAATCTCTGTATTTATTAAAATGCGCAAATTCTATAAAATTATATCTAACTGTTCTATGACTGCCGTATTTGAGATTCGAAATTCGCTTGCGTTTACGATACGATACGTCAAAATTGTTCGTGCTAGGCCCACAGAATAGACAAGCTGGTGATGTAGATAGGTATAATTTAAAATCCCGTGATCTGGGATTGAAACTTAATTCATATTTTAATCAAAGATACATTTTACATCCGCATTAAATGTGTGAATTTTAAATAACTATGAAAATTTTACGACTTTTAATTTAACAAACCGCCGTAATACAAGAAAATCTTAACGCTAAATAAAATAAAATTTCTAAAAGTCGCATAATGGAATCTCTACTATAAAAACCATTGAATTTTACGAGTCCATTGGACGAAATTAGCCGAAGACCCCCGACTTTTGCCGAGGCAATATTGCTCTGCAGCTTATGACTTGTTTTATAGACCTTCACGTAACAACAAATTGCTGTTTCTTGGGTCCCAAAATGTTGGGAAAAATATATAATCTTTTTAGCATTTCACGAGAAAAGGCAGTTCATGTTTTACTAAAATGGGATTACCAAAATGTCAGCTCATGTTTGGTAAATTAGATACGCTTGTCTCAATTAATTCCTATACTTTATTTTAATAAGCAAAGCTTGATTATGTATTTCCTACTTTTCTTTTTAATATGTTAGTTAAATTGTCAAAATGAAAACCATGATTGCAAGTGCAATTTGGGTGTTGGACACAATATTCTGCAATAGCCAACACGCACTTCAGTCTCTGACAGCCTAATCAATCTAAATCTGCAATAGCCAACTCGCACCCCAGTCTCTGACAGCCTAATCAATGTAAGTCTGCAATTTAGCTAACACGCACCCCAGTCGCTGATAGCTTAATCAATCTAAGTCTGCAATAGCCAACTCGCACCCCAGTCTCTGACAGCCTAATCAATGTAAGTCTGCAATTTAGCCAACACGCACCCCAGTCTCTGACAGCCTAATCAAAGTCTGCAATAACCAACACGCACCCCAGTCTCTGATAGCCTTATCAATTTAATCTGATGTTAAATCGTGTCAAGTGATATGATTGGCCAATGTTATTTCGATAAACCAATAACAACTCATACACCCGACGTGTGTGAGTAATGACAGCTATAACGTGCGAGCGAGAGGGAATGATTAGTGCCGCCATTTTAGATTCGATTTTTTTTGGCGCGGGTCATAAGTTCATAACCATAACAAATGTTAGCTAACCTGAGATTGGTGATCAATGCTTCTTTTCTTTTTGAGAAGAGGCAGGCCTGTAGCTACTAGCTAATGATAAAATAAAACCAACTTTCCAAAAATTGATATTCTACAAAGAAAGTAACAAACCATAATGTAAGAAGAATTATAATATTTATTATTTTTCCATTCGTATTCCGCAGGCGAAGGCATAAACTGACACAGCCTATTGTAAATTTTCGTCAAATTGTAAGCGGTATATGTTTTCTTGATATTTCGAGGTACGCGCAGAATATTTTGGGAGTGTAATTTAGCAGAATTTAGCAAGTTTTTTTTCGTTTGTATTTTGTGAGCAGCGTCGTTCTACATAAGTAATCGTAGCTAAAGGATATTTGAAGACAATGACTAAGGCCTTTGAGAAGGATATTAAGTTTCGCGTCGATTTTGTAAAAAGAATTTAGCTTGCTGCTACATTTTTCGTATTTTTTTAATCTGTGAAAAAATATCCACAACAGACTACTCCACTGGTACTAAAGTGCGTTTGACGCACAGAGGAATGTTTGACGTAAGAATTCCCTTCGACGCTATGTTGGATTTCCTGAATGTCAATATGTTACAACGTTTTTAACGGTGCTGGAAGTTTTCTTTCAGCATCCCGCAGCATCCGCACCTTCGGTGCGCGAGTCGTACTCGCGCACCGAGGGTTCCGTATCATTTTTGGGCGTATAAAGTGAAAAAATCCGGACCGCATAACTGTTTGTTTGTGAAGGAATTTTGATGATTTTGAAAAAACTGTACTAGTTAGGAACATCGTTTTATTTTTGGTGCCATATTTGGGTCAATTCCTATCAACTCTAATTATTTCAGATTTTTCGCCCCGCTAACTTCGGAGATAAGGGAGGGGGAATGGTATTTTTTTGGACATTTTTCATCATATGTCGAAAACTGTGAGACATAAAACAAAATAAAAATATATTTTGAAATGTGCAGATCAAGCCCTTTCATATGATATGTCACTTGACCTAGTAACCCCACTTTGAAATTTCGGACCCCCACACCCCCCTTTTGCAATGAAAATAAAAATATTTTTGGACTTTTTTCATTTGCAATAAAGTTGAACAAGCATTCTTTATAACTGTTCCAAATTTCAAGTCGATAGCATAAGTAGTTGCTGAAATAAGCAGGTGTGACAGACAGACAGACAGACAGACAGACAGACAGACAGACGAAGTCGCACCATAAGGGTTCCTTTTTTACCATTTTGGTACGGAACCCTAAAAACCAGAGAGTGACAGACAGGGGAGTAAACATAGCGTCGAAAATTGAAACACACTCCGCCTAATCGTCAAAAATGTATTTGACAAGCAGTATTTTTTTTATGGTAGGTACCTAATTGAGCCCCGTGCAGCCGTGTCGACTTTTTTCACCATCGTCAGTCGTCATCGTCTATTCTATAAAGACCGTTTCACGTAAAAATTCTCCTAGAAGTTATGTTGGCTGCCCCGAATCTCAATTTATTTAACGGTGTTGGAAGTTTTCTTTCAGCACCAATTCACTTTCATCACTTTTTAACATCCTAAATATTATTATAAAACATAAATCTACAAAAAACACAAAACGATATGACCTAAATAGGAATGACAAGCAGTGGAGCTAACATAACTTCTAGGGGTATTCTTACGTGGAACAGTCTCTACCGACACGCGCCGCATGATATAGAGAGAACTGCCAATTTGTTTGCGAACGGTCGACGGAGAATCTCACCGTGACATTCTCCCTCAAACGTTCGCAAACAAATGCTGATCTACTGATCGAACCAAAATATTTAACAGAGTAGAGACACTAAATAAGATGTGGTAGAAGGCTAGCTACCACTTCTTCATCAGTGTCGATATACCACTATCCCAGCCTCAGATCATAGAAACAAGGAGATGTGCCAAGACGCTATCAAGCTTGATGCCTGATCTTGAGCAAATTGCTCATATTAAAAACGTACGCGCTGGCGACGAACCGAACACGATCGATGGTATAAATACAGTGTTTTAGTTTAGTGCTAGTGTTGAGTGACGATTAACAGTGTTAGATTGAGGGTGTGCGGAATGTTCAATGCGTAGGAGATCTTTTTATTCACAAGGAGCGCTTAATTATGCACGTAATTGTGTCGAAAAATGTACTAAAAATGGCATCAGTTGTTCCCGTACTAATTTGCTATGATGGCATATCTCCTTGTTTCTATGATCTGAGATCCCAGCCCTACAAATGGTGTTTTAAAACCACTGGTGAAAATCATCAAATTAATTAATAAAAACAAGTTTATTATTGTAACTATACTTACTGTTATCCTTTAAACTATAATTTCTGTCAGCAACATAGAGATGCTAACAAACAATTTCTTCCGCCGATGTGCCACTGACAAGATATTTTAACGTTTTCTTGAATAGGGTTGTCGAAAAATAATAGAGAGAAAATGAAAACGAACTATCATATTGAATTATATTCTTTGGTCTGACTGCCCGTAGTAACATTGTCTCCGATATTAAAGTAGAAATGTTTTTAATAAACGAAATGTGTGTATTTAACTTTTTTTTGTATTAAGTTCACGATAGAAAAATATTAATTTATATACAGTTTTATGTACAAAAAGAAAAAAATATATAATTTATTTAAATATTCTAAAACAAAATTTGTATTTAATTAAACAGCAAAAAATTAAATTTAGTTTTATCTATGACAGAATTTTACAGAAACTAACTGTGTAATGCTCTATTAATAGTGTAGGTAGTGTTGTACCAATCGATAAAAAAGAACTTTGTTAAAATACTTACCATTAAGAATGTTTATAAAAAGAGCTTTATAAAAAATAATATATTCATTAATAAAATGGAGTACCTACCGAGTTAAATAGATTTGAAGTTTTAAATGAAATTTTCCGCGCACAAAACTAACTAGGTAGGTACCTGCCTAAAGTGAGTACAATTGCGTTTTTGACAGCAGCTAACAGCAATGCAGTAATTCGATTTATATTTTTACCTTTTTTTTAATCATTAAAAATATTAGAAAGCTGGTTTGATTTCACAATTATTCAGTTTTGTATCACAATACTTGGTAACAAGCTCGACTCCTTAACCCGCCTGCCTACTTCGTCTTATACAGTGTCCCTGGATAATAAGCACAAATAAAAATGACTGAAAGTCGACCACAATTTATTGACAAAAAAGAAAATAGACAAAAAAATCTAAAAATATTTTGTAAATATCGAAATTGATAAAATCGCACGAAAAATTTAGAGAAACGTGTTTTTTAACTTGATGACTGTTTTAAAGTGTTGTTTTTTATTTGCAACATCAATTCTTAGCTAACATTAAAATGTATTTTTTTAAACGAAATATGCAATAACAATGCAGAGACTTTATTAATTTTAGGGTTCCGTACCGCAAAAGGCAAAACGGAACCCTTATAGGATCACTTTGTTGTCTGCCGTCAGTCACCGGACCATAAGTGAAGCCATCTGCTCATAGATGGCGCCATTGGAATTATACAGTAGCGCCATCTATGATCATATTTCGGAACCCTTAGGGCGCGAGGCATACTCGCACTTGTCCGGTTTTTAAATACAAAAGGTCTTAAGCAGGCAGCAAAAAAAAAAAACAAAAAACAAGTAAATCAATATTGTTTTTGTAGACACATTGTGGCCTAGTTTTAACAATTTAAACATTTTAAACACGAACATCTAAGACCCAGTTAAATAAAGTGAAAAAAAAAATTGATTCGCAAATTAGTTTTCTTTGCAAGCCTTACTTTTCAAGTGATAGTTGACAGTTCGAGTTCATTGACGTTCCTATTCTTATTTTGTTCGCATTGTAGGCGTGATAGGTATATGTATACATCCAAGGTAACTACAGGTCTTTGGCCTACAATACAGCCATCAAGCAATACTGACGCATCATACATTATGTATGCCTGCCGCATCAGATCATATCAGACGACCATGTCTCCATGGAGCAGCGATGCATAACTGATCATTTAATCTAACCGGTTATATTTGCTGGGCCTTTTATCTATACTAATATTATAAAGAGGAAAGATTTTTTTGTTTGTTTGTACCGAATAGGCTCCGAAACTACTGGACCGATTTAAAAATTCTTTCACTAATAGAAAGCTACATTATCACTGAGTAACATAGGCTACTTTTTATCCCGAAAAAATGCACAGTTCCTGTAAGACACGCGGACGAAGTCGCGGGCGAAGTGCTAGTTAATTATATCAATAGAAGATCTACAAAAACCTTGTAACAAAACTTGAGTAATTGATTACTTCGATCAGAAAAAGTTTTGTGAAAGTTTTGGATTGTTTGAAGCAATTGCGCTTGAAAACTTTGATTTAGGCTGACCTGAGGCCCTAGACAAGTTACTTTTCTGTTAGCGTTAGCGTCAAACGCTACGGATAAAATGTATGGAAATGACATTTGTGAGTCACGTGACTTTTCCGCAGGTAATGTCATTGCCATACATTTTGTGATTATCGTTTGGCGTGAACGCTAACAGAAAAGCAACTTGTCTAGGGCCTCTGCCTGCCTTTTCTGTACTCGACACGCCTTGTGATAACACCACGAGAACTGCCAATTTGTTTGCGAACGAGGGAGAATGTCACGGTGAGATTCTAAGCCGAATTAAGCCGCGTTATGAAAATTCGTTCCAAAAAAAAATCTGTCACAGTTTAGTTTCATTATTTTCTCTTAATTTGTTTTTTGATTTCCTAAATTTTTTATACAAATATTTGGTCCTGAAATTACTAGTAATTTAGGTCAGAGATTGGCGATTTCGACACATGAATTTCACATGAGGGTAGATCTCGGATCATAGAAACAAGGGAGATGTGCCAAGGCGCTATCGAGCTTGATGCCTGATTTTGAGCAAATTGCTCATATTAAAAACGTACGCGCTGGCGACGAACCGAACACGATCGATGGTATAAATACAGTGTTTTAGTTTAGTGCTAGTGTTGAGTGACGATTAACAGTGTTAGATTGAGGGTGTGCGGGATGTTTAATGCGTGGGAGATCTTTTTATTCACAAGCAGCGCTTAATTATGCGCGTAATTGTGTCGAAAAATGTACTAAAAGTTGCATCATTTGTTCCGGTACTAATTTGCTATGATGGCATATCTCCTTGTTTCTATGATCTGAGGGGTAGATATTGGCAGGCGGGACACTAGAGCGTTCTATGACGTATAATCCGGTTGACTAGCGCGTTTGACAAGCAGATTAGTTGCATTCTAAAAGCCAAGTGTGTTATTGATACGTATGCGTTAGTTGTAGAATTGTCGTGAAAACTATTATACCTACATCACAATATATTGAGAATTTGACCACTATATCACTACAGTATAAAACAAAGTCGCTTTTGCTGTCTGTCTGTCCCTATGTATGCTTGGATCTTTAAAACTACGCAACGGATTTTGATGCGGTTTTTTTAATAGATAGAGTGATTCAAGAGGAAGATTTATAGCACCCGTGCGAAGCCGGGGCGGGTCGCTAGTTAATAATAAAATCCATTATTTCAGATACTTCCAAAAATCACTTATTCTACACTAATATTGATGTAAGAAAATTTTATTTAACTGATTTCAATTAGACCTGTGACGAAGACCTGAAGCCTCCTCTAACTGGCTCCATTTTAATATTATCTGCCGTCTTTCGACCACTACTAGTTTTACAAGCAAAATTGTGGCTGTACCCCTGTGCCACGTAACTAAATCCATTACCTAACATAAAATTAGGTATTTAGGTTTTAAAAAAAACCTTTTCAAACAAAAGTATCTACCTAAATGAAAAAAAAATAAATAAAAATGTATAATTTTTTTTTTATAATTGACTGACAGCCCTAATTTTTTCGGTAACCCGCCACAGACACCTCTGTCGGTATCGGTGTGTTTACGAAGTCAGTTTTAACTTGTAACGTAAACATTTACGGAGTGAGATACAGGCTGTTTGTTTTTTTTTAGTTTTAGTTTCCAAGAGTTCGTTAATTATTTTTGAATGCCTTTTTTATTTGTTTATAATTTGATTTATGCATGGTCTATCGAGAAGGGAAGGTAAATTAATGACTGGAAAATACTCTGCTAATCTATATTAATACAGATTACCATTAAACTCGATGTCAAATGATAACAAATTAACAATCTAAACTAATATTATGAAGCTGAAGAGTTTGTTTGTTTGTTTGAACGCGCTAATCTCTGGAACTACCAGTCGCATGCGAAAAAACTTTTTGAATATAATAGCTAGATTCATGAGGAATAGTACAGACTATTTAACATCACGCTACGACCCTTAGGAGCCGAGCAACGGCGGTGAAAACGCGGGGAACAGCTAGTTGTTAATAGCGAGCGATAGTACCAAATGTTGGCCCTCGACCAATATCTTATCTAAATATCTACTCTGCATTTTATCCCAATACCTTTGTGAGACCGATATTATTGCCAGACCAAAAAAAACACCACCGACACATCAGGCCGATCGTACTTTAACAGAAATCGAAGTCTGACGGCTCAAATACACCAAATCCGTCATCGTACGAACTTTGCTCGTACGATGACGGACGAACTCGGACGATTGAATCAAACACTTGTAAATTGTAGAGAGCGCGTACACCAACACGACCGATTTTCTCCGATTTTGTCGGCCGATAGCGGACGTGTTGGTGTACGCGCTCTCTATGATTTACAAGTGTTTGATTCAATCGTCCGAGTTCGGCCGTCGTCGTACGAGCAAAGTTCGTACGATGGATTTGGTGTATTTGAGCCGTATGACTAGCTCGGCAGCTCGAAAGGTGTTACATTTTCCGTACCGCTAAAAACCACACCCTGTAACTGTATACAGGGGTGTTACTTCCCAGACATGTGCGCTGACCGTGGCAGTGGGGCAGGTCTCGGCGTAAACATACCACAGTTGAGACTAAACAGACTACCTACCCACAGTACCTATAGTTATACCTGCTTCCTCTGTAGGACACGGTCAAAGTCACGGTATTTTATTTATTTACTAGCTTTTCCCCCCGTTGCTCGGCCCCTCAGGGTCGTAGCGTGATGTTAAATAACCTATACTATTCCTCAGGAATCTGGCTACCATATACAAAAAGAATTTTTCGAATCCGACTCGTAGTTCCAGAGATTAGCGCGTTCAAAGAAACAAACTCTTCAGCTTTATGATCCTACTTCCTACAAATATTAGGTCTTTACCTATGAAATTGCCGTTCTGCAGTACTGGCCATTTCAAATCAAAATAATTTTTGTTTGGCTAAGAATTCTAATTTCAAATTAATTTTATTTTAAAAACATGGTTTTTTTTTTCCAAAAGTAGTCATTTGTTTATTGATTAGTGTTACATTTTCATCGCATTTCAATCTTTTTCGTCATCATGGATACGTTAAAAATTCGAGTAATTATGGAATACGAGTACCGTCGTGGCAGCAACGCGCACAAGCGGCACGCAACATCAACGACGTTTACGGAGCTAACACTACAAACCAACGCACCACCTGTTATTGGTTTGCTCGCTTCCGTTCTGGAAATTTCGACCTGAAAAATGAACCTCGCGGTCGTCCGAAGACTTTGGTTGACAATGACGAATTAAAGGTGATTGTGGAAGCTGATCATACACAATCTACGGCTGAATTAGCAGCAGCTTTCGACGTTAGCGTCAAAACAATATTGGTCCATTTGCGTCAAATTGGCAAGGTAAAAAAGCTTGACAAATGGGTGCCCCACGAACTCAATGATCGCCAGCGCGAAGTACGCGTCGAGACGTGCCTTGCACTGCTCAACAGACACACAAATGAAGGAATTTTGAACCACATTGTTACCTGCGAAGAGAAATGGATTCTGTTTGATAACCGCAAGCGCTCAGCAAGTTGGTTGGATCCTGCTTCAGCACCTAAACAATGCCCTAAACGAAAACTTACCCCTAGAAAAGTGATGGTCACTGTTTGGTGGTCTAGCGGCGGTGTGATTCATCACAGCTTCTTACCAAACGGGGTGAGCATTACTGCAGATGTGTACTGTGAAGAACTGAACACAATGATGAAGAAGCTGGCACATCTCCAACCAGCATTGGTCAATCGCTCGTCTCCACTGCTCCTGCACGACAACGCGCGACCTGATACTGCACAGCAGACGGTCTCCAAGTTGCAAGAACTGGGGTTGGAAGCTCTCCGTCATCCGCCCTACTCACCAGACCTTGCGCCTACAGACTACTACTTTTTCCAGAATTTGGATAACTTCTTGGCGGGAAAAAAATTCAATACCCGAGAGGCAGTACAAAATGCCTTTGAAGCTTTTGTTGCCTCCCGTCCAGCTGATTTCCTTAAGAAGGGCATCAATAAACTGCCACTGCATTGGCAAAGATGCATTGATTGCATGGGTGATTACTTCGATTAATACAAATAAAAAATACATGAAAAAAATTAGTTTAAATTTTTTCATACAAAACGGCAATTTCATAGGTAAAGACCTATTATTTTAAACGCGAAAATTTGTGAGGATATAATGTATGGATGTTTGTTACTCCCTCACGCAAAAACTACTGAACGGATTTTGATGAAACTTTACAGTAATATAGCTTATTCAACAGAATAACACATAGGCTACTTTTTATCTGAAAAACGCGGGCGAAGCCGCGGGCGGATGCTAGTATTAATATAGATTAGACATTGTGCTCTAAAAAATTCGACGACACAAAGTTTCCACAATTAAGTCTCCAAAAAAAGTTAATAAGTAATGGCACACGTAATTGAGCTAGACATCTGACCATTGGCACGTACTGAGTCACCGTTATGTCACGTACGAGATGACGGGCTGCTGTGACTCATCTGTTTTTTTTTGAGGATGGGAAATCATCAAATGACCCCTCCCGCTCTAGGGTGGAGCGGAAGGGAGTGTCAGACTCTTACTGACTAAAACCCACCCGTGTTCCTTCCTTTGCCCTTTATGTTCCGGGTCAGCGGTATCCCTTTCGGACAATACCGCTTTCCCGGCAGGCTTGGGCCCTAGTGGGCCCCCTCTTCGATGCTGATATCTCTTTGAGGCGCGCGTGGAACACGTACGCGCCGTTCGGCACGGGCCTGGTCCTGATCGGACGGTGAGCTACCCATTACTCACCGCCCGCAGGCCCGTGACTCATCTGTGTTATGTACCAATTATGACGATTGATCCGCGAGGTGATATCGTCGGTTTATGGGACGGCCATACCATTAGCCTGTGTGCTATGGCAGGGCAAAGCCTCCTTCTCATTGTAAGGGGCATTGATGCCAATTCTGTTGTTTACAAACTAAACTAATTTAGTCATAATATTATGTCTCTTTCTAATAAAACACATGAGAAAGGGATAGAAGATATTTAATCCTGTTAAAGTAGTCCACTTGAATAGTTTTAATGTCAATTTAGTCGTAATCGCAATAGGTCACGATCACGACTATTTTCCCGTAAATGACAAGGGCGTAGACTGACAGTTCTAAATATTTTCTCTCCTTTTTCAATGATATTTGTAAGAAAGAGATAGTGTGATTAAAATTAGTTTAGTGCGATGTTCAATGGAATCAGCACCATTGTCGATTTATGGGACGGTCATACCCTGAGCCTGTGTGTGCTATGGCAGGGCAAAGCCCCCTTTTCATTGTAAAGGACATTCACTTTTAAATAATTGCAAGTAATGAACATTTTGACCGCCATCTCGGCGATGATGCGGTCTACGATGGAGCACGCTTGCCTAGAAGAAACCGATTCACTCGCGACTTGAACACACCCAGATTTAACTATCGGGGAACACCCACTTCGTGATAAACCTCACGGCGAGATTCTCCCTCCAGCGATGCCAAACAAATTGGAGGAAGCCGTGACACGC
The DNA here is from genome assembly GCA_948465475.1 of Thalpophila matura. Lineage (NCBI taxonomy): Eukaryota > Metazoa > Arthropoda > Insecta > Lepidoptera > Noctuidae > Thalpophila > Thalpophila matura. The sequence continues at coordinate 8,389,292 of OX419205.1, read as the reverse complement.
GCGCGCGTTGCCGGCAATTGAAGTGAGAATGTTCGCAAACAATTGAAGTGAGAATGTTCGCAAACAATTGAAGTGAGAATGTTCACAAACAATTGAAGTGAGAATGTTCGCAAACAATTGAAGTGAGAATGTTCGCAAACAATTGAAGTGAGAATGTTCGCAAACAATTGAAGTGAGAATGTTCGCAAACAAATTGGCAGTTCTCGCGGTGATATCACGCGGCGTGTCGGTACAGAATAGATTTAGCTGCACCCTCAGACAGATCGGTTTCCCCATCTGTACATACCCCTATCATGAGTTTTTTTGACGTATAGTTTCGTTAACGTAAGCATATTTTGAATTAAAAATACAGCAATCCTGGAACATTTTGATAAAATTTTTTACAGAGAAATTGATTAAGTATTTAATTTATATAAATATTGTGTAACAAACGTGTATTTTCAATTCAAAATATGCTTACGATAACGATAAGACACGTCAAAAAAACTCATGATACAGGTACAGGTTTCTATTAAGTGATTTATGTGTCATCCCACTAGATGGCGCTGTGACTCAACCACTGAATCACGTAGTACAGTAATTACAGTTTATATCGACCGTCGATAAAACTGCTCCACCAATGAGTTTTTATTGAATTGCATTGTAAGGTTTTAAAAGTTTAAATGCCTTTGTGAAGTATGGTTTAAAAGGAACAAAGGGATTTTTAGAAACGAAACGCAATAAAACATTTTGATGGTTTAGTGGTCACAAACTGACTGCTGGGTCCTGGGTTCGATACTGAGGTCGGGCAGTGCTATTGAGTTTTTAGGGTTCCGCATCTCAAAAGAAAAACGAAATCCTTATAGAATCACTTTGTTGCCCGTCTGGCCGAAGACCTATAACGGGTGGAGCCTACTGCTCATAGATGGCGCCACTAGAAGTATGCAATAGCGTCATCTGTGGTCAAGATATACCTAATATAATTTTACTATGATGTAATAGCGACATCTTGCTCATAGATGGCGCTATTGCATATTTCGAAACCCTCAGGGCTCGAGTCTTACTCGCACTTGTCCGGTTTTTTATATTAAGAAACTCAGTGGTAGCTCTGAAGTCTTGATTTGTACTCAATCAGTGGTAAGTGGTAACAGGCTTGCCACCTGAGTGGGCGGATCACGAACAATTTTGACGTACGGTATCGTAAATGTAAGCATATTTTTAATCGACTTCAAAAAAGGAGGAGGTGAAGGAGGGTTCCTAGTTTCACTACGGAACACTATAAAATAAAAAAAATCAGGTAAGTACACCATTTATTTCCAAAGCCAGTTAAAGCCAGTTTGTCTGCATTAAGCCTTCGATCGAAACAAAGGTGCAATCGGATGAGTCAGCAATGCAGATTGCAATAGCGGCGAGTCACGGAATTGACTCACTGGTGAACAATTACGTTATTTGGACATTAGGTAGCACTGCAGTTTTATTACAACACTCATTACTGCGCCACTGCTCGAGTAGGGTTACGAGATGACAGGAATTTTCCTGACATGTCAGGAATTTTGGCCCTCTGTCAGAGAAAAACTTTATCAGGAATTAGATATTGTAAGAGGAAAACATAAGGAATAAAAAAATATACTTGTTTAAATCATTCAGGTAACAAAAAATAAAATCCAAAATTCATACAAAATGTCAGAAAATTTCCTGAAAAGTCAGGCATATTGTCAGGAAACATTAATTATTTGATCTGGTAACCAATTACATTCGTGTATTGGGATAGAAAAAAATAAATACAATACGCGGAAGTAAATATTACACATCGAGCTTTAGAAAGATAATGGCTATATGTAGAGCGTCATCTCTGTCGCACGAAGCACTAACAGTCCGGTATCTTATAAACAAGTCAGCGACTAAACGTCACATAGCCGAAGCTAGCCGATTATCTCTTTCTCTAACTCGGTGTGTAATATTTACTGCCGGGTATTGCACAAATCGACCAATCACAATGCTTTAGAAGACTTAGAAACTGACAGCCTTCCTCATTTCATCAAACATCAAAGAACATAACAAACCTTTTTCTCCTTCATATAAAACATAGAACCCCCCGAAACTCTTGAATTCCATCAATATCCTCCATACATCACCCTTTATTTCATACCCTCTAAGTGACGTAAGAAATGTGACGTCATTTCCCATCTGCGACGGATGTGACGTTTCTACGTGTTATCTGCGCGAAGTATAAAACGTATATACCTATATGTTGATAAAAATATGGGAGGTATTATTTATGCCTAGTATTGGCGCTCTCACCCTACGCTTTTTGTGACAAAGGTGCGATCTATTGATTTGATATCCATATCGAATATTCTTTTGGGTTCCGTACCTAATAATAAAAACTATTTTTAAAACTGCCAATAGCCTAACAGAGCAAGAGGTCATGAGTTTGATTTGCACCCGTTGCACTATTGAGGTGAACCCACTCCTATTAATAGCACAAGGTATTAGAATACATTGTGAATATATTATACAGATCTCCCACACATAAAAAATCTTAAGCCTGCAATACATGTTGGCCGAGCTTAGACCAACGCGAGCCTAGACAAATTGACACAAGGCAAGCGCTACTGTCTACACGTTCGGCAAGTTTGACGTCAACCGCATAATAGCGCGCGGACAAACATGTGAACACTATTGTACGAGCGCGCGCGAGCGCCTTTGATTTGCGCAGAAAAACCGACACCGCTCCGAAGTGAAACAAGTGATCGCGAGCGACTGCAAGTTGTGGCAAGCTACGTCAAATGAGGTCTATACACATTGGCGCTTGTATTACTCAACCAACTAGGCAAGTGACACCGAGCGATAGCAAGGCAAGGCAAATATACCGTCTACATGTTGGAATTGGCCTTCTCTCAACAACGCTCGGCCAACATGTATTGCAGGCTTTACACTGTTACACTTACACTAAACTAAAACATTGATATAATACAGTGTTCCGCAAAGCGTGTGCCGCGGCACACTGGTGTGCCGTGGTCATTAGTTGGTGTGCCTCGGAAAAATAAGGTTACCTCTTAAAGTTAAATTCACCATGCGCTTTTATTTCATCGCTTATTGTTATGTTGTAATAAGTATCTGCTTTTTCATTTAAGGTGTACCTCCAAAATTTTCCGATTTCCTAGGTGTGCCTTAAACACAAAAAGTTTGCGGAACACTGATATAATAAATCATCGTTAGCGTTCGGTCGTCGGCAACATGTGTACATTGATCATGCCAAAGACTCAAGCTCAATAGCGCCTTTGGACATCTCCCTTGTATCTATGATCTGCCTGTCTGTTCTTAGGCCCTAGACAAGTTGCTTTTCTGTTAGCGTTCACGCCAAACGATAAGCAAAAAATTGATGGCAATGACATTACCTGCGTATTAGAGATTAATTATCACTTGCTTTAACGGTGAAGGAAAACATCGTGAGGAAACCGGCATGTCCTAGAACCAAAAATTCGAAGACATGTGACGTCCACCAACCCGCACTGGGCCCGCGTGGTGGACTACGGCTCACTCCCTCTCACAGAGGAGGCCTGTGTCCCAGCAGTGGGAACATTATAGGCCGATTATGCGATTATGACATTACCTGCGGAAAAGTCACGTGACTCACAAATGTCACTTCCATACATTTTATCCGTAGCGTTTGGCGCTAACGCTAACAGAAAAGCAACTTGTCTAGGGCCTCTGTACCGACATCGATACGCGCATGATATCACCCCGAGAACTGCCAATTTGCTTGCGAACGTTCGAGGGAGAATGTCACGGTGAGATTCTATCTCGAAATTTCGCAAACAAATTAGCAATTCTCGGATTCTACAGAATAGACAGGCTGAGAAACTTACATAATAAACCGTCGTCTTTCTTTTTCGCGGAACCCTAAAAAGATCAAGTTTCTTTCAAAGTAAGGCAACGGAAAGTAAGTATTTGTTTTTTTTATCCTAAAATTAGCGTAGAAGCTTCCAGAAGTTTTTAAAGGCGAAACAAATGGAAATTGTAGACTTATTGCCTGTGAAAGACTACGTTTTCCGTAAAGTTTAATGTATTCGCGTTTGTTTCCATTGTACGATACGGCACGTTTTTTTCTGTTATTCTAGTGGACTTCTTGAAACTTACTTATGCTTTTAAATATAACGTGTCGACTTTTTATTGCAATTTTGAATTTCGGAAAGTGCTGTGACAGGTCATGTTAATGGCTTTTGATCATAGGTTTTTCCAAAGATTACAATACAATACAATACAATACTCTTTATTGTACACAACATAAACAAGAAACATTAATATAAAATAGAAATGTACAATGGGCGGTCTTATCGCACTAGGCGATTTCTTCCAGACAACCTTTGGATGGACATGATTAGCAAGAAAAAAAGAAAGGGGTAGTTCTCAGTGTAACAATAAACATGGAGACATTAAATTAAGTGCTAAATAAACCTAAAACAAATAAATAAATATTACAATAAAAATATTTTATATGATATAATTATAATATACACATATACCTAACATGTATGTAACATGTATTTTCTGTTTATGTATGTAACATAAACAGAAAATAAATATATATCAATATATAAAAAGATGAAGATGAAGAGAAACAATCAGCTATAAGGATAAATAGTGATCCTTGACAAGTCTTTTGAAAGTTGCCAAGGATTGTGCACGTCTAGCTGTAACTGGCAAAGCATTCCATAGCCGAGCAGCCTGGACTGTGAAGGATTTACCAAAGAAGTTGGTAGAATGCATTGGCATTTTTAACGTCAGATTCTCTGATGACCTTAATGATCTCGAATGTGTGTCATGAAGGAACTCGAAACGTTCTTTAAGATAGGAGGGAGTGGAAGGATTGTACAAGATATTGTATAGAAGGTGAAGAATATGTGTATTCCGGCGATAGCGTATTGGAAGCCACTTGAGCTTAGTACGAAATTCAGACACATGATCATATTTGCGTAGACCAAATATAAATCGTATACAGAAATTTTGAAGACGCTCAAGCTTATCAAGTTGGTCCTCGGTGAGATCAAGATAGCTGGTGTCGGCATAGTCAAGGATAGGTAGAAGAAGGGATTGTGCAAGCGCAGTTTTGGTGCCAATTGGCAGAAAGTTGCGTAGTCTCCTCAGAGACCCTGCGGAAGCGAACATTTTACGACTGATTTCCTTTATTTGTGGTTCCCAGGATAGAGTTTTATCAATAAATATCCCCAGATTTTTAACTTTATCACTAACGGGGACCGTAGTGCCATCGAAGACAACCGGTGGAAGTTGTAACCAGTCGACTTTTGAAATCATCCTGGGACTGCCGACCACAATGACCTGGGTCTTTGAAGGATTGACCTTAAGTCCATACGCATTGCTCCATTCGTGTATCAGGTCCAGGTCATGATTAATTGTGTTAACTGCTTCCGACAACTTACCTGGTTCAGCTTTGGAATATATTTGGAGATCATCTGCATAAAGATGGTAGGATGAAAGAAGTCGGTTAGAGATAGTATTGATAAATATTGCGAAGAGTAAAGGAGATAAAACGCCGCCCTGAGGCACGCCGGCAGTGGTATTGCACCAGGAAGAAAAACTTTCTTCTATGCGAACACGCTGCCGACGGCCAAACAGGTAACTACGAAACCAATCAATCGCTGTTGGAGATATGTTAAGAGAGCGCAGTATTCCAAGCAGGATGTCAAAATCTACGGTGTTAAAGGCGTTGCTGAAATCAAGGAGCGAGAGAATCGTTAGATTTCCATCCTGCATGGCTGACCTGATGTCGTCCGTAATATTGATCAAGGCTGTAACGGTACTGTGACCAGGACGGAAGCCGGACTGTAAGGGATTGAGGAGATTGTTTTTATATAGAAAGGAGTTAAGCTGCTGATACGTCAATCGTTCGAGTACCTTAGACAGGAATGGCAAAATGGAAATGGGACGATATTCAGAAAAGGATGAAGGATTCGTCTTTTTCGGTAGGGGAATAATTTGGGCTTCTTTCCAAGTAGTTGGAAAACAGCCCCTAGAAACAGAGGAATTGAGGATGTGACAGATGACTGGAAGAACATTATCTAGGATGGGAAGGATCATATTACGGCTGACACAGTCGCTACCAACAGCGTTGGAAGTGATAGCCAAAATACTCTTCTCAACATCACAAGCAGTGAATTGATTAAAGACAAATGCTGAATGTTTAGGGGTTGGAAGACATGAAAGATATTGTAAAGTATTTGCTTTTGTAGTCCTATCACAGTTGGACGAAGAAGAGAAGTGTCGGTTGAGTAAATCAATGTTTAAATCTTTGGGTATGGAATCTTGACGAGATTTTCCAACCCCCAATGTTCTTAGAAATTTCCAAACTTTAGCCGGGTCTCCGTTTTCGACAGAGCTATGAATATGTCGGCGTTGTGCATTCCTACACACCTTATTGCAGTGATTCCGTATAGAAACATATTTTTCTAAATTAAAAGCAGAAGGACGACATTTGTACCTGCTTTTTGCCGCTGCTTTTTTAGACATAATTTCTTTTATATCCTTCGTTAACCAGGGTGCCGGAAGATGTTTTACTTTTATTTTGCGAATCGGAGCATGCACGTCATATAAGCGGACAAGGCTCAAAGTGAAAATGTTGACTTGGTCGTCTACCGACTCCGAAGCCAGTAATGGACCCCAGTCAATGCCGGCGGCATCCCCACGAAGATTGTCAAGGTTCATGCCACCAAAACTACGTTGCAGAAGAACCTTTGACTTTGCTTTAGGAGGACGAATTTTGTATGAGAGAAAAATTAGGTCATGATATGAAAACTCATCGGCTGAGCACTGACCGTGCTTAGCGACATGATCAGGAGATGAGACAATTATAAGATCAAGTAATGAGGGGACAGAGTTGGGAAAATTATGTGTGGCGTTAAGAGGGAGAATCGTTAAGTTCTTAGATTCTACAGCAGAATAAAGAGAAGAGGTACGGGAATCATTTTTGAGAAGGCAAGTATTAAAATCGCCCATAATAATAGTATGACTGTAAGATGGTGTGAGATTTTCCAGAATAGTTTCCAGAGAAGAGAAAAAATCTATGCGTAAAGAGGGACAATAATAAGCGCCAAGTAATACTTTCGTGTGCTGGAGTTCAATTTCCAAGAAAAGATGCTCGCCAGCATTAGCTGGCGGTGGCTGTGTTGACATACTAACAATGGAAAAGGGAATATGAGTGCGTAGATATATGGCAACACCGCCACCACCGCCAACCGCGCGATCATTCCTAACAAGAATGAATCCAGGCAACGAATAGGAGGTGGAAGGGAGACATGGTTTAAGCCATGACTCAGAAACAAGAATAGCATGGATATTCTTACAGTCAAAGTTAACCAGCATATCGGGGAAATGAGCCGGAATACTCTGGGCATTTATATGAACAACATTGAAATTCTTAGGTACATCAGAGAACTGAGAATGAAGTGTGTCAGCCAGAGAAGGAACACTCACAAAGCTGTCATTATCACTATCAGCTGAAAAAAAAGATTCGGTATCATCAGACATCTTTAAATTATTATATCTATGTTAAAAATATATAACGGTACAATAAAATATAATATATTATGAACTAAATAAAGCAAAAAATAAATAAATATATATATATATATAATACGGTTACCTAAAATTAATGTTCCAAAAGTATAAATAAATACACTAAAGGTCCACCTGCCAGTTGAGCGCATACAAGAAGAAACATATAAATTTAATTTAAATTAATTTAAAACAATTACACAACAACAAAAATTATCAGTCCGGGTAATACATTTTATGTATAAAAGAAACAAATTACAAGGAAAAGATTTAAAAGTAGTGAACATCAAATGTCTTGTCATGTCATGCATATTATTGACGTAATTATAGGGAAGTAAAACGGAACGCAGCGATAGAAAAAGTTGACTGAAAAAGGTAAATAGACATTGACAATGACAGACATCTGACATTGTACAATGGAAAAATGAAAATTTATTTAAATGTGCGGTGTTTTAGAAAACTCTTTAACAGTCACTAATACCTAGTAATAATTTAGCTGTAAATTCATTAACAACATTGCAAAAGTGTGGGTGACATTACAAGAAAAAAAAAGAACTTCACATTTCACAATAACGGACACAATGAAAAGTGTTTAAAAAAGATGCAGTTACTTTTTCATAGCCGCAGCGCGCTTAGGTCTGGATGTCACCACCTTTACGCAGTCTGCTGGGGATGGAGAGTCCTCCTGCGGCTCCTGCTCAATATTATTGATTTCGCGGAGGGAGCTTACCCGATGCCGCGATCCATCCGCACCAAGAACAAAAATGTGGCCCTCCCTAGTCCAACACTTGCTGACGCCAAACTTTTGACGAGCGGCCATAAATGTGTTGTGCCGTGACTTCGTAAGGAACTCCGAGACTGTTATCCCAGAGCCCTTAAACTTTGTCTTGGTGAACCAGATTGTGTCACGTACCACCACGCTCTGAAGTTTGAGCACAATCGGCCTGGGATCATTTTCTGCCCCTTCACGCCCCATACGGTGACACCGCTTGATGTCACTCACCTTAAAATCGGCCATCTGAAGACGCTCCTGGACAACTTTTGCCACAACCTCATCTGTCTCCTCCTTCTTCTTCTCTGGGACACCATGAAGAAGGAGCATCTTACGCCGACCTCGCATCTCAAGGCGGTCAACATCCTGGGCGAGCATCTCAACCTGTTTTTGGAGGCTTCCCAGTGCCTGAAGCGTGAAATCCTTGAACGCTGCAAAATCAGAAGCGAGGTTCACTGTGCTGGATGGAGCGTTGGGGGCCTTCTTAAGCTCTGCTTCGAAGTCGGCCATCCTCTTCTGGAACATCTCCATGACATTGGACAGTGTGTCTTTCATTGCCTCCATATTGTGTTGCTGCTGTTGTACTTGTGAGTGGATTTAAAAATGTAGCACTTGACTGGCAGGTAGGGTAAGTCAGTTGTTGATTTTTATCATGACATAATTGTATTTATATTGGTTTTAATATTTATATATTTTATAGTTGTATTTATATAGTTTAAATATTAAATTAAATTTTAATTTTGGGAGTGCAAAAAAAAGCAGCTACACTTTACAACTACCCTCAAAATTCCATTCCAAAGATTTAATGCGTAGATGCGCCCTACCGTGTCAAAATATGGTCACGTTTCCAATGTCGATTTCAATGACATCTGAAGTATCAAATATAGTATTGTCTCGCTCACTCATACCGAATATTGCACACTATCGTTCTCCGTCTAATTTGTGAACTCACACGTCTCATTAAGGACACATTTTCGCGCGATGTAAGTTGGTACGGTGAGGACACATCTACGATTTAAATCTTTGGGTTTTTGCTGTTACGGACAACGGATTTCAAAAGAATTTTTGCTGTTACGGACTCTTGTCTCCATCATAGCATCTTTAACCATGTTATCAAGCCCAAGAAGTATTTTTTGGTGAAAGTATATCCAGCTTGTCGATTATGCATGCGAGCAATGTTTGGATCCACCTTTACCTTATTTTGATTTCCATCCGTCAAAATACCGTATCGTCATAGCAATGGAGCCGGCACGCTACGTGCAGTCTCGCGATCATTACAGAGGGCGCCACTTGTTCATGTCCACCTCACTAAATACGACGCCAGTGACGGAACTAAGTAATGGATGGACGAACATTTGACTAAACTAAGTTGAAAACAGCAGAGAGATAAAGAACTGTACCTTAAAACTGTTATGGCTAAGTCGATTTTTGAATAAATATCGTCACACTAAAGCAGGCAAGAGCGTTAGGGTAATCTGAAGCAGCCTGGAATACCTCCACGTCCTCCACCTTACAGAATAGCACAGCTAAATAAAGCTGCTCTTCGGAGTTGTGTTCCTGTGGATGTGGAGTGGATGCGCTGTGTTGACAGCGGAGGACCTGCTTGTCTCTTAAGGTGACTACAGGACCTAAACGCAAATTTTATAAGGCCTTAGAATATATGATCCACTGCAGAGAAAAGTATCAGAAAAATATATTATTTTCTTCAGGATATATGCTAGTTAAGTACTGTGCTGAAAACACGATTCCATTATTTTCGCTCGACAGAAAAAAATCACGATGATACCTCTAAAAACTTCTTTTAACGAATAAAAACCATAATAATTATATTATTGTCCACTACCGTATTGCAATACGGTAGTGTCCTACTATTAAAAAAGTACAAATAAATTATTTTATTTCAAAGAAGGAATAGGCACAACAAAAAAGTAAAAGTAAAAATAATAATTTATCACAAAATGGAAAACATAGACGCTTTTAAAGTTTTTGGAGGGAGTATCGCTCCGTATTTGTCGCGCGAAGCGGACGTAGGTGGTGTTACGTCACTAGTACGTAGTGCCGTCCGTGTCTAGCAAACCATTTTAAAACGCTTATAACTTTGACAATTTTGTAGATGTTTCATCGGTTTTTTTGGTGTTAATACTCTTTTTTCAAATAGTTTACAGATTAACAATAAAAAAAAAGTAGTTAACATCCCTTATCTATTCCTTATTAGATGATAAATACTAGATGCTCTTGGATCTAATCCTGTTTCTCTGTTGTGAGGGTAAGTTAGTCAACACGACTGAACGCTTGTCCAAAGTTATGGCGACAGGTTTAGCTATGTAAATTGGACAGTAGACATAATGTAATTAATATAGAAGACCCACTCGATCTAACTTGCGAATTGTTAAATAAAGATGCGTACAAACGACTTGACACCTGTAGATCGGATCCGGGCGAGTCTCTACAGCCGGCCTAGCATGACCACGTTAGAAACGGGTTTTGTCTACAGAAGAATAGACAAAGTGACAGATTTCTACCGTTTCATGCGAAAAGAAATGTCTTCTACTACAACATTCTGATAAACCAAGCACGGGTCGCCGCGTGCTCGGGCAGAAGAGATAACGATTTGATAGAAATAACTTGTCTATTCTTTGGTAGAATAAGATAGAATTGGTCATGCTAAGCGTGCAGATATTATAGTAGTAGCCGAATTTACCTTGTGACGAAGTGATTTCATTATTGAATGCTCAATCTTTCGTCACTGGCCACTTCATGCTTCCAAATTCAATTTAAATTTAGAACGTTGCACTGATTCATGCATTTATTTTGATGTTTTTCTGCATTTTTTTTCGTTATCCAAAGCTAGGTCGTAGTCTCGTAGACCGTTGTCTAGTCGCATTGTATAATTTACAAATCAAGTGCTGAATATTATGATCAGATCTCATGTTGAAATGTAACTTTGATATTCTTCTATAAAACCATAAAGCGTTTTTACCTCAGATCATAGAAACAAGGAGATGTGCCAAGGCGCTATCGAGCTTGATGCCTGATCTTGAGCAAATTGCTCATATTATAAACGTACGCGCTGGTGACGAACCGAACACGATCGATGGTATAAATACAGTGTTTTAGTTTAGTGCTAGTGTTGAGTGACGATTAACAGTGTTAGATTGAGGGTGTGCGGAATGTTCAATGCGTGGGAGATCTTTTTATTCACAAGGAGCGCTTAATTATGCGCGTAATTGTGTCGAAAAATGTACTAAAAGTGGCATCAGTTGTTCCCGTACTCATTTGCTATGATGGCATATCTCCTTGTTTCTATGATCTGAGGTTTTTACTTTTGGAGCAGTGTAAAAGTGACTAATCCGAACTTCCTAACTAATACATATTATAAATGCGAAAGTAATTTTATTTGTTTATTACCTTTTCACGCCTAAACCACTGAACAGGGGTACAGAAAAGGACATAGCGTACCTTTGATCCAGAAAAAAAGTACTGTTCTCGAGGGAAAGAACAATTACAATCAGGCGCGGTCCCAGGGGGGGGGGTCATGGGGGACATGACCCCCCTAAAATCGTACGAAAATGCGCCAAACACGGTAATTCACGGTATAGAACGTCGGCATTAATCGGTATGACCCCCCCTAAAGCCTTCAGCTGCGGTATGACCCCCCCCAAAATCGTCGGCCGCGACCGCGCCTGATTACAATATAGGTACATCTACTTCAGAAGAAGTTTTAAAAATTATGCCTAAGCATTTATGCCAAATGAATATTATGCGTAACGATAATTAGGATAGTGTAAATGTCAAGATAAATAATGCTTATCAATAGTGAACCTTCTGAACATCACTGTACAGTATAATTTGTCATACTAATGTAATCGCAGATGGGAAACTCGATTTGTTATGGCGACAGTGCCAACACAACAACATAATTGTTCTACAGTCCACATAATGTTGAAGCTTGTGGGAGAGATTAGTGGTTATTGACTGATTCGGTTGAAACTTAGGTCATATAAACAAGGGAGATGTGCCAAGGCGCTATTTAGCTCGATCCTTTCGCTTAAGGGGGCGTCCATTAATTACGTGAGGCGATTTTGGCGATTTTTCGAAAGAAAAATAATAGGGATAGGGTACTGGGACGTAAGCATAACCAAAAAGATTTTTTTTTAATTTTTGTGTTTGTGCGCGCATCGCGCAAAAAGTACTGAACGAATTTGATGTGGTTTTCACAGTTCGATAAATTATAAATTGGTGTTTAACTTAAAATCTAAACCAGGTTTTATCTAATTCCGGTGGGATAAACCAGAGATACAGCTTGACCTCTTAGTAGTACTAGCCACTCTACACTACGGAGGTCATTTAAACTGGCCAATCATTGTAGTCCACGCGGACGGAGTCGCGGGCAAAACTATTGTAGTATAATATAAATCCGTCGATCGTCTTTGTCAAATCCTGTGCATATTCTGAAACTACATAATAAAAATACACGTAGTTTCAGAATTATAATAAGAAACATATTGAATTGAATTACAATTCAATTCAATATGTATAAGAATTGGGCGTGCATTCAATAAACTTCATGTAGTACATAAAATCAACCACCAGTTAAACTGAGCGGTTCTTATCGTTTGACTGGAGCGTGACAAACGGTTAAATTGGCACTATTTGAAGTCGCCGATAAACCCTGCTGGTAGGATTTTCATCAGCGACATTGTTAGGCGATAGTGATGTGATTAATATCTATAGTGTCAAGTCAAATTCAAATAATTTGACTTGAAACTATCATTCAGCCATTCAGTCATTCCAGCCCGGAATCTTTTACTTTCGATGTCATGTCATGTTAATTTTGGCATTTCCTCAATTCCTGCCAAATGTATGGACGATGAACCACTGTAGGACTTAAAACACTGCCCTTATCCAGTTTGAGATATTTTTATACCACATAAAGATCGGTTCAGCCATTTACCCCCTTAAATACTTATAGACAATGATTGAATTGAACAGCTCTTATGTCAATTGTCATCTCTATTCATTGTCATACAACTGAAAAGGATAGTAATTGTATATTTAATCAGTGGTTAAAGTTAAGAGGCGTCTATAAGTAAGGAGTGAATTGTGAAAAACGACAAACAGAGACGAAGTTACTTGCATTTATAATAGGTATTAGCAAACCGAACCGCGGGTCAAGCTAGTCTTCAAATATTAAAACCAAATAAACATAAATCTGAAGCCATCTTCCGCGTTTAAAATAATGTTGTAAGTGGGACATAAAATCGATTCTCTTCGTGCAACAATGGTGGCTGAGTTTCGCATAATTCGGTAATCACTGTGACGGTTAGACTGTTGCTTCTGACATTAGTGATCTTGAAGTTTTACGTAAGGTTTGGAAAAATCACATTAATAATATTATAAACACTAGACTTTTGCCCGCGACTCCGTCCGCGACCAGTTTAAATGACCTCCGTAGTGTAGAGTGGCTAGTACTACCAATAGGTCAAGCTGTATCTCTAGTTTATCCCACCGTTAATATTTAACTTAGATACAGCACAAACATTTCGATGTTTTGATAATGTCTCCATATTCGATTGCTCCCGTACACAGTAGAGACGGGTCTCTAATCTCTAGTTCATTCATACTATAAAACAAAACTTTTATCAATCACTAGCACTTTCCCGCGACTTCGTCCGCGTTGTCCACAGGAACTGCATTTTTTCGGGATAAAAAGTAGTCTAGCACTCAGGGATAATGTAGCTTTCTATTCGTAAAAGAATTTACAGAATCGGATCAGTAGAAACTTACAAACTTCACCTCTTTATAATATTAGTAGAGTACAGATAAAAACTTTTATCGATAACTGTTACCATTATGAACTCTTCCCATCACTACGAAATTCCTCGCGGAACGTAACTTGATTTTCACAATTCCAACTCTCTCGAACTAGTTCTTAGTAAGTTCTATAATTAATATAACACTTATTTAAGTGTAGCGGAAGTTTAATGCTTCTATAATACATTTACGGTCAGAGGGTTGGCAGAGCTCCAGGGTAGCAACAAGTGTCAGAAAATATAAATATATAAAAGACTAGCACTTCGCCCGCGACTTCGTCCGCGTGTCCCACAGGAACTGTGCATTTTTTCGGGATAAAAAGTAGCCTATGTTACTCAGTGATAATGTAGCTTTCTATTGGTGAAAGAATTTTTAGAATCGGTCCAGTAGTTTCGGAGCCTATTCGGTACAAACAAACAAACAAACAAAAAAATCTTTCCTCTTTATATTATTCCACGACACAGGAGAAATCCTAGTGTGGGGCAACATTAAAAAAAAAGAAAAATAAGTGCGTAGTGCGCCAAGGGCCAAGCCTGACATGAGACATTTCAACTTTGTCTCTAGATTGGTCAACCTGTGCTCCTAATATTGCACATGTCCATAGTCGAAGTACCCACTTAGGTACCATCAGACGAGCTAGTTTGCCACTCAAACAAAAAGCTTTTCCCGGAAACACACCATTAACTTTTTCTACCATCTCGCTATCCAAAATTAAACACGTAGTACTTTCAATTGTCAGTAGTTTCGCAGTCAATGGTTCTACCTCAGATCATAGAAACAAGGAGATATGCCATAGCAAATTAGTACGGGACCCACTGTCGCCACTTTAGATAATTTTCAGGGTTCCGTACCTCAAAAGGAAAAACGGAACCCTTATAGGATCACTTTGTTGTCCGCCGTCAGTCACCGGACCGTAAGTGGAGCCATCTGCTCATAGATGGCGCCATTGGAAGTATCCAGTAGCACCATCTATGATCATATTTCGGAACCCTTAGGGCGCGAGGCATACTCGCACTTGTCTGGTTTTCGACAGAATTACAAACCCTGCTTGTGAATATAAAGATCTCCCACACGTAAAAAATTCCGCACAACCTCAATCTAAGTGTTAATCGTCACTCAACACTAGCACTAAACTAAAACACTGTATTTATATCATCGATCGTGTTCGGTTCGTCGCCAGCGTGTTCGTTTTTATTACGACCGATGTGGTCAAACTAATACCTCAAGCTCAATAGCGCCTTGGCACATCTGCCTTGTTTCTATGATCTGAGGGTTCTACTGAGTGTGCACGTTACGTGGTGCCCAACCTACCGTAAAATGTGCGTCACGCTACTGGAATTTGGGAGTTCGGCAGAGGTATTGTTTTGCCGTGAGTTTACAGTTTGAAACTGACAGTCGCGTGTGATCGAGAGGACTTTTTTGTGTTAAACACTCGTTTGTCTATGATCTTACCTGCCGACCTAGCATGACCACGATAGAAACGGGTTTTGTCTACAGAAGAATAGACAAACTGAGAGATTGTAGAAAGATTTCTACCGTTTTATGCATACAATGAAAAGAAAAAATTACTATTCTTCAGTAGACAAAATTCTGATAAACCAAGTATGGGTCAAGCAGAAGAGATAACGATTTGATAGAAAGAACTTTGTCTATTCTTTGGTAGAATAGAGATAGAATTATTGGTCATGCTAAGCGTGCTGCCTATACAGGGTGGCGGGTTAGACAGTGGAAATATTTAAAGGGGTCATTGTACTCATCATTATGAACAACTTTCACTATGAGACCAAACCAGAAATCGCGAAAAAAAAATCAGCTGTTCCATACATTTTGACGAGTTATGTGAACATAAATGTATGGAACAAAAGATTTTTTTTTCGCGATTTCAGGGTTGGTCCCATAATAAAAGTTGTTCATAATAATGAGTACAATGACCCCTTAAAATATTTCCACTGTCTAACCTGCCACCCTGTATATGTATTCTTTACCGATACGCCGCGTGATATCCCCGCGAGTACTGCCACTTTTTTTCCGAACGTGACATTCTCCCTCGAACGTTCGCAAACAAATTGGCAGTTCTAGCGATGATATAGGCAGGTCGTTCGATGATGAAACGTTCTAGGTTGATTAATATAGAGTGCAATTTCAACACACTTGTCATCCACAGGATTGACATAAATGTCAGTTACCTACGTCCTCAGTCCACTGGGAAATGACCTGATTTCCCCATGAACGTGACAAGAGCGTAGAACAGGTGGGTTTGGTGCGTAGTTACCTCATTTGCTTGATTTGCTTGGCATTTTAGCTCCTGATCAGGGCCCCAATTCTGCTATTTGAATAGTGTAAGAATGCTGTCATAACGACACCATTACTATCAAAACCTAAGCGGTCATTGGCTTAGAGTAAGACTAACTCTTTCGTCATTGGTCAAAACGATGCCATTGAGACACTATTCTGACACGATTATAACAATTGCATTAGCAGACTTGGGGCCCAGGTGTCGTTTAAGTGTTTTATACGAAGCACTGATGGGGGAGGAACTGCAACTGTAAATAATTGAATACCCTAACTTATTAAATATTAAGAGATTTCTCAAAAATCGAAGGTCGCGCGCGGGATTAGAACCCGCGACCTTTGCCGAACCGTGGCATTGCTCTGAACCAACTGAGCTACCGCGACCCGCTTGGTTTATTCGAAATTTGAGATCTCGCTGCTATGTATAAATGGTGATATCTGCGCTCCGTCGCTAAATATCATATTCTCAAAAGAGCACATTCGTAAAACATCACATTCGCAAGACACGATATTCGCAAAACATCATATTCTCATAACATCCTATAACTGCAAAGTTAAAAGCATTGAGTTGGCGTCTGTAATAGTTTCCGATAGATGTATTGTTTTAAAGTTCCATGGTTATTGACGTTAGTAGAATAAACTATGTCGGGAATCGGGATTTACGAAATATCGGAGTCTCAAAAATAAACAGGTACATGGTGTAAATCCCGACATAGTTTATTCTACTTTCCGATAGATGTCGCAGAACGTTCATAAGAGGCGTACCCGTACATGCAAAGAGATCTCTTTAGCTGACAGATTGTTTCCCTGACAGAGGGCCAAAATATCGGACATGTCAGGAAAAATCCTGTCATCTGGTAAACCACCCACAAATAATGAAGCTTCACAAAATTCGAAAGACATGTTAAAATAACATGCAATACGGAATCACGTCTTGTTAAAAATACAAGCGTGACAGAGACAAGGTATTCCATTTCCTTGTTGAGGCTTCATATTATGAAGAATAAATTCGGCTGGTACATGTACGCGGTTCGTAGTTGGTTACTGCTATTTGGAGCGTGGCGACGTGCCGTCGACAGATGTGCAGGGTTGTCGCACGTGCGAATAAAGGGTGTGAACATTTGGGGACGGAGGAACGAGGTGGAATATTCCTCCATTGAAAAGGTAGGATCCTCCGCAGCCGCTGGTCGGAGGATACTCCTTTTGGAGGAGTCGGAGGAACCATGAGGTATTCTCTGATAGGCTACTGCCCCGACAGTTGATGTTGGGCATTTAAATATAACATGCTTATTATTATTTCTCTGTAAACTTTGCTTGCACGATGTAGGACTCGTGACGTCAGGTCTATTGCAGTGACCGTCCGCAACTGTTTCACTGCTGGCTGTCTAGCTAGGTAGGTAGTTCTCGATGTAGCCAGCAGGTGTCGCTACAAACTCCTCCTATGTTTAGTGGTCATAAGGGTGCTGAGCGTCGTGGGGTTCGAATCTTGAGTCTGGCTGTGATATTGGGTTTTCCCATTAAGAAATTTTTAGTAGCAGCTTTGAGACTGGATTTGTGCCTGTATAATGGAAAAGGCTTGCTTCTTACTACATAGGACTGTTTTTTTTTTTTTTTGAATTGTAAATCCTCATGCATGTCCCCCGCCCTTTGGAGGGCGGAGGGGTCGGTCAGACTCTTACTGACTAAAACCACCCCGGTGTTCCTCCAACTACCTTACGCCGGGGGCACGGCAGTCACTCACGCATTCGTCCGCACCCCCGGCAGCTATTGGCCCGCCAGAAAAAGGCGGGCCCCGTTACCCTATGCGGCCGTCATGTACGGCCGCAATTCCTCTGGAGAGGCGCGCGCGGAACACGGCGCGCCACCGTCTCGGGCCTGTTTCCGTTCGGGCGACGGACGCCCTAAGTCCGCCGCCCGCAGGCCGCACCCTATGGTGGCCGGAGATCGTTGGCCGTCCTACGGCGCCCGGTGCGTCTGCTGCGGATGGGGAGAGAGGACACCGCCTCCCTCTCCCTTTCCGCCGCCTCCTTGGCGTCCATCACCTCCTCGCAGGAGGCGACGGCGTTCCAAGCGCTCTCGCTGCCGACCATGGCCTCAACCACGGCCGGGAGCGAGAGGCCACCCGCAGCACCGACCGCCGCGACGAGGTCACGGCGCTGCACTGCCCACGCTGTGCATTCCTCCAACGTGTGCTGCGCCGTGTCGTCGGGGCAGTCACCGCAATGGTGGCAACCGGGCGTCGGCTCCCGGCCTATACGGCACAGGTACTTTCCGAAGCACCCGTGTCCAGAAAGCACCTGTGTAAACCGGAAGCTAAGGGCGCCATGCCGTCTCCCGAGCCACTCCCTCATCACCGGCCTTACTGCCGCTATTGCGGCGTGCCCGTACTACATGGGACTTGCTATATCCGTCGAAACACCTCTCAACCCTTTTAGGGAAAACATAATAGCGTGTATGTTTTCAGAGGCGTAGCGTGGACTAATATATGTAGACGTGGACGAAGTCGCATCAGCGAGGCCCCCTTTCTGTCGTTCCCAAGATCTACCCAATAGAGCTATCCTACCTAACATGCTTTGACACGACATACCTACTTGTGATAGTGAAAAGATATAAATGCGCGGTAAAGAGTGACATCTTGCGAGGCCCCAAACAAACACGCGTTTTTGTGACGTTCTTTTTTGAGCGTAAAAGTGATCAAATCATTTAGTCATCTGTGGTAAACTCTGGGGCCTCGCACTTAAAGGGGCCTCGCAAGGCCACTTTAAATGCCGAGGCCGTGAGCGAGGGCCTACTACGCCCACGCCTAACTACGCCACTGTATGTTTTCACTACAATATCTTCTAATACACTGCTTCCTTTGTAACATTAGCATATAACAACACTTCATAACCTTTTTCCCCTCTGTTGCTCCACACGTGGCAACCCTAATATGATGTAAAGCGATTCAGTGGGTACATGCAAGTCGCGTATCATGTCGCTAACTTACCTACTGCAGGGAGCGGCAGAGATTATGGTGACAGTTACGTTACGATTTTACTTAGAAATCAGCTGAGGTTGTCGTCTACCCACAAGAGTCTACCTAATGTCTGACATCCGTACTAATTTTCATTAGTCATAATGACACCATAACGGTCAAAATCTAAGCGGTCATTGGCTTAGAGTAAGACAATCTCTTTCGTCATTGGTCAAAACGATGTCATTGAGAGACCATTCTGACGACTTTGTATGGAGATTTTTTTAGCGATTTGCAAAATATTTTAATATTTTAAGAAAAAAAATGATTTTTACTAAGTTATTGTTTGCTTTCGTATAAAGCAAAACATAACCTAGAAATTAACTTGGTTTTTTCATGTCATTTAACTCATGGCGTAAGTTGGTAAAAGTTGGCCATTTTGCGAATTAGTCCTTTTACGAATTAGTCCTTTTACGAATGAGTCCTTTCACGAATTAGGCATTTTACTATTTAGTCCTTTTGAGAATTAGCCTTTTCGCAAATGAGTCCTTTCGAGAACTAGTCCATTTGCGAATCGGCCCTTGGTGCCACATTTTGCGAATTAGGCATTATCCGACTAAACGCTGTCGCTTACACGAAGAGTGTTTTAGTTTAGTGTGAGTGGCGAGTGACGAATAACAGTGTTAGATCATAGATGTGTGTGCGGCGATTTTAATGTGTGGGAGATCTCTATATTTACAAAGGAGCGTTTGTAGTTGTAACGCACACTGCTTTAAAAGTGGCGACAGTGGTTCCCGTACTAACTTGTTATTTATGACTAGCACTTTCCCCGCGACTTTGTCCGCGTGGCCTAGGAACCGTACATTTTTTCGGGATAAAAAGTAGCCTATGTTACTCAGTGATAATGTAGCTTTCTATTGATGAAAAAATGGTTAAAATCGGTCCAGTAATTTCGGAGCCTATTCGGTACAACCAAAAAATCTTTCCTCGTTATAATATTCGTATAGATAACATATCACCTTGTTTCTAAGATTCTATATCAAATGCGATGTAACTGTTGCCCAGTAACAAAAGCTATCATCCCATTGTTTATGGTTCAACCAGGAACAGAAAATGCGACTAATCGGTCAGCCTATTGACGATTAGTTCTAGTTCTAAACAATGGTTAGTTCTATTTTGAATGTCAGTGTAAAAAGGATGTTATTAAGTACATTGTGTTTGGTACTAGAAGGTCAGTGTTTCGAACTTGGGTGCAATCTCAGATCATAGAAACAAGGGAGATGTGCTAAGGCGCTATTGAGCTTGACGCTTTAGTATGGTCACATACGTACATACAACGTACACGCTGGCGACGGACCGAACGCGATCGATGATATAAATACAGTGTTTTAGTTTAGTGCTAGTGATGAGTGACGAGTAACAGTGTTAGATTGAGGGTGTGCGGAATTTTTTATGTGTGGGAGATCTTTATATTCATAAGGAGCGCTTGTAATTGCTTGTAATAACTAATTTGCTATCATAGCATATCTCAGCTCTTTTTAGGGTTCCGTACCAAAATGGTAAAAAAGGAACCCTTATGGTGCGACTTCGTCTGTGTGTCTGTCTGTCTGTCACACCTGCTTATTTCAGCAACTACTTATGCTATCGACTTGAAATTCCGAACAGTTATAAAGAATGCTTGTTCAACTTTATTGCAAATGAAAAAAGTCCAAAAATATGTTTATTTTCATTGCAAAAGGGGCCGGAGTGGGGGTCCGAAATTTTAAAGTGGGGTTACTAGGTCAAGTGACATATCATATGAAAGGGCTTGATCTGCACATTTCAAAATATATTTTTATTTTATTTTATGTCTCACAGTTTTCGACATATGATGAAAAATGTCCAAAAAAATACCATTCCCCCCTTATCTCTGAAGTTTGCGGGGCGAAAAATCTGAAATAATTAGAGTTGATAGGAATTGACCCAAATATGGCACCAAAAATAAAACGATGTTCCCAACTAGTACAGTTTTTTCAAAATCATCAAAATTCCTTCACAAACAAACTTAGTTATGCGGTCCGGATTTTTTCACTTTATACGTCCAAAAATGATTCGGAACCCTCGGTGCGCGAGTACGACTCGCAATTAGCCGGTTTTTTATGATATGAGGAACAGACTTTATCAAAATGCGCTTATGTTTACGATACATAAACTAAATTATACGTGTGCCCTCTGTATAACAAACTATTGACTCAACAATCCGATTCGATATGTAATTAAATTGCCATCGCACTGATATTTATTCATATAGGTACATATAGGGTCCTACCCTTCATATTCGAAATATTTTAAGAGGGTCATCTATAGGTGGTAAAGATGACATACAAACGAAAAAAAAATTGATCTGAGTATTTTTTTTTTATAAATTAATTATATTATTTTAAATAAATTATTTGACACATCAAAATATACGATTTTCGACATCCATTACGCTAGTTTTAGTAAGTTACGTAAAAATTAGCGTAATGGATATTGAAAATAATATTTTTTATGTGTGTCAAATAATTTTAAATTAATTTATTTAAAAAAAAATATTGGCTCGGATCAATTTTTTTTTCGTTTGTATGGCATCTTTACCACCTACAGATGTACCTCTTAAAATATTTCGAGTATGAAGGGTAAGACCTTATATAGGTACTCGTATTTAGTATCAATTTCGAGTGGTACAGTGGAAACATTTCTCTGGACTGCTGCCAAACGCTCGAACACGGCGGTATTGGAAATACTTTCACAACTTATATTATTTACCAATTACGGTTGAAGTAAGTTTGAGGAAATATTGTGGTATTTCAAATCAAATCAGTTACTTAGCATCTGGCCAGCGGTGGGGTTCGATCTATGGAGATATATGTATTATCATAGCAAATTAGTACGGGAACCGCTGTCGCCACTTTTAGAACAGTTTGCGACACAATTACAAGCGCTCCTTGTGAATATAAAGATCTCCCACACATTAAAAATGCCTACACCCTCAGTCTAACTGTTATTTGTCACTCGTCACCACCCACATACTAAACTAAAACACCGTAGGTATAACATGATCCAAAAACTTTAAAAGCGTCTATCCTTTTCATTTTGTGATCAATTTTTTAGGGTTCCGTACCTCAAAAGGAAAAACGGAACCCTTATAGGATCACTTTGTTGTCCGCCGTCAGTCACCGGACCATAAGTGGAGCCATCTGCTCATAGATGGCGCCATTGGAAGTATGCAGTAGCGCCATCTATGATCATATTTCGGAACCCTTAGGGCGCAAGGCATACTCGCACTTGTCCGGTTTTTTTTTATTTTTACTTTTTTATTGTTGCTATTCCTTCTCTGAAATGAAATATTTTATTTCTACATCATTTTTAATGGTAGTCAACTACCGTATTCAAATGAATTATCTTTGCACGCGGGTTAGTCGTTTAAACATCTCATATACCTACAAGTCTACTCACCCCCTCACAGAACAAAGCCGAGAGTAACATTACAGAGGATTGCATTTGTTACTAGCTTTGTAACGCGTCACACACGGTCGGGTGGAGCGGCCCACCGAGCGAAACTTGCGAACTTGTTAATATTTCTGCGCGAGAAAACTTTTGCCGACTGTTTTTAAGTGAATAATCGGATTAGGTTGAATCAATGAGTTTAGCTGATAACTCAAAGGTTTAAGCAGAGAAGTACTATTGTACGCCAGAGTCATTGAATTGTGGAAGTACCTACTGTTTGGCTCACATTTTCTTCTCTTGAGGGATGTTTTAATTTTGTAGCGACGCCTACTGGCTACATTGATTACTGCCTCAGATCATAGAAACAAGGAGATATGCCATCATAGCAAATTAGTACCGGAACAACTGATGCCACTTTTAGTACATTTTTCGACACAATTACGCGCATAATTAAGCGCTCCTCGTGAATAAAAAGATCTCCCACGCATTGAACATTCCGCACACCCTCAATTTAACACTGTTAATCGTCACTCAACACTAGCACTAAACTAAAACACTGTATTTATACCATCGATCGTTTTCGGTTCGTCGCCAGCGCGTACGTTTTTAATATGAGCAATTTGCTCAAGATCAGGCATCAAGCTCGATAGCGCCTTGGCACATCTCCTTGTTTCTATGATCTGAGATTACTGCCAACCAGGCGCGGGTCTACTGTGGGTATGGTGTGCATGCACAACCCTAATTGAGGTCCATAGGCTAATATGACCTAAAAAAAACGAACCGTGCGTGAAAATTATACAGAAAGAATCTTGGACCGCATTACAGAGTTTTTAGAGTGATATGCAGCTGTAAAAGCTCTAACTACGGTAAATCCTAAGACTTTCCAGTAAAACCTAAGATTTACCAAGTGTTATATTCGAAAAATTACGAAATAATCTGTGGTAATTATTAATTTCGGTCTTTAGCTAGCATTTATTCGATAAATCTTAGGTTTTACTTCAGAAGCAGTGAAAGTGTTGAACAGTAGTCATGTTTAGGGTTAATAAGTTGTGACAGAACCGAATTGGTCAACCCCGACTCCACATGGTCTTGTCTGCCCTACCCTTAAAGTTTTTTGTAAAGCAGTTATTACTTATTACTAGTTATTACACTTTCCTGAATCCAGTCGTCCTTGATTAAAAAGTAACTAATTTAGGAACTTGTGGAAGCATTTAGCAACTTGCTAAAAGTAACTAATTCAGGACAACTTGCTATGAAAAAGTAACTAATTCAAGAGCGTGTGAACTTGCTAAATGTACACGTTCCTGTATTATTTAATTTTTCATTTAGGACGACTGAATTCAGGAACGTGATTACTGCTTA
Organism: Thalpophila matura; assembly: GCA_948465475.1. NCBI lineage: Eukaryota > Metazoa > Arthropoda > Insecta > Lepidoptera > Noctuidae > Thalpophila > Thalpophila matura. The sequence continues at coordinate 8,365,077 of OX419205.1, read as the reverse complement.
AACCTGGAGGCGCGGAGGGAGAGCAGCCCTCAGCCCGCTGTAACAAAGCGTAGGCCATGCGAGCCGGAGCCGAACTCGAGCTGGCACGAGAGATATAGAACTTGCTCGCCGAACTACACAACCATGTGTATTACGTAATCCACATACACATAACGCGCTCTCAACGTAACATCTTATATACAGTATTATAGAGATTTATCACACGTCACGCTCCAAAGTACGAATTACTTGGTGATATATCTCGACTTGTGTACGAGTTAGTGATATCTCGTGTCGGCACGAGTACGAGAATATCTCATGCTGTAATATTATTAAATATTAAGACATTTCAAAAACAACTGACACAGGCGGGGTTTGAACCCGCGACCTCTGCCGTACCGTGGCCAGCGCTCTCACCAACTGAGCTACTGTGTCTTCGCCTGAATCAGTTGACATTTGAAATCACGTTGTATATAATACGCCTAAATGGCTGATATTGATTGGACGTTCACATGAAGGTAATATACAGGGTGTCCCTGGAAGTAAGGATCAAATCGCATAGAATGGGCAAGGTCGGAATAAAAAATTGCATGGAATTACGAGTATACAGGACTCATAAAATCCATGCAATTTTGTATTCCGAAAATAGGGATTTCTGCATAAAATCATCTACGGTTCTGTTTAAATTAGGGACATAAATATACGGACGACTTCCGGGGTAAATCTATTTGGATCATACGTTCTTCCCATGATAAAATTTTACATGATTCATAGTCACTTTGAATCATCATCAGCCTAGCCTTTTCCCAAATTATATTGGGGTCGGCTTCCAGTCTAACTAGTTTCGGCTGAATATCAATATTTTACGTGGAGCGACTGCCATCTGACCTCCACAACCCAATTAATGGGTAATACCGGTATTCGAATGTTAGACCAGCTATCAGACTTTTAGGGCTTCTGACCACCCGTAACGATTGTCAAAGATATTCCTATGACAACCGGGACCGACTGCTTAACGTGCTCTCCGAGGCACGGAGGGGCTCGATGTGTAAAGAACGGTCACCCATCCAAGGACTGACCGCGGCAAGCGCAGCTTTACCTCGCAGATCGATCGATCAGCGCGGCTGTCATTTAGCCACGAGCCCCTCTTAGTCACTTTGAATGATAGCTTGATAAATTAATATCTACAGTAGGTAGATAGTACATTTTTTAAGAACCATTACTAAATAAACCAACAAACAACTTTATTCATGTCCCTGCATATTGCTACATAAAGTTATGTAGCAATACGCAAGGGGCGTGGGTTCGAATTCCCCGTGAGTCACACGGCAACCACAAACGGGGTATTTTTATTAAATACCTTGTTTTTTAGGGCTCCGTAGTAAAACTAGGAACCCTTATAGTTTCGTCATGTCCGCCTGTTCGTCTGTCACACCTATCTCTGGAACTACTAGTCGGATTTGAAAAATTATTTATGTATAAGATAGCCAGGTTCATGAGGAATAGTATAGGCTATTTAACATCACGCTACGACCCTTGGAAGCCGAGTAACGGGGGTGAAACCGCGGGGAACAGCTAGTTAGTACATTTATAATTTTCTGCGAATTTTCCAATAATCAACCTAAAGTGCATGCTTGGGTTGCTTGCACGATTGCAGTGATAGCCTAGTGGTTTAACCATGTACCTCCCACGGCGAATGGTTCGAGTTCGATCCCGAGGCACGCACCGCTGACTTTTCGAAGTCATGTGCGTATTAGAAATTAATTATCACTTGCTTTAACGGTGAAGGAAAACATCGTGAGGAAACCGGCATGTCCTAGAACCAATAATTCGAAGACATATGACACCAACCCGCACTGGGCCCGCGTGGTGGACTACGGCCCACTCCCTCTCACAGAGAGGAGGCCTGTGTCCCAGCAGTGGGAACATTATAGGCCGATTATGCTATGCTTATGCTATGCTACGCATGCTTGGGCCCGTATGGTGGACTACGGCCAGCGTTGCCAGACGTCCCGATTTTGGCGGGACGTCCCGATTTTTTAGCCAAAAATTGAATGTCTCGCGCGGGACAGGGTCACTCCCGCTTTTCGAGGATTACTCGACGGTGCGGCCCCCACCTTCAAACTGCTTTGCTGAACGCGTTTTTTTCCAAGTGAATTTTAAGTAGTCGGATGCCGGAAATAAATGCTCCGTAAAAATTAAAGCAGAGTTCTTCGACTAACTGCTAATTATTTACGTTTTTAGGGTTCCGTACCTCAAAAGGAAAAACGGAACCCTTATAGGATCACTTTGTTGTCCGCCGTCAGTCACCGGACCATAAGTGGAGCCATCTGCCCATAGATGGCGCCATTGGAAGTATGCAGTAGCGCCATCTATAATCATATTGCGGAACCCTTAGGGCGCGAGGCATACTCGCACTTGTCCGGTTTTTTTTTATTATGTCCCGCTTTCGATAAAAGAATCCCGCTTTTTTTACTCAAAGAGTTTCAAAATCCCGCTTTGCCCGAAAAGAAATCTGACAACGCTGACTACGGCCCACTCCCCCTCACAGAGAGGAGGACTGGCTCCCAGCAGTAGGGACATTATAGACTGCCATCCGTCCGGGGTTACCCGGATTTGTCCTAGTTTAGAGGGCGTCCGGGGAGCGTCCGGTAGGGGTTTTAAAAAATGACCGGAGGAAAACCGGACACTTTGTGTCAGGGGCACCCTGATTGATGAAAATTTTTTTTCGGGGGCGTCCGGGAAAAATACTCAATTTCACCCAAAATGTCCGGGGTTTTTAAAGTTTAAGTCAGCAATTTAGGTGATGGCAGCCCTAGTTATAGGCTAATTGGACACAGTTATGCAAACTAGAACCAACCCACAAAAAGGTACTTTAGAGATAATTCGATTTTTGTTTCTGAAGTGTGTAGAAACAAATAGGTAAGTTATTTGAGATAAACAACTTTACAATGTTAAAGTTAGTATCTACCTATTGATGACGATAAAGGAAAATACATTATTTGGATTTTAGTTAGATTTTAGTATGTGTTTTTGATCAAAAACCTGACGGTTCCTTATTGCAAAATCACTGTTTTGTGGGTTCGTTGTGTATTGCAATATAATTTGGTTTAGCTTGGTTCTGTTTTGCGTAATGAAAAAGCTTAAGATCTATAGGTACTGTGCCACATGGGTCTGTAAAATTTTTAAATAGTGACTCAATCTAGGGTTGGTATCCTTGGCAGTTTTCAATAATATGAGTAAAGAGTGTCTCAAGCAGCTTGGATCTTTTGTGAATATATGAAAGTTGATTCGTAGATTCTGTTGGTACCAATAACTCAATTTCACCAGTTTTGTGGGTTGGTTCTAGTTTGCATAACTCTGTCCAATTATGCGTCTGTTTTGTGTCAAAATGTGTATTTCATTCCAGTCTTCGAGTATTTTGAGTAAAATAACCTTTGTCTGGGTGCAACGACTGTGGGTACGTTCACCTTGCCTTCCAGACAAGCATTATGTACTCCACTACGTATATAATATGGATCTAGTCTAGGAGATCCAATATAGCGACAAGACTATTTGAAGTAAAAGGTTTTCTTAGGAGTGAGATTGGCGTAATTGTTTTTTTAGATAGATCGATTGTTTTTTTTTTAATGGTATTTGTAGTAGTAGAGCTGTTTGTGAAAGTGCTAGTCCGGGGAAGTACCTACTTACCATCATGCTTATTTCGGCGCTTAGTTCCTCAAATGTTCTGTCTCTCTCCTCGCGCCAACGCTAGAGCGAGGCAGCCAGTGTCGATAGGGATCCAACCAGGGCCCCAATTCTGCTATTGCAATTGTGTACGAATGGTCAAAATCTAAGCGCTCATTGGCTTAGAGCAGTGGTCGTCAAACTGCGGCCCGCGGACGATATTTGTGCGGCCCGCGACATAGCAGACAAAGACAATATCGAAACTGGTTTTGCACATATTAGAGAATTGAGTTGGTAAATAAATGACTTTACAGAATTTTATTGCCATGCAAAATCCACTGGGTAATCGCGTTTTGAGAGGTCATAAAAAATATGTAAATTTATTGGTGACGTCAACTATTAAATCCACGAATGTGGGGCCCGCAGTGATACCTCATTGTCCTATGTGGCCCTTGAGTAGAAAAGTGTGACGACGACTGGCTTATGGCCAAGTTCACCGATAAGATAACAGTCCGTTAAATTGAAAACAGCCGTTTAACATATCTTTTTCTATATAAAAATTTAGGTTAAACGGCCGTTTTCAATTTATCGGACTGTTATCTTGTCGGTGAACTTAGCCCTTAGTAATCTGTTTCGTCATTGGTCAAAACGATGTCATTGAGAGACCATTCTGACACGATTATGACAATAACATTAGCAGACAGGGGCCCCAGTCAAATGCATAAAAAAATAGGTAGGTAGTTAGGTACCTACTTAATCCGATAAAAAAAATCTGAATCACTTCAGTATTAGGAGTAAAGTAGGTAGTAAGAAAATTTCGAAAAATCCGGCCTCATACTTAGGAAAGGCCGGGTTTTTCGAAATTTCCATTCAAAGTTCAAACAACGTACAACGTATGTATATTAGGTAGGGACTAACCTCAGATCATAGAAACAAGGAGATATGCCATTATAGCAAATTAGTACGGGAACAACTGTCGCCACTTTTAGTACATTTTTCAACACAATTACAAGCGCCCTCGTGAATATAAAGATCTCCCACACATTAAAAATTCCGCACACCCTCAATCTAACACTGACTAAACTAAAACACTGTATTTATATCATCGATCGTGTTCGGTTCGTCGCCAGCGTGTACTTTTGTACTACGCCCAATATGGGCATATTAAAGCATCAAGCTCGATAGCGCCTTGGCACATCTCCCTTGTTTCTATGATCTGAGGGACTAACCATAAGTAAAATAACGTAAAAAGAAATACTTTACTCGACTTGTTCAAACATAAATTGATTACTTCAAGATTTCCCAGTGGACAAGAGAATTTATACAACGGAAGGTTAACAATTTCGGGTATGCATAACTTATATTTCTTAGTTTAGTTTTTATATACCGTGACATTTACATCGCTTTCATCCGGCGATGTAGCCACTATACTCATCATTATGAACAACTTTTACTATGGGACCAACCCGGAAATCGCGAAAAAAAAATCAGCTGTTCCATTCCTTTTGTTATGTGAACATAAATGTATGGAACAGCTGATTTTCGCGATTTCCGGGTTGGTCCCATAGTAAAAGTTGTTCATAATGATGAGTATAGTGGCTACATCGCCGGATGAAAGCGATGAAAATGTCACGGTGTATAAGAAACTAGACTTTGCCCGCCACTCCGTCCGCGTGGACTACAATTGGCTGTATCTCTGGTTCTTCCCACCAGAATCAGATGGAACGTGGCTTAGATTTTAAGTTGGACTCCAAGCTATCGAACTGTGAAAACCACATCAAAATGCGTTCAGTACTTTTTGCGCGATGCGCGCACAAACAGACACAAAAATTAAAAATAAATAAAGGTATGGTTACGTCCCAATTGTCTTTTTCGGAATATCTTCAATGTACAGACACGGTTTTTTTTACAATTTTATAATAGTATAGATTAGATAGATGTTATAGGGATTACTAGATCACGTTTGAGATGGATAGACTGACATACTTGTAGTGGCGCCATCTATGAGCAGATGCTTCCACCCGTTAAGGTTCTTGACAAATCAACGGACAACAAAGTGATCCTATAAGGGTTCCGTTTTTCCTTTTGAGGTACGGAACCTTAAAAAACGCATCAAATGCTCGAAATGCTCTCCATCTTTCACTCATGCATCTGTCGATTTCTGGCAACCTTCCAATGTTGAGTTAAACACTTGAACTCTAAAGTTAAATATAGAAGTTAATCATGTTTGATACATTAAAGTATACTTCTCATTCAAGAGTTTGATGGTCCATCTCTTTGACTTAACAGGTTATGGGGTCTCCTCTTGAGGAAGCTATTGTTACATCCTAACTAATTCAGTGGCGAAGGGTCAAATTTTTTAAAAGGTAGTAAGCCCCGAAAAAAATGCTTAACCTTGATAAGCGTGACTCATGCAGTCCAGTGACTGTATAGCTGTGTGTGACTGGCTTCCTGGCTTCAAAGTCTTGTAGTATAAACCTGTAGCCTGCATTCATTCTTATTTAAATATTAAATTTTGTATAATAGTTAAGGTTTTATGGTGTCGACCTCCTTCTTCCGGTCGACTCGGTCTTGGCATTTCCGTTTTTTCCATAAACCTTTTCATTTCTATTTCGATCTATTTTTCTACTATGAACTATATTTTTTGACAACAAAAGTAAACTGAGGACTGACTATGCCATTATTTTCTTAATGGGAAGCCGGTAGGAATCGAATAGTATGGAGCCTTCGCCACTGCTAACTATACACCTCAGCCGGCCTAGCATGACCACGATAGAAACGGGTTTTGTCTACATAGAAATAGACAAAGTGACAGATTGTAGAAACATTTCTACCGTTTCATTCATAAAACGTAGAAATGTTTCTACAATCTGTCACTTTGTCTATTTCTATGTAGACAAAACCCGTTTCTATCGTGGTCATGCTAGGCCGGCTGGATATTTTTCGGTCAATATTCGACGTGATGTATTGACAATAAAACAATGGCCTACTCGATGGTATTTATCAGTGGAAATACATGATTATTTCGGATATTACAGCTGGCAGTGCGCCAGACAGCCGCGTGGATCGACGGCTATCATAACATATTGGCATTTTTAATTAAAAGCTTCCCGTAGCTTCGTTTGTGCCACTGGGTTTGGTTGCGAGGCTCTACTATTTTTTTTTTTTTGGCTGTAGTTTTATAATGAAACTGCCTTCTCTTAAAGCTTGCATGACTACTTGCGGGTTACCAAAACTAAACAGGTTTTTTGTCGGTATGTTTCTATTAATTGTACGGTGTACGGGCTAATCTACGAAACAGATGAAGCGATTTTGACGGTACTTTCACAGACTGGTAAAGGATCTACTTTTTAAAGAAATATTTAGGGATCCTACGTAAAAAATACCTGAAATACGCGGTGTGTATTATCCAATCAGCGTCGATTGGAAGTGCCACGGGACACGGAAAACGGTCGTTCTTGCTTTTAGTCTTACCTCTTATGGTACCGTTTTGTATGGTGACAGCTGAAAAACGTTAGTGACTATCGAATAGATTACGTTAGGTTTTTAACCTATCGTAATCTATAGTGCTCATGGTACGAATTTTAATTCTTTCTGTGACCGCTAGGGGCGCTGTACAATATTTCATACAAATAATTTACGGAGACGCTAGCGAGTTTTGGCGGTGTAAACTCATGGTAGAGGTACAGACAGTCTGTGATATACTCTAGTCAGTTTGACCCAGTGATAGCATCATAAAATCATAAGTCAAGTGGAGCAAAAAAAGCAGAGATGTTGGAGGGGCGCGCCCCAAATTAGTCCTTTGTCATTGGCGAGTCCAAATTCACAGTACATGAACCTTGCTCGTTTTGTCTTTCATAAGTTAGTAGATCAGAATTTCATACATTTTCGACTTCTTGAAAGGGGTAGTAATAGAACTCATAATACTAGACAGGTGGGTAGGGGGGTAGATATGGAAGCTTTTACGTCATTGAAGCAGGGAGTGACGCACACTGAGTGCTTTTAGCGTCGTACGACTGTTGATGTTGGTCGAATGATGTCACACGTCTGTGTTTGAGCTGTTCTGTGTGTTATTGGAACTTGGAAGGTTATATTGACAGACAAACTTACACGTGAACAAAATAAACACAATTAGCGCTAAATATTGTTAAAACATCATTATTTATGTTAATCGATCGTATGAAGTTCTAAGGATAACGTTTAATTATGTTTATTTTATCCGGCTCGAAGGACCATCAATAGATTTTAAAGAAGAAAGAAAATAAAGTTTATTTGTCAACACAATACAAAAAACGCTTTTCACATTGAAAGGGATTTCAGGCTCTAAGCAAGAAATAATACCACTTAATACAACTTTATTCATAGCAAACGATTCATACATAGACTAACGGCCGTTTCCAATAACCAATCTCTCTCCTACTAAAGATAGGATTTTGACATTCGTTCTATAGAATTTATGTCAAAAATCTATCTCTAGTAAGGGAAAGAGCCGATAGATCGGTTATTGGGAACGGCCATAAGATGTGCACGTTTAATCCGGACATTATCAGTTGAACAAGATACATTGCGTTAACCTAGTTATCGGGAACACTGGTTTAGAATAAAAAACTTTTTTAACAAAAAATAACCGACTTCAAAAATCCACTACAAAGAAAATAATAATTTTGGTTTCGGAAGTCGGTGGCAAAAAAAAGCAAACAAAAACCAAAGCCACCGACTTCCGAAACCAAAATTATTATTTTCTTTGTAGTAGATTTTTGAAGTCGGTTATTTTTTGTTAAAAAAGTTTTTTATTTTTTTTGAAGTCGGTTAAAAATACGGCGCAATGGAAATCAAAATAAAAACCATGGCTGTAGCAACTGTGTTATGCAATTAGGTTGTCATGGCGGCCAAATTAATACAAAACTAATGGCTTTTATAACGATAATATGGCATGATGTCATTCCATCGTTATTACTCGTATTGTGACTATTTTTATGTCTGGATAAAATCTAGATTTTAACCAGAGATACCTACTACTTGTTGCCTAAATTCACTCTCCGCGTACCGAAACAACTTCATGTACCCGGATAAATAGTATCATCATCACTACCATCATCATCACCACAATAATAATAATCTTCACCATCACCACCACCAAAACCACAACAATAATCAGCTGGATCAAGGGCTTGATACAGAAGGTGCTACTGCTGGACACGGCTCGTATAGTTAGGAGGTTCCTCTCTGGGGCCCTGACCGCCGGTAGCTTGGACCCTGTTCCCGATGTAGGTGGGGTTTCACCCCCATTATTGGGCTCCTATGGGTCATAGCGTGTTGTTAAATAGCCTATACTATTGCTCATAAATCTGGCTATCACATAGCATAATCGGCCTATAATGTTCCCACTGCTGGGACTCAGGCCTCGTCTCTGTGAGAGGGAGTGGGCCGTAGTCCACCACGCGGGTCCAGTGCGGGTTGGTGAACGTCACATGTCTTCGAATTTTTGGTTCTAGGACATGCCGGTTTCCTCACGATGTTTTTCCTTCACCGTTAAAGCAAGTGATAATTAATTTCTAATACGCACATGACTTCGAAAAGTCAGCGGTGCGTGCCTCGGGATCGAACTCGATCCATTCGCCGTGGGAGGCACATGAATAAACCACTAGGCTATCACTGCACTATCACATCTATCTATCACATACAAAAATATTTTATCGAATCCGACTTGTAGTTCCAGAGATTAGCGCCTTCAAACAAACAAATTCTTCAGCTTTATTATAAGATAGATAAATTAGTTTAAATATACATAGACTTGATAACGTTATTGTAGCTATTATTGGGACGTTTATGCCCAGTCTTGAACGTATACGGTCTAAAATTGATAAGAATCTTGCCTCCTAAAGTACATAAAAGTAAGTGCTAGGTGTCCGGAGTTAATATCGTAATGGAGAAACGTCGTTTGATAGCTTTTATACTTTTTATGACATATTTCATAGGAGTTTTATACTCCACCAGCTTTTACTCGCGACTTCGTCCGCGTCGACTACAATAAGTTGTCATGGGCGTAGCCACGGTGGAGCAGGGTCCCCACCCTGCCCCACGTGGCTCTGACCTGAGGCCCTAGACAAGTTACTTTTCTGTTAGCGTTAACGTCAAACGCTTTGTGTGTACTATACACCTCTGTCTAACCTTGCGGGAAATATCGGCGTGATAATATGTATGCATAATATCGAGATCGATTGCGTTCAGGAATTCATGTATCTCCACAATATCACTTTTTCATCATCGTCATGATGTCATCGAGATACACCAAAAATACCGTTTATTACACCTGGTTAAAAATCTACTCAACCAAAGTTAATAAAATTTATATGGGACCACCGCGCGAGGTTCTTCTACCACATGAAAAAATAATCACGTAAATCGGCTCAGAAATCACAGAGTAATTGGTGTACATACATGAAAAAAAAAAAAAAAAAAATACAAAAACCAACCGAATGCAGAACCTCCTCCTTTTTGGAAGTCGGTTAAAAATTGGATAAAATGTATGGAAGTGACATTTGTGAAATTGTGAGTCACGTGACTTTTCCGCAGGTAATGTCAAAAAAATGGGGTAAGACCGCGGGTATAGTCTGCTAATTACATTTTAAACTGCTGCCCCACCCTGGGACCATGGCTGGCTACGCCCATGTAAGTTGTCAATTCTAAATGACCTCCTTAGTGTAGGGTGGCTAGTACTACGAAGAGGTCAAGCTGTATCTCTGGATCAACCCACCGGAATTAGATGAAATGTGGCTTAGATTTTAAGTTGGACCCCAAGCTACCAAACTGTGAAAACCAAATCAAAATACGTTCCGTACTTCTTGCGTGATGCGCGCACAAACAGACATAGGCATTGCTACGTCCTAGTACCTTATCGGATACCCTATCAGTTGGTGGTTTCGGGATTTCCGACAACAGTTTACCTTGTCATAACTCGCTGTCGCTACAGCGAGTGTTGACAGTTGTAGGAAACCACCTCAGATCATAGAAACAAGGAGATATGCCATCATAGCAAACTAGTACGGGAACAACTGTCGCCACTTTTAGAACATTTTTCGACACAATTACAAGCGCTCTTTGTGAATGAAAAGATCTCCCACACATTAAAAATTCGGCACACCCTCAATCTAACACTGTTAATCGTCACTCAACACTAGCACTAAACTAAAACACTGTATTTATACCATCGATCGTGTTCGGTTCGTCGCCAGCGCGTACTTTTTTAATATGAGCAATTTGCTTAAGATCAGGCATCAAGCTCGATAGCGCCTTGGCACATCTCCTTGTTTCTATGATCTGAGGTTGGTGGTTTCCGACCAACCGATAGGGTATCCGATAAAGTACTGGGACGTAAACACGCGATTTTAATAGCGATTCAAATCGCGTGTTTCATAGCCCCACACCAACAACAATGCGTTGCGGTTGCGGTGACAAACGCCAAAGTTATGCGACGTGCTTGCAGAATATTAATAGGAATAATAATTATAATTGTATGCGAATAAATGGGTGATAGCTGTGACTAAACAGGTGGTTGACGCCTTGGCATATTTCCTTGTTAGGGAGCGTCCATTAATTACGTGAGGCGATTTTGGCAATTTTTCAACCCCCTCTCCCCCCTTGGTGAGAGTTGGCTCGTCTCCGTCACCCTCCCCCAAATCTCACGTGAGATTTTTCAAAATGCGTATTTTTTTGTGTAATTAATGTAGATATCTAATTATGTTAATCTGTTCTTGATTGCGTTGGATTTATTTAAATTAACATCATTTGCTTGATAATTTTTATTTAAGACTATGTTTCACTTAATTTAACCCAGTTTTTTCGCAATTTTACATTGTTTTTTGCGAAAAAAAACGTGATATTTGCCAAGACCCCCCCCCCCTCTCCCCCACGTGAGATTGGGTGAGATTCAGGTCGATCCCCTCCCCCCCTAAACGCTTCACGTAATTAATGGACGCCTTCTAATTTTACCAGTCAGTTTTCATCCCATCATTTTTAGAACTTATAATTATTACTTACATGCTTAACTAATTCATCGCTTCCTGAGTTGAATTTCTTCACGGACACAGTCAGAAAACATCGACACAAGCTTGTAAAAAAACTGACGTGTCAAAACGATTAAAAATCCAAGTTTCGGAAAAAATAATTTATTTTAATTTCACCCCGCTAACTTCATGGCTACACACTGACCACCGCTTTGCATAAGAATAGCAGTTTCTAAAAACGTGCACCATTGTTATAAGTACATAGATGTCAGTTGGCATTGCCAAGTGTATGCTAACTTTTATGAGAGGTGTCAATGGTCCTTAAGTTATTTTTATTTAAGGTATTTAACGTATTACAGAACCTAATTCAAGACTGAACGCATACGACGACACCATTTAGAACAACATACCGGTTATAAGTGTTATAACTCATATCATAGAAACAAGGAGATGTGCCAAGGCGCTATCGAGCTCGATGCCTGATCTTGAGCAAATTGCTCATATTAAAAAAGTACGCGCTGGCGACGAACCGAACACGATCGACGATATAAATACTGTGTTTTAGTCTAGTGCTAGTGTTGAGTGACGATTAACGTTAGATTGAGGGTGTGCTGAATGTTTAATGCGTGGGAGATCTTTTTATTCACAAGGAGCGCTTAATTATCCGCGTAATTGTATCGAAAAATGTACTAAAAGTGGCATCAGTTGTTCGGGTACTAATTAGCTATGATGGCATATCTCCTTGTTTCTATGATCTGAGGGTTATAATAACCAAAATCATAGGTCCTCACTGGCTGTTTCCGCAAAAACATCGCCGGTTGTTACGACTATCGATTTTTGTAACCAAATATGAGTGGTCCCTTCCATGTCGCTATAACAGATTTTGACTGTAGTTGAAATCGGGTATTGCCCATGGTCCATCTGGGTGGACCACGGGCATTTTTTTTTGCCCATAGTCAGGTGAACTATGGGCAATAGGGGACGGAAATTTGAATCAAATGGATTTAAATCATATGCTCAAGGCGAGATCTATGCTTGATTATCGTTCTGTAATCAGGCGCAGTCCCAGGGGGGGGGGGGGGTCATGGGGGTCATGACCCCCCAAAATCGTACAAAAATGCGCCAAACACGGTAATTCACGGTATATCACATCGGCGTTAATCGGTATGACCCCCTCCTACAGTCTTCAGCTGCGGTATGACCCCCCCCAAAATCGTCGGCTGTGACCGCGCCTGTCTGTAATACCTAGGTACCAGCCTTAGAATAGACCAACCGGCTAAGTGCGAGTCGGACTCGCGTACTGAGGGTTCCGTTCTATTTGTATGGGAGACCCCGACGATACGACCTTTCTTGATCATTGTATTTATTATATTTTTTGTTACAGGTACTAAATTACATTATTAGTAAGCAGATAGCTATAACCATTGGTAAGACTAGACTGTAAGATTATAATCCTAATAAATTCCTAGACTTTTTTATAGAAAAACTGTCCACCCCGGAAAGTAATTACACCTATAAGAGATAGGTGTAATTAAAGATACATTAAGTTATTAAATATACAGGGTGGCAGGTTAGACAGTGGAAATATTTTAAGGGGTCATTGTACTCATCATTATGAACAACTTTTACTATGGGACCAACTCAGAAATCGCGAAAAAAAAATCAGCTGTTCCATACATTTTGTTATGTGAACAGAAATGTTGGAACAGCTGTTTTTTTTTTCGCGATTTCAAGGTTGGTCCCTTAGTAAAAGTTGTTCATAATGATGAGTACAATGACCCCTTAAAATATTTCCACTGTCTAACCTGCCACCCTGTATAAGTGATTCTCAAAAATCACATGATCCGAGCGGGATTTGAACCCGCGACCTCTGCCGTATCGTGGCTTAGTGCTTTAGATAAGTCTCTTGGTAGTAAAAGCCACTGTACACTACGGAGGTCATTTAAACTGGTAATTTCATTGTAGTCCACGCGGACGGAGTCGCGGGCAAAAGTCTAGTATTTTAAAAATTCACACCGTGGGAGAGCCATGCTTAGGCACGAATGACAAGGGTAGTTGCATAGTTAATCAGTGGTTAAATTAAGAGGCGTTGATAAGTAAGGAGGATCATTTTCTATAGGCCATACAAGATGTTTCCGAGCGGGTATCGAACTTGCACGCCATATTTCGAGTTGATTCATAACGTAATTTATGGACAAGCTGTTAATCTTAACAAGTATCATGTTTTAAGTTTTATGGGGTAATTAGAAGCCTATTAATTCTATCGTTAGGCGCTGGAAATGGTTATTAATGTAAAGTGTTCATTAAGAATTATTAGATACTTGGAGGATCATTCATCTATCCCCTGCCGGCCTAGCATGACCACGATAGAAACGGGTTTTGTCTACATAGAAATAGAATAATAATAGAAATAGAATATAAATAGATAAAGTGACAGATTGTAGAAACATTTCTACGTTTTATGAATGAAACGGTAGAAATGTTTCTACAATCTGTCACTTTGTCTATTTCTATGTAGACAAAACCCGTTTCTATCGTGGTCATGCTAGGCCGGCTGATTGGCATAATATTCTTAGACACCAAGGGATAGGCCCTTGGTGTCTAAGAATATTATGCCAAGATTAGCGCTGCCCCATGTTTTCACCTCCGTTGCTCGGCTGCAAAGGGTCTTAGAGTGATGTTAAATAGCATACACTATTCCTCATGAATCTGGCTATCATATAGAAAAGTAATTTTTCGAATCCGACTGGTAGTTCCAGATATTAGCGCGTTCAATTGAGGATGTATGATTTTTAATGTGTGAGATCTATAACAAGGAGCGCTTGTAATTGGGTCGCAAACTGTTCTAAAAGTGGCGACAGCGGTTCCCGTACTAATTTTTTTTGGGGTTAAAGATTCTTTATTTTATTCAAAAGAACAATGTTCACTTACGAATAAACATAAGGCTAAATAAGTTACAGTGCTATAGCTGAAGTAATCAATTACAGAGGTTTTTTAGTTTTTCCGTACCAAAATGGTAAAAAAGGAACCCTTATGGTGCGACTTCGTCTGTCTGTCTGTCTGTCTGTCTGTCTGTCTGTCACACCTGCTTATTTCGGCAACTACTTATGCTATCGACTTGAAATTTGGAACAGTTATAAAGAATGCTTGTTCAACTTTATTGCAAATGAAAAAAGTCCAAAAATATTTTTATTTTCATTGCAAAAGGGGCCGGAGTGGGGGTCCGAAATTTTAAAGTGGGGTTACTAGGTCGAGTGACATATCATATGAAAGGGCTTGATCTGCACATTTCAAAATATATTTTTATTTTATTTTATGTCTCACAGTTTTCGACATATGATGAAAAATGTCCAAAAAAATACCATTCCCCCCCCTTATCTCCGAAGTTTGCGGGGCGAAAAATCTGAAATAATTAGAGTTGATAGGAATTGACCCAAATATGGCACCAAAATACAACGATGTTCCTAACTAGTACAGTTTTTTCAAAATCATCAAAATTCCTTCCCAAACAAACTTAGTTATGCGGTCCGGATTTTTTCACTTTATACGTCCAAAAATGATACGGAACCCTCGGTGCGCGAGTACGACTCGCACTTGGCCGGTTTTTTTTTTTTGTTCGAGTCTCTAATTACAATAATGACATGTACATGTAAACAACAAAAAGAAAAAAGTTAAGTTGACCATGAATAAGCTAAGAAAACTAGACCCAGACCGCACCCAACGGGAAGTAAGAATTCCCTGCAGAGTTGGTGCTCTACAAGGATCTGCCACTCCCCGCAAGGTACAATCTAAGTCTAGCTTTAAATATATTTATAGAAGATGCGTTCCTGATGTCGATTGGGAGAGCATTGTACAATTGCACGCCTTCATACCTGATATTCCTTTTACCGTATTTGGTTCTTGGTTTTTGTACAGAGTTGGTTAGGTTTTCTTTCGCTACGTTTGGTGGTTTTTTTAGCAAAGGTTATTTGCTAATTTGCTATGATAACATGTTTCCATGCACTAAAAGCATAGAATTACCCCATTTTTACTGCACATCCTATGAGCATGGGTAACTTAACATAACTTAGAAGCCTGGTGTCCTACTTACCCCCTTAAGTTGGCGCTAAGCTAATTATGCACAGGAGTCAGCCAGCTCGTCGGGTGCTGTCATGAATATTCTAGCAGAATTAGTGCTCCTAAGTTGATTCAGTTTGGTGACTTGATTTTTAATCTACTTCAAAAAAGAAAGTGGATCTCAAATCAACTATTTTTTTTAGGGTTCCGTACATCAAAAGGAAAAACGGCACCCTTATAGGATCACTTTGTTGTCCATCTGTCATGACCATGAGTGGAGCCATCTGCTCAGAGATGGCGCCACTAGAAGTATACAATAGCGCCATCTGTGATCAAGATATGATATATCGACTATGATGTAAATGCATAGATGGCGCTATTGCATATTTCGGAACCCTCAGGGTGCGAGTCGTACTCGCACTTGTCTGGTTTTTGTATGTATGTTGCACACTCAGATCACAGAAACAAGGGAGATGTGCCAAGACGTTATTAAGCTTGACGCTTTAGTTTTATCACATTGACCATAATTAAAATGTACACGCTGGCGACGGACCGAACGCGATCGATGATAAATACAATGTTTTAGTTTAGTGCTAGTGATGAGTCACGAATAACAGTGTTAGATTGAGGGTGTGCGGAATTTTTAATGTGTGGGAGATCTTTATGTTCACAAGGAGCGCTTGATATTGTATCGCAAACTGTTCTTTCTAAAAGTGGCGACAGTGGTTCCCGTACTAATCTCCTATTTTCTATGATCAGAGGGGAACACCTACTCCGGCAGCGCATTCCACTGTTTGGCGGTTTTCACAATGAAAGTGGAATCGAAGCGCTTCGAGACCTGTTTATAATATTAGTATAAGTATGTTTAGGGTTCCGTACCTCAAACGGAAAAACGGAACCCTTATAGGATCACTTTGTTGTCCGCCGTCAGTCACCGGACTAGTGTTGCCCAAATGCAAGACCGAGACAAGTCTAACCCCGTCTTTGGTCTCGGTTCTGCGTCAATACCCATAGTCGTGGTCTTAGTTTTCGTATTGTACATTCATTCTTGGTCTTAGTCTTAGTCTTGCTGTAATTAGGTGGTCTTGATCTTGCGAAAATGATTGTTGCAAGACCGATTTTGGGCAACACTACACCGGACCATAAGTGGAGCCATCTGCTCATAGATGGCGCCATTGGAAGTATGCAGTAGCGCCATCTATGATCATATTTCGGAACCCTTAGGGCGCGAAGCATACTCGCACTTGTCCGGTTTTGTTTTTTATGTCCTAAAAAGCTAAAATTAAAAGTTCATAGACTAATCGACTAAGCCTCAGGGCATCCGTATCGGTTTATTCTTCTAATATTGAACAATATAAAACCAGGAACATTCACTCCACCCCAAAGAAACCCAGCAATATTAAATTCGTTTTTTCACAAAAAGATTAGGCAGGTAAAGTATTAAAATTCAAATTCATTTCCACTCAAAATTCAACCTTGTGACCCTTAAATAGAGTTGATATTCCTTTGTGCGGTAACCTCTAACCCACATGCTGCGACAGGTGGTCAGAAAGACCCTTCCTTTTATTGTAAGAATATATTTTTTTGTTCTTTTTTTATTTCTTCGTATATTTGGGTACGTTTCACCGGCGGGTGTAAAGGTTACGAGTTTTGTGTGGAGAATGTAGAAATAACGATGTAGTTGGAGGAACAAAGGGTTTACGAATGGTGTGATCAAATTTTGTTATATTTTATCATAATCCTTGAAATATAAGCAGAAGTTTACTGTTTAATAATGTTCGTATATTTAGCTAGGTTCAAAGTTTTTAGGGTTCCGTACCTAAAAAGGATAAACGAAACTCTGTAGCATCACTTTGTAGTCCGTCTATCCGAAGACCCTTAACGGGTCATCTACTCATAGATGGTGCCACTAAAAGTATGCCACTAATAGCGGCATCTTGCTCATAAATGGCACTATTGCATATTTCGGAACGCTCAGGGCGCGAGTCGTACTCGCACTTGTCCGGTTTTTTGATCTTTTAACACTAATACATATACTCGCACTTTTTTTCCATGGGTGCATGCAAGGCATTACATATTCCTTTTGCCTCGAAAACTTTGATGCGCGCTAAAAAAACTACCAAGGCTAGCAAAGTGCAAATGTATGTTACATGTTAAATGTATTTTATAAAAGCAGTATCTGGCACTGGATTTAAGGCTAAATGCAGATGACGTAGAGCCTGGGTTTTCTAGGCTAACCCATCAGAATTTTTCGAATCCGACTGGTAGTACCAGAGATTAGCGCGTTCATTCAGACAAACAAACTCTTCAGCTTTATAATATTAGTGTAGATATGCGCTTTGCTTTATTTAGATTTAAAGGCTTCAAGCGCATTATCTATACCTCAGATCATAGAAACAAGGAGATATGCCATCATAGCAAATTAGTACGGGAACAACTGATGCCACTTTAGTACATTTTTCGATACAATTACGCGCATAATTAAGCGCTCCTTGTGAATAAAAAGATCTCCAACGCATTGAACATTACGCACATCTTCAATCTAACACTGTTAATCGTCACTCAACACTAGCACTAAACTAAAACACTGTATTTATACCATCGATCGTGTTCGGTTCGTCGCCAGCGCGTACGCTTTTAATATGAGCAATTTGCTCAAGATCAGGCATCAAGCTCGATAGCGCCTTGGCACATCTCCTTGTTTCTATGATCTGAGATCTATACTAATGTTATAAAGCTGGAGAGTTTGTTTGTTTGTCTGGCCTTTGCAAGTAAAAATACAAAAACTCCCCAACCTCAAAATCGAAGTCATATCAAACGTCTCATGCGTGTTACAAATAGACAAGACAGACTTTATTATTATCTAAAATTACCTGCGAAGGGGTACCAAAACGGTCAAGCGTGAGCGGCCACCACCGAACCGTAAAATAGGGCGGGAAATGAGATGGACAGATAACGGACTTTTTTACCGTAAAAAGTAAAACATTGGTCAATCCTGAAGTGGAGTCATTTGTTTTATTTTAGAGTGGGGTCTAATAGTACCCATTTGTTGTGACTTGTGGGGTACGAAAGTACCCCGGAAATAAGACTGATAATATGATTAACGACTGCAGTTGTGTTGTTTTAGAACTTTTAGAGTGTTTAAATTAGAGTTGTTCTATGTGTTCGCTTTCAGTTCTGATCTCTATCTATAGCAATAAATAAAATTGAAGTGTTTGTCTGTGATTTCAAAATAAATCCCAAAATTAAATTAAATGAATTTTAATTTTGCTATTTATACGAATTAGAACCTTTGCAGCAAACTTTTTTCATACGGACAATACGGAATAATTATGTATTAAGCTATTTAGTGTTATACAGGGTGGCAGGTTAAACAGTTGAAATATTTTAAGGGGTCATTGTACTCATAATTATGAACAACTTTTACTATGGGACCAACCCTGAAATCGCAAAAAAAAATCAGCTGTACCATACATTTATGTTCACATAACTCAACAAAATGTATGGAACAGCTGATTCTTTTTTCGCGATTTCAGGGTTGGTCCCATAGTAAAAGTTGTTCATAATGATGAGTACAATGACCCCTTAAAACATTTCCACTGTTTAACCTGCCACCCTGTATATTACTACGTTTTTATATTGCTAGGGCAGTGGCCCATACTTCATTTAGTCATGTCCTTTAAAAACACTTAAAAAAACGTATAGCCCGAAGACAGCCCGCGTTACGGCGGTCACATTTCTTTGTATGAGATGAGGCATCTGTACGCGTAGTATTATAGTATCATTCTGTGACCTGGTATGCCGACCAGAGAAACTTCAAATATAGCATCTGCCATACCTCTTACGTCTACAGCGTGATGTTACAGTCCCTTCCCACCGAACACCAGTCCAACCGTGTCGACCGGAAGTACCGTTATAATCACTACGCACTTCCGGTTACAGCAGTCGTGGTCACATAATGGTTTTATAATAACTACAGCTTTATCAACAAAAATGTTAGAGAAATTGTTGAATTACCGCGAATGATTAAAGCAGTAGTGTCCCCTCAGACTGAGAAAAAGGGAGATGCCATCATAGCAAATTAGTACGGGAACCACTGTCGCCACTTTTAGAACAGTTTGCGACACAATTACAAGCGCTCCTTGTGGATATAAAGATCTCCCACACATTAAAAATTCCGCACACACTCAATTTAACACTGTTATTCGTCACTCAACACTAGCACTAAACTAAAACACTGTATTTATATCATCGATCGCGTTCGGGAGGTCATGGGGGTAATATTCACGGTATAGCATGTCGGCATTAATCGGTATGACCCCCACTTCGGCTGTGGTATGCCCTCCCAAAATCTTCGGCTGCAACCGCGCCTGGCTCAATAGTGCCTTGGCATAATTATCTCCCTTGTGTCTCTGTCTATGTTCTATGATCTGAGGTGAAGTCTTATGCGCCTCTAATACCACTGGCACCGGCTGCTATTCGGCAAACATAAGCATCATGGTAGTACTTTCCCAGACGAATAGTTTCACAAGATACTCTTCGAAGTAAAGAAAATGACTTCATATGATATATTGAGCTGCCTTGTCCCAAATCCAAGTTACCATACGCAACATACTGACAATACAACAATATTGTGGGAATCTATTACGTAACGAACTGGTAGACATTGGTTTTTGCTTCTCAAACATCTATCTATGTAGCTGTGTCACTGCTGGACGAAGACGTCATGTCATGTCAGATACGTAAATGGACAGATTCGGAAAATGTCAGAAAACCTCAGAAAACGCAGAATGTCAGTTATGCAAATTACAGGAATGCTGCAAGTAAGCAAGTCAAGAACGCAAAATGTCAGGTATGTAAAATGACAGGAACGCAAAATGTCAGATACGTAAAATGTCAAGAACGCAAAATGTCAGATACGTAAAATGTCAAGAAGCAAAATGTCAGATACGTAAAATGTCAAGAACGCAAAATGTCAGATACGTAAAATGTCAAGAACGCAAAATGTCAGATACGTAAAATGTCAAGAACGCAAAATGTCAGATACGTAAAATGATAGGAACGTAGATTACCAGTAAGATGTTTATTGAATTCCCGTCAAAACGTCAGATTTTAAATCCTCAACCAGAAAGTAATCGTGTGTGCTATAAAAAGTTTTTTTTAACATCAGATTTCACACCTTTCCGAGTATTCGTTCATGGCAAAAATTGCCTTCGTCTACTGTTCCCATGATTATTCACTTCACTGACACTTAATAAAGGTGTGTGTATTTTTTAAACAAAAATAGCGACTTCAACCGCTCGTAACACGGTTACGTTGACGGCTATGTCGCTAGAAAGAGTTTCAAATGATAAACATACTAGCTGTTCCCCGCGCTTTCACCCCCGTTGCTCGGCTCCTTATGATCGTAGCGTGATGTTAAATAGCCTATACTATTCCTCATGAGTCTGGCTATCATATACAAAAAGAATTTTTCGAATCCAACTGGTAGTTACAGAGATTGACGCGTTCAAACAAACGAACTCTAGCATTATAATATTAGTATAGATATGTATTTATTAGGGACATTTTACATGATCGAATAGCTACCAAAATCAGGTCATGTCGACGTATTATTTGTCTACCTAAACATATACATAGACTCCAGACGCAATCAGATTTGTTAATGAACTGGTAAACACACAAACATTCGTTACTTGGACAAATATGTCCTTATTGTCACAAATTACTGGCTGCTTCATCGACTAGAGATAACTTGAGATAAGCAAGAATGGCGAGCTTAAGATTGTCACCTATTCCGATCGTGTCACCCGTGTCATGCTCGCTTAAAGGTACCGCTGACGGTGGCGTGTGTATTGGATCGTTCGATTCCCTCCAAAATGGTTGAGTTGAACGGTGCTGATGCGCACGTCATGTCCGTGAACGGGCGCTGTCAGTTGGTGCTGGTCATCACTTGACTTGACTGCCTAAACAATGTGTTTTCACTTGTCTAGTTGATATTATTATTATTTTGTACCTTACTAAACATAGTTCTCACATATTAGGGCATCACTGTAATCAAAGAAATTGTAACAGAAGTTATTGAAAAAGAGTAACCATGGAGTTTCTTGTCCGTTCTTCGCCATAGGAATCTACGTTTTGGAACGGACAACTAACGGACAAACCGACTGACAACTATTGTAATATTGTTTGACATTTCAAAAGTGCCTGTAAATAGTCTAATTGAAATGTTTTTGACTTTGACTTTGATAAATTGGTACGGTCATGGAATACTGCAGAACGATGACTTCGCAAAGACAGTTAAATAAATTGCGACTCTTGCAGTCTCTTTCTATCAGGTAATTCTTCTGACCTCACCGGGGGAGCACGCCGATACACTTGTAGCTTCTTGCCTAAAGCCTCAAGTGCGGAGTGCGCCAAGCCTGGTACAGTATTGAAATCTCAGATCATAGAAACAAGGAGATATGCCATCATAGCAAATTAGTACGGGAACAACTGTCGCCACTTTTAGTACATTTTTCAACACAATTACAAGCGCCCCTCGTGAATATAAAGATCTCCCACACATTAAAAATTCCGCACACCCTCAATCTAACACTGTTAATCGTCACTCAACACTAGCACTAAACTAAAACACTGTATTTATATCATCGATCGTGTTCGGTTCGTCGCCAGCGTGTACTTTTGTACTACGCCCAATGTGGGCAAAGCATCAAGCTCAATAGCGCCTTAGCACATCTCCCTTGTTTCTATGATCTGAGACTGAATTCCATAGTTCTTCCATACGGTTGTTGGAATAGCAGACAAGCGATGTTCGTAATTAGCACAATGCTTCATGACCTTGGGTGGTATTATACGAGGGTTTATCGTACGGGGAACGAAAACTCACGTCTGAGCAAAATTCGTATATTTAGAAAGAAATTCATCATCATCATCTGCCTAGCCTTTTCCCAAATTATATTGGGGTCGGCTTCCAGTCTAACTAGTTTCGGCTGAATATCATATTTTACGTGGAGCGACTGCCATCTGACCTCCACAACCCAATTATTGGGGAATACCGGTATTCGAATGTTAGACCAGCTGTCAGACTTTTAGGGCTTCTGACTACCCGTAACGATTGTAAAAGATATTCCTATGACAACCGGGACCGACTGCTTAACGTGCTCTCCGAGGCACGGAGGGGTCTCGATGTGTAAAGAACGGTCACCCATCCAAGTACTGACCGCGGCAAGCGCAGCTTAACCTCGCAGATCGATCGATCAGCGCGGCTGTCATTTAGCCACGAGCCCCCCAATATTTAGGAAGAAATTACAGACATAATATAAAAGCGCGACTAGTTTTTATCACGGCCGAAGTCAAGACTCTACTCTTATTTTCTATGTCACAACCTATTATATTTAATTCAAAATTATTAAGTCATCGCTTGTCTCATAAACGATAAAGTTAACCAGCCTACTAAGACTTCACATTATAACCTCTACAGTATCAACGTGACGTCATATCCTTGTTTTATTGCCCTTAGTTTCTACAATCTGTCACTTTGTCTATTCTTCTGTAGACAAAATCCGTTTCTATCCTGTACCCCTATCATGAGTTTTTTTGACGTGTAGTATCGTTAACGTAAGCATATTTTGAATTGAAAATACACGTTTGTTACACAATATTTATATAAATTAAATACTTAATTAATTTCTCTGTATTTTTAAAAATGTGCAAATTGTATAAAATTTCATCAAAATGTTCCAGGACAGGATGTTCCAGGACAGTATTTTAAATTCAAAATATGCTTACGTTAACGAAACTATACGTCAAAAAACTCATGATAGGGGTACTGGTCATGCTAGGCCGGCTGGAGTGTCCCAAAAAAACGAGAAATGAGGTTATGCCTTAGTAACGGTTACTATTAATCTCTCAGCGAAACGTGGTGATTATGGCGCTTTAATTAATATTTTATCACAAAAACTTTTACCATAATACTTCAAAACAGTCGTCCCATAGGACACAATTACCCTTTTTTGTACTCCAATAATTTTCTCAATACAGTTGGTAATTACTGACTTTTCCCTTCGGAATCGCAACGCAAAATAGGCTTAAAAACGCAATATCGTTGATTTTAACATGAAATTCGCGCGGTCCGAGCTCTATGGTTGCACAAAGCCAGTCCCGAAGGCATAATGGGTTTAATCCTTTGCCTCGCTAATGAGTCTGCGGGCGCCATCTTGCGTCGTTGACAGCTGTCACGGTTCCCGCGTTTTGTCGCGTCATTTGACGTTTATGGGGGTGAATTTTTTGAATTGGTTCCGTTCTGAATTTTTATCGGGAATAATTAATATTTGGCATTAAAGCGCGGGCACACACCTGTCCAAAATGTCCGGAGTTATTATTACTGATTGTGAGAGGAATCTCGTTTAAAAGTATTGTATTTTTGTTCAAAATATATCAAAGATAAACCGAGCCAGTCAACATAAAAGTAAAAGTATGACTGTAGAAAGTTTAATGTTCCGAAATATGATGTTATTGAATTTTATTTAAATACTAGGCTTTTGCCCGATATTCCACCCGCGTGGCCACCCACTAAGGTCATATAAAATGCTCAATTTATTATTGAGCATTTTATATGACCTTAGTGGGTGGCCAGTACCTACTACGAAGAGGTCAAGCTGTTTTTATGTGAAAACAGTGTTTTTATGTGGCTTTAATTAATGTGGTTTAGATTTTAAGTTAGACCCCAATCATATCAAAATCCGTTCAGTAGTTTTAGCGTGATGCGCGCACAAACAGACAAAAAAAAGTTCCTAAAAATAATTTTTGGGCATGGTTATGTCCCAGTATCCTATCCCGACTGTTTTATCTTCAATGTAAAGACACGGTTATTTACAGTTTTATAAAAGTATAGATAGACGAGTTATTTCTGTCAGATCCCCTGATCTGATCCTCTGCTGTTTATTATTATGTTTTTATTCCTGACTGATCCACTAAAAACTGTCATTCCGGTCTGATCCCCTTACTCTTTTTGTCAGGTAAGTACAGTCAAGAGAAAAACAGTGTACAAATCAAACTTTCGCTTTTTTTCGCGACGGGGAATGCATAGGGTCATAATTATAAGGTCCAATTAGCGGGAAATTCGACCCTATGACCCCAAGCACTTCAAGCATTGCTTAAGTCAATAAAAACATACCGCTAGCTAGATCCCTTTCACTTGAACGCGCGTCAAACTATCAATCAAACTAAACCCAGGTATTTATAAAACATGTAGAAAGTCTCTGCATCATGTGAAATAGCGTTATTACCTACTGTATGTAATCGTTAAGGTTTTTATCATAAGTAGGTGGGCAGACACGTTGATCCAGTCGGCCTAGCATGACCATGGTAGAAACAGGTTTTATCTACTGAAGAATAGACAGTGACAGATTGTAGAAAGATTTTTACCGTTATGCATACAATGAACAGAAGAAATGTTTCTATTCGTCAGTAGACAAAATTCTGATAAACCAAGCACGGGTCGCCGCGTGCTCGGGCAGAAGAGATAACGATTTGGATAGAAAGAACTTTGTCTATTCTTTGGTAGAATAGAGATAGAATTGTCATGCTAAGCGTGCAGTGATTGCAAGCGACTGCTAAGAGCGGGGTCCCGGATTCAATCACCTCTGCTCTAAAAACGGTGAAGAAACACATCGCTCGGAAACCGGCATGTCCTAGAACCAAAAATTCGAAGACATGTGACGTCCACCAACCTGCACTGGGCCCGCGGTGGACTGCGGCCCACTCTCACAGAGAGGGGGCCTATGTCCCAGCAGTAGGAACATTATAGGCTGAATCTATACCAATATAATGAAGCTCAAGAGTTTGTTTGAAGGCGCTAATCTTTGGAACTCCCAATCGGATTCGGAAAATTCTTTTTGTATATGATAGCCAGATCCATGAGAATAGTAAAGGCTATTTAACATCACGCTACGACCCTTAGGAGCCGAGCAACGGGGGTGAAACCGCGGGAAACAGCTATTATGCTTAAATGCTTTTACATAGTTTTACATTACGCTTTTTAAGAAGTATCTGCCAGGTTTTTGGACCTGGAGACTTTATAATTATAAACCAGCAGCCTAATTGCGTTATAATTATAAACCAGCAGCCTAATTGCGTAACTCAATTTCTTTCACCATGGCTTTCATTTTGACAGTTCAACAACATCCATTGCGGCGTTGAGCTAGTTACGGGAGCACGGATTAACAATCATACGGCGTAATGAATGTCAAAAACAATGCCATGATGAGAGCAAATTGAGTTACGCAATTAGGGTGCAGCCGGCCTAGCATGACCACGATAGAAACGGGTTTTGTCTGCATAGAAATAGACAAAGTGACAGATTGTACTACCGTTTCATTCATAAAACGTAGAAATGTTTCTACAATCTGTCACTTTGTCTATTTCTATGTAGACAAAATCCATTTCTATCGTGGTCATGCTAGGCCGGCTGGTCTATAAGACTTTATGTTACTAAATCCACTCGCTAAGTTTACCCTACTCCAAAACCATTTCACAGATTTTCACACATTCTTACCTAGACTACTTCTACATAGATAGATTGCCCCAATAAAATTTCTCGTTAACCTGTTAACTGTCCAGTTAACTTTAAACTGTTACTAATGATGGTCATTTTTTAACTCCCCCTTATTAAGGGGTGTAGTTAATGTATTTCGTTTAAAAAGAAATGTCTGGGGGAAAAACGACGTGTAATGGCGCAAAGGGGAAGGAAAGAGTCAATGATTTCGTGACTTCGATTTGTTTGGACTATATTTTTGGAATGAATCTCCTTATGGCTGCAAGAGTGGCCATCTTCAGATCATACAAACAAGGGAGATGTGCCAAGGCGCTATTGAGCTTGAGGCTAACAGGACGCTGACGGACGGACAGAACGCGCTCGATGATATAAACAGTGTTTTAGTTTAGTGTGAGTGAGGAATGACGAATAACAGTGTTAGATTGAGGGTGTGCGGTATTTTTAATGTGTGGGAGACCTCTATATTTACAAATGAGCGTTTGTAGTTCTAACGCACATCGCTTTAAAAGAGGGGCGACAGGGTTCCCGTACTAATTTGCTATGATGGTAATATGAAATCCTTGTCAAGATCCTTGTTTAGTTCCAAATACGCTCACATGGCGCTGTTACGAACGTAAGGCCTTTTAAAAGATATCTGCGGCGACCAATCGCAAGGAAAACTTTCCTATTACGTTTGACAAATGTGTAACTGCTAGCAGTAATCGTTATTAGCGCTAAACAGGATGATTCTAACCACTTGATGAAAGTCATTAACACGAAAATATGATTCAATCTAGACACTACAGTCCCCTCTCAATGAATCTGACCTAAATAGTTCCAGTCTAGACAAAAGTCTTTTAGATAAAGTCGGATGTACTCAAAAATTTCGGTTGCGTGCCGCCATCTTGCGTGTTGCACGCGACGTAAAAATATAATTACGTTGCCATGTCTCTGGTCGTGAATAGGAACGAATAACGGTGTCTATGGGCTGTTTTGAGTCCTCGTACTTCCATAGTTGGTTTTAAAAATGTGTTGATCTTTCTTTATGTTTGTTTTTAGACACGAAATGAATATTTTTTGCATGATAGTAAACGGTTTGTGTTGTTATTTGATATCTTATTTTAATGAAGTAAATAAGATACTTTATCATTTTAAACGGGAAGATTTTCAGGGTTTTAACCAAGAGAAGGGTATAACCTCAGATCATAGAAACAAGGAGATGTGCCAAGGCGCTATCGAGCTTGATGCCTGATCTTGAGCAAATTGCTCATATTAAAAACGTACGCACTGGCGACGAACCGAACATGATCGATGGTATAAATACAGTGTTTTAGTTTAGTGCTAGTGTTGAGTGACGATTAACAGTGTTAGATTGAGGGTGTGCGGAATGTTCAATGCCTGGGAGATCTTTTTATTCACAAGGAGCGCTTAATTATGCGCGTAATTGTGTCGAAAAATGTACTAAAAGTGGCATCAGTTGTTCCCGTACAAATTTGCTATGATGGCATTTATCTCCTTGTTTTTATGATCTGAGGGTATAACGTATTCTCTAAGGTGGAGGTACTGCCGTAGTCGGGCTGCTCCAGATTTGAGCGAGATTTCCCGCGGTTCTCTACCTCTCTCCCCCTTACTTATAAACGATGATTAAAGTAAACAGCTCATAAGCTATCTTGTCGGTTCCCTTCGACGCTATGTTGGCTCGTCTGTATGTCACTCCTATTTAGGTCTTAACGTTTAATCTTTTTTGTAGATTTATGTGCTAAAGTAATGCCTAGGACACTAACAAGTGGTGAACGAGAATTGGTTCTGAAAGAAAACTCCCAACACCGTTAAAAACTTTAACGTATTGACATTCAGAGGCCCTAGCCAAGTTGCTTTTCTGTTAGCGTTCACGCCAAACGGTATGTACAAAATGTATGGCAATGACATTACTTGCGGAAAAGTCACGTGACTCACTTATGTCACTGCCTCAGATCATAGAAACAAGGAGATATGCCATCATAGCAAATTTGTACCGGAACAGCTGATGCCACTTTTAGTACATTTTTCGACATAATTACGCGCATAATTAAGCGCTCCTTGTGAATAAAAAGATCTCCCACGCATTCAACATTCCGCACACCCTCAATCTAACACTGTTAATCATCACTCAACACTAGCACTAAACTAAAACACTGTATTTACACCATCGATCGTGTTCGGTTCGTCACCAGCGCGTACGTTTTTAATATGAGCAATTTGCTCAAGATCAGGCATCGAGCTCGGTAGCGCCTTGGCACATCTCCTTGTTTCTATGATCTGAGTCACTGCCATACATTTTGTCCGTAACGACCGTAGCGTTTGGCGTGAACGCTAACAGAAAAGTGACTTGGCTAGAGGGGCAGGGCCAGTCAACATAGTATCGGAGGGACTTTTTATGTGAAACGGGTGGCAACCACAGCTATATTATAATACATACTAGACTTTTGCCCACGACTCCGTCCGCGTGGACTACAATGAAATGACCAGTTTAAATGACCTCCGTAGTGTACGTTGGTAATACTATACCACGAGGTCAAGCTGTATCTCTGGTTTTTTTAGCGGTATCAGATGAAACGTGGCTTAGATTTTAAGTTGGACCATAAGCTATAGAACTGTGAAAACCACATCAAAATCCGTTCAGTACTTTTTGCGTGATGCGCGCACAAACGGACAAAAATTCAAAAAAAAATCTTTTTGGGTATGGTTACGTCCCAGTTTATCCCGACTGTTTTTTCTGGAATATCTTCAATGTACAGACACGGCTCTTTTACAATTTTATAATAGTATAGATAGATAGAAAGACCTATGCTACGCTTTCAATGGAAGTAAACCTTACAAAGTACATAAGGAGTGGCCTTCATATTCGTTTATATGTAGCTCAGATCATAGAAACAAGGGAGATGTGCCAAGGCGCTAATAACCGGGTCCACACCGGACGATCCACCGCGGTCCGATCGTGCGCGGCAACCCAAATTCCCTTGAAATCGCTCTTGCCGCGCGCGATCGTAGCCGCGCGGTAGATCGTCCGGTGTGATCCGGCTATTGAACTTACTTGACGCTTTGATATGGTCACATTGACCGTATATAAAACGTACACACGACGAACCGAACACGATCGATGAAATACAGTGTTTTAGTTTAGTGCTAGTATTGAGTGACGATTAACAGTGTTAGACTGATGGTGTGATGAATTTTTAATGTGTGGGAGATCTTTATATTCACAAGGAGCGCTTGTAATTGTGTCGCAAACTGTTCTAAAAGTGGCGACAGTGGTTCCCGTACTAATTTGCTGTGATAGCATATCTCCTTGTTTCTATGATCTGAGGTCACCCCTTGGTAAGTACATAAGGAGTGGCCTTCATATTCGTTTATAGAGTAATGTCTTGACGTAAGGCCGCGTGTACACAGTACAGTTGCGTGCATCATTCTATTAGCTGATTGGTTGGGCACGAGTTGACGTCAGAGCTTTGATGGGGGAGGATCGACACTTATTGTGGATCAAATGAAAGAAAATGTACATTTTTTTGCGAATTTTAATACATGTTAAAGCCATGAATACGGGGCTTAAGACATGTCAAAAACAACTGACACAAGCGGGGTTTGAACCCGCGACCTCTGCTGTATCGTGGCAAGCGCTCTAACTAACCAGCCTGTGTGAAGAAGCTGAAGACAAAGTAGCTCAGTCAGTAATGTCAGTATACAATAAAAAATAGTAAGATGCGCCCCACGTTTTTCATTTCAAATTATTTAATACTTTTTAGTCGGTTTAAAAAAAGAAAAAAATAACAAATAATTATTTTTCAAAATACCAACAAAGTCGCGGGCAACAGCCTAGTATTGCTATATAGATACGTGTATAAAGCAGTATACACACACATTGCGTGCATGACGTGTATCACTGTATCACTTGATTAGTGTATCGAGCACGTTGCGGTCGTGAGAAGTGACGCCCCGTGACGTGACCCTACTAGTGCGGGAACGTGTTCGTATCGAGTGTCGATACTTATTTATTTCACGTAACATCATAAACATGACGCTTGACCTGAAGGTTAGGCAAAGGTGTCTGCCCAGCCGGCCTAGCATGACCACGATAGAAACGGGTTTTGTCTACATAGAAATAGACAAAGTGACAGATTGTAGAAACATTTCTACCGTTTCATTCATAAAACGTAGAAATGTTTCTACAATCTATCACTTTGTCTATTTCTATGTAGACAAAACCTGTTTCTATCGTGGTCATGCTAGGCCGGCAGGATTCCTCAGCAGTCGTAGTTGCAACCACTAGCTAGACCTGAAATCATAGAAACAAGGAGATATGCCATCATATCAAATCAGTACGGGAACAACTGTCGCCACTTTTAGTGGTACATTTTTCGACACAATTACAAGCGCTCCTTGTGAATAAAAAGATCTCCCACACATTAAAAATTCCGCACACCCTCAATCTAACACTGTTAATCGTCACTCAACACTAGCACTAAACTAAAACACGATTTATATCATCGATCGTGTTCGGTTCGACGCCAGATTGTACGTTTTTATTACGATCAAAGTGATTTAACTAAAGCATCAAGCTCAATAGCGCCTTGGCACATCTCCCTTGTTTCTATGATCTCAGAGCTAGACCAACGAGGTAGTCAGTGTGTTAGTTTCTTATTGCATAATTTTTATCTTCGATAGATTTACGAATTTAGTTGAAAGATGGTTTAGCAAAACAAATAAGTACCTAGTATTATTTGCTAAAAGCAATTCGCATCATTAGCAGCAAGAAATCATCACGTTAATTTATCTAAAACGCCTTGCCCTTAATTATAGACCATGATTAAATTAAACAGCTTTTATGTCAATTGTCATCTCTGTTCATCGTCATACAAATGACAAGCATAGTTGTATATTTAATCAGTGGTTACAGTCTATAAGTAAGAGAGCTAGTTCTTACGGCTATTTCATTTCCTATTCCTGCGTTAGAAAATCAGACAAATAACAAAACTTTGTCGATTTTTTTAAATAAGTCACATCACTAGTAACCGGTTTAAGCCGATAGGCACAGTTCACTGCTTTCACTACAAGTTTACAAGTACTACAACACTATTACTTATGCCATTAATAATACCAAAGCATGTTGAACAGCTAAAAACATGATAGTCAACTTCGTGGGTTAGGTATAAACATAATTTGACTATCAAACGTACATACATAAACTCACGCCATTTTCCCACGGGAATTTTATTCCTTCTCCATAAATAACAACATCTCGCTTAGCATAAGCATATAGCATAATCGGCCTATAATGTTCCCACTGCTGGGACACAGGCCTCCTCTGTGAGAGGGAGTGGGCCGTAGTCCACCACGCGGGCCCAGTGCGGGTTGGTGAATGTCACATGTTTTTCGAATTTTTGGTTCTAGGACATGCCGGTTTCCTCACAATGTTTTCCTTCACCGTTAAAGCAAGTGATAATTAATAATATACGAAACTGAAATATGAAAAAAAAAATGAGCTGTTCCATACACTTTGATCGTGTTATAGTGCATTTTTGTAGGGAACAGCTGATTTTTTTTTTAATATTTCAGTGTCGGTCCCATAATAAAAGTTGATCATATTCATGAGTACTTTCACCTCCTAAAATATCCGCACTGGTTTTAATTTTACCCTGTATACATTACAAATCAACGGTTTTCGGATGTCTTCCTTTACTTGTGCTTAGAGACCTTGCTTCTTGACAAATTTCATGATTCTAGGTCAACGGGAAGTACCTGATAGGTTTTGATTTATTCGCGAGTGTCAAAATATGCAACATAAATGGCCCTAATTTTTTATTGCATTCACTTAGAAGTTTGATTTTTATACACCTCCAAGGGACCGTAGACCTAAGTATTTGGTATTAATTTCAACATGATACCTTTACTCGTTCCTGAGAAAAAAGGTCTGGACAGACGGACAACCAAGTGATCCTATAGTGATCCCATTGGGTTTATTCCACTATGTTCACCTGGATGAACAAAGTGGAGTAAAAATGTGATCCTTTGTTCACCTGCGGAATTAAATCACCTAGGTGATTTCACCTGGGTGAACAAAGTGGAATAGAATGCGTTTTTCGTCTAAAGTGGAATTAAATCATCTGGATGAACAGGGTCGACTCTTATATTATTATTTTTCCCAAGAGGGAGTGGATCAGTGGACTTAGCTTAGCACTGAATATAATTTTAGTTTTATACATTTGACACGACAAAATTCCACATTTCCGTCCAACATAAACCGCTCAAAAACTAATAATATCCAACACGCAATTTTAAATGGTATCACTGACATATTACAAGTGAAAAGTTCGCGTGTCCTTTTTTATTAAAAAGGCTGGTTTACGAGTGAGGGTGTGACAGGCTGGGCAAGCCTCGGAACTTTGTGGCCCTTTAGTATCCCCTATAAGGGATAGGGGGAAAAGTATTAATATACAGAACTTCATTGAAAGATACAAAGGGATTTCAAAGGAGACTGGCGGCTTTCGTCCTGAACTCCTACAGAAATAAAACTTACATGGAGAAAAAGTGGATTTTTAGTCATTATTATTTCTTGCATTACCATTGTCACAGAACTTGGCTAGCTGAAGAAGAATAATTTTGAATCTTACACATAAAATGTCAGACAAATCGATGTTTGTATGAATCGATACTAAATAATAATTTTTCATATGATTTCTAATTATGCTAGTTTATGGTTACGGTTTACGTACCTCTCACGGAAGTAATAAATCTTTAGTAACATTACTTAACAAAGTATAATTTAACACATTTTTTTTTATTTTATTATTTCTTGTAATCGATTGATCACAACAAAACGATCGATTATTTTTTTTAGGATAGTAACATTGGCAAAGGAAGTCACCTGTCAAATAATGACATTTACATTTCGATTTCCAATCACCGAGATATTTACGTATTTATTGATTTGGATTTACATCTTTTTAATTAATTTGTATTGTAATTATGTTGTAATTAAAAAACTCGTGTGTCATAGTAGTGAAGCAACTTCATGGACAAGCTATTTGAAAAGTTTTCATGCATAACATAACCTTATCAGTTTCCGAGTTTAAAGCATTGTAATAACTTTCAGACAAGTTTTTTGGAAGAAGTGAAAATTACACATGTTTTATAACAAATGATGTCATTAGAAAACAATAGAATATCAATGTAGGTGACCAGGCCGGACACTCCTAAGAAACCCGCCAGTGTCCTTGCGGGTGAACCGAACAGGACCCGATAGCTCAGTTGCTTTCAGGGCATTAGCCACGGTTCGGCAGAGGTCTTTTCTTTATGCGTGGCTCCTAGGGGTCATAGCTTGATGTTAAATAGCCTATACTATTCCTTATGAATCTGGCTATCATATACAAAAAGATTTTTTCTAATCCGACTGGTAGTTCCAGAGATTAGCGCGTTTTAAACAAACAAACAAACTTTTCAGTTTTATTTAGTACTAGCACTTCGCCCGCGACTTCGTCCGCGTGTCCCACAGGAACTGCATTTTTTCGGGATAAAAAGCCTATGTAGCCTATGTTACTCAGTGATAATGTAGCTTTCTATTAGTGAAAGATTTTTTTAAATCGGTCCAGTAGTTTCGGAGCCTATTCGGTACAAACAAACAAAAAAATCTTTCCTCTTTATAATATTAGTATAGATAGATTAATTATGAATTATTCACCCATAGATGAATGAACTAGATATTTCACCACAGGAAACACGTCACAACATATCACATCCCCAAAATTAACCGCAATTTAATGAGAATGACATCATAATCCTCATTTAATTACCAAAACAAAAATAATAGCTTGTTCACAAATCTGGTCGGGGGTGAAATGGACGCATTACAACGAACCCAATTAGCGGCGACCGCGACGCGGGGTAAATACTGACACACAGCTGTGTGTGTGCATTAACACGTATTACGAGTGCAGAAATAATGCAGAAGGTCCACATCTCAGATCATACAAACAAGGGAGATGTGCCAAGGCGCTGTTGAGCTTATAAAACTAAGACTCAGTCAAATACAGTGAAAAAAAAACCTTTTTAATTCGCACATGAATTTTCTTTTAGTAATACAAGTTCGAGGTCATTGACGTTCCTATTCTTATCGTGATCGCATTGTACAGATGCCTGACAGCGACTACCTATACCACCCGGTCTGTCGGCTTAGCATGACCAGCTCTATCTCTATTCTACCAAAGAATAGACGAAAGTTATTTCTATCCAAATCGTTATCTCTTCTGCCCGAGCACGAGGCGACGTACGCTTGGTTTATCAGAATTGTGTCTACTGTACCCCTATCATGAGTTTTTTTGACGTGTAGTATCGTTAACGTAAGCATATTTTGAATTGAAAATTCACGTTTGTTACAAAATATTTATATAAATTAAATACTTAATTAATTTCTCTGTATTTTTTAAAATGTGCCAATTGTATAAAATTTTATCAAAATGTTATAGGACTGCTGTATTTTAAATTCAAAATATGCTTACGTTAGCGATACTACACGTCAAAAAAACTCATGATCGGGGTACTGAAGAATAGAAACATTTCTTCTCTTCATTGTATGCATAAAACGGAAAGAAATGTTTCTACAATTGTCACTTAGTCTAGTCTTCTGTAGACAAAATCCGTTTCTACCGTGGTTATGCTAGGCCGGCTGGTCGGAGGATCCTCCCTTTTCAATGGAGGATCATTCCACCTCGTTCCTCCATTCCCAAAACTTTTTTGCGTCTTGTATGAAGTAAACCTTTTTTACTATCATCTTTTTTTTGTGTATATTTTTATTGACATATACATTTGTGTGTCGTCTGCGGTGTCATAGGGATATTCGCTCT
This sequence comes from Thalpophila matura, assembly GCA_948465475.1. Taxonomy (NCBI): domain Eukaryota; kingdom Metazoa; phylum Arthropoda; class Insecta; order Lepidoptera; family Noctuidae; genus Thalpophila; species Thalpophila matura. Next base: position 8,329,957 of record OX419205.1, on the reverse strand, counting down.
GTATCTTTGTGGCGTTAATCGCTGCGGGGCGAGCGAGAGATGCAAGCGGTAATTAAGTTGTGAATGTCAATATTGCTGAAAGATATTATGAATAGTTTTGGTGGTAGCCTGTTTTTATTGTACCATTGCTCAAGTTGAATTTGAATTCGATTCTCTGTTTAAAGAGCGTTACATATTTCTGGCAGCTAGTAGGTCTAGGTAGTACCTACCAGGGTGATTTCTGGTGGGACTTCTGGGTGAAATCCCAAACTTATGTCAAAGGTTTGCTTTTGGAGACAACAAAAACTACATTTTTAATATGCTTAGCCACCTATCCCGGTCTTATTTGCAACTAGCTTTCGCCAGCGACTTCGTCCGCGTTTTTGGCATAAAAAGTAGCCTATGTGTTATTCTGATATATAAGCTATATTACTGTAAAGTTTCATCAAAATCCGTTCAGTAGTTTTTGCGTGAAAGAGTAACAAACATCCATCCATACATACATCCTTACAAACTTTCGCATTTATAATATTAGTAGGAAGTAGAATAAAACAACCTGTATTAATGTATCACGAAAACTCACCCTAATAATGTTATATAGGAGATTCAGGCTGAGTTGCAGAAAAGGTCATTAAGTTTTAAAGGAGAAAGTCGTCCTGCTACCACGAACGCTGCAAAGTGTTCGAAACGTCAGGAAAACTGTAAAAATCTGTAATATACGCGATTTAATCCGTTTAAACTTGTTTTATTATTACACATTATATGTGTAATAATCGCGGAAACCTAAGACATTATTATTTTAAAGGAGACTTTAACGATAGAAATTGTATGGTTAATGCCTCCATTAAAATTTAATTATCTTTCTGCAACCGATCGTCAGAGATTAGCGCGTTCAAACAAACAAACAAACTCTTCAGCTTTGTTATACCTACAGGGAGGTGATTCTCGCGGGTTCGATTTAATATCACTTTCGATATATATAGCAACAACTGTCAAAATATCGATCGAATGTAGCTTTCGGTATTCTCGTGAAGTCACTGCAGATATATATCGATGGTAAAGCGTTCGACATGCATCGCGTGGTATGGAGCAGTCGATAGTGTCATATCGAATGAATTATCGTACGCGCGTAAAAGAAGTTGTAGAATTGTTGTCAGGTCGGTAAATTCATTTTGCTTCCAATTGATCAAAACTATGAATTTCGAAAGAAAATCGTCTTTACAGACAAATTTGTCCGTTGTCGAGGCTTGTATCACACAAAAATTCCCAAATAAAAACTAACAAACAAAAACAAACGATTTCACTTCACTTTTAGGTTATGGCAGTATTACTTAAAATGATTCAATTCTCAATTAAGCTAAAATTACGTAAGTATGAGTACAGTTTTAGAAAAAATAAACAAATGTTTAATAACAATTAACACGAACAAAAATATAGAATTTTTGACAGATGACCATAAAAGTCACTGTCAAAACATTGACACTCCGTTCCAGAAAAAGTATACACATGCTAAGAATTTTTTTTTTATTAGAAATAAATAAATACTCCCTACTTGACTAAATTCTAATGGTGGTTACTGTAAAATGATAACTTAATCATACTTTTAGCCTAAATGACTAGAAAAAAATATTTGAAAACAAATTATCGAAATTTATTATTAATTCTTGGTCCGAGCACCAACCAACAAAAACGGAACGTGTCTTGGCAGAGACAAAAACTCGAAAAGGATTGAATGAACATAATAATACGTCAATATCTATTACAAAAATATCTGTTGCCCACGAGAATACCGATTTTAGCATGGGACCGATATTTTCAGTAGATATGATCTTGATCGAATGCGATATCTACATGATACGATATTGATCATATCACTGATTTATCGCACAAAGCGAGAATCACCTCCCAGTTGTTTGTTGCTTGATTGATATCGAATTCGATGTAATATATTGCAACAAATGTTAAAATGGTAGGGATTTTGACAGTCGTTGCAGTATAAATATATCGAATTTGATATCATTATCGAACCCGCGAGAATCACCCCCTGATTTACATAACTGAAAGTGATGTAATACTAATAACAAACTAGCCTATTTGACACCAATTGACCCAATTCGCTACATCATGTGTAAAAACAATTATTTCCAAAAAAAAAACATCAAAAAAGTTAATTTGCCGACCACACGCAAGAAATGTCACGTTAGCCGAAAAAGTTGACAGTGTTAATTAAATTAATTAGCATGCACCTACTAATGGATACTTAGTTGCTGTGTCATTAATTAACCTACTTTGCGGAAGGTGTGTTCAGTTTTGAATTACACGAAAAATTTCGCCTATTGTCGTGTATTTTAATTTCACGCACCTTTTTCCGAGGTAGGTACCTACTTATTCCACTTTGCGCACCGCTTCGATCCTTGCTTAAACTTAATTAATTTCTCTGTATTTTTTAAAATGTGCAAATTGTATAAAATTTTATCAAAATGTTCCAGGATTGCTGTATTTTAAATTCAAAATACGCTTACGTTAACGAAACTATACGTCAAAAAAACTCATGATAGGGGTACCTACAGCTTAACTTTGCCGACTAAAATTATTCATATTTCAATTACTGAAGCATGGTTTTCTATTTAAAACCATGCTGAAACTAGGTTGTATAAGCTAAGTGACAAAATCAATTTGCTAAGCAACCCCCTTCCTGCGGAAAAGGCAGTTATTTCCCCCACTCTATCTAATGCTCTCCGCGTACTATTTCATACTTTGTTTGGCGCGCCCATGCCGGCGACAGGCCGCGCCTATGACCTAAATGCTCCAGGCTTAACGTGATATCTGCTTATTACATTAACCTACCCATTTCGATTATTCTAGAATATCTTTTGTATTAAAAAAACTTTTTACAAAAAAACAACCGAATTCAAAAAACAACTATAAAGTACTTACATAAATAATAATGTTGGTTCCGAAGTCGATAGCTTTGTTTGCTTTTTTGATATAAGAAACTAAGAAATAAAGAATAAAATAAAAAATTATACAGGGTGCCAGGTTAGACAGTGGAAATATTTTAAGGGGTCATTGTACTCATTATTATGAACAACTTTTACTAAAAAAAAAATATAAAATTTCAAACTATTTATTTCATAAGGTAAGGTACAATAATTTCGCTATTAATAGCGCTTAATCTAGTAAAAGTAAGATTATGTGCACTATCAAATCAATTTTACATGTTACTCACTTTCTAGTCTAAAAACTTCCCCGTGGTAAAGTAGGCTTTCAAGATATTTTTGATTTGCCTAGGATTTTTATTTTCCAGTTTTTTGACAATATCTTTTGGTAATTTATTTAAAATGTTAGGAAGAGCATACAGCCAAGCCCTTCTACCATATTCATTATTAACCCTTGGCAACTTATACAGAGGCAGGTACGACAGGTTTCGACAAAAGTTTGGTCTGCTTGTTTTCTGTAGCTTATTCATATGTATAGAGTAATCAGAAGCAACGGCTAATTGGGACTATGGGAAAACTATGGGACCAACCCTGAAATCGCGAAAAAAAAAATCAGCTGTACCATAGATTTTGTTGAGTTATGTGAACATAAATGTATGGAACAGCTGATTTTATTTTCGCGATTTCTGGGTTGGTCGCATAGTAAAAGTTGTTCATAATGATGAGTACAATGACCCCTTAAAATATTTCCACGGTCTTACCTGCCACCCTGTATATAGTACGTATATCTTATACATACAATACTTATAAAATAAAATATTCCACTAGAAATATGCAATTGCGCCATCTATGAGCAGATGCCTCGGACTTGCCACGGACAGACGGACGACAAAGTGATCCTTTAAGGGTTCCTTTTCTCCGCTTGCGGTACGGAATCCCTTAAAATCTGCCAAAACATTTATTTAGGGCTGATTTTTCAATCGCCAACTAAAAACTCCTATGAATCACAACATAGTATAAAACAAAGTCGCTTCCCGCTGTCTGTATGTCCCTATGTATGTATGCTTAGATCTTTAAAACTACGCCACGGATTTTGATGCGGTTTTTTTAATAGATAGAGTGATTCAAGAGGAAGGTTTATAGCACCCGTGCGAAGCCGGGGCGTGTCTAGGGTTGCCAACTTTTATTAGAAGAAATAGAGTATATCTGATTTCAAAGGAGGTAAATAAAGAGTACGGACTTCCGAAAAATTTTTAAAAAGGTATTTTTTTGTGCTTTTTGCAGCACAATAACAATTTTCATGGTTTTTAAAGTAATTGTATGACTCCAACATTCTAACTCTAAATTTATAAAGATCAAAAGCTCATTTTTAATCAATCAGAGTCACAAATGTCACAACACAGTGGAAAATCTATAATTTTTCTTGCGCCAAAATTAACGTAACCTCAAAACACTTCTCAAAACTTGTGACATAACATTGACATAATAACATTAGTGACTGCGTTCAAAAACATCCGAATGTGGCTCCCCAAGCCACATTCGGATGTTTTTGAACGCATATGGGACTGAATGACTGGCACTGGTAGGTATAGTAAACTTTGTTTAAAAAAAGAGTATTTTAGCGTACTTTATTAGTGTTAAAGATTATAGAGTACGCCTACATGATATAGAGTACAATACTCTATTTTAGAGTACGGTTGGCAACACTAGGCGTGTCGCTATAAACTATATATTTTGTAGTTTATTTCTAGAAATAAAGGACGTCGGCAGTTTTGGGCTTGATATGGTACAGTAATAAAAGCTTAACCAAAAATAAAAGTATATTTTAATTGTTCTTTGCCTAATTTGTCTTAGAGATTAAGAATTGGAATCAAAAATCGAAATAAATAAGAAATAAAATGATTATGCCGTTGACATTTTGAAAAAAAACAATAAAACATAAACGGGTGCATGCTGGCTGGCGCGTGCCTCCACAGAATATCATGTCGACAGTAACTAAAACCTTTGAATTGAGAACTCATTAGTCGGGCTGTACTTCACTGGATCATTCACACCATACTTAACCTCACTGTCACAAATACGAAGATTTCTCTTTAACCCAATTACGTACAAAAACAAATAAAAAATGAATTTAAATACTCTTGAAATACTCGATCACACCAAACTAATTTCATATCTGTACCGACTTACACAATCTGAAGCCCAGCGTTCTATGGGCGTCTGCCAGTGCCCTTTATCTGACGGTTGGAGAATTCGGCCTTTAAAGAAGTGTCCATAAAGCTCTACTTTCCAAAATAAATATCATTTCATATCATACATTAATTTCGTCACTTCTGTAATGGCCGTAATGGGTTGTGGAGATGTGGACACAGAGCGTTCCTCGCGAAGTCGCGACCCCGATGTGTCAAACTACACGACACATATTTTATTTCATTAGGCGGCCATTTCAACTTTTCAGTTTGTCTGAGTGCTCATAATTTAGCCTAATGAAGCTTAAATTACTAACGACAATATAGTAGGCTAGACTTTTGCCCGCGACTCTGTTCACGTGGACTACAGTCAATTGACAATTTTTAGGGTTCCGTACCTCAAAAGGAAAAACTTAACCCTCTTATAGGATCACTTAATTGTCCATCTGTCCGGATGTCACGACCCTTTAGCAGGCATCTGCTCATAGATGGCGCTATTGCTATTTCGGAGCCCTCAGGTCGCGAGTCGTACTCGCACTTGTCCGATTTTTAAATGACCTCCGTAGTGTAGGGTGGCTAGTACTACGAAGAGGTCAAGCTGTATCTCTGGTTCATCTCACTGGAATTAGATGAATAGAATAGAATAATTCTTTATTTGCGTTTCTACGCAAATAAAGAATTATTAGTAGGTACAAAAAATACAGATGTTGTTCAATTAGTGATCCATGTACAATCTACCTTAATTTAGGCATGCATAAACAGTTTTTAGCGAGCAAGTAAGTATTCATATCGATTCCTGAGAAGAAACGTGACTTAGATTTTAAGTTGGACCCAAGCTACCAAACTGTGAAAATCACATCAAAGTCCGCTCTTTTTGCGTGCACAAACGGACTAAAATAAAAATAAACATGATTTTGGGCATGGTTACGTCCTCAGATCATAGAAACAAGGGAAATGTGCCAAGGCGCTATCGAGCTTGATGCCTGATTTTGAGCTAATTGCTGATACTAAAAACGTACGCGCTGGCGACGAACCGAACACGATCGATGGTATAAATACAGTGTTTTAGTTGAGTGCTAGTGTTGAGTGACGATCAACAGTGGTAGATTGAGGGTGTGCGGAATGTTTAATACGTGGGAGATCTTTTTATTCACAAGGAGCGCTTAATTATGCACGTAATTGTGTCGAAAAATGTACTAAAAGTGGCATCAGTTGTTCCCGTACTAATTTGCTATGATGGCATAAATCTCCTTGTTTCTATGATCTGAGGTTACGTCCCAGTGGGTTATCCCGACCATTTTTTCTGGAATACCTTTAATGTACAGACACAGTTTTTTTACAGTTTTTCAAGTATAGATGTAGTAGCAGTGATAACCAACTTATGTCGTTGCTTGTACTATAGGCAGGTCTACAGTACATAAAGTACTTTCTATTACACATTCGAGTCTGCGCCCGCGCCGCGGTTTTCAACAAGATTATAGATAACCTCGTAGGTACCAAGATTTATTAACAACTTTAACAAGTAAAAGTCTGTCATATTTAACTGCTAGTTTATGGATTTAGAAAGCCAACGAAGCGGCAACCGGCAATTTTTTTTATTGTGTATGTACAAAGAACGCCATTTAGGATACATGGTTTCATTTAATGTGATAACCTAATATGCCACCCTGTATATGTTTAGACAGAAATGTGACCTCTCGAGAAAATACAGATAGCCTAACATTAAATTCTAGAAACTTTCAGTACCATCAAAACTGTCCCGAACAAAGGTACACTCACAACCAGACACCTTTCGAAACCTTTTATTTCAAACAAAGTAGTCAAACAAAGTACTATTGCGCGCAAAAGTGCTGCAAGTTCGAACAAAACGCTCTCGCCAAACTCCGGCACTCGTTAAATTTTATAACGAGTGTGTTGTACACGGGAACGCTTTTATACGCGACTGTACTTGTGCAAGTATGCCCAAGTTTTCTGTTGTATCACGTTTATGTGATCCTAGACGGCGCTTTTATTTTTTGTCTCTGGTTAACGCAAGGATAAACTTCTATAGAGATGGTATAGTTATCGTCACGCTATCTGAAAGCTGTCATGCTAAAATGGAACGCGTTTTAAAGGCTACCTACACTTTTATACTTACCAATCTAAATAAAACTAAGTCGGGTTAACGCATTTGATAACTCAAGAACGGCTGGACCGATTTTGACGGCACTTTCACATCTCTTGGAGAATCTCACCCTGACAATCTCCCTCGAACGTTCGCAAACAAATTGGCAGTTCTCACGGTGATACCACGCGGTGAGTCGGTATAGAATAAACAGGCTGAGCATGTGTCACCTTTACCACTTTACTTCCCAATGCATGTCGCACGATTCAATGTGGAATACTTGTAAACGAATTAATTATGCATACATTACATATAGCAGTGATAGCCTAGTGGTTTAACCATGTGCCTTCCACGGCGAATGGTTCGAGTTCGATTCCGAGGCACGCACCGCTGACTTTTCGAAGTCATGTGCGTATTAGAAATTAATCACTTGCTTTAACGGTGAAGGAAAACATCGTGAGGAAACCGGCATGGCCTAGAACCAAAAATTCAAGGACATGCTACGTCCACCAACTCGCACTGGGCCCGCGTGGTGGACTACGGCCCACTCCCTCTCACAGAGGAGGCCTGTGTCCCAGCAGTGGGAACATTATAGGCCGATTATGCTATGCTATGAATTAATTATGTATGACTCGTTTGTCGCATGCCTAAGGTCGAATATCGTGGTTCGGTGTCATTTTGTTTTGATATTTTTTATTATATCAATTTAAATTCTTTGAGGTTCAAACAGACGGTCTTACATGCTAAAGTCACGCTATTTCGCGATATTTGTGTCTACATTTTATTTGTTTTACGACATACTAAGCCGAATTTACGCGGCGTCTGTGATGCTGATGTGTCATAAAGTCATAATTTCCGACCGAAATTCGGCGTTACGTCGCGTTGCGCTTAATTTCGGTCGATCGCGCTCGCGACACTTCAATTTATTTTGTAAAGCAATTATGACGTGTAATTTTCGGCATAGTGTGTCAGTCAGCCTATCGTCAGCAACCGAATACGGTGAAGCGTAATTCCGGCTGCCGAATTTCGGAGACATTATTTCGGCAGGTGTCTGTACCTACCCTAAAACAAACGAATCCAAACTAATATTAAAATACGAAAAGTTACTCTGTCCGTTTGTCGGTTTGTTATGTTTGGCTGTTAAACTGCTGAACCGATTTTGATGATATTTAGTACCTATGCGAGATAGTTACCGATAGTTACAATCTGGGTGTCTTCAAGCCGCGAGTGAATCGGTTTCTTCTAGGCAAGCGTGCTCCATCGTAGACCGCATCATCGCGCGAGATAGTGGCCAAACGCAAACCTATTATTAAATAAAAATAAATAAAAAATACGAATAAAGCCACAGTCAACAGCCAGTAAAACACATAAAACCATAATCCTTTACCAAAATCCCCACTGTATTTTAACGAAAACTATTTTGTTGCCCACGGCATACATAGCAAGATTCGAGAGCATACTTGTAAAAATTCCGCTGTAAAAATAAGCGCTTCATTAATTTTATGAATATGTAATTCAGTTATGCACTGAAACTACCCGAGGAGAGTACACAGACCTCAGATCATAGAAACAAGGAGATATGCCATCATAGCAAATTAGTACGGGAACAACTGATGCCACTTTTAGTACATTTTTCGACACAATTACGTGCATAATTAAGCGCTCCTTGTGAATAAAAAGATCTCCCACGCATCGAACATTCCGCACACCCTCAATCTACACTGTTAATTGTCACTCAACACTAGCACTAAACTAAAACACTGTATTAATACCATCGATCGTGTTCGGTTCGTCGCCAGCGCGTACGTTTTTAATATGAGCAATTTGCTCAAGATCAGGCATCAAGCTCGATAGCGCCTTGGCACATCTCCTTGTTCTATGATCTGAGACATAGACCCTGGGTATTGTAGTCTGTGTATTATATTATATAACACTGTGTATTGTATATTGAAGTATAACTAGCGGCAGCAGTTATGATCACAAACGTCTGATTAGCTGATTTTTCGGTCTCTTTGGCGGAATGAAGAAGACGGGGCGCGCCGAGGCTGCACGCGATTGGTTCGTCAGTCGATGCTCGCCGTCTAATTGGACCATTCTCTATTACGTATTGTCAACTGTCTATCGTCTATTAGGCCGAAAATGTACATACGCGATCTGTGCGACCGTGACCGGTCGCGGCGTAAATTATGAGCACAGTACCCTGATCATGAGTTTTTTTGACGTATAGTATCGTTAACGTAAGCATATTTTGAATTGAAAATATACATTTGTTACACAATGTTTATTAAATTAAATACCTACTTAATTAATTTAGATAAATTAATTAAGTGTAAAATGTGCAAATTGTATAAAATTTCATCAAAATGTTCCAGGACTGCTGTATTTTAGATTCAAAATATGCTTACATTAACGAAACTATACGTCAAAAAAACTCATGATAGGGGTACAGATCGCGCATTTTATTTTATACCTGGATACCTACCTGCATTTTGTTTTATAGTCTATATATTATTGGTTTACATCCGTCACGTCCAACTCGCAATGGGTCCAGTTGAAAATCAGCGCCAGGCACTAGTGGTCTGACATATGCTGAACTGGACCTATTTGGCAGAGCCGCGAGACACAGCAATCACTTTATTATATAAGATCTTTTATTTTCATTTTTTAGTTTTTATTATTTGCTTTGTGTCTACCTGTGCCAAATAAATGTTTTTTCTTTCTTTTATAAAAAGAAAGAAAGAAACTCGATCGATCTGCAAGGTTAAGCTACGCCTGCTGCGGTCAGTCCTTGGTTAGGTGACCGTTCTTTGACTCACTAATGACCGTTATTACCGCTAGAATCATAAATCTCAATCCCAAGCAAAAATAAAGAAACAAAATGGCGCCCAAGTGATATATCACACTGTATAGAAAGTTCATCCGATGTTAATCTGTACATTTTGACAAGTAACTTCATTGTCTCGGAGCCAGCTACGTCTAACGGTACTTTATCTATTTGATCGATAAACTGTATAAATAGTACGGTACTGAAAAAAAAATATAGGTACAGGGTGGCAGGTTAAACAGTGGAAATATTTAAAGGGGTCATTGTACTCATCATTTTGAACAACTTTTACTATGGGACCAAGCCTGAAATCGCGAAAAAAAAATCTGCTGTTCCATACATTTATGTTCACATAACTCAACAAAATGTATGGAACAGCTGACTTTTTTCGCGATTTCAGGGTTGGTCCCATAGTAAAAGTTGTTCATAATGATGAGTACAATGACCCTTTTAAATATTTCCTCTGTATAAGGTCTTACTTTCATAATGGCAAATATTTTAAGAGGTAAGTAAATCTATAGGTTAGAAATATGATTTTTAGCAAAAAAAAGAAAATATTTTTTTGTATACATTTTCAAAATTAATTGATGTTTATATGTATTTGCATAAAATTCTGAATTAATTACTTGCTTACATGACCTTAGTGTCACTCGTAATCATAGAGAATAATAACTTAATTGTCTCGGAGCCAGCTTCGTCTAACGGTACCTTATCTGCTTGATCGATAAACTGAATAAATTGTACGGTACTGAGAAAAAAAATAGATATTAATGAGATTAATTTCGGTATTATTTTGGGTGAGCACGCAAATCTCCTAATTGTATGTAAAAGCAAGCATAGCATCCATTACCCCCCCTTGTATCCGCGCCTGTCTAAAAATGTCCTAATTGAAGCAAAACCCAATTAACACTGCCCGAACTGGGGATTGAACCTTTAATTAGACAAACAAAGCAGTAATTTAACTATTTCATATTAATTAATGTATTTTTTTTGTTTCAGGTAAATTACTGGTTCTTTTCGAGATACGTCGGTAACCGTATGTCAAGCTGTATGTAGGTATAAGGAAGTACCCAAGAGTTATAATTAAACAGTTTATTCAAGTTAGATACTTGATCCATAGAAAACGTAGATTGATATTTTATTTTTGAGATTTTTTTTATTTTATTTTATTTTTATTTTACTTAGGGCCGATTTCACCAACGTCAGACAACATTTATCCAAGGAATAAAGTTGAGATTTGACAGATGTTCTATACAAAATCTGTAAAATCTCAACTTTATTCCTTGGATAAATGTTATCTGACGTTGGTGAAATCGGCCCTTATTAGAGATTAGAAGAAGTATCAATTCACCCGTGTGAAAAACCAACAAAACAGAATGTAGGCGTTAACTCCACATAGTCCAAGAGCTATCCAGCTTAGAGATGACGCGTAAATTAAGCCCATTAACATGGTCGCCTCATTCAGTAATTGATATCTAAGATTGGCCTCAATTGGCTCCGGGACTATTCACACGAAGTTTTTATATTGTCTCCAATTGATCCGGTGGGTCATTTATGAGAAAACATGTGATTAGATCTCGGACGGGAAAATGTCACCGGCTCTCTTGCTATGGGTAGCGTTCAATAGGATGTTGACTTCTTTTTTTTTATTGTGAATCTGTAAACTATTTGAAAAAAGACAATTAAACCAAATAAACCGATGAAACATCTACAAAATTGGCAAAGTTATAAGCGTTTTAAAATGATTTGCTAGACACGGACGGCACTACCTACTAGTGACGTAACACCACCTACGTCCGCTTCGCGCGACAAAGACGGAGCGATACTCCCTCCAAAAACTTTAAAAGCGTCTGTGTTTTCCATTTTGTGATAAATTATTATTTTTGCTTTTACTTTCTTGCTGTGCCTATTCCTTCTCTGAAATAAAATAATTTATTTGTACTTTTTTAATAGTAGGCCACTACCGTATTGAAGTTATTGTAGTCTACATCTTTTTTAAACCGCCGCGTGATATCACCGCGAGAACTGCCACTTTGTTTGCGAACGTTCGAGGGAGAATGACCGCACGGTTTCGCAGTGGCTGAGAGATTGGCTGCTGCGCGACGTGTCGCGGGTTCGATTCCCGCATTGCACATAGGTCTGGCTGTTTGTGTATGTGAAATTTGTGTTTGTGAACGCACCCACGACACAGGAGAAATCCTAGTGTGGGGCAAAGTTTAAAAAAAAAAAAAAATGTCACGGCGAGATTCTCCCTCGAACGTTCGCAAACAAATTGGCAGTTCTCGCGGTGGTATCACGTGGCGAGTCGGTACAGAATAGAGAGGCTGGAGATAACGAATTTGCCCCCTTCTTATAGACGATGATTAAATTAAACGTCAATTGTTATCTCTAAGTACCTATTCATTGTCATACAAAAATGACAAAGATAGTTCTATATTTAATCAGTGGTTAAAGTTAAGAGGCGTCTATAGGTAGGTATGTAAGGATGTTTTTTGGATTTGATTTTATTGATGTCCCAATTTTGCTTCATACTGAACGATTAAATAATTCGGTTCGTTATCAAAACGTATAGAATGACATCCTGTTCGTAAAAAAACCGGCCAAGTGCGAGTCGAACTCGCGCACCGAGGGTTCCGTATCATTTTTAGACGTGTAAAGTGAAATAAACCGGACCGCATAACTAAGTTTGTTTGTGAAGGAATTTTGATGATTTTGAAAAAACTGTACTAGTTAGGAACATCGTTTTATTTTTGGTGCAATATTTGGGTCAATTTCTATCAGCTCTTATTATTTCAGATTTTTCGCTCCGCAAACTTCGGAGATAAGGGGGGGCATGGTATTTTTTCAGTCATTTTTCATCATATGTCGAAAACTGTGAAACATAAAATAAAATGAAAATATATTTTGAAATGTGAAAATCAAGCCCTTTTATATGATATGCCACTTGACCTAGTAACCCCACTTTAAAATTTCGAACCCCCACTCCGGCCCCTTTTACAATGAAAATAAAATTATTTTTTTACTTTTTTCATTTGCAATAAAGTTGAACAAGCATTCTTTATAACTGTTCCAAATTTCAAGTCGATAGCGTAAGTAGTTGCTGAAATAAGCAGGTGTGACAGACAGACGAAGTCGCACCATAAGGGTTCCTTTTTTACCATTTTGGTACGGAACCCTAAAAACTAATAAAAAGTAAAATTAACGATTAGGTACTTTTTTATGTTATTTATTTCCTTTCATTCTCGTAAGGAAATTCATTAAATTTTAATACCGTGAAAGTAACATCAACCTCATTCAAAACCGCATCGAAAATGTTACATTAACTTTGGAGGTTACCGTTGACAAACATACTAATTACTTTGAACTACTTTCCACTTGAAGGTTTAAAAACATTGTTATCGTTAAATTAATTAACTGCTTCATTGGCTCGGAAACACGGTTATAGCATAACAGCATAATCAGCTATTAATGTTCCCACTGCTGGGACACAGTCCTCCTCTGAGAGGGAGTGGGCCGTAGTCCACCACGCGGGCCCAGTGCGGGTTGGTGGACGTCACATGTCTTCGAATTTTTGGTTCTAGGACATGCCGGTTTCCTCACGATGTTTTCCTTCTCCGTTAAAGCAAGTGATAATTAATTTCTAATACGCACATGACTTCGAAAAGTCAGCGGTGCGTGCCTCGGGAGCGAACTCGAACCATTCGCCGTGGGAGGCACATGGTTAAACCACTAGGCTATCACTGCTTACTTACGAAACACGAAACAGAGATTAGCGCGTTCAAACAAACTCTTCAGCTTTATAATATTAGTATCTAAGGTCGTGGGTTCAAATCCAAGCAATTTAATTTCTGCAATTTGTTTCATCACCACTGCTCTAAAAACGGTGAGGGAAAACATCGTGAGGAAACCGGCATGTCCTAGAACCAAAAATTCGAAGACATGTGACGTCCACCAACCCGCACTGGGCCCGCGTGGTGGACTACGGCCCACTCCCTCTCACAGAGGAGGCCTGTGTCCCAGCAGTGGGAACATTACAGACTACTAGCACATTAGCCGCGACTTCAACTGCGTGATATACACGTAGCGCCATCTAGCGTCCTAAAGCAATTGTGACCGTCGAGAGTTATTGTCCTTTCCCTCGGGAACAATACTTTTTTTCTGGATGAAAGGTACCCTATGTCCTTTTCTGTACCTCTGATAACGTATATGCAAAATTTCATGATCATCGGTTCAGTGGCTTAGGCGTGAAAAGGTAACAAACAAACAAACAAACGTACTTTCGTATTTTGCCACCTATAATTTCCAAACTGGCACACAGACACAGCAATGCACTTTAAACCAGTTTAATGAATGTGTAGTATATCACACAATTAACGAACCAAAATTGATTAAACCCCCAATAAAGTATAGCTCGATCATTCGACGTCAAACAAACCGGTTCGTTTATCGACTGCCACTCATTGTCTATGGTCGCGCTCTACTTGTCTCTGACTCACGTCCGGAGCCGTAATGTTAGTATTTATGGCGCGGAAATATCTTCAAGACATGTCGTATTGAGGGTAGATAGGATAATGATATATTGTGTTGGTTTCGCGTCATTAGAAGTTTTTCCGACAAAGAAGAGGTTACCATTTCTAGCCATGGGTGTCCAAGGCCAAGTCTTAGCATGACAATTCTGTCTCTATTCTACCAAAGAATAGACAAAGTTGTATCTATCCAAATCGTTATCTCTTCTGCCCGAGCACGCGGCGTTCCGTGCTTGGCTTATCAACATTTTGTCTACTGAAAAATAGAATCATCTCTTCATTGTATGCATAAAACGGTAGAAATCTTTCTACAATCTGTCACTTTGTCTATTCTTCTGTAGACAAAGCCGTTTCTATCGTGGTCATGCTAGGCTAGCAGCGTGGCAGTCACTGCTACTTAGTAGGTAATAGGTATGCTGATTCATTCCCGGTTTTTAATAAATCCTTTATAATAGTTAGGGTATTCATGATTGCTGCGTGCTGTCTGCCTGAATAGCCCAGGGTTCATATCGGAATCGCTTAAGTGACTAATGCACTATGCATGTGGTATTGCAGTTTTGTGGAAACATACGGGCTGGGAGATTTGGACGGGACTGGCGCGGTAAATGCTTGAATGCAGGAACATTGTTGGAAAATTGTACGCGCGGTAAGCGCGGAATTAACGCTTGAATACAGGAAAATTGTTAAAAATGGTCCGGTCTGTAGATAAGTAGCTAATATAGAAAAATCGCTTTTGATAACAGGTTTCCTCAGATCATAGAAACAAGGGAGATGTGCCAAGGCGCTATCGAGCTTGATGCCTGATTTTGAGCAAATTGCTCATATTATAAACGTACGCGCTGGCGACGAACCGAACACGATCGATGGTATAAATACAGTGTTTTAGTTTAGTGCTAGTGTTGAGTGACGATTAATAGTGTTAGATTGAGGGTGTGCCGAATGTTTAATGCGTGGGAGATCTTTTTATTCACAAGGAGCGCTTAATTATGCGCGTAATTGTGTCGAAAAATGTACTAAAAGTGGCATCAGTTGTTCCCGTACTAATTTGCTATGATGGCATAGCTCCTTGTTTCTATGATCTGAGCAGGTTTCTTAACTTTGGTTTTCTTAGCTACAATTGTTAATTGATATTAGTAAGTTAGCAAATTATGCTTCTCAATTTTCCCATCCTACGAGAAGAGGTATTTACCCTGCATAAGGAATAAGGATATTTATAAGCTGAGATTAATATTTTGTTTAATCACCTCGATGGAACCCACAAATCCGGTCGGTAATCGATTACATTTTATGTCATATTTTTCAACCAATTTCACTTGACGCGCACGTCCTAATTACTCCCCCGTAAATTTTCACCACAAAAGAAATTCCCCATATATATTCAGGGGGTGAACGTCGTATTACCATTAAGCGGGGGTTGAATGAGTTATTATGTATTCACCAGTGGGGGTGAAGGGGGTAGACAGATATGGACGTGCAAATGTAAAATTACTAATGTTTATCTAAACTGTTCCCCGCGGTTTCGCCCCCGTTGCTCGGCTCCTAAGGGTCGTAGCGTGATGTTTAATAGCCTAAACTATTCCTTATGAATCTGACTATCTTTAGACATTCTTCAACTAAATGAGAAGAAATTTAAAACCTGTATAAAACGCACACTATGTAAGCAAGCATATTACAAATTAGAAGACTATTTACATGATAAAAATGCTTGGCAAAATGCTGGTCCTGCTCCACAACCACTAAGCTCATAAATTATGTACTGATATTTATTATAGCTTTGATAATCAGTTGCCGTTGACGATCAAATATAATTTTGTGATGTTATTAATTTCATATTATTAGCCATTTGCATTTTTATGGATTCAGTATTTTAATCCTTGGTTTATATAACTTCATAGCATTATTTCAATATTGTACATGTGAGTACAGTGTAGCCATTTACTACTTAAGATTTTAATTGAATGTCGCCTGGTGGTTGAGAGTATGTCATGCTCACTAAAATGTCTTGCTGATGGTGGCGCATGCGGAAAGAACGTGTTGCACTAATAAATAAACTCGATAATTATAAAATAAAATTAGAAGATAGTATAAATATTTATCAAATAGATACTCAGCGCCTACAGTCAGAAATTCAGACATTAGACAGCTCGCTAAATTCTCTGTATAAGAAATATGTTACCTCTCAAAAGCAAATTGATGAGCATATCCTAGCTGCAAATAAGCTAGTAGATATGTGCAACTATAATGCAGACAGGGTGGAATCGCTGACTCTAAGTAATACACAGTGTACTTGTATGAGGGATGTTAATGTTTCCCAACCTCAGGAAATACAGGGCCCATCCCAGGCTGGGAACATTCAATATAACTGTATCCTCAATACAGAAAAATCGGACAGTGTGCTGACATCCAATAGTTCTATCCCTTATAGCTATAGTGAAGTTTGTTGTCATTCAGTAATGTTTTCAGATAGCTTCGGAAAAGGTTTAGGAAAATTGCTTAGTAACAGCTTGAGTCATTCTACACAAAACAATTGCATGCCTGGGTCAACTTACAATCAAATAATAACATCAGTGATAAAACACCAATATAATTCTGACACAAATATTACAATATTTGTAGGTATCTAAGCCACGTAAAGACATATGTGGACTATCAGTAGAACATAGCATTGAACTGTCATGTGTTGAGCTAGATAAGCATGTTATAGTGTGCGTGTACAGACCCCCAAATAATCAAAACTTTGCTTTATTTGAGTCCATAATGGAGGATGTTTTGTCAAAACTATCTACAGGTAATAAAGCAGTAATTATCTGTGGTGATTTTAATATAAATATCTTGGAAAACACATCTTATAGTAACAGACTGTTGAGCCTTTTAAAATCATATAGCTTGAATAATGTGTTTTTCGAACCCACTCGAGTAACTTCGACTTCTGCGACTTGCATAGATAATGTTTTCTGTAGTGGTGATTATTTAGATAAGGCCATTGTTAATTATCTGCCTTCCGATCACAGTGGACAATCCGTTACATTTGGGCCCAACACACCTATACAAAAAATAGAGATAAAGTTTAGACAAATATCAACCGGTGCTTTAAAAAGATTTGATGATACTTTAGTTAATAAGTTACAATATGTTCAGGGTCACCATATGGACAGTATAAATAAATTATATGATGAGTTCTTCTCAGTAGTACACACCGAATTTAAGAACCATTTTCAAGTCAAGAAGAAAAATATTTACCCTAAATTCATATTTAGCGACTGGGCAACTATAGGCATTAGGAAAAGTAGAGAAAGACTGTTCGAGCTGTATGGTCTTAAACCTTTTATAAATACGGACTTATTTAATCAGCATGTTGCCACATATTCTAGAACTTTTAAAAAAGTGTGTAAAACTGCTAAAGCTCTTTACATTAGTAACAAAATAAAATCAGCTGAAAATAAAATAAAAACCACTTGGAAAATCATTAATAATGAAACCAATAGGAATAAGAAATCTAATCATGATTATGTACTGGAGACACCACAAGGTCCCATAAGCTCCAACTTGGAAGTGGCTCAGGAATTTGTAAATTTCTTTACTGATATACCGTTAAAAACTACGGAATCTTTAAAGTCCTCGCCTACACTTTCTATTTCTTTGCTTAGAGAAAACGTCTCCAGCTGTCCTGTAGAATTTAAGTTTAAACATATAGACCCTATGTCCGTGATTAAAGCTTTTAAAGATATTAAGATAAAATTGACCGAAGATCTGTGGGGCATGTCAATTAAAGTTTGTCAATCTATTATTGTTACCGTAGCGCCCTATCTGGCCCTAATATTTAATTCGTGTGTGGATCAAGGAATCTTTCCGGATCTAATGAAATACAGTAAAGTCATACCGCTCTTCAAATCCGGGGATAGTAAGGACACCAATAATTATAGACCTGTATCTGTGTTACCAGCTTTCAGCAAAGTGTTTGAAAAAATTATGCTAAATCAAATGCTACATCATTTCAATTCTAACAATATCCTACATGATCAGCAATATGGTTTCACCAAAGGACGTTGTACTACTGACGCCGGTGTTACATTATTGAAGCATATTTTTAATGCGTGGGAGGAGGGACAAGATGCCATTGGAATCTTTTGCGACCTCTCGAAGGCATTTGATTGCGTAAATCACGAAACACTGTTGTTGAAGCTTGAGTTTTACGGACTTCATAAATTAGCACTCAGTTTGGTAGATTCTTACTTGAGTAACAGACAACAGCATGTTCAAATAAACGGTGTGAGTTCATTGGGTCTAAAAGTGAAAATGGGGGTACCGCAAGGATCAATATTGGGTCCGTTCCTATTTTTAGTATATATTAACGATTTACCACATTTACTGAAAAATCAGCCAAAGATGGTTTTATTTGCTGATGACACATCATTGATTTTTAAAGTAGATAGACGTGTTCATAACCTTGACGACGTAAATAATGCTATTCTTCAGGTACATGATTGGTTTACCGCAAATAATTTAGTGCTCAATGGAAAAAAAACTAAATGTATAAGGTTCGCCTTACCGAATGTTAAAAGTAGTGAATGTGACGTCGTACTGAATAAGGAAAAACTCGAGTTTATTAATGATACAGTGTTTCTAGGGATCACGCTTGACTCGAAACTTCAATGGGGTCCTCACATAACATCCCTTGCAGGGCGGCTTAGTTCAGCCGCATATGCAGTTAGGAAAGTTCGGCAACTAACAGACGTCGATACCGCGAGACTGGTCTACTTTAGTTACTTTCATAGCATCATGTCTTACGGTATATTATTGTGGGGACGAGCTGCAGACATTGAATCTATTTTTATTCTGCAAAAGAGAGCTATCAGAGCCATTTATAAGCTTCGCAGTCGCGAATCTCTTAGGGAACTGTTCAAAGAAATTAATATCATGACGGTGCCTTGTCAGTACATATATGAAAACATTATGTATGTTAGGAAAAATCTACATCTATTTGGTAAAAGATGCGAAAGACATCATTACAGTACTCGAGATGGAAACAAACTAGTCCAACCACGCTACAGATTATCCAAAGTACATACATCTTTTATGGGGTACTGCGTAAAATTTTATAATAAACTACCTCTCAACGTTCTTCAATTAAATGAGAATAAATTCAAAAACTGTATAAAACGCACACTATGTAGGCAAGCATATTACAAATTAGAAGATTATATTGCTGATAAGAATGCTTGGCTTAATGCTGGTCCTGCTCCACAACCACTTAGACTCATGTAATCGGAGTTATCTGCCCTTGAAGCTCTTCTTTATGACTTTGTAAATTACTTTATTATTCTGACATTTACAGGTAATCTATTCAGAAATTGACATGAATTAATATAATAATTTTCAATAGTAAGTTTGGTTTTGTTGTACGCATATGAATAACGTTAGTTTTGTAATTGAGTAACTTTCTTTGTGTATTGTGAATGTGAGTGCCATGTACCTAGCTATTTAAGTTTTAAGCTTATAGTATGGCAGTTGAGAGCATGTCATGCTCGCTTAAATGTACCGCTGATGGTGGCGTGTGTATTGGATCGTTCGATTCCCTCCAAAATGGTTGAGTTGAACGGTGCTGATGCGCACGTCATGTCCGTGAACGGGCGCTGTCAGTTGGTGCTGGTCATCTCTTGACTGCCTAAACAATGTTTTTTCACTTGTCTAGTTGATAATTATTATTTTGTACCTTACTAAACATAGTTCTCACATATTAGGGCATCACTGTAATCAAAGAAATTGTAACAGAATTTATTGAAAAAGAGTAACCATGGAGTTTCTTGTCCGTTCTTCTCCATAGGAATCTACGTTTTGGAACGGACAACTAGCTTCAACTAACGGACAAACCGACTGACAACTATTGTAATATTGTTTGACATTTCAAAAGTGCCTGTAAATGGTCTAATTGAAATAAATGTTTTTGACTTTGACTTTGACTTTGCGTTGGGTCATTCGGTTCCCTTTAAAATGGTTGAGCTAAATGGCGCTGATTCATGCGTCATGTTCGTGAACGGGCGCCGTCTGTTGGGACTGGTCATCTCTGAACTGCTATGGCCAATATTTGGAGTTGTGTTTACTATTATTCTAGACTTTTACATTGTTCTCTCATATTTGTGTTATTTCCGACAAAAGCAATGTAACCATGATATTGTAATCATTTGATTTAAAAGAGTAACCATGGAGTTTCTTGCCCGTTCTTCTCCATAGGAATCTACGCTTTGGAACGGGCATCTAGCTTCATCATTATGACTAACTGACAGACTCCTTGACAATTCAAAAGTACCTGTAATTGGTCTAATTGAAATAAATGCTTTGACTTTGACTTTGACTTTGACTATCATTATACAACAAGAATTTTTCAAATCCCAGTGGTACCTACTTCCAGAGATTTGCGCGTTCAAACAAACTCTTCAGCTTTAAAATACTACTAGCTGTTCCCCGCGTTTTCACCCCCGTTGCTCGGTTTCTAAGGGTCGTAGCGTGATGTTAAATAGCCTATACTATTCCACATGAATCTGGATATCATATACAACAAGAATTTTTCGAATCCGACTGGTAGTTCCAGAGATTAGCGTGTTCAAACAAACTCCTCGGCTTTATGATATTAGTACCTTAATTGTTTTAGATAAAAGCGTGGCTGTTTGTTCCAAAGCGTACAAGTTCGATACCCGAATGAAACGACCTACACTACACCTGCCGATATTTAGTTAATTTTCTCATTATTAACACTCAAACCGAAGTCAAGGACACCACCGTGCTTCGGATTCCTCCTGCCCGTTTTTCTATCGGACGGTTAGAAGCACGAAAAAGTGACATCGTTGATGTTGATATGTCACAGATTCAGTCAAAACTAGTGTTCGGCTCAGTTACATGAAGCGACTGCCATCTGACCTCCACAACCCAACTACTCAGTAATACCAGTATTCTAATGTTAGACCAGAGGCCCTAGACAAGTTACTTTTCTGTTAGCGTTAGCGTCAAACGCTACGGATAAAATGTATGGAAGTGACATTTGTGAGTCACGTGACTTTTCCGCAGGTAATGTCATTGCCATACATTTTGTGCTTATCGTTTGGCGTGAACGATAACAGAAAAGCAACTTGTCTAGGTCTACAGTTGTCAAACTTTCGGGCTTCTGACTATCCGTAACGACCACAGATTTAGAGTAGACTAGATACCGCAAACCGTCCGTTCCAGCGTGCCCGAAAGTTTGTGACATGCGCCTACTTGCCGCGTTTCTACTTGAGTTTACTTCCAAACGCGCCGGTGAAACTTGACAAATAGTCGTTGAAGACATACAAATGCCAAATTGTACCAATAAAAACTGTAAAAACTCTGTTGCCCGAGGCCTTTGAATGACTTGCGCGACAGCATTGTAGGTAGGAAAAAGTGGCACGCTCGTTTACATACTATTGAGTGGACATGATGCGGTATCTAGCCTAATCTAAATCTCCGCAGGAGACGCCCTGGGCGGCGGGAATCGATAGCCGATTCCGGGCCACCGTAGGCGCGGGCTTGCGGACGGTGAGCAATGGGTAGCTCGCCGTCCGGTAAGGACCAGGCCCGGGTCGACGACGCGTAGTGTTCCACGCGCGCCTCAAAGAGATGTCAGCAAAACAGAAGGAGTCCACTAGGGCCAATGCCCGCCAGGGTTGCGGGAAGTTTGAAAAAGATACCGTGGCCCCTGGCAAGGCAACTGGAGGAACACGGGTGGGTTTTAGTCAGTAAAAGTCTGACGCGCCCTTCCGCTCCACCCAGAGCGGAAGAAGTTATTTGATGATTTCCCATCCAAAAAAAAAAAAAAAGCCTTATCTATATCTGTGGTAACGACTGTCAAAGATATTTCTATGACAACCGTGACCGACTGTTTGACGTGTTCTTCGAGGTACGGAGGGTCTCGATAAACTGATGTTGTTTATGCCCAGTTGTGAGCTAATGTCGGTGCCAATCAAAGGGGCATCACAAAGCTAGTTAAGTTAATCCGTCTTATCGGCTTAAATGTTAGTAATTAATCTTGAAACAGTCAAACTGACAAGGGTATAAACAACGGTTCAACCTGGTATTCGGTTAATTAAATCTAACTTGATTGGGGTTAAGTTACTTATGAGTGTAAGAGATTAAGTTAGGATAGTTATTGATTTAATAAAGTAATTCCTTGCGATTGATTTAAGGGTGAGATCTCAGATCATAGATACAAGGGAGATGTGCCAAGGCGCTATTGAGCTTGACGTTTTTGATACATTGACTGTAATTAAAACGTACAGTAGGTACGCTGGCGACGAACCGAACACGATCGATGGTATAAATACAGTGTTTTAGTTTAGTGCTAGTGTTGAGTGACGATTAACAGTGTTAGATTGAGGGTGTGCGGAATGTTCAATGCGTGGGAGATCTTTTTATTCACAAGGAGCGCTTAATTATGCGCTTAATTGTGTCGAAAAATGTACTAAAAGTGGCATCAGTTGTTTCCGTACTAATTTGCTTTGATGGCATATCTCCTTATTTCTATGATCTGAGGATAACCTCTTTCAAGGAATAGGTCGGATTACCTAGCACCTGTATACATAATACTATTTCTCCTCACCTCTTAAAAAACAGTTTAAATCTAAATTAACATGACAAGAGCTTACTTCAAGCATAACTGCATAAACATACATCAGTACAACGCAACGTAAACTTGGCTCCAGGATATTAAACTTCCGAACTAATGCAACTCGTGCTTGTGACTGTACTCTTCGTAATGTTTGTATTGAATACTATCTGTACCCGCGGTTTCGCTCGCTAAGAGTGTTGTACGGAGGGGTATCGATCTGTAAAAAGACGGTTACACGTCCATGGACTGATCGCGGCAAGCACCGCTTAATATTTTCGGAGCCCCGTGTAGCGGGGCTCCGTGCACCACCTCCCTCCCTCCCCCTTATAAGAGCTCGGCAACTTGCGGCACCCCGACACGGACAAGTTAGGTTCGAAGCGATTGACCATGTGCTAGAAGCTAGATCATATTTGGGCACTTGAACAGCGGTGAAAGTAAAGTAACACTGTAGTTACAAGAAATACCAAGAGCTTTCAAAAAAAATATCAAAAAAGTTGTATTTTGTTTTACATAGACACGGTAAATAAACACTGTATAACTAGCGGCGCCACTTATGATCACAAACGTCACCACTTTTGATCACAAACGTCACCACTTATGGTCACAAACGTCACCTGCGCATTAGCTGGTTTTTCGGTCTCTGGTGGAATGAAAGACGGGGAGCGCCGAGGGTGCACGCGTTGGTTCGTCAGTCGATGCTCGTCGTCTATTGGACTATTCTCTATTGCGTATTGTCAACTGTCTATTGTCTATTGGGCCAAAAATGTACATGCGCGACGTGTGATCATCTTTCCTGCCGGATACTATACCTGATTGAAAATAAATCTAAGGTAATTCAACTTAAAACACGGCAACTTTATCTGCTGACACGGTAGGTAGTTTGCAATTTTCATATGGTAACACTGCCGGTTCCCAACGGCATTATTTTTGGGTGTCGGCGCCGCCGGTCTCTCCCTTTAATTTATCATGCTTTCAGAAACTATACCATAACTTACCGGGGTTAACATTATACCGCGTCTACAATAGCACAAGTACAGTTAAGTAACCTGCGGCTAACTTATATAAACTGTAGTAATAGCGAACTGCATGTGAACTAACTCGACCGTGCTGACTGGTACAGGAAATTAACTACGAGACTCGACTGTGACTGTAAGTTCTACAGTTCACGTTAACTTGTAGTTTAAACTGCGGTTCACGTTGAAGAATATTTGATTGAACTATTACTACAGAATCACAATATTACCATAGATGCGAAAGTTTGTGTGTACTATGCGATCGCGATAAGAATAGGAACGTCAATGACCTCGAACTGTCAACTATCACTTGAAAGTAAGTCTTACAAAGAAAATTAATTTCCGAATCAATGACGTAATATTTTTTTCACATTATTTAACTGAGTCTTTGATTTACCAAATCTATTGTAATAGATTTTCAATACAAAACATCACAATATGGCGCAAGGTCCTTCCTATTCTTATTTAGATCGCATAGTAGGTACCTATGTACCTATGTGTTTGTTACTCCTTCACGCTGAAACGGCTGGCCGGATTTAGATGAAACTTGATGAAGAGGTACCTAGCCTGAGACCTATAAAAGGCTACTTTTCATCTACACCAATGCTCAGAAGAGGCGTAATAAAAAGGGATTTCAAATTTCAACTGATTCGGGCGAAGACACAGTAACTCAGTTGGTTAGAGCTATGCCACGGTACGGCAGAGGTCGCGGGTTCAAACCCCGCCTGTGCCAGTTGTTTTTGAAATGTCTTCTGTAGGTACCTATTTAATAACATCAAATGACAATTTGCCAGGCGCGGTCGCAGCCGACGACTGGGGGGGGTCCTACCGATGAATTTCGACGTGCTATACCGTGAATTACCATGTTTCGCACATTTTTGTACGATTTGGGGGGAGGAGGGGGTCATGACCCCTACGAGCCCTCGGACCGCCACTGCAATTTGCCATTCTGACATTGCTTACATAGTTCGCAAATTCTATTGAAACAAAGTTTAGCTGAAAGTAGGGCTGCCATCACCTAAATTGCTGACGCCGGACAAAAACTTTAAAAACCCCGGACATTTGGGTGAAATAGAGTATTTTCCCGGACGCCCTCGAAAATAATTTTTCATCAATCAGTATTCCCCTGACTCAAAGTGTCCGGGTTTCCCCCGGACATTTTTTTAAACCCCGACCGGACGCTCCCCGGACGCCCTCTAAACTAGGACAAATCCGGGGAACCCCGGACGGATAGCAGCGCTAGCTCAAAGTCAAAGTTAAAACATTTATTTCAATTATGCCCGTTTTCACCAACACTAGGAGACTCCTAAGTGAAAATATGAAAAGGAGTTCCCTGGCGCAAAAAAACATGTCACCAACCACTAGGCGACAACTATGGACTATCCATGGTTGTCGCCTAATGATTGGTGATATGTTTTGTGGCGCTAGGTAAATTCTTTTAATATTTAAACATTTCACTTAGGTATCTCCTAGTGTTGGTGAAAACGGGCATTCGGGGCAATAGACCATTTACAGGCACTTTTGAATTGTCAAGATATAGTTGTCAGTCCGTTTGTCCATTAGTTGAAGCTAGTTGCCAGTACCAAAACGTAGATTTTAGCTAGATAAGACTTCTGACATACCGGTACCGTCTGCGCGCATCGATCTATGAAGTTAAGCAACACTTGCCACGGTCAGTCCTTGGATGGGTGACCGTATTTTTTGTAACTATACATCGTCAGTAATCTGTGTCCTCACTCCCAATTGTCATACGAATCACAATGACAAACTAAATATAACAACACAAAGAATTACTGTTGCATTGAAAAATGACCTGCATATTAATTTAAAATCTAATAAATAAGGTTGAAATTCCCGTAACCCTGTAATGAGACAATAAAATGCGCTTAAACGGCAGTTTTGTCACGAACCGGCGCAGGCGCAGTTACAACATAACCTTCCGTATGCGAAGTAGGTCAAAAACATTGTTATCAACGAATGAGTCACGCGTGAGAAAGTCTGCTATGATATTCAAAACAAAACAAAACATATATTATAATGACAATCGACAAAATTGTTAGAATAAAAACTTTACAAAAAAAATGTGCGGTCGGGGGGGGGGTCCCCCGACAAGAACGAAGTTCCAATCTGTACTAAGGCGAGCCTATTGCCATTAATCGGGCAGATTCGGGCACACATCCTGACTCCGGGCTGTTGCACTGCTGAAAATGGCTTTTATTTTTTTAAAACCCAACATTATTAATGTCTCTGGTCAAAAAAAGGTTGGGAACTACTGGTTTAGAGTAAAGAAGAGAGAATCAATATTGAAGTATTTGCCCAATAGTTATTCCACTTTGTTCACCTGGGTGATGTCACCTGGGTGAACAAAGTGGGCTAGTGCTAGTCTTTTGGTCTTTCCCCGTCGGATAACACGATGGATCGGAATGAAGTCCGTGTGATACTTACAAGCCTGCCACACGTAGTACTTGCAGTTACTCGTACCACATAGCGTAACCATCACTGGAAGCCGCGGACATTCCGTTATGTGCGCGTGTCCGCTGTCAAACGGCACGGATATCACGGATGACACGGATATGACCTCAGATCATAGAAACAAGGGAGATGTACCAAGGCGCTATTGAGCTTGAGAATTTAGTTTGACCACATTGGTCGTAATAAAAACGTACACGCTGGTGACGAACCGAACACGGTCGATGATATGAATACAGTGTTTTAGTTTAGTGCTAGTGTTGACGAATAACAGTGTTAGATTGAGGGTGTGCGGAATTTTTAATGTGTGGGAGATCTTTTTATTCACAAGGAGCGCCTGTAATTGGGTCTACGATGTCTAAACAACGGTCACCCACCTAAGGACTGACCGCGACAAGCGCAGCTTAACCTCGCAGATCGACCGATCAGCGCGGCTGTCATTTAGCTACGATCCCCCTATAAAATTACATATATAAGCATAAGCATAGCATAATCGGCCTATAATGTTCCCACTGCTGGGACACAGGCCTCCTCTCTGTGAGAGGGAGTGGGCCGTAGTCCACCACGCGGGCCCAGTGCGGGTTGGTGGACGTCACATGTCTTCGAATTTTTGGTTCTAGGACATGCCGGTTTCCTCACGATGTTTTCCTTCACCGTTAAAGCAAGTGATAATTAATTTCTAATACGCACATGACTTCGATAAGTCAGCGGTGCGTGCCTCGGGATCGAACTCGAACCATTCGCCGTGGGAGGCACATGGTTAGACCACTAGGCTATCACTGCTATACATATAATTACATATATATCTTATCATTCAAATGGGATACGACCTCTCCGTTAAACTGAACTGCCCAGTAGGTCAACAACCGTCACAGACAATGGACACAGTCCCGTCACACGATATTTATGCATTCAAGATTGCGAGCATGATACGGTTCCCAGAAAAACGCATCGAAACGACAAACATTCTACTTACAAAGTTACTAGACTTGGTCACACAAGTGGCGGACACATGGCGCGGACGTAATTGTCTCCTACATTGTGTCATGTTAAACTGTAGGATCAAAATTTCTAAGGTTGATATTAAAACAAATATCCTAATAGCTCATTCTGATATAACAATTTACATAGTGATATTTATCTCGAAAGAGGGGAGAGAGAAGCTCGTGGCTAAATGACAGCCGCGCTGATCGATCTATCTGCGAGGTTAAGCTGCGCTTGCCGCGGTCAGTCAGTGGATGGGTGACCGTTCTTTACTCGGAGAGCACGTTAAGCAGTCGGTCCCGGTTGTCATAGGAATATCTTTGACAGTCGTTACGGTAGTCAGGAACCCAAAAGTGACAACTGGTCTAACATTCGAATACCGGTATTCCCCAATAATTGGGTTGTGGAGGTCAGATGGCAGTCGCTCCATGTAAAATATTGATATTGAGCCGCAACCAGTTACTCGTAGACTGGAAGCCGACCCCAATCATGATTGGGAAAAGGCCAGGCGGATGATGATTTATCTCGAAAGAACGATACGGTTATTTCGTGAAAACATTACGATAATTTCGAGGGCCATATTGATGATTATTATTATTTTGTAACTTTATTATGAATAATGTCACGAATCGAATTTGGATGTAAAACAGCGCTGCAATTTGCAAGAAACCCAAGGTATTTTGAATTGACTACAAATTTTTTATTGTTTTTTACTTTATTTTCTTTGATTAGGTATATTGGTGTGTGTTAGGTTACATCATTATTTTACTTTTAAGTATTTATAGTTTATATATATATTTTTTTTGCTAAGCTCAGATTTTTTCGTAAGAATTTTTCGTAAATTTATATAGGTAATTTTTTTTAAAAATAAAATAACCGAAAGACAGAATCGTGTTGCTGCGGAGTTTGTTGCGCCGTTTCTTCTTCGCAGCTAAAACACTAGGAAGCGGTGAAGGGTGGGCGTTTTTGGGGGCTGTCTAATGTATATTGACGTTCAAAAAGTGCTAATTGGCTTTAGCCCACTTTGAATAAATTACTTTTGAATTTGAGTTTGAATTTCGCGCGCAACCTTGAAGGATCCACCTTAACATAACATTGGCAACACCACTTTGCCTCTACAAAGACATCAACATGAATCTTAGATACACCCTACCCATAAATTCTGTACCATAACAAAAGCTGGGAATCGAACCCCCTACCCTGTCCCCTAATATCTTCCTCTACAGGAACCGGAAGTCATTGATCCTCGGTCCATAAGCTCCGTGCATTTGTTTATGGTCTCGCATTTGAAGTTGTCTTCATTTCCGGCTGTATGTACTAATGTATTTACTTCTTCAACTATAGTAGGGGGGATGATTTTTAGACGGTTTTAATCTCAGATCATAGATTGTTTCTATGATCTGAGGTTTTAATAATGCTGCGGAGTTTGTTGCGCTGTTTCTTCTTCGCAGCTAAAACACTAGGAAGCGGTGAAGGGCGGGCGTTTTCATCCTTATGTTCTTAGTAATAAGGGCGAAAAGTGGTCGACCGTAAATGGCGTCGAGTGTACATTGCGTTCAAAAAGTGCTAATTCGTTAGCCCACTTTGAATAAATGATTTTTGAATGTGTTAGGTAAACCCTCAGATCATAGAAACAAGGGAGATGTGCCAAGGCGCTACTAAAATTGACGCTTTGATACGGTCACATTGACCGTTTATAAAATGTACACGCTGGCGACGAACCGAACACGATCGATGATATAAATACAGTGTTTTAGTTTAGTGCTAGTGTTATGTGACGATTAACAGTGTCAGATTGAGGGTGTGCGGAATTTTTAATGTGTGGGAAATCTTTTTATTCACAAGGGGCGCTAGTAATTGTGTTGAAAAATGTACTAAAACTGGCGACAGTTGTTCCCGTACTAATTTGCTATGATGGCATATCTCCTTGTTTCTATGATCTGAGGGTAAACCAGTCTACACACCAAAGTCGCCGATCCGCCGACATGAGTTGTCATGTACGTTTGCTTGGATAGGCCCCCAGAATCTGCGTTTTAGGTGTGCGCACTGTGCACCAATGAAATGTACTCGTCTCTAGGATAAGGCTGCCATACGTCCCGGTACACCGGGACGGTTTGAGGCGCTATGTCCCGGGGTCCCGGTCAGTAAGTCATTTGTCCTGGTTTGGTAGTTAGACATGCATAGTTGCGTACCTACACGAAAGAAAACCAAATCTTCTCAAAATGTGCCAATCTCTCTTTGCAATCCCAGGCCATAATGCACGTGTGTTTTCTTGCACTTTATCGCAGTGGACGAAAAAAGAAAAAGGGTAAAAAGAGGAATTTGAATAGGCAAAACAAAAGTTGCACTGAGAACAATAAGAAATTAGGATGTTTATTTTTCGATAGATCATCGCTGATTTTTCGCATTTTTTAATAAATAGTTATATCTAATCTACCAAAATGAATCGCAAAAATTCCTAATGTACGCGCAAAAGATTTTGATTTCATAATTTTTAGGGTTCCGTACCTTAAAACGAAAAACGGAACCCTTATAGGATCACTTTGTTGTCCGCCGTCAGTCACCGGACCATAAGTGGAGCCATCTGCTCATAGATGGCGCCATTGGAAGTATGCAGTAGCGCCATCTATGATCATATGTCGGAACCCTTAGGGCGCGAGGCATACTCGCACTTGTCCGGTTTTTTTTTTCTATTCCAAATGTCCCGGTCGGCGTTTCAGCATTTATGGCAGCCCTACTCTAGGAGTATACATATATTATGCATATTTATGTACCGGTTTCTTTTTCAACTGTACTTTTGAAGAAATATGCAAAAAAAGGGCTGTGTCGGCGGGTCGGCCACTTTGGTGTGTAGACTGCTTAAAGCCTAAAGGAATGTCGTAAGTAGGGCGGTGCCAGCGGTGCCCAGGCGCAGGTCGCAGACCCTGGAGGGGCGCAGCAATGACCAGACCAGCACCAAGTCTTGGGTCATGCATGGTAGTTAGTAGCATACATACAATACCTATTATTTATCGCGTAATACGGCTGTAGACGCGCCCTACTACAGATTAGAACATTTTTCAAGGGCTGAGGCAAAGTTATCTAAGCTACCTTCGCAGAATCTTCAAGTCTGGAATATAAATATCTTAATTTCTCCATCTCTAAGGCGTCTTCATTTCTAATATAGCAGCCGTTACAAATTACAGCCGCGCACAAAGATATTGGCGCGTCGGCTGATGCAAATTAGAATTCATTGACTTGTGAAGTTGAGTTACACCGGACCGTAACATTCTGAGAAAATTTTTGGTCTGTAATAACTGATTGTCCACATGGTGGGCTCAAAAGCGTAGCCAGGATTTTGTTCGGAGGGGGGGGACGTATACATATAGAGTGAAAGGTGTATGAAATGATCCCTTTAGGGAGTATGCTCGCAATTTAAACGATATTCAACATGACGCAAAATAAGTTTATGAATGATTTAAAATGCTTTTTTTTTCCTAAAATTATTAATTTTCGGTTCGGGAGTTGCTAGAGCGGGGCAGCTGTTAATACCGAGTATCACATGCGCGTTGCCGACCCTAAATGTGGATTCGTAAGCAGGTTCCTCACTGTCAACCACCATGGGGCGCTAACAAATAAACTTAACTGCAACGCTTGTCACATTGGCTCGTGATTGGAATTTTACAACCTGCTTTTTATGAGAGGCTTGCGTTTAACCACCATCTCGCCTGATGTTAAGCGATGATGCGGTCTACGATGCAGGCTTACCTAGAAGAAACCGACTCACTCGCGACTTGAACACACCCAAATTGTAACTATCGGAGAACACTCCGGAATTTAAGTAACGTCGGAACGTTACACTACGGTGTGACAGACGGTCGTCTACAAAATAATGAACCGCTTCATTTTTCCCGCGCGCGACACCCGACCCCCACTTGTCTTACTGTTCGTGTATGTACTAGCTAGCAGCACATTATTATTTAAATACTAAATTTAAATAATAATGTGCTGCTAGCGATGCGATAATTGTACGTCTTATGGTGCCCATACACGAGACGATTATCGTAACGAGTAGAGTATAGACTACCGGAAACCAGGCGCGGTCACTGCCGACGATTTTGGGGGGGGGGTCATACCGCAGCTGAAGACTTTAGGGGGGGTATACCAATTAATGCCGATGTAATATACCGTGAATTACCGTGTTTGACGCATTTTTGTACGATTTTGGGGGGTCATGACCCCCATTACCCCATGACCCCTGGGACCGCGCCTGCCGTAAACGTAAGTGTTTTGAATCTAAAATACAACAATCCTATTACATTTTGTTTAACTTAGTACGAATAAAGTATACAATTTAAAACGTGTATTACCAATTCGCTTACGTTTGCGATACCTACCATAGGCCCTAGCACGAACGATTTTGACGTTGCGTATCGTAAACGTAAGCATATTTTGAATTGAAAATACACGTTTGTTACACAATATTTGTATAAATTAAATACCTTATTTAAATCTCTGTATTTATTAAAATGTGCAAATTGTATAAAATTTTATCTAAATGGTCTATGACTGTTGTATTTTAGATTCGAAAACCGCTTACATTTCCGATACGATACGTCAAAATTGTTCGTGCTAGGCCCACATACCTACGTCAAAATTATTCGTGCTAGGCCCACATACCTACGTCAAAATTATTCGTGCTAGGCCCACTAAGTGCGAGTTGCAAACCATCGCGTTAAACGCATAATTAAAGAAAGAAAATGCATTTATGTGCGTCGACATGACACACAAAAATAAAAATAACAAAAATACGGGAAAAAAACTGTATCTATGGAAAATATTCATCACATCCGCGCAAAACGGCCATCTCGCTCACCGTGATGCTGATAATTAGCACTCTCTCTTTATTATATGTATAGAATAGATTATTTTTGAAGTCAGTTCAACTGTTTAATAACACTTTATCCGACTTTACTAAAATTGTTAAGCCGATGTCTGGGTTGAGCTACTATACGATACTCGGCACATGCGTGCACAATAAGGACAGGTCCACTCAAATCTGTATGGCTCTTTCCTCTAAAGGCCATTCCAGTCTAACCTGCATGGTTCTTACATAGTTTAATTTTTTATTGTCTGGACTTTAAAAGAGACCTTGACCTTTGAGTTTGTTACGGTGTTTCTTCTCAATAAAAAACTCATCTAGCTTAAAAAAAATGTTTTGACGTGTAAAAGTGTTATTTTTAACCTATTTACAAAATAAATATCATTTATCATTTTATCATTTATCAAAGGTAGTCAGAGGAAACACCGACCTCATCTAATTTTAAAAGAAAAACTCAATTGACTTGTAAAAGTGTCATTAGTAACCTATTTGCAGAATAAATGATTTCAATTTCAAATTGCAATTTCAATTTCGATGCGGTTAAAACCAGAAGTTAAAAAGTTTATTAAATCTAACATTCACTTTAACGCAACCTTTAACCTCGTTTTTAAACTTCCTTTACCAGTCAACCCTAACAACATTATAACGAGATTACGGAACCCTTTAACATTAAAGTATTTTATGAAAGAGAATTATTAAAAAAAATAAACCTGGTATTTATAATCTTTTGTTATCATGTTATGAGTGTTATGACCACATTGTGTTGAAAAATGTACTAAAACTGGCGACAGTTGTTCCCGTACTAATTTGCTATGATGGCATATCTCCTTGTTTCTATGATCTGAGGTTTTGACCAATGAGATAGTCTTACTCTTAGCCAATAACCAAAGGTTTTGACTTAGGTTTTGACAGTAATTATGTCATTATGAGACCATTCTTACACAATAGGGATGTTAACTACTACCTATTTATTTATTGTGAATCTGTAAACTATTTGAAAAAAGACAATTAACACCAAAAAATTCGACGAAACATCTACAAAATTGGCAAAGTTATAAGTGTTTTAAAATGATTTGCTAGACACGGACGGCACTACCTACTAGTGACGTAACACCACCTACGTCCGCTTCGCGCGACAAAGACGGAGCGATACTTCCTCCAAAAACTTTAAAAGCGTCTATGTTTTCCATTTTGTGATAAATTATTATTTTTGCTTTTACTTTTTTGTTGTGCATATTCCTTTTTTGAAATAAAATAATTTATTTGTACTTTTTTAATAGTAGGACACTACCGTTAGCAGACTTGGGGCCCAGTATATGTCTAGCGTGCATTGCTTAACATCACTGAACAAACATATCAAAGCAACAACCGCCATGCAAAACCCATACAAATATCCCATTAAAACAAATCGCTTCCACGCCAGTAAGTGCTAAGCACAGCTAATTTCACACATCCATACTTGTATTGCTGCCTACCCCTCGCAGTCAGCCGTGAATATATGAATCTATTCATGTTAGAAATAAAGGGGTTCGCAACATTCGCAAGGACGGTATGTAAAGTATTTTGTACATTTTTGGGGTAG
Source organism: Thalpophila matura (assembly GCA_948465475.1). NCBI lineage: Eukaryota > Metazoa > Arthropoda > Insecta > Lepidoptera > Noctuidae > Thalpophila > Thalpophila matura. Next base: position 8,295,870 of record OX419205.1, on the reverse strand, counting down.
GTAGGTAAAAGGGAGGAAAAGTTCCTTAATAGGAAATTTAATGACATGTAGTAAGTCAAGTATGTTGAAAGTTGCGGAATATCTATACAGGGTCCCACCCTTCATACTCGAAATATTTTAAGAAGCACATCTATAGGTGGTAAAGATGCCATACAGACGAAAAAAAAATTGATCTAGGTATTTTTTTTTTTATAAGTAAATAAAATTATTTAAAAAATATATTTAACACATAAAAATACTATTTACGACATCCATTACGCTTGTTTCTAACATTAATAGTAAGGTACGTAACAACTAGCGTAATGGATGTTGAAAATAATATTTTTTATGTTTCAATTAATTTTAAATTAATTTATTAAAAAAAAAAATTACTCAGATTTTTTTTTTTTTGGTTGTATGGCATCTTTACTACCTACAGATATACCTCTTAAAATATTTCTAGAATGAAGGGTAAGACCTTATACATGGTGGCAGGTTAGACACTGGAAATATTTTAAGGGGTCATTGTACTCATCATTATGAACAACTTTTACTATGGGACCAACGCTGAACGCTATTTCCAGTGTCTAACCTGCCACCCTGTATATTCCGTAACTTTTTAACCGACTTCCAAAAAGGAGGAGGTTCTGCATTCGGTTGGTTTTTTTTTTTTTTTTTTTTATCATACCTATAGGTCTTTTGATATGTGTAAATTACCCTCAGATCATAGAAACAAGGAGATATTATGCAATCATAGCAAATTACTACGGGAACAACAACAGGTCGCCACTTTTAGAACAGCTTGCGACACAATTACTAGCACTCCTTGTGAATAAAAAGATCTCCCACACATCAAAAATTCCGCACACCCTCAATCTAACACTGTTAATCGTCACTCAACACTAGCAGTAAACTAAAACACTGTATTATATCGTCGATCGTGTTCGGTTTGTAGCCAGCGTGTACGTTTTAATTACCATATCAAAGCGTCAGGCTCAATTAGCGCCTTGGCAGTTGGCACTTGGCACATCTCCCTTGTTTCTATGATCTGAGAATTTATCCTTAAAGCTGATTTAGGAGCGCCGCACGCGATCAAAGGACCATCAGTCAAAATGGTCTAACTAGGCACCAGTTACGAGATATCATTTTATTTTATACAACATACATACAAGCAAAAAACTTTTTGTTTTGTTTTTTTTTTTACAATTTTTAGCTATATATGGTTTCAACGTAGGTATAGTAGTAAAGGGAAAAGTAGTCATAAACAAGGAGGTTCACATTTTTTCTTTTTTTTTTTGTACCTCCGTATTTTTTAAAAAAAGGCTACATGACTTCAAATACGTTTTTTTCCCTGTCTTTTAAATAGGTACTTAATTTCTGATCAATGTTCTAAAACATTATACAACATTAATTAAGCACTTCAGAACAGTACAAAGTTCTTGTAAAGAGCCGGCAGTTAAACTGAAAACTTAGTTTAAAAGTTTAAACTTGCCACTTAAACTTTTACTGTAATATAACTATCACTGTTAGTGAACTAAGTTTCTTATCTTACTACCTTCTGTATGATAATGGTTTAAACTTTTAAACTTTGCACATCTTGAAATTGGTTCAATTTTTTTTTTGTTTTTTTTTGCTGGCCATGTTTTTGTTTATTAGAGGGAAACTTCCATAACACACTAGACCAAGGTTTTTTTTAACCTATAACCTATATGGGCCCAATGTTGGGCAAAGGTCTCTCTCATTCATATCCTTCCACACCAAGGGTGCAGTAAAAAAAAGCAATATGACGGCCCAGTTGTCGCAGTAGTTGAGCAATTAACTGCTGCGCAGCGTTTCGCGAGTTCGATTTCCGCACGAAGCAAATATTTGTTATTAATATTTTTTTTATTTGTTGTTAATATTTGTTTATGCATGTGAGACTTGTGTATGTAAACGCTCCCACGATATAGGATTAATTCCTAGTGTGGGGCATCACCACCTAGCACAGGAACTGTGCATTATTTCGGGATAAAAAGTAGCCTTTGTTACTCAGTGATAATGTAGCTTTCTACTGGTGAAAGAATTATTAAAATTGGTCCAGTCGTTTTTGAGTTTGTTCATTACAAAAAAACAAAACTTTTCTCTTTTTAATATTAGTGTAAATATTCCCTTACTACGCTCGTACAACCCCGAATCACACAGTACTACTGCTGGCAATGGGGCGATCCTAATCTCAATACAAAATACAAAACCATAGCAAATCTCTTTATTGACTCGGTGATTATAAAAAAAACCGTAACAACTAACAAGATATATAAAAAAAACCACATCTGTCGCGTTGAGTGGTTATTGTGACAATTTACAACGAGCGACTGCCGGGGCGACAATTGGCAAATAGGGATGGGATGTCTTGAAGCAAATGTGTCGATATACGTAAAATCATTGATAAAAGTCGGTTTACACTTCAGTTTTTTACATCGTTACTGAGTCTATAATTATTGTTTATACAAAAACAGAGAGAGAGAAAATTTTGTGAGTTTGTGTATATGTGGAGGGTAATCTCTGGAACTCCTGATCCGATTCTAAAAATTATTTTACTAATAGGAAGCTACATTATGCCTGAGTGCTATAGGCTACTTTACATCCCGAAAAAACGCACAGTTTCTGCGGGTCACGCGGACGAACTCTCAGGCAAAGTGCTTGTAATATACAGGGTGGTAAGTTAGCCAGTGGAAATATTCAAAGGGGCCATTCAAAGGGGCCATAATGATGAGTTCATTATGAACAACTTTAACTATGGAACTAACCCTGTAATTGAGAAAAAAATAAAAATGCTGTTCCATACATTTTGTTTAGTTACGTGAACATAAATGTATGGCACAGCAGTTTTTTTTTTTCGCGATTTCAGGGTTGGTCCCGTAGTAAAAGTTGTTTATAATTATGAGTACAATGGCCCCTTTGAATATTTCCACCTAACGTCTAACCTGCCAGCCTGTAAAAATCGTAACAGAAGTATCGATATTACTGAAGTATCGATACATTTCGCGTCCCTATCGGCAAGCGACAATGTCGGCAATACAATAGAGACAATTGTTAGGGCTGTCGCGTTGATATCCGAGATTATTTAGAGGGCGGTTTGACGGCTGCCAGATAAGAGTTTAGTGGATTTATAGCAAAATAGGCCGTTAAAATATAAAAAGATAATTGAAAAAAAATGTGTTACTAGGCGTAAAAATTCCCGATATTACGTTGTTCTTCTTGATTCTTGAATTTTATTCAATACTAGCTGGGCCCCGCGGTTTCATTTCCGTTGCTCGGCCCCTAGGGATCGTAGCGTGATGTTAAATAGCCTATAATATTCCTCATGAATCTGGCTATCATATACAAAAATATTTTTTGAATTCGACTGGTAGTTCCAGAGATTAGCGCGTTACAAACAAACTTTTTAGCTTTATCATATTAGTGTAGGTAGACACAATTATCATTTAAACGGCAAAATAGTCACCGCAAAATTCACGTCAAAAAAAATAAGCTAGTGAACTAATCCTCTGCTCATGTTTTTTGTTAGAAAGATATTACCTACTTAGTGAAAATTAATTAGTTTAGTTTGTATACAGAATCATCCATTATCTATCACAGTCTACTTCTGGACAACTCACTAGCCCAGCGCAACATTAAAATCCCAGTACAATTAATAATAATAAAATCGCAAAACACCCTTTAATCTGGGGTGACCACATCACACAGCAAAAAGTGTACAACCCATCACTCGAACCGCTTTAAAGTAGGGTGACCATATTACACAACAAAGTGTGTCCATAGTCTCAATCGTATGTATTTGACTACTAGGGTGACCACTCTTTGAGCCTACCAGTAATTGGACACGGACGCGCTAATCCGTGCACAAATACGTATTATTTGTGTGTCGGGGGATTTGTAAGGATTATGAGTGGAGTGGCCACACGTGCGGTCGGATAGTGAGTTATGGGACTTATTGGGATCGTTCCTTTTTTATTGGATATATTTTTCTTGTTATACGATTGTTTTATACACTTTTTTATGTATTAGTTTTATGATCTGTTTTGATGACTGTTATAGGTTTTTGGATAGGTAGGTATTTTAAAGTAAAATAATACTTTAAAATACGTACCTATCCAAAAACCTATAACATTTAGGTACAAAATAACTGGAAATATACAAAATAGTTTTTAGAGCAGTCGTGATGAAACAAATTGCACAAAATGTGCGCCTCTGGGGTTTTTTTTATTGTTTATTTATTCTACACCACAGACATTACGTCCGGGCCCTTTTAAAGTTAGTGATTATACATTTTTCTTATTCTTATATTATTCAACTATTTACATACGACATTTACCTCTAGTTAATTTGTCATTGTTGTAACATAATTAAAAACAGAAACAACGCATTGCCATGGTGGATCGGACGGACCAGGGGGTCTACTCTCTAAGCACGAAATCCGTAGTTTCGACCTTAGTTACGGGCGTTTCTTACTCCGTATCACCTACGGACTTAAGATTAGTTTGGGGCCCGAACTAAGAATGAATGATAGCACGATTTGACAGTTGTCCCTACTCCCGATGTGTTTTTATCTGTCCGAAAAATTGAATTTGACACTTGTTTTGACGGAATCTATGTCTATTGTACTTTCGGACGGGCCCGTATCTTCGTTGACGGACTTACAGAGTAGACTCCTAGTTCCAACTGAAGGCGCCTGTTCAGTTGGAACTCATCAGCGTCACTCCGATCTCGCGCCTCTGGGGTTCGGATTCGGACCCACGGCCTAGGACTGGGCTACCACTGCTCTAATAAATAGATACCAAAACTAATTTCAATTCCAAGCGACCGTCATTCAATGTCACTCACAAAACATGATGAATGTTGCGCAATTACAAACATCCCATTTTAATCAATACACTACACAGTAGCCGTGGGGTGACGTATTCAATGGTATGACCACAAGGGTGAATATGTAATTGTGCATTACTTATTTGTGGTATGTGGTGGTCCCATGAGTACTTGAGATAATTGAGATGGTATTATTATCAGTTTGGGAAAAAAAAATAGGATTTTTTTTTCTTAATGGCAAAATTTGGTGTTTGGTGAAAACTGGTTTCGGAAAAAAATGTTATCATGAATGAAATAGTATCGAAGCATTTTTTTTTAAATCAAGTTAAAATTGACAGCGTAGTAACTACCCATTTAAATTTGGTATGAATCTTGTGCTTAATCAATTATCAATACGATCATTGATCATCTCTGAAAAGAAAAAAAATATTGAAAAATAAAAAATAACTTTTTTCTTCATACATGATATTCGTTTCCACAATTCTGCCTTTAAACGTTGCTGTTATAACAGCCGCTATAGGTACTTAATATATTAAAAAAAAACCTTATAATACTTATCTATACTTCTTCACTAGCATAATAAAGCTGAAGAGTTTGTTTGTTTCTTTGAACGCGCTAATCTCTGGAACTACCAGTCGGATTCAAAAAAATCCTTTTGTACATGATAGCCGAATTCATGACGAATAGTATAAGCTATTTATCATCACGCTACGACCCTTAGGAGCCGAGCAATTGGGGTGAAACCGCGGGGAACTGCTATGACAATACAGGGTGGCAGGTTAGACAGTGGAAATATTTTAAGGGGTCATTGTACTCATAATTATGAACAACTTTTATTGTGTGACCAACCCTGATATCGCGTAAAACAAATCAGCTGTTCCATACATTTATGTCCACTTATCTCAACAAAATGAATGGAACAGCAGATTTTTTTTTCGCCATTTCAGTGTTGTTCCCATAGTAAAAGTTGTTCATAATGATGAGTACAATGACCCCTTAAAATATTTCCACTGTCTAACCTGCCACCCTGTATACAATGATATTCTTAAACACAAGATATTGTCATTCAAACAACTACAAAGTTGCAAAAAGACAATCTTATAACATCATCCAGGGGTACTAACAAGCATCCAAGGGGTGATATTACACACACCGCTAAAGGGTGCATATATTTACCTATTTCTCTTTGTTCAGCCTCCCTCTGCATGGTAATTAGCGATTGCTCTCGTGACGCGATGATATGGAGTAATTATACATTCAGCGAATCACGGCGAGATTAATTAAACATAGCTACAGTTAATTATTAATGTCAAAAGACTGTAGGAAACAGAGCGATATCTCCAGTGGCGTGCTCAGGCGCGGTCCCAGCCGACGATTTGGGGGGGTCATACCGCAGCTGAAGACTTTAGGGGGGGGGGGTCATACCGATTAATGCCGACGTGATATAATATAAATAATAAATAAATAAATAAATATTTATTCAGAAAGGGCACTGGCAGACGCCCATAGAACGCTGGGCTTCAGATTGTGTAAGTCGGTACAGATATGAAATTAGTTTGGTGTGGTCGAGTATTTCAAGAGTATCTAAATTCATTTTTTATTTGTTTTTGTACGTAATTGGGTTAAAGAGAGATCTTCGTATTTGTGACAGTGAGGTTAAGTATGGTGTGAATGATCCAGTGAAGTACAGCCCGACTAATGAGTTCTCAATTCAAAGGTTTTAGTTACTGTCGACATGATATTCTATGGAGGCACGCGCCAGCCAGCATGCACCCGTTTATGTTTTATTGTTTTTTTCAAAATGTCAACGGCATAATCATTTTATTTCTTATTTATTTCGATTTTTGATTCCAATTCTTAGTCTCTAAGATAAATTAGGCAAACAACAATTAAAATATATTTTTATTTTTGGTTAAACTTTTATTACTGTACCATGTCAAGCCCAAAACTGCCGACGTCCTTTAAATTGATAAAATACAATATAGATCTTAGAAATAATTTAAGTAGGTATCACAATGTTTGATGCCTGTACTAGGGTAAACCTGTCACAGGCGGCAGGAGCTCTTACAATACTACTTGTAGGACAACAAAAATTCTAAACAATATTTAACATTAGAAGTCTCAAAAGTAGCGACATAATTAATTTAATAAAATTTACCTAATCTACTTAAACACTATTTATTTAGAACTAAAATAATTAAGGTCATATACCGTGAATTACCGTGTTTGGCACATTTTTATACAATTTTGGGGGGGGGTCATGACCCCCGTGACCCCCCCCCCTGGGACCGCGCCTGGGCGTGCTTAGAGCGCAAGCCCGACACATTTTTTTTTGTTTAAGAGGGTAGGGCATGTCGTAAAGCGACAAAATGTATCTAGCACTGTTTTTTAACCTATCCATCATTTATGTACCTACTTTTGTGCAAATAAAAATGAAAATCTTCTAATACAAATAAAAATCTTCTATTCTATTAATGTTCATTTTACATGATTGTAAGTGATTTTTCATGTATGTACGTATATGTATTGCTTTAATAACGACATTAACTTCCTTAATTTTATGAAAAAAAAACATAAATACCCTCTAAAACCAAAAATACCCTCAAAAAAGCAGATTGAGACATGATCGAGCCCGAAATTAATAAAACCGTATCTTACAACAAAAACACTGCATGAACTGGGAATCGCATCAATTCCACGCCTCAGCAGTCGCGCTCGTGACCTCAACCTTTGAAATTGTTTATTGAAATAATAGATTTACATAAATATTTACAACATTGGGGCCTTAAACTAGAGGTATATTATAATTGTATTATTTACCTGAACTAGGATGAACCTGTTTCTCAGGTATGTCAAGTGCTATCTAAATTACATAAATATTTTCTAAAATTCATTAAACAAATAGTGAAAAAACATTATAGATTTAAACTAAGAATAAAACTTAATACTATAAATAACTTCTCCGTAAACTAAACCCACGTGATATTCATTGTTGTTATTGTACCGAAATCAAATGAATAAGAGATCCGAATTCAAATTCATTTACGCGGTCTCATCACATTTAATGGCCAAATAAAAATAATAATGCCTCAATAAAAACCGGTTTTCAATATCGAATCCACAAAGCGTGGTCACAGTAGCTAGGGTGATACTTGCCAAATTAGGGTGAATATATTATTGCACATTTTATCTGGGACAGATCTGTTCTAATAATGTATCGTCATTACAAAGGGCTGGTAGCTCCCTTCTGTGGAGAATGTAGGGATGGTAACCAGATCGGTACCTAGGCAAAAAAAAAAAATTTTTTTTTTCAAATTTGTGACGTTTTCGATTTTGGAAAGTTGTTCGGTGATCGTGATTCTGTGTCATATTTTGTCATACAAACAACCCTTTTTAAAACGCTTTTACTTAACAAGGCCAAATATGTTTTAATATGGCATTATAAATATACATAATATCGTTTTACACAGGTACTAAAATATTGTTTGGATCGCATTTGGGGGGAAAACCACAAACAATTAATTTGTCCTAGACCTAATAACCGTAGATATAATCCAATTAGTTGTACAGAATATGGTCAAACACAATAACATGTTATTTTTACCTTCTTCCTTACTATGTATGTGTATACTTATCCTACTCGCCAACTTCTAGACCAGCGGTTCCCAATCTTATTACCGTTATGACCTATTAAAGAAACTCATTTTATCCCCTCCCCCACCTTTAATATTTTATCACACGAAAACACATAGTCTGTATTGATCTCAATAAATTATTTAGTTTTTAATACCTGTTTTACCCCGAGGGGGTAAATTACCCCAAGATTTCGAACTTAGGAACTAAACAATGATCATAAACATAATCGGATTTTTTTCATTCATGTTTGCTATCACTGTTGGACATAGGCCTTGCCAATGTCCAGCACTGAATCCCATAAATATAATTTACTAGATATTGCCCGCGACTCCGTCCGCGTGGACTACAGTGAAATGACCAGTTTAAATGACCTCCGCAGTGTAGAGTGGCTAGTATGTACTACCAAGAGGTCAAGCTGTATAGAGATACAGCTTGACCTCTTGGTAGTACAGTCAGTGCTCCACATTGTCTAATTCTGATGGGAGGAACCAGAGGGTTCCTCCCATCAGAATTAGATGAAATGTGGCTTAGATTTTAAGTTGGACCCCAAGCTATCGAACTGTGAAAACCACATCAAAATCCGTTCAGTACTTTTTGCGTGATGCGCGCACAAACAGACAAACAGACAAAACATCTAAAAAAAATCTTTTTGGAATATCTTCAATGTACAGACACAGCTTGTTTACAATTTTATAATAGTATAGATTCGCCTAGCCTTTTCCCAAACTAGATTGGGGTCGGCTTCCAGTCTAAGAAGTCGCCTGAATATCAATATTATACATGGAGCGACTGCCATCTGACCTCCACAACCCAATCATTGGGTAATCCCGGTATTCGAAAGTTAGACCAGTTGTCAGACTTTCGGGCTCCTGACTACCCGTAACGGCTGTCAAAGATATTCGTATGACAACCGGGGCCGACTGCTTGACGTGCTCTCCGAGGCACGGAGGGGTCTCGATGTGCTAAAAGCGGTCACCCATCCAAGAACTGACCGCGGCAAGCCTCGCGCAGCTATCACTTAGCCACGAGCCCCTGAATTCCATAAAAATTATTACCCTAAAAGTCCCTAAAAGAGAATCGAACCCCACACCTCGAAATGGCAACACCCCACTAGATTGTCAAAGGGAACGAGTAATCAAAAACCCGCAATATAACACAAAGGGTGTTCCAAAAGTGATTTTATTAAGTGCGCCCTATACAGGGTGGGGTCGATTAGCAATTAGTCTGTTTGAGAGTACAGGGGGTGTCTTTTAATATTTTTTATTGCTTTTTGTGGTTCTTTGTCTCGGTTTATTGAGGTGGATTATTTATTGGTTCGTAATTGTGATATTACTTGAGTATTTTTTTTTGTTTTTTGGGATTTACGTTTATTTAAGAAAAAGACAGGTAGGGTAAGTAATATTAATGATTTTTGGGGTCGCTACTTATGGGCGTTTAGTCCGTGTTTAAATGAGGTTTGGTTTCAAACGAAAGTAAAGCTTGAATCTTAATTAATACTAGTTGTTACCTGCGGTTTCACCCCCGTTGCTCTGCTCCTAAGGGTCGTAGCGTGATGTTAAATAGCCTACACTATTCCTCATGAATCTGGCTATCATATACAAAAATATTTTTTCAAATCCAACTGGTAGTTCCAGAGATTAGCGCGTTCAAACAAACTTCAGCTTAAGAATATTAGTATAAATTCCATGTAGGTCAGTTGTTCCTAACCGGTGGTCCGCGAGAACTAATTTAAGGTCCACAAAAACAAATTAAGGTCCACGAAACAAAGTTATATTACTTTTTTTTTTCTTTTGACCCCACACCGAATAAAAAAGTCCTAGTGTTCCTTGTTTAAAAAAAGGTTTGGAACCACTGAATTAGATAAACTATTTACTTGAAGGTTCTCTTCAAAGAGATGGTGATAAGGCGTCTAAAAACCACCGCTTTATTCCAACAAACTTCAGTAAGCTAAACTCAGACATACATACGCACGTAAGCGAAATAACAAAATAAAATTTTACTCAAATTTTGTTTGCGCGATTCAGCGTCTCAAACAAATTGTTCTATATTCAAATGTTGCGCAGTACTTGTAACAACGCCATCTATTGAGAGGTTTAAGTGGCTATTGCGTTTGTAACTTTATTTGATGAAGTCTTTGAGACTGCAGGGGTGGCAACTGGCAAGCTACAAATAAGAAAATAGGATTTTTCTTTGCAACTTTTTTAGTTTTATTTCTGATGATTTTAATGATTCTGTTTATTGAAAGTATAGTTCAGTTATAGGAAACGATAGCATATTTATTTGTACTATGAACACTAGCTGTGCCCCGCGGTTTCATCCCTGCTGCTCGGCTCCTAAGGGTCGTAGCGTAATGTTAAATAGCCTATAGTATTCCTCATGAAATTGGCTATCATATACAAAAATATTTTTTCGAATCCGACTGGTAGTTCCAGCGATAAGTGGGTTCAAACAAACAATTAAACTCTTTAATATAAGTATGGATAGATACAGATTTTCTGTATAAAAATTGTATAATTTTGTGCTGCTCATTTAAACCTTACACGACCAAAAAAGTAGCACTTATTATATCAACACAAGCACTCTTTTATTTCTACAATCTAAGTAATATTGCCACATACAGCCTGCCATTCAAGGGTTAATATACACGTAAGTGCAATTCAATAAAGAGCTAGGGTTGCCTCTGATATTGGTGCCAGTTCCATTACAAACTAAACTAATTTAGTCTTACTATGAGTCTTTATAACAAAAAAAAAAACATTAGAAAAAGATAAAAGATTTTAGTCGTATCAATTTAGTCTACATATATTACGTCACGACTATTTTACCGTGAATAAGCATATAGACTAATTTGTCAGATCTTCATATTTGCTGTCCTTTTTCAATGCAAGAACTAGATAGTTTTTTTTTTTAATATTTGTGCAATAGTTATGAGGCTCGTGGCTAAAATGACAGCCGCGCTGATCGATCGATCTGCGAGGTTAAGCTGCGCTTGCCGCGGTCAGTCCTTGGATGGGTGACCGTTCCTACACATCGAGACCCCTCCGTGCCTCGGAGAGCACGTTAAGCAGTCGGTCCCGGTTGTCATAGGAATATCTTTGACAGTCGTTACGGTAGTCAGGAGCCCAAAAGTCTGACAACTGGTCTAACATCCGAATACCGGTATTTCTCAATAATTGGGTTGTGGAGGTCAGATGACAGTCGCTCCATGTAAAATATTGATATTCAGCCGCAACCAGTTAGACTGGAAGCCGACCCCAATCATGTTTGGGAAAAGGCCAGGCGGATGATGATAATGAGTATAGAAAAAAACATGCTAAAATGCACCTGGTAAAAATCGACTAAAATTAAATGTACTACAGAGTTTGAAGTTTCTTGTTACAATGGGAACGTGAATCACCTAGAACTGTCAACTATCACTTGGAAAGTAAGGCTTGCAAAGAAAATTAATTTGCGAATTAAAAACGTTTTTATTTACTTTATTTAACTGAATCTGCATTTTACCAAATTTTTTAACACAAATACATGTAGGTCACAATATGTCTCAAGGTCTTTCCTATTCTTGTTGGATAGCATTGTATCTTACCTACCCTACGAGGATGATGACGGAGATAGGGGTGTCTCTAATCATGTTAAGAGTTTTCGGAAGCAATGTGATTATGATAAATTGGTTTTATTAACTGAAGTGGCGTTTTTATTTTGCTGTGTTATTGTTGGGGGACAACGATACTTCTTTGGAAAATGCAACTCACAACTTTATTTATAAATGCTTTATTTAGTATGATTGGTGTCTAAATAATCATAAAATAAGAGAATTATGCAACAATCAAACAGATGAGTACCTTACGATTCCAGAAAGCCTGATTAAAGTCTCTGAACAAATCAAATCAAAGCTTTCTCGATTAAATATAATAAAATTAATAATAATCACCACAAACAACACAACTTAATTATTATTTTAACTCAAAATAACCCTAAACACAAAAGTTGAAGTAACCCAACATTAAATTAATTACGCGAAATTGCAAAACTCAATGAAACAGTAGAGTTATTTAATACTAGCTGTTCCCCGCGGTTTCACCCCCGTTGCTCGGCTCCTAAGGGGCGTAGCGTAATGTTAAATAGCCTATACTATTCCTCATGAATCTGGCTATCGTATACAAAAAGATTTTTTCGATTCCGACTGGTAGTTCCAGAGATAAGCGCGTTCAAACAAACAAACTTTTCAGCTTTATTATATTACTGTTATACAGGGTAAAATTAAAACCAGTGCGGATATTTTAGGAGGTGAAAGTACTCATGAATATGATGAACTTTTATTATGGGACCGACACTGAAATATGAAAAAAAACTCAGCTGTTCCATACATTTTGATCGTGTCCTAAAATATCCGCACTGGTTTTAATTTTATCCTGTATAGATAGATAGGAGTACATGCCAACCCTGCCACAGTCCGCCGATGGTTGCCACGTAATAAAAACAAATTGTACGATTTGTGAATGATATATGGATATTATTGGCAGCCCTAGGGATTAGGGTTGGTAAATTCGATTGCTCCGAGCCTCGGACAATTATTTGGCTTTTTACGTTGTTAGGGGTTAGCGAAATTGCTAAGTGGTATTGTAATAAAAATAATGTTATTGACGATTTTTTTTCTATTTACTACTTATTATTTGGACAAATAAGTCTTTTTAGATTGTTTAAGCTCTTTGTAAAAGACCCAGCCTGGAAAACTATGCTCATACCCTCAGATCATAGAAACAACGAGATATGCCATCATAGAAAATTAGTACGGGAACAACTAATTACATTTAGTACATTTTTCGACACAATTACAAGCGCTCTTTGTGAATAAAATGATCTTCCGCACACCCTTAATCTAACACTGTTGATCGTCAATTCGTCACTCAACACTGGCACTAACTTCTAAAACACTGTATTTATATCAATATCATCGATCGTGTTCGGTTCTCCGCCAGCGTGTAAGGTTTTATTACGATCAATGTGATCAAACTAAAGCATCAAGCTCCATAGCGCCTTGGCACATCTCCCTTGTTTCTATGTGGGAGTCTCAGATGATAGAAACAAGGAGATATGCCATCATAGCAAATTAGTACGGGAACAACTGATGCCACTTTTAGTACAATTACGTGCATAATTAAGCGCTCCTTGTGAATAAAAAAATCTCCCACGCATTGATCATTCCGCACACCCTCAATCTAACACTGTTAATCGTCACTCAACACTAGCACTAAACTAAAACACTGTATTTATACCATCGATCGTGTTCGGTTCGTCGCCAGCGCGTACGTTTACAATATGAGCAATTTGCTCAAGATCAGGCATCAAGCTCGATAGCGCCTTGGCACATCTCCTTGTTTCTATGATCTGAGGTGGGAGTCAACATAGTGCCGAATGGAACTCACTACAGATACTGTGTTTCGCAATTAGGATTCAGATCCGAAAACCTTAAAACCGATACGGCAGAACCTAAGTGAAGCATAGCTACATACTATAGCACTGCCGTGCATTCCCTAAAACGCAGTATGAGCAAAAATGTGGTTTCGAGAAAAACGCAAAAAACTTTTTGACACTGTTTTTTTTATAATAATACATTTTCATGGTGGATTATTTGTTACCAAAAGGACTAAGGTGTTAACAAAGATTGAATTTTGATAAAGAACATACTATTTAGTTTATTACATTAAAAATAAAAAGGATTTTTTTAAAATCATGGAAAATCATAGCAGTTACTGCACGCAAAACGTACACACATGCAGATTAAAATGCGGTAAAAATACTTTATACTGCAAAAACTATTGATTTATACGCTATTTTGCAGACTAATATGCAGCATAAGACTTTCTTTATTACATTCTAATTTGTGTATAGTAGTTACTGCGTGGTTACAGCTTTCATAAATTTGGTTTTTTGGCCGTTTAAATCATCGAATCAAAAACTGGGTTAGTCCAATATGTTCCTTAACAAATGCTCGTCAAAACTCAATATTTAACTCAAAAACGCAAAAAACCCTGTTACTGCGTTTTAGGGAATGCACGGCAGAGCACTATATCGGTACAAGTAGGTACAGACGAACAAGCGAATGCTCTCCAACTAAGCTTTTAAACCGGTGGAGTGTGGCATAGCACTTATGTAGAATACTTTCTGCTTATCCTAAAACATCACGCTAGTTTTCCTCAAAAGGGGTAGACAGATATGATAAAAAAATATCATATTGTATTTTTTCTACTTATTAGGTACTTACTAGACTTTGCCCGCGACTCCGTCCGCGTGGACTACAATGAACTGACCAGTTTAAATGACCTCCGTAATGTAGGGAGGCTAGTACTACCAAGAGGTCAAGCTCTATCTCTGGTTTATCCCACCGGAATTAGATGAAACGTAGCTTAGATTTTAAGTTGGACCCCAAGCTATCGAACTGTGAAAACCGAATCAAAATCGGTTCAGTACTTTTTGCGTGATGCGCGCACAAACAGATAGACAAAAATTTAAAAAAAAATATTTTTGGGTATGGTTACGTCCCAGTACCCTATTCCAATTGTTTTTCTAGAATATCTTCAATGTACAGACACGGCTTTTTTACAATTTTGTAATAGTATAGACTACTGACTAGCTTCCACCCACGGCTTCGCCAGCGTTTTTAGAAAAAAAGGTAGCCTATAGTTGTTGCACACAACTTCGCTTTTATAATATTAAGTATAGTAGAACAGGATAGCTCTGTTCCCCGTGGTTTCACCCCCGTTGCTCGGCTCCTAAGGGTCGTAGCGTGTTGTTAAATAGCCTATATTATTCCTCATGAATCTGGCTACCACATACAGAACTTTTTTTTCGAATCCAACTGGTAGTTCCGTACGAGTAAGCAGTGATAGCCTAGTGGTTTAACCATGTGCCTCCCACGGCGAATGGTTCGAGTTCGATCCCGAGGCACGCACCGCTGACTTTTCGAAGTCATGTGCGTATTAGAAATTAATTATCACTTGCTTTAACGGTGAAGGAAAACATCGTGAGGAAACCGGCATGTCCTAGAACCAAAAATTCGAAGACATGTGACGTCCACCAACCCGCACTGGGCCCGCGTGGTGGACTACGGCCCACTCCCTCTCACAGAGGAGGCCTGTGTCCCAGCAGTGGGAAAATTATAGGCCGATTATGCTTATGCTATGCTTATGCTGTTCCAGAGATTAGCGCAAACAAACTCTTCACCTTTATAATATTAGTATAGATTTATTTACTGTCATTATTTGAAGTACCGTACAGTACGTGGCAGTAAATATTACACATCGAGTTTGAGAAAGAGATAATCGGCTCGCTTCGGCTTTGTAGAGCGTCGTATCCGTCACTCATACCTATGCGACGTTTTGTCGCCGACTTGTTTATTAGATACCAGACTGTTAGTGCTTCGTGCGACAGAGATGACGCTCTATAAAGTCGAAGCTAGCCGATTATCTCTTTCTCAAACTCGATGTGCAATATTTATTGCCGGGTACTGTACTTGCCTCAGATCATAGAAACAAGGGAGATGTGCCAAGGCGCTATCGAGCTTGTTGCCTGAACTTGAGCATATTGCTCATATTAAAAACGTACGCGCTGGCGTTGAACCGAACACGATCGATGGTATAAATACAGTGTTTTAGTTTAGTGTTAGTGTTGAGTGACGATTAACAGTGTTAGATTGAGAGTGTTCGGAATGTTTGATGCGTGGGAGATCTTTTTATTCACAAGGTGCGCTTAATTATGCGCGTAATTGTGTCGAAAAATGTACTAAAAGTGGCATCAGTTGTTCCCGTACTAATTTGCTATGATGGCATATCTCCTTGTTTCTATGACCTGTGGTACTTGCCTTGTCGTTTCTTACGCTCTGTATATCTGCTGACCCCAATAACATAGTTACCACTTATGAAATTACATCATGTGTAACGAGCAAACCCGCGTGCCTCAATAGTCTGATATTATAATAATCGAGTTTATGATATATACAAGCAAATATTGAGAGGAACGGCGAGTGGCGTGGAGTCGCTTTGATAATAAGTTTTTGTTAACTTATTACATATTTCGGTTTTCACTTTTAGTTTTTTCTTTGATAATAGGCTTGCGTTTGACCGCCATCTCGCCTGATGTTAAGCGATGATGCGGTCTACGATGGAGCACGCTTGCCTGAAAGAAACCGATTCAGTCGCGACTTGAAGACACCCAGATAGTAACTGTCGGGGAACACCCACTCCGGCAGCGCATTCTACTGTTTGGCCGTTTTCACAATGAAAGTGGAATCAAAGCGCTATTATCATAGGATACATTTCGGAGAGTGTGCTTCAGATCTGCTTAATCTAATTCCCTCCTGCCCTTTTTTCTATCGGACGGCCAGAATGATTGCCATGAAACAATGGCGCTTTTACGCGCTAGTACCATCCTTTATACTAAAAACCGAAACGAAGCGCTTTGATTCCACCATCATTGTGTGAACCGCCAAAAAGTGAAATGCGTTGCCGGAGTGGGTGTTCTCCGATAGTTACAATCTGGGTGTCTTCAAGTCGCGAGTGAATCGGTTTCTTTTGGCAAGCGTGCTTTTTTTTTTTTTTTTTTTTTTTTTTCGAGGTGGATATCCTCATGGATGTCCCCCGCCCTGGGGAGGGCGGAGGGGTCTGTCAGACTCTTACTGACTAAAACCACCCCGGTGTTCCTCCAACTACCTTACGCCGGGGGCACGGGAGTCGCTTGCGCATTCGTCCGCACCCCCCGCAGGTATTGGCCCGCCAAATGAAAGGCGGGCCCCGTCACCCTATGCGGCCGTCATGCACGGCCGCAATTCCTCTAGAGAGGCGCGCGCGGAACACGTCGCGCCACCGTCTCGGGCCTGTTTCCGTTCGGGCGACGGACGCCCCAAGTCCGCCGCCCGCAGGCCGCTTGGCAAGCGTGCTACATCGTAGACCACATCATCGCTTAACCTTAGCCTTACCTTACCTTAACCTTAACATCAGGGTCCCAAGTCTGCTATTGCAGTTGTCATAATCGTGTCAGAACGGTCTTATAATGACATCGCTTTGACCAATGACCAAAGAAATAGTCTTACTCTAAGCCAATGACCGCAGGTTTGGACTTAAGTTTTGACAGTTATGATGTCATTATGACACCATTCTTACACAATAGCAATAGCCAGATTGGAGCCTAGGTGACAGCTAAACGCGCACTAATTGAGAACTGCCGAATGCAGACGGTTTGTAACAACTACCCTAAATATTTTAAAAGGGCATTTCTTGTTTACTTACAAGGACAAAACGGCAATCAACATACATTGTCAAATAATGAAGTAGATTGTCGAAAACTTGTCCGGAATTGTTCTTTGGGGATGCATTAAGTGCTTCGTACTCGTTTTTCACAGTTATTGTCAAATGGACCCTTGAGAGAGACAGATTGGTTGGAAGTGGACCGACTATTCCGTTTAGGCGGAACTGTGATGATTTGAAACTCGCGCAGATTGCAAAGTTAGGCCGAGCTTGCTGCGGTTAAGTCTTAGATGGGTGACCGTTATTGAAAATTATTTTGTAATTAGTAGTAGGTACTGTGAAATTCCGTTGAATTTCTCACTATACCATCGAGGTGTGATGAGAATTTTGAAAACTCTGCTTATGGCTATACAAATCAATAATATCAAAACTTATTGTGACAATGATAGCGGATAACAGATATGAGGGGCTCCTGGCGTGGCTAAATGGCAGCCGCGCTGATCGATCGATCTGCGAGGTTAAGCTGCGCTTGCCGCGGTTAATCCTTGGATGGGTGACCGTTCTAAACACATCGAGACCCCCCGTGCACCGGAGGGCAAGTTAAACAGTTGGTACGAGTTTTCAAGATAAATTTAATAAAATAAAACTCAAGGGGAGCCCTCAATTAAGGTCTTAGAGAAAATGACCGTCAAACTTCTCGTCAAATCAAATCATATCAATCGATTGGTCTCGCCATTCAACGCAATAGTAAAACAAACACCACAGAATACTACAGAAGTATAACTCCGTAAACACGGTTAAATAAATAGCGACTCTAGCAACAACGCAATAAAGTGTAATTCAGCTCGCACAGGCGCTGCGTGCCTACAATTACATTATCCTACAAGGCATTCTCTATCGCGTAACTCTATTTCTTCTGACGCGACGTAAAGACACTGACTGAATTGCCTCCCCGGGGAGGCACACAGATATTCTTTGTAGCTTCTTACCCAAAGTACGCCAGCACGCTTAACATGACCACGATAGAAACGGGTTTTATTGACGGAAAAATAGACAAAATATCAGATTGTAGAAAGATTTAGATTCTACCGTTTCATGCATACAATGAAGAGAAGAAATGTTTCTTTATTTCAGTAGACAAAAGGCTGGTACGCCAAGCACGGGTCGCCGCGTGCTCGGGCAGACGAGATAACGAGTTGGATAGAAAGAACTTTGTCTATTCTTGGTAAAATAGAGATGGAATCGGTCATGCTACGCGTGTAGGGCCCCAAATCTTCTATTGCAATCGTCATAATCGTGTCAGAATGGTCTCATAATGACATCGCTTTGACCAATGACCAAAGAGATAGTCATTACTCTAAGCCAATGACCGAAGGTTTTGAGTTTTTGACAGTTATGATGTAATTAGGACACCATTCTTACACAATTGTAATTGCAGACTTGGGGTCTTGGTCAAAGAAAGTTCGTTTGACTTGATTTGAGATCGCCGTGACGTTCGTACGTGTTAGATATCGGTAGTTGTACGGAACCAACCTTCTGTGCATGCCTATTTTGTGATATTACTTCATACATCCGAGGCTAAAACCTTTTCAATCATCTATTCTATTACATATAATATGGAACTTTATGTACAAAAAGTTTATTGTATGTGTGTATAATAAAAAGCTTTCTACTATTTGCGTTTTTTTTGCTAAACGTAGCGCCTTGGATTTCTTCATCACGTTTGGTCGCTTTGATTTCGATTCTAATTCATGGACAAATATAAATAAAACACTTGACTGCCTTTGGATCAGTGGTTGAAAGCGCGACTGTTGAGCGTTCCTAGGGTCGATTCCCGGATGAGGCAAATTGTTAGTGTTTTTTAAATTTAGAAAATGCTCACTCCCTATTACATGGAACTTAAACGTAACCGGCGCAACATGAGTGTACCTACTATAGTACACTGTACAGGTATAACTAACGGCACCAGTTATGATCACAAACGTCACCTGCGCATTAGCTGGTTTTTCGGTCTCTTTGGCGGAATGAAGAAGACGGGGGGCGCCGAGGCTGCACGCGAATAGTTCGTCAGTCGATGCTCGTCGTCTGTTGGACTACTCTCTATTACGTATCGTCAACTGTCTATTAGGCCAAAAATGTACATGCGCGATCTGTGATCATGATTACTGCCGGTACCTATACCTGCGTGTAAATTCGTTCAAAGCATTTTGTTTCAAAAGTGGACTTCCGGGTAGGAACGCGATTGTACACACAGGAGTGAATATTTTTATGATAGAAGTAAAAAAAAAAAAAGTTTTAGCGCGAAGTCGACTCCATCGCTTCGCTGTCCTCATTTTCGTCGTCCCAATTGGTTGTAACGAAGTCATATTAACGCTGTCCAATCAAATTGCTCGCACGAGGCTTCAGAGATCACACGTGAACGTGATTGTAATACCAAATCTATAGTAATCCATTCTTTTGTTGGCTATTTTTAGGAGCAATATATTGCTCTGTGACGATATTTGATACGGAGCAATCAATTATTCGAAAAATGTTAGAGCAATTTTATAACATAACTAGCTGTTACCCGCGGTTTCACCGCCGTTGCTCGGCTCCTAAGGGTCGTAGCGTGATGTTAAATAGCCTATACTATTCCTCATGAATCTGGCTATCATACACAAAAATAATTTTTCGAAACCGACTGATAGTTCCAGAGATTAGCGCGTTCAAACAACAAACAAACAAAGCAACTCTTCAACTTTTCTATAAATATTAATACAATTTTATTTTATATTTTGACTGCTATATTATGTAACTTAAGTGACGTAATTAATAGCATGTAACTTTAGTTTTTAAATGATAAATTATTGTACGCCACACTATGGCCCGTACTCGAGTACAGAATCGACTGGCTGGACTCGAGTATCGTTCTGTAAATCGATACTCGAGTACAGCCAGTCGATTCTGTAAAAATCTCACCGTGAAAACTTAGGTGAAGTGAGTTTGTTTTTGCTAGGAATTGACACTATTGACAGCTCACTCCACGCTCACTTCACCTAAGTTTTCACGGTGAGATGGTTACAGAATCGCACTGCAGATCTCTGCTTGACCATAGATAGTAACTAGTTTCAACCAATCAAATGGTTTTAAATCTATGCTCAATATGTGCTCGAGCGTCGTTCTGTAATACGGGCCTATGCTCCCTAACACCCTCTAACTACTGTCTCACAATAAAAATACTTTGACTTTGGCAGTAATATTCTTCAAAAACCAGCAAAAATAAAGGTTACCCCAGAAATCAATGCTAGAGACTTATCAACAAAGTAACAAGTAGGTACCTTTCGCCGGCAATATTGATCCAAAAATCCCTTTAATCGGATTGGGCATCCCAAATCTGGGAAAACAAAAGATTTTCCAAATACCCTCGGATTAACTTGAGCACAAACTTTCGTACCTTCATACAGGTATATCTAGGTATCTATACTATTATAAAAATGTAAAAAAGCCGTGTCTGTACATTGAAAATAGGCATTCCAGAAAAAACAGAAATTCAAATTGTTTTTCAATTTCTCTCTGTCTGTGTCACGCAAAAAGTACTGAACGGATTTTGATGTGGTTTTCACAGTTCGATAGCTTGGGGTCCAACTTAAAATCTAAGCCACATTTCATCTAATTCCGGTGGGATGAACTAGAGATACGGCTCGATCTCTTGGTAGTACTAGCCACCCTACACTACGGAGGTCATTTAAAATTGTCATATTAGTCCACGCGGACGGAGTCGCGGGCAAAAGTCTAGTGTACCAAGAAATAAATAAATCTTTGCTTGAGTTAAAAATTTAATAGTTTTCAATACCCTAATAATAGAAATAAAATGTTGTTAGCCGTATTTGGTGGTATAAAAGTTTTATTACTTGACTCGGGCCGAACAAACTATTTGTTGAAAACAGCGGCTCTCAAACTTTTGCATCGCCGTGCTATTTTTAAATAAATTAAAGTTTTAATACACTTTTAAGAGACTATTTTTAAGAGCGAATAAATATTTTTCTTTCTTAGTGTTGGTTAAATATAAAATCGGCAGATTGAATTTTGAAATGGTGATTGTATAATTACTATTTTTAAAGTCTAACCTAAGCCTCTAACAGTTAATTTTTAGATGGTCCCGCGATTTTTCACGTTGTTATTAATAACAACGGGTAAAATCGCGTACACAGCTAGTTACAGAATGTTAGTTTCCAAGCAAGCCACGCTCAACAGTGGACGTTTTCAATGATGACGTGGACATAAATTCCCGCTACTCAAATAACCAGGGCTCTCTGATAACGTTACTCCCTATTTCAGCTATCTTATGATCCTCATTACTGTTAATGGGGAATAATTTAGTCCCCTTTCCCCCTTTATGGGGGAACAAGGGCCTAATGATTATTTATATTTTAAATTGAACGTATCTTATGTTTGTAGCTCATTTTAGTTTGAAATGTGACTTGAATTACAAATTGTATTCAAAATAAACATAATAGTTATTCAAGTTAAAACAAATAACTATCTTGATTTAGGTTGAAATAAAAGTTATCTTGAATGCTACTGCAGTGCCTGTATTCACAAATGCAAATTTAAAACGCGTTGTTTCGTTATTCAAAACAAGGCATATTTAAAGCTAGCTGTACCCCCGACTTTGTTCGCGCGTTATATTCATATCTTCTGAATGCAAGATCTGTTACTTATCGAGATAAACTTTCAGACAGACAGAAATTCTAAAAACGGTCATTTAAGAATTTAATTCGGCATTGTTTAAGTAGCCGTTTTCACATTAAATTTTAGCATTTATTTTGTAATCACAGACAGACACTTCAATTTTATATTATACTAGCTTCCGCCCGCGGCTTCGCCCGCGTTTTTGGGATAAAAAGTACCCTATGTGTTATTCTGATGTATAAGCTATATTACTGTAAAGTTTCATTAAAATCTGTTTAGTAGTTTTTGCGTAAAAGAGATACATCCTCACAAACTTTCACGTTTATAATATTAGTAGGATTATATCACGCTATAATCCTAAGCAGGAGAGCAAGAAGAAAGAAAGTCAGAAAGAATGCTTAGAACTGCGGACGGGAAAATAATCTGATATCTTTTAATTTAAAAAACGGCGGGTGATAACGCGTGGCACAGTCCTTCATACATATAAAGAGCCATTTCTCTCTACTGTATAGGACACAAAAATACAGTGGAGCAACAGAGACAACTTTGAGAACCACGGCCTCACACTGCAATATCCTTTCCGCCGCGGGCTCGTCGTGAGTATGACGACGTAGTGAAAAGTTCCGGCTCGTAGTTGGACCTGCGCCGGGAGGTGTTTACAGCTTTTATAGACCCATTTTAATATGTGTGTGGACGTGGACACACTTGGCGACTGGGGTCACCCACAATTCGATAAGTTATGGTCGTTATAAATCACTACATAGTATAAAACAAAGTCGCTTCCCGCTGTCTGTCCCTATGTATGCTCAGATTTTTAAAACTCCGCAACGGATTTTGATGCGGTTTTTTTTAATAGATAGAGTGATTCAAGAGGAAGGTTTATATGTATAATACAACCCGAAAAACGCGGGTAAAGCCGCGGGCGGGAGCTAGTAAACAATAAAACGTGGTACGGCCGCTAGTCTGCTGTCAAATGTCATGTTAGCTGCTATGCTATTCTGTAAAGGTGTGGTTAAACGGGTTAGTTTTTTGACAATTACTTGCTGCAATAGTATAGCCGTGAGTCGAGATCTATGTCGTGCAACTCAGTAGAACATGTCATCTGCCTAGCCTTTTCCCAAATTATATTGGGGTCGGCTTCCAGTCTAACTAGTTTCGGCTGAATATCAATATTTTACGTGGAGCGACTGCCATCTGACCTCCACAACCCAATTAATGGGTAATACCGGTATTCGAATGTTAGACCAGCTGTCAGACTTTTAGGGCTTCTGACTACCCGTAACGGTTGTCAAAGATATTCCTATGACAACCGGGCAACTCAGTAGAACATGTACCATCATTTAATTTCAATATAATTGCGGCAATTGTTCTACTGAGTTGCACGACATAGATCTCAACTCACGACTATAAAATTGCAGCAAGAAATTGTCAAAGAAACTAGTCCGTTTAACCGCACCTTATGAGACAATTTTTTGGCTGTCTAGACGACAAGCTCGATCGACGAGGCGTGTAGCCAATTATCGTCGTTAATTTGCCCGCCATTGAATTTATTTTCTCGTACTTAACCTCAAAATATTAAGTAGGTTAGTTACAAATACATACCAATTGCAGGACTCCATCTAAAAAATTGTTAGCAATACAGAAAGAGCATTTACTCGTAATTCTCCTCCAAATACATTGGTTGGTCCAATTACATGGTTTGGTCGTGACACAAAGACTTTTGAGTTTTGGTACGGGGCGCCATAATTGGCTGGCATTATCCTTTAATAGAATAATTACTGTTATTGTATGTATAACGTTATGTAGGTAGTTATTACTGTGTCCGCGAAACGTGGCGATTACAGCATCTTTAATTAACAATCACTTCATGATTTCACTATATTTATCTCACTTCAGAATCTCTCTGCCTGCATAGCACGCCAGAAACTTCGCTTATCCTCGCGAAGTATCCAAATAGTTCGTCAGCTGATATCGCGATAGTTCGCGTGTTCCAAGCATTTAGTTTCTAACATGAGCACCAACTACACTACCGTGTACTGATATGCATGAGAGCTTTGAATAAAGTTGACAACAAATGATTGCTGGATGATGGTTGGTGCCTCAGATCATAGAAAAAAGGAGATATTTCATCATAGCAAATTAGTACGAGAACCACTGTCGCCACTTTTAGAGCAGTTTGCGACACAATTACAAGCGCTCCTTCCTTGTGAATATTAAGATCTCCCACACATTAAAAATTCCGCACACCCTCAATCTAACACTGTTCTTCGCCACTCATCACAAGCACTAAACTAAAACACTGTATTTATATCATCGATCGCGTTCCGTCCGTCGCCAGCGTGTACGTTTTAACTATGGTCAATGTGACCAAACTAAAGCGTCAAGCTCATTAGCGCCTTGGTATTGCTTGCTCCTATTATCTGAGGTTGGTGCAGTGGCTGAATGATTTGTTTTCCACAGCCACATCACAACATTTTGCCAATTGTCGACCTTTTCGCATGCGAATGCGATGCATAATTTTTTCATGATTTTGTTTTTATTGTATTTTGTCCACACTTTGCCCGCGACTTCGTCCGCGTGTCCCATAGGAACTGTGTATTTTTTCGGGATAAAAAATAGCCTATGTTATTCAGTGATTATGTAACTTTCTACTGGTGAAAGAATGTTTAAAATCGGTCTAGGAGTTTTTGAGTTTATTCAGTATCATTACAAACAAATACACAAAAAAAATCATTTTTTTTTATAATTGTGCAGATAAAATGGTTGTGTAGCATGTTGAGAGCCGCTGGCTCCTCGCTACAATTTCCTACATGCCGCCAGCTATACGGATGCATCCAGGATTTTGCAAAACTTTCTGTTGTTCATTTAAATTCAACTTCCTATTCACTATGACTACACGGTTATAATATTTAACAACACTATAATATTTTCGAGATGCACACTTTTCTCAATATTATAGAAATGTTAAATAATTAGTGGCGGATCAGAGGGGAGGTGGCTTGGGGGCGGAAGCCGCCTCCCCCCTAAAATCTTCAAGTTTTGATTTCAGAATGTATGAGTGCTTTGGGGGCTTACTTATAGACGATGATTAAATGAAACAGCTCGTTATGTCAATATTGTCATCTCTATTGTCATACAATGACAAGAATAGTTGTATATTTAATCAGTGGTTAAAGATAAGGGGCGCCTATAAGTAAAAAATCATAATCTAATGAGCCCTCAGCTCTCCCCCCCCCCCCCCCCCCGCCCCCAAGTCTTACTTATATGATTACACGTTTATAGTTGTTCCTGTAGTATGGCAACATTGACAGATGTGACAGGAAGTAGGAAACGGAAAAGCGTTGCGTCCCTCTCTCCTCCTCCCGGGCTCCCGGCGTCACCGTTCCCGGTCATGTAAAAGTGTGCTCCAACAAGATTAAGAAATAAACCAAAATAACTCAAAAAAGTATTTATTTATATGACAACAATACAGTTCCATCTCAAACCCATATCTATCAATATATCTCGCGCTCTACGTACGCGTCCCTAGTGCGAAGGAGTCAGTCTGAGGGGCGTATCAGTGTAAAAGTTTGAGAGCCGCTGCCTCGCTACAATATCCTGTGCGCCGCGGGGGTACACTGACATCCAGGACTCTCTGAAATGTTACATTGCTTGCGTGTTTGCGGCTCTTCGCCGGAGGTACCTAAATACGAGTATTTTTGTGTTTATTTTAATATTACAAATATCACAGATTCACAGCCTACATAAATGTGCAATAAAAAAACCATAAAAAATAACTAAAAACCGCTTTCAAAAAGATCAAAATATAGTTATGTGAAACGGTTACGGAAATCGATGATTTTTGATTTGTTGTGATTCGGTACTGATTTCCTAAACTATCAGTTGTCATTACAAAATTGTCTATGACAGTCGTTACGAGTTTAACCCATAAGTCAATTGCCATCTCTATTCATTGGCATTTATATGACAAGGATAGTTGATAGTTCGTATCAGCTTAAAATGACAACTTCTCAAAATGACAACCGGACGCAAAATGTCCACTTCGCAGAATGACAAGTTGACAACTTCTCAAAATGTCCACTTCACACAATGACAAATTCGCAAAATGTCTACTTCTCAAATTGTATATTTATTCAGTGGTTAAAAGAAGGGGGTAGATGTTTTTAGGGTTCCGTACCAAAATGGCTAAAAAGGAACCCTTATGGTGCGACTTCGTCTGTCTGTCTGTCTGTCTGTCACACCTGCTTATTTCAGCAACTACTAATGCTATCGACTTGTAATTTGGAATAGTTATAAAGAATGCTTGTCCAACTTTATTGCAAATTAAAAAAAATAAAAAATATTTTTATTTTCATTGCAAAAGGAGCCGGAGTGGGAGTCCAAAATTTCAAAGTGGGGATACTGGGTCAAGTGACATATCATATATGAAAGGGCTTGATCTGCACATTTCAAAATATATTTTCATTTAATTTTATGTCTCACAGTTTTCGACATATGACGAAAAATGTCTGAAAAAATACCATCCCCCCCCCCTTATCTCCGAAGTTTGCGGGGCGAAAAATCTGAACATACCTTTACCTATACATATAGAAGTCGCGGGCTAAAGTTAGTCTCTCATAAAATGTTGAGAAACATCTTTGCAGGGATCGCATTATTAAATTGTTTCCTAACATGTCTGTTTTATTGAAATACATTGCATACACTGGGTTCATAAAATGTACTCTTTTATCGTTATAACCGTTACGGCTGTTGTCCGTATAGCGGTAGGCAGAGGTCTATAATACACATTTCAAAGTATTGGGATAGTAAGGGGACAGATATAAACTTTTTGTTCCTTACTGTCCCCTAAGAAAGCAGCAGGGGGACAGACTGGAAATAATTAGTTCGATCTCGTCCGTGACATGGGGACAAATGAACTTTTTATTCCTGTTTGTCTCCCTAAAATAAGAGCAGGGGGACAAACCGTGAGTAATTAGTTCTATCTGTCCCCTTGTCGGTGACAGATAGTTTTTTTTTATTCCTGTTTGTCCCCATAGGCATAACAGGGGGACATACCGGAATAATCACACTACCGATTTGTGAATATGTTTTGAGCGAGGCGATTGGTCGACAACTCGACACGCACGCCGCGTTTAAATCTAGTGAGCTCACCTCGTGTGACGTTGCACGCCACTGTCCCCTGCCTACCTTTTCGAGATTTAAAGGCGTGATATTACGTATTATTACTATAGCAAGAACTCGAATGAAAACTGATATAGTACTGCAGTAGGTAGGTACTTCAGATCATAGAAACAAGGGAGATGTGCCAAAACGCTATTGAGCTAGACGCTTTGATATGATGACATTGACCGTAATTAAAACGTACACGCTTGCGACGAACCGAACACGATCAATGATATAAATACAGTGTTTTAGTTTAGTGCTAGTGTTGAGTGACGATTGACAGTGTTAGATTGAGGGTGTGCGGAATTTTTAATGTGTGGGAGATCTTTTAGGGTTCCGTACCAAAATGGTAAAAAAGGAACCCTTATGGTGCGACTTCGTCTGTCTGTCTGTCTGTGTCTGTCTGTCACACCTGCTTATTTCAGCAACTACTAATGCTATCGACTTAAAATTTGGAACAGTTATAAAGAATGCTTGTCCAACTTTATTGCAAATGAAAAAATTAAAAAAATATTTTTATTTTCTTTGCAAAAGGGGCCGGAGTGGGGGTCCAAAATTTCAAAGTGGGGTTACTAGGTCAAGTGACATATCATATGAAAGGGCTTGATCTGCACATTTCAAAATATATTTTTATTTAATTTTATGTCTCACAGTTTTCGACATATGATGAAAAATTTCTGAAAAAATACCATTCCCCCCCCTTATCTCCGAAGTTTGCGGAGTGAAAAATCTAAATAATTAGAGTTGATAGGAATTGACCCAAATATGGCACCAAATATAAAACGATGTTCCTAAATAGTACAGTTTTTTCAAAATCATCAAAATTCTTTCACAAACAAACTTAGTTTTGCGGTCCGGTTTTTTTCACTTTACACGTCCAAAACTGATACGGAACCCTCGGTGCGCGAGTACGACTCGCACTTGGCCGGTTTTTTATTCACAAGGAGCGCCTGTAATTGTCACACAATTACAGGCGCTCCTTGTGCGCAAATTAGTACGGGAACCACTGTCGTCACTTTAAGAAAAAAGTGGCGACAGTGGTTCCCCGTACTAATTTGCTATGATGGCATATCTCCTTTTTTCTATGATCTGAGGTAGTACCTAGTTCCAAAGTTAGGTCATATGAAACTCAGTGTATATTATGTTGTATCTAGATTCTAGGATGAAGTTCACGCAGGCCGCGTCTCGAACTTAGATAGTCAGAGTTCACATATGATTTCAATGTAGGGTGGGCAGAAGTGGCAGAGTTCAGGTTCTGTTAAAGTGGGATAAACTTACTTCATATCGTACCTACGTACACTATTATATTTATCTAGCTTCTGTGAACCGCCAAGGCGTGTAAAATTACGAAAAATAAACTGCCTACACTGTCAGAAAATCTAAGCACGCCACTGTTTAGCTATACTATTATAAAACTGTAAAAAAAACGCGTCTACATTCAAGATATTCCATAAAAAACCGGACAAGTGCGAGTAAGCCTCGCGCCCTAGGGGTTCCGCAATATGATCATAGATGGCGCTACTGCATACTTCCAATGGCGCCATCTATGGGCAGTTGGCTCCACTTATGGTCCGGTGACTGACGGCGGACAACAAAGTGATCCTATAAGGTTTCCGTTTTCCCTTTTGAGGTACGGAACCCTAAAAACAGTCGGTATAGGGTACTGGGACGTAACAATGCCCAAAAATATGTTTTTTGGGTTTTTTGTCTGTTTGTGCGCGCATCACGCAAAAAGCACTGAACGGATTTTGATGTGGTTTTCATAGTTTGGTAGCTTGGGGTCCAACTTAAAATCTAATAAGGCGACGGTAAATGGTAACGGCCGTAAATCTCAAGTTTTAAATCTCTTATTTCGCCGTCAAATAATGCAGGTTAGTTGTGCAATTTTTTTATGTTAAACTAGAACATAAATATATACATCAATCGTACCTGTGAATATTTAACTATTGTAGTAAAATACTTAATGAAATAAATTCATGAATTACTGTCTACCCAAAACATAGAAACGAAATTACTTTCAAATCGCTTAAGATATTTTCATGATTTGTTTTGTGTGAAAAGATTATGTTACTACCTACAATATTGCCTGTTACTTTTTTTTATTTTATATTTTAGATACTAAAAAGTAATAATACGTCTAATTCGGCACAGCGCGCTCCTTGATAGGCGAGTCGTATTGCTCGGTGGACATATGTCGCGTTGCTTGAGCTCAGCGCAGAACACTCAAGCTATACCACCCAAATCACTCAAGGCCGTTGGCAGTTATCAGCGCCTCTGATGGGATAAACCAGAGATACAGCTTGACCTCTTCGTAGTAATAGCCACTCTACACTAAGGAGGCCATTTAAAATGGTCATTATTGTAGTCCACGCGGACAGAGTCGCGGGCAAAGCTTGTATGATGATATTATATTTCAAAAATACCACAATCATTGTTTTGCCTTAAAAGCTTCGAGATATATTCTCACATAAAGAGCGATGCTCCTAAAACTACATGGTACGCCATTTGCATTGTGCCGGTTTATTCCGGCGCAATCTGCTTCTATCCGGTTGTATCCGCTTTTAGGCGGATCTCACTGGATATACGAAGACTGTTCTTTGGAAATTATTTTTATTACAAGCTTTTATTTAACTTGTTCTGTTAGTGGAGGGCCTAATCTTGCAATAGAATTTTAGACCAGTTCCCCCCAAGGCCCCATCCGTTTGAGCTGAAAGGACACGGCAGACGCCCATAGAACGCTGGGCTTCAGATTGTGTATGTCGGTACAGATATGAAATTAGTTTGGTGTGATCGAGTATTTCAAGAGTATTTAAATTCATTTTTTATTTGTTTTTGTACGTAATTGGGTTAAAAAGAAATCTTCGTATTTGTGACAGTAAGGTTAAGTATGGTGTGAATGATCCAATGAAGTACAGCCCGACTAATGAGTTCTCAATTCAAAGGTTTTAGCTTTTGTCGACATGATATTCTGTGGAGGCACGCGCCAGCCAGCATGCACCCGTTTTTGTTTTATTGGTTTTTTGAAAATGTCAACGGCATAATCATTTTATTTCGATTTTTGATTCCAATTCTTAATCTCTAAGATAAATTAGGCAAAGAACAATTAAAATATATTTTGATTTTTGGTTAAGCTTTTATTACTGTACCATATCAAGCCCAAAACTACCAACGTCCTTTGGAACACATAATAATATGTAACCTTCGTGAAAATGCAATAATATGGAGGAGGTCTTATGATGAGGCCGGGAGGTGGCCATGGGAACTCCTCAACACCTCAACATAACTCCGTCGTGTTTAGTTTAGTACTGTAGACCTAGATGATGTCCAGGGTCTCACGATGGAGCTGGGAAGTGGACATTATAAAAGGTTGTTTTGAAAAAATGATTTTCAACATAAAACTTATTCTAATTAATCCATCACACTATCACACTAATATTATAAATGCGAAAGTTTGTGTGTGTGTGTGTGTGTGTTTGTTACTTCTTCACGCTGAAACGGCTGGACGGATTTGGATGAAATTTGGCACACAGATAGATTATAGTCTGGAATAACACATAGGCTACCTTTTGTCCCGAAAAACGCGGGCGAAGCCGCGGGCGGAAGCTAGTCATATATAAACCATAGATACGTTACCCACGATCTTCGTGGCTGAACGTCATTTCTTACAAAATTTTGCGAAAAAAAACCCTACTAAACAAGAGGTATGCTAAGCAAGGAATTTGTTTTCTTTCCCTTTTTAGGGTTCCGTACCAAAATGGTAAAAAAGGAACCATTATGGTGCGACTTCGTCTGTCTGTCTGTCTGTCTGTCTGTCTGTTTGTCTGTCTGTCACACCTGCTTATTTCAGCAACTACTAATGCTATCGACTTGAAATTTGGAACAATTATAAAAAATGCTTGTCCAACTTTATTGCAAATGAAAAAAATTAAAAAAATATTTTTATTTTCATTGCAAAAGGGGCCGGAGTGGGGGTCCAAAATTTCAAAGTTTGGTTACTAGGTCAAGTGACATGTCATATGAAAGGGCTTGATCTGCACATTTTAAAATATATTTTTATTTAATTTTATATCTGACAGTTTTCGACATAATGATGAAAAATGTCTGAAAAAATACCATTCCCCACCCCCTTATCTCCGAAGTTTGCGGAGCGAAAATTCTGAAATAATTAGAGCTGATAGGAATTGACCCAAATATGGCACCAAAAATAAAACGATGTTCCTAACTAGTACAGTTTTTTCAAAATCATCAAAATTCCTTCACAAACAAAATTAGTTATGCGATCCGGATTTTTTCACTTTATACGTCCAAAAATGATACGGAACCCTCGGTGCGCGAGTACGACTCGCACTTGGCCGGTTTTTTACACAGGTATGCACTATGCACTGATAATATGTCATTGATTCTAATCATGTTCTCTTTTGCTTGCAGGTCAAAGCGTGGACATAACTCCTCGCGAGGCGGTGAGACGGATCGGCGATGAGCTCAGCGTGCTGTGCAAGGTGCCCTACCCCATCGACTCGTGCAGGTCAGTTGGTGATTTGTGGTTATTTGGTGATTAGTGGAGAGAAGTGTAGCCAAAATAACCTGAAGGGTTATTTTAACTAGAGTAAGAAAATAAAGCAAACACCTTTATACAAAACACTATGTATTTTTTTACATTAACAATTATAGTAGGTACCACACTTTGGTAGACAGAAAATACTAGAAACTCAGGGGTGAGTGGTTCGCTGGCAATACGGGTCTTCAGGTCTTCAGGTAATGTGGCTGGAGCACTTAACTAGTGGTCAGCCGCTGGATCAAGAGGGCGCGCGGCCACCACGCACCGCTTATAGTATAGCGATAGGCTCCGCCCATCGGCTGCAGCGACGATCATCACCGTCACAGAAGTTAGGTCGATGAGTCAGTTGGTGATTAGTACTTAGTTGATTTTGTGATTATTGGAGAGAATTTAGATTAGTGATTTCTGGTTATTTGGTGATGATTGAAGAGGTGAGATTAGAGCAGCCATACTCAACCTTTCTTTTATAGGGGTCACAAACACGTTTAAGTCATGGTGTCGCGGGCCGCAAGCAAAAATTATTTAGATTGTAATGAAAAACATAATTCAAAGGACACGGCGGACGCCCATAGAACGCTGGGCTTCAGATTGTGTATGTCGGTACAGATATGAATTTAGTTTGGTGTGTTCGAGTATTTCAAGAGTATTTAAATTCATGTTTTATTTGTTTTTGTACGTAATTGGATTAAAGAGAAATCTTCGTATTTGTGACAGTGAGGTTAAGTATGATGTGAATGATCCAATGAAGTACAGCCCGACTAATGAGTTCTCAATTCAAAGGTTTTAGTTGCTGTCGACATGATATTCTATGGAGGCACACGCCAGCCAGCATGCACCCGTTTTTGTTTTATTGGTTTTTTCAAATGTCAACGGCATAATCATTTTATATCTTATTTATTTAGATTTTTGATTCCAATTCTTAATCTCTCAGATAAATTAGGCAAAGAACAATTAAAATATATTTTTATTTTTGGTTAAGCTTTTATTACTGTACCATATCAAGCCCAAAACTGCCAACGTCCTTTGATAAAAATTTACATTGATTCAAAAGATTGACAGTTTTTTACTCCCGGTCGGCCAACCACAAAGGCTCGGCGGGCCACACGTGATTAGTGATTTCTGGTTATTTGGTGATGATTGAAGAGAGGTTATGTTGATGATATCACAGCAGTCAATAACTAAATAAATTAACAAACCAACTAGAATGTGCGAGCCTCAGATCATAGAAACAAGGAGATGTGCCAAGGCGCTATCGAGCTTGATGCCTGATCTTGAGCAAATTGCTCATATTAAAAACGTACGCGCTGGCGACGAACCGAACACGATCGATGGTATAAATACAGTGTTTCAGTTTAGTGCTAGTGTTCAGTGACAATAAACAGTATAGGATTGAGGGTGTGCGGAATGTTCAATGCGTGGGAGATCTTTTTATTCACAAGGAGCGCTTAATTATGCGCGTAATTGTATCGATCGATAAATGGCAGTAAGTGGCATCAGTTGTTCCCGTACTAATTTGCTATGATGGCATATCTCCTTGTTTCTATGATCGGAGGTGCGAGCCTATTGCCATTACCGAGCACAGATCCAGACTGCACCACGCGTACCATGACCAATTCCATCTATTCTACCAAAGAATTGACAAAGTTCTTTCTATACAGCTCGTTACCTCTTCTGCCCAAGCACGCGGCGACCCGTGCTTGGTCTAACTGACTTTTGTCGACTGAAGAATAGAAACATTTTTTCTCTTCATTGTGTGCATAAATCGGTAGAGAAATATTCCTACAATTCCGTCATTTTGTCTATTCTCCCGTCGACAAAACCCGTTTCTATCGTGGTCAAGCTACGCGTGCTGAATGTTACTTACAATTTTCTATTTTACGTTTCAGTAGGTACATTTTTAGGGTTCCGTACCAAAATGGTAAAAAAGGAACCCTTATGGTGCGACTTCGTCTGTCTGTCTGTCTGTCTGTCACACCTGCTTATTTCAGCAACTACTAATGCTATCGACTTGAATTTTGGAACAGTTATAAAGAATGCTTGTCCAACTTTATTGCAAATGAAAAAAGTCAAAAAATATTTTTACTTTCATTGCAAAAGGGGCCGGAGTGGGGGTCCAAAATTTCAAAGTGGGGTTACTAGGTCAAGTGACATATCATATGAAAGGGCTTGATTTGCACATTTCAAAATATATTTTCATTTAATTTTAGGTCTCACAGTTTTCGACATATGATGAAAAATTACTGAAAAATACCATTCCCCCCCCTTATACTCCGAAGTTTGCGGAGCAAAAAATCTGAAATAATTAGGGTTGATTAGAATTGATCGAAATATTGCACCAAAAATAAAACGATGTTCCTAACTAGTACAGTTTTTTCAAAATCATCAAAATTCCTTCACAAACAAACTTAGTTATGCGGTCCGGTTTTTTTCACTTTACACGTCCAAAAATGGATACGGAACCCTCGGTGCGCTAGTACGACTCGCACTTGGCCGGGTTTTTTTTTCAAAATACATAATGTCTATTGTATAATTGGTTGTGTTCCAGGATGACAGTGGGGCAGATCTCCTACAGGCTGATACCTGAGAACCTGCAGGGAGACGTCGTGTACGCCGGCCAGGGACTCAAGGTACTTACTCTTTCTGCAAATATTAGGAAAACCAGCAACTCGGAATTTAGTAAAACTTTATATAAATGGCTATGCGACAGATGTTTTTATTCAATTAACGATTATTTAAATAATAAATCCTTGTGATATAAATGTACCTAATCTGAAATATCTACCTATGGACATCATTATTATTATTGACATTATTATTATTACCTATTGACATTCTTATCTAATACTCATATATGAAATAATGTTTTATAATCTAGGTACCTATTTTATTATGGAACGAGACTGTGCTTGCTATTAATTTAATTTTTACTATGCATGTAATTTAAATATTTACACGACTTGGTAAGTCGAATATAGTGAGACCATAATATAATTTTACCATGTTATATGTAATGTACCTATATTCTAGCAAATAAATCATTCATTCATTCATTTAACTGGGTAACTTCCCGTGGCGTAGTCTAAGGGGAAGCCGCTACAATCTATATTATTAAAATAATTTGTAAAATCTATTACGAGTCGTTCCATCTAACCAATTTGCTTGATTTTTTAGGGTTCCGTAGTAAAACTAGGAACCCTCATAGTTTCGTCATGTCTGTCTGTCCGTCCGTATGTCACAGCCATTTATTTCCGAAACTATAAGAACTATACTGTTGAAACTTGGTAAGTAGATGTATTCTGTGAACCGCATTAGGATTTTCACACAAAAATAAAAAAAACAATAAATTTTTGGGGTTCCCCATACTTAAAACAGAAACTCTTTTTTTTTTTTTTTTTCATCTAACCCATACCTGTGGGGATATATGGATAGGTCTTCAAAAATGATATATTGAGGTTTCTAATATATTTTTTTTCTAAACTGAATAGTTTGCGCGAGAGACACTTCCAAAGTGGTAAAATGTGTCCCCCCCCCTGTAACTTCTACAATAAGAGAATTATAAAACTAAAAAAATATATAATGTACATTACCATGTAGACTTCCACCGATAATTGGTTTGAACGAGATCTAGAGAATAGTTTTTTCAAAATCATCACAATTCCTTCAAAAACTAAGTTTGTTATGCGGTCCGGTTTGTTTCACTCTCAAGTATACTTCCAAAACTGATACGGAACCCTCGGTGCGCGAGTACGACTCGCACTTGGCCGGTTTTTTTTAAATGAAAGATATTGATGCACCGATTCATCATCAAGTATTGGGAATAACCAAACTTTCACCCATCTCAAGTTATACTCAAACGCGATTTCTTTCTCGATAGCTCCGGTTCTAATTGAGGTACCTACGCGGTTTGTGTTGGTCTAATAACACTTGCTGGAACAAGCTCTTTCATTTGAACTTTTGCCCACTTAAACTGGTTGAGTTGGAGGGGAACTAGGTGTCAGTGGCGTGCATTGCATATAGGCAAGTAGGCAGTGCCTACCTCATAAGATTCAATTACTACAAAATATTTTAACTGTTACTACATAAATAAAATATATCAATCATGACTAATTATTGAAATATAACGATGTATATTGATGTAGTAATAGTTTAAAATGGTTTTATTGAACCTTAAGAGGTAGTCACTGCCTACTTGCTTATATGCAATGCACGCGCCTGCTAGGTGTGTACAACCAACTTGACTTTCAAATAGGTTACAATTTATTGAAATAGGAATTAAGTTTAACTTATATTGTATTGGATTCTTTGACATTGGTGCTGATTCTGTTGAACGTCGCACTAAACTAATTTTAATCACACATCTTTTTCTCACAAATAACATTGAAAAAGGACAGGAAATATTTAGAACTGTCAAATTAGTCTACGCCCTTGTCATTTACGGGAAAATAGTCGTGACCTTTTGCGATTACGACTAAATTGACATCAAAACTGTTCAGTGGACTAATTTGACAGGATTAAATTAAATCTATCCCTTTCTCATGTTTCTTATTAGAAAGAGACATAATGAGACTAAATTAGTTAAGTTCGTAAACACAGCAGTGATAGCCTAGTGGTTTAACCATGTGCCTCTCACGGCGAATGGTTCGAGTTCGATCCCGAGGCACACACCGCTGACATTTCCAAGTCATGTGCGTAATAATTATGACTTGCTTTGCTTGCGTAGAAATTAATTATCACTTGCTTTAACGGTGAAGGAAAACATCGTGAGGAAACCGGCATGTCCTAGAACCAAAAATTCGGAGACATGTGACGTCCACCAACCCGCACTGGGCCCGCGTGGTGGACTACGGCCCACTCCCTCTCACAGAGAGGAGACCTGTGTCCCAGCAGTGGGATTTTTTGTCTATTTTAGATTATAGGCCGATTATGCTATGCATGCTTATGCTAAGATCGTGGATTTGGTTAATAAAATATGTGGTGATCTTCCCCCAGGCTGGCGAATGCGGGGCGCTGATAAGGAACATCAAAGAGGAGTGGAACGGGAACATAACCTGCGTCCTCCCGCCGCCGTCCGGCAGCATCGAGCTGGTCGGCACCATGCGACTACTGGTGGCAAGTGAGTGTGCTAGAATAACTTATTTTATTTGTATCGTAGCGACACCTTCTGGCAACATTGAAAACTACCTGCACCCTAGGTAGTGGACTACTATTAAAAAAGTACAAATAAATTATTTTATTCCAAAGAAGGAATAGGAATAACAAAAAAGTAAAAAAAAATATCACAAAATGGAAAACATAGACGCTTTTAAAGTTTTTGGAGGCAGTATCGCTCCGTCTTTGTCGCGCGATGCGGACATAGGTGGTGTTACGTCACTTATCATGCATGCCGTCCGTGTCTAGCAAATCATTTTAAAACGCTTATAACTTTGCCAATTTTGTAGATGTTTCATCGGTTTTTTTGGTGTTAATTATCTTTTTCCAAATAGTTTACGGAGTCACAATAAAAAAAATATATTCAACATCCTATTGCGTAACTCGATTGCTATCACCATGGCATTGACTTTGACATCCATTACGCCGTACGTTTCGTCCGTGTTCCCGATGACTAGCTCAACGACGCAATGGATGTTGTCGAACTGTCAAAATGAAAGCCATGGTGATAGAAATTGAGTCACGCAATTTGGGTGCTGCTATGCTATCGCGATAAGAATAGGAACGTCAATGACCTCGAACTGTCAACTTGCAAAGAAAATGAAGCGAAATTTAAAATATCTGGGGTTTCTGCAAATTGCACCGCTGTTTTACGTTGTATGTTGGTCCAAATTCGAATACCGTTACTAAATAACAATCATCAATATAGCCCTCGAAATTATATTTGAGGAAAATACGATTATTTCGTGAAAACATTACGATTTTCCTCAAATATAATTTTGAGGGCAATAACCCCATAAACCCCCTTTGGGATTGAACTGGATCGAACAGGGTTGTAAGTATAAGATACTCTATTCCAAAATTCCGGGTATCTACAACTTAAGTTACCACTTACGCTAGTCTATAACTCAGATTACTCTCGAATATAACCTAATTTACCCTACCCATAACTTATTTTACCCTCGAATATAACCTAATTTACCCTAGCCCATAACGTATATTACCCTAGTTTTTCCGTCTTAACCCATAAATTGATGTGCTCAGGAGCTCCTGGGGAACCTCGCCTGGTATCCACACAGCAGCCAACCTTCAGGGACGGCGACAAATTCATGGCCCAGTGTGTGGTGCCCAATGGAAGACCAGCTGCCAAGATCACCTGGTTCTTGGGTAAGTACTGTCCAGAAGCTGTCTACTGAATTTTTCTTCATCTTTCTTGTGAACGATTTCCAGATACGGATTTCTTAACTAGCCTCCGCCCGCGGTTTCACCCGCGTTTTTGGGATAAAAAGTAGTCTATGTTATATTGCAGACTATAATCTATCTCTGTGCCAAATTTTATCCAGATCCGTTCAGCCGTTCTGGCGTGATTGAGTAACAGACATCCATCCATCCATCCATGCAAACTTTCACATATTATGTTTATTTGAACGCGCTAATCTATGGAACTACCAGTTGGATTAAAAAAAATATTTTTGTACATGATAGTCAGATTCATGAGCAATAGTATAGACTATTTAACATCACGCTACGACCCTTAGGAACAGAGCAACGGGGATGAAACCGCGGAGAACAGCTAGTTACTTAATAAGTCCGTATCTTCAAGCAATTAAAAGAAGATTCTTTATTATCATCCTTGTTGTGAACATCTTGATCGAACAGTAGAACTCATTACTGGGCCCTATCAGAATACCAGCGCTGCGGCATTTTTATGTAGCAGCACACAGCACTATGCTGAGATAGTGGCATTTTGGCCTCGCACCAGGTTTTACTTTTTATTTTATTTTTAAACTGTTTTTTTTGTCTATTTTATGTAGGTATTTAATTTCCTGTGCGAGGCTAATAAATAATCATTCTTTCTTTTTCTTTCATACTAAAACCTTCTCATTTCCAGGATCTGAGGAGCTCCTCCACGGCGTATACCAGCCGGTCGTGACGTCAGAACCGGGTTCTGACCTGCAGACGATCAGTCAGAACGTGAGCAGAACCCTGACGGACGAGGATGACACCAAGATGTTGGTGTGCAGGTCTGAGCATGAAGCTTTGGAGAAGCCCATGGAAGCCAGGAGACAGTTGATCGTGCAGTGTAAGTTTGACTGATGAACCTTCAATTTCTAAAAGCTATAGGGGCTCCTAATTAATATATTCAAAATGTAGTTCCGATCCAGTTTCAAAATGAGTAAACAACCCCACCGATGCATAAGCAGTGTTGCACCCGAGCCGATAAAAATGAAATCAAAAACGTCGGGCGTATACAATAGATAATATAGTAAGATGTGCCTCTCGGTTTCATTTCATTAGAAATTATTTTATCCTTTTTAGTCCGTTTTAAAAATGTGGTTTTAATTATTTATTTTTTTGTAATATTTTATTGAAATCGGTTAACAAGCAGTGTATCGAATAATTTTTGTGTCAATTTACATGCTATTAAAAGTGTTAATCAACTTAATGTTGTCCCCGATCTACATAGTACTATTTTGAAATATCCCTAACAAAAATCTTAAACCCCCCTTCGCCCCCCCAGACCCTCCAAAACGCCAGGAATCCGGCACGATCACCATCTTCGGCCTGAAGCTCGGCGCGGAGGGTAAACTGAACGTGACGGTCAGAGCTAACCCCAAGCCTAGGGCCGAGTGGACCATGGGCGACCAAGTGCTGGAAGCGCCGCGACAGAGTGACAATGGAGAGTTCACTGCCATGGAGCCTTTCCTGCTGGTAAGATTTAATTATGTGTCATTTATTTTACTAGAAATTTTTGTTTTATATCGACGGTCCCTACGTACAATCCCCTAAGTGGTAGATATAGAATAATATGTTTTGTTTTCGTGGCCCTCATCATTCACGGCTATACAATTACAGCAAGAAATTGTCAAAAAACCAGTTTTGGTCACCAGCAAGCGTTTGATAAATGCTGATTCCTTCCAAAGCGGTTTTTGTTCTGCATGGGGATAGCTATATTCCGCACTATTAAAGGGGTAAAACCGATTATCTGCCATATATCAGATAATCGGTTTTACCCTTACGATTTATATATTTATTGTGATCACCAGGGTAACTACTACTACAAAGTCACCCTGACCCTGGCGCCTCATATCAGATAATCGGTTTTACCCTTACGATTTATGTATCATTGTCATAACCAGGGTAACGGCTACTACAACGTGACTCTGATACTGGCGCGCATCTCCAAGGAGGACGTGGACAGGACGTACTACCTGCGCGTGGAGAACGCGCTCGGCAGGGAGGAGTTCGCAGTCAGGATCAGCACCATGGACGAACCAGCCGGTGAGTAGCAGAAATGTTGGGGGAATTTGGGATAGTCGATTTTTTTGGGGGAATTAGGGATAGCCGATTTTTTTGGGGGAATTAGGGATAGTCGATTTTTTTAGGGAGAATTAGGGATAGTCGATTTTTTTTGGGGGAAAATTGCGAGACAGTGTTTTGGGATAGTCAGTAGAGTTGAGGGATTTTGGGGAGCAAGGATTTGGGATAGTAGATTTTTTGGGGGAATTTGTGATAGTAGAATCGGGGAGTAATCCCCCAAAGAAACCAGCCAACCAAACCAGCAAACCAAAGAAATCAGCTAATGCGCAGGTGACGTTTGAGATCAGAACTGGTGCCGCTAGTTATACCAATATTTTCCATAATATTATTATGGAAATAAAAATAAGTATTGACTGGTTTTCTGTTTTCTACAGCTCGGAAAGCGAAATCATCATATTTGGTATTAGACATATATGGTAAGACATTCAGGATTGATTTCTGTAAATGAACGATAGTGAATGAACGCTTCGCGAATGAACGTGTTTTTTTAAGATTTTTATTCGAATGTTTAGGAGACTAGAGAGTAGATTTGGTAAAATATGTTTTTTTTTATTGTGATTTTTGTTTTTGAATTGGTCTTTTAAAATTACGATTGTATATTCAGTTTTCTTAATTTTCATTGGACTTTCCTTCATTATCTTGACTAATTTTCCTGTCTTTTAGTAGCATGAATCTGTCAATTTCTTACTGCTGTCAAAATCTTTTCCATATTTCTTAAATCTTCTGATCAGAGGCATGATTTTGTAATGGGTAAATAAAAATTGTTTATTTTTTTAAATTAGCATGAGCGACGTATCTTGTGCAAAATTTTAAATAGGTAGGTATTTTTTTTTTTAATTGCATGACAATGTAAAGAAATCAGATGCGAAGTGTAGATACTGGTATGGCTCTTGAAGTAAAATTTTAGTGCTCGAGAATTTATTATATAATATTTATTTAAACGTCTGTGTGTTAAGTAAAATTAGGACAAACTTCAGATGATTTTCTTTTATAAATATTGTTTTTAAACTCTAATCAAATTGAATTTTATTTTTTCTATGTATATTTCATCTGTAACTGCTTTTACAGAAATATTAAACTGAAAAACAAACCATGTGTTTCTTAATAATTTAATTATGTTTATCTCTTTTTTAACATCATTTTTTTTAGTCCACTGCTGGACATGCCCTCTTCTTTTTGGGTCGGTTTTTATTAAATATTTTTTTACGGGTTTTTCATATTTTTTGTATCACGGATTTTTTTTTAGTTTTCAAAGCCACTTTTTACTTTTTGTCTTTGCCGGCTGTCGCTGAAAACCAGAGTTGTGGCTCTGCTCCGTGCATGAGTCACAGCATCATGCTGAGCGATGGCCGTTTTGTTTTTCATATTTTCCTTACCTACAGTTTTTTTCCCGTATCTTTCTTATTTTTTTTTGTAATGACGCAAATAAATGCATTTTTTTTTATTTGCATCAATTGTTTTTTTGTGTTTTAATTATTTCTAATTCGTGCCTGTGT
Organism: Thalpophila matura; assembly: GCA_948465475.1. Classification (NCBI taxonomy): domain Eukaryota; kingdom Metazoa; phylum Arthropoda; class Insecta; order Lepidoptera; family Noctuidae; genus Thalpophila; species Thalpophila matura. The sequence goes on along the minus strand of OX419205.1, from coordinate 8,253,814 downwards.
ATTAATTTTTAATTTTTGTGTTTCCTAGGCGTGGAGCTGGACACCGGTGCTATTGTAGGCATCGTAGTCGGAGTACTAATCCTACTAGTAGCCATCTCCCTAGTAGTATTCGCCTTCGCCACCGACCGGTGGTGTTTTGCCGGTAAGTCGCATTATTTTTTCTATTTGATACTTATTTTCTGTTGAATTGTTAATTTTTTGGAGCATATTTTGTCATTTGTTTATTACGTAAATTAATGAAATTTTTAATATTTTTTGTTAACCATTCCTGCATGAAAAGCATGTCGAAATTAATTGCAAAATTTTACATGCATTTTTATTTTTTGTGTAAATTAATTTTTGCAGATGTAAAAACATACTCATTGTGATATTAGAACATTGTATTCATAATCATTTTATTATTTGCTCCATTAATGTTGACGATTCGTTAGTATGGTAGTGATGTCATAATCTTTTATACCATATAGTCCAAGAGCCTTGAAACAAAATATTTACGTCATCATTAGTAATAATTTTCTTGAAAACGTGAAATATCAATAAAATAAGATTTAATCAAGTGACATATTTTGAACACGTAAAAAATATTTTTTATTGATACTTCCCTCTGCATTGTGATTTGACCATGCTTTTTACAATCGCTTTTATTACAAACATATTAGGCATGCGTAATAATTCCTTATTCCTTTTAAATAAATATTATTAATAAGTAATACATTTCTGGCAGGCTCACGGGCTGTTGGTCGATAGGTAAAGTTGGAAAAAATTAGTAAAAATAGAAAAAAAAACACAAATCACATTAATTGTTTGAGGCTCGCACTGGTTGAATATTTCTCGTAAAAAGACCGAGTTTTTTTTTTAAAAATTTTCCCTATTTTAGTAAAAAGTTGGCTGTTGTAGATTTAGAATGAAAATTTAAATGAAAAGTGCAATTTTGGCAGTGTTTTCGCTTTATTGTGTAGTAAATATAAGTTTTTAAATTAAGTGAAGCAGCATAGCAATATTTGAGCGATCAAGAACGAAAAAAAAATACCAAAAAAATTAAAAATGCATGATATTTTCTTATATAATAACTGTTTGGCGCATGTGAATGATAATAAAATTGTGATACAGTCTATATTATTAAATAAAGCATGAATTAAGAATGATTTATATGCATGACCTCCTCAGAATTTATTCAAACTGATTGTTTTTTTTCTTCTAAATAGTCACTTTAGTAGTGGCCTATGGTGGTGGATTAGAAAAAAAATAGTACTTAATTCAAGTGTTTTCACGTGTAGTAGCTAGCATTTTGGGCCTTGGGCTTATTTTATATTTTTAATTACTTACAAAATTCCGTATGTAATCTATTGGAGTTGATATATTTTTCATGGCTAACATGTTTTGTTGGGTTACTGCCGGTATTTTTTGGTTTGGGGTTCATCTAAATCTTCATCATGGCTTTTTAAATTGTATAATTGGCAACTGACAATAATAAAGCAATAATTTAATACTATGTATGGGTCAGTCAGTGTGTATTTTTAGATACTTCATTTCCGACCAATTTTATTATTAATTTGTATAAAAACAAAGTTTTTTCTATGTTTACACACAAAAATCAAATACTGCTGTCATCAGAAACAAATTAACTCAGCATTAAAATTTAAATAAGAACTTTAAAACTATCATGAATACCTACATCTAATACATAGGCATAAACCATCATAGACCGATCATCTCTTAACATCAGGCAATTTGACGGTCAAACGCAAGCCTATTATTAAATAAAAAAGAAAAAAAAACATGAAATAAAGCTCGTCACTTCAGTGATTAATAGTTAAGGTGACTAGATTCAGTCATGTCTATTAAAAGATTATTTAATATAATAAGCAGAAGGCCCAATTTATCTCACATAACTCATAACCATCACATTCACACTTATAATAAAAAACCATTTTACCGTACCGCACACTGCACAAACACAGCTTCTAACAAGCCAAAAATGAGCCAAGTTCTTGATCGCTTAATGTATTGTATGGCAGGACGTTCCCACCGCACCGACATCCCCGACGGGGCGGATTCCGAGGCCCCCCTTCCACCCCACGATGACATCAAGGGCTCAGAGAACCCCTCGCATGACCACGGCGACTATATCAGCAACGGGGACACGAAGCACCCGGAAAAAAAGCCGGACACGGCCGTTTAAGCGTAAGTCGGTAGCTGTCACGGCTTGCAAGTCGGTGGAACTCGGATGTTTTGGAGTCAGTAATTTTCATGCGATTTTTTTAGAAAAAAATGTTTTTTTTTAATTTTGATTTTCTTGTATCTTGCCCAACAAAATGTATTTCATAGATATTAAGCAAATACATCAATCTAAATGAAATAAATATTAGATTGCAAGACCAATGCAAAAATACCACTTATATTCTACTTAAACATAGTAATTTTAATAGATGTACTTGTTGAAAATCTATGAAATATTCATTTGAAATATCCACTTAAGATACCTAAGAAGGTTTTACTTTAATTTTCTTGGTGTTTTATTTGTTAGAAACGGTCATGGCATATTAATTTTATGTTTTATGTGTACCCGAGTTTTACCGAGACATCTCAAATATATGATCTTATTAAAAACAACACCTCTCCTTTTGGGCTTCGCAGTCGAGTAAAAAGTGACAGCTTATCACATTTTTGGACTTAATGTTTGATTATTAAGTGTCGTTTAGTGCCAGACGTGTTTAAACATTGTTACTTATTAATAAATATTGTATTTAAATAAATATGTACCTACGCAATTCTTAAAAGTAAAATTCTAAAATAATAAGAGAAGTTTTTGAAAAGAGATTATTAGAAATGATGCGCGCGCATTCAGAAATGACTAGTGCTTTCTTTTTAAATTATGACTTATGCCACATGATAAGCATGAATTATTTTTATTAAACTTAAGCCCAGCTCATACTGTCGTCGTAAAATGTGCTTGATTTTATAAGAAAAAATTGACAATATATGCGAGATTTGTCATGACAGGGTTTAGGTAAACTTGCCAAACATTCCGAAACGTTTTTGACTGTTTTTAAAAACTACAATTAGATTTACTAGTAATTTCTGAATGGACTCGAAGCAAAGATCTAGAATAATAAATTTGTAATTTGACGAAAGATTTTCATAGTTACATGTGTATACCTGTCTTTCTTATGTCCAACAGTATATGACATTGGAATCGAGAGAAAAAAAAGTTTAATAGTAACCTAGAAACTAACGGACGTCGAATATGGCGAGACGATAAAAAAAAACAATAGTAGACTATTTAAAACGGGAGTTTTTTATTACAGAAAAAATAATGGCTTTTTCTCTCAATTGCAATCACGACAGACGACAGTAATAAAAACTTTTTATGTATGTACGCCTAAGAATCTCATTACAAAGATACATTTTTCGAAATATACTTGTGTAACAACGAAATCCCAACGCGTAACTTTAAGGCATTTTTAATAAAAATAGAAAAAAAATATTTGGAGCACAATTTTTTTTGTAAAATTTATTGATAACAATTTTGAGACTTATTGTAAACTTAATAGCTTATTGTGTAACTAAATAATTATTTTGCGAAATAATGTTTATTGAAATTAGGTTTTATTCACCTTTCGAATGATTTCATGTAGTTTAAGAAGGGTGGAGAGACCAATTTGTGGGTTAGATAAGACTTTTACTACCAAAATTTCAAGTTAAACGTCTGTTTGAGAAATGGAAATCATTAAACTAAGATTATAAAAATAACTGTTTTAAAGATAGACTTATCTCAGAAGGGTGTTTAACTTTTGCCTTATAATTTTAAATCTGTATGGCTAGCAATTGGTGCCTCCACCTTATATTTTAGTTTACAATGTGTTCGTACCACCATATTAATATTTTTTGTATATATTATGTAGTAAAATAATTTCTTAAAAATAAGTTTTATCAATTTGTGTAGTCTTTATTATATTGGTACATTAAAAACCTTAAATCAAATGATATCCTACTTCTTTTACTATTAAAAATGATATGTTTAACCTTTTAGTTTAGCGAAATTAAAATCTTCGAAGTAAAAATTTTACAATTGATACAATATTGATATTTTTCTTATTTTTTCTAAGTTTAGTTATATAAGTCACCATGATTGTGATTTTTAAGTATTTGTAATTAAAAATAATTAAGAATTTATTTTTGTACCTGAAGTATATCTGGAGTAGTCTGGATTCCGGGAAGAGCAATCAAACACCAACTTAGCTATTACACGTATATTCGCAGACTGGTGAACCGTCACATACAATTTAGTTAGCTTATCTCTAAGTACCCACTATTTACAAATATCACACCTCCACCACTATTCAATAATCATTACTTATTCTAATACAATTGCACTTAAATCTACTCAATTTTAAATCTATCGACTGGTCGTCGTGTTCGCTTTGAGTACTGATTCACCGGTGACCTAGAAGGCGATGGTAATCGCGGTGATGAATGCTCAGAAGGAATATTACCTTGATTACTCTGATTCGAACCCTCAGCCTCGTTCATTATAGATGGTTCAGGTGAGGACACCTGTTCTACCCGCTCGCTAAGCGGCTCGACGACACTCTCTTCACCGGATCCTCTTTCGCTGCTATTGCCCTCTGGACAGGTAACATCAGATAATCGAGATCTGCGACGTATTTGATCTACATGCCTTTTAAGTAATTGACCGTCATCCTTTACCACAGAATATCTGCGTACACTATCTACCCCTTCTACGGTACCCTTCACCCATTTATCGTGAGTGCCGTAGTCACGAGCCCAAATTGTGTCGCCTTCCCGAAAACAACGCGGAGTCCCACCTGTATATTCGACCTGCCGCCTCTGGACTTCGCGGACTCTGTCTTCGGTGACCCGCTCAGTACGTAACAAGTCTAGCCTCGAACGTAATGTCCGCCTCTGCAACAGCATGGCAGGAGTTTCCCCGGTTGTCCCGTGCACGGTATTTCGGTATGTAAGCAGAAACGTTTGTAAGGCTGTGTCGACATCTACCCGATCCCTATGTGCTTTCTTAATAGCCCGCTTACATAATTTAACTGCGTTCTCTGCTGCTCCATTGGAGGATGGGTGGTAAGCTGGCGAGAAAAACTGTTTGATGCCATTATTTCTCAAGAACGTTTTAAATTCTGAACTAGTAAATGGTGGGCCCTGATCAGAAACTAATTCTTCCGGTAAACCAAACCTTGCAAACGTGGATCTTAAAACCTTAATGACGTTTGACGCATTAGTTCGTGTCATTTCAAAAACCTCTATCCATTTTGAAGTAGAATCAATTAAAACAAAAAAAGTTGTACCCTTATATGGACCTAGGAAATCGATATGAAGCCTGCTCCAGGGGCGAGCATGATACTGCCATGGCTGTATCGGAGCAATTTCTATAACTTTGTTTAGTGTTAATTTGTAATCGGCACAAATTCTGATGTTACCGTCTTTCTTAACCACCGGTACGATGGGTGTCGCCCAGTCCGAGCGCTCCACCGGTGAGAGAATGCCGTCGCGCTGCAGCTGCTCGAGCGCCCTCTCGACGGGCTCGCGCAGCGCGTACGCCAGCGGTCGCGCGCGCATGAACACCGGCCGCGCCCCCTCCCGCACGCACACGCTCACTTTGCCACCGGTGAATCGGCCCAGACCATCCGCGAACACCTCAGAGTATTTGGAACTGAAAGCCAACATATCAAATACATTATCATTGCACATTGTCACATTATTACACTCGTAGTTTATTATAGGTAATTGAATTTTTAATTCCGCCATCCATTGCCGTCCTAAAAGAACGGTTTTTCCGTTCTCGATTACAAACAATTCTAATTTCTTACACACGTCTTTATATTTCACTAATGGCAGTATAACTCCAAGTGGTTTGACCGATTCGCCGGTATAATATTTAAGCATTAATTTACAAGGGCTTAAACACAAATCTTTAAATAGTCTACTGTAACAATCCCAGCTTATACATGACACGGCACTACCGGTGTCGCACTCCATTTTAATATCGTTACCATTTACGTTTAATTCTACATACATAGGTTTACACTGCGCAGCCGATAATCTACAAACATCAACAAATATTACCTCATCACTTTCCACGCTATCGCTTTCGTTGTCTTCTCTTACTTGCACTACGTCGAAGTTGTGATGCCCCGCCAAATTCGGGCACATCCGCCGCAAATGTCCTTGCTGGTTGCAAACTCGGCAAACATAACGTGCAAACTTGCACTTGACTGCTTCATGTCGCGCTCCGCACACCCGACACTGCGGCTGCGCCCGCTCACCCAGCCGGGCCGGTGCGGCCGCCGGCGATGCGCGCCCGCCGCGCCACCTCGTGTCCTGCGCGGCCGTCGCGCGCGCCTGGCGTGCCGCTCCGCCGACGTCACGACTATCACCTACCGCCGCCGCGCTGGTCCGCCGAGTTCTCGCCGCGATCGCTTGACACGTCACCGCCGTCGTTTCTTCGCTCGGTGACTTCCCATGTCCCTCAACTGCCGCGGCGTCTTTTTCCGCTGCTTCCATGCTAACAGCTAACTTATACGCCTTTCCGAAATCCAAATTACTTTCCGCAAATAATCGTTGTCGAATAGTCTCATTCGTTATTCCACAAACTAACTGGTCCCTTAAACTTTCTTCCAGCCAAACTCCAAATTCACAGGTCTTGGACATTTTCTTTAAAACCGCTGAGTACTCCGATATCGTTTCACCTTCCTTTTGTTTCCTGTGTCTAAATTTATACCGTTCCGCCAACTCACTCGGTTTTGGTTGTAAGTGTTTTTCCATGACGTCAGCAATTTGTGCGAACGTTTTGTCCTTTGGTTTAGTTGGCGTGCACAAATTAACAAGAAGTTCATATCCTTCTGCCCCCATAACCGTTATTAACGTGGGCACCTGTAATTCACTCGGTATCTTGTTTACTAAAAAATATTGTTCTAAACGTTCCACATACAATTTCCAATCGTCCGTGTGTACTTTGAACTCCGCAATTTTTCCAATTGACATTTTTATATTTTATTTTTATAGTTCGATAATATTGTAGCCACTAATTCACGCGTAGAATCAACACTGTTCGTCGCCACTGAAGTATATCTGGAGTAGTCTGGATTCCGGGAAGAGCAATCAAACACCAACTTAGCTATTACACGTATATTCGCAGACTGGTGAACCGTCACATACAATTTAGTTAGCTTATCTCTAAGTACCCACTATTTACAAATATCACAGTACCAATTTAGTTTTTAGCATATTTTTAATTAGCGCCCCATTACAGAAATAAGGTCAATTAGTAATAAAAAACTAAAGACACTGCCATTTTGCACTTTTTGCCAAAACATTGCGTCTTTTGAATCAATAAGCTCAAATTATTTCTAAGCTTATAATACCTTTTTTAATGTCCGCCGAACTTTTTTACTAAAAAAACATGTGACATGCCAAAAAAATATTGTTTTATTTTTACTATTTTTTTTCCTAAAATATCTCACCAATTTTATTTCTTTTAGTTATTTTAAGGATTATAATATTTTTTTGCCATGTCGTATGTATAATTTTTATAAAAATTAATAGTTTAGTCTCATCACTATCAATGTCTATGAGTAAAGGTTATGACGAAATATTATTGAATATAAAGTATTTATTAAATAAGAATTTGATGTTTTATTTTTCTTCTAGAAAACCAAAAATATGGATTATTATAAAAAAAATCTTACACAATAAACTAGCCAACTTTTTCATAATTGCCAGTGACGAAAAATCTTTTATATTTTGCTATAAAAATACTTATGTACATCATTATTTTGTTAGACAAAGAAAGTTAAATACTTATCTTATTACTAAAGAATTTTTAACATCATTAAAATTCTTTATTACTGGACCTAGGAACAATGAAAAAAGTTTTATCTAGTCTCGTTCTTAAACTATGACACCCTTACCACAAAAAAGATAAACACGCGTTAAACACGAATGCTACCAAAAATAATACACACTTGTTTTAGAGAAGTTAGAGCTAGAACAAGTGCGTATCATTTTTGGTAGCATTCGTGTTGAACACGTGTTTATTGTTTATTGGTAAAAAATGTGAGTAGTGTCATATTACTATCATAATAATTATTATCATTTATCATAAACTTTATTTCCCATTGCATATCCGAAATGGGTAGACTGTTGAGCCTAAAACTACAATGTTATTTATTAAGAACACAATATGTACACAGTTATGCAATAAATATATCTTTATCTTTATCTTTATCTTTTTTGTGGTACGGCCCTGAACAACTAAAGCGTCTTGAAAACAAATGAACTTCGAATTTACATATTTGCGTTCTTTGGCTAGTACAAAATACACCATACTTATATTAGAATAACAATAAAGTCTATGAAATAACGCGAATATAATTTGGTCAAATACGTCAAGTACCGCCTGTACACATATCATTAAAAGAGGTTGCTATGCCGGGTACATAAGGTCGTACTTTATTAATGGCAAATATTTTAGGAGGTTAATCTATAGGTTAAAAAGATGCTACATATTTAGCATTAAAAAAAATCTTATACATTTTCAAAAATAATTAAGATAATAGGTATAAATTATGTTTATGTTTGCATAAAACCTTTATACCCCTACGATTATGAATGACTTGTTTACAAATGACCTTAGTGCCATTCATAATCAAAAAGGAATAAAGGTTTCATACAAACACAAAAAACAATTAATTTTGATACATACCTACCCTAATGCAAAAAAAAAGTTGATATTTCCTTTTTTTTGTTCAAAAACAAAAAAATTCAACCTATTTAGTTATTAAATATATAAGGGGTTCTCAAAAATCATATGACCCGAGCGGGATTTGAACCCGCGACCTCTGCCGTACCGTGGCTAGTGCTCTGAACCAACGAAGCTACCGGGTCCCGCCCGACTCATCTGAAATTTGAGACCCTTTTGTAATACGCTTCTTAGGAGCGTTTGGCGACATCTATCGGAAAACTTATGCAGTATTTCCAACTCAATGCCAATTACTTTGCAGTTATCGGACATCGATGCGATATCACCATCTATACATTATAAATGTATATTTTTGTGAATTTGAAACATGTCAAAGCCATGTTATGCTTCTATTAAGTTATTAAATATATAAGGGATTCTCAAATTTTTTTTTTTATCTTTTTGATCTTTTTTGATTTTATCTTTTTTGTATTTCAGTAAGGCCTTATATTTCTATATTCCTCGCACAGACGAAACAATGTTGAAATCTCAGAGTCAGAGGCCAAATCCTTTGAACCTCTACCAACACCCGACGAGGGTCGCCGATTAATTAAAAACTTACACGACCTTTTACGGCTTTTACTTTAGGGATTCTTTTTAACCGACTTCAAAAAAGGAGGTTATGTATAAGTCGACTTTATTTTATGTACCTACTTATGTAAGGTTTTTCGGTTCGCTCGGCTCCTAAGGGTCGTAGCGTGATGTTAAATAGCCTATACTATTCTTCATGAATCTGGCTATCATATGCAAAAATAATTTTTCGAATCCCACTGGTAGTTTCAGAGATTTGCGCGTTCAAACAAACAAACTCTTGAGCTTTATTGTAAGTATTAATAAGTGTAGATAATGTCAGAATTTTGTCTGTAAGCAAAACGATGGATAGATACATCATAGAAATCGACCTTGCGCTATTGCCCTGTAATTCAACCGCTAAGAAATATTGCAAACAAAACATCAAATTAAACAAAATCTCCCATCTCAATCCCGTCATAGAATTTAAATTTTAAATCTACCCTCCGTAAGGATGATACTCATTAATATAGATCGTCGCATTCCAGAGCTTTTTAGTAGGGACGCGTCCGACGCATCCGATACCGAAATAGACACCGATATTATATCGGCGATATTTTGATATCTCATACGTCGACTTACTGCAAGAACTCATCAACTGACAAAAACAAAACTGAGAAATCAATTTATTACTTTTGATTCTATTGAAGCCCTAAAGTCCATTTCAATAGAACTTGTAAACAAACTTTCTATACAAATCCATGAAATTTTGACAGTTGGTCATACTGATGTTGTTTACAAAGTTCACAATTTCAATTGACATGGACCATAATTATATCTATAGAGCGTTCATTAGAATCAAAAATCAATTAGGTAAGTAATGACTTTTTTTTAAGTTCAATAGAATTTAAAGTAAGTAGGTAGGTAATGAATTGATTTCTCAGTTTTGTTTTTGTCAGTTGATGAGTTCTCGCAGTAAGCCAACATATTATTATATCGGTATCGGCGATATTTATTTGCCGATTCACCGATACATTTCAAACGCTTTCAAATGAGTTATGTCGCATCCGAGAGGCTATTTTCCTCAACAGGTCTCATTCAAATGGACTTGTGAAATCGCTTTTCTACGCATAACTTGAGTATGATTTTTTCCTAAATAAAAATCTTGTTGATGTTAATTTTGGTTATTTTTTTAAGTCCTTTTATCACCACCCATATAGGTATCGCCGATACATATTCATAAATATCGGTATCGGACTGAAATACCTATCGATGAATCACTATTTTTTACCTCAACCATATTGAGCAAACGTATTTTAGAAAAAGAACATACCTAACTATTATTTAAAAAAAAAAGTACTGTCTAGCAATTTGTATGCCTCGTTTGTAGGGCAACATTTTTACGTGACACATTGGTGCTAATTTTGTTGTACAGTCACGGTACGAAAACCTTTGTCAGTTTTCAAATTCTTTCCTTTATCAAGTCGGGACACATAGTACTTTTTGAAACTACGGCACTGGGCAAACTACTGCATAGAAAACATATATTTAATGACTTGATGACAAAGGTGAAAATAGCATACAACTTTGCCTATTTTTTCTTGTTGACAATAGTTTACATAAACTTTTAACCTTTTTAACGGCATGGCCATTAAGATGCAATGGGTAGATTCTATCGTGGCCTGAGCATTTGCTCAGTCCACAATAGAATCTGCTCAGTATTGCTCAAAAAAAGAGCGTTTTCTTACTCTGACCACAGATAATATAATACTAACGTTCTGACTATGAGATCTCATCAGGAAGAAAGAAACATTTGTCCAAATAAATCTCAATAGATGGCGGTGATACACAAACTTCAATAAAAAATCGATAAACATAAATATTGTATCAATTTGTTAATGAAGTTTGTGTAAAATTCAAAACATGAAAAAAGAGACCTAGAAAACGCCGAGTAAGTGAGGGTACCGGAGGCCCAATGTTTAATGAACACTCAAACACGTCGCATGAGACCCGCCTTCAGTGGCAGCACTAATGTGATCATTTTCAAATTTTCTGAGTGTTATCAAATTGTTTCTTGGTCGTTACCAAAATGTTGTAGCAAAATTGTTGTAACAAAACTGTTGTCGTTGGACCAATGGTATTATATTTATATACTTACTTATATTGAATATAGTATTGTATTGTTTGGTGACGAACCACTTGCAAAACAAACTTTAGAATTAAAATTTCGTAACTTTGGTCCAATTTACAACAGTTTCGTTACAATAATTTCGCTACAACAGTTTGATAAAGACCAAAAAACAGTTTGATTACACCCAAAACATTTGACATTGACTCTAATTATAGCGCTTTGCAGAATGCATAATGTAAGGCGGGTATGAGTCTGAGCATTCAGACTTTTATTACCGAATTATAACAGAATATTGGAATTTGTGACAGACTAAAGGGTTACGAATATTCTAATTATGTTAAAAAGGTCAAAGGAATTACATACGCATGCCAATTTACAAGTCGACGGCAAACGGCTGGGATTAATAATAATTAAGTTCTATATGACAGATAAGTAGGTATTTGGGTTCTGTACGAATATTCAGTGGACCATGAAAAAGGATACCTTTATTTATGGAAGTCACACACGATCAAGTTTGCCGTGTAATTTGTATGAGAGGTTTGATCAAGTATTATTGACCGTATATGGATGATATAATAGACGAACTTCAAATTAATTCGAATATTCAATCTTGATCGCGTGTGGCGGCCATTACACTTTCAAAAAACAGGTTTTAAAAAAACCGACTTCCAAAAACTACACTAAAAACTATGAAATAAAAAGTTTAAACTTCCATAATTAAAAATCTAAATGTATATTGAAGCCGGCGGGGCCTCTTCAGGTTTTTGCCTCTCAGTCTTTAAACAGGAAGGGTGTGCGCAGTGTGTGCACGTGGAAATTAAGATTTCCTTTTATTCCTTGTTCATCTGCAATTTTGCTTATTTTCATGCTAGGCCCCGCCGACTTCAATATACATTTAGATTTTTAATTATGGAAGTTTAAACTTTTTATTTCATAGTTTTTAGTGTAGTTTTTGGAAGTCGGTTTTTTTAAAACCTGTTTTTTATTTTTAACTTTTTAGTGTAGTGTAACATGTCATGTTTTTTTTATAATAATACCTGACGTATATAAAAGTACCATAAAATCATGGATAGAGCGACTTTAATAATATACTGCCTTTGACACACATTTTGTATGTACTTTTACCGAGATCGATTGCTTTCACGAATTTAAATAGGTACTTACCTTTTAAGATATTTATGGATAAGTAAGTTTCAGTAATCGAAAACAATGTTTTTTCAGCAATAGGCTCTTTCCCTAACTTTCTATCAAATAAGACTTGAACATAAAAAAAAACTGTGTGTACTATACACCTCTGCCTAACCTTGCGGAAAATACTAGCGTGATGTTATGCATGTATAATATCGAGATCGATTGCGTCCAGGAATTCGTGTACCTACATAATATGACTTTTTTATTATCGTCATGATGTCATCGATATACACGAAAAATTCCGTTTATTGAAGCTGGTTACAAAACTATTCAACCTAAGTTAATACAATTTATATGGGACCACCTCGCGAGCTTCTTCTACCATATGAAAAAAAAATCACGTAAATCGGCTCACAGATCACAGAGTAATCGGTGTACATACATTAAAAAAAAAAAAAAAAAAAAAAAAAAAAAAAAAAAAAAAAAACAACCGAATGCAGAACCTCCTCCTTTTTGGAAGTCGGTTAAAAAAGGTATCGTTCAAAATTATGAGACTTAATAATTACGTAGTAAGTATTCTTACCTAGAAATTACGAAAAAAAAAACAACTGTTCCATACTTTGTATAAATAGAACAGGTCAGACTTTTTTTCAGGATTTCAAGGTTGGAATTCAATCGAATAATTTATTTCAATAGGTACCTACGTCCTTTGTTTAACATTAAAACAAATTCGTTTGTTTATTCTCCTAATACTTCTAAACTACTTGATAGATTTTGACGTGATTTTCATCATCATTTAGAGAGTTTCTTGAGGAACATGTGTAAGTAATGTTCTTGCATACTTCTTTTTTCAGGCAGAAGACGAGATAACACGAAAAGCTCGGGCGAATCGTGAGTATTGCTCGTTTATTATTAATTATTTATGTATTACATGGGAATTAATTATGTATAATACATGCTCAGTTTTATTTCTATTTGTAATTTAAACATACTTGGGCTCTATCCCACAAAACTTTATAAGTGTTTTCGATAAAAATATTAAATTGTAGACAAAATAACGTAACACAAAACTATAACAAATAACGTAACATAAAAACTACAATTAATATGTCTGAATTACAAGTTTGTCTTGCGGGATTTGCAAACTTGTAACTTGCCAAATTTTGTGGGATAGGGCCCTACTACTGTAGATATAGTTATATCATAGACATTGAAGTGACTAGAAATATTTTGTGGAAAGGCATTGTTTATTGTGTAAAGGCTCTTCTAAAATTTTGTATTGTTCTTGGACCCTAAATTACTTGATTGCAGTAACTTGACAACTGAAAGGATACAGTAAATTAATTGTGAAAATTAAATTATTTATGAAAAAATATATTTAAGTCACGTCAATGTTTTATTTTTTGTGTAAATAAAAAGGTTTTTACTTTACGAATGCATTCGTCTTTACTTTCGTGTAGGTACTTAGATAATTTATTTTTTTAAAACAATTTTAATATATCCATTTGAATAGTTTTTCGCTGACTAAGGTCTTTTTACCGAATTCTTTATAGCATTTTATACTTTTATATATTTATTACAAAGTCCAATAATAAACTGCCATTTAATTTAATACTTAATTATTTGGAATATATATATATAATACCTATTTATTTGGAATTATGGTTTTAGCCATTTTCTTATTGGTGTTTTCCGACAATATTTAATGCTGTTTGCCTATGACAATATTTTTAGGTTAGGTTGCCATACTTACCTACCTAATAATATTGTTTCGGGGATTTTTTCAAAATTATTGCCATATACATACAATAATATTTTTTCCCGCAAGGACGCCGGCCGGGGATGTGCTTTTAGAGTCTGGCAACCCGCTTCCTAGAACGTACGTCTAACATTTGTAACTAGCTTGGCTTTACTACATTAAAAATAATATTTATTCACTCTAGAACAGTGGCTCCCAAGCTTTTTTTTGACTATTAACATTAGGACTATCTCGAGGGCCCCAAACTTCAAAATAAAAAATTGCGCGAGTGCCACGCGCCGCCTGCGTAAATATAATTTTTTTATGCTATAGCACGGGGTCTCATCAGGAACAAAGTAACATTTGTGGAAATAACTCATAATAGATGGCGTTATATGTATCGATTTGTTATTGAAGTTTGTGTAAAATTGAGAACATGAAAAAATACATCATGAAAAATATTTGTTAAAATTTTGAGAAATGCTTTAAGCACGGAAAAATGTATAGCCCGAAGATAGCCCGCGCTAAATCGGTCACATTTCTTTGTATGAGATGAGGCATCTGTACGTAGAGTATTATATTATCTGTGGCTATAGCTTCTTTTCGCGGACCATAATTTAGTTCTCGCGGACCACTTATGGTCCGCGGACCACATTTTGGGAACCACTGCTCTAGAACAATTAAGAAATATCAAGCAAAAGAACGATCGACTTGATTAAATTCTAAAGTTTTTTAATAAAACTTAAACCTTCAATAAAAGTCTAGTCTAAAGTCTAGGCACTGCCTAACAGTAGCAGGCGCGGTCCCAGCCGACGATTTTGGAGGGGGTCATACCGCAGCTGAAGACTTTAGGGGGGGGGGGTCATACCGATACGTGATATACCGTGAATTACCGTGTTTGGCGCATTTTTGTACGATTTTGGGGGGGGGGGGTCATGACCCCCGTGACCCCCCCCCCCCTGGGACCGCGCCTGAACAGTAGATAGAGTACCTACATGTAGAAAGCAAGTAAGTACGGTTTACCAAAAGCTAAAAATGACAGAATAGATAACACAATACCGAAATACATACGGCCGTACCACAAAAAAATAAACATCTGTTCAACACACGTTCAACACGAATGCTACCAAAAATAATAGGCAATTGTTTTAGCACTAACTTGTCTAAAACAAGTGTGTATTATTTTTGGTAGCATTCGCGTTTAACGTGTGTCTATCTTTTTTGTGGTAAGGCCGTAAAAGTATAACAGCGCGCACCCAGCTAAACCTTGACTTTTTTAGCAGCATTTAGTGTATCTTGTTATTTTTAGCAATACTATCTGTTATATTAAAATGTATGCTTGCTAGTGATCCTTAAGATCTCTATAACATTATTCTATATCTAACCGTGAAAACCTGTAATTGGCTTAATGTAACCTATTCAATTTATATTCCCTTTATGTATAGCTGTTGGTTTTCCTTCAGGTAAATAAATAAATAAATACCTAAATACATAAGCTTTCCGATTCTACAAACTGCAAAATTTTCACGCGTTTAGAAGTAGGCACAGCGTTTCTTTCTTTTCAAAATCATCTTTTGCTCAATGTTTCTTTGCTCAGCTTTGCTCACTTCTCCACTTCAAGCGTTTTGGGTATATGGGGGAGCGGTCGTGTGTCCGTAATGTAGATAGGTATACACTATTTGATGTAACATAAATAATTACTATTACTAAACAATTTACTTACGGGATAACTTCCGTGATTTTTGTTTGGATTGAGTTCCCGATATTTCGACGCTGTTGACACACACACAACACAAGGATTTTAATAGGGAAGGTGGTTTCAAATTGTCTAGTGTATGGAATCCAGTGTTATGTCAACTAAAACGCAATATAAAACCTCGTAACAAAGACTCCGAAAAACTTATTGATACCGTGAGTGTGTTTTGCCGTGACTTTCAATAATTGAGTGTGAGTTCCAGTAGTGAGCGTAGCAAAAGACTAAGAAAGAGGGTAGACAGATTTGTCTGCTCCTAACAATTATTTTAAGTGTTCATCCACCTGCATTCTCCAGTTTACCCGCGATCATGGCGCTTGCAACAGCGTCGAAATATCGGGAACTCAATCCATACAAAAATCACGGAAGTTATCCCGTAAGTAAATTGTTTAGTGAAGTAAAAAACCGTGAAAGTTTAAAACAGTGTTTAATTACTATTAATTTGAATAATAATTTAGTTTATGGTCAGAAGGTGTGGTTTATTGTTCAAATATCATTCTACTAATCCTTTATTAAAGGGTATCACATACTCGCACACAAATGTACATAATTAATAATTGTTTAGTCAGCAACCACTTCATCACAGCAACCATTAACGGTCTCGACTGGCAAACTTACACTAAATAACTATTAATTAATAGTATGTATTGGGTTGCCAGTAACCATTAACTCGCAGACTTTTAGCCACATACAAATGTACATAATTAGACAGCAACTACTTCATCACAGTAGCTCCATTACTCATAACCGAAGTAATTGGTTGCCGGCAACCATTAAACACTGCTGTTTCGTTAGTAGCGACACGAGCGCGGTCGGCTGTCTCAGACTGGCAAACTTACACTACTTATCTAATAATAGTAGTATTAGGTTGCCAGTAACCACTAACTCTGTATAACTTTTAGACACATACAAATGTACATAATTAGACAGTAGACATCAACCACTATATCACATTCACAGTAGTTCCATTACCGTAACCGAAGTGATTGGTTGCCGGCAACCATTAAACGCTGCTTTTTCGTTAGTAGCGACACAGAGAGCGCGGTGGGCGGCCGGGAGCGGTCTCGCCTGGCGGGGCTGAGCGCTCGCATGAGGGCAGTGCTCCCGAGGGCGAAGGACAAGGTGCAGGCGACCGAAGCACAGACGGTGGATACTGAGGATAAGGTGGGTGTGGCAAAAAGTTTGACAAAAACTTTTGATAATTTATTTTAACTAGTATCGTAAAGGGGCTCGTGGCTAAACGAGAGCCGCGCTGATCGATCAATGAGTGAGGTTAAGCGGCGCTTGCTGCGGTCAGTCCTTGGATGGGTGACTGTTCTTTACACATTGAGACCCCTCCGTGCTTCGGAGAGCACGTTAAACAGTCGGTCCCGGTTGTCATACGAATATCTTGGACAGTTGTTACAGGTAGTCAGGAGCTCGAAAGTCTGACAACTACCTAGTCTAACATTTCGGGATTACCCAATGATTGGGTTGTGGAGGTCAGATGGCAGTCGCTCCACGTAAAATATTGATATTCAGCTGTAACTAGTTGACTAGAAGCCGCCCCCAATCTAATTTTGGAAAAGGATGCGAAGTTCGCCAGGCCTGGCCATGCGTTGGTTATTATTTTATTTATGGAGGAGGATTGTTTACAGAGAGGTAATTTTATGTACAATAAGTATAGCTATAGCTTGGTCTCTAATATTATTTTAAATTTCATTACAGCCACTCTCAGACGACAAGAAGGGCGTAGTATACGCCGAACTGGCGCTCGGCGAGCAAACTTCAACCGAGAAACCACCCCCTCCCTCAACAGAGTACGCAGAAATCGTGTACACAGACCAACCCAAGGACAACAAAGAAACCAACTAGGTTACGACAACCTCACGCTTCTATTGGAAGTTACAAATTAACAACCAACTATGAACTTATTAACATCAAAAATATATTAAGAATTAAATCCTGGTTACGTTAACCAGAAGAAGGATATGGTTACAGTAACACAGAACCACAATTTATTTTAAAAAAAAAAACTTTAATAAACCAACAGTTAAATATAAAACCTGGTTATGTTAACCAGAACCTATTGAGAAGAACATGGTTACAGCAACCTAAGACTTTTGTATCTTCTTTAAAACTAATATCAACTTTAATTAGAAAAACCATTTAAAATAATATATCTTTAGGTTATTGTAACCTCACACTTCGAATATATCCAGTGAGGGTATTATAAAATTTCTTTACGTCCATATTTTAAAAATTAAATTTCTTATTTGTAGAATTTTTAAACCTATTTATATTGTAAAAATCTCGATACAGCTAGGTGTTTGTGAATTAACCAATTTTACTGGTAAGTAAGGAAATATCTAGCTGTTTTCGTGAAATAAATTAGTATGTCTAATATCATAAAATATATTTAAAAGGGCTTTATCAAAGCTAGAGTGCGCAAATATATCTAATAATATTTCTACAATCACTTCTAGAAAAAGTGTTCAAGATTCCAAAAAAGTCATTTAACATTATACAGGGTGGCAGGTTAAACAGTGGAAATATTTAAAGGGGTCATTGTACTCATCACTGTGAACAACTTTTACTATGGGATCAACCCTGAAATCGTGAAAAAAAATCAGCTGTTCCATACATTTTGTTGAGTTATGTGAACATAAATGTTTGGAACAGCAGAATTTTTTTCGCGTTGTTGTAAAAGTTGTTCATAATGATGAGTACAATGACCCCTTAAAATAATTCCACTGTCTAACCTGCCACCCTGTATAAATTGCGTTTAAAATCATCACAGTTACTCATTTCGTCATCAACAACATTACTTTATCATTCATCTACACATTTTATCATCAAACTCTAACCATCAATATACTTTTTTCATCAAATATCTTCTTTAGCACTACCTACATATACTTATTACATTTACAAACATTACCATAAATCATTTCATATTAATCACTTGTCATGATAACCTTTACAATCATCACTACTATAAATCATATTCATAATCATCGTTGTCATCATCATCATCATTATCATCACATCATCATTATCATAATCATCATATTTTAAACAGCATTCACATCCGTATTTATATCAGCCCGTAAAGGTACCACTAAACATGGACATCTTAACCGACACAATTATAACACGACTCACGAGAATATTTTAGAGGAAAGTTACTTTTAAACCTGTGTTCACAATAGTCAATAAAGTTTACTATAACGTGAATGTGACTAAAAAATTAATTAGTAAAACCAATAAAAACAATTGCAGTCACATGAGACATTTTAACTTTATCTCTTATATTGAGGTGTCGAATTCATCATCAACGTCGTCGTTATCATCACCAATGATCATGGGCGTTATCATCACCAATGATCATCGTCGTGTTCATCACCAATAACCATAGTCATCATCATCAGCATCATCGTCATTATAATCACCAATCATCATCGTCGTTGACATCATACATCAATAACCATCGTCATTATCATCACCAATCATCATCGTCGTTGACATCATCAATCAATAACCATCGTCATTATCATCACCAATGATCGTCGTGTGTGAAATAAATGTTTTGATTTTGATTTTCACCCTCGTTATAATCATCAATAATAATCATTGTCATCATCATCATCGTCCTTATCATCACCAATAATTATCATCCTTATTACCATCACCAATGATAATCATCATCATCATCATCGTCGTTATCATCACCATTATTATAACCATCGTCATTATCATCACCAATTATCATCATCCTCATTATCGTCATCACCATCATATCAGCCAATCATAGTCCTGTCGTCGAACGTCAAATAAAAAGGAATCTTGAATAAATGCCCTTTTAATAAAATATCTAAATTAAAAATAACATCACAAAATAATTAATATTTATTAATTATACTTTATTGGAACTGTCCACCGAAACAAATTATAATATTATATTTATTACTTTTTCATATAAAGTATGAAACAAGTTACTTTTGACTTAGTTTTTATGTGTAGATCAAGTTGACTTTGTAGTTTAAGAGACTGTATTTCTAGCTACTTTCATTTGACTACAGCTTTTCAGCGTGTATTTGATTGAAAATGTTTAATATTACATTTTAGTAATATTTAATGATGATACGGGCTCTTAAACTATAAGTCAATAGGATCGGGTTTGAGTAATCTCTGAAACTATTTAATTAATTATTATATTAAAATGTAAACGCGTGTGCTTCAATGATATTTTTTTTTGTATATTTGTTTATTTATAAATTGGCGACATGTTTGAGCTAGTATCAAAAGACCGAACTTTTTAATACTAATATAACCGGTTACTACTTAGAATGAATGGTTTTATTAACCAACGGTAGTATTTGGCAACGTCCAAAAAAACAATAAAAATCCGGACAGGTATATATATATATATGTATATATATATGTATATATATATGCAATAGCGCCATCTATGCCGCCGCTATTACACCAAAGTAGATATATCAAATCTTGATCATAGTTGGCGCTACGGCATACTTCTAGTGGCGCCATCTATGAGCAGATGGCTCCTCTCATGGTCATCATGACAGACAGACAACAAAGTGATCCTGTATGGGTTCCGTTTTTCCTTTGAGGTACGGAATCTTAAAAAGGAGTTTAAAGCTAACTTATATCCGTGCATCCGTTAGTTACAGGCTCTGATCATAGAAACAAGGGAGTTGTGCCAAGGCGCTATCGAGCTTGATGCCTAATTTTGAGCAAATTGCTGGCGACCAATCGAACACGATCGATGGTATAATTACATTGTTTTAGTTTAGTGCTAGTGTTGAGTGACGATTAACAGTGTTAGATTGAGGGAGTAATTGTGTCGAAAAATGTACTAAAAGTGGCATCAGTTGTTCCGGTACTAATTTGCTATGATGGCATATCTACTTGTTTCTATGATCTGAGGTTACAGGTTACCTATGGATAGTTTTCAATCGTTTTTTTTGTCAGCTTAGTTTGCGTCCCGTTGTTGGGTTACATTAAATGAATAAGTGAAATATTCCGGATTAGTCGCCAATTTATAAAATCAAAGCTTGTGTATAGGTACTGCCTTTTTGCAGATTTTTTACGTACAAAATATATTATTAGTATTAAGTACATTAAAGATATTATTATCAGTGTGTCTGTCCAATGCATACTGTGTTATTATTATAAAACACGCTCACTGCCAGAAATCTGCACACAAACACTAAAAAAAAAACTTTTAACAACCTTTATTATAGAAAACAAGCCTTATAAATGTATAGAGGTATTATTGTCATTTATGAATCAAACTTTTTTGAAGTTTTTAACTGACTTGCACCGCCATCTAGTGACATCGGGCGTAACTTTTAGTTCAGTTTTGAACTACTAGATAGCGTTGTTTATATTATTCAATGAAAACAATGTGTAATGATATCCGTGTATAATAAATTACTTTTCTTTGATCATGTTACAGGAAATATCTTAATTTTACAGTTTAAGATATTTGTTATTGAATTTCCTTATAAAGATTACGGAATAGATGTCCTATTTATTTTGGCAGAAATAGTTCCCTGTTTCGCCACTTGACAAAATATACTGGGAAAACTGTAGGAAGCTTTCATGGCAGCTAAAAAATATAATAGCTATACTATCATGCTGTAAAAACCTAAGCTATTGCAGATATATCAGTAATTTAGGGAACAATGGAATTTACTTTTACTAGATATATGTAAGTAACAGGCACCAGTCAAATGTATTACAGAGAGTAAGGTGGAAATGACGATATTTTAATTTTTAGCCCACACTGTCCCACTGTTGCACTAAAATCTACCCGGTGTCCTTCCAAGTGCATCATTATATGTATATTCATTCATGAAAAAAGAAAACATAATCATACATAATGTTGTATCATACAATAATTTATGTAGGTACTAAGTAAATATTAATCGTTTGAAATAATTAATTTTGTATGGCAATGACATTACCTGCGGAAAGTCACGTGACTCACAAATGTCATTTCCATACATTTTATCCGTAGCGTTTGACGCTAACGCTAAAGCCTGCAATACATGTTGGCCGAGCTTAGACCAACGCGAGCCTAGACAAATTGACACAAGGCAAGCGCTACTGTCTACACGTTCGGCAAGTTTGACGTCAACCGCATAATAGCGCGCGGACAAACATGTGAACACTGTTGTACGAGCGCGCGCGAGCGCCTTTGATTTGTGCAGAAAAACCGACACCGCTCCGAAGTGAGGCATGTGATCGCGAGCGACTGCAAATTGTAGCAAGCTACCTACGTCAAATGAGGTCTATACCCGTCGGCGCTTGTCTATACTCAACCAACTAGGCAAGTGACACCGAGCGATAGCAAGACAAGGCAAATATACCGTCTACATGTTGGTATTGGCCTTCACTTGACAACGCTCGGCCAACATGTATTGCAGGCTTAACAGAAATGTAACTTGTCTAGGACCTCTGAGGCTCTAGACAAGTTGCTTTTCTGTTAGCGTTCACGCCAAACGATAAGCACAAAATGTATGGCAATGACATTACCTGCGGAAAAGTCACGTGACTCACAAATGTCATTTCCATACATTTTATCCGTAGCGTTTGACGCTAACGCTAACAGAAAAGTAACTTGTCAGGGCCTCTGGTCTGATTTAATCTGTCTTCAATAATAAATATCATCCAAAATATCGAGGGTTTACTGCGAAAACCAGCTAAGTGCATTGAATATAATTTTGTAATATTGAGTCTAAAAGTTTACGCCTAATTCTATTTTAAATAAATTGGCGTGGGCATTAATATTTGAACATTTCCACCTTACATAAACTATATTATTTACAATCCGTCCAGATGTATATTAATTTTAATGAATATATTTTATTTTTGTAACTATTTTAAGTTTTTTACAGTGCTATTACTTAAGGTGCTTAGTTAGCTGAAATACTATTATATCAGTGTAGCATAAGATTATGAATTTGATGTAAGCATTTGTTATTGACACTTTAACTGCAGGGAAGGGATATAATCAGCCCTGAAATGTCATTACAGGGCTGGAAACTAGGCACCCTCCTATGCAAGGAGAATGATTATGACGTTTAGAGGGGTTCTTGTGTGATTTTACCTATCTGATGAAATTTTAGTAAGTTATCCATCATTTGGGGAGGGGGAAGGTCAATTGCACCCATTCGTACTGTATCCGCGCCTGGATTGGCCGTAGTCCATCACGTCTTCAAATTTTTGGTCCGAGGACAAAGTTGATATGTTCAGAATTATCTTTAGAAGGCAGGTTAGAAGCCTAGGCTGAAACAGGCTTCAAATACACTCGTGCGCAGTCGAAGGTGCCGATTCTGTTGTTACCAACTTAACTAATTTAGTCTCATTACGTCTCTTTCTAATAAAAAACATGAGAAAAGGATAGAAGATATTTAATCCTGTCAAATTAGTCCACTTGAATAGTTTTGTTGTCAATTTAGTCGTAATCACAAAAGGTCACGACTATTTTTCCGTAAATGACAAGGGCGTAGACTAATTTGACAGTTCTAAATATTTTCTGTCCTTTTTCAATGTTATTGGCAAGAAAGAGATGTAGTGTGGTTAAAATTAGTGCGACGTTCAACAGAATCAGCACCAAAGTGTCAGAAATGTATCTCTTTTGTAAAATATTATAAATGGGTGCACTCGCAGCGTCGCAGCTCTACATAAATAAATGTTTAAGATAAGGACTATTTGTATTTATTAAAATCTTTCTCGTGTACTTACTACCTTACCTTGTATTTTTAAATAAAAATGTGTCATTTTTATTGTTGTTTTATTTTTAGAAATTATTACCATATCTATAATTCGCGGCGTGAATTATGATTACCTACAGATCGCGCATGTACATTTTCGACCCAATAGACAATAGGTGCTGATTCTGTTGAACATCGCCCTAAACTATTTTTAATCACACGGTATCTCTTTCTTAAAAATATCATTGAAAAAGGAGAGAAAATATTTACGCCAGGTACGCCATACTCTGTGTTTTACCAGCTTATCTTTGTCGATAGTCATTGCACCTAAATAATAGATTTAATCAATGCGCTAGTGTTTTTGGCATTATTTGCAATCGTTTAGGACTTTTTAGATATCAAAATGTTGTTTAGGTTAAAAAAAAGTAAATCTACCGTAATTTTCGAAAATCTTCCGTATTTTTAGAATGGAAACACCGTAATTTTGTCACAGAAAGTTGGAGACACTGCTACCAACTGGCCACACTAGGGATGTCGATTCTTTACGAAAAAGATCGATTTTTAAATCGATTCGAATGGTGACCTAATGAATCGATTCACAAAAAAATCGAGGTCTATACGATCGATTTCCGAAAAATCGATTTTTTTTTCAAATTTTCGTTTATAATGTAATATAAATCTATTTTATTAAAAACAAGATACATATTATAATTTAACGATCTCTTATCAGTAAAATCAGGTAATTCGATAATAAAAAATATTTTTATTACCATATCAAACTAACAGATTAAGTATAAAACAAGATATTTATTTTCTACATTTAGAAGTTTTACAAAGTTAAGAAAATGGTTTAACCGGCAGCTTTTTTATAATACAAGTACATTCAATTAATATTGTAAATAGTTTTATGGTTAAAAAATAATAATAATCGAATGTCGATTTTCAAGGGTGAAAAATCGATTCATCGAATCGATTCAATACTACATATCGATTTAAAAAATCGATCTTTTTGCCTCCAAAAATCAATTCTTCGATTAATCGATTTCAGATTGACATCCCTAGGCCACACCAATCTTATCGATTAATTATGACATTTCTCTATTTGTCAAATTCAGTCAAACGGATTTCAAAACTTGCGAAAATTCGTAAATAATTTAATTTATCGCCTAAAACGATTAAAAACAGCATAACCTTTTACATAAATCATTTAATGATGTGAAATTCTGAGAATTACGGTGTCCTTAACCAAAATCGTTCATGTGAATCAGATTAAAGTCGATATTTATATTTTTTTAAGATAGTGTTCGTGAAGTTGCGAATATGCCGAAGAAAAAGGGCAAGAAAAATGTAATCCAAGGTAATTAATATACTTTTTTATGTAACCTATCGTTTCCCTACAATTCTAGCGCCATTGCCTTTGTTAATAATTTTGTACACGGTATGTTTATGTTTTTTTTTGCAGATCTTTTTTTTAATTTAAGTTCGCTTTTTGTACAGATAAACTAGTGAGTTTTTGATTTTAGGCAGATAAACTATCCTTTGACTGTTTAGGAACCAGATTTTATATACACAGTCGTACTAAAATATCAATTTTACTCGATTTTGTGATTTCAAGGTTGGTCATAGTCATAGTTAATCAGAAATTTAAAAACACAACACCCTCCTTTTGGGCTTCGCCGCAGTCGGGTAAAAACGAACAGGCTCCAACCCGCGACCACTGCCGTACCCCAGCATTTTTTTGTTTTTATTAGCCTATAGTTTGCCGCTGCCTATTTTTTTAAAACTGGCACTAAGTTGTGAATTTGTGATCAACTTCATCAGCTCAGCCTTTTCCGAAATAGGTTGGGGTCGGCTTCCAGTGTAGCCTGAAGCGGCTGACTGTCAGCATTTTACACAGTGACTGCCATCTTACCTCCACAACCCAATTACTGGGCAATACTGATCGTCTAAGGTAAGACCGGTGTAGTCAGAATGTCAGGCTTGTATATGTAGCACGGAATCCAGTGGTTTGACACCACAGAAATTTATATAATAAGTCAATAAAAGTCATCAAAGCGAGTAAACTTGTCGCCGCTTTTTGAGCAAGTTATGTGTCTTAGGCAATTCGCACACTGCCCCGCATCACTGCGCGTAGCGTGGGGGTGCGTGATGTTCCATTGTTTGCAAGTACCTGTATTTGTATAGAAATCACGCATGGTGCAACACACTGAAAACGCATTCACGTGCGAGATTTTTGTTCCTTCGCCACGCACCCCGCAGCGTGGCGCGGGGCGGTGTGTGATTCGTCGCCTAACACAACACCAATATAAATGTATGGAACAGCTGATTTTTTTTTCGCGATTTCATGGTTGGTCCCATAGTAAAAGTTGTTCAGAATGATGAGTCCAATGACCCCTTAAAATATTTCCACTGTTTAACCTGCCACCCTGTATATGGGGAGTGCGCGTTTAAAAATGTGATGTATATGAATGGAATTAAGTTTCATTTAATTTGCATTGGATGTAAAGAGTGCTGCAAACCGGCCACAAGTGTCCTGGTAGAGACCTTTTCACGTAAGAAGTTCCTTCAAGGCTATGTTGGCTCCCCTGTCTGTCACTCCTGTTTAGGTCTTATCGTTTTATGGTTTTTGTAGATTTATGTGATAAAGTAATGCTTAGGACACTAAAAAGTGATGAACGAGAATTGATAGTGAAAGAGAACTTCCAACACAGATAAAAACATTGTAACAAATTGAAATTCAGTGCAGCCAACATAGCCAGGGACTTCTTATGTGAAAAGCTCTCTAGTAGGGTCCATTTCAATTGAATTTGTTAACTTTGTAAACAATGTCAGTATGGCCAACTGTCAAAATTTGATGAATTTGTATAGAAAGTTTGTTTATATAGTTTACAAGTTCTATTGAAATGGACCATAGTAGTAAATAGTAGTAGAAATGTAGTTGATAGTATTTCTATTGACTTATCATTAAGATTTCTGTGTTTGACACAGTCTCCAACGCATGGAGAAGCATCTATCTGCAAAATGGTTACCCATCCACAACCGTAGAAAGCATAGCTGAACTTCGTAGCAGCGTAGTTAGCTACCGCACTTCAATGTTGTGAGCAATGGAAATTTTAGGAAATAATAAGAAAAAAACATTAATCTTTCCAGATTTCACAATCAACGATTGCGCAAACGCACCGAAACCAATCCGGGTAATCAGAAAGCCAGCAGTGTTAAAAGCTATGATGGAACCATCATGGGAAGATGTAGCGGCAGACACAGAAATAACAGAAGAAATTTCAGAAGACGGCTCAAAAAAGCTAGTCTATAAAAAGAAGAAAAAAGGAGACGAAATTCCTATTGAAGACCGTCCCGGCATAGAATACCCAGAGATCATATTTTACCTCATATCGAAGTACATTAAACCGGAAGACATTGCCAGTTTCGCTAGAATCAACAAATCAGCATACGCTGTCACCAAAAACAAAGCGTTTTGGATGTTACAGTTCAAAAGATATTGCGAAAACAGTCCCAAACTCCCTGAGAGGTTCCGAATAGACAGCTTAAAGTCTTACGGTCTTCGGCAGACAGTTATCCGAGCTTTATATCACACTTATGATCTGTTTATCCGTCGGATAGTCCGCCAAGACGTTAAACCTCATCAGCTAGTCAATCGGATATGTGTTAATGTGTGGTTCTGTAAAGGGTTGACGTATTGGAATGTATACTTCAAGCTAAAAAAGCGGCAATTACAGCCGCCCACTCCTGATAAGGACTTGATTGAGGAGATGGGACGCGTTGATGCGAATCCTGAAGAAGGCTCACAGGTTCTGCTGGTATGTATTAGTTTTAAATTTAAAAAAAAAAAAACAATTTTCCAGAAAAAAATTGTAACGAAAAACATGTACTTTTGTAAGCTTCATATTCCTAAAGTTTAAGGTTACAAAAAGCGTAGTTATATCGTTGCGAAGATCCATTCGACGGCACCACAATAAAAATATGAAATTAAAAAAAATATAAAAACCCGACCGCAGTTTTGCCCTACGTCTGGTGATAACACCAGACGTAGGGCAAAACTGCGGTCCAAAAACCACCAAAAAGAAAAGGAAAACAAGACATTGCAGTCGGGACCCATTATATGACTCTCTATGGGTCACCAATTAGTTTTGCTCGGGGTCCATTTTAAGAAATGAAATGACCATCACGGTCGGAACAACATTTTAGAAAAAAATATTGATTAAACAAAATAATGTAATTATAATTACGGAAATAACAATTAGGTATCTTTTTACTTAACAATGAAAAAAAATTCACTTTTAGTTAAATAATTTTTTATTAAATTACATACTCTGTAGTGCAAGTTGCTGCGTTCTCGCGGTCCGCACATAATGGGTCGGCGGTCCGGATGCGGACCGCGTTCCGCCATTTGGCGATCCCTGCACTAGACCAACAAAAATTATTACATTGATCAAATTCAGCCGCTTAATAATAATAACCACTCAAATATATCATCAATAGATAATTCATCAGATTCAATGTTCATGCCTGCCACGATTCCTCACGACATACTTAAGATAATTAAAACTCTAAAAAATACTAATAGTACAGGATACGACGACATATGCACAAAGGTAGTGAAATTTGTTGCCAATGATATATCTCCCGTTTTTAGTTTCATTATTAACTTATGCATAGAATGTGGAACTTTCCCTAAAGCCCTAAAAGTATCTATGATAACGCCTTTACACAAAAAAGGCAACAAGCAGGACCCTAAAAACTACAGACCGATCGCACTATTGCCAATTTTCTCAAAGGTCTTAGAAAAAGTAATATATAATAGCTTATACGCCTTTTTGGAACATAAAAATATTTTAGCTGAAGAACAATACGGGTTTAGGAAGTGTAAAGATATTAATATGGCAATTTATGGACTGATTGAGAAAATTATTACAAATATGGATAAAAAGACACCAGTGTGCGCCTTGTTCATGGATATGACCAAGGCATTCGATTACGTAGACTTTAAAATACTATTAACTAAACTTGAAAGATATGGAATAAGGGGTAACATATTATGTTTAATTAAGTCATATTTAATCGATAGGAATCAAATAACAAGTATTAGAAAGATATGTCTACATACAAAAACTGAATTAACATTCTTATCCAAACGCAGAAAAACTAACTATGGCGTACCACAGGGGAGTGTACTTGGTCCTCTACTATTTCTTGTGTACATCAATGATATGCCTCAAGTAATTCAACATCATTTAACCCTGTTCGCTGATGACAGCACAGTTGTATTTTCAGGACAAAATTTGCAATCATTTGAAACGGAAATAAATCAAAGTTTGAGCAAGTTAATAGACTGGATGAATAGTAATAATCTCAAAATTAATTTAGATAAAACATATTTAGTATCATTTAAACAACGAATTAATAAATTTAAATTCAACATTAATTATGCCGACAGGGAAGTCATTGAAACTGATCACACAAAATTTTTGGGACTATGGCTAGACCAAAGCATGACATGGCGTATACACATAGATCACATCATAAAAAAGTTGGACCAGTACCAGTACGCACTACACAATCTAAGTAGGGTAGCTAATAGGGAATCAGTCCTTGCGGCCTACCATGCTTATGTCTCCTCAACACTACGCTATGGCATTATATTTTGGGGAAATTCTCCTGACAGAGAATTAGCGTTTAAAACACAAAAAAAATGCCTACGAGCTGTATGCCAAATTAAAGTAACAGATAGTTGTAAACCATATTTTATTGAATTAAAAATATTAACCTTACCATCACTGTACATCTTTGAAGTGGCAATGTTTGTAAAGAAACATTTTGAACTATTTGAAACCCTTAATAATAAACGGCATCCGAACGTACTGCGGATAAAACCACGCAAAACAGCACTGTACGCTAAGAGCTTCCTAGGAATGGCCCCAAAAGTTTTTAATAAGCTTCCTAAAAGCATGAGAGAGTTAAATGACACTAATAAATTCAAAAGGATACTTATGGACTACCTACATAAAAAAGCCTATTATTCTATCACTGACTATTTTAATGATAATATTATTTAATTAATTTATAAATTTATTTAATTTTATTTATAACATTGACATGATTCTTTTAATCTATTTTATTGAATAAGAATTATGTAATGATGCTTTGAATCCGATTTGCAATTATTGACTAGAAATGTATATTTTTTTAATGTTTAAATTTTTTTTATTATTTTAATGGACATTTGTATGCCAACCGAGGCGAAACATAGTGATACTTAACATCTTATTTCTCTATCACATATTATGTAATACCTATGTTTAGACAAATAAATAAATGAATTGAATTGAATTGAATTGAAAAAAGTCTCACATACAATAACCCTTACCTTTCCAGGTAACCTGTAAAAGCTTCCACGAGGTCCCCCCCCTCATGGGGATGACCCTATCAACAGTAAGCATGGTCCTATCCCAGGGATACAGACACCACCGTCTGCACCTAGGTTTCAACAGCTCCCGTTACGCAGTCAAAGGTATCGTGCCAGAGTGTGAAGTAGTTTTAGATGCGGTAGTGGGGGCACTGGTCTGTGATTGGTGGCACCCCCAGTACCCCCACAGTGGGCATTTCATTCCCAGACAAGACCCCCCACTAATGAGGACCAATTTCTTTGACGATGACATGTCCTGAGTTTGCTCTGTTTTATATTTTAGGAATTAAGAAGGAAAAAGATTGTGTGATAGATGCGAGTGTTTATTAAAAAAGTTATGGTGCGGTTTTTGACAATTTCTTGCTGCAATTGTATAGCCGTGAGTTGAACAACTCAGTAGAACAATTGCCGCAAAGAACAATGGCCATTTTGGCCTCGGAAAAAACATTAATTCTTATACAGATAGTAATGTAGTACATTGTTAATTTAATTAATGGATGGCATCAGTTTATTTTTAAATGCCGGGAAATAATAGATAAACCTTTTCAAAATTATACCATAATGCTTGAAACAAAACGCAGGATAAAATATTTATTTATGAACGCATCCACATTTATTTACGTCCCTAGAGACGTCCATACATTTTTAAAATCTAAATTGATTTTATTTCTGAATCTTAATTAAATCCCAGTCTGTATTCAACTGGATAAAATCATGATAATTATTTAACCCAAGGTTTAATGTACCTGCCTACTTAAATTAGGCCTCAATGTGAAAAACCTCTTAATTCAAAATGCTACAGATTAATAAATATACCGCATTAACTCAAAAAACATTATACGTAATTTCTCGATTCTCCATGCTTTAAAAAATATATTGAATGCCGAACGTAGTTATATGTAAATAGGCAAATAAAATGACAAATGTTTCATCGTTATAACTTTTATAAGATTTTCCGAGTTCAAGCATGTTAGGAAAGTGACCATTGTTCTTTGCAGTATAGCCCGGCGATATTGCAATGAAATTAAATGATGGTACATCACAATAACTGCTGTACGATATAGATCTCAACTCACGGCTATACAATTGCAGCAAGAAATTGTCAAAAAACTAGCCTTTTAGTAGTAGGTAGGTAGGTCTTCCTTAAAACTAAGACTTAACTTCCTTTTAACTTTTAACTTCCTTAAAAAAAAGATGTAATTGATGTTGTAAAAAACGAAATGTTCAGTGTGGATATAACTTTTAAGGGTTATTATTATGAGCGGCGCCGGCGCACTATTCTTTGCAATTGCACAAAGCTTATATTTTATTTATTTAAAAAAATATATTTATTAGTATTATTGAGATCCCAAGGTCTGATGTGTAATATATATTTAATATATAAATGTCTTCTAATGTATATTATATACATAGTATATAAGATGACATTCTATGTAAAATATTGATATTTAGCTGCAACCAGTTTAACTGGTATATAAAACAACAAAGTTGGGAAGAACCTAAGTCTGACATCGTCTGACGTATGCAGAAACACTGTAGAAGTTGTAATTTAATGTTTTGTCGATTAATCGAAATAAAATGTGCGTTTAAATACCGGTAAATATATCTTGCATTAACCGAATAATACTTAACGGTTTTGGTACACAAATAAACGGTTAATTTCTTACCAGGTCATAAGCATAGCATAGCATGATAGCAGCATGTTAAAAAAATTAACCCAATCTCGAGCCTTGATTTCAAAAGATAAAGGTATGTTTTCTCGGCCCAATCGAGGTTCACTTAGCACTCCATGTTACCTACTGCACAAAAATAATTATACAGGTTGTCCCACGGCTATGCCACATGGAGGGAAAGTACCTTAAACATTTGAGATACGATGTTTTGCTTCATTGAAACTTCACTTTATTTTTAAAATTTAGTATTACTGCATTCAAAGATTTTTAAAAAGTTGCTTGGTACAACTGGGAATCGAACCGACCCAATGTGAAAAAATGAGCATCCTGTATTTTTTATTAAAAATACATGACGTTAATTTTTTCTAATTTTTTCATATTACTTAATTTTAAAAATAAAGTGAAGTTTCCATGAAGCAAAACACCGGATTTCAAATATTTAAAGTACTTTCCCTCCATGTGGCATAGCCGTGGGACATCCTGTATATGTGACAGTTAGGACGAGGCCCCATTAGTGCGTTGCCCTGCGCTGCGTTGCGTCACTTCACAATATAGCGAGGCCCCATTTGTGCATTGCGCTGCGCTGCGTGGCGTCACTTCACAATATGGCGAGGCCCCATTAGTGCGTTGCCCTGCGCTGCGTGGCGTCACTTCACAATATGGCGAGGCCCCATTTGTGCGTTGCGCTGCGCTGCGTTGCGTCATTTCACACTACACTAGTTCGTTGGTTCGCCGACGCAAGGCGTACGAAAAGGCAACGGAGTAATTTAGTGTGACGCAGCGACAGCACAACGCACTAATGGGGCCTCGCCATACACTTCTCCGTTGCGTTGTTGTATGCATTGCGTCGACGAGCCAACGGAGTAGTGTAGTGTGAAATGACGCAACGCATTAATGGGGCCTCGCCCTTAACAGGAAAAGGTACCTTATGGCCGTTTCTAGTTTCGAAGATATTTTGTCCTTTACCATAGCCCTGTTAAATTCCGGGGCAATGAATTAAAGTGTAGAATTATTACAATAAGTGTGAGATGAAGACTTGAAACTCGACTGGATCTTGTAAGTGGAATATATAGATATTAGCGTCTGACATATCAGCCCGTTAACTTACTGTTGGGCATAATAAAATGGCGATTAACCCCTTATGGCGTTGATTATTCACTAATCGGGCTGGTGATTTAACGACACGGACGGAAGGGTTTATTCTTTAATAGATAAGTAACTCGGATCATAGAAACAAGGAGATATGTTACCATAGCAAATTAGTACGGAAACCGCTGTCGCCACTTTTAAAGCAAGCGTCAACTCACAACTACAAAAGCTCCGTTGTCAAATCTCCCACACATTAAAATGCCGCATAGTCACAGTCTAATACTGTTATTCGTCACTCGTATATCCATCCATCGCGTTCGGTCCATCGGCAATATGATCACATTGATTATATCAAAGCGTCAAGCTCAATAGCGCCTTGGCACATCTCCCTTGTTTATATGATATGAGGTAGGTAATAAAGTGTGCAACTTGTCAATATAATAAATGAACCATTTATAAATGTTTTATGTAAAAATATTGATGTCAAAATAACGGTATAAAGAAAGGTATTTAACGTATATGTTCTGGCTGAGAAATCGTTGATTTCTGGTGTGGCTTATTCAAAGACACTAAACACCGGACAATAATTTCGATCACATCGATTCAGATACTTGAACGATTATTTCGATCATATGATTCAGATACTTGAACGATTACTTCGATATCGATTCAGATACTTGAACGATTACTTCGATCATATCGATTCAGATACTTGAACGATAATTTCGATCATATTGATTCAGATACTTGATCATTTCGATCACATCGGTTCAGATACTTGAACGAACATTTCGAAAACATCGAGATCGAGTGACTTTTGAGGGAGGAAAAAAAAAAATTACATTTAGATACAAAATGGCGCCAAAGATATGTGATAATTACCTTTCTTTAGATCTGTGTATCAAATTAATTAATAGATCGATGTTTGTATTATAACCCACGCCAAAGAAGCGAATCTAAAATGGCGGCACTAATCATTCCCTCTCACTCGCACGTTATTGCCGTTTTTCCTCACCTGCACACCCGACGTGTGTGAGTAAAGACAGCAATAACGTGCGAGCAAGAGGGAATGATTAGTGCCGCCATTTTAGATTCTTCGCCGATTGCTTCTCTATTGGCGCAGGTTATAGGTACAAGAGTGCTGTATGTAGACTCAGTGTATTTATTTGGATTGATTCAAAATGTAACACTATTTATGCAGAGGGAACTTGGATTGTGTGGATATTTGGAATTACATAAGACACTCGTAATCTGGAACCGTTTGATCGAAATGTCGTTAAGAATGTCCCCCCCCCCGCCACTCCCTCTAACTTGCCAACCACGTTACCGAAAATAAAAAAAAACAATATCGTAGCATCCAATAAATCTTTCAATTAAAATTGGTTTGTTCAAGATACGTCATTTGGTTTTTGAAATATTTAGTATTTGAATTTGCCAACCGCAAAAATAACTTTGTTTTTCATAATAATATTATGAAATACAAACTTATATTTGCGGTCCTAAAATTGAAATACTTCTTGCTACGGAACCCCACACTATACGTGGTCTGATACGCTCTTGCCCGGTTTTTTTTCGTTTTCACTTTTGTAAACAGCGTTCCCGATTGCAAGTGTATTATGTAATTAGGATGTAGGGCCCTTACTCGCTATGACAAGTATCGCTTTACCATCTAACCCCTTGGTTAAACGCCTCTTAATTTAAGCACTGATTAAATATACAACTATCCTTGTCATTTGTATGACAATGAATAGAGATGAAAATTGACATAAAGCTGTATATTTAATCAGCGTTTATGAGTATCAGTAATCTAAGTTGAAATCAGTCAGAACTTATCTTTCAGTCACTCTTGTGACCACTATGCCGACGAGGCAATTTGAGGCATTGCTAAATTAATGTCCTATTCAAAACCAAGTGCGAGTCGTACTCGCGCACCGAGGGTTCCGTATCATTTTTGGACGTATAAAGTGAAAAAAATCCGGACCGCATAACTAAGTTTGTTATTTTTTTTTTATTAGTTAAAATAGGCTTGCGTTTGACTACCATCTCGCCTGATCCATTTTTGGACGTGTAAAGTGAAAAAAACCGGACCGCATAACTAAGTTTGTTTGTGAAGGAAATTTGATGATTTTGAAAAAATTGTACTAGTTAGGAACATCGTTTTATTTTTGGTGCCATATTTGGATCAATTCCTATCAATTCTAATTATTTCAGATTTTTAACCCGCAAACTTCGGAGATAATGGGGGGGAATGGTATTTTTTCGGAGATTTTTCATCATATGTCGAAAACTGTGAGACATAAAATAAAATGAAAATATATTTAGAAATGTGCAGATTGCAAGCCCTTTCATATGATATGTCACTTGACCTAGTATCCCCACTTTAAAATTTTGGATCCCCACTTCGGCCCCTTTTGTAATGAAAATAAAAATATTTTTGGACTTTTTTCATTTGCAATAAAGTTGAACAAGCATTCTTTATAACTGTTCCAAATTTCAAGTCGATAGCATTAGTAGTTGCTGAAATAAGCAGGTGTGACAGACAGACAGACAGACGAAGTCGCACCATAAGGGTTACTTTTTTTCCATTTTAGTACGGAACCCTAAATACAGTGGGCCTAGCACGAACGATTTTGACGTTGCGTATCGTAAACGTAAGCATATTTTGAATTGAAAATACACGTTTAATACACAATATTTATATTAATTATATACTTTATTTAATTCTCTGTATATAAATTATAATGCGCAAATTGTATAAATGTTCTATGACTTGTATTTTAGATTTGAAATTCGCTTACGTTTACGATACGATACGTCAAAATTAATTGTGCTAGGCCCACACCCACAGATATAAATTATTGACATCGTAAGTGAACCGGGCATGTATTTTCTTTGCTAAGTAAGCGTTTCGTACGAATATGAACATTATTTTTATAATTATAGGGTTCATATTCGTACAAAACGTTTACTAAGCAGTCTTTAAGTTCGTTCTACGAATTCCGCCCTTGAGGTATTCGTAATGTATGTAAATGTATTGGTATGTTGTACCTACATTGATTTATTGTAAAGCATTATGTGATATGATCATAAATATATATTTTTATTGTTGTTATTGTTTTCTTTTTTACTAGCAATTCCTCGCGGTTTCACCCCCGTTGCACGGCTCCTAAGGGTCGTAGCGTGATATTAAATAGGCTGTAATACCCATACTGTCCTTATGAATCTAGCTGTCAAATGAAAACCGGACAAGTGCGAGTACGACTCGCGCCCTGAGGGTTGCGAAATATGCAATAGCGCCATCTATGCCGCTATTACATCATAGTAGATATAACATATCTTGATCACAGATGGCGCTACTGCATAGTTCTAGTGGCGCCATCTATGGGCAGATGACTCCACTCATAGTCATACAGACGGACAACAAAGTGATCCTATAATGGTTCCGTTGTTTCTTTTGAGGTATGGAACTCTAAAAATGTAGGCATAATAGATGTGGGATAATAAAATACAAATAATTCACACGCATTAATTTTTTATTACTATTGTAATAACATTCGAGACACGTCACTATAATACATCTAATATTATTAAATTCAATAAATACATAATTATGTAATTATGAGAATAAATAAATATTACTTTAATCACAACATACTATATTATTAGTGACACGGGTCTCATCAGGAACAAAGAAACATTTGTTGAAATAACTCATAATAGATGGCGTTATATGTATCGATTTGTTATTGAAGTTTGTGTAAAATTAAGAACGTGAAAAAATACATCATGAAAAATATTTGTTCAAATTTGGAAAAATCCTTTAAGCACGGACAAATGTATAGCCCGAAGATAGCCCGCGCTAAATCGGTCACATTTCTTTGTATGAGATGAGGCTTCTGTACGTATAGTATTATATTATCTGTGTTAGTGATAACGTAATGTAGAATTTTAAAGATGTTTCATCCTGGAACTGGTATACGTACGCCACATAGAAAAATAGGAAGAAAATAGGGGATTTACATAAAAATCTAATTCGTGCCGACACGAGAGGAGGCTACAAACGTAATATGAGGCTACGATTGAAATAGAATAGCGGCGTAATGCTGTTTATTTCAAACGTTATTTCAATACATTTCCTTGTACCTACTTGTATTCGGAGATTTGAAGTAATACTAACTTAGGAACTTGTAATACTGTGATGATAAGAAAATCTTTTGTAAGTATTATTAGGATAACTATAGGTCTAGAATCAGATGGCAAAAGTAGGGATTATTTGTTGCTACCAGCGCTGAAGTAAATGGATGAAAAAGTTTTAACTTGTACTAGCAACTTTCTGAATTTTACACAACTCGTACTTCATTTGAAAAGTGACTAGTATGCATTGCCGTGCCAAAATAATTTTTAACGGCCGTACCACAAAAACATAAACATCTGTTCAACACACGTTCAACACGAATGCTACCAAAAATAGTAGGCAATTGTTTTAGCAGTAACTTGTCTAAAACAAGTGTGTATTATTTTTGGTAGCATTCGCATTTAACGTGTGTATATTTTTTATGGTAAGGCCGTTAATATTTTATGCCATAGATTTTGATTTACATATAATACATACATACATACATACATATAATAAATCGATTAATACAGACTCTAAAAAAACTTAAATATAATGAATAACACTGCCCGACCCGGGGGTCGAACTTAGGACCACACGCTGTGCAGTCGCGCTTGCGAGCTCTAGACCAACAGCTGTGTAGACAAGTTAGGTTAAAAATAAGCTTTATTAGGTACACTATAAAGACTATTTTCACAAACACGTAAAATCTTTCAGTTTTTCATTAATTTCATACAACTTGTCATAAATTATTTTAGAAAATCAATATAAATTAATTAAAAATTAACAAATACTGTTTTAAAACTTAACTTTATATGTATTAATACAGATAATTTCATACAATTTTTCTTATTTATATTTTTATATATCTGGTGGATAGCGCCAATCCGGAGACAGAAGCTAGCTTTTAATTTACAAATATCGTTTTCAATAACTGCCACTAGATGGCGTTAATAATACTTCGTAATTTGACTAATAGATGGCGCTGGCTGTTAGCAGATTTTTAAAATCTCAGATTGATATATTAAAAAAAAAAACTGTTACACATAAGCTTATTTCGATCAATTGTGTATTAGCACGTGCTAATATACAAGCATGCTTATAATTATTGAGTGTGATGTACGTAAACTAATCATCCATTTCCTAATCATCGTTATATTTCACCAACATAGTGATATTTAAAACACTATAATTATTATATTATTGTAATATATTATATAATTCATAACATTCTTGTAATCTTCTTCAAAAAGTGGCATTAAGATTAGTTTACAAGCTGACAACTAGATGGCGCTAATTTAAATCAGCTTCAATTCACACTGTCAACAAGACGTCACTATAAGCTAGTTCACAAGCTACAAACTAGATGGCGTTAATTTCAAAATTTACCAAAAACCTCTAGTGCTAAGTAGCTTGATTTATACACTTTCCAAATATCAAAATGAGTGTTCAACCCAATATTTCTTCGGCTTCGTCGTCGTAATATTTACTTTTGATAGTATCCCATACTTTCAAAGCTACTGACGCATCAGTATCTGTACAGCTGTATGTTTGTCCCGGATGTTTTCTAGTATAATGCCTTATAACGTTCTGTTTATGAGAAAACCGCTTCGGACAAACGTGACACAAGAAATGCTTTTCATTAGAATGCGTCCGCATATGATATTTCAATCTGCTTTCTCTCGGAAACTGTTTGTGACATATATCACAAACTGTATGCTTAACTTTGTCGTGTCCTAATAAATGTCTTTGCATGTTATGCTTGTGAGCAAATGTTTTAGTACAAATTTGGCACGTATAAGGCTTTTCGCCTGTATGTACTCGCATATGAGGCTTCAAAAGCCCCGAACTAGTAAAAGTCTTGCTACAAACAGGACAAGAATACGGCTTAATGCCATTATGAAGTTGCATATGTCTTATAAGCGTGCTTTTATACTTAAATGTCATAGAGCATTGGTCGCAAGCGAACGGGCGCTCAGTATCATGCTTTCGCAAATGAGATTTCAACAAATACTCCTTTTCGAAGACCTTATTACACACATGACACATTATCGGCTCGTCTGTCGGTATCTTACAACGGCTCCTGCCTTGATGTTTCTTCAGATTAGTCTTAAACGAAAAACTCCGATAGCAGACTGGGCATTTATGAGGTTTTTCAGTCAAATGTACCTTTTTATGCTGCATTAGATTTGAGGAAGACTTGAATTTCTTTGAGCAGACATCGCAGGGGTATACTCTTTCGCTTGGGAGGGTATGTCGGTTAAAAACGTGTTTTTCTAGACGTATTTTGTTTAGAAACTGTCCGTCGCATTGGTCGCATTTGATCGTGTCTCTTGTGTGTATTAGTAAGTGTCGTTGAACGTTGCCGGGGTTCGCGAAAGTTTTCTTGCATATTTGGCAGACGTAGCCACGGCCTGTTAGCGCACTGCGGTAGAATTCTGGAACGAAATAACTTTATTAGGGTACTAGCTGTGCCCGCGACTCCGTCCGCGTGGAAGTCGGAAAATAACATGAGGTCGTTATTTGTAGGTAATAGGTATGCTACTTCATCATCCGCGTAAAAATCGACAAACAATAGTAATATTATGCCACCACACCACACCAAACACCAAGCAGCACACAGAATCGATCAGTACCAATCTTACTCCTAATGTTTCACCAATCGTAACGACACACATATCTGATATCATCTATCACCAATCACCACCACGCAATTAACCTATCACTAACCTATTACCAATTAACTGCAATGATTACCTATCACCACTCGCATGATACGCGTCGGCGATACAGATACGGTGATTGGATTGAACAAATACATTATGTGGACCCGGCATAATACATGTTAGCAAAGTTACTCCTGACTGATAGATCTTTTGTAATAACTTTTGATAGAATGGACCGATTTTAATGAAATAATGACTAAATGTGACCTTAAGATACTGCCTATACATTTCATACTACTTCCTCATAATCAATTCAGTAGTATTGATTTGATGCGTGTTCAAACACACAGACAAACCGACAGACAAACAGACAGACATTAATTCTAAAAATGATAGAAATTTACTTTATTATTTATTCTTAGCCCCCCATATTATTTTTATGCAAATATATGCAATGTACAGACATGTGGAATTTACATTCTTATTATAAGTACAGATTTAATCATTATAATACTCGCTGTGCCCGGTTCACCCCCGTTGCTCGGCTCCTAACGGTCACACCGTGATGTTAAATAGCCTATACTATTCCTCATGAATCTGGCTATCATATCCAAAAATATTCTTTCGAATCCGACTGGCAGTTCCAGAAATTAGCGCGTTCAAACAAACTCTTCAGCTTTATTATATTATAGATTTGCTATGCAAGTACATCCACTGCAGAATATCGGCCTCCTAATTATGAGAGAAGCCAGGGTTTGATTTTGGATTTTTATATAGTTCTGTACCCAGATCATGAGTTTTTTTGACGTGTAACACAATATTAAAATAGAGAGTATTTTAATGCATATCTAATTGCAATTATTTGCAACAATGTTTCTATAAGATAGCATCAATGCAATGCCACGTTAGGCATGTCGTCATATTGTAGAGAAGTACAGATAGTCAGTACCCCGATCATGAGTTTTTTTGACGTGTAGTATCGTTAACGTAAGCATATTTTGAATTGAAAATACACGTTTGTTACACAATATTTATATAAATTAAATACTTAATTAATTTCTCTGTATTTTTTAAAATGTGCAAATTGTATACAATTTTATCAAAATATTCCAGGACTGCTGTATTTTAAATTCAAAATATGCTTACGTTAACGAAACTATACGTCAAAAAAACTCATGATAGGGGTACTGTACGTCATACGAAAAAAGCCGGACAAGTGCGAGTACTATACAACTCGCGCCCTGAGGGTCCCGAAATATGCAATAGCGCCATCTATGCCGCTATTACATCATAGTAGATATATCATATCTTGATCATAGATGGCGCTATTGCATACTTCTAGTGGTGCCTTCTATGAGCAGATGACTCCACTTATGGCCATGACAGACGGACAACAAAGTGATCCTATAA
Source organism: Thalpophila matura (assembly GCA_948465475.1). Lineage (NCBI taxonomy): Eukaryota > Metazoa > Arthropoda > Insecta > Lepidoptera > Noctuidae > Thalpophila > Thalpophila matura. The sequence continues at coordinate 8,212,678 of OX419205.1, read as the reverse complement.
AGGTGCGGTTAAACGGGCTAGTTTTTTGACAATTTCTTGCTGCAATTGTATAGCCGTGAGTTGAGATATATATCGTGCAGCAGTTATTGTGATGTACCATCCTTTCATTTTATTGCAATATCGCCGGACTATACTGCAAGATTACGGGAATTGTTCTACTAAGTTGCACGATATACCTAGATCTCAACCCACGGCTATACAATTGCAGCAAGAAATTGTCAAAAAACTAGCCCGTTTAACAGCACCTTAATAAGGGTTATGTTTTTCCTTTTGAGGTACGGTACGGAACGCTAAAAACAGGATTATGTACTCACCATTATCTTCATGCGTCTCGGAAGATTGTAAGGCTTGTAGCGCTGTTGTGTCGTCTGACGGTGGGTCCTCGGAAGCAGGTTCGTGTTGTAACTGAAAATATTGAAGAATTTAAAAATACTGTTTCGTGAATCGTGAGTAGACCAACAAGTTCACCGGACAAGTTAACAGTCCCATAAATTGAAAACGGCCGCTTAACATTAAGAATACCATATTGTCTTCACTATCACTACATAGTATAAAAAAACCGGCCAAGTGCGAGTCGTACTCGCGCACCGAGGGTTCCGTATCAGTTTTGGATGTGTAAAGTGAAAAAAACCGGACCGCATAGCTAAGTTTGTTTGTCAAGGAATTTAGATAATTTTGAAAAAACTGTAATAGTTAGGAACATCGTTTTATTTTTGGTGCAATATTTGGGTCAATTGCTATCAACTCTAATTATTTCAGATTTTTTGCTCCGCAAACTTCGGAGATAAGGGGCGGGGGGGGAATGGTATTTTTTCAGACATATTTCATCATATGTCGAAAACTGTGAAAAATAAAATAAAATGAAAACATATTTTGAAATGTGCAAATCAAGCCCTTTCATATATGATTATGTCACTTGACCAAGTAACCCCACTTTAAAATTTCGGACCCCCACTCCGGCCCCTTTTGCAATGAAAATAAAAATATTTTTGACGTTTTTCATTTGCAATAAAGTTGGACAAGCATTTTTTATAACTGTTCCAAATTTCAAGTCGATAGCTTTAGTAGTTGCTGAAATAAGCAGGTGTGACAGACAGACAGACAGACGAAGTCGCACCATAAGGGTTCCTTCTTTACCATTTTGGTACGGAACCCTAAAAACATACAGCTGAACATAGAACCTCTTCCTTTTTGGAAGTCGGTTAAAAACAAAGTGGCTTCCAGTCTGTCTGTCCCTATGTATGCTTAGATCTTTAAAACTACGCAACGGATTTTGATGCGGTTTTTTTAATAGATAGAGTGATTCAACAAGAAGTTTTATAGCACACGTGCGAAGCCGGGGCGGGTCGCTAGTAAGATATACAGGGTAAAATTAAAACCAGTGCGGATATTTTAGGAGGTGAAAGAGCTCATGAATATGATCAACTTTTATTATGGGACCGACACTGTAACATGAAAAAAAAAATCAGCTGTTCCCTATAAAAATGCACTACAACACGATCAAAATGTATGGAACAGCAGGTTTTTTTTTTTCATATTTCAGTGTCGGTCCCATAATAAAAGTTGATCATATTCATGAGTACTTTCACCTACTAAAATATCCGCACTGGTTTTAATTTTATCCTGTAGATAACAGTAAGATGTGCCCCACGTTTTTCATTTCACTAGAAATTATTTATGATTAGTTTATATGAATATGAATCTTATTTTTATTAAAATAGGCGCGATGTTCTTTTCACTTACATCCTCCGAATCCTGGACTTCCTCTTTAATCACTTGAATGTAGTTTTCTGGGAGGATTATGACCTCCTCCGTCACTGGGACGTGCCAAGAACCCCTTCTGGTCTGTTCTGGAGAGCGAGGGGGGTCTGCTAGGTCAGATTTTATTCTGAAACAAGGTTTGGGTTCATTGAAAGAGCCTCCATCCGGGCTAACATGCGCGTCGTGACAACATTTTGTCGACGCTTTTATCGTCCATTTGTCTCATATTCGCACGAGTAAGAGCGAGACAAAACAGTCGACAAAATTTGTCGCGGCACGCACGTTAGCCCTGCATGACAGACTTTGAACTTGAAGAATATGTGCACAAAATTTCGCAAATTGTTCGAGCGCTGCAAAGCGCTGCAGACTCGATCGCACAAAAAGTCTGTCGTCTGCGTTGCCCCTTAGTATGTCTTTTCGAAATCGTCTCTTCAAGCCCTTCATTTCGATACCCATCTTGACTTTTTATTTTAGTTCGTAACTTTGTCCTGTAGCGGGCGCCATATTCAATTTAATGTGATATCACACAGCCTATAACCAGCGGACGACCAAGACGCTTCCAACGATACCTCATTTGTCAAATTATGATAAGTAGTTTAGAACTTATGAGGGAACAGATAAACATACATACATACCGGTCAAAATCATAACTAAGAAAAATGAGTGACCAACCTCTTTTTCTACAGTCCCCTAGAGTAAAAGACAGATCCCTGTCACAGATAATTTAATACTATACGTACAGATGCCTCATCTCATACAAAGAAATGTGACCGATTTAGCGCGGGCTATCTTCGGGCTATACATTTTTCCGTGCTTAAAGCATTTTTCAAAATTTGAACAAATATTTTTCATGATGTATTTTTTCATGTTCTCAATTTTACACAAACTTCAATAACAAATCAATACATATAACGCCATCTATTATGAGTTATTTCAACAAATGTTACTTTGTTCCTGATGAGACCCCGTGCCCCTGTCATGTTTTTATGCAGGGGAATGTAGCCAGGGTACTGTGAATTTTAACTAAATCACGCATTGTTCTTAAAACTATTGCAATTTACTAAATTTCAATACTACCTACCTATAGATTTCTACACCAATAATAATATTGGCACATATGTATAATATCCATATCAACATACAAACTATAATTAAAAACACTTACCAGAGTACTGTCTGTTGAAAAAAAGCAGGAATTTATGTGCAATTATTATATTATATATCATATGAGCTGATAAATGTCAGGTGTCAGGTTAGTTAGACAGAGGCAATACGAAAAGGGGTTATTGTACTCATCATTATGAACAACTTTTACTATAGGACCAACCCTGAAAGTAAAAAAAAATCAGCTGTTCCATACATTTATGTTCAACAAAATGTATGGAACAGCTGCTTTTTGTTCGCGATTTCAGGGTTGGTTCTATAGTAAAAAATGATCATAATGATGAGTACAATGACCCCTTTTCATATTACCACTGTTTAACCTGCCACCCTGTATAACTAAGTAGATATGTATTTAGAAATCACACACAGAAAATACTAAAATACATTTAATTGAACGCTTAAAAATAAAAATAAAATAGGTATTGATAATATACGTAAAAAAAAATCATTTCTTATTTATCGCTTCGGCCAAAACTTTGATCCCTTCCGCCATGGCTTTCATCCCTTCCCCCATGGCTTTCATTCCTTCCCCCATGGTGATCATAGCGGGTCCTATGGCTTTTGCGCACTCCGAGATACTTATGCCAACTTCAGCATTTTTTTCCAAAACAGTTATAATTCGGTTCTCCATAGACAACCGCCGCTCTTCAATTGTAAGAAATTTATCCGCTAGCGTGGTCATTTGAAACCTCTTTTCTGATGGCTGACGCTCTTGTCTATGGTCTGAAAAATAATTAAGAAAGTTTGTTTGTTTGTTTGTTACACGCCTAAACAACTGGACCGATCATCATGAAATTTTGCATATACGTAGTCAGGGGTACGAAAAGGACATAGGGTATCTTTTATTCAGAAAAATCTTTTTTAACAAAAAATAACCGACTTCAAAAATCCACTACAAAGAAAATAATAATTTTGGTTTCGGAAGTCGGTGGCTTTGGTTTTTGTTTGCTTTTTTTTGCCACCGACTTCCGAAACCAAAATTATTATTTTCTTTGTAGTGGATTTTTGAAGTCGGTTATTTTTTGTTAAAAAAGTTTTTTATTTTTCCCTTTTTAGTTCTTTATCCCGTGTTAGATTACTTTCACGAATTCGTTCAACAGTAAATCTTCTACGGAGTGTGTACATTTATGCCTATAACTTTGTACATAGGAATGATTACATAATGTATTATATACTAAAACCTTCCTGAAAGTATGTAGATTACGTTAGTGAAAACCCCATCCAAATCGAATCAGTAGTTTTTGAGAAAATCGCGCACATACAAACATACATACATACGGGATGAATACCGAACCTCCTTTTTTAAAGTCGGTTAATAAAAAAAGTACTGTTCCCGAGGGAAAGAACAATAACTTTCGACGGTCACAATTTTATTACTTTAGAAGGGCTTGTGGCTAAATGATAGCCGCGTTGATTGGTTCATTTGCGAGGTTAAGCTGTGCTTGCCGCGGTCAGTCCTTGGATGGGTGACCGTTCTTTACACATCGAGACCCCTCCGTGCCTCGGAGAGCACGTTAAGCAGTCGGTCCCGGTTGTCATAGGAATATCTTTGACAGTCGTTACGGGTAGTCAGGAGCCCGAGAGCCTGACAACTGTACCCCGATCATGAGTTTTTTGACGTGTAGTATCGTTAACGTAAGCATATTTTGAATTGAAAATACACGTTTGTTACACAATATTTATATAAATTAAATACTTAATTAATTTCTCTGTATTTTTTAAAATGTGCAAATTGTATAAAATTTTTTCAAAATGTTCCAGGACTGCTGTATTTTAAATTCAAAATATGCTTACGTTAACGAAACTATACGTCAAAATAACTCATGATAGGGGTACTGGTCTAACTTGTATGTCAATCGGAGGAAGTCGTGGGCAAAATGCTATTAAACCTAATAATTACTACATTGTGAATTACGACCTCATCGTAAGGCCAATATTATGCCTTTGACTGTCACTAATGAGACAATTGTTTTTCTATTGTTCCACACCTGGGGGTCTACTCTGTAAGTCCGTCAACGAAGATACGGGCCCGTCCGAATGTACAATAGACATAAGATTCCGTCAAAACAAGTGTCAAATTCAATTTTTCGGACGGATAAAAACACATCGGGAGTAGGGACAACTGTCAAATCGTGCTATCATTCATTCTTAGTTCGGGCCCCGAACTAATCTTAAGTCCGTAGGTGATACGGAGTAAGAAACGCCCGTAACTAAGGCCGAAACTACGGATTTCGTGCTTAGAGAGTAGACCCCCTGAATCAGGTGTTTCGAAGGATGAAATATTATGAGAAAATAATGGTAATTACTGGTAGTAGTAGTAGCAGCATACGTAGGGGCGACAGTGGCGCGTGTGGGTTGTGTATCCAGCGGCAGGAACGGTTCTGGATACTGGGAAACCTGTTAAAAGTTACATAAAACATGTTTATATTACCATCGATTTTAAAATGCGAACACAAGAACAAAGAAAGGTATATTATTTCATTTATTCGTTAAAAATCGAATGACCCGAGCGGGATTTGAACCAACGACCTCTGTCGTACCGTGGCTAGTGCTATGAACCAACTGAGCTACCGGGTCTCGCTCGCTTCATTCAAAATCTGAAATTCCTTTGTATACGCCTCTTATGAGCGTTTGGCGACATCTATCGGTTCAAATCCCGCTCGGGTCATTCGATTTTTGAAAATCTCTTATACAGGGTGGCAGGTTAGACAGTGGAAATACGAAAAGGGGTCATTGTACTCATCATTATTAACAAAATTTACTATGGGACCAACCCTGAAATCGCGTATGTATGGAACAGATGATTTTTTTTCGAGATTTCAGGGTTGGTCCCATAGTAAAAGTGGTTCATAATGATGAGTACAACGACCCCTTTTCCTATTTCGACTGACTAAAATTACACTCAGTATAATTATGTAGTAATCGCGAAAATTAAAAGTGACATACTGGTACTTCAATATTATCCTGGGACGGATTTAGGTGTGAGACTTCGGGCGCTGGCTGGGGTCCCTTAGTCATATCCTGAAAATAGAACATAATAAAATAATTAAGTTTTCGTTTGATTATAAAGTACTAGATGTTCTCCGCAGTTTCACCCCCGTTGCTCGGCTCCTAAGGGTCGTAGCGTGATGTTAAATAGCATAGCATAGCATGCATAATCGGCCTATAATGTTCCCACTGCTGGGACACAGGCCTCCTCTGTGAGAGGGAGTGGGCCGTAGTCCACCACGCGGGCCCAGTGCGGGTTGGTGGACGTCATATTTCTTCGAATTTTTGGTTCTAAGACATGCCGGTTTCCTCACGATGTTTTCCTTCACCGTTAAAGCAAGTGATAATTAATTTCTAATACGCACATGACTTCGAAAAGTCAGCGGTGCGTGCCTCGGGATCGAACTCGAACCATTCGCCGTGGGAGGCACATGGTTAATCCACTAGGCTATCACTGCACTTGATGTTAAATAGCCTATACTATTCCTCATGAATCTGGCTATCATATACAAAAAGAATTTATTTATTTATTAAAACACACACACACTATCTTTACAGGCTGACCCAATACAATAGTGGTTTACACACACACACATAACATAAATTGAAAACAAAATTGAATTCTTCGAATCTGACTGGTAGTTCCAGTTTGAAGAAGTTGATTTTTTAAAGTTTATTGTTAGATTCATAAACCACTTACAAAAGTGCCTAGTTTTTTTTATTTTATAAGCAGTATAATTTCGTTTAACCGCCGCTTTGAAGATATTTTTTTTTTTTTTTTTTTTTTTTTTATTTGGTTCACAAAACTGGCTAGAATCTTACAAAGATACATACATAACAATTATTGTTTACAACATGTCGTGATTATAACCTTCTAGATGCGAACACAGCTTGCTAAAAGATTTAAAACTTAACTATTCTATATCCTCACAAAACTAAAAGATAAATATAAAAAATATTTTGACATGTTTTACTGTCTTGTTAGCACTTTCCATTACCAATGCAATCCCGGGACTATCCCGGGATTAACTATAGATAATCCCGTAATCCCGGGATTAGAAAAATCGACCGGGATCGAATCCTCTACTTATGTGCAATGATAATCTAGTCTACTAGTTAGTAGAATAATATTTAGGTAGGTATACGTACAAAACCGTAGATTGCCGTAGCACATGGCTCGGAGTATGGTGTTTGGGTCGGCTCTTGATGAATCTGCAATGATTTATTTATATTCACAAAATTAATGTTTCAGTGAACCCATCATTTGTATCTCATAAAGAAAAAGTTATAAAACGTACAATTGTACTATGCGACCGAAATAAGAATAGGACTGATTTTGCGCCATATTGTGACGTTTTGTATTAAAAAAATCAGCTGTTTTGTATGAAAAAATTATTACAATTGATTTTGGTAAATCAAAGACTCAGTTAAATAAAGTGAAAATAAAGTTATTGATTTGCAAATTCATTTTCTTTGTGAGACATACTTTTCAAGTGATAGTTGACAGTTCAAGGTCATTGACGTTCCTATTCTTATCGCGATCGCATAGTATGAAACGTACAATTGTAAATGTATGATGTGCTTAAACAAAAAACTTACCGAATGCATAACCTCCTCGTTCATTGGAAGTCGGTTAAATATTGATGGACTGTCCGAGTTAATTGTTGTGTGCGTGAGTGCAGATTGCTGCAAAAATAAATGCATCCTTAAGTATTAGTCATTTTCAAAGCAGACATCCAATAAATGTATGGCTATGGGGCTTGATACTAAAGAGCGTAATTTTTTTCATCTTTTGAAGCTTTAAAATAATTTTGCCACACCCCATTTTTAGGGTTCCGTACCAAAAAGGTAAAAAAGGAACCCTTATAGTGCGACTTCGTCTGTCTGTCTGTCTGTCTGTCTGTCACACCTGCTTATTTCAGGAACTACTTATGATATCGACTTGAAATTTGGAACAGTTATAAAGAATGCTTGTTCAACTTTATTGCAAATGAAAAAAGTCAAAATATATTTTTATTTTCATTGCAAAAGGGGCCGGAGTGGGGGTCCGAAATTTTAAAGTGGGGTTACTAGGTCAAGTGACATATCAAATGAAAGGGCAATGATCTGCACGTTTAAAAATATATTCTGTTTCACAGTTTTCGACATATGATGAAAAATGTCCAAAAAAATACCATTCCCCCCCCTTATCTCCGAAGTTTGCGGGGCGAAAAATCTGAAATAATTACAGTTGATAGGAATTGACCCAAATATGGCACCAATAATAAAACGATGTTCCTAACTAGTACAGTTTTTTCAAAATCATCAAAATTCTTTCACTAAACACACTTAGTTTTACGGTCCGGTTTTTTTCACTTTATACGACCAAAACTGATACGGAACCCTCGGTGCGTGAGTACGACTCGCACTTGGCCGGTGTTTTTAAATGAAGAAATGAAAAATAAAATATATTATGCATAAATCATTATTATAAGGGTTGGCAACCCTGTGCCAAATGGCGTGACAGTGACAGTACATTTAAAAAGGTACTTAATTTTAACTTGTTTAAGGTCCAAATTCACTATTACCATTTCTAAGAGGGTCACATAATGCAGGTCACAAACTGTACAGTAGAGGCGGGTTACTTTGACCCTAGGGCATTACTATGGCCCAAATCGAAAGAATCTAATAGATGGCGAATGCAAATAAATGATAGGAATATGAGTTGCTTTCCAATGGTTATAAGGTTATATAATAAACTACCAAAATCATATAGGGAACTGCCAATAAGTAGATTTAAAACGGCATTATTCAGATGGCTTTTAGAAAAATCATTTTATTCTGTGAACGAGTATCTAAACCTTAAAGATTAACGTTGACATTTCCCTAAGATTAATTTATTGGAAAATTATTGACATTCATATTATTATAACATATGTACCAATTATTCTAAATTCAATTATTGTATTAATGTGTTCTCAATTTTGCATGCTAGTTTTAGCGAATTGTGTGAGCAACTATAAAAAAAAACACGACCATCTATATTGTACTACTACAATTCTAGCAAATAAATAAATTTCATTTCATTTCAATTTCATTTATGAATATGAACTGCGACGATCGGTTGTGTGGTCGCGACACGGCGGGCAGTTCAAAAATTGGGCCAAAGTTATGCCCTGGGCTAGGGTCAAAGTAACCCGCCTCTACGGTACTAGAAAAACTTCAATAAAACTTATTGGGTAGGTTGGCAGATGACGGTCACGACCAGCATAAATTGCGCCGCCTAACACCTGCAATATGCGCTCCTCCGTTTCTTACTTAATTTTAACTAATTTAAGGTCCAAATTCACTATTACCATTTCTAAGAGGGGTCACATAATGCAGGGCACTAACTGTACTAGAAAAACTTCAATAAAACTTACTGGGAAGGTTAGCAGGTGACGGTCACGACCAGCATAAATTGCGCCGCCTAACACCTGCAATATGCGCTCCTCCGTTTCTTACTTAATTTTAACTAATTTAAGGTCCAAATTCACTATTACCATTTCTAAGAGGGGTCACATAATGCAGGGCACTAACTGTACTAGAAAAACTTCAATAAAACTTACTGGGAAGGTTAGCAGGTGACGGTCACGACCAGCATAAATTGCGCCGCCTAACACCTGCAATATGCGCTCCTCCGTTTCTTACTTAATTTTAACTAATTTAAGGTCCAAATTCACTATTACCATTTCTAAGAGGGGTCACATAATGCAGGGCACTAACTGTACTAGAAAAACTTCAATAAAACTTACTGGGAAGGTTAGCAGGTGACGGTCACGACCAGCATAAATTGCGCCGCCTAACACCTGCAATATGCGCTCCTCCATTTCCTTCAGCTCTGGCACTGCTTCAACACCACCAAGAGTTAGTCGCCTGGCGGCTGCGGCGCGGGCAGCGGCTTTTTTTTCTATAGATTTTTTTTTATCTGTCCAATACTATAATGGAATAAAAGTAGAACATTAGATGGGCATAGTCAAAGATTTAAATCGTATGCACCCTACCGTGTCAAAATATGGTCACATTTCTAATGTCAATTTCAATGACATCTGAAGTATCAAATATAGTATTGTCTAGCTCACTAATACTGAATATTGCACTAGCGTTCTGTCTAATTTTGTGAGCTCACACGTCTCAATAAGGACATATTTTAGAGCGATGTAAGTACGGTGAGGGCACATCTACGATTTAATCTTTCTCATAGTATCTCTATCTTTGCGCATTGTAACCGTTCTAAAGGCTGCTTGTTAGACGTCACTCCGTCTTTCAGTCACGTATAAAAAATACGTAGATTCCTGTTTTAAGTACATTACAATCCTAATAAAAAAATACTTTTTTATTTCGAAGGGGCCCCTCGCAGTTGGCTTCTAACAGCCATTACAGCTTAACCGAACATCTGGTGAGGACTTACAAATGCCTCCAGCCAGGCTTAAAACTAGAAAAAACTTACAAACCAAGCGACCCCACGCTAAGGGCACCCCCTACTGTGTACGAGCCTCGGCTTAGGGCGTCGCTGGGGAGAGGGTAACTAGAGGGAGGGACTACTAGCTGGATCGGTTCAATAACAAAAAAAACATTCACCTTCATCCACTGTTTATAGCTTTTCTTGGCCCCTCCCAAACTGTTAAGTTTGGGGGTCATCAGCTGCCATGCTTTCCGTACTCTTTCCTTGGCACGTGATGTGTTTTTGTAGTTTCTTGCCACACCGGGTTCACGCTCCAGAAACTCCACCATGGCGTTAAACTGAGCTTCTGAGGGGCGGCAAAAGCTAAAAATTTAAAATGTAGGTAAGTTACGAGTGTCAAATAAAAAAATTACATACCTATTCCAAACAATATGGTTTATTAAGGGGCTTATTTTCCGCGACTAAGCACGTATCGTGGAATGGGGTGACCTTGATCAATGTCAAAATAAAAAAGTATTTTTCGTCTGAAATATGTGAGCAAAAAAAATAAAATAAAAATGCAAATATCGGTAATTTTTGAATAAAATTTTTATTCTTCTTATTATTTTATGAGAAAAAAAAAGTTAGTGATCAATATTAAACTATGATTGGGGTTACTTTGACACCTCCCTTTTTTACGGAAATCGGAAGTAACCCCAATAAGGAAAAATTACAAAAAAATAATTTGAAACTCGTCCGTAGGTTTAGGATTTGTTTTTTTTATGTTTTAATGGAAAATGTAATTTAATTAGGTAGGTATACTGTTCACATGCTCCATGTAACGTCAATCAGTTTTCAACCACTCCTGTTACCGCCTGATTTTAAATCTCTCCAGTGTAGTTCCATTCTTGGGAGCCTAAACGCTTTTTACATATTCTTGACATGATACTAAAACAATAAAAAAAAACATGTTGGTTAATAAGAAAACTAAAAATTGATGATTGATCAATGATCAAAGTAACCCCGCATGGGTGATCAATGACACCCCGTGCAGAATATGCCGCCAAAAAACCAATGCTCGTGCAGGTCATGATTAACAATAAACATCGATGTTATACCCAGGTCAATAAATTTCTGATCTAATGAATTACATACAATTTATGTCTTTCTGATACTAAAAGTTGTAGTTTAGAAGTTATATGTATAGGCTATTAAAATTACATAAAACTACTACTTACATATTTTTCATAACTTTTCGGCAACCAGCAAGTAATCACTGCGACTAATCACATGTTGACAGTGACGTTCAATAACGCTAACCGTAAAAAAAATATCGAAAGGAATGCGGTCAGATTTCGCACAAATTGACTTTTATTACGAAACGAAGTTTTTATCAAAGTAACCCCAGGAGTCAAAGTAACCCCAGGAGTCAAAGTAACCCCATTCCACGGCCATATTGTGAAAAATTAAAAAATGAGAGTCTACGAACTATGTCAAGTGGGGTATCATTGAATAGGTTTAGCTAATGCACTTTAATGCATTTTATTACTGTATAAGGTATAACTATTTTTTAGCTGTTATTATGTGTGTGTATATGCTCCCTTCTAGATGCTAAACGACTGAACCGATTTTAGCAAATGAGATGTCCTTAGATTTGTCTTAACGACGCAAGTAACACTGGTTATATCAATTTTAATAAAAAACACCAACATGGCTGATTTTAGGTGCCATTAAGTGTAGTCGCAAAATCATTTTTTTCGTTCATATGTGGTGTCAAAATAAAGGAAGGGCATAAACTGGTTGGTGGAACTTAAATAATTGCCACCAACTGCATCAGATTGCTTGAAAAGTTATCTTGTTTTGAATTTTTAAGTTGCTTTTTGCAGTCGGGTTTTAATTTTTTTTTTAACACTAACTTACCGTGTCTCTGAGATAAAAACTTAGATTTACCCAGTGAATGGTGGTAAAAGTTTACAAATTCAAATAATTTAGATTATGCGTTTGTAAGGGGGTGATTGAATATCTAAATGTGTACCTATCTAGAGTTACGTTGGTACTCGAGTGTGTAAATATTGTTTAATTCTGTAATCAAAATGTATAATTTGCATGAAAAAGGAAAAGATTGTTGATAACATTATGCTGACTTTTTTTTTTTTTTTTTTTTTTTTATTCGATGATAGGCTTGCGCTTGACCGCCATCTCGCCTGATGTTAAGCGATGATGCGGTCTACGATGGAGCACGCTTGCCTAGAAGAAACCGATTCTCTCGTGACTTGAAGATACCCAGATTGTAACTGTTGGGAAACACCCACTCGGGCAGCGCATTCCACTGCTTGGCGGTTTTCACAATGAAAGTGGAATCAAAGCGCTTTGTTCGGGTTCTTGGTATATCTACCATGAACCGATGGCGCCTTGTGGTGCTTCTGGCCGTCCGATAGAAGAAAGAAATTGACTAATTCGAGCAACGACGACAGGTGGAATATACCCATTAGATAACTACTAAATCGTTTTGCAATAGTACCTAGATGATTCATATAACTAAAGATAAAATTCTTATCAAACTTCCCGAAAGTAATTTATAATTTGTACAGCAACACATTAACAAGGCAAAGATTGTTGTTGATAATTATGATCATCGAACACCTAGACCTAAAGAGGGCTGCTCAAAAAAATTGTTTTATTTAATTTGCTCTCTAGTACCTAGATTTAAAGAGAGCTAATTAAAAAAAACTTTTTTAACAAAAAATAACCGACTTCAAAAATCCACTACAAAAAAAAAAAAAATTTTGGTTACGGAAGTCGGTGGCTTTGGTTTTTGTTTGCTTTTTTTTGCCACCGACTTCCGAAACCAAAATTATTTTTTTTTTGTAGTGGATTTTTGAAGTCGGTTATTTTTTGTTAAAAAAGTTTTTTATTTTTACTTTTTTAGTTCTTTATCCCGTGTTAGATTACTTACTTACTCACGAATTCGTTCAACAGTAAATCTTCTACGGAGTGTGTAGATTTCTGCATATAACTTGGTACATAGGAATGATTACATAATGTATTATATACTAAAACCTTCCTGAAAGTATGTAGATTACGTTAGTGAAAACCCCATCCAAATCGAATCAGTAGTTTTTGAGAAAGTCGCGCACATACAAACATACATACATACTTACATACATACATACGGGACGAATACAGAACTTCCTTTTTTGAAGTCGGTTAAAAAAAAAAATGAGTTAGGCCCCTTTAGCCCTAGGTGTGCAATAGGTATATTAAGCCCGTCACAGACGTAGCTATAATATATATTAATATGAATCATAGCAAGGCATATGACGACCTATTTTCTATATAAATTTCGAGTGACCACACACGCAGCTATAATATACATATATTTCTATGACGTCACCATTTCTATACGTTTCTATGTTTATATCTCGATATATTATTATATATTATAGCTACGTTTGTGACGGGCTTTATCAGAGGCGAGTGACGTCCGTGCTATTGATATCGGCGATTAGTTTCCATATAACAGCTTATCCGATTCATAAATTTCAATAAAGATAATGAATGGAAAATTAAATGATTAATGCCGATCATGGGTCTTTCCCAAAAACCGATTACATAATTCCGGATTATGGGTCCGTAATTCTACAGTTGCAATACGCCTCGTATACAGGGTATCCCGTGATTAATGGATAAAACGTAACGGGTAGGTAGCTCACCTGATTTCCAACAACTAATTATTTGAATAATAAAAAAAAACCGTTATGGTAACCAAGATTTTTTATTTAATTATTAACGTTTAAATAACGTTAATAATAAAATAAAAAATCTTATATTATATAATCGTTACGAAAAGGAATTTGAAGAAAAGGGATGAATTCTGGTACAGATAAAAATGGAAAAATTCGAAAACAAAAATATTGGTTACCGTAACGGTTTTTTTTAAACTATTCAAATAGGTTGTTGGAAATCAGGTGAGCTACCTACCCATTAACTACGGGACACCACACGCAACGACTCTTAGGAGCCGGTGAAACCAGCTTCTACCTCTGGACCGTATCCAACGAAGAGCGATTCGAATTGTCGACCGCCAAGATGTTTCAAACCGGCTAGACACCTTGGCACTGCGTAGAGATGTGGCTTCGGTCTGCATCTTTTATCGCTTTTACTATAGGGAGTGCTCTGAGGAATTGTTCGGATTGATTCCTGCCGCCTCTTTCCACCATCGTTCTACGCGACAGCAGTTCCATCCACATCATTTAGATGGTTGGCAGTCCACAACTGTGCGTTTCTCCCGAAACTTCCTGCCTCGCTCTGCAAAACTATATTTCCGGACCAATACGACCTTCAAACCTTCAAGAAAAGAGCGTACTCTTTTTTAAGAGGCCGGCAACGCACTTGTGACTCATCTGGTGTTGCGAGTGTCTATGGGCGGCCGTAATCACTTACCATCACGTGATCCGTCTGCTCGTTTGCCTCCTATAATATAAAAAAAAACCGCGGGGAACAGCTAGTATTATAATAGCTATCGAGAAACACAGACTCCGGCAGGGAGTTCCACCCCTTAGCCCCATAGCCCATTAGGCCCTTAGCCCCACAGGCCCCCTTAGACCCTATACCCCCAGACCGCCTAGACTCCCCTTAGGCATACGCACAATGAACGTTTTCCCAAAACGTTTTATGGAATTGGGTTAATTGTCATCGGAAAATATTTATGTACCAACAAGTATCCGTCGTATGAATCAGCCAACTATCATAAAACAAATATAAGCCTGATAACTGAACCCAATAATTATAACACTGACCAAAATAACTTGATCTGTGGCGAAATTCGGAACTATGTTTGAAATGTACTGTTTTTGACAGTTATTTGACATTTGCCTTGACAAGCAGCGCCACTATTGTAGATCAAGTAATGTACACGTGTATATTCATATCTCCGCCCATTTTTTTATTTATCTAATCTTATCATTTACAAATATAATCCATAGGAAGCAAAAAATATAAGTATATTTAGTAAAAGTTTCAAAACGAAGTAAAGTAGTTCTTTTCTAAAAAATAAAATAATAAATCACAAAATGTGTTGTTTTGCGGAATTTGTTGTGAAATATGTTTTGATTATAGCCAATATTGTGTTTGCTGTAAGTGCTACAACTTTATTTTATGAATTTTTTTTGTGCAATTCTATTAGAGTAGGTACATAAAACAAGCGTATTGCGCGCGCGCCCGATGTACTGCGTTTCAGTTTCGTATGACGGGCGTTCAAGCGTGCTCTACAAAAAACTTAAAAAAAAAGTTAAAACCGCCTTCAAAAAGTTCAAAATAATGGTGTTTAAGTGTCATTTCCGAAACGGAAGCATATCAAATGGTTGTGAATAGCTATGCTGAAGCAAAAATCAAAGGCATCGACTTCGGAAACGGTTTTACACACCATTATTTTGATCTTTTTGAAGGCGGTTTTAACTTTTTTTTTAAGTTTTTTTGTTTTTCTATTTTGAGTGAAAAAAAAAACCCGATTACAGCAATAGCGTGAATACATTACTACTAACTAACCCAACCCTCATACTACTTTTTGCTGTGAAAAAATACGCAATTTCGTTTACTTGGATGACATACTTGTTTTACATTTTTTTATTTAATCAATAATTAAAATCGATTCATAATTGGCGGAATGGTCGCGTAACGTACATGACATACAAAAAAAAACATACGGTGGAATTGAGATTCGGGCGGTCAAGCAGTCGCCAGACATACACTGACTGCTAGAGCTGTCGACTGCTACTTGTCGAGCACGGAGCAGTCGATACAGACTGTTGCAGTAGTAATCAATGACAGCTTCAAGCGGTTAAATTTGACTGCTCAAGCAGTTGATCACTGGCTGACTGCTCGAGCAATCCGTGGGTCGGCCTTAAGATCATCATCATCAGCCTATAGTACTCCACTGCTGGACATAGGCCTCTCCAATTGCACGCCATTTAACTCGATCCTCGTCCACTCTCATCCAGCTGCCACCAGCCACCCTGATAGCTCCACCTAGCCTGAGGGCGTCCTACCCAGTCGTTTGCCCTGCCCTAAGGTGTATCTTCCTAATATCATTGTTTTTCTATTTCAGATCGCAGGCATAGTAGTTGCAGGCCTGGGTATAGCCGTGCTCGTCAATCTGAATCAGATCGACGATGTAGTGCCAACGGGGTTAACTTTCATGCCGATTTTAGTCATAACGCTGGGATGCGTTGTGTTCGCGTTAGCGTTCTTAGCTTGCTGCGGAGCAATGACCGAATCTCGTTGCATGCTGATCTTCGTAAGTACTTCTTAAACGACCGTTTATGGTCATTTCTAGCAGGGATTGCCATTATATAAAAAAATACCATTTAAATATAAAAATCTCAGCTGCTTACCAGTAAGATAATTCTCTTAATCCGATCACTAGTTTCAGAGATTACCCCTGACAAACACACCCCTCTTTATTACACGACACGTTTTTCGTATCAGATAAGGCTTACTTAGAACTACTAAATAAATAATGTTATTTTTATCAGAGATAATCCTCAGCGTGCCAAATTCGTGCCAAAAGTCAATAATAATACTTCAGAGCGCCTAACATGCGCGCCGCGACAAAATTTTGTCGACGCTTTTATCGTGCATTTGTCTCGTATTCGCACGAGTAAGAGCAAGACAAAACAGTCGACAAAATTTGTCGCGGCGCGCATGTTAGCCCTACAGGATGCAATTAGCAGTGAATCACTTTTTGATATTACAATCTTGTTGCTCGTTCTAGGGTGATAACAATCTTGCTCGATAAATATAATCGGAAGTACCTATTTAATTTGCCACTTTTCAAATTTCTTCATTCCACCACCCATATTTTAATGAAATTTTAATTTTTGAATTTTTTAAAGCAACTAATATTTTAATTACCAACACCCTTCACTAATATTTTAATTACACCCTTTACTAGGGCTGCCATCACCTAAATTGCTGACAGAAACTTTAAAAACGCCGGACATTTGGGTGAAATTGAGTATTTTTCCCGGAAGTACCCGAAAAAAATTTTTCCTCAATCAGGATTCCCCTGACAGTGTCCGAGTTTCCCCCGAACACTTTTTGAAACCCCTACCGGACGCTCCCCGGACGCCCTCTAAACTAGGACAAATCCGGGGAACCCCGGACGGATGACAGCCCTACCCTTTACTAATATTTTAATGACACCCTTTACTAATATTTTCTTTTCACCTTTCTTTCCAGTACGCGATCTTCATGTCCATACTAGCTGCTGCGAAGATCTACTTAACGGTGGTGATATTCCAATTCCTGAAGGCGGCATTGTCACGCGTATCGAAATGGCTCACAAGCGGTTTCGCTAACCCAGACATAAGACCAGGATTCCCCGCCCTGGAGAATTTGGTGAGGACTCATTATTATTCATTTTTAGGGTTCCGTACCTCAAAAGGAAAAACGGAACCCTTAGAGGATCACTTTTTTGTCCACCGTCAGTCACTGGACCATAAGTGGAGCCATCTGCTCATAGATGGCGCCATTGGAAGCATGCAGTAGCGCCATCTATGATCATATTTCGGAACCCTTAGGGCGCGAGGTATACTCGCACTTGTCCGGTTTTTTATTCACAGATAGATTAAAGGACGAGAGACAATTAAAAAAAATATGTAAATCAGATCGACGGAAGAGCGTGGGTCTATTTGCTATATTTATTTAGTGCGTGGTATATTTAGTTATTAAATATATAAGTGATTCTCAAAAATCATATGACCCGAGCGGGATATGATTTTTGAGAATCACTTATATATTTAATAACTTAATAGAAGCATAACATGGCTTTGACATGTTTCAAATTCACAAAAAATATACACTTATAACGTGGTATATTTATTGTTCATTTTCTAGTTAGAATGAACGTCCTCGACCGAGTCGGTCCTCAGTCCTCAGTCGAGATGAAGAGAAGAACATAGCTCTCATAGATTTCTCATAAAGTTTAGATTTCCGCCGCAATTAAAGTTATTTTTGGCTGTTTGTTTGTGCGCGCATCACGCAAAAATTACTGAACGGATTTTGATATGGTTTTTAGTTTGGTAGCTTGGAGTCTAACTTAAAATCTAAGCCACATTCAGGCGCGGTCGCAGCCGACGATTTTGGGGGGGGTCATACCGCAGCTGAAGACTTTAGGGGGGGTCATACCGATTAATGCCAACGTGCTATACCGTGAATTACCATGTTTGGCGCATTTTTGTACGATTTGGGGGGTCATGACCCCCGTGACCCTGGGACCGCGCCTGGCCACATTTCATCTAATTCCGGTGAGATGAACCAGAGATACAGCTTGACCTCTTCGTAGTACAGTCAGTGACCCCTCTTAGAAATAGTAAGATTCTGAGAGGGGTCAGGACAATGTGGGGCACAGACTGTACTAGCCACCCCACAATAAGGAGGTCATTTAACTAGCCACCCTACACTAAGGACGTCATTTAAAATGGTCAATCGAAAAAACAAACAGTAAAACTTTGTTATCCAGTCTGTGATCCAGTTATGATCACAAACGTCACCTGCGCATTAGCTGGTTTTTCGGTCTCTTTGGTGGAATGAAGAAGACGGGGGGCGCCGAGGCTGCACGCGATTGGTTCGTCAGTCAATGCTCACCGTCTATTGGACTATTCTCTATTACCTATTGTCAACTGTCTATTGGGCCGATAATGTACATGCGCGATCTGTGATCATCTTTAGTGCCGGTACCTATACCTAACTTATATTTTTTGTATTATTCCAGTTCAAATGTTGCGGGACGACCGGAGCTGATGCCTACGTGAACATGGGGCTTATAATACCCCAATCTTGCTGCGGCAACCCAGAGACAAGCCAGTGTACCGTCCAGACCTCATACGGGGGATGCATCAACGCAATCACCGATTACTTCGAGACATTCGGCGAGGCTATTGGGTGGATACTCATCATAGTAATCATTATTGAGGTGGGTGACACACTTTTTTAGTTATTAGGGTTCCGTACCTCAAAAGGAAAAACGGAACCCTTAAGCCGCGGCCGCACCGGTACGCGCGACGCGACGGCGGCGGCGATTTCGTGAAAACAACTTCATATAAACATGTGTCGGTACTCGGTGGCCGCACTGCAGAAACGACAAGCAAAATTTATTTGTTCAGGAAATCGCCGTTGCGTCTCGTCGCGCTTACCAGTGCGGCTGCGGCCTTATAGATTCACTTTGTTGTCCGTCTGTCCAAGGCAAGACCGTTAACGAGTGGAAACATCTGGTCATAGATGGCGCCACTAGAAGTATGTAATAGCGGCATCTCGCTCATGGCGCCTAGCGTTTTCCCAAACTAGACTGGGTCGACATCTAGTCTCACTAGTTGCGGCTGAATGTCAATAATTTACGTATCTCCAGAACCTCTGACCAGGGGCCCAAGTCTGCTAATACAATTGTCTTATGGTGTCAGAATGGTCTCTCAATGACATCGTTTTGACCAATGACGAAACAGATAGTCTTACTCTAAGCCAAATTGCACTATTGTAATAGTGTATGAATGGTGTCATAATGACACCATAACGGTCAAAACCTAAGCGCTCATTGGCTTAGAGTAAGACTATCTGTTTCGTCATTGGTCAAAACGATGTCATTGAGAGACCATTCTGACACGATTACGACAATTGCATTAGCAGACTTGGGCCCCTGTAACGACTGTCAAAGATATGACAACCGGGACCGACTGTTTAATCTTCGAGGCACAGAGGGGTCTCGGTGTGTAAAGAACGGTCGCCCATCCATGTACTGACCGCGGCAAGCGCAGCTTTCCCTCACAGATCGATCTACCAGCGCGGCTGTCATTTAGCCACGAGCCCCTCTCATGTCTCATAGTATATTAATAATATTATCAAGTTGAAGAGTTTGTTTATTTGAATAATCTCTGGAACTACCAATCGGATCCGAAAAATTCTTGTATATGATAGCCAGATTCATGAGGAATAGTATAGGCTATTTAACATCACGCTACGACCCTTAGGAGCCGAGCAACGGCGGTGAAACCGCGGGGAAAAGTTGGTCCCATATTATAAAAATATTTATTTTATGTTTCAGCTCGTCTGTGTGCTGTTTGGTTCGTTCCTGTCGTGCCAGATACAACGGAAAAGAAATTACGCTTAAAATTAAACGTTAAAAATGTTACCTAGCTTCTGTGACTTTTCAAATTTGATTGAGGTCATAAATAAGAGATTTAGAAACTACTGACACGGGCGGGATTTGAACCTGCAACCTTTGCCGTACCGTGACGTCACTCTAACCACTGAGCTACCGTGTCCTGCCCGCGTCAGTTGAAATTTCAAATCTCTTTACGCCTCTTATGAGCGTTGGTGACATCTATCGGAGACTAATACAGACTCCAACTCAATAACAATATCTCCTTTATATGATTTAATAACAATAAGCTTATACATGGATTTACATGATTAAAAATATACATTTGATTGAAACAAATATGTACATTCATAATTACCCATGTATAATATTATACATTAATAAGAAATATATGTATTATACAATTATACATTGGTACATAACAATGTATAAATTGTATAACATTTCTTATACCATTGATTGCAATGCAGATTTTTTTTTTTGTATTTATGGTACCTTGTGTAATCTTACTTGGCCATGCAGATTTTTTTCTTATTTTGAATAGCTACTAATTATCCATTACTAGTAGGTACAACGTTACTACTTAAATGAAGAAAAAATTGAAAAAGTATAATTTTGCGAAACACCAAAGTTAGATAACTTTTAATTGTTTTCTAGCAACTGTACACAGTGGCGGTCCGAGGGGGTCATAGGGGTCATGACCCCCCCCCAAATCTTACAAAAATGTGCGAAACACGGTAATTCACGGTATAGCACGTCGGCATTAATCGGTATGACCCCCCAAAGACTTCGGCTGCGACCGCGCCATCTCAAAACGATACTGTTATAAAATAATTTACTTTGTGTATAATTTAATATAGATAAAAATGTAAAATAAACTTTTTATTTTTATTCTTCTTTTTTTAACCCAGAAACCTTATAATTTCTGAATAACTGTACATCTGTCTGTCCATCAATTCATAAAACCTACAGTCCTTTGTCAAAACCTACAGATTTTATTTAAAAAAATATATACATTACATTGAGCGCACCCATAGGCATAGCCACAGTGGGGCAGTGTGGGGCGTTTGCCCCACCCTGCCTGGCTCTAGTACCTAACTAAACCAAAAAATTAAATTATCTAGGTACCTACTAACTACAATACTTAATATCCGTAAGAAAGTTCACACTCAACAGTCGACACAAAAAAATGGGCTAAGATTGCGGGTATAGTTTGCTAGTTACATATTATTTTAGACTGCTGTGGGCTGCCCCACCCTGAGCCCATGGCTGGCTATGGTCAGAGAGTCGCCTATTTACATTATTTTGATGATTCATGCTTAGAGACTGTTATGATTAATATGATGACTAAATTATATTTCTTGGGAACAGATATAATAATTAGGGTATCGCAGATTGGTATAAGTCCCAGCGTCATTCTTGATCATAAACGCGCATTAGCAGGTTTTCGGTATCTTTGGCGGAAAGAAGAAAACGGGCGCCGAGGCTGCACGCGATTGGTTCGTCAGTCGGTGCTCGTCGTCTATTGGACTATTCTTTATTACGTATTGTCAACTGTATATTGTCTATTGGGCCAAAAATGCACATGCAGGATCTGTGATCAAGTCAAGATCCCTGCCGATACTTATACCAAATCTAAACTTAGGTGACAGAAAAATAGTTCTCATAGAAAAACATTGAATTTTTTTTCTAAGTCCTGACTCCATAGAGCCCAAAAGACTACACTCCAACCTATACATAGTACTGTTGTGGATGGCACGCTCGAGAGCATAGATTACTGACGCGAAGGAAGGCGCCAGCAACAGTAAAGATTAAAATTAAAAAAATGCAAGAATTAATCAAAAGTTCAAAACGTCAAAAAAATCAGACCCCATAGAAAATTGATATTAATTAAGGTCCATAACAGTAAAATAAATATGAGCATATATTTTTTTACAATGTAACCCGTATTTTAACATGTATTTACCTTATGTTTGGGACTGGGACATCTATTTCCACTTTTATACAGTTCGTTTCGGTAACGGGTTCATCGTGACTGGGCGCTGCACGCACCTCAGCGTCGTCTTCCTCCGCCAAGTCCGGCTCTTGTTTCACAACAACGCACTCAAAAGCCATTTTCATTATATTTTAAAACAATCGAATTGTTACATTTTCATTTAGAAAATCATTTTTCGCGAAAACACAAAACCCGATAAAATTACAGCACAATTTGACACTTGATGACAGTACATAACAGAGTTGCCAACTTGCCACCAGAGAAGATTATTAGTTGCCACAAATAATAAAAGCCCTTAAGGCGCGGGCCTTGGAGGAATAATATACTGGAGGTAGGCTTTTCTACGCGCGTTAATAAAGCGCATGATTTAAACAAATGGGAAACAGTGCATCTGTGCGCAAGACAGTGCTTTTTTTAACGCCGATTTTTTTGTTGCGCACTGTTGGCTTTTGCTTGTCGATTGATCGAATCGATTTTGCCTTGACAAACGACTATGACGCTGTTTTAACGCGCATTGAAAAAGTACCCGTGCGATGAGGGCTAAGTATTACCACTTGCCAAATCCGAGCAAAATATCTAAACCGGTAAAATGGGATCTCAGGATTGGGTGCAAGCCCAGAATCCCGGGATTAGAAATTAAGGCCGGGATACAATTCTCTAGCCACCAGCCGGTGGATAATAAACGTATGGATCCCACTTCTTCTTCCTGTTAACTATATCGACAGGGTCTCCTCTGGGGTGCTGCACAAACGTTTCTAATTCCCCACAGTCTCCTTTATGCATGGGGTGCCAGTCTGCAACCAATCATTTTATGGAACGGTCATTGCGTGAACGTCAAGGTGTCGCCATAATACAATAACAGACTGCTAAAATCATCACCCTTCCTTTTGGCTTTGCCGTAGTTGGGTAAAAAAGAATTGTACTTACGTGGTCCTGAAACACGAAAACGATATAATTATGTAAGACTTGATTTTATTTTTACTGTAGAAAAAAAAATCTGGTAATAGTTCGACGACTTAACCAGTACAAACAAAAAACTGTCGAAACCAAGTCGAAACGGCACACACTCAAATAAATTGGGGTTTTGGGAAAAAGATAAACTTACTTCTATGTCTATCCACGCAGTTTTCATGCTCTAAATCACAGATATCTCCAAAATTCTTATATTCGTTTCTCCATTGTCTCGTGTTATAGCGGTGTCCACAAACTTTTCCATAACTGAAAGACATCCAGGGACTGAATTACCCATTAATCTTTTTTTTTAATCATTTGTAGGGATATAATTTATTCGAGTTATTTACCTAATATGTAGATATTCAGTTCTATTTACAAAAAAAATAATCTTATATTAATTATAAATAAACTAAAGAGCATCAAAAAATTCTTCCCCATCGCCGTCAACTGGTAGCGTGCCCAAAAGACTGGCGGCATTGCCACGTTTTATCCAAAGTAATAGCCAGCCGTTTGGCACAGTAATAATTTTTACTGTGCCTTTGGTCACGGGAAGGGTGAATTAGCCAATACCATTAAACGGTGTGACATCATACCGTTAAAGGTTAAAGTAGGTAGACGTACGGTACCTCTAAAATATATCGGTAGCGGTTTAAAATAAAGGTTAAGCTATACCGATACCTTTAGAAATAAAGGTTGGGCTATACCGTTATTTAATCTTTATACGAATTTGGTAGCGTAAGTTTTTCTTTCCGAACTTGTGTATTTTGTTTGTAGGTATTTATTTGTTAATATATATACAGTACTATTTACAAACAAAAAAAAAACCTTATAATAATTATAAATACATCTACAACTAAAGAGCATCAAAAAATTCTTTCGCATCGCCGTCAACTGGTAGCGTGCCCAAAAGACTGGCGGCATTGCCACGTTGAATGGCAATGCTTAAACTTTGGCCAAAGTAATAGCCAGCCCTTTGGTCACGGGAAGTGTAGGTACATTTTGTTAGTGTTCTCTTTTACTTTTCTCTTTATATACCGGTTTACAAAACAGTACCGAAATATTTCGGTAGATAATAAAAACGGTACCACAAAATTTCGGTAACCCTTATTTAACGGTATGCGTCATACAGTATGACGCATACCGTTAAAATTAAACCCAAAAATTAAAGGACCATTAAATTTCAGTATGACTCATACTGAAATTTAATGGTCCTTTAATTTTTGGGTAGTTCAAGACCCTGGTTTGGAGGACTTACAGTTTGTAGTACTTTGAACAGGATCGGTCGCACTCGCGATATACTGCCATGGGGTTGAAGCTGGTCGAATAATAATCTGTAACAGACCACTTGTACCTAATAAAAAACCGGACAAGTGCGAGTACGACTCTCGCCCCGAGGGTTCCAAAATATGCAATAGCGCCATCTATGCCGCTATTACATCATAGTAGATATATCATATCTTGATCATAGATGACGCTACCGCTACCCTGCATACTTCTAGTGGCGCCATCTATGAGCAGATGGCTCCACTTATGGTCCGGTGACAGACGGACAACAAAATGATCCTATAAGGGTTTGGAACCCTTTTAGGGTTCCGTACCTAAAAAGGGAAAACGGAACCCTTATAGGATCATTTTGTTGTCCGTCTGTCACCGGACCGTAAGTTCCATGTTAGCTTGGCAGCCATTTGTCTTTGCCTTTGCCTTCAGACTCAGCATCGCTTCGGCGGGCATTGGGATTATTTGCTCACTATTCTAAATATGTGCCAAGATTCTCTCATAAAATTCAGTCCCTCGTTTCACAAGGCACATTCCCTCTCGGTTCTGAGGCAGTAAACGCTTTTAACACTCTAAAGCAAGAAATAGCCAGATCAGCAGTAAACGCTATTGACGACAACATACAATTTGTTGTTGAAACAGACGCTTCAGACTATGCTATCGCGGGAACTCTGTCACAAGAAGGCAGACCTGTTGCATTTTTCTCGAGAAGCCTTCACAGTAGCGAACGGAATCACCCAGCCATAGAGAAGGAGGCCGCGGCTATAGTCGAATGTCTTCGAAAATGGAGACAATTCCTCATCGGACGAGAGTTCAAACTGATAACTGACCAAAAATCGGTCGCGTTTATGTTCAATCAGCAGCATGCGTCAAGAATTAAAAATGACAAAATACAACGTTGGCGATTAGAACTTTCTGAATACAATTTTGACATAGTTTATCGCCCTGGAAAGGAGAATATAGCAGCTGATGCTTTATCAAGAGCCAATGCACCATTAGTAGCCTCTGTACATAGTTCAGAAAATGCACTCAAAGAACTGCATAAAACCTTGTGTCATCCTGGAGTAACAAGAATGCTCCATTGGGTTCGAAGCAAAAATTTACCTTACTCCACTGAAGAGATAAAACGTATTACTGCGAATTGTTCCATATGTGCAGAAGTAAAGCCTCGTTTTCAACAAAACATGGGAAGACTAATAAAAGCGTTGGCCCCATTCGAAAGAATATCAATCGATTTTAAAGGTCCACTTCCCTCAGATGGTACTGGGAACAACCGATATATCCTTACGATTGTGGATGAATATTCTCGATTTCCATTTGCATATCCTTGCCCAGACTTGAGTACAAACACGGTCATTAATAAACTGACTGACTTATTTTCTATATTTGGAATGCCAACTTACGTACA
This sequence comes from Thalpophila matura, assembly GCA_948465475.1. NCBI lineage: Eukaryota > Metazoa > Arthropoda > Insecta > Lepidoptera > Noctuidae > Thalpophila > Thalpophila matura. The sequence goes on along the minus strand of OX419205.1, from coordinate 8,186,577 downwards.
TTCAGATCGTGGCACTTCTTTTCTTTCAAAAGAGATGAAAGACTTTCTTCACCAGAAGGGCATTGCTACGAGCTACACTACACCGTACAACCCTCAGGGTAATGGACAAACGGAGAGGTACAACGGAATTATTTGGCGAACAGTACAATTGGCTCTGAAAAGCCATGATCTACCTATAACCAAATGGGAGTCAGTTTTAACTCAGGCTCTGCATTCTGTAAGATCACTTCTTTGCACGGCTACAAACAGTACGCCCCATGAGCGGATGTTCTCTCACGCCAGGAGATCCTCAACTGGTCAATCGATGCCTACATGGCTAAACGTCCCAGGAAAAGTATTAATGCGGAACCATAATCGAACTAGTAAATATGATCCATTGGTTGAAGAAGTAGAGACTCTGGAAAGTAATCCTCAACATTCTCGTGTGCGTTTGAGCAGTGGTAGAGAAGTTGTCGTATCTAATCGACACTTAGCTCCTGCTGGGGAATCTTCTTTAGAACAGGATGAAGCTGATTCTAATGATGACGACGAGTACATTGATGCAGTCGACGGCGATGAGCGTGACACAGAAGGCCAGCGAGATTCCCAGAATGACATGGTCCAGCCACAGAACATCATGACAGAGACTCTGCGTCGTTCTGAAAGAGTACGACGTCCTCCTGCTCATCTAGCTGACTACGTAGGATAATAAATAAGCCCAGGAGAATGTGGTAATATAATATTAACTCCTTGGTCAATATTGAATGTCCTATATAAAGAAGAAACTAAGTTGTCAGGATGGATTGTGTCATTGTATCGATATGTTGAATTTTGTTAAATAAAACCTAAATATTACGGGTATATTCTTTACTACAGTAGTATAGTATAAATATACTTACCCCAGTATTCCGTCCACTGGGGCGGGGTAGTGGGGGACCCGGTCCTGCAATCACAAGACACATCACCTTCGGCTCTTCCAGCAAAGTACTGCCACCATACCTATAATATTTCTACCGCGAAGCACCATTGCTGATTCCGGGTTAAAGGCGGGAGTTAAAAAATAATAGGTCTTTACCTATGAAATTGCCGTTTTGTATGAAAAAATTTAAACGAATTTTTTTCATGTATTTTCTATTTGTATTAATCGAAGTAATCACCCATGCAATCAATGCATCTTTGCCAACGCAGTGGCAGTTTATTGATGCCCTTCTTAAAGAAATCAGCTGGACGGGAGGCAACAAATTCTTCAAAGGGATTTTGTACTGCCTCTCGGGTATTGAATTTTTTTCCCGCCAAGAAGTTATCCAAATTCTGGAAAAAGTTAGTAGTCTGTAGGCGCAAGGTCTGGTGAGTAGGGCGGATGACGGAGAGCTTCCAACCCCAGTTCTTGCAACTTGGAGACCGTCTGCTGTGCAGTATGAGGTCGCGCGTTGTCGTGCAGGAGCAGTGGAGACGAGCGATTGACCAATGCTGGTTGGAGATGTGCCAGCTTCTTCATCATTGTGTTCAGTTCTTCACAGTACACATCTGCAGTAATGCTCACCCCGTTTGGTAAGAAGCTGTGATGAATCACACCGGCGCTAGACCACCAAACAGTGACCATCACTTTTCTAGGGGTAAGTTTTCGTTTAGGGCATTGTTTAGGTGCTGAACCAGGATCCAACCAACTTGCTGAGCGCTTGCGGTTATCAAACAGAATCCATTTCTCATCGCAGGTAACAATGCGGTTCAAAATTCCTTCATTTGTGTGTCTGTTGAGCAGTGCAAGGCACGTCTCGACGCGTACTTCGCGCTGGCGATCATTGAGTTCGTGGGGCACCCATTTGTCAAGCTTTTTTACCTTGCCAATTTGACGCAAATGGACCAATATTGTTTTGACGCTAACGTCGAAAGCTGCTGCTAATTCAGCCGTAGATTGTTTATCATCAGCTTCCACAATCACCTTTAATTCGTCATTGTCAACCAAAGTGTTCGGACGACCGCGAGGTTCATTTTTCAGGTCGAAATTTCCAGAACGGTAGCGAGCAAACCAATAACAGGTGGTGCGTTGGTTTGTAGTGTTAGCTCCGTAAACGTCGTTGATGTTGCGTGCCGCTTGTGGCGCGTTGCTGCTACGACGGTACTCGTATTCCATAATTACTCGAATTTTTAACGTATCCATGATGACGAAAAAGATTGAAATGCGATGAAAATGTAACACTAATCAATAAACAAATGACTACTTTTGGAAAAAAAAAACATGTTTTTAAAATAAAATTAATTTGAAATTGAAATTCTTAGCCAAACAAAAATTATTTTGATTTGAAATGGCCAGTACTGCAGAACGGCAATTTCATAGGTAAAGACCTAATATACTAAGATTCAGCTTACGTAATACTTGAATAATCCCTTGGGCTGGAAGCCGACCCTAGTTGGGAAAAGGCTAGGCCTCAGATCATAGAAAAAAGGAGATAATGCCATCACTGTCGCCTCCTTGTAAATATAAAGATCTCCCACACATTACAAATCCCGCAAACCCTCAATCTAGCACTGTTATTCGTCACTAGCACTAAACTAAAACACTGTATTTATGTAATCGATCGCGTTCGGTCCATTGCCAGCGTGTATGTTTTCATTTTCATTTCACGACCAAACTAAAGCGTCAAGCTCAATAGGGCCTTGGCACATCTCCCTTGTTTCTATGATCTGTGGGCTAGGCAGATGAGATGGGTAAAAATTAAGGAGGTGTCTGCGTAAGCTCACCTCAAAAAGACCCAGTCCCCCCCCTTCCAGTAAGGCTCGTAGATACCTTCCTCTCTCTCCAGCTGCTCCTTGTCCCTTATTGCCTCATTCCTCATCTTCTCAACTGCATCCTTATCTTTGTAATTCATTTGTCGACGGCTTCCAACGATAGGTAGCTTGGAGCCAGTTCCCGATGCCGGTGGGCCAGGAGGCCCAGGACTACTATTTTTAAATGTTTTTTATTTTTATTTTTGTTAATGCAAAAAAAAAACAATACGGGGTGTAAATGACAGCGTAACAAAAATTGAAAGAGCAATAAGGGGTTCAAAATAAGGTAGCGTTATTTTGCGTCGGACTTTAAAAAAAATCTCTAAATTTTTTTTTACGAATTGCCAAATTTCCATCAATCGTAATTTGTTTTGAAAGACCGACGAAAAGTTTTAACGCTGAAGGGTTCAGAATAAGGTTCTGAACCCATGGTTTCATGGCTCCTTAGTCTAGTGGACGCCAGTCTCGGCATTATTCGTCACTGAAAAGTTATTTGATTTAAGCATAAAATGATACTAACGTTTTATAGACATCACTATGTTTGACCACCGCCGGTGTAGGTTTCGGTATCAGTTCCGGTATCGGTTCCGGTTCTAGTGCAGGAACCGGAACCGGAACTGGAACCGATACCGTCATTAGAAATGACGGTATCGGTTCCAGTTCCGGTAGTACCGGTACCAGTGGCTTATTAGTAATATCTTCTGATAAAAATCGTTTCCAGATCGTATCCGTTTCCGCGCTCACATAATTTTGTATAATTTCTTTGTAAACAATTGTTTTTGTGGTAGTTTTATTTTCATTTGTTGTTACATTTGTATTTGACAGTACCTTTGGTACGTTCTTGTTCGATAACACGTTTTTAACTGTAAAAGAGAACAATTGTGTTGAATACTGCCGATTCTTTTATGCCCGAATACTGAAACGCCAATTAAATCCCGAAATTCCAATAAGGTAGGTATAATAAATTAAAACAACTCACTTGATATAGTTAGAAAAACACATTGGAAAAATATTTTTTTCATTTTAACATCGCATGCCACTCACATTTTCTCTCAAATGACTTGAATTCATGGTCAATTAAGTTTTAAAATTAATTAAGTTTACACAATAATCATTCGTTTCCCTTATTTTACTTTCAACGTCTGACGATTCAAAATGTTTTAATACGATAAGTTTCGTAAAATTTAAAATCGTAACACACATTTATTTTTAATCGACTTTAAAAGGAGGAGGTTCTCAATATAACGGTATTTTTTTTGTATGTTTGTCACGACATATTTTTGCCGATTATGAATCGATTTTAATGATTTATTTTTTTCATTTTGGTAGAGAAAACTCGCGCGGTGGTCCCGTATATTTGTTTCGGGTTTGAGTATTTGTGTGTGTAAGATTTGTGTTTGTGAATATGCAACCCAAAGAGAATACCCTAAAACTGTTTAAAAATCGAATCTAATTTTAATACTTATGTGAAGAGAAAACTTTATACTTATTTTTTATGCATAATTGCGCGTGCGCGGGTGTGAGATTTAGCATAGTTTATGTTAGAGAAGGAGTGTAGAAATAAAACTAGACTTAGTATTAAATTAAATAATTTATTTCATCTTAAAAAATCTATAGATTACTATAATTGAATAAATAAACATGATTTAAATTAAACATAAATAAGTTTTCTTTTAAAATAATTTACAAAAGTATTTACATTTAGTATTATACAGGGTTAAAAGGGTATAAATGCAAATAATTTAATATAAAAATACCTTTTTAGCATCTCTGGCCTACCTTGACCAACCCTGAAATGGCCAAAAAAATATCAGCTGTTTCATAATATTCACATAAATCGAAAAATGTATGGAACAGCAAATATTTTTTTCACGATTGCGTGGTTGGTCCCATAGTAAAAGTTGTTCATAATGATGAGTACAATGACCTCTTTTCGGCTTTACGAGATAAAATAGCCTGTTTTTCTAGGAACTTAAAACGTCACTTTTTCCTACATGAGTGCATCTGTGTTTTTTTAACCCACTACTTTGTGTGAATTGGCTATTACAAATCTCACACGCAAATGGTTTTTCACCAGTGTGTATTCGCATATGCAATTTCAAATTGCCGTTAATAGAAAATTGCTTAAAGCACACGTTACAACTAAACGGCCTATCTTCTGAATGTACCCTCATATGTTTAGATAAGTTACCTATTTGTTTATTACAAATTTTACATGTATACGGTTTTATTCCTGTGTGTACTCGCATATGCCGTTTTAATTGACCAGTTTCTCGAAAACATCTTTTACAGACCTCACAAGAAAACGGTTTCTCACCGGAATGTACACGCATATGAATTTTGAGATAACCGTTATCGGAAAACGGTTTTTTGCAAATTTTACACGAATACGGTTTTTCCCCGGTATGCGTTCTTTGATGTAGTTTGAAACTCGCCATTTGAGCGAATTGTCGACTGCAAAAACCGCATGTGTACGGTTTAAAACCGGTGTGGACACGCATATGGACTTTCAAAGTCGTGTAAGCCGTAAAATCTTTTTTACAGATCTCACAGGAATACGGTTTTTCACCGGTGTGTTGTCGCTCGTGTATTGATAAATAACTTTTGCTGGAAAACTGTTTATTGCATACATTACATGTGTGTGGTTTAATCCCTGTATGTATAATAAATATATGTCGTTTTAAATGAGTTCTTTGGGGGAATCGCCGGCCGCAGACATCGCAAACATAAGGTTTTTCACCAGTGTGTGTATACATGTGAGATTTTAAAGTCTGATTATGTCCAAAAGCCTTATTACAAACTGAACAGCTATATTTTCGTTCCCCAGTATGTATTTTCATGTGTTCTTTTAAACCTTTTTTCCTTTGAAATTCCTTATTACATTCAGTACATTTGAACTTTTCTTCAAAATGTGATTTTATGTGTTTTTTTAAAAAGCGTGCTTTCTCGAATGATTTTTCACAGATTGTGCAGGGGTATGTGTTGTTTACGATGTGTGCTATGGTGATGTGTTTCGTCAATTCTTTATTGTTTGTGTGTGATGTGCTACAGAGGTGACAAGTGAACGATTTCTCGCCATTATGTGCCCTCATGTGCACTTCTAAAGAGCCGTTGTATGAAAATTTCTTTTGGCATACGTCGCACGAATATTTTTTTGTTTTCTGATTTTTCGGTTTGCGGTCTTCGTCTGAAATAAGAGAGTTGTGTGTAAGTTTCTGTCGTAGTAACATTATTTTTAAGTAGTAGTGTGTAAAAGTATCTAGGTAGGTATGCAAAATTAATTATTACTACTATTCGAGTAAAAAAATAAACAATAAAAAAAAAAGCCTTTTATTCCATGCAACACATATTAGGTACAGTATTACTACTTTGATAAACATTATTATGATTATTAGATATTAATATACTTTTATAATAACTAGATAACTTTAATTCAATTTTATAACTATAATTCAATTTATAAATTAAATTAAATAATTAAATTTTATAACTATAACTCAAATTATTAATTTAATTTTTTTTTATAGAATATAATAATATAATATTAATTAATTTTTGTTTGTACAATATTTTTTTTAAGTATTTTATTAAAGTTTTAAACTATTTGAGTACTCTATACTAACTATTCGATTTTTTAAATAAATAAACTGCCCTTATTGCTTAATTTTGTTGGTGATTTCATATTCCATAATTAAGTTATTTATTTACGCCCAAAGTTCCGTCAAGATTTGAGTTAAAACATGATCTTTTGACGCTCCAAACTCCCAAATCAATATTATTTTTACTGTTCCGTTTAGCATTAAGGCTAGATAATGACGGAACAAATCGATAGCATGGTTACTTTTGCACGTATATCATCAAATCAAAAATCAATCGGAAAAATAAGCGGCATGCACATTAGCACGCGGATGACGCGGAGTGCGTGAGGAGAGCGCGGAAGGACAAACACGCAAGTAGGGATTGCAATACTACAATGCGGGGTCACGCACCGGCTTGCGGGTCCGCGAAAAGTCGCGAATTTGTAGACAAATCGCGCAAAATCCTGTCAAATTTGCCACGTTTGGTATTTTTTTTATCTAACTAATCTTTAAAATCTTTAAAGTCTTTTTAGACTTACTAGTATATTCAAATTTAATTCGATACATAATTAAATGATTAATTTTGTAATTGCCTAGATTTACAGGCATACTTACTTGAAACAGCGGAAAATTAGACTGGATTATGCGCAATTTATCGACAAAATTTACGATTTTGCATGAATCCTCAATCCGGTGCGGGATCCCGCATTGCGGATTGCAATCCCTACGCAAGGCAAAGCAATGTCAACAGTTCCCTCACCATCAGTCAAGTCCGGAGCCGCCGCCCACTCGGCGTCGGGCTCCGCATCCGGGTGCTCCCTCGACCGGGAGCCCCTTAACACTGACAGCGGCTGGTCATCATCCTCCACCGGTTGGATGAAAAGCTCCATCTCTGGGAGGCTGTCATCTGAGGACGGATAGCTTGGTGAACTAGCGAACATAGCGTAACGCGCTCATAAGAGGCGTTCCAAGAGATTTCTTTCAACTGATGCAGACGGGATACGGTCAGATATCGGCGAGAACTGCCAATTTGTTCACGCACGTTCGAGGGAGAATCTCACCGTGACATTTTCATTTTTCGCAAACAAATTAACAGATCTCGCGGTGATATCACGCGGCGTATCAGTACAGATTAGACAAGCAGGGCTTGATACAGGTTGCGAAATGACTCTATCGTAACGGATTTTATACCTGCATGTATCATTAGGTTACTTCAGTACCGATACTTTTACGATACCGGTATTTTAACCGGTATTTATAGGAACTTAATTATATGAGCTGGTATATCAATAATATCACTTCAAGTTTACTTTAAACTTTTTCGAATCCGACTCGTAGTTCCAGAGATTAGCGCGTTCGAAACAAACTCTTCAACTTTATAATATTAGTATAGATTATGAAGAATATTTCTTACCATCATATTTAATATCCAGTCTGTCTTGATTATCATTTGATTCTTCTTTTAAACCTGAAAATTGGGTAATATTTTTTATCTACTGAAAATGTCAAAGAAATTGTGGCATTGGAAACTGAACTTTGTGTGATAGATTTAAGGTTCATAATACTAAAACATTTTAACGTTAAATTAAAGGAATTTGGCATAGTTAATATGGAGTGCAGAAAGCTATAATCTATGAATAAGTGTTAAGTACAAATAAATTTAATTTAATTATTTATGGTCAAATTTTGACCACTGGGCGACCACTAGTATTACAATGTGTAGGTACCATTACCACTTACTATCCTCACCAAATTCATTTTTGACGTCTTTCTCTAATACAGCATCTAAAACAAAAAGGAAATGTTATAATACAGGGTAAATTTTTGAGAAAATTCAGGGTGAAATTCTAAACCATGAGAAAACCAGTTTGGGGTCACTCTTCAGCTTTAGCATAATCGGCCTATAATGTTCCCACTGCTGGGACACAGGCCTCCTCTGTGAGAGGGAGTGGGCCGTAGTCCACCACGCGGGCCCAGTGCAGGTTGGTGGACGTCACATGTCTTCGAATTTTTGGTTCAAGGATATGCCGGTTTCCTCACGATGTTTTCCTTCACCGTTAAAGCAAGTGATAATTAATTTCTAATACGCACATGACTTCGAAAAGTCAGCGGTGCGTGCCTCGGGATCGAACTCGAACCATTCGCCATGGGAGGCACATGGTTAATCCACTAGGCTATCACTGCACTACTCTTCAGCTTTATTATAATAATATTATAGTATAGATTATCACCAGACAAGACAGTGCAACTGTGCAATTCGGAGTGGGGCTTTTAAATTACAAGTTTTTTTTAACTATTGTCAATTAACATTACTTTTGATTCCATTAAACGCCCTATGTCTATATCTATAGGGCATTCAATAAAATCAAAATTAATTAATGAATTGATTTCTGTTTTGTTTTTAACCGACTTCAAAAAAGGAGGTTCTGTATTCGTCCCGTATGTATGTATGTATGTATGTATGTATGTATGTATGTATGTATCAGTATGTATGTATGTATGTATATATGTTTGTATGTGCGCGATTTTCTCAAAAACTACTGATTCGATTTGGATGGGGTTTTCACTAACGTAATCTACATACTTTCAGGAAGGTTTTAGTATATAATACATTATGTAATCATTCCTATACGAATTCGTGAAAGTAATCTAACACGGGATAAAGAACTAAAAAGGGAAAAATAAAAAACTTTTTTAACAAAAAATAACCGACTTCAAAAATCCACTACAAAGAAAATAATAATTTTGGTTTCGGAAGTCGGTGGCAAAAAAAAGCAAACAAAAACCAAAGCCACCAACTTCCGAAACCAAAATTATTATTTTCTTTGTAGTGGATTTTTGAAGTCGGTTATTTTTTGTTAAAAAAGTTTTTTTTGTCAATTATTGAGTTCTTGCAGTAATCCGACGCTATGTTCAATCACTACAACTGTTATTTAGCAACAAAACCTCCATGCAAAGAAATGTATCATATCAAAAAGTTTGCCATATAAAAAATACATAATAACCTTTGTATCCACAACTATACATGTACCGCTTCAACTTGTCTTCACATGACAGCACTTGCTTCTTGAACTGCGCCGCATCTCTGAGTCTCGGTTCACATGTACTACATATAGTATAGTTGCCAGCATCATTCGGTACTGGATTTAGCTGTAACACAAAATATAATTTGATTTAAGAGTGCTCTCGCTTGCACAGAACTATATTTTTAACCGACTTCCAAAAAGAAGGAGGTTCTGCATTCGGTTGCTTTTTTTTTTTTTTTTAAGAATGTTATATGAAAAGATGCATTTTTGAAAAATGTACCTAATCTGATAGAGAACTAGGTACCTACTAGCTAAATAATTGTAAACAAAAAAAAAAAAAATGTTGCAGGTGTTGTAGGTAGGTATAATTATTATTTAATTATAATTAATTATATTATTTAATTATTTTAAGGAAAATGAACAATAAGTTTGACAGTTATTAATCTGTAAATCTTAGAACTTTTGAACTACTTACAGTAATATCGAAAGTATCTTTCACTAAAGCATAACAATCTTTTTCGATTGTGTCGTTCGAATACACGTTCAGGCTCTTGAAATTGCCTTCAGCATGGCAGCAACGGCATAAACCGCTCGTATTCCATATTACAGACATTTTTTATACAATATTTAATTCATTTTCACTTAGTTTATGATAAAAATCTGATACCAAATGAAACAAGGCTGAACCATGATAAACCGGAACAAATAACAATAGATGAGAAACCACTACTACAGTTTCACGATGACCATCTCACTCGAATAGCGCGTCAGTGAATACCTTATTTCCTTTTTTTATGAATTTATTTAAGAACCATTCAAAAATTCTAAATTCTAAACAAGATTTTTTAGAATAAATCGAGTTCATACTCATAGAGAATTTGTTTACCGTGGTAGGTCAAGAATTTTTTTTTTTTTTTTTTCTCTTCGCCCTTCTTGGGCAGGCTAAGGTCTTGGACCATACCGCCTCGTCTTCAGTAATTATTGTCCTTCTTGATTAAAAGTAAGGCCAAAGCCTCGTCTTCAGTTTTATCCTTCTTGTTCAAAGGTAAGTAAGGCCGAAGCCTCGTCTTCAGTTTCATACTTCTTGTCCAAAAGTAAATAAGGCCACAGCCTCGTCCTTAGTAGTTTATATCTTGATTATGTTTATTTATTTTAGGCCAGAGCCACGTCTTCAGTATTCATTAGTCAAAATCATAATATTAAGGTGTCATATCCGTGTATTCGTCATAATCATGTTGTAAAGTAAGGTCATATCCGGGTCATATCCTTCTAATATTATTATGTCGCCCCGATCGGTCAGATTGCCCAACCAGTGCTGTCAATAAATGTATACAGTGCTGTGTATGTACTGTAATTTTCCAGCAAACTTTGAGTGTCGCGCGGGATGCTTGCTGGCGTTTTATATATTTCCAGTAAATTATCAAATAGAGGAATTCTTTGTAGATCATATGCAGGGCATTCAAAAATTATATGATCTAGGGTCTGATCAATTCCTAAGTTACAATTTATACAAACAGGCGATGTAATAATTTTCATTCTGGCTAAATGTGCATTGAATCTTCCATGTCCAAATCTAAGACGGTTTAAAGTTGTGTAAAATTTTCTGCTCTTAGGAAGAACAGATCTGGTGAACCAGGGCGCAGAACCAGTGATTTGATTTATTTTCGCATACCATTTTCCTTTAGTTCTTAGTGTTTCTTGCCAGTTCTCATGCCAATTACAGGTGTTTTGTTCACGTAATTTAGTAAGCAAGTCCGAACTTGGTATGGCAACATTTCTTGTCTCTGGGATGTCAACGTCAACAATAACTCTTGCAAGATAATCTGCGTTTTCGTTTCCTGCTACTCCTATGTGGGAGGGTGTCCATATTATGCTTATTGTAAATCCTCTAGAACAAAGATCAGCGTATAAAGTCCGAATCTCATATAAAATATTTCCGGTATTGGCGTCCAGTTTCGGGTTTTGTAAGGCCATGAGAACACTCATGCAGTCGGTCGCTATAAGCCAAGTTGTGTGCCCAAGATTCTTTACATGTATGTACTGCAGAGCTGATAAAATGGCTAGAGATTCTGCTGTAAATATAGACATGGCTCCAGGTAACCGAACTCCATGTCCAACAGTAAGATGAGGTAAATATATGGCTAACGAAACATTTCTATTGTTTTTGGATCCATCAGTAAATATATGCCTGTACCCAGGGAACTCTGCAATTAACTGATAGACATCTTCTTTACTCCGAAGATCGCGATTAATGTAAATGTTCATGGGCCAGAATTTGCTGATGTAATTACCGGAGTAACATGGCCATCTGCCTTTACATTTCTCAATTTGATATTGATCATCAATACTGATTAGATTAGAAAAGTCATGAAATATATAAGGGACATTTACGAAATTAGAGGGATTGTATACTCTATAATAAAATAATATTTTCTTTAATAAAGGATGATTATCGAAAGATAAAAGCTTGAGAATGTATTTGGACTTTAAAAACTGAAATCTTATATTCATAGGAGGAGTGTTACACTCAATTTGAAGTGAATTAATTGGAGTTGTCTTCATTGCACCAGTTACACATCTAAGATTGTGGTTTTGAAGAATCTCCAATTTGTGAACCAATCTCTGATCAGACCCAAAGCACAAAAATCCATATTCGAAATGACTGCGGACTAGAGATTTATATAACATAAGCAAAATTTTTGGATCAGCTGCAATCGACAGTGACTTTATAAAATTAAATGCTTTATTAGCTCTACCTAACAGATAATCGACATACTTAGTCCATGAAAGGTTGCTTGTAAAAATGATACCCAGAAACTTCACTTCATTCACTATTGGAAGAACACTATTATTGTAATAGATATGTAGGTCTGTTTCACACTCTCCAAACACTATAACTTTAGATTTTTCTGGACTAATATCTAAGTTAAGATAATGAAAATAGTTCTTTAGCCGAGTTAAAGCTGTGTTTAAAATACTTTCAACAGAACTTATATCTGAACCTGAAGCATAGATAACCAAATCATCTGCAAACTGCAAATTTGCCACTTCAAGACCAAGTACAATGTTTAGTCTATGTAAATAAAGGAGATAAATCAATGGACTGAGGATGCCACCTTGACATACGCCTTTATATGAAAAACGTGGCCCTATTAAATGTTTATTCACCTTGACATATACTTCTCTACCATGTAAAAAGTTAAAGATCCATATTATAATTTTTTCAGGAATACCAAGGGCACGAAGTTCACCACACAGAATGTGCAGATTAATGTTGTTGAATGCACCCACTACATCAAAGAAGACACCAACAAAATGATTGTCCATTTTAATAGAATTGTATATATCTAATTGCAAATGAGAAATGCTATCTCGAGTAGAGAACCCACGTCGAAAGCCAAATTGATTGGATGGTAATAGACTATTACTTTCTATATAAAATTCTACTCTTTGTTTAATTAGTTGTTCAAAGGTTTTTCCCATGCATGATGTTAATGCTACTGGCCTATAAGATTCTGCTTTGTGTCTTACTTTGTTAGGTTTAAGTACTGGGATAAGACAATCTGTTTTCCATTCATTAGGGATAACCATTTCCTGCCAGAGTAAATTTAAAACACTTAATATGTCAGAAAGTGCCATAATTGATACATTTTTCAACATTTTGTAAGGTATTCCATCAAGGCCAAAAGCTGAATCTCGTCTAGATGATATTGCAGATTTTAATTCCTGAAGAGAAAATGGATAAATTAGATATTCATAATGTCCTGAAGCTTTTACTTCATGAGGAATTGATTGAAATGGCCCCTCAACTGTATCTGGAGTATATTTTTTAAGAAAATCAAATACCCAAGGAGCAATATTATTACTTGAAGGTGAAAATGTTTTATTAAATCTTTTTGACATTTGCCAAACCCTAGATAATGGAGTAGTTCTATTAAATGACTCACACAGAGAAATCCAACTTAAATATCTTTCTCTTTTTAACACTAATTTTTTAAGAGCTTGTAATTTTTTAAACTCAATATATTTTTCCAATGTGAGATGGTGCTTGAATACTATATAGGCATTCCTAGAGTCTTCTACTGCTTTAGTGCAATTCAAATTCCACCATGGTAATGGAATGCGTTTTTTACGATTATTATTTACTGATGCTGTATCAAAAGAAGAATCAGATCTTATAGTTGATGGTAATGACTTAATAACAGCTAAATTTAATAACTTTATCATGTCATTATATGAATTTAATGGGTTATCTTTATTAATTTTAAAATTCATTAACAAACTATCAACAGTCTTCTTGTATATTTCCCAATCAACCAGGTTAAAATTAAAATGTTTTGGCAAATTTGAAGCTTCCATATCATGTGGGTTATTATAATTGTCATTAATAAGTAACTTTGTAATTACAGGCAAATGGTAACTACCTAAAGGATCATCATGAACAGACCAGTTACAAGATAATGAAATTGAAGTTGATACTACAGTTAAATCAAGTGCATTTCTTTGCCACCTATCAGAGCCTACAGTTGTCATTTCTCCATCGTTCAATAAAACCAAATTACAGTCATTAATGATTTCAAGCACCTCTCGGCCACGGATGTTCACACTGTTACATCCCCAAGCCGAATGATGTGCATTGAAATCTCCACCCACCAAAAGAGGACCAGGAATATTGCGAATTAAATTATCAAACTTATACTTAGTAAATGAAGCATTTCCAGGACTATAAAAACTAACTAATGAAATTTCTTTTTTATTGCCATATTTTAAACGAATCGCTATATTTTGTATGGAATCATCATATAAAGTATCTATTTTACTAAATTGTAAACTGTTATGTATTAAAATAGCTACACCATTGTGTGAATTACCTGAGTCTAATCTTACTATATTATAACCTTTAATACTAAATCTCATGTGAGGCTTGAGCCAAGTCTCACACAATAAAGCTACATGTATGTTATACTCATGTAAAAAATACGAAAAAGCAAGTTTATTACTATTGATGCTCTGAGCATTCCACTGTACAATATTCAGCTGATCCATAAAATTAAGGTTTATTTATATTATTCTGGATTTTTGATAATAGAACATCTTTTATGCTTTGAGTACAAATACTCTTTTCATTATTTTTATTTTGAGAAATTAATGTTACTATTGTCTGTATTAAAATATTTAAAATTGGTTCTGTTTCAATTAGTGATTGTAATTGTTTAGCAGGACTGGACTTTGAAAGGGATGGAAATGACTTTTCATTGAATAAATCTGCATAAGATTTCTTATTAATTTTGTGTTTGTTTTCTTCCACTTTTTGCTGTTTGACTGGACACTGTGCCGAAATAGCTACATGATTACCTTGACAGTGACAACATGTAGCCTCAGTTGATGGTATTTGACATTCTTTATAATTATGGTCCTTTGTACATATGGAACATCTTTGGGAGTTCTTACAGAATTTGGCTATATGACCATACCTTAGACACTTCAGGCATTGTTTCACCGGCGGAATGTACGGCCGTACTTCGAATCGCCAGCTGTTCAGGTCTACACTATCGGGTATTGTTGCACACGAGAATGTGATGGACACCGTCTTCGTAGGCTGAAAAGACACCCCCCCTCCTTCTGAAATAGTACGACGCATAAATCTTCTGACAGAAATAATATTCTTTGTGCTAGTTATAGCATTATAAATGTGTTCGTTGCTCAGGTCAATTGGAACATGCATAATAACACCTGTATTTTCCGTAGCAGTTGCAGGAATACTGGCTTTCAATTTATAACTATCCAAAAACTTACGATTCAATAACGCTGCATTGGCTAAACCAGGACGTTCAAAAATAACACCAATTTTATAACGATTCATGCGCAATAATTGTTTTACTCCCTTGTTGTATTTTTTTATGCTGGTTGAAAGGGACATCATGTCTCTATCACCGATCGGGACTAAGTCAATACTTTCAAAAAATACGACATATTCAAAATTGCCTCCGCTTTCAGGGTATGACCTAATGTAGTCAGGAATCCTGAATTCCCGATACTTATCCTTTTCAATTGGTACTGATTCCTCTGAAGAGCTTGAGGCTCCACCGTCGTCTTCAGAGGACAGCAATGGTGGAGCAGAAGACGAAACATCTTCTTTTTTTCTTTTCTTTGGATGCCCTTTCTTCCCCATCATGAGAAAAGCAAGCAAATGAACTTGTGAAGGAATAAACTAATTATTTGAAAATTTGTTTTAAAAAAGGCGCCCAATCGATACGAATTTCCCGCGCTTTTTGTAGGTCAAGAATTGGTTTGACCGTTTGACAGTTCTAGTGATGGTATCATGCTAGTAATAAAAATAACGCATTGGTTAGTCGATTATTATTCAATCAAAAATAGAGCATATATTTTTATATGGAGTTAAAAACCGCGCGAATCCATCTACCAAAAAACACTGGCCATCTAACCATTTTGGCCATTTAAAAACAAAGTCATGCGTGACAGCTGTCATTTTGTATTGTCATTTTGAAAATGGCTCTTTTGCGCTGTGCGTGTGCGCTGTGTCAGGGCTCAACTTGGCATTACCGGCGGTTGGCAGTGGCCACTCTAACGAATTTATTTTTCGTGGCAGCCGCCGGTTGTGGCCACGCCAGGGGTGCGATCTGCTGCTTCAAATCTGCGAAACCATGGAATTTTCTATCACATGCAAGTATAAATTATGCACCAACATGGTTTTATTTAAGTCCAATCTGTAAGCCTGTATTTGTGTGTAATTTTCGTAGTGTGCTACGTGATACGTGTTCACCTCGCTCCCCGCAAAAAGTGGTAGAAAAATTTATTCGGTGACTCATCGCTGATAACTCCAGGATTATATGCTCTAAGGTCTTATATCAGAAGGCTTACCACGAGCTCTTAAAGCAGGACAGAAATTGAACTGCCCTGCTTTTTTGCACTATGACATCACATTAGCAGGCCTGCGGCAGGCCTGCTAAGTTGACGTTTATGAAAACCGTTCACCTTTTTTTTGTATAGACTTTTCATACCATGACGTGCTAGCAAAGCGTTTATTGAACGTCTGTAATGTCAAAATAAACCATCTTGAAAAAGTTACTATTATACAAGCTTATTCAACATTGTTTTGTTATTTAAATTGATATTGAAGGTAAGCTGTGAGGACTTGAGCGACCGTCTGACTAATATCACACAATATGAGGTTGTGAAGTCAATAGTATATAAAAATATGAGAAATAAGTGCGTGAACAACACTTTTTATTAGCTAGGTACTTAATATAATATTTGTAGGTGTATGACGAGTACGAATTATTTAACAATATTAATTTGGAGAATGATTATCGATTTATCGTAAGTATGATAAAAAGAAACTGACGGCATCACCTTAGGGAATGAGCCTTTTCATATAGTTGGACATTACAACTTCTTTGTGTTCGACTAAAAACAAAAAATAAAATCACCAAAATGTATGACCTTATGAAATTAGGAATTTATTCAATTTCTAATTGAATCAATTACTAATTTATTTTGCAACAAAGAATATTTTGATTTAGGTTTTGGAACGTAACCAAAGAATTAGATTTAGGTTTTTGAACGTTGTTTATTTGACTGGAGTGTATAAGATGGCGGAACAGTTCAATGCAAGTGTCAGTGTATGAAAAATGTCCATCAAAATGTGTTAAATTAGGGTGGCGCTACTGTGCTACATTCATACCATACCATTTGCATATGCTAGCGTCACTTTGAAGGGTTTTTAAACAATTATTTTACTACATAAAGCTGGACACTTTTTCAACTTGTCTCCCGTAAGAGTTAATACTCCTCAATTTACTCTCCATAACAATGACGTAACAGCAGGCCAGAGACAAGCTTTACTATTCAACTTCGTTCAATAATCGTTCACCTTTAGTACTGTCATGGTACGATTTTTAGCGATTCAGCAGCAGGGTGGCAGCAGGCCTGCTTTAGAACTGACTGGAAATTGAATGGTTTTCTAAAAGCTCATGGTAAGCCCCCAGTATTAAATTAATGAGTATCACAAATCCAATAAAGAATTTAGTTGATTTTAAGAACAACACTACTTTGACGTATATAAATTAATATTTTTACATGGCAATAATACAAATATGGCACCTTCGAAGTTTAAGCGCGCAGCTGCCAAAAATCGATATTTGCTCGAAACATCGCTTTAGTTTTATGAATAAAACACCAAAATGCCAGAAACAATAATAGAAAGTGTCCTTATGGGAAAATTAGACGCTACCTTGCTAATAAAGTGGCTAAATGATGAATCTTTGGAGGTGAAATCATAACCTAAAATGAAATGAGAAAATTTAGCATATTTTTACAATATTTTCATGCTGTTTATGTTTTTAGGACACGCCTGAGGATTGTATATTGAATTGCTGCAGCAGGAATGAGTTTGTGACGTGTTTTTTGTCATATTTAAGGAATCAGACTGATAGGTAGGTCACTGTGAAATTTTGTAAACAATAGGAATTTCTCCTAATAATAAAAAAAAAATGTGTTTTTTTTAAAACAGTAGCTCATTTATTTGGAGTTAATTGCTTTTAGATTATACTCTTCGAGGTTTGGTTATGAATTTTCCATACAATTGCTTTTCCTTGATTCCTTGTTATATTTTTCTTCAGATACAATAATATGGGTGAAAGAGTAGCCTTATATCAACCTTGTTTATTACAAAAATATTTATGATAGAAGTCTAACCGATAATTTAATAGCATGCATACAGATTTGTACGTATTTATGTAATAGATAAGATATTTATGTAACTGATGTTAAGATATTTTACCCCCTTTTGGCTAGAAAGGGGGTAAAATATCTTAACATCATTAATAAAAAAAAATCTCTATATAATTTCATCTGTCATTTAAAAACAACTGGCATGCATGGGATTTGAACCTGCGACCTCTGTCGTACCGTGGCATCCCTCTAATGCTCTAACTACCCTTGTTGTTACAGCATACTACAAGCCAACAGCAATGCAGTACAAACACTGCAACACAGTACTCCGGAGAAACTCCTCAGCTCCCGCCGCAAGCACCGGAGATCAATCAGCGACCCTACCAGCGAAGACCGAACCATGGACAGTCTCACTGTCAAATCAGACCGCCAGCGGAGCCACGAGTCCCCCAGCAAAGACCGCAAGCGAACCGGCAGGAGAGTCAAAACAAAACTATTCACAGAAGAAAAGAGCATCAACCAATCCGCATCATCCGATGAGTCTAGATTAAGTACCGGTGTAGATAGACTTGTGTTATCAAGTACACCGATGAAAAATGGTGTGAAACCGTCCGAGTATCCAAGTTTAGCACTCTCTAGCCCCGTAACTCCTAGAAGTTTTGTCAAAGAACAATATGAACGGTGTGATACACCAAGGCTAAGTCACAGACATTCTAGAACCCAAGAAAAAAGCTGTTTAGGGGATTACATGGTGAATGTTCAGAAGAGTAATAAAAAGAAAAAGGGAAGGAGTTCTACGGATATTGATGATAGCAAAGTGGAATTGGATTTAACGAGCTCTGAGATGTTCCCGGAAATAGGTGCAAGAAAATCCAGCTCGTTGCGATCAGAGAAACGCAGAATAAAGCCAACAAACATTGATAAATCTCAGAAAAGTGTTTTGCTAAACAGTTTTAGTGCTGAATCTATACACACTTCTCCATTGTTAGTCGAAGAGAACTCTGCTTTCAAGCAGCAACGGATACAAGCTAAAGAAACGATCAATTTTGAAACCGAACGCAACATTTTGAAACAAGAAAGACATAAATTGATGGAGAAATTCAACATTTTAAACACTTCGATGCCTCAAAAATCGGCAGTAACACCGCAAATTAAAATAACTCAAAAAAACTCGATAGAAAAATCACAGAATTATATAAAAAGTGATGTAACCAAAGTGATTTTTAAAGAAAAACTCGAGATACTGATAGATATATACGAAGTTTTAATAAAAAATAACTTAATAATGAGTTTGAATACAGTAATATATTTTCTGATATCTATTTTGATATCTAAACAATATGAAGATGACTGTATTTTTGCGGAAAGCAAGTTGAATGATGGTGACATGGGTTATTTAATGAAAACTATACACAATTGTACATATTTCGCTGTTAAATCACTGTGGCATCAACGGGTTATACTGGAAGTTATTTTGGACAAGAGTTCTTTGAAGACCTTAGGTATGTATCTTGCTTTTCGTACGAGAGAGTTCGTTTGCGTGGGCCTTTGACAATAGTACGTTTTTTTAGATAGGTATGGAAATAGAAAATACACAAGAGCTATAATTCCCATAAATTTCATTGAAATCTGTTACTATATTGCAAAATCACTATATTGCCCCAACGACGTGACTCATGAGCTGAGTTCACATCTGTCTGGTTCTCTTACTTTTTAGGGTTCGGTACCAAAATGGTAAAAAAGGAACCCTTATGGTGCGACTTCGCCTGTCTGTCTGTCTGTCTGTCACACCTGCTTATTTCAGCAACTACTTATGCTATCGACTTGAAATTTGGAACAGTTATAAAGAATGCTTGTTTAACTTTATTGCAAATAAAAAAAGTCCAAAAATATTTTTATTTTCATTGCAAAAGGGGCCGGAGTAGGGGTCCGAAATTTTAAAGTGGGGTTACTAGGTCAAGTGACATATCATATGAAAGGGCTTGATCTGCACATTTCAAAACATATTTTTATTTAATTTTATGTCTCACAGTTTTCGACATATGATGAAAAATGACCAAAAAAATACCATTCCCCCCCTTATCTCCGAAGTTTGCGGGGCGAAAAATCTGAAATAATTAGAGTTGATAGGAATTGCCCCAAATATGGCACCAAAACTAAAACGATGTTCCTAACTAGTACAGTTTTTTCAAAATCATCAAAATTCCTTCACAAAAAAACTTAGTTATGCGGTCTGGATTTTTTCACTTTATACGTCCAAAAATGATACGGAACCCTCGGTGCGCGAGTACGACTCGCACTTGGCCGGTTTTTTTCTTACTCACACTTAAAATTAACAGATTTTTTTTTTCAGGCGAAAACAAAAAAGTCAGAAGTTTCTACCCAGACCTAGCCAAGTTTTTACTAAACTGCTATGGTCTCCGCTGTGAGGCTGAGACCAATCAAGACCGGTCTCGACAGACCGAACCCCGATCTAACGGGGTGGTCTGCTTCAATTCTGAGACGGATAACGTTGATAATTTCCCTTCGATGCTCAGTTTTCAGAATTTTAAAAAGCAACGGGATATGTTTTATGAGATATGGAGGTGAGTAACTTATTTTTTTTGACTTTGTCCATTATTTTTATATTTTTGTGAATTTTAAACATTTCAAAGCCATGTTTAGCTATATCTTATTGTTATCTTCCATATTAATAAAATGCTTTGTCCTAACTGACTGATGGATCAACGCACAGCCTAAACCGCTGGTCGTAGAAACGTGTAATTTGAAGGACGTATTCTTTATATGATGTAGGCATCCGATAAGAAAGGATTTTTCTAAAATTCCAACCCCAAGAGTGTGAAAAGGGGTGGCGCGAGCGAAGCAGCGGGCAAAAGCTAGTTAAATTATATAGAGACTAGCTGTTCACCCCCGCTGCTCGGCTCCTAAGCGGCGTGGCGTGATGTCAAATAGCCTATACTATTCCTGATGAATCTGGGTATCATATACAAAAATATTTTTTCGAATCCGACTGATAGTTCCAGAGATTAGCGCGTTCAAACAAAAAAACTCTTCAGCTTTATAATATTACATAGTATAACATACTTGTAGATGGTACCACGACAGCCAGTCTAACGGTCCCGCGGGGGCGGGAGGGGGGGGCGGGTCGTCCCGTACGTCTTTCCGCGCGCGCGTGAAGGCCCTAGTCTGCGGGGGCGCATGCCCGGCCAACCATGCGCACTTGGCCGCGCTGTTCACGTCGCACATGCATCAACACTGCCTGCCTACTTCTAAACAGGTACACCATTGTTTTCAAATTAGTGCGGTTTTACCAAAAACAAGTTTAAACGGATTAAATCGCGTATATTACAGATTTACTCCGTTTAAACTTGTTTTATTATAATGTGTAGTAATCGCGAAAACCTAAGACGTTTTCAAATTAATGCGGTTTTAACCTTTTGTTTTCAAACTAGCGCAGTTTTACCCCGTTGTTTTCAAATTAGCGCAGAGTTATACCACCTTGTGTTCAAATTAGCGCAGAGTTACACTCTTTTATTTCAAATTAGCGCAGAGTTATACCACCTTGTGTTCAAATTATAGCAGAGTTATACCACCTTGTGTTTAAATTAGCGCAGAATTATACCCCTTGTTCTCAAACTAGCGCAGAGTTATACTCCCTTGTTTTCAAATTAGCGCAGCGTTATACCCGCTTGTTTTCAAACTAGGGCAGAGTTATACCCCTTGTTCTCAAACTAGTGCAGAATTATACCCCTTGTTCTCAAACTAGGGTAGAGTTATACCCCTTGTTCTCAAACTAGTGCAGAATTATACCCCTTGTTCTCAAACTAGTGCAGAGTTATACCCCCTTGTTTTCAAATTAGCGCAGCCTTATACCCGCTTGTTTTCAAACTAGGGCAGAGTTATACCCCTTGTTCTCAAACTAGCGCAGAGTTTTACCCCTTTGTTTTCAAATTAGCGCAGAGTTATACGACCTTGTTTTCAAACTACTGCAGAGTTATATCCACTCCGTTTAAAATTTAACGCAGAATGTCCCCCAGATCATCTGCACTAAAGATGTAGCCCCTCTTCCTATACAGAATAAAATTAAAACCAGTGCGGATATTTTAGGAGGTGAAAGTAATCATGAATATGATCAACTTTTATTATGGGACCGACACTGAATTATGAAAAAAAAAATCTGCTGTTCCATACAAAAATGAACAACACGATCAAAATGTATGGAACAGCTGATTTTTGTTTTCATATTTCAGTGTCGGTCGCATAATAAAAGTTGATCATATTCATGAGTACTTTCACCTCCTAAAATATCCGCGCTGGTTTTAATTTTACCCTGAATAGAATAGAATCTTTATTTGCTATGAATGCAGGTACATAATAAGTTGTTATAGTATTTTAAGGAATCCTTGTACATTCTACCTTAATAAAGCACGCAAATTTATTAGATACATAAAAAACTTAATTTAAATTACAATTTATCAGCTAGGAACTCTTGCACCGAATAGTAGCATTTTTCTACTAGGAAAGCTTTAAGGTGTTTTTTAAATTTTTGCAATGGTAAATCTTTGATATTATTAGTTAATTTATTAAAAATCACAGGTGCCATACACATAACACTTTTCTTCAGCAAAGTAGTTTTATATACTCCCGTATACAACAAGTTCTGATATTGAGATCTCATATTTGTACTTCGTTTTCTAGTCTCATTCAAGGTGGCAAACAGATGTTTATTAGTTTTAACAAATATGGCTAGTTCAAGGATGTAAAGGCATGGAAAGGTTAATAAATTATGAGACTTAAATATAGGTTTGCAACTCTCTGTTACTTTAAGACTGAACATAGCCCTGAGGCAGCGCTTTTGGGCTTTGAAAATGCTTTCTCGTTCACCACAGTTACCCCAGAATATTATACCAAATCGTAAAATGGAAAGTACCAGGCCATGATACGCAACTAATATTGTCGGCAGATTAACTTTTTTTGATAAGCTATGTAACATATATGCCGCTGTACTTAGTCTTTTGCAAATATCTTCTGCTTGAGCCTTCCACTTTTATTGACTGTCAACTAAAATGCCTAAAAATTTTGTGGTATTTGCTTTTTCTACAGCTATACCATTATAATTTATGTTCATGTCACTCTCGGATATCCGTTGGTAAAAGTGCATGATTTTAGTTTTTTGGAGGTTTATAACTAAATTATTATTGTGAAGCCACTTTATTAAACTACTAAGGGCATTGTTAATGTCATTTTCATAGGATTCTTTATTAACACATTTAATAAGTGATGTGCTGTCATCTGCAAATAATACCATCGGATAAGGTATTTGACGTGGTAGATCATTTATATATAGTAAAAATAATAATGGTCCGAGGACGCTGCCCTGCGGTACACCGTATTTTATTTCTCTATATGTCGATATGTATTTTAATTCTTTTCTAGTTTTTAAGCACACTCTTGTTATTTCCGTGCATTGTTTACGACCGATTAGGTTTACGATTTTACTAGATTATGCGCATTGCCTCGAATACCATATGCGTGAAGTTTGTTAAGAAGGGTCTCATGGTTTACATTATCAAAAGCCTTAGACATATCTGCATATATTGCGCATATTGGTATTTTTGCATCTATATTTGGCATTATTTTGTGAAGAAAATCGAATATAGCCATGTTAAGATTAAGCCTGTATGAATAGTTACATAGTTAGTGATGAAGATTTTATTACCATTATTATTTATTTATATTTAATGTTGCTCCTAGGAATCGAAACTAAGTAAGCTACAACGCCGCCTGACTTGCCCGAATGCGCCCGAATCGAACAGACTACCTCAGTTCACGTCACAGGAAATGTTTTACAAGTTAGTACCTATCTCAGATCATAAAAACAAGGGAGATGTGCCAAGGCGCTATCGAGCTTGATGCCTGATTTTGAGCAAATTGCTCATACTAAAAACGTACGCGCTGGCGACGAACCGAACACGATCGATGGTATAAATACAGGGTTTTAGTTCAGTGTTAGTGTTGAGTGACGATTAACAGTGTTAGATTGAGGGTGTGCGGAATGTTCAATGCGTGCGAGATCTTTTTATTCACAAGGAGCGCTTAATTATGCGCGTAATTGTGTCGAAAAATGTACTAAAAGTTGCATCAGTTGTTCCGGTATTTATTTGCTATGATGGCATATCTCCTTGTTTCTATGATCTGAGGTGCAAATGCAAAAGTTTGGATGTGGATAGATGGATGGGTGTTTGTTACTCAATCACGCTGGGACGGCTGAACGGATCTAGATGAAACTTGGCACAGAGATAGATTATAGTCTGGAATTGCACGTAGCCTACTTTTTATCCCGAAAAACGTGGGCGAAGCCGCGGGCGGAAGCTAGTAACATTGTGAATCACTAGCTGACTCGATAGACGTCCTGCCCGAAAGATAATTTCCTATAACTGGATCGCAGCGCCACCTATCGGGTCCCATTGTGAATCTGAACCACCTAGGGTCCAGCCGTTAAGGAGGAATTCAGTGACAAACACGCACAGAATCCTACATATTTTATACACATGAAAGTTTGTGAGGATGTATCGATGGATGTTTGTTAGTTTTGTTACTATTTCACGCAAAAACTACTGAATGGATTTTGATGAAACTTTACAGTAATATAGCTTATACATCAGAATAACACATAGGCTACTTTTTATCCCAAAACGAGGGCGAAGCCGCGGGCGGAAGCTAGTCTTTAATAATTTTACTAATTTAAATATTTTGTTTGTTACAGAGAGTTCATAATAAACGCAGAGAATGAGTCGTTTAGGGTACATCTACGAGACGCGATCGCTTCGGAAATAGCGGTGCTTGACGGAACCCATATAGCACCTGATGATAGGGGCAATTGTAAGTACCTACATACTTACTGTACCCTTTTTTTTTTTTTTAAAGGTGGGAAATCATCAAATGACCCCTCCCGCTCTGGGCGGAGCGGAAGGGAGTGTCAGACTCTTACTGACTAAAACCCACCCGTGTTCCTTCCTTTGCCCTTTATGTTCCAGCTCAGCGGTATCCCTTTCGGACAATACCGCTTTCCCGGCAGGCACTTAATGTACCTATGTTATTTATTTAGTTTACGCTTAGCGTTCTTTCTGACTTCTTAGGGTTCCGTACCAAAATGGTAAAAAAGGAACTCTTATGGTGCGACTTCGTCTGTCTGTCTGTCTGTTATAGCTGCTTATTTCAGTAACTACTAATGCTATTGACTTGAAATTTGGAACAGTTATAAATAATGCTTGGCCAACTTTATTGCAAATTAAAGAAAGAAAGAAAGAATGTTTATTCGGAGCATTTTGAAACACGTACAGAAAAGGAACAATAATCTCCCGTATTACCATTACAAAAAAAATATTGCTAGTCTCTAAGTACATTATTACTTAAATTAAATATTATGAAAAAAAGATATTCTATAAACAAGATAAAAAATAATAATAAAAAAATGTCTGTAGAGGGTAGTACACGTAATCGTGGAACGCTTTATGTCATCGAAGGCGTGTCTCACGGCCATGAAAAAAGTGAAACATATTTTTATTGCGGGGTGAGGGCGCAAAGTGGGGGTTGGGTTGGGAATATCATATGAATCAAATCAAAATTCATTCACAAACAAACTTAGTGCATAACTAAGTTTGTTTGTGAAGGAATTTTGATTGGTCCGGTTTTTTTTATTTTATACGTTCAAGAACGATACGGAACCCTCGACTCGACTAGCACTTGATGGGTTTTTTTCGAATCGCGTTTTTATTCAAATACAAAAAAACTTTATTGTTTTAACAGCTCTTAATAGATACCGGACTGTTAGTGCTTCGTGCGACAGAGTTGACACTCTACAAAGCCGAAGCTAGCCGATTATCTTTCTGAAGCACATCATCCGCCTAGCCTTTTTCCAAACATGATTGGGGTCGGCTTCCAGTCTAACTGGTTGCGGCTGAATACCAATATTTTACATGGAGCGACTGCCATCTGACCTCCACAACCCAATTATTGGGAAATACCGGTATTCGAATGTTAGACCAGTTGTCAGACTTTTGGGCTCCTGACTACCCGTAACGACTGTCAAAGATATTCCTATGACAACCGGGACCGACTGTTTAACGTGCTCTCCGAGGCACGGAGGGGTCTCGATGTGTAAAGAACGGTCACCCATCCAAGGACTGACCGCGGCAAGCACAGCTTAACCTCGCAGATCGATCGATCAGCGCGGCTGTCATTTAGCCACGAGCCTCTCGGTCTTTTTAAAGTACGATGTGTAATATTAATTATTATTTTAATTCTTCCAGCGAACCCAGACATAACAAACGAGTACCTAACTCTATCTAAGAAGCTAGCCCTCCTAGCTAAATTCCTAGGCTTACTAGCATCCCTACCATACAGCCAGGTAGCCTCAGATTTGAGCAATAAGAATACTATGACGAAAATAGTACAAAGGGAAGTAAGTTACGCAACGCCGAAGGAAAAAGTACTGGAAAATGATCTGGCTTTGAGGAACTATGTAAGTATTATACATTTTTACGTCATATAGTCATAATATTACGACTGTAATTAAATATGCAGGGTGGCAGGTTAGACAGTGGAAATATTTAAAGGGGTCAGTGTACTCATCATTATGAACAACTTTTACTATGGGGCCAACCCTGAATTCGCGAAAAAAAATCAGCTGTTCCATACATTTTGTTGAGTTATGTGAACATAAATGTATGGAATAGCTGACCCTGCCACCCTGTAAATAAGAATATACATATAAAAACAACTGACACCGACGAGTTTTGAACCCGCGACCTCAGCCTCACCGTGACATCGTTCTAACCAACTGAGCTCAGAGTGTGGGTAGATATACATCTGATTCTATAGTTTGAAAAACAAAATTCGTCGATTACGGAATCCCGGGATTTTTACTATCGATACAAAAGTGCATTCCATATTAGCTAACACCTGAACGTAAGTCATTCTATAATCAGAACACTACATTGATCGATCCAATCGCTGGATTTTTTCGGTAAAAAAGTGCATTTCATAACAGCCAACACCTCAACTTTAGCTAAATATGCATCCGATTATCCGATCTCTAATTATAAGTGGCTAATTATGCTTAATACATTTTTTTTCAGAGTCAACCGAGTATAGATCTAAAAGGGATACTAACAACCGCATTAGAAAACGGTCGACTATCAATAACTATCCCCTGGATAGTGCACTATCTATCAATGTTAGACTACACATCCCTCCGAATTAAATACTACCAAAATCTACTAAAAATCCTATTCGATATCTACACTAATCGACTAAAAATTGACAGCACTAGTTTAAAGAAGAATACAATAATATACTTAAAATCAGTTCTAGGCTGGTTATTCGATTTGCCACACTTTCCTCAGGAATTGTTTTACGAAAATCGACTAAACACTAGTGTTGGGAGTGATTTGAATATAGACAGTTGTGATTTAGTCGATGAATCGGTTATAATAGAGTTGTGCCCACATTTGAGGGATTTGAATGTGTTGTTATCGACATGTAGGGTGTCGCAAGAACAAAAGGATATGGGCAGTTATCGTCATATAACGCCGGTTAGCTTAACTTTGAACCCTGAAGATCGGATTAAGAATAAGGAAAAGGAATTACAGGTTAGTTTTTCTGAATTTTCTAGGGTTTTTTAGGGTTCCGTACTTCAAGAGGAAACACCAGAAGGGTCACTTTTTACCATTTTGGTACGGGACCCTAAAAAGGAGCCCTTAAGACTGATTTATATCAGACGAGCGAATGCTCATTCGATCTTCACTCGATCAAATTCTTTTAGTGTAAACAGACGTAGAACATTCTTACGTTGTTCTATTGTGCAAGAATTTTACTCAAGTTCTTGGTTCTCATTTTTACTCTTTGATATTTCGGTGTAAACGCCGAAAACGAGTTCTCGTTTACACTAAAACCTGGGGGTAATTAACCCTTCGAGGGTAAAACAGCTATTCTGCGGGGGTAATAAGGTTGGTAATAGGAGATAAAAAAATTTAGGATCAATAATTAAAGCCCAACCTAACATTAAAAAGCTTGGAAATGCAAAAAAAAAACCACACTAAATATAATGAATTGGTGTTTTTTTTTTTTTTTTTTTTTTATTTAACGTTGCCCCACACTAGGATTTCTCCTGTATCGTAGGTGCGTTTACAAACACTAATTTCACATACACAAACAGCCAGACCTATGTGCAATGCGGGAATCGAACTCGCGACACGTTGCGCAGCAGCCAATCTCTCAGCCACTGCGACAACCGTGCGGTCTAATTTTGTTAGGATTAATAAAGATTATTAATATTATTATATTTTCATGTGAAAACATTTTAAATTTTTAAGGGCGGTCAGTTCCCCTAATAGGTCATAGGGGTAACAAGATAGAAAAGGTTAGGAACCGTTGCACTAAAAGATCGAGAAAAAATGCTCTTGTTCTACTCTAGCTGTTCGTTCGTCTGATTTAAATCGACCTTAACCTAAGTGCAAATTAAACCAAATGTCAATTCAACATTTTTTTTCATAGTATTCACAGTTCCGTTCTCGCATCCGTTTCCGTTTCCGCAAAAATGTACATTTGACATCTGTTTCCGTTAAGACTAGTCCGTTGCATCACTAGTTTAAATCGACCTTTAGATTCCTTGCTATGTCTCTAGGCCCGTCTCGAAGAAGAACTACTCAAAAGTCAACCATCATCTACTCGCCGCGTATTAGAACTAGTCATAGAGCGAGTGACGTCAGCGTGTGTGCGTGAGCTCAGCGGACACACGCTCAGCGACGTGCGACAGAGAGCCGCGCGACACGTCGCCAGGACCATCGCTACCACGCAGTTGGACCAGGTGACACGCTGTTTACTGAGTTGTTGATATTAATGAGCCACAAGTTTCTATAACGGCTCAAATAGTAAACAATAAACCACAATAATTTACAGCAATAACCCCAAATAAGTACCCACAGTGACCCTCACTGCCCCCAACAATGACCCACAGTGACGCCTACAATGACCCATTGGTGACTCCAACAATGACTTACAGTGACCCCACACACGATGACCCCAACAATGCCCATGGTGACACCAACAATGACCCACATTGACCCCAATAATGACACATTGTGACCCCAATAATGACCCATTTTGACCTCAACAATGACCCATTTTGATCCAATGACCGTTGGTGTCGCCATAGGTCATCGTTGAGGTCAAAATGGGTCATTGTTGGGATCACTCTGGGTCCTTGTGTTGGGATCACTGTGGGTCATTGTTCGGGTTTCTGTTGGTCACCTGGCTTAACGAATATTCCCTCCCCCTCCCCAGGCGGCTCTCTTAGCAGCCGTGCAACAGGTATTCCCCGAACATCTACAGCAACTTCGCAGTGTAGCGCTAGAGAGCGGTCGCGCGTCCATACAATGTCGCGTACAGGCGGCCGTGTCTGCTCTTGGAATGGGGATTCACAGTGACCCATACATGGCACTGCAGTGGCCCACATTAACCCAAACAATGACTTAATGACCCCAACAATGACCCACAGTCACTCCAACAATGACCCACATTGACCACAACAATTACCCATTTTGATCCCAACGATGACCCAGAGTGACCCTAAAAATTACCCACAATGACCCCAGCAATGACCCCATGGTGACCCAAAGTGACCCCAACAATTACCCATTTTGATCCCAACGATGACCCAGTGACCCTAAAAATGACCCACAATGACCGCAGCAATGACCCCATGGTGACCCAAAGTGACCCCAACAATGACCCCATGGTGACCCAAAGCGACCCCAACAATTACCTATTTTGATCCTAACGATGACCCAGAGTGACCCTAAAAATTACCCACAATTACCCCAGCAATGACCCCATAGTGACCCAAAGTGACGCCAACAATGACCCCATGGTGACCCAAAGCGACCCCAGCAATGACCCCATGGTGACCCAAAGTGACCCCAACAATGACCCATTTTTAACAACTATTTCCTCCCCTCAGGCGGCTCTCTTACCAGCCGTGCAGCAGGTATATTCCGAACACCTACAGCAACTTCGCAGTGTAGCGCTAGAGAGCGGTCGCGCGTCCATACAAAGTCGCGCTCAAGCAGCCGTGTCCGCTCTGCTCGCTTCCGCTCCCGCTCCGCTCGTCACGCTAGTCGTTAGAGCGGCTGTGACGCGGCTGGGCAAGTGGATACATGATAACTGGAATACTACGGGTGAGTTGATGCCATCATAAAATATGTCTAAAATATACTGGGTGAAATTTTTGTCAGTCGAAATATTTAAAGGGGCCATTGTACTCATAATTATGAACAACTTTTACTATGGGACCAACCCTGAAATCACGAAAAAAAAGATCAGCTGTTCCATAATTTTTTTTGAGTTATGTCAACACAAATGTATGGAACAGCTGATTTATTAGATATATTTATTATATTAGTAATATTATAAATGCGAAAGTTTGTATGCATAGATGGATAGATGGATGGATGGATCATGAAGTTGTATATATGCTTCATGGGATGGATGGATGGATGGAAGGATGGATAGATGTTTGCTACTCAATCACACCAGAACGGCTTAACGGATCTAAATGACATTTGGCACAAAGATAGATTATAGTCTGGAATAGCGCTTAAGCTACTTTTTATCTCGGAAAACGCAGGCGAATCCACGGGCGGAAGCTTGTATAATATAAAATCTACTACTGCTTAATAATTCCAATATTTCCTACAGCGGTCCTCTGCAAAGACATAGAAAGTGAGATGAAGACGCTACTATCTCTGGGCGAGCTGGCGACGGCGTCGTGTCACAAAACCGCTGTTGACGTCAGCGCGATGACGTCAGCCACCGCGCAACACGTCAGCGCGGCCGCTTGCGTCATTAATTTGAAGGTACGTCATAGATATATGGCGAAAAGTAGCGGATTCATGGGGGGGGGGGACTAGGGCCTGAACCCCGAATGCCTTTTTCATATGATTTCATACATTCAAGTTTTCATATGATGAAAAATTTCTGGAAAAATACCATTCCTCCCCCTTATCTCTAAAGTTTGCAGAGCGAAAAATCTGAAATAATTTGAGTTGATAGAAATTGACCTGAATATTGCACCAATAATAAAACGATGTTCCTAACTAGCACCGTTTTTTCAAAACTATCATAACTCCTTCACAAACAAACTTAAGTTATGCAGTCCGGTTTTTATTAACTTTTATATACGTCCAAGGGTGGTACGGGACCCTCGGTGGGCGAGTACGACTCGCACTTGACTGTTTTTTTGTTGTTGAGGCATTATTTTCATGAAATTATATTATAATTATAAAATGATTTGCTAGACACGGACGGCACTATAGCGTAGTGACGTAATACCACCTATGTCGGCTTCGCGCGACAAAGACGGAGCGATACTCCCTCTAAAAACTTTAAAAGCGTCTATGTTTTCCATTTTGTGATAAATTATTATTTTTTAATTTTTTGTTGTTCCTATTCCTTCTTTGAAATAAAATAATTTATTTGTTTTTAATAGTAGTCCACTACCGTATCGAATTATTCGACTGATTGTGTTCGAAAACTAGTCATTCGGCCATTTTTTTTCCAAGAATTTTCCGAAAATATATTTTTTTCTATCCTAGGAGCAAGTATGCCTCCTACTGGACGGCTGTGAGCCGACCGGCTTATCCCGTATACTAGCGACCTGTGCATCCGCATGTGACGCGAACAACATGTTCATACGCCCGCCCACGCTTCGCGCCATACTGCAGCTCAGCGTCGACCTGTGTGTTGTGTTTGGTAAGTGAAAAATTAACATGTTGAATTTGGTGGGTTGGTTAACATGTTTGATTGGTTGACCAACATGTTGGATGTGGTAGGTTGATCAACATGTTGGATCTGATAGGTTGATCAACATGTTGGATGTGGTAAGTTGATCAACATGTTGGATCTGATAGGTTGATCAACATGTTGGATCGGACAGGTTGACCAACATGTTTAGTCTAGTAAGTTGCAAGTGAGCCTCCTACTGGACGGCTGTGAGCCAACCGGCTTATCCTGCATACTAGCGACTTCTGCATCCGCATGCGACACAAACAACATGTTCATACGCCCGCCCACGCTTCGCGCCATACTGCAGCTCAGTGTCGACCTGTGCGTCGTGTTGTGTGAGTGAAAAATTAACATGTTGGATTTGATAGATTGATTACCATGTTTGATTGGTTGATCAACATGTTTGATTAGATAGGTTGACCAACATGTTGGATGTGGTAGGTTGATCAACATGTTTGGGTTTTGTAGGTTGATCAACATGTTAGATCTGATAGGCTAATCAGCTAACAGTGTAAAAGAGTTACTTGTAACCTTTTTACAAAATAAATATAATTACATTTTATTTAACTTTTTTGTGTGATATATTGACCAACTTTACCGCAAAGTAAAATTCTCCTGAGATCAACGAGATTTTTGACATCAGAACCTAAAAAAAAATTACAATTTTCAAACAAAAAAACAACTAAGTATTCAGTTAGTCCAAAAATCTTCAAAAAACCTCGAACTAAAACTAACCTAAGCCTCTTGTCCACAGTAAGCCGAAAACCAAAGGAAGTGAACGAATCTTTCCTATTAAAACTCCACGGAATATGGAACATATGTTGCCCAGACAGAAAGAGATCTCCACCCCAAGAATTGACATTACCAGAGCGAAGACAAGAACTATCACCACAATTCAGGAACTTTGAAGACGATGAACGAGTCCCCACGCCTGTCAGCGATGATGAAATTCCAACAAAGGTCATCATAATCCAACCATCTACGGAGTTAACGGAAAAAAATGCTCAAAATACTAGTGAAATAACGGAAAAGTGCATGGAGAGTGATGATAGTGATGTGAATTTAGAGTTTTTTGACCGCATTCTGTGTCCGCGTAATATAATGTTGTTGAGTGATGGGAAAAGTGTTGATGTGTGGGAGGCTATGGCTACGGTGTTAGTGTTTTTGTTGAAACATGACTATTTGAGCGAGGATTCGTTGACGGAGCAGTGCTTGGCTGTGTATCGACAGGATTGGCCGCAGGTATGTTTTTCCAATATTTTATTAGCAAATTATACGTATAAACTAGATTTGACCGCGACTCCGGCTGCGTGAACTACAATGCAATGACCAGTTTAAATGACCTCCGCAATGTAGGGTGGCTAGTACTACCAAGAGGTCAAGCTGTATCTCCGGTTTATCCCACCGGAATTGAATGAAACATGGCTTAGATTTTAAGTTAGATCTCAAGCTATTGAACTGTGAAAACCTCATCAAAATCCGTTCAGTATTTTTTTCGTGCTGCCTGCACAAACAAACAGAGAAACACAAAAAAATCTTTTTGGGTATGGTTACGTCCCATTACCCTATCCCGACTGTTTTTTCTGGAATATCTTCAATGTACAGACACGGCTTTTTTACAATTTTATAATAGTATAGAAGACGATCTGTGCCCCGCGGTTTCACCCCCGTTGCTCAGCTCCTAAGGGTCATAGCGTGATGTTAAATAGCCTACACTATTTCTCATGAATCTGGCTATCATATACAAAGTTTTTTTTGTAAGCCCTCTGGTAGTTCCAGAGATTAGCGCGTTTAAACAAACAGTTGAACAAAAAAACTCTTCAGCTTTCTTAGGGCCAAGTTCTCAACAACCCTATAAATTGAAAACGGCCAGTTAACATGACTTTTTATGTAAAAAATGATATGTTAAACGGCCGTTTACAGTTTATCGGCCTGTTATCTTGTCGGTGAACTTGGCCCTTAGTAGATAACAATTATTGTTAATTATTGTAATTGGTTTCTAATACCGTTTTAATTAATTACATAAATAAATAAATGGTAAAATTCTTGTGTGATATCATAATATTCTCTTCCACAGAATATCCTAGAGAGTCTGTCGACCTGCATGAAGTCTGTGTCAGCGCGATGGTCTAGGTCTTCGACGGGCAAGTTCACTTTATTTCTAGACTTTTTGGCCGAATACTGCGGCGATATGGACTATGAGCCGTTGGAGTAACAATCACCATGTGACTTTAAATGTAAGAATAATCACCACGCGACTTAAAATAGTAATCAACAGATGACTTAAAAGAATAATCACCAGATGACTACAAAGAATAATCACCAAATGGCTTAAACTAATCAACATGCGCTTTAAAGAATAATCACGTGACTCAAAAAATAATCACCAGGTGACCTAAATTAATAATAACCACGCGACTTAAAATAAAAAGAATAATCACTGTGTAAATGGATTGGTGATTATAAATTTCAAATGGTAAATGGATTGGTGATTATTATTTCAAGTTGTAAATGTATTGGTGATTATTATTCCAATTTGTAAATGTATTGGTGATTATTATTTTAATTGGAAATGGATTGGTGATTATAAATTTCAATTGGAAATGAAGACTGTCAGCTGTGATTGCGAAGTAAGGACTGATATTTATCGATGCGACTCAGTAAAGAAAAAGATCCATATTATTGTATGTAGTGCTTCCATGGTGTAGCAAAGTTTTAAGTAGGGGTGCATTCGATTTTTCCAATATATCTGATTCGGCGATATTTATCTGTCGATACCTTTTTTTGTGGAGAAAATCGCGCGAATGGCCGTTCAAAGTTACCATGACTTTTGAACGCACATATAAAAAATACGAGTACAATATTACCCAATTAATTGGGATTTTGAATGAAAATAACACGACGTTAAAACCCGCTAAGGAAAAAAGGAGCAAACTTTTAAACTCTAAACTTTTTTGAAAGCAGACATTTTTATATCACACTTGACTTTTGCCCGCCACTCCGTCCGCGTGGACTACAATGAACTGACCAGTTTAAATGACCTCCGTGGTGTAGGTTGGCTAGTACTACCAAGAGGTCAAGCTGTATCTATGGTTTTTTTTAGCGGAATCAGATGAAACGTGGTTTAGATTTTAAGTTGGAACCTAAGCTATCGACCTGTGAAAACCACATCAAAATCCGTTCACTACTTTTTGCGTGATGCGCGGACAAACAAACAGACAAAATTCGAAAAAAAAATATTTTTGGGTATGGTTACGTCCCTATACAGACTGTTTTTTCTGGAATATCTTCAATGTACAGACACGGCCTTTTTACCATTTTATAATAGTATAGATTTGAAACCTAGAATATTTGGCTTTGCCGTTTTACGCAGTTATTTATCTATTTGACCGTAAATATTTTGAGCAAAAAAATGTAGAATCAAACCAATTTTATTCAAAGTTACACGGAAATTCAAAGTTACCCGACTTGACTGTATCGTCAATACATATTTATAAATATCGTATTGACCAAAATGCGTATGGCATCGTCCTAATAGAACGCGAATGCGCGAGCATCGTAGATTCGCGCGATTTTTATTCGTACGAACGCGCGATCAAACATATTGTCAGATGCATCCCTAGTTTTAACGTAATAAAACGATTCAATTATTAATACATGGACTGTAGGAACATGAAACACCAATAATAACCATGATTGTCAATCTGTTTGGTGATAATCATTCCGCTAAACGGAAAAGTATAGTACTGATAAAGTCTTCCTAGCTTATCACAATGTATAGTTGTGATATTTGCGTTAATCACCGCAGTTGGCAGAGTGGTAATTACCAACCAGACATGGTGATTAATAAAAAAAAACATCAAAAATATACAGGGTGGCAGGTTAAACAGTGGAAATATTTTAAGGGGTCATTGTACTCATCATTATGAACAACTTTTACTATGGGACCAACCCTGAAATCGCGAAAAAAAATCAGCTGTTCCATACATTTTGTTGAGTTATGTGAACATAAATGTAGGGAACAGCAGATTTTTTTTTCGCGATTTCCGGTTTGGTCCCATAGTAAAAGTTGTTTATAATGACGAGTACAATGACCCCTTAAAATATTTCCACTGTTTAACCTGCCACTCTGTATAATATTGTAAAAGTAGTTATATTATATGTGTATTACCTAAGGATGTTCATAATACCAAGATTTGTGTAAGAAAAAACTATTAATCTTTGTCCCAACGAATCTCAGTGAAGGCTGTAACAATATCGATGTTTTTATTAACAAATAAACAACGATTTACATGTATTACATGAAAATATTTCTGATATTGAAACGGCCCAAAATGTTTAATTTTTAGGGTTCCGTACCTTATCGTTCATTCCCGTTTAATATCAGAAATAGTTTTGACCAAAAACAAGTTGTACACATTTGCAACGATACACAATCTTATAAGTCTCATATTTGAGACTAATGCCAAAATATTGTATTCATAGACATTATTACGCACGGGACGCGGAACTCGGGTGTTCTTGCCTGCACCCATTTTGCCACAAACTGTCGTCAGAGTGGCCAGTGCGAGTTTTTTTAACATAATTGAACGTGAGAACGTTAACGAAGGTCGATGAATAAAAGTGGACTGTAGATCGCTTGTTCAGATCCGGCTCGAAGGACCACTTTTATGATGAATAAAACTCGCGAAGTTATTGAAACAACCAATTACGTGCGTTAATGTCCTCACTTTCGAGTACAAGTTTCGAATTGAAAAAAAAAATCACGCGCGCAAATTTCATCTCATACAATAGTTAACGTTATTGCGATCGAATATGTTAGAAGAACTCGCACTAGGCACTCTGAATTTCATACATTTATCGAGCGTCTCCTGTCCCTGTGTAATTTTGTATGCTTGTATAATTGCCGGCACGAGTCTTGAGCACAAACGTCACCTGCGCATTAGTTGATTTTTCGGTCTCTTTGGCGGAATGAAGAAGATGGGGGGTGCCGAGGCTGCACGCAATTGGTTCGTCAGTCGATGCTCGTCGTCTATTGAACTATTCTCTATTGGACCGAAAATGAACATGCGCGATCTGTGCTCACGACTCGCGCCGCGCGCCGGTACCTATACTTTATTGTAACAATACAAAAAATGTCTTATGACTTTTCGAGAACTCTTCTATACAATTAATATAACACCATTTTATTAGTAGTTGGATGTAAGTAGAAGCAATGTGTAGATGCCTTATATGTATAGCTGTAAGCCCACGCCCAATGTTGGGCAAAGTCATGGGACTTCCCATAGATCTAATTTAAAGGTTGGTATACCCCAATTTTACGTGATGTATCTCTAGTATATTTTGACCAATAATTGTTTGTCACTTGAACCACATAAAAATGTTGGTCAATGTTTCAGATAGGTAAATGTTTTTGGCAAATAGCCGGAAAAAACTGTTCCATCCTTTCATACAAGGTGATATCATCAGGGAATAAAAATTATTCATCATTCACGATTCCATGACAGGTTTGACTCCTTACAAAAATATTTTTTGTAAGCATTGTTTTAGAGTTGTACCATTAGTAAAAATTAAATTAGTCGATTATCGATTCTTTTAAATTACTTAATTACGCCTGTACCTATTCCTCGATTTTT
This sequence comes from Thalpophila matura, assembly GCA_948465475.1. NCBI lineage: Eukaryota > Metazoa > Arthropoda > Insecta > Lepidoptera > Noctuidae > Thalpophila > Thalpophila matura. Next base: position 8,149,050 of record OX419205.1, on the reverse strand, counting down.
TCCCGGTTTTCGCCGGTTGAGCTAAGCGCAAATGATATATGGAAAAATGTTAACTTGTCCAAAAATACGATTAATAAAAAAAAATATACTGCGTGTGTAACCTAAGAACAGTGTATTAAGCGAAGCGGGCAATTTTGTTCTCGCCCGCTACCTCTTATGTCTCAAGCCGTAGCCTAAGAGCTTGTTCTTAGGCTTAGGGAACTGGACCCCCTCAAATTTCAAGTTCTGTCTGTGTCTGTAGAGTTTTGACCATGAACCCCCCAAATGATTCCCGGATATGTCACTGGACTCACTGGACAGGCCCTAAGAATTAAAGATTACTGCCAAAAGTAAATGTAAATAATACCTATATTATGTTAATAATATTTTACAATAAAATTACAACCTAGAAACTAAGTACAATAAAATTATAATAAAAAAATATCGAGTGTGCTGGCGATTTCAAAACAATGAAAAATGATGTCATACGAATATGAACATTATAAGTATAAGAATAAGTTTAATGTTCATATAAGCCTTTATTTGAACTTTAATATGAACCTTAGCTAGATACATACAATGTTCATATTTGAATGAGTTTTTTGTACACTTTGCTATGAGTCTTCATGGTAATGTACGTGAATTCGGGGGTTAATTTCTCCAGTCCCACCGTCCTACCAGCGAGTCAGAAACAATAGGTTTTTAATTGTGTCTCATTAGCTGGGGTTGGATGGGTTAAACAGATTTAATTTAAACATGCGCGAATTTGGTTGGGTGTTGGTTCACTGCATTTGGTTGAATGGGACTCGGGTTTCTTGCCAGTCCATAAAATTAATTTGAAAATATGTACTATTATGCCAATCAGAATTTATTAAATGGCCAGCACACTCCTGTATGCTTTTATTTATGATTAAATAAAATAAATATACGCCATAATTATAATTTTATCGTATAGTAAGAGTGTAGCTAGATTATAAGCGTTATTTTGCATTTCCGCTGCAAAAACATGAAGATCTTCATTTAAGTGGTATTTAGTGGTGTAGCTAGTCTTTTTTCGATTATTTTGTTTTCTGATTAAAATAGGGTTAATTTAATTTCTGAATTAAATTGAAAACTCAATGTAAATATTATTTTATTAATCGATTTTGAATAGACGACAAAACTTTCGTCTTAGTCGATTTTAGAAATTTCGAAAGTTTGAATCGAGGTTTATAATTATAATAAACAAGTTATGCCACTAAATACAACAAAATAATACGAAGTCCATAGCAGAATGTAGGTACATCGCTTTTGCGAATAGTTAAATGTAATAAAACAAATTTTGAACAAAATCCTCTTTAATTTGTACACTACCGCTTTTTATATCACCGCGAAGACGCCTTGTTGAAGACATCAAATATGGGTTTGGCTAATACCTAGGTGAAACTGACCTTTTGAAAAAAACATTCTATGCTCTACGATTATTAGATTTTCTTCAACATTTCTGACGTGACTTATGTTTGTACATACATACACTAATGTAGATATTTTTATTATTATTCTTTCTCGCTATTTAATCTCCAAGCGCCCTTTGTAATTAATATGAACTTGTCAACATTTGGTGATAGACATCAAGTGAATTATAATTAAATGCCTACAGACACAAACGTCACTTGCTCGTCAGAGCATCTTGCTAAGCTACTTGCATCCAGAGGAGTTTGGCATCCCTTACTATAATCTAAATAGCGTAGAACTCATTTGCTGCCTAGAGCATAATTTCGCCTGAGGTAAACCATAATCGTTTTTATTATTGCCCTCGAAAAGAGTGGTGCCGTGGGATAATTTGACAGTAATGATTTTTTTTGGAACAAAGTTATTATTCATAACCGACTAACAGAAATAATTGACTACGCAAAATTATGACGAACATCTCTATTCCTTTATCTGTTGGCTGTCAGCTGTCAGTGTCACTGTCAGTCAGATCAGACGTCAAAGTTGTTTACCAAAAAATCTGTAAAAATCGTAATTTACTAAAACTGTAATGATTTTTCAATAAATGATGTCTGAAATATGGAATTTAAGTACATTATGTCGTTGTTGCCACGCTGATGGCGACTTCAAGAGCCTCAATTCACCATATCAAGGTGGTAAGAGCGAAGATGCAGCAGAAATATACGAGGTTATGTTACAAGAAACTTTTGGTGTTACTGTAAGTATTATTTGTCTATTTATTTCCCAAGTTAAGTCAATTTGGGAGAGATAACGGTGGACAGGGTCGGATTTAGGGCAGGGCAACAGGGGCAGTGCCCCTGGGACAACAAAGGAGCCACCACGGTCAGAGAGTCGCCTTAGGGGCGGAGTGTAGGAGTTGGAGTATACGCTTAGGGGCTCTGAAAGGCAAAGAAAAAAAAAATTTTTGGAAGTTAAAAAAAAAAAAATGGGACTTTTTTTTTTAAACCGTTATGGTGCGAATTTGTCTGTCTGTCTGTCTGTCACAGCTGCTTATTTCAGCAACTACTAATGTCATCGACTTGAAATTTGGAACAGTTATAAAAAATGCTTGCCGAACTTTATTCAAAATGAAAAAAGTCAAAAAAAGTTTTTATTTCCAGTGCAAAAGGGGCCGGAGTGGGGGCCCGAAATTTCAAAGTGGGGTTACTAGGTCAAGTGACATATTATAGGAAAGGGCTTGATTTGCACATTTCAAAATATATTTTTATTTTATTTTATGTCTCACTGTTTTCGACATATGATGAAAAATGTCTGAAAAAATACCATTCCCTCCCCCCTTTTCTCCGAAGTTTGCATGGCGAAAAATCTGAAATAATTAGAGTTGATAGGAATTGACCCAAATATGGCACCAAAAATAAAACGATGTTCCTAACTAGTACAGTTTTTTCAAAATCATCAAAATTCCTTCACAAACAAACTTAGTTATGCGGTCCGGTTTTTTTCACTTTATATGTCCAAAACTGATACGGAACCCTCGGTGCGCGAGTACGACTCGCACTTGGCCGGTTTTCTTTTTAGATAAGAACAGTAAAATCTGTCTGTCATAGAGAGAAAAGAGACGAATCGACTTTTCATGTGAGTGACGACGAATATTTTGCCAACAATTTTTTTTCTTTTTGTTTTTTCTTTTAGCTTGTAAATACTTAAAACCATCAGCCGCATTTTTGAACACTTAGAGTTTGTCAATGTAATAATTTTGCATTTTATAAAGACAATTAAGTTGTATCTCTTACTTAATATTACAGATATCCACTCCACCGCTCGAAGCGAGCTACACTATATGCGACCAATGTATCATTAAGCTGAGAGACGCTTCAGACTTTAAGAACCAAGTGTTGACATGCGAACAGAAGTTTAAAGTGTATTGCAATAGTAAGTATTATAATATAATTCGCTCACCTAGATCTAAAGAGAGATAATTATGTTAATTATTTTTTAAATTAGCTGTTTAGTATAAATAGCGGCACCAATTACGATCACAAACGTCACTTGCGCATTAGCAGATTTTCGGTCTCTTCGGCGGAATGAAGAAGACGGGGGGCGCCGAGGCTGCTCGTGATTGGTTCGTCAGTCGATGCTCGTCGTCTAATTGGACCATTCTCTATTACGTATTGTCAACTGTCTATTGTCTATTGGGTCGAAAATGTACATGCGCGATCTGGGATCATATTTATCGCCGCCACCTATACCTAGATCTAAAGAGACCATCAATAGGATAATATATGATTTATGTATTTCTTTCCAGATGAACAATTTGTTGCCACTCATGATGTGAAGATAGAATCTGAGAATGATGGGGATGTCTTTGACCACTGTAAGTTCTTTTTACAAGCTTTTATTTAACTTGCCTTGTGTATATGAGGCGTAACCTTACAAATGAATTTTAGATCAGTTCTCTGCAAGCCCGCAACTGATTAAGTGGAAATTTGGAACGCATATGTCACTTTGATGACAATGCAGTACCATGGAGGTGGTCTCGTGATGGAACTGGGAGGTGGCGATAGGATTTCCTCAACTTCTTAACATAACTCTGTCATGTTTGAGCTCGTTTGATTTGTTTGATATATCATATCTTGATCATAGATGGTGCTATTGCATTCTTCTAGTGGCGCCATCTATGAGCCGATGGCTCCACTCATGGTCATGACAGACGGACACCAAAGTGATCCTATAAGGGCTCCGTTTTTCCTTTTGAGGTACGGAACCCTAAAAATCAAGCAAACATTTGGCAAAATAATACAAAAATAGCTAGAATGTGTGGAAAATTGTTTTTTTTTTTTCACAAATTGGATATGGGTTTCATAGGAAAAGCTTCAAAGTATGATGGGTAGAATCGCAACAGCTTGTATAACCCGTGATGTTATTCATATTAATTAAGTTATTACATTTTATTTTAAGTTATTAATTAAATTTAAAATACATATTTTATGTTATTATATACTCAGAGGCACAATTAACCGGCCACCTATGTTTAGTGTCACCACGTTTGCTTTCGAAATCGTAAAAATGCTTCGGGAACACAAATCAGAAAAGCAGTGAGAGTAATAAGTGTTTAATTTATTGCTATAGTAGCTACTTATGAAGTAACATTCATCATGATATGCTTTATTTAACTTAAACAAACGTGGTGACACTAAACATAGGTGGCCGGTTAATTGTGCCTCTGAGTATATTAAAAAAATATATTTTAATTATTATATTAAAAAAATGTATTTTAAGTTATTAGTTATTAAATTGACCGCACGGTTGTCGCGTGGCTGAGAGATTGCATTAAAAAAAAAAAAAAAAAAAAATTTAAACGTTGCCCCACACTATGATTTCTCCTGTGTCGTGGGTGCGTTTACAAACACAAATTTCACATACACAAACAGCCAGACCAGTGTGCAGTGCGGGAATCGAACCCGCGACACGTCGCGCAGCAGCCAATCTCTCAGCCACTGCGACAACCGTGCGGTCATAGATCAAATAAATGTATAAGAGATTTAATTTAATGCTCCGAGCAGTATTTGAACCCGCGACTCTGCCGTACCGTGGCTAGTGCTCTGAACCAACTGAACTACCGGGTCTCGCTCGCTTCACCCGATTTTTTTTATTCATATTAACTTATTTCGCAGATGATGACGTACAAACGGATGACGTACAAATGGATGAAAAACTTACACTAGATTTGAAAAAAGGTAAAATTTCTTGAAAATCACAGTATGTAGGCCAATAGATAATTTTTATAGATACAAATTTTACGAATTTTTTGAAGATTTTGCAATTTCTTAAAAAATCTTTTGGTTTTCGGCTTCATATTTTTTTTGAGTTGTGATTGTGACACTGAGTGGAGGTGTGATATTATTATTTCTACAACAAAATAAGAATTATCTTAATTATTTTTCTCTTTTTCAGAATACAGTATAGAAGTTGATATTAAGCATCCTATTGAAGAAGTGAAAAAAGGTTAGATTTTTTTCCGTAGCACTAAAAAGACCCTTACAGTTACATCATGTCCGTCTGTCACACCCTCATATAATCTACAGTAGTTAACCAATTTTTATGAAACTTCGCAGGGTTTTCTGTAAACGACCATAAAGCCGTGTAGTGAAATTTTCAAAATAAATAATTATATTCTAATATATGTATATATAAGGTGCTATAAAAATATCTGCCACGGCTGCAATGGGAGACAGTATTGTGTTTATAGATTACAATAGTAAAGATAAATTATTGATTATTTGTCAAAATTTTTTTCATACAAAAAAAGTACGTATAAATTTTAGTAGATCAGGTAGTGACGAACTAGTCAGCTGATATCAGTTTTCATTCACAGAACAGATGGAAAGAGATAGCAGTTGTTTTCATTGACGAAGCGACTTTGTGAACCACGTTATGCAGAGTAGAGTCAATGTTAATTTAACTTCTTTATTTTCTCAAATTCAATGAACTGTTCCGGGGTACGAAAGTTCTTCACTATTGTAATCTATAAACACAATACTACCTCCCATTAAAGCCGTGGCAGATATTTTTATAGCACCTTATATATATTTTTTTAATTTTTAAATATATTAAAATTTTTCGAATCTGACTCTTCAAACAAACAAACTTTTCAAACCATATTAGTATAGATAGTAAATTATTGTTAACTTTTTCAGAAAACCAACTAACATCAGAGAAATTCATTGTGGTCGCCGAAAATATTAAAACAGATGAAACAACGGACAAACAATCAGAAATACCGAAGAATGTAAAAATTACAAGTAATAGAAGAAAGCGAACAATTGATCAAAGTATTGTAAAAAGTAAGTTTTTATTCATTTCTCCGTACCATCATCCGCCTAGCCTTTTCCCCAAATAGGTTGGGATCGGCCTTGTTTACATTCCGATAAAATAGTGCAGTGACAGCCTAGTGGTTTAACCATGTGCCTCCCACGGCGAATGGTTCGAGTTCGATCCCGAGGCACGCACCGCTGACTTTTCGAAGTCATGTGCGTATTAGAAATTAATTATCACTTGCTTTAACGGTGAAGGAAAACATCGTGAGGAAACCGGCATGTCCTAGAACCAAAAATTCGAAGACATGTGACGTCCACCAACCCGCACTGGGCCCGCGTGGTGGACTACGGCCCACTCCCTCTCACAGAGGAGGCCTGTGTCCCAGCAGTGGGAACATTGCTTATGCTATGCTATGCTATATGCTAAAATATTTGTATAAATGTATATTTTTGCGAGACATTTTCAAAAACAACTGACACAGGCTGGGTTCGAACCCGCGACCTCTGCCTGACCGTGGCATCGCTCTAACCAACTGAGCTACAGTGTCATGCCTGAATCAGTATCGATGTCCTTCTAGCTGCAAAGTTAGAGGCATTGAGTTGGAGTCTGTAATTAGTCCCCGATAGATGTCACCAACGCTCGTAAGAGGCGTAAAAAGAGATTTCCATGACACTGTAGCTCAGTTGGTTAGAGCGATGTCACGGTGAGGCAGAGGTCGCGGGTTCAAACCCCGACTGTTTTTGAAAATCTCCTTTATATTATTAAATATATAAGTGATTCTCAAAAATCATATGACCCGAACCCCGGGATTTGAACCCGCGACCTCTGCCGAACCGTGGCTCTGAACCAACTGAGCTACCGGGTCTCGCCCGACTCATTTGAAATTTGAGACCCCTTTGCTTCTTAGGAGCGTTTGGCGACATCTATCGGAAAACTTATGCAGTATTTCCAATTTCCTTTATATTAGCTAGCTTCCGCGCGCGTTTTTTGGGATATATTATACATGCAAACCTTCCTCTTGAATCACTCTATCTATTAAAAGAAACCGCATCAAAATCCGTTGCGTAGTTTTAATGATCTAAGCATACATAGGGACGGACAGCGGGAAGCGACTTTGTTTTATACTATGTAGTGATAACATTAATGAGGGGCTCGTGGCTAAATGATAGCCGCGCTGATCGATCGATCTGCGAGGTTAAGCTGCGCTTGCCGCGGTCAGTCCTTGGATGGGTGACCGTTCTTAACACATCGAGACCCCTCCGTGCCTCGGAGAGCACGTTAAGCAGTCGGTCCCGGTTGTCATAGGAATATCTTTGACAGTCGTTACGGGTAGTCAGGAGCCCAAAAGTCTGACAGCTGGTCTAACATTCGAATACCGGTATTCCCCAATAATTGGGTTGTGGAGGTCAGATAGCACTGTAAAATATCGATATTCAGCCGCAACCAGTTAGACTGGAAGCCGACCCCAATCATGTTTGGGAAAAGGCTAGGCGGATGATGAGTGATAACATTAATAAAATTTGTTTTTATTTTTCAGAGAAACCACGTGGACAGCTCGATCTTTCTTTAATAATACAACTGAACACGGATTGCGGAATACAATTTTCATGTAAAGATTGCGGCGGGTGCTATTACACGCAAAAAGAAATCATACAACACATTAAAACTCACGCCGTGAGATTCAAATGCGAATATTGTCCCAAACAACTGTATTCGAACACCACCTTAAAAAATCATATGAAATTGCACACGGGAAAAGACTTACAATGCCCATTTTGTCCGAAAAAATTTGCTACCAAACAAAATATGGAAGTTCACGTCAATAACCATACAAAAAAAAGAATTTTCACATGTGACATATGTCAGAAAGAGTTTACATACAAAAAAACTTTAACTACTCATTTGAAAATACATGATGGCACTAATAAAAAAAAACTTTGCGACCTCTGTGGTCGGTCGTTTAACGATAAGACGAATTTAAACGCGCATATTCGCACAGTACACGAGAAATTGCGTCCGCACCAATGTCTTAAATGCGGCAAAACATTTTCAAATAAACGTCATTTGCGAGACCATTCAAAAATACACGATGGCGACGAAAAACTTTATAAATGTGACGTTTGTGACCACACACTGTCGTGTCCAAAGACAATGAAGATCCATAGACTAAAACATGACAATAAATTCATGTGTCGCTTTTGTTCGAAGATATTTGACGATGTGAACGCAAGGAAAGACCATGTATTTGTGGCGCATCACGACAAACAGTCATGTCCTTTATGTGGTAAAATTCTCGCTGGAAAATATTCCCTAAAGCGTCACATAGACGAGCATAACGGCATCAGAAGGTTCCCATGCGATATTTGTGGATTAAAGTTCTCCCAAAAAGGAGTGTTAGACCGCCATATTTATAGAAAACATAATTCCGAATCTGGTTTCAACGTTGGGAAGACAAAATGTGACATTTGCAAGCGCAGTTTTAAGAATATCATTCTTCATATGGATTCTCATAATAATAGACGCTTTGCTTGCGAAATTTGTGGGAAAACTTATCCGGATAACAGAGCTCTGAACAGACATAAGTCTTCAAAACACTTTGGTAGAAGTTTCGATTGTGATATATGTCATAAGAAATATTTGCAGAAAGCTAAGTTAAACACACATAGAATAAAAGTTCACAAGGTTAAAATTGAAAAAGATAGTTCGGAGGGTAGTTAAAAAATTGTTGGCAGTGAATATTTTTAAGGAGATTCTACACGACTAATTAACTAGTTCAATTAGAAATATATTATTATACGAACGATGGTATAAGTATTTAAGTTATATTATGTATCGACATAATTTATCTATTTACTCATCATATTATAAAAATGTAAATATTATAAAATTTGTCAGTGTGTATAAAGAAGCGAATCTAAAATGGCGGCACTAATCATTCTCTCTCACTCGCACGCTATTGCTGTCTTTATTCACACCCGACGTTTGTGTGTGTGAAAGTGAGAGGACATAATTAGTGCCGCTATTTTTGATTCCTTTCTTTATTGGCGCGGGTTATATGAGGTCATCTCCGAAACTACCGATCCGATTCTGAAAATTCTTTCACTAATACGAAGCTACATTATCCCTGAGTGCTATAGTACCTTCCTTTGACGTGAATTCCTCCCAAGCGGCCATTCCAGAAAAAAATGTGTAACCAAAAAACATGTACTTTTGAAGGCTTCATACTGCGTAAGTTTAAAAGTTACAAAAAGCATAGTCATATCGTTGCGTAGATCCATTTGACGGCAATACAAAAATACAGGGTGGCAGGTTAGACAGTGGAAATATTTTAAGGGGTCATTGTACTCATCATTATGAACAACTCTTACTATGGGACCAACCGTGAAATCGCGAAAAAAAAATCAGTTGTTCCATACATTTATGTTCACGTAACTCAACAAAATGTATGGGACAGCTGATTTTTTTTCGCGATTTCAGGGTTGGTCCCATAGTAAAAGTTGTTCATAATGATGAGTACAATGACCCCTTAAAATATTTCCACTGTCTAACCTGCCACCCTGTATATGTTTGACCCTCCCTCCCCCCGCGATGACGTCATGAACCCGACTTCTACCCATTCAATTTTATTTTATGCCGAAAAATGCACGTGCAATATATTGCGGGTTAATGATAGACTGGATGCTTTCATAATAATGGGTTGGTTATGTTCGTAATCATTAAGAGTTTACTTAAGTCTTTATGTTGTTATAATAATTTTATTAATAAAAATATTGTTTTAATACTTTGAAGTTTTTTTCGAAGATGGTGCCGATTCTGTTGTTTACAAACTAAACTTATTTAGTCTTAATATGTCTCTTTCTAATGAAAAACATGTGAGAGGGATAGCAGATATTTAATCCTGTCAAATTAGTCCACTTGAATAGTTTTAATGTCAATTTAGTCGTAATCGCAAAAGGTCACGACTATTTTCCCGTAAATGACAAGGGTGTAGACTAATTTAGCATAATCGGCCTATAATGTTCCCACTGCTGGGACACAGGCCTCCTCTGTGAGAGGGAGTGGGCCGTAGTCCACCACGCGGGCCCAGTGCGGGTTGGTGGACGTCACATGTCTTCGAATTTTTGGTTCTAGGACATGCCGGTTTCCTCACGATGTTTTCCTTCACCGTTAAAGCAAGTGATAATTAATTTGTAATACGCACATGACTTCGAAAAGTCAGCGGTGCGTGCCTCGGGATCGAACTCGAACCATTCGCCGTGGGAGGCGCATGGTTAATCCACTAGGCTATCACTGCAGTCACTAATTTGACAGTTCTAAATATTTTCTGTCCTTTTTCAATTGTATTTGTAAGAAAGAGATGTAGTGTGATTAAAATTAGTTTAGTGCGATGTTCAACAGAATCAGCACCACTGTCTCGTTGGTCTACTCTAGTGAACGAATCGACAAGCTCTAAGGGTGATTAAATAGCCGGCTCACTCTTCGTCTGTCGCCTTTCAAAAATACAATTGATTTTGACCTCCGAGGCTTCTAGACAGATAAACGCGGTGGGGGTTGTTCCCGCTCATTAATATCTTTTTCTAACAGACGGCGCTTGAAAAGGACGAAGGACGCATAAGTGCTGTCAAATTTTGTCTTGATTTGAACATCGAAGCGCGTCACGTTTCGACGTGTGTATAAATATTATTGTATGATTTACCTACAGTCAGTTGCAGAAAAGGTCATTAAGTTTTAATGATGACTTTAACCATAGAAATTGTACGGAAGCCTCCTTTAAAACTTAATGACTTTTCTGCAACTCACGGTTGGTTGCAGAAAGATAATTAAATTTTAAAGGAGGCATTAACCATACAATTTTTATGGTTAAAGTCTCCTTTAAAACTTAATGACCTTTTCTGCAACTCAGCGTCAGTGTTAGTCCTTTTAAAGACAGCTCTTATTTATTTCAGTTTCTTGTTTTAGAAGACAGTTTGGTCGTGTTCGGACATAAATAATACCACCACGTTGTATTACAACAAGATTATACAGTGTAGTCCGTTTAGTACGACTTCGCATATAACAACCAACCGTTTTTAGCGACGTAAGTAAAGGCATATGTTTGGTTTTAATATGAGCCACCATGAAACTACATCCGTTTATTACGACTCCGCTTACAACGACCGACCGCTTTTAACGACGGAATTTTAAACATAATTGTCCGGTTACAACGACGAGCATTGACGTGTTTACAAATAAATCGTAGTTACGAGTAAGAAGCTATCTCCACCCCGCGCACCCCCCTTGCCTGCAAATCGCTGATTAGAATGCGACTGTTTATTTTACCGCATTTAATTCTTAATTTGCGGGTAACGAGTAATGTACGCGTACAAAAATGGCTTCTACAAAACGAAAAACATTTCTTCTCATTCTTAGCTACATACACTTATATAATATACTTATGTTAAATAAATAAATAATTTAATTATTTATTTTTTTGATTTGCTAGTCGACTACATATTAATAAATACATTAATATGTGATTAATAAAAAACAAAAAATGGCTGTTCGTTTATAACGGCGTCCGGTTAGTACGACGTAATATCACCGGTCCCTTGGCCGTCGCTATAACCGGATTCTACTGTATTTAGGGAGTCACTCCGAAATACAGGGGGGCCACCGGATCACCGTCACAGACATAATATTTATCTTCTAAGGCTGCCCATGCATGACGCCACACCACCCCCCCACGGAGAAAGAAAAACTAAGAGAAAGAAACAAAAAAAAAAAAAATTACAAATCCAAAACATCCCTAAATTTGACCCTCCTTCCGCTCCTAGTGGTAGCAGGAGCAAGCTGTGAGGCAGGAGTAGGGAGCTCTACCGGCGGATGTGAGGGAGTAACAAGATCTGAAGAGGAAGATGCTAGATCAGGTGGAACAGATGATGATGGAGTAAAAGAAACCAGAGCTGGCACGGGCGGCGCAGACGTACCACTGCCCATGCATGGGTCAGTGTTGCCAATATGAAGTTATATACTAAGGCTGCCCATGCATGACGCCACAAGAGAAAAGGATAGCCTTAGTATTCCTCTGATTCCCGCCACTAACCGTCTCTTTTTCCAACCTGTATAAATTAATTACCACTGGCAGTTATTACAAATGTTCAAGCTACAGCGGCACTCGCTAACGTGCAGTGCCCTTGCGCTGTGGGTCATTGAACATACGTAGCGTGGCGCAAGCGCAATCAACGTGTGTGCCAACGTTTTAACATCTAATATAGGTACCTACGTACATTTACAGCAATCATGCTTTACTGTACAGGGTGGCAGGTTAGACAGTGGAAATATTTAAAGGGGTCATTGTACTCATCATTATGAACAACTTTTATTATGGGACCAACCCTGAAATCACAAAGAAATCGGCAGTTCCATACATTTTGTTGAGTTGTGTGAACATAAATGTATGGAACAGCTGATTTATTTTTTCGCGATTTAATCTGTTTAAACTTGTTTTATTATAGGAAGTGACTCCGCGACCGCCGCCGTGACCTGAATTTGCAGCCGCCGCCGGTTGCTAAATTGGCAGCCGGCGCTGACTTTGGAAAAAAAGCGGGAAATGGGGTTGGCAATTTGGCATAATTAAAAAAACATTTCATGTTTCATTTGAGTAACATACCTTACTAGGGTCCAAGAGCGAGCGAAGCGAGCTCGGGAACTTGGACACCCCGACACGGACAATTTAGGTTCGAAGGGGTTGACGGGGGCTTCAGTGAGCGAGCAAAGCGAGCGAACGAAGCCCCCGTCAACCCCTTCGTGTTAGGTTACTTTTAAACTTGCAGACAGAAATAGGAGCCCCGCGTAGCGGTGCTCCGTCGACCACCTCCCTATCCCTTGTAAGTCCAAAAAAGTTATATTTTGTTTTACATTGACACTGTAATTAAAAGTCAGTCTAAGGTAGATAATTCAACTTAAAACACGGCAACATTAATCTGCTGCTACGGTAGTTTGCAATTATTTTCGTCTGGTATCACTGCTACTCCAAGGCTACGCCGGTTTCCAACGGCGTTATTTTTGGGAGCCACCGCCGGCTGCGGAGGCGCTCCCTTTATTATAATGTGTTTATTTTTATTAATTGATTATTTTTATTATTAGTTAATTGCGAAAACCTAAGAAATTATTATCCACACACTGTTTTATTAGGTACATCATCCGATAGAGGGTCGGCAACGCGCTTGTGATAGGTAGGTACTCGATGTTGCAAGTTGCAAGCGTTTCCTAAATATCATAGGCGCGTAACTGCTGTCTAACTAGTGGACTTCTTGTCTGACTATCTTAGGGCGGGTTGCTTCAAACCATCTGTATCCGTAAGTCAGTACGTAATCGTAGTAGGTTTGTCTGGTAGGTAACCCGCACAACGCAGAAGCAATAAATTGTAATACGGTAGTGGACTAATATTAAAAAAACTACAACTAAATTATTTTATTCCAAAGAAGGAATAGGAATAACAAAAAAGTAAAAAAATAAATAATAATTTATCACAAAATGGAAAAAATTGACGCTTTTAAAGTTTTTGGAGGGAGTATCGCTCCGTCTTTGTCGCGCGAAGCGGACATAGGTGGTGTTACGCACAGAACAGTAATTCTTTATTCCGTGGTGTTACGTCACTTATCATGCATGCCGTCCGTGTCTAGCAAATCATTTTAAAACGCTTATAACTTTGCCAATTTTTTAGATGTTTCATCGGTTTTTTTGGTGTCAATTATCTTTTTTCAAATAGTTTACAGATTCACAATAAAAAAAGTATATTCAACATCCCTTTTTAATAAAACACGTTTTAACGGATTCGCAAATATTTAGGGTTTTTTGTTGACGTTTGTTGCTTTCTTAACACTGCATCGTCCGTGGTCGCAGTATGACTCATTCAGTCATTCGTAAAAACTTGTTATAAGTAATTATTAAAATGTGTAGGTAGCGCTCGCGAAAACCAAGACATTACTTTGTAATTTACGTTGTCATAGATTTTGGTTGAAGCAATGGGTGAACGGTGGTGGCCCAGTAGTTAGGTTTCGTGACCGTCCCTTATGCCATATGCCCTCTCTGCAGCCCCGGATCTAGGGTGGGGGGCTAGCCGGGGCCCATGCCCCGGGCGGCAAATTCAGAGGGCGGCAAATTCGGGGGGGGGACTAGCCGGGGCCCATGCCCCGGGCGGCAAATTCAAGCTTGGTAGACTAACTAATACACTGAGTAGTGTATTCGTCTACCAAGCGTAGTAATCGCAAAGAGCAGCGCTAGAACCGTCGTTGTGGCGTTCTTTGGGGGAGATCTATGTCCATCAGCATCAGTCGTATTATGGCTGAAATTATGATGATGATAAGAAGAATATTGTCGGGCGGGGGCGGCATTTTTCAGTTTTTTCCCCGCCTCAAAATAATTCAAGATCCGGGGCTGCCTCTCTGGACCCTGAAAGCCTGACCACCGGTAGCTTGGATCCTGTTCATGATGGCGGTAGGGGACCTACTATTGTTTTTTTTTCAATGTAAATCAATCAGCAGGTATATTAATGAATAAGGGAATTATTTAATAAAGTATTATTTGCTTAAATACCTAATAACCATTGTCCGCTTTCATAGAACCTTTTTCATAGTTTGTTTAGAGTTAGACCTAAGTATTCTCTAACACAAGGTTGACGACATGTCTTAAGGGTGAATTAGAAGTTCTTATATCATAGTTTAGTTCACATAATTTAACATAAACATAACTGTGTTAACGATGGCACTACAAAACCTTCACGGATGTACTACCTACATACGTATTTAAGTGAAAACTAGCCTTAGCAGCAAAAAAACAGAGTCCCTTTTGTAATACACACTGAAAGTTGTTATTAAAACCATACAATCTTAGCACTACCGTCACAAAACTAATCTTTTATGCGATTATAGACGTTTGTACATTAATATAAGGTAGGGAAAGTATTTTTTGAGCTGTAATGCGAGTTTGTAGAACACTGCAGCGCAAGATTCGAAAGTGGACAAGACTTTAGTCCGGCAACTTGGCCGAACCGTATAGACGCGTCACTGCCTGGATTCGAAAAAAAAAGCTTGTGGTGCTTTTGACAGGTGTCAAAGTTTCATTGTGTTTGTCTCGGTGAATAATTTGTGTTGGAAAATTAACAAAAATAACTGTGAACTAATAAGTTTTGGATTAATAAATGTTTGTTTGATACAAGCCGGATCGTTGAGGTAAGTCAATGTTGTGTGAATAAGAATTTGCGTATGTAGGTACTTATGGTACAGTGTGACAAGAATATAATGTTTGTGCGTTTTATCATTAACTTTGCCGACCGGTTTTGCTTGCGTGAGTAGCTGAATACCTACCTACCTACTTGCGCTTTAATTTCTTTATTGCTTGCGTAGTTGAAAGTTTCATTAAATCAGTTAAAACATCGGTATTTATTTATGTATTGTACATAGTTTTATCATAATTAACTAAAGTTTAATTTTTAATAATAAATAATGGGCATTATGTTGAATAAATCCTCTATTTTAGGGTTAAGTCTATGTTTTTATTTCCCTGCCTTGGTTTTCATACAAGGTTAGTAGGTATCTACCTACCTTGTATATATTTAGGTAAGCGAAATGTGGGTATGACACGCCTCTGTCAACCCCATTTCGGTAAAAAGGCGTGATAATGTAGGTACACACGGCTACACATCAAGCTATACATTCCCAGTTTACACTGACCTCTCACTGTAAGGAAATCCTATACAATGCGAGATCAGCTTATACTGTTAATCTGTAGCCGTGCGTACCTTTAAGTAAACACAATTTTCCTCTTCTAAGAATGTAGTTTTCTAGTCGGTAGATAAATAACGTTTTCAAATAGGTTAATAAGTTCCCCAGGAAGGGTCTGTCAGACTCTTACTGACTAAAGCCGGTGATCCTCCAACTACCTGTGACCGGGGACGCGGGAGTCGTTCGCGCATTCGTCCGCACACCCCCGGCAGGTATTGGCCCGCCAGATGCTAAATAGCACCGTCACCCTCTGCAGCCGTCACCTTACGGCCGCAGACAGAGATGAGGCCTAAACCACAGATAATATAATACTATACGTATAGATGCCTCATCTCATACAAAGAAATGTGACCGATTTAGCGCGGGCTATCTTCGGGCTATACATTTTTCCGTGCTTAAAGGATTTTTCAAAATTTGAACAAATATTTTTCATGATGTATTTTTTCGTGTTCTCAATTTTACACAAACTTCAATAACAAATCGATACATATAACGCCATCTATTATGAGTTATTTCAACAAATGTTCCTTTGTTCCTGATGAGACCCCGTGCCTAAACTGACCCACATATTGACGTTTTAATATGGTCACATTGACCATAGTTAAGCCGTACTCGCTAGCGACGACGGACCGAACACGATCGATTAATAAATACAGCGTTTTAGCGGTTTTAGTTTAGTGTTAGTGCTGAGTGACGAATAACAGTGTTAGATTGAGGGTGTGCGGAATTTTTGATGTGTGGGAGATCTTTATATTCACAAGGAGCGCTTGTAATTGTGTCGCAAGCTGTTCTAAAAGTGGCGACAGCGGTTCCCGTACTAATTTGCTATGATGGCATATCTCCTTTTTTCTATGATCTGAGCATAGGCTGATTATAGTGTTTACTAAAAAAGGTTTTATTAAATTTAATAATTAATTAATAATAATCGATTTACTTAATCCAACGAGAAAGCGTGCGAAGACATCGAGTTTCCTCTCCGTGATATAACAGTACAATGAATTAAGAATTTCATGCAAAATATAATCAATTACTGTATTGTTATAAAACGAAGTCTATCGCATAACTAGATGTAATAGTTTCAATAATAATAGCTGAAAACATCGTGACGAAATTAGATTTGAAGGTCTGGTAGAACTAAATCTAGTCCGCTGGCCTTACCTAACTCATTTATTAATTTATTTGTTTATTTACAAAATATACAATGCACAACATAACAGGACAACCTATGGCGCTGCACAGAAGTTTATAAATTATAGGTACCTAAACCTAAAACATGCATAACTGCTGTTGTTTACGAACTAAACAATTTAGTCTTTTCGAAGTCATGTGCGTATTAGAAATTAATTATCACTTGCTTTAACGGTGAAGAAAAACATCGTGAGGAAACCGGCGTGTCCTAGAACCAAAAATTCGAAGACATGTGACGTCCACCAACCCGCAGTGGGCCCGCGTGGTGGACTACGGCCCACTCCCTCTGACAGAGAGGAGGCCTGTGTCCCAGCAGTGGGAACATTATAGGCCGATTATGCTACGCTTATGCTATGTCTCTTTCTCATAAAAAAATATGAGAAAGGGATAGAAGATATTTAATCCTGTCAAATTAGTCCACTTGAATAGTTTTAATGTGAATTTAGTCGTAATCGCAAAAGGTCACGACTATTTTCCCGTAAATGACAAGGGCGTAGACTTATTTGACAGTTCTAAATATTTTCTGTCCTTTTTCAATTATATTTGTAAGAAAGAGATAATTATAGTGTGATTAAAATTAGTTTAGTGCGATGTTCAACAGAATCAGCACCATTATCTTGTTTAAAGCGA
This sequence comes from Thalpophila matura, assembly GCA_948465475.1. Lineage (NCBI taxonomy): Eukaryota > Metazoa > Arthropoda > Insecta > Lepidoptera > Noctuidae > Thalpophila > Thalpophila matura. Next base: position 8,131,240 of record OX419205.1, on the reverse strand, counting down.
ATGTATAGTCGTATGTCCTTTCAATTCTCGCGAACAATACTACGAAAAACATTGAAACTTTTACTAAAATGTAGTTCACAGCGTTTTAAAAGATCAGCCTTGACTCGCCATAGATTGGAGAGGCTGTGCGCTGTCGCTGCGTTCGTTAAAATTCGTTTTCAAAATAAGTTTTATGTTGAAAAACATTTAAAACAAGCTTTTATAATGATCACTTCCGAGCTCCATCATGAGACCCTGGACATCATCTAGGTCTACAGTACTTGTCAAGACAAATCCAATGAGTCCAAATACGACGGAGTTATGTTGAGAAGTTGAGGAGTTCCCATGGCCACCTCCCGGCCTCATCATGAGACCACCTCCATGGTACCACATTATTGCATTGTCACGGAGGTTACATACGTATGTGTTCCACATTTCAGCTCAATCGGTGGGCGGGAAGTCTAAAATTTTGTTGCAAGATTTGGCCCCCCACTAACAGCAAGTTATACAGGGTAAAATTAAAACCAGTGCGGATATTTTAGGAGGTGAAAGTACTCATGAATATGATCAACTTTTATTATGGGACCGACACTGAAATATGAAAAAAAAACAGCTTTTCCAGTGTTGCAGTGCATTTTTGTAGGGAACAGCTGATGTTTTTTTCATAATTCAGTGTCGGTCCCATAATAAAAGTTGATCATATTCATGAGTACATATGCGCACTGGTTTTAATTTTACCCTGTATAAAAGCTTGTAACTTTAAAATGTATAGATAGCAGTGGCTTAGGGTTAGGGAAAACAGGTAAAAATAATAGTAACAAGATTATAAATAACTATGCTTTTGCATGCGACTTCCTCCGCGTGACATATATGTAGCGCCATCTAGTGTCCTAAAGCAATTGTGACCGTCAAAAGTCGAATTTTTCGAATCCGACTGGCACTTCCAGAGATTAGCTTGTTTATGATTAGCATGATTTTTGTTCGGAGCTGCTTGTCTAGGGACGTATGGGTAAATGGCTGATGGCTGATAGCTGTCCATGCTGTCACTATGGTTTTGGCAGAATAACAGCGCCGTTTCATTTGATTGAGATGGCATAGTGTTGAGCCACGGGGTCTCATCAGGAACAAAGGAACATTTGTTGAAATAACTCTTATTAGATGGCATTATATGTATCGATTTGTTATTGAAGTTTGTGTAAAATTGAGAACATGAAAAAATACATCATGACAAATATTTGTTCAAATTTTGAAAAATCCTTTAAGCACAGATAAATGTATAGCCCGAAGATAGCCCGCGCTAAATCGGTCACATTTCTTTGTATGAGATGAGGCATCTGTACGTATAGCATTATATTATCTGTGGTTAAGCCATGACCATTTTTGTCTCACACTAATAAAACATCGTTTTTTGTTGGTACCTACCTGTCTTTTGTATTTTGCGTTATTTTTCATTTTTATTTTGTGTACCTTCTGTTTTTTATTTCATTAATGTGTGAGAGCAAAATAAATCTATTCTTTCTTTCTTTCTTTCTTTGTTTAAACAAACAGACTCTTCAGCTTTATTATGTTACTAGCTATTACCGCGGTTTCACCGCGTTGCTCGGCTCCTAAGGGTCATAGCATATACAGGGTGGCAGGTTAGACAGTGGAAATATTTTAAGGGGTCATTGTACTCATCATTATGAACAACTTTTACTATGGGGCCAACCCTGAAATCGCAAAAAAAATATCAGCTGTTCCATACATTTTGTTGAGTTATGTGAACATAAATGTATGGAACAGCTGATTTTTTTTTCGCGATTTCAGCGTTGGTCCCATAGTAAAAGTTGTTCATAATGATGAGTACAATGACTTCTTAAAATATTTTCACTGTCTAACCAGCCACCCTGTATAGCTTATATTATTCCTCATGAATCTGGCTATCATATACAAAAATATTTTTTTTAATCCAACTGGTAGTTCCAGTGATTAGCGCGTTTAAACAAAAAAACTTTTCAGCTTTATCATATTAGTGTGATAAAAATACCTACGTATGGATTCTAAAATGATATTTTTTTCTAAACATTCTTCGCACAAACTCACTCGACGACTCCTAAAGTCGTTAGCGAAGGTTGTCGCAAGGACTCGCAAGTACTCGTAAGCTAAAAATAGCGGCCTCAGGGCAGCAACCCGCGTCCTTCGAGCTATGAGCTTAGGTTGCACATTTGTACCTAATTGAAATTCAACGATGTTTGCAATAACTAGGTACCTACTATGTAAAGGACATTGGTGCTGATTCTGTTGAACGTCGCACTAAACTAATTTTAATCACACTACATCTCTTTCTTACAAACAACATTGAAAAAAGCCAGAAAATATTTAGAACTGTCAAATTAGTCTACGCCCTTGTCATTTACGGGAAAATAGTCATGACCTTTTGCGATTATGACTAAATTGACAACAAAACTATTCAAGTGGACTAAGGGCGGGTTGCTTCAAACCATCTGTATTCGTAAGTCAGTACGTAATCGTTAAGTCAGTATGAAATTGTCATACAAGCCGCCATATTTGACGGTTACAGATACGTAAGTGTAAGATGAAACAACATGGCCCAATTTGACAGGATTAAATATCTTCAATCCTTTTGTCATGTTTTTTATTAGAAAGAGACGTAATAAGACTAAATTAGTTTAGTTGGTAAACAACAGATTCGGCACCATTGCTAAACCAAAGAGAGTTTGTTAGGTTTTTGTCTTTGAAGAAGACGCCGAGGCTGCAAACGATAGTTCGTCAGTCGATGCTCGCCGTCTAATTGGACCATTGTCGACTGTCTATTGTCTATTGGGCCGAAAATGTACATGCGCGATCTGTGTTAATAATTCACCCCGCGACCTCTACCTAATAATAGATTGTCGTTAATCGTAATCATCAAACATCTAACATGATATTTAAAAGCAGGTTTAGGTAGGTACTGATCAGACTCCCAGAAATTAAAGGTCAATCAAAGGTTTTTATTATGAGGTAGCCGTCAAGGTAGCCAAGGTCATTAAAATCATCATTATACTTTTCGAAATTGTATTTGAGGAAAATCGACATAATTATGGTCACAAAATAATCGTATATTTTTTAAATAAGTATCTATTACTTCGAGAGCTATGTTGATGATTTTAATGATTTATTATTCAGTAAATAAATTATCATTATTGTCGCGTATTGAATTTTGATCAACATACAACGTAAAACAGCGCTGCAATTTGCTAAAACCCTAAGAAATTTTGAATTTCGCGCGCTACCTTGACGGATCCCCCTTAAATCCTTTCGAGCGCGTGCGCAGACAACCAGTTATACTCCAATTAAAAGTAAAACGTGTTCCATAGTTTTGTGGCGAAAAACAAGTTGAACATGTTATTTAAGTATATACCTACCTAAGAGTCTATGGTTTCAAATTGTTTTTTACGTTTTTTATGTGAAATATTCACCGTTCACGTGTTTCCTTCAATGTGCGAGTGAATCGGTTCCTTCTAGGCATCGATCACTAATTCGATGCTTCTAGGCAAGCATGCTCCATCGTAGACTAGGCGAGATGGCGGTCAAACGCAATACCAGCTGTTCCCTGCGGCTTCACTCCCGTTGCTCGGCTTCTAAGGGTGGTAGCGTGATGTTAAATAGCTTGTACTATTCCTCATGAATCTGGCTATCATATACAAAAAGAGTTTTTCGAATCCGACTCGTAGTTCCAGAGATTAGCGCGTTCAAACAAACTCTTCAGCCTTATAAGATTACACTAAGGTGTTTTGTCATTTTGTTGAGTACCTACCTACCTACCTGTACTTTATCAACTAAGTATGTAAATGTGTCTTGTTCGTTATGATAATGGCAGGTCGGTGTCAAGGACCTAAGACGTGTTCAATGTCAAAGTTCTGATACCGGTATTGTAGGGGCACCTTGGGTTCAAGTCGTTTTAAGAGGGACTTTCCTATTGAGAGTAGTGTGAGTACCTAGTTTAAATAATTGTATGTAATTGACGTAGCTGTCATGTAGCCACGAGCCCCCGTGGCTAAATGACAGCTACGTGTATAAACTAAAGAATTGAAGTTTCGTGTGACTTGTAGACCTTATAGTACTTAATTCTTTAAATACTATTATAATTTTTTAAATATTATAATTTTTTAAATAAGTACCTATTATAATTTCTTAATTATACTTATTATTATCCCTAATTCCTTAAATATTATATTTTTTAGGGTTCCGTACCAAAATGGTAAAAAGGGAACCCTTATGGTGCGACTTCGTCTGTCTGTCTGTCTGTCACACCTGCTTATTTCAGCAACTACTAATGCTATCGACTTGAAATTTGGAACAGTTAGGTATAAGGAATGCTTGTCAAATTTTATTGCAAATGAAAAAAGTCAATAAATATATTTTTTTTTATTGCAGAAGGGGTCCAAGTGGGGGTCCAAAATTTCAAGATGGGGTTCAAAACTAGGTCAAGTGACATATCATATGAAAGGGCTTAATCTGCACATTTCAAAATATATTTTTGTTTAATTTTATGTCTCACAGTTTTCGACATATTATGATGAAATAATTAGAGTTGATAGGGATTGACCCAAATATTGCACCAAAAATAAAACGATGTTCCTAACTAGTACAGTTTTTTCAAAATAACCAAAAATTTCCTTCACAAACAAACTTAGTTATGCGGTCCGGTTTTTTTCACTTTATACGTCCAAAAATGATACGGAACCCACGGTGCGCGAGTACGACTCGCACTTGGCCGGTTTTTTAGGGTTCCGTAGGTACCTCAAAAGGGAAAACGGAACCCTTATAGGATCACTTTGTTGTCCGCCGTCAGTCAGCGGACCATAAGTGGAGCCATCTGCTCATAGATGACACCACTAGAAGTATGCAGTAGCGCCATCTATGATCATATATCGGAACCCTTAGGGCGCCAGGCATACTCGCACTTGTCCGGTTTTTTTAATATTCCCATAATTACAATTTATTTTAAATACATATTAAAAAACCTAAGTTATTTGAAAAACAGGCTTTCTTGGGATTTAACTGGCGTTTGAATATTCGGGCATAAGCTATTTTAACTAGCTATTAAAAATTACGTGTACATCCACTTCATATCCACAAAACAGGAAACTAAAAGAGGACAAGTACGTTTTAAACGATATTACGTGACGCTTGCGTGTGCGTTACGTACACGTGGCGCAACACTAGTAAGTGGGACTCGTTTACATCACTAGTGGGGGGGCCGGATCATTATATTGTCGAGCATCTTTGTGAGTTTGATGATTGAATGTGACATTGTGTTTAATTGGCTGGGTCCTCAAATCATAGAAAAAAGGAGACATGCCATCACAGCAAATTAGTACGGGAACAACTGTCGCCACTTTTAGAACAGTTTGCGACACAATTTTATTACAAGCGCTCCTTGTGAATAAGAAGGTCGATCTAGCACTGTTAATCGTCACTCAACACTAGCACTAAACTAAAACACTGTATTTATATCATCGACAATGTTCGGTTCGTCGCCAGCGTGTACTTTTTTATCACGATGAAAGTGATCAAACTAAAGCATCAAGCTCAATAGCGCTTTGGCACATCTCCCTTGTTTCTATGATCTGAGGTTGGGTCAATGGCTGAGCGATTCGCTAACCAACATTGACACAATAATATTGGTAGGTTATGTTAACGTTAATTACGAATACAGATCGTGCATGTACATTTTCGGTCCAATAGACAATAGACAGTTGACAATGGTGCCGATTCTCTTGTTAACCAACTAAACTAATTTAGTCTTATTAAGTCTCTTTCTAATAAAAAACATGAGAGAGGGATAGCAGATATTTAATCCTGTCAAATTAGTCCACTTGAATAGTTTTAATGTCAATTTAGTCGTAATCGCAAAAGGTTATGACTATTTTCCCGTAAATGACAAGGGCGTAGACTAATTTGACAGTTCTAAACATTTTCTGTCCTTTTTCAATGATATTTGTAAGAACGAGATATAGTGTGATTAAAATTAGTTTAGTGCGATGTTCAACAGAATCAGCACCAATACCTAATAGAAAATAGTCTAATAGACGACGAGCATCGACTGACGAACCAATCGCGTGCAGCCTCTGCGCCCTCCGTCTTCTTCATTCCGCCAAAAGACCGAAAAATCAGATAATTGTTCATAACTGACGCCGTACCTATACAGGGTAAAATTAAAACCAGTGCGGATATTTTAGGAGGTGAAAAAAATCAGCTGTTCCCTACAAAAGTGCACTACAACACGATCAAAATGTATGGAACAGCTGTTTTTTTTTTTCATATTTCAGTGTCGGTCCCATAATAAAAGTTGATCATATTCATGAGTACTTCTTCTTCTTACTTACACCTCCTAAAATATCCGCACTAATTTTAATTTTACCCTGTATAGTTTGCCTCTGAGGTACAGATTGGTTCGTGATTCTCTACAGCATCCATTGCAACATTGCCTCGGGTATTATAATAACTAAATAATTAAATTGTTTTTCCTTGAATTCTCTATGCGTGCCGGTAATTGCTCGCTATAGATATGTATGTACTGCGTTTTAGCTAAAGTACTTCTATTATATACCTTTTTACCGTGATCTTTGACCGGTTAAATATACGTTCTATACGCTTCATAAGATGTTGGTGGGTGCCTCTAAGGCTGAGTCTACATAAGGCCGCGATATGCGAAGCAAAAAAATATAAAGCAATTTTTCCCTTTTCCTATAATTTTCTTATCTTTTTCTTTCCTTACCCAGTAGGTACCTACCAGTTCTAATACAAAGTGTAGCAAGAATAAACATCGCAGTAACGCTTGCGATATTATAGCAATAACGTTTGCGATATGATCGCGATAATTATTGCGATATTATCGAGATAACGGTTGCGATATTATCGCGATAACGGTTGCGATATTATCGCAATAACGCCAGCAATATTATCGCGACAACGCTAGCGATATTATCGCAATAACGCTTGCGATATTATCACAATAACGCTAGCGATATTATCGCGATAACGGTTGCGATATTATCGCACCTATATCAGGGGCCATAAAAACTTAATTCTTTACAGTACAATCAGTTTTCACTCACCTTGAAGCGATTATTATTTGTGTTTAATCTTATAGAATTTGTAAATGCACGAGAAACTGTTATCCGCTTAGAAATATTACCTCATCTTCGATGAAACAAGTGGTTCACAATAGGTTTAACGGCGTTCAAGGTTACACGAAGCTGCTTTGTGATAAAGTAAACTTGACACCTTTTTATAGTAAATACACACATCAAAAGTGTCTAGGGATCAAGCATTTTTATGCGGATTTCTTGAGATTGAGATGTGGCTTTGTAATAAATTTATGATTTTATAAATTTATATGGATCCTTTTTGGTGCATTTCATAATTTGAATCAGGAACTCTCGATCAAATTCGAGTAAAAGATGAAAATAAGCTGTCAATATTTTCCCTATAAAAATATACAACGCATTGAAGACATTATTAGTGCTACTGTTTCCCTACTACTGATTAAAACCAACGTTATTATGGAGCGGCGACGTCATTTAAGCAGGGAAGAAATGCTCAGAGCCGTGGGAATGATAGAAGCTGGTTCCCGGCAACGTACTGTAGCTTTAGCTCTGAATACAAGTCAGAGTGTTATCAGTCGACTTTGGACACGTTACCGAAGCACTGGTACCGTGGCTGAGCGCCATGGAGGACGGTATCGCTGCACCACACGGAGACAAGACCGATACATTCAAATCTTAACTCGAAGAGCTCCAACAATAACCGCCATGATGTTAGCCGTGAGGCTTCATCACTCTTCAGGGAACTTAATTAGCGACCAAACAGTCAGAAACCGCTTGCATGAAGTGAACCTTCATTCCCGAAGACCGCTACGGGTACCACCTATAGCAATGCACAATCGTAGGATTCGATATCAATGGGCTCTTGAACACAGAAATTGGGCAGAAGAACAATGGCGTTTCGTGTGCTTTTCTGATGAGTCTCGTTTTGGTATGAGACCGGATACAAGACGTATACGACACTGGAGAACCCCTGGACGCCAACAGCGATTAAAATCCTGCCAGGAAGTCCATCCTTATAGTGGTGGAACCATCATGGTATGGGCGGGTATTTGGATCGGCGGAAGAACTGAGTTGATTTGGATCAGAGGCAACCTCAACGCTCAAATTTATGCTGAGACGATTGTATCAGACGTCATCGTTCCTCTACAAGTGCAAATCGGTCCCTTATTTCAGTTAATGCATGATAATGCACGACCGCACACCGCAAGAGTTGTAAGACAGACTCTCGCCGCAGCTAACATCAATGTCCTGCCCTGGCCTGCCTGTCGCCAGACTTGAACCCGATTGAGCATGCATGGGATATGCTACAGAGAAGAGCTCTGCCGAATATGGAGGGTATCCAGTCGCAAGAAGACCTTTTTTTGTTGTTGCAACGAACATGGGCGGCCATTCCACAGCGTGATTTGGATGAACTCATTTTGAGTATGCCAAACCGATGTTCTTGTGTTGTTAGTGTTCGCGGTAGAAACACGGATTATTAATTGTTTAAGTTACCCAATAAAATTTTAAAGAAAACTGTTATTTCAGTCTTTTTTTCGAACTTTAATGTTAGTGGTTCAAATGTCAAAAATCCCTTTATTAGGAAAATGGCAAATTTCTTTATTAATGCAAAGGTGACTTGGTTTATCGTTACTGTGACAAACGAAAACACTTTATTTGATGAATCCTTAAAGAAAATTTTAATTAATATCAATCAGGAGAAAAGTTATTGCAAAAATATATGTTGATCCCTAGATACTTTTGATGTGTGTAGGTATAAAGAGTTTGTTAGGGTCAGTTCATACTGAGAGAAGAAGCTACTTGTTCTCGGTTTTCGGCGGCTAGCCTTATATCCGCTTGAGCATGCTCAGGCGAATGAGCGGCTCATTTGGCCGGGCCGGTCAAGTGGAGACGCCTGAGCACAGCATGCTCCCGCCTCAGCACAGCGTGCTCAGGTGTCTCCGCTTGAGAGGCTCGCCCAAATGAGCCGTTCATTCGCCTGAGCATGCTCAAGTGAATACAAGGCTTTAGCGATGCGCATCGCTACAGGGGGGACACAATGTTAACCACTTTCAGAGCTCCTAGTTCTCTAAATCATCATCTGCCTAGCCTTTTCCCAAATTATATTGGGGTCGGCTTCCAGTCTAACTAGTTTCGGCTGAATATCAATATTTTTTATTTTATTTTTCCTAGTTCTCTAAATATGCTCCTAAATAAAAAAAGTCACTCAGAAACCTTATTTTTAAAGACCTATCCAACGATACCCTACATGAAGGGGTGCGGGGCCTGCGGGGTGCCTCAGTTTCATGTATATGCCCCCCTAATTATTTTATTTTTCGTAATTTCACTACAGGCCTTTATGACGGCTCATAGAAGACATCTAGGTACCTACGAAATTTCATAAAAAATGGTTATGAACTGTAGATTTGACAAGGGTGTGACAGACGGACAGCGGACAGACAGACGGACAGACGGACAGCGGACAGACAGACGGACAGACGGACCTGACGAAAATATAAGGGTTCCTAGTTTTACTACGGAACCCTAAAAACTAATTTGGTCGATGTCAACCTTTTAATAACTATTAGATCCTTCACTATCCTCTTCTCCCAAGCATCACGCTTACAACCCAACAGGTGCGCCAGAGTCCAACGCCACCTACCGCTAAAGAGATACCGCGTTGGCACGCAATGTCTCAATTACACCGGTTATTGGAGCAGAACTATAGGTGAATTTCCATTTTAAATGCGTGTGTTTTCTTTAAGACTAGCGGGGTTGGGTAGGCAGGTTTTGAAGGATTTCCACAAGTATAGGGTGGTTGACTATTGTTAATAACGTACAGTCAGTGCCCCACATTGTCTGACCCCTCTTAGGCTCGTATTACAGAACAATACTCGGCCACAGATCTCGACTTGAGCATAGATTTAAAACCATTTGATTAGTTGAAACAAGTTTCAATCTATGCTCAAGGAGAGATCTGTGCTTATGTATCGTTCTGTAATACGAGCCTTAGAATCTTACTATTTCTAAAAGGGGTCAGACAATGTTGGACACTGACTGTACAAATAAATCATTTCATTTCAAAGCAGGCCCTCGCTTACAATAAACTTGCGCTCAGCAGCTCTGGCGACCTTACTCACCACAGAACACAAGCGCCACAACACTACCGAAGAGTAATGTTATTTGGCTGTTGTATTCTGTGAGGTTGAAATACTTCCCCAGTCCGGTTGCTTCAGATTTGAGCGAGCTATCCCGCTGTGCGCTTCATCATCATCATCATCCGCCTAGGCTTTTCCCAAACATGATTGGGGTCGGCTTCCAGTCTAACTGGTTGCGGCTGAATATCAATATTTATTAACCGACTTCAAAAAAGGAGGTTCTGTATTCGTCCCGTATGTATGTATGTATGTATGTATGTATGTATGTATGTAAGTATGTATGTATGTATGTATGTAAGTATGTATGTATGTTTGTATGTGCGCGATTTTCTCAAAAACTACTGATTCGATTTGAATGGGGTTTTCACTAACGTAATCTACATACTTTCAGGAAGGTTTTAGTATATAATACATTATGTAATCATTCCTATGTACAAAGTTATAGGCATAAATGTACACAATCCGTAGAAGATTTACTGTTGAACGAATTCGTGAAAGTAATCTAACACGGGATAAAGTACTAAAAAGGGAAAAATAAAAAACTTTTTTAACAAAAAATAACCGACTTCAAAAATCCACTACAAAGAAAATAATAATTTTGGTTTCGGAAGTCGGTGGCAAAAAAAGCAAACAAAAACCAAAGCCACCGACTTCTGAAACCAAAATTATTATTTTCTTTGTAGTGGATTTTTGAAGTCGGTTATTTTTTGTTAAAAAAGTTTTTTACATGGAGCGACTGCCATCTAACCTCCACAACCCAATTATTGGGGAATACCGGTATTCGAATGTTAGACCAGTTGTCAGACTTTTGGGCTCCTGACTACCCGTAACGACTGTCAAAGATATTCCTATGACAACCGGGACCGACTGTTTAACGTGCTCCCCGAGGCACGGAGGGGTCTCGATGTGTAAAGAACGGTCACCCGGTCAGCGCGGTGTCATTTAGCCACGAGCCCCTCTCTATCCCGCTGTGCGCTTCCTGTCTTAAATCTATGGAAAAATCTCAGATCATAGAAACAAGGAAGATGTGCCAAGGCGCTATTGAGCTTGATGCTTTGGTTTGGTCACATTTTACTTGCCTTGTGTGTATGAGGCGAAATCTTACAACTGAATTTTAGACCGGTTTTCCCCAACCTATTGAGCGGAAATTTGGAATGCATATGTCACCTCCATGACAATGCAATAATATGGTACCATGGAGGAGGTCTCATGACGGAGCCGGAAGGTGGCTATAGGAACTCCTCAACTTCTTAACATAACTCCGTCGTGTTTGGGCTCCTTGGATTTGTCTTGATAAGTACTATGGACTTAGATGATGTCCAGTGTCTCATGAACATGATGAAGTGGAGGCGCGGTCGCAGCCGACGATTTTGAGGGGGGTCATACTGCGGCCGAAGACTTTGGGGGTGGGTCATACCCTCAGATCATAGAAACAAGGAAATATGCCATCATAGCAAATTGGTACGGCAACAACTGATGCCACTTTTAGTACATTTTTCGACACAATTACGTGCATAATTAAGCGCTCCTTGTGAATAAAAATATCTCCCACGCATTGAACATTCCGCACACCCTCAATCTAACACTGTTAATCGTCACTCAACACTAGCACTAAACTAAAACACTGTATTTATACCATCGATCGTGTTCGGTTCGTCGCCAGCGCGTACGTTTTTAATATGAGCAATTTGCTCAAGATCAGGCATCAAGCTCGATAGCGCCTTGGCACATCTTGTTTCTATGATCTGAAGTCATACCGATTAATGCCGACGTGTTATACCGTGAATTACCGTGTTTGGCGCATTTTATTACGATTTTGGAGGGGGTCATGACCCCCGCGACCCCCCCCGGGACCGCGCCTGGGAAAGTGGTCATTAAAACGTGTTTCTATTCATGTTTCATAATTAATTTATCATTCAGCTTTCATTCATTTTTCATTCATTCATCTCCATACTTCCACAGTACCTTCCGAAAGCCACCAATTAAATCGCGTACGAACATGCTTCACCAGTATTTTCCCGTTGCGTCGCGTCACGTGTTTCTCATTCCCGTCACGTATCGTGTCGTCGAGGTGAGATCACGCAATAACGACCTCTGGCGGTCCTCGGCAAGCCTTATTGTGTGTTGCGACATGCCTTCAAGGTTTGAGGAGTCAGGAGCCAAAACGGGACAGAGAACTTTAGTTAGTTGAAAAAGATTAATAGGGTTTTTCCTCATGTCATAGAAAAAAAACCGGCCAAGTACGAGTCCTACTAAAAAGATTAATAGGGTTTTTCCTCATTTCATAGAAAAAAAACCGGCCAAGTACGAGTCCTACTCGCGCACCGAGGGTTCTGTATCATTTTTGGACGTATGAAGTGAAAAAAACCGGACCGCATAAGTAAGTTTGTTTGTGAAGGAATTTTGATGATTTTGAAAAAAGTTTAGAACATCGTTTTATTTTTGGTGCCATATTTGAGTCAATTCCTATCAACTCTAATTATTTCAGATTTTTCGCCCCGCAAACTTCGGAGATAAGGGGGGGGGAGAATGGTATTATTTTGGACATTTTTCATTTTATGTCGAAAACTGTGAGACATAAAATAAAATAAAAATATATTTTGAAATAAGCAGATCAAGCCCTTTCATATGATATGTCAGCTGATCTAGTAACCCCACTTTAAAATTTCGGACCCTCACTCCGGCCCCTTTTGCAATGAAAATAAAAATATTTTTGGACTTTTTTCATTTGAAATAAAGTTGAACAAGCATTCTTTATAACTGTTCTAAATTTCAAGTCGATAGCATAAGTAGTTGCTGAAATAAGCAGGTGTGACAGACAGACAGACAGACGAAGTCGCACCATAAGGGTTCCTTTTTTACCATTTTGGTACGGAACCCTAAAAAGGAGATACCTATGCCATCACAGAAAATTAGTACGGAACCACTGTCGCCACTTTTAGAACAGTTTGCGACGCAATTACAAACGCTCCTTGCGAATAAAAAGATCTCCCACACGTAAAAAAAATCCGCACACCCTCAATCTAACACTGTTTTTCGTCACTCATCACTAGCACTAACCTAAAACACTGTATTTATATCATCGATCGCGTTCGGTCCGTCGCCAGTGTGTACGTTTTACGAGTCAATGTGACCAGTGACCATACTAAAGCGTCAAGCTCAATAGGGCCTTTGCACATCTCCCTAGTTTCTATGATCTGGGTTGAAAACTGTAGACCACAGCTTGCTGGCGGCGTTTGTGGTTGTCAAGGAGCCCGTATGCGGCGACGCTTATTCCTAACTTAATCATAATTCTAAAAGCATACCTCCAAGTAATAATGATTCACTACAAAAATATTCACGCCCCGTCTCGCACAGAACTTATGATTAAATATACTATGCTTGGCATACGTAGGTTTGCTTGCCATCGGGCCAAATCGTGACAGCCATCGGCTTGATGGACAAGAGCCTCGATTAGAGGCTTTAGTTGGATTAGTTCAAGGCCTTGACGAAAGAGTTCGTGGTTAACAGCCGAGCTGCGAGGTTAAGCTGCGCTTGCCGCGGTCAGTCCTTGGATAGGTGACCGTTCTTTACATAACGACACACCTCCGTGCCTCGGAGAGCACGTTAAGCGGGTCCGGGCTGTCATAGAAATATCTTTGACAGCCATTACGGGTAGTCAGGAGCCTGAAAGTCAAGTCTAACAACTGGTCCACCCAAAGGTTGTAGAGGTCAGATGGCAGTCGCTCCACGTAAAATACTGATATTCAGCCGCAATTAGACTGGAAGCCGACCCCAATCTAGATTGGGAAAAGGCTTGACCGCGATGTTAAAATGTCTGTGACATACGGACGGATAGACGGACAAGGCGAAATTCCCCCTGCCCTTTTTTCTATCGGACGGCCAGAAGCACAAAAAAGCACCATCGGTTCATGGTTGATATACCAAAAACCCGAACAAAGCGCTTTGATTCCACTTTCATTGTGAAAACCGCCAAACAGTGAAATGTGCTGCCTGAGTGGGTGTTCCCCACTAGTTACAATCTGGGTGTCTTCAAGTCACAAGTGAATCGGTTTCTTCTAGGCAAGCGTGCTCCATCGTAGACCGCGTCATCGCTTAACATCAGGCGAAATGGCGGTCAAACACAGGCCTATTATTATTATCATATAAAAAACTTATAGGGATTCTGTATTTGCCATTTGGCTACGGTACCCTAAAAATGATATTCAGCCGCAGCTAGTTAGACTAGAAGCCGACCACAGCCTAGGGAAGGGCTAGGCAGATAATTATGTTATAGTGATTTATGAAGAACTTCCATAACTAATTTCAATTCTAAGCCTAAACAAGGAATGTTGATTCATATCAAAAATATTTGACGCATGAAATATTTTATAAGTATTGTTTTCGTCTTCCGTGTCCAGTTTGACGCATCTTGCATTATGAATAGCGTGAATCATTTTTTCTAATTTGTTTATGTTGATGATGTTGATGTGGCAAAATAGTTATCAATGCAGGTTAGACAGTGGAAATATTCTAAGGGGTCATTGTACTCATCATTATGAACAACTTTTACTATGGGAACAACCCTGAAATCGCGAAAAAAAAACAGCTGTTCCATACATTTTTGCTCACTTAACAAAATGTATGAAACAGTTGATTTATATTTCCACTGTCTAACCTGTCACCCTGTGTAAATATCAGCCAGTATCAGTTATCAATATCAGTCAATATGATCTTTGTACTGACCCGGTATATTTCTTGCTACATCATCCAGCTCGAAGGACCATGTTTACATACTTTTTAGGATTCCATACCCAAAGGGTCTGTCTGTCACCAGGCTGTATCTCATGAATCGTGATAGTTAGACAGTTGAAATTTTCACAAATGATGTACGCGTGTAGACGCCCCTGCCCCTATACCTTTACTTTCTTCTCTTTTTACCTAAATCGAGAACAGAACCCGCTAACAATTGAGTGCTCTGTGTCTACTTGACATGACTACTAAATAAGCATCAGAAAGTGATGCGTGCGACAAATACCGGCCGGCAATCGGTGAAAGCTGCCGGTGTTACGTGCGGCCCAAGTTATAGGCGACTGCTCTGATCATGGAAACAAGGGAGATGTGCCAAGGCGCTATTGAGCTTGACGCTTCAGTTTGATCACATTGACTAATTAAAACGTCCACACTGGCGACGGACGAACGCGATCGATGATATAAATAAAGTGTTTTAGTTTAGTGCTAGTGATGAGTGGCGAATAACAGTGTTAGATTGAGGGTGTGCGGATTTTTTTATGTGTGGGAGATCTTTATATTCACAAGGAACACTTATAATTGTGTCGCAAACTGTTCTAAAAGTGGCGACAGTGGTTCCCGTACTAATTTGCGGTGATGGCATATCTCCTTTTTTCTATGATCTGAAGGCGACTGGGTTATAGGTAATGGTTACTGAATGTATGGATTTATGGACCTAAAAATTCCGTTTAGTCCTCGTTAGGTAGCGCAACATAAAATTATGAATTGGCAAATCACGATATCGGATTATACAAATGTGTTTCGTAAATATTTACATGTTGTAAACTTAAGCCTTTTTCCATAAAAAAATACCAAATGTGCAATTCGTAGGCAATAAATGGATCGTGCTTAACTTAGCACTTAATTTTGTCTGTAGAAGAAAAAATGAATAAACTTAATTTTGATTGAAGAAAATTTTTTTCTACAATAACGATTTTTGGATTTTTTACTTAATTTGTACTGTTGATGTGCCTGTGCCTGTAAGATTTTTTTCTTTTCTTGCAAAATTTCGTTATTCTAGGGAAAGCACCTTAAATGTTTTGATATATTTGCGAATGTCAAAATATGCGTCATAAATGGTTGTATTTTTATATTGTCTTGACTTAGAAGCTTGATTTTTTTACAGCTCCAAGGCACCGTAGACTTAAATATTTGATATTAATTTTAACTTGATACCTCAACGCGTTCCTGAGAAAAAGAGTATTGATAAACAGACACGGACAATGAAGTGATCGTATAAGGGTTCATTTATTTATTTTTAAGTACGGAACCCTAAAAACGTAAAATAGATCCGTGCTTCTGTTTCCTTTATGCATATTCAGTTTTTTGAGATATTTATTACGTAAAAATGTCAAGTATAACATTACAAAAATTATTTATTTATACACACAATGAATTTTAATGTATTTTCTAGTTCCGGGCTTGTGCCAATGTCTTATGAAATAGAATGTATTTATAAACGAATGTGTTAATAAATTAGTGCTTTTAATTGCCGGCCTTGAGATAATTATGAACTAGGTTTATCTCGATAATTTTGCGGCGATCTAGGAGAGTAATGGTCGAAACTACACTTAACCACAAACTTAGGATGGTATTACAGAACCTAACTCAAGACTCAAGCATTACTTGAGAAGTTGAGACTAATTTCAAGCCATTTGATTGGTTGAAACTGAACAAGAAAAAATATGTAGTCTTGAGTCAGCTCCTGTAATACGGCCCTAAGGGTCATCTGATCAGTTTAGAATGCCCTCAGAATGCTTGGATAATTTTTTTTGGTGCAAATTAATACCCAAATGTTTAGAATCGTATTAGATTGGGGAAGTGGTCATAAAATTGTTCAATGCAATTTTCTCAGCTTTATTTATTTTGTTATTATTATGAGATTTTAGAAAATACTTTTCATAAAAAAAAGTACTGTTCCCGAGGGAAAGAACAATAACTTTCGACGGTCACAACTGCTTAATGGATGGCGCTACATGTACGTCACGCGGACGAAGTCGAGGGCAAGGTGCTAGTAGATTTTATAAATTCTTTTACATAATATAATTATAGATTTATTTTGCAAATTGGTTATACATATACATTTTTTTACACGTCTATATATTATTTTAAACTAGATAAATTCGGTGTTTCCTATCTTTTTACCCGACTGCGCCAGAAGGAGGTTATTTTTCGAGTGTATATATGTATGTGTGTATGTTTGTATGTATGTATGTATGTACGCTTTTCTTTTCTTGTACGGAATTCTTTGGCACGCTCTGTAGCCTAAACGGCTTGATGAATTTTAGCTTGAGAGGTGTCGTTAGATTTGTCTTAATTGTGAGAGTGACACTGGGTATGTCAAAATTTTAAATGGCTGATTTTTTTGCGCCCTAATATGTTTCAAAAAGTTTTTTTTTACAAAACCTATCGAGTGGGGTATCAAAATAAAGGGTTTTATAAATGACTTGCAAAAATATATACAACTTATATGTTTAAATGAAATTTGGAATGAGAAATGCTAAAAATTATAACTCACTAAAAGGTAAGAAATAAAAAAATTGATGAAATCAAAAAACCCGACTGCATAAAAACAACTAAAAAATTCAAAACAAGATCAGTTTTCAAGCAGTCTGATGCAGTTGGTGGCATAACATCTATGATTGAACTTAAATAATTGCCACCAACTGCATCAGACTGCTTGAAAAGTGATCTTGTTTTGAAGTTTTTAGTTGTTTTTATGCAGTCGGGTTTTTTGATTTCATCAATTTTTTACATGCTTTTATTTAACCTCTGTTAGTATGGGGCCAAATCTTGCAACAGAATTTTAGACAAGTTGGGCCCAACCGATTGAGCTGAAATTTGGAACACTTAAGTAACCTCCGTGACAATGCAATAATATGGTACCATGGAGGTGGTCCCATGATGAGGCCGGGAGGTGGCTAAAGGAACTCCTCAACTTCTCAACCTAACTCCGTCGTGTTTGGGCTTATTGGATTTGTCTTGACAAGTACTGTAGACCTAGATGATGTCCAGGGTCTCATGATGGAGCTGTGAAGTGGTCATTATAAAAGTTTATTTTGAAAAAACGTTTTTCCACTAAAAAAATATTTCTTCCCCGCTTATGCTTATCACTTGTCCCATACATTGACCGCCCGTCTCACTAACTATTTTGTTATTCTAACCGCGCTTGAGTTGAACTTAAACTACTTGTTGCGATTGATCTACATTTTGCTTTTATTCTAAAAACACTTGTTACTACGGTTCTAGTGAAAAAACTTTGTAAGTAGGTGGGTGAGTATATTTTTTATACTATTGTTTAAAACTACTGGCACCATTTTGTTGATCGAGTTTCGTTTTAATTGGGTTGTGTTATTGTTTTTTATAGTATATTTTTGTATTCAAATAGTGTGTTTCTTTTGCACGACTTTTTAATCGACTCCAAAAATAAGTACTTAGGTAGGTAAGTATACAATTCTTTTTATCGTATCATATTAAGCGATATTTTCGCTGATTATGAACAGATTTTCTAAGTAATATTGCATTCAGTCGAACAAACAACCGAAATACAGGATAAAATTAAAACCAGTGCGGATATTTTAGGTGAAAGTACTCATGAATATGATCAACTTTTATTATGGGACCGACACTGAAATATGAAACAAAAATAATCCGCTGTTCCATACATATTGATCGTATTGTAGTGCATTTTTGTAGGGAACAGATGATTTTTTTATTTCAGTGTTGGTCCCATAATAAAAGTTGATCATATTCATGAGTACTTTCACCTCCCAAAATATCCGCACTGGTTTTAATTTTACCCTGTATATTAATATAATAAAGCTGCATTAAAGCTAATATTATAACACAAACATTTTTACTTAATTAAAAATACATGTATTTAAATTACATTAGCATGATGACCCGGTTATGCCACATCTTTACCTATTTGTTACAAAATGAGCATATTTCTATTGATTATTATTAATTATAATCTTATGTATTTATACACCAAGGCCGACCAGAAGGCGAATCTATACAGGGTGGCAGGTTAGACAGTGGAAATATTTTAAGGGGTCATTGTACACATCATTATGAACAACTTTTACTATGGGACCAACCCTGAATAAACAAAAAAAAAAATTGCTGTTCCATACATTTATGTTCATATAACTCAACACAATGTATGGAACAGCTGATTTTTTTTGGCGATTTCAGGGTTGGTCCCATAGTAAAAGTTGTTCATAATTATGAGTACAATGACCTCTTAAAATATTTCCACTGTCTAACCTGCCACCCTGTATACAGGGTGTTTTTGAGGTCAGAGGTCACTAAAACAACTATGGCAACCGTGAAATATAGAAAGTTATGGTGTCAGAAAACCACCAAATTTTTCATGTGTATTAAAACTGCAATTTAAGAATTGTAGAAAAAAATATGTCCAATAAAGTTGTAAATATGGAGCCTTCTACTACTATGCGGTCACATCATGATAAGAATAGGAACGTTAGTGACCTCGGACTGTCAACTATCGCTTGAAAAGTAAGTCTTACAAAGATTTGCGAATCAATAACGTTATTTTCTTTTAAGGTACCTACTTTATCCTTCATTTACCAAATCTTTCATATAAAAAACGTCACAATATGGCGCAAGGTCAGTCCTATTCTTATTTTGATCGCATAGTAGATAGTACTTATAACGATGAAAAAGTTATATGGACACATTTCAAAAATGTTGCTGCAAATTGATGACAATCGACATTCATTTTAATATTTAATTTTAAGACCGTCCGCCCTAGACCCACCCTCCCTAGCTACGCCCATGTGTAGGTACACTACCAACTAAAAAGTGCTATCACTCTTCTGGTCATCTTCTTTGTCTACCCGCTACGGAAGATAGCGTGAATTTAATCGTAATTAATCGAATTAGCAATGTGTTGCATAATAGATTTAAATATTTGCAAATCGAGATGACCCCGATAAATTGCAACGTTGCAAAACCAGATATTTCTTGTTTTAACTGATTCATTGGTTTGGTTGTTGCTGAGGTGCTTGATGTCCTAGATTCGATGCCGGGTTGGTGCAAAACTTGTTAAGTTAATTTTTTTGTGTGTAACGGAGGGGATTATGATCTGAAAAAGTTTTTTTAGCTACCAGCCGGTCGATTCTGTAAAAATCTTACCGTGAAAACTTAGGTGCAGTGACTTTGTTTTTGCTAGGAATTGACACTATTGACAGCTCACTTCACCTAAGTTTTCACGGTGAGATGGTTACAGAATCGCACAGCAGATTGTAACTATCGGGGAACATTCCGGCAGCACATTCCACTGTTTGACGGTTTTCAAAATAAAAGTGGAATCAAAGCGCTTCGTTCGGGGAGTTTACAAGAAATGACAGATATTGTCACAAAAAAATAAAGAAACGTTTTCTACGTACAAGACGAAACTAATGCATATAATATGTAAAGGACGTTGGTAGGTTTTGGGCTTGATATGGTACAGTAATAAAAGCTTAACCAAAAATAAATATATATTTTAATTGTTCTTTGCCTATTTTATCTTAGAGATTAAGAATTGGAATCAAAAATCGAAATAAACAAGAAATAAAATGATTATGCCGTTGACATTTTGAACAAAAACAATAAAACAAAAACGGGTGTATGCTGGCTGGCGCGTGCCTCCACAGAATATCATGTCGACAGCAACTAAAACCTTTGAATTGAGAACTCATTAGTCGGGCTGTACTTCATTGGACCTCCACAGAATATCATGTCGACAACAACTAAAACCTTTGAATTGAGAACTCATTAGTCGGGCTGTACTTCATTGGACCTCCACAGAATATCAAGTCGACAACAACTAAAACCTTTGAATTGAGAACTCATTAGTCGGGCTGTACTTCATTGGATCATTCACACCATACTTAACCTCACTGTCACAAATACAAAGATTTCTCTTTAACCCAATTACGTACAAAAACAAATAAAAAATTAATTTAAATACTCTTAAAATACTCGATCACACCAACTAATTTCATATTTGTACCGACATACAAAAACTGAAGCCCAGCGTTCTTTAATAATAGATGTTGCCTTGAATGTTGAACAATGGGGTTATTACAGCCAACTCTAATATAATGCCTAGCCATTGTGACTAACCATTGTAATGTAGATAGAGGTACCTAGTTTCTTACAAGATTTGATTGTAACCGCTTCTGTTTTTAGGGTTCCGTACCAAAATGGTAAAAAGGAACCCTTATGGTGCGACTTCGTCTGTCTGTCTGTCTGTCTGTCACACCTGCTTATTTCAGCAACTACTAATGCTATCGACTTGAAATTTAGAACAGTTATAAAGATTGCTTGCCCAACTTTATTGCAAATGAAAAAAGTCCAAAAATATTTTTATTTTCATTGCAAAAGGGGCTGGAGTGGGGGTCCGAAATTTTAAAGTGGGGTTACTACGTCAAGTGGCATATCATATGAAAGGGCTTGATCTGCACATTTCAAAATATATTTTCATTTTATTTTATGTCTCACAATTTTCGACATATGATGCAAAATGTCTGAAAAAATACCATTCCGGGCCCTTATCTCCGAAGTTTGCGGAGCGAAAAATCTGAAATAATTAGAGCTAATAGGGATTGACCCAAATATTGCACCAAAAATAAAACGACGTTCCTAACTAGTACAGTTATTTCAAAATCATCAAAATTCCTTCACAAACAAACTTATGCGGTCCGGTTTTTTTCACTTTATACGTCCAAAAATGATACGGAACCCTCGGTGCGCGAGTACGACTCGCACTTGGCCGGTTTTTTTATACGACGATGGTGGCAAATAGGCGTCCTTTAAAATGAGGATATGTTTTGCCGACAGCTTAGGGGACAAGCAGGTCCCCCGCTGTCACCACAGCGCATCCTCAGGGGCTCTGGCGACCTTACTCACCACAAGAACACAACACTACCGAACAGTAGCGTTATTTGGCTGAATAGGTACAGCATGTAACAAAAACCTTGTTGATCCCCAAAAGGGGTCATTATACTCATCATTATGAACAACTTTTACTATGAGACCAATTCTGATATCGCGAAAAAAATCAGCTATTCCATACATTTATGTTCAACTCTCTAACTCAACAAAATGTATGGAGCAGCAGATTTTTTTTTCGCGATTTTTGTGTTGGTGCCATATTAAAATGATGAGTATAATGACTCCTTTTGGGGAGAACAGGGTTTTTGTTACATGCTGTATTTGTGTCTTCTTATTGCAATTTATTTGACATACTTAGATGCAGCCTCCGCGCTGCTACTGCGAATTTCTTTAATAGAAAAAATAATGACAGACAGATTTGGGCATCGAATCCAAAGACCCCAGGCCCCGTTGTCGCGATTGCGACCACAAGATCAGCGAAGTTATAACGTTACGAAGATACATAATACCAATCATTTTTGACCTTCCAAAACCCATTTACTTTCATCTCTTGGTAACCCATCGACTTCGCAACCTCAGCCACCGTTGCTTAACATACAGATCACTATTCTAATTGATTACAGACACCGTGTGATTTCAATTGTTTTCTTAATTACCAGTAGCCATTGTTCCACATATTTTGTTTGATTACATTTCTCACGTATTTTGTATTTTGATTACCATACTAGAATTGCAGGAACAGTGTTATATCAATATTAATTTATTTTTGCAACAAATACATTTAAAAAAATAAATGCTAAGGTCATCCGGAAAAAAACCAAGTACCTAAATCCATTAAGCTTAAAGAATTAGTAAACTTAATTTTCCAAAGCTGAGGAGTAAATTCTTCAAAATTAAATAGGTTTTTAAAGGGTAAACTCTTTGATAGTGTTGTGTTCCTGTGGTGAGTAAGGTCGCCAGAGCTCCTGAGGATGCGCTGTGTTGACAGCGGGGGACTTCCCCCCTAGCCAAGTTACTTTTGTAACGTCTGTTAGCGTTAACGTCAAACGCTACGGATAAAATGTATGGAAGTGACACTTGTGAGTCACGTGACTTTTCCGCAGGTAATGACATTGCCATACATTTTGTGCTTATCGTTTGTCGTGAACGCTAACTGAAAACAACTTGGCTAGGGCCTTAAGGCTCCTGAGCATGCGTTATGTTGACAGCGGGGGACCTGCTTGTCTAAGCTGTCAGCACAACGAATCCTCATAAATTAAGGGGTCGGTGACGCGCATTTGTAAGGTTCTCGGTGTTTCGCACGTTTCATAGGCTACGGTAGGTAACTGCTTACCATTAGGGAGCCAGTACGAGAGATTGCCACCATCACAGTATAAAAAAAATTGGATTGAAAATGGCGTCACCTCTGGTCACCTATCGCTCTCTATACTCACAGTATCACACCGCACCTTATCTGCGCAGGTTTTATGTCAATGGTTCAAGTTCGATCCCGAGGCACGCACCGCTGACTTTTCGAAGTCATGTGCGTATTAGAAATTAATTATCACTTGCTTTAACGGTGAAGGAAAACATCGTGAGGAAACCGGCATGTCCTAGAACCAAAAATTCGAAGACATGTGACGTCCACCAACCCGCACTGGGCCCGCGTGGTGGACTACGGCCCACTCCCTCTCACAGAGGAGGCCTGTGTCCCACAGTGGGAACATTATAGGCCGATTATGCTTATGCTATGCTATGACCTTTTCGAAGGACAAAAGGTCGATGCATGTCCTTCAGTGTGTACCAGTTATTATTGTAACTATTAGACCGTATCATTGTGTATGATGAGTGGGAAGGAGTAATTGTAGGAAACTCGTTAATATTAGCATTTCCTTCATAATAACTCACGTCTTACAGGGTAAGATACTTGTAGTGTTTGTGTATCTATTTAAATAGGTACATTATCATTGTCTCATATACACAAGTACTAGTAGTACGGACCATGGAGGTATACAAACCTCCTTAGTACCTACAGTCAGCTACACATTGGTCTATTGTGTGGTCTATGGTACATAGACCATACAATAGTGTGTGTGAATCAGGGTAGCCATGCGACAGACGTACATGTGGGTGTGATAGCTAAATACGTAAGTCTAGGTACTTGGTGTTATAGTGAGCCAGTGTAACTACTCCTGATAGAAACTAACAGATCCTACAATACTGTTGCAATTGAACAGGTCGCCAGTGCTCCTAAGGATGCGCTGTGTTGACAGCGGGGGACCTGCTTGTGTCCTACACTGTCAGCACAACGAATCGTCATTTATAGGGTTGGCAATGCGCATGTGATACTCATAACTCGTAAGCAGTGATAGTCTACTAGTTTTTATGTGCCTCCCACGGCGAATGGTTCGAGTTCGATCCCGAGGCACGCACCGCTGACTTTTAAAAGTTATTTGCGTATTAGAAATTAATTATCGCTTGCTACAAACGGTGAAGGGAAACATTGTGAGGGAACCTGCATGCCTGAGAGTTCTCGCTAAAGTTCTTGAAGGTTTGTGAAGTCTGCCAACCCGCACTAGGCCAGCGTGGTGGACTATGGTCTACCCCTCAGATCATAGAAACAAGGAGATATGGCATCATAGTAAATTAGTACGGGAACAACTGATGCCACTTTTAGTACATTTTTCGACACAATTACGTGCGTAATTAAGCGCTCCTTGTGAATAAAAAGATCTCCCACGCATTAAACATTCCGCACACCCTCAATCTAACACTGTTAATCGTCACTCAACACTAGCACTAAACTAAAACACTGTATTTATACCATCGATCGTGTTCGGTTCGTCGCCAGCGCGTACGTTTTTAATATGAGCAATTTGCTCAAGATCAGGCATCAAGCTCGATAGCGCCTTGGCACATCTCCTTGTTTCTATGATCTGAGGTCTACCCCCTCTCAGAATGAGAGGGGTAGTGCGCTATCAGATTTCATTTTTCGAAAAACTTTTCATTTAACATTCTTAAAAATATGATTCTGTGCGAGCGAGAGAGGTGACAAAATGTAAAATGGTTCTTAAGTTTCTACGAAGCAGTGTAATAAAAAGTAACGACACTCGGCGTCCAGTAGCAAGTTGCAATACTTGCAATCAAATAAGACGATCCGCCGGACCACCTCGTTCGTAATGCGAGGTTTACTATAACTACATGTTGGCAGGGAGCCCAGTTTAGATGAAGGTTCCGTAGGTTATGGCAGGGCCGGCCCTACCATAGGGCAAACGGAGCGGTCGCTTCTAGCGCCGAGTCTCTAGAGGCGCCTCAGTGGTAAAGAAAAATAAAGGAAAAAAACATTTTTTCCATAGGAAATTCCATATTTTCGCAGATTTGAAGTAGCAGACCGCCTTTTGAGGAAACTACACAATTACCTAACCATTTTCAAGGGGTTCGACCTATTATATAGCTATTCATTGGTGCCGACCTCAGATCATAGAAACAAGGGAGATGTGCCAAGACGCTACTAAAATTGACGCTTTGATACGGTCATATTGACCGTACATATAAAATGTACACGCTGGCGATGAACCAAACACGATCGATGATATAAATACAGTGTTTTAGTTTAGTGCTAGTGTTGAGTGACGATTAACAGTGTTAGATTGAGGGTGTGTGGAATGTTTAATGCGTGGGAGATCTTTATATTTACGAGGGGCGCTTGTAATTATGTTGAAAAATGTACTAAAAGTGGCGACAGTTGTTCCCGTACTAATTTGCTATGATGGCATATTTCCTTGTTTCCATGATCTGAGGTGCCGACTCTGTTAAACATTGCACTAAACTAATTTTAATCACAATTCACACTACTTATATCTCTTTCTTACAAATATATTTGAAAAGGTCAGAAAATATTTAGCACTGTCAAATTAATCTACGCCCTTGTCCATTTACGGGAAAATAGTCGTGATCTTTTGCGATTATGACTAAATTGACATTAAAACTATTCAAGTGGACTAATTTCACAGGGTTAAATATCTGCTATCTTTCTCTCATGTTTTTATTAGAAAAAGACAAAAAAATACTAAATTAGTTTAGTTCGTTGTTGGGGAGTAGGAGCCTTGTAAAAAATGCACTTTGTAAAATTGAATGCACTTTATTGCGGACACACACAGATAGCTAGTATTTTCATAAGCTTCAATTCGTGGTGACCCGCACGGTGGCTAGATTACTACTAGTATATGTAAATGCGACGATGCGCTTAGTGACGCGCTAGTGATGTGAGCGTCTTCAATCTACTAATAATATTAGTGAATTTAGTGTTGGGATTCCAACATTCGTACACAACAGAATCGGCACCATTGTCATACAAAGGACAAGGATAGTTGTATATTTAAGCAGTGGTTAAATTAAGAGGCTTTTATAAGTAAGGGGGGCTATAAACCAGTATCTTAATTCTTACTTATATACGAGAATTATAAAACAATAACGGTCGTACCACAAAAAGATAAACATCTGTTCAACACACGTTCAACACGAATGTTACCAAAAATAATAGGCAATTGTTTTAACACTAACTTGTCTAAAACAAGTGTGTATTATTTTTGGTAGCATTCGCGTTTAACGCGTGTCTATCTTTTTTGTGGTAAGGGTGTAAGTATCTTACATAAATACAACAATTCCATAACTACTTGGCTACTTGCTAACTACAAGTTCACGATTTCGTAACTTACGGTACCCTAAAACAAGTGGACCAATGGCGCGTACGTTCCGATTTGGAACGCGACCAGTCGAGCGGCGCGCGCGCATCTATGCGTACTTACTTGTTTAATTATACAGGTACGGTACTGATATATTCGTATATTATGTATGAGACAGGCTTAATAGTGGGCTTAATAACATAGAAAAATATATTAGGTTGGGGAAAAAGTCTTTTCGCATTATAGTATGTATGAACTTGTAATAAAATCTCTTTGGCTATACTATTTGTATCTGGCTGGTTTTAGTATCATTGAAAGTTTAAATTTTAAAGAACATAATTCCAAATTCAAATTAGGAAAATGTGTGATTTTCATTTGTTTTTCGTACCGTCAAGATGAGTGAATCTAATGAAGAAATTCGATACATTTTAAAATTTTACTACAAAAAAGGTAAAATGCAACGCAAGCCGCGAAAAAAATTTGCGATGTTTATGGACCTAGTGTAGTGTCTGTGAGAGTAGCACAATTTTGGTTTAAGCGTTTTCAATCCGGAAATTTTGATGTCAAAGATGCACGTCGCTCTGGTCGCCCTATTACGGATAAAATGGATGCCATTTTTGAAAAAGTGGAGCAAGATCGGCATACCAGTAGTTACGACGTAGCTGAAGAACTGGAAATTGACCACAAAACAGTTTTGGCGCATTTGAAAAAAACTGGGTACACAAAAAAGCTCGACATTTGGGTACCTCACGAGCTCACTGAAAGAAACCTAATGAACCGTGTACTCATTTGTGATTCTTTATTACGACGTAATGAAACCGAACCATTTTTGAAGAAGCTGATAACTGGTGATGAAAAGTGGATCACGTATGACAAGAACGTGCGAAAAAGGTCGTGGTCAAAGGCCGGTCAGGCTTCACAGACTGTGGCGAAACCCGGGTTAACTCGCAACAAGGTGATGCTGTGTGTGTGGTGGGATTGGAAGGGCATTATTCATTATGAGCTGTTACCACCAGGCAGGACCATCGATTCTGAACTCTACTGCGAACAACTGATGAGATTAAAGCAAGAAGTTGAGAGAAAGCGGCCGGAATTAATCAACAGAAGGGGTGTGGTTTTTCATCATGATAACGCTAGACCTCACACATCTTTAGCCACCCAACAAAAATTGAGAGAGTTTGGCTGGGAGGTGTTAATGCATCCGCCGTATAGTCCTGACCTTGCACCTTCAGATTTCCACCTGTTTCGGTCTCTTCAGAATTCTTTAGGCAGTGTCAGGTTAACATCACGAGAGGACTGCCAAAACCACTTGTCGCGGTACTTTGACCAGAAGTCCCAAAATTTCTATAGCAATGGGATCATGTCCCTACCTACAAGATGGCAAAAAGTTATCGAACAAAATGGTACCTACATACTTTAGTTAAATGTAAATAAACTTTATTAAAAAATGTTTTGAATTTTCTTAAAAAATGCGAAGAAACTTTTTCCCCGACCTATTAGATTTTTAGAGGGAATGTGGTTTTAATTTAAGCTCTACTTTTTACGCCTCCCCACACTGGGCGTGAGCGTTCTTCCGGCGTGTGAATGACGCGAACGTTCACACATGCGGCGTTCGCGTCGTTCACACGCTGGAGGAACGCGCACGCAAAATGTGAGGGAGCCCTTACTAATCGATTTTACGTTGAGAATCTACTAAATTGAATCACTTCTAGCTGCTTCTAGCGCTTGTAATTGTGTCGCAAACTGTTCTAAAAGTGGCGACAGTGGTTCCCGTACTAATTTGCTATGATGGCATATCTCCTTTTTTCTATGACCTGAGAGTATAAACAAAGTTTTTCCGGGTTTTTCCAGTACCTACCATCTGCCATCCTTTGTGCAGACAAACAAACTGTCATGTTTTGATTGCTATTAGTCATTTGCGGAGGCCGCAGGGTCAAAGTTTGCTCCTTGACGCACAACAAAAGAATTCTGTGGGTAGGTAGGTACCTACCTAATGTCCGTTTTGAGATATTTAATTTCAGTTTGGTAAAGATATTTATTTGTTTAGCTAAATTTGTGTAAGGTGAATGACTAACAACGACTTTTTTTTTGTACCTTTATCAGTAGTTTATGGGTCGTATTTAATTTTGTTGTAAATAATTGTGAGGAAAAATGTTAGAAAAAAGATTATAAATTATTTTTGTCATATCTATCAGTAGTGTCACCAAACACTGTTAACAATATGATCATCAATAACAGCAATGTCATCAATAACCGTTAGGAATGTCACCAATAACTATTAGCAAGGTTCCCAATGACTGTTAGCAAGGTCACAAATAACTTTAGCAATGGCACCAATAAGGGCGGGCGTTTTTGGGGGTTGTCTTATGTATATTTTGACGTTCAAAAAGTGCTAATTGAATTTAGCCCAGTTTGAATAAATGACTTTTGAATTTGAATTTGAGTGTTAGCAATGTCGCCAATAACCGTTAGCAATGACATCAATAACCGTTAACAATATCGCCAATAACTGTTAGTAATGTCAAATGTCACTAATAGCTGCTAGCAAAGTCACCAATAAGTGTTCGCAATGTCACCAATAAGTGTTAGCAATGACATCACAATACCCTTTAACTATGTATTAGCAATGTCACCAATAACTGTTAGCAGTATCATCACCATTGGTCGGAATAGGCAGTGCTAATTCACCTAATCTTCGAGGAACAGAGTCGAAAACGGGAGACTTCCTTCCTACATTGTTTTCCGGGACGAAAACTGTCCCGGGTTCCGGGACATTTTCGGCAAATAGGTCACCAATAGCTGTTAGCAAGGTCATCTTTCTGTTCCGTGGTCGGTCACAGTAGTCTTGATACTTAGCGGTCGTGCTTGCGGTCTAACTAAGCAGTCTATAAGATGACCTCACACATAGGTTAACAAAACCATCCTTGTTTTTGAATGCAATCAGAATGGCTATTTCTATTCTTATTTATCAATATTAAATTCAAAATAGACTTTAAACTGTTTGTTATTTCTCCTCTAAAGTCAACAACGGTCATTGCCTCAAGAATAATATTCTGAAGTCATTATATTTTGACAATAAGTTATTGTGATCATCGATGACCTAGCGAACTGGGTGCTTATTTCATTCAGTTTGCTGAAATAAAAACATACGTATAAGATGGTATAGAAGCTATTACAAGAGAGGAGCTTGTGGGTAAATGATAGCCGCACTGATCGATCGATCTGCGATCCAGAAATTATTTGGTACTGAGGAAAAGGGCTGCCATCCGTCCGGGTTTCCCCGGATTTGTCCTAGTTTAGAGGGCGTCCGGGGAGCATACGGTAGGGGTTTAAAAAAGTGTCCAGGTGAAACCCGGACGCTTTGTGTCAGAATCCTGGTTGATGAAATATTTTTTTCGGGGGCGTCCGGGAAAATGACTCAATTTCAGCCAAATGTCCGGGGTTTTTAAAGTTTTTGTCCGGCGTCAGCAATTTAGGTGATGGCAGCCCTGAGGACTCATCCAGGGCCCCAAGGCTGCTATTGCAGTGTGTCAGAATGGTCTCACGTCGACATCGTCATTGCAACAACGTCAAGTAATCTCTAATTCAGTTGGCCTGTACTATGAACTCTTTGAACCTATTTAGGTATAGGTACCGGCAGGAATCATGAACACAGATCGCGCATGTACCGTTTCGGCCCAATAGACAATACACAACTACACAGTTGACAATTACGTAATAGAGAACAGTCCAATAGACGATGAGCATTGACTGACGAGCCAATCGCGTGCCGCCTCGGCGCCCCCCGTCTTCTTTATTCCGCCAAAGAGACCGAAAAATCAGCTAATGCGCAGATGACGTTTGTGATCATAACTGCTGCCGCTAGTTATACCTACCTACTTATTGTTTTAAGTATGTACTAATTGTATGTACAATTGCGTTGTACCTACATTAAAAAAACCGGACAAGTGCGAGTATGCCTCGCGCCCTAAGGGTTCCGATATAAGATCATAGATGGCGCTACTGCATACTTCTAGTGGTGTCATCTATGAGCAGATGGCTCCACTTATGGTCCGGTGACTGACGGCGGACAACAAAGTGATCCTATAAGGGTTCCGTTTTTCTTTTTGAGGTACGGAACCCTAAAAATGGCAAAACAGATGATGGGATTTCTACAGAGCACGACGTAAGAGCTTCCTAATTCCTTACTTAGACCCGTAAGACGTCACCCAAGGTAACTCAAACCGGTGTAAACGTCATATAATTTCAACACAAGGAAACGCTATTCCTAAAGGCACCGGACGGCGCCGGCGCAGCTGCAATTAATCCTTAATTATTACTGACGTTTGGAAATACGCGGCTTGTTGCATTATTCCTGAGAACAGAAGGCCGGCTTTCGTAAATACGCGTGTAAGAGGAAGAAGCCGATGTGTCATGGAAGTTAAACTACACTCAACTAGCTGTTCCCCGCGGTTTCACCCCCGTTGCTCGGCTCCTAAGGGTCGTAGCGTGATGTTAAATAGCCTATACTATTCCTCATGAATCTGGCTATCATATACAAAAAGAATTTTTCGAATCCGACTGGTAGTTCCAGAGACTAGCCCGTTCACGAAATCGCCATCGCGTCGCAGTCGCCTACCAATGCGGCCACGACCTTAGAACTTGGGTTCTTATTAAGAACCCAGGAATAATTAGCCCCAGGTTAAGAACTTCTTAACCTGGGGCTAAATATCCCTGAGGGGGTAAAACAGCTATTCTGAGGGGGTAATAAATAAGACTGGTACTCCCTTATTACAAAGCTGAAGAGTTTGTTTGTTTGAACGCGCTAATCTCTGGAACTACTAGTCGGATTCGAAAAAATCTTTTTGTATATGATAGCCATATTCATGAGGAATAGTATAGGCTATTTAACATCACGCTATGACCCTTAGGAGCCGAGCAACGGGGGTGAAACTGCGGGGAACAGCTAGTATGAAATACAAACTTATATCAAGAACCGTTAGATCTATAAACAAACAAACAAATTCTCCAGCTTTTTAATATTAGTAAAGATTTATTAACGGACGGGCAGGACTAAATTATAAAAAATTATAGGGCTCCGTTTTTGCCATTTGGCTACGGAACCCTAAAAACGGACAAACAACCAAAAGTATCAAGCGTATAAATAAATATACCTACGATTATATCTGCTCAGCTCCAAAAAACTAAAAAGCGTGAAGATAATAAGTCTCATAACCATATAACAACATAATGACCCTTATTACTTGGATATACAGATGACAATCGCTTGGCTAGCGAATAAAACCGGTACTCAAACTTTCACATCAGTGTTGCATGATGTAGTAACATGACATAACAAATATGGCTTTATGTCACTTTGTAATAAAAGTAGGACGTCATATTGACTTAGATTTCTTAGGGTTTATACCAGGGACCGAAAAGGTCACCCCGTATAGGGGTTAACCCGGGTTATTTTTTTTTGGGTTAGGTGAAAAACCTTGCATAAAAGTTAACCCGTATTCTGGGTTAATCAGCCTAATAATAACCGGTTCACGCATAGAGTTCATTTTTGTTCCTTTTATTTCATTTTTGTTCTATTTCATTCGGGTTAATCAGCAATATTAACCGGTAACGGTATCCGTATTAAAGGGTTAACCGGTTACCCTGCATTAGGATTAACCAAAAATATGGGTTAGAGATTTAACCGGTAACCTTTTAACCCGATTAATCGGTCCTTGGTTTATACATATAGGGCTGCCATCCGTCCGGGGTTCCCCGGATTTGTCCTAGTTTAGAGAGCGGGGAGCGTCCGGTAGCGGTTTCCAAAAAGTGTTCAGGTGAAATTCGGACACTTTTTGTGTCAGAGGAATACTGATTGATTAGAAGCTAAGCTCGTAATCGTAAGTCAGTCAATTTATCGGGGGCGTCCGGGAAAAATACTCAGTTTCACCAAAATGTCCGGGGTTTTTGATGATTTTGTCCGGCGTCGGCAATTTAGGTGATGGCAGCCCTAGGTTTATAGGTATGCCCCGCGGTTTACCCGCTTTTTAATTTAAATAGTGTAGTTGACTATTACTAAAAATGTACAAATAAATTATTTAATTTCAAAGAAGGATGAACAATAAAAAAAATAAAAGAAGCCGGTCTATGTAGGGAGCCCTGTAGTACCAAACTCAAAAGTTTTTGTGCCACGACCAAATTATTAAGTTTGTAGGTATTTGTAGGAGAATCAAATGCTCTTTCTGAATATTGCTAACTATTTTTTGGATGAAGACCCGCAATTTGCATTTATTTGTAATTTACCTACTTAATATTTAGAGATTACGTTCGAAATAAATAAAAGTCCATAGTGTTTATGTCAGAAACTTGGAACTCTTTCACCCTTACCACAAAAAAGATAAACACGTGTTAAACGCGAATGCTACTAAAAATAATACACACTTGTTTTAGACAAGCTAGTGCTAAACAAGTGCGTATTATTTTTGGTAGCATTCGTGTTGAACACGTGTTTATCTATTTTGTGGTACGGCCCTTTATAATTACAAATTAAATAAATCTGATGAAGTATAAAAACATTAGTACCTACCTCATCGCACAAATTGGTACGGCCCCCCGGCATTGTCCTTTGTTAAATAATTATTATAAATTGCTTTTACTAAACCTTAACGAGTTAAACTATTTAATACTAAACCATTAATTTATAATTACGTCATTACCGGCTCATGACGTCATGACAAATGAATCAGTGAGTCAAGTACTAATAGAAAGTTTTGCATACAAAGCAATTGATTAAATATGAATGAATGTTGTAGAAAGTCAAAATATATATACTGAGTTATTTAAATTGTGTGAAATTTACTATTTGACTTACTTAAAAAAACGACTCCATACGGATTAACTCGATCAGCTAATCCATTTTTGTGGAGAGTCGAAAAAAAGTAAGTTTTTTTTATTTTGATATTTTTTTCCCCATCAAACAGTCCGGTATGGGTGTTTTCCGATAATTACAATCTCTCTTCAAGTCGCGAGTGAATCGGTATTTTCTAGACAAGCGTGCTTCATCGTAGACCGCATCATCGCTTAACATCAGGCGAGATGGCGGTCAAACCCAAGCCACAAATACTATAACCACTAGCTGTTCCCCGCGGTTTTACCCCCTTTGCTCAGCTCCTAAGGGTCGTAGCGTGATGTTAAATAGCTAATACTATTCCTCATGAATCTGGCTATCTTGTACAAAAATATTTTTTCAGATCCGACTGGCGATTCTAGAGATTAGCGCGTTTAAAAAACAAATAATCAAACAAAAATACATTTCAGCTATAATAAATTAGTTTGATAAAGATAAAATAAAAACCGAATAATAACATAAAAACCCGAGTTTTGTCTTATACATATTTCGCTGGAAACCTCTTTTTGCCTTCACAAAAATAGGTACACACGGCTACACATCAAGCTATACATTCCCAGTTTACACTGACCTCTCATTGTAAGGAAATCCTATACAATGCGAGATCAGCTTATACTGGAAATGTATAGCTTGATCTGTAGCCGTGCGTACCTACAAATAACTAGTTTTGAAAACAACTTGTTACTTGAGTAGACAACCTGATTTTATTATTACAATAATATTGAATAACAAACTGGAATTGTTGCGTTTTGTCTTTGGCTTAACTCGCAGAGATATGTAGGTAGGTATCTGTTCATTATTAGTATAAGCTAATTTCTAGTTAAGTTCTAGTTGGCTTAAATTGATTATAAAAATAATTGAATCAATTTAAAACACAATTTTGACGGTTTGATAAAATATTTTAATAATAAAAAATAAAAAAATAGGTACCTATATCGCACAATTAAGTTTTATTTTTTTTATATAAATAAAAATATCTATCTATTTAAGTTGCTAACTGTACCTAATCTAAACATCGGTTTTTTTTTTTAATTTTTTGAGGATGGGAAATCATCAAATGACCTCTCCCGCTCTAGGGTGGAGCGGAAGGGAGTGTCAGACTCTTACTGACTAAAACCCACCCGTGTTCCTTCCTTTGCCCTTTATGTTCCGGGTCAGCGGTATCCCTTTCGGACAACCCCGCTTTCCCGGCAGGTTTGGGCCCTAGTGGGCCCCCTCTTCGGTGCTGACATCTCTTTGAGGCGCGCGTGGAACACGTACGCGCCGTTCGGCACGGGCCTGGGAGTCTACTCTCTAAGCACGAAATCCGTAGTTTCGACCTTAGTTACGGGCGTTTCTTACTCCGTATCACCTACGGACTTAACATTAGTTCGGGGCCCGAACTAAGAATGAATGATAGCACGATTTGACAGTTGTCCCTACTCCCGATGTGTTTTTATCCGTCCGAAAAATTGAATTTGACACTTGTTTTGACGGAATCTTATGTCTATTGTACTTTCGGACGGGCCCGTATCTTCGTTGACGGACTTACAGAGTAGACCCCCTGGTCCTGATCGGACGGTGAGCTACCCATTACTCACCGCCCGCAGGCCCGCGCCTACGGTGGCCGGGAGTCGTCACGCGGCTCCCGACGCCCGTAGCGTCTACCGCGGCGAAACATCGGTTTCACTCAGTTTTTCAGATTTTTGCTGAAATGCAAATAAAGAACATTACTTATAACAATAATGATTATGATAACAACTCACATTACTTAACGGCCTTATACAATTTGAAATATTTTAATTTATAATTATTTTACCATAATATACTTCTAACTCCAACCAAGGTTACTAGGAAATCAAAACTAAAGTTAATTAAAGGTATTTTGTGTATTTTTTTATTTTATGCTGGGTGGCCCTGACATTGAGCAAAATATTAATTTTCTCTTCTTCCGGGGTACATAGATTTAGAGAATTTATACCGGAAAGTTATACTACATTAATATTTAAACATTGAAATATCGATTTTTTTACATGTCACCACATCAGATTGCACCCGTGCGAAAAAGGATCACTAGGCCTCGCTAGTAGGTATAATCCTCAGATCATAGAAACAAGGAGATATGCCATCATAGCAAATTAGTACCGGAACAACTGTCGCCACTTTTAGTACATTTTTCAACACAATTACAAGCGCCCCTCGTGAATATAAAGATCTCCCACACATTAAAAATTCCGCACACCCTCAATCTAACACTGTTAATCGTCACTCAACACTAGCACTAAACTAAAACACTGTATTTATATCATCGATCGTGTTCGGTTCGTCGCCAGCGTGTACATTTTATATACGGTCAATGTGACCGTATCAAAGCGTCAATTTTAGTAGCGCCTTGGCACATCTCCCTTGTTTCTATGATCTGAGGTAAAATCCTAACTAATATTATAAACGCGAAAGTAAGTTTGTTTGTTACCTTTTCACGCCTAAACCATTGGACCGATCATCATGAAATTCTGCATATACGTTGTCAGGGGTACAGAAAAGGACATAAGGTACCTTTCATCTAGAAAAAAAGTACTATTCCCGAGGGAAATTACAATAACTTTCGACGGTCACAATTGCTTTAGGACGCTAGATGGCGCTACGTGTATGTCACGTAGAGGAAGTCGCGGATAAGTACCTATAATATAAATATAAAAACCGGCCAAGTGCGAGTCGGACTCGCGCACGAAGGGTTTCGTACCATTATCTATAAAAACGGCAAAAAAATCATATCTGTTGTATGGGAGCCCCCCTTAAATATTTGTTTCATTTTAATTATTTATTTTTAAAGTGAATATATAATTAAATATTCTGTGAATATTTCAAGCGTCTACCTGTTGCCGTTATCAATATCGAGCAAAACGAGCTAAAAAATTACGTTTGTTGTAAAGGAGCCCCCCTTAAATATTGATTTTATTCTGTTTTTAGTATTTGTTGTTATAGCGGCAACAGACATACATCATCTGTGAAAATTTCAACTGTCTAGCTATCACGGTTCATGAGATACAGCCTGGAGACAGATAGACAGACAGACAGACGGACGGACAGCGAAGTCTTAGTAATAGGGTTCCGTTTTTAACCGACTTCAAAAAAGGAGGTTCTGTATTCGTCCCGTATGTATGTAAGTATGTATGTATGTATGTATGTATGTATGTATGTATGTTTGTATGTGCGCGATTTTCTCAAAAACTACTGATTCGATTTGGATGGGGTTTTCACTAACGTAATCTACATACTTTCAGGAAGGTTTTAGTATATAATACATTATGTAATCATTCCTATGTACAAAGTTATAGGCATAAATGTACACACTCCGTAGAAGATTTACTGTTGAACGAATTCGTGAAAGTAATCTAACACGGGATAAAGAACTAAAAAGGGAAAAATAAAAAACTTTTTTAACAAAAAATAACCGACTTCAAAAATCCACTACAAAGAAAATAATAATTTTGGTTTCGGAAGTCGGTGGCAAAAAAAAGCAAACAAAAACCAAAGCCACCGACTTCCGAAACCAAAATTATTATTTTCTTTGTAGTGGATTTTTGAAGTCGGTTATTTTTTGTTAAAAAAGTTTTTTTTACCCTTTGGGTACGAAACCCTAAAAAATATCTACATAAAAGACTTGTTCTATGTTTTGTAAGTACCTACCTATAATCTAGATACAAAGTTCAACTTGTGTTTTTCCTTAGAAGGTCATAATCATAACTTTAAAGGGGCACATGCGACGCATATTAAATAAGTGTTAACTTGTTTTTTACCCGACTACGGCAACGTTAAAAAGAAGGTTATGCTACAAGCTTAGATTATAGAAACAAGGGAGATATGCCAAGGCTCTATCGAGCTTGATGCTGTGACAAGATCAATGTGATCATGTTGCCAACACGAACTCGATCGATGATTTTTATGCAGTGTTTTAGTTTAGTGTGAGTGAAGAATAACAGTGTTAGATTGAGGTTGTGCGGCATTTTTACCCGACTACGAAAAAGGAAGGGTAATGAGTTTAACAGCCTATGTATGTATGTATGTTTGTATGTATGCATGTTCGATCGTAGCTCAAAAACTACTGGTCAGATTTTGACAAATGAGGTATCGGTTGATTCGTATTTACATTAAGAGTGTTATAGGCTATGTTTTTGTGAAAAAAAAAACCAGATGGCCGACAGAACGTAAAAAACAGGACCAAAACAAATAAAGTTTACCCGATTTTAACAAATGGGGTGTCCTTGAATTCGTCTTGATCCAAAGAGTATCGTGAGGTATATGGTGTTACAAGAAATCCAATATAGCAAACACTGGAAATTATAAAGTGTACAATCTGTGACTTTCTTGCTACTAACTAGCGCCATCTCGTTAATTAAGACTGCGACACTTACAGTCTGAAAGTAAATGCAGTGATTGACCTAAGCCACCAAAAAAGTGTCAAATAAAACAAGAGTTAAAAAAACTAAAAGCCAACTACGGAAAAAAACCAACTGAAAAGCATAAAATAAGACTACGGCTATAACCTGGACATCACTGTACCGATGTGTTGAATATTTTCTTATTTTATGCTTTTCAGTTGGTTTTTAGGGTTCCGTACCGAAATGGTATAAAAGGAACCCTTATGGTGCGACTTCATCTGTCTGTCTGTCACACCTGCTTATTTCAGCAACTACTAATGCTATCGACTTGAAATTTGGAACAGTTATAAAAAATGCTTGCCAAACTTTATTGAAAATGAAAAAGGTCATAAAATGTTTTTATTTTCATTGCAAAAGGGGCCGGAGTGGGGGTCCGAAATTTCAAAGTGGGGTTACTAGGTTATGTGACATATCATATGAAAGGGCTTGATCTGCACATTTCAAAATATATTTTCATTTTATTTTATGTCTCACAGTTTTTGACATATTATGATGAAAAATGTCTGAAAAAATACCATTCCCCCCCCCTTATCTCCGAAGTTTGCGGTGCAAAAAATCTGAAATAATTAGAGTTGATAGGAATTGACCCAAATATGGCACCAAAAATAAAACGATGTTCCTAACTAGTGCAGTTTTTTCAAAATTATCATAACTCCTTCACAAACAAACTTAGTTATGCGGTCCGGTTTTTTTTTCACTTTATACGTCCAAAACCGATACAGAACCCTCGGTGCGCGAGTACGACTCGCACTTGGTCGGTTTTTTACGTAGTTGGGTTTTTAATGTGTGGGAGATCTCTATATTTACAAAGCAGCGTTTGTAATTGTGACGCACACTGCTTCATAAGTGGCGACAGCGGTTCCTATACTAATTGCTATGGTAACATGTCTCCTTACTAGCTGTTGCCACTTCATTCGCGTGGAAATTACAAATCTACCACACGGGAACCGTTCATTTTTCCGGGATATAAACTAGCCTATAATATATGCTATTTCAGAATAGAATCTATCTCTGTGCCAAATTTCATCCAGATCCGTGCAGCCGTTCTGGCAAGACCGTGATTGAGTAACATACATCTATGCATCCATCCATCCAAACTTTTGCATTTTTAATATTATTATAATGGTCTTTACCTATGAAATTGCCGTTCTGCAGTACTGGCCATTTCAAATCAAAATAATTTTTGTTTGGCTAAGAATTCTAATTTCAAATTAATTTTATTTTAAAAACATGGTTTTTTTTTCCATAAGTAGTCATTTGTTTATTGATTAGTGTTACATTTTCATCGCATTTCAATCTTTTTCGTCATCATGGATACGTTAAAAATTCGAGTAATTATGGAATACGAGTACCGTCGTGGCAGCAACGCGGCACAAGCGGCACGCAACATCAACGACGTTTACGGAGCTACCACTACAAACCAACGCACCACCTGTTATTGGTTTGCTCGCTTCCGTTCTGGAAATTTCGACCTGAAAAATGAACCTCGCGGTCGTCCGAAGACTTTGGTCGACAATGACGAATTAAAGGTGATTGTGGAAGCTGATGATACACAATCTATGGCTGAATTAGCAGCAGCTTTCGACGTTAGCGTCAAAACAATATTGGTCCATTTGCGTCAAATTGGCAAGGTAAAAAAGCTTGACAAATGGGTGCCCCACGAACTCAATGATCGCCAGCGCGAAGTACGCGTCGAGACGTGCCTTGCACTGCTCAACAGACACACAAATGAAGGAATTTTGAACCGCATTGTTACCTGCGATGAAAAATGGATTCTGTTTGATAATCGCAAGCGCTCAGCAAGTTGGTTGGATCCTGGTTCAGCACCTAAACAATGCCCTAAACGAAAACTTACCCCTAGAAAAGTGATGGTTAATGTTTGGTGGTCTAGCGCCGGTGTGATTCATCACAGCTTCTTACCAAACGGGGTGAGCATTACTGCAGATGTGTACTGTGAAGAACTGAACACAATGATGAAGAAGCTGGCACATCTCCAACCAGCATTGGTCAATCGCTCGTCTCCACTGCTCCTGCACGACAACGCGCGACCTGATACTGCACAGCAGACGGTCTCCAAGTTGCAAGAACTGGGGTTGGAAGCTCTCCGTCAACCGTCCTACTCACCAGACCTTGCGCCTACAGACTACTACTTTTTCCAGAATTTGGATAACTTCTTGGCGGGAAAAAAATTCAATACCCGAAAGGCAGTACAAAATGCCTTTGAAGAATTTGTTGCCTCCCGTCCAGCTGATTTCTTTAAGAAGGGCATTAATAAACTGCCACTGCATTGGCAAAGATGCATTGATTGCATGGGTGATTACTTCGATTAATACAAATAAAAAATACATGAAAAAAATTCGTTTAAATTGTTTCATACAAAACGGCAATTTCATAGGTAAAGACCTATTATTAGTATAGATTTTTATGATCTATACAAGTTATGTATGTATGTAATGGATACTAGATGGTCAGATGACCTAGTAAAGGCCACGACAATCCACTGAATTTAATCAGCGATTAAATATTAATTAAAACTTATAGATACCTATTAGTATTAAGGAAACGATATTCCAATTAATAAGTATAAATTAACCTTTTGAATAAGCAAAAAAGATGGGCCGCCATCTTGGATATGAAAAAAAAAGAACTTGTTCTGAATTACCTTGAAAGCTTATTATTATAGATAAATCGATGATCATTATATGTATATTGTAGAATGATCACATTGTAGACTAGCTATGATTTCACCCCCCGTTTTTAACTATTTTTATCATATAAGTATTTTTTTCGCAAATTCGTAAATGTAGCACCAATTTAGACTGTAGTGATGGGACAAACTTTACCTACACCACAGATAATATAATACTATACGTACAGATGCCTCATCTCATACAAAGAAATGTGACCGATTTAGCGCGGGCTATCTTCGGGCTATACATTTTTCCGTGCTAAAAGGATTTTTCAAAATTTGAACAAATATTTTTCATGATGTATTTTTTCATGTTCTCAATTTTACACAAACTTCAATAACAAATCGATACATATAACGCCATCTATTATGAGTTATTTCAACAAATGTTCCTTTGTTCCTGATGAGACCCCGTGCCTACACTAAAAACAGAATTTAGCGCAACTAACAAAGTCCTTTTCGTTACACTAAATTTAGGACCAATTTAACTTAACTCTACTACTACACTATTAAAATTTTATTGTTTGCTGACCGTAGGAGCAAACCCTTTTCCAGTCCTGTGAAGCACATAATATTTTATTTTATTTATTTAAAATACTTTAGGCACACAAGTGTATAAAGGCGGACGGACCGATTTTTTACCGGATTCGCGGTGGTGTATGGTTTTTAATGAATGTGTGTACACGCATCGGACATTGGTCCGGCGAACAATTTACGCCGGATTCACTATAAATTTTTAAACCATATACAATGGTAAAAAATCGGTCCGTTGTCCGGTGAAAAAAACCGGACGTCTACAAGCGCTCTTAGGCATTTTCTACCACTCAACCTTTTGTGTGACGCAGAGACAAACAATGGTAGATGCAATTCCGAGATTGTGAAATAAATATGTATTTATGATCATATCAGCTATAGATCTATATGTAATTTTTTTTTAAACGACGATGGTATCAAACAATCGTATAAAACGCTTGCAACACCGAGAATCACATGCCCGTTGCCGACTCTTTAAAATGAGGATTCGCTGTGCTGACAGCTTAGACAAGCAGGTCCCCCGCTGTCAACACAACGCATCCTCAGGGGCTCTGGCGACCTTACTCACCACAGGAACACAACACTACCGAACAGTAGCGTTATTAGGCTGTGGTATTCTGTAAGGTGGAGGTAGTACTTCCCTAGTCAGACTGCTCTTGATTTGAGGGATATTTCGCTGTGCCCTAGCTCTCTTACGGCCGTTCCCAATAACCGATCTATCCGCTCTTTACCCTACTAGATTAGGGTTGCCATACGTCCCGGTACACCGGGACATGTCCCGGTTTGAAGTCTTGTGTCCCGGTCAATGAGTCAGTTGTCCCGGTTTGCTAGTTAGACATGCATAAGTAGTTGCATATCCGAAAGAAAAGCGACATAATATGCCAATCTCTCTTTGCAATCCCAGGCAACAATATGGAACGGATGTTTTCGTTCATCTCATCGCAGTGGACGAAAAAGCGAAAAGAGTGAGAAGGTTACTTAAAAAAGTCAATCTTCAAAAAAATATGAATGAGCAAAGAAAAGTTGCACTGAGAACGTAGCTAAGCCTAAGAAAATTAGGATGCCGTTTTTTCAATAGACAATGATCGATTTTTCGCATTTTATTTAGTTTTAATAATTATCTCCTAAAAATTCTAGCTAAAAGTTCCTAAACTAGGTCTAAAAGAGTCTGATTCCACTTTTTTTTTCTATTCCAAATGTCCCGGTCGGTGTCTCAGCATTTATGGCAGCCCTATACTAGATAGATTTTTGACATAAGCTCTAATCCTTCAGTATTCCGAGCCACGATAAACATTGCTTACTACAAGTTTATTTATTTATTTTTTATTTATTTATTTATTTATTTAAGTTCGTTGACTTATAACTTAGTCACACTCACGTAGGAGGCAAATCCACTAACATAATGAGTAATTGTGTTAATCAATTTAGCATAGCTGCTAGAACACGGTAAAAACAACTGTTATTTCATATTTTACAGACCATACTTAGATATATTCCACGGGAAACAAAACAAGTTTGCAAGTTTGTAGGAGGTAATCTCCGGAAATACTCATCCGATTCTGAAAATTCTTTCAATAATAGGACTTTTAATGATACAACGCTTCAAATTTTAACTGATACCTACAGGCGACGACACAATGGCTCAGTTGCTTAGAAGAACGACGCCACGGTGAGGCAGAGATCGCGGGTTCAAACCCCGCCTATGTCAGTTGTTTTTGAAAATCTCTTGTACAATACTAGCTGTTCCCCACGGTTTCACCCCCATTGCTCGGCTCCTAATAAGGGTCGTAGCGTTGTGTTAAAGAGCTTCTACTATTCCTCATGAATCTGGCTGTCATATACAAAAATATTTTTTCGAATCCATAGCCAAATTCATGAGGAATTGTATAGGCTATTTAACATTACGCTACGACCCTAAATACCCGTAAATTGTCCGGTGCGTGTACACACATTCATTATAAACCATACACCACCGCGAATCCGGTAAAAAATCGGTCCGTCCGCCTTTATACACTTGTGTGCCTAAAGTATTTTAAATAAATAAAATAAAATATTATGTGCTTCACAGGACTGGAAAAGGGTTTGCTCCTACGGTCAGCAAACAATAAAATTTTAATAGTGTAGTAGTAGAGTTAAGTTAAATTGGTCCTAAATTTAGTGTAACGAAAAGGACTTTGTTAGTTGCGCTAAATTCTGTTTTTAGTGTAGGTAAAGTTTGTTCCATCACTACAGTCTAAATTGGTGCTACATTTACGAACTTGCGAAAAATATATGATAAAAATAGTTGAATTAAATTAATGTTAGCAAATCAATGAAAACGTGCATAACATAAG
The DNA here is from genome assembly GCA_948465475.1 of Thalpophila matura. Lineage (NCBI taxonomy): Eukaryota > Metazoa > Arthropoda > Insecta > Lepidoptera > Noctuidae > Thalpophila > Thalpophila matura. The sequence continues at coordinate 8,087,827 of OX419205.1, read as the reverse complement.
TAGGTACATAATTTAGTTCAATTAATTTAGTTCATTCTTTTTTTCACGTCAACATATTTTTTTTTTGTTAAAAAGTGCCTCCAGTTGTCAAATTATGGGTCAAAGTATAGTAAATAAATCTCAATTTCTACATAATGAGGAAAGACATTCGCCCTGCATTGTGGCAGTTATTGTTACTGCGTAACTTTTATGAGTAACCATGGAGTTTCTTATCTGTTCTTCTTTATAGGAAACTACACTTTGGAACGGACAACTAGCTTCTTTCTAACCAACTAACCTTGATTGACAATTTATACGTGCCTGTAAATGGTATATTTTGAAATAATTAAAAAAGTAATTAAACAGTAATATTCTGAACTATTTTTATTACAAACGCAAGCAGAACCTATCGATCTAACAGTAGGCTCATGAGCAGCATTAAGTTAATTAAACAGTCTTTATATGAAGGATTATTTTGTCTTCATACAGTCTACTAATTGTTTTGAGGACCACTACGCAAGCGGAACCACGTCACACTTCTATAACATATTTTTCTCAATAACATTTAATTATCTTGTCCACAGGTTGCGTATACGCACGAATCGCGACGCTCTATACACGACAGAGCGTCAGTCGAAATCAGGACGCCACGCGAAACGGACGCGCCGTCGCCAACACAAATAACAATAAATGGATAAAAACACAGTGCAGTGAAGTGAAGCAATGCGAGAGTGTTGAGTGGCAGTGAATTTTTTTTAAGCAAAAATTTTTTTTTAAGTTTTTTTTTATATAAAATTATAAAAATGCAAGGTCGTGATAAGTTGTGTGCTAAGCTCACCAGCGCGTTCTTGAGGAAGTGGTGTAAGTATTTAACTAGCTTTATCTTTTAATTTAATATTCACAACTCATTGGAGATTGGAACTAATTCATATTTTTATGTTCGTTTCAACATATGCAATGTTTTATGACAGTTATTTTAACTTGAAACTTACATGACATAATCACATTATGTCATTGTGTTTTACTTAAATATTTTACTTAATTAAACTGTAAGCCCCTTACGACGCCTCTTAACTTTAACCTGATTAAATATACAACTATCCTTATCATTTGTATGACAATGAATAGAGATGACTATTGATTTAAGAGCTGTTTAATTTAATCATCGTCTATTTCGTAAGGGGGTAAGACGTCATTTATGGATAAAATAATATTCTCAACGTATCTTAATTATCTTTCAGACAACGTTTTACCTAAAATAGTTAAATAATAGCTATTTCTGCGTAATAAGTGACAGAAAAAAACTTAGGAATCCATACTTTGTCGGTATTACAAATGTGTGCATAACTCAGCAGGTACTTATTTGGAATGTTAACATTTGTATGTACTTGCGTGTTTTGAATACGTATTAATTCTGTTACTGACTGACTGACCGGCAACAGTCTAAACTCGAAACTACTACTGAAGGTAGAAACATGACGTTTATGAAAAAAAGAAAAAAACATTTATTTGCATCGATATGACGCACAAAAATAAAAAAATAATGATACAAAGGGAAGAAAAAACTGTAGGAAATCTATGCGTCACATCCGCGCAAAACGGCCATCGCTCAGCGTGATGCTGTGAATCTGTGATGACTACTGATCCGAAATTCGGATGCATATTTACCTAAAGTTGAGGTGTTGGCATTATAAGCCAACACCTCAACTTTCGATAATAAATCGATCGATAATAAAGTGCATTCCATATTAATGGAATGCACTTTATTATCGATCGTAAAAATCCCGGGATTCCGGAATCGACATATTTTATGTTTTTCAGATTATAGAATCAGATGTATACCTACCTACCTAATGTTTTAAAGTAGGTACTAGTTACCCAATTGGCATAGCAAACAACGTCAGGATAAGTTAAAAGGCTATATTAATACTTTTTAGAATAATTCATACAAGTACCTATTGAAACAAATAATTCAATATTGTGCTTAGTGAAATTTGGTTATATACCTATACCCGGATTTCCTGGCATTAAAAAAAAATATATTTTTTAAGAAACCACTTCCATAATTTCTTAGCCTAAAATTTACTTTAGGTAAATATGCATCCAAATTTCCGACCAGTAGTGATGCCCCATGCTCGGAGCAGTGCCACAGCGCTGGTTTTCAGCGAAAGGCGTTTTGCTGGGGAGTCTTTTTTTTTTAGTAAAACTAGGAACCCTTATAGTTTCGTCATGTCCGTCTGTCTGTCACAGCCTCGTCAAATCTACAGTTCATAACCAATTTGTATGAAACTTCGTAGGTAGGTGTCGTTTATATGCCGCCATAAAGGCCTGTAGTAAAATTACGAAAAATAAAGTTATTAGGGGGGGCTCCCATAATACATGAAACTGAGGGATGAAAAAAAATATTTTCGCGCACCCCATCATGTGGATACCCCACATGATGGGGTGCGCGAAAATATTTTTTTTTAGGTCGTTGGATAGGTCTTTAAAAATAACAAAGGTTTCTGAATGACTTTTTTATTTAAGTGCATATTGAGTGAACTAGGAGCTCCGAAAGTCGTTAACAATGTGTCCCCCCCTGTAATTTTCCAACCCCGCTATCGAAAAATCTGAAAAAGTTCCAGCTTATAGCATCTAATAAATACTTTCGATTAAAATTGGTTTGATTAAGATACGTACATAACTTTTTGAAATATTCACTATTTTAAGTTTTGAGTTTGATAACCGCAAAAATAACTTTGTTTTTCATAATATTCTTATATTTGCGGTTGAAACACTGAAATACTTTTTGCTACGGAACCCTACACTGTGCGTGGTCCGACACTCTCTTGCCCGGTTTTTTTTACGTAGGTATGTGGTAATCAGGCGTACGGCCCGCCTGATGGTAAGCGGTTACCGTAGACGTAAAGTAACACAGGCGCGTTGCCGACCCTTTAAAATTTGGAAAAGTAGCCTAGCTATTTGCCAGTGAAAGTCCCGTCAAAATCAGTCCAGCGTTTCGGAGATAACACTGAACAAACAGACAGATAGACAATTTTTTTTAACTGTTTTTTTTTTGTTTTAAGTACCTACCGTACATACTTTAATATACGTTTAGTAAAAAGCTGTTATTTTGACATAACAAACAGACACTTCTCTATTTTATTCTTTGCATAGATTATAATTCGCCTTATCTGTGAAGCCGGAGTGAGTCGCTATCCTAACTATGCGAAAGTAAGTTTGTTTGTTACCTTTTCACGCCTAAACCACTAAACTGATTATCATGAAATTTTGCATATACGTTGTCAGGGGTACAGAAAAGGACATAGGGTATCTTACATCCAGAAAAAATGCACTGTTCCCGAGGGAAAGAATACTAACTTTCGACGGTCACAATTGCTTTAGGACGCTAGATGGCGCTACGTGTATATCACGCGCACGAAGTCGCGAGCAAAGTGCTAGTATCATTATTATATTCGCCTCATGTGGAGCCGGTTGTGAATAAATAAGCCTTTAGTTTGAATGGAGTTCAACAGTGAATGTTGATTGAGCAAAAAGACTGAGAAGTGACCTACGCTTTTAGTGAAGACACCGTATAGAATTGTATGTTTGGCAATATTTGTCCATGTTAAATGAATGTTAATACGATGGTTGCATCTTTCAGATTGAGGTTATACTTACATTCAATATGATAGAAGATAGATTTGAATATGTTTATGGCGCAACACTATGCACGCAAAATTTTGAGCGCTTTGTTTAAAATTTAGTGTATGTACGCTAAATTGTAAGTAAGGCTAAATTTCGAGTTCGTGGTATTTTTTATGTGAGTGTCGGGACTGTCAGGTGGACAACCTGATGTTAGGAGGTAACCTCAGCCTATTGCTGGGATACCTAATAGGTCACGTCCACCTAGGTAATTCTGTTTTACATCGCACTAAAGTAATTTTAATCACTCTTTCTTAAAAAGACAGAAAATCAGGGACCGAAACCGGTATGACCAATACCTGTATTATTTCGGCTACAACCTTGTAAATTAAATACCTACTACCAGTAATAATACCGGTTATCGAAATAAAAATTACCTCTATCTTACACTGCCATAGGCATAAGTCAAAGGGCGGGTAGCGCTTGTGTGTGTATTACCGGTATTAAAATGGTAACCTTAATAGAGGTAACATGTTTATTTAACTTGGGTACCCATATAATGGTAACCTTAATCTTAAAGGTAACCGAAATTGTTCAATAACTGTACCATTATTTATAGCGGTTTTCGGTCCCTGAAGAAAATATTAAGACCCGTCAAATTAGTCTGTAGGCCCTTGTCATTTTCGCAAAATAATCGAGACAATTCATGTAAAAAATATGTAAATGGACATTTGATTGATTTGACAGAACTAAATATCTTCTGTCTCGTTCTCATGTTTTTTTTAATAAGATACATAACATAATGGTGCTGATTCTGTTGAACATCGCACTAAACTAATTTTAATCACACTATATCTCTTTCTTATCTTTCTTTCTTCTCATTGAAAAAGGACGGAAAATATTTAAATCTATCAAATTAGTCTATGCCCTTGTCATTTACAGGAAAATAGTCATGACATTTTGCGATTACGACTAAATTGACATTAAAACTATTCAAGTGGACTAATTTGGACAGGATTAAATAATTATTTTCTATCCCTGTCTCATGTTTTTTATTTGAAAGAGACATAATAAGACTAAATTAGTTTAGTTCGTAAACAACAGATTCGGCACCAATGAGAATAAAATTAGTTTTGTTTGCAAACAAGGGAATCAGCACTAAGGTGCATTATACACTTTTCGCAATTACGAATAATACGGAATTATGAATAATGTATGCCGCTTATACCTTTATGTTTAGTATTTGAACATGGCTGCATTTGTTGTTTGGATAGCGTCAGTTTAATTAAGGATACAGCTGTTTCATTGTTATATTAGTTACTCATTCATTAATTCTTTGTCACAGACATGACTTAATAGTTAAATACGTGGTTTTCTGTATGTATAATGTAAAAATTTGTAATACCTAAGTTTTATGTTGAAAGATAAATTTTCCAAATCAAGCTTTTATAACGACGACTTCCTAGTTCCATCATGAGATACAGGACATCATCTAGGTCTACAGTACTTGTCAAGACAAATCCAACGAGTCCAAACACCATGGAGTTATGTTGAGAAGTTGAGGAATTCCTATAGCTACCTCCCAGCTCCATTATGAGACCACCTCCATGGTACCATATTATTGTATTGTCACCGAGGTTCACCTTACATAAGTGTTCCAAATTTCAGCTCAATCGGTTGAGGGGTCTAAAATTCTGTTGCAAGATTTGGCCCCGTAATTAGGTGCGCGGGGCACAAAATGTCAGAAAATTTACTGAAAACTCAGGGACATTGTCAGGAAATCTCATTGTTTGATTACCAGATCAAACAATGAGATTTCCTTGCTTGCGACTCACGGTGATACCTCCAAAGAGCAATTAGGAAGTGCCGATGAATAAACAAAGTAATAATATTAGGTCTTTACCTATGAAATTGCCGTTCTGCAGTACTGGCCATTTCAAATCAAAATAATTTTTGTTTGGCTAAGAATTCTAATTTCAAATTAATTTTATTTTAAAAACATGGTTTTTTTTTTCCAAAAGTAGTCATTTGTTTATTGATTAGTGTTACATTTTCATCGCATTTCAATCTTTTTCGTCATCATGGATACGTTAAAAATTCGAGTAATTATGGAATACGAGTACCGTCGTGGCAGCAACGCGCACAAGCGGCACGCAACATCAACGACGTTTACGGAGCTAACACTACAAACCAACGCACCACCTGTTATTGGTTTGCTCGCTTCCGTTCTGGAAATTTCGACCTGAAAAATGAACCTCGCGGTCGTCCGAAGACTTTGGTTGACAATGACGAATTAAAGGTGATTGTGGAAGCTGATGATACACAATCTACGGCTGAATTAGCAGCAGCTTTCGACGTTAGCGTCAAAACAATATTGGTCCATTTGCGTCAAATTGGCAAGGTAAAAAAGCTTGACAAATGGGTGCCCCACGAACTCAATGATCGCCAGCGCGAAGTACGCGTCGAGACGTGCCTTGCACTGCTCCACAGACACACAAATGAAGGAATTTTGAACCACATTGTTACCTGCGAAGAGAAATGGATTCTGTTTGATAACCGCAAGCGCTCAGCAAGTTGGTTGGATCCTGCTTCAGCACCTAAACAATGCCCTAAACGAAAACTTACCCCTAGAAAAGTGATGGTCACTGTTTGGTGGTCTAGCGCCGGTGTGATTCATCACAGCTTCTTACCAAACGGGGTGAGCATTACTGCAGATGTGTACTGTGAAGAACTGAACACAATGATGAAGAAGCTGGCACATCTCCAACCAGCATTGGTCAATCGCTCGTCTCCACTGCTCCTGCACGACAACGCGCGACCTGATACTGCACAGCAGACGGTCTCCAAGTTGCAAGAACTGGGGTTGGAAGCTCTCCGTCATCCGCCCTACTCACCAGACCTTGCGCCTACAGACTACTACTTTTTCCAGAATTTGGATAACTTCTTGGCGGGAAAAAAAATCAATACCCGAGAGGCAGTACAAAATGCCTTTGAAGCTTTTGTTGCCTCCCGTCCAGCTGATTTCCTTAAGAAGGGCATCAATAAACTGCCACTGCATTGGCAAAGATGCATTGATTGCATGGGTGATTACTTCGATTAATACAAATAAAAAATACATGAAAAAAATTCGTTTAAATTTTTTCATACAAAACGGCAATTTCATAGGTAAAGACCTATTATATCCGTATCGTGCTCGTATTTATTATCTACAGCCTCTACTTTTAAAGTTCAAGTTCGTTTGCAGGTGTCAGAGCTGCACAGGTGGTTTTATAACAACCTTCAACCCTCAGATCATAGAAACAAGGAGTTGGCCATCATAGCAAATTAGTACGGAACCACTGTCGCCACTTTTAGAACAGTTTGCGACACAATTACAAGCGCTCCTTGTGAATATAAAGATCTCCCACTCTCTCAATCTAACACGGTTATTCGTCACTTAGTATTAGCACTAAACTAAAACACTGTATTTATATCATCGATCGTGTTCGGTCCATCGCCAGCGTGTACGTTTTAACCTCAGATCATAGAAACAAGGAGATGTGCCAAGGCGCTATCGAGCTTGATGACTGATCTTGAGCAAATTGCTCATATTAAAAACGTACGCGCTGGCGACGAACCGAACACGATCGATGGTATAAATACAGTGTTTTAGTTTAGTGCTAGTGTTGAGTGACAATTAACAGTGTTAGATTGAGGGTGTGCGGAATGTTCAATGCGTGGGAGGTCTTTTTATTCACAAGGAGCGCTTAATTATGCGCGTAATTGTGTCAAAAATTGTACTAAAAGTGGCATCAGTTGTTCCCGTACTAATTTGCTATGATGGCATATCTCCTTGTTTCTATGATCTAAGGTTTTAACTATGCTCAATGTCACTATAATTCTCAAAGCGTCAAGCTCAATAGGGCCTTTGCACATCTCCCTTGTTTCTATGATCTGAGCTTCGACCTAGTTGACTGGTTCGTTGGTGTAGTGATGGCAAGTGCGACTGCTGCCGTGGGCTATAGGGTCCACCGGGTCAGGCAATTTTTTGGTGTTTTCTATTAGGAAATTCTTAGTAGCAGCCCGCAGTGGGGTTGCCTGATTTGAGCTTATTCCTAACAGACAAAAATTCTAATGAAAACTGTAATTTATGGTTAAGCATCGTTTAAATAGCTTTCACTAAAATTTTGGCATTTATTTCGAAATCACAGACAGATATTTCAATTTCATTGATTGGTATAGATCTCTTAACAAATACAAGAAACATTCGTTTGTTTAATACAAAAAAATGTTGCAAAAACATCGCAAGCTCGACTTGTAGGTACTTATCTAAGCAACGGACAAAAAAATGACTATGTAAAGATGAGTATCGACAACAAGATGGCATCCTTCTCAGAATATAACATACCGTATTAGTTATTATCATCAGATAAACGAGGCAAGGTTAACGTAACATCACGGGTTTATTCCAAGAAAAGGTAGGCAGAGATGGAGGTGGAGGACTGTACATTTAAATTTCGCAAATCTATAAGTACCAGTAATAATTTAAGTATAAATTATAAAGCTGGCGAGTTTGTTTTTTTGTTTGTTTAAACACGCTAATCTATGAAACTAACAGTCGGATTCGAAAAAATATTTTTGTATTATTATGATAGCCAGATCCATGAGGAATAGTTTAAATGAAACAGCTTAACGAATTTCAATGAAAATGTTAGACCCGATTCCTATATGTGCTACAGTTTCAAAATGTCCAATCCCCAAAATGTTCCAATTCCCGAAATGTTCAATGCCCGAAATGTCCCAATTCTCGAGATGTTCAATGCCCAAAATGTCCCAATTCCCGAAATGTTCAATGTCCAAAATATCCAATCCCCAAAATGTCCTAATTCCCGAAATGTCCAATCCCCAAAATGTCCAATCCCCAAAATGTCCCAATATTATTCCCGAAATGTCCAATCCCTAAAATGTCCCAATTCTCGAAAGTTCAATCCCCAAAATCAGGGACCGAAAAGGTCACTCACACAAGGTCACAAAGGTTTTCACCGGGTTATTTTTTTTGGGTTAAATGAAAAACCTTGCGTAAAGGTTAACCGTATTCTGGGTTAATCAGCCTTCCGGGTTCACGCATAGAGTTCAATTTAGTTCCATTTCATTCGGGTTAATCAGCAATATTTTAACCGATTAGTTTTTAACCGATTAGAGATTTAACCGGTAACTTTTTAGCCCGATTAATTGGTCCCTGCCCAAAATGTCAAACTCCCAAAATATCAAATCCCGAAATTGTCCAATTCCCGAAAATGTCCAATCCCAAAAATGTCCAATATAATCTATGTGAAGCATTTTTACTCGCCTGTCTCACAATCAATCAATCAATAACTTTATTTGTAAACATAGGTTACAACAGTGCGTAAGATGTTAAAATTATTATAATGTTCTCTATGTTTTGCCATATGGCGTACAAATATCTGATTATTAGGTATTATTCATTGTTTTATCATTATGATTCCTGGCGCATTTTACAATAATCATTAAGTAGGTATACTCACTAGACAATTAAACATACAAGGAGAAAAAAAAAAGGAGAAAGACAGTTAATCTTGACATTGTTTCAAATTATACATTCACAAAGAGGGTAATGTGATTACCTTCCGTCCTCATTTTTCCTATGACGTTATAGCACGTTTTTTTCTTATTTTTTCCTCCATTTCGTAACTTCCTCGTGTTAAGATATAATACCGTGCATTCCATCGTGTCTTCCCATCATTGAAACCATACAATTGTGTGTATTAAAAAGTTGTGTAATGCTAGTAAAATCTGACTAGTTACTGAGTAATTTAATTTTTTTAAATATTGTGCTGACGTTAATTAAGGTTCAAGTTAAAATTAAACTATTGGTTCAGCTGTTTAACAGAGAGACAGTTTGGTTTAGCATTTACATAATATTAGCTTTTGCCCGCAGCTTTGCTCGCGTTGAAGACACGTAGCGCCATCTAGCGTCCTAAAGCAGTTGTGACCTTCGAAAGTTATTGTTATTTCCCTCAGAAACTGTATTTTTTTTCTGGATGAAAGGTACCCTATGTCCTTTTCTGTACCCCTGACAACGTATATGCAAAATTTCATGATGATCGGTTCAGTGTCTAGGCGTGAAAGGGTAACAAACAAATAAACTTACTTTCGCATTTGTAATATTATTAGTTAGGATTAGAACTAGCACTTCGCTGCGACTTCGTCTGTGTTACCCACAGGAGCTATGCATTTCTTCGGAAAAAAACTAGCCTATAGCACTCAGGGATAATGTAGCTTCCTATTTGTGAATTCTTTTCCAAAATCGGTTTAATAGTTCCGGAGATTACCCTCTACATTTACACAAACTCACAAAATTCGCACTGTCTCTATATCGGGTGTAAAAAGACCCTTAACGAAAACTGAAACCACATTCAATACGATGATTTTTTTGTACTGGACCATACCTGGGAACCGACTGGTTATGGAGATATTGAATGTTAAAGTTTTAATATTTTTTTTCGTTTTTCACGAAAACGGCACCGGGCGGAGCGCAGCGGGGTTCAGGGGCCGGGGTACGCCTATACTCCACCTCCCCCATCCCGTACAAATCATTACACCCATAGGCATAGTCGGTAGCGCGTAATTACAAAAAACAGCTGTTTTTAATACCTAAAAATAAAAGTCGTTTCCCAGCAATTTTTTTTTGCCTAATGTTACTTAGTTACACGTACAGAATAAACGTATAATATTAGTATCGAATAGCTTTTGCTCACGGCTTTGCCCGTATTGAGGTCGGAAATTATCCCACGATAAAAAGATAAAAAGTAGCCTAAGTCATTCTCCGGCCCATTAACTATCTCTATGCAAAAATCATGGCGATCTGCCTGTCAATTCTGTACACGCCAATTTGTTTGCGAACGTTCGAGGGAGAATCGAGCTTGATGCCTGATCTTGAGCAAATTGCTCATATTAAAAACGTACGCGCTGGCGACGAACCGAACACGATCGATGGTATAAATACAGTGTTTTAGTTTAGTGCTAGTGTTGAGTGACGATTAACAGTGTTAGATTGAGGGTGTACGGAATGTTTTATGCGTGGGAGATCTTTTTATTCACAAGGAGCGCTTAATTATGCGCGTAATTGTGTCGAAAAATGTACTAAAAGTGGCATCAGTTGTTCCGGTACTAATTTGCTATGATGGCATATCTCCTTGTTTCTATGATCTGAGGGTACATCCATACTACAACCGGTTTCGCGATGTACGATATCGAGAATTCGAGACCTTGGGTATCGAAAATAGGTACTAAATTAGGTACTATAATGTTACATAGATACATAATAATATGTATTATTGGTGCCACACACGAACCAATTAAATAACGGCCAATTATTACAGTGTTAGATTGAGGGCGTGCGGCACACGTTTAGGTTCAGAATGTTCAATTCCTAGAATGTCCAATCTTACCCCCTTACTTAATTACGCCTCTTAACTTTAACCACTGATTAAATATACAACTATCCTTGTCATTTGTATTACAATGAATAGAGATGACTATTGACATAAGAGCTCTTTTTTTTATTCGATAAATAATAGGCTTGCGTTAGCCCGCCATCTCGTAATAATTCGGTTTAATTTAATCATCGTTTATAAGTAAGGGAGTTTATCTTTAATGAGATTTCTATATTTACAAGGGAGCGTTTTGTAGTTGTGAGTGTGACGCACACTGCTGTACAAGTGGCGACAGCGGTTTCCGTACTAATTTTCTATGTTAACATCTCCTTGTTTCTACGATCTGAGGCTATTAAAATAAGGCATAGTATAAAGCATAATCAGCTATTAATGTTCCCACTGCTGGGACACAGGCCTCCTCTCTGTGAGAGGGAGTGGGCCGTAGTCCACCACGCGGGCCCAGTGCGGGTTGGTGGACGTCACATGTCTTCGATTTTTTGGTTCTACGACATGCCGGTTTCCTCACGATGTTTTCTTCACCGTTTTTAGAGTAGCAACAATAATAAAACTTTTACATAATTATACCTCAGAAATACAAATGACATGGATTAATGAAAATGACGCGTCATACAGATTATTTAATTGTTATTTAACGAGTTAATTGTTCTTATTCGCCTGTGCCCAATTTTATATCGATTAGTTAATCGATCGATTACAGTTTTTTATAAATTTAGAGCTAGTTTTTTAATTAATTAAATGGTAGATATTTTAGGGTATTTTTAGTTTCGATACGAAGTATCCTTGAACTTTTATAAGGTTTTCCTGTGTTTAGGATCACAAGACCAGTTTTAAGTCGAGCTAAGGATATGTTTTTGCTAAAACTTGTCTTAAGGGCGCTCTCGGAATTTTGTCTCCTCTCTCGCTCGCACAGAACCATTTTTAAGAATGTTGAATGAAAAGATGCATTTTTGGAAAATGTAATCTCAACGCGAACTACAAAATAATATTAATTTTAAAGGTACTTAAATAATTAAAACACATTTCTAATGTGATACCTAATAAACAAACTTAAAAAACAATTATGATCTGTTTCTCAGGTTTGTTTAACTCGTGTGTTTTTAATAATTAAATTTAGTTTATAATATTATAATTAATATCATTTTCTAGTTCGCGTTGAGATTACATTTTCCAAAAATGCATCTTTTCATTTAACATTCTTAAAATATATGGTTCTGTGCGAGCGAGAGAGGTGCCGAATGCGAGAGCCCTCTTAATATTGCGCAAAATTTAGAACTGGTACACTAAATTAGGGGAGCGAGTTCTAAGTAGAGTCACCTACCATTAAACCTACCGTGAATTTAACAAAGTATTCACTTCAAAAACATTGTCTGTTTGTGATCGCGTTATGTTTAGTGACTGGGCAACACCAGGTATTTATAAAAGTAGGCAGAGATTATATGAATTGTATTACGAAAAAACATATAATCATGATGAACTTTTTAAAGAATTTGTTAAAAAATATTCTAAAACATTTAAAAGAGCCTGTATCGTTGCTAAATCAATACACATTAAAAACAAAATTAAAGCCTCTGGGAACAAAATTAAAACCACTTGGAACATAATCAATTCAGTAACAGGAAGAACAACTGTACGAGACCGTGACTTCCATCTCAAAATTAATGATGTAGATGTCAAGGCGGATATGGAGGTGGCAACCGAGTTTGAAAATTTCTTCACTAATATTCCCATTATAACAACTAAAACTCTGTTGTCATCTTCTACTTCTGCTTTCGCCATACTTAAAGAATGTGTAGCTGAATGTGGCACAGGTTTTGAATTTGCAGTTGTTAATGCTAAAGACATTATGGATTCTTTTAAGGATCTCGAGATAAAAAAAACTGCTGATCTTTGGGGATTATCAGTACATATCATCTCAACAATAATTGATGTTATTTCACCATTCTTAGCAATTGTGTTCAACTCTTGTGTCGCATCCGGTGTATTTCCTGACTTGATGAAACTAAGCAAAGTAATTCCACTGTTCAAATCTGGGAGCACATCTGATCCGACGAACTTTCGGCCCATTTCGATACTGCCCACATTGAGTAAAATTTTTGAAAAATTGATTTTAAGCCAAATGTTAAGACACTTCAGTCAACATAATATATTTCATAAGAAACAATTTGGATTTACTAAAGGTCGCTCAACTACAGATGCGGGCGTGGAATTGCTGAAAAACATATTTGAGGCCTGGGAGGATTCGCAGGATGCTCTTGGCGTCTTCTGCGACTTATCCAAGGCCTTCGATTGTGTACATCATGATACACTCATCAGGAAATTATACCACTACGGTATAAGAGACAAAGCTCTCGACCTTCTGACTTCTTATCTGTCCAACAGAATTCAGAGGGTGGATGTTAATGGCAAGCGATCAGCAGGATCTACGGTCACCATGGGCGTTCCGCAGGGTTCAATTCTAGGTCCTTTTCTGTTTCTTATATATATAAATGACTTACCTTACCACGTAAGGGATAATCACAAGATTGTATTGTTCGCGGATGATACTTCACTCGTTTTTAAAATCAAACGTCAATTAGATAATTTCGATGAAGTTAACAATCTACTCGCTAAAATTGTCCATTGGTTTAATGTAAATAATCTTCTTTTGAATGAAAAAAAGACGAAACTTATAAAATTTTCAACGCCAAATGTCAGGCAGCTAAGTACCAATGTACAAATTAATGGAGTAGGGTTGGACCCTGTTGAATCAACAGTTTTTCTTGGAATAACTATTGATGCCAAATTACAATGGGGCCCACACATAGACAAATTGTCAGGAAGACTAAGTTCGGCCGCTTACGCTGTTAAAAAAATTAGACAACTTACTGGTGTGGATACAGCCAGAATAGTGTATTTCAGTTATTTTCATAGTATCATGTCTTATGGGATTCTTCTATGGGGAACCTGTGCAGACATTACTATCTTCATTTTGCAGAAAAGAGCTGTTCGAGCCATCTACAACTTAGGCCCAAGAGTTTCTCTTAGAGAGAAATTCAAAGAGATAAATATTCTGACTGTAGCTTCACAATATATTTTCGAAAACTTGATGTATGTACACAAAAACATATCAAATTTTATTAAAATGTCTGATGTACATAGCTTGAATACCAGGAATAAACATAATCTTGCTGTTCATGCCACTCGCCTCCACAGAGTAAGCAACTCATTCATGGGTCAATGTATACGCTTTTACAACAAGCTTCCCATTGATATTAGAAATTTACCCATCAGGAAATTTAAAAATTGCATTAAAACCAAACTTTGTAAAAGAGGGTATTACAAAATCTCTGATTATTTAAATGATAAAAACGCTTGGGATTGAGCTGCTCGCTTAATTAAGCTATGTGAGTATTCCTTTGCATATTATGTAATAAAATTACAATTGTATTATTTTATTTTTTTAACTTTGACTAGCATTTTGACATAATGATCACATGACATAAAACCTTGACATTATAATGATTTAATTTTTATTTTTTTTTATCATTCTCAATTTAATACCAATTGGATTACATATTTCATTTCAGTATCATTATTTCAGTATTGTACATGTGAGTACTTTGTAGCCCTTTATTAAGTTTTAACCTTGTGTTTAGTATGGCAGTTGGGAGCATGTCATGCTCGCTTAGATGTACCGCTGATGGTGACATGTGTATTGGATCGTTCGATTCCCTCCAAAATGGTTGAGTTGAACGGTGCTGATGCGCGTGTCATGTTCGTGAACGGGCGCTGTCAGTTGGTACTGGTCATCTCCTGACTGTCTAAGTAAACAACATTTACATGGGCCAATAATGATACTTAAATTATTACTTTTTATGGTTTTTTTTATTATTTTGTTTACAATATGACATGAAACTTTGACATGAAATGTTTTCTTTTGAAATAATTATACTTATACATAATGACATTCAATGTGACATTACTATTTTAATTATAATTGTAAATGTGAGTACTATGTGGGTTATTATCTTACAGTCCCAGATCTGAAGTTCAGTCTGACAGTTTGAGTACTTTATGGGGCCTACCCAAATGTCCTTTTCTGATGGTAATGTTCGTCGAGTCGTTGAGCTCCCTAAGTCTGGGTTGAGCTACTACGATACTCGGCACATGCGTGCACAATAAGGACAGGTCCACTCAAATCTGTATGGCTCTTTCCTCTAAAGGCCATTCCAGACTAACCTGCATGGTTCTTACATAGTTTATTTTTTATTGTCTGGACTTTAAAAGAGACCTTGACCTTTGAGTTTGTTTCGGTGTTTCTTCTCAAAGGTAGTCAGATAGGAAACACCGACCTCATCTAGTTTTAAAAGAAAAACTCATTTGACTTGTAAAAGTGTTATTAGTAACCTATTTGCAGAATAAATGATTTCAATTTCAATTTCAATTTCAATTTCAATTTCAATTATGCTAGGCATTTTTGGTTTTGGTCAGGAGTCCGACCAGCATTCCTCTATGTCGGTCATTTTGAGTTTTGATCAAAGCACGTGATGATTACTCTGTTGACGAATTCTTAAAGTGTTAGGCCGAGATAAATAGTCGTTACTAAGCAAAGGCTTAGCCAAAGTAAGTGCTAAGCCACGTTCTAAGCATCTAATTCGAATAAATAGACAGTACTTTAGCATTTACTTTCGATGAAAGCCAACCTAACACTAAGCCAATGCTTTGCTTAAGCATAGTATAGATTTTTGAAGACTTAGCACGTTCTAAGTATGGATTTGACATTTGTTTTGAGGTTCTTTGCTTATCCTCTTAGGCGTCGTATTACAAAAATACAATAAAACATATGTTTTATTGGATTAGATGAGATTACATTTTTTTTTTATTATTAGAAATTAATATCACTTGCTTTAACGGTGAAGGAAAACATCGTGAGGAAACCGGCATGTCCTAGAACCAAAAATTCGAAGACATGTGACGTCCACCAACCCGCACTGGGCCCGCGTGGTGGACTACGGCCCACTCCCTCTCACAGAGAGGAGGCCTGTGTCCCAGCAGTGGGAACATTATAGGCCGATAATCCTAAAATGCTAATGCTACAATTTTTTTTGAGGAGGTCGATAATTTAGTATCAGAAGATGTCGACCAGATGCCCAATATTCCAAGATTTCCCAAATGTTACTTATGAAATAAAATTAATCCATTCCACTTTTATTCCGATCAAGAATTTATAGACAGATACAGATACGTTTGTCAGTATCTGTCAGTAATTTCAGCAAAGCGTAAGCGTAGACAGCGTCATTTTGATGCGTTCAAAATACTTATTTTAATTCTGGATTAAAATATTTTTCAGCTGTTTATATGTAATTATTATTATTAATTGTATTAATTGTTCAATTTGGATTAATTTAAAATTAAATTCATTAAGGAAATAAAGCAAATTCAGTTGTTTATGAAATTAACATTATCGAGTATACTATGAACGCTTCTGAAGCATTAAAGAAAAGTAGTACTTTCGCTTGAACTATGACTTAGCTCGTGCTAAGCAAAGGTATGGCCATAGTAACGTCTATTTATGTCATATCGGATACTTTGCTAAGCTAAGTCAAAGCAGTACTTCCCGAAGTAATACTTTTGACTGATGCTTAGCAACGACTATTTATCTCGGCCTTAGTGTTAATGTCCGATTGAAAATACATATATGATTATAACTTTAATTTTAATGAATGACTAACCTAATGATATATATATTATTTTACTCTTTGAATGACAATGCCCATGAGGCTGATCACAGAATGACCTTTGTACATCAATAAGACCTAATTATTACCTGTGAATCACAAATAAATGATTTTGATTTTGATGGGGTAATCCTACTTATCCTACTATTTACGTACGTTTTACGCACGGTGATTTTAAAATCACCCATCACCCGTTTGTTAGAGTGGTTGAATCAAGTTGAATGGTTGGATGTTTGTTACCCTTTCACGTAAAAACTACCTACTGAACGTATTTTAGTGAAACTCTACAGTAATATAACTTAAAAGCATATACATCAGTTACCTTTTATCCCGAAAAACTCCGGCGAAGCCGTAGGCGGAAGCTTAGTATTTTCTTCTTCAAATTTCAAATTTTTTTGACAATTACAGGTTTTCCATGTTTAACTTGACAGAGGGCCAAAATTCTGATTCTAGTTTCTTATTATTATTTCAGGATACTTATTATAACCTTACAATCCGACATTATTCGTGAAAATTAGTCGTTTTTACTTTGTAAGTCAGGCGTAGATTTCTTTACAGATGGTAGGTACATAATCCTAGTTCCAATGAATCAACGAGGCTTCTCTTTCCGTCGTTCTTTACAAAAAAAAATATATTTAAAGACATTTTATGGTTCCGTACCTCAAAGGACTACTGAACTATACTGAACCCTTATAGGATCAAGTGATCCTATAAGGGTTCAGTTGTTGTCCGTATGTCATGACCATGACTGAAGCCATCTGCTCATAGGTGGCGCCACTAGAAGTATGCAGTAGCGCCATCTATGATCAAGATATGATATGTCTGCTATGATGTAATAGCGACATAGATGGCGCTATTGCATATTTCAGGGCGCGAGTCGTACTCGCACTTGTCCGGTTTAAGTCAGGCGTAGTGTAGATTTCTTTACAGAAGGTAATCCTATTTATATCCAACGAGGCCTGACTTTATGTCGTTTTTACAGAAAAAAAAATCCATTTATTCTTACAAGCTGTCATGCCAGCCGTACTTTGAAAAGGTCAAAGCTAACAAATTAATCAACATAACACTTATTAATCTTTATAAAAAGTCTTAAACATTATGTTGAAGTTTCTTATACGTGTGGAACTGGTTTCTCAAAGACACGGTGTCAGGAAATCTTGTCGGACCAAAGTTCGTTTAAGTACATACTGGATAGAAGGCAAATAACTTTAAATAGTTTTAAACTCGCAAATATTTTGTTTTAAACTCGCGGTTTTATTAAATTAATAATTCTAGCTCCACTGTTTCAGTTTAATTTAAATTAAATAAAAAAAAGAAAAAAATATATTTTTAGATTCGTTCAGAAAATTACAAACATAAAAAAGAAGAAAAACAGTATACAAAAATAAATCAGATTAATTATACAGGGTGGCAGGCATTTTTTTTTCGCGATTACAGGTTTGGTCCCATAGTAAAAGTTGTTCATAATTATGAGTACAATGACCCCTTAAAATATTTCCACTGTCTAACCTGCCACCCTGTATTATCCAACCGCGATATTACTTTGTTTTCGCTTAGCGTTCCTTTTTACTTTTTTTTTTTTGCTCGGCTCCTAAGGGTCATGGCGTGATGTTAAATAGCCTACACTATTCCTCATGAATCTCGCTATCATATACAAAAAGATTTTTTCGAATCCGACTGGTAGTTTCAGAGAGAAACAAACTTTATTATCGATATTAATATTATATAGCTGAAGGGTTTGTTTGAACGCGGATTTGAAAAAATATTTTGCAATTGATAGCCCAATTCTCGTAGAAGATTTTATAGGCTATTTAATATTACGCTGTGACTCATATCATATGTGTCATAAATTGAATTCTACTCACCCTTCAAAGAAAAATATGCTTAATGATAAAGATAAACCGTCAAGTCTCTGTATAAGATAATAAACAAGTCTGAGCGGAAACATTCTTCAGTCATTATTATTATCATTTTTTGTTGACTTGTAACATTGGTCACGCTTGGCGCTCGCCGCATTTTTGTAAATAAAAGCAAATTATTTTATTTATGAACTTCGATGCGGATGTGTTTTGTGTAGGCGTTTTGGGTTTTAGTTATTGAAAGTTTTAGTTACTGAAATAAATCCTAACTCCTAACTAATATTGCGAAAGTAAGTTTGTTTGTTTGTTACCTTTCACGCCTAAACCACTAAACTGATCATCGTAAAATTTTGCATATACGTTGTCAGGGGTACAGAAAGGACATAGGGTAGGTACTTTACATCCAGAAAAAAAGTACTGTTCCTGAGGGAAAGGACAATAACTTTCGACGGTCACAATTGCTTTAGGACGCTAGATGGCGCTACGTGTATGTCACGCGGACGAAGTCACGAGCAAAGTGCTGGTTGTTCAATAAAATGTTTAGTTTCATGATATGAATATTTCGATCAACTCCGAACCTTCCTTTGATCATTTCTGATCAAAGGAATAATTGTAATCGGTTCGGAGTTGATCGAAATATTTCGTAATACACTTACATAAACAAACATTATACCTATTATTACCTATATTGGTGAATTGATACCTCTTTTTTGAAGTCGGTTAAAAACAAACACGTGCCAAACTAAATTGCGACAGCTATTTATCAAAATTATTGCATTTTACAGTATTTTTCCTACTTTTTCAAACAAAATGGCGTCATGTAGACAATTTTGTCTTTCGCAAAAACTAGTCACTGAACTTTAAATGTATTCTGTATTGTCAGTTTTGATATATTCTTGAAAAATACGTAGAATTTAAATGGTAACGGCCGTAAATCTCAAGTTTTAAATCTCTTATGTCGCCGTCAAATAATGCAGGTTAGTTGTGCAATTTTTTTATGTTAAACTAGAACATAATTATGTTCATCAATCGTAGGTACCTGTGAATATTTAACTATTGTAGTAAAATACTTAATGAAATAAATTCATGAATTACTGTCTACCCAAAACATAAAAACGTAATTACTATCAAATCGCTTAAGATATTTTCATGATTTGTTTTGTGTGAAAAGACTATGTTACTACCTATTATATTGCCCGTTACTTTTTTTTATTTTATATTTTAGATACTAAAAAGTAATAATACGTCTAATTCTGCACAGCGCGCTCCTTGAGAGGCGAGTCGTATTGCTCGGTGGACGTATGTCGCGTTGCTTGAGCTCAGCGCAGAACACTCAAGCTATACCACCCAAATCACTCAAGGCTATTGGCAGTTATCAGCGCCTTAAATGACTTCGCTCACCGCACACGGGCCATTCACGACATTCACAAAACTCCGCAGCAACCTGTGCTGCTACTGCGCTCGAGCAGAAGAGTTAACGAGTTGCATAAAAATAACTATGTCTATTCTTTGTTAGAATAGAGATAGAATTGCACGATTAGCATGATGTTCGTTCGTTCTCTATTCTACCAAAGAATATACAAAATTCTTTCTATCCAACTCCTTATCCTGCCTGAGCACGCGGCGACCCGTGTTTGGCTTATCAGAGTTTTGTCTACTGAAGAATGGAAACATTTCTTCTCTTCATTGTATGCAACGATAGAAATCTTTCTACAATCTGTCACTTTAAAACCTGTTTCTATCGTGGTCATGCTAAGAGTGCTGGTCATGTTACGTTACGCGTACTAATGTTTCTAAATTAATATGCGGTGTCCATGTCCATGTTACTGATATTTTGATATTCAAACTGATTGTAACGCTGTGTGTCATAATCTATTTTGTAAATAACTGCCTTTGGTCATTAAACTGCGTGTGCGCCAATGTTAGTAATCCATCATCAAATAATCTGAAGCAGCTCGACTGGGGAAGTATCTTACAGAACACCACAGCCAAATAACGCCACTGTTCGGTAGTGTTGTGTTCCTGTGGTGAGTAAGGTCGCCAGAGCTGCTGAGGATGCGCTGTGTTGACAGCGGGGGACCTGCTTGTTCCTGTTTGAAGAGTAGGTTTGCCGGTGTAATTACAGACACATGAGATTACAACTTTGTCTCTAGGGTGGACAACTCTGGTATAGATGTCCATAGGCGGTGATGACCATCAGGCAAGCGCGGTCGTAGCCAATGACTTTGGTGTTGACGTCCTATACCGTGAATTATTAGGTTTGTCAATTTGACGTGTATCGTACACGTCAAATTAATTATCAATTAGACATGACCCCCCGGTCATGATTTACTAATATTATAAAGCTGAAGGGTTTGTTTGAAATGAAATGAAATGAAATTATTTATTCTGCAAATAGGTTAATAGTAACACTTTTACAAGTCAATTGAGTTTTTCTTTTAAAACTAGATGAAGTCGGTGTTTCCTATCTGACTACCTTTGAGAAGAAACACCGAAACAAACTCAAAGGTCAGTCTTTTTTAAAGTCCAGACAAATTAAAATGAAACTATGCAAGCACCATGCAGGTTAGTCTAGAATGGCCTTTAGAGGAAAGAGCCATACAGATTTGAGTGGACCTGTCCTGACTGTGCACGCATGTGCTGAGTATCGTGGTAGCTCAACCCTGACTTAGGGAGCTCAACGCCCCAGCGAACATTACTATAAGAAAGGACATTTGGATAGGTCGCGTAAAGTACTCAAACTGTCAGACTGAACTTGAGATCTATGTAATGTAACATAACATAGTTTGTTGTAACGCGCTAATCTATGAAACTACCAGTCGGATTCGAAAAAATCTTTTTGTAGAATATGATAGCCAGATTCATGAGGAATAGTAAAAGCTACTTAACATCACGTTACGACCCTTAGGAGCCGAGCAACGGGAGTGAAATCGCGGGGAACAGCTAGTTCTATTTTTTTTTTTCAGCAAGATTCGAAACTGCGACACATATCGTAGAAGCCGAACTCTGAGCCACTGCGCCAACGGTTCTGTTACTAAGCAATGTTTAGCTAACCGACTGCGTGTAGAGAGGTGCCGCTTTCGTCACCTACCATTACTACTGAAGGCCATTCTCAATTGACTAACACTCATTACCATAAACATTTCGCTTGCTAAATATTAGAATATTTTGAGTCGCTGACACTCATTTTTATTTAGAGGTCGGGTAAGAGCTTTAGAGCATTTATATAATTATGCGGACTTGGCAATGCCGGGCGAACCCCTCTGCCAAAGTACACTGCCCAACATAACCGATGAAGCCATAGAAAACTAAGTCTAAGGCCGAGATAAATAGACGTTACTTAGCACGTACTTTGGCTAAGCCGTATCGTTGTCACTGTCGCGCAACTTGCAACCAAGACAGAGACGGGAACGTAGCTTAGCCAAAGCACGTGCTTAGTAGTGTTTATTTATCTCGGCCTAAATATTTTGAAACAAATAATGTTGCTTAATTTTTCATCCAATGAAAAATAATAGAAGTTTGGCCTACTTTGAAAAATATACATAGGCATAGTAATTGGCAAAAAATGTAGTTTTAAAATGAGAGTTGGACTTGTAATATATGTTTTATATATGTTTAGGATGCTGGTGGGGTTGCCCCGCTTCTGTAGTGCATCGGGAATGTTCGCAGACGCACACGTAGACTGTTTCTACGCAACTATGCGTAAGAGGTGCGCTTCCCTGGTGCACAGGGTGCGGGCCAGCTCCAACAGTATCCTAAACATGATTGCAAGCAGGCTAGACTGCATATTTGTGGGTCGCTATTGCGCTATTTCTCATGGTGTGAAGCAGCGGTGAGCCATTCTATTATATGTATCATCAATGTAATACCTACTAACATAGTTCTTAAGAGTTACTAACATTTTTGAGTCCTGGTAAGATTATCTATCTATCTATCCATATGTATTTTAGTAAGAATAATATTATAGAATGGTTGGCAGCTCTACCTAGTAGAATAACCCTCCGTCTGGCGTAGTCGGGTAAAAACTCCAGAGATTACGGTAGTGGTGATGTCTGGAATAGCTTTTTATGTAAAAGACAAAATACGGCCAAAGTTCTTAGCTAACCAGTAAAAAACATAAGTTAGCAGGCGATACGATCAAGTTTTAAGTTTATCAACAATTTTATGATCGTTCATAACAATAACGTATCGAATTCTATGGAAACATTTACTGAGCGTGTGTAAATAGTTATACCTACATATATGTTGAAACAAA
The DNA here is from genome assembly GCA_948465475.1 of Thalpophila matura. Classification (NCBI taxonomy): domain Eukaryota; kingdom Metazoa; phylum Arthropoda; class Insecta; order Lepidoptera; family Noctuidae; genus Thalpophila; species Thalpophila matura. The sequence goes on along the minus strand of OX419205.1, from coordinate 8,064,936 downwards.
TAACCTTAGATATTGAACACTTGTTCAAATAAATCACACTTTACCGTACCTACTGTCTTTCAAGACGCTTGGACCAACCCGCACCAGTGGGGGCGTAGCATGGGTGACACCTAGGGCGGTTTCCATTGAGCACCCCCCAAAATAAAACGACCGCCCTCCCCACTTTCTGCGCGTGCTCGTGACTGAGCAAGTATTGGTTCTATGCTCAGATCACATAGATGTCTATGGTTCTATGCTACGCTGCGGACGATTTCCTAATTTCCTTAGTCAAAATGCGTGACAGTGGGTCTCCGCCCAGACAGACGCCCCTTGGAGCTTGGCCCCCCGGGCGGACCGCCCCCACCCGCCCCTTACGCCGCCACTGACCCGCACTAAACCCGTGTGTTGAACTATGGCCCACACCCTCACACAGAGAGGAGGCCTGAGTCCCTCCAGATACAGATAGGACAGAGTCACGGACAAAAGCTAGTACATATTATAGGTTAACCAGAATCTCATGGTATACAATAAAATTCTTTTTTAACAAAAAATAACCGACTTCAAAAATCCACTACAAAGAAAATAATAATTTTGGTTTCGGAAGTCGGTGGCTTTGGTTTTTGTTTGCTTTTTTTTGCCACCGACTTCCGAAACCAAAATTATTATTTTCTTTGTAGTGGATTTTTGAAGTCGGTTATTTTTTAACCGACTTCAAAAAAGGAGGTTCTGTATTCGTCCCGTATGTATGTATGTATGTATGTAAGTATGTATGTATGTATGTAAGTATGTATGTATGTATGTATGTATGTAAGTATGTATGTATGTTTGTATGTGCGCGATTTTCTCAAAAACTACTGATTCGATTTGGATGGGGTTTTCACTAACGTAATGTACATACTTTGAGGAAGGTTTTAGTATATAATACATTATGTAATCATTCCTATGTACAAAGTTATAGGCATAAATGTACACACTCCGTAGTAGTAGATTTACTGTTGAACGAATTCGTGAAAGTAATCTAACGCGGGAGAAAGAAATAAAAAGGGAAAAATAAAAAACTTTTTTAACAAAAAATAACCGACTTCAAAAATCCACTACAAAGAAAATAATAATTTTGGTTTCGGAAGTCGGTGGCAAAAAAAAGCAAACAAAAACCAAAGCCACCGACTTCCGAAACCAAAATTATTATTTTCTTTGTAGTGGATTTTTGAAGTCGGTTATTTTTTGTTAAAAAAGTTTTTTTGTTAAAAAAGTTTTTTATTTTTAACCGACTTCAAAAAAGGAGGTTCTGCATTCGTCCCGTATGTATGTATGTATGTATGTATGTATGTATGTATGTATGTATGTATGTATGTATGTATGTATGTATGTTTGTATGTGCGCGATTTTCTCAAAAACTACTGATTCGATTTGGATGGGGTTTTCACTAACGTAATCTACATACTTTGAGGAAGGTTTTAGTATATAATACATTAGGTAATCATTCCTATGTACAAAGTTATATGCATAAATGTACTCACTACGTAGAAGATTCACTGTTGAACGAATTCGTCAAAGTAATCTAACGCGAGATAAAGAACTAAAAAGGGAAAAATAAAAACTTTTTTAACAAAAAATAACCGACTTCAAAAAGCCACTATAAAGAAAATAATAATTTTGGTTTCGGAAGTCGGTGGCAAAAAAAGCAAACAAAAACCAAAGCCACCGACTTCCGAAACCAAAATTATTATTTTCTTTATAGTGGCTTTTTGAAGTCGGTTATTTTTTGTTAAAAAAGTTTTTTATTTTTCCCTTTTTAGTTTTTTATCCCGTGTTAGATTACTTTCACGAATTCGTTCAACAGTAAATCTTCTACGGAGTGTGTACATTTATGCCTATAACTTTGTACATAGGAATGATTACATAATGTATTATATACTAAAACCTTCCTGAAAGTATGTAGATTACGTTAGTGAAAACCCCATCAAAATCGAATCAGTAGTTTTTGAGAAAATCGCGCACATACAAACATACATACATACATACATACATACATACATACATACTTACATACATACATACATACGGAACGAAAACAGAACCTCCTTTATTGAAGTCGGTTAAAAACAAAATTAAATAATGATTTTGGCATGGCAATGCATACTAGTCACTTTTCAAATGAAGTACGAGTTGTGTAAAATTCAGAAAATTGCTTGTGCAAGCTGAAATTCTTTCATCCATTCACCCCAGTGCTGGTAGGAACAAATTTAAATCTCTACCTTTGCCATCAGATTCTGGTCGACCTTATAACGCTTATTACTCCGTTCACCTTTACCCATGCGTATTTATAGCCAAGTTTGGATGACAATAGCGATTCCATTTCAGTCAATGGTGCTGATTCTTTTGAACGTCGCACTAAACTAATTTTATCACACTACATCTCTTCCTTACAAATAACATTGAAAAAGGACAGAAAATTTTTAGAACTGTCAAATTAGTCTACGCCCTTGTCATTTACTAGAAAATAGTCGTGACCTTTTGCGATTACGACTAAATTGACAACAAAACTATTCAAGTGGACTAATTTGACAGGGTTAAATTCTTCTATCCTTTTCTCATGTTTTTTATTAGAAAGAGATGTAATGAGACTAAATTAGTTTAGTTGGTAAACAACAGAATCGGCACCAATGTCAAGTTATTTGTGGTTTTTAGGGTTCCGTACCAAATTTGGTAAAAAAGGAACCCTTATGGTGCGACTTCGTCTGTCTGTCTGTCTGTCACACCTGCTTATTTCAGCAACTACTTATGCTATCGACTTGAAATTTGGAACAGTTATAAAGACTTTATTGCAAATGAAAAAAGTCCAAAAATATTTTTATTTTCATTGCAAAAAGGGCCGGGTCCGAAATTTTAATGTGGGGTTACTAGGTCAAGTGACATATCATATGAAAGGGCTGCACATTTCAAAATATATTTTCATTTTATTTTGTGTCTCACAGTTTTCGACATATATGATGAAAAATGTCCAAAAAAATACCATTCCCTCCCCCTTATCTCCGATGTTTGCGCGGCGAAATATCTGAAATAATTAGAGCTGATAGGAATTGACCCAAATATTGCACCAAAAATAAAACGATGTTCCTAACTAGTGCAGTTTTTTCAAAATTATCATAACTCCTTCACAAACAAACTTAGTTATGCGGTCCAGTTTTTTTTCACTTTATACGTCCAAAAACGATACGGAACCCTCGGTGCGCGAGTACGACTCGCACTTGGCCGGTTTTTTTCTTTCTAAGAATCGTTATTAGTACAGGAAAAACTTTGAACGTGTACTAAATAGCGTAGCGGTTAAATTATCGATTACCGGTCTTAAAGGTCGCGGGTCTGTGCTCGATCACTGAACTCTTGTGCAATGCACAGATTTAAAATATTCAATTTGCGCGTTACACAATTTGTAATCTTCACGCTTTTAGCATTCCAAGGTGTATAAAGGTTCAAAGAGGGGGCCCACTCAAAGAGGGGGCCCACTCAAAGAGGGGGCCCACTAGGGCCCAAGCCTGCCGGGAAAGCGGGATTGTCCGAAAGGGATACCGCTGACCCGGAACATAAAGGGATAAGGAAGGAACACGGGTGGGTTTTAGTCAGTAAGAGTCTGACACTCCCTTCCGCTCCACCCAGAGCGGGAGGGGTCATTTGATGATTTCCCATCATCAAAAAAAAAAAAAGGTGTATAAAGGTACAAGTTTCATAATCACGTGGTTATTCTATTTGTTATGACAACAAAAAATTTTAGGTTATACCCATTTAAATTGTGCGGAAAAAAAGGTTAGACAAAGCCGTAGAAACGCCTGTCGACAAAAAATTTGAGGTCATGAGCTGTCATACTTATCAAAATATTGATGAATGACGATAATTGATGTCATGCTGAGATATTGAATAGTGAACTTGATATTGATATTTAATGACGTAAGTAGTAAGTTGAACTCTTATAATGGTAGAGGCAGTGGTGTGCTTAGGGGGTAAGCCCGAAGTATTTTTTTTTACTTTAGAGTTAATGTCGTTATTAAAGCAATACGTACATTAACAATCGCTTACATTCATGAAAAATTAACTTAAATTCTAAAATGAAAAGAATGCGTCGGGTTTGCTCTTTAGGCAGGTCACTGGGTGGAACAACTCTTTCTGAAAGAGCTTTTCCGGTGAAGAATTACCGCCACTATTTCTGCTGCTAAGCATTACTGAGTTCCTGTGTAGTTACAGGATTTACAGTGTCTTAACTTTGTCTCAAAGGTGGTCAACGCACCTAAAAATTATATAATGCCTCAGTTCGCACATGATAATAAATTAATAACCTTTTTAACAATACTTTTTTTGAACCATTCGTGTGTAGAAAACTAAACATAATTAGGAATAAGAGTAAAAATATATTTTGTAAAGAGCCGCGCAAGCGTGGTGACCAATGCTCGTTCGGTTCTGCAGTCAGAGAATTATCCATTACTTATATCTTCAAGAAACCACGTTTGACAGATACATCGTGTCTTAACCTCAACGCACTGCCTATTGTTGTATTGATTCTTGTAATCACAACGGGCTCAAGCGCAGACAATGCAATATTGTTTTCAAAACGTTAGAGTGGTTGATTCGAAGAAATAAAGCGACGATAACCAACGAAAAGTTGGACTGCATGAAAGATTATACTACCCTAGCTGTGGCCGCGACTTCGTTTGCGTGAAATGGATGAAATGTAGCCTATGTGTGCTTTTCGAGGTCTCAGGCTACCACCTTGTCAAATTTCATCGTCTCAGGCTACCTCCTTGTAAAATTTCGTCCAGCCGTTTCAGCGTGAAGGAATAATAAAACCTTTTTTGGAAATCTGTTTTTCCATTGGTGAAAACCTATGAAAATCGGTTCAGTAGTTTTTGAGTTTATCGCGTTCAGACGGACGCGGCGGGGGCTTTGTTTTATAATATTAAATTACTAGCTACCGCCCGCGGCTTCGCCCGCGGTTTTCGGGATAGAAGGTAGCCTATGTGTTATTTTGATGTATAAGCTATATCTGTAAAGTTTCATCAAAATACGCTTAGTGCGTGAAAGAGTAACAAACATCCATACATACATCTTCACAGACTTTCCCGTTTATAATATTAATAGGATAATGCTGATTATAATAGTATATCTCACACATAATTATTTACTAAGGTGGTGGGCATAACGCAACCCCTGATGCAATCACAGGACTGCACAGCGCCATATCATAACTGTGCACAGACCACACCATAATTGTGCACAGTCTACCGATTCGTGTAAACTGATTATTCACTAAGGTGGTGGGCATAACGCGACCCCTGATGCAATCACAGGACTGCACAGCGCCATATCATAACTGTGTACAGAACACACCATAATAATAATTGTGCACAGTCTACCGATTCGTGTAAACTGACCATTGACAGTTGCGCAGTCGAATATCGGTCGAATTTGGAGTGGAGTGTGTTTTGTCGTGAAGGTAACGAGTTCCGTACATTTTTATACATAGTTAGAACGCGACTTCGTCTGCGTGACCCACACTGTACTCTTTCCGGGATAAACAGTAGCCTATATTACTTAGTGATAAATTTATAATGTAGCTTTCTACTGGTGAAAGAAATTTTAGAATCGGTCCAGTTTTTGAGTTTATTCATTACAAACAAAAAAAAACAAATCTTTTTTTTCTTTATAATATTAGTGTAGCTTAGTCGTAACTTAGACTTTGGGCTGCGGCACGGGCTCTCATCAGGAACAAAGGAACATTTGTTGAAATAACTCATAATAGATGGCGTTATATGTATCGATTTGTTATTGAAGTTTGTGTAAAATTGAAAACATGAAAAAATACGTCATGAAAAATATTTTTTCAAATTTTGAAAAATCCTTTAAGCACGGAAAAATTTATAGCCCGAAGATAGCCCGCGCTAAATCGGTCACATTTCTTTGTATGAGATGAGGCATCTGTACGTATAGTATTATATTATCTGTGGCTGCGGTAAAGGTAAGCTAATTTTAATTTACTTTCATATATTTTTTTTTTTTACGAATCAAATGTAAGCTTGCAATCAATACTTTTATATGTACTAAAACATGACAGTCGGGTTGTTACATGGTTTGAAGAAGAATGTGGTTAAACTGGTATCTCGTTTTAAAAATAAACCTTAGTTTAACTCAACTGAAACTCTCGGAAACATGGACTTTAGTACTTAGATAATGATTTGAGAATCATTTTGTGATTACAGTAGAGCGGAGATTTCCAGCCTTTTTTGTTGGATTATAAAAATATAGGTACTCATACCCCCTTTTAGGGTTCCGTAGTAAAACTAGGAACCCTTATAGTTTCATCTCGTCCGTCTGTCCGTCTGTCACACCCTCGTCAAATCTACAGTTCTTAACCAATCTGTATGAAACTTCGCAGTTAGATGTCTTCTGTGAGCCGCCATAAAGGCCTGTAGTGAAATTACCAAAAATAAAATAATTAAGGGTGACCCCCATACATTAAACTTAGGGGTGATAAAAAATATTTGCGGGCACCCCTTCGTGTGGGGCATCGTTGGATAGGTCTTTGAAAATAACTTAGAGTTTCCTAAATGACTTTTTTATTTAAGTCCATATTAAGTGAACTTTTTTCCAACCGCGTAATCAAAAAATCTGAAAAAAATCAAGCTTATGGCATCCAATAAATACTCTCGATTAAAATTGGTTTGAACAAGATACGTCAATAACTTTTTGGAAATATTCACTATTTTCAGTTATGAGTTTGACATCCGCAAAAATAAGTTTGTATCTCATAATAATATTATGAAATACAAGGTTGAAAGACTGGAATACTTCTTACAACGAAACCCTACGTCCGTGTCTGGCAAATCATTTTAAAACGCTTATAACTTTGCTAATTTTGTAGATGTTTCATCGGTGTTTTTGGTGGTAATTGTCTTTTTTCAAATAGTTTACAGATTCACAATAAAAAAAAAGTAGTTAACATCCCTATTGGCAAGATCCGCATAAGTTTCCCCCCTCTATTAACACAGTTCAGTTGTAATGAATGGTCTTTATTTCTTAACATAGCAGTAAAACACGTATAATTGCATGGTCTGCAATGATTTTAGAATAATTATTGTACTTGATACGTTTGTTCGTGATGTGTGTGACGATGACGTCAGTAAGTGGGTATATGTACTGACGTTCTTATTTATATTACACCTCACTCGGTCAGCGAATTTAACCACATTTTTTCGCGTCCAAAACGTAAACATCAGTTTCCGCGTCAGCCGAAGCGAACGGAACTCTAAAAAAAAAACAACAGAATAACGTAAAATGTAACGATTCGAGTGGCGGCAGCCAGTCACTCCCGCGCATTCGGGCCGCGTGATGCCGCGCTAAACCAATCGCGGATAATTCCAAATTTGAAAAGTTTTGAAAATTTTCGCTCATTTTCACAATGGCAATCCGATCGGTCGGACGTATGATCGATTATGTGAGATCTAATAGAAGGATAAGTGAGTGTTTTTTTTGTCTTGTGTTCAGTTTTGCGGATTTTTTCTTTGTTTCAAATTGCCGTGTTGCGTGCATTGTTGGGTATTGAGTAACCAAACGCGTGACCTTAAGTAATAGTTAAATGTGTGGTACACGTTCTAACGGAGTTTACAGTGAAATTTCACTGTTTTATGTTCAGCCTTCAGATGTAATCGTAGCGGATTAAGAAATCATTGAGTTGTTTTTTCTTCGTTCACCGATTTGATTTGCAATTAACTGTCAATGTTTAACAGCAAGTTTTTATGAGTTACTGACCTAGTTTTAGTTAAAGATTTCTAGTACTAATACGGCCTTTTTGAGATAAGTGTTTAGTTTAAATCCACAAGAATTTAATCAGCCTTCTATTAGTTAGTGAAACTATTGTAAAAGTAAGTAGTTTAGGAGAAATCTTTAACTCTTCATGTTTTAACTCACATTCTCTCCATATTGTATTAATTTATAGACTTTCTTAGTAATAAAAGACTGCAGTCTTCATACTGTGTTCAACGGTTTCATATTGCGAATTTCTTTTTCTTAAAACACATAATATGGCATCCACTTTAACACTAAAACCAGGTTTATAAAAAGAAAACAGGTTCGTATCGAGTTCAGGCCACTTCTTACCGTTAATTTTTGTCTTAATCTTATACCTGTTTTAGGATATGGTGAAATGTGGTTTTTTCCTTCATAAATTAACATTATTCATACGTCATAAGTATATGCATACCTATCAACAACTCTTGCAATAAGATCGACAACACTTTGTCAAAAATATTATTGGTAAAAAAACATTTTTTTTTACCAATATCTCATGCCCAGCATAGATCGACAACACTTTATCAAAAACATTATTGTCAAAAAAAACATTTTTTAACAATATGCCATGCCCAGCATAGATCGACAACACTTTTTCAAAAACATTTTTGTCATAAAAACTTTTTTTTTTACCAATATCTCCCTCCCAGCATTGGGACACAGCCGAAACACTAATGACCCAGTTCTGAACAATTTCCGCTAAACTCGAAAGTAAAAGGCACACTATACGTTAAACACAGCCAGCCAACCGTGCATCCTAAGATTTGAAGAACAAAAAATCTGAAGAAATTATTACTGACATTATCTGTCTGAGATTGCAATTGTAGTAATAACATAGTGTAGGTTCATTTAGATAGATATACAGTTGGTTAACACGAGTGATTCTATACAGGGTGGCAGGTTAGACAGTGGAAATATTTTAAGGGGTCATTGTACTCATCATTATGAACAACTTTTACTATGGGACCAAAGCTGAAATCGCGAAAAAAAAATCAGCTGTTTCAAACATTTATGTTCACATAACTCAACAAAATGTATGGAACAGCTGATTTTTTTTTCGCGATTTCAGGATTGGTCCCATAATAAAAGTTGTTCATAATGATGAGTACAATGACCCCTTAAAATATTTCCACTGTTTAACCTGCCACCCTGTATAGTAGTCGGTTTTTGCTACACTTTTATCAGACTTAGCAAGTATAATTTTAATCTAGAAACAATAACCGCTTGACTGCCTATAGTCTAGTGGAGCGTAGTGTCCTGGGTTTGACCCCCCTAGTTTTATTGGCCTTTGCCATTAGAAAATGCGCTGCCCGAGTGGGTGTTCCCCGACAGTTACAATCTGGGTGTCTTCAAGTCGCAAGTGAATCGGTTTCTTCTAGGCAAGCGTGCTCCATCGTAGATCGCATCATTGCTTAACATGAGACGAGATGGCGGTCAAACGCAAGCCTATTACCAAATAGACCGGTTAATGGCAATACCGTCGCCTATTATTTGGGACTTAAGCATAACTGGTGGAATGTGGGTGATAGAACACCCACATTCCACCAGTTATGTTTAAGTCCCACGCCTCTGTACTCTATCTTCTCACGGGCAATACAAGCAAGTTATGTTACCGGCTTGTAGCTGTCCCACTGTTGGGAAAATACTTTCCCCATAGGTATAAGTATCGGCAGGGATCTTGATCACAGATCGCGCATGTACATCTTTGGCCCAATAGACAATAGACAGTTGACAATACGTAATAGGGAATAGTCCAATAGACGACGAGCATCGACTGACGAACCAATCGCGTGCAGCCTCGGCACCCCCCGTCTTCTTCATTCCGCCAAAGAGACCGAAAAACCAGCTAATGCGCAGGTGACGTTTGTGATCATATTTCACGCCGCGACTTAAACCTATATGTAGAAAATGAACGCGCATTGATCACAATTTCCGACTACTTAAAGTATTTAGTCAGGCTTCCTAATTATGTTTTCCTTCCGTTCAAATCACTGGTACGCGGCAATAAATCAGCCCAGCTGAAAAAACAGACAGACTCAGCCAAGTACCAACTTGAGGCGTTGGAGTCCATTGAAAAGCGTGCCAAGAAGCTCATTAGCAACGACTCCCTTGTAGAGACTAAGCTCCAAAGTCTTGAGCATCGGCGCAAGGTTGCTAGTCTATCGGTTTTTTATCGGATACATTTCGGAGAGTGTGCTACAGATCTGCATGATCTAATTCCCTCCTGCCCTTTTTTCTATCGGACAGCCAGAAGCACGAAAAAGCGCCATCGGTTCATGGTTGATATACCAAAAACCCGAACGAAGCGCTTTGATTCCACTTTCATTTGTGAAAACAGCAAAACAATGGAATTCGCTGCCCGAGTGGGTGTTCCCCGACAGTTACAATCTGGGTATCTTCAAGTCGAGAGTGAATCGGTTTCTTCTAGGCAAGCGTGCTCTATCGTAGACCGCATCATCACTTAACATCAGGCGAGATGGCGGTCAAACGCGAGCCTATAATTTAATAAAAAAAAATAAAAGAAATATTACACATCGAGCTTCAGAAAGACATATCGGCTAGCTTCGGCTTTGTAGAGCGTCATTTCTGTCGCACGAAGCACTAACAGTCCGGTATCTATTAAACAAGACAGCGACGAAGCGCCACATAGGTATAAGTGACTGATACGACCTCAGATCATAGAAACAAGGGAGATGTGCCAAGGTGCTATCGAGCTTGATGCCTGACTTTGAGCAAATTGCTCATATTAAAAACGTACGCGCTGACGACGAACCGAACACGATCGATGGTATAAATACTGTGTTTTAGTTTAGTGCTAGTGTTGAGTGACGATTAACAGTGTTAGATTGAGGGTGTGCGAATGTTTAATGCGTGGGAGATCTTTTTATTCACAAGGAGCGCTTGATTATGCGCGTAATTGTGTCGAAAAATGTACTAAAAGTGGCATCAGTTGTTCCGGTACTAATTTGCTATGATGGCATATCTCCTTGTTTCTATGATCTGAGGATACGACGCTCTAAAAGCTGAAGCTAGCCGATTATCTCTTCCTCAAGCTCAATACACCTACTGCCGCCAACTGTACGCATTCATTTATGTACAGTTAGTGCCCCACATTGTCTGACCCCTTTTGGAATCTCACTATTTCTAAGAGGGGTCAGATAGTGTAGGGCACTGACTGTACCTATCTATCATTAAAATTACATCAACCTATAAAAGGTCTACTGCTGAAAATGAGTCTGATATAGACTGTGACAATAAATGACCGTGAAATTTTATCGCAATAATCGACTTTGTTGATGATGCAATCAATTTATCTAAGTGTATTGTTGGTAGAACAAAAGAAAAGAGTGCTACCGATCTCACATGATCTGCTATACGTCGTAATAATAGCAGTGAAACAGTCTTAAAACCAATACTTTAGAATAATAATGGCTTAACACTATCTTCTCTATTCTTGAGAAAAGTACGGGAACCACTGTCGCCACTTTTGGAACAGTTTGCGAAACAATTACAAGCGCTCCTTGTGAATATAAAGATCTCCCGCACATTAAAAATTCCGCACACACTCAATCTAACACTGTTATTCGTCACTCAATAGTAGCACTAAATTAAAACACTATTTATATCATCGATCGTATTCGGTCCGTCGCCAGCGTGTACGTTTTAATTATGGTCAATGTGAACATATTAAAGCGTCAAGTATAATAGCGCCTTGGCACATCTCCCTTGTTTCTATGATCTGAGAGTTATCCACATAATATGTTCAATAAACATGACACGTGTTTACAATAACACATTGAACATGTCACACGGTGGCGTTTCTAAGAATATCACATTTTTCCATATTTGTGTGACATGCAATGTTGACATACTGTATTGATGGGTCACGATTAATAGCTTTTAATATCTTTATGCTGTTTATTTTGAGGGTGGGATAGAGTTGAGTCGTGGTCGCATGCCGCCCTGTTGGGCCACCTCAGTAATACGGCGGCATGCGACCACAGCTATAGGTACCCTGAAAGGTTGATTTAATATGTTTTTCACAACACTAAATTCCAGGCTATCAGACAAAAATAGTTTCATACTTTTCAGCTAGATTTTTATCGTAGTCGGGTTTTAGTTCAGTCGGGCATTAGAAAAATAACGGCGAAATAACGATAGTTATTGTATTACCTATATTGTTGTAATGACTGCGTTTTTGTAATAAACTTGCAAATAGTAAATAGATTACATAGCTTTAAATATATCATGAAATAACGATGCTTAATAGACGCCTACATCCAAATAACCAAATCAAATCATTTATTTCTTTGCAAACATGGGTGATACATAGATGTTTTTAATTTATAATCATGGTTCTCCAGGTTCTACCGTCACACGGGCATGCAAATCATTATAACATATGCACATCATCATTATATATACATAACGAAACAGTTACAGTATAGGTATATTTTTTTTTCTATATCTTTGTATGTTTCCAGTGTCCATGTACACGTAAATAAATTATTTTTCTTTCTTTTTTCTTTCTGATCAGTAGGTAACTATGTTACAGTCAAACAATTTAACAGCTGTCGTTATTGGGTAAGAGTAGGGCTGCCATCACCTAAATTGCTGACGCCGGACAAAAACTTTATAAGCCCCGGACATTTGGGTGATATCGAGTATTTTTCCCGGACGCCACCTGTTACGGTGAGGCGTTTAGAGACACCTCGTGTAACCCGTAGTTGCGCTGGCGGGAAGTTTTTGAATAAAACCACCAATTGCTCTTCTAGTCGTTCGGTTCTTTTATTTGTTCCTTTTCTTCAGATGACTTATTTATGACGACTGACTACTGAACTTAACTTAACTGCGGCGTATCTGCCTCACTTAAGTACTAAATTACGGTAGTACAAGTTGTGGTTAGTGCAAGGTGCTATTTTATTAAACAACCAATCACAACGCAGCGATTACGTAACTTGACCTTGAAGGTCCCGGACAGGTTTGAACCTGCTCCCGCTTCTAAACAAAATAATACCTTGCGCACTCGGACAGGTCAAAACTTGTTCACTACTCGTTTGTACCTATTCTAGAACATTCTTAATATTATTAACACATTATACACAAGACAGATAATACATTATTATGATCTTACTACTAACTATTAATATACACACAATTAAATGTTACTTATCATGCGGAGTCGCAACACCACCGAAAAAAACTTTTCATCAATCAGGCTTCCCCAGACACAACGTGTCCGGGTTTTACCCGGACTGCCCGGACATTTTTTGAAACCCCTACCGGACGCTCCCCGGACGCCCTCTAAACTAGGACAAATCCGGGGAACCCCGGACGGATGGCAGCCCTAGGTAAGAGATATGATATAAGAACACCCAATGTTGACATGAGATTTGACAACATATCAAATTGAATAGGCGTTCAGAATCTTACGGAGAGTTCAAAAAAATTATACTTAAGTATATTAAAAATTTACTTTAAGTACGGTATATAACTATTTCCGTAATTACAGTTACAAAATTAAACAATTACAGTAATTGTTTAATTAATTAGCAAAATTAAACAAAGTACGTGATTATGTGTTGCGTAAATACAAGTGAAATTGTATGGCTTGAGTCAAAGTTATGAATTAAAATATTGCGTCGGAGAAATTACACGCAAGTCTTAGCACAATGCAATTGCGCGTTTATGTCTTTCTTTAACAATTTTTTTAATATTTATTTTTAATAAATCTAATCTTCTATACTATTATAAAATTGTAAACAAGCTGTGTCTGTACATTGAAGATATTCCAGAAAAAACAGTCGGGATAGGGTAGGTACTGGGACGTAACTATACCCAAAAAGATTTTTTTTTGATTTTTTGTCTGTTTGTCTGTTTGTGCGCGCATCACGCAAAAAGTACTGAACGGATTTTGATATGTTTTTCACAGTTCGATAGCTTAGGGTCCAACTTAAAATCTAAGCCACGTTTTATCTGATTCCGCTGAAAAAAACCAGAGATACAGCTTGACCTCTTGGTAGTACTGGCCACCTTAAACTACGGAGGTCATTTAAACTGGTCATTTCATTGTAGTCCACGCGGACGGAGTCGCGGGCAAAAGTCTATATATTATAAAGCTAAAGAGTTTGTTTGTTTGAACGGGCATATCTCTGGAACTACTTGTCAGATTCGAAAAATACTTTTTGTATATGATAGCCAGATTCATGAGCAATAGTATATTTAACATCACGCTACGACCTCTAGGAGCCGAGCAAGGGGGATGAAACCGAGGGAACAACAAAAAGAAAAAAAGTCAGATTATGCAATGAATGAATGGATTTCAAAAGTAAATACAAACTACTTGTCATCAAGGTTCGTCCCAAATCAGTGTCAATGTTTACGTTCAGTGTCACAAACGGACGGTCCGTGATAATTAGATCGATCGATAAAAACTATTGTGTTGCCGTCAAAATTAATGATAATGTGACCGTCACATTTACGGTCCGACGGCTTTTTAGGGTTCCGTTGTGAAATAATTTGTATGGGATTTTTGGAGGCGGTTTTAACTTTTCTACAAGCTTTTACGTGTAGTGATAGCCTAGTGGTTTAACCATGTGCCTCCCACGGCGAATGGTTCGAGTTCGATCCCAAGGCACGCACCACTGACTCTTTTTGAAGTCATGTGCGTATTAAAAAATATTTATCACTTGCTATAACGGTGAAGGAAAACATCGTGAGGAAACCTGCATGCCTGAAATTTCTCCATAAAGTTTTTGAAGGTATGTGAAGTCTGCTAACACGCACTTGGCCAGCGTGGTGGACGGGCCTATGAGAGGGCCTAATGAGAGGGGGTAGGCTATGGCCTACACCCTCTCAATCTGAGAGGAGGCCCGTGCCCAGCAGTGGGACAGTTTATAAATAGGGCTGATATTATTATTTAACTTTTATTTAACTTGTCCTGTCAGTGGGGGGCAAAATCTTGCAATAGAATTTTAGACCATTTTACCCCAATCGATTGAACGGAAATTTGAAACGCAATTATGTCATTTCGATGACAATGCAATGATATGGTACCTATACCAACCATGGAGGTGGTCGCATGATGGAGCCGGGAGATGGTCATAGGAACTCAACTTCTGAACATAACTGCATCGTGTTTGGGCTCGTTGGATTTGTCTTGACAAGTACTGTAGACCTAGATGATGTCCAGGGTGTTATGATGGAGCTGGGAATTGGTCGTTATAAAAGGTTGTTTTGAAAAATGTTTTTCAATATAAAAGTTGTTCTATCATTAGGAAATTTTCAGTAGTAGCCCGGAATTTGGATTTTTGTCCGGTTTAAGGAATTAAGCTCACCCCTTTTTATAAGGCACTTATAGCTAGCGAAATGTGGGTACAATTCTGCTCATCCATGCGAATTACAAGCACGATGTTAAAAAAAGCAGTGATAGCCTAGTAGTTTAACCATGTGCCTCCCACGGCGAATGGTTCGAGTTCGATCCCGAGGCACGCACCGCTAACTTTTCGAAGTCATGTGCATATTAGAAATTAATGATCACTTGCTTTAACGGTGAAGGAAAACATTATGAGGAAACCGGCATGTCCTATAACTAAAAAATTCGAAGACATGTGACGTCCACCAACCCGCACTGGCCCGCGTGGTGGACTACGGCCCACTCCCTCTCACAGAGGAGGCCTCTGTCCCAGCAGTGGGAACATTATAGGCCAATTATGCTTAGATGCTATTCTAAGCATGATGTTACATAAAGACCGTCTGACATGAAATAAGAGAAACTAAAGATTGTTTTTATGTCATCACGATTCGCACTTGACCGTTCATTGCAATTACACCCTCGTGACGTAACAAAGTAGTTCTGTTCCAAATGATAATGTTGCTATATTAAAAATAAATTTTGTCAATTTCTCTTTTTCTCGTCATTGCAACATTGTGGACCGTTCTGGTTAGATTGAAGTTATTTCTTGGCATGTCATGCTTTGCTTGTGATGTAGATTAAGAAAATAGCTTATTCATGATATCAAGTACTGGGTGTAGTAGTCTTGCCGACCCTTTAAAATGAGTATCGCCTGTGTCGGCAGCTTAGGAGGCGTCCATTAATTACGTGAGGTGATTTTGGCGATTTTTAGACCCCCTCTCTCCCCTTGGTGAGATATCGTGAGATTTGGCTCGACTCCCTCGCCCCGCCCCCCCATAACTCAATTGAGATGTTTTCAAAATGCGTATTTTTAGTGTAAATACGTTAAGGTGTGCTTGATTGCGTTAGAATTATTAAAAAAAAACCGGCCAAGTGCGAGTCGTACTCACGCACCGAGGGTTCCGTATCAGTTTTGGACGTATAAAGTGAAAAAAACCGGACCGCATAACTAAGTTTGTTTGTGAAAGAATTTTGATGATTTTGAAAAAACAGTACTAGTTACGAACATCGTTTTATTTTTGGTGCCATATTTGGATCAATTTCTATCAACTCTAATTATTTCAGATTTTTCACTCCGCAAACTTCGGAGATAAGGGGGGAGGGAATGGTATTTTTTCAGACATTTTTCATCATATGTCGAAAACTGTGAGACATAAAATTAAATAAAAATATATTTTGAAATGTGCAAATCAAGCCCTTTCATATGATATGTCACTTGACCTAGTAACCCCACTTTGAAATTTTGGACCTACACTCCGGCCCCTTTTGCAATGAAAATAAAAATATATTTTTATTTTTTTCATTTGCTATAAAGGAGGGCAAGCATTTTTTATAACTGTTCCAAATTTCAAGTCGATAGCATTAGTAGTTGCTGAAATAAGCAGGTGTGACAGACAGACAGACAGACGAAGTCGCATCATAAGGGTTCCTTTTTTACCATTTTGGTACGGAACCCTAAAAAGGATAATTTGCTTCATTATTATTATTTATGACAGAATGTAGTCGAGAATCACAGTGAGAAAATATTGTGTAGGATTCAGCCATATTTTAGTGAAGACACATGGAAAAGAAAACGTGATATTTGCCGAAACCCAAGTTAAAGGTTAATTAAAATGTAACAGATAAGAGGAAAAAGAGTGTCGTCTGCGATGGTATGGCCACATCATGCGCCGCCCTATGGAGTACGTTGGTCGGAGATGCATGAATATGGCTGTCCTTGGGGCTAGGTCCCGTGGTCCGAAGGCGGACCCTGGCAATGGCCGGGATTAACGCCAGGTGGAAGAAGAAGAAGAAGATAAGAGGAAAACCTAAACACTAAAGATTAAATCCTTTTAACTATGCTAACAAATTACTTCCAGTGCTGTATTTCTTTGAAATCATACCGGATTTTAGGGATGTTAACGAACTGATAAAAAATCGATTTTTGAATAATCGACTTTCTCGAATTTCTTAAAAATCTATTTTTTTAATCGATTTTTCTAATAAAAATAATCGATTATGTAGCAAAAATCGATTTTTATTGCTTTAGTGTTATCTAACTAAATTAAATATTGATTTGAATGAACTTCAGCGCTTTTAATTGTCACGTTCAAAGTTTCCGACGTGTCTTACTTATTTCCGTCTTTTTCTTGATTTATCAGAGAGAAAAAGATTAAGTTTACGCAAAATACCTACTTACACTCCGCGAAACTTAGTAGTTCGTTGACAGTTTTAATTACTTTAACGAAACTGACGAAACTTTGTTTTCAACATACAAAAGGTATAACGTCGTAAACTGTCGTCCGTCAATTTATTGACGCTACTGTCGTAAACTGTCGTCCGTCAATTTAGCGTCAATAATTGACGAAATGAGGAGTGCGGACCACTAACTAGGTCAGCCAATGGGCTGACCTAGTTAGTTAGTGGTCCGCACTCCGGACTAAAAAGCTAGGGGTTGCGGATGAAAAAAATCGCCAGTGAAAAAAAAAACGATTTTTTATTAATCGATTTTTATCGAAAAATAATCGATTTTTTCCATAATCGATTATTTTTTGACATCCCTACCGGATTTACTTAAAATGAGTTGATGTAACGATGCTAACACGATCAGCCCGTTTATTCTGTACCGACTCGCTGCGTAATATCACCGTGAGAACTGCCAATTTGTTTGCGAACGTTCGAGGGAGAATGTCACGGTGAGATTCCCCCTCGAACGTCCGCAAACAAATTAGTAGTTCTCGCGGTGAACTCACACGGCGTGTCAGTACAGAATAGGTAGACAGGCTGAGGACTGCCCTCGTGTGAGAAAGTCGTGATGTAATCACACGCCTTGCCGCGCTACGCTGCGGGGTGCGTGGCGACGGAACAAAAGCACCGCGCGTGGATGCGTTTTCAGTGTGTTGCACTACGCGTGATTTCTATACAAATACAGGTACTTAGAGATGTCAGCATCGAAGAGGGGGCCCACTAGGGCCCAAGCCTGCCGGAAAAGCGGGATTGTCCGAAAGGGATACCGCTGACCCGGAACATAAAGGGCTAAGGAAGGAACACGGGTGGGTTTTAGTCAGTAAGAGTCTGAAACTCCCTTCCGCTCCACCCAGAGCGGGAGGGGTCATTTGATGATTTCCCATCCTAAAAAAAAAAAAATACAGGTACTTGCAAACAACGGAAGATCACGCACTCCCGCGCTACGCTGCGTGATGCGGTGCAGTTTGCGAATCGCCTTATAGTCATTTTCTTGGAAAAATATATTTATCGGTAGCAACCTAGTCTCCTTCGCTAATACCGTGAATATATGCTAACAAACCGGTCTAGGTACCAGCTATAGGTTCTAACTTCGCTACTTGGGAATCTAGGGCATTCATTAGGTCCCATTCACTGCAGGGAGTAGGGGTGTCACGCATACAATTTGTTAATTATAGGTGCATACTTAAAAAAAAATGTCAGTCCTTGGATGGGTGACCGTTCTTTACACATCGAGACCCCTCCGTGCCTCGGAGAGCACGTTAAGCAGTCGGTCCCGGATGTCATAGGAATATCTTTGACAATCGTTACGGGTAGTCAGAAGCCCTAAAAGTCTGACAGCTGGTCTAACATTCGAATACCGTTATTACCCATTAATTGGGTTTTGGAGGTCAGATGGCAGTCGCTCCACGTAAAATATTGATATTCAGCCAAAACTAGTTAGACTGGATGCCGACCCCAATATAATTTGGGAAAAGGCTAGGCAGATGGCTTAAAAAAAATTGTCACTTTAATTTCCTTACATAAACGGTGTAAGTAAATGTATATTTTTGTGATGTAATTTTCACAAAAATATACATTTCCATCTCAACGCCATGATTGTTATGCTTATCATAATGTTATTAAATAAATAAATATACAGGGTGTCAGGTTAGACAGTGGTAATCAAGGGGGAAAAGGGGTCATTGTAGGCAAAAAGAAAATCAGCTGTTCCATATATTTTATTGAGTTAAGTGGACATAAATGTATGGAACAGCAGATTTTTTTTTCGCGATTTCAGGCTTGGTCCCTTAATAAAAGTTGTTTATAATGATCAGTAGGTACAATGACCAATTTTTGTATTTCCACTCTCTAACCTGACACCCTGTATAAGAGATTTCAAAAACCAACTGACGCGGGCGGGACTTGATCCAACTTCCAAATGACCTACCGCGTCTTACCCACGTCAGACGAAATTTGGAATCTCTTTGAATACATAAGAAGCGTATTCCTAGTCCCACTTCAGCGACGACGGTGCGCGCGCGCTGCGTATTCGGTTCGCGCTCGCCGTGAACTCGCTGCTAGCCCGCTGCGCTTTCGCCTACCCTTCAACTCGTTCGCAAATCGCTTCTGTGATAACGATAAGGCCCTAACGCGATGATTCATAGAGAGAGATAGCTTCAGTTCATAGAAAAAAGAAGTTAAGTATGCCATCATAGCAAATTAGTACGGGAACAACTGTCGCCAATTTTAGTACATTTTTCGACACAATTACAAGCGCTCCTTGTGAATAAAAAGATCTCCCACACATAAAAAATTCCGCACAACCTCAACTACCACTGTTATTCGTCACTCAGTAAGTCAGTACTAGCACTAAACTAAAACACTGTATTTATATCATCGATCGTGTTCGGTTCGTCGCCAGCGTGTAGTTTTTATTACGACCAATGTGGTCAAACTAAAACGTCAAGCTCAATAGCGCCTTGGCACATCTCCCTTGTGTCTCAGGAGGTCATAGTCAACGATCAGTCAAACATCGGCTCGCGTTCGAAAGGGAAAACGCTGACGCACATGATTAGTTGTGCCAATCTGGGGTTGTTCCAATCACTTTGCGAGATTTTTACTGGATTGGGCCTTATCACGGTGGTGATAGAGTGCAGTGATAGCCTAGTGGATTAACCATGTGCCTCCCACGGCGAATGGTTCGAATTCGATCCTGAGGCACGCACCGCTGACTTTTCGAAGTCATGTGCGTATTAGAAATTAATTATCACTTGCTTTAACGGTGAAGGAAAACATCGTGAGGAAACCGGCATGTCCTAGAACCAAAAATTCGAAGACATGTGACGTCCACCAACCCGCACTGGGCCCGCGTGGTGGACTACGGCCCACTCCCTCTCACAGAGAGGAGGCCTGTGTCCCAGCAGTGGGAACATTATAGGCCGATTATGCTATGCTTATGCTACAGTGGTGATTTGCGAGAGCGCAGCGAGCACGCCGTGAATAGCACCGTGGACGCCATAGTACACTCTCGTATGATACGACCTCAGATCATAGAAACAAGGAGATGTGCCAAGGCGCTATCGAGCTTGATGCCTGATCTTGAGCAAATTGCTCATATTAAAAAAAAACGTACGCGCTGGCGACGAAGCGAACACGATCGATGGTATAAATACAGTGTTTTAGTTTAGTGCTAGTGTTGAGTGACGATTAACAGTGTTAGATTGCGGGTGTGCGGAGTGTTCAATGCGTGGGAGATCTTTTTATTCACAAGGAGCGCTTAATTATGCGCGTAATTGCGTCGAAAAATGTACTAAAAGTGGCATCAGTTGTTCCGGTACTAATTTGCTATGATGGCATATCTCCTTGTTTCTATGATCTGAGGACACGACAGTCCGCCCCCCCCTTTCAGCGATGACGTTGCACGCCCGCAGCGTGTTCGGTGCGCGCTCGCTTTGCTGCGCTCTCGCCTCGCCCTGAACTGGGGGTCTACTCTGTAAGTCCGTCAACGAAGATACGGGCCCGTCCGAAAGTACCTACAATAGACATAGTCAAAACAAGTGTCAAATTCAATTTTTCGAACGGATAAAAACACATCAGGAGTAGGGATAACTGTCAAATCGTGCTATCATTCATTCTTAGTTCGGGCCCCGAACTAATCTTAAGTCCGTAGGTGACACGGAGTAAGAAACGTCCGGAACTAAGGTCGAAACTACGGATTCCGTGCTTAGAGAGTAGACCCCCTGGATTGTAAATCGCTTGCGATGGTTTGCAACTAGCACTCCATAATACTCTCAGATCATAGAAACAAGGAGATATGCCATCATAGCAAATTAGTACGGGAACAACTGATGCCACTTTTAGTACATTTTTCGACACAATTACGTGCATAATTAAGCGCACCTTGTGAATAAAAAGATGGAGATCTTTTGATCTTCACGCATTAAATATTCCGCACACCCTCAATCTAACATTGTTAATCGTCACTCAACACTAACACTAAACTAAAACACTGTATTTATACCATCGATCGTGTTCGGTTCGTCGCCAACGCGTACGTTTTTAATATGAGCAATTTGCTCAAGATCAGGCATCAAGCTCGATAGCGCCTTGGCACATCTCATTGTTTCTATGATCTGAGATAATACTCATGACTTCATGAGAGACAGCCCTAGCATTAACCGACATACCGTTTAAGGTGTTTGCGTAAACGGTCGCTTGCCTTCACGTTACCTATCATACAGTGGGTCAGCAGACTTGATTGTATGTACCTACTCTAATTGTTCAAGCTAAACATTGTCTGTGATTCCCACGATGTAATATGCAAACGTGTCGGAATGGCTCAGAGGTTAAAATATTCGCTTCTCGAATAGGTACGAAGCTACGGGTTGAAATCTCACTACGTGACTTTTTATATTATAAAGCTTGTTTGTTTAAGCGCGCTTATCTCTGGAACTACCAGTCGGAATCGAAAAATTATTTTTGTATATGATAGCCAGATTCATGAGAAACCAGTATAGGCTATTTAACATCACGCTACGACCCTTAGGAGCCGAGTAAAGGGGGTGAAATCGCGGGGTGGCAGCCCCCTCTGCCTGTACCTGGGTACGCCCATACCATCATCTCGCCTGATGTTAAGCGATGATGCGGTCTACGATGGAGCACGCTTGCCTAGAAAAAACCGATTCACTCGCGACTTGAACACACACAGATTGTTACTATCGGGCAAGACCCACTCCGGCCAGCCCCGGATCTTGAAAAATTTCGAGGCGGGGCAAAAACTGAAAAATGCCGCCCCGCCCGACAATATTTTTCTTATCATCATCATAATTTCAGCCATAAGACGCCCACTGATGCTGATGGTTGCCGCCCGGGACATGGGCTCCGGATAGCCCCCCCCCCCTAGATCCGGGACTGACTCCACAAAATACACGTAATTGATATCAAACCACCTCGTTTCATAGAAAATTAAGGAAGTTTAAGAAACTCGAGCGTATTTTATAAACAGACGCCATCTTGTTCTGAAGTGACGTTGTTGTGACATTATGTTGATGTTACACGTTATTGGAGACACTGGACTTTGACGTGTAACAACGTTTACTTAATGAGTTATAAATATAACTAACTGTTTCCCGCGGTTTCATCCCCGTCGCTCGGCTCCTAAGGGTCGTAGCGTGATGTTAAATAGCCTATACTGTTTCTCATGAATCTGGCTATCATATACAAAAAGAATTTTTCGATTCCGACTGGTAGTTCCAGAGATAAGCGCGCTTAAACAAACTAATGAATATCCTGGTACAGAGAATTTCCTTGAGGAAAATTCCAATAATACTCTACTCAACCCGGAAATCGAACCGAGGATCCCACGCTTTAAGGAAAATGATACAAGTCTTATCTCTAATTACATGCAAAAATGTATGATCATGCTTTTACGCACGAAATCATAACCTGTCAGCGTGTCTATCACGGCTAATCTCGGAAACGGCTGGCCGACATTCGAAAGTGACCCGCTTACGGCATTTCATAATGCTTAAATGTCATATTGTATAAGATGTCAAGACTATTACTAGCATGTTCTTATGCTTGATTTTGTGACGATGAGCATAAGATTAAACTTTATAAACTACTAGCTTCCGCCCGCGGCTCCGCCCGCTTTTTTCGGGATGTATTATACATATAAACCTTCCTCTTAAATCACTCTATCTATTAAAAAAAATCGCATCAAAATCCGTTGCGTAGTTTTAAAGATCTAAGCATACATAGGGACAGACAGACAGTGGGAAGCAACTTTGTTTTTAAATACTATGTAGTGAAGTGAAGTAACGATTCTAATATTATTATCATCAAAATCTATTCAGTAGTTTGGCCGTAAAAACGTGACCAACATACAAACACACTTTCGCGTTTATGGAAGCAATAACTTATTCATACCAAGGTCAGCATGTTATGTAACTTAATCTTACTTAGATATTAGTAATTAAATAGAAACAAGTTTTCTTT
This sequence comes from Thalpophila matura, assembly GCA_948465475.1. Classification (NCBI taxonomy): domain Eukaryota; kingdom Metazoa; phylum Arthropoda; class Insecta; order Lepidoptera; family Noctuidae; genus Thalpophila; species Thalpophila matura. Next base: position 8,041,505 of record OX419205.1, on the reverse strand, counting down.
AATTATTTCGGTATAAGGCTTTTGTCATTTAGATAGCGGGTAGCAGAGACTTCTACTATGGGACCAACACTGAAATCGCGAAAAAAAAATCAGCTGTTCCATACATTTTGTTGAGTTATGTGAACATAAATGTATGGAACAGCTGATTTTATTTCGCGATTTCAGGGTTGGTCCCATAGTAAAAATTGTTCATAATCATGAGTAGTATGACCCCTTTGAATATTTCCACTGTCTAACCTGCCACCCTGTAGTAGTGCGAACATTTGGATCTACTTAGCATTTCTCTCACTTGTCATTAAAGAGAAAATTGCATGAATAATTTACGTGTTACGTATCATAAACGCCAGCAGTAAATAATACACATCGAGTTTGAAAAAGAGATAGCAGTCTTAATCATATTCAGCTGAACTGCCAATTTTCGTATGTATCGAGTATGAAAATTACATGTTTTTAAAATTATATTGTGTAAGAATCAACGATTTTACAGACTCCACATCACATTGAGTCTATTTCTTTCTTTGCTCCATCTAGCGAGAAAAAGAAGGACATAGCTACAGTTTAGGAAAGGTCCATCTGGCAACCTACCCGCTACCCGCTATCTACGTAGCGTTGGGTTTATAGTAATATTCTAAAATCGCCCTTTGACCCGGAATTTACATCGACCTGCTAAATATGATTAATTAAATTCACATCGGTACCTTCAAATACCTAATGTTTTGCTACATACCTACTTAATCATTAATCAAGCTTTAACGTTTCCACTACTGGTCTGCTGGGCCGTAGTCCACCACGCGGGCCCAGTGCGGGTTGGTGGACGTCACATGTCTTCGAATGGTCCAATAGACGACGAGCATCGACTGACGAACGATTGGTTCGTCAGTCGATACTCGTCGTCTATTGGACTATTCTCTATTACGTATTGTCAACTGTCTATTGTCTACTGGGCCGAAAATATACATGCGCGATCTGTGATCATCTTTAGTACCTACCGCTAGTTATAGGTACGTATTTAAAAAAAAATGTTTTTTTTTAAAACAAGGTTTTTAAACCGGACTAAAAAGTAGGTATAAAATAATATTTCTAATGAAATGAAAAACGTGGTGCATTTTTTTTGACGGTACAAACAGACACTTCAGTTTTACTTATTTGTATAGATACGTTAGTGTGAGTGCTCCCTGATGATGAACCTGTTCCTCTTGTCCCCCAGGGTTTGTGCTGGCGTCGGCAGTGGTGCTACTGCTGGGCGGCATCGTCTGTGCCATATTCTTCGGCTCATGGGTGCGGATGTTCATAGACCACGTGAGTATCTTCATATATACCTGATTACTTACATTATTACCTATGTATTTGGGGCTCGTGGCTAAATGACAGCCGCGCTGATCGATCGATCTGCGAGGTTAAGCTGCACTTGCCGCAGTCAGTCCTTGGATGGTCAAAGCTCAATTGGCTGCTAAAAAGCTGGGTATCTTCTCGAAGGTGCGGCGGTACTTCACGTCGGAACAGTTGCTTCTACTGTATTAAGCACAAGTTCGTTCGTGCATGGAGTACTGTTCCCACCTTTGGGATGGCTCAGCCAAGTACCAGCTTGAGGCTTTGGAGTCCATTGAGAAGCGTCCCATGAAGCTCATTAGTAACGACTGCCTTGTTCAGACTAAGCTCCAAAGTCTTGAACATCGGCGCAAAGTTGCTAGTATGTCGGTTTTTTAAAGGATACATTTCGGAGAGTGTGCTTCAGATCTGCATGAACTAATTCCATCCTGCCCTTTTTTCTATCGGACGACCAGAAGCAAGAAAAAGCGCCATCGGCTGATATACCAAAAACCTGAACGAAGCGCTTTGATTCCACTTTCATTATGAAAACCGCAAAACAGTGGGATGCGCTGTCCGAGTGGGAATTCCCCGATAGTTACAATCTGGGTGTGTTCAAGTCGCGAGTGAATCTGTTTCTTCTCGGCAAGCGTACTCCATCGTAGACCGCATCATCGCTTAACATCAGACGAGATGGTGGTCAAACGCAAGCCTATCATTAAATTTAAAAAAAAAGAATGGTCGCCGTCCCCTGTCAGCTAGTTTCACATACATAAGTTTGACAGTATACCTCTATATCTCACACTCAATTCAGTGCTGTATCAGTGGCTGTGGAAAGCGATGCGTTGCGACCCACTCGTGCGCATCCAGCCTTGGACACCGACACACATAGTTAATGTTAGTTGTATACCTTCCGGCTGATTCGAACATGGCATAAAATCACCATCGCCATGTTACTAAGTATGCGATTTGATGCTTGCTTGATGAGTCTTTTGCTATCATGGGGTTGGGGAATGGAGGAACGAGGTGGAATGTCCCTCCATTGAAAAGGGGGATCCTCCTACCAGACCGGGTGTCCTTGTCTGGCGGGTCACTGCCCCGATATTAGATGTCGGGTTTCTGATATATGCTTATGGCTGCGAATACTCTGCTTGCGCGATGTAGGATTTCTGACGTCAGACGTAGTGACAGTTGACAAGTCGTCACGTTTAGCTGTCTAGCTATTTAGGTAGAGTGCACGCAAGATAAGTATGGGCGCGACTGAGAGCGCTGCTTGCTAAGAAAAGCTCGAAAAGCACTCGTTACCAATAGCGGACACCGATTAGTTCCGATTTTGGCCACGCGCAGACTTATCTTGCGCGCACTCTAGTCTTCGATGTTGTCGGCAGATGTCGCTGTCGCTACAATAATTTTGTTACTATTTTATTGTGCCAAATTTCCCCTCACCCATTTCCGTTACCCACGTACCAAGTACAAGAGAACAGTCACCAATATCGGCGGTACCCAACATTGTCTGTCGCTGTGTCGCAACACCGTGCGACCCGATCGACGCCTTGACCGGAATACCGGCTTTGTACCGCTTATTAGGTAACCTAGGTACACAGTTATCTGCTGGAAAACCATCTTAATAACAGATAAAAACTTTTTTTTTTGCACCCGCCGTTGCTCGGCTCCTAAGGGGTGTAGCGTGATGTTAAATAGTCTATACTATTCCTCGTGAATCTGGCTATCATATACACAAAGATTTTTTCAAATCCGACTGATAGTTCCAGAGATTAGGACGTTTAAACAAACAAACAAAAAAAATCTCGAAAGCTTTATTTAGACAACAGACAAATTTGTCTGTAAAGACGATTTTCTTTCGAAATTCATAGTTTTGATCAATTGGAAGCAAAATGAATTTACCAATCTGACAACAATTCAACAACTTCTATTGCGCGCGTACGATAATTCATTCGATATGACACTATCGACTGCTCCATACCATGCGATGCATGTCGAACGCTTTACCATCGATATATATCTGCAGTGACTTCACGAGAATACCGAAATCTACATTCGATCGATATTTTGACAGTTGTTGCTATATCGAAAGTGATATTAAATCGAACCCGCGAGAATCACCTCCCAGGGTAAAATTAAAACCAGTGCGGATATTTTAGGAGGTGAAAGTACATATTACACAGTACAGTTTCATATTTCAGTGTCGGTCCCATAATAAAAGTTGATCATATTCATGAGTACTTTCACCTCCTAAAATATCCGCACTGTTTTTAATTTTACCCTGTATATCAAATTCGATATCAATATATCACCCGCGAGAATCACCCAGTGCTGCTCCGCAGCATGGTGTTGATGATATCATTCAAAAATAACGCTCTCATGATAAGTAATTGTAACCTATTTAAAACGCATATTGAAAGTCAAGTTGGTTGTACGCACCTAGCTGTCCAACTCAAGCAATGTATGTGGGCAAAGGCTCAAATAAAAGAGCTTGTTCCAGTGAGTGTTCTTAGATCAAAACAAACTTCGGACCTTAGAACCGGGGCTATTGAGAAAGAAATCGCGTTTGAGTATATCTTGAGAAGGGTGAAAGTTTTGTGATTTTCCAATGCTTGATGATGTACCTTGCATTTAAAAAAAACATCAAGCAAATCGGTTGTATAGAACGGCCAACCAATGTTTTTTTTTTGCGCCCGCCGTTGCTCGGCTCCAAAAGGTCGTAGCGTGATGCTCCACGTAAAACATTGATAATTATTCAGCAGCAATTAGTTACACTATAAGCCGACCCCAATGTAGTTTGGCAAAAGGCTAGGCGGATGATGATGTTGTGTCATGGCAACTTTATGTAACTTGTGTAAATAGTATACATACAATGTACATAATTATGTATTTATATACATACAACACATCCTTTAACGTCAGTTCCTTTGACTGTTTGAGTAGCATCCGCGTTTCCGTCATGTTCAAATAACTCCAAGTTATATTATACTATAATTTAATAAAGCTGAGTTTTTTTGTTTGTTTGAACGCGCTAATCTCTGGAACTACCAGTTAGATTCGAGAAATTCTTTTTGTATATGATAGCCAGATTCATGAGGAATAGTATAGGCTATTTAACATCACGCTACGACCCCTAGGAGTCGAGCAACGGGGGTGAAACCGCGGGGAACAGCTAGTCAATAATACCGCGATTTAATCCGTTTAAACTTCTTTTAATATAATGTGTAGTAATCGCGAAGACCTAGGCCGTTTAGCTTATTCGCTACTCACTAAAGATACAGGTGGGGCAGTTCTTTGCGATTCTAAAAACGTATAGGTAATAATTTAATGCAAATTGTATGAAGTAAATTAATCATATATGCGCACACGGTTCCCACGCGAATATTATTATAATTAGGCGTATGATGTACGGTATGAATACAGTAAGATAAGGCTGCGTACGGATGGGTGGACACGCGATTTTGTTGCGCGAGTTATTAGCGTATTTTTTAGGCGCGCTGACTTTTTTGACCCTCCCCGGATTATGAAAAATATACTCATGCCCCTCTTCTCCCACCTTTTACTTTTTTTCATCTACACTAATATTATAAAGAGAAAAGATTTGATTTTTTGTTTATTTGTATGTTTGTAATGAATCAACTCAAAAACGGCTAGATTATCACTTTGTAACATAGGCTACTTTTTATCCAGAACAAATGCACAGTTCCTGTGGGACACGCGGACGAAGTCGCGGGCGAAGTGCTAATCGTTACAATAAAAAAGCACAATTTCACGACAATTATTTCCTAATTATAAATATAATTAATAAATTTAAAACTTTCGTCTTCACTCTTATGCGCCTGCCAGACTATGCTCCTTGCGCTGCTCATCGCTATGCTCCTCGCGCTGCCGTGATTTGCCGCGATGTTGCCCTCTCTGCCCACACACTGCTCTACTCGCGTAATTAATCGCGACGCTCCTCACTTGTCATTTGCCTTGGTGAGACAATGGACGTTGAAACGGTGGCAGCGTGCGCGCTATGCATTTTTAGTATAGCTAATTATATTAATGTAGTAAAAAGAAATATACATCGTCGTCGACGTCCTCGCCAACGGAGATGGTGGATCACATCTATTCAATAAACATTAACACTTTTTCATTTGACCATTCCACGCTTGGCGACGACATAATTTCCAATTTTGCATACGCGTGCGACTGCGACCGCGCGATTATGTGGCCAGCCACTCGCACTCGTATTGCCGGTCCTTTGACTCGCGCGCAAAAACCGACAAAATAGAGAGCAGTGGGCAGGACGAGGAGCATGACGTGTGGCATGATGAGTAATGTCGACACACTATGTCTCTGCCTCTTTTCCTCGTTACTTCCCATGCCACTCGTCGAGTGTGTGGCAGGCGCATTAAGAATAATTAAAGAGAAAGAAAGCATAATTTACGACGTAAACTTCAAATCGATTTTTCTTAATATTACGATCACTTTTTTCTCGCGATTTCAGGGTTGGTCACATAAAGTTGTTCATAATGATGAGTATAAGCCCTTTAAGGAATGTCGCATAGTTGATACGTTGTATTTTAAATCGCGTGTAGTTCTGTCTGAAGTCGGCCTAAGAGAAGGCAATACCTACTACCACTCACTGCACGACCAATGCCGTCAAGTTTTACGCGGGTTTAACAGTAAAAAATAAAAAATGTGATGTTTATACAATGTAAAAAAATATTAATGATTTTGTAAATAAAATCTTCAAGTTTTTGCAATTAATGAATATTGTGGTTGAAGGTGAAACTTCTGGTTGTATTTCAAGGTGACTTGAGTTTTGCTGTTGGGAAAATTCTGTGGTTACAATCGCATCGGAATTACAGTAGCGGGATTAGCAGGCAGCAAATATTACACCCTCAGATCATAGAAACAAAGAGATGTGCCAAGGCGCTATTGAGCTTGATGCTTTAATTTGCCCACATTGGGCGAAGTACAAAAGTACACGCTGGCGTGGCGACGAACCGAACACGATCGATGATATTATAAATACAGTGTGTTTTAGTTTAGTGCTAGTGTTGAGTGACGATTAACAGTGTTAGAATGAGGGTGTGCGGAATTTTTAATGTGTGGGAGATCTTTATATTCACGATGGGCGCTTGTAATTGTGTTGAAAAATGTACTAAAAGTGGTTCCCGTAGGTACTAATTTGCTATGATGGCATATCTCCTTGTTTCTATGATCTGAGATTACACCTCTGCCAGTTAGTCCTATGTGACGTTTTGTCACCAACTTGCCAGTCAAAGATTACTCTAATACAGCATCTTAAAACCCTGTTCAATCCCAAAGGGGGCCATTATGCTCATCATTATGAAAGGGCTTATCACTATGAATAATTTTTATTATGGGGCCAACCCTAAAATAGCGAAGAAACTGCTGTTCCATACATTTGTGTTCACATTACTCGATAAAATGTATGGAACAGCAGATTTTTGTTTTTTTGCGATTTTGGGGTTGTGTCGTGTCATACAAAATTATTGTTCATAATGATGAGTTTTTCATTTTATTAGAAATTAAGTATTTTATACTTTTTAGTCCGTCTTAAAAACGTGGTTCTTAAAAAAAAAAACAAATAATTTATTTTAATTATTGGATCAGTCTTATTGATTATGTCCCATATAGGCATAAAGTTATTTAAAATCTACCTAGTCACCACTACGCTTATTAAAAAATCATAACCCTTCCAGTCGAAGTCGGGTAAAAAGCAGTCTAACTTTTGAAAGATACAATTAATTATAAATCCATTTTTTCCCCTCCCCAGGAGCTGGTCCTACGCCAAGGCTCGATGACCTTCGAGTGGTGGGCGCGCCCCCCCGTACGGCCCTTCGTGAAGGTCTACGTGTACAACGTAACCAACGCGGACGAGTTCCTCAACAACGGGTCCAAACCCGTGCTGGACGAGTTGGGGCCATATGTTTATTCGTAAGTATGGTTTTTAGTTTTTCCCAGTATTGGGAATTTTTTCCCAGTATTGGGAATATTTTTCCAGCGATGGGAACTTTTTCCCAGTGATGGGAATATTTTACCAGTTATGGGATTTTGCTCGTATTAGTGGGAATGTTGAAGTATACGAGTCGTTGAGGTTGCGGCTAGTCCATGGATGGGTGATGATACTTTACACATCGAGATCCCTCCATGCCTCGGAGAGCACAACAAACAGTCGGTCCCGGTTGTCACAGGCATATCTTTTGTAAGTAGTCAGAAGCCTGAAGTAATGAAGTTCTTATAACTGGGTCTTACTTTAGAGTACCGGTATTACCTAATAGTGATGTTGTGGAGGTCAGATGGCAGTTGCTCCACGCAGTGCCGTAACTAGGGCGGTGCCAGCGGTGGCCAGGCACAGGGCGCAGAAATAACCAGACCCAGGACAAAATTTCAGATTAGAACATTATTCAAGAGCGCAGTTTTAGAAGCTCGCACCAGGCGCACAAAAGGCTAGTTACGGCACTGGCTCCACGTAAAATATTGATATTCAGCCGCAACAAGTTAGACTGGAAGCCGACCCCAATCTAGTTAAGAAAAAGCTAAGTACTTAGATGCATGATGATAATGCTTCAAATAAACTATACAGTACGCGGCAAATTACATATCGAGCTTTAGAAAGAGATATCGGCTAGTTTCGACTTTATAGAGCGTCATCTCTGTCGCACGAAGCGCTAACAGTCCGGTATCTAATAAACAACTCAGCGACGAAACGTAGGTACGTATGAGTGACGGATACGACCACGGAGGAAAAACACAGAGGAGATGGCCTAAACCTCAGATCATAGAAATAAGGGAGATGTGCCAAGGCGCTATCGAGCTTGATGTCTGATCTTGAGCAAATTGCTCATATTAAAAACGTACGCGCTGGCGACGAACCGAACACGATCGATAGTATAAATACAGTGTTTTAGTTTAGTTCTAGTGTTGAGTGACGATTAACAGTGCTAGATTGAGGGTGTGCAGAATATTTAATGCGTGGGAGATCTTTTTATTCACAAGGAGCGCTTAATTATGCGCGTAATTGTGTCGAAGAATGTACTAAAAGTGGCATCAGTTGTTCCGGTACTAATTTGCTATGATGGCATATCTCCTTGTTTCTATGATCTGAGGCCTAAACTAACACGAAACGTTTTTTTTCGTGGCTACTACTTTACGTTTTCTAAATAAACTCATTGAAATCCTATAACACCATTTGCCGTAATGCACCCTTAAACTCGATGTGTAATATTTTACTACCGTAATTGTAGCTAGACTTAAAAATTAAATCGATTAGGCACTTAGTTCTCAATAATTTTATTGACCTCATTGCTACTACCGGAAAGCAACCATTACGTTGCGAAATATAAAATAAATTACCCAGTTGATATAAATTTAGACCTGGTTTCCTTCCTAACTAGGACGATTACGATTAACACATAGGATAAACATAATAATCAGCTGTTCCATACATTTGTATTTACATTTTTTCTTTTTTTTTTTAAACGTTGCCCCACACTCGGATTTCTCCTGTATCGTGGGTGCGTTTACAAACACAAATTTCACATACACAAACAGCCAGACCTATGTGCAATGCGGGAATCTAACCCGCGACACGTTGCGCAGCAGCCACTCTCTCAGCCACTGCGACAACCGTGCGGTCAAATGATTTTAGGATTGGTCCTGTTTCAAGAGATAATATGTTATCGTAGCAAATTAGTACGGGAACCGCTGTCGACACTTTTATAGCAGTGTGCGTCACAACTACAAACGCACCTTTGTAAATACAGCATGTAACCAAAAGCCTGTTCGATCCCAAAGGGGGCCATTATGCTCATAATTATGAACAACTTTTACTATGGCACCAACGCTGAAATCGCGAAAAGAAAATCAGTGTTTCATACATTTGAGTTCACATAGATCGATAAAATATATGGAACAGCAAATTTTTATTAGCGATTTCGGGGTTGTATTGTCAAAATATTGTTCATAATTATGAGTATAATGGCTCGATTTCGGATCGAACAGGGTTTTTGTTACATGCTGTATTTACAAAGGAGCGCTTGTAGTTGTGACGCACACTACTTTAAAAGTGGCGACAGCGGTTCCCTTACTAATTTGCTATGATTACAACATATCTCTTGAAACGGGACCAACCCTGAAATTGATTAATGTAAACACAAATGTATGGAACAGCAGATTTCCTTTTCGCGTACTTTCGAGAAACGTTCTCAACCTCTTTTCTTCTCTACAGGGAAGAATGGGAGAAAGTGAACATCACAGACAACGAGAACGGAACTTTATCCTTCTACTACAAGAGGACGTATACGTTTCAGCCTGACATGAGCAACGGGCTCGACGATGATGCCGTCGTAGTCCCCAATATACCTATGTTGGTAAGTACCTTAATTAAGGCGCGTGGTAACGCCAAAGACCTTGGCCATCAGGCTGATCTGGGCGGAGACGCAAAGACGCACGCGACAATTAGCAAAATTATTTCCTGCTTAGACTACAAAACGTATTTTGAAATGAGACAAGTCCCGATTCAAGATATATGGATTGCCTATATTCTCCAGGAAAAACCGAAAAATTATCACCTTTAGTTGAGGAGCAGTAGCGAATTTAGTTCTAATAAAAAACTTTTTTAACAAAAAATAACCGACTTCAAAAATCCACTACAAAGAAAATAATAATTTTGGTTTCGGAAGTCGGTGGCTTTGGTTTTTGTTTGTTTTTTTTTGCCACCGACTTCCGAAACCAAAATTATTATTTTCTTTGTAGTGGATTTTTGAAGTCGGTTATTTTTTGTTAAAAAAGTTTTTTATTTTTCCCTTTTTAGTTCTTTATCCCGTGTTAGATTACTTTCACGAATTCGTTCAACAGTAAATCTTCTACGGATTGTGTACATTTATGCATATAACTTTGTACATAGGAATGATTACATAATGTATTATATACTAAAACCTTCCTGAAAGTATGTAGATTACGTTAGTGAAAACCCCATCCAAATCGAATCAGTAGTTTTTGAGAAAATGGCGCACATACAAACATACATACATACATACATACATACATACATACATACATACATACATACTTACATACATACATACATACATACGGGACGAATACAGAACCTCCTTTTTTGAAGTCGGTTAAAAACGACCTCATTTCAATAATTATTTTCATACAGTAATTTTTAAGCTACAATATTTTTATTAGTTCGAAATAAAGTTAACATATCAATGTTTATTATATATTTTTTCTAAATTTTTATGTTAGTTATTTTAAGAGTAGTAGGACCACAACGGCGACGGAATTTATCATTTAAGGGTACCATACGCCTTAAGGCCCCGGTATACGCCAACGGCCTTGAGTGATTTGGGCGGTATAGCTTGAGTGTTCTGCGCTGAGCTCAAGCAACGCGACATACATTCACCGAGCAATACGACTCGCCTATCAAGGAGCGCGCTGTGCAGAATTAGACGTATTATTACTTTTTAGTATCTAAAATACAAAATAAAAAAAAAGTAACAGGCAATATTATAGGTAGTAACATAGTCTTTTCACACAAAACAAATCATGAAAATATCTTAAGCGATTTGAAAGTAATTACGTTTTTATGTTTTGGGTAGACACGAATTCATGAATTTATTTCATTAAGTATTTTACTACAATAGTTAAATATTCACAGGTACGATTGATGTATAAATGTTCTAGTTTAACATAAAAAAATTGCACAACTAACCTGCATTATTTGACGGCGAAATAAGAGATTTAAAACTTGAGATTTACGGCCGTTACCATTTACCGTCGCCTTAAGAAAGAAGCAAAGGTAAATTATTTATAGCATGCGACGACATGACAACAATATAGCTTTTTTAATTATATCGGGACTTCGCGCACAAACATAATCAAAATATCCGTATTTTGACTAACCGACGTTTGAGTCTTCTCGTGACCACAGTCAATGCAACTTGATCGAAACGTCGAGGTTAGTCAAAATACTGATAATTTGATTATGTTTTTGCGCGAAAAGTCCCGATACTTATATATAATAAAATCAAAAATCATGTGTACAATTCGCCAAAGTTTAAAAACTACAACAATATAGGTAGCAAAGAGTAATAAAATAAACGAAATGTAGAATAATACATACAAAACCATTAAATAGAATAATAAAAAAAAATAATTAAAAACACATTTCATTCACAGTTTTCATTGTGAAAACCGCCAAACAGTGGAAAGCGCTGCCGGAGTGGGTGTTTGCAGATAGTTACAATCTGGGTGTCCTCAAGTCGCGAGTAAATCGGTTTCTTCTAGGCAAGCGTGCTCCATCGTAGACCGCATCAGGCAAGATGGCAGTCAAATGCAACCCTATTACAAAAAAAAACAGTCTATAATGTTCCCAACGCTGGGACACAGGCCTCCTATCTGTGAGATTGCGCCGTAGTCCGCCACGCGGGCCCAGTGTGGGTTGGTGGACGTCACATGTCTTTGAATTTTTGGTTCTAGGACATGCCGGTTTCCTCACGATGTTTTCCTTCACCGTTTTTAGAGCTGTAACTAATTTCACAATGTAAAGTGTGTGTCTGGGTTCGAAGTTTCGAACCTAGGACATCCGAGTAAGTTGAAGCCGTTATCACTAGACCAAAACTGCTTCATACTTAGTATACGTTATATTATGACATAAGACTTTCCCATTGGGAAAATGGACTTTCCCAGGCATGGGAAAAAGTCATGTCATAGAAAAAAGTGATAATTTAGAAATATATGTGTTTTTTTTCGACTTGAAAAGGAGGTTTTCTTTTGCGAGTGTTTCTTGTTCAATTTATGTTTACCATACATGGGAAAAGTCATGTCATAGGAAAAAGGGGTCATTTAGAAATATGCAAGGTTTTGTTTTCGACTTAAGAGGTTTTCTTATCCGACATTTCTGTTTTTTGTTCAATTTATGTTTCGGAATAATTCCGACGTTGGTAAACCGATTTAGCCAATTGTTAAACCGATTTAGCCAATTGTTTTTTGTTATAATTATGCACCGTGATGTCTAGATTAAAAAACCATGAAATCTATGTTAGTTACGGAGATTTTTCTTAGAGTCAGACAGAAAATGCCGTTGCCACACGTAAAGCCTGCAATACATGTTTGCCGAGCTTAGACCAACGCGAGCCTAGACAAATTGACACAAGGCAAGCGCTACTGTCTAGACGTTCGGCAAGTTGTGTCATTCCCGCTCGTCCACACCCCAGTCGTCCACACTGCGGACGACTGGGAATGTTGCGTTCTGTTCGTCTACACTGTGAACGAACAGAACGCATCTTTCCCAGTCGTCCGCAGTGTGGACAACGGGGTGTGGACAAACGGGAACAACCCGGCAAGTTTGACGTCAACCGCATAATAGCGCGCGGACAAACATGTGAACACTATTGTACGAGCGCGCGCGAGCGCCTTTGATTTGTGCAGAAAAACCGACGCCGCCGCTCCGAAGTGAGGCAAGCGATCGCGAGCGACTGCAAGTTGTGGCAAGCTACGTCAAATGAGGTCTATACACGTTGGCGCTTGTCTATACTCAACCAACTAGGCAAGTGACACCGAGCGATAGCAAGACAAGGCAAATATACCGTCTACATGTTGCTATTGGCCTTCACTCGACAACGCTCGGTCAACATGTATTGCAGGCTTAACAATATTTTTAAACGTATCTATGTAAAGTATGTAGATTAGATATAGATACAGAAATAAATAAAGGGAAACTGATCTATGTATGATAAACAGTATCCTATACTAATACTAGCTGGTCCCCGCGTTTTCACCTCCGTTGCTCGGCTCCTAAGGGTCGTAGCGTGATGTTAAATAGCCTATACTATTCCTTATGAATCTGGCTACCATATACAAAAAAGATTTTTTCGAATCCAATTTGTAGTTCTAGAGATTTGCGCGTTCAAACAAACAAAGTCTACAAATATAGTATAGATTTCTTTGACATCATAAAGTTGACTGATCCACCCTGAACTTTCTTCTTCGCTTTAACATTAATTTCTTTGACATCAGATTAAGGTTGACAAAATGAGCCCTGAACTTTGTTTTAAAAAGTATTTACTTTAAAATTAATGAGCCCTTTAAAGAAAGGCATTTAAATCCCTTCTGACACCATACAAGTTTAAACCAAAAGTTAAAATGTTAAAACCTCGGTATTTTCCGATATGTAACTTTACAAAGGTCATCAACTATGCTTCAGGAAGTCTCAGTAACGTTGTAACGAAAACTTATCTTTATTTTATGGATGTATTAAGACGTAATGGTTGTATTGTGTTGTTCTTTTCCTGTAATGGTGTACTTTCGGAGATTCCAATATGCATTTATTTAAAGTGTTAAATTCTCTTAAAATTTCATGGAGTTGTTCGGTATCGAAAAACGAATATATTGCAAAAAAAATTGAGCGATGTTATTTTTAACCGACATCAAAAAAGGAGGTTCTGTATTCGTCCCGTATGTATGTATGTATGTTTGTATGTGCGCGATTTTCTCAAAAACTACTGATTCGATTTTGATGGGGTTTTCACTAACGTAATCTACATACTTTCAGGAAGGTTTTAGTATACAATGTAATCATTCCTATGTACAAAGTTATAGGCATAAATGTACACACTTCGTAGAAGATTTACTGTTGAACGATTTCGTGAAAGTAATCTAACACGGGATAAAGAACTAAAAACACATTACCCTCCTTTGCGTTGCGCAGTCGGGTAAAAAGGGAAAAATAAAAAACTTTTTTATTGAACGTCTATATCTACATAGACGTTTAAAAAACTTTTTTTAACAAAAAATAACCGACTTCAAAAAGCCACTTGACTCCAAATCGAATCAGTAGTTTTTGAGAAAATCGCGCACATACAAACATACATACATACATACATACATACGGGACGAATACAAAACCTCCTTTTTTAACCGACTTCAAAAAAGGAGGTTCTGTATTCGTCCCGTATGTGTGTATGTAAGTATGTATGTATGTATGTATGTATGTATGTATGTTTGTATGTGCGCGATTTTCTCAAAAACTTCTGATTCGATTTGGATGGGGTTTTCACTAACGTAATCTACATACTTTCAGGAAAGTTTTAGTATATAATACATTATGTAATCATTCCTATGTACAAAGTTATAGGCATAAATGTACACACTCCGTAGAAGATTTACTGTTGAACGAATTCGTGAAAGTAATCTAACACGGGATAAATAACTAAAAAGGGAAAAATAAAAAACTTTTTTAACAAAAAATAACCGACTTCAAAAATCCACTACAAAAAAAAAAAAAATTTTGGTTTCGGAAGTCGGTGGCAAAAAAAAGCAAACAAAAACCAAAGCCACCGACTTCCGAAACCAAAATTATTATTTTCTTTGTAGTGGATTTTTGAAGTCGGTTATTTTTAGTTAAAAAAATTTTTTTTGAAGTCGGTTAATGACGTCGGTTAAATATCATCAATAATTGCTAAAAGTTGGAAAACCTCGCCTTAACCCTTCGTGTGTCGCAAAAAAAAAAAAATTTTGACCTCCAGGACGTTGATTTTTCAAATGCGACAGACGACAGTTTAAACGACGGGGTCGCTACCAGGGCCGATGAAACTAGTTTCGCCAACTGTCCCGTTAACGGGGCGGGATGACCGGGGTAGATGAGAGTTACTCATTACAAGGGACAACATAACTCATGAAATATGCCACGTCTGTTCACCCTTTCGGGTCTAAGCGTGATGTTTAGAATAATCAACGATGTTTGGTAACGCATTCATTCAGTAGGCACAGGTTGCCAAAGTAATTACCCGCGGTCACCTTCTAATTCGCGGCCGCGGCAGCGTTGCTTAACTTTGATGACCCAATCAGTAGCCACTGGTAGAATTACGCAAAGTATGCAAAATGGGCCTTGAAAGAATACGAGATAGTACGATTAGCACTGTATTACCGACTAACTCCCTCACTTATAGACGCCTCTTAATTTAACCACTGATTAAATATACAACTATCCTTGTCATTTGTATGACAGTGAATAGAAATAAGAATTGACATAAGAGCTGTTTAATTTAATCAATGTCTATAAGTAAGGGCGTAAGATATTTGTCAAAGATATTTAAATAAGCATCGACTAATGCAAATAAAAGAAAATGCCGACTTCAAAAAAGGCAAGTTCTGTATTCGACCAGTTTAAAAGTTTGTATGTTCATGACCAAAAAAATTACTGAACCAATTTCGATGATTTTTTCACTAACGTCTACGTAACTAACTTAAGAAAAACATTATGTAGGTATGCATTCCTATGTACGAAGTTATATGCTTAATACATTTATACTTACACATTATGATTGTAAAAGATTTTGTGATGAACGATTCGTTAAAGTAATCGAACTTGGGATAAAGTACAAAAAAGGAAAAAAAACCTATAAGTAAACAAAAAAAAACGACAAATGAAATACCTATTTTAATTTTAATTTTGTAAGTCAGTGGCAAAAAATTAAAACAAAAACCAAAGCCATCGACTTTAGAAATTAAAATTATTATATTAATTACTTTGTAGTTTTTAAGTTGTTTTTATTTTTTATTTAAAAGCTGTATTTGTAGTTGTAGCTGTATTGTATATTGTTGTCGGTCTTGTTTACAAAGTAGTTGTCTAATAAACTGCTGAACCAATTTTGATAAAATTTGGCATGGAGGTAGCTTATACCCTGGAGGTTACTTTTTATTTAGGTACCTACATAAAGTAAATAGTTTTCCTACGAGGGAATCTGCCCGCAACATTTAAATAAAAAAATAAATATTTTCACTAAGTATTTATTTATTATTTATTTAATTAATTAAAACGGTGTACACCAATTACAATAATTAACCTACCTACCTATTTTACAGAGACATAACGAAGTATGTATTTCAAATTAATAATTATACTAAATTACCAGTATTAGGTAGGTATTGAATTTAGACTTAGAGATGACACTACACTGATTTACTTTAATATTGAAAATACACTAAATATAGTGTCGGTTCGTGCACTAAATTTAGCATAAAAGTGAATTTAGTCCTGAAAAAAAACCGGCCACGACCACTAACACTGTAGGTTTTGTAGCAAGGAGTAGGTATTTCAGTTTCCGACCGCAAATATACAACGTGAAATTTTAGTGGTTGTTTTCCCTTGGCACAACGATTTTCCCTAAGTAATACTATCGAAACATAGGGTTAAATTTTAATAATTATTAGAAAAAAATTTTTTTTTTTTCAATAACCTCATTTTTAAAACGGTCTAAAAAATGTAAAATAATTTCTAATGAAATAAAAAATGTAGGACGCATAATTGTAAGATGCGCCCCACGTTTTTTATTTCATTAGAAATTGTTTTATACTTTTTAGATCGTTTTAGAAACGTGGAATTTGAAAAAAAAAAATTTTTTTTCTGGTAATTATTAAAATTTAACTCTATGTTTTGATAGCACTACTGAAGGCAAATCGTTCTGCTGCGGGAAAACAACCACTAAAATTTCATGTTGTATATTTGTGAATACAAGCCTACCCCTCTGCCTAATCCTTTGGGGATATAGGCAAGATGTTATGTTTATATTTTATACTTATGTATATCCAGCCAAATTATGTCCAGCTTTCATTACTTGTTTACTGAGATGATATCGTAACGAAAACGGAATAGCCACGTAATGCGTTATAAGTGCAAACAGAGAAATCGACGCGCTCTAAATGTACTGCTTTTTAATGTAATATCACGCTTGTTGTTACAAAGAAGATAGGCAGATATACGAAGTATAGTAGTAGCAAAGATCTTTGGAAACAAGCTCGTCTGGGCAAGTAGTCCCCGTCGAACTGTTTGTGCAAACTCTTCTGGGCAATTACTCCCCGTCGAGCTCTTTGTGCAAACTCTTCTGGGCAAGTACTCCCCGTCGGGCTCTTTGTGCAAACTCGTCTGGGCAAGTACTCCTGTAGTAGAGCTCTGTGCAAGCTCGTCTGGGCAAGTACTTCCCGTTGAGCTCTTTGTGCAAATTCTTCTGGGCAAGTTCTAACCGTAGAGTTGCTTGTGTAAACTCGCCTGGGCAAGTACTCCCCGTAAAGCTCTTTGTGCAAACTCCTTGGGCAAGTACTCCCGTAGTAGAGCGCTGGCATATTTACCACGGATACCGAATTTCGTTCAGAGGGGGGACAATTTTTGTGTGATTTTACCTATCTGCTAGAAAAAGCGTTCTAAATAATTTTATAAATTATCCATGATTCAGGGGGGGCAATTGCACCGATTGCCCCCCCCCCCCCGTATACGCGCCTGGACATATTTAAGTATCCATAACTGAAAGCAAATACCATTTATTCGTATGATGCCTTGCTAATTGACGCGTTAACACAAAAATGCACTAAAACATGATTTACTACAAAATTCTATTCTCCGGCGACTTTATCAGAGCGTGGCGGGCGCACCAAGCGAGACTGCTCAATGAGCGATTTCAGTCATTTGTTTTCAACCACATTTTCGGTTTTTATAAAGCACTGTACCACGAGGGGCTCGTGGCTAAATGATAGCCGCGCTGATCGATCGATCTGCGAGGTTAAGCTGCGCTTGCCGCGGTCAGTCCTTGGATGGGTGACCGTTCTTTACACATCGAGACCCCTCCGTGGCTCGGAGAGCACGTTAAACAGTCGGTCCCGGTTGTCATAGGAATATCTTTGACAGTCGTTACGGGTAGTCAGGAGCCCAAAAAGTCTGACAACTGGTCTAACATTCGAATACCAGTATTCCCCAATAATTGGGTTGTGGAGGTCAGATGGCAGTCGCTCCATGTAAAATATCGATATTCAGCCGCAACCAGTTAGACTGGAAGCCGACCCTAATCATGTTTGGGAAAAAGCTAGGCGGATGATGATGATAACGCACTGTACCACGTGATGTGGGTTGTTCCTTTACCTTGTAGCGATATCTGCTGACAACAGCGAGGACCACCTACACAGCTAGACAGCTGACAGTGACAACTTGTCACATGTCACTACATGTTGTCTAACGTCAAAGGTCCTACATCTCGCAAGCAGAGTTTGCGACGCAATTAGCATAATTATATACAGAAACCCGACATCAACTGTCGGGGCAGTGGCCAGACAATAACACCCGGTCTGGTAGGAGAATCCTCCCTTTCAATGGAGGGACATTCCACCTCGTTCCTCCATTCCTCAAAACTTCTCTTGCCATGAATAGTCTTATCAGTCTGACCGTCAACCCCTTGGAACCTAACCTGTCCGTGTCGGGGTACTGCAAGTTCCCCTAGTTGGACCCTAGCGTGTTACTCAAATGAAACATGAAATTTGTTTTTTTAATTATGCCCATTCTTTTTTTTCCAAAGTCAGCGCCAGCAGCCAATTCAGCAACCGGCGCTGGCAGCAAATACGGTACACGGCGCTGGCCGAGGAGTCACTCCTTATTTTTAATCGTAAAATATTTTCCACTTCAAAGTTTCGTCGCCCATACGACCTGTCAGGAACGCATTCTCTTACTGGCCGGAGTGTTTAAGCTATCAAGACGACGTATTGTCTTAGTCATGGTGTTATACTAGGCTAAGCTCTAAGTTATGTGGCTCACATAGAATGACAACCCACGTCCTCACTCCCCGATCACGAGCTAATACAAACACACAATGAAATATTCAAACATATATCTACCATGACCGGACGTTCAACCCGATAAAACACCATAACAAGGCAAAACACACCTTAACATTGTTGCATAAAGTAGATTTTTCTAATGATAGATTCGTAATTATTGTTTAAAGGAAAATAAACTTTTTCTTTAAGAAAATAGAGTTGAAATTGAATATGTTGAGTAAAGTAAGGTGTAATCTTTCTAGGTAATTGATTAAGCACTCATATTGTACTAATGAGTATGTTCACGACTGCATTTCAATGTAGGACCAGTAGGATTAGTAGATAAGTTGATGAAGATAATTTTATTTGCACTGTGTTGATAGTGGGGGACCTGCTTGTCCCCTAAGCTGTCGGCACAGCGAATTTTCATTTTAAAGGCTCACTAAAGAATCACTAGCTTCCGCCCGCGACTTCACCCGCGTTTTGGGATAAAAAGTAGCCTATGTGTTATTCTGATGTACAAGATATATTACTTGTTAAGTTCCATCAAAATCCGTTTAGCAGTTTTTGCGTGAAAGAGTAACAAACATCCATTCATACATCCTCACAAACTTTCGTATTTATAATATTATGGTAGGATAGTAGTATTTCATAAGGCACTAAAAAATAGAGAACACAGATTACCTATTTATGCCAGTATAATAAAGCTGATGAGTTTGTTTGAACGCGCTTATCTCTGGAACTACCGATCGGATTTTAAAAATTCTTTTTGTATTTGATAGCCGAATTCTTGAAGAATGTTATAGGCTATTTAACATCACGCTACGACCCTTAGGAGCCGAGCAATGGCGGGTGAAATAGCTAGTAATTAAAATATGCGGCAGTTTAGTTGCAGCAGCTGTAGTTATAAGTGTACGGTGGCGAGCCATGAGCCAACAAATGACTCGTTGTGTGTCCCACTTTCACTTACAGTGCTACAATGACGATGACTTGAGCTTAGCCAGCTTACAACTTAAGAGGTAGGCAGAAACATATAGATAGAAAAAAAAAATTAAAAAACAATTTTACAAAGAAATCGTAAGGGAAATGTAGCTAAATAAAGTGCACAGAGTTATGCCCTAAATTTAGTGTCACGTACAGGAACTTAGTGAGTTCTCTGATACTGGTTAATCTAGTTTTAGAGGCAGGGTTATTATAACTACTAACCCGTGCTACTAACAGATTTTGCAACATTTTGATTTTATTACTATACCTATTATAGGTATAGTAATAAAAGTAGCACAATGTTGTTGTAGTATAATATAATATTTAAACTTTATTATTATTAGTTAGTGCTTAAAATTCTATAGTGTAAGCTGTGTAAATTGCTCGTCCCACTGATCGTCACTCGTCAGTCACTAATCGTGCACTGAATTCAGTGCACTAAAAAAGTTTTTTTAGTCCAATACGGGATTTAGTAACAACTAACTAAATTCACATTTATTATAATGTATATCATTGCGAAAAATATATATTTTTGAAAATTGAATCATATATTTTGCAACAAAATATAACAGTGATCTTACCTTCTCATAATTTCATTTTATTTAGATTATATCATAGCAGCTGTCAAAATGAAACGCCATATTGTTTACGAAAACCTTTTCTTTTGTTTTTTTTAAGAAACTTGCGTACAAACGCTCTATTCCAACGTTCATAGATAACAAACGTAATGTTATGATAAGTTAAAAAGCAATCTTACAGTGAAAACCTTGGTTCAACTAATAGTTAACCACGCTTTAACAGTTAAAGTTAACTGTTACGTTCCATTACAACGATTCCTTTCCATGTGACTGCACAATGCATATTACTGATAATGGTTTGTGTTCACAGCGTTTTAAATTAATGTGGTAAGCACATGTATGTATTACTAGATGTTCCCCGCGGTTTTACCCCCATTGCTCGACTCCTAAGGGTCGTAGCGTGATGTTAAATAACCTATACTGTTCCTCATGAATCTGGCTATCATATACGAAAAGAATTTTTCGAATCCGACTGGTAGTTCCAGAGATTAGCGCGTTTAAACAAACAAACTCTTCAGATTTATGTTAGTATAGATTAGCATAGATGACAACGTAATCGTGAGTGCGGGTTGGTGGACGTCACATAGGTACAGTCGACGCCATTGACGGTCGACCACTTTTCACCCTTATGTTCTTAGTAATAAGGGTGAAAAGTGGTCGACCGTCAATGGCGTCGAGTGTACTTCGATTTTTTAACCGACTTCAAAAAAGGAGGTTCTGTATTCGTCCCGTATGTATGTAAGTATGTAAGTATGTATGTATGTATGTATGTATGTATGTATATATGTATGTAAGAAAGAAAGAAAGAAAGAAAGAAAAATATTTATTTGGACACAGCACATAAAAGACACAGACATTATGGTAAGGTACCTACAGCACAACAGAACACAAAACAATGTATGTATGTATGTATGTATTATATGTATGTATATATGTATGTTTGTATGTGCGCGATTTTCTCAAAAACTTCTCATTTGATTTGGATGGGGTTTTCACTAACGTAATCTACATACTTTCAGGAAAGTTTTAGTATATAATACATTATGTAATCATTCCTATGTACAAAGTTATAGGCATAAATGTACACACTCCGTAGAAGATTTACTGTTGAACGAATTCGTGAAAGTAATCTAACACGGGATAAAGAACTAAAAAGGGAAAAATAAAAAACTTTTTTAACAAAAAATAACCGACTTCAAAAAGCCACTACAAAGAAAATAATAATTTTGGTTTCGGAAGTCGGGGGCAAAAAAAGCAAACAAAAACCAAAGCCACCGACTTCCGAATCCAAAATTATTATTTTCTTTGTAGTGGCTTTTTGAAGTCGGTTATTTTTTGTTAAAAAAGTTTTTTTGGTTCTAGGATATGCCGGTTTCGTCACGATGTTTTCCTTCACCGTTATTAGAGCAGTGGTGATGAAACAAATTGCATGAAGTACCTAAAGAGCGCTTCTGACTATCTATTCTATACCGATACGCCGCGTGATGTCACTGCGAAAACTGCCAATTTATTTGCGTTCGAGGGAGAATGTCACGGTGAGATTCTTCCTCGAACGTTCGCAAACAAATTGGCAGTTGCGTTCGAGGGAGAATGTCACGGTGAGATTCTTCCTCGAACGTTCGCAAACAAATTGGCAGTTGCGTTCGAGGGAGAATGTCACGGTGAGATTCTTCCTCGAACGTTCGCAAACAAATTGGCAGTTGCGTTCGAGGGAGAATGTCACGGTGAGATTCTCCCTCGAACGTTCGCAAACAAATTGGCAGGTGATATCGCGCAGCATGTCGGTACAGAATAGACAAGTGGTCTATTTTTCTATTAACGCTTAAGCAACCTACTTCCCTGCCTACCCCACATGTGATGAAAGCATATCGACCATGGTATTAGATAGAAAAGTGTCAATTTGTCGCACTCGGTCAACCACGAACACACGTCGAGTTTCACCTCTCTACGAAAGTACGAATAGTACGGGGCAGTGGCGAAAGGTCAGTTTTTGTAAGAGATAAGCCGAAACTACAAATTCTTACCTGTACCCCGATCATGAGTTTTTTTGACGTAGGTATAGTATCGTTAACGTAAGCATATTTTGTATGGAAAATACACGTTTGTTACACAATATTTATATAAATTAAATACTTAATTAATATCTCTGTATTTTTTTAAATGTGCAAATTGCATAAAATTTTATCAAAATGTTCCAGGACTGCTGTATTTTAAATTCAAAATATGCTTACGTCAACGAAACTATACGTCAAAAACTTTTTTAACAAAAAATAACCGACTTCAAAAATCCACTACAAAGAAAATAATAATTTTGGTTTCCGAAGTCGGTGGCTTTGGTTTTTGTTTGTTATTTTTTGCCACCGACTTCGGAAACCAAAATTATTATTTTCTTTGTAGTGGATTTTTGAAGTCGGTTATTTTTTGTTAAAAAAGTTTATTATTTTTCCCTTTTTAGTTCTTTATCCCTTGTTAGATTACTTTCACGAATTCGTTCAACAGTAAATCTTCTACGGAGTGTGTACATTTATGCATATAACTTTGTACATAGGAATGATTACATAATGTATTATATACTAAAACCTTCCTGAAAGTATGTAGATTACGTTAGTGAAAACCCCATCCAAATCGAATCAGTAGTTTTTAAGAAAATCGCGCACATACAAACATACATACATACATACTTACATACATACATACATACATACATACATACATACATACATACATACATACATACATACATACATATGGGACGAATACAGAACCTCCTTTTTTGAAGTCGGTTAAAAAAACTCATGATCGGGGTACTGGCCACGAAAATGTAATTAATAAAAGTAGGAAATACTGCCTGTGCTATTTTCAAAGGGAAGCCGGTAGGAATCGTATTGTAGGGACTCTTCGCCACTGGTACGGGGTGTAAGTGAGGAGTGTACCATGGGTTCAGTACCTTATTCCCCACCCCAAGTTACCAATCTGAGAAAACTACATCAAAATCAGTTTTAGAACTTTTTGCGTGACGCACGAATAAAAAAAAATTTTGCCCATGGTTAGGGTACGTCCCAGTACCTACCCTATCGCGACTGTTTTTTTTTACAGTTTTATCATAGTACTTAGCGTAGATATAGCGAAAATTACTCAAAGGAATCTCGGGGCCGATTTTGATAAAAACTAAAATTACCTACATCTTTAGGATTTTTAAAATATGCATCAGTTTTTTAAAAATCCACACTTTCCTTGTATTTGCCATAATACAGGGTAAAATTAAAACCAGTGCGGATATTTTAGGAGGTGAAAGTACCCATGAATATGATCCGACATATGTGACTAGGAAAATAGATTTTTCAGATTTTTGTTTTTAATTTTATCTTCCTATTTCTTTTACAAAAATGACGCCTGATTAATACCTAACGCGTAGAAAAAAAATGGATGGTGATTAAAAAGTCATCTTGTTTATGACAAATCAGCTGACCGCTATTTATCAGAACCTCAGATCATAGAAACAAGGGAGATGTGCCAAGGCGCTATCGAGCTTGATGCCTGATCTTGAGCAAATTGCTCATACTAAAAACGTATGCGCTGGCGACGAACCGAACACGATCGATGGTATAAATACAGTGTTTTAGTTTAGTGCTAGTGTTGAGTGACGATTAAAAGTGTTAGATTGAGGGTGTGCGGAATGTTTAATGCGTGGGAGATCTTTTTATTCACAAGGAGCGCTTAATTATGCGCGTAATTGTGTCGAAAAATGTACTAAAAGCGGCATCAGTTGTTCCCGTACTAATTTGCTGTGATGGCATATCTCCTTGTTTCTATGATCTGAGATCAGAACTAAACCGATATTCCTAATAGGGAATGGTCATTGGTCATTAACCCAGTGGTCAATATACTGACGCCTACGTTAACTCCCATAACGGTAATAATTTGCATAATATACCGTTCTCAAATAAGCACATCACTGATCACGCATAGATTATTATTTATGCTGGGAATATCTCATTGGTTTAGAGGTCGCAAGATTCGATTCCCAGGTGCCGTAAAGTGTTTTTTTTTTTTTTTTTTTAAACATTGTCCCACACTAGGATTTCTCCTGTGTCGTGGGTGCGTTTAAAAACACAAATACACAAACACAGCCAATCTCTCAGCCACTGCGACAACCGTGCGGTCATTTTGAGTGACAAATAGATTTTTCTTACATGCACTAGAATTTGACCAAAGTTTTGAGATGTTTTCCCTTTGACACCACACCTGTAGCTCGTTTCAATAAGCCAGGCCGTCACACTTATACGTATTAGTCCATATCTTGAAAACTACTGAACCGATTTTGATGAAACATGCACTGTGCCCTAAGTTTAATTGTCCTGCGCCTGTGGAATATAGGCGCGATGTTATACAAGATAGTAGGTCCCTGAAAAATTATAGGCCATCCGTGGGTAAAATGTGCCCACTGCTGCCACTGCTGGGACACAGGCCTCTCTGTGAGAGGGAGTGGGCCGTAGTCCACCACGCGGGCCCAGTGCGGGTTGGCGGACGTCACATGTCTTCGAATTTTCGGTTCTAGGACATGCCGGTTTCCTCACGATGTTTTCCTTCACCATTTTTAGAACAGTGGTGATGTAACAAATTGCACTAATTGCGTACCTGCTTGGGTACGAACCTACGACCTATGAAGTCGGGATCGTTAGCACTACTGCTCTCAAGGTTCTTTTTGCCAAAGCTGATGATAATTTTGATATTGAAGCGATCAAATCAAATATTTTATACCGACTAATGATTTTTTAATCATGGTTTTATTCTATGTTGCCTATGGTCCTATGGCATGATAATATCAGGTCTCATTAGCCCTTTTTATGGGCCCCATGGTTAGCAGGGCGTTCTATGATAATTATAATGATGATTAGTATATCAACATAATTATTTATCATTACTGGAAAGCACGTCGCTTCGACACTATGCTGGCTGCCCTGAATGTCAATATACATAAATTACAACGTTTTTAACAGTGTTGGAAGTTTTTTTTTTCAGTACCAATTCTCTTTCACCACTTTTCAGTGTCGTAGGCATTACTATAACACATAAATCTACAAAAAAAACATTTTGTTGAGTTATGTGAACATAAATGTATGGAACAGCTGATTTTTCGCGATTTCAGGGTTGGTCCAATAGTAAAAGTTGTTCATAATTATGAGTACAATGGCCCCTTAAAATATTTCCACTGTCTAACCTGCCACCCTGTATAAGGATTTGCAAAGCCGAGCAAACCACTCTGGCAAAGTACACTGGACACATAACCGATGAGGCCATAATTAAATCATGCGCGACAGCTGTCATTTTATATTATACATAATTTATTTTGAAATAGTTAAATTGTGTAGTTTCCTGTTGTAAAAGACGGTCTGCTACTTCAAATATGCGAAACCCTGGAATTTCCTATCACATATTCACATGTGAGTATAAATTATGCACCAACATGGTTTTATTTATGTATAATCTGTAAGCATGTATCTGTGTGTGATTGTCACATCGTAGTGTGCTGTACGTGTTCACCTCGCCCCCCGCAAAAAGTGGCGGAAAATGTTATTCGGTGATTCGCCGCTTGGCATCTCCAAACGCTAAATACTCAAAGGTCAAAGTATAAGTTCGTTAATAGACCACGTATCAATTTACACTGGACATAACGCGAGGCTACTTGTATGTTAAACACGTTTTATTATTGACACAGACATATGGACGTAATCGCATGACGTCAGCGCATAGCAGATATTATACAGGGTGGCAGGTTAGACAGTGGAAATATTTTAAGGGGTCATTGTACTCATCATTATTACCAACTTTTACTAAGGGACCAACCCGGAAATCGCGAAAAGAAATTCAGCTGTTCCATACATTTATGTTCACATAACTCAATAAAATGTATGGAACAGCTGATTTTTTTTTCGCGATATCAGCGTTGGTCCCATAGTAAAAGTTGTTCATAATTATGAGTACAATGACCCCTTAAAATATTTCCACTGTCTAACCTGCCACCCTGTATACACACGCTATGTATAGTTATGTAAGTCTAAGCATAATAGGACTAAGTGCTTTACATTTTAGATTAACGGTGTTTCCAATTACTTTAACTGGCAATAAAAGCTTAAGAAATAGATAATCGGTTAGCTTCGGCTTTGTAGAGCGTCATCTCTGTCGCACCAAGCGCTAACAGTCCGGTATCTAATAAACAAGTCAGCGACAAAACGTCACAGGTATGAGTGACGGATACGACGCTCTACAAAGCCGAAGCTAGCCGATTATTTCTTTCTCAAAACATGATGTGCTATTTACTGCCGGCTACTCTACATAGTTTGCAGTCGTGTTTGTTTAAAACTCAACTTCAAAATTGACTAAAATTACTGCTTATTGAGCGTCTATGGAAAATTCGACTAAACAATTCACTAAATACAATTTGTCTAAAAAACAATTCGACTACCGTAACAACTCGTCTAAAACAATTCGGCCATCGCTCTTTCCCTCATAAGTCCATGACTCAAGAGGTTAGGTTCGAAAGGGTTGTCAACCCCTTCGTTTTAGGTCACTTTTAACCTTGCAGACAAAAATAGGAGCCCCCCTCCGTCGACCTTCCCCCTTCTCAATAATCTTCTTCCTCCTTCTTAATAATGTTAATTTAATAATGTTTATGTTATTACGTTATTAGTATTTTTTATTTAATAAAAAATTGTTTTTAGTCAAATTGTTTGTTAGCTGAATTGTTTTAGTTGAATTATTTTTAGTCGAATTGTTATAGACGAGATGTTAACTAGTCTAATTGTTTTTAGACGAATTGTTCTAGTTGAATTTTCCGTAAATCTTTATTGAGTGCTGGTCTGGTAGTCACAAGTACGGCTTCTGAGTCTTAGGTTTGATTCCCGGATTGGGCAAAGTGATTTAAAGAACATTTCCAAGGGCGCAGTTATAGAAGCTCTATATCGGACGATCATAAGGCTAGTTACCGAACTGGTAGTATGTTAATAGCAAATTAGTACGGGAACAACTGATGCCACTTTTAGTAAATTTTTCGACACAATTACGCGCATAATTAAGCGCTCCTTGTAAATAAAAAGATCTCCCACGCATTGAACATTCCGTACACCCTCAATCTAACACTGTTAATCGTCACTCAACACTAGCACTAAACTAAAACACTGTATTTATACCATCGATCGTGTTCGGTTCGTCGCCAGCGCGTACGTTTTTAATATGAGCAATTTGCTCAAGATCAGGCATCAAGCTCGATAGCGCCTTGGCACATCTCCTTGTTTCTATGATCTGAGGTTAATACTTAGTACTTAGAAAGTACAATATAACATTGAAAAAATCACATTAGAAATATGACCTTTGAAACTTGCAATCTGATTTTTAAGTTTCGTATAATTATGTATAGTTAGTTTTAATCTTACACTTACATAAGTGTAACCTTCAGTTAATAGTTAGCGGCAAATGACACAGTCAAGGTTCCGCATACAGGAAGATCGGTTAACCCGTCGACCTTACTTGTAAGCTACATTTTTAGGGTACCGATGCAAGACGTGAATTATAAAACGGTTGAGTTTTGACGTATTTTTTTTTAAGGTTTTATGATGTTTTTTTTGTTTTTGCGCGGATGTGACGCATATTTTCCCTAGCATTTTGCTCTTTGTATTTTTGTAATTTTTATTTATGTGTGTCATATCATATCGGTGCAAATAAATGCAAATCTTTCTTTCTTTATTTTGTTAACATTCTCGCATTTTGTCACCTCTCGCTCGCACAGAACCATATGTTTTTAAGAATGTTAAATGAAAAGATAAATTTTTGAAAAAATATAATCAGATAGCGAACTACAACATAAAATTAGTGTCTGCGGCGGTTTTCAAGCGGCTTCCCAGCGGGAGAACCGCCCGTCAAGGCTCGGATACCGGTTAAATTTTCAAACCGTTATTATATACTTGACGCAAAACCTTTATATTTGGTTTCGTTCGCATAAACCGGATTTTTTAAACCGATATTTGGAAGAGTATTTATATAAAGGTTTTTTTGGATTAAACGGTTTAGAGCAATAAAAACCGGTTAATACGGACGCACTACAAAGAAACGCCGCACGTCTTCATACCGCGCCGCTATGCGCGGCTTCTATACAAGTGTAACGCGTTTACCGACATGCCGTTCGTCGAATAAACCGGTTAATTTAGGTTAAAATAAAGTTCTTGAGACGTTCACGTTCTTAAGAAAAGTTCGGAGGAAAACCGAAATAAACCGGTATTAACCGGTATTTTTTAAACCGGTTCCGAGCCTTGCCGCCCGTATAGCACAGCCCTAAACTCTTTAAACATAATCTGATGATTTATTTCATTGAAATTAAAGTTTTTTATCAATATGACAATCGTCATAATAATTATCACGATAGCGATTTGCCTTTTAAATTGCCGTTTTTTCTTAGTAATAAGTCATGGAGAATAACAACCATGACGCTTGTTGTTTTAGAGGGGTAGGCAGATATTTAGGTGACAGTTATTTTATAGGCTTTTATAGTCCGTTTGCCTTAAGAAAATAGTGACGTCATTGCCTAGCAACGCCGCCCGACCAATCAGGTTGCAAAAAATTATAAAGTCATATCATTTTTAGCAACCATAGGCCGGCCATAGGTACACGCTCAGATCATAGAAACAAGGAGATATGCCATCATAGCAAATTAGTACCTACGGGAACAACTGATGCCACTTTTAGTACATTTTTCGACACAATTACGCGCATAATTAAGCGCTCCTTGTGAATAAAAAGACCTCATTGAACATTCCGCACACCCTCAATCTAACACTGTTAATCGTCACTCAACACTAGCACTAAACTAAAACACTGTATTTATACCATCGATCCTGTTCGGTTCGTCGCCAGCGCGTACGTTTTTAATATGAGCAATTTGCTCAAGATCAGGCATCAAGCTCGATAGCGCCTTGGCACACTCCTTGTTTCTATGATCTGAGGGTACACGTATACTGCTTTTCAAAGGCCCGTGTTAACACGCATCACTAATGTTATATATAATTTTATGTCTCACAGTTTTCGACATATTATGATGAAATAATTAGAGTTGATAGGGATTGACTCAAATATTGCAGCAAAAATAAAACGATGTTCCTAACTAGTACAGTTTTTTCAAAATAACCAAAAATTTCCTTCACAAACAAACTTAGTTATGCGGTCCGGTTTTTTTCACTTTATACGTCCAAAAACCGGCCAAGTGCGAGTCGTACTCGCACACCGAGGGTTCCGTATCATTTTTGGATGTATAAAGTGAAAAAAATCGGACCGCATAACTAAGTTTGTTTGTGAAGGAATTTTGATGATTTTGAAAAAACTGTACTAGGTAGGAACATCGTTTTATTTTTGGTGCAATATTTGGGTCAATTTCTATCAATTCTAATTATTTCAGATTTTTCGCTCCGCAAACTTCGGAGATAAGGGGGGGGGAATGGTATTTTTTCGGACATTTTTCATCATATGTCGAAAACTGTGAGACATAAAATTAAATGAAAATATATTTTGAAATGTGCAGATCAAGCCCTTTCATATGATATGTCACTTGACCTAGTAAACCCACTTTGAAATTTTGGACCCCCACTCTGGCCCCTTTTGCAATGAAATTAAATATATTTTTTGACTTTTTTCATTTGCAATAAAATTGGACGAGCATTTTTTATAACTGTTCCAAATTTCAAGTCGATAGCATTAGTAGTTGCTGAAATAAGCAGGTGTGACAGACAGACAGACAGACAGACGAAGTCGCACCATAAGGGTTCCTTTTTTACCATTTTGGTACGGAACCCTAAAAATGATACGGAACCCTCGGTGCGCGAGTACGACTCGCACTTGGCCGGTTTTTTAGGGTTCCGTACCTCAAAAGGAAAAACGGAACCCTTATAGGATCACTTTGTTGTCCGCCGTCAGTCACCGGACCATAAGTGGAGCCTCAAGCTCATAGATGGCGCCATTGGAAGTATGCAGTAGCGCCATCTATGATCATATGTCGGAACCCTTAGGGCGCGAGGCATACTCGCACTTGTCCAGTTTTTTTTGTGACGGCTGCGCTCGCGCCGTCGTGTTCGGTAGTTCATCCAAGTGTCTTGACTGAACTCTGAAAATCACGAAACTAATGTGAACATCAATTCAGATATTTTGCCGAATCGTGATAAAACACGATTCCTATGTAATGTGAACTGTGAACGTCCATCCGTCATGTCGTGACATTACGTATCGTGTTTTTTGACGAATCGTCTGACGGAACCCGTGTATTGTATTCAAATGACCGAATTATGAATGAATCCATTCAGAACGACTA
This sequence comes from Thalpophila matura, assembly GCA_948465475.1. NCBI lineage: Eukaryota > Metazoa > Arthropoda > Insecta > Lepidoptera > Noctuidae > Thalpophila > Thalpophila matura. The sequence goes on along the minus strand of OX419205.1, from coordinate 8,010,674 downwards.
TTTTAATATCCCCATAAAATACTCTCGAAATAATTAACATAACAATGGCAGACCAGAGATGGTGTCAACAATTTAAAATGTCATTAAATCCTTGTATGTACTTTACAGAGGTAAAGTTCAATACTTATTACAGACAGACAGAGCTGTTTAATTGTTTCTCGCAGTTCGACATTTTTACCAAGAAATCTTACAATAAATAGGTACTTACTTGCGTAAAATGGTATTTTATAAACTTGGCTTGCGCTTGACCGCCATCTCGCATGCGGTCTACGATGGAGCACGCTTGCTTAGAAGAAACCGATTCACTCGTGACTTGAAGATACCCAGATTGTAACTGTTGGGAAACACCCACTCGGGCAGCGCATTCCACTGCTGCAAATATTATATAACTGCAACTTTAAACCTTAAGGGCCGTACCACAAAAAAGATAGACACGCGTTAAACACGAATGCTACCAAAAATAATACGCACTTGTTTTAGCACTAACTTGTCACAAGTGCGTATTATTTTTGGTAGCATTCGCGTTTAACGCGTGTCTATCTTTTTTGTGGTAAGGGTGTAATGCTCTTAATTTTAAATAGTTTATTACAAAAAATTAAGCAGTCGCTTAGGTACGATATTTTCCTTAAAAGTTAAATACTTTAAAGTTACCTTTATTAATTGAATATCAATGTTCTTCGTAAGCATCTGACATTCTACTCAAAATTTTAGCTTTTGTTAAGATTTCCTCTCAATTATGTATTTTAATATATCACGGTCATGTACCACATACTTAAGATTCGCATTAAAATTGACCTTCCATAGGCGGTTCAAGTTTATTTCTTAGTAGGTAATAAATGAGTTCAAAGGGCGAGGCTTTTATAATTATTTTAAGTTCAGGGGCCCAAGTCTGCTAATACAATTGTCGTAATCGTGTCAGAATGGTTTCTCAATGACATCGTTTTGACCAATGACGAAACAGATAGTCTTACTCTAAGCCAATGAGCGCTTAGGTTTTGACCGTTATGGTCTCATTATGACACCATTCGTACACTATTGCAATAGCAGAATTGGGGCCCAGTTTACATTAAATTTTAACGATACCTACCTTACGGTAGGTCTTTTTTTTTTGGGCAAAGTTCACCATAAATTTTTTTGTACACCTCTTTGTGTTGCCGCTTCTGGAGAATGTGTTCTGAACACTTTCTTTAATCAGTAAATGCATAACCTCTTTTTTTATTGAGATAATTTTTTCAACAAGCATTATAAAGCTGAAGTTTGTTTCTTCGTTTGAACGCGCTAATCTCTGGAACTAGCAGTCGGATTCGAAAAAATCTTTTTGTATATGATAGCCAGATTCACGAGGAATAGTATAGCCTATTTAACATCACGCTACGACCCTAAGGAGCCGGGCAATGGAAGTGAAATCGCGGAGAACAGCTTATTTAATAAGGATAAGATCAACATGGCTTTGATATGTTTAAAATTTATAAAAATACACATTTATTAGGTGTACATCGACATGTTCATGTAACATTAAAAATAAACATTTCCTCATACGTTGTTACAACAAAAAAATCTGTAAATTTCCAAAGTATTTGCACTTTTTTTTGCGGCTATAATAATTTGTTGCTCGTCCAGTCTATTTGCAATTAATAAATATTATTAGATGTCCTTACAAGTTTAGACATTACAAGATTTTTGTTCAAGGACTTTTTACAGGTTTTCGAGATACATTCGTGTTATGTATGACCTCAGATCATAGAAACAAGGAGATGTGCCAAGGCGCTATCGAGCTTGATGCCTGATCTTGAGCAAATTGCTCATATTAAAAACGTACGCGCTGGCGACGAACCGAACACGATCGATGGTATAAATACAGTGTTTTAGTTTAGTGCTAGTGTTGAGTGACGATTAACAGTGTTAGATTGAGGGTGTGCGGAATGTTCAATGCGTGGGAGATCTTTGTATTCACAAGGAGCGCTTAATTATGCACGTAATTGTGTCGAAAAATGTACTAAAAGTGGCATTCGTTGTTCCGTACTAATTTGCTATGATGGCATATCTCCTTGTTTCTATGATCTGAGTGTATGACCATCGCAAAAAGTTTATCAATCCACTATTTGTGTTTAGTACCTACCTTATGTTAATTCTGCGTTAGATAAGTTGATTTGAAGGTGATTACAAGGGTATGTGTGTTGGTGTAATTACAGGCACACTTGAGACATTTCAACTTTGTCTATAGGGTGGACAAGGCACCGATGCTTCTGTACACATAGCAAAACTAATTCTAGACCAATTAGAGATTCTCTTCTACCAAGAATAGACACTTGACAGAGTTCAACTCTCTTACGCTAAACTCAACTAAACCACAGATATAATACTATACGTACAGATGCCTCATCTCATACAAAGAAATGTGACCGATTTAGCGCGGGCTATCTTCGGCTATTTTTCCGTGCTTAAAGGATTTTTCAAAATTTGAACAAATATTTTTCATGATATATTTTTTAATGTTCTCAATTTTACGCAAACTTCAATAACAAATCGATACATATAACGCCCTCTATTATGAGTTATTTCAACAAATGTTCCTTTGTTCCTGATGAGACCCCATGACTAAACTAACTAACTGAGAGTTAACACGTTGGCGGCCAGTAACGACCATGACAGGCGTCTAGGTAGCTAAAAGTGATACGACAGTACGCATGTCGCCGTCTGAGTTTTTACTTGCTTAAAATCAGTACGCCTCACGACGTCCGATTTTCCATACTATCATAAAGAACGGCATGTTGTAGGTACTGTCACCACAGGTACATTTAAGACTTTAGTACCGTTACGCGTAAAACAGTACGCCCGTGGGCGTAGTGTCACACTAGCCGCAACCAGTGAGCTAGTACTGTCCACCAAACTAATTCTAGACCAATTCGAGATTCTCTTCTACCAAGAATAGACAGGGTTCAACTCTCTTACGCTAAACTCAACTAAACTAACTAACTGAGAGTTAAACTCGTCAAGAGTGCGCATGCCGCTAAGACGAACTCGTCGGTTGGCGGCTCCAAAACATTTGCTATTTCACCAAGCGCCGCCGTGTTAGAAAGGGAGACGAATAATTCTCTTACGTAAAATGAATGCAAAAAGGACACTGGCAGACGTCCATAGAACGCTGGGCTCCAGATTGTGTATGTCGGTACAGATATGAAATTAGTTTGGTGTGATCGAGAATTTCAAGAGTATTTAATTTCATTTTTTATTTGTTTTAGTACGTAATTGGGTTATAGAGAAATCTTCGTATTTGTGACAGTGAGATTAAGTATGGTGTGAATGATCCAATGAAGTACAGCCCGACTAATGAGTTCTCAATTCAAAGGTTTTAGTTGCTGTCGATATGATATTCTGTGGAGATCCAATGAAGTACAGCCCGACTAATGAGTTCTCAATTCAAAGTTTTTAGTTGCTGTCGACATAATATTCTGTGGAGGCTCCAGCCAGCAAGCACCCGTTTTTGTTTTATTGGTTTTTTCAAAATGTCAACGACATAATCATTTTATTTTTTATTTATTTCGATTTTTGATTTCAGTTCTTAATCTCTAAGATAAATTAGGCAAAGAACAATTAAAATATTTTTTTATTTTTGGTTAAGCTTTTATTACTGTACCATATCAAGCCCAAAACTACCAACGTCCTTTTAACAGTCCTTTGGGAAAAGGGTTTTTGCAAAAAAACTACTTGATTTAGATACTTATCTATGCAAAATAAAGTTATTCGAACTTAACTGTGCCTATTAAAAAACGTTGTAATTTTCACACCTCATATGAAAATGTACCCCCAACGTGATCTTTCAAGGCTCCTAACTTCCAAATCGATATTTTTTTTACTCTTCTGTTTAGCAATATGACTAGATAATGACGAGACAAATCGATATCATGCTTAATTTTGGACGTGAAATATCAAATATTGAAGTATCTATCTACGTTTGCCGATACCTAATTTTATTTCATTCTGACTTCCCAATCTCTTCCAGAGCGCTACTTCGCAATCGAAGCACGCTGCGCGGTTCCTCCGGCTCGCCATGGCTTCAATCATGGACATCCTCAAGATCAAGCCGTTTGTAGAAGTGTCAGTGGGGCAGCTCCTGTGGGGGTACGAGGATCCTCTCCTCAAGCTGGCCAAGGACGTGGTGCCTAAGGAGCAGAAACTGCCGTATGAGGAGTTTGGACTGTTTTATGGGGTAAGATCTTTTTATACGACGAAATGAAATGATATTTATTCTGTAAATAGGTTACAAGTAACACGTTTACAAGTAATTTTTTTTTAACTACTTAGATGAAGTCGGTGTTTCCTTATCTGAATACCTTTGAGAAGAAACACCGAAACAAACTCAAAGGTCAAGTCAAGGTCTCTTTTAAAGACCAGATAATAAAAATTAGGCTATGTAAGAACCATGTAGTCTGGAGTCTGGAATGGCCTTTAAAGGAAAGAGCCACACAGATTTCAATAGACCTGTCCTGACTGTGCACGCATGTGCCGAGTATCGACTACGTATCTACTTCAAAATGTATGCAAAACGAAATAAACAGTATAAAAATTACTTATCCCGTGTTAGATTACTTTCACGAATTCGTTCAACAGTAAATCTTCTACGGAGTGTGTACATTTATGCCTATAACTTTGTACATAGGAATGATTACATAATGTATTATATACTAAAACCTTCCTGAAAGTATGTAGATTACGTTAGTGAAAACCCCATCCAAATCGAATCAGTAGTTTTTGAGAAAATCGCGCACATACAAACATACATACATACATACATACTTACATACATACGGGACGAATACAGAACCTCCTTTTTTGAAGTCGGTTAAAAAATAATCTTTATCTTCCAGAAAAACGGCACCAGTCCCGACATAGTGACGATGTTCACGGGCGCCACCGACATGTCAACATACGGCATCATCAACCGCTACAACATGAAGGACAAGCTGCAGCACTGGACCACGGACCAGTGCAACAGCATCGCCGGCTCTGATGGGTCGATCTTCCCCCCGCATATCACAATGAACGATACGCTCGCAGTGTATGACAAGGATTTGTGCCGGCTGTTGCCTCTGAAGTGAGTAATAGTAATAAGCAAATTTTTTTTTTAAATACCACGATTTTGAAACGGACTAAAAGTATAAAATGATTTCTAGTAAAATGAATAACGTGGGGCGCATGCTGTAGATAATATTATATCAAGATGCGCCTCGCGTTAGAAATTATTTTAAACTTTTTAGTCCGTTTTAAAAACGTGTTTTTTGTTTCAAATAATTATTTTAATCGACTTCAAAAAAAGGTTCTAGACCGGTACGTACCTTTGTCTGCCATTTTCTCAAAAACTATTGAACATATTTTTATTACAACTGCGCGCACCTGTAACAAAACTGGAGCATATTGTTCCGAAATTGTAGTTAGTTCCAAAAATCAATTACTGTTCTATAAAAAAATATCCATATCACTCGACAAAATCTATGGCACCGTTACAACATGAAGGACAAGCTGCAACACTGGACCACGGACCAATGCAACAGCATCGCCGGCTCTGATGGGTCGTTCTTCACCCCGCATATCACAATTAGTATTATATTATCTGTGTCACAATGAACGATACGCTCGCGGTGTATGACAAGGATTTGTGCCGGCTGTTGCCTCTGAAGTGAGTGATAAAGCAAAAGAACCTAATTTTGTTATAACGTACTCGGATTTTGTTACAAAGAAAAAACAATTTTTGTTACAACGCAAGTAATTTTGTTACAACTTGGCAAAATAAACTGAATTTTGTTACAACGCAAGTAATTTTGTTACAACATGGCAACGAAAAATTCAGTTTTGTTATAATGCACTTAATTTTGTTACAACATAGCAAAAAACCTGACAAGTATGAGTAGGCTTCATCTTCCCCCCGTACATCTCAATGAACGATATGCTCGCGGTGTATGACAAGGATTTATGCCGGCTATTGCCTCTGAAGTGAGTGATAAAGCAAAAAAAAGTGTTACAATAAAGAAAGCATAAGCATAAGCATAATCGGCCTATAATGTTCCCACTGCTGGGACACAGGCCTCCTCTGTGAGAGGGAGTGGGCCGTAGTCCACCACGCGGGCCCAGTGCGGGTTGGTGGACGTCACATATCTTCGATTTTTTTGGTTCTAGGACATGCCGGTTTCCTCACGATGTTTTCCTTCACCGTTAAAGCAAGTGATAATTCATTTCTAATACGCACATGACTTCGAAAAGTCAGCGGTGCGTTCCTCGGGATCGAACTCGAATCATTCGCCGTGGGAGGCACATGGTTAATCCACTAGGCTATCACTGCACTTTTACACACACAATAAAGAAGTAAAACTCATTATTTTTTTTACGTTGTCGATGGTGGCAAACGCATCGGGCCTGCCTAATACCTACCGCATGCGGTTACCGTAGCTTATGAAACGTGCGCAACACCGAGTATCACATGCGCTTTATTAATCCTTTAAAATGAGGGGGAAAAAGGAATCATGAACACAGATCGCACATGTTCATTTTCGGCCCAATAGACAGTTGACAATACGTCATAGAGAATAGTCCAATAGACGACGAGCATCGACTGACGAACCAATCGCGTGCAGCCTCGGCGCCCCCCGTCTTCTTCATTCCGTCAAAGAGACCGAATAATCAGCTAGGCACAGATAATATAATACTATACGTACTGTTACAGATGCCTCATCTCATACAAAGAAATGTGACCGCTATCTTCGGGCTATACATTTTTCTGTGCTTAAAGGATTTTTCAAAATTTGAACAAATATTTTTCATGATGTATTTTTTCATGTTCTCAATTTTACACAAACTTCAAATAACAAATCGATACATATAACGCCATCTATTACTTATGAGTTATTTCAACAAATGTTCCTTTGTTCCTGATGAGATCCCGTGGCGCAGGTGACGTTTGTGATCATAACTACTGCCGCTAGAATCTTATGAAGATTCCTCTGCACTGCTTTGTATACAATCTATGCTGTGTTTACATTGGCGAACTGTCAGTTGTTTAGACTCGCGTAATAATGCGTAATAACAACAATCGTTCGTGTATTGCGCATTCAATCATTGTTATTTGAATATTGAATTGATTCATCGCATGAGGCTAGTAACAAAATACCTAACAACCGATCGATCGATCTGTGAGATCTTCTTTGGAGGTTCGTAATTTCCAAATCGATATTTTTTTACTATTTTGATTATCAATAATACTAAATAATGACGAGACAAATCGATATCATGCTTAATTTTGGACGTGTAACAGAAGATAGTGAAGTAGCTAACTTTCTTCGTTTTTATAGAAAAATAAACGGCTTGCGCAGCCTTAAGCTGCACTTGCCGCGGTCAATACATGGATGGGTGACCTTTACAAATGGTGAGCACGTTATATTGTCGCAGAGTGCCTCCCTCCTCTGACCTCTCAAGCCTCGGCTAGCTAAGAGAGGGAGCCTCCACAGACACAAAATGATATTGAATAAAACACTGCAGGATGGTTGGAGAGGTATATTGCGAGACGTAGGTTGTATATTTGCACTTTATAACGTTACACAGAGGTATAAAAATAACTGTTACAAAAAGAGACTATTTGCTTATAGCTTTGCACACTTGATAAATAGGGAGTAGGTATAAAATATAACAGTACAGCGGTCCACAAGTGATGTCGTTGGAGACCAGACAAAGAATGACGAAACAATGAAATAAATGCATAAAAATATGAGATGTTCTAATTTTGAAATTTGAAGTTCAAATCTGGAAGAATGGAGTGGATGAAGTGGCCAGTAATGGAAGATTGCCAGCACTAAATGATGAATGAAGGATGACTCCGTCACAATATATTCCCGGTTGTCATACGAATATCTATGACAGTGGTTACAAGTAGTCAGAAGCCCGAAAGTCTGACAATTTGACGACACAATAATATCTTCGAATTTTTGGTTATTTGTAACGTTTGTTAGGATTTGGTTTTAAATGTTTAAACAATCTCACTCAACACTCAAGGATTGACGATATTGACATCACCCGATATCGCGGACCAATGGGAGGTCTTAATTGGTTCGCGATAGCGGTGGATTTTGGCCAGAAATGGGGCACAGCCCCATTCCCTGCTGGAGTGTCGATCGAGACACTTGTTTTAGGAATTGTTCAGAAGCTTGTAGAATATAGCCTCATTGTCTCATATAAAATATAATAAAACGAAGTGAAATTTGTGTTTAACTTTACTTGTACAGTATTCCCTAGTTTAGCTTAGTACCCTCTGTGAGTCGTGGCCGCTCAGTTCTTATTTTATTTATTTATTTATTTATATACTCTTTATTGTACACCACTAGTAACAATGTAGAACAAGGCTTAAAAATAATAATGTACAATGGGCGGTCTTATCGCACAAGGCGATCTCTTCCAGACAACCTTTGGATGGACTGAATGATAGGAGAAGATAGTGGGCAGTCTAGGTGTACATAGGTACCTACCTAAAATTACTTTGACACGAATAATTATAAATACTTAATAACAATATAAAATAAATTAATAACTTGATCAATTGTAAACTAATAAATATTCAATACAAATGAGAAAGTAGAAGAAAGTAGCAAGATTAATGTGACAGGTAATGCTCTTTTTTTTAAAAACAGCAATAGATTGGGCACGTCTCACGTTAAGAGGTAGTGCATTCCACAGTCGAGCCGCTTCTATAGTGAAGGATTTATCAAGAAATGTGGTGGAATGCAAACGAATTTTTAATTTTAGATTTTCTGATGACCTCAAGGACTTAGAATGTGTGTCACAAAGGAACTCGAAACGTTCTTTAAGATAAAAAGGGGTGGAAGGATTGTAGAGAATATTATATAGCAAAGAAAGAATATGGGCATTCCGGCGAAGGCGGATGGGAAGCCATTTGAGCATAGAACGAAATTCAGAAACATGATCATATTTGCGCAAGCCAAATATGAATCTGATACAAAGATTTTGTAGTCGCTCAAGCTTGTCAAATTGGTCCTGGGTGAGATCAAGATAGCTGACATCAGCATAGTCAAGAATAGGGAGTAGGATAGACTGTGCTAGCGCAATTTTAGTGGTAGTGGGTAGGAAATTCCGAAGACGTCTTATGGAACCTGCAGAAGCAAACACTTTACGACTGACTTCCTGCAGCTGTATAGTCCAAGAGAGAGTGCGGTCGATATAAATCCCCAAGTTCTTAACATGGTCAGATATAGGAATAATATTATTGTTGAAAGCAACTTGAGGAAGTGACGACCAGTCAATCCTGGAGACCATTCGTGAGCTGCCAACGACAGTCACCTGAGTCTTTGTGGGGTTGATCTTAAGCCCAAACTCCATGCTCCAGACACCTATTCGAGCCAGATCTATATTAATAGTCTCAATGGCATCAGACAACTTTCCAAAAGGAGCTTGGGTATAAATTTGAAGATCATCTGCATATAGGTGGTAGGAAGAAGAAATTCGTTGAGAAATAGAATTAATGAAAAGTGCGAAAAGTAAAGGGGATAAAACGCTTATATGTTGTAAACGCTTCTTATACGTTGTTAATGTATCTCTCTCATTATTTCCAGGTTCTTGGAAGAAGTGACCTCTGCCGGCATCCAGGCGTATCGCTTCACCCCGCCTGAAGACGTGTTCGCTAACGACGAACACAATCGCTGCTTCTGTCCCGCTGGCCCGCCTTGCGCTCCCAACGGGTTGTTTAATGTGTCCCTTTGCCAATACGGTAAGTAATCACCGTCCAGTGGTTGTCAATTTTTTTTTTTGATAATTGACTTGCGTTTGATCGCCATCTCGCTTGATGTTAAGCGATGATGCGGTCTACGATGGAGCACGCTTGCCTAGAAGAAACCGATTCACTCGTGACTTGAAGACACTCAGATTGTAACTGTCGGGGAACACACACTCGGGCAGCGCATTCCACTGTTTAGCGGTTTTCACAATGAATGTGGAATCATAGCGCTTCGTTCGGGTTTTTGGTTGATACATAATTATATCAACCATGAACCGATAACGCTTTTTCGTGCTTCTGGCCGTCCAATAGAAAAACAGGCAGAAAACGTGGCTTAGATTTTAAGTTGATGGGGTACAACTTAAAATCTCTTCTTGTGCGATGTAGGATAGTACTTGATGTTGCCGATAGATGTCGCTGTCGCTACAAGTGCATTATATCCACTATAATAAGAGTACATACATTTTATTTCTTTCTTTCCTCAGACTCGCCGATCATGCTATCGTTCCCTCACTTCTACCTGGCTGACCCCAGCCTCCGCGAGCAAGTGGAGGGCATCTCCCCCCCCATTCCCGAGAAACACAGACTTTTCATCGATGTACAACCGGTAAGCACTAAGAACACTTTTTATGTAGAACTAAGAACACATTTTACGTAGTACCTACTAAGAACACTTTTTTATGTTTGTCTGCGTGAAAATGGATGAAAAGTAGCCTATGTGATTCTCTAGGTCACAGGCTATCTCTTTGTCAAATTTCATCCAAATCCGTCCAGCCGTTTTGACGTGAAGGAGTAACAAACACAAACACAATTTCGCAATTTATTAGTGTGATTAAAAATATCTTTTAGAAATAGCTTAAAAATAAAATAGATGGCCGTTTTTTTTGTCATTTGAGAAATCAGTAATTTTAGTCTACGTTTTTTAGATTAAAATATACCTATTATTTTAATCTAAAACTCTCGACAATTTTAACTTTTCAGATTTTTTACATTCCAACGTTTAATTCCATATTTTTCACATACCTAAACAACCGTTAAATCTCCGACTTTTTTTACTTTGACTCAAAAAAAATTGGCTTAATTTACTTTTTATTGAGTAATTGTAAACAATAATGCATATTTAATGATTTATAAATATTTTATAGCTAATTTATTGTTATGCTATTATGTTTATTTTTTTAGTGTCTATAAATTACAATGTGACTTTATGTAAATTATCTACATACTTACTTAAAATTTTAGTACTTATCTATAATTTGTGACTTTATGTAAATTATCTTTATATTTTTAATATTTACCTATCTATCTATATTATGTGACTGTATGTAAATTATTTACATAGAATAAAAATCTGAATAATAATACAAATGACAGGCGCGGTTGCTGCCGAAGACTTTGCGGGGGGGGGGGGTCATACCGATTAATGCCGACGTGTTATACCATAAATTTTACCGTGTTTCGCACATTTTTGTATGATTTGGGGGGGGGGGGGGGTCATGACTTCTACGACGCCCCCACCTCGGACCGCCACGGACTATGCCACGTAACATTCCACCGTTTGCAGGAGATGGGCATAGCGATGCGCGCGCGCGCCCGCATCCAGATCAACCTGGCGGTGTCGCAGGTCATCGACATCAAGCAGGTCGCCAACTTCCCCGACATCGTGTTCCCCATTCTCTGGTTCGAGGAGGTGAGCACATATTTGAGTACCTATTTTACAATGGTGCCGATTTACCCTAAAAGTTTTTTAGATTTGATATTTATCGTTGCTGACTGAAAATTTTGTATCACTTAAGCTTCCTACTACTTTCCGCCTTACTAATAGACGCCTCTTAACTTTAACCACTGATTAATTATATAACCATCCTTGTCATTTTTATGACAATAAATAGATGTTTAATCATCGTCTACAAATAAGGGGTTTATGTTTGAAAAATAAATCCGTGCTAAGTATTTCGTGAAGCAATTCCGTTATAGGTATTTTTTAGCTGTTCTCTAACGGTGTCCTTCTCTGCAGGGTATCGACGAGCTGCCCGAGCAGGTGACGTCACTGCTCCGACTAGCAACCAAGGTGCCGCCTATAGCCCGCACGGCGCTGGGCTGGGGGCTCTCAGCACTTGGAATATTGCTCATACTGCTGGCTGTTACTTGTCTTATTAGGTACGTTACTGGATTAATACTTATTTTACAGAAGTTATTGGTTGCTAGCAGGGACCAAAACCGGTATGACCAATACCTGTATTATTTCGGTTACAACCTTTATTATTTTTACCAGTGACCGATTAATCGGGTTAAAAGGTTACCGGTTAAATTTCTAACCCATATTTTTGGTTAATCCTAATGCAGGGTAACCGGTTAACCCTTTAATACGGATACCGTTGCCGGTTAATATTGCTGATTAACCCGAATGAAATAGAACAAAAATGAAAAAAAAGGAACAAAAATGAACTTTATGCGTGAACCGGTTATTATTAGGCTGATTAACCCAGAATATGGGTTAACTTTTATGCAAGGTTTTTCACCTAACCCAAAAAAAATAACCCCGGTTAACCCCTATACGGGTGACCTTTTCGGTCCCTGATTTTTACATGTATTTTTAAAGGTATAACCTTAATTTTTAAAATATTTGTTAAATACCGGTAAAATACCGGTTACCGAATTAAAAATTACCTCTAGTCTTAGACTACCTAGTCAAAGGGCAGGTAGCGCTTGTGTGTGTAAAACCGGTATTAAAATGGTACCCTTTATCTTGGTTACCCATACACCGGTAACCTTAATCTTAAAGGTAACCGAAATTGTTCGATACTGGTACCGTAATTTATAGCGGTTTTCGGTCGCTGATTAATACCTAACTTTCAGAATTGTATGGCGTAAGAGAAGGGTTTGTGCATCACTGTGCGTTAGCAAAATAACTGAAAAAAAAAGAAAAACAGTTAATTTACCGTTTTACCCAGACTGATATTAATTTTTTCTGACAATAATTTTAAAATTACCTTTTTATTACTTTTAATACATTGTTTATATTGACCAAAAACTTCGTGTAACAGTTTAGATATATGTAATAAAAAAAATATTCAGTTGCCCCAACGGCGTAAAATAAGTTGATAAACTAACTGAAAAATAAGTTGTTACAACTGTGTCAATTATAACTGAAAAAAAAAAATGCACACAATTGGAATTTTTTTAGTGAATAATTTACTAATATTAACGCACCATTTTATTATAGTCTAAAATATACCTACCACCCGTGTTACACTTTCGCTTGGATTCTGTGCAAATAAATATGAATTCCTTCTTTCCAGGTCGTCCCACCGCCAAAGCACATTAAGATTAGAAGGTCACGTGGTCGCCAAGCCGCCTCCAGCTAAGACCCCCAGCAAAGACAGCAACGGTTACGAACTCAACAGTCGAAGATAATCTAAGTAACCATCTTAATGTAATGTTTGACCGGAATTTCTGATCAGCTCGATACTTTTTAAGGCCGTTATGTAAATTTGGTCAGTGTTGAAAGGCCGGTATGTAAATTTGGTCACGGTTGTAAGGGTTTTTAATGTAAACTTGGTCGGTGTTGAAAGGTCCTTTTATTTTGGTTAGGGTTGAAAGACTCGATTGTAAGTCGTTAAATGTTTGAAATGCCAATCTAGAACATTCCTATCCTATCCATATTTTATAATTAAAACTGTTATTTTTTAGATAAAGTCTGTTCCTTTTTTAAAAAGTCCTTTTTAACTGTCATAACGCCTAAAACAATATTTGGTGCTTTAGCATATACGTTATAGAGAATCGGGGGCTGAAAAGAATCTCATTAATAAAAACTTTTTTTTAAGTTATTGGTTCTCTCTAAAAATTTTTCATAGAGCTTTCAAAGTATTGTGACTTATGGGCTTTCCGAATTTAACGAGTTGTATCAGCTTTTCAGAAATTCGATTATAAAAGAAAACTGTCTTAAGACTATGAATACTTTATATTCGTGTTTAAAGAAATCACTTGCCTGACATAGGAATCGAATCTCGGACCTCATTCGTATCAGGCGATTTTAAAAGATGAGATCAGTTTAGAAAAATGATCTTTTTAGAAAAAAAATCTTTTTACAAAAGTTATCTTTAGATACGAGTATAAAAAAATATATAGCTGAAATACCTTCTTACCTAGTTTTATTGTTAGAATTATAATCTGTAGTCACAAAGTATTTTTAATCTATGTACCTACAGTTGTGTTGCCAGGCCAAAAAATATTTCAAATATGGCGACTAAATGTCTTAAGGCAGTGTTTTTTTTACAATTACCATTGCTTGATATTTTTGTAACTTTAATTTGACGTTTGATATTGTAATTGATTGATCTATTTAGCCTTTTGACAATCATCTGATAATCGTTAAAATAGCCTGTAGTTTGAATTACAGGTCTAATTTTAGACTTTTCGCAATGACTGATACAATTCTTTGCAATATCAAAGAAAAATATAATATCCTAAAGAAAATATCAGTAATGGATATCAAAACATCGAATAGAAAAAGATCATTTCTTTAATTTAATTTTTTATGATACGTTTTTGCAGTATGTAACACTGATATGACAGTTTTTGCATTTGCGATTTAGTCGCGCGATTGTGACTTATTTAATTTTAAGAAGGATTTATATTTCCTGTAAATATTTTTTTATATCATATGCTGACTTTTTCACAAGTTTTATGTTTTTTTATTTTTTTTATTGCAGGAGCCATAGTTTTTAGATAAACTTGACATGCGTACATCACAATAGATGTTAGCCCTTTAGACTAGCGTCTTTATGCAACTAATCGCGTCAAATCGCAAGTGTGTAAACTGCATTCAAAGAGATAGTTTGACATTTATGAACGTATTGAGCATTTGCGATTAATTTTATACCACCTTACTTTTTAATCATGAGATCATGAACTAAAGGCGGATAGTTTTTACCTAAAGAATTGTGCCTGCGTTTCAATGATGGGTATATGTCTACTGTTATCAACAGTTCTTTCTTTTTAATGATGAATGAGATTTTTTTATAAATTTTTAGCGCAGATGACTTTTTTTGTAATTTGAAATTGTTGTTCGTTGTAAATTCAGCTCGATTTCATCATGAACATCAAATTGGTGATAAAATAGTTTTTGATGCCTGGCAACCTTTGTTAGTACTCGAAAATAGAGTTATTTCAAATACATAGCGGGCAGCATCGCAAGTTGATTATGATAATGGTTAAGATTTTTTCCGCTTTTAGTTCATAACGCTCTAAAACTTTTTTTATAATGATAGGTGTCTTCGAATGTGATAAGAAATATTCCATGTTATTATATTAAATTAGTAAAATATTGAACAAAATATTGTATAACGTTATTTACAATTTGACATTTTATAATGAGGAAATTTTATTTCTTTAAACACACGTTGACATATCACTTTGACTGTATTTTTTATCTGTAAATATTCATTGGTGAGGCTAGCTGGGCCTATGATTACGGCTATAAATTGGTAATAGACTGCCAAAATCAAGTTTATATAAAACTACCGAATTACAGGCATTTTTCTCTGTTAAGGATTTATTAGAAATCATAATTGTTCTGATTTTTTATTGTAAAATACCTACTAATCAATTGTAATTTCTTTGGCTATAAAAGATTAATAGCCGTAATCATAGCCCGCAGTGGGGCAACATTAATTTTATTTTTAATTCTCTGGGCTTCGGGTTGCCATTAAAATCATAATGTATCGGTTTTAAAAATAAGACAGGTGTTAATGTTGGGACTGCGATAATATCGATATTTTATCGACTAAATTGTTAAGTCAATTTTTAACTAAAACATTTGACATTAAATCTTCATAATCGACTAAAAGATTTAGCCGATGTATCGATAAAATTGTAGCGGTTAGAAAAATATTTTTTTAATAAAAAAAAAACTAATTTACCGATAGTTGCTAGTCTATTACTCGTGAGTCGTGGGTCCGTCCATTAGATACTTAGCTTAATATATTTTTTACCAATATCAAAGTTTCTTAGTTTTATAAAAGGAGCGGTTACTACGTATATTTTTAAGATTTTTCTGAGCGTGCAAATATTCAAATATTTTTTTAACAACTTGGCCAAGGTAACTAAGGATATTCTTGGCCAATTAGAAAAATAAACTAACGCCAGTTGGCCAAGTCTAACATTATGATGAACTTGGCAGCGCACAAAATTCTTTGATTTCAGATAATGTTAGCCCTCGGCCAAGTGTTGGCCAAGTTTACGTTTGCACGTTCAGACATTTTTACGAATAGTTTTTCAATTAGAAAATATCAAAAACTATTTCGGAATACGACTTAGAGATGTATAAATGGCAATTTAATGGCATTTATGCCATACTGAAGTTGACTAAAATTTAACTTTATATTTAGTTTCCAAGGCTGCTAGGAAACGGTGCTAAATGGTCACTATTATGAACTGGCGCTAATTTCATTGGTGGTCACTGTACTTAACTTTTTCTCGTGGTTGCGTTTATATTACCCCGTTCATTACACCCGGATGTATTAATAATAGTAGGTATGTTTCATATAAGAAAACCCTTCGATGTCAAACATGGATTTAAACCGTGTTATAGGGTGTAAGTGACAGCGCAACAAAAACTGTAACCATGGGTTCATGGGTTTATCTAAATCCCTCAGCGTAAAAAGAATTCTTTGGACTTTAAAAAAAACGACTTTGTATGGAGATTTTTTAAATAAAAATCTCAAAACCAAGTCGTAATTTTTTTTCTAAGAATTCATTTTCGACTACTATTTACATCATACAAACAAGAGTTATGAATAATGTCACAAAATGAGAATAAATAATTCTATCTACTTATGACTGAGAAAAAATGGCCTGTTCTACTTAGTA
This sequence comes from Thalpophila matura, assembly GCA_948465475.1. NCBI lineage: Eukaryota > Metazoa > Arthropoda > Insecta > Lepidoptera > Noctuidae > Thalpophila > Thalpophila matura. The sequence continues at coordinate 7,994,029 of OX419205.1, read as the reverse complement.
AGTGGATTCCCTTACCAAAGTATAGGTCTTTATAAAGAAAAAAATACTTTTCCAAATAGGCAATTATCGAACTGACCTTTGGATATGGTCCGTTTAATTTATTTGACGGATTATTTCGCACTTATTCTGGCCCCTTCATGAATTTATCTATTGAATAAAGCCAATCCGGGGACGAACTGGCCTTTCTGGTCCATATTTTTTTACTTAATATTGTAGCTACGACAAATCATTTTTATCCACCTCTGACATGTTTGAGGAAATTATGTATTTTGTAAAATAATTACAAGAAATGTGTAGTCTTCACACTTCTTTGGTAAAAAAATACGAATATGAGATTATTATTATCATTATTTAAAAAGATACCACACATTTTAGTACCATTGAAGTGTAGACTTAAACGTACTTCGAATAAAACTTGGCCATTGTAAAAGGCGATGCCACCATTTTCAAAGACTTTGTTATGAAACTTGGCCAATCGTGTGTAAACTTGTCCAAGTCCAATTACTTGACTAAACGTGACTAAGGCCCGTATTACAGAACGATACTCGAGCACCGATCTCAACCAGCAACCAATCAAATTCAAATTCAATTTCTTTTTTTTTCAAAATGGCTTTAAATCTATGCTCAAGAAGAGATCGGTGCTCGAGTATCGTTCTGGAATACGGGCCTTAGACACGATTAACCAAGCAATTTTACTATTAAGCATTGGTAATTTTAATTCCTTGGCCAAGTTTTTTTTTAACTTGACATGTCTCTAGTAAGACCAAGTGTTGACATTTTAAACTTGACTATGTAAGACTTGGTCAAGTTTCTGAGACGGGCCAAGTCACTCAACTAAACGATTGTTGCTCAAATTCAGTAATATAGAACATCACTTAACTATATTTTTTAATATTAAAATTGTTCGTAATTTGTAAATAAAATGAAGGTGTAAGATATAATTTTGACTTGTTTTATTAAAATTTTCCTAAATCATCATCAAAAAAACCGTAAAAATGCGTGTACGACTCGCACCCTGATGGTTCCGAAATAGAGCAAGATGGCGCTATTACATACTTCTAGTGGCCCCATCTATGAGCAGATGGCTTCACCCTATCTTGACATACAGATTACAGACAGACTGATAACAAAGTAATCCTACAATAAGGGTTCCGTTTTTACCCGACTGCGAGACGCAAAGGAGGGTAATGTGTTTATCAGTCTATGTATGTATGTATGTATGTATGTATGTATGTATGTATGTATGTATGTATGTATGTTTGTTTCTATGTGGCGTTCTAGAGACCAAATGCGTAGGCCGATTTTGATAATTCTTACGTCAATCGATTCGTCTTAACCTTGCGAGTGTCACTAAAGGCATAACAGTAATCAAAATTCACCACAGCGACAACCAGACGCCATAATGTCAAAATTAAAAAAAAAAAGTTGATGAACTATGTCAAGTGTCGTTGAATAGGTATTTTAAAATCATCTTTAGGTTCCTTTTATCATTTTTCATTTTAAATAATAGTTTATAACGATTTAAAGTTGTTTAACAAAGCAATCATTCTCGCTAATTTTTACTTATTGATTTAAGTTTTTATTTCAAGTATTAACGATATACAAACAAAAAAGAAGATTACGAAAACATACATTAAAAACTAAAAAGTGAAAAATAAAAATAGTAAATTAAAAATTAAAAAACCCGACTGCCAAAAAACAACTAAAAAGTTCAAAACAAGAGCACTTTTCAAGCAGTCTGATGCAGTTGGTGGCATAAAATCTAAGATTTAACACAAATTGCCACCAACTGCATCATGGAACCCTAAAAATACGGAATCATGGTATAACAGAGGTTAGAAGCAGGGACCGAAACCGGTATGACCAATACATGTATTATTTCGGTTACAACCTTTATTATTTTTACAGGTGTTTTTAAAGGTAAACTTAATTTTTAAATTAAATACCTACTACCAGTAAAATACCGGTTACCGAAATAAAAATCACCTTCAAATTACACGTGCCGTCAGCATAAATCAAAGAACGGGTAGCGCTTGTGTAAAACCGGTATTAAAATGGTAACGAAAATATAACCCATATAGCGGTAACCTTAATCTTAGGTAACCGAAATTGTTCGATACCGGTACCTACCGTAATTTATAGCGGTTTTCGGTCCCTGGTTAGAAGATAGAGGTTTAAAACCATAAGAAAAAAAAAACGAATTCTGTTTAATTGTTTTATTATAACTACATACACACGGTACATAAATCAAATTAGGTCCTATGTGTAAAGCATAAATATTCGGTCACTACATAATTATTATGATCAACATAAACAGATCATCATTATAAAGGTAATATGAGTGTGATAAGTATTTTTTCTATACAGGGTGGCAGGTTAGACAGTGGAAATAATTAAAGGGGTCATCTCTGTACTCATCATTATGAACAACTTTTACTAAAAAACTAAAAAAGACTGCTGTTCCATAACAGCTGTTCTTTATTTCGCGATTTCAGGGTTCGTCACATAGTAAAAGTTGATCATAATGATGAAAACAATGACCCCTTTTAATATTTCCACTGTCTAACTTGCCACCCTGTATATTTAATGCTATATAATACCTATAACATTAACTATATTTTTTATTTAATCGCTTTTTATTTAAGAATTTTAATTAATAAAACGTACAAAAGAATGCGTGAAAAAAATGTTTAGACTGAATCGTGACGTCAGTGCTTAGAGGAATAACTAACATGGGGCTAAGGGCCTGTGCACACCGCGTCGCGCGCCGTCGACGCGCGTTTGTAGCGATACAGACGAGATACGCACGCAAGTCAGAGGGTCTACTCTCTAAGCACGAAATCTGTAGTTTCGACCTTAGTTACGGGCGTTTCTTACTCCGTATCACCTACGGACTTAAGATTAGTTCGGGGCCCGAACTAAGAATGAATGATAGCACGATTTGACAGCTTTTCCTACTCCCGATGTGTTTATATCCGTCCGAAAAATTGAATTTGACACTTGTTTTGACGGAATCTTATGTCTATTGTACTTTCGGGCGGGCCCGTATCTTCGTTGACGGACTTACAGAGTAGACCCCCAGACGCAACCTGTAGACCTCTGTAAGATAAAAGTGCGCCATCGTCGCCGTCGAAGGCGCGCTTAAAAAACATGGTGTGCACAGGCCCTAATCGGATTGCAGTTTTAAATAATTATTTTAATTTTAATGTTACCTATTGTTTTTATGCCTACCTTAATACCCTATTTTTTCCAAACCCTAAACAAAGTCACCCGGTATTTTTTTTTTCGGTAATTACTCTTTTAAAAACTGGGACAAAATTATTTCACGTAATATCACTTGTACATATTTTATTAATACATATAACCCTAATTTCTAACATTAACTGGCTAATGTGCACCATATCCAAAAAATTGGCTATATTTTAACGAATATTCTGTTTAAGTATTTAAATCAAGTGAGATGTTTTTTTACAATTTAACAGGTAAACTAAAATAAAAAAGTTGCTTTTTTAGTGTTAAATTTTTAATTTGACTTAATTAATTTGAAAGCTTAATTTTTTTTGGATTTTTTATTGTTATATTAATTGCAAAAAAAAAGATTAAAAGATTTTTTTTATTTTCAGAAAAAAAAATCTACTTTAAAGTTTAATTAGTATATTATTATAATAACTTAGCTGCTTGAAGTAACAAATTAATCAAAAACTAAGTATTATCAATCTTTAGGTGAATACTACATAAGTATAATGTAAAATTAAAGTATCTATCTACATTTATTAATTAGGTACTTACTACACAAAAAATACATAAGTTATAAGGTCTAACTAAAAGAATAACATAAAACAGTATACGCAATAACCGGTTAATAAATACATTACCCTTCAATTAAGTCGGGTAAGGTGGATATTAATTTCATACCGTCTTTACCCGGGTATTTTAAAGATCACCAAAAAGGATAATCGAACACAAAAAGGCTATTATACTCAAAAATAAAATAAATATCATTCTAACTGCATTTAAGTCAATTAACTGCAAGGACCCAATTGCATGACAATTAACTAAAAACAATTGGCGCTAAATATATTTAAAACATTATTTTATTACGTCAGTTATTCGAAATTAAGGCCGTGTCCTCAATAGGCAAACTGTAAGCGGCCGACTGAGTTTGCGCTAACAGTTTGCAGTAGCAAACAGCGCAAACTAGCAAACTGTGGACACTCTATTTCAAATATATGGAAGGGCGTCCTAAACCGATACGCCGCAAACTCAGTCGGCCGCGAACAGAGACAATACTGATTTAATTATTATTGTTTAGCTCTAAATATGTTAAGTGAGTTGTCTTACAATCAAGTCCGGCTATTTTTCAAATATAAATATTATAATAATTTTGACCAAATTCCAAAATTTACATATTATTAATTTCATAAATCTACATTGTTTTAGCGACATATATAATTACATTTCCTAGATATTTTAGAAATAATACATACAAACTGAAACATTAAAACAAAATTATCACTCAGTTTTACAAATACATAATAGTTAAAAAAAATAAAACATTGCATTTATTATTATTCGAGCACAAAGTGCAAAACGACCGGTGATTATGTAAAATAAATGTGTTACATTACCTAAGTAATTAAAAAATAATAAAACATATTTTATGGTGTTTAAGTGGAAACATTATGGACATAATATCAGCCCTGTTTATAATCTGTCCCACTGCTGGGCACGGGCCTCCTCTCAGAATGAGAGGGGATAGGCCATAGTCCACCACGCTGGCCATGTGCGGGTTGGCAGACTTCACACACCTTCAAGAACTTTTACATTACGGACATAAATTGAAAAAATAAATAAGTAGGTATACATATTTATAAATTATTATGTATGTATTACATATCAGTGTTAAATAACTAAGGGCAATTCTCTTAATTAGAATGTTCAAAATATACGGGATGTAAGGTTAGACAGTCGCAATACGCAAAGGGGTCATTATATTCATCATATGAACAACTACAAATTTCACCCCGTATGGCCCGTAATTTTTAGTCAATTTAAAATCGAATCTCAGTGAACTGTCAAAGCTAAACTAATTAAGAAGAATAAATTGTTTAAGAAGATAATTAGTCTTCGGTAAGAGTAAGCTAAATTAATTAAGAGAATTGGCCTTCAGATAGTAACTTAGATATTTTCACTTCAATTTAACACGTCAGTCATATTAACAATTAAAATCTGTTTCAGCTTAAGAAGTCTGTCACATTTTGTCACCTCTCGCTCGCACAGAACCATATTTTTAACACTCCATTGCACGCGCCCCTATTTGGGACGTCGTTGGTCGCGCGCTCTACATACGTAGAACTATTTTGACTGCAGATTTTACAAAGAAAATAGAAACAATCAAAAATACTCCTAAATCATATTAAAATAAACTTTATTAAGAAATTAAAACAGACAAAAAGTAACTGTTAATATTTATTAGGAACTTATTATCAGACTTCTTGAGAATTTTCAGAAAAATCTATTATTTTTAGCATGTAACCTTCTAAGTCTTCGTTTCTTTACTCATTCATATCCACCACCCGGTTTTTATATTTTTTACAATAGTCAGGACATTAAAGAACCTGAATTTATGGATAAATCCACTTTTTACATGTGTTGATTCTTTTCTAGGGGATACTCCTAACAAAATGTTGTGAACAAAAATGTCACATGAGTGCTCGCGCGCTCTACTATTGTAGAATTTGAGTTTTGGTGCAAAATTTCTTACAGGTTTGGTCGCGCAGGTCGCCACAAGGACTCTAATAGTGATCACTAGTTAGATAAAGAGGAATACTATGAGTTTATGCGTTAGCTACCCACAATTGACGTTTAAATTCCACGAAATGCATGTGTGTTCTACAATAGTAGAACGCGCGACTAACGGAGTGTTAAGAATGTTAAATGAAAATATGCTTTTTTGAAAAATGTAACTACAAATTAATATTAATTTAACAGGTAAAATATTATAACACATTTCTACTGACTGTTATCTAATAAACTCAGCTCAATAACTATTATGATCTGTTTTTGAGATGAGTTCAATTTATTTGTAAGTTTTTTATATTTCAATGTGTATTATTTTGTAGGTCGCCGTGTGATTACATTTTTCAAAAATGCATCTTTTCATTATAACATTCTGAAAAATATGGTTCGGTGCGAGCGAGAGAGGTGACAAAAGGTGACAGCCCTCTTAATGCAAAAAAAATAATACATGTCTCTCATTATGCGACATTTCTCAATTCCTCAAAAAGGCCATTATATTCATCATTATGATCAACTTTTACTATGAGATCTACCCTGAAATGGCGAAAAAATAACAGCTGTTCCATACATTTTGTCTGAGTGAAAAAAAAAAATTTACGTTGAAAACTTAATCGCTTATTAAAGTGACACACTAACCACCACAAAAATGCTGTCTGACATAATATCACTGCTTATATATTTATAACATCATGTATAACATTTTAAACATGGACTCTGATCGTTTTTAACTATTATGGTGTGGACTTTGATCACTATTAACTTTGATGCCAAAAAATTAAAGTTATTTTTTCTGAACTTTGAACGTTATTAGCCTTTTTCTGATTCAGACTAGGTAAGCTTAGCGTCTAATGAACTAGATGGCAGTATTTACTCAAAAATATTTTGGGGTGAATCTGATCATTCTTTCCTTAGACTCTTCAAAATTTCAAGTTCAAATGTATGGAACAGTTGATTTCTTTTCGCGGTTACAAGGTTGATCCCATAGTGAAAGTAGCTCAAGATGATGAGTATAATAGCCGTCTTTGAGGAATGTCGCATAGTGAGAGACACATTGTATAATTTCCAAAGCATTTTATCCTAGAATTTTAAACTGTGATATGAATGACGCCTTAATCTCGATTACATATTTTTAAAGGAATTTTGAATAGGTAATTTAATTGGTATCTAATTATACCCTTATATAACTTAATTTATTAAAAAATATATATATTAAAACACCTATTAGACACTAATCTTACATCACAAGTAATCCTAATTTCTCATAATACCCGTTTTGTTTATCTCCTGTCAATTCGCGCAATTGAAATCTGCGGTCAATTCGCATAATTGTTTTTTAATTAAAATTCGTACTTATTACTATTTTTTTTTTTGCATGACATAGGCTATACAGGGTGAATGTTAAAACTCTTCAAAAGTTGATGATAGAGCAAATGATACTGAACTCAGACCCATACCTTCTACCTTGCCCAAGAATGAAGATTCATGCTTAAAACATTGTTTTAAAAATACGGGTATTAATCAATGAAGACCAGACTGAATATTTAAGAAACACCCTGTATAGTCAGCGTGTCTTGAGGTGGATCCTTCAAGGTTGCACGCAAAGTATACAAGGTGGCAGGTTAAACAGTGGAAATATTTTAAGGGGTCATTGTACTCATCATTATGAACAACTTTTACTATGGGACCAACGCTGAAATCGCCAAAAAAAATTCAGCTGTTCCATACATTTATGTTCACATAACTCAACAAAATGTATGGAACAGCTGATTTTTTTTTCGCGATTTCTGGGTTAGTCCCATAGTAAAAGTTGTTCATAATTATGAGTACAATGACCCCTTAAAATATTTCCACTTCATATTCATAAGTACTTTCACCTCCTAAAATATCCGCACTGGTTTTAATTTTTACCCGACTGCGAGACGCAAAGGAGGGTAATGTGTTTATACCCTGTATTAATCATCAAAATCATCAATATAGCCCTCGAAATTATATTTGAGGAAAATACGACTATTTCGTGAATACATTACGATTTTCCTCAAATATAATAATTACGAGGGCTATATTGACTATTTTAATGATGAATAAATTAGTAACTTTAGTACATTACTGTCGCGAATCGAATTCGGATCAACATACAACAAGATACAAGATATTTTGAATTTCGCGTGCAACCTTGACGGATCCACCTTAAGATGTGTCGTTAAATGTCGTTACATTCGTCTTGTTGTGGCAGTGGCATAGGATATAGCATACTTGTTTTATTCATTATCAATATATTAGCACCCGTATTCACTATGAGGTCTCGAACGCAGTGTACAGAAAACTCATACGAATTTGAACATTATTTGTATTATATTAAGGTACATATTTGTATAAAGCGTTTGTTTATATTCGCTTTTATGATTATGAACCATTATTCTTATACGCTTAATAATCATATTCGTATGAAATTTCTGTAAATTGTGCGTTCGAGACCTAATAGTAATCAGTGGCGTGTCTAAACGGCAAGCCGACGCATTTTTTTCGTTTTAGAGAGCATTTAAGTTCATTTTTAGGGTTCCCTACCTCAAAAGGAAAAACGGAACACTTACAGGATCACTTTGTTGTCCGCCGTCAGTCACCGGACCATAAGTGGAGTCATCTGCTCATAGATGGCGCCATTGGAAGTATGCAGTAGCGCCATCTATGATCATATTTCGGAACCCTTAGGGCGCGAGGCATACTCGCACTTGTCCGGTTTTTTTCATTAATGTAAGTGATTTTTAATGTACGTATTGCTTTAATAACGACATTAACTCACTTAAATTCATGAGAAATGAACATAGATGGTATTTATGTTACGTGGTATGTGCGTTTACGAAAAAAATGCAGCAGGCACGCCACTGATAATGTTTGTAAATACGGGTGAGACTGATTCTGCTTCCTACCGTAAATTCCGGTTTTCGTCGTTCTAACTTTTTGTTAACCGTAATCGGTATTATTTTAATCGCGTCTATCCAGGTACAATGTGTTCAAGATTTTATTTCACAACCTTAGTATATTTATTTTATTAAAATTTAACAAGGTAAAAACTTTTGTAAATGAATACAGGAACTATTTTGGAAACATAAAAATTCATAGTCTTTACTGTGCTAGCTAAGGGCCTCGCGGAAATCGAGTAAAATTCTGAATGAACGGAACAACCAATCACGTGCGTTAGCGTAATCAATACCAAGCAAGAACCGAAGAGAACCAAAAGAACGATACTACACGTCAAAAAAACTCATGATCGGGGTACAGGTGTTTGATTGGTCGTTGACCATAGCGTTTTTCATAGCGAATTTTTTTATCGATATCGATTTGATACATTTGCAGTGTTATTTCGGGGCGTGTTAATTCGCATTTTTTATTTATGTATTTCCAGTCGAAGAGTTTGTTCGTTTTTCTTCTGAGGCAAGCCAAGTTTCTTTTATTAACCAATTTAGTTTTTTTTTTTGGTTATTTTTGGCAATGCATGTCTTTTTGAGAAGTTATTATGATGTTTCTACTTCTCATTTTAAGATTACCAGTGACTCCTTTTAGCTTTACTCAAGGAATCTCTATTTTCTCTTGTTGTGTTGTATTTCACGTCCATGTGTCGAGTTGTTATTTCTCGAATTGCCCGGCTAATGTTAGTCACTTTTATTGAGTTTCTTAATTTTGCTGGGCTCAATAACAATTTCTAATTTCCTTTTATTGTTAGTGACTTCGGATTTTATTAATAAAGGTTTGTTTAATTTGAAATTCTTTACCATTGGCGTATAACTCTGCGCGACGTTTACGTTCTCTTGTTTTACTATCGTACTATTACCAGCTTTAGCCGTACCAGCTTTGTCCGGTTGTTTCAGTAAAAGGCCGGGCATAGCTGTCACATTATGTTTAACAGTTGAATTACTCACTTTGACCGGCGGTTTAAATGTGACATTTTCTAAAATAATTGGAGACGATTTGGTGACGCTTTTTTTAGCGGGTGGAGGTTTTAAAGGCGGAGTTTTGGTTGCATTAGGTTTTTTCTCTCCTCCTTTAACCTCCTTTATATTCACTTTGCCCGAGTCATCTTTGAAAAGCATGAAATCGCTGCCTTTAATGCCATTTGGTAATTGTCCGTCAAAGTATCGTATCGAAGTTAGTTTATTAGCTATTAACATTGAGAGTTCGCCTATATTGAATTCGGTTAATAAGTCATTAACACTAGAGCCAGCAAAGTTATCGACGTTAGGGTCAGCGCCATTTTCTACTAGAATTTCCACCGTTTTTCTGAAGTGATCAACTATTTTCGCTTTGTTACCTCTTTCTGAAAATAAAAAGATATTAAAAGTTAACTTTAAATTCATGACTGGAAAAATGGAAGGAGATAATTATGTTATCATAGCAATTAGTACGGGAACCGCTGTCGCCACTTTTAAAGCAGTGTGCGTCACAACTACAAACGCACCTTTGTAAATTAAGAGATGTCCCACACATTAAAAATTCCGCTCGGCCTCCACTGTTGCTAATTTTGCGATTTTGCGCTAGACATTTGTGACTTTTGCATACATTTCTAGCGCAAAAGTCGCAAAATTGGCAACAGTAGTCTCTGCCAGAGACTTTTGCGCTAAAAATGTATGCATGTCTAGCGCAATATCGCAAAATTAGCAACAGTGACGGCCTGACGAATAAATAACAGTGTTAGATACACTGTTAATTATTATTCGTCACTCGTCACTCACACTCTCAGATCATAGAAACAAGATGTGCCAAGGCGCTATCGAGCTTGATGCCTGATCTTGAGCAAATTGCTCATATTAAAAACGTACGCGCTGGCGACGAACCGAACACGATCGATGGTATAAATACAGTGTTTTAGTTCAGTGCTAGTGTTGAGTGACGATTAACAGTGTTAGATTGAGGGTGTGCGGAATGTTCAATGCGTGGGAGATCTTTTTATTCACAAGGAGCGCTTAATTATGCGCGTGTGTCAAAAAATGTACTAAAAGTGGCATCAGTTGTTCCCGTACTAATTTGCTATGATGGCATATCTCCTTGTTTCTATGATCTGAGCTCACACTAAACTAAAACACTGCAAATAAATGTATTCATTTTCATTTTGATTTTGATTTTTGCATATAAATAATCGATCGCGTTTGGTCCGTCTGCAACACGATCAATGTTTACTGTCCAAGTGTCCAGCAAAGAGGCATGATGTTAAGTTAGAACTAAAGTTGAAAGTATAATTACCTGCAGAATCCATGCAAGCCGCGCCGACGGCGAGATACAAGGCCGTATTCCCACTGTTGGGCATAGTTAAGTTAACGGTTGCCCGACAACTCTCTACTAGAGCCATGACGTTGTTATACTTGCCCAACTTGCTGGCTAGCATTAGTGGGGTGTAGCCTGAAAATTTAAACGTTTTATACAGGTGAGTTTTTAAACAGGGCGAGTTTTTAAACAAAGTGAGTTTTTAAACAGAGTGAGTTTTTAAACAGGATGAGTCTTTAAAGAGGGTGAGTTTTTAAACAGGATGAGTTTTTAAACAGGACGAGTTTTTAAACAGGAAGAGTTTCTAAACAATGTGTTTTTTTTTTTAAACAGGCATGTTGCCCATGATATCCGCTAGATGGCAGTGATAGGCTTTACAAGTATTTATACTCATATCTTGAGAACTCTTCAAGATATCGAAATGTATCGAAACGTACACGAAAATTTAAGTAAAATTCCTGTTTTAATCCCTAAAATTTTTATTGAATTCCGTTGAGCCGTTTCGGAGCCTATTCGAGACAAACTTTCAGACAGACAGACAAAAAATCTAAAAACGGTAATTAACGATTAGGCATCTTATAAATAGCAGTTTTCACATAAATTTTGGCTTTTGAAGTCACAGACAGACTTTTTAATTTTATTGATTGGTATTTATAGATTTTAATAATTTACCTTGACTGTCATATAGTTTGTTAATGTGCATCAGTAGTAACGGAGCTAATTCTTCGTCGGGTTTACTTTCAAATCCTAAGCGCCATAATTCCTCGTTTTCTTGAAGTATTCTCCTAAAAAATACACACAAGAATTAATTAATACGTAAAAATATACATTTATAATGTGTAGACCACAGAGGAATTCTGTATAAATGCTCCATGGTGTAGACGGTGATATCGTATCGATGTTTTTCAAACTGCAAAGTTAGAAGCATTGAGTTGGATGTTTGTACGAATTTGTCTCCGATAGATGTCACCAGCGCTCAGAGTCGTAATAAAAAAGATTTCAAATTTCAACTGATTCAGCCAAACCGACCCTTGATCGAGCCAGCCCGCGCTGAGCCTGTAGATTTAAATTCGTCCCAAAATAATGAACCGATCCAGCTAGTAGTCCCGCCCTCCCCCCAGCGACGTCCTAGGCCGAGGCCCGTACCCCAGTAGGGGGTGCCCTTAGCGTGTGGTCGCTTAGTTTGTAGTTTTATTTAGTTTTAAGCCTGGCTGGAGGCATTTGTAAGTCCTCACCAGATGACCGGTTAAGCAGTGATGGCTGTTAGAAGCCAACTGCGAGAAGCACTTAGAAAAAAAAAAAAAAAACAACTGATTCAGGCGAAGACACAGTTGGTAAGAGCAACGCGCAACGGCGCGGTTGGTCGCGGGTTCAAATCCCGCCCGTGTCAGTTTTTGAAATCTCTTAAACTTATACTAATATTATTCGTTCGTCCGTCGCACTTGATAGACACAATTGATTTCGACCTGAATGAGGCGGGTTTTACAAATGCGACAGATGGAGGGTTATAAAGAATCTCAGGAACTACCTATCGGCTTTGAAAAAATATTTTTGTATATGTCGCAGATTTTTCATAAAATTAGGTTTTTGATCAAAAACCTAGGTTTTTGATGAAAAACCGGAAGATGACACATTTTGAACTCAATTTCATCATAAACCTGTATCAATCCAGATTTTTGATCAAAAACCTGAACTAGTTTGGGTTTATGATCAATCTGAGACTTAGTTTAGTCGTATTTAATAGTTACGAAATTTCATTTTCGCGGATTAGCAATATCAGATTAATATAGGTACCTACGTGAAATTAAAACATTTCATTTCATAATTGGATTGAAGAAGGAGAATATTGATTGGATCATGGATGTAAAATTTTGATAGATAATAAGTGTTTTCTTTCTACTAAGTTGCAAATGATGATGGATTGTTTTATTTATTTCATTTACATTGATTTATTTGTCATAAAACAAAGCAACCCCGTGATTTTGACAAGAACTTTATCATAAACCTAAACTAGTTCAGGTTTTTGATCAAAAATCTGGAAAGTTTACAGGTTTATGATGAAATTGAGTTTAAAATGTGTCATCTTCCGGTTTTTCATCAAAAACCTAATTTTAGGAAAAACCTGCGACATATACATGATAGCCAGATTCATGAGGAATAGTATAGGCTGTTTAACATCACGCTGCGACCCCTAGGAGCCGAGCAACGGGGGTGAAACCGCGGGGAACAGCTAGTATTTATTAACTCACCTAGCGTTCTGTTGACAGTAATTGACTAGGACCTGGAGGTGGTCGGTGGACATCTCAGCGGCTATGTGGAAGGCGGTCCTGTCGTCGTCGTCCGTGTCCCTTGGACTATGACTTGGACTTGGAGACTTGGACTAGGAGACTTGGACTAGGAGACTTGGACTAGGAGACTTGGACTAGGAGACTTGGACTATGAGCCTTGGACTATGAGTCTTGGACTATGTGACTTGGACTATGTGACTTGGACTATGTGACTTGGACTATGAGCCTTGGCCTATGAGACTTGGACTATGAGCCTTGGACTATGAGCCTTGGACTATGCGACTTGGACTATGAGCCTTGGACTATGAGCCTTAACTATGAGCCTTGGACTATGAGCCTTGGACTATGAGACTTGGACTATGAGCCTTGGACTATGCGACTTGGACTATGAGCCTTGGACTATGAGCCTTGGACTATGAGACTTGGACTATGAGCCTTGGACTATGAGCCTTGGACTATGAGACTTGGACTATGAGCCTTGGACTATGAGCCTTAACTATGAGCCTTGGACTATGAGCCTTGGACTATGAGACTTGGACTATGAGCCTTGGACTATGCGACTTGGACTATGAGCCTTGGACTATGAGCCTTGGACTATGAGACTTGGACTATGAGCCTTGGACTATGCGACTTGGACTATGAGCCTTGGACTATGAGCCTTAACTATGAGCCTTGGACTATGAGCCTTGGACTATGAGACTTGGACTATGAGCCTTGGACTATGCGACTTGGACTATGAGCCTTGGACTATGAGCCTTAACTATGAGCCTTAACTATGAGCCTTGGACTATGAGCCTTGGACTATGAGACTTGGACTATGAGCCTTGGACCAATCAAAACGAAAAAAATCAGAAAAATCAAAAAAATCAGTCTGATTTGATTAAAATAAAAAAATCATTATTTTTTTCTACCCTGAAAGAGACTCACCTCGCGTTCTGTTGACAGTAATTGACTAGGACCTGGAGGTGGTCGGTGGACATTTCAGCGGCTATGTGGAAGGCGGTCCTGTCGTCTTCGTCCGTGTCCAGGGGGTCGGCGCCGAATTCCAGCAGAATGGCCGTTATTTGGGTGTTCTCTTGGAACAACGACATTCGCAGGGGAGTCTGGAAATGCAAAGAAATGTAAAAAAAATAATTGAAAATGTATATGTATAATGTAAATGTATAAGTATTTTTGTGAATTCAAAAAGAAAGAAAGAAAGAAAAAAATAATGATTAGCATGCAGATGGACACTTTAGGTACAAAAGTTTTAAGAAAAAAATTAAAAAAATAAAATAAAGAAAAAATAACTAAAACTAAAACAATTATAAAAATTCAAAGAAATAAAAATAATAATTTAAAACATTTTAAATAAAAAATAATAATTATGTCTACATAATATGACAATGAAAACATGACAAAGTCATATTATGCTTCTTTTATGGTATTAGAGAGGTCGCAGGTTCAAATTCCGCCCGCGACTGTTGTTTTTGAAATCTCTTGTACCATATTATTCTTAGTTATTATTGCGAAAGCCGAAAAGGGGTAATGTACCTACTCATTATTATGAACAACTTTTACTATGGGACCAACCCTGAAATCACGAAAAAAAACAGCTGTTCCATACATTTGTGTTCACATAATAATTTAATTGATAAAGAAATAAGTTAATTGATAAAAATCGGACAAGTGAGAGTAGTACTCGAGACCTGGGGGTTCCGTATAAAATTTAAATATAAAATCTAAAAAAAATGATAGATATTCGAAACAAATTAACGATTTTCAGACTACGGTACGCGTGCGTCAACATTCGCGTCATTCACACGCCGCCGGAAGAACGCGCACGCCCAATGTGGGGAGGCGTAAATAGTAAATCTCCATATCGACACCTTTGGGTTCAAAGGGCGTAAAGGCCATTTTGGCAAAAATGAAATTTGGGCCTAAAGGTATCGATTATATAGCTCAAATCTCATTTTGGTCAAAATGGTCTTTACACCCTTTGAACCCAAAGGTATCGATATATCACAGACTAAAAACGGTCGCCAACGAAATCCCTAACTCTTTGCACATTATGACGACAATGACCTGAATGAATGAATTCCTCCGACTTTGGGCCGAATCATCAAATCCGGTATTACATCTTTTGCGTCATCAAACTTGTGTCATGTACGGCATTTATCGTCATCGCAGTTCTGTCAAACCGATTTACTAAGAACACCATGACGAAAGAATCAACTGCGATTGTGTAGACTGTGTTATAGTACAATTTCTAGGATGAACTGTGCTATTGGCTAGGTGAAAAAACCGGCCAAGTGCGAGTCGGACTCGCGCACGAAGGGTTCCGTACCACATTAGACACTATATTATAACCTTACGTCCACTCAGAATTAAACGAATCACAAAGTATTAGACTAAAGTTACATAGAAAACTACTCAGCCGTTTCTGAGAAATAGCGGTGCAAAAATACAGAGTGCTTAGTAGGTAAGTACATACAAAATTAACAGCGGTTTCCTCAAAAGAATTAAGGAATGTTGGGGTTTAGTAAATGACAAAGTAATTAACAATCGATTAGAAACCGGCGACATAAAAGAGAATTGGTTAATTATTTTGTAATTACGAGTGTATCGGAATATTTCATCATTTACTTACTAAATACTTTTGATGATGAGTAATTAATTATCATTGTTAGTATTTTTTTTTGAGTTGTCTAGAATTAAAAAGAAATAGCCCTAGCATTCCAGTCCCGACACTAATAGATTTGATTAAATCATAACCCTTCCTTTTGACTTTGCCGAAGTCGGGTAAAAAACCGACCAAATGCGGGTCATACATACCACGCACAGTTACTACTCGTAAGTAGCAAGGAATTTAGTTTTACTGACCGCAAATATACGTTTGTAATTTCATAACATTATTATGAAATACAAAGTTACTTTTGCGGTCGGTAAACTCAAAATGACAATTATTTGAAAAGAACAAGCTTGATTTATTATTCGAATTTATTAAACATGACGCATTGGAAGTCTCCACTTTTGAAGTGGTTAAAAACAACACACTCTCCAATTTAAGTATAAGTCCCGGCACCAGTCTTGATCACAAACGTCACCTGCGCAATAGCAGATTTTTCGGTCTCTTTGGCGGAATGAAGAAGACGGGGGGCGCCGAGGCTGCACGCGATTGGTTCATCATTCGATGCTCGTCGTCTATTGAACTATTCTCTATTACGTATTGTCAACTGTCTATTGTTTACTGGGCCGAAAATGTACATGCGCGATCTGGGCTAATAATTCACGCCGCGACCTATACCTCCTTTTATGAAGTCGGTTAAAAACAACACTCCAATTTAGGTACCTACATAACTTACAGATAAGTATACAAATATATGCATTAAGTGCACCCATTAACTAACAATACATTACGTATCCAATGTCGAGTTAGTCATCAAACTCATCGCCTAGGGACTTACCCCCGAACCCCGTACGATTCTCAGTACAATGTACTATATTTACCTCCTGATTTATGGGAAATAAATTCATAGGAATAAGAAAAATACCATCAGCCGGCCTAGCATGACCACGATAGAAACGGGTTTTGTCTACATAGAAATAGACAAAGTGACAGATTGTAGAAACATTTCTACCGTTTCATTCATAAAACGTAGAAATGTTTCTACAATCTGTCACTTTGTCTATTTCTATGTAGACAAAACCCGTTTCTATCGTGGTCATGCTAGGCCGGCAGGTATGCGCCATGAAGCAGTGGGAACTGACTTCGAATCGTAAGTCGTAGGTTCCAAACCAAGAAGGCACGCACTTAACTTTGTGCAATTAGTTTCACCCTGCTCTAAAAACGGTGAAGGAAAACATCGTGAGGAAACCGGCATGTCCTAGAACCAAAAATTGGAAGACATGTGACGTCCACCAACCCGCACTGGGCCCGCGTGGTGGACTACGGCCCACTGCCTCACACATAAAATGAGGATTCGCTGTGCTGACAGCTTAGGGGACAAGCAGGTCCCCCGCGGACAACACAGCACTTCCTAGGCAGCTCTGGCGACCTTACTCACCACAGGAACACAACACTACCGAAGAGTAGCGTTATTTGGCTGTGGTATTCTAGGGGCTAGTGGCTAAATGGCAGCTGTACTGGTCGACCGATCTGCAAGGTTAAGCTGCGCTTGCCGCGGTCAGTCCTTGGATGGGTAACCGTTCCTTACACATCGAGACCCCTCCATGCGTCGGAGAGCACGTTAAACAGTCGGTCCTAGTTGTTATAGGAATATCTTTGTCAGTCTTTACAGATAGAAGCACGAAAATCTGGTTAGATGGCGGTCGCTCCACGTTAAAATATTGATATTCAGCCGCAAGTAGTTAGACTGGAAGCCGACCCCAATTTAGTTTGGGAAAAGGCTAGGCGAATGATGATTCTATAAGATTTGAACCAGATATCGCTGCGCCTATTCTTTTTGTCGATTGTACACAAAATAGTCTGGTGCTTACCAGTCCATCCGCTTGCACATCCACCGAGGTATCCCTCATCTTCAGAACGAGGCACTGTCGTCTTAGAAGGTCCACGTCATTCGTTAGTACAGCTACATGGATGGGCCTGGAAAATAAGTAGGTTTATTATTATTTATAAAGCGGATGCTAGTGGAAACTCCGCGAGATGCAATAGATTCATCACTAATAAGATCAGTGTAGGTATGTCCTTCTAGGATATAGGTTCCCAACGGGGCTGTACCGCCCCCTAGTGGTCGCTGGAGCTTTTCGTGGGGGCGGTAGTGGGTCCAAAGGCAAATGGGGGGCGTTATGACAGTCAAGGGGGCGGTTGCAGCGTACGTACCTAATTAGAAATTAAATATCTATATATTATGGCGTAAATAAACATGAAAACATTTAAATTAGCGTATAAACTAATTGATTCGGTTTAGGACTGTCGATTATAATTTTGTTGATAACACTTTGTATGGTTTTTGTCTGAATTAAAAGTTTTTAGTTGGTTCTGGTTTTCATACGAAAAAAATTATACCCAACAAAAGATAGGCAAACACATTTCATGTTGCGATGAAAAAGTATCTGATTACTTGACATCAAATTACGTGAAATTTTTATGATAACAGTAGATACACTTGTTGATAACAGTAGTATACTAAATACAATGAGTCAATGATTACAAAAAATATCAAAAAAAGACGCAATGAGCAAGCGTTGTGGTTGTGAGCCATGCTCAAATATCAAAGAGCTTTTTACTATGATGGACATGGTGCTATTTGATGGTGTGATGCTTTTTGAGGTGATGCTATTTGCTATGATGGCATAATTATCTCCTTTTTTCTATGACTAGCCGGCCTAGCGTGACCACGATAGAAACGGGTTTTGTCTACATAGAAATAGACAAAGTGACAGATTGTAGAAACATTTCTACCGTTTCATTCATAAAACGTAGAAATGTTTCTATAATCTGTCACTTTGTCTATTTCTATGTAGACAAAACCCGTTTATATCGTGGTCACGCTAGGCCGGCTGCCGGGCTAACATGCGCGCCGCGACAAATTTTGTCGACTGTTTTGTCTCGCTCTCACTCGTGCGAATACGAGACAAATGCACGATAAAAGCATCGACAAGGCGCGCATGTTAGGCCTCCAAAGTTGACATCTATCGGAGACTATTAAAAGACTCCAACTCAATGCCAAACGAGTAGAGATCGAAGTCACGGACGGGAAATCCATTGTGAAAGTGATGATGTGAGCATGTGAGTCAATATTGTGTTGATCGATATCGAGATCCTCACAGGCTCATATTAAACGAGTTTCCAAGACTTACTAAATATAATAAAAGTTGTTTGGCTATGTGTGTTCGTATATATAATAAAATTCCTAGTGACTTAAAAACTTTAGATTTAAGACTGTTTATGATAAAACTGCACAGATGGTTAACTACAAAATTTTTTTACCGTGTAAAAGAATTCATTGACGGAAAATAGTTTGTAATGTAACATAAAATATTTGCATGCTATCATAATAGCAAAACATGTACGCTCAATAATGTATTACTTTATATACCATGTTTTACGCAAATAAATATTATTTCTCTTTCTATATCTATTTCTACCCATTGTTTAAGAGTTGATAAATAATTTTATAATACCAACAGCCGGCCTAGCATGACCACGATAGAAACGGGTTTTGTCTACAGAAGAATAGACAAAGTGACGGATTGTAGAAACATTTCTACCGTTTTATGCATGTAATGAAGAGAAGAAATGTTTCTTCAGTAGACAAAATTCTGATAAGCCAAGCACGGGTCGCCGCGTGCTCGGGCAGAAGAGATAACGAATTGGATAGAAAGAACTTTGTCTATTCTTTGGTAAAATAGAGATAGAATTGGTCATGCTGAGACGGCAGTTGTGCCCTGCGGTTTATTTAGAAGAAATCGGATTATTTGCCCGCCTAGGTATTACATACTTCGTTTTCGCTTAGCTTTGTTCTTTTTGCTCAGCTCCTAAGGGTCGTAGCGTGATGTTAAATAGCCTACACTATTCCTCATGAATCTGGCTATCATATAGAAAAACAATGTTTCGAATCCGACTGGTAGTTCCAGAGATCAGCGCGTTCAAACAAATAATAAACTCTTAATTTTTTTTCTAGGTATATCAGGATAGCTTTATCTACATATGATTATGATCAATTGATCACGTAAAACCCTGTTCTTGATGAATGTCAGTCCCTTGGGCAATAGGCTGTGGGATTCCCAATTTCCCACCAAGATAAAGACCCCGAGTGATTAAATACTGCTTAGGAAAGCAGTTGCTTATCGGTATCTCTTATCGAAGTGCCGATACCTTTTCTAGGATTACCGGAATATTTTCTAGGAGTAAGGTTGCTTCTGCACTACACGTTTTTTCACGGACCGTTTTTTTTTTCATACATTTTAAAAAGTGGTGGGGATCGTTCTGCACGCCTATTGCCTAAAAATCCGTAAAAAACCGAATACGAATTGAAAACGTCTGTAGTGCACAAGCAGCCTAAGGGCGGTTTCGCACTACGTCCGATCCGACAAGTTGCTTTTCTGTTAGCGTTAGCGTCAAACGCTACCATTTATACCTATGGAAATGACATTTTACATTTGTGAGTCACGTGACTTTTCCGCACGTAATGTCATTGCCATACATTTTGGGTTATTGTTTGGCGTGAACGCTAACAGAAAAGCAACTTGTCTAGGGCCTCTGAACTGCACGCTTAGCACGACCAATGTTATCTCTATTCTACCAAAGACTAGACAAAGTTGTTTCTATCCAACTCGTTATCTCTTCTGCCCGAGCACGCGGCGACCCGTGCTTGGCGTACCCATCAGGCTTTTGTCTACTGAAGAAGAAAGAAGAAGAAACATTTCTTCTCTTCATTGTATGCATAAAACGGTAGAAATATTTCTAAAATCTGCCATTTTATCTATTCTTCCATCGACAAAACCCGTTTTAATCGTGATCATGCTACGCTTGCTGCTCGTATATTTGGAACAAGGCAAGACTGATGACATCATCTAATTCTGTCTATTCTTAGCAATGTTAAGGTCAGCTTAGACATTAAGGCACAGATATACGACTTTAAAAGATCTGAAGATCACTGATCACTGAACACTGAACTGATCTGATGATCACTGAACTGAAGATGACGTCTAAACGAGTAGTGTTAATGATTTGAAAAAAATATTATATGCTAAACTAGATCATTTTCTTAATTGATTAGAGTATATGATTACGTTTATCTATGTAGTGTAATTAATTTGTCAAGTTAGGACTAACGCGTTCAAAAAAGTGAAGATCGCGGCAAAACTATTGAGCGTATTTTTACGAAACCTTCACCATTTTAAAGATAATTTATATATCTATATAATATAATATAATAAAATATATATATAATATATATATATATAAATTAGATTATATATTATATTATTATATTTTTTTTACTTACTATATATATAATAAAATATAATATATAATCTAATTTTTAGTTAGTGTTTTATTTTAATTATATACTCGTTACTAAAAAGTAATAATACGTCTAATTCTGCACAGCGCGCTCCTTGATAGGCGAGTCGTACTGCTCGGTGGACGTATGTCGCGTTGCGTGA
Source organism: Thalpophila matura (assembly GCA_948465475.1). Lineage (NCBI taxonomy): Eukaryota > Metazoa > Arthropoda > Insecta > Lepidoptera > Noctuidae > Thalpophila > Thalpophila matura. The sequence goes on along the minus strand of OX419205.1, from coordinate 7,972,574 downwards.
GCTCAGCGCAGAACACTCAAGCTATACCGCCCAAATCACTCAAGGCCGCTGGCACTTAGTAGCGCCTTAAATGCAACTGAATCTCAATACATCAATATTATATCATCACGCCAATATTCCCTAAACGGGCTGGCAGAGTTTTTCACGTGTTATGTAGGTAATATGTTATATTAGCGACCCGCCACTTCGCACAGATGGTACTGATGTGGCGACATAGATAATAAAACACCGAATAACCATTTTTTTTTTGTTTTTCGCTGAGAAATGCTACTTACGCATCCCCGCTCGTGGGGGACGAGACGGGGTATGTGGGACTCCTGTCCAAACAAACGACAGTATACCCACTAAAACTCAGCGGTGTTCCCGCATCGCCGTGATGGGAGGGTCATGGGGAACCGGCACAGCCTTGACGTCCACAACCCTCCCGGCGCATGCCCGCCTAGCTGGCGGGCCCCGCATGCCCCCCAGACTGGGGGGCTATGGGAGTGGCCGGGAACACATGGCCACCCCCGTCCGGCACTAGTGGAGGCCTGTGCAATACAGGCAAGGGCGCCCCCGCACCCGTTGCCTGCTGGCCTCCACCTGGGAGGAGTCGGAGATGCCTGTCAAACTGACGTCTTCCTAACCTAACATACCCAACCAAGGAATGGAACCTAGACGCTCAGTAGTCGCGCTCAGTACTCGACCAACGACACAGTCTCATATAAACAACTAGGCCAAGTTCACCGACAATTAATGTTGTTAAATGGTCTCATGATAACGGAATAATACTAAATTCAGAAAAAACACAATACATAATTATACATTCACCATACTTACCTTTAAAGGAAAATCCCCTATCATTATACACTCACACTTTTGATTGCATCCATAGTAACCAAGTCAATTGTAGCTGCAAACCTATTCAGAGAGTAAATTGTGTAACTTATCTAGGGGTTAAAGTTGATGAGCATTTTTCATGGATAGAACATATAAATTTCTTATGCAATAAACTAAGAACTATACTCAGTAAATTCTACCACCTAAGTTATCGAGTTCCTCGTAGTACTTTAAAAATACTGTACACATGTATGGTGGAGTCTGTAATGGATTATGCTCTTGATTGCTATGGGCTTACATTCAAATCTTACATTGACAAATTAGAAAATATACAAGTTAGGTTCCTAAAACTATTAGTGGATAAAAAAACTAAAAATAAATACAAAAATGATTATAATAAACTATACAAAATTTGTAAAATATTGCCGGTCAGACTAAAGCATAAATACATTTTTGCAACCAATAACCATGGTAGTCAGGAGCATAATTCACCATTAATAAGTGTGTGTAACAAGTATAACACCCGAGGGATGTCGTCTGGTAAATATGTAGTACCGAGGGTTAATAATGTCTATGGAGACCGTACATTACAAAAGCGTATCCCATATTTACTTAACAATTTACCCGACGGAATCAGGGAAGAAAAAACAAAAAATATATTTAAGAAAATTTTCTGGCAACCCTAGCCATAACGTAAACACTGTGTTCCGCATAATATTTGCATAAAAAATATATAAAATAAGTATTTCTAACTAAGTTTCGCATATAAGTGAGCTGAATAGTGTATACATTGTGTGGTAGTGTTATCTAAATAAATAACACGTAGAACAATTATTAGTGAAGTGCGCTCATATAAAAGATACACTGATGTGACTTAACAACTTGAGAAAAAGTGCTTATTAATAGTGACAAGGGATTCAATGACCTTTTAACATCTTCATTTAAGTTTTCATACTAAAAACTTCAAAACAATCAATCATTTATGTTCTACAAATAGATAATAGCAAAAATAAATACGTTATGTTTTGTTTTCATTTCAAAATCCGTAACATTAAATTCACATAATCATAGACAATACAGTAGTGTTGAGACTCAGTGAATGAACTAAAAACAAAAGGACTCTGTTCCACGAAATGAAAATACCAAAGTGACATTTCATATTAAAGTGTTGCCACTCTAAAGAATAAAATATCCCCGACTATAGAGCATAGATACCTGGAGACACACTGAAAATTAAATTGTATTTAATTAAAATAATCGCATCAACATTTTAAAATGGATTCTTACAATAACATAACGCAAAGAAAAAGGATTACTACCAATCTACATCAATCAAGATCATTGACCGATCTATCTAATTCTCACATACTTGACTCAACAATGACAAGTCTTCCAAATACATCCCTGGAATTAAATCACTCATGTTGTGAAATACTCCAAGCACAAATAAATCAACTAACAGGCGAACTACAGTCTGCTAATAACGAAATAGATGCATTACATGAAGAGAACGGAAAATTGAAATGTGAATTGGAAAAATGACTTAAAATTATAAATGTCTACAAAAAACTAGACTTCACAGAGAATTCCCCTAAAATATCGAGTAGGAAAAACAAAAGAAATAAATTACATGACAGCAACAGGGAAAACGCATGCTTACAGTATACGACACCAGAAAAACGCAATAAATCACCTACTGAGGACATAACATGCACACCGTTGATGGACAATTCTGGAGAGAAGGTGCAGAAGGTTCTAAAGTCACCAACTGGAGATAACACAGGCACACAGGTGAAGAATAAATTAAAACAGACACAACCAACTTATATTAATAATAACACACTGATTACTAAAAATCAGATACCAAACGTAAATATGTCACCTAATGATACAAAATCGACGACACCGAGGAAAAATTCAACACCGGAGAAAAAAACTTTAAGAACGAGCGCTCACACCAAAGTAAAACAGAGGAAACTGTGTGTACTAAGTAATAGCACACAAAGAGGCATATTACAAGCTATTGAAGATTTTTTTTCTAAAGAATTTAAATTCTGTAGTTATTCATTACCAAACTGTAAGATAAAACAACTATTAGCGGATATCAAATTAAAATTGAAAGACTTCAATATGAATGATTATTGTATAATTTTATTAGGAGACACTGACATTAAATATCGAAATAATTTTATTGATTTAGTAAAAGTCATAAATGAAAGTTTGGTGCAGATAACCCACACAAATATAATAATATGCACTCCCACGTATGTACGAGGAGCGCCTATATATAACTATAAGGTTGAGATGTTTAATAATCTACTTTATATGGACCTCCAATATTATAAATACGCATATTATTTTGATACTAATTATGACCTAATATTTGAATTTGACATGTTTTCACATAAATCAGGTATAATAAATAACGCTGGGATACAATTCATATTTAAAAATATTATGAATAGGATCAAAATTGACTTGGAGTTATTCCCTTACGAAACTAGTGACAGCAAAGTTGAACAATGCCCGCAATTTTTTCTTTTATAATAATATTCGCATTCTACATCAAAATATTGCAGGTCTCTTAAACAAATCTGACATTTTAGCAGTACATTTAGAGGAATTGGAACTAAAGAATATACCCATTGACGTAATATGTATTACCGAACATTTTATGACGCCAGGACAGGAGGCTACAATTAACCTACCCAACTTTCGCTTAGCAACTAGTTTTTCAAGAGACGTAAATAGGGGAGGTGCCTGTATATTAACTAGACTTGGACATAAATACATAGTATTAAATAATAAACATTCGATTAAAGGAATCATAGAATATTGTGCTATAGAACTAACAGAACATAATCTGATAATAGTTTGTATTTATAGAGTACCAAACTCATGTATTACTGTATTTTATAATAATTTAGAAAAGTTATTACGCCAAATTTACGATAATACTAGTAAGAAAATTGTTTTATGCGGGGATTTTAATATCAATATATTAAAAAGGAACCGACAAACTCTAGACTTCGAAAATGTTCTGGAAAGCCATAACTTGAAACTAGAAATTAAAGATCCCACTAGACTTATCAGTAACACTTGCATTGACAATTTTGCTCACAATGCTCTCAGGTGCAAAAGTGACATAATTGAATTTGGACTATCAGATCATACAGCCCAAATATTGCATTTCCCGGTTAAAAAGACATGTGTGATAAAATCTTGGCGTATCAGAAGACGTGATTATAATAAGGAAAACCTCACAAAATTTAAAAACTGTATAAATAATTTGACTTTTGCTGACATTTATCTAACAAATGACCCTAACGAAGCTTACGATCGGTTTCTAGAACTGTTTCTATGTTTTTATAATTTATGTTTTCCTTACAAAATAATAACGAAAACGTTAAATAAAAAATCCAAGTGGATATCAAAAGGTATCAAAATATGTAGCAAAATAAAAAGAAAATTACTATGGCAGTATAGAGCCCTTCCAACAAAAACAAACAAACATATTTTTAAGCAATACGCCACTAAGTTTAAAAAAATTATATACCTAACACAGAAGTCACAAAATAACCATCACATAAATACTACACAAAACAAATCTAAAGCCACATGGTCAATTATAAATGATTCTAAATTTAACTTTCCCAAAGAACCTATTACTGAAATAATAAGAGATAATATAAAGATTAGAGATCCTACATCAATTGCGAATAATTTTAATGACTATTTTATCGACCAAGTATCACAATCAGTAAATAAAGCTTATTCTAAAAATAATAATGCACTCTCGAATCACAAAATTATCACCAACGTAAACTCAATTTTTCTTACCCCTACAAATCCAATTGAGGTTGATAGAGAAATAAAGCAATTGAAAAATACCCAAAGTGTAGGTTATGATGGTATTTGTACCAAAGTTATAAAGCATGTTTCACAGTCTATTGCTACTCATTTAAGCTACATAGTAAATCTATGTATTTCCATTGGAATTTACCCAGAAAAACTTAAAACATCCGTTGTTATTCCACTTCACAAAAAAGATGACAAACAAAATATGGGAAATTATAGACCGATAGCTTTGATCCCCGTCTTTTCAAAATTATTTGAAAAAATCATACATAGTAGATTATATAATTTTTTAGAAAAACATAATATTTTGGTAAACGAACAAAAAGGATTTCGCAAGGGAAAATCTATTAACATTGCTATTTTTGACCTAATTAAAACTATTTTGACTAATATGGACAAAAAGAATCCAATATGTGCTATCTTCATGGACATGAGCAAAGCATTTGACTGTGTTAACCATAAAGTATTGCTCCAAAAATTAAACATGTACGGAATAAGAGGCAAAGCGCTCGATCTCATTTCTTCATATATTTGTAACAGAAAACAAGTAACAGAAATTACTCGAATATGCCAGAGAACACGATACGAAATGAAATATAGATCTCACACTAGGACCACGGAATTTGGAGTCCCACAAGGTACTGTTTTGGGTCCCTTATTCTTTCTAGTGTATATTAATGATCTCCCTAGACACGTCAAGCAACCAATGGTACTGTTTGCGGATGATAGCACTGTAATAATAAAATGTGACAAACCAAATGATTATGAAAATGAAATCAATCAAACATTAAATACAATCATTCAATGGTTAATAAACAATAATCTTAAAATAAATATGGACAAAACAAAAATAATACACTTTTACCAAAGAACTCAATCTAAAACTATTAATGTTAACTACGACGGACAGAGAGTACATTCTGTAACAAATACTAAATTTTTAGGAATTGACATAGATTACAACTTGACATGGAAAACTCATTTAGATACTCTCTGCAAAAGAATTAATAAATCCTCATTCGCTCTCTACAAACTGTCCAAAATTGTCAACAAAGAAGCCGTCTTAACGGCATATCACGGACTTGTAGCACCTATATTAAGATATGGTATAATATTCTGGGGCAACGCGGTAGACAAAGAATTTGTTTTCAAAGCCCAAAAGAAATGCATTAGAGCAATGTGCCTTATGTGCCATCTAGATAGTACTACAAGCTGTCAACCTTACTTTATAAATTTAAAAATTCTCACATTACCTTCCCTGTACATATACGAATTAAATCTCTTTGTAAAATTGAATCCAAACTATTATAAGATTGCATTTAAGAGCTACTATAGACAATTACGTGATAAAAAAAAGTTAGACGTAGAAATACCGTATGGGGAAACGGCATTACTCAATAAAAGTATTATTTGTATGGCTTCACTGATTTACAATAAATTGCCCGATGACATTAAGAAGTTACCTACTCATCTATTTAAGAAAAAACTATACACCTTCCTAATCAAAAAATGTTATTATAATGTAAAAGACTATCTCGAAGATAAAGATATTGTGTTTTAATTACCTATTGCAAATATTTGTACAACAATTCAATATTATAATATAATTACTTTGACATTATTAACTGACATTTAACTTAATAATTCAAATTTAATTAATGTGTAATAAAATTGGCTATGTATATTTTCCATGACAATGTAATTTATTAAGAAAATAACAACTGAACAATAATATTAATGGTGTCATATTGTACCTACCTAAGATATTTGCACACCTCACATGGTTATAATACAGTGTACCCTAAAAACCTTTTGTAACATCCTCTGAACCTGTTTTATGCAAATAAATGCTTTGATTTGATTTGATTTGATTTGATTTGAAAAAACTTAAAAAATATCTACTTAGTACACTGCCGTAACATGTATACATAGGTACCTACTTTCCTAATTATTAAATTAGCATTATAAAATTTTCTGCATTAGTATAATAACGTCCATATTTAAACTGCGATATTATTATTATATTATCTATTATTGCGATCCAACAGACAAACTATATATATAGTTTTGTTGGACATTATATTATTTTATAGACCTTAATATGTACCTTTATAATAAATAAATAATAAATAATTGATTATGATAATAATTAATTAATAATTATGACAATTATGATCTAATTCCCTCCTGCCCTTTTTTCTATCGGACAGCCAGAAGCACGAAAAAGCGCCATCGGTTCATGGTTGATGTACCGAAAACCCGAACGAAGCGCTTTGATTTCACTTTCATTGTGAAAACCGCAAATCAATGGAATTCGCTGCCGGAGTGGGTGTTTCCCGACAGTTACAATTTAGGTATTTTCAAGTCGAGAGTGAATCGGTTTCTTGTAGGTAAGCGTGCTCCATCGTAGACCGCGTCATCACTTAACATCAGGCGAGATGGCGGTCAAACACGAGCAAAAATATTAGTCCGATAAATTGAAAAAAGCCGTTTATTAACGGCCGTTTTCAATTCATCGGACTGTTAATATCTTGTCGGTGAACTTGGCTTTAAGTAAATGTGCTCGCAACTCCGTCCGCGCGGACTACAATAAAAAGAAACCGGCCAAGTGCGAGTCGTACTCGCGCACCGAAGGTTCCGTATCAGTTTTGGACGTATAAAATGAAAAAACCGGACCGCATAACTAAGTTTGTTTGTCAAGGAATTTAAATGATTTTGAAAAAACTGTAATAGTCAGGAATATCGTTTTATTTTTGGTGCAATATTTGGGTCAATTCCTATCAACTCTAATTATTTCAGATTTTTCGCTCTGCAAACTTCGAAGATAAGGGGGGGAGGGAATGGTATTTTTTCAGAAATTTTTCATCATAAGTCGAAAACTGTGAGACATAAAATAAAATGAAAATATATTTTGAAATGTGCAAATCAAGCCCTTTCATATGATATATCACTTGACCTAGTAACCCCACTTTAAAATTTCGAACCCCCACTCCGGCCCCTTTTGCAATGAAAATAAAAATATTTTTTGATATTTTTCATTTGCAATAAAGTTGGGCAAGTACTTTTTATAACTGTTCCAAATTTCAAGTCAAGATAGCTTTAGCAGTTGCTGAAATTTATCAAAACCGGTCAGTATTTTTTCCCGTCGTCGTCCCCCAAAATCACGCTACTGAATTCACACTACTTAACTGCAGTAATAGCATGTGTTTATGTCAAAAATTAAAATATATAAAAAAACAAAAACCACCTTCAAAAAGATCACAATAATGTCCAATAAGTGTGAATTTGTGAAACAGTTTCGGAAGTCGGTGTCAAATCATACAAAATCAAAGGCTTGTGATGTTTTTAAAGGTAGTTTTAAAAAAAGTAATTTATATTAATATAAGGTCATTAATAGTACCTATGTTTTACACATAATTATGTTATGAATGTCATAATTAGCTTCTAATAAAAGATAAATATCAATAATAAATTAATTTTCGTATCAGTTATCTCTACACATAATTATCACGAAAGTAAATTTATGAATGCAGACTTATAATTAATTAGAAAAAAGATTAAATACTTACAAGTGACCATCGTTGTCCTGAGTCAAGCAATACTTCCAGTCGTTAAGCCCTTGTCGTAGTAGCAGCTTTATCCGTTGCTCCGGGGGCACACTACGTAACAGTTCTTTCATACCAAACGGTAACTTTTCATTTGAAGGACTAATATCTTCAGAAGAGTCCAAATTTTGAAGTCTATACTGTTCCGTTGCGTTAATTTCCCGTTGATTCACATTGTTGCTCATATTTCTAGTGTGTTTATCAACGTTCGTTAGTATATTCAGAGGATTATCCAATAGGTCAGGTGTTGTCGTTACGGATAACGATGAAAATCTGCCAATACTGTTATTGGAGTTATCATCAAATTCAGATTCGAGTTCGAGGTTTGGTAACGAGGCTTCCGTTGTCAGAGATTCTTTTTTAGCATCACTTTCTTCTTTAACGAATAACATGTCGAAGTTTGTTGGTGATATCACGATTCTTCTAGGATGTTTAACTTCTGGTATGTCCTTCACAACGTATGGGGCTAATTGTTGTCTTTTATTCCGCCTCTTCGGCTTAAACTTTTTCAATTCATCGGAGCTGGTTTCGTGCGTTTGACATGACGACTCTACCAAATTTTTTTTTACACTTAAACTATTATTATCACAAGGCTCCGTCTGGCAACAAACACTTTTAGTTTTTTTTGGAATCGTCAAAAGAGAATTTATGCTGCGTATCTTCAATTCTTGACTAATTATTGAACATAACGAACTAAATAGTATGTCGTAATTATTTTGACCTATAAGTTTTGTTATCTCCTCTGAGGTCTTTTCGAAGACTTGGCCGGAGTGACTGTGGCACTTTGCGATGGTCCTACTCGATTTAGTCAAAACATTGAGTTGGTTGACTATGGTCATACTGCGGACTTCCCCTGACGTAAAATCACCAACGTTCGATGTATAAATAACGTCCTCTTGAATACTATTTTGTAACGATTTCACAAGTTTTGCGTTACTGCTGAACGACACTTGCCTTGGCTTTATCCCTTTCTTCAATATTATATTTTTATTCAGTATTATTGGTAGCTTTTTTATCGTGATCGGCTTGGCGTCTTCCGTGGACATTTTGAACACTTTTTTTAAACTTTTCACCACATAATTGATGTCGTCACTGTTTAATATCGATATCGGCGTATAGCGACCGCGTTAATAGCGACCAACATGGGCAAAATTCACGTCTTAAATAACATGTTACTTCTTTGGGGTAACCCCCTGAAAAATGACATTACGTACAGAACAAGCCTTTATAATAGGTATATAGATAAGGCCCATTTACACTGTACGATTACGACAGCACGACAACGATTCAGAGTCGGATCGTTGTAAATGCGTGCGGAGTCCGGAAGAGAAATGTCAAAACTATAAGGTGTCAATAAGGTTTAGTGGGCCTCCTTTTTAAAAATATAAATACTGTCGCGCTCCAGTTGGTAGAATGATGCGTCGTCGTTGTGGTTCTTGAAATTGATAATTATAATCCGGAGCGGCAAAAAAAATTAAGCGCGGGCTACGTAAAATTACCACATGCACTTTTTTGATTCTGTTTTCTTCTGTAACAAATAAAATTGACTATGAATTTATTATTATGTCATGGCCTGCACAATACAGTTTTGTCTTTTGTAGGTATTTTTTAGTTTCTAGGTACAAGTTCAGCAAGTTTTGATTACTTATTTTTTAGTTTAGTTTGTAGTTTTACAATAACAAATCGCGGGCACTGAAGTGGTAATAGCGACAGCTAGGCGAGCTTCCTCTATAGTTACTCTACTTCTACTACTACTACTACAATACTCTTTGCGAGCTTCAGACTGGCAAGCGATTAGCAAATATGACTTGGTTCGAGTTCCTGCAACCCCATCCATTGTTCTATTAATTTAAGTTTGTTGAAGTGGTTAAAATATTTTAGGGTTCCGTTAACTAAATAGCGATAACGGTCAAGTCTTCTAATTCATCAAGACAATCTGTCCGTTCGTATCATCCGTATGTCATAGTCAATTGACTTGGAGACTATTGTGACAATAATGGTTGAGATTTGGCAGGTATCATAATGTGGAGCGTGGAGCGCCATAAATAATACAGAGGTGTACTAGTAAAACTATGAAAAAATATTTTTAGATGAAAATTAAATATTTTGCGCACCTTAACGTGCAGCGTATTGTTGAATGGCTATTTAAAACTTCCTTAAGTATGTAGATGTTTTAATTTCTAATTTTTTATTTTATCTAAATAACTACATAGTTAAATATTTATTATTTAATAAGACCGATAGATAGAGCTCCGAAAGTCGTTAAGTCATAATAATATGTCCCTGTCTCTCTGACTTTTGAATCGTGTCAAAATTATTTTGAATAGTCTTTCAAAATATCTACTACTAGCACTTTGCCCGCGACTTCTTCCGCGCGGCCTACAGAAAATGTGCATTTTTCGGGATTAAAAATAGCCTATGTTACAGCTGAAGACTTTAGGGGGGATCATATCGATTAATGCTGACGTGCTTTACCCTGTATTACCGTGTTTGGCGCATTTTTGTACGATTTTGGGGGGGGTCATGACACCCCCCTACTCTCCCCCCCTGGGACCACGCCTGTATGTTACTCAGTGATAATGTAGCTTTCTACTGGTGAAAGAATTTTTTAAATCGGTCCAGTAGTTTTGGAGCCTCTTCGGTACAAACTAAAAAAACTTTCCTCTTTATAAGTAGGTACTTAATTAGACTTTTTAAATTATTTTACCGATCGTAAAATTATTGTACGTTTGACCGGTCGTTAATAAATCTTCCATGCTAGTCGTGCGATGTAAAGTGCTTTTAGAACTTTCCAAGCGGCATTCCCCTAACACTACGTTCCATTACACTGTGTATCCTTGACCTACTTCACATTTCCACAAATATATTCACAAGAAAAAATCAAAATCAAGTGCCATAATAAATTATTCAAGTAATTAATTCTGGAAATGCATAAAAATCGTCTAAAATTTTGTTTTCCTTACTTGTTGAGCAAAACTTTCAATTCTGATAAAAGTTACGTGTAACGAAACATTTCGGAGCACTGACCTTGAATTACACGTGCCGAGTGCGTTCGGAATACTAAATCCGAAAAAATATAATATTTTCATCATGGTCTGTCTGTTTTAATAAGATTTTATTATTCGAATGTGTATTTTTATGAATATTTAAATCTAATGGCTTTAAAAAAAAAAACAGTCTGCAAGCAATAAAAAAACATTTGAAAAAAAAAATCAACACTATGTCAACTGTGCAAGCCTGTGTGTTATCTGTTAAGATTGTAATCGAAAGTTCGAAACTTATATTAACAAGAAAATCTGTAACACAGAGTACTTTAAAAATCTGTAATCAAAAATTGATTCACAAATTAAGCGTTTGTTTGCTAAAGTAATAATTTAATTAATAAATAATATTTGTTGTGGACGTATTTCTCATTTTTAGTTAGTTTTCTAATATTATAAATAATTTAATTAACGATTTATTAACGATAATTTATTAACGATTGAATCTGGTATTTGAAGCTTCTCTTTAATTAACCTAAAAATGCCTAAAAATTACACTTTGTTATTGTTGCGTGTTGCGTATATTTTATTGGTTAGAGAAAACCCGTTTTCTATATGAATATTTATCTAATTATGATTGTAAACGTTTAAAATGATGTTCTTCTATAAATATTAAGCCGATAAAACTAAGAAATTGAAGTTTTCACTGTTTTATTAGCGAATAAAATGGACCCAAGACTTGGTGATAGAGTCGCTCTGTCTCTACATGTTTTTTTGATGAAAAACTACTTATTCTTCATAAAAGTGGTCTTAATACTGTCTTATAATAATATAAATGAGACTTACTATCAAAATTGGGTCAAATAAAGCATCATTTGACACAAAAAAGAGGAAACTTGCATTGAAATTAAAAGTGCTCTGAAAAGTAAAATTTATTATTGTGCGACACAATAAGTATTAATTACACGATTAAAAAAACAATAATGATTATGTTAATAAATATATTTACGATAAGATATCAAAAATGTTAAGTAGTAACCTAAAATTTTTTTTTAAATTTATTTTCACTTTATCACAAACTTTTTTAATCTAATAAGTAATTATATAATCAACAATCATATCAATTAAATATCTATAATTTAATTAAAAATACTAATCAAACAAACATATTCACTGTAGTGTAGTGTACCTGTACAAAGTTTTCTGGTATCCGAATCCGTTGACGTCAAACAGATTTCATCTGTAAGGGGAATTCCCTCCATAGACATTCATTGACAAAGATTATGCAGGTTTATAGTAAGAAGGTTAAAATGAAAATAGGCAGTATAGTTGAACCATTTTCTTGTCTGTAAAAATATTATGTTTTGATTATTTCAGTACCTACTAATGCATTTTATTATGATTATAATTACTAAAAGTTAATTAATGAAACTATAGATATTTATAGTGAAATTGTTCATATTATCTAGATTTATAATGATAGATTCTTTAATTATTGTGAAGGTATGATAAAAAATTAAATATTGGTAGGTAAGTACCTACCTACTTATTTATTAACTAAGCAAGCCAAATTAAATTTAAAACAACATTATCATCATATTGCCGAAACATGGCTACTGCTGGACATAGGCCATCCCTAAATTAAATGATTAGGTAATCAAACTAAAATAAAACTCAAAAGTAGGTATCATAGATTTGGCATCAGATGCTAAATAGGTACACTCAATAACAAAAGTTGATGACACTACGCCACGCCACGCCTCACTACGCCACGCCACGCCGCGCGCCGTACGGCAGAGGTAGGGTTGCCATTCGTCCCGATATATCGGGACGGTCACCGTTATTGGGCCCTCTGTCCCGACGTCCCGACAGAGCACTATTATGTCCCGATTTTTCTTAGAAAGAAAGTAAAGTCTTCAGCAAAATATGTTCAAGCTACGTGTAGCACTGCTTCCATAGAAGAATGGATTATTTACTATTACCTAACCCTTTCCCACTAACTAGGTACGTACCTACTTAGGCCATGTTGTTTCATCTTACAGTTACGTATCTGTAACCGTCAAATATGGCGGCTTGTACGACAATTTCATACTGATTTAAAGGTTACGTACTGACTTACGAATACAGATGGTTTGAAGCAACCCGCCCTTATTGTACGATTGTTAACTATTGTCTCTGCTTCGCGGACACGTGTTCAATTATTACACATCTTTTCTCGGAAGGGGTTGGCAGAGGCGTATTAGACCCACGATTCGCTAGCTAATAGTGGGTTCCATATTTTGATGATCCTATTGCCATTGACCAAGCAGTTTCAAACTAGTACCTATGTTACTAAGCGTTTGATTACGAACGACTCAGCTCCGGATCTAGGGGGGGGGGGGTAGCTAGGGCCCGTGCCCCGGGCGGCGAATTCAGAGGGAGGCAAATTCAAGCTTGGTAGACTAACTAATACACTGAGTTGTGTATTCGTCTACCAAGCGTAGTAATCGCAAAGAGCAGCGCTAGACCGGTCGTTGCGGCGTTCTTTGGGGGAGGCCTATGTCCATCAGCATCAGTGGGTGTGTTATGGCTGAAATTATGATGATGATAAGAAATATATTATCAGGCGGGTACGGCATTTTTCAGTTGTTGCCCCGCCTTGAAATAATTCAAGATCCGGGCCTGACGAACGTTGGAGGGAGATTGTCACGGTGAGATTCTCCCTCAAACGTTCGCAAACAAATTGGCAGTTCTCGCGGTGATATCCTAGTGCAGTGATAGCCTAGTGGATTAACCATGTGCCTCCCACGGCGAATGGTTCGAGTTCGATCCCGTGGCACGCACCGCTGACTTTTCGAAGTCATGTGCGTATTAGAAATTAATTATCACTTGCTTTAACGGTGAAGGGAAACATCGTGAGGAAACCGGCATGTCCTTGTCCATGTCCCAAAAATTCGAAGACATGTGACGTCCACCAACCCGCACTGGGCCCGCGTGGTGGACTACGGCCCACTCCCTCTCACAGAGGAGGCCTGTGTCCCAGCAGTGGGAACATTATAGGCCGATTATGCTATGCTATGCTATGCTTTACATGGAGGAGTGCTAATTTAATTTTGTATCTATTATATAAGGTGCTATAAAAATATCTGCCACGGCTGCAATGGGAGACAGTATTGTGTTTATAGATTACAATAGTACCTAAAGATAAATTATTGATTACTATTGTCATATTTTTTTTCATACAAAAAAAGTACGTATATAAATTTTAGTAGATTAGGTAGTGACGAACTTACTAGTCAGCTGATATCAGTTTTCATTCACAGAACAGATGGAAAGAGATAGCAGTTGTTTTTATTGACGAAGCGACACATCGCGCGTAATTTGTGAACCACACTATGCAGAGTAGAGTAACTTCTTTATTTTCTCAAATTGAATTAACTGTTCCGGGGTACGAAAGTTCTTCACTATTGTAATCTATAAACACAATAATACGTCCCATTAAAGCCGTGGCAGATATTTTGATAGCACCTTATACCTATATCTCTATCAGCATTGTTTGTTCGTGAACACCAGTGCCAGATTTATTATTTTCGTACCTAATCAAAAATACTGTTTTTATGACAAACAAAACTTTCTTATCAATATTACTGCAAGCTAGGTGCTTAATAAAAAGCTTTTTCTACTCTATGCTCCGGGGAATCCCGTATATTTTGGGAACGACAAGGACAGATATACCTACCCGTATTCTTCTCTCCTAAAGAGTGAGAGAGACAAAACTAACCATTTTCTACGCAAGCGCAACACTCAACACTAACAGTATGTACCTAGTTAATCTGCAAATCTGTACCTACTTGTGTTTGTTATTTAATTACAAACTGCTGAATGTATTGTGATGTTATCAGACTGAAAGAATAGCTTGGATTTATAACAGCTTGAATATGTTATTAGTTAGGTACAATAAAATCTATTTTAATTTTGAGATCCTGTTTGTCATCCATGTTGTCATCAATTTACATACCTACCTACAGGGTGGCAGGTTAGTCAGTGGAAATATTTAAAGGGGTCATTGTACTCATTATTATGAACAACTTTTACTATGGGACCAAACCTAAAAAAGCGAAAAAAAAATCAGCTGTTCCATACCTAGTTCACACAACTCAACAAAATGTATGGAACAGCTGATATTTTTTCGCGATTTCAGCGTTTGGGCCATACCTAGTAAAAGTTGTTCATAATGTGGTATGACCCCTTAAAATATTTCCACTGTCTAACCTGCCACCCTGTATAGGTCGCGGCGTGAAATATGATCACAAACGTCACCTGCGCATTAGCTGGATTTTCGGCACAGAACAATATTACTCTAGCGAGATTTTCGGTCTCTTTGGCGGAATGAAGAACGCCGAGGCTGCACGCGATTGGTTCGTTAGTCGATGCTCGTCGTCTATTGGACTATTTTCTATTACGTATTGTCAACTGTCTTTTGTCTATTGGGCTAAAAATGTACATGCGCGATCTGTGATTAAGATCCACGCCGATACTTATACCTACGTAGTACCCTACTGATGTGGCGACATATCCAAACATTGAGATTTCGGGTGAGAGGACGGGGATGCTGTATTTACCGCTGAGTAGTAAATTCATCAAATAAAACATGAAATAAGGTATTAATAATACTTTTTATTTAATACAAACATAATTTTATCAGGTTTTTATTACAAAAAGAGATCAAAGTTAAAAAAAAAAATAACAGTCTTTTTACAATACTGCAATGTTAAATCAGTCATATATCTTCAATCTGATACAATCGGGGGTAAGCAGCGCTGAATAAAAACAATTTTTAGTAAATAATTATTATAAGAAGTTGGTACAGTCAGCGACAAAATTAGGTTAACACATTTCTATTTAAATAATTTGACACGAGTTGTGTGTTACAATTTGTGTCAATTTAGATTTTATAAATCATTTGATAAAACAAAAATCCAATATGCGTAATATTTAAATATTATACCCTATATTATGTCACTTCCACAATGCCAACGAATTTAACGACACTATATTGAAATACATCAAGCCGTTTAGGCTATAGAGCGCTCCAAACAAATACAGCACACATTGAGCTTTACAGATAATTGGCTAGTTCTGGCTTCGTAAAGCATCGTTTCTGTTACTTACAAGGGCGGATCCAGCCTTTGAATCAGGGGTCACTACCACTGTTGCCAATTTTGAATTTTTTGCGCTAGAAATGTATGCAAAAGTCATAAATGTCTAGCGCGAAAATCGCAACAGTGCATCAGTGGTCACTACGTGTATTTTACTACAAAGTATTTTTTTTTAGTTTAGAAATATTGTCAGTGGTCTACCTAGGCCCAGCCTAGGGGGGGTCATGACCCCTATGACCCCAATCTGGATTCGCCCTTGGCCGACAAGTCAGCGACAAAACGTCACATAGGTATGAGTGACGAAGCCGAAGCTAGCCGATTATCTCTTTCAAAAGCTTGGTGTAACATTTATTGCCGCGTACTGTACATACATACATTCGAAAAACATTACCCTCTTTTTGGAACAGTCGGTTAAATAACAGTGTTAACAAACTTTTTGCTGCTGACTGAATTACAAAAATATATTTATAGTTACAATGCACTGATTATAAAAAAATAGTTATCCATTAGTAAATCTCGGGAGCATTATACTTAAGTATAATTTTCAAAAAAAGTCCCGTTAAATAGAATGCATTGTGCAATAAGGAGTCATGTTACGTATTGCATTATAATGATATTGTTGTTGTCATGGGGAATAACCGAAACCTAAGTTTTGAGGCAAAATAAACTCTGAACAGGAAATATGAATTGATGTATACCAAGAATTCGATGAAGTGAAATAAAAGTGCCATATTGGTGTAATTGAAAAGCGATCACAAAATATAATAAACTAGTTGACCCGTCCCGGCTTCGCACGGTTAAGTTTAGTTTACCGTCGGACGTTGATAATAATCGTGTTATCTCTTAAACTATACGTCCAAATAACATACAGTAAACGGCAAAAATCATCTCCATTAAATACTTGTGACGATGGAACTACTTATTTTGATAAGGATTCATATTTTGTTGATACAGAATACTACAGAAAGATGACACCGACAGTTAAATAAATTGCAACTCTTGCTACATCGCAATAAAGTGTAATTTAGCTCGCACAGCGCTGCGTGCATACAATAGGATGTTGACTACTTTTTTTTTTAATGTGAATCTGTAAACTATTTGAAAAAAGACAATTAGCACCAAAAAACCGATGAAACATCTATAAAATTGGCAAAGTTATAAGCGTTTTAAAATGATTTGCTAGACACGGACGGCACTACGTACTAGTGACGTAACACCACCATGTCCGCTTCGCGTGACAAAGACGGAGCGATACTCCCTCCAAAAACTTTAAAAGCGTCTATGTTTTCCATTTTGTGATAAATTATTATTTTTGCTTTTACTTTTTTGTTGTGCCTATTCCTTCTTAGAAATAAAATAATTTCTTTGTACTTTTTTAATAGTAGGCCACTACCGTATTATACCGGATGACTTTTTTTTGACGTCTGGAAAAAATAGGTATAGGTAGGTATAGGTGTGAATGAAGTAGAATCCTATGGCATAAATCACTACATAGTATAAAACAAAGTCGCTTCCCGTCTGTCAGTCCCTATGTATGCTTAGATCTTTAAAACTACGCAACGGATTTTGATGCGGTTTTTTAATAGATAGAGTGATTCAAGAGGAAGGTTTATAGCACCCGTGCGAAGCAGGGGCGGGTCGCTAGTAGTTGTAAAAAAAAAAACATTAGCATATTATTTTATGAACGCAGACGCGAGTCTATGTGTGCGTGCCTTTTCGCTCGATGAATGGAGTTGATCCACTGTATCTATTAACTTTGTGGTCGCGACTGCTGAGTCGGTTCTAGGTTCGATTTCCAGCTATGTTACTGGGTTTTTCTACCACGAAATTCTCAGAAACAGCTCGGAGCATTTTGATCTTGGTTAATGTCAATAAACTCGCCCCTATTTTTAGGACATAACAAAACTAGCGAAATGTGGGTGTGCTATACGCCTCTGCTTAACCCTTTAGTGTTATTCTTAGTTAAATGCGTTCGCATTGCGAATGCTAAAAAAGGGTCATTGTAATCATCATTATGAACAACTTTTACTATGGGACCAACCCTGAAATCGCGAAAAAAATCAGCTGTTCCAAACATTTCGTCAATTTATGTGAACACAAATGTATGGAACAGCTGATTTTTTTTTGCGATTTCAGGGTTGGTCCCATAGTAAAAGTTGTTCATAATGATGAACACAATGACCTCCCAGTTTTCGCATTAACTAAGTATAACATTGTATTTTATGAATGTATTTAAGACATGAAGTTCTGTCGTCCCCTTTAAATAAAGATTAGTATTATACAGGGTGGCAGGTTAGACAGTGGAAATATTTAAAGAGGTCATTGTACTCATCATTATGAACAACTTTTACTATGGGACCAACCCTGATATCGCGGAAAAAAAATCAGCTGTTCCATACATTTATGTTCACATAACTCAACAAAATGTATGGAACAGCAGATTTTTTTTCGCGATTTCAGGGTTGATCCCACAGTAAAAGTTGTTCATAATGATGAGTACAATGACCCCATTAAATATTTCCACTGTCTAACCTGCCACCCTGTATAATAAGAATAACGATCTCGAATAGAAGCGAAAGTTTTGTTTATGACGTAAACGCTGCCTCTAACAACCTATTTCCCTGCGACCCGTGGCGCCCCCTGTCACCCGAAGACGCCAACAAGAAATAATTACTAAATTAATATTTTATTACACGTACGGGCGCAATCTAATGATGTGGCGACATGTCAAACATCGAGATTTCTGTGTTGTATTGTATCTAAGTTAAATAATTACTTATTATACACATAAACCTTCCGGAATAAGTTCTCTAAACAGTGGTGAAAACCGCATTAAAATCCATTGCGTAGTTTAGAAGAACTAAGCGGACAAACAGACAGACATAAAAAGCGACTTTTTCTATATTATTTATAGATTACTAGCTTCCGCCCGCGGCTTCGCCCGCGTTTTGGGGGTAAAAAGTAGCCTATGTGTTATTCTGATATATAAGCTATATTACTGTGCAGTTTCATCAAAATCCGTTCAGTAGTTTTTGCGTGAAAGAGTAACAAACATCCATACATACATCCATCCTCACAAACTTTCACATTTATAATATTACTAGGAAGTAGGATTGTCCATCAACAATGACTGATGGTAGTTTTTGCTATAGTATTAACTTAATAATATGAGATGGTAAGTCATTATAATGACCATAAACAAGAGTTTCGCTTCTAGACAAATTCATTATTCTTTCATATAGACACATAATTATCATGTTCATAAAAAATTACATCCCATACAAAATATTTTAGAAAAGTTTAAAAATTTCCAAAATCCTAAATGTTATCTAAAACCTACATTTTGTAATATACTTTATACAAATCAAAGTTTTGTTTAGCTTATTGTAATATCAGCTAACATCTAAGGCACTAAAATAGAATACTAAAACTAAATTCTAGTTTTTTTATTATTAGTTTAAATATTATTTGAGTTATACCAAAAATGGTAGTGCTCTTTGCAAAATCGGTGGTTAAGTCTTTTTTTCAAAATTCGTACTTTTTTACTATATTTTTTAGAATCGGTGGATGTTATTGGAAGAATTTTAGCATATCTATTAGGATGAGTGGATGTTGTATACAATATCAAGAATTTAAAAGTATGAGTTAAAAAAAATCTAAGTAAATAAATATATTTTTTAGATTATTATCAATACTTAATTCATTAGTATTAAGTGCTTTAATGTTTGGACGTAATAAAAAGTATTTAAAATATTTGCAATATGCAAAGGAGACGGTCAAAAGTGGTATAATATTCCGAAGAAATTCGAACACTCATGTCATATACCTTTTTAGAAAGCTTATTTAGTAAGCTACTCGATTCAATATAAAAATTATTTTTTTACGCCTGCG
The DNA here is from genome assembly GCA_948465475.1 of Thalpophila matura. Lineage (NCBI taxonomy): Eukaryota > Metazoa > Arthropoda > Insecta > Lepidoptera > Noctuidae > Thalpophila > Thalpophila matura. The sequence goes on along the minus strand of OX419205.1, from coordinate 7,952,282 downwards.
TTTTTGTAAAAAATTGAAAAATGTTTCAGTAAAAACAAAACGCAGATTACCCTTATTTTTTCGTTTCCATGCAATATAATTATTAAAAATGTAGCTGAAGCCACCGTTTCAATTCAATACTTTGAGTTTTTTATATAATTTTAGCTAAATCTCTATCGAATTATGACAAAAAATATTTATTATAATGTTAATGAAATAACAAAACGTGTCCAAAAGGATCAAATCCGGTCAAATCCGTAAATTGTCAAAATCTTACTGTCATTTCTGTCACTGTTACGTCATTTGGCACAGGGTTGCCAACCCATAAAATAATATTTGTAGTGACATAAGCTTATTATTTTTTATTTTTTGTTTCTTCATTAAAAAAAAAACGCAGGCCTGTAAAATTAGTTTGAAAGCACAAAAAAATCAAAATAATTACGCTCTTTGAGCCTATATAGCTCAGATTGCTGTTCGTAATTTAGTACCAAGCCCCATACATTTATTGACCGTCTCCTTTACATTTTACTAAAACAGGGCCGAATAATGACCCCATTATTTATAGACGCCTCTCAACGTTAACCACTGATTAATTATACAACTATCCTTGTCATTTGTATGACAATGAATAGAGATGATAATTGACACCGTCTATAAGTAAATGGGGGTGAGTGCCTAGTGCAAGTTTTTCAAACATACAACGTTAACTAACGTCATAGTTAACGGCCAATGGAACATCGGCTCACGTTCGAAAGTTAAGACGCTAACACACGTGAATGGTTGTTCCATTCATTTCGCGAGATGTTAACTGGATTAACGCGATGGTTTGTGCAACTCGCATTAGGCAATCAGAACTAAAAATTGAAATTCCAACACAGGAACGAACGATATCAATAGAACCTCCTCCTTTTTTGGAAGTCGGTTAAAAAGAAAGAACACGGATCATATATTTTTAAGATCCACATTTTAATTGGATTTTGAAACTAGATCCAATATTTTGAGATCGATACATAATTGGATCTTGTACCTAACATCAGTGCCGGATTAAACAAGCGCGGGGCCCATAGCAAATTTTATCGAAGGAAAATTTTTATTCATTAGGGTTCAGTACCTCAAAAGGAAAAATGGAACCCTTATATGATCACTTTGTTGTCCGTCTGTCACCGGACCATAAGTGGAGCCATCTGCTCAAGAAGTATACAGTAGCGCCATCTATGATCAAGATATGACATATCTACTATCATGTAATAGGGACATAGATGGCGCTATTGCATATTTCGGAACCCTTAGGGTGCGAGTCGTACTCGCACTTGTCCGGTTTTTTTATACGCATTGTTCTTGTACGGCAATATCGAGAGTGAACGTTCGCCGCTGCAGCCGGCCTAGCATGACCACGATAGAAACGGGTTTTGTCTACATAGAAATAGACAAAGTGACAGATTGTAGAAACATTGCTACGTTTTATGAATGAAACGGTAGAAATGTTTCTACAATCTGTTAGGCCGGCAGTTAGTGGTCATGAGACACAAATAAATGCGCAAAGCAATTTCTAAATTGGGAAAACATGATTCTAATAAATTATCCATTAAGAGGGCTAATACATTTTTGTCACCTGTCTCGCTCGTACAGAACCATATATTTAAGAATGTTAAATGTAAAATGCATTTTTGAAAAATGTATTCTTATGTTTTAGGTAATAATATTAATTTAACAGGTAAATAATAAAAACACATTTCTACTTTGTGATCTAATCAATTTAGGAGCAGAACCATTATCCTATATAACTGCTCCTAAATTGATTAGATGACACAATAGAAATGTGTATTTAATATTTACCTGTTAAATTAATATTATTATTTAAAACATTATAGGAACACATTTTTCAAAAATGCATCTTTTCATTTAACATTCTTAAAAATACGGTTTTGTGCGAGCGAGACAGGTAACGAAATGTAGTAGCCCTCTTAAGAAAGGCGGAGGTTTGGATACGCGGGGCCCGTAGCAATTGCTACTCTTGCTACGTGGTTAATTCGCCACTGCCTAAAATTAAATAATTTGCCAGGGACTACGTTTTGTAGTTACGCCACTGATTCAACACACAAAGATATACAAACTGGTTTCGGATTTCTACCTTATACTATGTGAGAAAAGGTACAAAAAATATACATCATCTTATATCTAGAGGTGGGTATCTACAATTATAATGACAGATTTAGTTTTAGTCAATTTTAGTTGTGTGGCAGTATTTTTTAGAATGTTTTTAGTTTTGAGAGTATTTACTAGCCAATTTTAAACTAGTGCGATAATTAAACTTTTACATCCAGTTTTATAAGCTTTTGCTAAAATAGGCTTAAAAATAATTTGTATGTTAAAGATTTTTATAACCCGACCAATGTGCAATGGCGACTAAATTCACGCTAAAAATAATCAAGTGGACTAATTTGACAGGACTAAATATTTTCTATCCTCTTCTCATGTTTACTGTTAGAAAGAGACATAGTGAGACTAAATTAGTTTAGTTTGTAAAATGCGAAAAACTAAAAACACTATAAAAATACTGCCAATATTGCTAGTTAATATAGTCTGCCATTTTAAAAGTGTATTAATATTAAAAATACAGTCTTATTATGAAAATTCTGCTGAAAAAATAACTTTAATTTGTTCTAAAACTAAATGTTACTCCAACAAGCGAAATTGACTAAATATAAACAAAATGAGTGTGTATGAGTTTATAAAAATTAGTACTTAGTAATTTTGGATTATTTAGTCAAATGCAAGGGTCGTTTCTTGCGATTTGTGTATGCATTGGAATGCAATAAAATTATGCATAGGTACATTATAGACATTGTAACCGCAAACAAAATTAAATGTTATTTTTTTATAACTTTCGGGATAACTTGTTTCTAACTCCGTACGAGTCCGAAATTAGCCGGGGTACACCGAAAGTCCAGTTTTTTTTCAGCAGAACTAATATCTAAAAAAAGTTCTAAGCTACATTTTCATCTATAACTAAATTACTTTCATCTAAAGATTCACTTAAGTCACTATTATCACAATCATCCTCATACTTAACACCGCGCAAATAACTCTCCATATTAGAAAAACTCACCATCAATTGCTTCTCAAAAATATTCGAAGTGAAAATGTTTCTTTCCATTGTATTTTTCAGCAGATTCGCCAATATAGGATTAGATTTCAACATTTCCGGTTTCAAAGTATTTAGATCGAAATTTTCTTTACCGTTGACATCGGAATCACTCTTGTGGGTTCTCTTGTGTAGAATAAACACATCGGGGTCTTTAAAACATTTGGAGCAGTCATCGCATTTGTATGATGACTGATGATCTATGGTCATATCGTGGTCAGTTCTGTGGTCATGGTTGGTGGTATGGACTTGGCTGTCTAGTTCTTGAGGAATTTCTGGTTGTAAGTTGATTTCTGGTGAGGTCGATGTGTTTGGGTGGGGCGGTGACGTTTCTTCCGTTGTTAGAGATTGTGATGCGCCTGTAAAAGGAATTTATGATTTAGTAGAAGCATAGATAATGGTGCATATTTTGTTGTTTACTAACTAAACTATTTTAGTCTTATTATGTCTCTTTCTAATAAAAAAACATGAGAGAGGCATAGCAGATATTTAATCCTGTCAAATTTAGTCCACTTGAATAGTTTTAATGTCAATTTAGTCGTAATCGCAAAAGGTTACGACTATTTTCCCGTAAATGACAAGGGCGTGGACTAATTTGACAGTTCTAAATATTTTCTGTCCTTTTTCAATGATATTTGTAAGAAAGAGATATAGTGTGAATAAAATTTGTTTAGTGCGATGTTCAACAGAATCAACACCAATGTACGACTATACTACGTACAGATGCTTCATCTCTTACAAAGAAACGTGACCGCCATAACTCGGGCTATCTTCGGGCTATTTTTGTTTCGTGTTAAGACGATTTTTTTAAATTAGAACCAATATTTATCTTGGTCTATTTTTTATGTTCAGAATTTTAAACAAACATAACAAATCGATACCTACATATAACGCCATCTATTAAGATTTATTTGAACAAATGAGCGGACTAATTTCAAAACCCCCTAAAATGACTTCGGACACATTTACATATTTTTGCACCAACATAAAGTTTTAAATTTTCCTTTCAATATGACTATACGATAACTTTCATAACCCACTTAAATACACAGTAAAATAAGTTTAAAAAGTAATGTTAGTTGCAAATTCCGCTAAAATGCAAAGAAATATTTTAGATTTTCCACGTTTTTTTTATTGCTATGACATGACAAACAAATAAATATCAAATATTTGCTAATTGCATTAAGTTTACCACAACATTTTACAAACAACCTTCTTGTGAAAAATTTCTTCAGGATGATTTAGGGGGTTTTGAAACTATACCCCTCAAATGTTCTTTTCTTCCTGATGAGACCCCGTGGTAGAAGAATGGGGGGGCTCGTGGCTAAATAAAAGCGCTGATTGATTGTGGTTAAGGCTGCGCAAGCCGGTTATTTTTTCATACAAACTCATGAAATGAAAACTCATGAAAGTTCATGACTTCACTATTTGACATGCGCTTGCCACGATCATACCGGTTTTGATTATTTTACACTATATACAGGGGTCACCAATTAGTTTCGCTCGAGGTCCGTTTTAAGAAATGAAATGACCATCGCTGTCCGCACAACATTTTATAGAAACAAAGATTTATTAAACAAATGTAATTACGGAAATAACAGGGCTTTTTTTACGTATCAATGATGAAAAGGTTTTTTTTTTTGTTGCGGGGGATACATTTTTATTAAATTACGTACTCTGTAGTGCAAGTTGCTGTGTTCTCGGGGTCCGCACAAAATGGGTCGGCGGTCTTTGGCGACCCCTGCTATACATGTTGCCTTGTTCGTTTTTTTTTTCTGTGATATTGGAAAAATTTGAATTGAATAATTTCACAAACCATACGGGGTGTAAAATGCCCCATAACCAAGAAGTGAAGTGACGATCGAGAGGAAGTGACTCTGTAACAAGATGATGGTATAATGTAGCTTACCATTACACATGGTGCTAAGTCCCATAGAGTCTTGTACTCCAGCCGCTTGCATCGCTAGCATAGTCTGCATGTAGATAGCTTGGGCGAGGTGATGCGCTTGATGTTGTAGCTGAAAGGAAAAGTTACCATGGTTAGTTCTAGAAATGTTTGATTTATTATAAACTAGCGACCCGCTCCGGTTTCGCACGGGTGCTACAAACCTTCCTCTTGAATCACTCTATCTATTAAAAAAACCGCATCAAAATCCGTTGCGTAGTTTTAAAGATCTAAGCATACATAGGGACAGACAGACAGGAAGCGCCTTTGCGTTATACTATGTAGTGATGCATATTTTTGCGAATTTTAAACATGTTAAAGCCATGCTTATTTGAGATTTTCAAGAACAACTGACACAGGCAGGGTTTGTTTGATTTATAAACTACTAGCTTCCACCCGCGGCTTCGCCCGTGCTTTTCAGGATAAAAAGTACCTAGCCTATGTGCTATTCCACAGATAATATAATACTATACGTACAGATTCCTCATCTCATACAAAGAAATGTGACCGATTTAGCGCGGGCTATCTTCGGGCTATAAATTTTTCCGGCATTAAGGATTTTTCAAAATTTGAACAAATATTTTTCATGATGTATTTTTTCATGTTCTTAATTTTACACAAACTTCAATAACAAATCTATACATATAACGCCATCTATTATGAGTTATTTCAAATAATTTTCCTTTGTACCTGATGAGACGTCGTGGCTATTCTAAACTATAATCTATCTCTGTGAAAACTTTCATCCAGATCCGTTCAGCCGTCCTCTATGAGTATAGACACGTAGCGCCATCTAGCGTCTTATAGCAATTGTGACCGCGGATAGTTAGTGTTCTCTCCAGCAGGAAGAACAGTACTTTTATTCTGGATGAAAGGTACTCTGCTTAGATCATAGAAACAAGGATATATGCCATCATAGCAAATTAGTACGGGAACAACTGTTGCCACTTTTAGTACACTTTTCGACACGATTACAAGCGCTCCTTGTGAATAAAAAGACCTCCCACACATAAAAAATTCCGCACACCCTCAATCTAACACTCTTAATCGTCACTCAACACTAGCACTAAACTAAAACACTATATTTATATCATCGATCGTGTTTGGTTCGTCACCAGCGTGTACTTTTGTACTACGCTCAAAATGACCAAACTTAAGTATCAAGCTCAATAGCGCCTTGGCACATCTCCCTTGTTTCTATGATCTGAGGTACTCGTCCTTTTCTGTATCTACCCCTGACAACGTATGGAAAATTTCATGATGATCAGTTTAGTGGTTTAAGCGTGAAAAGGTAACAAACAAACTTACTTTCGCATTTATAATATTAGTTGGCATACTAATATAAGAAAGCTGAAGAGTTTTTTGTTTGTTAGTTTAAACGCGCTAATCTCTGGAACTACCCGTCAGATTTGTTTTTTTTTTGCATTTGATAGCTTAATTCTTGAGGAAGGTTATATAGGCTATTTTACATCACGCTACGACCCTTAGGAGCTGAGCAACGGCAGATTTGACCGTGGGGGATAGCTTAGACAAATATATCACACTAGCTGTTCCCTGCAGTTTCAACCTCATTGCTCGGCTCCTAAGGGTCGTAGCGTGATGTTAAACAGCCCTATACTATTCCTCATGAAACTGGCTATCATATACAAAATCAATTTTTCAAATCCGACTGGTAGTTCCAGAGATTACCGTGTTCAAACAAACTCTTCAGCTTTATAATATCAGTATAGATATTTACAAGGGATGTACCGACTAGTCGGTAAAGCCGACTATCCGGCTATTTTTATAGTCGGCAAAAACGCCGACTAGTCGGCCATTACTTTATTCATATAATATTTAGGGTGATTGAAATGAAATTCTTTCATTATTAATTGTTTTTATTTTAGTATCAGTCTTACAATATTGGCAAAATAATAAAGGAATAGGAACAAAAAATATGTATATTCTGAACGCAAGTTTCTTATAATAACTCTGATTAAAGAACATAATATTATTATGTAATCACCTATTTATTATTTATCTTCGAATCGCATTTATATCGAATAGAATCGAATTTGTTTTATATATAAAAAAAAAAACAAAATAACAAAAACCTGTTCGTTCGACTCGCGCAGCGCGGGCAAGGGATACGAGGCGCGACCAACATTACCAATTCCGCCCGAACACCGCCGAAAGCAATGACCGGCTTGGCCGACTAATCGGCCTTTTTCCAGCCGACTAGTCGGCTAGTCGGACAAACTCATAGTCGGCCCAACACTAATATTTACCTGTGGGTCTATCGGAGGTACATTATTAGGCACCCAGGCACCAGACTGTCTTCTTGTGTAAGGTGCTGGTGTGTCTGATGGTAGATTTTGAGATGGTATTGCATCTTTGCGCAGAGTTCGCCATTGACCTGTAAATTAATACAACAATGGTGCTGATTTTGTTGTAAACTAATTTTAATCACACTATATCTCTTTCTTACAAATATCATTGAAAAAGGACAGAAAAAATTAAGAACTGTCAAATTAGTCTACGCCCTTGTCATTTACGGGAAAATAGTCAAGACCTTTTGCAAAACCGACTAAATTCACATTGAAATGAAGCAAGTGGACTACTTTGACAGGATTAAATATCTTCTATCCCTTTCTCATGTTTTTCGTTAGAAAGAGACAAAATGAGACTAAATTAGTTTAGTTTGTAAACAACAGAATCGGCACCAATGTGCAGTAGCCAGCAGTAAATCAGGGCACCAAGTCTGCTATTGCAATTGTCATAATCGTGTCAGAATGGTCTCATAATGACATGGTTTTGACCAATGACTAAAGAGATAGTCTTACTCTAAGCCAATGACCGAAGGTTTTGACAGTTATGATGTCATTATGACACCAATCACTTGCAATACTAGACTTCGGGCCCAAGGATGTTACAGAGGTGATTTTATCGAAACCGAAGTCATAGTTTTTAAATTTACTTTGTTGGATTCGTAACCGGAATGGGAGTCAGAAGTCAGAAGAAGGCGGAGTCGGAAGTGGTGTCAGAAGAGATGTGCTAAGGACAGGCCGAAGAAAATAAAATAAATTAGTATGACATGTTTCGGTCAGCCTCTTTAAAAAAAAATTTTAAAATTAATGCCGCGCCACGCCTCCGCCGCTGTTCGCTATGTTTCGACCTCCGATTCAAACCAGCCAGCAGACTTTAGATGGGAGAAATTCATAGTACACCCTATACTGCCCTTCTCACGCTATCCAGCACCAGTTTAGTTTAGCTAAATTAGCAAGAAATTCTCCATCTCTCTAATCTTTAGAGAGATCATATTATCACACTATCACACTAATATTATAAATGCGAAAGTTTGTGTGTGTATGTGGGTGTGTGTGTATGTTTGTTACTTCTTCACGCTGAAACGGCTGGACGGATTTGGATGAAATTTGGCACACAGATAGATTATAGTCTGGAATAACACATAGGCTACCTTTTATTCCGAAAAACGCGGGCAAAGCCGCGGGCAGAAGCTAGTAATATTATAAACGTGAAAGTTTGTGAGGATGTATGGATGGATGTTTGTTACTCTTTCATGCAAAAACTACTGAACGGATCTTGATGAAACTTTACAGTAATATAGCATATACATCAGAAAAACACATAGGCTACTTTTTATCCCAAAAACGCGGGCGGAAGCAAGTAGAGAATATCTTACTGATTAAGCTAGCATCAAAAAAATTTAACCGACCGACTGGATAACGGCATAATACTTGAAGAGGGCAGTGTAGAGTTGTAGACAACACTGCAATTTTTATAAGGCCATAGCTTTGTGATAACCAAACCGCCTTTACGTACCTAATTTAGTAAATATACCTCAAATAAACACTTGATCAACAAAATTTTAAATATACCTCAAATAAACACTTGATCAACAAAATTTTACAAGTAGGTACGTAATGAAACTATACAACAATACTGAGTACCGTAATTACTTTTATCACGAGGCGCGTACAAACAATAGGTATAAACACAAACCTAGAACCAATAAAGCTTAGGTAACTACTGTGAAAATCAAACGTGCGTCAGGTACCTACCCTTATTTTTTCCGGCGCTGGTTATTGTGTAATCCTCCGGCTTGAAATGAAGGCTACATACTTTAGAGTACTTCGTATAGGGTTTCCCTCGTTTGAGGATATTATTCCACAGTTTTGCAAGCTCTTCGTCTCTGGGAAACTGATGAAATGATACGTTCTTTGCCTTACCAGCCATTGACGTGCATCGCGGCACGGTGCAGTAATAAGGCATTTTGTTAGTGCGAAACTAGTTCAAACACACAAATTAACATAACTAAGCAATTATACTGTTACTAAAACAGTTGTATTTTTTACAGAAAAACAAACAAAACTTCGCGCATAAACACCAAGCTCCGACATTTATCAAAGTTGTGAAAAAAAAAAAGTGTTGTTGTATGAAGAGGATTTAAATTGTCTATGATCGACTAAATCGGAATGTTAATCGATTTTCTAAGATATTTTGTCGAATACATTTTATAAGCCAAATTATTTATAACTTAGCGACCCACCCCGACTTTGCACGGGTGCTATAAATCTTCCTCTTGAATCACTCTATCTATTAAAAAAACCACATCAAAATCCGTTGCGTAGTTTTAAAGATCTAAGCATACATAGGGGCAGACAGACAGCGGGAAGCGACTTTGTTTTATATTATGTAGTGATATTCAAAGGTTTTTTAAAAGGGGGCATCCATCAACGTAGCGCGCGAAATATAAAATTTCTTATGTTTGTTGCAAATTGCCGAGCTGTTTTACGTTAAATACGATTCTTTCGTGAAAACATTACGATTTTCCTCAAATATAATTTTGAGGGCTATATTTATAATTATACAGAGAGTCCCAGAAAGAATGGATAATCCTGAAACACCCCATAGTAGGGCTATTGGGGAGTCAAAATATAAAATAAAAAAAAAATATTTTCCAGGTGGTACACAAATTACGGATATTTCTGAAGAATGACGATTTTTTTCATACTACTGTGCATTTCTGTATACCACAGTTACAAATAAATAAAATCCATAGGGTTTTTGGTGTCATAACATTCTACATGGACAATATCAATTCATATGGAGTAAATCATATATTATGAGTACCTAGCTATTGTAATTTTTTGTAAAATATAACCTGAACTTATATTTTAATCATGAAATATGGTATTTTTTTCTTTAATTTAAAGTTTAAGCGCACTTGATGAAAAAAAATTATGAAAGCTTAAGTGGCGAACAATTAAAAAAATATGCGCGTTTAATACAGATTTTAAAATGGTATAACGCATACTTTTATCGGAACTAAATACAAGGTTATTGCTATTAATATGCAGAAGGAGTCAATTCGATTAAAAACCAAAATTTTAAAAATTTATAACTCATACTTTTATCTGAACTAAATACAAGGTTATTGCTATTAATATATGCAGAAGGAGTCAATTCAACTAAAAACCAAAATTATAAAAATTCAGTTTTAACTGACATGTTATCATGTCTTAACTGTACAGTTATGACAAAAAAATAATTAATTTAAAGCCTTGATGAAAAACCTTATTTGCATAAGCTACATTTAAAGTAAGTGCTCAAACAGTCTGCCACCAACACAATACACATTTTTTGTCATAACCTGTACTTATAGCGAATTAAAGTTGAAACCAAATAGTAGATTGTAAATATTAGATGTACGCCAGAGGTCACGGGTTCATATCTCGCTCGTGACATTCGAATTTTGAGAATTCTCTTAAATATATAATAAATTGTAGATTATTCACCAAGGGGATAAAATAGTGTCTCGAGCGAAGAGACCAAGACACACATTCCCGAGGAGAATACTCTACCCTTCCCTACCATTGCTTACCTTACCATCCCTACCAGGAATACCCTATGGATTTCATTTATTTGTAGCTGTGGTATACAGAAATGTACAGTAGTATGAAAAAAATCGACACTTTTTTCAATAATATCCGTAATTTTGGTACCACCTGGAAAATATTTTATTTTATATTTTGATTCCCCAATAACCTTACTATGGAGTGTTTCAGGATTATCCATTCTTTCTGGGACATCCTGTATATAATAAATTAATTTATGTAATTTTGAGGGTTATAGTATTGTAATGATGAACTCTAGTGTCGTGAATCGAATTTGGATCTACATATATCGTAAAACAGCGTTGCAATACTTGAAATTTACAAAAAATCCAAAATATTTTCACGCGCAATTTTACGGGTTGTTGAGTTTATTACTTCGAGGAATAATATACTGGAGGCTGTCATTTCTCGTTGACGTCACTGTAAAGTACACCGCGCATTGGCGCAATGTCTTGATACAGTGACGTCACTGAAGCGTCAACTCCAATCAACTCTTCCCTAGTCACGCACACTAATACAAATCCAAAACCGCACACAAACAAAAAACGGCTAGCGGAGCGGCTTTATGTCCTTAGGCTCTGTCTATAGATTATATGTCTATGGTTTATTGTCATTTTAAACGTTTTGTAAAGCATCTAGGGCCTTACAAAACCCGAAACTGGACGCCAATACCGGAAATATTTTATATGAGATTCGGACTTTATACGCTGATCTTTGTTCTAGAGGATTTACAATAAGCATAATATGGACACCCTCCCACATAGGAGTAGCAGGAAACGAAAACGCAGATTATCTTGCAAGAGTTATTGTTGACGTTGACATCCCAGAGACAAGAAATGTTGCCATACCAAGTTCGGACTTGCTTACTAAATTACGTGAACAAAACACCTGTAATTGGCATGAGAACTGGCAAGAAACACTAAGAACTAAAGGAAAATGGTATGCGAAAATAAATCAAATCACTGGTTCTGCGCCCGGTTCTGCGCCCTGGTTCACCAGATCTGTTCTTCCTAAGAGCAGAAAATTTTACACAACTTTAAACCGTCTTAGATTTGGACATGGAAGATTCAATGCACATTTAGCCAGAATGAAAATTATTACATCGCCTGTTTGTATAAATTGTAACTTAGGAATTGATCAGACCCTAGATCATATAATTTTTGAATGCCCTGCATATGATCTACAAAGAATTCCTCTATTTGATAATTTACTGGAAATATATAAAACGCCAGCAAGCATCCCGCGCGACACTCAAAGTTTGCTGGAAAATTACAGTACATACACAGCACTGTATACATTTATTGACAGCACTGGTTGGGCAATCTGACCGATCGGGGCGACATAATAATATTAGAAGGATATGACCCGGATATGACCTTACTTTACAACATGATTATGACGAATACACGGATATGACACCTTAATATTATGATTTTGACTAATGAATACTGAAGACGTGGCTCTGGCCTAAAATAAATAAACATAATCAAGATATAAACTACTAAGGACGAGGCTGTGGCCTTATTTACTTTTGGACAAGAAGTATGAAACTGAAGACGAGGCTTCGGCCTTACTTACCTTTGAACAAGAAGGATAAAACTGAAGACGAGGCTTTGGCCTTACTTTTAATCAAGAAGGACAATAATTACTGAAGACGAGGCGGTATGGTCCAAGACCTTAGCCTGCCCAAGAAGGGCGAAGAGAAAAAAAAAAAAAAAAAAAAGTAAAGCATCTAGTCCAGTTAGTCGATTTCTCATAGGCATAACGATTGAAGTACTATTGCATGTGCACACTAAAAGGAACGACGTCAAAATAAAATCTATGGTTCATAAAAGTGGCCATTTTTTTCCGAAAAAAAAGTGGGAAGGGAAAAATAGATGTCAAATATTTCAAGGCTACAGTGTGATGATTCCATTTTTTTCCAAACCAACGTGATAACGTTTTCAACAAATAAATTAAATAACATATTTGTGTCCGGGACTAGAGGTTACAATCCTAATCGATGTGTTGTGTTAGTTTCGCCGACTGTAAACATACTTAACTTTGGGAAACCAAGTAAGAAAGGAAGATGGGATATTATTGCACTGTCCCGCAATGCACGTCGCTCGCCGGCAAGACAAAAAACGTGAAATTTCATCGGTTTCCTCGTGACGTGACTATGGCAGACAAGTGGAATATAATTTTGAAACGAGGCAAGCCTTACACGAAGTATTCAAAAGTTTGCAGTCTTCATTTCACTCAGGCAGATTATAACGTCACTACTATGGGTAAGAATAAAGGTATTTCGGGTTTTTCCATCTCTGGTAACAACATTAATAATATTTCCTTTGGCGATGACTCATAACAAATTCACCAGTTTATTTGTTTTGCATCTTGTAAGGGTCAGATTGCATTTACATTTCGTGATTATCTATAGTTTTTGCTTTTCGAGCTCTTGTAGCATGATTATTATCACTATTGTTTTTTTTGCATAATTTTGGCAGACAATGAGAAATGATGTGGTCATTTGACCAAAGAGAGCATTGTCTTTGATTGTATGATTTTTTTTTTTACAGGAAACTGCAATTGTAGTTTAATAAAATAATTGTAATCTTATTGCAATCTTATTGGGATGACCGATTTAACCTCAAAAAAGATGTAAATATACAAGAAAAAGTTTATATAGATATGTATTATTTGTATGACTAAGGTTACTCTCTGACCATCATTTGCATTTTAAAAGTTCAAAAGACAAAGATTTGTCATTGCATCATTCTCTCAGTTAGACATGTATTTGAAACCATTCTCATTAAGAGATCTGTCTTAAATGTTTTCGTAGAGGCAAACTTGAAAGAACGGACATATTTAACCATCTACGTTTTGGAACGGACAACTAGCTTCATCTAATGAACAAACGGACTGACAACTATATCTTGACAATTCAAAAGTGCCTGTAAATGGTCTAATTGAAATAAATGTTTTGACTTTTGACTTTGACTTTGACCATAACATAATGCCTGTCTCTCCTTAAGGGGTAGGCAGAGGTCTATTAGTATGTCCGCATTTTGCCAGTAATGTTATCAGTAAAGTCCCATGTCTTAGGCAAGTCTATGGCCATTTATCAGGCACCAAACTAGACTGAATTGCTAATGTAAGTGTCATGTATGAACACAGTGACACTTTGTATAATCAACAAAAGAGATTATACAAACAGCTAACTTCTTTTTAACCCAAATTGTATGTGTAGTAGTCAAGTCTTTGCCATTATTTGTTTGAGTATGTCTGAAGTATAAAAAAATATAAGGAAGGAGTCATGGGACGCCTCACAGATGTGAAACGAAAAACCATGCCGATACCCTAACACACATGTAAAGTAGTGAGTGTGTGTAGAGAAGCAGTATTAATGTTGAAAGGAGAGTGCTGTGTCGGAAAGAGTCAACCAGATGCGGTGCTGGTCGAATGGTACATCGCAACGCCCCTTCAGGGCCCCAATTCTGCTATTTGAATAGTGTACGAATGGTGTCATAATGACACCATTACTATCAAAACCTAAGCGGTCATTGGCTTAGAGCAAGACTAATTCTTTCGTCATTGGTCAAAACGATGCCATTGAGACACTATTCTGACACGATTATAACAATTGCATTAGCAGACTTGGGGCTCAGGGCCCCAAGTCTGCTTGCAATTGTGTAAGAATGGTGTCATAATGACATCATATAAACTGTCAAAACTTAGAATAAAACTATCTCTTTGGTCATTGGTCAAAACAATGTCTTTATGAGACCATTCTGACAAGATTATGACAATTGCAATAGCAGAATTGGTGCCGAGAACACATTTACTACTGTCCAAACGCACCATTAGATTTTTCTCAACAAAAGTTATAAGCTCAAAATAATAACAAAGATAAACCCAGTAAAGTGCAAAGATAATAATTTTAGATCTTGTTCTTAATTACTTTGTTGACTGTTGTTTGGGGATTGGTGCCCAGAGTTGGGTTCACACCCAAGATCAACAAGCCATTACATAAATGAATGTTGTGAAATTCCAATAACGACGTGATTAGCATAATCAGCCTATAATGTTCCCACTGCTGGGACACAGGCCTCCTCTGTGAGAGGGAGTGGGCCGTAGTCCACCATGTGGGCCCAGTGCGGGTTGGTGGACGTCACATGTTTTTGAATTTTTGGTTCTGAGACATAGGTTATAGGTTTCCTCACGATGTTTTCCTTCACCGTTAAAGCAAGTGATAATTAATTTCTAATACGCACATGACTTCGAAAAGTCAGCGATGCGTGCCTCGCGACCGAACTAGAACCATTCGCCGTGGGAGGCACATGGTTAAACCACTAGGCTGTCACTGCTGTCACAAATGACTATCATCTTGAGATTCTTCTCAAGGTCTCATATTGAGATTGGTTTATGAATACAGGTTTAACGCGCATGTAAACTGTCAATAACATTACTAACATTCATTTGAGTTGACATTTTCAGTCAGCTGCTTATGAATCATCCATATCTTATCGTAATCACCTATTATGTATATTATTTTTAATAATATTTATGTTTTGCATACCTATACGTCTTCATAGATTTTATACATGTGTATTGTGTATATGCGAATTTCAGGAACTTCCTCAGGATTAAAAACATAAAACAGGATAAAAATGACAACTTTATGTCACAAATTATCTGTGTGACAAATGTCATAGCAGTTATTCTATGATGTGTTGCACTAGAAGTATCAACTAAATAAAATCGTTTTCCCTATATTTCATCGTCTTCATAAAAAGTTAAAAGGCTTTTTTATTTTTAAGAGGTTTTCAAAAATAACTGACACAGGCGGGGTTTGAACCCACAAGCACGGGGTCTCATCAGGAACAAAGGAACATTTGTTCAAATAACTCTTCATAGATGGCGTTATACGTATCGATTTGTTATTGAAGTTTGTGTAAAATGTAGAACATGAATAAATAGATAAATATAAATATTTGTTCAAATGTAAAAAAATCATTTAGTTACGAAAAAATGTTTAGCCCGAGCGAACACGTTTTTTTGTATGAGATGAGGCATCTGTACGCGTAGTATTGTATTATCTGTGCCACAAGGCAGAGGTCGCGGGTTCAAACCCCGCCTGTGTCAGTTCTTTTTGGAAACCTCTTAAATATATATATAACATTCTCTATTTTTTTAGCTAAGATCGCTCTTTGTAAAGTCTGTGTCCACTGCCTATACTGAACATTTTCAATTTTCTGATCGCAATATTAAATAATACAATCAATATCATGTACCATTTTCCTATTAAAAATATTTTAATAATATGTACAGTAAATTAAAGCTCATAATGTCGATTATTACTATTTATTAATTCATATTTATTCATTGTTTTTATTGGATTGCACAATTTAAGGGAAATCCCCAACAATACATTGCATACAACAGAGGGCCTAGCACGAACGATTTTGACGTTGCGTATCGTAAACGTAAGCATATTTTGAATTGAAAATACACGTTTGCTACACAATATTTATATAAATTAAATACTTTATTTAAATCTCTGTATTTATTAAAATGCGCAAATTGTATTAAATTTTAACTAAATGTTCTATGACTGTTGTATTTTAGATTCGAAATTCACTTACGTATACGATACGATACGTCAAAATTATTCGTGCTAGGCCCACAGGAAATCGATGTATTATGTCGTAGAACCACTTTCGGGGGAGCTTCAAGAGGGGTTTATCTATAGATACCAATATTATAAAGGCAGAGGTCGCGGGTTTGAACCCGCGAGTCCCGCGACCTCTGCCTCGTGAGTTCAAACCCCGCCTGTGTCAGTTGTTTTTGTAAATCTCACAAATAATAAACATTAAATAAGCACATGGCTTTAGCATGTTCAAAATTCGCAAAAAATATATACATATTTATAATGTTCCCAAAATTTTACTTGGATAAAGTCGAGGGAACAGATAATCTTTACTATTATAAAATTGTAAAAAAGCCGTGTCTGTGCATTGAATATATTCCAGAAAAGACAGTTGGGATAGGGTACTGGGACGTAACCATACCCAAAAATATTTTTTTTTGAATTTTTGTCTGTTTTTCTATTTGTGCGCCCATCACGCAAAAAACACTGAGCGGATATTGATGTGGTTTTCACAGTTCGATAGCTTAGGGTCCAAATTAAAATCTAAGCCACGTTTCATCTGATTCCGCTGAATAAAACCATAGATACAGCTTGACCTCTTGGTAGTACTAGCCAACCTACACTACGGAGGTCATTTAAACTGGTCGGTTCATTGTAGTCCACGCGGACGGAGTCGCGGGCAAAAGTCTAGTAAAAATTATAATAACGTGAATAGTGCTAAGAGGCCAACTGAGCTATTGCTCAATTATTATGCCTCGTGTATCTACATCGACTTTGTCAATACAAATGCACTACAAGGTCAAGGATGCTTTGTATCAAATTAGTGCATTTAAAACAAAAGTGACCATTTTAAATTTTATTTGCATTATTCGGTTTGGTCGTAACTACGACTATTGTTATTCAGTAAATAATAAATATCCACCTACCGAGGTAATCCTATCCTAAACCCTGCAATACATGTTGGCCGAGTGTTGTCGAGTGAAGGCCAATACCAACATGTAGACGGTATATTTGCCTTGTCTTGCTATCGCTCGGTGTCACTTGGCTAGTTGGTTGAGTATAGACAAGCGCCAACGTGTATAGACCTCATTTGACGTAGCTTGCCACAACTTGCAGTCGCTCGCGATCACTTGCTTCACTTCGGAGCGGAGCGGAGTCGGTTTTTCTCCACAAATCAAAGGCGCTTGCGCGCGCTCGGACAATAGTGTTCACATATTTGTCCGCGCGCTTGCCTTGTGTCAATTGGACTAGGCTCGCGTTGGTCTAAACTCGGCCAACATGTATTGCAGGCTTAATAGTAATCCTACTAATATTATAAACGTGGAAGTTTGTGAGGATGTCTAAATGTATCGATGGATGTATGGATAGCATAGCATAAGCATATAATCGGCTTATAAAGTTCCCACTGCTGGGACACAGGCCTCCTCTGTGAGAGGGAGTGGGCCGTAGTCCACCACGCGGGCCCAGTGCGGGTTGGTGGACGTCACATGTCTTCGAATTTTTGGTTCTAGGACATGCCGGTTTCCTCACGATGTTTTCCTTCACCGTTAAAGCAAGTGATAATTAATTTCTAATACGCATATAGGTATATGACTTCGAAATGTCAGCGGTGCGTGCCTCGGGATCGAACTCGAACCGTTCGCCGTGGGAGGCACATGGTTAAACCACTAGGCTATCACTGCTTGTTTGTTACTCTTTCACGCAAAAACTACTGAACGGATTTTGATGAAACTTTACAGTAATGTAAGCTACATTACTGTAAAGTTTCAAACGCGGGCGAAGCCGCGGGCGGAAGTTAGTAATATTATAAACTAGCTTCCGCCCGCGGCTTCGCCCGCGTTTTTCGGGATGAATTGTACATATAAACCTTCCTCTTGAATCACTCTATCTATTAAAAAAAAACCGCACAAAATCCGTTGCGTAGTTTTAAAGATCTAAGCATACATAGGGCTGTCCCTGTACGCGCTGGCGACGAACCGAACACGATCGATGGTATAAATACAGTGTTTTAGTTTAGTGCTAGTGTTGAGTGACGATTAACAGTGTTAGATTGAGGGTGTGCGGAATGTTTAATGCGTGGGAGTTTTTTATTCACAAGGAGCGCTTAATTATGCGCGTAATTGTGTCGAAAAATGTACTAAAAGTGGCATCAGTTGTTCCTGTACTAATTTGCTATGATGGCATATCTCCTTGTTTCTATGGTCTGAGGGACAGACAGACAGCGGGAAGCGACTTTGTTTTATACTATGTAGTGACGCAAAAGTTTGTGAGGATACAGTTTGTTAATATTTCACGCAAAAACAACATTAATATAGCTTACCAGCTTTTGCCCGCGGCTTCGTCAGCGTTTTTCGGGATAAAAGGTAGCCTATGTGTTATTCTGATGTATCATACATAAGCTATATTAGTACTGCAAAGTTTCATCAAAATCCGTTCAGTAGTTTTTGTGTGAAAGAGCAACTAACATCCATCCATCCTCACAAACTTTCGCAGGAAGTAGGTAGGACCTCAGATCATAGAAACAAGGGAGATGTGCCAAGGCGCTATTGAGCTTGAGGTTTTAGTTTGATCACGTTGATCGTAATAAAAACGTACACGCTGGCGACTAAACACACACGAACACGATCGATGATATAAATATACAGTCTTATTCATAAAAGATATTGAATCGTTATAAGTGCCTTATAGCAGCCTTATATCATGATCATTAAAAAATACTATTCATAAACACACGATAACTGTCTAGGTAATAGTGAGCAAATAATAAAGAGACTTATAAGCAGTCCATAAACCTCTCGTAAACCTGTTATAGCAAAAAATGTTATTCATAAACGTTCAATAACAGTCCAATAGAGCTAAAGTGTTCTATACACCTCTTATAAGGAGTGTCAATCTATGGAGTACTATCTCGTGTGGGAGACAAGTTGAAGATTTTCACATTTACAATAAGATATTTTTATGAATAAGACAGTGTGATGAGTGCAGTGATAGCCTAGTGGTGTAACCATGTGCCTCCCACGGCGAATGGTTTGAGTTCGATCCCGAGGCACGCACCGCTGACTTTTCGAAGTCATGTGCGTATTAGAAATTAATTATCACTTGCTTTAACGGTGAAGGAAAACATCGTGAGGAAACCGGCATGTCCTAGAACCAAAAATTCGAAGACATGTGACGTCCACCAACCCGCACTGGGCCCGCGTGGTGGACTACGGCCCACTCCCTCTCACAGAGGAGGCCTGTGTCCAAGCAGTGGGAACATTATAGGCCGATTATGCTTATGCTATGAATAAGACAGGTTTTAGTTTAATGCTAGTGTTGAGTGGCGATTAACAAACTTAGATTGAGGGTGTGCGGAATTTCTAATGTGTGGGAGATCTTATATCCACAAGGAGCACTTGTAATTGTGTCGAAAACCCTATTATTCGTGTTTGTTACGTGATATTTTGCCGATTATGAACCGACTAGCAGTTCCCCGCAGTTTCGTCCCCGTTGCTGGCTCCTAAGAGTCGTAGCGTGATGTAAAATAGCCTATACTATTCCTCACGATCATGATCCGACCGGTAGTTCCAGAGATTAGCGCTTTCAAACAAATTAATAAACTCTTCAAGCAAATACACGGTTTCGATTCCCAAATTTTTGTATACTATTTGTTGTGTTTTCCTGGTTACAAAGTAAGTTACAAATAATACCTAGGAAAAAATATATTTTAATAAAATATATTTTTTCCTAGGTATTATTTGTAACTTTCTGGACACGTAGAGAACGGTTTTTCTAAATAATTTACCTGTATGAAATCATTAGGCGAAAGTAGCCAGTTATAGTTTTATAATGACATCAACGTAAAGTACTGAACACTATTAATAATAAAAATAGTATTTTAAATTATTCTGTTCCTCAGAGGTAAATCATAGTAACTCCACTTTTTTCTAAATTCAGATTTTTATTATGCCATTATTATCGCAAGAACCAAGGGGCTCGTGGCTAAATGACGGCCGCGCTAATCGATCGATCTGCGAGGTTAAGCTGCGCTTGCCGCGGTCAGTCCTTGGATGGGTGACCGTTGTTTACACATCGAGACCCCTCCGTGCCTCGGAGAGCACGTTAAACAGTCGGTCCCGGTTGTCATAGGAATATCTTTGACAATCGTTACGGGTAGTCAGAAGCCCTCAAAGCCTGACAGCTGGTCTAACATTCGAATATCGGTATTACCTACCCATTAATTGGGTTGTGGAGGTCAGATGGCAGTCGCTCCACGTAAAATATTGATATTCAGCCAAAACTAGTTAGACTGGATGCCCGACCCCAATATAATTTGGGAAAAGGCTAGGCAGATGATTATCGCAAGAACCAGTGCTATACGATAGTATACAGCATTTGTCTTAGAAATAAAGTTGAGATTTGATAGATTTTGCATAGAAAATCTGTCAAAAATTTAAAATAAATCCTTGGATAAAGTTATCTGATGAATGTGAAATCGGTCCTAAGCTCAGTACCCCTATCATGAGTTTTTTTGACGTGTAGTATCGTTAACGTAAGCATATTTTGAACTGAAAATACACGTTTGATACAAAATATTTATATAAATTAAATACTTAATTAATTTCTCTGTATTTTTTAAAATGTGCAAATTGTATAAAATTTTATCAAAATGTTCCAGGACTGCTGTATTTTAAATTCAAATTATGCTTACGTTAACGAAACTATACGTCAAGAAAACTCATGATAGGGGTACAGATCATAGAAAAAGGAGAAATTAGTATGGGAACCACTGTCGCCACTTTTAGAACAGTTTGAGGTACAATACGGTAGTGGACTACTATTAAAAAAGTACAAATAAATTATTTGATTCCAAAGAAGGAATAGGAATAACAAAAAAAATAAAAAATAATTTATCACAAAATGGAAAACAGACGCTTTTAAAGTTTTTGGAGGGAGTATCGCTCCGTCTTTGTCGCGCGAAGCGCACATAGGTGGTGTTACGTTACTTATCATGCATGCCGTCCGTGTCTAGCAAATCATTTTAAAACGCTTATAACTTTGCCAATTTTGTAGATGTTTCATCGGTGTTATTATCGTTTTTCAAATAGTTTACAGATTCACAACAAAAAAAATATTCAACATCCCTATTACAAGCGCTCCTTGTGAATACTATAAAGATCGGCACACATTAAATATTCCTCACACCCTCAATCTAACACTGAAATAAAATGAAATGAAATTCTTTATTCTGTAAGTCGGTTATAAATAACGCTTTTACACGTCAATATTTTTTTACTAGATGAGGTTGGTGTTTCTTACCCGACTATGTCTGAGAAGAAACACCGAAACAAACTCAAAGGTCAAAGTCTCTCTTAAAGTCCAGACAATTTTAAATTATGTAAGAACCATGCGGGTTAGTCACTGTTATTCGTCACTCGTCAATGTGATCAAATTAAAGCGTCATGCTCAATAGCGCCTTGGCACATCTCCCTGGTTTCTATGATCTGAGGTCCTAAGACTAATAAATGATTAACTTACTTCATATTCATACAATATGTAAAGTCCGACTCCCTGCTTTTAGCACATTTTTGCCAGTCTTGTAAAATTTCGATTTTGGCACTTAATTCGTTTGCCGCTGAGGTATTAACTAGGGTTATTAATTAATTAGGGTTGCCATACGTCCGGAATTTGTCTGTGACTAAGGGCTGATTTTTCAATCGCAAGTAGTCCAAGGATTAATTTTAAACTTTCGAGTTTTTCTCTATAAAATTGCCGGACGTAATTTTATTTCTTTGTTAAAATACCTTTTATTTTATTATATTTCTCGAGTTTGCTCTTAATCAAGAGCCTGTAGTTAAATTATTTCCAGAAATACCCTTTGTGCTTCTCAAAGTACAAACGAAGTAAGTACTTCGAAAAGGACAAAGGGACATTTTTTTGCAAAAAGTCATCATTATCGGTTTGGCGGTTTAGCAGTGAAGACGTAGGCGTAGTAAACAGACATGCTTCCGAATTTAATATATTAGTAATATAACAGATTTCCTCTATTATTATTTTAATCAATAGATAAGGCGGCAATTTAACGATATCGACGTAATGTTTACGTCATAATTGCTGATTCGCTTTTAATCTATTCAAAACATTGCTTAGACATATCTCAGTCATTTATCTATTTTTTATCGAAATTGCATAGACAACAACTCAGCTGTTTTTGACTTAGAAACAGAGAGATGTTGTGTAATACATTTTTTTTGTAAAACCTTATCATTTTGCTCCCGTTTTACAGAAAAACATTGTTGCTGATAACATTATGTCGAGAAAAATATATTATAAAATATATTTTTTGACGTAACTGATACGCATAATGGCTCAATTGCTCATGGTTAAGCTGTGGCGTATATCGGTCTATGGTGCTAAATTCACCATGATATATCTCATACGAAATATACTAAAATTAGCATAGAGCGTGCTATTGTGCGTTCTTATGTGAAATAAGAATTCCCTTGGTCGCTATCATTTGTCAGAGGGGCTCGTGGCTAAATGACGGCCGCGCTGATCGATCGATCTGCGAGGTTAAGCTGCGCTTGCCGCGGTCAGTCCTTGGATGGGTGACCGTTCTTTACACATCGAGACCCCTCTGTGCCTCGGAGAGCACGTTAAGCAGTCGGTCCCGGTTGTCATAGGAATATCTTTGACAATCGTTATGGGTAGTCAGAAGCCCTAAAGTCTGACAGCTGGTCTAACATTCGAATACCGGTATTACCCATTAATTGGGTTGTGGAGGTCAGATGGCAGTCGCTCCACGTAAAATATTGATATTCAGCCAAAACTAGTTAGACTGGATGCCGACCCCAATATAATTTGGGAAAAGGCTAGGCAAATGATGCTATCACTTGTCAGTCACTCCTGTCTCGAGTCTTGTTTTATGTTTTTTGTAGATTTATCTGGTATAATTGGTCAAATTAGTCCACTTGAATAGTTTAATCTTAATTTAGTCGTAATCGCAAAAGGTCACGACTATTTTCCCGTAAATGACAAGGGCGTAGACTAATTTGACAGTTCTAAAAAAATTCTGTCCTTTTTCAATTGTATTTGTAAGAAAGAGATGAAGTGTGATTAAAATTAGTTTAGTGAGATGTTTAACAGAATCAGTACCATTGTATGTATGCTACTACCTACCATGCGTGACCCAAGACTTGGTCTGGTCATTTCTGCGCCCTACAGGGTCTGCGCCCTGTGCCTGGGCATCGCTGGCACTCTAGTTATGGTATTGCACATAGTTGAGCACAAGAACGTATACAATTACAATAAGGAAAAAACAAACTTTAAGCCAAATCTGAACGTTATCTTGCGTATCACGTATGAATTACGACATTTTTCTCAAATGATTATTTGTAATAATTATAGATAGTATAATTATGTTCATTCTTATCGTTTCGAGTCAGTTGTTAGTTAGTTAATGTGCAGATAACTGCGTTGCTTTGCTAAGTTTTTGCGTCTCTCATGGTTATCCTCAGATGCTTGCATATTGATATGTAAAAAAAAAGTACTCTTTTTTAAGTATATTGCGCGCATGGAGGAGTGTAAGATTTGGCGTAGTTAAATTTTTAATAGAGAAGTAGTGCAGGAAGTTAAAATTTTATTTCACTCCGGTCGAATTTCGACACTGGGCAACCGCTAGATGGAATTAAAAAAGAACAAGTTAAGCTGAGATGTTTAGTTAAGGCTGCCATCACCTA
This sequence comes from Thalpophila matura, assembly GCA_948465475.1. Classification (NCBI taxonomy): domain Eukaryota; kingdom Metazoa; phylum Arthropoda; class Insecta; order Lepidoptera; family Noctuidae; genus Thalpophila; species Thalpophila matura. The sequence goes on along the minus strand of OX419205.1, from coordinate 7,927,972 downwards.
AACTTCTGACACCGCACAAAGACTTCAAAAACCCCGGACATTTGGTCGAAATCGAAATTTTTACCGTGATGCCCTTGAAAACATGAAATTCGGAATTCGCGGAGAAAGGCACTGCGTTTGTACCCAAGCCATATACGTTTCTATGCGCCGAGGAATTAATTGCTGGAATAGTAAACAAAACTGTCAACGCGATTGGCGTCCGGGTTTCCCTGAACACTTTTTAAGAAACCCCCACACGCCCCCGAAACGCCCTCCCAAACTGGGACAAATCTGGGGAAACCCGGACGGATGTATAGTACACCCACATTGTGCTAGTTATGCACGTGAGATCGTAGTGAATAAAACGAAGCACTTTTCAGAAATTCAAATCTGTTTACTGCGTGCTGTAAAATTTTGTACGGCGTCTTTTATGTTTTTTTATCATTAATTAATATGGAAAGAACAATGGCCACTTTCCTAACATGCTTGAACTCGGAAAATCTTATTGAAGTTATAACGATGAAACATTTGTCATTTTATTTGCCTATTTATATATAACTAGTTCGGCATTCAATATATTTTTTAAAGCACGGAGAATCGAGAAATTACGTATATTTTTTTTGAGTTTATGCGGTATATTTATTAATCTGTAGCATTTTCAATTGAGAGGTTTTTCACATTGAGGTCTAATTTAAGTAGGCAGGTACATTAAACCTTGGGTTAAATAATTATCATGATTTTATCCAGTTGAATACAGCCTGGGATTTAATTAAGATTCAGAAATAAAATCAATTTAGATTTTAAAAATGTATGGACGTCTCTAGGGACGTAAATAAATGTGGATGCGTTCATAAATAAATAAATAAATATTTTATCCTGCGTTTTGTTTCAAGCATTATGGTATAATTTTGAAAAAGTTTATCTATTATTTCCCGGCTTTTAAAAATAAACTGATGCCATCCATTAATTACATTAACAACGTACTACATTTTGCTAACATTACTATCTCTATAAGAATTTATTTGTTTCCGAGGCCAAAATGGCCATTGTTCTTTAACAGCTACAGCAGGATAAACTCAAGTACTTAATCCATCTATACTTATAATAAGAATGTAAATTTCACGTGTCTGTACATTGCATATATTTGCATAAAAATAATATGGGGGACTAAGAATAAGTAATAAAGTAAATTTCTGTCATTTTTAGAATTTATGTCTGTCTGTCTGTCGGTTTGTCTGTGTGTTTGAACACGCATCAAATCAATACTACTGAATTGATTATGAGGAAGTAGAAAGAAATGTATAGGCAGTATCTTGAGGTAACATTTTGTCTTTATTTCATTAAAATCGGTCCATTCTATCAAAAGTTATTACAAAAAAATCTATCAGTCAGGAGTAACTTTGCTAACATGTATTATGCCGGGTCCACATAATGTATTTGTTCAATCCAATCACCGTATCTGTATCGCCGACGCGTATCATGCAAGTGGTGATACGTAATCATTGCAGTTAATTGGTAATAGGTTAGTGATATGTTAATTGCGTGGTGGTGATTGGTGATAGATGATATCAGATATGTGTGTCGTTACGATTGGTGAAACATTAGGGGTAAGATTGGTACTGATCGATTCTGTGTGCTGCATGGTGTTTGGTGTGGTGTTTGTTTGTCGATTTTTATGCAGATGATGAAGTAGCATACCTATTATCTACATATAATTATTGTTCTTTAATGAAATAACGACCTCATGTTATTTTTCGACTTCCACGCGGACGGAGTCGCGGGCTCAGCTAGTTTTCAAATAAGAAACGACACGTTCATTGTAAGGTATTCACGCCAAACTGACAGATCTGAGTATTTATGAGATTCTCATTTGCTGTCATGGATGACGCTACGAGTATCAAATGAACAAATTAGATCAGAATGTGCGTTGCGAGGGGTTCTTCATGGAACTGCAATAAAATAAATTTGAGCAAAAATGCATTCCCGAGGTCTTCACTCTAAGGTGACGAAATCTGACTCTTGGCTAAGATACTGAGATTTTTTTATGGAAAATCCAGATAACACTTATTTATTTTATTGTCCTCATTTACAAAGCCCTCTATCGCACTGAGGTTGTCAAAGAACCTAATTATGGCTTTGTACATAACTATCACTGAGTTACAGAAAAGGTAATTAAGTTTTAAAGGAGACTTTAACGATAGAAATTGTATGGTTAATGTCTCCTTTAAAATTTAAATTTATCTTTCTGCAACCGACCCTATATCTTGTATTTTAATTTTGTGTGTGTACAACAAAGATTAAGAATAACACTAGGACTTGAACACACTTCCTGACCCGGGGATCGAACCCAGGAGCAATTCAGCAGTTGAGGCCACAGGCCACAAAGAGGCAGGAATTAATAAAAACAATAGCGATCGGTTTAGATCGTTGTTTCTGGGTATGAATAATTTCTCTGCTTCGTATTCAATTTTCCTTATCCATTATTGCTTACAGTGAAAACCCGATTTGAATATGTATTAATAGTCTATGATTGGTTGATTCCATCACCATTCATCATTAGCTCTGACCGCGGTTTCGTGAATTTGCTTCCGTGAATTATTTAAAATTTCCAGGACGAGGAGTATCTTTGTTCCCTCTCGACATATTTTTGCTAAATCTCTGATTTGTTAACTCTAAAAACGGCGAAGGAAAACAATGTAATAATCATCTAATTCCGGTGGGATGAACCAGAGATACAGCTTGACCTCTTCGTAGTACTTGGCTAGTACTACAATAAGGAGGTCATTTAAATGTTCAATTTATTGTAGTCCACGCGGACGGAGTCGCGGGCTAAAGTGTAGTTATGTCATACCTGTTCATCTATTCACTGTACGTATTATTTTGAATAGGCTAATAAGGCGATTCGCACACTGCACCGCACCACGCAGCGTAGCGCGGGAGTGCGTGATCTTATATTGTTTGAAAGTACCTGTATATGTATAGAAATCACGCATGGTGCAACACACTGAAAACGCATGTGATTCACCTTAGTAATAAGTATGACATAAGTAAAACGAAATTATTAATAATTTTGTTACTTCTTTATAGTACCGGTTTTCCCTAAACCTTCGCCACTGATGTTTAGTCTTCTTTTTTTGGGTTCCATACCAAAATGGTAAAAAAGGAACCCTTATGGTGCGACTTCGTCTGTCTGTCTGTCACACCTGCATATTTCAGCAACTACTAATGCTATCGACTTGAAATTTGGAACAGTTATAAAGAATGCTTGCCCAACTTTATTGCAAATGAAAAAAGTCAAAAAATATTTTTATTATCATTGCAAAAGGGGCCGGAGTGGGGGTCCCAAATTTTAAAGTGGGGTTACTAGGTCAAGTGACATATCATATGAAAGGGCTTGATTTGCACATTTCAAAATATATTTTCATTTTATTTTATGTCTCGCAGTTTCGACATGTGATGAAAAATGTCTGAAAAAATACCATCCCCCTCCCTTATCTCCGAAGTTTGCGGAGCGAAAAATCTGTAATAATTAGAGTTGATAGAAATTGACCCAAATGTGGCACCAAAAATAAAACGATGTTCCTATTACAGTTTTTTCAAAATCATCAAATTTCCTTGACAAACAAACTTATTTATGCGGTCCGGTTTTTTTCACTTTATACGTCCAAAACTGATAGGTACGGAACCCTCGGTGCGCGACGACGTACGTGCGTACGACTCGCACTTGGCCGGTTTTTGTTATTTGGTAATAGGCTTGCGTTTGACCGCCATCTCGACTGATGTTAAGCGATGATGCGGTCTACGATGGAGCACGCTTGCCTAGAAGAAACCGATTCACTCGTGACTTGAAGACACTCAGATTGTTACTGGCGGGGAACACCCATTCGGGCAGCGCATGCCACTGTTTGGCGGTTTTCACAATGAAAGTGGAATCAAAGCGCTTCGTTCGGGTTTTCTGATGTCTGTTTAGACTTGAACTCAAGTCTTCGTGGAAAGGTAGCAGTGATGATGACATTGTTATTTCTTCGCTCTCTACAGTTTAAGTTATATCAAATGAGGTAATAATATGATTCATTCTACACACGAGTTTTCATATTCAGTTCTCGTATTGTAGTTTCTTCTGGAACTGAGTAAAGCCTTTGATTAACATAACATCGTCTTTATTCTCTGACGGTTTAGACATGGGTCGGGCCTTTTGTCACTAACCGGCTGTAAATCCAGACTCTGGGCTGTTAATGAGAATTTCCCAATTGGAACACCCAATAACACATTGCCCTACCCGGGGGTCGAATCCAAGACTAGATCCACGAGGCTGGAAAAGGTCTTTTATAAACTTACTAGCTGTTCCCCGCGGTTCACCCCCGTTGCTCGTCTCCTAAGGGTCGTAGCGTGATGTTAAATAGCCTGTACCCTGTATTCCTCATGAATCTGGCTATCATATACAAAAAGATTTTTTCGAATTACACTGGTAGTTCCAGAGATTAGTGCATTCAAACAAACAAACCCTTTAGGGCCTTAAGCTTTAAAATATTAGTATAGATTAGCTTTTTCCCGCGCATTCATCCGCGTGGTGGTCGGAAATTTGAATGATGATGCAGGTAACGAATTTACGCTATTGTTTTAATCGCCTTTGTTTATGTCACTCAAAATAGGATAATAAAAAAACTTAAAAAAGAAGTAAAAACCGTCTTCAAAAAGATTTCAATAATGTTCTGTGTAACAGTTTCGGAAGTCGGTGCCGAATCAAACCAAATCAAAAATCAAAGGCATCGACTTCAGAAACTGTTTTACACAATATTATTGTGATCTTTTTGAACGCAGTATTTGGATTTTTTTTAAGTTATCTATAATTATTTTTGGGTCATCATCTTGTCACATGAAATGACTTTCGCTGAAGACATGTTGACAATGACATTGGCGTTAATAATAAAATCACATTTCATAGATGTTGTTTCCTTAAAAAATCTTTAATATATTGCTTAGAATATTAATGATTTGATTTGAATGCTCCTTAAACACTAGGATGCGGTGAATGGCGCTAAGGGGTCGTTCATTAATCACGTGAAGCTTTTTTAGCAACTTTTGGACCCCCCCTCTCCCCTGATGATACGTGGTTTTAAAGTAACCCCTCCCCCCTACCCAAGATCACGTGTATTTTTTTGGTACAAATTATCTTAACTTTTTTCAGAATATTAATACAGCTAAATTGTTTTTTCGGTCTACATAGAAATCGCACGTTCATGGAAAAAATATATACACGTGATATCTCACTGCGCCATGCCCCCCCCCCTGTGATATTTTTTGATTTTTTCCGAACCCCCTCCCTTCGAGCCTCACGTAAGTAATGGACGGCCCCTAACACATTACTTAGAATTCTCCTTAAACAGTAGTAAACGGGGAATTTTTGGAGATTTCCTTTGTTACCATGGTTTCCAAAAAGCACTAATTTAAATCTATAATAAATGAGTGTTGTTTTTAAATAGTAATTGTGCTCACTTCTAAATGCGGCGATGGTCACACGTTTTTAATTTTTCCGGATTGAAAATTACCCACTGTCCTTTTAAAAGTACATCCGCCAAAATCGACAAAATCGGTTCGGCTTCGGTATTTTGAGCCGTGGAAACTTCAGACAGACCACTTTCGCTTTTAAGTGTTTTATGAAAAAACCCAAGCCGTGTGCAGAGTGACACATGAAATGAAATAAAAAAGAAAGTTACAAACTAAAACCTGATTACGAATAAAATCGAACTGAAAAGCATGAAACAAGAAAACATTTCTGTCTGAGAGCCTGAAATACTTCTTTTATACTTAGGCGAATCACACACCGCCCCGCGCTACGCTGCGGGGTGCGTGGCGACGGAACAAAAATCCCGCGCGTGAATGCGTTTTCAGTGTGTTGCACCATGCGTGATTTCTATACAAATACAGGTACTTGCAAACAACGGAAACAACGACAACAGCAAACAACGCAGTGATGCGGGGCAGTGTGCGAGTCGCCTTAAGGAATTCAGTGTTGTGAAAAACTTAATAAATCAACATTTTAATATCCAGGGTATAGCCGTGGTCGCATGCCCTGTTGGAGTCAGTAGTACGGTGGCATGCGACCACGGCTATACCCTGGTCGTACCTAACTACAAATTAACGACTTCCGTATTTATTTTTTCCGTTGACATGAAACCTATTGATTTTTCTTCAGCTTCAAGGGTCTCTAGACTTGTGTTTGATATTAATTTCATCCTTCACGAGTTCTTGAGAAAAGAGTCTTGACTTGACAGGCACCTTTTTTTTGAGGTACGGAACCGGAACCGGAACGGTATTTTTTATTTGATACCTATTATTTCCGCCAAATAACATAACGGTATTTTTTATCAATTTGATACCGTTTTTTTACGCCAAGCAACATATTCTTGGCCCTTACAAAGCTATTATTGCTGACTAAAAGTTAAATGTCAAATATATTTAACATTTTGATACAGTTTTTCCTGTTTTACAGCGTGCCCCTGACACGTAGGCCATTTTCAAATTCTTCCATTGTCTCCTATTGTTTGCTATCTTTGTCCAAATTGCACCCCCTACTTATGCTATGTCATCATCCCATCTCTTCATCTTCCTCTTTTTCTTTCGCCATTACCTCAGAATAATATCCTACTAATATGATAAATGTGAAAATTTGTGAGGATGTATCTATGGATGTATGGATGGATGTTTCTTACTCTTTCACGCAAAAACTATTGAACGGACTTTGATGAAATTTTACAGTAATCAAGCATCAGAATAACACATAGGCTACTTTTTATCCCAAAAACGCGGGCGAAGCCGCGGGCGGAAGCTAGTTATAAATAAGTTTGTGTGTGCGCGTGTTTGTTACTCTTTCGCCCTGAAACGGCTGCACGGATTTGGATGAAATTTGATAAAGAGGGACCTGGGATCTAGAGAAGCACACAGACTACTTCTAATCCTTACTGAATATTAATATTTAACGTGGAGCGACTGCCATCTGACCTCCACAACCCAATTATTGGGTAATACCGGTATTCAAATGTTAGACTTGTTGTCAGACTTTCGGGCTCCTGACTACCCGTAACGACTGTCAAAGATATTCCTGTGAAAACCGGGACTGACTGTTTAACGTTCTCTCCGAGGCACGTAGGGGCTCGGTGTGTGAAGAACGGTCACCCGTCCAAGGACTGACCGCGGCAAGCGCAGCTTACCCTCGCAGATCGACCGATCAGGGGCCCAAGTCTGCTAATGCAATTGTCATAATCGTGTCAGAATGGTCTCTCAATTACATCGTTTTGACCAATGACGAAACAGATAGTCTTACTCTAAGCCAATGAGCGCTTAGGTTTTGACCGTTATGGTGTCATTATGACACCATTCATACACAATTGCAATAGCAGAATTGGGGCCCAGCGGAGCTGTCATTTAGCCACGAGCCCCTCAGTCTATGTACCATACGAGGGCCCTTTTTCTGTCCTAGGTTTCCCCATGTTGTATGAGCCTTCAGTCTAATTCAACCAAATGCGTCTGAACATTGTGAATCAAGTTAACCTCTTATTATTTAATGCATTATCTGTAGGAAAGACCCATATTCGCGGACGTCAATGAAAACGTTGTTCACGATTTATTATATCAATCAAACGACGTAAACAACATACCATTGTTATTACTATGGACAATTGAGTGATAAACAAATAAAACTTATTAAAAAAATGTATGTTTATTATACAGGGTGGCAGGTTAGACAGTGGAAATATTTAAAGAGGTCATTGTACTCATCATAATGAACAACTTTTACTGTAGAACCAACCCTGAAATTGTGAAAAAAAATCAGCTGTTCCATACATTTATATTCACATAACTCAACAAAATGTGTGGCTGATTTTATTCGCGGTTTCATGGTTAGTCCCATAGTAAAAGTCGTTCATAATGATGAGTACAATGACCCCTTTAAAATATTTCCACTATTTAACCTGCCACCCTGTATAGTTAGCACTTTGTCCGCGTGGCCCACAGGAAAGGATAAAAAGTAGCTTTCTACTGGTGAAAGAATTTTTAAAATCGGTCCAGTAGTTTTTCAGTTTATCCATTGCAAACAAACAAACAATCAAATGTTTCCTCTTTATAATATTAGTTTAGATATCTCAACTCTTTGGAGAATGCAGTTCGTGATAAGTAGGTATAAGGGTGTAAGATTATAAATGATTTTGCTTCTATTCAGCTATCGTTTGTACCTCAGATCATAGAAACAAGGAGATATGCCATCATAGCAAATTAGTACCGGAACAACTGATGCCACTTTTAGTACATTTTTCGAAACAACTTCGCGCATAATTAAGCGCTCCTTGTGAATAAAAAGATCTCCCACGCATTAAACATTCCGCACACCCTCAATCTAACACTGTTAATCGTCACTCAACACTAGCACTAAACTAAAACACTGAATTCATACCATCGATCGTGTTCGGTTCGTCGCCAGCGCGTACGTTTTTAATATGAGCAATTTGCTCAAGATCAGGCATCAAGCTCGATAGCGCCTTGGCACATCTTGTTTCTATGATCTGAGGTTTGTACACTGTAGCTGTCTATACTCACAACCGTCGGTGTGCAAGAGAGGTAGATAGAGGCGACGCGATTTTCAATCCCATTCCTATATCACACGGATAGTAGGTAATTTGTAAAGGGATAATTCTTAATATTTTGCGTGCACTTGCAGACACAATTCCCCTGTAAGCGCTGCGTGATTGGCATAATAATTTGTCTGGGTCGCTTTTGATATTTGGACATGACAAAGCATTTCATTAATAAGAAAAACTATCTAAAAAATATTACACAATACAAAAAACGGAAATACGAACAGAGAGCCAATTGCAATAATAATTGATCGCGACTTTCAGTTCAGTTTCTCTGTAAATGAAATAGAATTTAAAGACAGCACAATGCATCGATCTAAATCGATATAAGAATATAACAATTTAGATCGATGCATTGTGCTCTCATAAAATTGAGATTGTTTAAAAAAAAACCAAATAAGTGCACCAGGACTTGCGAGGGTCCCGTACAAACTTAGGTACCTACTTATTTATGTTGTAATATCGCGTACCGTGGAATTTAACCCCGAAACAGCGGAACTTAGTACTAGAACTTACTGTAGATTTATCGGGTTGTTCCCGCTCGTTAATACCCCGTCGTTAATAGTATTAACGACTGGGAATGTTTTGTTCCCGATCGTTAATAGTGTTAACACCTCAGATCATAGAAACAAGGAGATATGCCATCATAGCAAATTAGTACGGCAACAACTGTCGCCACTTTTAGTACATTTTTCAACACAATTACAAGCGCCCCTCGTGAATATAAAGATCTCCCACACATTAAAAATTCCGCACACCCTCAATCTAACACTGTTAATTGTCACTCAACACTAGCACTAAACTAAAACACTGTATTTATATCATCGATCGTGTTCGGTTCGTCGCCAGCGTGTACTTTTGTACTACGCCCAATGTGGGCAAATTAAAGCATCAAGCTCAATAGCGCCTTGGCACATCTCCCTTGTTTCTATGATCTGAGGTTAACACTAGGGATTTCGGTCTCGGAAGCATTTTCAGTCCCGGGACCAGTCTCGAACCTCGGAAGCTAGTCCCGGGACTCCCGGGAAATTCGAGACCCACGTGTTTTTTATATTAGAATGGTTTTTTACGGATACGTTACGTTATGGATGGAGGTATTGCAGGTGTGCAAGAAAATGGTGATTTTAATATTGTTTTGGAAGGTAAACTAGACTTATTTTGGTAAAAGTAAAAGAAATGGCAATGACATAGTTTGACTTAGTAAATGATAAACTATAAGAGGGTGAGGTGATGTACTGAAATTTGTAGAATATCCCCTAAAACTAAATTAGAGACTTCCTATACATCCGCATACAAAAAATGTTAAATACGGCGTGCCGCAAGGCAGCGTACTGGGTCCGTTACTATTTTTAATATATATAAATGACCTTCCAAGAGCAGTAAAACAAAAAATGGTCCTGTTTGCTGATGATAGCACAGCAATTATTGAGTGTACAGACCCTAACGACTATGAAAATAATATCAACGTTACTCTAAGCGAAATCGTTAAATGGCTTGAAAGAAATAACTTAAAAATAAATTTAAATAAGACTAACATAATGCATTTTCACCAACGACGCGTAAATCCTACCATTTCTGTAACCTATGTAGATAAAATAATAGAAGAGGTTATGAATAGTAAGTTCTTGGGCATAACTATTGACAACAAACTAACTTGGAAAGTTCATGTAGAATTTTTATGTAAGCGCATAAGTAAATCTGCCTATGCACTATTCCAGCTTTCAAAAAAAGTAAACATCGAAACACTAGTCACAGCATATCATGGAGTAGTTGGTTCAGTCCTTCGCTACGGGGTTATTTTCTGGGGCCAATCGACTAACAGTGAGACAGTATTCAGAATGCAAAAGCGTTGCATAAGGTCAATGTGCGGTCTTCAAGTAACAGATAGCTGTGCTCCTTATTTTAAATCCTTGAAAATATTAACTCTGCCATCATTATATATTTTAGAAACTGCGTTGTTTGTAAAAATGAATCTGAATCTGTTCCCTAAATTCTCAGCAGTAAAGAAAAACCCAATACGATCTCAACATGCAAACCAATTATGTAATTTAAAATGTAAAACAGCTCTTATGTCTAAAAGTTTTTTCGGATTAGCTCCTAAAATCTATAATAAATTACCTGACGGCATAAAAGACATGCCAATAGTTAAGTTCAAAATAGCTCTACAGAAATTTTTAACAGAAAAATGTTATTACAGAGTAGACGAATTTTTAAACGAGAAATATATGTATATGAAACTAAAAACCTCACTGTAATAGTTCCAAATTAAATTTTAAATTTATTTTATTGTTATAGTTTAATATTTTTTATTATTATCTAAGCATGTGAATCTAGTTATTAAGCTCACAACAAAAAACATTTGTATGCCAATGAAGCAAAACATAGAGCTACTATATTTCATTTTATTTTTTTGCTTAATACCATCTATGTAAAACCTATGTTTACAAATGAATAAATGATTATGATTATGATTATGAGGGTAGTAGTGAAACTGACTGAAGTGAGTGGTGGTGAACTGTGAAGTAAATGATAATTACGATTGTAATAGAATAGAAATTAGATAGAATATTATAACAAATAGAAAAAAATAAGATAGCAATATTTGAAGTACCTAATTCAGACTTTCAGGTTATTACTTAATTCTTTATTCTTAATTCTAATGTTTAGTCTTTTTTAATTAGGAACTTTGGTAAAAAAAGCTTATATCTAAGTAGTCGTTTTATCTAGTAAAATATTAAAAATATACCCTTTCCTTAAGTTCCGGTAATTTAGGTATAAATAAACTTATAAATGTCGATTGACCTGACCAAACATTTAAACAAAACAAAACGAAAACTCTATAATTCTTGCACTAGAATCTCTAGAATCTTGCAATAGAATAAGTTCGGGTCTCGCTCGGGCATTGTCGGGACGCATTCGGCAAGCGGCAGTGTCACTAGGCGGTACATAGTGCGCGGCGGAGAATTTATAAGTATAAAATGTACAAATAAATTCTGGTGTTAAGAATATTTTAATGTTTTTCTACCGAAACATTTGGTCTCGAAATTCCCGGGAATTTTTATTAAGTCTCGGTCTCGGTCTCGATGATAAAAGTGGCGAGACTCCCGGGATTTCGAGAATCGAGACTCCCGGGGCGAAATCCCTAGTTAACACTATGTTGAAGAACGCAACATTCACCGTTATATCTTGTTTCATTTCACTTTTCTTTACCCTTGACTCCTAAACTAGACACAGAACGATGGGTGAACGATTGGGAGAAAAATGTTGGGTTCTTCAACATTGTGTTAACACTAGTAAGTAAGGCTTAGTCGATAAATGCCCAATTCTTAAAATGCCCAACAGCTCGAAAAAGGACTGATTCGCAAAATGCCTATTTCTGGAAGAAATGTTGTGTTCCACTCGTTAACACTATTAACCAGACGTTAATAATGTTAACGACGGGGCATTAACGAGCGGGGACGACCCGATTTATCGATAGCAAGACAATGGTTCAACTATGTTCTCATAGATGGCGATAACCAATTACATCAAAATCTGTGACATAATTGGCCGTATCTTTGATTGTGTTGACTAAGGAGCTCGAATTTTTTACCTCTCCAGTAGACCTTAGTATTTGATATTTATTTGAACTAGATACATCTACCCCTTCTTGAGAAAAAGGGTCATAACCACATAACTCTAAATAACAAGTCAATAGAAGTGGCAAAGGCGCGTTCAAAAAATTATCAAAGTCAAAAGTCAAAACATTTCAATTAGACCATTTACAGGCACTTTTGAATAGTCAACCAATAGTTGTCAGTCAGTTTGTCCGTTAGTTGAAGCTAGTTGTCCGTTCCAAAACGTAGATTCCTATGGAGAAGAACGGACAAGAAACTCCATGGTTACTCTTTTTCAACTAATTCAAATATACAATTTCTTTGTTTACATTTATGCCCTACTATGTGAGAACAATGTGAGATATTGTAAAAATCCCTTAGGATAAAAAATAAAATCAATGGTACTAAAATAAAAGTCATTTAAACCTATAAAATGTCAAAATATTGCTTGAGCAGTCAAGAGATGACCAGTACCAACTGACAGCGCCCATTCACGGACATGACGCGTGCATCATCAACTCAACGATTTTGGAGGGAATCGCACGATCCAATACACACGCCACCATCAGCGGTACATTTAAGCGAGCATGACATGCTCTCAACTGTCATACTACGATCAGCTTAAAACATTGTAAATATCTACATGGTACTCACATTCACAAATCTCAAAGAAATTTACTCAAATATACAAAATGAATGTTATTTATAACTATACAAGAGAAACCAGTTTACTATTATGTAAGGCAAGTGGTGTCTACAGGACACCACAACATCGAGAGTAGCAAAATGTAGTAGATAAAATTTATATTGACTTAATATTTAGATTTCTTTGGTCATGACAGACGAACAACAAAGTGATCCTATAAGCGTTGCCCCGGTTTAGGCAGAGGTCGCAGGTTCGATTGCTGCCTGTGTCAGTTGTTTTTGGGAATGTCTTATACAGAGTGGCAGGTTGGACAGTGGAAATATTTTATAGGGTCATTGTACCCATCATTATGAACAATTTTTACAATGGGACCAACCCTGAAATCGCGAAAAAAAAAACAGCTATTCCATACATTTATGTTCACCAAACTCAACTAAATGTATGGAACAGCTGATTTTTTTTTCCCGATTTCAGGTTTGGTCCCATAGTAAAAGTTGTTTATAATGATGAGTACAATGACCCTTTAAAATATTTCCACGGTTTAACCTGCCACCCTGTATATTTAATAACATGATTCTATAAGGGTTCGGTTTTTTTCTTTTGAGGTACGGAACCCTAAAAAAATCAACGAAATATTCGGCAAAATAATACAAAAGTAGCCAGAATGTAAGTTTGAAAAGTTGTTTTATTTTTTTCATGAACTGAATATGGGACTCATAGGGAAAGTTATTCAGTAAATACTAGCTGTGCCCGCGACTTTGTCCGCGTGGAATTCGGAATAAAAGTAGCCCAAGAACTTCTTTTAACATCAGCTATCTGCCAGTGAAAGTCCAGTCAAAATTGGTTCAGCCCTTTCGGAGATTATCCGGAACAAACAGAAATACGATTTTTTTTTGTTATAAGTACCTACCGTATATACTTTCATATGCATTTAGTAAAAAGCGGTTATTTTGACATTACAAACAGACACTTCAATTTTATTTATTTGTGTAGATGACGGGTAGAATCACTTAACTGATGCAGGCGACTAAATCAACATACTGTTTAATAGAAGAATTTTTCTGTTAATTGTGCGGCCTTTTTTTTTTTTTTTTGAGGATGGGAAATGATCAAATGAGTCCCGCTCTGGGCGGAGCGGAAGGGAGTGTCAGACTCTTACTGACTAAAACCCACCCGTGTTCCTTCCTTTGCCCTTTATGTTCCGGGTCAGCGGTATCCCTTTCGGACAATCCCGCTTTGTGTGCGGCCTAACGTTAAAACTCATCGTGAGTAGAAAAGGGGCGTCAGTTAAAACTGCAAGTATATAGTCGACATAAGAGGGCTGTCGCATTTTTTCACCTCTCCCGCTCGCACAGAACCGTATTTTTAAGAATGTTAAATGAAAAAATGCATTTTTGAAAAATGTTATCACATAGCAAACTACAAAATAATATTAATCAGAGTTGAACTCATCTCAAAACAGATCATAATAGTTATTGAGCTGAGTTTATTAGATAACACAGCAGAAATGTGTTTTAATTATTTACCTGTTAAATTAATATTATTTTGTAGTTCTTCGCTATGAGATTAAATTTTTCAAAAATGCTTTCCATTTACCATTCTCAAAAATATAGTTCTGTGCGAGCGAGAGAGGCGAACTTGTGTAAATGCAACAGCCTACGTACTAAAAAGCTGATCAAAAACTTTCTGGTTTGTTTACAATATTTTCGGCCATTTTATCAAATCTAACCACTGATATTACATGACGGGAACCTGTTTTTGAACGCATGACAAAACACGTGACGCCTTTGCATCACGACGACCGCTGATTCAGCTTCACTGCTTACCCACTTACAGGAAAAAAAATAGCCACATGATACAAGGAAATGTTATGTAGAATTCGTTCGGAAACGAATGAAGAAATTTTGTACTGTAATAGAGATATACATAGATTTGCTATCTTAATAGCACGGAATGGATTGACGTGTGTTTAGAGCGAGATACGTTATGAGCAGAGATTTCAAACCTCTTTTGTGTTGAGCCTCCTTAGATTATAATAAAAATATACTCATGCCCTTCATACGTCCAAGAACGATACGGAGCCCTCGGTGCGTGAATACGACTCGCACTTGACCGGTTTTTTATTGAGTTAATTCACTTATTAATATTTAAATCCATTCATAATTAAAACAATGATGCGCTGATAAATGATAATAGTACCTATCTGTGCACAGTCATTATCTAATCGCGAATTGCGTATAATATTACGCTTGTGTTCCCGAGGAGATAGCAGAAGCGTATCTATTTATACTGTAAACCTCAGATCATAGAAACAAGGAGATATGCCATCACAGCAAATTAGTACCGGAACAACTGATGCCACTTTTAGTACATTTTTCGACACAATTACGCGCATAATTAAGCGCTCCTTGTGAATAAAAAGATCTCCCACGCATTTAACATTCCGCACACCCTCAATCTAACACTGTTAATCGTCACTCAACACTAGCACTAAACTAAAACATTGTATTTATACCATCGATCGTGTTCGGTTCGTCGCCAGCGCGTACGTTTTTATTATGAGCAATTTGCTCAAGTTCAGGCATCAAGCTCGATAGCGCCTTGGCACATCTCCCTTGTTTCTATGATCTGAGCTGTAAACAAAACTAAACTCTAAAGCATATTTTGCCACTACATATTTTTTATTGTTATTTACTTTATTTTCTTTGATTAGGTATATTGGTGTGTGTTAGGTTAAATCATTATTTTACTTTTAAGTATTTATAGTTTATATATATTTCTTTTTGTTTTAAAAGCTCAATTAATAATTTTTTTCGTAAATTTATATATATTTTTTTAAATAAAAGTAACTGCAAGACAGAATCGTGTTGCTGCGGAGTTTGTTGCGCCGTTCTTCGCAGCTAAAACACTAGGAAGCGTCGAATCAAAATCCGTTCAGTAATATTTGCGTGATGCGCGCACAAAAACACAAAATATTCTAATAAACTTTTTTTTGGGCATGGTTACGTCCCGGTGACCTATCCCGACTGTTTTACTGGAATATCCCACTAATATTATAAATGCAAAAGTTTGTGTGTGTGTGTGTATGTTTGTTACTTCTTCACGCTGAAACGGCTGGACAGATTTGGATGAAATTTGGCAAAGAGGTAGCCTGGGACCTGGAATAACACATAGGCTACTTTTTATCCCGGAAAACGCGGACGAAGCCGCGGGCGGAAGCTAGTCTTCAATGTTTTTACAGTTTTGTAATAGTATTATAGATATAGTTGGTATAGTAGTGTATAGTAGGTACACCCAGTTTTTTTTTTTTTCTTTTTTTTTTACTTTTTTTATTTGTAAATAGGCTTGCGTTTGATCGCCATCTCGCCTGATGTTAAGCGATGATGTGGTCTACGATGGAGCACGCTTGCCTAGAAGAAACCGATTCACTCGTGACTTAAAGACACTCAGATTGTAACTGTCGGGGAACACCCACTCGGGCAGCGCATTCCACTGTTTGGCGGTTTTCATAATGAAAGTGGAATCAAAAGATTTTTACGCAAAATCGCGGGGAACAGCTAGCTTTTATATAATTACAGAATTTCGCGTATTAATAGCGTAGAGGACAACAAATATATCGCGAAATATGGTCAATTTGTGGTTACATGGCGTAGTGGTCGGATCGGGAAAGGCCCGTGACGTCACAGATAAACGTACTGCGCTCTTTGTTCGTACGACCTTGGCGTTCATATTATTATCGCTTATTATGTAATAAAAAAAAAAAACTGGCTCGTTGGTTGACAAGCGCGACTGTTGACCGTAGGGACCACAGTTCGCTGATCAAACTACACAGCTGTGAATGAAGTTTCTTTGAGCGCCACAAAAAACCGGTCGTTCCCGCTCGTTAATACCCCGTTAACACTATTAACGAATGGGAATGTTTGGTCCCACTCGTTAACAATGTTGTACCACTTTGAAAGCCCTGCTCTATACCAAATGAAAAACCGGCCAAGTGCGAGTCGTACTCGCGCACCGAGGGTTCCGTATCATTTTTGGACGTATATAAGTGAAAAAAACCGAACCGCATAATTAAGTTTGTTTGTGAAGGAATTTTGATGATTTTGAAAAAACTGTACTAGTTAGGAACATTGTTTTATTTTTGGTGCCATATTTGGGTCAATTCCCATCAACTCTAATTATTTCAGATTTTTCGCTCCGCAAACTTCGGAGATAAAGGGTGGGAATGGTATTTTTTCCGACATTTTTCATCATATGTCGAAAACTGTGAGACAAAAAAAATATATATATATTTTGAAATGTGTAGATCAAGCCCTTTCATTGTATAGCGCAGATAACTTCATGACGTGACGTGAAGTAAAATGACGCGGTTAAGTTTTCGATGGGTGTATGAGGGTGAAGATCTCGTTGAACTATTGATATGAATTTCTTTCACAAGTACCTATAACTTGTAGAATAATAGATTGCGTCGTTGGCCTAGTGGTCGCAAGGGCGACTGTTGAGCGTGGGGTCCTGGATTCGATTCCCGGGTCAAGGAAAAAGGAGGCGTCCATTAATTACGTGAGGCGATTTTGGCAATTTTTCTATCCCCTAAGCCCTAAGATACGTGAGATTTGGTTCACCCTATCTACTGTGCAAGTCTCACGCTAGATTGTTCAAAATACATATTTTGGTGTAAATATAAATACGTTAATCAGGGGTTGATTTCGTTGGATTTCATTAAAAACCGTAAAAGTGAGTCGTACTCGCCCACAGAGGGCTACTGCTCCTAAATGGCTAATCACTTAATCAGGCAATGCTTTGATGTGACTTAGGTATAACTGTCGAAATGCTAGTGTGCATTTCTGCTTATATTCGAGGAATAGAGGCTTGATATTATATTAATTACGAATAATATTAATTTTAAATAAATCAACCATAAAGTTACAATACTTATTAATTATTATAACAAATTACAAAGTTTAATTCATATTCATAAATTATCCTCAAAAATGCTATCTGCGTGGGTAAAACCCATATGTTTCCTATATCAGCACACACATACGTATTAAATGAACTTTGTTCAATGATTCACTTGGATAAGGTAAAAGTTTACAGTTATAAATGTTATAATAATAAGTGCAATTGACGATTTATTTATAATTTTATATACTTAAGGCGACGGTAAATGGTAACGGCCGTAAATCTCAAGTTTTAAATCTCTTATTTCACCGTCAAATAATGCAGGTTAGTTGTGCAATTTTTTTATGTTAAACTAGAACATATATACATCAATCGTACCTGTGAATATTTAACTATTGTAGTAAAATACTTAATGAAATAAATTCATGAATTACTGTCTACCCAAAACATAAAAACCTAATTACTTTCAAATCGCTTAAGATATTTTCATGATTTGTTTTGTGTGAAAAGACTATGTTACTACCTATAATATTGCCTGTTACTTTTTTTTTATTTTATATTTTAGATACTAAAAAGTAATAATACGTCTAATTCGGCACAGCGCGCTCCTTGAGAGGCGAGTCGTATTGCTCGGTGGACGTATGTCGCGTTGCTTGAGCTCAGCGCAGAACACTCAAGCTATACTACCCAAATCACTCAAGGCCGTTGGCAGTTATCAGCGCCTTAAAGCGGTTTTTTCGCAATGAGTTTGATACGTCCTGTTAGCTGGTCGGTCGATGTATCGTTTTATTTCTCAAGGCCCACCCAATATTGGCTCGAGACCCATAGTTTGGGCAATGCTGGTATAGGCTATTTAACATCACGCTACGACCCTTAGAAGCCGAGCAACGGGGGCGAAACCACGGGGGACAGCTAGTATAAAATGTACATCTATACTAATATTATAAACAGGAAAGATTTTTTTGTTTGTTTATACCGAATAGGCTCCGAAACTACTGGACCGATTTTAAGTAAATTCTTTCACTATTAGAAAGCTACATTATCACTGAGTAACATAGGCTACTTTTTATCCCGAAAAAATTCACAGTTCCTGTGGGACACGCGGACGAAGTCGCGGGCGAAGTACTAGTGTAATGTTGTAATGTAATAATGTTGTAATGTTGCGCTGTAATGTAATGTTTCCATTGTTGTAGGTCAATGGAAGACCCTGAGCAAAGACGCGTTGCCCTCACAGAACCTGCCTAAACTGAACCCTGATGGTACAGTCATGGTGATCAGGAAGAGCCGCACCGTCAGGTACAGGGAGGGAAAGAAGGAGGACATCCATGGGTGAGTGGTTAGCACGCTTAGCGTGACCGATTCTATCGGTATTCTACCAAAGAATAGACAAAGTTCTTTCTATTTAACTTTTTGTCTCTTTGCCCGAGCACGCGGCGACTCGTGCTTGGCTTATCAGAATTTTGTCTACTGAAGAATAGAAACATTTCTTCTCTTCATTGTATGTATAAAACGGTAGAAATCTTTATACAATCTGTCACTTTGTCTTTTCTTCTGTAGACAAAACCCGTTTCTATCGTGGTCATGCTAGGCCGGCTGGAGTCAAGAACTGGTTCCTACAGTCCGACCGTTGAGACTGTTGTAGGCTAATTCTGTAATACGATTTAGTTGACAATTGCTTTCATTTTGACATAGAGGGCGTCCATTGATCCATTAATTACGTGAGGCGTTTGGGGGGGGGGGGTCGAGCCGAGTCTCACCCAATCTCACGTTTCTTAGTAAATATCACGTAATATTTTTTCGCAAGAATCTAAAATTGCAAGAAAATTGGGTTTTAATCTCACGTGAGATTTGGGTGGGGGGTGAGATGGTCGAGCCAAATCTCACGATATCTCACTGAGGGGGGTCGAAAAATCGCTAAAATCGCCTCACGTAAATTAATGGACGTCCTCTCCTAGATCCAAAAATATACAGGGTGGCAGGTTAAACAGTGGAAATATTGTAAGGGGTCATTGTACTCATCATTATGAACAACTTTTACTATGGGACCAACGCTGAAATCGCCATAAAAATTCAGCTGTTCCATACATTTATGTTCACATAACTCAACAAAATGTATGGAACAGCTGATTTATTTTCGCGATTTCTGGGTTAGTCCCATAGTAAAAGTTGTTCATAATTATGAGTACAATGACCCCTTAAAATATTTCCACTGTCTAACCTGCCACCCTGTATATTGCCTTGAATTAAGCAGTGCTGTTTGGGAACGTTTGAGGAAGAATGTCACGGTGAGATTCTACCTCGAACGTTCGTAAATAAATTGGCTGATTCCTAAGGTTGAGATAAATGTTCTTAAGTTTATGTGTAACGAAATTCTGATAATCGAGGCAGTCGCCTGAATACCATTTTAAAGTATTAATTAAGGAAACTGTTACTTTTAACTATTTTTAAGGAAAATATTTTAAGGAAAGATGTCCTATAGTCTACGAAATTGGTAACATGTGTTATATAGATTTGTCGACAGGAAAATAAAATAACTTAATTCTTTATCCAATTATTAACGAGCGATATAATTACAGTATACAGGGTGGCAGGTTAAACAATGGAAATATTTTAAGGGGCCCTTGTACTCATCATTATGAACAACTTTTACTATGGGACCAAACCTGAAATCGCGAAAAAAAAAATCAGCTGTTCCATACATTTTGTTGAGTTACGTGAACATAAATGTATGGAATAGCTGATTTTTTCTTCGCGATTTCAGGGTCGGTTCCATAGTAAAAGTTGTTCATAATGATGAGTACAATGACCCCTTAAAAAATATTTCCACTGTTTAACCTGCCACCCTGTATAAGAATTTACTTCGATAATGGCAAATATTTTAGGAGGTAAATCTATAGGTTGCAAAGATGCTTTTATAAAATAACTTGACTTTTGCCCGCGACTCCGTCCGCGTGGACTACAGTGGAATGACCAGTTTAAATGACCTTCGTAGTGTAGGGTGGCTAGTACTACCAAGAGGTCAAGCTGTATCTCAGGTTCTTCCCATCAGAATTAGATAAAACGTGGCTTAGATTTTAAGTTGGACCCCAAGCTATCGAACTGTGAAAACCACATCAAAAGCCGTTCAGTACTTTTCGCGTGATGCGCGCACAAACAGACAAACAGACAAAAATTAAAAAAAAAATCTTTTTGGGTATGGTTACGTCCCAGTACCCTATCCCAACTGTTTTTTCTGGAATATCTTCAATGTACAGACACAGCTTTTTTACAATTTTATAATAGTATAGATTCGCGCGCATTCGTAGCTCAAATCCATAAAGTCAAATTCAAAGTCAAAACATTTTAATTAGACCATTTACAGGCGCTTTTGAAATGTCAAACAATATTACAATAGTTGTCAGTCGGTTTGTCCGTTAGTTGAAGCTAGTTGTCCGCTCCAAAACGTAGATTCTTATGGAGAAGAACGGACAAGAAACTCCATGGTTACTCTTTTTCAATAAATTCTGTTACAATTTTTTTATATTTTTTCATAGCACGCATCATTCCATTTATAAAAAAACGTGGCTTATCTGAATCAGTATCCACCAGTGCTATGCTATGTGGAACAATGAATATGAATGGTGGATATCAAACGCATTCATAGCAACGTAATATAGCACATCTCCAGTGGAAAAGCACCTTAAGAGCCATATCTCATTAGGACGCCATCGCCATGGCGGCGACGCCAGCAGCGCCGTCAATTAAAACATGTCAAATTATGTAATGCAGTGATAGCCTAGTGGTATAACCATGTGCCTCCCACGGCGAATGGTTCGAGTTCGATCCCGAGGCGCGCACCGCTGACTTTTCGAAGTCATGTGTGTACTAGAAATTAATTATCACTTGCTTTAACGGTGAAGGCAAACATCGAGAGGAAA
Source organism: Thalpophila matura (assembly GCA_948465475.1). Taxonomy (NCBI): domain Eukaryota; kingdom Metazoa; phylum Arthropoda; class Insecta; order Lepidoptera; family Noctuidae; genus Thalpophila; species Thalpophila matura. The sequence continues at coordinate 7,906,302 of OX419205.1, read as the reverse complement.
CGAATGTCCTAGAACCAACAATTCGAAGACACGTGACATCCAGCAACCCGCAGGCCGATTATGCTTATGCTTATGCAAATTGTGTTACAATGTACCTAACCATACCTTACCTGGCGTCGGCTTGGCGTCGACGCTATCCGAGACGCCAAGCTCCCTCGCTCGACACGTCTAAATTTCTTCGATGTTCATTTTGTTTTCATACTAATCTCGTCTGAAATCCGCTTTGGCGGCCCGTTTGGCGTCTCATGGATGCCACGTAAGCGCTGCTGGCGTCGCTGCTGGCGTCCTTATGAGATATGGTTCTAAGGGTTCTGTTTTTAATTCCTTTTAAGGTGCGGAATCCTAATCATCATAATTGTGTGTTACAGCGAAAAGACTGACAAATGGTCGATGAACCTGGCCACACACAGCGCTCTGCCGACCGCCGCCGACCACCACATGAACTGTGACCCCCAAGACAACAGCGTGAGTTATTTTTCACAAGCTTTTATTTAACTTGCCCCGTTAGTGAGGGGTAAAATCTTGCAACAGAATTTCAGACCAGTTCCCCCCAACCGATTGAGCTGAAAGATACATAGTAACCTCGGTGACAATGCAATAATATGGGACCATGGAGGAGGTCTCATGATGAGGCCAGGAGGTGGCCATGGGAACTCCTCAACTTCTCAACATAACTCCATCGTGTTTGGGCTCGTTGGCAAGTACTGTGATGGGGAGTACAAATCTATAATATGTTTTTAATTTCTCTAATCCCCAGCTAGCCTACCGCTACTCAGCGCTCAACAGCATGAACTTATCACCGCAAGTCCCCAATAACCACTTAGGTATCAAGCCTAAAAAGCAGGACGCCTTCATGCAGACCGACCCAGTACAATCCGAGGAAGACGACTCCCAACCTAACAACAGTTACAGCGAAGTTTCCGAGAAATACGCCCCAGAAAACCTAGAATACAACCAAACGTACCAACAGAAAGAACCGGATTTCAACAAAAAATACGAAGCGAAAGACTATACTACCAAGCCGGACGATTACTTACCTCAAACGAACGAAGAGTACAACAAGGAAGCCGAAAAATACGCCTTAGATCGCAAATCTCTAAACGGTTACGAAAAACCGTTAACAGAAAATTTTCCGAAACCGCTTGAGAGTTACCAAAAAGTTAACGATTTGTACTCGGGGTTTGAAAAACCGTTTCGTCCGGAATACCCGTTCCAGAGTTATCCGGACAGCGTTGAGTTGTTGAGGAACCAACAACATAACCTACAAATGTTGCAAGAACAGCATAGGATAACGGAAAACCAGAATTTTTTCAATGAAAATCATATAAAACAGGAGATTGATATCAACGTGGAAGATGATAAGTTCATCTATGAAAGGAATAAAGAACAATTGGGTGAGTTTCTTACATCTATCTGTAGACTATGCTAACTTTATAAATCTCGAGAGTTTGTTTGTTTGAACGCGCTAATCTCTGGAACTACCAGTCGGATTCGAAAAATTCTTTTTGTATATGATAGCCAGATTCGTGAGGAATAGTATAGGCTATTTAATATCACGCTACGACAGTTAGGAGCCGAGCAACGGGGGTGAAACCGGGGGAACAGCTAGTACTATTACCTTGAAGATATTCTAGAAAAAAAAAACAGTCGGGATAGGGTACTAGGATGTAACCAACGAACCAAGCAAAAAAAAAATTTTTTTTTTTTATTGGTGTTACGCAAAAAGTAATGAACTGATTTTGATGTGGTTTTCACAGTTTAGTAGCTTTGGGTCAAACTTAAAATCTAAGCCACGTTTCATCTAATGCGGGTGGGATGAACCAGAGATACAGCTTGACCTCTTCGTAGTACTAGCCACCCTATACTAAGGAGGTCATTTAAACTGGTCATCATGGTAGTCCACGCATATGGAGTCGGGCAAAAGTCTAGTACTATTATAAAACTAAAAAAGCCGTGTCTGTACATTGACGATAATCCAGATAAAACAGTCGGGATAAAATATTATTTAGGATTTGTGTCTGTTTTTGCGCGCACACCACATGAAAACCACATTAAAATTAGCTCAGTAGTTTTTGCGTAATGCAAAAACTACTGAGCTAGTTTTAATGTGGTTTTCACAGTTTGCTAGCTTGGGGTCCAACTGAAAATCAAAGCCTTCTTCATAAATCTCTTCCCATCCATATATCTGCGCGCAAGCACGCACACCTAGGACACAAACTGCACCCGCTACAAATGTGTCCTTGGCGTGCGTGCTTGCGCGCAGATATAACGGGGCTTTAAATGTGTCGCGTTTCAAATGTGGCGCCAAAATTATCGTATTACAAGTGTATGTCTGGTATGCGGGCCGGCTTACTAAGCAACTGCAATGTTATATGACCTCTAACCTAATTATTATAGTGAGCGATTATTATCAAAATAAAAGGTTATCAGTCAAACGAGTTTCGGAACGCTCGATATTCGTCATAGATGTTCGTATGACAACCGGAAAGCGATTAATTACACGTGTCTTCTGAAGTACAGTGTATTATACACATCGAGCTTTACGGTGCTGTTTTAGGGTTCCGTACCTCAAAACGAAAAACGGATCACTTTGTTGTCCGTCTGTCACCGGACCATAAGTGGAGTGGAGTGGAGTATGATCAACATATGATATATCGACTATAATGTAATAGTGGCATAGATGGCGCTATTGCATATTTCGGAACCCTCAGGGCGCGAGTCGTACTTGCACTTGTCCGGTTTTTTGACAGTCGCTTGCTGCAATAGGGTCGTGGCCTCAGATCATAGAAACAAGGGAGATGTGCCAAGGCGCTATCGAACTTGATGCCTGATCTTGAGCAAATTGCTCATATTAAAAACGTACGCGCTGGCGACGAACCGAACACGATCGATGGTATAAATACAGTGTTTTAGTTTAGTGCTAGTGTTGAGTGACGATTAACAGTGTTAGATTGAGGGTGTGCGGAATGTTTAATGCGTGGGAGATGTTTTTATTCACAAGGAGCGCTTAATTATGCGCGTAATTGTGTCGAAAAATTTACTAAAAGTGGCATCAGTTGTTCCGGTACTAATTTGGTATGATGGCATATCTCCTTGTTTCTATGATCTGAGGTAGTGGCCTACTATTAAAAAAGTACAAATAAATGATTTTATTTCAAAGAAGGAATAGGCACAACAAAAAAGTAAAAGCAAAAATAATAATTTATCACAAAATTGAAAACATAGACGCTTTTAAAGTTTTTGGAGGGAGTATCGCTCCGTCTTTGTCGCGCGATGCGGACATAGGTGGTGTTACGTCACTACGCTACAGTGCCGTCCGTGTCTAGCAAATCATATATACAGGGTGGCAGGTTAAACAGTGGAAATATTTTAAGGGGTCATTGTACTCATCATTATGAACAACTTTTACTATGAGACCAACCCTGAAATCGCGAAAAAAAAATCAGCTGTTCCATACATTTATGTTCACATAACTCAACAAAATGTATGGAACAGCTGATTTTTTTTTCGCGATTTCTTTGTTGGTCCCATAGGAAAAGTTGTTCATAATGATGAGTACAATGACCCCTTTAAATATTTCCACTGTCTAACCTGCCACCCTGTATAAGAGACAAACTGTGCCCCGCGGTTTCACCCCCGTTGCTCGGCTCCTAAGGGTCGTAGCTTGATGTTAAATAGCCTATACTATTCCTCATGAATCTGGCTATCATATACAAAAAGAATTTTTCGAATCCGACTGGGACTTCCACAGATTAGCGCGTTTAAACAAACACAAAAAATATTTTAAACGCCCTTTTTGATTGCTCTGCCCGCCTAAACCATAACCGATGTAACTTTCAGACGCGGATATGTATAACAGCAGGAGACTGATCGAGCAGCAACGTCTGTTGGAGCAAATACAGCATCAAGTCAAACAGGAGCCTGACACGCCTAATGGTGAGCTATCATATTTTTTTAGGGTTCCGTACCAAAATGGTAAAAAAGGACCCCCCCCAGTCTGTCTGTCTGTCACACCTGCTTATTTCAGCAACTACTAATGCTATCGACTTGAAATTTGGAACAGTTATAAAGTATGTTTGCCCAACTTTATTGCAAATGAAAATAGTCAAAAAATATTTTTATTTTCATTGCAAAAGGGGCCGGAGTGGGGTCCGAAATTTTAAAGTGGGATTACTAGGTCAAGTGGCATATCATATGAAAGGGCTGCACATTTCAAAATATATATTTTCATTTTATTTTATGTCTCACAGTTTTCGACATTTATGATGAAAAATGTCTGAAAAAATACTAATCCCCCCCCCCCTTATCTCCGAAGTTATTATTAGTTACTTATTATTTCAGATTTTTCGCTCCGCAAAAAATCTGAAATAATAAGAGCTGATAGGAACTGACCCAAATATTGCACCTAAAATAAATCGAAGTTCCTAACTTGTACAGTTTTTTCAGAATCATCAAAACTCCTTCACAAACAAACTTACTTTTGCGGTCCGGTTTTTTTCACTTTATACGTCCAAAAATGATTCGGAACCCTCGGTGCGCGAGCACGACTCGCACTTGGCCGGTTTTTTTTTAATAATAAAGAAAAAAAAAGAAAAAAGATATTGCCTGCGATTTGACAAAAATAAAACAAAGAACAATAAAAAGAACGCCTACAGCTCTACGTCTCCTACGACTCGTATCTCTCCTACGTCTCCTGCGACTCATAGGTCTTCTGCGACTTTTGTGACTCATACGACTTCTATGACCCGTCCCTCTTCTACGACTCCTCTCCTACGTCTCCTGCGACTCATAAGTCTTCTGCGACTCCTGCGACTCGTACGACTTCTATGACTCCTACGACTCTTACGACTTCTATGACTCGTGCTTTTAATATGTCCATGGTTATTCTATACAATGAATATGATGTGATTATTTTGTTTCAGGGTGTGAGAATGTGATGCAGCCACAGGGCAGCCCGTACTATCAGTCTAACAACCATAATAATGTCACAGGTATGTATTCGCACATCACAATAATTACAGAAATCTAAAAATAATATAAATTACAGAAATCTAAAAAAAAATAAAATTAATAACTATGACCTGCCGGCCTAGCATGACCACGATAGAAACGGGTTTTGTCTACAGATACACAACAGATTGTAGAAACATTTCTACCGTTTCATTCATAAAACGTAGAAATGTTTCTACAATCTGTTACTTTGTCTATTTCTATGTAGACAAAACCCGTTTCTATCATGGTCATGCTAGGCCGGCTGGTGTTATAAAACTCCAAAAAGAAAAGGAAAACAAGACATTGCTGCTGATACTGTTAAACATCGTACAAATATGAAAAAGGACAGAAAATATTTAGAAATGTCAAATTAGTCTACGCCCTTGTCATTTACGAGAAAATAGTGGTGACCTTTTGTGATTACGACTAAATTGACATTAAAATAATTCAAGTGGACTAATTTGACAGGATTAAATATCTTCTATCTATCCCTTTCTCTTGTTTTTAGGGTTCCGTAGTAAAACTAGGAACCCTTATAGTTTCGTTTAGTAGTTTATAATTTCGTTTCGTTCGTTTTGTAGTTCACTATCAGATTACATTTTTCAAAAATGTATCTTTTCATTTAATATTCTTAAAAATGGTTCTGTGCGAGCGAGAGAGGAGACAAAATTCCGAGAGCGCCATTAATGTGGTTTAAATTCGCAAAAATATACATTTACTAGCACTTCGCCCGCGACTTCGTCCGCGTGTCCCACAGGAACTGCAAATTTTTCGGGATAAAAAGTACCCTATGTTACTCAGTGATAATGTAGCTTTCTATTAGTGAAAGAATTTTTTAAATCGGTCCAGTAGTTTCGGAGCCTTCGGTACAAACAAACAAACAAAAAAATCTTTCCTCTTTATAATATTAGTATAGAAGTCATCATCTGCCTAGCCTTTTCCCAAATTATATTGGGGTCGGCTTCCAGTCTAACTAGTTTTTGGCTGAATATCAATATTTTAAGTGGAGCGACTGCCATCTGACCTCCACAACCCAATTAATGGGTAATATCGGTATTCGAATGTTAGACCAGCTGTCAGACTTTTAGGGCTTTTGACTACCCGTAACGATTGTCAAAGATATTCCTATGACAACCGGGACCGACTGCTTAACGTGCTCTCCGAGGCACGGAGGGGTCTCGATGTGTAAAGAACGGTCACCCATCCAAGGACTGACCGCGGCAAGCGCAGCTTAACCTCACAGATCGATCGAACAGCGCGGCCGTCATTTAGCCACGAGCCCCTCCATATTAGTATAGAGGTATAGATAAGTACTATGTTATTTGTTTCGCAGGCGGTTACTACGACCAATTACCGCGGCCGGGGCCGGAGCTACTCATAGCCAAGCAGAACGCCTTAGCTGCGCACACGCAGTTATGTGAGTATAGGTATAGGAGTTATAATAAATAACTATTGCAGAGGGGTACAAATTGTTAAAGGACAATGCCAGGGGGCCATACAAATTACTCGTTTTTAGGGTTCCGTACCTCAAAAGGAAAAAGGATTACTTTGTCGTCCGTCTGTCCGAGGCAAGACCCTTAACGCATCTGCTCATAGATGGCGCCACTAGAAGAAGTATGTTATAGTGGCATCTTGCTCATAAATGGCGCTATTGCATATTTTCAGTGGAATATTTTATTTTATTTAATATATTTATCTACATACGTTTAATTTAAGTATGTACGGAACTCGCGACTCCTACTTGTTCGGTGTTTTTTTTATACTTAATCATTTAATTTGTAATGATAAAGAGTTCCGGGTTTCTGACATAAACACTAACTATGGACTTCGAATTAGTTATTTTCTCGAACTTAACCTCAAAATATTAAGTAGGTAAATTACAAATAAATACAAAATGCGGGACTCCATCTAAAAATAGTTAGCAATACAGAAAATCATTTAATTCTCCTCCAAGTACACTGGGTTTGGTCGTGACACAAAGACTTTTGAGTTTGGTACGGGGCGCCATACATTGACCGGCATTGTCCTTTGTGACACAAAGACTTTTGAGTTTGGTACGGGGCGCCATACATTGACCGGCATTGTCCTTTGTGACACAAAGACTTTTGAGTTTGGTACGGGGCGCCATACATTGACAGGCATTGTCCTTTAGTAAACATCGATCACTGACAAAGATTCACTAGTAATAAGTAGCTTCTTGCTAAAAAGCAATGAAACATGGACAATATTGTAATTAATTACGCATGTTTGAATGTTGATTTATTCGTTTTTACAAACAATCAAATAAACAACGACACAAAGTAATTTTTACGGTTAATTGAAAATTATTGAATGACATAAAATTATGGCCTTTCGATTATTTTTCGTGAAGACATACGAACATAATTAATTACAATATTACATTATCGATTCTTTCGAGCGACTTTAGCGATTTATTTGAGTGTTTCTAGCGATTCATTCGAGTGTTTTTAGCTATTTGAGTGGTATAGCGACAGCTGTGAAACCAGCCTAAGTCCTATACAGGGTGGCAGGTTAGACAGTGGAAATATTTTAAGGGGTCATTGTTCTCATCATTAAGAACAACTTTTACTATGAAAAAAAAAATCAGCTGTTCCATACATTTTGTCAGAAATGTATGGAACAGCTGATTTTTTTTCGCGATTTCAGGGTTGGTCTCATTGTAAAAGTTTAGGGGCGAGTCTACTATTGATTATTATTTATTTTTTAGGGCAGAACACAATGAAGCGACCCTTCTTCTACAGCGAAAACCCACACTATAATAGTCCCCCGATACTGCATAGATATGAGGTGAGTACTTATAACGTTAATACGTTAACTACACGATAACGTTAACTTTGGAACAAAGGAGCGTTTGTAGTTGTGACGCACACTGCTTTAAAAGTGGCGACGGAGGTTCCCGTACTAATTTGCATTAATTTTATTACATTGTCAACCAATTTTTAAAAATTTTAACCTTCTTCCAAAGAAGGAAGAGGTTCTATGTTCGGCTGCTTTTCTCCGATTTATCCGTCAATTTTGGACCGATTTTGGTTTTTTTTAAGTGATATTTGATAGAAAATTGTATTTTATTTTTTTCAGGATATCTCAAGAATTATCCAGTGATGAGACATTCCAAAGTTTCGCAAAAAATATAAAATAATAAAAGGTTTATTGTAAAAAAATAATTCTCTTGACGACGATAATCTCTAGATGGTTATTTTTTTTTATATTAATTACAATAATTATTAATAGTAACGATAATAATATATTTTTTATTATTAATAATGAGACGCGTGCGGTCCCTTGTCGAGAAAGTATAGCTTTTTTTTATTTATTTATTATTATTTTTTTATTTAGACATTTCCGAGGGACCAACCGTTAGATTACTATGCCACTTGTGATAAAACTTTGAGTTTAGTATAAGATGGGCTTTTAGGATTTTTTAGATTTTTTTTTGGTAAAAAAAAATTGTTTCGTACTAACCCTGTGAGAAAATGTTCTAATAATATTTTTTGTTTATAATAATCATCTTTTTTTATCACTTTGTGCAGCGGCTAGTACGTTTTGATAATTACTGTTAAAATAATGATATATTAAACAGAATGGCAATGTTTGGCCTATCTTCGCCGGCCATGGGTCTTTCTTTGACCTACTAGAATTCGTCAGGTGATATCTCTACGCATCTAGAAAGAAGAAAGAAAGAAAAAACATTTATTTGGCAACACACAAAGACACACAGACCAAATAAATAAAAAAAAATAATAATAAAGAAAAGTTAAAATTATAATATTATTGTGGTTGCTATGTGCCTAGCGGCTTTGCCAAATGGGTCCAGTTCAGCATAAATGCCAGACCACTAGTGCCTGGCGGTTACATCTACATGATGTTGTTAAATATTAAAACTAAAAAAATGTCCCGCGACTAAAATATTAAACGTTATTGTTCTAATAATGCTATGTAGTATACGTGGTATTATTTAATTGACCTCTTTATGCGTCTTCTTATAAAATGATTTTCAAGAATCTATTCTAACCCTTTCACATTTGAGTTGATTGTTGAAAAACAAGTTTTTTGAGTTGTGTCACTTTTAATGAAATATTATCGTAAAAACTAATATTCTTTCACGGGGTAAACGATGTATATATAAATCAATTGCCAATCTATCTTATACTAAATACAAAAACATAGTAATATAATTAATATCTTTATATAAATATAAAATAAAACAAGAAATTGTACAAATCATCAGAAAAAAATAAAAAAGTCGCTTTTTATAATATTTATTTTGGTATATTAAAATTACTTTTGGAAAATTATTTTGTAGTCTTTGTAATGTATGGAAAGGTATCTTATTCGTAATATTACTGTAATCCCACATTTGGGCATAAGCTTTCCATAATACGATTTCGGGATGGATTCTCAAATAGTTAATTTATTTGAATTTCTGGTTTTAATAATAATAATTTAATAATTAAATTTTTGGTTTGTTTTAAAGGATTACTGTAGGTAGTACAGACGATTTAATATCAAAGATAATGTATCATAGAGCTTGTAAGGGGAAGAACTACCATCATACCTATTTCTGCGGCCAAGCATTGCTGTGTTCCAATTCGAAGGGTATGTGTGCCGGAGTAATTACAGGCACGTGAGACATTTCAACATTGTCTCTAGGGTGGACAACGCATGCGATGCCTCTGGTATTGCAGCTGGCTTAGCATGACAATTCTATCTATATTCTCCCAAAGAATAGACAAAGTTCTTTCTTTCCAACTCGTTATCTCTTTGCCCGAGCACGCCGCGACCCGTGCTTGGCTTATCAGAATTTTGTCTACTGAAGAATAGAAACATTTATTCTCTTCATTATATGCATAAACGGTGGAAATGTTTCTACAATCTGTCACTTTGTCTATTCTTCGACAAAACCCGTTTTTATCGTGGCCTGCTAGGCCGGGTGATGACCATAGGTGGTGGTGACCACCTACCATCACGTGGGCCGTCAGCTTGTTTGCCACTTTCGACCGGATTCAACTGAGAACAGACTCAGAAGTCGTGTTTTGTGACCATTTAACATACAAGTCAATCTTTACTCTTGACTCTACCTAAGATTAGTTTCATACATTACACAAACTATAATATTTTATCCATAATTATCCCTTTGTAAGATAAAAACATCAACACGTTTTTTTTAATGACTTTCTAACAAAATTACATACAAAAATGTATATAAGTCATCCAAAAGGGTGGTTGTGGACCATATATTGCATTGTTGCCATTCTCTTTGATAAGATATTTCTCGTAAGTGAAAAAAAATCTATTAATATTTTATTTTTGCGAATATTATTATTTTATTTGAATTTTTTTGCAAAAAAAATCAAGCTAAATCTGATTATTTTCAAGTTGTTTTTAGTATTTTAGTTTCTTTGTTTGTTATATTATAAAATATATAATATTAATAGCATTTTTTTAATGTGAATTTTTTGTACATTCGTGTGTGAATTTTCTTGGGATTGTCTGAAAAAGGATAAAAAAACTCATTGCGTGTAAAATATCCACTGCTGAAAAAAGGCTTTTTACACTAATCACCAATAGGCCAACGGATTAGTGATTGCATTATGCTGTTATCAATAACCACATAAATATCCTTACTTAAAGCAATCTCCATTCCCCCGTTTCTGAAAACTTACTCAATATAATCTGTTGTTAAATCTCATGTCAACTCATTTTATTGATTTTTGTTATTTCTGACAATATAAAATCACAACTTACATAAGATTTGATATAAGATTTAGGCTCGTATTACGGAACGATACTCAAGCACAGATCTCGACTTGAGCATAGATTTAAAGCCATTTGATTGGTTGAAAATAGTTTTAAGTAATGCTTGAGTCTTGAGTTCGGTTCTGTAACCTTTTCTGATCAGAGACCGGGGTAAAGTCGCCTCTTTCGACTTTAAAAGTCACAGATGCCTATTATCAGCATTTAGGATGTTAATTAGGCGATAGGCTGGCCCTATTCGTTGCTTTATCCTTTTATACAACCCTAATAATTTGACGCACGAATTTTAATATAAGACCATTCGGGTAAAAGTGCCCTAACTCAGTATAGTATGTTTTTGTATTAGGACTTTTTTTTGAGAAAAATGCTGTGTATTTATTCAATTTACACTATAACAAAAATAAAATATGATTGCATACATAATTATCATACTTCTGCCCTTAAATCAATTAAATTTGTAATCAGCGCATTTTTTTTTCTATCATATACAGGCTGATCACTAAAATTGTGCATTTTTCATAAATATAAAATAAAGAAAAAATATTATTTGTACTTAAACTTTTTCCTAAAGTCACTACAATTTTTATTAATAATTTATAAAATGGTGTAAGTGCGAATACACCTATTTAATATTTCCCGGTGAAAGTACAAGATTTTTGAAAAAAAATCACGCAAATTTAATACGAAAATTAAATTATATCGAGTTAGGTCACTTTTGCTCCGAGAGTTTTCTTTGATATTATTTTTGTAAAAAAATGAATAGTTTCTAATTAACGACAAATAGTTACCAGAACCGTACATATGTCTTTTTGCCATTTTAATGCTCTTTTTATATTTTTTATTGTTTATGTTAACAGGCGATGTTTTGATTGTTCCTAGAATTAAAAAAAAATAGCAATTAAAATCAGTTAGAGTAAAAATAACAAAAAAGATAGGTGGTTGAAAATAAATTGACTATAACCCATTTCAGACAATATTCAACAACATTCAAGGAATTGCAAAGAAATAAAGTGTTTGAGTGTCAATATCGTACGTATCTAGAACCAAAAAAATATTTTTTTGAATTAGGTCTCTTTAGATCTAGGTGTGCGATTATGTCCGTGGTTGTATACTATCACAATAGCTGTTTACAAGTAGTTCAACCTAATTTGACCGTACTAACTTACTAAAAACCTAAGTAATCATGAAAAGTACATAAAAACTCACAATTAATATATAATTAGTCATTTAGTCAGTTTTCGTTACCAACAAATTCGATTAGTCAACTGAACTTGCAATTTACGTACAATAGTTTAGTCCGTTACGTTACCAACTAATAGTCATCGAGCCCAACTAAATGTTTAGTCATCAGTTTTGTTACCAAACAGAGTAGTTAACTAAATCGACTATCTTTAGTCGGTTAAAGGTCGATTTCACCAAGCTCTGTCAGTCCCTAAATATCCCGTTAAGCATTTTGACGGTTGTCTTTGACTATTTTGCATAGAGAAATAGTACTTACGTCAAATCATAGACTGTAAATAATAAGTCAATAGAAATGTTATCAGCTACATTTTACTGCCGGACGCGTGTCGCCGGTTCGCAGTCAATGGTGCTGAGAACATCGCACTAAACTAATTTTAATCACTATATTTCTTTCTTACAAATATCGTTGAAAAAAGACAGAAAATATTTAGAACTGTCAAATTAGTCCACACCCTAGTCACATACAGGAAAATAGTCGTGACCTTTTGCGATTATGACTAAATTGACATTAAAACTATTCAAGTGGACTAATTTGACAGGATTAAATATCTGCTATCGAGGGATAGCAGATATTTAATATCGAGGGATAGCAGATATTTAATCCTGTCAAATTAGTCCATTGTTAATATGAGAGAGGTCTCATATTTTTTTTTATTAGAAAGAGACAATAAGATTTAATTAGTTTAGTTCGTAAACAACAAAATCGGCACCATTAGCAACTAACAGGGTTTAGTGAAATTGGTCTTTAGTCAGTCAAAACATCGCCTGTTACTGTATAAGTTACAGCTTTGGATTAGGTCGGACGTCATCGTCAGTTGGTCGACTGAACAACTCGAATTCCGTTACGTTCCGTCTTGTTACTGTGACCTACGAATGACATTTGCAGTTTTATTATCTTTAGCGGTAAATCCCACTGCTGGGTTAGAAGGAACAAGAAAGAAACGAATTAAAAATGGCGGCACTAATAATTCACTCTCACACGTTATTGCTGTCTTTACTCACACTCGTCTGGTGTGAATGAGACAGCAATAGCGTGCGAGTGGGAGGGAATGATTAGTGCCGCCATTTTAGATTAGCTTCTTTATTGGCGCGGGTTTTAATTACAATGCTTGTTCACTATGTATTGTCACCTCAGATCATAGAAACAAGGAGATATGCCATCATAGCAAATTAGTACGGTAACAACTGATGCCACTTTTAGTACATTTTTCGACACAATTACGTGCATAATTAAGCGCTCTTTGTGAATAAAAAGATCTCCCACGCATTGAACATTCCGCACACCCTCAATCTAACACTGTTAATCGTCACTCAACACTAGCACTAAACTAAAACACTGTATTTATACCATCGATCGTGTTCGGTTCGTCGCCAGCGCGTACGTTTTTAATATGAGCAATTTGCTCAAGATCAGGCATCAAGCTCGATAGCGCCTTGGCACATCTTCTTGTTTCTATGATCTGAGGTTGTCACTTTTGAGCGCGATGTTCGATTGGTCGTTCACTATGACCTGCGTTAATGTTCACGCGGGTACCGTATGTTAAAAAAAAAAAACTCGCACTAGGCCGAGATAAATAGACGTTACTTAGGTACTTTGGCTAAGCAGTATCGTTGTCACTGTAGCGCAACTTGCAAGCAAGACAGAGACGGGAACAGGCCCGCCGCTAGGTATATGAGCGCCCGTGTGTAATAGCGATTATGCCGCCCCCTATTATAACTACGCTGACCTTTTTTTTTGCACACCGAAATGCATCCGATAACAAAACCGACAGACTAGCAACTTAGCACCGAGCTTGTCAGAAAGGTTTTATAGCGTTCTCTCATACCAGCGATGTGAAAAAAATTAAAGAAATAAGTAGGTACAAAAAAAAATAACCATAATTATTAAGTACCTTACTTAGGTACTTAATAATTATGGTTTAACACTTAGGTAAACAATAGTATATATATTTTTTGTACCTACTTATTTCTGTAATTTAAAAGTATCGGCGTGGATCTTGATCACAGATCGCGCATGTAAATTTTTGGCCCAATAGACAATAGATAGTTGACAATACGTAATAGAAAATAGTCCAATAGACGAGGAGCATCGACTGACGAACCAATCACGTGCAGCCTCGGCGCCCCCCGTCTTCTTTATTCCGCCAAAGAGACCGAAAAACCAGCTAATGCGCAGGTGACGTTTGTGATCATATTTCACGCCGCGACCTATACCTACCTACCTACTATACGATTTTATTTTCGCGATTTCAGGATTGGTCCCATAGTAAAAGTTGTTCATAACGATGAGTACAATGACCCCTTTAAATATTTCCACTGTCTAACCTGCCACCCTGTATAGGTAGTAATGTTTATTTATCTCGGCCTCAGACAATTCCAGCATTGTATTACGTAACACAGATGTAATCACCATTGTTTTCATTCTGACAGCTCGACAACATACATTGCGCTTCACAGCTAGTTAACGGAAACGCCGATTTAGAAATGTACGGCGCAATGGATGCCAAAATTAAAACTATGGTGATAGCAATTGTGCTAATAAGGGTGCAGGGCCCCAAGTCTATTGCAATAATTGTGTAAGAATGGTGTCATAATGACATCATCACTAGCAAAACCTAAGTCAAAACCTTTGGTCATTGGCTTAGAGTAAGACTATCTCTTTGGTCATTGGTCAAAACCAACAGTAACTGTCATTATGAGACCATTCTGCCACGATTATGACGGTTGGAATAGCAGACTTGGGGCCCAGATTTCCTTTATTACCGTGTCTTATGATGTTTGAAACTATATAAGTTTTAGTTTTAATAATGTTGTTCAAATCACACACATTTGTAGCTTTTTAGCAGTTTAACCCCATAGAGACGATGATTAAATTAAACAGCCCTTACTTCAATTGTCATCTCTTTTCCATACGAATGACAAGGATAGTTGTACCTATATCTAATCAGTGGTTAAAGTTAAAAGTCTATAAGTAAGGTGGTTATTGTTTAGTGAAACTCATGTTTATGTTTATAGTTAAGAATGTTTCGTGGTTTTCCGAAGTTTTGTACTTAAACAGAGCCTATAATTCGACCTATTGTTTGCAGTAACTTGACAGTTCATAGCAAAATAATGATATATGATTTACACTAATAGTGTTGGGGCATATACCTACGTAAACAAAAATTAAATTAGCAAATGTCATTCGTAGAGTCAACTCTTTTTTTTATATTTTAACTATTGGTCAAAAAATAAAATTATGCTTGCAAAAAAAAACTTTCTAAAAGAAATTATATTGTGAAAGAAAATAAAATATTTTTTAAAAAGTGATAATTTATCGAATTTACGTGGCAATTAATAAAAAAATGGGTGGGAAAAAATGAAATTGTAAAAATGGTAGGTTAAGAGAAAAAAAATCATATTTTTGGTCACAACAAATTTGAATTTCGTTGAAAAAGAAATCTTGCCAAAGTCTTGTTTATTTTTTTTGTATTTTTTCGTTTTTTGATTGTTAAAAATAGGTGATCAATAGTCATTTTTTTAAGAAATTATGTAGTTTTTTAAGTTTAAAGTTATGGGTGTGGGCGCGTCAGACATGACTTTAACTTTTATTTTTAATTATTTGTGGTGCTCGTTAAAATATTTCCGAATTGTTTATTTTGCATTTTTTCTAAGAACTTTCATTATGAGTACAATAAATATTGAATTTTCTAACGCACAGTAGAAAGATCGCTAGATTTTTTTTATATCTTTTTTTAGATAACAAGTTGAGAAAAAAAATCTTTTATTTACTCTAGAAATTAAGATAAGTAAGGAATGTGGGAATGTAGATGTAAGGAAGAAAGGAGCGCGAAAATAAGTTTTTTTGTGTTTTTTTTTTAATATTTTTGTCGGTCGATATATTCGGATATTTATGGCAGAGTTGAGAAATGTTATATTTTTGAATACGCGCTCTACATAGACCAAAGCTGTGAAATAATGTAAAGAAAGTTGAATAAGATTAAGAATAAAGTATGCTTTTACACAAACATGTTTATTTTTTTACACCCTGTACCTCAGATCATAGAAACAAGGAGATATGCCATAATAGCAAATTAGTACCGGAACAACTGATGCCACTTTTAGTAAATTTTTCGACACAATTACGCGCATAATTAAGCGCTCCTTGTGAATAAAAAGATCTCCCACGTATTAAACACTCCGCACACCCTCAATCTACCACTGTTAATCGTCACTCAACACTAGCACTAAACTAAAACACTGTATTTATACCATCGATCGTGTTCGGTTCGTCGCCAGCGCGTACGTTTTTAATATGAGCAATTTGCTCAAAATCAGGCATCAAACTCGATAGCGCCTTGGCACATCTCCCTTGTTTCTATGATCTGAGCCCTGTACCTATAGTCTCGTTGGAAGAAGCTGTTGCAGATACCAAAATTGTTAACGTCCTGAAGTAAGTATAATAAACGAAGTATATCGGCCATTGATTTGTCTAGTTGTGGACATTATGACTAATTATGCGATAGGGAGCGTATGTTATTATGTATGTATTTCCGTTTCTGTGTGTCCTAGAGCATAATCGCATCGGCCTATAATGTTCCCACTGCTGGGACACAGGCCTCCACTGTGAGAGGGAGTGGGCCGTAGTCCACCACGCGGGCCCAGTGCGGGTTGGTGGACGTCACATGTCTTCGAATTTTTGGTCCTAGGACATGGCGGTTTCCTCACGATGTTTTCCTTCACCGTTAAAGCAAGTGATAATTAATTTCTAATACGCACATGACTTCGAAAAGTCAGCGGTGCGTGCCTCGGGATCGAACTCGAACCATTCGCCGTGGGAGGCACATGGTTAACCACTAGGCTATCACTGCATGCACTTGTATATTAATAATTATGTAAAGAGAAAATTTGTGCCCCTTTTTAAAAGTGAGTGTGCGCTCGGAGGAGTGTGAGATGCGGCATAGAAGTTTATATGGCGAAGGAGTGCAGAGCAGTCCTAGAGCAGTGTTCCGTAAAACGTGTGCCGCGGCACACTGGTGTGCCGTGGTCATTAGTTGGTGTGCCGCGGAAATCTAAAGTTAAATTCACCGTGCGCTTTTGTTTTGCCACTTATTGATGAAGTTGTAATAAGGATGTAAAAATCGTTTAGTAATGCCTAATTCTCAAAATTGCACCCGAGTCTCAAAAGGGCCAATTGATTTTTCATTTATGGTGTACCTCCAAAATTTTCCGATTTCGTTATTAAATAGTGATTCTCAAAAATCATATGACCCGAGCGGGATTTGAACCCGCGACTTCTGCCGAACCGTGGCTAGTACTCTGAACCAACTGAGCTACCGGGTCTCGCCCGACTCATTTGAAATTTGAGACCCCTTTGTAATACGCTTCTTAGGAGCGTTTGGCGACATCTATCGGAAAACTTATGCAGTCTTTCCAACTCAATACCAATTACTTTGCAGTTATCGGACATCGATGCGATATCACCATGTATACATTATAAATGTATATATTTTTTTTGTGAATTTGAAACATTTCAACGCCATGTTATGTTTCTATTAAGTTATTAAATATATAAGTGATTCTCAAAAATCATATGACCCGAGCGGGATTTGAACCCGCGACCTCTGCCGAACCGTGGATAGTACTCTGAACCAACTGAGTTACCGGGTCTCGCCCGACTCATTTGAAATTTCCAATTTTCTAGGTGTACCTTGAACACAACAAGTTTGCGGAACACTGTCCTAGAGACTAAGCGAGCGAACGGATTTTAGCAGATGAGGTGTCTTCCCTCGAACGTTCGCAAACAAATTGGCAAGTTCTCACGGTGTTATCATGCGGTGTGTTGGTACCTCAGATCATAGAAACAAGGAGATATGCCATCATAGCAAATTAGTACGGGAACAACTGATGCCACTTTTAGTACATTTTTCGACACAATTACGCGCATAATTAAGCGCTCCTTGTGAATAAAAACATCTCCCACGCATTGAACATTCCGCACACCCTCAATCTAACACTGTTATTCGTCACTCAACACTAGCACTAAACTAAAACACTGTATTTATACCATCGATCGTGTCCGGTTCGTCGCCAGATCGAGGTGGGTGAGAGAGGTGGGCTGCCTTATCTAGACATTATGCCACATAATAACATTGTGGCGAACCTTGGTCTATGGTTGCCACTATTATATTTTATACTGACAACACTGTATTTACAGAGGTCTTTGTCTATGGACTCAGAAAACCGTGATTCGAACGGTCGCGGTCGTTAAGTTTCTTGTACCAAATTTCAAATTCAAAAGTCATTTATTCAAACTGGGTTAAAGTCAATTAGCACTTTTTGAACGTCAAAATATACATACGACAGCCCCCAAAAACGCCCGCCCTTCACCGCTTCCTAGTGTTTTAGCTGCGAAGAAGAAACGGCGCAACAAACTCCGCAGCAACACAATTCTGTCTGTCAATTACTTTTATGTAAAAATTATATAAAACAAGACAGTAAAACTGAGATTCAAAACAAAAAAAAAACTAAGTATAAATACTTAACAGTAAAATAATTTCCTATGCAAAATAATGATGTAACCTGACACCCGTCAATATACCTAACCTAACCTACCTACCTACATTGTAATACGAACTTAGCAAGTGTATCTATTAGGAAGTAAATACATAGGGCGGGTTGCTTCAAACCATCTGTATTCGTAAGTCAGTACGTAATCGTTAAGTCAGTATGAAATTGTCATACAAGCCGCCATATTTGACGGTTACAGATACGTAACTGTAAGATGAAACAACATGGCCTTAGCTAACAAGTTGTAAATATTGTAATTCATTGTGATTTGCTGTTATCACGGAATGTAAATTACTGTCTGTGTGGAGAATTAGATTAGATACCTATACGTTTTTACATTGGGACCCGATTCCTTCATATAATTATTCAAATATTATTTGAATAAACTGGGCGCGATCGGTCTGGTTCGAGTTCGATCCCGAGGCACGCACCGCTGACTTTTCGAAGACATGTGCGTATTAGAAATTAATTATCACTTGCTTTAACGGTGAAGGAAAACATCGTGAGGAAACCGGCATGTCCCAGAACCAAAAATTCGAAGACATGTGACGTCCACCAACCCGCACTGGGCCGCGTGGTGGACTACGGCCCACTCCCTCTCACAGTGGAGGCCTGTGTCCCAGCAGTGGGAACATTATAGGCCGATAATGACGCGATCGCGCCTTAACATTTTAGTATCGTGTTGTAAAGGGGTATAAAAGCAAAGACGCTTCAGTCACAAAAAACTTAAACTAAAATATTTGTGATTTTCTGCTGTGGCATGCACTCACTTAGAATTTGGTGTACCCTGTTAAAAAAATGGCAATTTTGGACTGAAGCGGTTTTGCTTTTACACCCCTTGTGATATTCAAAGAGTACCGACCATGTTCTTGCTCAATCTTCGCCATACTAATTGGTTTACGACGGTCTACGATTTGGAACGGGCATCTACCTTTCATCTTGCTGACTAAGCCGGGCCGCACTCCAGACGTAAGTAGGTACCTACACCTGTACCCTCAGATCATAGAAACAAGGAGATATGCCATCATAGCAAATTAGTACGGGAACAACTGATGCCACTTTTAGTACATTTTTCGACACATTACGCGCATAATTAAGTGCTCCTTGTGAATAAAAAGATCTCCCAGGCATTGAACATTCCGCACATCCTCAATCTAACACTGTTAATCGTGACTCAACACTAGCACTACACTAACACACTGTATTTATACCATCGATCGTGTTCGGTTCGTCGCCAGCGCGTACGTTTTTAATAAGAGCAATTTGCTCAAGATCAGGCATCAAGCTCGATAGCGCCTTGGCACATCTCCTTGTTTCCATGATCTGAGCCTGTACCGGGTATCATGAGTTTTTTTGACGTGTAGTATCGTTAACGTAAGCAAATTTTGTATTGATAATACACGTTTTTTTTCACAATATTTATATAAATTAAATAGGTACTTAATTAATTTCTCTGTATTTTTTAAATGTGCAAATTGTATAAAATTTTATCAAAATGTTCTAGGGCTGTTGTATTTTAAATTCAAAATATGCTCACGTTAACGATACTATACGTCAAACAAACTCATGATAGTGGTACTGTATTAAGTACCTACGATAATTCTGGCGCCACTTAAAACGCGAACATTTTAGGTACCGCCCCCGTGTACTTAGGTACCTACTTACCTACCGATCTGCGTGCACGCAAAGGACACATTTGTAGCGGGTGCAGCTCAGATCATAGAAACAAGGGAGATGTGCCAAGGCGCTATCGAGCTTGATGCCTGATCTTGAGCAAATTGCTCATATTATAAACGTACGCGCTGGCGACGAACCGAACACGATCGATGGTATAAATACAGTGTTTTAGTTTAGTGCTAGTATTGAGTGACGAATAACAGTGTTAGATTGAGGGTGTGCGGAAAGTTTAATGCGTGCGAGATCTTTTTATTCACAATGAGCGCTTAATTATGCGCGTAATTATGTCGATCAATGTACTAAAAGTGGCATCAGTTGTTCCGGTACTAATTTGCTATGATGGCATATCTCCTTGTTTCTATGATCTGAGGGGGTGCAGTTTGTGTCCTTGGTGTGAGTGCTTGTGGCGCCAAAATTATCGTAATACATGTCGTGTACGACCTGGCTAAATGATCTAATTAAAATAAATGCTTAAAAAATGGTTTAACGTGCTCTAGCGGCACCCATCCAAATATAGACCGGCGAGTTTAGCTTAACTTGTCAGCGATGCAGTACCTTCTTTCCCACCCCAGTTGAAAGTCCAAGCCCACCAATTTTCACTGCATCATTATTTGGGTGTGGCTTGCATTGCCCCCACCTTTTTAAGTAATTCGTCAACAAAAAACAATATTTTGGCCGTGCCCCCAAACCAGTACAACTTGGACCACACACAAACTTAACAACCAACCTTATTGGCAAACAACAAGGTTGAAATTCGCCTGGCATTTAGTTTTGGTGTAGTTGTTGTAATATTGGTGGGTTCTCAAGCAATTGTCCAGTAATTAAGGCTCGTTTTCTTGTTCGAAGTAACGTTTAACCGTTTTTCCATGGATTATTTCGTGCGGTTGCGTTTTTGTTGCACTGCAAATATTTCGGGTTATGCAGCTACGAAGATTTTTGGAACTTAAAATGGTAGACGTTACTTATCCCGATATTTCCAACTATGCACCTATCAATATCAAAAAGCACGATGATAGCATTTTCCAGTGTTAGGTAGGTACTTAGTTACAGTATTTTTTTTTTCATTTTCTTTTTGCTATAATGCTCTTAATAGCAAACGGATTTTACATTAGGCAACACAAATACCTAATTACATTCTAAGGATAATACCTCAGATCATAGAAACAAGGGAGATGTGCCAAGGCGCTACTAAAATTGACGCTTTGATACGGTCACATTGACCGTTACATATAAAATGTACACGCTGGCGACGAACCGAACACGATCGATGATATAAATACAGTGTTTTAGTTTAGTGCTAGTGTTGAGTGACGATTAACAGTGTTAGATTGAGGGTGTGTGGAATGTTTAATGCGTGGGAGATCTTTATATTCACGAGGGGCGCTTGTAATTGTGTTAAAAAATGTACTAAAAGTGGCGACAGTTGTTCCCGTACTAATTTGCTATGATGGCATATCTCCTTGTTTCTATGATCTGAGGATAATACCTAATACTTATATCTAAAGAGAGAATGCCTGTTTTCACTCACACTAGGAGACTTCTAAATGCAGTGTATAAAATAGTCATGGATAGTCCATAGGGGGGGTCACGGGGGACATGACCCCCCCCAACATCGTACAAAAATGCGCCAAACACGGTAATTCACGGTATAGCAACGTCGGCATTAATCGGTATGACCCCCCCTAAAGCCTTCAGCTGCGGTATGACCCCCCCAAAATCGTCGGCTGCGACCGCGCCTGGGGGTCTACTCTCTAAGCACGAAATCCGTAGTTTCGACCTTAGTTACGGGCGTTTCTTACTCCGTATCACCTACGGACTTAAGATTAGTTCGGGGCCCGAACTAAGAATGAATGATAGCACGATTTGACAGTTGTCCCTACTCCCGATGTGTACTCCCGATGTGTTTGATCCGTCTGAAAAATTGAATTTGACACTTGTTTTGACGGAATCTTATGTCTATTGTACTTTCGGACGGGCCCGTATCTTCGTTGACGGACTTACAGAGTAGACCCCCAGCTTGTGGTTGGTGACATAAGTATTGTAAGTAGGTATTATTGCGCTCCTTTTAATATTTATGCATTAGGTACATTTAGGTGTCTCCTAGTGTTAGTAAAAACGGCAAAAGAATTAGGTAAACTACTTTTTTTACATCTCCAAGTGCATAGGTACCATAGTAGTTTAGGTAGTTAGGTACTTAGTTATAAAAATCGAGTTAAACAAGGGCAATTATTCTCCCTAATTACGACATTCTAATAACTGTTACTCGCTGCATTGGTGGCACGTTTTTGCCCGTCCTAAAGAATTTAAATTTTGGCACCGTCGTTTACCTCTGAGATATAGAAATTACCCACTCCAAACTTTCGTACCTCCATCAAAAACATTTGACTGTCATACAAAACTCGTTTCATACATTTTTCTTGTTAAATGCAAGAAGATGGTATTTTTTGGGGCACACCGGGTTTGTATAACCACTAACTGCAATCGTCGGTTACTGAGCGGTGATTATGGCATATCAAGGCATGGAAGACCTTTGACAATGTTAAACAGATTTTTTTAAGGCGGAATAATAGTAGTTCAACAGCGTCATTATGATTTTACATACAGACATACACTTTTATGTAAGTACTAGATTTTGCCCGCGACTCCGTCAGTCCGTGTGGACTACAGTGAAATGACCAGTTTGAATGACCTCCGCAGTGTAGAGTGGCTAGTACTACCAAGAGGTCAAGCTGTATCTCTGGTTTCTCCCATCAGAATTAGATGAAACGTGGCTTAGATTTTAAGTTAGACCCCAAGCTATCGAACTGTGAAAACCATATTAAAATCCGTTCAGTACTTTTTGCGTGATGCGCGCACAAACAGACAAACAGATAAACAAACAAAAAATAAAAAAAAAATATTTTTGGGTATAGTTACGTCCCAGTACCCTATCCCGACTGTTTTTTCTGGAATATCTTCAATGTACAGACACAGCTTGTTTACAATTTTATAATAGTATAGATATTACGGGTAACCTGATGGTAAGTGGTCACCACGCACAGAAATTTAAATAGGTACCTTAGTCAATAGAAATTAATGTCTTCTACATTGGGACAGTTTATAAAAAGGGCTGATTAGATTAATTATTATTATTAGGTATGTAGGTACTACCTCAGATCATAGAAACAAGGGAGACGTGCCAAGGCACTATCGAGCTTGATGCCTGACTTTGAACAAATTGCTCATATTAAAAACGTACGCGCTGGCGACGAACCGAACACGATCGATGGTATAAATACAGTGTTTTAGTTTAGTGCTAGTGTTGAGTGACGATTAACAGTGTTAGATTGAGGGTGTGCGGAATGTTTAATGCGTGGGAGATCTTTTTATTCACAAGGAGCGCTTAATTATGCGCGTAATTGTGTCGAAAAATGTACCAAAAGTGGCATCAGTTGTTTCGGTACTAATTTGCTATGATGGCATATCTCCTTGTTTCTATGATCTGAGGTATGTACTAAGGTAACGTATGCAAAATTTCACGTACAAACGTGTAAACGTAACAGACAGTTACTTTCATATTTATAATCACCCACATAAGGATAAATCAGGCTATATTATATGTCCCCACTGCTGGGACACAGGCCTCCTCTGTGAGAGGGAGTGGGCCGTAGTCCACCACGCGGGCCCAGTGCGGATTGGTGGACGTCACATGTCTTCGAATTTTTGGTTCTAGGACATGCTGTCCTCACGATGTTTTCCTTCACCGTTTTAAGAGCAGGATGAAACAAATGCACAAAGTGTGTGCCTGTCGCGTATCGAACCTACGACCTACCTACTTATAAGTCAGGGCCGCGACCACTGGGCCACCACTGCTCTACCACGTAGACCACGTTTGCTTTGCAGAGTCGATTTGTGTCCGTTTAATGGCAAAGAGGTATACATAACATAAAAATTAACCGGTGGAAACTATATCTAGGTATCAGTGGCGAAGGGTCCCTACAATACGATTCCTACCGGCTTCCCTTTGAAAAATAGCACAGGCAGTATTGCCTACTTTTATTAATTAGCTTTTCGTGGCCAGGTCAGCATTTGTAGCTCCGGCTTACCTCTAACAAAAATTGACCCTTCGCCACTGCTAGGTATTAAGTAGATAATGATGCTGATTCTGTTGAACGTCGCACTAAACTAATTTTAATCACACTACATCTCTTTCTTACAAATAACATTGAAAAAGGACAGAAAATATTTAGAACTGTCAAATTAGTCTACGCCCTTGTCATTTACGGGAAAATAGTCGTGACCTTTTGCGATTACGACTAAATTGACAACAAAACTATTCAAGAGGACTAATTTGACAGGATTAAATATCTTCTATCCTTTTCTCATGTTTTTTATTAGATAGAGACGTAATGATACTAAATTCTATAGTTTAGTTGGTAAACAACAGAATCGGCACCAATAATTATAATCTGTCGAAGTATACTAATATAACTAATAAAGTTGAAGAGTTTGTTTGTTTGTACGTGCTAATCTCTGGAACCGGTACCGGTACCAGTCGGAGTCGAAATTTTATTTTTGTAAGTACACGATAGCGACGAAGTACGTAGGTACCTATATTATAATATTTCGGCTTGATTATTTTAAATATATTAATAACTATATAGCTTCCGTCCGCGGCTTCGCTCGCGTTTTTCGCCATAAAAAGTAGCCTATGTGCAATTCTAGATTATAATCTATTTATCTCTGTGCCAAATTTTATCCAGATCAGTTCAGCCGTTCCGGCGTGATTGAGTAAGTACAAACATCCATACATCCATCCTCACAAACTTTAGCGTTTGTACCTACCTAATATTCGTAATAGATTTATTAGGACAGATTTAGATTTACCTACAAAACGGAACTCAGCAATACTGCTTAACGCTTCAATTTGGTATGATTCCCCGGACAAGCACTTTCAAAGAGCTCTATTTATTTTTTTATTCATTGATAGGCTTGTGTTTGACCTCCATCTCGCCCTCAGATCATAGAAACAAGGAGATGTGCCAAGGCGCTATCGAACTTGATGCCTGATCTTGTGCAAATTGCTCATATTAAAAACGTACGCGCTGGCGACGAACCGAACACGATCGATGGTATAAATACAGTGTTTTAGTTTAGTGCTAGTGTTGAGTGACGATTAACAGTGTTAGATTAAGGGTGTGCGGAATGTTTAATGCGTGCGTGGGAGATCTTTTTATTCACAAGGAGCGCTTAATTATGCGCGTAATTGTGTCGAAAAATGTACTAAAAGTGGCATGAGTTGTTCCGGTACTAATTTGCTATGATGGCATATCTCCTTGTTTCTATGATCTGAGATCTCGCCTGATGTTAAGCGATGATTCGGTCTACTATGGAGCACGCTTGCCTAGAAGAAACCGATTCACTCGTGACTTGAAGATACAGATTGTAACTGTTGGGAAACACCCACTCGGGCAGCGCATTCCACTGCTTGGCGGTTTTCACAATGAAAGTGGAATCAAAGCGCTTTGTTCGGGTTTATTTGTATACAAACCTACATCTCTACTTACCTTCTCGGATACAGTCGTGAAGTTCCTAAAAATGATGAATCCTTAAACCCTTTAACAAAACTAATATGACCAACAAACGATTTGAAAGAGATCTGATTATTATCAACAAACATACAAGAGAGAAAAAACACAAAACGCATCACAAAGATTGAGTTTTTGAGATACGGGCTCACAAAACGACGGACATTGATAATACATAACTCCACTTTTTTTGTTGTCGGTTAAGATATTCCGTGTATGCTACCCTAGACTCATCAATAATATGAGCTATTTCGTTTTTAGATGGTACGGGACGGATACGACACGATGTTATTTGTTTTGTGACTACTACTTTGCCCGCGACTTCGTCCGCGTGACCCACAGGAACTGTACATTTTTTCGGGATAAAAAGTAACCTATGTTACTTTTTATCCCGAATTTTACAGTTACTCGGTGATAATGTAGCTTTCTATTGGTGAAAGAATTTTTAAAATCGGTCCAGTACCTAATTATTGAGTGCCCTTAAATACTTTTATTTGACGAGAGTGTGACAGACTGATAGACGGATAGACAGACACAGACATGAGTGATAAATTAACAAGGAAGGAAGGAAACACGTACTTTAAAATCTACACCCTAACTGCATAGCACTGTATTGCTCTCCTATGCTTTTAGTTTTGAAACCCATTACGCGTACCTACTATGATTTTAAATCTGTATTTCTGAATTAGCTCTACGACGCAATCGCAAATTTTAGAAAAAAAAAAAAAAATTGGGCCGTTTACGGGTGTGCGTTCATTCTGTTACATTTTATAATTTGAACATTATAACATGTAACAGAATCAACGCACACATGTTATAATGTACAAAGATTTAAATAGTAGATTCGCCAAACCGTGTCAAAATATGGTCACGTTTCCATTGTCGATTTCAATGACATCTGAAGTATCAAATATGGTATTGTCTCGCTCACTGATACCGAATATTGTACTCTATCGTTCTCTGTCTAATTTGTGAGCTCACACGTGTCATTATCGACACTATTTCGCGCCATGGATGTAAGTACGGTGAGGGCACATCTATGATTTAAATTTTTAATAATGTTTAAGAAATAAAAAAAAATACTTTTTTTTTTTTTTTTTTTTTATTAAATTATAGGCTCGCGTTTGACCGCCATCTCGCCTGTTGTTAAGTGATGATGCGGTCTACGATGGAGCACGCTTGCCTAGAAGAAACCGATTCACTCTCGACTTGAAGATACCCAGATTGTAACTGTCGGGGAACACCCACTCGGGCAGCGAATTCCATTGTTTTGCGGTTTTCACAATGAAAGTGGAATCAAAGCGCTTCGTTCGGGTTTTTGGTACATCAACCATGAACCGATGGCGCTTTTTCGTGCTTCTGGCTGTCCGATAGAAAAAAGGGCAGGAGGGAATTAGATCATGCAGATCTGTAGCACACTCTCCGAAATGTATCCGATAAAAAACCGATAGACTAGCAACCTTGCGCCTATGCTCAAGACTTTGGAGCTTAGTCTCTACAAGGGAGTCGTTGCTAATGAGCTTCTTGGCACGCTTTTCAATGGACTCCAACGCCTCAAGTTGGTACTTGGCTGAGCCATCCCAAAGGTGCGAGCAGTATTCCATGCACGAACGAACCTGTGCTTGGTACAGTCGAAGCAATTGTTCCGACGTGAAGTACCGCCGCACCTTCGAGAGTATACTCAGCTTTTTAGCTGCCAATTGAGCTTTGGACTCAATATAGGAACCAAAGTTGAGGGTAGACGTCAGAGTAACGCCCAAGAGCTCAAGATGGTCAGTTATCGGTATAGACACATCTCGAAAAGTAGGAGCCAGCTGGAATGGCCTCCTTTTGGCAGAGAACAGACACGCCTGGGTCTTAGCTGCATTGAACTTGACCAGGTTGGCATCGCCCCAATTGGAGACTGCCTTAAGGGCCAAATTCATGCGCTCGACCATGGCCTCTCTCAGAGACTGGATTTGTGGTCCAGTGGTCCGTGCATTGGCTATGTAACTCTCTACAACAGTGCTGTCGTCAGCATACCCAAACGTTCCGGGTTTTAGCAGATCGTTGATATGCAGCAGAAAAAGTGTCGCAGAGAGCACTGACCCCTGAGGGACACCGGCATTAATTGCCTTTCGATCGGACGAGCAGCCATCAATGACCACTCGAATCGAACGATCCCTCAGGAAGTCCGATATCCACGCAACGAAACCGGTGGGCAAGCCATACGCGGAAAGCTTACGGATAAGGCCGTCGTGCCAAACCCTGTCGAAAGCCTTCGAGACGTCCAGGGAAACGGCTAGCGCCTCCCCATGTTTCTCGATGGCCTCACTCCAGATGTAAGTGGCGTACGCTAGAAGGTCCCCAGTAGACCGGTTTCGGCGAAATCCGTATTGCCGGTCACTGAGGAGGTCATTAGCTTCAAGGTACGTCAGGAGCCTGCTATTGAGGACACGCTCCATACTCTTGCAGAGTATAGACGTAACCGAGATGGGCCTATAATTGGTAGGGTCGGCACGACTACCTTTTTTGGGCACGGGTTGCACGTTAGCAAGCTTCCACGATTTCGGCACTTGTCCAGTTTCAAGAGAGAGACGAAAGAGGCGTGTCAGCACAGGAGACAACTCAGGCGCACACGTCCTCAGAACTATGGCTGGAATACCATCTGGACCACTGGCCTTGTTCACGTTAAGGTTGCGCAGCGTTTTGCGGACCTCCTTTTGGCGAATGCGAATTTCCGACATAAATGTCGTGCTGCCAGGTGGAGTTGGAGGTATCGCGTTGCCAGCATCTAGACGTGAAGACTCCGCAAACAGAGAAGCAAACAGGTTTGCTTTCTCTTCTGCGGTGTGAGCCAGCGTCCCATCAGGTTTCAGCAGTGGAGGTAGTGAGGGGCGGCAGAAGTTCGCTTCGACTGATTTAGCTAGGGACCAAAACGCTTTACTACCTGCTGGGTACGAAGTCAATTTGTTCCCTATTCGACTAATGTGGTCGAAGCGAGCCTTCTGAAGAACCTTTTTGCAGGACTTGGCAGCCTTGTTAAACGCCTTCTTCCTCTGACGTATGTCCTTCGCCTTACGGTGTCGAGCATCAACCCAGGCCAGGTATGCCTCATGTTTACGGGCTTCAGCGCGACCACATTGAGGCCCAAACCACGAGCGAGCTTTGCCGGACAGCGGTACATCGGAATAAGGAATGTAGTATTCCATGGCCCGATGCAACACATCCGTCACAGCATCCGCGCAGGTCGAAAGATCATCAGACGAAAAACACATCAACTGCCAAGGATAAGATGCAAAGAAAGACCGCATCTCATCCCAATCTGCTGACCTGTATCGCCACACCCGGCGAGTGCCTCTGGGGCTGAGATCGGGCGGGGAGTAAACAGATACAGATTTCACCAGACAGTGATCGGAGTTACCCAAAGGTGACGAAACCGATACCGAGTAGCGGTCTGGATCTGTTGTCAGCAGAAGGTCCAAGCAATAGGCCGTGTGCGTTTCAACATCAGGTACCCTTGTAGCCCCCTGAACCAGCTGGGTGAGGTTTAACGCAAGAGCAAGCTCTCGCATCTTTCTTCCAGCATAGTCTGTGTCCCGGTATGGGAATAGCCACTCCTGGTGGTGGCCGTTGAAATCCCCCAGTAACACCAATTGGGCTGTAGGGTACATCAGTTGAACCGCATCCGCTGCCTCACTCAGGTACTCTGTAAGCCTGGCCGTCTCCTCATCTCCGCTGTGCGACCGGTAGACACAGGCATAAAGAATTTTCTCTATACCTGTATCCACCAATACCCAAAGCACCGAGAATCTGGGGTCTTCAAGCTGACGGAGACGCCGATACGAGATGTCGTCACGGGCGTATAAGCACACACCAGCTCGAGGCTTGAAGTTGTGCTCCAGGGTATACCCAGGGTATGACAGATACGCCACGTCAGATGGACCCCCGATCTGCGTCTCCGTAAGAAATAGGAGTGCAGGTTTATCAGTCTCTAGGTGGTAGTGGACTGGCACGAGATTGGAGTGCAATCCTCGGATGTTAATGAGGTGCACTTTGTGGGAAAGGGCGTGCAGCCGCTGTTTAACCTTTTTCCTTTTCTTTTGCTGCATGATTGTCGATAAGTGATTCGGTGGGAAAACGGCAGTGGAGTGAGGCTTCACGCTGCTAACCAGTAGACACGCACCGCAACGCTACATCAATGGGGAACTGGTCTGGAGACTGCGGGGACGCCCGAGCCCCCCCGGGGATGTCCATCGGGCCCTTTCCTCCGGTCGCCAACCGGCACGATGGCGCATCCCGGGATTTTTCGCGAGTTGGCGGGGCAGCCTTTCACGAGTGGCTAACTCACTACTTGGGCCCCCTTCTAACTGCGGTCGGCCAGCGGTGCACCGTGCCTCGGATCCCGCTACCCTCCACGACCAGTTACCCGATGCAGCACGACGATGCATGGCAAAACGGTCATGCAGCAGTGAAGCAACTACTCCGACCCGTTTTCCCAAACGGTGTCACCGGACATCATGCCGGAACACGGCTAGGCCGCTTGGCGGCATGACTTTGTCCGGTGGGTGGTCACTAACCACGGCCGAAGCCTACCACCAGTAGGTTGTCACCTGATTGGCACCACCCGGGGACCACGTGTGGGGTTCGAGGTTAGGGTATCTTCCCACGGACGAAGGTGACTCAGCCCCCAACTTTAACTTTAAACATGAGTAGATCGGTAAAGCAAGTCACACCATTAGGGTATTTTCTACCCTACGATCCTACGATACCAAAGTCGTCGCTCAGTCGAATCGTCCCTTCTAAACATCACACAAAGCTCAACATAACTTAAATACAAGCCGAGTTAAGCGGCACTTTTTATCATAGAGACTACTATCAAACAGGGGTAGGCAGACATATCTTTTTGTCATTATACTAAGGTGAAATTGAAGATATTGAGGTTTTAGAAGAACTAGTGGTCGAAATTCGAACGTAATTTGATGTATTTGTAACAAATCTATATCATATACCTACTATAATATCCTATCCTACTTTTAATATTATAAACGTGAAAGTTTGTGAGAATGTATGGATGTTTGTTACTCTTTCACGCAAAAACTACTGAACGGATTTTGATGAAACTTTACAGTAATATAGCTTATACATCAGAATAACACATAAGCTACTTTTAATCCATAAAAAACACGGGCGAAGCCGCGGGCGGAAGCTAGTAATATTATAAACGCAATAGTTTGTGAGGATGTATAGATGTTTGTTACTCTTTCACGCAAAAACTACTGAACGGATTTTGATGAAACTTTACAGTAATACCTATAGCTTATCAAAATAACACATAAGCTGCCTTTCATATTCCAAAAACGCGAGAGAAGCCGCGGGCTAAAGCTAGTACAATATTAAAATATAAATTTAAGCTTTCTGCACTTCTTCCTCATATAGACATAGGTAAGTATGTGATTTCTGAATGAATCGTCAAATCTTATCGTTTAATGTTCATGGTACAAGAAACGAATCCGAATACCACGGAAATCAGCCTCCTGACCACTGCGCTAACCTCAAACTAATCGCCATAAATTACTGACCCAAAAAAAAGCGTAAAAACAAATCGCATACAATATTCTGTATGGCAACATTGAGATATAAATAATTTTACAAATGACATAGCTGCGCCCCGCGGCGTTGCTTGCGATTCTTTTTAAATGACGTACATGGTATGTACCTGTCTCAGATAATAGAAACAAGGAGATATGCCATCATAGCAAATTAGTACCGGAACAACTGTCGCCACTTTTAGTACATTTTTCGACACAATTACAAGCGCCCCTCGTGAATAAAAAGATCTCCCACACATTAAAAATTTCGCACACCCTCAATCTAACACTGTTAATCGTCACTCAACACTAGCACTAAACTAAAACACTGTATTTATATCATCGATCGTGTTCGGTTCGTCGCCAGCGTGTACTTTTGTACTACGCCCAATGTGGGCAAACTCAAGCATCAAGCTCAATAGCGCCTT
The DNA here is from genome assembly GCA_948465475.1 of Thalpophila matura. NCBI lineage: Eukaryota > Metazoa > Arthropoda > Insecta > Lepidoptera > Noctuidae > Thalpophila > Thalpophila matura. Next base: position 7,874,502 of record OX419205.1, on the reverse strand, counting down.
GGCACATCTCCCTTGTTTCTATGATCTGAGTAATAGTCCTTACCCTGTGAATTTGCTTGTTTTATTTAATTGAGGTACTTAATGTGATGTATGGAGGATCAACGATCTGCGCGGTTAAGCTGCGCTTGCCGCGGTCAGTCCATGGATGGCTGACCGCTTTTCACATATCGAGACCCCTCCGTGCCTCAGAGAGCACGTTAAACAATTCGGTCCCGGTTGTCATAGGAATATCTTTGACAGTAGTTACGGGTGGTCAGGAGCCCGAAAATCTGACAACTAGTCTAACATTCGAATACCGTTATTACCTCAGATCATAGAAACAAGGAGATATGCCATCATAGCAAATTAGTACGGGAACAACTGATGCCACTTTTAGTACATTTTTCGACACAATTACGCGCATAATTAAGCGCTCCTTGTGTATTAAAAGATCTCCCACGCATTAAACATTCCGCACACCCTCAATCGAACACTGTTAATCGTCACTCCACACTAACACTAAACTAATAAAACACTGTATTTATACCATCGCTCGTGTTCGGTTCGTCGCCAGTGCGTGCGTTTTTAGTATGAGCAATTTGCTCAAGTTCAGGTATCAAGCTCGATAGCGCCTTGGCACATCTCCCTTGTTTATAATGATCTGAGGTTATTACCCAATAATTGGTTTGTGGAGGTCAGATGGCTGTATACACCGGCACACATATCTACTCTTCAACAGGAATGGGCAATGCTTAGGGGGCGTCTATTAATTACGTGAGGCGTTTAGAGGGGGGAGAGGCGAATCTCACCCATTCTCACGTTGGAGGATGGGGTCTCGGCAAGTATCACATTTTCTTTTTCAACAAAAATTGCAAGAAGGTTGGGTTTAATTAATAATATTTTCTCACTGTGATTTTAGACTACATTCTGTCCTAAATAAAAATAATGAAGAAAATTATACGTTTTTAAATAAATCCAATGCTGATTGCATTGGATTTATTTAAAAACGCATAATTTTCTTCAGCACAGATTTTCGTATGTACTCTAAAAATACGCATTCTGAAACATCTCACGTGAGATTAGGGGGGGGGGGAGGGTAGGGGTTGAGCTTAATCTCAGGATATCTTACCAAGGGGGGAAAGGGGTTGAAAAATCGCCAAATTCGCCTCACGTAATTAATGGAGGCCCGTAAGTATTAAAAAAAATGTCAAAAATCATGTTTTAAGTTATTTTACACTTAGTCGATTTCTTACCAATACTTAGTTGATTCGGGTCCTTGTTTTTGACGTTTTGTCATATTTATGTTAATTGATTTCGCACGCAAAATGACGTAAACATGATTGGAATGTTATTTTTAAACATCAACGGCCTTACCACAAAAAAGATAGACACACGTTAAACGCGAATGCTACCAAAAATAATACACACTTGTTTTAGACAAGTTAGTGCTAAAACAATTGCCTATTATTTTTGGTAGCATTCGTGTTGAACGTGTGTTGAACAGATGTTTTTTTTTTTGTGGTACGGCCGTAATAGTTTTTTTTGTCCTGCCCGTCTATTCTGTACCGACTCACCGCGTGTTAAAAATTGTCACGGTGAGATTCTCCCTCGAACGATCGCAAACAAATTGCCAGTTCTCGCGGTGATATCACGCCGTAAGTCGGTATAGAATAGATAGGCTGGAAGACTGCCTAGTTAGTGGTCGCAAGCACAATTACTGAGCGTCCTGTGTTCGATTCCGGAATCGGGCAATGAAGAAATTTTCAGTAGCAGTTTGGATTTGTGCCCGGTTACTGGCAATAGGCTCGCCCACTATTACTTGGGATTAAACGTAACGGTGTAATAGCATAATCGGCCTATAATGTACCCACTGCTGGGACACAGGCCTCCCCTCTGTGAGAGGGAGTGGGCCGTAGTCCACCACGCGGGCCCAGTGCGGGTTGGTGGACGTCACATGTCTTCGAATTTTTGGTTCTAGGACATGCCGGTATCCTCACGATGTTTTCCTTCACCGTTAAAGCAAGTGATAATTAATTTCTAATACGCACATGACTTCGAAAAGTCAGCGGTGCGTGCCTCGGGATCGAACTCGAACCATTTGCCGTGGGAGGCACATGGTTAGACCACTAGGCTATCACTGCTAACGGTGTAATGTTGGTTCGTAAATACTAATGTATCGGCCATTAAATTCGAATTAATAAATTATTAGCTTTTACCCCCATTACTCGGCTCCTAAGGGATGTAGCGTGATGTTAAATAGCTTACCTATATTTCTCATGAATCTGGCTATCATATACAAAAAGATTTTTTCGAATCCGACTGGTAGTTCCAGAGATTAGCGCGTTCAAACAAACAAAACAAATTCTTCAGCTTTTAGTATAGATTATAATTTTAAAACTGATAACTTTACATAAAACCAATTATGAAAATCGCTAACAGCAAGAGTTTTATCATCCAATTCACATCTTTAAATAAACATTATGGCCAACAAAACTAATAATGCGTGCTTCAGTCTGAAATTATGTTATGGTAACAAATATAATTATTATTACTTCATCATCACAATTTTCGACGCCTTCATTTAAGTGCGCGCCTAATTGCCTTATATCGTCTTCAAGTCCGAACGAGCAATACTGGGAATTTTGTAATACAAAAACTGCATCATTATTGTAAAATAATTTGTATCTTTTCTCACTTTCAGTAACACTGATATACAGGGTGAAATTAAAACCAGTGCGGATATTTTAGGAGGTGAAAGTACTCATGAATATGATCAACTTTTGTTATGGGACCGACACTGAAATATGAAAAAAAAAATCAGCTGTTCCCTACACAATTGCACTACAACACGATCAAAATGTATGGAACAGCTGATTTTTTTCCAGCGTTGAAAAACGTGCCCCTAATTAGTCCAATATCCATCAAATATTATATGAACGTTTACTAGCCGATGTAAGTACCTACTATTTAAAGTCATAACCTCACCGGTAACTTAAACGTATAGTCTATACTATAGACCAGTGGTCGTCACACTTTTCTACTCAAGGGCCACATAGGACACTGTGAGGTATCACCGCGGGCCTCACATTCGTGGATTGAATAGTTGACTTCACCAATAAATTGTCATATTTTTTATGAGTTGACAAAACGCGATTACCCCACATTTTGCATGGCAATAAAATCTTGTAAAGTCATTTAGGTATTTGCCAACTCAATTTTCTAACTAATAACTACATGTGCAAAATCAGTTTTGATTTTGTCTTTGTCTGCTAAAATTGTTTGCATGTCACGGGCCGCACAAATATTATCCACGGGCCGCAGTTTGACGACCACTGCTATAGACTATAGACTTATACATCCTTACCACAAAAAAGATAGACACGCGTTAAACGCGAATGCTACCAAAAATAATACGCACTTGTTTTAGACAAGTTAGTGCTAAAACAAGTGCGTATTATTTTTGGTAGCTTTCGCGTTTAACGCGTGTCTATCGTTTTTGTGGTACGGCCCATAGACTCTATAGTCTATAGATCTAGACAAAATCATAAAACATTTTAAGTATGGGCCCTGCTTACCCCATCTAAGTTAAAAAGTATAATAAAATAAGTGATACTCCACAATCTAAGGCGGGTGATATACACGGCGACATTATTCTCCCAGTGGCGTACCAACTTTATTTATACCGACGTATAAAAATATGTAAGGGTATGTTACAATTTTGAATAAAATAAATGGTTCTGTATGTTTATTTTGTTTGTTTTTATTATTTTTACCACGTTCTTTTTTACTAACTTACTTGCTGTCATCGGATCAAGCTGAGTATACCTATACAGGGTGGCAGGTTAAACAGTGGGACCAACCCTGGAATCGCGAAAAAAAAATCAGATGTTCCATACATTTTGTTGAGTTATGTGGACATAAATTTTAATGTATGGAACAGCTGTTTTTTTTTTCGCGATTTCAGGTTTGGTCCCATAGTAAAAGTTGTTCAAAATCAAAATGATGAGTACAATGACCCCTTAAAATATTTCCACTGTCTAACCTGCCACCCTGTATAACTTGGATGACAATACGATAGTAATATTATAGACTAAGGAGCTATTTCACCAACCTATCAATAAAGGAGTTTGTCAGTTAAGTTTAAATTTTTGACAGATTTTGTATAGAAAATCTGTCAAAAGTCTTATCTTTAGCTTAATGAACAGATATTGATAGGTTGGTGAAAATGCCCCTTAAACTAAAAAAAATATTATATTAAAATATATTTTTTAAAAACCACGTTTTTAAAACGGACTTAAAATAATTTCTATCTAAATGAAAAACGTGGAGCGCTTGCAATATAATAATAATACAAGATGGCCCCACGTTTTTCATTTTATTAGAAAATAAATTATTTAATAAGTATGCCACGGTGACACAGAGGTCGCGGGTTCAAAACCCCATCTGTGTCAGGTTTTTTTGAAAATCTCTTACAAGTACCTAATTTTAATACTTAACAAAATATTTAAATTTTAATAAATATTTGATCTAATATGATTTGTTATTCCATAATCAATCGCCTTCAAAGAAAAGTCTGTAATTAATTTGAATTACAATCAACAATTTGAAGTAGGTACCCAATATTTATTAAACAAACAACTCTCCCAACTTGACGCAACAATACTACCTAATATCGTTTCTCAAAACCTCCCACGGTATCCTAAAAAAAAACAACCACACACCGTTTTGTTTCTGTTCCTTGCGCCTGCGCAGATGCTCCATCTCTTTCTTTAATTGATAAATAGACAAAGACAGCGATATCTCTTTTTGAAACATGTCCTGAGCGTCGTAAAAATATAAAAATGAATATTACTTAAATATTTAGAATGTTTACTTTGATACCTTTCGATATTAAATTTTAGGGTTCCTTGAGAATATTTCGAATGGTTTTTTTAGTTGTTTTTGAGAAACAAATATGCTGTCTGGCCAATTGAGCATCAGTTCTCATCTTGTCGGTGTAGAACATGTAGGTAAGCATACCTACTACATGTTTGTTATATTATCACGCCTTACTCAGTAAATCGATCATCATGAAATTTTGCATAGTTATACGTTGTTAGGGGCTCGTGGCTAAAGAGGGGTTCGTGGCTAAATGACAGCCGCGCTGATCGATCGATCTGCGAGGTTAAGCTGCGCTTGCCGCGGTCAGTCCTTGGATGGGTCACCGTTCTTTACACATCGAGACCCCTCCGTGCCTCGGAGAGCACGTTAAACAGTCGGTCCCGGTTGTCATAGGAATATCTTTGACAGTCGTTACGGGTAGTCAGGAGCCCAAAAGTCTGACAACTGGTCTAACATTCGAATACCAGTATTTCCCAATAATTGGGTTGTGGAGGTCAGATGGCAGTCGCTCCATGTAATATATTGATATTCAGCCGCAACCAGTTAGAATGGAAGCCGACCCCAATCATGTTTGGGAAAAGGCTAGGCGGATGATGATGATACGTTGTTAGGGGTACAGAAAAGGACATAGGGTACATTTCATCCAGATAAAAGTACTGTTCCCGAGGGAAATAACAATAACTTTCAACTGTCGCAGTTGCTTTGAATAATAGATGTCGCTACGTGTATGTCGCGCGGACGAAGTCGGCGGGCAAAATGATAGTAGTATAATATACTAGACTTTTGCCCGCGACTCCGTCCGTGTGGAGTTTAAATGACCTCCGTAGTGTAGGTTGGCTAGTACTACCAAGAGGTCAAGCTGTATCATTGGTTTTTTTCAGCGGAATCAGATGAAACGTGGCTTAGATTTTAAGTTGGACTAAAGCTATTGAACTGTGAAAACCACATCAAAATCCGTTCAGTACTTTTTGCGTGATGCGCGCACAAACAGACAAACAGACAAAAATTCTAAAAAATATCTTTTTGGGTATTGTTACGTCTCAGTAAGTCAGTACCCTATCCCAACTGTTTTTTCTGGAATATCTTCAATGTACAGACACGGCTTTTTTACAATTTTATAATAGTATCTAATAGATAGATATAGTTCAAATAATTATAGAAATACCAGCGGAACCCTCACCAATTTACTACGAACTCCAATGAAAGCTCATTCATAGACACGATAAAAAAAAAGAAATCCTTTTTGACATCTGTGTCCCTATACAAAAAAAGTTACGATGCCTATCTGTTTTTAAAATAAATATGGCGGACGAAATAGTTTTTGATATTATTTATTGATTGAATCCGACCCCCGGGAGTTTGTGTACGTCAAAATTAATTATGTCCTGGGAAGATTTGTGCGTGGAAAAATATGAAGTACCGGCAAAGGATTTGTTGAAGAATTTCTTGCTATAGTGGGCGTTGAAATTGATGCCAGTAGCGACCTTAAGTCTGCTAATAATAACATTATTTCTAGGGAGCGCCTCCGCAGCCGGCGGCGGCTTCCAAAAATAACGCCGTTGGGAACCGGAGTAGCCTTGGAGTAGCAGTGATATCAGACGAAAATAATTGCAAACTACCGTAGCAGCAGATTAATGTTGCCGTGTTTTAAGTTGAACTATCTACCTTAGACTGACTTTTAAATTACAGTTTCAATGTAAAACAAAATACAACTTTTTTGGACTTACAAGGGGGAGGGAGGTGGTTGACAGAGCCCCGCTACGCGGGGCTCCTATTTCTGTCTGCAAGGTTAAAAGTAACCTAACACGAAGGGGTTGACGGGGGTTTCGCTCGCTCGCATTGCTCGCTCACTGAAGCCCCCGTCAACCCCTTCGAACCTAAATTGTCCGTGTCGGGGTGTCCAAGTTCCCGAGCTCGCTTCGCTCGCTCTTGGACCCTAGTTAGGTATGTTACTCAAATGAAACATGAAATGTTTTTTTAATTATGCCAAATTGCCAACCCCATTTCCTGCTTTTTGTCCAATGTCAGCGCCGGCTGCCAATTTAGCAACCGGCGGCGGCTGCAAATTCAGGTCACGGCGGCGGTCGCGGAGTCACTTCCTTATTTCTATACCTATAAAACCACAGAAACCGAAATAGTGTAGTCACCAATGACTAAAAACGGTGAAGGCAAACATGGTGAGGAAACCGGCATGTCCTAGAACCAAAAATTAGTAGACATGTGACGTCCACCAACCCGCACTGGGCCCGCGTGGTGGACTACGGCCCACTCCCTCTCACAGAGGAGGCCTGTGTCCCAGCAGTGGGAACTTTATAATAGGCTGAATTATTTTAAATACTCTTTACATGTGAATGCTGAGCTAAGTCCATTTTTGTCTCTCGCTTTTTTTTGTATTTATTTTTTTATCTTTTTCTTTATTTTTCAACCTACTTTGTCTTTGTTTTATGTAATTACCTGCTAATGTGAAGAATGATGTTGTGTGGTATGAGGTCTTCGTTGAAGCTCAGGGTAGGTGCAGCAGATAAACAACACGAAGTGTAGAGAGTTGTACTTTATTCCGTGTTTCACTGCGTAAGAGAGTCCACGCCATCGTTACAAGTGATTTTATAAACTCTCCGAAATCAGTGTTACCAACATAAAAATAATACTACTCGATGTTACTATTCAACTCGATACATCGTTAAGCGTATTTGTAATAAGTCTATAAATTATATAATATGACTAAACTATATTTTATTATGAATCACGCTTGGAATAATAATTAAAGAATATTAAGTTATTAATAAACTTTAAACATAAATGTAATAAATAGATAGTGACATCATTGGTGTTCCCTGGTTCCCTGAGTTTGTAACACTAAGTTCGAAAATTGGTGAGAGTTAAATAATTGATTTTGTTTCTTATATAGAATAGGGCTGTTACTGAGACTTTTTGGGCAAAAAAACTTAGGTAGGTATAGATACTTCAAAACTTATCATTTTGCCCGAACTGTATATCGAACCTAGAAGGTCTGCAGTCACGTTGGCGTCGGCAGTCACCACTGAGGATTCGCTGGGCCAACAGCTTAGGGAACAAGCAGGTCCCCCGCTGTCACCACAGCGCATCCTCAGGAGCTCTGGCGACCTTACTCACTACAGGAACACAACACTAAGGAGTAGCGTTATTTGACTGTGGTGTTCTCTAAGGTGGAGTAACAACAGTTGGACTAATAGTGGGATTGTTATAAGAGGGGCTCGTGACTAAATGACAGCCGCGCTGTATGATCTCCGAGGTTAAGCTGCGCTTGCCGCGGTCAGTCCTAAGATAGGTGATCATCCTTTACACATCGAGACCCCTCCGTGCCTCGGAGAGCACGTTAAACAGTCGGTCCCGGTTGTCATAGGAATATCTTTGACAGTCGTTACGGGTGGTCAGGAGCCCGAAAGTCTGACAACTGGTCTAACATTCGAATACCGGTGTTACCCAATAATTGGGTTGTGGAGGTCAGATGGCGGTCGCTCCACGTAAAATATTGATATTCAGCTGCAACTAGTTAGACTGGAAGTTAACCCCAGCCCCGGATCTTGAATTATATCGAGGCGGGGCCTAAAAATACCACCCCCGCCCGACAATATTTTACCTTTATCATCATCATCATCATTTCGGCCATAACACGCCCACTGATGCTGATGGACATAGGCTTCCCCAAAGAACGCACGGTCTAGCGCTGTTCTTTGCGATTACTACGCTTGGTAGACGAATATACTACTCAGTGTATTCGTCTGCCAAGCTTGAGCTTGCTGCCCTCTGAATTTGCCGCCCGAGGCCCCGGCTTGCCCCCCCTAGTTCCGCGGCTGGTTGACTCTAATCTTGTTTGGGAAGAAGGCTATTATTATTATAAGTATAAGGTTTTTATTATTACATCATTCTTTTTATCCAACTGCGAAGACTTAAACCAGAAATAAAGGTCAATAATAAAACCTTAATATTTATTTGACATAGTGTTTTGTGATGCGCGCTCGTTACATTGTTTTTGTAACCCCCGCTGATTGGGTGAGAAACACGCTAATATTATAACGATTGGTGTGTTTTTGTTTTGTTTTTTAATATTAAACTGTAATTGGATAAACAGAGCTCAGACACAAAATATAGATACAGATAATTACCTAATGCAAAAACCATGTAAAACTTTGCTTGACCCGAGGATCGAACGCTGAACACCACAGTCCACACGCTTAGAAGTCGCGCTTGTGACCACTGAACCATAAGTCGATCTCTCGATCGAGCCTGTCTGTTCTTTGATTCATAAAAAAATCTCAAACTTTAGTATGATGTTTATTGACTTATTTTGCTGACTTTGTAAATGAGAAAAGGCTAGACGCATGATTATTTGAAAGAAAGTCGGAAAAAGATGGCTTATTCCTTCCCTAAACCCACTCTTTAAACAGACAGCAATTAATAAAAAATACAATTCGCTCCCTCCTATTACTGCCCACCCAAAACAAAACATACTTGAAGATATACGCAAAACTTTGCCAAAGTTTCCGAGAAACAGTCATAATTTTGAGACAACACATACAAAATAATAATTTATATTATATTCAATTACATAATTTTTGACCCTTTATTTTAGTGTGTTGAAGATTACGAAAGAATGTTGTGGATTTTTATTTTGGTACTTAACCGACTGTAAAATGTAATAGATGGAGAAATGTTTGTATCTATGTCCAGGGTTTTTTTTAAAAACCACGTTTTTAAAACGAACTAAAAAGTATAAAATCATTTCTAATAAAATGAAAAATGTGGGGCGCATCTTACTATCTTCTATTGCATACTAAAATTACACGAAAAACCTAATAAATACGATGACAAAATAAGCCATTTTAATTTGCAAAGGGAGCGAACGGTGCGTAAGTACTTGTAGCTATGTACAGTTGGAGAAAAATGCGGATATACAAGACTAATATAGTAATATGTATGTTCTTAGAGGCTTGGACAGAGGCGGAATGGGATAGACTAAAAATCTAAATTTTTTAAATAGTCACAGACTGAAGTTTGTCGGGGTCTTGGCTGAATAACAGCTAGCTGCTATAGGTCGACCAGAATTTGATGGCAAAAGTAGTAGTGAATGGATGAAATAATATTTTAGCTTGCACTAACAATTTTCAGAACTTTACACAACTCGTACTTCGTTTGAAAAGTGACTATAGCCAAAATCATTATTATTTTTATTTATTTTTTATGCCATGAGATTCTGGTTTATCTATGTAGATATATGCTGTTCTTGAAGAGTCAATTGGCCGTATCTGTAAAAATAACCCAGAAAAAAAACTTTATACTCATTTAGGCGCTTTGCACACCGCACCGCATCACGCAGCGTAGCGCGGGAGTGGGTGTTCTTCCGTTTTTTGCAAGTAGGTAACTGTATTTGTATAGAAATCACGCGTAGTGCAACACACTGAAAACGCATTCACGTCACGCGCGTGGCTTTTGTACCGTCGCCACACACACCGCAGCGTAGCGCGGGGCGGTGTGTGATTCACCTTTCATAGAAGATGAAAAGTGCATTAGACATCAAGGAAAAACCTTTTGGATGATCGTTACTTAAACAATAGGTATAAAATTTCATTCTTTATTTTAACACCCTTACAGGTGGGTTTTTTCACAGAATTGACCTCTCTACAGATTAATTATAAGTATAGAAGGTAACATATTGAAATACAAAAAAATTACACGCAAACTCCATCCCTGCATATAGTTAACAAAAACTAAACCGTGCAGAGCCATACTCGGGCATACCGGGAACCAAAGACTGTTAACTAGCTTCGATGACATTGTTTCTTCGGAAAAATGCTGCCAGCACAAAAAATAGTTACATCGTATGCTAAATGAGCGTATCTGAGAGTTGGAAAATACTTTTCTGGGTACGTGATTTCCTTGGTAAAGGAAAATGGTAATTAGTTTGTTGGTGTTGACTTCTTGTGTGAGTTCTGAGTCATCTAATGATAGGGGTTTCTAAGAGCTGGTTCCTTGATGAGTTTCGTATACAGGGTGGAGAAAATAGTGAGTGATACTTTTTTTGTTTCGGCTTGATAGGTAAATGTAGTTTTTACTGAATTCGAAAATGAAATAGAGTCTCCTTTTAGTAAAATATGGTATTTTAAGTGTATGAGGTAGGTAGACTCCTTTAATGTTGTATTCGTTTTTTCCACCCTGATTAAACTGGTAAGATGTACTTGGCAGTTTGTTTGCTTAGGTTTCCATTTATTTTGTTCTGGGTTCTCATTCATAAATCTATAGAAAATGAACTACGCGTATTGCCTACAAATTATTGCCTACATTTAGAATCCTTATTCGGCTCACTACATACTTATCTGAAATTGTTGACCAGTGTCATTGCACATTCCTCCGCCATGTTACTTCTGCATCTAGGAAGAACGTCAGAGATGCTCCATGTCTTAGTTAATGGACACCTGGAGTGTATCTATGTGGGGTGAAGCATCCTGCTAATTTTGAGATAACCGATATAGGGCTAATACGCTTGTGTTCTCTGAAGAGATAAGTACACTCCGATTTGGTAGTTTATTCGAATCACGGACGCTTACACCAAAGTTTCAAGTTTGTAAAACAAGTTTTTTACAGCTGGAAGCGGTAAGACGCTAATAAGACCCATTACGTCACCTTAGGTCGGCACTGAAAATCAGCGTTGTGGTGTGACAAGTTGAGAAAGTAATCTCAATGTTGCCATACCACATCATTTTGATGAGTGCCGGGCCTTTCTGCATACGAATGCGACGCAACTTAATTTTTTTTTTAATTCTGTTTATATAAACTAGTGTTTTTTTTTTTTATTATTTTTCTTTGTATTATTCTACATTTAGATTTTTTTTATTGTTCTTTGCTTTATTGTTGTCATTTCGTCGCATGCAATAAACCATTTTTCTTTTTAGGGTTCCGTACCAAAATAGTAAAAAAGGAACCCTTATGGTGCGACTTCGTCTGTCTGTCTGTCTGTCTGTCTGTCACACCTGCTTATTTCAGCAACTACTTATGCTATCGACTTGAAATTTAGAACAGTTATAAAGAATGCTTATTCAACTTTTTTGCAAATGAAAAAATCCACAAATATTTTTATTTTCATTGCAAAAGGGGCCGGAGTGGGGGTCCAAAATTTTAAATTGGGGTTACTAGGTCAAGTGACATATCATATGAAAGGGCTTGATCTGCACATTTCAAAATATATTTTCATTTTATTTTATGTCTCACAGTTTTCGACATATGATGAAAAATGTCCAAAAAAATACCATTCCCCCCCCTTATCTCCGAAGTTTGCAGGGCGAAAAATCTGAAATAATTAGGGTTGATAGGAATTGACCCAAATATGGCACCAAAAATAAAAGGATGTTCCTAACTAGTACAGTTTTTTAAAATCATCAAAATTCCTTGACAAACAAACTTAGTTATGCGGTCCGGATTTTTCACTTTATACGTCCAAATATGATACGGAACCCTCGGTGCGCGAGTACGACTCGCACTTGGCCGGTTTTTTTCTTTATTTCTTTCTAACTTTTTTTATTTTCGAAGTTTTGTTTGATTGGTGCCAATGTGCCAAATAAACTTTATTATTTCTTCCTTTCCATGTATTCCGTGTAAGTACATACCTAATAATATTTGTAGGCCAATAAAACGTTTCGAAACCCGTTTTTAGCTCACCGAAAACATTAACTGACGTAATTTTAGCCATCAAAAACCTTATCCTTACAAATCCAACGTGAAACCAAACTTTTATATTTATGACAAAAATTACAACAAAAACGCACAGCCTAATATAACCCTTATTTATTTGAAATAAAGTCCATAATCGAAAAAAGTGGGAGTGGAGAGAAAAAATGCATTAAAATTGTGTATTTTTTTTTTCGCAATCGTAAAAAAGTGTTTTTCGATGCGGGACCCTTACGACGGAGTTTAATACTGTCAATGCAATGTGGTCAGGATTTTGCGGTTATGGGAGTATATGTACAGTCGCAACGAAAGTCGGTTAACGCTTAATAAACAACTTAACATCACAAATGTATGTACGTCACAAAGGGTTACGCGGAAATGCAATACACTACATACACCCACATTTTGTCAGTTATGTCAGCCCTGCCAGCCTAGCATGACCACGATAGAAACGGGTTTTGTCTACATAGAAATAGACAAAGTGACAGATTGTAGAAATATTTCTACGTTTTATGAATGAAACGGTAGAAATGTTTCTACAATCTGTCACCTCAGATCATAGAAACAAGGAGATGCCATCATAGCAAATGGGTACGGGAACAACTGTCGCCATTTTTAGAAAATTTTTCGACACAATTACAAGCGCTCCTTGGGAATAAAAAGTTTTAATGTGTGGGAGATCTTTTTCAATCTAACACTGTTAATCGTCACTCAACACAAGCACTAAACGAAAACACTGTATTTATATCATCGATCGTGTTCGGTTCGTCGCCAGCGTGTACTTTTTATATACGGTCAATGTGACCGTATGAAAGCGTCAAGCTCAATAGTGCCTTGGCACATCTCCCTTGTTTCTATGATCTGAGTCTGTCACTTTGTCTATTTCTATGTAGACAAAACCCGTTTCTATCGTGGTCATGCTAGGCCGGCTGGCGCTAGAGACTGCCTTGTCTACTATAAATTGTAAAATTGTAAAAAAGCCATGTCTGTAGATTGAAGATAGGTATTCCAGAAAAAAGCAGTCGGGATAGCATAAGGTACCTACTGGGACACGGAGACGTAACCATACCCTTTTTTTTTAAATTTTGTTGTTGTGCGCGCATCACGCTAAAGTACTGAACGGATTTTGATGTAGTTTTCACAATTCGATAGCCTGGAGTCCAACTTAAAATCTAAGCCACGTTTCATCTAATTCCGGTGGGATAAACCAGAGATACAGCTTGACCTCTTGGTAGTACTAGCCACCCTACACTACGGAGGTCATTTAAACTGGTCATTCATTACAATGAAAGACCAGCACCCGAATTGCGTAACTCAATTGCTATCACCATAGCATTGTTTTTGACATTCATTGCGCCGTATGATTGTTAATCCGTGCTCCTGTAACTAGCTCAACGCCGCAATGGATGTTGTTGAACGGTCAAAATGAAAGCCATGGCGAAAGAAATTGAGTTACGCAATTAGGCTGCAGTTTAAATGACCAATGTCCACGCGGATGAAGTCGCGGGCAAAAGCCTAGTTTGAAAATAAATCGCCACTGCTTCACTCAAAATCGCTTTCGCTAATCGCACCGCTCTTGCACTTAGTTCATACCCTAACAAGAATAATCTTTAAAAAAATTTTTCTTACAATCGTTTATCATAATAAGTAGTTATCTATTCGGAACCCCTCCGATTTTGTGTGACTCATCTTTTAGGGGTCCGTAACACGATTTTGAAATTTAAGAAACCCTTTTTACTAACGGAGTTTCTTCTAGGTAAGCGTGCTCCATCGTAGACCGCATCATCGCTTTTTTGTTGTTTTCAAGTTTAGCAATAATTCTTTATCACGGGAATCGATTTCGATTATACTTTTTTTAATGGAAAGATGATATCTTAGGGGTATTCCCCTTTAAATACGAAGAAAAAATTCCACCTGTAAGGGTGTTAAAATAGGGGATGACATATTGGACTCCTATACAGGGTAAAATTAAAACCAGTGCGGATATTTTAGGAGGTGAAAGTACTCATGAATATGATCAACTTTTATTATGGGACCGACACTGAAATATGAAAAAAAAATCAGCTGTTCCATACATTTTGATCGTGTCGTAGTGCATTTTTGTAGGGAACAGCTGTTTTTTTTTTCATATTTCAGTATCGGTCCCATAATAAAAGTTGATCATATTCATGAGTACTTTCACCTCCTAAAATATCGGCACTGGTTTTAATTTTACCCTGTATAAAAGCAACGACCATTTAAAATACCGAAAGTAGAAACTCGTTGATGTGTTTTTGAACGGATTTTAGTCCCTCTTATTTGGCAATTAATAAATACATAATCATGGTTTGTGTGCGTGGCAATGTGGCAAGATTTCTTACTGTGATATTTTTGAAGGCGGTTTTTTTCTAATACGGTACTGGACTATTTCTTTTTTATTGTGAATCTGTAAACTATTTGAAAAAAGATAATTAAACGATGAAACATCTACAAAATTGGCAAAGTTATAAGCGTTTTAAAATTATTTGTTAGACACGGACGGCACTACATATAAGTGAAGTAACACCACCTATGTCCGCTTCGCGCGACAAAGACGGAGCGATACTCCCCCAAAAACATTAAAAGCGTCTGTTTTCCATTTTGGGTGTTTTTTTTTTTACTTTTTTGTTGTTCTTATTCCTTCTTTGGAATAAAAATAATTTATTTCTACTTTTTTATAGTAGTCCACTACCGTATTGTGTCCATTATTTCACATTCATAATTTTGTTATGTAGTTCTCATAAAACCGACATTAGTACTATATTAATTATTAGCTTCGCCCGCGGCTTCGCCCGCATTTTTAGGGATAAAAGGTAGCATATGTGTTATTCCACACTATAATCTATCTGTGTGCCAAATTTCATTCAAATCCGTCCAGCCGATTCAACGTGAAGAAGTAACAAACATATACACACACACGCAGACACAAACACACGCACAAACTTTCGCATTTATAATATTAGTGTGATTATACCTAGGTACAGAACCCTCAAAAACAGCTCCGCTTCCCGCACCACTTAAACTTTTTACATCAAAGATTAGAGCAGGTCGGTTTACGATAAAACTTTTGTTTGGGAACACTTCTTTTTTTCCTGTTAGGACATAATCTGCCCAGTGTCATGTGTACTGTCGGAGAGTTTTAAAGAAATATTTGAGCTCTTTATTATTAGGAGGTAAGCAGGTTAGTATATGGGACAATGGTGTTTTAGGATGGGGGGAATTTTGTCTGAAGTTGGTTAGAGACACACAAGACAGGTAAGGCACAGCGGGATATCTCGCTCAAATCTAGAGCAGCTCGACTGGGCCCCAAGTCTGCTATTGCGATTGTCATAATCGTGTCAGAATGGTCTCATAATGACATCGATATTGTTGGTTTTGGCCAAAGAGATAGTCTTACTCTAAGCCAATGACCAGGGCCCCAATTCTGCTATTTTAATAGTGTATGAATGGTGTCATAATGACACCATTACTATCAAAACCTAAGCGGTCATTGGCTTAGAGTAAGACTAACTCTTTCGTCATTTGTCAAAACGTTGCCATTGAGACACTATTCTGACACGATTATAACAATTGCAATAGCAGACTTGGGGCCCAGGGCCCCAATTCTGCTATTGCAATTGTGTAAAAATGGTGTCATAATGACACTATAACGGTCAAATCCTAAGCGGTGATTGGCTTAGAGTAAGACTATCTCTTTCGTCATTGGTCAAAACGATGTCATTGAGAGACCATTCTGACAATATAATTACAATTGCATTAGCAGACTTGGGGCCCAGAGGTTTTGACTTAGGTTTTCACAGTTATGATGTCATTATGAGACCATTCATACACAATAGGGTATGCATGTGATTCAAATATACGTCAAGTATTTTTATTTGTTATCTTTATTACTTTAGAATGACACAGATATCTTTATTTTTTTAATTAAAAGCGTTTTAATATTTTAATTTAAATAATTAAAAGTGAAAAAAATGCGAGGAAAATTAAAAATATCAAAACGCAACGCTATTGGTTGACTCGTTTCAACCAATAGCGTTGCGTGACTGACGTCAGTGTCCACAACAAGTAAAAGTGGACTTTCGTGGTTCGCGGCCGATGTTCGTAAGTAAGGTACACTAATTTGAAGGTGCATACTTATTTCGCTTATAACACTAAATTAATTCAAAAGAATAAACAATTACTTCCAATAATGATTATCTTTAACAGTCATGTTTATTGATAAATGCTGTAAAAATCATAAAAAATCAATACAAAACTTATCAACATACTTAAGCACATTACAACACAAAAGTAATATCATGTCATCACATCATCACTTAACATCAGGCGAGATGGCGGCCAAGCGCAAGCCTATCGTAGAATAAAAAAAATCCACTACAAAGAAAATAATAATTTTGGTTTCGGAAGTCGGTGGCTTTGGTTTTTGTTTGCTTTTTTTTGCCACCGACTTCCGAAACCAAAATTATTATTTTCTTTGTAGTGGATTTTTGAAGTCGGTTATTTTTTGTTAAAAAAGTTTTTTTATTTTTCCCTTTTTAGTTCTTTATCCCGTGTTAGATTATTTTCACGAATTCGTTCAACAGTAAATCTTCTACGTGTGTACATTTATGCATATAACTTTGTACATAGGAATGATTACATAATGTATTATATACTAAAACCTTCCTGAAAGTATGTAGATTACGTTAGTGAAAACCCCATCCAAATCGAATCAGTAGTTTTTGAGATAATCGCGCACATACAAACATACATACATACATACATACATACATACATACATACATACATACATACATACATACATACGGGACGAATACAGAACCTCCTTTTTTGAAGTCGGTTAAAAATAAAAAACGTCGTAATTCACAAATTGTTAGAAAAAAGATTACAAAAATGCAAAAAATTAAATATACTCAATAAAATATTACAGACACGTATAAATAGCGGCAGGAATTATGATCACAAACGTCACCTGCGCGTTAGCTGATTTTGCGGTCTCTTTGGCGGAATGAAGAAGACGGGGGGCGCCGAGGCTGCACGCGATTTGTTCGTCAGTCGATGCTCGTCGTCTAATTGGACCATTTTCCATTACGTATTGTCAACTGTCTATTGTCTATTGGGCCGAAAATGTACATGCGCGATCTGTGCTCATTATTCACGCCCCGACCTATACCTACAATGCGATCAAACTAAAAACAGGAATTTCAATGACCTTAAACTGTCAACTGTTACTTGATTGCAAAGAAAATTAATTTGCGAACCATAGGTTTTTTCACTTTATTTACTATGCGATCAAAATAAGAATAGGACTGACCTTGCGCCATATTGTGACATTTTGTATTGAAAATTGATTGATGAACTGTTTTTTGTAATAAAAAATCGATTACAGTATTTACAATAGATTTGGTAAATGAGCCCCGTTAAATAAAGTGAAAAAATAAATAACGTTATTGATTAGAAAATTATTTTTCTTTGTAAGACTTACTTTTCAAGTGTTAGTTGGCAGTTCGAGGTCATTGACGTTCCTATTCTTATCGCAATCGCAAAGTAACTGAGTTTTAGATTTACCAAATCTATTGTAATCGATGTTTTAATACAAAACAGTTCAATTTTCAATTCGAAACGTCACAATATGGCGCAAGGTTGCCTAGATTGATTGCATGTACTGGTACGTCTTATCTATACGATCATCCAAAAGTCCAACACTCCAACATGACTCCAATCTGTGCCAACTCACTATCGATACAAAAAGACTCTCCATCACCGTCAAATATGCACGAACTATCTCTCCACACGTGGAAGGTTGGACGAACAGGGCCCCAAGTCTGCTAATGCAATTGTCATAAACGTGTTAGAATGGTCTCTCAATGTCATCGTTTTGACCAATGACGAAAGAGATTGTCTTAAAGTGGACTTTCGTGGTTCGCGGCCGATGCGTCTCACGCATGCGGCTTACGGCTTGCGGCCGATGCGACAATACTTAACATATGAAAATCTATGGAGCCCCTTTCGAGGCTAGCGACTGACGCATGCGGCTGACGCGCGCGGCCGACGGCCTTAGGATGGCTGCACGCCGCTCGAAGATAAGACGTTTGTTAGAGATAGTAATGTTTTATTTTCTTCGCAAGAAGATGAATATTTAATTAATTTAGTTGCCCCGAACCCTTTCTTATATGATTTAAATTTATCGGGGTACAAAAAATATTTTAAGCGCGATATAGCGTGGGAATTAGCGTAAAATAATAATAAAATATTAATAACAGTCCGATAAAGCCATTTTTTAAAATTTTACTGACGTATCACGATACAACTGGAAGTGACGAACGAACAACACTGACTGCACAGTGCAGGGCGCGTGACTGACGCGTACCACGAAAGCCGGGTGTGTCGTCGGCCGCATGCGTCGGCCGCACGCGTCAGACGCATGCGTCTGTCGCATCGGCCGCTAGCCTCGAAAGTTCACCTTTACTCTAAACCAGTGTTTCCCAATTGCCGGGTCGCGACCCGGTACCGGGTCACAAAAATAAAATACCGGGTCGCAGAACTATTCCTTGCTATTTTTATTCATACTCCTAAATGATCAAGATGCTTATTTTTATACAATAATAGGGTTAAAAAATCTTTTAGTGGATCACGAATGGGAGGGATAAAAATAACCGGGCCAGGGCAAAAACAAGATTGGGAACCGCTGCTCTAAACCAATGAACGCTTAGGTTTAGACCGTTATGGTGTCATTATGACACCATTCTGACACAATTGCAGTAGCAGAATTGGGGCCCAGTTGGATTGTTGGACGATCGCATGAAGCTGGCGTCACAGATAATATCTGCGTTAAGTATTTTTATCAATAGGGTTTTTCACATCTCCCGTCAGCTGTTCGCATATAGCCAGATATACAACTATCTGCCGATAAGTTTTCACGGCCATCTTTTTCTGTGGTTCCGTTGGCACTACTCTGTGCTGGTATGGTAGTACTAATTGTAGGAGTAGTGACTTGTACTTGTTGTTCAACTGCTTTTGTAAATTCTCCTTTCGACTTTTCTTCAAAGAAATTCGACGACTCATCTTTATTTTCCTGTTGTGTATTTCTCTCATTCGGATGAAATATAGTGTCCAAGTCTTGATGGAATTTGTTAACTGATCTATCTACTGATTCTTTGATGAGTCCAAAAAGATCCTTTGCTCCATCAGCACTGTTATATTGTAGAGTTAAAATAACACAAAATAAAATGGTGGTAATTAATTTCATTTTGGTGAAATGATTATGTTCGTCTTGTTAGATAATTTTATCTTGACTGAAGTCTTGAGAATGATGATGCTTTTAAGATAACTTGATTGACCTTTTCAAAATTATCTTGCATATTCCGAGAACTGAGAAAATACGAAATAAAAAGTCACAATATCCTCTTAATTATATTGATATCTTGCATAGGTAGGTACATACATGACTACATTTTCAAGTTGCAATTGCCATCTGAAAAAAAAAACAGAAATTGTAAAAAAAACATTAACATACAATAGGTAATTCACAATATAAATTTTTCATTCATAGTCTAATTTTATTTTTTAACCAACGATAATTTTATTTAACTGTTATTTTGCGATTCTCGGTAATTTGTGAAATGTATGACGATGTAAATATTTGTAATCATTAATGTCACAGGTCACAGTTTGTTTATAATTGTCTGAATCAGTATATTATTTACCAGCTGCCACCCGCGGATTGGGGATAAAAAGTAGCCTATGCTATTCCAGACTAAAATCTATCTGTGTGCCAAATTTCATCCAGATCCGTTCAGCTGTTCCGGCGTGATTGAGTAACAAACATCCATCTATCCATCCAAACTTGCAATATTAGCTTATAATATTAGTATAGACAATTTTATTGATAAACGAATCACTACAAACTTAGTAACTAATACCTATGATAATTTCGTCAAAACATCATGTTTCTACTGTTAAGTAGGTATTTATAGTTTTTCCGTTTTTAAGCCTTAGTTTAACATTTTTTTTTTTTTTTTTTTTTTTTACATTAAAGTAATTGACAGACAGAATCGTGTTGCTGCGGAGTTTGTTGCGCCGTTTCTTCTTCGCAGCTAAAACACTAGGAAGCGGTGAAGGGCGGGCGTTTTTGGGGGCTGTCTTATGTATGTTGACGTTCAAAAAGTGCTAATTCTTTAGCCCACTTTGAATAAAATGATTTTTGAATTTGAAAAGCCATTAATACGCCATACCTTTAAAGTCTTTGCCTGCAGTTGCCTGCTTTATCGCGCCTCTGGCCTATAGGACAATCCAATACTGGCATTCGAATTATTTGCCCATGTTTCATGCCCTGAACTGTTGTCGTTTCGTGAAAATTAAAAACAACTCGTGCGTCGCCCAGAAAACACATGATCAGCATCACTGTTAGAAACAACACATATTTCGCGTCCATTTTCGTGTAGCGGATTAAGGAAACTACGTCGTATTTAATACTTATATGACAAGGAAACAATCGGTTTAACGACACCGTCATCGTCTCCTGACTCAATGCTGATAAACGCTTAAGGCAGTGGTCCGACCGCCGGCGAGAAAACGACAAACTATCGGCGATTTTTTCTCAAGAAACGCACAATAAATGTACATTCCGTGTAAACGAAAGAGATGCATATATTAATAGTTGCTCTCTGACTGTTCACACTGCCGGTGACGCCTCGTTTTACTAGTTTTGTCGCTGAGCGACGAGCTTTCAAAAATAAACTCGCTCAGCGATGCACACTCGCTTATAGCCCGGCGACAAAACTATCGAAACTACACACTCGCTTCCCGCTGATCGCCAACTCGTTTATAGTTTCTGGTTTTACTCGTTTCTCGTTCCTCGTCGTTGGTGGGACCACTGCCTAAAGGGCACTCAGACACAATGGTGCTGATTCTGTTAAACATTGCACTAAACTAATTTTAATCACACTATATCTCTTTCTTACAAATATCATTGAAAAAGGACAGAAAATATTAAGAGCTGTCAAATTAGTCTATGCCCTTGTCATTTACGGGAAAATAGTCATGATCTTTTGCGAAACCGGCTAAATTCACATTGAAATGAAGCAAGAGGACTAATTTGACAGGATTAAATATCTTCTATCCCTTTCTCATGTTTTTCGTTAGAAAGAGATATATTGAGACTAAATTAGTTTAGTTTGTAAACAACAGAATCGGCACCAATAACTGATGTCATATCGCAAGCGATTTATCCTCTTTTGGAGTGCTATAGACCGTTTCATATAACAAGTACTTTCGACACTATGTTGGTCTCCTGTCTATCACTCCTGCAGTGCGATTCTGTAACCATCTCACCGTGAAAAATTAGGTGAAGTGAGCGTGGTGTAAGCTGTCAATAGTGTCAATTCCTAGCAAAAACAAACTTACTTCACCTAAGTTTTCACGGTGAGATTTTTACAGAATCGACGGGCTGATCGTTTTATGTTTTTATAGATAAGCCTAGGACACTAAAAAGTGATGAACGTGAATTGATACTGAAAATTTCCAACACCGTTAAAAACGTTAGACTTTTAAGGTGCGGTTAAACGGGCTAGTTTTTGACAATTTCTTGCTGCAATTGTATAGCCGTGAGTTGAGATCTATATCGTGCAACCAGTAGAACAATTGCCGCAATCTTGCAGTATAGCCCGGGGATATTGCAATGAAATTAAATGATGGTACATCACAATAAGTGCTGTACGATATAGATCTCAACTCACGGCTATACAATTGCAGCAAGAAATTGTCAAAAAACTAGCCCGTTTAACAGCACCTTTAGAGAAAGACTTCTTTCTCTAAGGAAACGGTCTTTACCTTGGCCTACAACAAAATCAAATTACTTAAATTATTTTTAAATGAAAGCTTAGGCAAATCACACACCTTGCCGCGCTACGCTGCGGGGTGCGTGGCGACGGAACAAAAGCCACGCGCGTGAATGCGTTTTCAGTGTGTTGCACTACGCGTGATTTCTATACAGATGCAGCAGTGCGATTCTGTAACCATCTCACCGTGAAATCTCAAATCTCAACGTGAAGTGAGCTGTCAATAGTGTCAATTCCTAGCAAAAACTCACTTCACCGGGTCGTTGAGCTCCCTAAGTCTGGGTTGAGCTACCACGATACCCGGCACATGCGTGCACAGTCAGGTCAGGTCCACTCAAATCTGTATGGCTCTTTCCTCTAAAGGCCATTTCAGACTAACCTGCATGGTTCTTACACAATTTATCTTAATTGTCTGGACTTTAAAAGAGACATCAACCTTTGGGTTTGTTTCGGTGTTTCTTCTCAAAGGTAGTCATATAGGAAACACCGAACTCATCTAGCTTAAAAAAATGTTTTGACGTGTAAAAGTGTTATTTTTAACCTATTTACAAAATAAATATCATTTATCATTTATCATTAAGTTTTCACGGTGAGATTTTTACAGAATCGACCGGCAGGTACTAAGATCACGCACTCCCGCGCTACGCTGCGTGATGCGGTGCAGTGTGCGAATCGCCTTCAGATCACAGAAACAAGGAGATATGCCATCATAGCAAATTAGTACGGGAACAACTAATGCCACTTTTAGTACATTTTTCGCCACGATTACGCGCATAATTAAGCGCTCCTTGTGAAAAGGATCTCCCACGCATTGAACATTCCGCACACCCTCAATCTAACACTGTTAATCGTCACTCAACACTAGCACTACACTAAAACACTGTATTTATACCATCAATCGTGTTCGGTTCGTCGCCAGCGCGTACGTTTTTAATTTGAGCAATTTGCTCAAGATCAGGCATCAAGCTCGATAGCGCCTTGGCACATCTCCTTGTTTCTATGATCTGAGGAATCGCCGAATAGTTTGTGCGATTATTTACCCATGGTTCTCTACACTCCCTTAACATCTATGGCTAAACCGGCTTGACATACATTTAAGAGTTATTTTCGCCTTTATTAGTGGATTCTTCTCGCACACTTGTAGTTTCTCTTGGTTTTAAAAATGTATTTTGGAGGTCCCTAATAGGATTACCGAATAAATTTATTGTGAATTGTCCCGGGTAGAAAGTGCTGGCGGCACAAGTTAGGTAGCTGATTACAATACTAAGCACAATAAAACGCGTCGACACAGCTGAAGTCATTTTACTATACTAAAAGATATTGCTGCCCGTTGTACAGTTACGAGCAAAAATATGTATACACAAAATTACACAACTTCTTTCTTTCACATACCTACACATACGCACACATAAACCTCACTCACATACACCTAACACACATACAAAACATAATTATACAAAAGCACATTTCCACATACGGTACGGTACCTAATTTTATTTTAATTTTAATTTAATTTTAACTATACTTTTAGCTATTAGAATTTCATACAATTTAAAAAGAACTTAACTGTCGCAATGTCAACACGTAAATGACCAAATTGTTACAACATATTAAGGTGCCCAAGATACAGGCTTAGCCTAGTTTGGGACCAAAAGAAACTTTGTTTTAGTTGTAGAAATACTGAATAAATGATTTTTACTTTTTTTTTTACTTAGTGAAATTCAGCAACGATCTTCTTCTAAAGTGTACATTAAATTTGTAAATTATGAGTGCATAAATAGTCTCCGAATACATTTAACATTATGAATTAAAATCATATTTCAAGAATTGGTATTCTACGAAAAAATCGATATTCAATCTTGCTAACTGTACCTACACCTTTTTGCTCGTGACTGTACGTTTATCAGTCAACAATGACTGGGCACACAAATACGATAACCTATGCCAACTTTATGTCAATTTATCTCTATGGGGGCATCCATTAATTACGTGAGGCGAATTTGGCGATTTTTTGACCCCCTTATGGTGAGATATCGTGAGATTTGGTTCGACCTCCTCACGCAAATCTCTCGTGAGATTTTTAAAAATGCGTATTTTTAGTGAAAATGCGTTAATCTGTGCTTGATTGCGTTGGATTTATTTAAAAAAGCATAATTTGCTTCGTTATTTTTATATAAAGCCGATGTAGTCTAGAATCACAGTGACAAAATATAATTGTGGAGGATTTAGCCATATTTTAGTGGAGGAACAATTTTACTTAACTAAACCCAATTTTCTTGCAATTTTAGTTTCTAGCGAAAAAAACTCGAAACCGACCCCTAAACGCCTCACGTAATTTATGGACGCCCCCTGTTGAATTATTTGTTTACTTTATTTAACACTAGCTGCTGCCTGCGACTTCGTCTGCGTGAAAATGGATGTTATTGCAGAAAAAAACAGTCAGATCTAGTAGGTACTGGGACATAACTAATATAACCAATAACCATGTCCGAAAATTAAATTTTTGTCTGTGTGTTTGTACGCGCATCACACAAAAGTAAACAACGGATTTTGACGTAGTTTTCAGTTTAGTAGCTTCGGGTTAAAATTTAAATCTAAGCCACATTTCATCTTATCCCGGTGGGTTGAACCAGAGATACAGCTTGACCTCTTCGTAATATTAAGCTCCCTACACAAGGGAGGTCATTTTAAATGGTCATTTTAATGTAGTCCACGCGGACAGAGTCACGGGCAAAGTCTAGTTTAAAATTAATATTTCGACGGTCCCTAAGTACAATCCCTTAACTACAAATGACAAAATTTACAGGAAAGCGCTTCAAAGATTCAAACGCGCGTACATACATAATGTTCTACAAGAGAAATTTTGTGTTTGGTTTTAATGTTCAATTGGCCAACTTAGAATTACTTTTACCCGACTTTTGCAAAGCCAAAAAGAAGGGTTATGATTTTAGCAGTCTATTATGTATGTATGTGTATGTTTGTATTTAAGTATGTTTCACCGTAGCGCCTAAACTACTCATCCGATTTTGATGAATGAGATGTCATTATTAAACTAAACGATAGTTTAGGGTGGCCTGAAGGCTACGACAGCAAAAAATACAAATCACGTATCTACCACTTAGGGGATTCTACGTAGGGACCGTCGATTTACACCTCAGATCATAGAAACAAGGAGATATGCCATCATAGCAAATTAGTACGGGAACAACTGATGCCACTTTTAGTACATTTTTCGACACAATTACGTGCATAATTAAGTGCTCCTTGTGAATAAAAAGATCTCCCACGCATTGAACATTCCGCACACCCTCAATCTAACACTGTGAATCATCACTCAACACTAGCACTAAACTAAAACACTGTATTTATACCCTCGATCGTGTTCGGTTCGTCGCCAGCGCGTACGTTTTTAATATGAGCAATTTGCTCAAGATCAAGCATCAAGCTCCATAGCGCCTTGGCACATCTCCTTGTTTCTATGATCTGAGATTTACACGCTGCCCTAAGCGGTATTATAAAAATACCCGTTAGAATTTTACGACTGTAGCGGTCCGCATTTGATTCCCGAGAGGTGTAAATAAGGTGAAATTGCAATCTTTTGTTCTAAAATGAGTCACTTTTGTAAATTGTATTTGTTTTTACAGTTATTCATGTTTACATAATACTTTTTTTGGGTTTTATGCTTTGTTTTCGAATACAAACTTTCTACCTGTATGTAGTAATAAAATTTTTAGTCCTTTGGCGTTTCTAAAAGGATTATTTATTGCTCACTCGCTACATAACTGTGAATTTCTTTTTAACCGACTTCAAAAAGAAGTAGCTATAAGTATGTACATAAAATTCGTCTATGTTTTTATTACTCGATATTTATGCCAATTATGAATCAATTTTAATGATTCTTTTTTCCAGGGACCGAAAAGGTCACCCGTATAGGGGTTGATCCGGGTTATTTTTTTTGGGTTAGGTGAAAAACCTTGCATAAAGGTTAACCCATATTCGGGGTTAATCAGCCTATTAATAACCGGTTCACGCATAGAGTTCATTTTTGTTCCTTTTTTTTCATTTTTGTTCTATTTTATTCGGGTTAATCAGTAATATTAACCGGTAACGGTATCCGTATCAAAGGGTTAACCGGTTACCCTGCATTAAGATTAACCAAAAATATGGGTTAGAGATTTAACCGGTAACCTTTTAACCCGATTAATCGGTCCCTGCTTTTTTCATTTGATAGAGAATGCTTGTCCGGTGGTTTCATTTAAATTTGATTAACTTTGGTTGAGTAGTTTTTTAAACAGCTTCAATAAACGGTATTTAGGTCACTTTGCCTATACTGTCGATATAATAATATTTACAGCAAAAAGTGGTTCCTAACCTTTTCAATATTGTTACCCCTATGACCTAAATTTTATCCCCCCCCCCCTTTAAAATGTTATCACATGAAAATACATAGTCTCTACTGGTCACAATAAACTGCACAAAAAGTTCCTGAATTGATGATATTCAGTGTAGGTATTTATTTAGCGTCCGCGTTTTTATAATAGGTTGACAGTAAATTTAAGGCGACGGTAAATGGTAACGGCCGTAAATCTCAAGTTTTAAATCTCTTATTTCGTCGTGAAATAATGCAGGTTAGTTGTGCAATTTTTTTATGTTAAATTAGAACATATATATACATTACATCAATCGTACCTGTGAATATTTAACTATTGTAGTAAAATACTTAAGGAAATAAATTCATGAATTACTGTCTACCCAAAACATAAAAACGTAATTACTTTCGAATCGCTTAAGATATTTTCATGATTTGTTTTGTGTGAAAAGACTATATTACTACCTACTACCTACTACCTACTTAGATACTAAAAAGTAATAATACGTCTAATTCGGCACAGCGGGCTCTTTGATAGGCGAGTCGTATTGCTCGGTGGGCGTATGTCGCGTTGCTTGAGCTCAACGCAGAACACTCAAGCTATACCACCCAAATCACTCAAGGCCGTTGGCAGTTATCAGCGCCTCAACAACAGATTAAATTAAACAGGCTTTCAGAAATCCGGGAACGAATTAGTTTTAAACTATGATGTAGGTATCTAGTATTGAAATATGCATAGAATTTGATGTAGATCTTAGATGTCTGCTTGCCCCTAAGAGACATAGCGTCGTAGTTACATTTCTTAATATTTGTACAAGTACTGGTATTCGAAGAGTCATCGATGCACTGAATAAATAAAAAAATATATTTGTACTGACGGTAACAAAAGTATTATTTACTATTATTAAAATGTATTTTTTTTACCAAATATGGATTTATTATTGTATAAGCATAATCGGCCTATAATGTTCCCACTGCTGGGACACAGGCCTCCTCTCTGTGAGAGGGAGTGGGCCGTAGTCCACCACGCGGGCCCAGTGCGGGTTGGTGGACGTCACATGTCTTCGAATTTTTGGTTCTAGGACATGCCGGTTTCCTCACGATGTTTTCCTTCACCGTTAAAGCAAGTGATAATTAATTTATAATACGCAGATGACTTTGAAAAGTCAGCGGTGCGTGCCTCGGGATCGAACTCGAACCATTCGCCGTGGGAGGCACATGGTTAGACCACTAGGCTATCACTGCTGTCAGATGTCACTGCTGTCGGATTTATTATTGAATTAATATTAAAAAAATATTGCGTGTAAGTTTAAAAATGATAAACGGAATTATTGTCAAACCACGGAATATAATTTTATTACTACCTATTTAAAAGGAACATGACTCAATTGTTTTTTTTTCTCAATTGATTGTTTATAGATAAATCTTAATATTTTAAATAATATCAGTTTTTAAGGAAATAGTCTATATGGCAAGTCTTTTATCGAAATTAATGACACTATATTTCACCATATATTACGTCATATTTTACCATGACAATGACTTCTAATCAATCCATTTAGCATCGAAAAGTCTAATTAACACTACTACAGAACACGTCCAAACTTGTCTCAGTTTTAAAAAACTCGTCATAGGTCACTTTTTGCGTAAAAAACGACCAAAAGCAAATGACAAAGGAACTAAAAATCCCCAAAAGAAAAGGTTTTACGATTGTTATATGTCCAACTAATCAAGATAAACATCGGAGACTACCTTTTATGTTTTTTTGTCCAAAGTTAAATGAGTAAGGACATGGCTCTACAATGAAACATGGCCGAGGAATGTCGGTGAAGATATGAAGGAACATGTTTTTAAACTATGTGGCGTTTTTGGTTACTTTTTAATTGTTTAGACTTAAATTTTGGTCTTCAGCCTGTGCATTATAAGAAATACAGATCATGTAGATAAAATTGAAGACCAGACAATGAATATTTCCTTGAAAGCAATTTAGATAACCAATTCCCTTTGCAATTCTATCACTTTCACATACTTTTAATAACACCCGTATTTATAAAGAGATAGAATTCCAAAATAATTTATACGTTTACTAGCTGTTGGCTACAAATAATGGATGAAAAGTCTGCAAGTCTAGGCTACTTCTTTAAAATCGCACTTTGCCTTCACATTATAAAAGAAAGTACTGACTTATTTTGACAAGAACATCCATCATTTAGGTAATTCAGGCGAGATACTTCACCGGTCTTTTTGGCCAAAATTTAATCTAAAAGTAATAACTAATTAATATTAAATCAGACTTCACTCCATTCTTCATAATTAGCGTAAAGACACCCAATATTGTACTGGAAGTAATTAATCAAAGTGTATTAAAACCAATTTTTATTAAAATCCGTCAAAAATATCATTAATACTGCTCAAACAGTACAATGCGAACGCCATCTTGGTTTTTACTTCTTTTTTTTATTTTCGCCAAATCTAATTATATCAATGAATCGGGGATTCTGGATAATGATTGATGAGCAAAGGCGTTTGCACGGTGGTGCTGGCCAGAAATTTTGGGACTCGAATATTATATTTTTACTAAACTTTTGCCCGCGACTCCGTCCGCGTGAACTGCAATGGGTGGCTAGTACAACCAAGAAGACAAGCTGTATCTCTGGTTTATCCCAACGGATAAGATGAAACGTGACTTAAATTTTAAGTTGGACCCCAAGCTACCAAACTGTGAAGGCCACATCAAAATCCGTTCAGTACTTTTTGCGTGATGCGCGCACAAACAGACAAAAATCTAAAAGTCTCCGTACACTATCCCGACAGTTTTTTTCTGGAATATCTTCAATGTACCTACTGACATGACTTTTTTACAGCTTTATAATAGTATAGATAAACTCTTAACTTGTCAAAACAGACCAAAATTATAAAATCCTTGGTCCACATTCACCAAACTGAGCACATTATGCGCGAACCCCAAGTGCCACAGGTGTAAGATTCATCACGCCTGCTATGTTAATTTGACACCAACTGAGTCAGGGCTCCCCAAGATTGGGAGAGTAATCAGTATTGGAAAGTTAATGACATTTTCTCATAATAATGTAGTGTTAATTCTTTATTAACGGAATTATTTTGGGAATTTTGGGATACTATAGTAGATATTCGGGTATCGGGCATCCTCTTGACGTCAAGAGGTCACTGTTAGCGACCTCCTGTTTTCAGTGGCGTGGCTAGAAGGCAAGCCTCACATCATAGAATAACGAGATATGCCATCATAGCAAAAATTTGTACGAGAACTACTGTCGTCACTTTTAAAACAGTTTGCAACTCAATCACAAGCGCTCCTTGTGAATATAAAGATCTCCCACACATTAAAAATTCCGCACAGCCTGAATCTAACACTGTTATTCGTTACTCAGCACTAGCACTGAACTAAAACACTGTATTTATACCATCGATCGTGTTCGGTTTGTCGGCAGCGTGTAAGTTTTAGCTATGATCAATGTGACCATATTAAAGCGTCAAGCTCAATAGCGCCTTGGCACATCTTGTTTCTATGATCTGAGAGGCAAACCCAACGTATTTGGCTTTAGAATGTATTTAAGTTATTTTTTCAAGTTTACTTTTTAATTTAGTTAAAAACTTAAAATAAAATTTTAATAAATTGAATCAATTTTGTACTCGCCAGTACACATAACTCATTTTTTATATCTACGATTGAAATAACACTTATTGTGGCCCAAGACTTTATTATTTAAACAAATAACATGCACTTACATTGATGTAGCTATACCGAAACGATCGGCTAGTTCTTTCTGTAAAATATTGAAATTCAGTTGCATCTATACTCCATTTATTATAACATAGACAAAAACGGTTATAACTGTTTCGTTATTTGGATGTAGGCGTCTAAAAGCATCGTTATTTCACGATATATTTAAAGCTATGTAATCTATTAACTATTTGCAAGTAAATTTAAACACAAAAACGCAGTCATTACAACAATATAATACAATAACTATAGTTATTTAGCCGTTATTTTTCTATTGCTATAGTAAATGGAGTATAGTGGGGCTGCCATAAATGCTGAAACGACGACCGGGACATTTAGAATAGAAAAACGAAAATTGTGGAATCACACTTTTACACCTGGGTTTATTTATTTATTTAAAGAAACTCAGACATAATTTACAAAATTATTTAACAGGCTAATTAGGACAGATTAAGTGGTGTAGTCATCTGTATCCGAACTAGGCAGAGCCTGTATTTTGGATATCAGCGCCAAACCCCTAGAGTATTATACATCTATGGTAGCCATTAACAATATTTCATCTATATTTTGTACATAAATTCAGTTTAACAAACTACAGGGTGGCAGGTTAAACAGTGGAAATATTTTAAGGGGTCATTGTACTCACTATTATGAGCAACTTTTACTATGGGACCAACCCTGAAATCGCGAAAAAAAAATCAGCTGTTCCATACATTTTATTGAGTTTTGTGAAAATAAATGTATGGAGCAGCTGATTTTTTTTCGCGATTTCAGGTTGGTCCAAATTGTCCAAATTGTCAGGTTGTCCAAGTTGGCCAAACAAATTGGCATTTCTCGCGGTGATATCACGCCGGGTATAATAGACAGGCTGGTAGTCGAAATTCAACCAATTGTATTTGCGAAGCGTTTTGTATTGAAAATATAAAAACACCATAAGGGTTCCTTTTTTACCATTTTGGTACGGAACCCTAAAAATAGCTTTCTGCACTCCTCAAGTCGCATTGACCGTGGTCACGCGAAGACAGTCTTCTCGTGACCACGGTCAATGCAACTTGATCGAAACGTCGAGGTTATTCAAAATACTGATATCTTGATTATGTTTGTGCGCGAAAAGTCCCGATATAATTAAGAAACATGTGTACATTTCTGCACTCCTTCGCCATATAAACTTCTATGCCGCATCTCACACTCCTCCGAGCGCACACTCACTTTTAAAAAGGGATACAAATTTTCTCTTTACATAATTATTAATATACAAGTGCATGCAGTGATAGCCTAGTGGTTTAACCATGTGCCTCCCACGGCGAATGGTTCGAGTTCGATCCCGAGGCACGCACCGCTGACTTTTCGAAGTCATGTGCGTATTAGAAATTAATTATCACTTGCTTTAACGGTGAAGGAAAAACATCGTGAGGAAACCGCCATGTCCTAGAACCAAAAATTCGAAGACATGTGACGTCCACCAACCCGCACTGGGCCCGCGTGGTGGACTACGGCCCACTCCCTCTCACAGAGAGGAGGCCTGTGTCCCAGCAGTGGGAACATTATAGATCGATTATGCTATGCTATGCATAATGACAATGAAAACTATCCTACTAATAATACATACAGTATTCCCAAATTAATAATGCGCATGCAGAGTCGTATTCCCGGAAACACCGAATCATTGAATCGTAAGAGCCCTAAATTATGCATGAAGAAAATGCACTTAACCACTCTATATACTTTTTTTTTCTATATACTTTTTTGTTTCCGGGAATACGACAATTAACGAAGATCTGCATGCGCATTATTAATTTGGGAATACTGTACCTAGCTAGGTCTTAAACCAGAAACCTAGTTCTTTAAAAACATGTTTTTAACCTAATATCGAACATAAAATTACATATCTAGTAGTTAAAATAGATCATTACCGTCAT
Organism: Thalpophila matura; assembly: GCA_948465475.1. Taxonomy (NCBI): domain Eukaryota; kingdom Metazoa; phylum Arthropoda; class Insecta; order Lepidoptera; family Noctuidae; genus Thalpophila; species Thalpophila matura. The sequence continues at coordinate 7,842,036 of OX419205.1, read as the reverse complement.
ATTAGCCCGTAAAAGCTTAACACTAAACATAAGTTTACTAGAACCATTAATTAAAGCTAACATTACGCAATATCGCCATACAACCAGTAACTAAGCATAACTAATTGTTATTACTACCGGTCTTTAACTTTAATTAATTGGTCAAACCAATCAACTATGGTCCATGACCATAGATTCAAGAACCCCATCCATCGCTGGTAAAACAAACATCAAATTAAAAAAAAAGTATTAATAATCTCCGATATTATGGTTTACACTCAATGGATCCACAGCGAGGGCATAACTCACGGTTGCTATAAAGATCTATAGATCTTTCAAAGAAATTAAAAAAAAACGTCCACTTAGTCTACCATAATGCATGCCATTGTTGCTGTCTCGCTCTAACTCGCAGTTTTGCGAAGGTTAGGGGAGGACGGGTATACGTCTTTATCCACGGTGTAAAGTACGAGCATTCTCAGTTTGAAACAAGTTGCTGTGGCGGGCAGACGTGTGTTCGAATTTTGAATTTGATTTTTTGTTGGAAAAAGAAATACGATATTTGGATTTTAGTTTTGGAACTTTTTAGTGGTTAGTTTAGAAACTGGTGTGTCAGTGTTTGTGAGAAGTGACATTACGAATAATTTTGACTTTATTGGAGATTTTTGGAATTCATTTTCATAAAGGTTGGTTAATTTTCTCTATTCATATATAATTATTTAGTTATAATGACAGATTTAGGTATAAAACAATAGAATACAACATTTGCTACAAAAGAATTGAACTTTTGACATCTCATAATAATTTTCAATCAATATGGTCAAACATTAACATGCTAAACAATAAATAGTTTTTAAACTAAATAAAAAATTAACATTCATAGCGAAAAAAAATGCACAAAAAACCACTGTAGATCAAACGTAAATCTATACAGATTCAAATGTAGATCCCTAGTTAAAAACAGGGACCGAAAAGGTCACCCGTATAGGGGTTAACCCGGGTTATTTTTTTTGGGTTAGGTGAAAAACCTTGCATAAAGGTTAACCCGTATTCTGGGTTAATCAGCCGATTAATAACCGGGTTCACGCATAAAGTTCATTTTTTTTTCATTTTTGTTAATTTTTGTTCCATTTCATTCGGGTTAATCAGCAATATTAACCGGTAACGGTAACCGTATTAACGGGTTAACCGGTTACCGGTTACCGGTTACCTGCGTTAAGATTAAGCAAACATATGGGTAATAAAACATATGGGTTAGAGATTTAACCGGTAACCTTTTAACCCGAGTCAGTATAGTATAGTAAGTTTTTAACCAGAGACCGATTAGGTCTTTGGTTAAAAACTTTATTCTATACCTACTAATAATATAAATGCGAATGTTTGTTATTCAATCACGCCAGAACGGCTGAACGGATCTGAATGAAATTTAGCACAGTGATAGATTATAATCTGGAATAGCACATAGGCTAAGGCTAGCCAGTAAAACATAAAAAATATGTAAGTCAAAAACTAAAACGTGTCAACTTGTATGTCCTTATTGACCCCGGAAATTGCTTCAACACGCTTTCATAGACATTTCTGTTTTTATATTCTGTACCGATACGCCGCGTGATGTCACCGCGAGGACTGCCACTTGTTTGCGAACGTTCGAGGGAGAATCTCACCGTGACATTCTCCCTCGAGCGTTCGCAAACGAGGCTCGGGCAGAAGAGAAAGATTTGGATAGAAAGAATGTTGTCTATTCTTTGGTAGAATACAGATAGAATTGTCATGCTAAGCCTGCAGGAGATCTGGCGACCTTACTACAGGAACACAACACTACCGAAGATTAGCGTTATTCGGCTCCTAACGTCGTGCCGAAAACCTATAACCTCAGATCATAGAAAAAAGGAGATAATATCTCCTTTTTTCTATGATCTGAGGTTATAGGTTTTCCCGTACTAGTTTGCTAGGCATATTATGCCTAGCAAACTAGTACGGGAACCACTGTCGCCACTTTTAGAACAGTTTGCGACACAATTACAAGCGCACATTAAAAATTCCGCACACCCTCAATCTAGCACTGTTATTCGTCACTCAACACTAGCATTAAACTAAAACACTGTATTTATATCATCGATGGCGTTCAGTCCGTCGCCAGCGTGTACGTTTTAATTATGGTTAATGTGACCATACTAAGGCGTCAAGCTCAATAGCGCCTTGGCACATCTCCCTTGTTTCTATGATCTGATGGTAGAATACATAACCTCCTTTTTTGAAGTCGGTTAAGGCCTATTTCCTCTTCAAACTTTGTCTAACCTATAACATAGCGATATACGACGACTCGGTGCAATAACAGTATCTTTTAGAAGATTGACAGATACATTTATAATATTTAAAATTAGCATTTCTATAAGTTTAGGGCCCGGAAGCATTTATATTTTGTTGAAAACTACACAAACACGTAAACGGAGCCATGAGAAAAAGTTAATTTTGAAATTGTAAAATATGTTAAGTTTTTTTTTGGTCATATTTTCTGTGACTGCGTCGGGCGTCGTTGGTGTAGTGGCCAGCCGGTCGATACTGTCAAAATATCACCGTGAAAACTTAGGTGAAGTGAGTTTGTTTTTGCTAGGAATTGACACTATTGACAGCTCATTCCACGCTCACTTCACCTAAATTTTCACGGTGAGATAGTTACAGACTCGACCGGCTGGGTTCGGTTCTGGGTTCGGGCAAAAATTAACCGACTTCTTAAAAAAGGAGGTTAGGTATCAATTTCAACTGTATTTTTTTTGTTATCTTGTTGTTGTTACGCGTTAATTTTGTCGGTTATGAACATTTCCAATGTAAACTTATTTCTGTTATTGATAAGTGTAAGAGCAGCGCTTGCCGCGGTCAGTCCTTGGTTGGGTGACCGTTCTTTACACATCGAGACCCCTCCGTGCTTCGGAGAGCACGTTATGCAGTCGGTCCCGGTTGTCATAGGAATATCTTTGACAATCGTTACGGGTAGTCAGAAGCCCTAAAGTCTGACAGCTGGTCTAACATTTGAATACCGGTATTACCCAAATTGGGTTGTGGAGGTCAGATGGCAGTCGTTCTACGTAAAATATTGATATTCAGCCAAAACTAGTTAGACTGGATGCCGACCCCAATATAATTTGGGAAAAGGCTAGGCAGATGCAGTGATAGCCTAGTGGATTAACCATGTGCCTCCCACGGCGAATGGTTCGAGTTCGATCCCGAGGCACGCACCGCTGACTTTTCGAAGTCATGTGTATATTAGTGTGTATTTGTTCCGGCAATTTACTTCCACTTCCTCTTTTACTTGTACTGACGCCATGTCATGTCCGTGCTGTGCTGTGACTCCAATGATATTAAAAGTTCTTGTTGTAATACTCGGTGGTATTATTTAAAACGTCCGAACATCACCAAAACTATAAGGCCACGAAGTAGGGCTGCTAGCAGCAGCCAAGTTCCCTGCATTATTTGTTTTTGACGCTTGCAGCACAAAGGCAAATTCGCTTGGAGCGTCGCCCTCGAATTAAGATTAGAATAGAATAGAATAGAATAGAATAGAATAGAATAGAATAGAATAGAATAGAATGGAATGGAATGGAATGGAATGGAATGGAATGGAATGGAATGGAATGGAATGGAATGGAATGGAATAGAATAAAGGTTTATTGTTTCCAGCATTACAGCACTTATTATATAGGTACCTAGGTAGACCAAAATACTATAATACGGGAAGCAAATGGTTCGGGCGTCAGCATATTGCTTAGATTCCCTGGTGGGTTGCCAAGCGCTGGTTTTCAGCCCGTACCTTTGACTCCTGTTTACAAAAAAAATATAATTTTAAGCTATAGTAAATAACAAACTGTAGAAATGTGGACACGTCAATATATTTGAATTTGATAATGAATCGAAATATGGGAAAAGATATAATAGGTCACTTATAAACTGTCTATAATAGTTTGGTGCAACTTTTTTGTGTGTCGAATACTATTTTAGATTCAAATTTTCAGATTTTTTCGCTAAATTTTTTAGGTGCTACGATTCTCATGTGATCCTAACCTAACAGATAGCTCGAAAAAATAATATTGATGGTAGAAAAATAGCACTGAAACCAAATTTCGAAAAAACAATGTTTGGGCCTCATTGCTACATAAATTATTACAACTACCGAATAGTTCTCAAATATCATAAATTGTTATCTTATTTCTCAAGCGCGACCGGGTGATAGCTATTAGTCAAAACGATTGTGTAACCATTGTTCTGTGAGCAATCCAATCGGAATTTAGGTGCAATGTTACCTAATGTCTAGACTAAGCTTTCAAAATATGCCTGAGTTATAGTTTATCGTAGGCGATTCAAGCCGTAGGGGTGAGGGGAGCCGGGAAAGCGGGATTGTCCGAAAGGGGTACCGCTGACCCGGAACATAAAGGGCTAAGGAAGGAACACGGGTGGGTTTTAGTCAGCAAGAGTCTGACACTCCCTTCCGCTCCGCCCAGAGCGGGAGGGGTTATTTGATGATTTCCCATCCTCAAAAAAAAAAAAAGGGATGAGGGGATGTAGGTAGGTAGGTAATAAAATAGTAATCTATACTGATATCATAAAGCTGTAGAGTTTGTTTGTTTGAACGCGCTAATCTCTGGAACTACCAGTCGGATTCTAAAAATTCTTTTTGTATATAATAGCCAGATTCATGAGGAATAGTATAGGCTATTTAACATCACGCTACGACCCTTAGGAGCCGAGCAACGGGGGTGAAACCGCGGGGAACAGCAACGGAATTATATCTAACTAGCTTCCGCCCGCGTTTTTCGGGATAAAAGGTAGCCTATGTGTTATTTCAGACTATAATCTATCTGTGTGCCAAATTTCATCCAAATCCGTCCAGCCGTTTCAGCGTGAAGAAGTAACAAACATACACACAAACACACACACACCCACAAACATTCGCATTTATAATATTAGTGCGATGGGATTTTGTTAATATTTTTTTTTGTACCATTATCCCCTCCTCACCCTTCACCATTGCGCTGTCATTTTGAGTTGTCAAAGTGACATTTCACGTAATGTCAATCTACCATTTTAAATGCGTTGTGTTGCTCTCTTTAACCAAGACATTTTGAATGTACCTACAATACAACGAAGTAAGATTATAGAAAATAAACTTTCAAAAACGGTTACTATTATTGTATAGCTATATGTAAATGTAGCGTACCTACCTAAATAGTACGGGCCCAGAGGCCCTAGACAAGTTGCTTTTCTGAGGCCCTAGACAAGTTACTTTTCTGTTAGCATTAGCGTCAAACGCTACGGATAAAATGTATGGAAATGACATTTGTGAGTCACGTGACTTTTCCGCAGGTAATGTCATTGCCATACATTTTGTGATTATCGTTTGGCGTGAACGCTAACAGAAAAGCAACTTGTCTAGAGCCTCAGAGGCCCTAGACAAGTTGCTTTTCTGTTAGCGCTCACGCCACGCGTGTATACTGTATGGGTGTGAGAGGTGTGTGACGGTCCATGTGTTGGTGATGGCGGGGTAATTGGAGTGATATTGCTCACGCTCGTTGCAGCTCATTTCGTCTTGTTTCATTCAACGTTAAGGCTTACGTTACATAATAACTGTTTTATTGTTACCAAGTGGGGTACGTTTTTTTTCTTCCTTTCTTCGCCCCTTTTAATTTCCGCTTTGTATTTTTATGTTATTAACACACATTATGCATTTATATAAACACACATTATATACTCAGAGGCACAATTAACCGGCCACCTATGTTTAGTGTCACCACGTTTAAGTTAAATGAAGCATATCATGATGAATGTTACTTCATAAGTAGCTACTATAGCAATAAATTAAACACTTATTACTCTCACTGCTTTTCTGATTTGAGTTCCCGAAGCATTTTTACGACTTCGAAAGTAAACGTGGTGACACTAAACATAGGTGGCCGGTTAATTGTGCCTCTGAGTATATATAATTATTAATTAATAGGTGTATCTATTTAGTTTTGTATGTATTTATTATTATGTTCAAACTGGTTTAGGTCTACATCCGTCACGTCTCCAAATGGGTCCAGTTGAAAACCAGCGCCAGGCACTAGTGGCCTGGCATTTATGCTGAACTGGACCCATTGGCAAAGCCGCTAGGCACATAGCAACCATAATAATATTATAATTTTAAGCCTTTTCTTTGTTATTATTTTTTTGTTTGGTCTGTGTCTTTGTGTGTTGCCAAATAAATGTTTTTTCTTTCTTTTCTTTCCAAACGATAAGCACAAAATGTATGGCAATGACATTACCTGCGGAAAAGTCACGTGACTCACAATTTTCGACCCTTAGGAGCCGAGCAACTGTGGGGCGCAACTAGTTCGATATACGAGTAATCACTTTACAGTATAGCAGTGGCGAAGGGACAGTTTTTGTAAGAGGTAAGCCGGAGCTACAAATGCTTACCTGGCCACGAAAAGCTAATTAATAAAAGTAGGCAATACTGCCTGTGCAATTTTTCAAAGGGAAGCCGGTAGGAATCGTATTGTAGGGACCCTTCGCCACTGCAGTATAGGTAAGTACACTCGACGTCATTGACGGTCGACCACTTTTCACCCTTATTACTAAGAACATAAGGGTGAAAAGTGGTCGACCGTCAATGACTTCGAGTGTACCTACACTACCTGCCGTATGTCGCAGTCGCAGTTCGCGTCCACCGCCCAATGTAACCACAGCCTAAAACCGCTAATCAGGCCCATCGCAATAAAATGTTAAAAAATCTTAATTTTGTTGAACAAAAATGCCGTATAAGCTCTTATAATAAGAAACATGATAATTACGGGTTCCGTAATGGCTCAGATATTATCTTGACTTGTTCTGTTCGAATCAATTTGTTTGCTTTTTGTGATGTGAGTGCTTTAAGAACACTTTTTATAGCATAAGCATAATCGGCCTTTAATGTTCCCACTGCTGGGACACTGGGGCCTCCTCTGTGAGAGGGAGTGGGCCGTAGTCCACCACGCGGGCCCAGTGCGGGTTGGTGGACGTCACATATCTTCGAATTTTTGGTTCTAGGACATGCCGGTTTCCTCACGATGTTTTCCCTTCACCGTTAAAGCAAGTGATAATTAATTTCTAATACGCACATGACTTCGAAAAGTCAGCGGTGCGTGCCTCGGGATCGAACTCGAACCATTCGCCGTGGAAGGCACATGGTTAATCCACTAGGCTATCACACTTTTTATGGTCCTTGATAAATAATTAGATAAATATTATTTAAAATCACATTATATAATAATTATACCGGATGACTTTTTACCCGACTTCGTATATCCTGAATAATATCATATTATATTTTTCGATTTTGTTTACCTACTGGGGTGGATCATCTATACTTCTATACTAATATTATAAAGAGTAAAGATTTTTTTGTTTGTACTGAATAGGCTCCGAAACTAATGTAACGATTTTAATCATTCTTTCACCAATAGAAAGCTACATTATCACTGAGTAACATAAGCTACTCTTTATCCCGAAAAAATTTACAGTTCCTATGGGACACGAGGACGAAGTCGCGGGAAAAATGATAGTAGGTAATACATAATATGCTTTAAAATTTGCGTTTAGCTTCTGTAGTCACCTTAATTACCTCCTCTCGTTCCCGAGAGAAAGGATTTTGACAGACAGATGGACAAAGTGATCTTGTAAGAGTTTCCTTCCCCCTTTTGATGTACGGAACCCTAAAACATTCAAGACGCGAGTAAACGTGGGCGACAACCCAAAATTAATCAATTACAGAAAATCGGTCATCTTTTGTAAGGGACCATATAATGTCAAATCGTGACTCTTAACCCCTGCCTTAAAATGTGGGGTCACGGAAACCAGAAGTCGTGCGCCAGTGTGACTTCTGATCGAGTTTTTTGACCACATAACATTGTCACGCTCGGGTGAAAGGATTACGAAAAATAAGTGATTTCATGAACTTTTTTTTCTCTTGGTTGAATAAAAGGTGACCCGATTGATATGGTCATGAACTCAAAAGTATTTAAAAGAAAAAGAGTATAAACGTGTTGATCTGTGAGGTTAAGTTGCGCTTGCCACGGTCAATATATAGATGGGTGACCGTACTTTACACATTGAAAACCCTCCGTGCAGGTTGTCATTGGAATATCTTTGACAGTCGTTACGGGTAGTCAGAAGCCCGAAAGTCTGACAACTGCACTGCGAAAACTGCCAATTTGTTTGCGAACGTTCGAGGGAGAATCTCACCGTGACATTCTCCCTCGAACGTTCGCAAACAAAGTGGCAGTTCTAGCGGTGATATAACGAGGCTATCGGTACAAAAAAAAGATCCGACGAATTGAGAACCTGCTCTTTTTTTGAAGTCGGTTAAAAATAGGCAGGTCTAACTTTAGAATAACAAATATTGATAAACCACCAATTAAGGAAAAGGCTAGGCGGATAGCCTAGTGATAGCTAGTGATAGCCCAATGGTTTAACCATGTGCCTCCCACGGCGAATGGTTCGAGTTCGATCCCGAGGCACGCACCGCTGACTTTTCGAAGTCATGTGCGTATTAGAAATTAATTATCACTTGCTTTAACGGTGAAGGAAAACATCGAGAGGAAACCGGCATTTCCTAGAACCAAAAAATTCGAAGACATGCGACATCCACCAACCCGCACTGGGCCCGCGTGGTGGACTACGGCCCACTCCCTCTCACAGAGAAGGCCTGTGTCCCAGCAGTGGGAACATTATAGGCCGATTATGCTATTATGCTTATGCTAGGCGGATAAAGATATTTAAATAGAAAATTGATATAATAACATTAATGAAACGAATTGACATCTTGAAATCGATACCTTAAACCAGCGATAGTTTCTTCAAAAACAAATTTTACCAATATTCTACGCTTAATAGGTTTTCGAGCAAAAAATACGGGTATTTTCAATATTTGTATTAAAGTTTTAGTCTAAAAGTATAAAAAGTCATAGAAATGATCGCATTTTAATATTAAATCCACGACTTTGGAACTGGTTGCGTGACCTCGAAGCGCTAGTGATGGGAAATAGTGTGATCGGGAAGCCCCACTAATATAAACTAACTAGACTTGTGCTCGCGACTCCGTCCGCGTGGACTACAATGAAATGACCAGTTTAAATGACCTCCGTAGTGTAGGGTGGCTAGTACTACCAAGAGGTCAAGCTGTATCTCTGGTTTATCCTACCGGAATTAGATAAAACGTAGCTTAGATTTTAAATTGGACTCCAAGCTATCGAACTGTGAAAACCATATCAAAATCCGTTCAGTACTTTTTGCGTGATGCGCGCACAAACAGACGAACAGCCAAACAGACAAACAGATAAACAGACAAACAGAGAAAAACTTAAAAAAAAATCTTTTTGAGTATGGTTGCATATCAGTAGGTATCCTCCCGACTGTTTTTTCTGGAATATCTTCAATGTACAGACACGGCTTTTTTACAATTTTATAATAGTGATAGATATTATAAAGATGTTGAGCTTGAGTTATTACGATACTCACCACATGCGTGCACAGTCAGGACAGAATTGCTAGCCAAATTGCTTTTCTGTTAGCGTTCACGCCAAACGATAAGCACAAAATGTATGGCAATGACATTACCTGCGGAAAAGTCACGTGACTCACAAATGTCACTTCCATACATTTTATCCGTAGCGTTTGACGTTAACGCTAACAGAAAAGTAACTTGGCTAGGGGAGCTAGTCCACTCAAATCTGTGTGGTTTTTTCCTCTAAAGGCCATTTCAGACAAACCTGCTTGGTTCTTACATATTTTAATTTTTATTGTCTGGACTTTAAAAGAGACCTTGACCTTTGGGTTTGTTTCGGTATTTCTTCTCAAAGGTAGTCAGATAGGAAACACCGACCTCATTCGTCGTCGGCGTTCGTCGCCGTAAAAATACATACTTAAAGGAATAAAGATCCTATTTTTAATATTATAACCGCGAAAGTTTTTGAGGATGTATGGATGTGTTACTCTTTGACACAAAAACTACTGAACGGATTTTGATGAAACTTTACAGTAATATAGCTTATACATCAAAATAACACATAGGCTACTTTTCATCCCAAAAATGCAGCCGAAGCCGCGGGCGAAAGCTGGTAATAACTAATATAATAATAAATATAATATTCTTACAAATAGAAACACAAAATGATTTTTTAAAAGATTTTAATGGCCTACGGCCAAACAAATTACAATTTAAATAAAAATAGCAAACAGAATGAAAAATTTGAAATAACGACAATCGCTAGGAGTTCGGGCAGAGCTTCTGCACTCTGTGACGACCGATGAGCAAATGGACGAGTGCCGCCAGCCGCCTTCCTTTTATAGCCAGTCGCGGTGTTGCTATTCTTGATTGAATTTTTCTTCTAATACGGCCTCTCCTGACGGGGCTGCGTGCTCGAAGCCCTCAGCAGGAACTCGAGGATGGTCCAGCAACACCCTCCGCGTCCAACGGCTCGGCGTCATCATCATCAGTCTCTGTGAAGATACACACATTCTAAGAATCATACTTATTACATCGTGTATCAACAGTTGGTATAAATTCATATACTTAGTGCATAAAAGCGTCAGATTATGTACCAATTAGCCAAACAAGTCGACATGAGCAGTTATAAACGCTACACACTAGCGTTTCATATCACATAGGTTTTACACAGGTCTGTTCCCACGCAACCGAATACCCCGCACATACTCTCGTGCGCAAACAGGATTTACATCAGTCTCTAGTAGGTCACCCCAGATACCTATAAGGGCTGGATTTACACGGGTCTGTTGTCGGTTGCGCCACCGACTCACCCCAGAAACCACCAGTGTCAGGGTCAACCCAATACCAGGCGCACAGGATTTACACGGGTCTCTTCCACTGAACACAACACTTAACATAGCCAAAATCAATAAATAAGAGCTTGTTTGGTACATAATCTAGCTCAGGAACAGGGAAAGACTAGTAGATATAAAAGCTAGCAAAGTAAGCATAATAGCAATCGTACAACAAGTACTTTCAAAAAATGCAGCACATGTTTCGGGTGTCCATTCACCCTTCCATAACACCATGTATGCAGCAGCTGCCTGACTAGTCTTTCCATAAGCTCCGGCTAACAATTGGACCTCATACCTATCATTAGGGAGGAGCTTAGTAATTTTATAAGGGCCTCTCATACCGCTATCCAGCTTTCCGGTGCTTTGAGAGCTCTTAATCACATATACTAAATCATTAACTTGAAACTTTTTAGGTGGTTTCCTATTTTTATTTACGTAAGAGTCTTGTTTGTCTTTGTTTTCGCGAATAAGTCCTTCTGCACGTTGCCGTCTTATCTCGCGAATTGCATTACGGTTTGGATTCGACCCTTCGTAAGTTATATCTTTAATCAAAGAGTTTATTAAAGGCGTAGTGGAATCAGTGCCAATAAGGAGATTTAATGGTGAATATTGAGTAGTCCTATGCTTGGTAACATTTAAAACCAATTGCAGTTTCCATAATATTTTGGACCAATCATTTTCGTTATAATTTACTTCAACTCTTATCATATTTAAAACTGTACGACAATAACGTTCCACTTGTCCGTTTTCCTGATGCATTTCAGGAGTAATAAAATGCACTTCGATTCCATAATTAGAAATCCAATTAATAAAATCATGGTTATCGAACATACGACTTCTGTCGCACACTAGTCTTTTAAAAGTGCCAAACAGTGAAATTATTTGGGTCATTGCGCGTTTCAACTCTCTACAATCTTGTCTTGGTAAGGCATAAAGTAAACAATATTTAGTATACGCCTCAACTACGATAAGTACATGTTTATGACCATCACTTTCTCTCAGTGGTCCAAGTACATCCGCGTGAATTGTATCAAATGGTATCGGAGCCTTTTCCCAAGAGGATATTGGTTGCAAAGGTGCGCGAGGGACTTGCTTATGTGAAATGCACACTACGCAGTGCGTGACGTATTTCCTGGCAAATTGTCTAAGACCGGGGAACCAAAAGTGTCGCAGAATCAGATCAACAGTTTTGTCTACACCAATGTGTTCATGCTCGTCATGGAAAACGCGTAATAAACTTAAGCGAAATGCCTTTGGTACATAACATAAGAATCGCGCTTGCTCACCCGTGACGTCATACTTATAGTACAAGAGGTCATCACGTTTTACGTAACGCGTGTTATCTAATTTTCCGTTATCTAATTTTTCAAGTAACGTTAATGTCTCCTCGTCACCTGCCTGTGCCACTTGAGCCCAATTTTTTGGTTTTTGAACAACATTAATAATATTGACCGGATTCCTACTCAAATAGTCTACGTGCGGCATAAGTGCGCCTTTACGGTATTCTAGCGAGAAATCAAAATCCTGCATATACATCCACCATCTTGCAACTCTGGGTTGGAGATCCTTCTTACGTTGTGTCATTTTTAATGCATTACAATCTGTGATTATTTTAAAAGATTTACCAATTAAATATTGCCTGAAATGTTGTAATGATTTTACTACCGCGAGGGTCTCCAGCTCATAGCTGTGATATTTTGATTCCGCACCAGCGGTTAACTTACTAAAATAAGCAACCACCCGCCTACGGTCGTCTTTGTGTACTTGCAAAAGGATTCCACCGTAACCGATAGAACTGGCATCTGTATGCAGCTCCGTTGTCAATTCAGGATCGAATATAGCTAATATTGGTTCATTGGTTAAATAAGAAATTATATCTTGACGTGCATTTTCAAGTTCATTACTCCAATTAAAGATTACGCCTTTTCTAGTTAGGGCGGCGATTTGTGCAGTCTTAATTGCGTAATTAGGAATGTACCTTCGGAAGTATCCTGCGAGGCCAAGAAATTGGCGGACCTGTTTGACATTGCTCGGTCGCGGTGATTTAACCAATGCATCAATTTTATAATTGCTCGGTCTAACCTGACCATCTTTTATAACCCTACCTAGGTATTCTACTTCGTTGGTAAGAAAAGTACATTTCTTAAGATTAATTGAAAAACCTGCTTCAGTTAATGTTTTTATAACCGAATCTAATAAAACGAGGTTTTCGTCAATTCCGTCCGTCAGTATTAACACGTCATCAATGTAGACCATGACCTTTCCAGCATCAAGGAAGGATTTAAGCGTTTTAGAGATAGTTTTCTGATAGAAAATCGGCGCGTTTGCTAAACCGTAAGGTACTTTGCAATATTCATACTGGGCTTCTGGCGTAACGAATGCGGTCTTATGAATGGACTCTTCGGCAACTCTAAGTTGATGGAAGCCGGAAACCATGTCTAGGGAGCTAAACCAGCGAGCATTACCTAACCTATCTATATAGTCGTTGATCAAGGGGAGTGGATGTCTAGTTTTGACAGTTATTCGATTCAGTGCACGGTAGTCCACGACCATTCTATCAGAACCATCCTTCTTTTTTACTAGTAGGATCGGACTAGCGTACTCTGAATCGGACTCGCGAATAATTCCTTTATCGAGCAAATCCTTTACTATAGTGCGTACTTTTAGTTTTTCGTCATGTGATAATTTGTAGGGTCTGTAATACACAGGCACATCAGTTGTTAACTTGATATGCATCTCACTATCTTTCACAGTTGTGGTCGCGGTACCACTTAAAAAGAATTCAGAATACTTAGTGAGGATTTCTAGTAACCGTTCCTTATTATTTCCAGACACTGGCGTATTAACTTGATCGGACAAAGAAATCGTGTTTACTTGCACAACATTGTTTACGGTCACTTCACTACGAACTATACGTTGGCAATCACCGGTCCTAACATAGGTAATACCTTTCCTATTCAGTACGTCTGTACCGATAATAACGGGTACATTCAAATTTTCGCCATCTACAACACAAAAATCTATTTCTATTGTGATGTCGCAAAACTCAACAGGTAATGTCACAAATGATTCCGATCTAATTTCTGTACCGCCCAGGCCGCGTAATAACTGATTAGTAGGCTTTAATTGACACGAGAAATGTTTAACAACATTTTTCGAAACTAAGGAAATACATGAACCACTATCAATTAGTACGTCTAACGGTATTCCCATTATGACAGCAGTAATCACATCACGATTTTTATAACTACCCGTAATTTCGCGACAAAAATTGACACCATTATTATTTCGAGATTTTGCGCGTTCCTTAGCAAAACAAGTATCCTCGGAATGACCTACTTTTTTGCAGAATGTACACTTCAACGGATCGCCGCGAGATGTCGTCGGTAACGCGATTGCTTTTTCGTCGCTATTACTTGAGGTTTTATTTGACCGTTTGTTACAATTAACACTCTTATGACCAAATTGCTTGCACTGGAAACATTTTATTGATTTTATATCGTTAGAATCATATTGACGTTTGCGATTTGAGTTACTACTGTTGAAAGACTTATCAGATCGATTACTATTAGAATATACTTTCTTAATATTGCTGTTGGAAGGTTTAACAAAGCTCGATAAAAACTCCACTATAGAATCAGGTGATAACTTAGCGTTGGTAGCCATAGCACGAATTTGTGGATCTGAAATTCCACGAATAATTATAGCAGTGAGTAGCTCGCTACTTAGACCTTTAACTATGCGTAACTTTAAAAGCGATTTACGAGCGTACTCAGCGTATGTGGAGTATTTATCGGACTCTGTCCGCATTACATTATAAAGAATGTTCGCGACATCGACAGAACGTGGGCACAGCGCTTTTAGTTCCAATTTGAAATTAGACCACGTGCGAATATTGCTTGTCCATTGGCTAAGCCAGGTGCGAGATTCGCCTCTGAGGCAATGTCCGACGCGAGCAAGGCATTCTCTGTCGTTCCAACAGTTTGAAATACGGGCTCTCTCTACTTCATCGCACCACGTGTCGAAGTCATGAACACTCGGATCAAAATCAGAGACAAAATATCGGTTGGATCTGACCTGAGCACAGCTGATGGCGGTCAAAAGACGCTCTGCAGCGTTCGTCACCACGTCTTCAGACTGCGTTGATCCCATGTTGCTAGTGTGTGGAGTCGGTGGCGGCGTCCCCATTTGCGCGGACACGAGCTCGCACAGCGGTGTAGGCGCCCCAATCTCTGATGCCGATGGTGTCGTATTGGGCAGGTCAACGGCGCGGCTAGGGCCAGCGCTGGTTGTTGCAATGGCTTGCGTCTCCACAGACGCACGGGGCTGGTCCTCCAACACGCGCAGCCTCCTCAGGATCTCTTCCATCCGGTTGGGCGAGGGAGTTCGCCCACGGCGATTTTGTTTGCTGCGTTGATTCTTGGCAGGCATCGCACATACAAAAGCTCCACCCGAATATTAAAATAATCAAACCACGTGGAGGTGGAAGAATACTAAGTTTTCCTTTATAAAACCAGAAATGTAGGCCGTTTCAGCGGCTTTTCAGCCTTCGAATCCCACTTCTGATCTTACAAATAGAAACACAAAATGATTTTTTAAAAGATTTTAATGGCCTACGGCCAAACAAATTACAATTTAAATAAAAATAGCAAACAGAATGAAAAATTTGAAATAACGACAATCGCTAGGAGTTCGGGCAGAGCTTCTGCACTCTGTGACGACCGATGAGCAAATGGACGAGTGCCGCCAGCCGCCTTCCTTTTATAGCCAGTCGCGGTGTTGCTATTCTTGATTGAATTTTTCTTCTAATAATATAATAATGGAGGCTCTCATTGGGCTGTTGGATCAAAGGCTTGATACAGAAAGCAGTACTCCTAGACACGGCACGCATCGTGAGGAGGTTCCTCTCTCTGGGGCCCTGACCACCGGTAGCTTGGACTCTGTTCCCGATATCGGTGGGGCACTATTTTTTATATTTGTAAATGTTTTTTTTTATTTTTTTTTTTAAGAAATATTTAAAAATTTAATTTTTATGTTTAACTAACCAATAAACGAATATAATATAATAATAAACTATACTAAAAATAATTATTAAAAACATGGGTTCTTACGATTGACTTTAGCATAAATAAAGATAAATCCTGAATTACCACAGAAGATACTATAATTGTGTCTATGTCCGGATAAGTACCTATATACGAGTAGGTACATGATTAAGTCTTAGCTACGAAGCGATTGTGCGGGCAAAGCTAGTAAAGTATACAGCCAATAATTTTATTATTGTTGTTTGAAAATCCTTATGGATATCCTTGGTTTCAGAAAGACAAAAGTTTTTATATAGTGGCCACGGCAAAGGCACAAAACAAGCTTTCCTAACAATGTTTATTATTTTACTATAACTTGAGCTAACTTTAATCATCTATTGTTAGCAACATGAATGACTAAAAGTCAACGCTAAAACCGCCATATTTTATACGAATGTAACATATCGATGACGCACAGACAATACGTCCTATCTCTCATGTGTCATTTTTGGAGAAATTGTGAATATTTGTATGAATATACGCATAAAACAATGTTTTAGAGTTTAAACTATACCACACTCATTAGTGTTAAAGATGTTTCAGAAATGTATGGAGCCTGAGTCTGGTCCTCAGATCATAGAAACTTGTTTCTATGATCTGAGGTCAGGTCTATGTACGCTCAATGTAATTATAGCTATATATTATAGTAACCGGTTTTTTATATTTATTTTCTGTTACATTAATTCGTTTAATTGTAATTAATTCTTATGAGGGCTCACTATCGGAGTTCACTATCAGATTACATTTTTCAAAAATGCATCTTTTCATTCAACATTCTTAAAAATGGTTCTGTGCGAGTGAGAGAGGAGACCAAATTCCGAGAGCGCCCTTAACTTTGTCAAGAAGAGCAACACAAAACAAATATGGCGGATCAACAATCGACAAATCATGAATTAAGTCAACTGTCATTTTGACGGTTTTTTTCTATGTAGTGTACATAGACTAGACCCAAAATGGAACATCTCCTTTCAGAAAATTGATTAATATATTTTCTCAGAGGTTTATAATGCGAATTTGTCCTTTCGATTCAAAACCATAACATAAAAATCATAACCCTTCCTTTTCCTTTTTTTTCACGAAATCGGGTAAAAAGTGTACTTCTCGACAAACGTCAAATTTCTAAATCTAAAATCTAACGAATTTACAATACGTCGCTGTGTTACATAAAATAATTTTCGTCTTCAACTTCGGCCTCGGCTTACACTTTTCGGCCTCTGTCCCATCACTAGCAATAATAAATTTAATAGGTTCGCCACAAATTTGTCGATTCGTATACATTTTATCATTTCCTTCGTGTTTTAAATAAATCAATATAAATTAAGTTAGATTTGTCATAAAATTGCTGTTTACGATAATATACTTACCTATAAATATTCTCGACCGCAAGTTATTTCTATAATTATTTTATTGAACAAAAAAAACATTTGATTTTTAATCTATATCGAAATCTATAGAGCACTAATCTATACTATATCTGTACTATAATATTATAAGGAGAGGGTGCGAATTTTGTGATACTATATTCTATACCTCTCATAAAGAGAGAGTGAGAAATTTGTGAGCTTGTATATAGGTGTTTCGTTTTGAGTGGTCCAAGGAAAACCCTGGCATTTCGATATCGATTAAAAATAATTATTGTTACAAGTTTTCACGAAAAACAGCCCAACGGCACATTTTTTTTTGCATAATGATCTAACTTTTTCATTCAAACCTTCTTGTAAACCTGTATTTTGTCTATGATTCCCTATCGTAGACAAAATACAGGTTTTCTTGATATACAAAAATCGAAGTGATAAATTAAAGCCCCGTATTTATGGTAAACAAAATATGTTGAGCAACATTGTTGATAGCAACATCAAATGTTTTTTTTTTTTTTTTTTTTTTAATCTTATTTTATTTAGGGGCTTGTAGTCACATAAAAGACCATGTCAGCCCCATCGTAACCTAAAACATGTTTGTACTTAATTATTAAAATTATCCACTATCTTATAAACTAAAATTGCAGCTTCCGACAGAGGCGCTGACAGAATACTCTGAAAGATACCCACATCTATCAAATTTATACTAAGTCTATTCATCAGTGCCTCTCTCCCAGCTCTGGTTTTGACACATTCCACCAACAAGTGATAGACGTCCTCCACACCACCGCACTCAGTACAATTTGGACTAGTACTTATTCCCATGAGGTGTCGAAACTTGTTGAGTGGAACGTGCCCAGATCGAAGCCTATGAGCTATTACAATATACTTCCTATTAAGAGCAGTGTTGGCAAACCAAGGAACACGAGGGGGTTCACTTTGAATTGTTCTATACCAGATTCCTTTCTCTAAAGATCTTTGATTAAAATACTCTTTCCAATTCTTTTGGCATATAATCTTAAATTTAGGTAGAAATTCAAAATAGCTTGGGGTGACATTGATTTCGATACCATCTGATATAGCTTTCCTTGCTAAGCGATCTGCCTCCTCATTCCCTGGCAAGCCCACATGTGACGGAACCCATTGCAAAACCAGGTTAACATTAATAGCTGCAAAATAATGTATCTGTTTTAGTATGAAGTAAGCTGTCGAAACACCTCTGAAGCCAGAGGCGCATCGAGCTATATGCTGGAGAGCACTCCTGCTATCTACAAAGATAACACATTTATCGCCACCAATATTTTTGAAATATTTAAGGGCCTCCGATATTGCCACGAGCTCCGCCGTCATTATACATAATTGACTTTCGGAAATTCTAAAGACACCACTCACTTTGTTTCTTGAGTCGTAAAAGGCGGCACCAAGACTATTATTCACTTTAGATCCGTCCGTATACAACTTAAGCCAGTTATTATATTTATTATGCAAGTCCTCTAATACCAAGGTTTTTAATATATGATAATCATAGGACTTCTTAGGCAACCTAACGCTACTAAGTTGGTCTTTAATTACATTTTCTATATTTATATTAGATATCCATGTCTCCAGTCCAAACATTTCCAAAGGATAACTAGACGATACACGTTCCCTAATAGTGTCGGTATATACCGTCGCTAATAATGGTATTTTTTTATTTCTCCAATAACTGTTAGTAGTATAGCTTGTTAAAGTGTTTAGTAACTCAGTTGTTATATTATTGTCAAAAGATTGAGCCTTTAAGCAATATTTAATGGCTAAATATTTTCTTCTTAAGGCCAGATTAGGGATACACAACTCGCACTCCATAACATGAATAGGTGTGGTACGTATGAAACCTCCAATTATTCTCATGGCTTGATTCTGTACCTTGTCAAGTTTAGTTAGGTGTGATTTCGCACTGCTATCAAATAAAAAGCTTGCGTAATCAACCCTACTCCTAATTAAAGCTATATATAATCTGCGTAAGTGTTTAGGGTGGATACCCCAAGCTGTCCCCGATAACACTTTAAGTAAGTTCAAAAATCTTTGTGTTTTTTCCCACGTTTCGTTTATATGTTTTCCCCATCGCAATGTTCTATCTAACCATACCCCCAGATACTTAATATGTTCTGCAGAATTTAATAACGCCCCATTTATATTTAAGTTGATTTGTTGTCTTCTTCGCCCTCTACTAAATACGCAAAATTTTGATTTATTACTAGACAATTCTAAACCTAACCGCTCCAACAATATAAAAATAGTGTTTAGCGCATTTTGAACTTCTGAAACACTATCACTGAGGCTATTACAGCTAGTATACACAACGAAGTCATCAGCGTATTGTGATACTATGACGTTTGTTATATTTTTGCAAAATTCATATGTAATAATATTAAAAATTAAAGGAGACAAAGGGTCACCTTGGGCGATACCTTTACCGGTCCATCTAACTAAAAATTGATTGTCTGCGCTATAATTAATTATTGATTTTAAATGTCTTTCCGTTAAGAATTTCCACAGATATTGGCAGATTTTCTTGCCAACGTTAATTTTATCAAGGGTATGGATCACACTATCTATTGTCACATTATTATAAGCATTTTCAATGTCTAAAAAACAGGCCAATGTAGGTACATTTTTGGAGAAACCTATTTGTATATAGCTGACCAACCGAACCAGACTATCTAAACATGACTGAGAACGTCTGAATCCTACAGTATTCATTGATAAAATCTTATTTCTTTCCACGTACCATTCGAGTCGTTTACATAATAACGTATGAAAGATTTTACAAATACAAGAAATTAAAGAAATAGGTCTTAATTTAATTGGTATATCTGAGCCTATGTTATTTTTAGGAATTGGCACTATTTGTATATTTCGCCATTGGGTGGGAACATAACCAGTCTCTAAAATCATGTTATAAACGTTTAGTAGATAAATTTTAACTATTTTAGGAAGATTATATATCATTGAGAAGGTGATTTGATCGTCACCAGGTGCAGTATCTTTCTTTTTGAGGCATCTCTCCAATTCTTGACTTCTAAATTTAATCTCTAAAGAAGTGTTAGTCGATGAAATTTCTGGCATTGAAGGTATTACAAAGTCCGGTGCAAGGTTACATAATAATTCTTCAATTTGTTCTTTAGAGGCATAGGTTTTAGTTTTAATTTGTCCTTTCATCCAACGCATACGATTCCACATTTCTGAAACCGATGTGGATTCTTTTATACTACTACAAAAATCTCGCCAATTTTGTGACTTAGCTAACCTCAATAATCGTTTTGATTCGGTGATTCGTTGTTCTAAAATCTCTAAATTGTTTGGGGTTGGGTTTCGCCTGAATTTCGCTAATGCCAATCTTCGTCTAGCTATTGCTTCAGACAACTCGGAGTTCCAATAAGACCTAGGTTTAAATTTAGACAAAGGATCTGTACATATCTTTACTAAAGGAATACTTTTCTCAGCGGCATAATTAATCTGGTTAACTAAAAAGTCATAGCTTTCCTGGACATTACAGGTATTAGCTACAGAATCTATGAATTTTTCTTTAAGAATTTCTCTATATAAAGACCAATTAGCTTTCTTAAAATTACGCCTTTTTACAAAGTTCTTATTTAAGTTTGATAGCATTAATTGTATTTTTATCATTAAGTGGTCACTGCCCAACGTCTCATTAGTAGTATTCCACTTGAAGTTCACAGCAATATCTGATGACACAAAAGTTATGTCAGGAGATGATTCCTGCAGCACTCCGTCAACTAGCTTAACTCTTGTCGGCCTACCATCATTGAGCGAAATGAAAGAATTTTCAAGTGATGCGTCCATAAGTTGCATGCCTCTAGTATCATTTTTATATGACCAGTTGGTATGGTGGCCATTAAAGTCTCCTGCTATTATAGACTTATGAGAATACGCACCAAAAAGTGTATCCCAATCTGACTGCGTGGTTCGAACATTAGAAGGACAGTATATACTTACAATGTTTTCTATGTAAGGACAATTAAGCAACTTCACATGCAATACTTCTATACCTGAATTTCTCAAAGCAAACGATGACATCTGAGTCTTTAATGATTTGTTACAGATGATCGCTACTCCGCCATAGGAGTCAAACCTATCTTTTCTATAAATATTGTAACCACTTATATGTGCATGAAGTTCAGGTTCCATCCAAGTTTCGCTGACAATTGCTACATGTACATGTTCCTGCGTTAATAAACATTCAAATTCTACCAATTTAGGTTTCAGGCTTTGTGAATTCCATTGTAATATGTTTAATGTTGATTGTTGTGTTGTGCTACCCATAAAATATATTTAATATCGTCTTTAGCCACTCGCCGCCTGTCATTATTTCAACTAAAAAGTATTTAAGCCATTCTAAAATTAATTTTGTAACTTCAACAATCTTCTCCTCTAAACTATTGCTTGAAAATAGTGTGTTTTTAATCTGTTTCAATAAATTCCAAAATGAAGTACAAATTTTTCTCTTTTTCTTCCCCGTTGATTCATGTTCTTCAGTACTTTCAGTTTCTGTATTTTGCTGCGAGCTCTGATTCTCAAAATCCATAGTGTTTTTAGATGTTCCTCTCCCGTTTTCTTTCTTATTTTTCTTCTGTGTTTTTGCTGCACTAATTTCCTTATCTATACCTTTTCTTTCCTGGCTATGTTCATCCTTTTCTTTGGATTTTCCTATATTTCTCAATAAAATATCTCTAAATAGGGGTTTAGATGGTTGACTTAAAGTCTGTTCTGAGCACTGTTGAATGTCATCGGTATTGTTTACTTGCTTGCTTGACATTATCTCATTGTCATCTCCAATATATTCATTTCTCTGTAACAATGAATTTTCTTCTGTCCGTGTCTTTTTAAGATATTTATCTAATGCATTTTTATAAGTACAGTTTTCTGACGACATGATACAGCGAATCTCCTTCTCTTTTAGGAAACTGGGACATGTTTTGCTCAGCGCCATATGGGCCCCCTTACAATTGACACATTTGTATTTTGTAGTTTCGCAATTAGCATGAGAATCACCACATTTTGGACATACACATTTTTTAATAGTACATTGCCTTTGTAGGTGTCCGAATCTCCAGCAGTTAGAACACTGCGTCACCGGGAACGTATAAGACTCCACCTTAAGTTTACATCCATATACTTCTACATAATGTAGGTATTGCTGAGCCTTTAAAGCAAATACGAACGGTCTCACTTTCTTCCCATTTACCTTCATCTGTAGAACGTTTCAGTCTCTTAACAGAAATAATATCATATTCGCTAGTAAATATGTTATTTAATTCTTCTTCTGTGACTTCTAGCTCGACATTTTTAACCACTCCATATGATAAATTCACTTCTTGAGCGAATTGGCACCTATATCCCAAGTCTTTCATTTTCTTGCATACCAATAACTTCTCGGCATTCTCTCGATTTTCGAGTTGTATACGAACTCTGAAAGGGTTTTTATATACGACTTTCGATATTCCTAATATTTTTTCAGCTTTTAAAAGCTTGGCCAATCCAATTTGCTTGGGCAAAGGTTCTTTAGAAGTAATATAAACATCAAAATCACAATCTGATTCTAGTTGCGTCTGTGATCTACAGGTAGTATCGTTGTTTCTCGAAAAACTTCGATGTAATCGCTTTGGACTCCGTCTCACAGTTAAAAACTCACCATCATCATTATTAAAATTTTCCTCACTCTCTTGTCTCATTCTCTTCTCCGCTACTTGTTTTGAAACATTAGTTTCACCATGCGTATTGTCTTCTTTACTACTGAAAACTGTTGTCTCAGCAGTCTCAGTTACTTGTTGCTCGCTCTCCATATCACTTTCACTACTTAAATTCGATACAAGTAAATCTTCCTCATTTTCACTCATTTTAATAACTATATAAAAATAGGAGGGTAGATTTAAAAAAATGTAACATCGCAGTTACGCAGTTTATAAACAACGTCCGCTCGCTACGATGCGTCGCGCGCGACTGTGAACATCAAATGTTGCTGAAAACAATCCTTTCCTGCCGGGCTAACATGCGCGCCGCGACAAATTTTGTCGACTGTTTTGTCTCGCTCTTACTCGTGCGAATACGAGACAAATGCACGCGTCGACAAAATTATGTCGCGGCGCGCATGTTAGGCGCTCTGGCCACTAAACACGTTGTCCTGCCTGCAGCATGTTTCTAGCAACACAGAAACACGTTCCTGCAACAATATTGCGCAACATTTGTTTACCATGAATACGGGGCTTAATCAATCAATCCATTATTTTTAATCGGTATCGAAATTCCCCAATCGAATGGCTGCATACTGATAGATAAACGTGTCCTTTTATCGGGGTTTTCCCTTGGACTATTAGGAACGGTACACCCTGTATATGTTGAGGGTTATCTCCGGAACTACTGGTCCAATTCTGAAAATTATTTCACTAATAGAAAGCTACATTATCTCTGAGTGCTATAGGCTACTTCTTAACCCCAATAAATGCACAAATCATGTAGGTCACGTGGATGAACTCACGGGAAAAGTGTTAGTAATTGAATAAAATTATTGTCAAACTTTAGTAGAAATTTCTATGTACCTAATAGGGGTAACCTCAGATCATAGAAACAAGGAGATATGCCATCATAGCAAATTAGTAAATAGAAATAAAGCAAATTAGCAAATAAATAAATAAATAGTACGGGAACAACTTGATGCCACTTTTAGTACATTTTTCGACACAATTACGCGCATAATTAAGCGCTCCTTGTGAATAAAAAGATCTCCCACGCATTGAACATTCCGCATACCCTTAATCTAACACTGTTAATCGTCACTCAACACTAGCACTAAACTAAAACACTGTATTTATACCATCGATCGTGTTCGGTTCGTCGCCAGCGCGTACGTTTTTAATATGAGCAATTTGCTCAAGATCAAGCTCGATAGCGCCTTGGCACATCTCCTTGTTTCTATGATCTGAGGGGGTAACCTTATTGCCATTAAATGGGTACAAATTCTGACAATGGGATGGTACTAAGAATTTGTGCCCCACCCTAAAATAAAACGCGATCACGCTTGAAATAACCAATGAGGCAGTTTTAATACATAACATAACATTTCTACTAAAATACATATTTATTGCATCTATAAATAAAAAACATTTTCATAAAATATACATAAAAATTATTGAAAATTACATTCGAATATATAATAAATATCTCCTTTTTAAGAAAACAAGAATCGCAAAAAAAGTAAATGTCTTTCTTATTACGATTACATGGATGAACATTTTTTAAATGTATTATATTTTTATTTTATAATATAAATCATGTTAAGTATATTTGGGTAATATAAGGACTTTTCCATACTAGGCGATCAAGCTCTAAGGATTTAATAAGCAATCAATATGAAAATTGTATTTATGGGAATTTCCGTAAATATTTGTGCTTAACTAGGCTTTTGCCCGTGACTCCGTCCGTATGGATTACAATAAAATTACCATTTTAAAAGACCTCCTTAGTGTAGGGTGGCTAGTACCACAGATAATATAATACTATACGTACAGATGCCTCATCTCATACAACGAAATGTGACCGATTTAGCGCGGGCTATCTTCGGGCTATACATTTTTCTGTGCTTAAAGGATTTTTCAAAATTTGAGCAAACATTTTTCATGATGTTTTTTTTCATGTTCTCAATTTTACACAAACTTCAATAACAAATCGATGTATATAACGCCATCTAATAAGAGTTATTTCAACAAATGTTCCTTTGTTCCTGATGAGACCCCGTGCTAGTACCTACTACAGAGAGATCAAGCTGTATCTCTGGTTCATCCCACCGGAATTAGGTGAAATGTGGCTTAGATTTTAAGTTACACTTTTTCACGTCAATAGGTATTTTTTAAATATAGATGAGGTTGGTGTTTCCTATTTGACTACCTTTGAGAAGAAACACCGAAACAAACTCAAACTCAAATAGTAATAAAAATTGTATGTAACCGGACGAGTTTTTTCTATCAAATACAAAAAAAGAAACTGTTCATAATCGGCGACGATATCGAAAAAAAACTAGTCGAACTGTGAACCTGAAACAAAACATTGTCAATTTGTTCATGTTTTTAACCGACTTTCAAAAAGGAGGTTTTTGAAAGTCGGTTAAAAACATGAACAAATTGACAATGTTTTGTGAATCAGCCTCTCTATAAATAAAGAATCAATTGCCTATTAGTGTAACTAAAAACTTTGCCTACCTACCATAACCAGTTTGAAGATAACAGCCAAATAGATTCCTCTACCCATAGATTAAAATGTAACATTATACACAAAATAAATACACCACTATATATTAATAAGAAATAAAGAATTATTCAAATAAGACGATAAATATTAATGATGCTTGTAATTGCGACACGTTTGTCGCAATAAATAGTCGCATAATGTGGCTACGGCCTTATTTATTTAACACTCGTTTAGTGGCGCGGCGATGTTTAGTGATATATCTTTTTTATTGGCCGTAGATAATAATAATATCACGGTTATAAGTATCCGAAATGGGATAAGTTCACTTAGCATTTTGGGAGCGTGAAAACTTATTTGACGATTAAAATCATGCTTTCATTATAAGGCGATTCGCACACCGCACCGCATCACGCAGCGTAGCGCGGGAGTGCGTGATCTTCCGTCGTTTGCAAGTACCTGGGAGCTGATTCTCGCGGGTTCGATAACATATCACCTTCGATATTTATATTGCAACAACTGTCAAAATCCCTACCATTTTGACAGTTGTTGCAATATATATCGAAGGTGATATCAGTAACAATATCGAACCCGCGAGAATCACCTCCCTGTATTTGTATAGAAATCACGCGTAGTGCAACACACTGAAAACGCATTCACGCGCGGGGCTTTTGTTCCGTCGCCACGCACACCGCAGCGTAGCGCGGGGCGGTGTGTGATTCGCCTAAAACATCAAGCTTGTATTCCGCAAAAGCGTGTAAAAGTAGTGGCGTGCATTGCACATAAGCAAGAAGGCAGTGCCTACCTCATAAGATTCAAACTCAGATCATAGAAACAAGGAGATATGCCATCATAGCAAATTAGTACGGGAACAACTGTCGCCACTTTTAGTACATTTTTCAACACAATTACAAGCGCCCCTCGTGAATATAAAGATCTCCTACGCATTAAACATTCCACACACCCTCAATCTAACACTGTTAATCGTCACTCAACACTAGCACTAAACTAAAACACTGTATTTATATCATCGATCGTGTTCGGTTCGTCGCCGGCGTGTACATTTTATATACGATCAATATGACCGTATCAAAGCGTCGATTTTAGTAGCGCCTTGGCACGTCTCCCTTGTTTCTATGATCTGAGGATTCAATAAAACTATTTTTATAGTACTAGCCACCGTACACTAAGGAGGTAATGGTCAATTGACTGGACTTTGTGATCTATCGTTTTTATGTAAGGAGGAATATTTAACAAATAATTGGAGTGGATATAAGTTTGGCGACTACAGATAATTTTTTATGTGAATCCTATGACGAAACATCTCCTTTTTAGCGCTTTCTCTCGTGGTCTATGACGTCATCGCGGAGGGTGAGAGGATCAAACATATATTTTTGTGTTGACGTCTCATGGATCTTCACAACGATTTAACTATATGCTTATTGAAACTTTTAAACTTTAGGAGTATGAAGCTTTCAAAACTAAAAAGAAATAAAGAAAAAATATTAATTGCATACGACGACATGACATGAGAAAAAATAAAACAAAGAAGGAACAATAAAAAAAAAACCTAAATGTAGAACAATACAAAAACAAAAAAAAAAAACACTATATTTAAACAAAAAATCATCATTATCATTCGCATGCAAAAAACTACATGGTACATACATAATTTTTCTGGAATAATGGGCTGACAAGGTAGACGTTTATCAAATTCACGTCAAAATATAACCTTACTTGTGAGGCCAATGGCCATGTGTGCCATCCAACATGGTATGTCATATGGCCTAAGACCCGAACGTGTAACTACGTCGTAAATATTGACTATAGTCTTACATTCGATGCGTCCTCAGATCATAGAAACAAGGGAGATGTGCGAAGGCGCTATTGAGCTTGATCCTTCAGTTTGACCACATTGATCGTAATAAAAACGAACACGCTGGCGACCAACCGAACACGATGATATAAATACAGTGTTTTAGTTTAGTGCTAGTGCTGAGTGACGATTAACAGTGTGTACGGAATTTTTTATGTGTGGAAGATCTTTATATTCACAAGGAGCGCTTGTAATTGTGTCGAAAAATGTTCTAAAAGTGGCGACAGTTGTTCCCGTGCTAATTTGTTATGCTGGCAAATCTCCTTGTTTCTATGATCTGAGGATATGCACTTACAATAGAAACAAACGTACAAAGGAATACCTTTGTTTGTGTACACGTTTTAATCTACTGTGAAAATGTGTAAGATATAAAAATGACAAAGTAATCTTAAGGGTCAGCACCATGCAAAAGTCCTATGGGAAAACCATAACTTTATATAGAAAAGGTAAAGTAGTAGCTACGAAAAAAAAGGTCTGGCTAGCTAAAGAGTTTCACTAGTGGCTAATGAAATCGTGTTGGGAATAAACCTTATAGATTAATGTAAAAAAAATATTGAAAAAGTGGAAAAAGCACTGCCGTAGAAATATAACTTTAGCGTAAATAAGAACGAACACTTAATGAAATTAACTTAATTATAGGCTACAAAGAACAGAGTAGTAGCTGATGATTATTTTTTTCTATATCAATACTTCTGTTCTGTGTAAAAAAATCGCAAACTTGCTGATATTTTCTGAATTATAATTTTTGTAGATATTTTGGGAAAAAAAGTCAAAAAAATTGCGATCTTTTTACTCTAAATGGAAACATTGTTATGTAAAACAGAAAAAAATTGCGGGTTCTTTGTTTTTAATTGTGTCAAATTCATAAAATTTTCATTTCAAAGTTATGAAAGTATGGGCTTTTTTGCACGTTTTCGGTGACTTTCAAATTTTTTTTTACGTTCATCTACAAAGTTTATCCCTAAAACGATTTTTTTAAAGAACAGTCCAACTCTTCGGCTTGTCAGACGTTTTTTTTCGTGGCTTCTACTTTACGTTTTCTATATAAACTCATTGAAATCCTATAACACGATTTGCCGTAATGCACCCAAGGCCGTTTAAATCAAAGAGCTAGGGTAGAATAAAAGCAAAATTTCTTGATCTTTTAGTGTAAACGAAAGCTCGTTTTCAGCGTTCACGACAAAATATCAACGAGCAAAAATGAGGACCAAGAACTGGAATACAATTCTTGCACTATAGAACAACGAATGCTTTACGTCTGTTTACACTAAAAGAATCTGATAGAGTGGGGATAGAATGAGCATTCGCTCGTCACATGTAAATCGGCCTTAAGGCGCTACTAAGTGCCAACGGCCTGGAGTGATTTGGGCGGTATAGCTTGAGTGTTCTGCGCTGAGCTCACGCAACGCGACGTACGTCCACCGAGCAATACGACTCGCCTATCAAGGAGCGCGCTGTGCCGAATTAGACGTATTATTACTTTTTAGTGACGAATATTTGATTTTAAATAAAACACTCTAATTAAAAGTTAGATAGTTAAATTATCTCTAAAATGGTGAAGGTTTCGTAAAAATACGCTCAATAGTTTTCGCGCGATCTTCACTTTTTTGAACGCGTTAGACCTAACTTTACAAATTAATTACACTACATAGATAAGCGTCATCTAAAATATACTCTAATAAAATTATTAAGAAAATGCTCTAGTTTAGCATATATTTTTTTCAAATCATTAACATCACTCGTTTAGACGTGATCTTCAGTTTAAAATTTTTAAAACTCGTATATCTGCGCCTTAAAAGAAAATTGAGCATCGTTTTTAAATGTTGTCGAACTGCCTTTTTATTCTCCAGTGCGATTCTGTAACTATCTCACCGTGAAAACTTAGGTGAAGTGAGTGTGGAGTGAGCTGTCAATAGTGTCAATTCCTAGCAAAAACAAACTCACTTAACCTAAGTTTTCACGGTGAGATTTTTACAGAATCGACCGGCTGTAGCGACTCGCCACGTGATATCACCGCGAGATTTGCCACAAATATCACATTGGAGTTTTTAATGTTGAAACGACGATTAGTTCCAAATCATAGTTTTAACCCTACAAAATCCGCAGCGAAAAAAAAAAAATCGCCACGAAAAACAAACGAATAATTCCGTAAAAGATCACCCGGGTCTGTAGTAACAATGGGAGTACCACAGGGCTCAATTCTAGGCCCTTTTTTGTTTCTTATTTATATAAATGACTTACCCTTCCTTATAAGGGACAATCATGAGATAGTACTGTTTGCAGATGACACTTCACTTTTGTTTAAACTTAAACGTCAGCAGCTGGTTACTGACGATGTAAATAGCGCTATCTCAAAAATAGTGCACTGGTTCAATGTTAACAACTTACTTTTGAATGAAAAGAAAACTAAATGTATTAAGTTTACGACACCTAACGTTAGACAGGTGAAAACTAGTGTACTAGTGAAGGGTGAGGAGCTGAATCTTGTGGATACCACAGTGTTCTTAGGTATAACATTGGATGCTAAGCTTCAGTGGGGACCACACATAGATAAGTTGTCGAAAAAGCTTAGCTCTGCAGCATACGCCGTTAGAAAGATTCGCGATTTAACTGATCTTGAGACTGCCCGTTTAGTATACTTCAGTTATTTTCATAGTGTCATGTCGTACGGTATTCTGTTGTGGGGACATGCCGCCGACATACAGACTGTTTTCATTTTGCAGAAAAGAGCTATTCGATCAATTTATAAGTTAAGTCCCAGACATTCACTCAGAGAGAAATTTAAAGATATTAATATAATGACTGTTCCATCTCAGTACATTTATGAAAATCTATTGTATGCACATAAAAATATTAATCTCTTCACTAAATATAGTGATATTCATAATATTAATACTAGAAACAAACATAGACTTGTTGTTCCTGCCACGAGGCTCCAGAAAATAAGTGGCACATTTAAATGCCAAAGTATACGCTTTTACAATAAAATCCCTAGCCATATTCAAAAATTAAGCCTTAATAAATTCAAATCATTAATAAAGCGAAAACTTTGTCATAAAGCTTTTTATAGTGTTAAAGATTATATGGAGGACAAAAAGGCTTGGGATTGAGCTGTTCCAATACATACATGGGCCAATACTACTATTGACATAACCACTAAATTATTGCTCTTTTATTTGATATTATATTTTTTTCTATATACACTTTGACATTAAATGTTTCCTTTTGAAACAATTTATATACAAAATGACATTGAATGTGATAATAATGATGTGATATATTGATTATAATTATTGTAAATGTGAGTACTATGTGGGTTATTATGTTACTGTTATAGATCTCAAGCTCAGTCTGACAGTTTGAGTACCTACTTTAGGGGGCCTACCCAAATGTCCTTTCTGATGGTAATGTTCGTCGGGTCGTTGAGCTCCCTAAGTCTGGGTTGAGCTACCACGATACCCGGCACATGCGTGCACAGTCAGGTCAGGTCCACTCAAATCTGTATGGCTCTTTCCTCTAAAGGCCATTTCAGACTAACCTGCATGGTTCTTACACAATTTATCTTAATTGTCTGGACTTTAAAAGAGACATCAACCTTTGAGTTTGTTTCGGTGTTTCTTCTCAAAGGTAGTCATATAGGAAACACCGAACTCATCTAGCTTAAAAAAATGTTTTGACGTGTAAAAGTGTTATTTTTAACCTATTTACAAAATAAATATCATTTATCATTTATCATTTATCATTTATCAATTAAAAAGTAACAATGAAAATTTTGCGCAGTCCAAGGTTCGTGGTCCGGGATGGACAAAACGCATAATTGTCGGACCGATCGGTTTCCGAGAACGAATGACACAAAGAGATTCCAAAGTCATTAGGAAACGACTGATGTTTTTGCCATTGGGACATACAGGCATGCGAGGGTTAAGTTCGGCTAGATATCTTCAGACTTTTTGCTGTTTGGGGTAAGTAGAGTTAGTGGATATTAGGGTTAAAGTACGAAATGACAAGTTTTTTCTGTAGCTAATTAAATTAAACAAAAAAAACCGGCCAAGTGCGAGTCGTACTCGCGATATTTGGACGTATAAAGTGAAAAAATCCGGACCGCATAACTAAGTTTGTTTGTGAAAGAATTTTGATGATTTTGAAAAAACTGTACTAGTTAGGAACATTGTTTTATTTTTGGTGCCATATTTGGGTCAATTTCTATCAACCCTAATTATTTCAGATTTTTCGCCCCGCAAACTTCGGAGATAAGGGGGGGGAATGGTATTTTTTTGGACATTTTTCATCATATGTCGAAAACTGTGAGACATAAAATAAAATGAAAATATATTTTGAAATGTGCAGATCAAGCCCTTTCATATGATATGTCACTTGAAAATTCTCTCTCTCTCTTAAAATTTCGAACCCTCACTCCGGCCCCTTTTGCAATGAAAATAAAAATATTTTTGGACTTTTTTCATTTGCAATAAAGTTGAACAAGCATTTTTTATAACTGTTCCACAAGTCGATAGCATAAGTAGTTGCTGAAATAAGCAGGTGTGACAGACAGACAGACAGACAGACGAAGTCGCACCATAAGGGTTCCTTTTTTACCATTTTGGTACGGAACCCTAAAAAGACTATTTGACATATCAAAAGAATATAATAATTCATTGTACCCCCTCGTGAGCAGTCATATGGAAATTACATAATTTATGACTATGTAAACTAAGTTTATGTTGTATAAAAAACCAACCAAGAGTTAACCAGGCTCGCACTATTACGGTTCCGTATTAAAAAAATGTTCTTTTATTTGATAAGGAATGATAATAATGTAGGTTAAAAGATCATCTTAAGTTGCTACGTACATTAAAAATACCTTTTTTTTGCTAATTTTACATTGTCGAAAAAACCTGCAGTTTTTCTGTAAGTCCTATTACAATCAAAATTTTAGCTTTTGAAATCTAGGAGAATAGGGAATGGTAATTTTTTGCATATTTTCAGCAATATTTATAATTAGGATCACGGAACTTAAAATTGTAAAAAAATATTTTTACAATCCTTACAGTTCTTCTTTCAAGATACTCCTTAAGATATGTTAAATTATTTAGTTTGCGAGAAAAACCTCTGTGACAGACGGATAGACACGGGAGTGATTTCATAAGCGCTCCGTTTTTCCTTTTAAGATACGGTACCCTAAAAAGGTTTTTACGACTCTAAAATTATAAGCAATATGTTAATTTCTGATTTTATATGTTTCAAGTGTTTTAATATTGTTATTTGAGCTACTGGCTGACTCGTTGGTCTAGTGTGCGCAAGCGCAACTGCCAAGTATGAAGTCCTGCGTTCGATTCCTGGGTTATGTTTATGTTAGCTTCCGCCCGCAGATTCGCCTGCGGATATTCAAATTTGGCGTATTCTTTAAAGGTTTTTCGATTTTCACGCCGGAACCCTAACAATATTTTTATAAATTAGTCAATAACAGTTTGGTATAAGTATCGGCGTGGATTTTGATCACAAACGTTACCTGCGCACTAACTGATTTTCGGTCTCTTTGGCGGAATGAAGAAGACGGGGGGCGTCGAGGCTACACGCGATTGGTTCGTCAGTGGATGCTCGTCGTCTATTGGACTATTTTTTTTTTTTTTTTTTTTTTTTTTTTTTTTTTTTTTTTTTTAACCTATTTACAAATAAATATCATTTATCATTTACGTATTGTCAACTGTCAATTGTCTATTGGGCCAAAAATGTACATGCGCGATCTGTGACAT
Source organism: Thalpophila matura (assembly GCA_948465475.1). Classification (NCBI taxonomy): domain Eukaryota; kingdom Metazoa; phylum Arthropoda; class Insecta; order Lepidoptera; family Noctuidae; genus Thalpophila; species Thalpophila matura. Next base: position 7,808,897 of record OX419205.1, on the reverse strand, counting down.
TCTGAGATCATCTTTCCTGCCGGATACTATAATAAACAAGTCAGCGACAAACGTCACATAGGTATGAGTGATGGATACGACGCTCTACAAAGCCGAAGCTAGCCGATTATACTCGTATATCTAAGCACTTTCTCTTTGATGTGTGATAAATATAACCCCCAGATCATAGAAACAAGGAGATATGCCATCATAGCAAATTAGTACGGCAACAACTGATGCAACTTTTAGTACATTTTTCGACACAATTACGTGCATAATTAAGCGCTCCTTGTGAAATGAAATGAAATGATATTTTATTCTGTAAATAGGTTACAGGTAACACTTTTACACGTCAAAAATTGTTTTGATTTTTAAGCTAGATGAGGTCGGTGTTTCCTATCTGACTACCTTTGAGAAGAAACACCGAAACAAACCTTTGAGAAGAAACACCGAAACAAACCTTTGAGAAGAAACACCGAAACAAACTCAAAGGTCAGTCTCTTTTAAAGTCCAGACAAATTAAAATGAAACTATGCAAGGACCATGCAGGTTAGTCTGGAATGGCCTGTAAAGGAAAGAGCCATACAGATTTGAGTGGACCTATCCTGACTGTGCACGTACTGTGTACGTGATAAAGATCTCCCACGCATTGAACATTCCGCACACCCTCAATCTAACACTGTTAATCGTCACTCAACAATAGCACTAAACTAAAACACTGTATTTATACCATCGATCGTGTTCGGTTCGTCGCCAGCGCGTACGTTTTTAATATGAGCAATTTGCTCAAGATCAGGCATCTCCTTGTTTCTATGATCTGAGATATAACCGCATATTGTAAGTGTGTGAGTAAGCACATCTCTGTCTACTCCTTCGGAATACAAGCGAGATGTTACGAGCGTTTTGAACGAGAATCAAATTCAATATTTTGGATGGTCAGGCTGTATAGAGACATCTAACAGACCGGTCGGGAATCGAAGCCGGTACGTACCGCACTGATAACATCGCCGGCCGAGGTATTCGAAAAATTTCTGGCGGAGATACGGAGTAGGGTGCGCATAGAAAGTAAGGATTACTTATGTGATTAATAACTTGACTGAATTTAGTCGTTCAGTTATACGAGTAACTTGCTATTTTGTCTGAATTAAGATTTAGACAAAATAGCAAGTTCGCTGACTACGACTACTAAATTAGTTAGCATCCTATTTTAGTTAGGAAAGGATTAAGGATGCCTAAATTCAGTTTAGTGTAATAAGTTATTTAATTTTTCTGGAAGAAAAAATAAAGTTTAATTGTTTATTTGCTTGCAAATGAACACAAATAAACTCATACAGTTAAAAAAGACAAAAAAAACTTAACCAACAACATAGAATAATAAAAATACGCTCAAAAAAATATAAAAAAATAATGCGTTGCATTCGTATGCGAAAAGTTTGCGATATGGCAACTCAGCGAAATGTTGCGATATGACATTGCTTTTTTTTAATAATAATGACTGCCTCGCTGGTCTAGTGGTAGTAGCGACTGCCGAGTGTCAGGTCTTGGGCTCGATTCCCGGGTCGGGCAAAATGTTATTAAACTATTGTATATAGGACTTAACTTACGTAAAGTAGCGGGCGAAAAGTGTAATACTACTAATAAATCCCACGTATACAATCACCCAAAATAAATAAGTATTTGCTTCGTGCAGGAATCGAACCCACGACTGCGTTAATCGTGCTGTCAAATTAAATATACAGTAAATATTACACATCGAGCTTTAGGAAGAGATATCGGCTTGCTTCGGCTTTATAGAGCGTCATCTCTGTCGCACGAAGCACTAACAGTCCGGTATCTAATAAACAAGTCAGCGACAAAACGTCGCATAGGTAAGAGTGACGGATACGAAGCTATGCAAAGCCGAAGCCGATTATCTCTTTCTCGAACTTGGTGTGTAATATTTACCGCCGGGTACACTTTAATTTAATTATCGTCGTAATTTTTTTTAATTATCGTCTATTTAATTAGCGTCTGATTTATAATAAAACCAGTTTAGACGGAATAAATCACATGTATTATTGATTTTTCCTGACGTCTTGCGACCATGAACGCTGCATAGTGTTTGAAACGTCAGGAAAAAACAATAATACCTACACCTACACGCGATTTAATCCGTTTAAACTTGTTTTATTATAATGTGCAGTAATCGCGAAAACCTAAAACAATATAATGCATCTGATTTTTTTTCTAGCGGTACCAATAAACCGTCAAGCCCATATCATTCATGCGTATGCTATACCTGTGTTATATTTTTTATTTTCCTGTCGACCGCCTTTAGGCACAGGCGCTACTATACATCCATAGCATGTATGGGTAGGGTGCTCAGATCATAGAAACAAGGAGATATGCCATCATAGCAAATTAGTACGGGAAAACTGATAACACTTTTAGTACATTTTTCGACACAATTACGCGCATAATTAAGCGCTCCTTGTGAATAAAAAGATCTCCCACGCATTGAACATTCCGCACACCCTCAATCTAACACTGTTAATCGTCACTCAACACTAGCACTAAACTAAAACACTGTATTTATACCATCGATCGTGTTCGGTTCGTCGCCAGCGCGTACGTTTTTAATATGAGCAATTTGCTCAAGACCAGGCATCAAGCTCGATGGCGCCTTGGCACATCTCCTTGTTTCTATGATCTGAGGTAGCGTGCATGCCGTTATCGCAAAGCAATTTTTATATAGGTCGGTATTTTTTTATAAAATTGCGAGTTTCTCAGATTTTGACTTTTAAATGTGCTTAATTTTTTTTGATGTTGATGTTCGTTATGATGGGGTGGTCGTTTTAGGGTCCCGTACCTGGGGGGCTACTCTGTAAGTCCGTCAACGAAGATACGGGCGTGTTTAAGAGCTGTGTGGTACTGCCTAACCCGGGAATTCAATCCTGACCCCACGGTCAGTAATCGCCCTTGCGACCACTAGGCCACAGTATAAATATGGACAGTATGGAAACTAAGCCTACTTGCAGAAATAAATACCTACGCTCCACTGCAGCGGTAGGGTTGTCACTCTTAATGTTTTTGAGACTGAACTGTATTTATCAAAACATCTGATTCTGTGTTCTGTAGTGATCAAACAATCGAGTTAAAAAAACTAGTTTACAAATAAAATTTAAATAGTTAATCTCTAAGACGAAAACGTTTCGTTCGGTCCTTGTCGGAACGCGCGGTGGATGCCGCAAGCGGCGCGCGGCGTGGCGCATATGTGGCGCCGATGCCTGATCAACCCGGCCGCTGCGCACCGTACTATGTGTTTCAACTAAGGATGGGATGACCTTGGCACCATATTGTGACGACAATTAAGTTTAACAAAAAAATATGTTTGCAAATTACTTTTCAATAATATTTATCTTGTTCATGTTATTTTCATATGATTATTGTTTTATTTAAAAGCGTGTAAGTACTAGAAAAGCGTGCATGAGGCATGAGAGAATTCTAATATAGGGCCAAGGTCATCCTTTTCTAAGTTAAAACGCATAGTACTGGGTTTTAACACGAAAATGTGTGTGACAGTAATTAAAAAACCACTACATTAAAAAAATATCTTTATTTTACACAGTTACAAATTATTTACATACTGAAAAATACTTTCGTCTGCTACGACATGTTCGGAATGCTTTATTATTAAATTTTATGGTATAATCAATTCTCATTCTAATGAATAGCTTCTTTAAATAAACTATTAAACTAAACTATTACTAAACGCAACCACGCGTCTTGACGCGGCACTCACGACTGACAGCACCGCGATGTCCGCTTAGAGGTCTCGTCGAAACGCGTGTTTGTGTGAGTGTGCCGTTTCGAACGTTAGTACGTAGTTTCCGTACTGTCCAAATTTATACTGTGACTAGGCCAACAAGGTATATAAAAGTAGTCTGAGAGACAGATGTTAAATATTTTTCGGTATCGGAATGATTTTGTGAAATCACGATGATAGTGCAAGAGTCGACGAGTTTTAACTCAAATGATTAATGATAGTGATCGCGAGCTCATAGACTATGTAGTTCTTAAAATATAAAAACTTTCAAACTGATTTAGCGAAAGTAACACTGTTACGTTTTAACTGTTAAACTGCTGAACCGATTTGAATGAAATTTAAAAATTATAAAGAGGTTTGTAAGTTCGTATGTATGAGGTACGGAACTACTGATCCGATTCTGAAAACTCCTGCACTAATAGAAAGCTACATTATCCCTGAGTGTTATACTACTTTTTATCTCGAAAAAACTTTTTTAACAAAAAATAACCGACTTCAAAAATCCACTACAAAGAAAATAATAATTTTGGTTTCGGAAGTCGGTGGCTTTGGTTTTTGTTTGCTTTTTTTTGCCACCGACTTCCGAAACCAAAATTATTATTTTCTTTGTAGTGGATTTTTGAAGTCGGTTATTTTTTGTTAAAAAAGTTTTTTATTTTTCCCTTTTTAGTTCTTTATCCCGTGTTAGATTACTTTCACAAATTCGTTCAACAGTAAATCTTCTACGGAGTGTGTACATTTATGCCTATAACTTTGTACATAGGAATGATTACATAATGTATTATATACTAAAACCTTCCTGAAAGTATGTAGATTACGATAGTGAAAACCCCATCCAAATCGAATCAGTAGTTTTTGAGAAAATCGCGCACATACAAACATACATACATACATACATACATACATACTTACGCTTTCCTTGAAAGGACAATGGTGCCGATTCTGTTGTTTACGAACTAAACTAATTTAGTCTTATTATGTCTCTTTCTAACAACAAACATGAGAGAGAGATAGCAGATATTTAATCCTATCAAATTAGTCCACTTGAATAGTTTTAATGTCAATTTAGTCGTAATCGCAAAAGTTCACGACTATTTTCCCGTAAATCCCGGGCGTAGATTAATTTGACAGTTCTAAATATTTTCCGTCCTTTTTCAATGATATTTGTAAGAAAGATTTGTAAGTGTGATTAAAATTAGTTTAGTGCAATGTTCAACAGAATTAGCACCAATGCCAGCCAATGTATGGCACCCCGTACAAAACTCAAAAGTCTTTGAGTTACGAACCTTGTGTAATTGAAGGAGAATTAAATGCTCTTTCTGTATTCCGAACTACTTTTTAGATAAACACCCGCAATTTGTTTTTATTTGTAAGGTGATGGCTAAAAAAATACCCATAGTCGACACAGGCATTCATATTTGTTTTATTGTTGCGAAATGGGTATGTTTTCTTTTGTTTTCTTTTCTTTAATGCCAATTTACTTATTTTATTTTCCGCTCTGTATTTCTATGCTATTAACACTCACCTTGTATTAAAATAAACACATGCACTTATATATATTAATTAACAGCAATATCTATTTATTATAGTTTGTATCTATCTATTAGGTACAATGTTCGAACTGGTTTACATCGGATACGTCCAACTCACAACTAGGTCCAGTTGAAAACCAGCGCCAGGCACTAGTGGTCTGGCATTTATGCTGAACTGGACCTATTTGGCAAAGCCGCTAGGCACACAGCAGCTACTTTAATTTTAAGACCTTGTATTTAATTTTTTGTCTGTGTGTCTATCTGTTGTGCCAAATAAATGTTTTTTCTTTCTTTCTTTCTTTACACAAACTTCTCATGTGCGGTCCGAGTAGGTTTATTTTGTACATTAAAAAAATGTTTTCATTTATTGGGAAAACTGTGGGATTTTTTTTTTCATATAAAACTCATGTCTACAAATCCTTACTAATAATATCTGCTATGATATTTTCAATGTGAGAGCAATTAATGTTTCATAATTGTGTCAGAATCAACATATAAGCTTAAATACAGACTAAACTTTTGCCCGCGACTCCATCCACGTGGACTATAATAAAATAACCAGTTTAAATGACATTCGTAGTGTAGGGTGGCTAGAACTACCAAGAGGTCAAGCTGTAACTTCCATACCCCACGGATTTCAAAGTTTGCACTTTGGTACCATCAAATGTCTACTAAAGCTAACCCGTTCGTAAACATTTCATTGCTGTCGATTCTGGGTTTTCAGTGTATGGATTTTTAGCCATTACCTTTACCTACTTTTATGAGGAAGTTTGAAAAAATAACTAATTCGAAGTCTATTGTTAGTGTTTATGACAGAGTTGCTCCTTACTAATTTAGCGGTTTAGCTGCGCAATAGACAATTTATACCCCATTGCGCAGCCAAACGGCTAACTTCAGAGCGCGCCAGAAAAGTTTGTCGATCTTTACTTACTACCTCACTCACCACAGGAACACAACACTACCGACGAGTAGCGTTATTAACTGTGGTATTCTGTAATTATTTTTAGGATGAAAAGGATCGAAATCGATCCATCCGTCCGAACTTTCGCATTTATAATAAGTATTAGAATAGATTAATACGAGGGGCTCGTGTCTAAATGACAGTCGCGCTGATCGATCGATCTGCGAGGTTAAGCTGCGCTTGCCGCGGTCATTCCTTGGATGGGTGACCGTTCTTTACACATCGAGACCCCTCCGTGCCTCGGAGAGCACGTTAAGCAGTCGGTCCCGGTTGTCATAGGAATATCTTTGACAATCGTTACGAGTAGTCAGAAGCCCTAAAAAGTCTGACAGCTGGTCTAACATTCGAATACCGGTATTACCCATTAATTGGGTTGTGGAGGTCAGATGACAGTCGCTCCACGTAAAATATTGATATTCAGCCGAAACTAGTTAGACTGGAAGCCGACCCCAATGTAATTTGGGAAAAGGCTAGGCAGATGATTAGAATAGATTAATAGCGGGTGAAACCGCAGCGCATAGCTAGTCATATTACAAACTTCATTAATTCACAAAATGCCCACTATTGTCCATTTAAATATTAATCATACACCAATATTGTGTTACGGACAATGAAATTTCGTAAAGTCGGAAGCTCACCCGATACTCGCGTATATTTACGACGCTTAGCCGCGTGTGGGTGGACAGAGCAGTTACCTTAGCCATTGTTACGGCTATAATCTCAGATCATAGTAACAAGGAGATATGCCATTATAGCAAATTAGTACGGGAACAACTGATGCCACTTTTAGTACATTTTTCGACATAATTACGCGCATAATTAAGCGCTCCTTGTGAATAAAAAGATCTCCCACGCATTGAACATTCCGCACACCCTCAATCTAACACTGTTAATCGTCACTTAACACTAAAAATGGTCGTCGAGGTTGGTCGCTGGTCACAAAAAAGGACCTTTTAAACTATGTATGTATATTGAAAGGGTATTTGTGTTGGTTCCTGCTGATTTTGGAATGTGATATCTAAGTACCTACCTATTTTTGTGTAAAAATATTGTGAGTAATAATTTTGTATGAGAAATGGTAGTACCCAGGTATATTACGTATAAATATAAAATAGACAGACAGACATAGAATTTAGTTATAATATTACTTAATATAAATATAAAATAGACAGAATTTAGTCATAAATTCCATTTATTACGTACCGAGCTTATTTTTTACCCAATTGCGGCGTAACCCAAAGGGGTAAATAATTTTTTATTAATTTATTTGAGGCTACTAAGGTTTACACCTCAGATCATAGAAACAAGGAGATATGTCATCATAGCAAATTAGAACGGGAGGCTGATGCCACTTTTAGTACATTTTTCGACACAATTACGCGCATAATTAAGCGCTCCTTGTGAATAAAAAGATCTCCCACGCATTGAACATTTCGCACACCCTCAATCTAACACTGTTAATCGTCACTCAACACTAACACTAAACTAAAACACTGTATTTATACCATCGATCGTGTTCGGTTCGTCGCCAGCGCGTACGTTTTTAATATGAGCAATTTGCTCAAGATCAGGCATCAAGCTCGATAGCGCCTTGGCACATCTCCTTGTTTCTATGATCTGAGGCTATAATATTGAATAACTATTGGTGGTGTCTAAATTATTGACTAGATCTTCAGTTTAGACTGGGCTAGATAAAGTTTTTAGCTGGGGTTTTAGGTGTGGCCATGTGGTGGGCTTAAGTGTCTGGGTTTCTGACAGAATTTTGTTGTAAATACGTCTTGGGTGTTTTGATGGCTTTCCAACAAATTAGACGACCCTCCATCGGGTTGTATAGAAATGGGTAACTTCCATCGACCCCGGTCGTCCCGTCCCGTTAACGGGACAGTAATTGGTTAGATTGTTGCATTGACCCTGATAGTGCCAACCCCGGCGTGTAAGACCGTTGGGAAAAATTGTTGCAATGAACCTGGTAGTGACACTGCCGTCGTTAAAGGCGAGGTTTTCTCTTTCCCAACTATCCCATTAACGGGACAGGACGACCAGGGTGGATGGTTAGTCACCTATAGAAATCACTAGCTACAGTCCGCGGCTTCGCCCGCGTTTTTCGGGATAAATGGTAGCCTTTCCTGATGTTTAAGCTTATACAGGGTGGCAGGTTAAACAGTGGAAATATTTTAAGGGGTAGTCTAAACAGATATGGAGAATGTCTTGCTTATTATATCTGAACAGATGGAGAATGTCTTGCTTATTATATCTGAACAGATAGAGAATTTCCTGCTAATACATAAAACTAAAATCGACTAGATGCGAGATAACGGCATTAGGTACCTACGGCTTCAGGACGAGAATGGCGAAATGGGGGGTACTATACTACGTACCCCCCATTAGGGGCGAGCCTATTGCCATTGAACGGCCACGAATACTGTCCTATAAGAATTTCTAAAACTAAAAAAACCCAAAAAAAAATCCCGACCCGGGGCTCGAACCCAGGACCTTGCGCTTAGTAGTCGCTTTTGCGACCACTAAACCAGCGTCGCAATAAAAAAAAGGAATACAAGGAAAAAATCTCAGTACCGTACGGAACCCTTTCTATAAATTCGATACCCACTTGTACTTTTCCCGGAAGCAGATAACAGACCTCAAACATAATTACAATAATTAATAATTAATTATTTTTAATTGCATACAGACTAATAATAATATTGTGACTCCAACTTTCTCGTTATTAATTGCGATGACGAGACTTTTTCATTGATAAACGCATAACACTTCTTTCCGATGAGGATGGTTAAATGAAAAGTACTTGACATGAATTTCGGAATAACTGTACTGCATACAATTAATTGCAAAGAATAAGCCACTTTTTCTTCGTCAATGGCTTTCTTAAAATACGAATGTTTAGAAAATATTTATAAAACGTCATTCAAACATAATTATGTTACCGAAAACGGTCACCAATCAAAATCCAAGCCTCGCCGACTGTCGCTTAACCTGGCTGACCTCTGGAACCCGGATATTAGTTTTAAGCAAACAATAAGATTTTAAGCGCACGTTCCAACTATCGTGGAGTAACTATCTTATTCGTTGTGTCACTGTACAGGCAGAACAGAAGATTAAGGCCATGTTGTTTCATCTTACAGTTACGTATCTGTAACCGTCAAATATGGCGGCTTGTACGACAATTTCATACTGACTTAACGATTACGTACTGGCTTACGGATACAGATGGTTTGAAGCAACCCGCCCTTAAACTATCTATATTAACTAGCTGTTTCCCGCGTTTTAACCCCCATTGCTCGGCTCCTAAGGGTCGTAGCGTGATGTTAAATAGCCTATACTATTCCTCATGAATCGGACTATCATATACAAAAGGAATTTTTTGAATCCCTGGTAGTTCCAGAGATTAGTTCAAACAAACAAACTCTTCAGCTTATAATATTAGCCTATATATGTATATTACAAAGCGTTTGTGGTGTATGACTTAACATTTGTTTAAAAACATTGAATAAAGTTTTGTTGGATATTAGCACCTTATATTTTAATATTTGCATGCTTGATGGCGAAATGAGTCATTGCACAAAAAAAATATGTTAGGTACCACTTCTGGTATCGAATTTTCACGACGTTTTTATTTATTGTAAATATAACAAAATAAATAAAATGGCTTTGTAGATTTGATTCCTGATTTTTATTATTTATTGTAGTGAGCCATAGCAGTCTGTAATTAGACTGCAAGCTTGAAAAAATGCAGTGTGTATGCATTTGCGGTAAATTCATCAAAACTGTCGACTGAGTTCACATCCAGCTTTAAAAAGATATCAGTCAGTTTCGGCTTTGTAGAGCGCCATCTCTGTCGCACGAAGCACTAGCGTTCCACGTAAGAATTCCCCTAGAAGTTATGTTGGCTCCCCTGCTTGTCATTCCTATTTAGATCATATAGTTTTGTGTTTTTTTGTAGATTTATGTTTTATAATAATGTATAAATAATTATATGACGTTATAAAGTGATGAAAGTGAATTAGTGCTAAAAGACAACTTCCAACACCGTTAAAAACGTTGTAATCAATTGAGATTCAGGGCAGCCAACATAACTTCTAGGGGAATTCTTACGTGGAACGGTCTCTAACAGTCCGGGATAATTGAGTTTTGATAGAGGCATTACCCATACAATTTCTATCGTTAAATCCTGCATTAAAACCTAATGACCTTTTCTGCAACTCAGCGTACTAACTTTAAACTTTATGACGGAATGTATTAACAATAATGAGCTACTGTTCCAATTTCATCAAATTGTTGTGCCCGACAGGGTCCATGTGAGCTATATTTTTATGAAGACCTTGTAAAACACATGTGAAATGCAATAAAGTATTGAGTATTGAGTATCTAATAAACAAGTCAGCGACAAAACGTCATATAGGTATGAGTGACGGATACGACGCTCTACAAAGCCGAAGCTAGCCGATTAGAACTCAAAGTGTAATATTTACTGCCGGTATGTCAACTGCATATTAACTGCATCAACTGCAATTTTGTAGTAAGCTTGCTATCCGAATTCGACGTTTAAAGCCAACAGACTTTTATAGAGTTGGTTTTCTGCTTTTCCCTACACAGTGTCACTTAGTATCGATTGTAAATCTACCCGAGATGTATCGATTCGTCGTAATCGATTGATCTGTATTGTGATTTCTTGTGTCGACCGACTTTGTCTGCGACTGTGATCTTTATTTTGATGTTACGACTAAGATTCTGATGTTGCTGATTTCTATTTCTTCGCTATTCAATATCCAATTTTAGGGTTTCGTACCCAAAGGGTAAAAACGGAAGCCTATTACTGAGACTTCGCTGTTCGTTCGTCTGTCTGTCTGTCTGTGTGTCTCCAGGCTGTATCTCATGAACCGTGATAGCTAGACAGTTGAAATTTTCACAGATGATGTATTTCTGTTGCCGCTGTAACAACAAATACTAAAAACAGAATAAAATAAATATTTAAGGGGGCTCCCATACAACAAACGTGATTTTTTTGCTCGTTTATGCTCGATATTGATAACGGCACCAGGTAGACGCTTGAAATACTCACAGAATATTTAATTATATATTCACTTTACAAATAAATAATTAAATTAAAATAAAAAAAAATATTTAAGGGGGGATTCCATACAACAGAGATATTTTTTTTGCCGTTTTTATAGGTACGGAACCCTTCGTGCGCGAGTCCGACTCGCACTTGGCCGGTTTTTTTATACGACGATGAAGCCAAATGCAGACGTGCGGCCTGCCTGATTGTAAGCTGCTTATTCATTCTGTACCGACACGCCACGTGATGATATTCAGTCATATTCAGGGACCGATTAATCGGGTTAAAAGGTTACCGGTTAAATCTCTAACCCATATTGTTAATCTTAACGCAGGGTAACCGGTTAACCCGTTAATACGGTTACCGTTACTGGTTAATATTGCTGATCAACCCGAATTAAATGGAACAAAAATGAACTTTATGCGTGAACCCGGTTATTAATCGGCTGATTAACCCAAAATACGGGTTAACCTTTATGCTTGCATAAAGGTTAACCCTTTATCATAGGTGAATAACCTTGGTTTATTAAAAAAATTACCCGGGTTAATTCCTATACGGGTGATCTTTTCGGTCCCTGGTCATATTTAGTTAGATTGGAAGCTGCTCCTTTTTTTTTATATTTTCGCTGAGAAATGCTACTTACGCATCCCCGCTCGTGGGGGACGAGACGGGGTATGTGGGACTCCTGTCCGAACGGCAGTATACCCACTAAAACTCAGCGGTGTTCCCGCATCGCTGTGATGGGAGGATCATGGGGAACCGGCACAGCCGTGACGTCCACAACTCTCCCGGCGCATGCCCGCCTAGCTGGCGGGCCCCGCATGCCCCCCAGACTGGGGGGCTATGGCCGGGAACACCTGGCCACCCCCGTCCTGGAAACCGCTCCTACCCTAGCCTAGTTACTAAAAAAGTTAGGTGGATGTTGAATGCACTTTCTAAGTTTAATCTTAGATATCACTGAATAAGAAAACTATAAAATACTATAGACTTACACTAAAAGGACTATAGACTTACACTGAAAAGACTACAGACAAAGCTCTGAAACCACCAACTTGCACAAAAAGTCTATAAAACGATTTCTAGATTTTTACAATTTTTTTGTCAATCTTTTGTTTTTTGTTGTTGGTCCTACAAAAGACTGACTGTAAAAAAATGCAAGGTTGACAACCGGTAGCCCATACCCCGTGTCAATGAAGCGTTCTTTAATAAATCTTAAAATATTGATCGTCCGCCATTTTGTATGCAAAAAAGAGACACAAGATGGCTGTCACTGTCACTCATTTTTATCGTAACATCTATTAAACAAGTTTTTTCATATAAATCAAGCTATAGGTACGTTATAATGGAATGTCTCAAGTTCTTTCTTGGTTGAGGTGTTTTGTGAAGACGGGAAATATCTGTACTAATGTAATAAGATAGTTTGTTTGAAAGCGCTAATCTCTGGAACTACCAGTCGGATTGGAATAATTCTTTTTGTATATGATAGCCAGATTCATGAGGAATAGTATAAGCTATTTAACATCACGCTACGACCCTTAGGAGCCGAGCAACGGGGGTGAAGCCGCGGGACACAGCTAGTCTTTTATAAGCATGAAGTTTTCATAATGCCACCAATATTATAAATGTGAAAGTTTTTGTTTGTTAAGCAAAAACGTCTGAACGGATTTAGATGAAAGGAGATTTTGCACCCAAGTATAGGAGTTTGCCTCCCCCCCCAACAGCAAAATCAAATCAAAATCAAAAGTCATTTATTCAAAGTGGGCTAAATGATTAGCACTTTTTGAACGTCAACATACAAAAGACAGCCCCCAAAAACGCCCGCTTTTCACCGCTTCCTAGTGTTTCAGCTGCGAAGAAGAAACGGCGCAACAAACTCCGCAGCAACACAATTCTGTCTGTCAATTACTTTTATGTAAAATTATATAAATCAAAAGAAATATTAAATAAAGTTACACTGAGGTTTAAAACAGAAAAAGCTATAGGTATTATAACGAAGGTTTAACCCGACCGAATTCAAAATCTCGCTTTTCACCGTAATTTGTTGATGTTTTGGTTCATCTTAACTTGTCAGTATAATAACAACCTAAGCAGCTATTATTATACTGTTAAGTAAAGAAGAACCACGAACATCAACAATTTACAGTGAAAAGCGAGATTTTGAATTCGGTCGGGTTAAACCTTCGTTGTTTATGTTTTGTCTCACGGCAAGCTGAATACAGTATAACAGTAGAATAATTATGTAATTATTCTATTGTTAGCATTAAGATATACACCAATGGATAGAGCTCTTTAAGGTGAATATTTGTTATTATTACGACTTGTCTCAATTGTTAGTCCGTTCGGAGTTTCGGTCCCCTAAATGTGACAACTTATGTAATATCATAGGGGGTCATGACTCCAAATGGACTAACAATAGAGACAAGTCGTAAAGCCGCGTTTCCACTAGGCAACAATTGACGCGCAACATGTTGCACAACAAGTTGCCCAACATGTTGAAAGTCAGCGCGGAACTTTTGTTGAACAACGTTGTCTGTCTTTATATTTTAATCTATTTTTATAGTCTCTGTGAGCAGTATCCCATAAACATTCATAGTTTTGGTACAGTTCGATTAATTTGAGCACTCGTTCGTTACACCACAATACGGATATTGTTGCGCGTCACGTCTCCACTCGACAACAATTGATGTTCAACTAACACTGCTCTAAACAAACAACAAGGCGCGCGTCATGTTGCGCGCCAGCTGACAACGTCGCGCGCTGTTGTGCAGCGTTGCCGTACATGTTGAGCGTCACGTGTCGCGCGCCAAATGTTGCCTAGTGGAAACGCGGCTTAATAATAACAAATATTTACCTTAAATAGCTCTATCCATTGGTGTATATCTTAATGCTGTTGGAGAGGTAAGGCAGATTTGCTCATGCTCCTTTGGCTCACAAGTAGACTATAACACAGCATCACGCTTGTATGGTGAAGGATTAGGCAGACGTGTGTGTACATCTCATATCATAGAAACAAGAGAGATGTCCCAAGGCGCTAATGAGCTTGATGCTTTAATTTGAGCAAATTGGGCGTAGTACAAAAGTACACGCTTGCGACGAACCGAACACGATCGATGATATAAATATAGTGTTTTAGTTTAGTGCTAGTGTTGAGTGACGATTAACTGTGTTAGATTGAGGGTGTGCGGATTTTATAATGTGTGGGAGAGTCTTTTTGTTCACAAGGAGCGCTTGTAATTGTGTCGAGAAATGTACTAAAAGTGGGAACAGTTATTCCCGTACTAATTTGCTATGATGGCATATCTCCTTGTTTCTATGATCTGATACCTTAATGCTGTTGGAGAGGTAAGGCAGATTTGCTCATTTTCTCTGGCACACAAATAGAATATAACATAGCATCTCGCCTGTATGCTGAAGGATTAGGCAGAGGTGTGATAGTACATTCACATTTCACCAGATATGTTTAATTTTGGGCGAGCCTATTACCGGCAACTGGTCACAAATCCGGACTCCGGGCTGCTGTTAAGAATTTCCTAATGCAATAACACAACAAAACTTTTGCTCGACTCAGGGATCGAACTTCGAACCTCGCGCTCAGTAGTCATGCTTGCTATCCCTAGACCAACATGTCTCAGTAAAATAATACATAGTTCGTTTTTATTGATAAAACACTTTGGAAGCTAAAACTAATAATCATTTAAATTAGGCCAAAAACAGTTGTTTACTCCTAAATCAGTATCGTTACAAATTATTTAAAGTATTTTTTTTAAAAAAAAGATCGGTTGTTGTCCCAAGGATGTGTTTAACAAAATTCTTACAAACTTACAAAGGAAATAAAAAGTATACTGCCTGTCTTGTGTGATTGGTTAAAGCTAAAGGGTTCCGTAGACATATTGATGGTTTTATTTAGTTATTTTTTTTAGGTTATAAAATTATATTGAGAAATTCATACCGGGGCGTATTTTGTATTTTTTTTTGTAAAAAATAATTTCAATGTTTGTATGGATTAAATTTTTTTAAGCAGGCATTTTCTAACTCAATTTAATTTTTGCATTTATTCTTATTAAGATAATTATCATTTTTCTTTTTTTTACCACTTGCGTGAAAAAAAAGTTTCTATCTTATGTGCACATCAAAACTCCTTTTTTTATAGTAACGTGTAAAGGAAACTTTTATTATTAGCAAAAAATGTTTTCCTAATTAAGTATGTACTTTTAAATTTTTTATCCAACACGAAAGATGTTACTGAGAAAAAAACCATTGACAAAACCCTTTTCCATTCAAGATTTGTAAAAATAATTTAACAAAAAATATTTAAAAAACCATTTAGTGATCCGAACTAGAACGGTCCACCCTCTATCGTAATTAAACATTAAAAAAAACTACAACTCACTGCACAAACAAGGTGTAACAAATTTAATCATGCCACTGTAATTTTGACCGATCCCTAATTCCGACCGGTTCGAAAAAACGACCAAAAAAATGGTCGTCGAGGTTGGTCGCTGGTCACAAAAAAGGACCTTTTAAACTATGTATGTATATTGAAAGGGTATTTGTGTTGGTTCCTGCTGATTTTGGAATGTGATATCTAAGTACCTACCTATTTTTGTGTAAAAATATTGTGAGTAATAATTTTGTATGAGAAATGGTAGTACCCAGGTATATTACGTATAAATATAAAATAGACAGACAGACATAGAATTTAGTTATAATATTACTTAATATAAATATAAAATAGACAGAATTTAGTCATAAATTCCATTTATTACGTACCGAGCTTATTTTTTACCCAATTGCGGCGTAACCCAAAGGGGTAAATAATTTTTTATTAATTTATTTGAGGCTACTAAGGTTTACACCTCAGATCATAGAAACAAGGAGATATGTCATCATAGCAAATTAGAACGGGAGGCTGATGCCACTTTTAGTACATTTTTCGACACAATTACGCGCATAATTAAGCGCTCCTTGTGAATAAAAAGATCTCCCACGCATTGAACATTTCGCACACCCTCAATCTAACACTGTTAATCGTCACTCAACACTAACACTAAACTAAAACACTGTATTTATACCATCGATCGTGTTCGGTTCGTCGCCAGAGCGTACATTTTTATTATGAGCAAATTGCTCAAGATCAGGCATCAAGCTCGATAGCGCCTTGGCACATCTCCTTGTTTCTATGATCTGAGGTTTACACCATCATTTAGAGAATTTATTCCGGAAAGTTTATATGTATAATATGTTAATACTCAATTTAGATACAGCACAGAATTATTGATGTATTGACATGTCGCCACATCAGTAGATTGCACCCGTGCAAACCATGGACGGGTCAATCATTAGTCCTACTTCCTACTAATATTATAAATGCGAAAGTTTGTGAGGATGGATGGATGTATGGATGTTTGTTACTCTTTCACGCAAAAACTACTGAACGGATTTTGATGAAACTTTACAGTAATATAGCTTATACATCAGAATAACACATAGGCTACCTTTTATCCCAAAAACGCGGGCGAAGCCGCAGGCGGAAGTTAGTATTATATAAAATAATAAAAAACATAACCCATAGTGGTATTAACAGCTCTTTTTTAATAAAAAAAGGTGGGTTTAACAAGTCCTTCTAGCAAAAAAACTTAACTAATTGAATGATTACTAAATAACTTACCGGTTAAACTGTGGGCGGTTTAACTGTCTTGTGGGCGGGCTTAGAGTAACCTTCAATTAACTCTGACTTTATTGTATCGCGGTTAACAGCGCGACGTCTTGAGTTCAGTTCCTTGTTTAGACAGCGATATTGTTTTGTTGTTGTTTTTTTTTAATTATCTTACGCTATCCCACGGATGGGCAAAATTTAAAAAAATAAAGCTTTCCATCCAAATTGTAGTGTATTTAGTGTATAATAGTAACTTACCTAACATCATCGCATCATCATAATAATTATCAGCTAAAAGACTTTTCTCGTCTCAAAGTCAAAGCATTTAATTAAACCACTTATTAAAGGTACTTTTGAATCGTCAAGGAGTCAGTCAATTAGTCAGAAAGATGAAGCTAGATGGCCATTTCAAAACGTAGATTCTTATGGAGAAGAACGGGCAAAAAACTCCATGGTTACTCTTTTAAATTAAAATAAGTCATCATGGATGTTTATAGTATCTGTCCTTATCGTTTTCAAACAAAAGAAATGAGAGGGCAATTGACAATGTCACTAGGTAAAAAATTAATTTGATATTAATTCTTCTTTTCTTTTTTGTTACAGATATTCCGAAACAATGATAGTAGTTGAAGAGTAGAATGAGAACAGAAGAAGAATTGAAAATGGACAAGACTAGAAAAGAACAACATCCAACCCTATCTTTTACCGATAGATTACCCACTCTAAAAGATATACACAGAAAAGAGAAGACTATAGACAAAATGAATATGACCATAGACTTTAGACATAGACCTTACGTCATATACAATGATTTTAGTAACGTAAAGAAGAATACTAGAAAAGAAGGGACAACTTATTGCTTTATTAGTGTCGTAATTAGTTTCATATTCGGCCTAGCAATAGGAATAGTCCTCATGAGCGGACAATATGATGAAAAAGTATCAGTAAAAGATAGGACACCAATACCTCGAAATATGAACACAGTAAAACCAGAAACGAAGACAGAGAAGAATAGATTTGCCGCCGTATCTTTTACGGGACAAGAAAACAAATATAACAAAGACATATATCCAAAAGGGTTAACAGAAGTTATGAAGGATATTTTAAAAGACACAAAAAGTGATAGTAGACATCCTGTTATTTTAAATAAGACTTTTGTACCAGATAGAACGACAGTGCTTTACGATAATATATTCTGGGGACCTCAGATTGAGGATTCAATGCCTCAAGGGTATGGGGAAAATTCAGCACAAATCTGGGAGAAATATATCGACGAGACTGAAGTGATAAAGATGGAGTCTGGCTGCGGGAGAATGCAGAATCGTCTAGTCACATTCAAAGATGGTTTACAAGCTTGTGTTAGATACAGGCAAAATACAGACCAAATTCAAGGAGAAATATTCAGCTTCTACGTTGGGAGGCTACTAAATCTAACGAATCTAGCGCCTTCAGTAGTCAGAATTGTTGATTTGAAAGATAAGCTATGGAGAAATGTAGCTAACGATATAGCAACAGCACAATGGGTCAGCAATAGAGCGGTAGTATTAACACAATATATACCAAGCTTAGAATCTGCGTCAATTCCAGATATATTCAGACCAACGAATAGACATTTGAATAAAGTAGACATACTCAAAATGGCGTTAAAAGAAAATGATACAGAGGTCAATAAACAAATATTGATAGATAAACTTCGAATCAAAGAGTTAAAATTGAAGCAAGAGTTAAAGAATTTCACTCATATAGATTTGAAACTTAATAAAAAGACTGTAGATAGATTCTTGGAGCTGGCTCAGTGGTCTGATCTGATTATCTTTGATTACTTAACAGCAAATTTAGATAGGATAGTGAACAATTTATTCAATTACCAATGGAACGTCAATATCATGGATGGACCAGCTCATAATTTAGCGAAGAAAATGGACAGTGGACTACTTATATTTTTAGATAATGAATCTGGTCTATTGCATGGATACAGACTTTTGAAGAAGTATAATGTGTATCATAGTTTAATGTTAGATAATTTGTGTGTGTTTAGAAAAAGGACTATTGATTCTTTGAAAAGACTTCATAGTTCTAAAGTAGGTACTCTATTAGGTGATATGTTCCATAAGAAGAATTCTATTGTAATAAGGGATATTTTGCCTTCTCTGCCTGAGAAGAATGCAAAGATTTTAATCGAAAGGATAGGTAAAGTATTAAATCAAGTCGAAAAATGTGAACTGAGTTTTAGATAGCACCTTTTTTGATAATCTCGCACTGAAAATAAAAACTTTCTTATGTAAAATAAAAATGTTAAAATAGAATTCTGTCGTATTTTGAAATAAATAAGATTAGTTACTGAATAGTACAATAAATTGTTGAAAAAATACTCAATATTTTATATTTGAAAAAATATTGTTTGATTTTATATTTGTTTTAAACAGTGCGAGTAAAAAAGTGATACTGTAATAGTGTTTTGATGCCAAATAATAATAATTATTTATTGTAAAAACTTATTTATTTTAACTAATCGTGTTAAAATAAATAAACAAATGTGCCAGTTTACATTGATAGGTCGAAAAAATATGTTAAAATGTTTGCCAAAAAATCTAGGCACGTTTTAGACGTTTGCCGAAAGGTTCCGTGCCGTTTCTGGGCAAATTTTTGGCAAACAACTTGTTGTTTCGTTCCTACTATTCTATTGTAGATTTTCATTTCTTCAATTTAATCTTTTTGTCATATACTTACATGTTAGTGTAATATTGTATTCTCCAGCGGAAAAAATAGTCTATAGTCGCATATATTTTTTCCTTATCTTTGTATTAAAACTTTAGAAAATAATTTAAACAAGCAAATTTTTTCGATCTCCCAATAAATAAAGTGATATTTCTTAGATAGGTAATTTTATAACTTTGTAAAAAAATCTCTGTATATTTAATAATAATTTATTGAATAAAATCCAGCGAATAAATTGTAAACAAAGCATTTTAGTAGCATTTTCCGTTTTGTCTGTAAACTGAACCGATTTTGGAAAACAAAATGCCGGATATAACATACTGTTTGGTTGTTACGTCTGTTGTTATCATTGACCTATATGCCTAGACAAACAGTTCCGAACATTAAACATGTCACATTCAAGTGTTGCGCGGGCACAACACAAGCCTCACATTCAGTTGGACGTTTGATGCGGTGAGCAACAGACAAGTACCCGCGTGTGGGGGCATGATTTTTGTTCGGAACTGCTAGTCTAGGGACATATAGGTCAATGTAGTTAGTATTGTCTATGAATATGCGACAAGCTTTAAAAGAAAAATGTTGTAAATAAAATGTAAAAATGTATGTAAAAAATAAAAATAAATGAAATTCAAATTATCTATGTTGTTTTCATTTTATACAAAGAATCGGCGCATTAGGGCCCTACCTCAGATCATAGAAACACGGAGATATGCCAACATAGCAAATTAGTACGGGAACAAATGTTCCCACTTTTAGTACATTTTTCGACACAATTACAAGAGCTCCTTGTGAATAAAAAGATCTCCCACACATAAAAAATTCCGCACACCCTCAATCTAACACTGTTAATCATCACTCTACACTAGCACTAAACTAAAACATTGTATATATATCATCGATCGTGTTCGGTTCGTCGCCAGCGTGTACTTTTGTATCACGCACAATATGACCAAACTAAAGTATTTGAGCTCAATAGCGCCTTGGCACATCTCCCTTGTTTCTATGATCTGAGGGCCCTACCCACAGAAATCTATATAATACGTCAATAGAAATGTCATCTACATTTGGGTCAATTCTTATCAACTCTAATTATTTCAGATTTTTCGCTCCGCAAACTTCGGGGGTATGGTATTTTTTCAGACATTTTTCATCATAATTATGTCGAAAACGGTGACACATAAAATAAAATGAAAATATATTTTGAAATGTGCAGATCAAGCCCTTTAAAAGGATTTGCCACTTGACCTAGTAACCCCACTTTAAAATTTCGGAGCCCCACTGCGGCCCCTTTTGTAATGAAAACAACAATATTTTTTGACTTTTTTCATTTGCATTAAAGTTGGGCAAGCATTTTTTATAACTGTTCCAAATTTCAAGTCGATAGCTTTAGTAGTTGCTGAAATAGGCAGCCGTGACAGACAGATAGAGTCGCACCATAAGGGTTCCTTTTTACCATTTTGGTACGGAACCCTAACAAATTGAAATGTATGGCAGCTAACTCAGTTGGCGACGAACTGGCCACGTCGCCAATTTGGAAGCGTAGCCACTACCGACGCCTCGCTAGCAGCGCAAGGTACGTTTGGCTACTCTGTTTGGCGACCTTCAGTTGTCAGAGGTAGCCAAGTTTTTACCGCCGGCGACATCATCATGGTTCCCATTAGCATAAGCATAGCATAAGCGGCCTATAATGTTCCCACTGCTGGGACACAGGCCTCCTCTGTGAGAGGGAGTGGGCCGTGGTCCACCACGCGGGCCCAGTGCTGGTTGGTGGACGTCACATGTCTTCGAATTTTTGGTTCTAGGACATGCCGGTTTCCTCACAATGTTTTCCTTCACCGTTAAAGCAAGTGATAATTAATTTCTAATACGCACATGACTTCGAAAAGTCAGCGGTGCGTGCCTCGGGATCGAACTCGAACCATTCGCCGTGGGAGGCACATGGTTAATCCAGTAGGCTATCACTGAAATCAATGCAATGGTTCCCATTGACGTCCCTTAATGGTCAAAATTAAGAAAAAGCTCCCGCTCCTCGCCTGTAAAAGGGGGGAGCGCGGAAACCTACCGTTTATTTTATACTAGCTGTTCCCCGCGGTTTAAACCCTTTTGCTCGGCTCCTAAGGGTCATAGCGTTATGTTAAATAGCCTATACTATTCCTCATGAATCTAGCTATCATATACAAAAACAATTTTTCGAATCCGACTTCAAATAAACAAACTTTTCAGCTTCATAATATTAGTATAGATTGATGTTTTTAGTTTTGAGGTTAGGTTTAGGCTAAACCTCTAAAAAGCCTTTAATCTGTAGATTTTACTTCTGTGACATTTCTGGCGCAGCGGGAAGTGTAGCCCCTCCGCCCTTGAATAACAAAGTGCATCCATATAATATAATTATAGCTATAATTATATTCAATCTATACTAATATATACTTATAATAAATCTGTAGAGAGGTCAATTCTGTACATTAAATATATTTTCAAAATAACTATCTGTCTGTCTGTCTGTCTGTCTGTATGTTCCTTATAGAAACAAAAACTACTCGACGGATTTTAACGAAACATGGTACAATTATTTTTCATACTCCTGGGCAGGTTATAGTATACTTTTCATCACGCTACAATCAATAGGAGCAGAGCAGTGAAGGGAAATGTTGGGAAAACGGGAGAAGTTACTCCATTTTTTAAGCTTCCGTCGCGTGTGCAGCCTTAATGGTTAAAGCTACATAGAAATCATGTATGACGGAAATGTTTTACATAAAATTATCTAAAAAATATCCCACAACAGCATATGTCTATCTTTTATGGTTGACTCACAATAACACGTGTAACTCCCGATAGCTTAGCAGTTCGGGGCTTTCTGATTGTATGTATTACACACAAGGAGTTACACGCTGATGGAGTCGCGGGCACAGCTATTAGTAATAATATTCTGCGGTTCTTTATTGCGATATTTTTCAACAGTATTGTGGATTGACATATTATATTTCCCTACTAAAATACGAAAGTTAATCTGTCTATTGCATCAAAACCATTGAATCGTGAGGAAGGACATACGCTACTTTTTTACGAAAAACCACGGAAACGCGGATGAAGTCGCGGGCAAAAGCTAGTGTATTATAAAGCTGAAGAGTTAGGTTGTTTGTTTGTATGTTTGAACGCGCTAATCACTGGAACTACCAGTCGGATGCGAAAAAATATTTTTGTATATAAGAGCCAGGTTCATGAGGAATAGTATAGGCTATTTAACATCACGCTACGACCCTCAGGGGCTCAGCAACGGTATGATGAAACCGCGGGGAACAGCTAGTTGCTCAAGCTCATACGCTCGTACAAATCACACAAATAATAAAAAAAAAATTGTCTCATCTCGATCGTCTAGTGGTCGCAAGCCTGACTGCTGAGCGTAAGGTTCTGGGTTCGACCCCTTTTTTTTTTTTTTTTTGATAATGGGAAATCATCAAATGACCCCTCCCGCTCTGGGCGGAGCGGAAGGGAGTGTCAGACTCTTACTGACTAAAACCCACCCGTGTTCCTTCCTTAGCCCTTTATGTTCCGGGTCAGCGGTATCCCTTTTGGACAATCCCGCTTTCCTGGCAGGCTTGGGCCCTAGTAGGCCCCCTCTTCGATGCTGACATCTCTTTGAGGCGCGCGTGGAACACGTACGCGCCGTTCGGCACGGGCCTGGTCCTGATCAGACGGTGAGCTACCCATTACTCACCGCCCGCAGGCCCGCGCCTACGGTGGCCGGGAGTCGTCACTGGGTTCGACCCCTGGGTCGGGCAAAGTGTCATTGGGGAGGCTGGATTTGTGTCCGGTTAATGGCAATAGGCTCGCCCCTTATTACATGTGACTTATACATAACTGGCGAAATGTGTGTGTACTATACCTACACCTCTGCCTAACCCTTTGCGAAATACAGGCGTAATGTTATGTTTTTTAGTTTCAATCATAATCACGATCGAATTAAAAATTATCTCCAGTTTTAAACTTGGAATTCGGACAAAAAAAGGTTTAATAATGTATTATGACAAGTTTGACAGCTGTCAAAATTTCACTCTTGGGATTATGGTGGTAGCAGATTGTATTACGATTAACTTCTTGATTGCGATTAATCTGATGCGAGTTTTTGTCCTTTGTAATTACTACAATTCATAAAAAGGGAGGGTTATAGATTTGAGTAAAATTGAAAGAAAATAAAGAAAGAAAAATAAATAGTTATCTCCAAATGGACGCATAGATATATCTAGCCGCACCAGTTATGAGCACCAACGTCACCTGCGTGTTAGCTGTTTTTTCAGTCCGAAGACGGGGGGCGCCGAGACTGCACGCGATAGGTTCGTCAGTCGATGCTCGTCGTCTATTGGACTATTATCTATTACGTATTGTCAACTGTCTATTGGGCCAAAAATGTACATGCGCGATCTGTGTTCTTGATTCCTGCCGGTACCTATACTTGAAAGTTCGACACTTAGCAAAATGTTTTGGCGCATCTTAGGAGGATCCTATATCCAGCAATGAAATACTAAAGAATGAATTAAAGAGTTAACATAGCCAGTAGCCACTGGCCCACTGACTCGTCTTTTTGGTCCTTCGATCGAGCCGGATTATTATTGAGAATCAGGCTGGTACCGTGGACATACTGTGAGTACTATAATATTATTATGAAGATCAGGGACTTAGAAAAGTGAGAAGAAGTGGATTCGGACTTTACGGATTTTAAAGTGCTAGCTAGGACTTAGGATAGTTCGCGAAAAAGTGACCAAGCGGGGAACCTATGCCCAATTTTGCATAGAATTTTACAAGTCCTAAAGACTTAGGCCATGTTGTTTCATCTTACAGTTACGTATCTGGGGGTCTACTCTGTAAGTCCGTCAACGAAGATACGG
Organism: Thalpophila matura; assembly: GCA_948465475.1. Classification (NCBI taxonomy): domain Eukaryota; kingdom Metazoa; phylum Arthropoda; class Insecta; order Lepidoptera; family Noctuidae; genus Thalpophila; species Thalpophila matura. The sequence goes on along the minus strand of OX419205.1, from coordinate 7,784,289 downwards.
GCCCGTCCGAAAGTACAATAGGCATAAGATTCCGTCAAAACAAGTGTCAAATTCAATTTTTCGGACGGATAAAAACACATCGGGAGTAGGGACAACTGTCAAATCGTGCTATCATTCATTATTAGTTCGGGCCCGAACTAATCTTAGGTCCGTAGGTGATACGGAGTAAGAAACGCCCGTAACTAAGGTCGAAACTACGGATTTCGTGCTTAGAGAGTAGACCCCCTGTAACCATCAAATATGGCGGCTTGTACGACAATTTCATACTGACTTAACGATTACGTACTGACTTACGAATACAGATGGTTTGAAGCAACCCGCCCTTAGAAAATTTTTGTTGGCATGATTTAGAAAAACTGATATACTAACTCTTTGGAAAAAACTTCGTTGTCAACGAAAAACTTACGAGAAACTTAGTTGTCATCGGCTGTCATTCATGGGCCTCGTTGGTCTATTGACGCTGACGTAACTGCTAAGCATGAGGTCCTGGGTTCCCTTCCCAGCCTGTCTACTCTGTACCGACACGCCTCGCGATATCACCGTGAGAACTGCCAGTTTGTGAACGTTCGAGGGAGAATGTCACGGTGAGATTCTCCCTCGAACGTTCGCAAACAAATTGGCAGCTCTAGCGGTGATACCACGCGGTGTGTTAGATAGTGTATTCTGTAACGACACGCCGCGAGAACTGCTGTCAAACCGAAGTGAGAATGTCACGGTGAGATTCTCCCTCGAACGTTCGCAAACAAATTGGCAGCTCTCGCGGTGATACCACGCGGTGTGTTAGATAGTGTATTCTGTAACGACACGCCGCGAGAACTGCTGTCAAACCGAAGTGAGAATGTCACGGTGAGATTCTCCCTCGAACGTTCGCAAACAAATTGGCAGCTCTCGCGGTGATACCACGCGGTGTGTTAGATAGTGTATTCTGTAACGACACGCCGCGAGAACTGCTGTCAAACCGAAGTGAGAATGTCACGGTGAGATTCTCCCTCGAACGTTCGCAAACAAATTGGCAGCTCTCGCGGTGATACCACGCGGTGTGTTAGATAGTGTATTCTGTAACGACACGCCGCGAGAACTGCTGTCAAACCGAAGTGAGAATGTCACGGTGAGATTCTCCCTCGAACGTTCGCAATCAAATTGGCAGCTCTCGCGGTGATACCACGCGGTGTGTTAGATAGTGTATTCTGTAACGACACGCCGCGAGAACTGCTGTCAAACCGAAGTGAGAATGTCACGGTGAGATTCTCCCTCGAACGTTCGCAAACAAATTGGCAGCTCTCGCGGTGATACCACGCGGTGTGTTAGATAGTGTATTCTGTAACGACACGCCGCGAGAACTGCTGTCAAACCGAAGTGAGAATGTCACGGTGAGATTCTCCCTCGAACGTTCGCAAACAAATTGGCAGCTCTCGCGGTGATACCACGCGGTGTGTTAGATAGTGTATTCTGTAACGACACGCCGCGAGAACTGCTGTCAAACCGAAGTGAGAATGTCACGGTGAGATTCTCCGTCGAACGTTCGCAAACACATTGGCAGTTCTCGCGGTATTGTCGCGAATTGCTATGCCATCATAGCAAATCAGTACGGGAACCACTGTCACTACTTTTAGAACAGTTAGCGACACAATTATAAGCGCTCCTTGTGGATATAAAGATCTCCCACACATTAAAAATTCCACACAACCTCAATCTAACACTGTTATTCGTCACTCAGCACTAGCACTAAACTAAAAATGTCCATATGGATTGAGGAGCCACTTTTTGTAGCTGAATGAAATTAATATACCTATTTAGTAGTAAGTTTAAAAATATTGTAGGCTCAATCCTCGAATTTGTAGTATAATAGTTCAATAGTAGTAGTTAGTGTAGTATAATACTGTATTTATATCATCGATCGCGTTCGGTCCTTCGCCAGCGTGTACGTTTTAACTTTAGTCAATGTTACCATAACATTATATTATCTATGCCAGAACAAAGCGTCAAGCTCAATAGCGCTTTGGCATATCTCCCTTGTTTCTTGGAAAAGCACGCCAATATACTGTAGCATCTTCTACATATAAGGTGTTACCCTTCATACTCGAAATATTTTAAGAGGTACATCTGCAGGTGGTAAAGATGCCATACAAACGAAAAAAAATTATCGGGGTATATTTTTTTTTAAATAAATTAATTTAAAATTATTTGACACACATAAAAAATATTATTTTTAATATCCATTACGCAAATTTTTATGTAACTTACTATTAATGGTAGAAACTAGCGTAATGTTTGTCGAAAATCGTATTTTTTTGTGTCAAATAATTTAATTAATTTATTAAAAAAAAATACTTAGACCAATTTTTTTTTTCGTTTGTATGGCATCTTTACCACCTACAGATGTACCTCTTAAAATATTTCGAGTATGAAGGGTAAGACCCTATATAAGTCAATCGACGCAGACTGGATAATAATACACATGACGCGAGATATTCTGGTATTATCTCGTGCCGACATGAGAGAAAAATAATAGGAAAATTCAACTAAATGTGGCGTACAAATGTACGCCACCACTAACCATTTGGGGTACAATCGTAACATCAAATCATGTAAGTTCCCTCGCCAAATTAAAATGCTCGACCCGCATATTTGAGATAACACAAAAACATATTAAAACTGCCCGGCCGTTTCGTATTATAAGGTGACATACAGACATACAGTTTTTGATAACGTTGTGTAGTTATGTCCTTTCAGACGAAGCGTAATATACTTTACTACGGGCACTTAAGGGGGTCCATGACCGATTACAGCAGTATTTGTGGCAAGCGTGATTGGTTTTTTGTGTGTGGGTTCTATAGGTATAATATTTAAGTTTATTCTTCCTACTAATATTATGCGATAGCTTGTGAGGATGGACATATGTATGGATGTATATGTATGAATGTTTGTTACTCTTTCACGCAAAAATTACTTAACGGACTTTGATGAAACTTTACAGTAATATAGCATATACATCAGAATGACACATACGCTACTTTTTATCCGAAAAACGCGGGCGAAGCTGCAGGTGGCAGCTAGTTGATTATAAAAAACACTGCAAATGAGAATCTGTATCGAGTTCAATTTTATTGTATTTACCGGATTTGGGATTTATATCTTACTGAAGACCACAGCCAAATAACGCTACTGTTCGGCAGTGTTGTGTTCCTGTGGTGAGTAAGATCGCCAGAGCTCTTGAGGATGCGCTGTGTTGATAGCGGGGGACCTGCTTTTCCCCTAAGCTGTCAGCATAGTGAATCCTTAGTTAAAAGGGTTGGCAACACGTATGTGACACTTGATGTTGCCAGCGTTTCATGTCCTACAGTAAGCGCCTACCATCAGGCCGGCCGTACGCCTATTTGCCACCATTGTCTTATATAAAAAAAAAAATGCTATTTTAAAAACCCCAACAAAATTACAAAAGTTATAATTTTATTTTAAAGTCTCACAGGGTTTTATCATCCGCCCCACTGAACCCTAAAGGCTCACCACTAGGACACGGCCTAATGGCGGGCACATTAAATAAAAAACGATACATTATGAATCATCCACTATCTGGATCTTAAAGCCTTTGATAATGTAGGCTCACAGAGGTATGACGTAGAACCGACACTTGAGTTAAAGTTATTCTGCCTACGTAATAAGTGCCTAGTCATAATTTTGTTGACTGAATTCAGTAATGGCACGAGACAAAATTCAACAATTTGAGAAATCGCACAAACAAACTTTCGTAAACTAGTGCGCGCGCACATATTAGCTCTTATTGCAGCATAGCATAATCGGCCTATAATGTTCCCACTGCTGGGACACAGGCCTCCTCTGTGAGAGGGAGTGGGCCGTAGTCCACCACTCGGGCCCAGTGCGGGTAGACGTCACATGTTTTCGATTTTTTTGGTTCTAGAACATGCCGGTTTCCTCACGATGTTTTTCCTTCACCGTTGAAGTAAGTGATACGCACATGACTTCGAAATGTCAGCGGTGCGTGCCTCAGGATCGAATTCGAACCATTCTCCATGGTTAAACCACTAGGCTATCACTTCTTACATGAATATGACCTAATGACCATATATTTTCCAACTAAGTTGTGGTCGGCTTCCAGTCTAACTATACTCTTTTATTATAACATTTTAGACAAATGTCGGCTAAGGGCTTATTCACATGAAGACGATTCGTTCTTTTATAAATCGTCTTTTCTCGCGTTTTTCTTTTATGTCAGCAATGCTTTTTAAATGCTAGTGTTTACACGCATCACGAATCGTGAAAAATTACAGACACGATAATCATATAATTGACAACTAACACCGACTGTTTAACGTGCTCTCCGAGGCACGGAGGGAATCTTGGTGTCATTAATTTTTTAAGAGATTCTCAAAAACGGAATGTCGCGAACGGGATTTGAGCCCGCGACCTGTGGCGTACCGTGCCAATGCTCTCCCAACTGAGCTATCGCGACTCGCGCGAATCTTGGTGTGTAAAAGGTCACCTATTTATAGTCTGACCGTGACAAGCGCATCTAAACCTCGCAGATTAATCGATCAGCGCAGCTGTTTTTGCAGTCACAAGCACTAAACGCGACTGCAGAGCGTGGGGTTCGATACTCGGGCAGGTGCGGTCGCAGGCAAAGACTTTGAGCCCCAAAGTCTTTGCTTCTGACCCCACCCCGGTCATACCAATTAGTGCCGACGTGCTTTACCGTGAATTACCGTGTTTCGCACATTTTTGTACGATTTTGGGGGGGTCATGACTCCTAGGACCCCCCCCTGGGACCGCCACTGTACCCGCGTGGGTATCGAACCGAAAATTAGGTGTCATTGTGACGAGTTTTCATTATGAAATGCTTATTCCGAGGTCTGGATTTGGGCATCGTTAAAAGACTTCTTCCCTGAAACATGTGACTTATAATGACGAAATGTAGGGGTTATATGATTCTGCGTGCTTCGGGGAACAAAGACGTAACGGTCAAAGGCCGCGGCCGCACTGGTACGGCGATTTCGTGAACAAATAAACGTCGCTTGTCGTTTCTGCAGTGGCGGCCACCGACATCATTTAATTATGTTTATATAAGTTTGTTTTTACGAAATCGCCGTCGCGTCGCTGTCACCGTACCGGTGCGGCCGCGGCCTTAGGCAGAAACCTAAACCCGTCTTCCAGCCATCAACCGACTATGCTATCTACAATTATATAGTCTTTGTTAAGCCCACTTGCTCCGGGAGGTCTCTAAGTGACGCGTCTGTCTCACTTGCCACTATGGCTTAGTAAAGTGCCCCCCACCGTCGCGCCACTAGAAGTACCAACTTACTGTTCATTAGAAATGTACCGCCATACATTCCTGCAAATGGGGGAAGGAGAGGGGGGTTAGGTAGGGCACAGCGGGCCCAACCCGGGAATCGAACCAGGATCTCATGTTCACAAGTCGCGCTTGCGACCACTACACGAAGGAGGTAATGAAATTAGTAAAATAATTATTTGAATAAAATTATTTTTTTAAAAACCACATTTTTAAAATGGACTATAAACTAAAAAAATATTTTAAAATAAAAAACGTGCGAATCTTATCGTTATCTATTGCATGCGCCCCACGTTTTTCATTCTAATAGAAATTATTTTCTTATTTTGTGTTCTATATTATGTCATTGTGATCCAAGTTACGAGTACATATGTAGGTATGCCCAGCTTAGTCCCATGACACCAAGGGCTTGAAAAATAAATTGCACACAGACAGACGGACAAGAAAGCAAGTTAAAAGGACCTCACTCGCTGAAACAAATATATTTTTGAAGGGTAATGAGTTTAACAGCCTATGTATGTATGTATGTGTCTATGTATGGATGTTCGATCGTAGTTCAAAAACTACTGGTCAGATTTGACAAATGAGGTATCGGTTGATTCGTACTTACATTAAGAGTGTCATAGGCTATGTTTTTTTGAAAAAAACTAATCAAGATGGCCGACAAAACGTAAAAAAGAGGACCTTATTTACCTTATGACCCTGTATTTTCTTATTTTATGCTTTTCAGTTGGTTTTTTTCCGTAGTTGGGTTTTAGTTTTCTTAACTCTTGTTTTATTTAAGAATAAGTATTAAATGAAAAGATGAATTTTTGAAAAATGTAATCCGACTCGAATGGGGAAGTACTTTCACCTTACAGAACACCACAGCCAAATGACGCTACTGTTCGGTAGTGTTGTGTTCCTGTGGTGAGTAAGGTCGCCAGAGCTGCTGAGGATGCGCTGTGTTGACAGTTGACCTGGGCCCCAATTCTGCTATCGCAATTGTGTTAGAATGGTGTCATAATGGCACCATAACGGTCAAAACCTAAGCGGTCATTGGTTTAGAGTAAAACTATGTCATTCGTCATCGGTCAAAACGATGTCATTGAGAGACCATTCTGACACGATTATGATAATTGCATTAGCAGACTTGGGGCCCTGCTTGTGTCCTAAGCTGTCGGCACAGCGAATCCTCATTTTAAAGGGTCGGTAATGCGCATGTGATACTCGGTGTTGCGCACGTTTCAAAGGTTTCGGTGACCGCATACATCAGGCGGGCTGTACGCCTGTTTGCCATCATCGTCCATATAAGTATGGTGGCATAGGTACCGGCGTGAGTCATCACAGATCGCGCATGTACATTTTCAGCCCAATAGACAGTAGACAATACGTAATAGAGAGTCCAATAGACGACGAGCATCGACTGACGAACCAATCGGGTGCAGCTTCGGCGCCAGCCTTCAAAGAGACCGAAAAATCAAGCGTATGTGACGTTTGTGCTCATAATTGGTGCCGGTACCTATACTTCCCTAGACTAGCTGTTTCACAAACAGCTCTAGTACTAGTTGTCCACATTGTCAGTTAAATGTTATTCATCTATAGCCTAAAAAGCAGTGATAGCCTAAAAGCAGCGATAGCCTAATGGTTTAACCATGTGCCTCCCACGGCGAATGGTTCGAGTTCGATTCCGAGGCACGCACCGCTGACTTTTCGAAGTCATGTGCGTATTAGAAATTAATTATCACTTGCTTTAACGGTGAAGGAAAACATCGTGAGGAAACCGGCATGTCCTAGAACCAAAAATTCGAAGACATGTGACGTCCACCAACCCGCACTGGGCCCGCGTGGTGGACTACGGCCCACTCCCTCTCACAGAGGAGGCCTGTGTCCCAGCAGTGGGAACATTATAGGCCGATTATGCTTATGCTATAGCCTAATATTATAAAGAGGTAAAGTTTGTATGTAGGGGGTAATCTCCGGAACTACTGATCCGAATCTGAAAATTCTTTTATTAATAGGAAGCTGCATTATCACTGAGTGCTATAGGCTACTTTTTGTCCCGGAAAAATGCACAGTGGGTCACGCAGATGAAGTCGCGGGCAAAGTGCTAGTGTCAATATATTTTGCCTAATATTTCGAGCCCCTACAATAAATGATTATGGTTATACTGTTAAGGTAATATAGCGTTATAATAAATGCTTCAGTCAAACGGTTGCGTTTGGAACATTACTCAATCCAAAATGGCGGACATCTACAATTTTGACAAATCACTTGTCAAGAAGTTACGAAGAAAATAATCCTACTTTAATATGAAAAACGTGAAAGTTTGATGGATGGATATTTGGAACTCTTTCACGCAAAAACTACTAAACGGATTTTCATGAAACTTTACGGTAATATAGCTTATACATCTAGATAACATATAGGATATTATCATTTAAGAAGATATTAAAAAAAAAATGGGGGACTAGCTTGCGCCTGCGGCTTCGCCCGAGTTTTTTGAGATAAAAGGTACCTAGCCTATGTATTATTTTGATGTATAAGCTATATTACTGTAAGTTTCACTAAAATCTGTTCAGTAGGTAGTTATTGCGTGAAAGAGCAACAAACATCCATCCATCCATTTATAGATACATCCCTTCTCACAAACTTTCGCATTTTATGATAAATAATAACAATATACTTATTCTACTATAAAAAAACTTAAGTAAAATTTCAAACCGCCTTCGAAAAGATCACAATAATGTTATGGTTGTACGTACAATAATGGTATGTCATATAAGGTGCTATAAAAATATCTGCCACGGCTGCAATGGGAGACAGTATTGTGTTTATAGATTACAATAGTAAAGATAAATTATTGATTATTTGTCATATTTTTTTTCATACAAAAAAAAAATTGTACGTATTAATTTTTGTAGATTAGGTAGTGACGAACTAGTCAGCTGATATCAGTTTTCATTCACAGAACAGATGGAAAGAGATAGCAGTTGTTTTCATTGACGAAGCGACACATCGCGCGTTTGTCAACACCTTATGCAGAGTAGAGTCAATGTTAATTTAACTTCTTTATTTTCTCAAATTGAATTAACTGTTCCGGGGTACGAAAGTTCTTCACTATTGTAATCTATAAACACAATACTACCTCCCATTAAAGCCGTGGCAGATATTTTTATAGCACCTTATATATGATGAATGTTATTATGATCACAATATATAGTTTCGAAAGTCGGTGCCAAATCCAACCAAATCAAAAATCAAAGGCATTGATTTCCGAAACTGTTTCACACAGCATTATTGCGATATTTTCGAAGGCAGTTTTAACATTTTTAGAAGTTTTATTTCATTTTATTAAATGTGCCTTCTCCATAACAAATACAACTTCATGTTAGCCATTTATTAGTAGAGTGAGCGCGTAACTGCCGAATTATTTAAATAAGATAATTATTTATTATACAAATCAATGGATAAACTAGTTTTGTAGATGTGTGCGTGTGACATAGGCCGAGCGATTGACTGATGCGCTGCGTGTCGCGAGTTCGATTGCCTTACGGAACAAAATAAATTCTTATCTTTTTACCCCACTGTCAAGGAAGGGCTATGTTTTCCGCGCGTATCTTGTATGTATGTTTTTAAACTTCTTTATCACCTCGTATCTTCCAAACGGTTTTTTTTGTTTGTTTAAACGCGCCAATCTCTGAAACTGCTAGTCAAATTCGAAAAAATATTTTTGTAATAGCTTCCACCCGCGGCTTCACCCGCGTTTTCCGGGATAAAAGGTAGCCTATGTGTTATTCCAGGCTATAATCTATCTGTGTGCCAAATTTCATCCAAATCAGTCCAGCCGTTTCAGCGTGAAGAAGTAACAAACATACACACACGCACACGCACAAACTTTCGCATTTATTATATTAGTAGGATAATGATAGCCAGATTTGTGAGGAATAGTATGGGCCAACATCACGCTATGACCCTTGGGAGTCGAGCAAAAAACAAAAAGTCACAAAGAACGCCAAACGAAAACGAAGTACTTAATTATAGCGAGAGAGTTAATAATCCGATTTATTTTTTACTAGCACTTTGCCCGCGACTTCGTCCGCGTGACCCACAGGAACTGTGCATTTTTCGGGATAAAAAGTAGCCTATGTTACTCAGTGATAATGTAGCTTTCTACTGGTGAAAGAATTTTTAAAATCGGTCCAGTAGTTTTGGAGCCTAATCGGTACAAACTAAAAAAACTTTCCTCTTTATTAACCGACTTCAAAAAAGGAGGTTCTGTATTCGTCCCGTATGTATGTATGTATGTATGTATGTAAGTATGTATGTATGTATGTATGTTTGTATGTGCGCGATTTTCTCAAAAACTACTGATTCGATTTGGATGGGGTTTTCACTAACGTAATCTACATACTTTCAGGAAGGTTTTAGTATATAATACATTATGTAATCATTCCTATGTACAAAGTTATAGGCATAAATGTACACACTCCGTAGTAGATTTACTGTTGAACGAATTCGTGAAAGTAATCTATCACGGGATAAAGAACTAAAAAGGGAAGTCGGTGGCAAAAAAAAGCAAACAAAAACCAAAGCCACCGACTTCCGAAACCAAAATTATTATTTTCTTTGTAGTAGATTTTTGAAGTCGGTTATTTTTTGTTAAAAAAGGTTTTTAATATTAGTATAGATTAAACGACGGGTACCTTTATATGTATAAAGAAATCTATTCTAACATACCTACATTCTAGACACCTAAATTTTATAATATATGTAGATATAGTATTCAAAAGACGTATGTCTGTCTGTCCCCCATGACCTTTGTGACATAAAAACGTCTAAAGCTTTTTTATGATACGCCATAAAAGCGATTGTGAATATTCGCTCGTATATTTAGCACTAGTATTGACACCTGACTTCGTTTGTTACACCAAGCAACTACACTAATGTTATCGATGTGGTAGTTTGTATGTTTGTGCCACAGAAATCTAAATACATAATAAGTCTATAGAAATGTCAAAATGTATGGAACAGCTGATTTTATTTTCGCGGCTTCAGGTTTGGTCCCATAGAGTAAAAAAAGTTGTTCATAATGATGACTATAATGACCCCTCAAAATATTTCCACTGTCTAACCTGCCACCCTGTAGATGAATCACATAAAAATATGTTTTTGCGATTATAAATTTACTTTTTGAACGGAGGTTACTCAGGGCGCGAGTCCAACTCGCACTTGTTCGGTTTTTGTACGGAGTCCTCAGGGCGCGAGTCCAACTCGCACTTGTTCGGTTTTTTAATTTTTATCTACTTTCTAAGGTAAAGTTGCATTAGAATTGAAAATTCAACTCGTTCAATTTTAAAACATCAGGTCCCGATGATACAAACAAACAATTATTTCTATTTTATTTTATTCATATAAAACCACTTATACAAACAGACATATTTTATTTTATGCATTTATTATGCTAAATATATTATTTTTTTATTGCACACTAATTTGTGAAATCTTTTTATTGATTTTGTGGTTTTCTTATGTATTAATACGAATAATAATGTTGCTATGGTTGCGTCTTTTTATGCCAAAGAGGTTGGTAGAAGCATACCTATTTCTGCACTAGCTGTTACCCGCAGTTTCACCCCCGTTGCTCGGCTCCTGAGGGTTGTAGCGTGATGTCAAATAGCCTATACTATTCCTCATGAATCTGGCTATCATATACAAAAAGATTTTTTCGAATCAGACTGGTAGTTCCAGAGATTAGCGCGTTCAAAAAAGAAACTCTTCAGCTTTATAATTTTGGTATAGATAATAATGGATTATGAGAACTATCGTTGATGTCTTTATAACCAAAAGGAATAAAGTTGGTTAAAAGACATCAACGAGTTTCTGTTACATAAACAGGAGTCCAATATAAAATTTCATCCCTTATTTTTCAAAACACGATTTTTTTTTTTAAATTCCTGTTTTAATCTTAGAGACTTTTGAGATAGACAGACAAAAATTCAAAAAACGGTCATTTACGATTAGGCATCATATAAGTTTTCACTTTTTTGGCATTTATTTTGTAATCACAGACTTCAATTTTATTTATTGGTATAGATGTACAAACAAATAATTTCATTTGAAAGACGGAATGCCTACGCATGCTGACGCCGATGCCGATGCCGACGCCGACGACGACGCCGACGCCGACGCCGACGACGACGCCGACGCCGACGCCGACGACGACGCCGACGCCGAAGCTGACGCCGACGGCAAAGCTGACGCCGACGCCATTTTAAGGCGAAGGTAAATGGTAACGGCCACTTTTAAATCTCTTATTTCGCCGTCAAATAATGCAGGTTAGTTGTGCAATTTTTTTATGTTAATCTAGAACGATACATCAATCGTACCTGTGAATATTTAACTATTGTAGTAAAATACTTAATGAAATAAATTCATGAATTCGTGTCTACCCAAAACATAAAAACGTAATTACTTTCAAACCGCTTAAGATATTTTCATGATATGTTTTGTGTGAAAAGACTATGTTACTACCTATAATATTGCCTGTTACTTTGTTTTTATTTTATATTTTAGATACTAAAAAGTAATAATACGTCTAATTCTGCACAGCGCGCTCCTTGATAGGCGAGTCGTATTGCTCGGTGGACGTATGTCGCGTTGCTTGAGCTCAGCGCAGAACACTCAAGCTATACCGCCCAAATCACTCAAGGCCGTTGGCGTATACCGGGGCCTTAACAAATATCAACTCTTCACTTCCTTGCTTTTGTCGTGTGCTATTTTATTAGGTCTTTTGCATTATAATTATTAATATACGGAACCTCAAAAACAGGTCAATTTAACACTTTGCTTGACTCGGGAACCAAACCCGTGAACTTCACGACCACATTTACTGAACAGTATTTATTTAGTCACTATATGCAATATATTGGAGCGTTTTTCTGTTTGCGAATATTTCTTGTTCTGTTTTTAATATCTTGTTTTATACAGGGTGGCAGGTTAGACAGCGGAAATATTTTAAGGGGTCATTGTACTCATCATTATGAACAACTTTTACTATGGGGCCAACCCTGAAATCGCGAATAAAGAATCAGCTGTTCCATACATTTATGTTCACATAACTCAACAAAATGTATGGAACAGCTGATATTTTTTTCGCGATTTCAGGGTTGGCCCCATAGTAAAAGTTGTTCATAATGATGAGTACAATGACCCCTTAAAATAATTCCACTGTCTAACCTGCCACCCTGTATATTATATTTACAATAAAGACTACTATTTATTAATAACTTCATATTTCATAATAATTTTGTATAAAATATTACAATAATATAGCTATTCAAAATCAACTTGTGTTATTTTTCACATAAATTGATGTGATACTTATAAATACAAATGCATAATAATATTGTTAAATTATTTTATTGTATTAATATCAATTTTATTTTTATTATACTGATTTAGGTTTTTAATTATAATTATTTTGGGACCTCCTATGGTATAGTAGCTGCAAAACTTGTTAAGGCGATTCGCACACTGCCCCGCATCACGCAGCGCGGTGCGTGGCGACGGAACAAAAACCACGCGCGTGAATGCGTTTCCAGTGTGTTGCACCATGCGTGATTTCTATACAAATACTTGCAAACAACGGAAGATCACGCACTCCCGCGCTACGCTGCGTGATGCGGTGCAGTGTGCGAATCGCCTAAGACTTGTGATATTTATAGTTTTTTTTATTTATACTTAGGTACATATTTAATTTTATTAAGAAACCGATTCACTCGCGACTTGAAAACACCCAGAGCCCCAAGTCTGCTAATGCAATTATCATAATCGTGTCAGAATGGTCTCTCAATGACATCGTTTTGACCAATGACGAATAACATAGTTTTACTCTAAGCCAATGACCGCTTAGGTTTTGACCGTTATGTTGCCATTATGACACCATTCTAACACAATTGCGATAGCAGAATTGGGGCCCAGATTGTAACTATGGAGGAACACCCACTCCGGCAGCGCATTCCACTGTTTGGCGATTCTTACAATGAAGGAGGAATCCAAGTATGTAAAATATTATGTTTTATCGCATGAAAACGTTTTTTTTTCATATATTATGAAATATACCTACAAGAGATTTACAAAAATCGAATGAAGCAAGCGGGATTTGAACCCACGACCTCTGCCGTACCGTGGCTAGTGCTCTAAACCAACTGAGCTATCGCGTATCGCTATATTTTTTTCTATTACGAACTTAAATTTTGTTTTGATAAAAGATGGAGATACGAGCAGCGCAATACCGATCATTGTAGTGATGCTTGGGGGAAGCCTATATCCAGTGGCGTGCAGTGCGTATAGGTAAGTAGGCACCTCATATGATTCAATAAAACTATACTCAGAGGCACAATTAACCGGCCACCTATGTTTAGTGTCACCACGTTTGTTTAAGTTAAATAAAGCATATCATGATGAATGTTACTTCATAAGTAGCTACTATAGCAATAAATTAAACACTTATTACTCTCACTGCTTTTCTGATTTGTGTTCCCGAAGCATTTTTACGATTTCGTAAGCAAACGTGGTGACACTAAACATAGGTGGCCGGTTAATTGTGCCTCTGAGTATATTTTAACTGTTACTACATAAATAAAATATATCTATCATGACTTTTATTATTGATATATAATGATGTATATTGATGTAGTAATAGTTAAAATGGTTTTATTGAACCTTAAGAGGTAGTCACTGCCTACTTGCCTATATGCAATGCACGCGCCTGCCTATATCCAGCACTGGACGTTTTTTGGCTAATCTGATGATGATGATGTATTATGAAGAAATATTCATAGGATATAGGTCTAACTTAGCAGTGGGGCTCGTGGCTAAATGACAGCCGCGCTGATCAATCGATCTGCGAGGTTAATTTACACGTACCGCGGTCAGTCCTTGGATGGGAGACCATTTTGTACTCATCGAGACCCCTCCGTGCCGCGGAGAGCACGTTAAACAGTCGGGCTCGGTTGTTATAGGAATATCTTTGACAGTCGTTACGGGTAGTCAGGAGCCCGAAAGTCTGAAAACTGGTCTAACATTCGAATACCGGTATTAACCTATAATTGGGTTGTGGAGGTCAGATGGCAGTCGCTCCATGTAAAATATTGATATTCAGCCGCAACCAGTTAGACTGGAAGCCGACTCCAATCTAGTTTGGGAAAAGGCTAGGCGGATGATGATGCGTCTAAGTTAGCAGTGCACGTTAACGGTCCAATATAAAGTAGGTACTTATGTATAGATGTATGTATGTTTTTGTGTGATGTTCTATGAAACGATTCGACGTTTAGCTTTGGCTTAGTACGCTTCATTATGTGTAGGAGGAACTTATAGTCTTGATACTTTTGTTGTATTTAATTATTGAGTATGGTTAAATATGAAGGTGTCCTAAGCCACATAATTTTATTTTTATAGCTCCCTGATAATTTTACCGGCAACATTCTCTTGCTTCTTGGTAATATCGCGAATAGTTGAGTGTAAAACTTTTATTACAAATAAAACTAAAATTTTCAGAAATCTTGCTCAATTTGTTATTTCCATAGCTTAAACCCAACAGTACTGTTATGTTTGTAACAATAAACACAACAAACCTTAGCAAAAATGTATCAAAAATATTACTGTGTGCTCATTTTGATTGTTTACTAAAATATCTGCGGTTTTTTGACAGCAAAATGGCTGAGGCATTGGCTGTTTTTAACGTGTCGCGGGTTTGATTTCTTATAAACTTGAATAAATAAACTTTTAAAAACAAAATTGTGCAATCGGGGACCCCTTTAAGGAACTTGTACAAGGTGTACAAGTTGTCAGTCAAATTACGAAAAGAGATCATTTTAACCATCATTATGAACAACTTTTACTATGGGACCAACCCTGAAATCACGAAAAAAAAATCTGCTGCTCCATATTTATGTTCACCTAACTCAACAAAATGTATGGAACAGGAACAGATGAATTTTTTTCGCGATTTCAGGTGTGGTTCCATAATAAAAGTTGTTCATAATGATGAGTGCAACGACCCCATTTCGTATTTCGACTGACTAAAATTACAACTTGTGCAATAGAAAGTGACAGCAAGAAAAAGTCGCACGGAGGGGGCATAACGCTTTTTCCTTGCGTGACGTTTTCTAGCAATCAACTCCTACCGCAAGCCGTGTTATGGAACTTCGTTACAAAAATGTTTAACTATGTGATGATATCATGGCGCTAACATTTCAAGTATCAAGAGGATTCGTTCGTGGTATAGTATAGTTATTATTTCTATTGATTAATCACATGTAACTGAGTAATATGACGTCGTTCGGTTGAACCGTCGCGTCACAGCGGGCACAATGAATGTTTCGTTTTTTTGGGTTTAGGATTCCTTTGAATAAAACCAAAATCCTTGGATGATACACACACAAATACAAAATTAATTATTAAAAGATTTTTTTTTTAAATTTAATTAAGTTGCACCATTTAATTATAATAAAGCGCATAGATTTAATTTTTTGTATGTTTGTTTGTAATGAATAAATTCAAAAACTACTGGATTGATTTTAAAAATTCTTTCACCGGTAGAAAATTTTATCCCCGACCGACATAGGCAACTATTTAAAAAAAATGTAGACCGATTTCAATGGTTTTTATTTATAATAAGTTATTTACATAATATATATATACAGTTCTATTTACAAAAAAACAAAAATCCTTATAAGTAATAATTATAAATAAACTAAAGAGCATCAAACAATTCCTCCGCATCGCTGTCAACTGGTAGCGTGCCCAAAAGACTGGCGGCATTGCCACGTTGTATGGCAATGCTTAATCTTTGCCCAAAGTAAAAGCCAGCCTTTTGGTCACGGGAAGTGTCAACCAATCTTTTGGCGATATCTTTAAAAATGAGATGAGCACTCGGACCCCACGGCCCTAGGGTTTCAACCCCAAACGGCTCGAAAATATAATTACCGATGAGGTTATTATGGTTAGTTTATGGTTATTTCAATGGTTAGTTTTGTAGGCATTGGGAAGAAAAGTGGTGACTTAAATAGGGGTGGTCCCATTTAAATACGAAGAAATAATTCCACCTCCAAGGAAGTTAAATTACTTAGGAATGAAATTTCATATTGGATTCCTGTTTATGCAACAACTATACAAAATAAAAAACCGGCCAAGTGCGAGTTGTACTCGCCCACCGAGGCTCCCAGTACCATCCTTGGTCGTATAAAAGTTTAAAAAACCGGACCGCATAACTAAGTTTGTTTTTGAAGGAATTTTGATTATTTTGAAAAAAACTGTGCTAGTTAGGAACATCGTTATATTTTTGGTGCAATATATGGATAAATTCCTATCAACCCTAATTATTTCAGATTTTTCACTCCGCAAACTTCGGAGATAAGGGCGGGGGGGGAATGGTATTTTTTCAGACATTTTTCGTCACATGTCGAAAATTATAAGACATAAAATAAAATGAAAATATATTTTGAAATGTGCAGATCAAGCCCTTTCATATGATATGCCACTCAATCTAATTACCCCACTTTTAAATTTCGAACCCCCACTTCAGTCCCCTTTTTCAATGAAACTAAAAATATTTTTTAACTTCATTCACTAGCAATAAAGCTGGGCAAGCATTTTTTATAATTGTTCCAAATTTGAAGTCAATAGCATTAGTAGTGGCTGAAATAACCAAGTGTGACAGACAGGCAGACAGACAGGCAGACAGACAGGCAGAGAGACAGACAGACAAACGAAGTCGCACCATAAGGGTTCCTTTTTTACCATTTTGGTACGGAACCCTAAAAACCACAAGCAGGAACGCGTTGATGTCTTTTTAACCAACTTTATTTCTGCTTTAATAAAGTTGGTGAAAAAGACATCAACGACTGTTCCCATATCTATGTTCAGTCAGGGAAAGGGATCTTTTAGCAGGTACACTATATCATTCATTATTGGTCGTTTGTTCAAACTTCAAAGCAATTCGGATTCGGATTTGCTTCAAAGTTTGAATATACGACCAATCGAACCGAAAATATACAGCAGTGATAGCCTAGTGGTTTAACCATGTGCCTTCCACGGCGAATGGTTCGAGTTCGATCCCGAGGCACGCACCGCTGACTTATCGAAGTCATGTGCGTATTAGAAATTAATTATCACTTGCTTTAACGGTGAAGGAAAACATCGTGAGGAAACCGGCATGTCCTAGAACCAAAAATTCGAAGACATGTGACGTCCACCAACCCGCACTGGGCCCGCGTGGTGGACTACGGCCCACTCCCTCTCACAGAGGAGGCCTGTGTCCCAGCAGTGGGAACATTATAGGCTGATTATGCTTATGCTTATGCATGAATGATAGTGTACCTGCTAACGGATCCCTTTCCCTGACTGTACATAATATAAATAACTAGCTCTTCGCGGTTAAACCCCCGTTGCTCGGCTCCTAAGGGTCGTAGCGTGATGTTAAATAGCCTATACTATTCCTCATGAATCTGGCTATCATATACAAAAAGATTTTTTCGGATTCAACTAGTAGTTCCAGAGATTAGGGCATCATTAAACAAATAAACTCTTCAGCTCCATAATATTGGTATAGATTTCATACTTCAGTTATACATAATTAACACACGGAACCATCGCTATTAGTTGACGTTTACGCTTGCCCCTCAGAGATACAAATGTAAAGATTCCAAAGTTCAGTCACATGTATTTGAACTTAATAATGTTATTCATCATTATAGATCGTCTCTGGTCTATATTTAACTCTATTGTAATGTAGAGCATATACAATAACGTGTCTACTATTTTATTATGCGATATTCCTTAAAGGGGGTTAGGCCGCGGCCGCACTGGTGCGGCGACAGCGATTTCGTGAACAAAGGAGTTGTTTCATCCTGGAACTGGTATACGTACGCCACATAGAAAAATAGGAAAAAAATAAGGGATTTACATAAAAATATTATTAAATTCATTTGAAGAAGAGTACAATTGTAAGAGAATTATTTGAGATGAAGTTTTTCACTATGATATCCCTATTTTTAAGGCGGCCATGACAGTTGAGTTTGACAGTGTTGTTTTATGACGTGAGGTTTGAGTCGTTGTGCGCACGCGTGGTGGATCGAATGTTGCCATTTTGACTGACATTGACATAACAACAGGTGTCAAAATGACGTTTCACTTAATTCATTTGTCGATTGTTGATCCACCATATTTGTGTTGTGTTGCTCTCCTTGACAAAGAAAAGAATGAATTACAATTCAACGAAGTAATAATATAGAAAATAAGCATTAGGAACCGGTTACTATCATGTATAGCTATAATACTTAATTGCGTACGTAGACCCCTCCCAGGCTCCATACATTTCTGAAACATTTCCTTTTCGCTTGTCGTTTCTGCAGTGCGGCCACCGACGTTATATTTATATAAGGTTATTTTCACGTCGCGTCGCTTTCGCCGTACCGGTGCGGCCGCGGCCTTATACTCATCATTATGAGCGACTTTTACTATGGAACCAACTTGTTATCGCGAAAAAAAATTGGCTGCTCTACATTTTGAAGGGTAAGGGGGAAGAAGGTCATAGTCAAAACCGAAAAACTTCGTTAAAAAAGATCATAGTCATGGACTCTGCCCTATTTTTACACGTTTACTAACTTTTTTTAAGAATGTTGTTGACAATGATCTTTTCTTTAAAGAACCAAGGTTTTTTCAATTTAACTTTCTGAGGACAGTGATCTATCTTTTGCGTTTATGTTTAAACTATCATAGAGCACCAGTCAGTCTTCTAGATGGCGTTGTTACCTCTACTTATGAAAAACACTGACTATGATCCTTCTTCGCCCTTACGGCTCGCACACACCAATTCCGTCATCGACGAATTTTGCTTGTACGACGACGGCCGAATTCGGACGATTGAATCAAACACTTGTAAATCATAGAGAGCGCGTACACCAACACGTCCGCCATCGGCCGACAAAATCGGACAAAATCGGTCGTGTTGGTGTACGCGCTCTCTATGATTTACAAGTGTTCGATTCAATCGTCCGAGTTCGTCCGTCATCGTACGAACTTTGCTCGTACGATGACGGACGAACTCGGATTTGGTGTATTTGAGCCATTAGCCTTCATTTGTGCTCAAATAAAATGACTCTCAAGGTGACTCAGCGCCTCTCACGCTAAAAAGTCGGTCCCGGTTGTCATACGAATATCTTTGACAGTCGTTACAAGTAGTCAGAAGCCCGAAAGTCTGACAACTGTACCCCGATCATGAGTTTTTTTGACGTGTAGTATCGTTAACGTAAGCATATTTTGAATTGAAAATACACGTTTGTTACACAATATTTATATAAATTAAATACTTAATTAATTTCTCTGTATTTTTTAAAATGTGCAAATTGTATAAAATTTTATCAAAATGTTCCAGGATTGCTGTATTTTCAATTCAAAATATGCTTACGTTAACGATACTTCACGTCAAAAAAACTCATGATAGGGGGGGTACTGATCTAATATTAGAACACCAGTATTACCCATTAATTGGGTTGTAGAGGTCAGATGGCAGTCGCACCAAATAATACATTGATTATAATAAATAATTATGTCAGTTTTATACAAGACTAGTTATGTCTCATTGTTTCACCCACCATTGCTCGGCTCCTAAGGGTCGTAACGTGATGTTAGATAACCTATCTATGTCATTCCTCAAAAATTGGATCATCAAATACAAAAAGATTTTTTTAAATCCGACTGGTAGTTCCAGAAATAAGTGCGTTTAAACAAACAAACAATCAAACCAGATTTATAAATTAGGAAGTACATAAATCAGAGTGGTTATAACTTGATGGTTCAAAAACAAGTTCTAAAAATAACATCAATGAGTAATGTTTAAAACATCTATAGTTAACCAAATCGAGTTCAACTTTAACTGCGGCTAACAGCATTCCCCGAAGAACCCAAAGTTCAATAATAAAAAACCCAAAAAAATAACTGTGACTGGACTTAACTAACTGAATTCAAAACGCTTTTGTCAAATTTGTACACAAAAACTGACTCGTTTAAAGAAATACCACGTTCCACCTCCAATTTATATAGACCTCTAATTCTTTAGAATTTATCTCAACTTGAGATCAATTTAAATTGGTCATACTATCCATCATTAGAAGACCTCTCCCTTAATGGAAAATTTAATAACAAAAAGGTCATGTTAAATTGGCCATGTCATGTGAACATCGACCAAAATAGCAAGGAACCTCCGTACATACGACTTTGAATAGATTCAGAATATTGTAACATTGGTTATCTCGTTCATAAGTTTGAATAACAACCAATTTATTTAGACGTCTGCCTTCGTAGAAACTTGTGTTTATCACAGGTCTTGATAATTTGGTTTTCGATCATAATAAGTTAAAAAAAAAGTGATTGAGTAAGTTGGTTCACTATGAATCGCGACGCATGGGGTCTCGATTTCCGCTATTTAAACAAAATTGGGTAGGCAGCAGTGTTGCTAAGGAGACAATATAAAAAAACCGGCCAAGTGCGAGTCGGACTCGCGCACGAAGGGTTCCGTACCATTGTCTATACAACATTAGACACGTTAAACCATTATTAAGAGCGAGAAAAAACAGCAAAAAAATCACGTTTGTTGTATGGGAGCCCCCCTTCAATATTTATTTTATTCTGTTTTTAGTATTTGTTGTTATAGCGGCAACAGAAATACATCATCTGTGAAAATTTCAACTGTCTAGCTATCACAGTTCATGAGATACAGCCTGGAGACACACAGACAGACAGACAGAAGTCTCAGTAATAGCGTTCCGTTTTTACCCTTTGGGTACGGAACCCTAAAAAAGTTAACAAGCACGTTTAAAGGTGCTAGAATTAAAGTAGATTAGAGTTTTTATATTTGACTAGGTAGCACTTTTCCCCCGATTTCGTCCGCATGACCCACTGTGCATTTTTCCCAGATAAAAAGTAGCCTATAGCACTCAGTGATAATGCAGCTTCAATTAGTGAAAGAATTTTCAGAATCGGATCATTAGTTCCGGAGATTACAAACTAAACTTTACCCATGCGGAGCCGGGGTACAATTCGCATGCTCAATCAAACACTGACCTAATTCAAAATTGCTAACTTTTGGCAATTGACGTTTAAAGTTTTTTGTTGGGGGTGCGCGTGGAACATAAAAATATATACTCTGATTTAATTTTTTACCTTATATTGCAAAGAATAGGGTTGTTTCTTTTGACTAGGTTGTACAGCATGCTCTTTGAGGTCGGTATTTCACAGTAACTCATATTGGCCCAATTTTGAGTTCGGTCAGTGTTTTACTAAGCATGCGAATTAGTCTAAATTATAAAGAGGTAAAGTTTGTAAGTTTGGATGTAGGGGACATCCAAACTTACAAACTTTACCTCTTTATAATTTAGACTAATTGTACCCCGGCTCCGCATGGGTAAAGTTTAGTTTATAAAAATACTAGCTTCTGCCCGTGGCTTCGCCCGCATTTTCCGGGATAAAAGGTAGCTTATGTGTTATTCCAGACTATAATCTATCTGTGTGCCAAATTTCATCCAAATCCGTCCAGCCGTTTCAGCGTGAAGAAGTAACAAACATACACACAAACACACACACACCCACACACGCACAAACTTTCGCCTTTATAATATTAGTGTGATTGAATTTCATGGGTTTTATTTTTGCTGTACGGAACCCTAATAAAATAATTTCTACCTTTTTCTAACATCAGCTATCTGCCACTAAAAGTCCCACCAAAATCAGTCCAGCCGTTTCCGAGATTACCTGGAACAAATAGACAGACAACAATTTTAAAATGGCTTTTTTGTTATAAGTACCTGTCTACCGTATAAACTTTCATATGCATTTAGTAAAAAGCTGTTATTTTGACATAACAAACAGACACTTCAATTTTATTTATCTATATACTAATATTATGAAGCTGAAGAGTTTGTTTGTTTGACCGAGCTAATCTCTGAAACTACCAGTGGGATTCGAAAAAATCTTTTTGTATAAGATAGCCAGATTCATGAGGAATAGTATAGTTTATCCAACATCACGCTATGACCCCTAGGAGCCGAGCAACGGGGGTGAAACCGCAGGACACCGCTATAGGTTATAAAATAACACTTTTACACGTCAAAATATTTTTACACTAAATGCAATGATTTCAAAATGAGGTTACAGTATTCCCAAATTAATAATGCGTATGCAGATCTTCGCTAATTGTCGTATTCCCGGAAACACCGAATCAATGAATCGTAAGAGCCCTAAATTATGCATGAAGAATATGCACTTAACCACTCTATATGCTTTTTTTTTCTATATACTTTTTTGTTTCCGGGAATACGACAATTTGCCAAGATCTGCATGCGCATTATTAATTTGGGAATACTTTACGTTGTTGATTAATGTTTGTGGTGCGTGCGCGTCGAGCACATCTTGCGCTGCACGCTAAGCCAATTCTATCTCTATTCTACTAAAGAATAAACAAAGTTCTTTCTATCCAAATCCTTATCTTTCTGCCCGAGCACGCGGCGACCCATGCTTGGCTTATCAGAATTTTGTCTACTGAAGAATAGAAACATTTCTTCTCTTCATTGTATGTATAACACGTAGGGTTGCCAACTTTTATAAGAAGAAATAGAGTATATCTGATTTCAAAGGAGGTAATAAAGAGTACGGACTTCCAAAAAAGAGTATCATTTATTTTAAATGGTTAAAAAGGTATTTTTTGTGCTTTTTGCAGCACATAACAATTTTACATGGTTTTTAAAAGAATTGTATGACTCCAAACTTTCTTACTCTAAATTTATAAAGATCAAGAGCTCATTCTTAATCAATTTCAATGAAGCTCTGTTTCTCTCTTTCCGCCACTTCACATCCATGACCGAAAAGACTCTCTCAGTAAATGCTGTAGTAGCTCAGTAAATGTTTTCCAAACAAAAAACAGTCACAAGTGTCAGAACACAGTGGAAAATCGAGAATTTTTCTTGCGTCAAAATTAACGTACCCTCAAAACACTTCTCAAAACTTGTGACATGACATTGACATGATAACATTAATAACATTTGTGGTTGAGTTCAGAAACGTCCGAATGTGGCTTTGGAATGTGGAATTGGGGATACCAACATATTAACAGTAAATATTCGACTTTTTTGGTTATGATAAATTGATAAATATGGGTTTGCATAATATTATTATGACTGGCACTAATATAGTAAACATTGTGTAAAAAAGAGTATTTTAGCGTACTCTATTGGTGTTATAGATTATAGAGTACGCCTACATGATATAGAGTACAATACTCTATTTTAGAGTACGGTTGGCAACCCTAATAACACGGTAGAAATCTTTCTACAATCTGTCATTTTGTCTATTCTTCTGTAGACAAAACCCGTTTCTATCGTGGTCATGCTAGGCCGGCTGAAAGCGGGGTGTCGATAGTTGCTACATGCTTCCAAATTGGCGACGTAGTCAGAGAGTTAGCTGCCATACATTTCAATATGAATTATTTGGCTACGTAGCCGGCGACGTCGCCATGGCGTCGAGGTGTGGTGTGACCCTAACCCGAGGGCCACGAAATGCGACGCTCCAAGCGAATTCGTCTTGTGCTGCAAGCGTCAGCGTTAAGCGTCAAAAACAAATGTTAATAACTACAAGGCCACAAAGTAGCGCTGCAAGCAGCAGCGAAATTCGGTATATTAATTTGTTTTTGACGCTTGCAGCACAAGGCGAATTTGCTTGGAGCGTCGCATTTCGTGGCCGAGTAAGATAGGAGCCAAACGTTCCAATTTCAATATTCTGCGTACTATTTGTATTTATTTATTTTGTGTCGGATCTCATTTGGATTTAGAATATCGATAATAGGTGCCTACCTACATCTGTTAGATTTCGCATTTTTTACAAACATTATTTTACGCACAATGTAATTTAATAACTATCTTATAGTTATAAAAATAAAGCACAATATTAAATAGAAAATAATTTTAGGAACTGCAACAAAACCTTTGTTATTGATAAACCAAAATTCTATAGAACTCTATTGAGGAGATTTTCACAATTTTAATTTTACAATTTAACAAATCAACTTTAGATCTACATAGTAAGATATAAAGTCTATTCTATTCTAAAATGTATTTTGGCAACTGCATTGAAAACTTTGTTTTGACAGTTCCTTCGTCAATCTTAATCCTTAGAGAATAGTTCCTTTTTCAAATTTAAGTCTTTTGTAATTCGGCGTTACTTTATGGTAACTCTATACTTTTGAAATTCGAATTTGGAATTAGGTTAAACGAAAAAAAAGCAGATGTTTTGGCTGAATAATCTTTTCGCGCTTTTTATTCCATGCCTGGAAATGGAAAAAAAAACAAAATGGCTTCTGCATAATATAAGTAAAAATAAATTGAACAACAACTGTTTGCTAAAATGTCTAATGTTATTTGAAACTAGACTTTTGCCCGCGACTTTGTCCGCGTGGACTACAATGAAATTATCAATTTAAATGACCTCCGTATTGTCTTGTGGCTAGTACTACCAAGAAGTCAAGCTGTAACTCTGGTTTAACCCACCGAAATTAGATGAAACGTAGCTTAAATTTTAAGTTGGACCCCAAGCTTTCGAACTGTGAAAACAGCATCAAAATCGATCGATTGATCAGTACTTTTTGCGTGATGCGCGCACAAAAGACAATAAAACAAAACAAAAAAACTTTTTGTGTATGGTTACGTCCCAATTCCCTATCCCGACTGTTTTTTCTGGAATATATTCAATGTACAGACACGGTTTTTTTACAATTTTATAATACATAGTACCTACCTATAGATAGGTATATATAGACGAAGTTTAGGCATTTTTAAAACAAAATGTTAGGTTTAATTTTAATTCGTAAATACATTCAAAATTATTCATTGAGAACTAATAATGACACTATAGTGCCAGTTCGGTACTTTGTTTTCGGTACTTATTAGTGCGGGCGGTTCCAGCTAGGCGTTGTTTGACGACAAATGTCGCACGTCGCCTGTCGACAGTGTAAACATAGCCTTATTTTATGTATAGGGTGCTATAGTTTTTATTATGGGATTCTTCTCTTCCCTATATACTATTATAAAATTGTGAAAAGCTGTGTCTGTACGTTGAAGAAATTCCAGAAAAAACTGGTACAAAAATTTAAAAAAACATTGAGCATGGTTACATCCCCATCCCGGTTATTATTATTGTATGCCTCGACGGCGGGACATAGCTGAACTTATTTTAATTATTTAAGACCTGTATTTATGATGTATACCTATAGTCCACAATAAAGATGATTTTGATTTTGATTTTGATTTTGATCCCAGTACCTACTGGGACGTAACCATGCTCATTTTTTTTTTTTTGTCTGTTTGTGCGCACATCACGCAAGAAATACTGAACGGATTTTGATGTGGTTTTCTGAGTTTGGTAGCTAGGGTCCAACCTAAAATTTAAGCCATATTTCATCTAATTTTAGTGGGATGAACCAGAGATACAGCTTGAACTCTTCGTAGTACTAGCCACCCTACACTAAGGAGGTCATTTAAAATGGTCAATTTATCGTAGTCCACGCGGACGGAGTCGCGGGCAAAAATCTAGTTTTGTTTAGTGCTAATTGTATTTACTTAGTAAGTTATCGTGCAAGTGGTCCTTACTATGTCTTTTTCTAACAAAGAACACAAGAAAAGGATAGAAGATATTTAGACCTGTCAAATTAGTTCATTTGTTTATATTTAACGTTCCTACTTTTATATTATTTTAACACTAGCAACCCGACCCTGCTTCGCACGGGTGCAATCTACTGATGTGGTGACATGTCAAAACATCGAGATTTCTGTGTCGTATACAAGTAAGATAATAACGTACTTATTAAACACATAAACCTTCCGGAATAAATCCGTACCAGGCGTGAATAGGTTGAAAAGTCGACTTACATTTTTTTTAAAATGCATATTATGCATTATGCGCCTGCCAGACTATGCTCCTTGCGCTGCTCATCGCTATGCTCCTCGCGCTGCCGTGATTTGCCGCGATGTTGCCCTCTCTGCCCACACACTGCTCTACTCGCGTAATTAATCGCGACGCTCCTCACTTGTCATTTGCCTTGGTGAGACAATGGACGTTGAAACAGCGTGCGCGCTATGCATTTTTAGTATAGCTAATTATATTAATGTAGTAAAAAGAAATATACATCGTCGTCGTCGTCCTCGCCAACGGAGATGGTGGATCACATCTATTCAATAAACATACGACATAATTTCCAATTTTGTTTCAAGTCTTGCGCGAGCGCTCGATGCGGACCACAGAACAATATTACTCTAGCGAGATGCGGACTGCGACCGCGCGATTATGTGGCCAGCCACTCGCACTCGTATTGCCGGTCCTTTGACTCGCGCGCAAAAACCGACAAAATAGGGAGCAGTGGGCAGGACGAGGAGCATGACGTGTGGCATGATGAGTAATGTTGCCACACTATGTCTCTGCCTCCTTTCCTCGTTACTTCCCATGCCACTCGTCGAGTTTGTGGCAGGCGCATTAGAATTGCTTTTTTCATAGGGTGAATAAATGACTAAGGCCATGTTGTTTCATCTTACAGTTACGTATCTGTAACCGTCAAATATGGCGGCTTGTATGACGATTTCATACTGACTTAACGATTACGTACTGACTTACGAATACAGATGGTTTGAAGCAACCCGCCCTAAGTCAATAGGTCTGTTTTACCGGACATAGCAAGCATGTAAATTTTTGAATAACTCTGTTATTAAAGGGTACATATGCATTAAAAAAAATATATGTAAGTCGACTTTGCAACCTATCCACGCCTGGTACGGAAATTATCTAAATGATGATGAAAACTGCATTCAAATCCATTGTGTAGTTTTGATGAATTATGTAGACTAACAGGGCCCCAAGTCTGCTAATGCAATTGTTATAATCGTGTCAGAATAGTGTCTCAATGGCATCGTTTTGACCAATGACGAAAGAGTTAGTCTTACTCTAAGCCAATGACCGCTTAGGTTTAATTTAGGTTAGTTTAGTAATGGTGTCGTTATGACACCATTCTTACACTATTCAAATAGCAGAATTGGGGCCCAGATAGACAGTAACGGGTTTTAATTTTATACTATTTATAGATGATCAAATTCGTCACACCCTGTATAAAATATCACCTGAGTGTTGGTGGTCGGTTTTTTGTTTTACAATCGTAATCTACAGGGTGTTTGTCTTTGCGCATTCCGCTTTGTAATCTGTGGCGAACACATGAAAAGTCGGTGTAGAAGGTTAATTTTTTATTTACCAGCTATGCCCGTGACTTTGTCTGCGTGGAATTCGGATAAGTAGCCTAAGTTACTTCTTGTAACATCAACTATCTGCCAGTAAAAACTTGTCAAAATTGGTCCAGCCGTTTCGAAGATTAGCCGGAACAAACGGACAGATAGACAATTTTTTTGTTTTTTTTTTTATTAGTACCGTATGGCGCATATTCTTTCATATTATTATACATTTAGTAAAAAGTTGTTATTTTGAAATTGAAAGCAGACACTACTTAAAGACGCCTCTTAACTTTAACCACTGATTAAATATACAACTATCCTTGTCATTTGTATGAAAATGAATAGAGATGACAATTGACATAAGAGCTGTTTAATTTAATCATGGTAAGGGTGATAATGGTACCGATTCTGTTGTTTACGAACTAAACTAATTTAGTCCTATTATGTCTCTTTATAATAAAAAACATGAGAGAGGGATAGCACATATTTAATCCTGTCAAATTAGTCCACTTGAATACTTTTAACGTCAATTTAGTCGTAATCGCAAAAGGTTATGACTATTTTCCCATAAATGACAAGGGCGTAAACTAATTTGACAGTTCTAAATATTTTATGTCCTTTTTCAATGATATTTGTAAGAAAGAGATACAGTGTTAATAAAAATTAGTTTAGTGCGATGTTCAACAGAATCAGCATCAATATCTACGACGCAAATACCTAATTATATTTGTTTTTCAACTAACACACAGACAAATCGTACAGTTTTTAAGAATAGGTAATTAATATTTATTTCCACTACAGAATGGCAGTCGTCATTTCTATTTGTTTAGGTTTTATTTGTACAACCAGTTACAAAGTTATTTAGTTAGTTCAAATATTAATTTAATTATTTATGACTAGCACTTCGCCCGCGACTTCGTCCGCGTGTCCCACAGGAACTGTGCATTTATTCGGGATAAAAAGTAGCCTATGTTACTCAGTGATAATGTAGCTTTCTTCTGGTGAAAGAATTTTTAAAATCGGTCCAGTAGTTTTGCAGCCTATTCGGTACAAACAAAAAAATCTTTCCTCTTTATAATATTAGATAGAAGTCTAGATTACTTGCTGTTGCCCGCGGTTTTACTTGCGTCCTATGAACACTGTTTTGTATTCCTAACCAGTTTGAAAGCATTCTATGTTGTTCCCCAGGATTGAAGCTATTTCGATACCAAATTTCATGAAAATCGGTTCAGCAGGTTTATCTGTAAAAAGGTAATAGACAACCAAAGTTACTTTTACATTTATTAAAAGCCTGTTGGACCCCAAAAGAGGTCATTATACTCACAATGGGACCAACCCCGAAATCGCGAAAAAAAAAATAAGCTGTTCCATACATTTATGTTCACATAACCTAACAAAATGTATGGAGAAGCTGTTTTTTTTCGCGTTTTCAGAGTTGGTCACGTAGTAAAAGTTGTTCCCAATGATGAGGATAGTGACCCGTTTTGAGCTCCAACAGAGTTTTTGTTACATGCTGTATAATAGGTAGCTCAGTTGGTCAAGAGCAGTGTCACGGCACGGCAAAGGTCGCAAATTGGAATCTAGTCCATGTCAGTTGATTTTTGAGATCTCTTATTGAAGAGAAGCATAACATGGTTTTGACATGTTTCTAATTCACTTAAAATTACATTTACTTAATCTTTTCATCACCTACACACGGTCTCTGATAAGAGATAAGCCCAGCCCACCCAACAACGGGCTTTAAATATTTAATCTGTCATAATCCTAACCTGTAGTACTACTCTCTTAAGTTGCTGTTAAACGGGCTAGTTTTTTGACAATTCCTTGCTGCAATTGTATAGCCGTGAGTTGAGATTTATATCAGCAGTTATTGTGATGTAAATAATAAAATAAAAATAAAATAAAATAGCTTTTATTGATTCCTTACTTACTAATAAATGGCAGAAATGAAGTATTATAAAATAAAATGTTAGTAGATACTTATAATTTAATCTTATATTGTAGTGTTAGTTTTCCAAGTAAGGACCGCCGTAGGCGGTAAAAGCCTCCTCCAAAAGCTTCCACGACCTTCTGTCTTTCGCCAATCTGCACCAAGTTTTTCCAGCTGTTTTTATTATATCGTCGTTCCACCTTTTGTATGGTCTGCCTCTTTTGCGTACCTCATTGATCGGGATCCAGTTTGTAGTGATCTGTGCATCTTTGTGTGTCCAGTCTCTGAATGTGGCCGGCCCATTGCCATTTTTGTCTCAATATCTGTTTAATAACGTCGTATGCCTTGGTTTCTTTCCTTATCAGAGAGTGTTTCACCCGGTCTTTGCGCTTGATACTCATGAAACTGCGTTCTATACCTTTTTGACAGACTCTGATTTTATCCAAATGTTTTTTGGTTGGAGCCCAGGTCTGACATGCGTATGTTAGGCATGGCAATAAGCATATGTTCATGGCTTTCGTTTTCAGCTCCGGGGAGAAAGATCCCTTGAAAATCTCTTTCAGTTATTGTGATGTACCATCATTTAATATCATTGCAATATCGCCGGGCTATACTGCAAGATTGCGGCAAATGTTCTACTGAGTTTCACGTTAATCGTTCGTCTGTCGCTTTGACAGACACAATTGATTTCGACCTGAATGAGGCGGATTTCTTAAATGTGACAGATGGAGGGATATAGATCTCAACTCACGGCTATACAATTGCAGCAGGAAATTGTCAAAAAACTAGCACGTTTAACGGCACCTTTAGGATACAGGCTTGTGTGCAGCGCTGCTGCAGCGGCGAAACTGCAGTTTGGTATTCACTAAGCTGCGAAAAGCTGCACTAGCGCTCAAAGCTGTGACGGCCATGAATTAGAACTACTCAATGGCGAAATTGACGACGACGATTGGCTATACGCTCGGTCGATCTCGACAGCTAGCTTGTCGTCAAGACTTTCAATTTTTTTCTTATAATATGGATTTAAACCAAACGAACAACGGGCTAGAGTAGAACAAGAGCACTTCCTCGATATTTTAGTGTAAACGAAAGCCTTTACACCAAAATATCAACGAGCAAAAATGAGAACCAAGAACTAGAATTCTTGCACAATAGATGTTTTGATCAGCCGAAGAACACAAGAACGCTGTTCGAACATGCAAGAACGTTCTAAGCAACTGTTCGCACGTTCTAGTGCCGGTTACATCAAGCAAGCGAGCATTTTTAAAATATTCCATAGAACTTGTGAACGCAGACAAAACAAAAGAATGCTCTACGTCTGTTTACACTAAAAGAATTTGATAGAAAGGAGGCCCCCTTTCTTCTTAGAGAATTGCATAACTGCCCACATATGTAAGGGTCGGCTTCCAGTCTAACCACTCCTAGAATCCCTCCCTCTCGTCTGAGGACTGAGGCTAATTTTGAGGGAGCCCCCAGGAAACTGATAAATCAGATAATTTGAGAAGAGAGAGACATGTATTAAATTGTGAGAGGTAGGGAGAGAGAGAGGGATATGTCGCTCAAATCTGGAGCAGCTCGACTGTGGATGTACATCTTAAAGAATACCACAGACAAATATCGCTACTGTTCGGTAGTGTTGTGTTCCTGTGGTAAGTAAGATCGCTCGATCTCCTGAGTATGCGCTGTGTTGACAGCGGACCTGCTTGTCCCCTAAGCTGTTAGCTTTTTGTTTTTAAATGCCCTCTCGCAGTTGGCTTCTAACAGTCATTACTGCATAACCTAAACCCTGGTGAGGACTTAAAAAATGCCTCCAGCCAGGCTTAAAACTAATAATAAGACTTACAAATTAAGTGACTACACGCTAAGGGCACCCTCTACTGGGGTACGAGCCCCGGCTTAGGACGTCGTTGACGGGAGGGCAACTAGTAATGCGCATGTGCTACTCGGTGTTGCGCATGGCGTGGTTATTACCATACCAGACCGCATCTCGCCTGATGTTAAGCGATGATGCGGTCTACGATGGAGCACGCTTGCCTAGAAGAAACCGATTCACTCGTGACTAGAAGACACCCAGATTGTAACTGTCGGGGAACACCCACTCGGGCAGCGCATTCCACTGTTTGGCTTCGTTCGGGTTTTTGGTATATCAACCATGAACCGATGGCGCTTTTTCGTGCTTCTGGCTGTCCGATAGAAGACAGGGCAGGAGGGAATTAGATCATGCAGATCTGACTGCCTATGCTTAGGTACCTACCTTGGTATCTATGATTATCATCGATTCATTATCAATTCTGGGGGTTGATCAAATTATAAAGTAATGCTCAAACTACTCAGTAATAAGACTACATGGTAACGTTTAAGGTTTCTTTCTCTGCTGCCTTTAAGGCATATCGTGAATTACGCATCGTATTCGGTTAGCTCTCGCTAATGACAGTCGGACAGGGAACTCATACTATGTCAAACTTCTGTCCTGTGCGTCAAAGAATAAGCAGGTAAAATAAACAGAGGGCGTAGTACAAATCTCGAAAGTTATTTTTGAATTGGCGATATAGTTACCTACGTTTGCTACATAATTGGACCCTGTTAAGCAGAAAAGATCCAACCAAAATGTTTGGTAAAATCGAGTTTAGACATTAAAGACATTAAGGATACGGTAGAACTCGATTTTACAAAAATATTTGGATGGATCTTTTCTGCTTAACAGGGTCCAATTCTTCTGCCACTGACCTAAACGGCTGGACCGATTTTGATGAAATCTTTTGTGTATATTTAAGTAGGTCCTTGGATGATATAGATTCACAATTGGATCCGGTAGGTGGCGCTACGATCGGGTTCTAGGAAATTTTGCTGAACTCGCTAATAGTAAGCAAACTAACTTTCGATATGCTAGTATTTATATTATGAATTATATAGGATAGGTACATTACTCATATCACTGTTTGTATAAAACGCACAAATTGTATATGAAACCAAAGTCTGAGGAATGTGAAGGAAAACATCGTGATGTCCTAGAACCAAAAAATTCGAAGACGTGACGTCCACCAACCCGCACTGGGCCCGCGTGGTGGACTACGGCCCCCTCAATTTCAGCCGGCCTAGCATGACCACGATAGAAACGGGTTTTGTCTACAGAAGAATAGACAAATTGACAGATTGTAGAAAGATTTCTACCGTTCTATGCATACAATGTAGAGAAGAAATGTTTCTATTCTTCAGTAGACAAAATTCTGATAAGCCAAGCACGGGTCGCCGCGTGCTCGGGCAGAAGAGACAACAAGTTGGATAGAAAGAACTTTGTCTATTCTTTGGTAGAATAGAGATAGAATTGGTCATGCTAAGCGTGCAAAAAGAGGAAGCAGTGGAACTTAGATCTTAGAAACAAGGGAGATGTGCCAAGGCGCTACTGAGCTTAACGCTTTGATATGGTCACATTGACCGTAATTAAAACACGCGTACATACACGCTAATTAAGCGTACGTACACGCTGGCGATGGCGACGGACCGAACGCAATCGATGATATTAATACAGTGTTTTAGTTTAGTGCTAGTGTTGAGTGTGGATTACCAGTGTTAGATTGAGGGTGTGCGGATTTTTTATGTGTGGGAGATTTTTTTATTCACAAGGAGCGCTTGTAATTTTGTCGAAAACTGTTCTAAAAGTGGTGATAGTTGTTCGCGTACAAATTTTCTATGATGACATATCTCGTTGTTTCAATGATCTAAGAGTGGAAACAATATAATATGCTGATTATGCTACGCTATGCTATGATATGTTTCGGGTGTCCTCTCCGCATAATAATCTATGTCCTCCTCAAAAGTATCGCTATAATTATAATTTGCCAGCGAGTCCGTCCGTCCATATTACTATTTTATATATTTTAACAATGTTTTAATACAAGCCGATGGAATGTCAGCGCTTCAGTCCGTCGCAAATGAGAGCGCAGTAAAAAATTAATGTGTACCTATGTCTGTTTGTTGATTTGGTGCAGTTCGTATGTTGGAAAATGAATCGATTAACTTATCAATATGTTTAGCTTATGGCATATTTCACTATCTCCAGATAAGTTGCGGTTGACTTATCTAGTAGATAATTTTAAACAAATTCTTTTAATTTTAATAAATTTAGTTCTGTTTTTTTATTTATCTGATAAATATAGTTCTTATCTGCACAAAGTGGAGTTGGTTATTAGACAATAAAAAAAAATGATTTTATAAAAAAAAGAGAAATGAAGTTAACATTACGGGCCGCAAGATCAATCGTATCTTAACCACGGAAGAGAGTTAAATCTATATCTAGAGATTTAAACCAGAGAAGAGAGTTAAATCTCCCGTCTTCGATTGTTTTCTAATACAAACACCCAAAGAAACAATAAAATTGAAGACGGGAGATTTAACTCTCTTCTCTGGTTTAAATTACGATTGGCTGAGAACCGAAATCGATTTTTTTGTTTTCGATAGATTTTTTTTTGTAAAAGTAAAAAAAAATGTATAATACTCAGTACTACTTTTATAATAGCCTATTAATTTTTCGAGATTTTGAATGTAAAATACTGTTTAATAATCCATTTAGTAATAAAACATCAGGCAAACCCAGGCGTAATCACTGTAGTTTCAACTGAATCCAGAGTTTTTCTCCTCTGGATTTTTTTAATTGGGGTCTGGCCCGAAAAATTTTGTTCATACCAAACCTCATCAATCAAAAATCGACCTTATCTCGTAAGCACAGAATACAATTTTAACTGTCAATTTGTTGAGAATATTTTTCGCCATATTTCGGAAGTTTGATTGAAATGTTACTCTAGGTGTTAAGAAATAAGGTTAGTTTTGGATTGTTGTTACAAAAAATGTTTGTAGATAGTTTATCAGCCGTATAGGTGTACTTTTTTGATGTTCATTTTGGAAAATTACACAAATCTTTTCATTTTTCACCGACTAATTGTATTTTCTTGGGATCAATTTTTGCCATTTAAGATTATTTTTTTTCAATTTCTGTAAACATACAGAAATTTTTATTTTTAGGTTTTCCATGCACCAGACGAATAATAAAAGTTAAAACCTTTAAAATATAATAATGTTATGTATGAAACAGTTTCAAAAGTAGATACTTTTGATTTGAAAACGGTTTTACCTCAGATCATAGAAACAAGGAGATGTGCCACGGCGCTATCGAGCTTGATGCCTGATCTTGAGCAAATTGCTCATATTACAAATGTACGCGCTGGCCACGAACCGAACACGATCGATGGTGTAAATACAGTGTTTTAGTTTAGTGCTAGTGTTGAGTGACGATTAACAGTGTTAGATTGAGGGTGTGCGGAATGTTCAATGCGTGGGAGATCTTTTTATTCACAAGGAGCGCTTAATTATGCGCGTAATTGTGTCGAAAAATGTACTAAAAGTGGCATCAGTTGTTCCCGTACTAATTTGCTATGATGGCATATCTCCTTGTTTCTATGATCTGAGGGTTTTACACATAACAATATTGTGTTCTTTTTTAACCGACTTCAAAATCCGCACTTAATGTAGAAGCATCATTATTACGTCTGCTAGATTTGCCCGCGATTTCGTCTGCGTGGATTACAATGAAATGACCAGTTTATATGACCTCCGTAATGTACGGTGGCTAGTACTATCAAGAGGTCAAGCTGTATCTCTGGCTTATCCTATCAGAATTAGATGAAACGTAGCTTAGATTTAAAGTTGGACCCCAAACCATTGAACTGTGAAAACCACATCAAAATCTGTTCATTACTTTTTGCGTGATGCGCGCACAAACAGACAATCAGATAAACAGACAAACAAACAAATAAAAAAAAAATATTTTTCGGTATGGTTACGGTCTGGAATATCTTTAATGTACAGACACGGCTTTTTTACAATTTTATAATAGTAGGTAGGTATAGATGGTATGAAGCCATCCGAAGCGTTCTGATTCTGACAGAACTAAGTCTGCCGTCTGTCCACCGATCCGTACCCCTATCATGAGTTGTTTTGACGTGTAGTATCGTTAACGTAAGCATATTTTGAATTTAAAATACAGCAGTCCTGGAACTTTTTGATAAAATTTTATACAATTTGCACATTTTAAAAAATACAGAGAAATTAATTAAGTACTTATTTAATTTACATAAATATTGTGTAACAAACGTGTATATTTTTGTATTTTCAATTCAAAATATGCTTACGTTAACGATATTACACTTTAAAAAAAACTCATGATAGGGGTACAGGATATTGTTGCGACTGGATAAATATTCCCTATAATGTATTAGTAAGCGAGCTTTGCGGACATGAAACAAATTCTAAAGATGCGATTAAACGGGCTAGTTTTTTGACAATATCTTGCTGCAATTGTATAGCCGTGAGTTGAGATCTATATCGTGCAACTCAGTAGAACAACTGTTGAAATCTTGCAGTATAGCCCGATGATATTGCAATGAAATTAAATGATGGTACATCACAATAACTGCAGCAACAAGACAAGCCTCCCTGCCCATTATTATATCTCACTGTGTTTGGTGTGTGATGTTAGGGCAGCCAAGGGGAGTTTCTTTAATGATTGGTTTTATTAAATCGTTTAAACAAAACGTATATTGAAAATGAAATTACAACGTATAACGACAATGTCGAGAGATCCAGTATGGCCGGAGCCAGTATAACGATGAATGTGTGTTGAGCGCGGGGTTCTCATCGGTCGCAGCCCACGCCGCCCGCACCGCTCGCACCACCCTGCGCTCGCGCCCGCCGCGACGTTGTCGAAGGAATTGCTGTGCTGAGCTTCCCGTCGTAGATAACAGATGGCGACAGTAGTCGCGTTGTGAACACACTAGCTCAATTCTATAGCCCTTATACGAACCCGATTCTACAGCAATACAGTTGTTGCTACCTTGCTAGAATATACTCTGCAGTATCTTGCATAGCTATTGCAGCAGGATTATCGCCGTAAATATTGTCCACCTATAGTTCTCAGCAAGATTCCCAGCAAGATGCAATTTTTATAGCTCGTTTACAAGCCGTATTACTTATTGAATTGCGATTGTTACGGCCTTACTACAAAAAACCGGCCAAGTGCGAGTCGTACTCGCGCACCGAGGGTTCCGTATCATTTTTGGACGTATAAAGTGAAAAAAACCGGACCGCATAACTAAGTTTGTTTGTGAAGGAATTTTGATGATTTTGAAAAAACTGTACCAGTTAGGAACATCGTGAGACATAAAATAAAATGAAAATATATTTTGAAATGTGCAGATTAAGCCCTTTCATATGATATGTCACTTGACCTAATAACCCCACTTTGAAATTTTGGACCCCCACTCCGGCCCCTTATGCAATGAAAATAAAAATATTTTTTGACTTTTTTCATTTGCAATAAAGTTGGACAATTATTCTTTATAACTGTTCCAAATTTCAAGTCGATAGCATTAGTAGTTGCTGAAATAAGCAGGTGTGACAGACAGACAGACAGACGAAGTCGCACCATAAGGGTTCCTTTTTTACAATTTTGGTACGGAACCCTAAAAAAGATAGACACGCGTTAAACGCGAATGCTACTAAAAATAATACACACTTGTTTTAGACAAGTTAGTGTTAAAACAAGTGCGTATTATTTTTGGTAGCATTCGCGTTTAACGCGTGTCTATCTTTTTTGTGGTACGGCCCTTAATGTTTACGTGATTGAAGTTCAATAATGCGATTGATCGTTTACTTAAAAAAGCAATTGAAGTGACTGTTAATCCGTACCCCTATCATGAGTTTTTTTGACGTATAGTATCGTTAACGTGAGCATATTTTGAATTTAAAATACAAGACAATTTTGATAAAATTTTATACAATTTGCACATTTTAAAAATACAGAGAAATTAATTAAGTATTTAATTTATATAAATGTTGTGTAGCAAACTTATATTTTCAATTTAAAATATGCTTACGTTAACGAAACTATACGTCAAAAAATCGGGATGAATATGAATAATAGTCTATACTAATATTATAAACAGGAAAGTTTTTTTAGTTTGTACCGAATAGGCTGCAGAACTACTGGACCGATTTTAAAAATTCTTTCACCAGTAGTAAGCTACGTTATCACTGAGTAACATAGGTTACTTTTTATCCCGAAAAATGCACAGTTTCTGTGGGTCACGCGGACGAAGTCGCGGGCAAAGTGCTAGTTATGAATAACAGTAGGTAATTTTATATTTAAGTTGTTTCTTTTATTGCATGGGCAGATGTCCACGACACTCGCCAGTCACCACTTGAAAAAACAAGACGCGTACAACAATACGCTCCAAATGAACCGCCATCTTGAAAAACAAATAAAAAAGAACGCGTCTATTTTGTGTCCCTCCTGCGATAAGTCAATATTGTTATAATTGAACGAATTCACCAGTTTTTTTTTTATAGAACTAGGTTTTCTGGTTTTAACCGAATGATAATGACGAGTGTGTTTTTTTGACTGTTCATATTCTCGTCAAATATGAACCAATTTCGATGTTTCTTTTTGACGTGAATTCGATTAACGTTTTTCTCTTCATGCCATCGAGCATTCCAGAAAAATTGTCTGACGAAAAACATGTGCTGCTTTCACAAGTGCTTGTATGGAAAAGACAAATAACATTGCCCACTCATTTATTACGAAAATATCTACACTACAAATAGTTTTGAATCCTTGGCCAAGATTGTCTTAAATTGTAGTCGTGGTATTTTTTACGTATTTTCAGGAGTAGATTTGGGTCAATAATCGACGTGGGCGTGTTGGCCACAAGTGCTTTCACCATCAAAATCGAACAAATGTTGGTGGTTTAAATTTTAATTTATTCAAAATTGTTTATACCAAATGCGTGCATATGACCATATAGCTGTAATAAAAATAAAAATATTCTCCTATATAAAAAACTTGATTTTAAATGACATTTATTCCATTTTAGTAAAAAAATGAGTACTAAAGTTGGTTAGTTTCACAATATAGTTGAAGTTTATATGGAGAACGATTGCAGAAAGATATAATTTTTATTATATTATAAAGTGTTGTGTGTAAAAAAAAAGCAGTGATAGCCTAGTGGTTTAACTATGTGCCTCCCACGGCGAATGGTTCGAGTTCGATTCCAAGGCACGCACCGCTGACTTCGAAGTCATGTGCGTATTAGAAATTAATTATCACTTGCTTTAACGGTGAAGGAAAACATCGTGAGGAAACCGGAATGTCCTAGAACCAAAAATTCGAAGACATGTGACGTCCACCAACCCGCACTGGGCCCGCGTGGTGGACTACGGCCCACTCCCTCTCACAGAGGAGGC
The DNA here is from genome assembly GCA_948465475.1 of Thalpophila matura. NCBI lineage: Eukaryota > Metazoa > Arthropoda > Insecta > Lepidoptera > Noctuidae > Thalpophila > Thalpophila matura. The sequence continues at coordinate 7,745,459 of OX419205.1, read as the reverse complement.
CTGTGTCCCAGCAGTGGGAACATTATAGGCCGATTATGCTCATGCTATAAAGTGTTACAAATACAATAAATACAAACTTAAAATTTAATAAATGACGGCCAAATTTCGACCACTGGACAACCAACTGGTTCAGATAATTTTAACAATATAATTTTTTGTGCTCTAAAAACATTTTTGTACAGCGATTGAAAATTTACGTGCTTACGCAAAAAGAGCGTATCCGGGTCAAAAGGTATAGTCATAAATCTATAAGTGTTAGTCACCGTTTAGAACTGTTTAGTAACAAAACCATTAATATCTGATGCTATAAAATGTAGCTTTTGGGATACCGCAGCCAACTGTTTGAGCCTTCTCACAGTAGCGATTTGCGAGCGAGTTCGAAGCGAGGCGAGAGCGTAACGAATATGCATCAAGCACGCCGTGAGCGCGCAATGTTATCGCTGAATTTTTTTTATACTACTGATCTCCATGATTATCACATATCAGGGCATAAACGTAAACAAATAAATTGTATATTTCAATTAGTTGAAAAAGAGTAACCATGGAGTTTCTTGTCCGTTCTTCTCCATAGGAATCTACGTTTTGGAACGGACAACTAGCTTCAACTAACGGACAAACTGACTGACAACTATTGCTTGACAATTCAAAAGTGCCTGTAAATGGTCTAATTGAAATAAATGTTTTGACTTTGACTTTGATATTTCATAATAAATCGCGACCAACACTGAAATCGCGAATAAAAAATGAGCTGTTCCATACATTTATGTTCACATAACTCAACAAAATGTATGGAACAGCTGATTTTTTTTCGCAACGTCAGGGTTGGTCCCATAGTAAAAGTTGTTCATAATGATGAGTACAAGGACCCCTTTAAATAATTCCACTGTTTAACCTGCCACCCTGTATAAATTATCACAGCCTACGCATAGCATAGCAAACTCTGTAGTGCATTCTTTTGTAAAGAATGCCACAGGAAATGGCAAAAAGTTTTTGTCAACGATTCTTTTGTCAAATCGAGTTTCTTGCAATAGAACGTTACCTGCGAATTGTGAATGTGTTACAGAATGATATTGATCGATTCTCTGATGACAATAAAGCATTTGGTGTGAAGTATACCGCCTCTTTTACACGACTGCGCGACGCAAAAGAGGGCAAGGATTTTGATGAAACTTTACAACAATATAGCATAAATAAGGTGCTTTCAAAATATCTGCCACGGCTGCAATGGGAGACAGTATTGTGTTTATAGATTACAATAGTGAAGAACTTTCGTACCCCGGAACAGTTAATTCAATTTGAGAAAATAAAGAAGTTACTCTACTCTGCATAATGTGGTTCACAAGTTACGCGCGATGTGTCGCTTCGTCAATGAAAACAACTGCTATCTCTTTCCATCTGTTCTGTGAATGAAAACTGATATCAGCTGACTAGTTCGTCACTACCTAATCTACTAAAATTCATACGTACTTTTTTTTTGTATGAAAAAAAATATGACAAATAATCAATAATTTATCTTTACTATTGTAATCTATAAACACAATACTGTCTCCCATTGCAGCCGTGGCAGATATTTTGAAAGCACCTTATATATATTATCAGAATAACACATAAGCTACCTTTTATCCCGAAAAACGCGAACGAAGCCGCGGGCGGAAGCTAGTAATTTAATAATTAGGAGAGATCAGAGGAACTTTGTTTTAGTAAAACTTTTCATTGATTTTTTATTTTTTTTACAATTCGTTATGGTGAAAAGGACACGGCGGACGCCCATAGAACGCTGGGCTTCAGATTGTGTATGTCGGTACAGATATGAAATTAGTTTGGTGTGATCGAGTATTTCAAGAGTATTTAAATTCATTTTTTATTTGTTTTTGTACGTAATTGGATTAAAGAGAAATCTTCGTATTTGTGACAGTGAGGTTAAGTATGGTGTGAATGATCCAATGAAGTACAGCTCGACTAATAAGTTCTCAATTCAAAGGTTTTAGTTGCTGTCGACATGATATTCTGTGGAGGCACGCGCCAGCCAGCATGCACCCGTTTTTGTTTTATTGGTTTTTTCAAAATGTCAACGGCATAATCATTTTATTTCTTATTTACTTCGATTTGTGATTCTAATTCTTAATCTCTAAGATAAATTAGGCAAAGAACAATTAACATGTATTTTTATTTTTGGTTAAGCTTTTATTACTATACCATATCAAGCCCAAAATTGCCTATGTCCTTTTAATAATTAATCTGAATATAATTACTTATAGTGACCACTTATAGTATTAAATTACCCTATAAATAAAGAACATTAAAGAAATGTGTATATTTTCATTGTCAACCTGCTTTTTTTTTTTTTTGACAGGGCCTCTCGCAGTTGTCTTCTAACAGCCGTCACTGCTTAACGCGGACTTCTGGTGAGGACTTACAAATGCCTCCAGCCAGGCTTAAAACTAAGGTAAACTACAAATTAAGCGACCTTAGGGCGTCGCTGGGGGGAGGACAACTAGAGGGAGGGGCTACTAGCTTGGCGCGACGTGTTCCGCGCGCGCCTCTCCAGAGGAATTGCGGCCGTACATGACGGCCGCATAGGGTGACGGGGCCCGCCTTTCATTTGGCGAGCCAATACCTGCCGGGGGTGCGGACGAATGCGCAAGCGACTCCCGTGCCCCCGGCGTAAGGTAGTTGGAGGAACACCGGGATGGTTTTAGTCAGTAAGAGTCTGACAGACCCCCTCGCCCTCCCCAGGGCGGGGGACATCCATGAGGATTTCCACCTCGAAAAAAAAAAAAAAAAAAAGGGGCTACTAGCTGGAACGGATTAATATGATTTAGGGACATATTTAAATCTACAGGCTCAGCGCGGGCTGGCTCGAGCAAGGGTCGGTTAGGGGACTAGTCATACTCGGCGGCGGACTCGGGTCATGATGGGGACGTCGCGCCGGGCCTCGTCGGCGAGGTCGGAATGGATTGTCAACCTGCTTGCTGACTAACATATTTAAACTCATATTTTAATTAGAATGGGTTCGTTTTGAGTTAAATTAATGCTCAGTTTAAGTAGGTATACTCACTATGGTCCTATGGTATTATAATAGTATGATTATCATTTATAGTTCGTAAGACATAGCTTGATTTCTCCGACTGATGTCAAATACGAACAAATAATGTCAAAATGCATTAAATATTTCATGTACTCTGTTAAGTCTCAGCTATCAATGGCTTGGTCCAAGGAATGGAAGGCTTCCCAAAAAACGAAGGGTAAATTTTATGGAGACATCCTATCAGAAATTCCTCATAAACCTTGGTTTTTCAAATATCGTGGTGCCAACAAGTCCACTATTTGCAGAATGCGTCTGGGCCACTCTTGCACACCTGTCCACCTGGCAAAGATAAGGGTTAGGGATCACTCCTTGTGTGAATGTGGATTGGATGAGGGAGATTTGGACCACATATTTTTTAATTGTCCAAAACTCCAGGTATCTCTGTACGATGTTCTACCTTCCAAAATCCCTCGTCCCATTTCTTTTAAAACCTTATTAACCTATATTAATACTCCTCTTGTAAAATTTCTCATTAAATATATCACTGAAAATAAAATAAAATTGTAAACATGTTGGTACTTAGTATACTGAATATAAATGTTATATGTACACGGTAATAAGTATGCATATATATTGTATTAAAATATAAGTATTATTATTGTTGTGTGAAATGTGTTGTCCTTTTGTTTTAGATATACAAATATACTTTGACTGGTTTATGGGTTAATCCTCCCAGAATATAATACCGATCAAATTATCTCTACGGGTCAACTCTCCTTGATTTGTTGGTCTTCTGAGTACGTGACATTGGCAGAATTGTGGTATGGCAAACTCCACAAATGCCATAACCAAGAAGTGAAGTGAAGTATGTCATGTACGGATTTGACATTTGTCACAGATATCAAGCTATGTTTTGCGAACCATAGTACCTAACTACATACAATATGATCATTATTGTCACGTATTGTACGAGTATTTGGATCAACATACAATGTAAAACAGCGCTGTAATTTATTAAATATTTAAGAATTTTTTATAAACAATAGATACCAACGCTCATAAGAGGCGTAAGAAGAGGTTTTCAATTTCAACTGATTCAGGCACGACACTGTAGCTCAGTTGGTTAGAGCGCTGCCACGGTGAGGCAGAGGTCGCGGGTTCAAACCCCGATTGTGTCAGTTGTTTTTGAAAATCTCTTATACATTTAATAATATTAAGGCGCTGATAACTGCCAACGGCCTTGAGTGATTTGGGTGGTATAGCTTGAGTGTTCTGCGCTGAGCTCAAGCAACGCGACATACGTCCACCGAGCAATACGACTCGCCTATCAAGGAGCGCGCTGTGCCGAATTAGACGTATTATTACTTTTTAGTATCAAAATATAAAATAAAAAAAAGTAACAGGCAATATTATAGGTAGTAACATAGTCTTTTCACACAAACCAAATCATGAAAATATCTTAAGCGATTTGAAAGTAATTACTATTAATAATTAGTTTTTATGTTTTGGGTAGACAGTAATTCATGAATTTATTTCATTGAGTATTTTACTACAATAGTTAAATATTCACAGGTACGATTGATGTACATATGTTCTAGTTTAACATAAAAAAAAATGCACAACTAACCTGCATTATTTGACGGCGAAATAAGAGATTTAAAACTTGAGATTTACGGCCGTTACCATTTACCGTCGCCTTAAATAAGCATAACATGGCTTGAACATGTTTATAATTTGCAACAATATACGTTTATAGCGCTGTAATTTGCAAAAAACATACGAAATTTTGAATTTCATGACACCTTGACGAATATTCCTTAGAGCCATATCTCATTAGGACGCCAGCAGCGCCGCCAAAGCGGATGCCAGACGAGATTAGTATGAAACTAATCTCGTCTGGCATCCGCTTTGGCAAAACAAAATGAACATCGGGGCGTCCGGGCTGGCGGTGACGCCATCCGAGACGCCAAGCTCTCTCGCTTGACACGCATACATTTCCTCGATGTTCATTAGGGTTCCGTACCAAAATGGTAAAAAAGGAACCCTTATGGTGCGACTTCGTCTGTCTGTCTGTCTGTCTGTCTGTCTGTCTGTCACACCTGCTTATTTCAGCAACTACTTATGCTATCGACTTGAAATTTAGAACAGTTATAAAGAATGCTTGTTCAACTTTATTACAAATGAAAAAAGTCCAAAAATATTTTTATTTTCATTGCAAAAGGGGCCGGAGTGGGGGTCCGAAATTTCAAAGTGGGGTTACGAGGTCAAGTGACATATCATATGAAAGGGCTTGATCTGCACATTTCAAAATATATTTTTATTTTATTTTATGTCTCACAGTTTTCGACATATGATGAAATAAATACCATTCCCCCCCCTTATCTCCGATGTTTGCGGGGCGAAAAATCTGAAATAATTAGAGTTGATAGGAATTGACCCAAATATGGCACCAAAAATAAAACGATGTTCCTAACTAGCACAGTTTTTTAAAAATCATCAAAATTCCTTCACAAACGAACTTAGTTATGCGGTCCGGATTTTTTCACTTTATACGTCCAAAAATGATACGGAACCCTCGGTGCGCGAGTACGACTCGCACTTGGCTGGTTTTTTTGTTTTCATACTAATCTCGTCTGGCATCCGGTTTGGCGGCCCGTTTGGCGTCTCACGGACGCCACGGAAGCGCTGCTGGCGTCCTAATGTGATATGGTTCTTAGGCGAATCACACACCGCACCGCGCTACGCTGCGGTGTGCGTGGCGACGGAACAAAAGCCCCGCGCATGAATGCGTTTCCAGTGTGTTGCACTACGCGTGATTTCTACACAAATACAGGTACTTGCAAACAACGGAAGACCACGCACTCCCGCGCAACGCTGCGTGATGCGGGGCAGTGTGCGAATCGCCTTAAATCCATATTAGGAGAAAAAAAAATTTCATCATTTAGTGCTGGCAATCTTCCATTACTGGCCACTTCATTCACTCCATCCTTCCAGATTTAACTTTAAATTTCAAAATTAGAACATCTCATATTTTTATGCATTTATTTCATTGTTTCGTCACTCTTGGTCTGATCTCCAAAGACATCAGTCGTGGACCGCTGAATCGCTGTTCTGTACCTATTGCCTATATTTTATTATGACAAGTCTGCAATGTTATAACTATAAGTTAAGAGTCTTTTTTTATCAGCTATTGTTCTAACTTCTGTGTAACAATATAAAGTGCAAATATACAACCTACGTCTCGCAATATACCCCTTCAACCATCCTGCTGCTGTTTTATTTGTGTCCGGAGACTCCCTCACAGCTAGCCGTGGCTCGAGAGGACAGAGAGAGGGAAGCACTCCGGGACACACTGCTTGATGCGGTGTGGTGTGCGCATTGCCTTAAAACGCGAGTAAATTCGCGGTGCGCACTGAGTAACGAAACAACATCCTTGATCTGTCAAAATCGTTTAGTGGTCAACATATCGAGTCGTCTCACAAATTGTAGTCACAAAAACTGACTGCAGGGGGCACTGTACATAATAATTAGTAGCGACGCTATTACTGGCGTGCGATGCGGACATTTACCCCCTTACTTATAAATAGGGACTGAAAGCGGTTACGGTTAGAGGTAGCGGTACCGGTTTAAAATATAGGTTGAGCTATACCGATACTTTTAAGGTGCGGTTAAACGGGCTAGTTTTTTGACAATTTCTTGCTGCAATTGTATAGCCGTGAGTTGAGATCTATATCGTGAAACTCAGTAGATTTAGAACAATTGCCGCTATCTTGCAGTATAGCCCGGTGATATTGCAACGAAATTAAATGATGGTACATGATTACTGTGTTGCACGACATAGATCTCAACTTACGGCTATACAATTGCAGCAAGAAATTGTCAAAGAACTAGACTGTTTAACCGCACCTTTAGAAATAAAGGTTGAGCAATACCGTTATTTAACCTATTACACGATTTCGGTACACATAAGAGCGTTTGTGCACTTATTTTTCGAACGTATTTGTTCTGAACTTGTGTATTTTGTAAAATTTGTTAGTGTATCTAATTTCTTTCTTATCTCTTCACTTTAAAAAACGGTACTGAAATATTTCGGTAACCCTTAATTAACGGTATGACGTCATACCGAAATTTAATGGTACTACTTACCTACCTTAATGTTTGGGTATTTCAGTCCCTGTTTAAAAACGATGATTAAATTAAACAGCTCTTATGTCAATTGTCACCTCTATTCATTGTCATACAAATGACAAGGGTAGTTGTATATTTAATTAATGGTTAAATTAAGAGGCGTTTTTAAATAAGTAAGGCGGTTAGGGATTAAAACTCAGATCATAGAAACGTGCGAAGGCGCTATTGGGCTTGACGCTTTGACATGATTATGTTCCGATGGACTCGTAAAACGCTAAATAGTGTTGTAATTTTGTATTTGAGAATAAAAGAAAAGATGTGTTTCGTCAGGTTTGTTATTTAATGAAGTAACATGTAACCTAGTTACATAGACCAAGAAGAATTTTGAATACACATGGACAGTATGAAGCCAGTATTATTACAACACGCCCCCTTAATCAAAATTCTCACAAACAAAAAACATATAAAAATGGACTCAAAATATACCAATTTAAAAGGAAAAACAATATGAAAATGTATACTAAACTGTACTGAAGTAAAAGTGTAAAAATATATTTACACTAAACCTAAGCCAAGTACACATCTACAATGTGCCACACGCTGCAATCTTTTAGTTAAGATGTCAGCTGGCATATCACTTGATTTGGTATATTTTAAGTTTACCGAATTATCACTTATCTTTTCTCTAATAAAGTGATATCTGGTATCTATATGTTTCGTCCTATGGTGGTGCACTGGATTTAGTGCCAAACTCTGTGCACTCTGACTATCGGTACAAATAGTTACGGTATTAGGTAATAACCTTTCCCTTACCATAGGATCTGAAATTACTTCAGTGATAAACCTCCTTAAATAAATCGCTTCCTTCGTAGCTTCAGTTATTGCCATATACTCGGCTTCCACTGAGGACAAAGCTACGGTTTGCTGCTTCCGCGAGGCCCATGAAACCGAACTGCCTGCTAATTTGAAACAGTAACCAGTATAAGAACGGCGATCTATATTACAGTTTGCCCAATCGGCATCGCAAAATCCTACAAGGGGCATACTTGATTTTCTATAACAAATCGAGTAATCTAATGTACCCTTTAGATATTGTAAGACTCTCTTCGCGGCTAACCAGTGAGTCTTGTCGTACCGAGTATTGAACTGACTCAGGTAACTAGTCGCGTATGCGATGTCTGGACGAGTATTAACACTCAGGAACATGAGGCAACCAATTAATTCTTGATAGGGATACGTTTTTAGATTATGATCACTATCAATGCTGGTACTAACCTCCAGTTTTCCAGTTAGTGGAGTTGTACAAGTTATACAATTCTCCATTCCAAACTTTTGTAAAAGATTATTTATATAATTTTTCTGATTTACTTTTATTTCATCATTTTTTCTGGTTATATTTAAACCAAGATAATAGCTTAAATAGCCCAAATCTTTTAACGAAAAATATTTTTGCAAGTCATCTTTGACGATGTCAAACGTCTTGTCATTACTATAAAAAAACAATTATGTCATCGACAAAGACTGCAACGACAACCAACTCTTTTCCAAACAGTTTGGTATACACACATGGCTCAGATGGAGTTTTCATAAAACCAAAAGATGATAAAGTTTCATCTAACTTTATATTCCAGGCACGTGGAGCTTGTTTAAGTCCATACAAGGATTTTTGTAAGAGACACACTTTGTTCTCCATACCTTTTACTTTAAAACCTTTAGGTTGCTCCATGTAGACCTTCTCTTGCAAATCTCCATTTAAAAATGCAGTATCAACGTCCAAATGACGCATCTTCAAATCCAATTCGGCTGCGAGAGCCAGAAGAGTACGCAAGGAGGAGTGCCGCACGACAGGAGCAAATGTCTCAGAATAATCTACACCTGGCGTCTGGGTAAATCCCTTAGCAACTAATCTTGCTTTGTACTTTACAACATTTCCTGCTGCATCTTTCTTTAACTTATAAACCCATTTGCATGGTATAACTTTCTTGTTTTCTCTGTCAACCAATTTCCATGTCTTCAGCTTCATCAATGAATTATATTCATTCGTCATTGCCATCTGCCACTTCTCAACATCATCAGCCAACGTAGCCTCATTATAAGTTCTAGGCTCATCAGACGCTTGACTAGAAACTTGGTATGAGAAGTAATTAGGAGGTTTCCGGTCTCTTGTAGGATATCTGCGTTCTCCATCAGTTTGACCAGTAGAAACTATTGCTTCCTCAATTGCTTCAAAAAATTGATCAGTTTCAGCTGTCTGATCTTCAGTGACAACAGTATGGCCTGGAGCTGGTTCAACAGTGACCACTGGAATATGCTCAAAAGACTCTTGAACTGTACTTGTTTCTTCCTGTATAGGCAGACTATTAGAAAGTACTAAAGGTTCAGTAGAAGTCTTAGTGTTGTTGACATTATTTAAAGAAGAAAAACAATCTTCAAAAAATGTAACGTCTCTAGACTTTTGTAAGGTTCTAGGAGAAGATGAATTTCTAAAAAGATAACTATTAGGATCTTCTGTATAGCCTACAAATATAGCTTCATCAGCTTTAAGATCCAATTTCTTACGGTGACAAGAAGGTATATGTATAAGAGCTCTACACCCAAAGACTCTGAGATTACTTAGGTCTGGTTTGCAACCATTCCACAACTCGTAAGGAGTTTTATTATTTAAGGCACGGTGTGGGCATCTATTCTTCAGATACACAGCCGTTCGAACAGCATCTTCCCAAAAAGCCTTAGAAAGATCGCTTTCAGCCATAAGAGAGCGTGCCTTTTCTACAATTGAGCGATTAGTGCGCTCGGCAACACCATTTTGCTGAGGGCTATATGGTACCGTAGTTTGATGCTGAATACCGCAAGATCTAAGATAACTTGAGAATTCACTATTGACGAATTCGTTCCCATTATCCGTCCTTATTGTTTTAATTTGAGCCCCAGTTTGTCTTTCAACCATAGACTGGAAGTGACAAAATCTATCCTTTACCTCTGTTTTCGAAGAAATAAAATATATAAATATAGTTCTCGAAAAATCGTCTATAAAAATTAAAAAGTATTTATTACCCTGAAAGGAGCTAACTGACATTGGTCCACAAAGGTCAGAGTGGATCAGTTCTAATATTGAAGTTGCTCTTTTATAAGTAATTGCTTTAAACGGTTTTCGAGCTTTTTTCGCTTGAACACAAGCAACACATGGATTTTTATCCACATCCTTATAATCAATAACCTTATGACTATTTTTCAGCAGATTCATACCGACGCGACATAAAAATGTCCTAAACGCTTATGCCATACCTGATACTTAGATATAGAATCAGAGTGCACATCATAGGCTCTAAATTGGGGAATATTCACCGCACAATCAAGTGTGTACAAACCACCACAGGGCGAGCCATGTAGAACCGCATCACCTGTAAAGGAGAAGGTTTTTGAATTAAATAAATTACAACCAGACTTATCAAACATTACAGTAAACCCTTTTTCTACTGCTGTCTTCACAGATAGAAGATTTGTTTGCAAGTTAGGTACATACATCACATCATTAATTGTATTGACGTTGTTTTCGGTATTTAAAGATATTTTACCGATGCCTTCAGCGTCAATCTTAGTCCCGTTTGCAACTGTTACCTTGTTTTCAATAGGCTTTAAGTCTACAAACCAATCTCGTCTTGAAGTCATATGTCTGGTAGCGCCTGAATCAATGTACCATTTGTCCATGTCATAATTATTCGTTGCTCCTAAAGCAGACACAGAGGTCGAGTCCTTATTAGTTGAATTCTTCCTTTTCATGAACTTCTTTTTCTTTAGAGGACAGTTTGGTCTTTTGTGACCAGATGCTCCACAACCATAACACACAATTTCCTTTGCCTTTGACTCAACAGAAGAGGCATCAACCTTTGACTTCATAGCTCTGTCCAGTTTTATCGAGCTTTCCTTGGACATTTCGTTCAGTAATTTTGACTTCACCAGTTCGCTGGTAACGTTAACATTACTATTTTCGAGAGCCATACATAATGGGTCATATTTCGACGTTAGACCTCCCAATAGAATAGCAGCAATGGACGCATCATCTATTACTTTGCCTATATCCGCCAAATCTTGGGCAGTGGAAATAACAGTATTGATATACGACTCAATATTATTATCAAAGTCTTCAAGTCTCAATCTGTATAACTTCCGTTCTAAATATAAATGTCGACCCATACCTTTGTCCTCATAAGCATTTTGTAGAGCTTTCCATGCTTCAACTGCCGTGGTTGCACTTCGCACATGCGTAATTGCAGATGATTCAAGGGTAAGACAAATTTTTGTTAGTGCCTTCTGATCGTTCCTCATCTTTGTGACATTGGAAACGTTCATCCCTGTTGGGTAGCCACTGATCGCTTCCCACAATTCCTCATGCATAAGATAATTACGCATTTTAAATTTCCACGTACTATACCCTTCTCTATTATGTAAGGTGAAGGTTGGAATTGAGGAATTACGCATACCTCGCTCATTTGTGTCTCCATTAGGGTTCGCCATCTCATAAGAGTACACGAAGAACTATTACCCAAAAATCGCACAAAATCACTTCAACAAATTATTACCGAAAACACGCATTACTTTTCTTGAATAAACAAAAAAGAACAAATACTTGAGCTATACTCGTGCTGATAACGATTTGTTGTAATTTTGTATTTGAGAATAAAAGAAAAGATGTGTTTCGTCAGGTTTGTTATTTAATGAAGTAACATGTAACCTAGTTACATAGACCAAGAAGAATTTTGAATACACATGGACAGTATGAAGCCAGTATTATTACAACAAATAGTCCGAGTCCATCAGTTTGGAAAACAGATAATCGAACAATTTCTGTCATTTTCGACACGGAAGCTTGTCGAATAGTTGTGAATACCTATGCAGATGTCCCAAACACTCGCCAGCACACAAACAGATACCGTCATACAACAACCATCTTGATTGTTGAATTTTTAATTACCGTGTTTTTTCGCGCGCTCGCCGCTCATTGGTCGAGACTACACGACGGGAAACATGCGGTTTTTAGCCAACGTGAACCCAAAACTTTCTAAGAAATAAATTAAACTAAATAAATTTAATTTTAAAATGTTTACATTTAGTAATTGCTTGGGAAGATTCAAATCCTACTAATATTATAAACGTACAAGTTTGTGAGGATGTGTGGATGGATGTAATGGATGTATGTTTGTTACTCTTTCACGCAAAAACCACTGAACGGATTTTGATGAAACTTTACAGTAATATAGCTTATACATCATAATAACACATAAGCTACTTTTTATCTCAAAAACGTGAGCGAAGCCGCGGGCGGAAGCTAGTAGAAAATTAATTGTCGGTCACCGGTGGCCGACACTGCGTTCAGACTTTTAACGGGTGGACAGGGCCTGCCCGTCCATATAGGCAAGTTAATCAACGGCCTAGGGCGCTCGAATTTAAGGGGCGGCATGTCGAGGGTACAACACGGGCGAGCTGACTTGCGCTTCTGCGTAGATTCGTAGAGCGTCAGCAGCTTTAGGGCGCTTACAGACCAACGACACTCAATCGACGACGAGCGTTGACGACGTCGTCGCCTTGCTGACGACCGTGGACGACGATGTCGTCGCCGTCACGCAGTCGGCAACAAATAGTCTAGAATACGCACGTAAATTACGAGTAAAATGAATCACGACGAAATTAGTGTTGATTTATTAATTTCTTCAATTAAAAAATACGAATTCTAGAGTATTTGTTGCTGATTGCACGGACTTACTGCAACGACACAATTGGGCGACGTCGCCGCCGTCGTCGTCGTCCACGGTCGTCAGCAAGGCGACGACGTCGTCGACGCTTGTCGGCGATCGAGTGTCGTTGGTCTGTAAGCGCCCTTAACTACTACTCTAGGCGACTAGGTACCTACTACTCAGCTGCGTAGAGTTTACCCGCATAGCAGTACCTATTATAGTGTAACTAGACCTACACGCAATCAGTGGGTATTCCCCGGCTAGTATTACCATTTATCTTTTATCACACTAATATTATAAATGCGAAAGTTTGTGCGTGTGTGTGTGTATGTTTGTTACTTACTTCTTCACGCTGAAACGGCTGGACGGATTTGGATGAAATTTGGCACACAGATAGATTATAGTCTGGAATAACACATAGGCTACCTTTTAACCCGAAAAACGCGGGCGAAGCCGCGGGTGGAAGCTAGTTTTGTTATATTTTTTTTGTTAAAGGGGCGCCATTCTGTTATTCGCGCTGCGGGTGAAGGTATTTGCTCATAGATGGCGCCACTAGAAGAAGTATATAATAGCGGCATCTTGCTCATAGATGGCGTTATTGCATATTTCCAGTTGAATATTTTATTTAATATATTTACATTATTTTTTAATTATGTTTGCACGGAACCCTCAGGGCGCGAATCTTACTCGCACTTGTCGGGTGGTTCGGCTTTCACATAAACAAAAAATACTTTGTAGTGTCTTCACTCTATAGGGGGATATCACTATCATATGTAGAGTCAATTCTAGGATCATAATTATCTTTTAACAGAATTATTAAAGAAAAAGTCTTAAGACGAAAATTTTTGTAAAAAAACGATTTTTAGTAGTAGGTAGTAGATTTCTTATAGTCCAAATTTTTTGGGTTGTGGACTTCACAAGGTTTCATTTAAACGGTTAAATTTAAAAGATCGATCGGTCGGTCGATTTAAAAGGTTAGGAACCGCTGCTCTAGATTAAAAGTTAGGGAGTGCCTCCGCAGCCGGCGGCGGCTCCCAAAAATAACGCCGTTGGAAACCGATGTAGCCTTGGAGTAGCAGTGATACCAGACGAAAATAATTGCAAACTACCGTAGCAGCAGATTAATGTTGCCGTGTTTTGTTGAAATATCTACCTTAGACTGACTTTTAAATTACAGTGTCAATGTAAAACAAAATACAACTTTTTTGGACTTACAAGGGGGAGGGAGGTGATCGACGGAGCCCCGCTACGAGGGGCTCCTTTTTCTGTCTGCAAGGTTAGAAGTAACCTAACACGAAGGGGCTGACGGGGATTTCATTCGCTCGCTTTGCTCGCTCATTGAAGCCCCCATCAACCCCTTCGAACCTAAATTGTCCGTGTCGGGGTATCCAAGTTCCTGAGCTCGCTTCGCTCGCTCTTGGACCCTAGTTAGGTATGTTACTCAAATGAAACATGAAATGTTTTTTTAATTATGCCAAATTGCCAACCCCATTTCCCGCTTTTTTCCAAGGTCAGCGCCGGCTGCCAATTTAGCAACCGGCGGCGGCTGCAAATTCAGGTCACGGTGGCGGTCGCAGAGTCATCACTTCCTAAAAGTTATTGTACTAAATTGAATCAAATTTGGTGTTTGATTCAATTTAGTGCTATAACTTTTGACTTTGGACTACTTAGTATAAACGGGCCACCCTGCATATAGGGTGGCAGGTTAGACAGTGGAAATATTCAAAGGGGTCATTGTACTCATCATTTTGAACAACTTTTACTATGGGACCAACCCCAAAATCTCGAAAAATAATTAGCTGTTCCTAGCTATATTTTGTTGAGTTATGTGAACATAAATGTAAAAGGGAGTATTACACTATCATATACAGGGTGGCAAGTTAGACAACCTGCCACCCTGTATATGATAGTGTAATACTCCCTTTGAAAGACGTAATGTAGGAATTCCAGAAATAGTAAAATTTGTTTTAGTTACAGGTGGCGACATCTAACGACTAAATGAAGAACTTTTTAAGTACAGTTTGATACTTTGAACCACAGAACAGTAATTGTTCTTCTTTATTCCGTGCTTTGAACGATGTGAAGCAAGTACCTTCATAACTCACTAGAGGGCAGCACTTAAGAGCCATTTTACGTATTGTATGTCACCTCTCACTCACACAAAACCATATTTTTAAGAATGTTAAAATGAAAAGGTGCATTTTTGAAAAATGTAATTCATTAATGTTCTATATTTATAATAATATTAATTTCACAGGTAAATAATAAAAAAACACATTTCTACTGTTATCTAATCAATTTAGCTCAATAACTATTAGGATTTGTTTTTGAGATAAGTTCAACTCATGAGTTTTTAATAATTCAATTTTAGTTTTTAATATTAAGGTGTTAATATTATTTTGTAGAACATTAATAATAATAATTAAATGTTTTGTTTTTTATTTTATTTTTATATAATGAAATATTTAAAAATATAAAAAATATGTGTTATAAATGAATAAATGGAATAATAATATAATAATAACCTCTTTATTTTCAGGCTACTTTGGCCCATAGATATATACCTTACAAACTAACATATATACGATAATACAGTGTATGTTAGTAATAAAACTTAAGCCTATGTTAGTAAAAACACTTCACTTGCGCACTATGTCAATCACTGCGCGATCGTGTGGCACTTGTCCCCAGAAGCGTCGGAACACCACTCCCTGCGGCCAAAAGTCCTCTTCCATGACGAGGTGCAGAAAACAAGTTGGTACTCGCACCACGAATGCCCTGAAATTGACATTGCGGCGCGATTCCAGCAGCTGCACTCTCGGCGTGTATTTGGTCCTTTGGCGCACGTACTCCACGATGTCCTCCGCCTTAGTGCTGTAGTGTAGGCGGGAGATGTACACCGGAGTGTTCGGCTTCGCGGCACGTATGGTTACGTTGGGCTCCACAGGAGCCGTGCCGCAGCGGTTCTTGAGGGTTCTCTGCCGGCGCTTCCTCCTTTGCACCGTAACAAAACCATCATCATCAGCCCGGTTCGATGCTTTTTCAAGCAAGGGCTTCTTAGTAGCGTCGAGATTGCTCACGGCGACGCTGGCGAGAACTCTCTTTCTCGCTGACACGCTAGACTCGGGCAGTGGGTCAGACGGTCGGGTAGGTCGTGCGGCAGTGCTGGGAGGAGCCGCAGGGGCGGGAGCGGGGTTGCGGGGCGCGCACGGTGCGCGCTCTGCAGGCTCAGCGTTTGATGGTGTCGGCGAGGACAAAACTGCTGACGCGAAACTTGCCCCCGATAAATCGAGGTTCGCTCCGCGACGCGTGTTTATGTTGGATGCACTCGATGGTGACCCAGTTACCGCTACCGTTTTACGCAACTCTGTAAGGTCTTTGCGCAAATCGGCGACGGTGTTTTGGGATGCATCCAACCTCTTCTGCACATCCACTAAGCTTGCCTTCAGAAAAACGATGTCCTTCAGCAGGCTGGTTACGTCGACGTGGTCGAATGTGACTGGAGGGAGCTTGTGCAGATCCTTAGCCACAAACGTCGGCACGTCGTCAGGGTCGGTCTCCTTTAGCAGCGTGATGATGTCCTGCACGCTTTTCTTAGTCCCGTCACGTCGGCGGGACACCATTTGGTCTGTCTTGTTCAGTGATTTGTACAAGAGCAACTTCGAAGCAGCGATGTCGTCTTCGCTGAAGTTGGTGGAACAGATCTGGACTGCAGACACCTCGTCCATCACGTCCAGCTTCTGCTGCAGGAACGCCAGTAGTTCGTTCGCCACAAGTTAGAGACTATAGAACATTAATGAATTACATTTTTTAAAAATGTATCTTTTCATTTAGGAAGTGACTCCGCGACCGCCGCCGTGACCTGAATTTGCAGCCGGCGCTGACTTTTGAAAAAAATCGGGAATTGGGGTTGGCAATTTGGCATAATTAAAAAAACATTTCATGTTTCATTTGAGTAACATACCTAACTAGGGTCCAAGAGCGAGCGAAGCGAGCTCGGGAACTTGGACACCCCGACACGGACAGGTTAGGTTCGAAGGGGTTGACGGGGGCTTCAGTGAGCGAGCAAAGCGAGCGAACGAAGCCCCCGTCAAACCCTTCGTGTTAGGTTACTTTTAACCATGCATGAATAGCAGTGATAGCCTAATAGCAGTGATAGCCTAATAGCAGTGATAGCCTAATAGCAGTGATAGCCTAGTGGTTTAACCATGTGCCTTCCACGGCGAATGGTTCGAGTTCGATCCCGAGGCACGCACCGCTGACTTTTCGAAGTCATGTGCGTATTAGAAATTAATTATCACTTGCTTTAACGGTGAAGGAAAACATCGTGAGGAAACCGGCATGTCCTAGAACCAAAAATTCGAAGACATGCGACGTCCACCAACCCGCACTGGGCCCGCGTGGTGGACTACGGCCCACTCCCTCCCACAGAGGAGGCCTGTGTCCCAGCAGTGGGAACATTATAGGCCGATTATGCTATGCAGACAGAAATAGGAGCCCCGTAGCGGGGCTCCGTCGACCATCCGCCTCCTCCTTATAAGTCCAAGAACGAGCGAAGCGAGCTCGGGAACTTGCGGCACCGCGACACGGACAGGTTAGGTTCGAAGGGGTTGACAACCCCTTCGTGTTAGGTTACTTGTAACCTTGCAGACAGAAATAGGAGCCCCGCATAGCGGGGCTACGTCGATCACCTCCCTCCCCCTTGTAAGTCCAAAAAAGTTGTATTTTGTTTTACATTGACATTGTAATTTAAAAATCAATCTAAGGTAGATAAATCAACTTAAAACACGGCAACATTAATCTGCTGCTACGGTAGTTTGCAATTATTTTCGTCTGGTATCACTGCTACTCCGGTTCCCAACGGCGTTAGTTTTGGGAGCCACCGCCGGCTGCGGAGGCGCTCCCTTTCATTTAACATTCTTAAAAATATGGTTCTGTGCGAGCGAGAGAGGTGACAAAATGTAAAATGGCTCTTAATAAATTATTCGACGGAAGGCAATGCTAACTGCGGTCAGACTTTGGATGGTTAATCATTGTTGCTACTTATAGTAATTCATAAAATATAATTCATAAATATATCTCTGCGACAGAAATGGGCGTAGCCACGGTGGGGCAGGGTGGGGCGCTTACCCCACCCTGGCCCTGACCATGATACTGATGTATATATGTTCCATTTTTGTTTCCGGTCACTGTGAATAATGGCCGGTCTATACCAATGCCCGTATCAATTGGACAGTGTAATTGTAACTGCATGACTTATCACTTTTCCCAGTCATTATGAATAATGACCGCCCTGGGCAAAATAATAAAACAGTGTTTTTGTCAAAAATAACGCCGTTGGGAACCGGCAGTAAAAGACCGAGATTCAAAACATCGGGGGACAGCGAGGGCCCAATGGAGTAAGGAAGTAATAAGGGAGGGTAAGAGGGGTAAGGGAGGTAGGAAGAAGGCCAGTGATGTACGTAGCGGGGTAAAGGGTGTAAGGGGTAATATGTAAGTAAGTATCTTTACTATTTTCGGAGATAAAAAGGTTTATCGGACACGGGGTCACGGAACACGCGCTCCGTGCGTGGTTGCCACGCGCAGGGCTCCGGGCGCGGGGAGTGCGATGCGTGTTTTGTTTGCTCCAAAAAATTCGATATCAAATGACGTCATAGTTAATCTAATAACATACTACCACGCCTGCATTCTATTTATTTTTTTTATTTAGGATCTCCAACAAAAGATGTACACAGATCATGGGAAATAAATTATAGACGACAAAAGTATCACGTAGGTGTACTCCTTCACTTACAGGAGACCACAGCATGCATATAATGATAGTAAATAGAATTTACCTCTAAGCTCTAAGCCCTGGGTTCCGAACCTGGGGGTAATCACCCCCTCGGGGGTAATCACCCCCTCGGGGGTAAAACAGTTATTCTGCGGGGGTAATAAGACTGGTAATAGATAATAATTTTATAATTAATAATTAAAAACTTTACCTAAAAGTTTACAAATGCAAAACAATACTAATCTTCACACTGCATTATCATTAATTCATAAACTTTTTGTGCAATTTATTATGATTATTAATGTGTGTATTTTCATGTGATAACATTTTAAGGAAGGGGGGGGGGGTAAATGAGTTTCCCTAATACATAGGGGTAACAAGATTGAAAAGGTTAGGAACCGCTGCTCTAAGCTAACAACGTTATTAGGGAATGCAATCCCGTAAGACAATTTCAATCCTAGTATTTGCGGGACTGGACATTCTGAATCCCGCGGGATCCAGGTATTTGTTGGATCCCGCATGGTCTGTAAGACTTCGCAAATAAATTATCAACAAGTAAAACCTTTGAATTGAGATCTCATTAGTCGGGCTGTACTTCATTGGATCATTCACACCATAGTTAACCTCACTGACACAAATACGAAGATTTCTCTTTAACCCAATTATGTACAAAAACAAAAAAAAAAGAATTTAAATAATCAATAAATACTCAATCACACCGAAATAATTTCATATCTGTACCGACTTACACAGACTTACTTGAAAGGACACTGGCAGCCAGACCAGTGTGTGCAATGCGGGAATCGAACCCGCGACACGTCGCGCAGCAGCCAATCTCTCAGCCACTGCCACAACCGTGCGGTCGTGAAATTAAACATTATTTTGAAAGTAACTTTGCAAAAACGTTAAAGTATTTATTGTTTTGTCAGCTAAACGGCTTTTGACTTTGCATATTATATGACCAACAGTCAAAACTGCTCGTTCTGCTTCCGCGCTTGTAGGAACAGTCGTCATTGAGTCGTTATAGACGAGTTTCTATAAAATAAAATAATAAATTTCGCTTCTCGTCAATCCCGCCTATCCCACGCGGTATCCCATTCCAGACCGGGATCAGTCGCGGTATCCCGGTATTTCGGTATCCCGGTATTGCATTACCTAGTCACATGTAGTAGGAGGCGAGCCTATTGCTACTAACCGGGCACAAATCTAAACTCCGGGCTGCTTTCAACCTAATAACGCTTTGCCCGACCCGGGATCGAACCCAGGAGCCCGCGCCCAGCAGTCACGCTTGCGACCACTACACCGACGAGGCAGCCGCTTCGTTATTGCAGTCATAACTGTGTCCTCAGTGCAGTATGCTAGTATTATTTAATATGAACAACAATCAATATAAATGTAATACTGTAAAATATAATTCACGTGTACGCTTTGATAGGTATTATTACTTTCCTGTTGTGGATGAGGAAAACCACGAAGTAAATATTTGCTCCGCAGAGATAACCCCGAAATTTAGTATCAGTTGTATGATTAATTTAAAACAAACGGGAATAACCCAAGGTTAAAGGGCGCGATAACAAACACGAACACGTCAGCTTGTTCATGTAAATGTGTGTATTTACAGGGTGGCAGGTTAAACAGTGGAAATATTTTAAGGGGTCATTGTACTCATCACAATGAACAACTTTTATTATGGGACCAACCCTGAAATCGCGAAAAAAAATCAGCTGTTCCATACATTTTGTTGAGTTATGTGAACATAAATGTATGGAAAAGCTGATTTTTTTTTCGCGATTTCAGGGTTGGTCATGGGACCATAGTAAAAGTTGTTCATAATGATGAGTACAATGACCCCTTAAAATATTTCCACTGTCTAACCTGCCACCCTGTATAACCAGTGATCGGATATTCGGGCGCTTATTTAACCATATTTCGTTTTGCTCCCACAATAATATGCTTTTTTGAGTAAATAATTAGGGTTCCGTACCTCAAAAGGAAAACAGAATCATTATAGGATCACTTTGTCGTCCGTCTGTCCGTGGCAAGTCTAAGGCATCTGCTGATAGATGGCGCCACTAGAAGAATTATGTAAGAGCGGAAATAAGAGATATTAATATAAATATTTATACATATCAAGTGAATATATGTAAATAAATACGCTCAAATATATAGTTATACAGGGTGGAATTTTGTAATGCCACTTGCCGGCCTAGCATGACCACGATAGAAACGGGTTTTGTCTACATAGAAATAGACAAAGTGACAGTTTGTAGAAACATTTCTACGTTTTATGAATGAAACGGTAGAAATGTTTCTGCAATCTGTCACTTTGTCTATTTCTATGTAGACAAAACCCGTTTCTATCGTGGTCATGCTAGGCCGGCTGAAGGGAAAGTACCTACTCTTAATACTGTAGAATGGATAGAAAATTTTACTCAAAGAAAAAAATCTTGTTCAGGTTTTCCTATCATTTAATTTATCAAGTTTCTTAGAGAGATTTCATCCTTATCCTAACGATCGATGCAATAAAAGTACAGGGTGTAATTTTTACAGATTTTAGTCGGTTTGATTCCCAAGTGTGGCAAGCGAATTTTCGAAAATCTTTTAATGCAGTTTTGTTTCTATTCAAAAATAAAGGAATGTTTTCTTTGAGTAAAATCTATCTACAGTATTATGAGTACTTTCCCTTCAGGTGGCATTACAAAATTCCACCCTGTAGGTATATCATTGGGACCAAATACGAGTATTATATGAAACATTTAGGTACTGCAAAACTAAATTCTATGAAATTTCTGTCTTCAAAACAAAGGAACACAACTTATAAAAAAAAACATAAATAATTTTTTTGTCGGTCTGTTTGTTCCGGCTAATCTCCGAAACATCTAGACCAATTTTGATGAAACTTTTACTGACAGATAGCTGATGTTACAAGGAGTAAATAAGGCTACTTTTATTTTGGAAAAAGAATTAGAGTTACGCGCAAAAAAATTAAAACCCTTGAAATCCAATATATTTATAGACTTAACTTTAATAAAACACAGACTTGATGGCTACCAACAGACAGGGAGATTTTCATTTATTTCAAGTAATCATAGACAATTATTTATCAAAGACAATATTATAGCATTACTCGACTACTTTGTATTTAGTTACATTATTAACAATACCACCACTTAACTAAATAAACCAAAAACATAGGTAACTATAGACTAATTCAAGTTTACTATACCCATCTTCTGCATGAAATTAAAATGTTTTATTTTACATAAGCTTTTAGTCAATATATCAGCTGGCATTTCTGAAGTTTTCAAATAAACTATTTTAACCAGGTTCTGAGCAACTGCTTCCCTTATAAAATGATAGCGGACGTCTATATGTTTAGTCCTTCTATGATACATACAGTTTTCTGAAAGTTTTTTAGCACTCTGGTTATCATTATACAACACAATTGGCATATTGCCTCTATTAACAAGTTCAGACAACAAGTTTTTTAAGAAAATAGCCTCTTTACTGGCATCACAGGTAGCCATGTATTCGGCTTCCGTACTGGACAGAGCCACCGTCTGCTGTTTCCTACTCTCATGAGACACTACACATCCAGAGTATATAAAACAATATCCCGTGTAAGATTTCCTGTCTACATTATCAGACGCCCAATCAGCATCTACAAAACCACTTATGTCTGAATTATTTTTAACATACATTAATCCAAAAGATTTTGTGGACTTCAAATATTTCAAAACTCTTTTTACATGTTTCCAATGTGTTTCAGTATTGCAATTATTAAACTGACTTAAATACCTAATACAATATGATATGTCTGGTCTAGTCAAAATAGAGAGATACATCAAGCTGCCTATGAGTTGTTGATAGGGATAATTATTATGATTAACATTTTTACCTTTTTCTAGTTTCAGGTTAGTCTCCATTGGAGTATCTACATTTTTACAATTCTCCAAGTTAAATTTATTTAATAATTTTTCAATAAAATGCTCCTGACTAATGCGAATCTTATTTCTCTCTATCTTAACATCCATCCCTAAACATAATCTTAGCTGACCTAAATCTTTCAATTTAAACTTACTACTCAACTGGCCTTTTAGTTGTTCTACTTCTTCATTACAATTAGAAAATATGAAAAAATCATCAACATAGAGAGCTACAAATGTTTTAGAATTTCCAGATGATTTCACAAATAAACAGTGTTCATAAACACATTTCATATATCCTAACACTTGTAAATAATCATCTACTTTCTTATACCAGGCACGAGCAGACTGTTTTAACCCATAAATGGCTCTATTTAATTTTAAGACTTTATTTTCATTACTTACTTTTACTTTGAACATTCTTAGGTAACTGCATATTTACAGTTTCATCCAGATGACCATTTAAAAAGGCTGTGGTGACATCTAGATGGGCTATGTTTAAATCTAATTTAACACTAATAGCAAATAACAACTTTAAAGTAGAATATTTGAGTACTGGCGAAAAGGTCTCTTTATAATCAATGCCTTCTCTTTGGGTGAAGCCTTTGGCTACTAACCTTGCTCTATATCTTACTGTGTTATCACTATTTAACTTCTTTTTGTACACCCACCTGCATTGAACCACTTTGCCATCACTTGGACTGTCTACTAATTCCCAAGCTTTATTGTCACGAAATGATTGAAGCTCCTCTTCCATGGCTTTGCTCCACTCTTCTCGCTCCTGTGCCCGTGCCGTCATTTCGTCATCCGTGCCTCTCATTACCTCCTCATATGTTAAGCTGTCTTCACACATGTCTATATTGTCGGTCCCACATATATTGCTGTATCCATACCTTTCTGGTGGCCTCCTTTCACGCTTTCCTGACAAAATATTTTCAGTAGGCTTTAGACTCACCTCCTCATTAGACACACTGTCACAGAACTCATCAGAGCTCGAGGTAATCTCGGTATCATCTGGTACATATGTGGTATCTGCCGGATCCAATATACTTTCTGTTGACTGTTCTTCCTCACTTGGAACACTTACTACCTTCTCTTCCACCACAGCTTGTATCATGTCTGAGTCACTCCTGTTCTCCATGATCACAACGTCTCTGCTGGTAGTAACAGTCTTTGTCGCTGGATTATATAACCTATAACCCTTTGTGTTCTCTGGGTAACCAAGAAATATGAATTTCTGAGCTTTTCTGTCCCACTTGGTTCGCTTTATCTTAGCAACATGAACCATTGCTTGACTTCCAAACACTCGAACATGGCTAAGATCTGGCTTTCTTCCTGTCCAGAGCTCAAATGGTGTTTTTTGTAAACCTGAAGCCAATGTTCTGTTCCGCAAGTAGACTGCGGTGTTCACCGCTTCAGCCCAGAACTTTTTATCCAACTTAGCTTCAAACAGAAGACACCGAGCTCTCTCCACCACTGTTCTGTTCAATCTCTCACACAGCCCATTTTGCTCTGGTGTGTGGGGATTAGTTTTTTGATGTATAATTCCATTTTTCTTCAAAAAACTATCGAATTCTGAGGAACAAAACTCTCCACCATTATCTGTTCTTAGTACCTTAATACTTCCCTCTGTTTGCTTTTCCACCAATACTTTAAACTCTTTAAAATATTGTAACGCTTCATTCTTCGACTTGAGAAAATACACGAATGCCATTCTGATGTAGTCATCTACAAAAAGGAGAAAATATCTTGACAGGCCTATTGAGATTGTTTCCATCGGACCACAAACATCCGCATGAACCACTTCCAACACACTGTCACACCTGGAACCTCTGTGTGAGAAAGGTAATCTCGATAGCTTTCCTTCACAACATGTGACACACTGGAACTTGTCAATTTCTGCCTTATCAGGGAATGATATACCCTCTACAGCGCCATTCTTCATACGATTCAGATCCTTACTGTTTATATGGCCCAATCTTTTGTGCCACAAAAGACTTATGTCTGCTACTGCTGCACCCGCCAACAAACAATCTTCTTTGATGTGTAATTTATATACTCCATTTGTTAAATGTGCTTTTGCAACTAGTACATTATTATGATTGTATATTTTGCAAATACCTTCTTCAAAAATAACTCTATTCCCATTTTGAATCAACTCACTAACTGACAATAAGTTAGTAGTTAGGTTAGGAGTACATAGCACATTTTTCACTGGGCCCATAACCTAATAAAACACAGACTTGATGGCTACCAACAGACAGGGAGATTTTCATTTATTTCAAGTAATCATAGACAATTATTTATCAAAGACAATATTATAGCATTACTCGACTATTTTGTATTTAGTTACATTATTAACAATAAACTTTACCCGTGCGAAGCCGGGGTGAGTCAGCTAGTCGAGAATATTTATATAGGTACTATCATCTACACCGCCACCAAATTCGCGCGGGACGGCAGGGCCTAGGGCTGCCAATATTTAACTAAATATAATTATCAGAAAAATATAGTAGTGATGGCGAATAAGTAAAAAAAATACCTAGGTATAGTAGGTACGTTTTAAATTAATATTTTATTTTTTAACAAAGTATTTTTTTCACTGCTTTGATTCATTATTTTTTTAAGATCCGTTTTACGCTTTAATATTTTGAAACGAATAATTTTGCTTAATTTTTTATCTTACTAAAATATAACTGTGTACATCTTTATTGACCTTATTGACTTATTATGAGTTACTCCGAATGGTTATTTTTTTTTGTTTTTCTTTTAAATCTTTTTGTTGTTTTCTATTTAATAATAGGCTTGCGTTTGACCGCCATCTCGCCTGATGTCAAGCGATGATAGGGTCTGGGATGGAGTACTGATTCACTCGTGATTTGAAGACACCCAGATTGCACAAACTAATATTTTTTTTATAGCAGCCACTAATGTTTATAAATTAATTGCATAATGCACGCATAATCGGCTTATAATGTTCCCACTACTGGGACACAGGCCTCCTCAGTGAGAGGAACTGGGCCGCAGTCCACCACGCGGGCCCAGTGCGGGTTGGTGGACGTCACATGTATTTCGAATTTTTGGTTCTTGGACATGCCGGTTTCCTCACTATGTTTTCCTTCACCGTTAAAGCAAGTGATAATTAATTTCTAATACGCACATGACTCTGAAAAGTCAGCGATGCGTGCCTCGGAATCGAACTCGAACCATTCGCCGTAGAAAGCACTTGGTTAAACCACTAGGCGATCACTGCTTATGAAATAAATTAATTATTTGAGTAGATATAATTAATAATAACCAAAATGATTTTATTCCCAATTTTGGACAACCCTTGCATATTTGCGTGGGACAAGTGGTAATAACTACACAGGCGCAGGCGGCGGCATCTCATTATCTGCTGCGCCGTAGTCGAGCGAACTTTATAATTATATTCAAAGCTTTTAAGTATAATTTTATTTTTATTTACAATATTTTATTTTATTTTCAAAGATGTGTTTCATTGTTTGTCTTATTATATTATCATTCTATTATTCACATGCGATGAATAATATAGATATTTATAGAGACACTGATTATAACCGTAAGTAACGCTACCTTTTTGTTTATTGTTTGAGTTAGAAGTGTACCTACATCAGTGGCGAAAGGTCAGTTTTCGTAAGGGGTAAGCCGGGCTACAAATGCTTACCTGCCCTAATAAAATTAGGCAATAATGCCTGTACTATTTTTCAAAGGGAAGCCGGTAGGAATCGTATTGTAGGGACCCTTCGCTAACAAACACTGAACCGAAATACAAACGTGAAAAAATATTTCATTTTATTTTTAGATGGAAAAGGCCCATTTACGAGCGGTAGCGACATATTTAAGTTCGGCTATCATATTAATGATAATTTACATTTCGCTGTGAAACCTCTAAATAAACCACCAAACGCGACCGCAACTATCTGTATAACATATCAACCAGGTAAGCTTGTGATTTCTACCATAGAATAGACAACCTCTTCTTTACTATAATATAGTTTTGTATGAAGTGACTTAGGCCCGTACAGAACGATACTCGAGCACAGATCTCTGCTTGAGCATACATAGAAACTTGTATAAACCAATCATCATCATCTGCCTAGCCTTTTCCCAAATTATATTGGGGTCGGCTTCCAGTCTAACTAGATTTGGCTGAATATCAATATTTTACGTGGAGCGACTGCCAATATATAAACTGTATAAACTGTATAAACCAATCAAATGGCTTTAAATCTACGCTCAAGCAGAGATCTGTGCTCGAGCATCGTTCTGTAATACGGGCCTTAGATTTATTGTATACCTATTGGCCTACTATATTACTCCGAAACACGAGTTATCGGATCATTCGCCACTGAACCGCTTCACTTAAAATTAATTCATCGAAGAACAGTTTGCCGGCGAGTTAATTCATTGATTATTTTTATATAATAATCGTAGTGGTACGATGGCGGTAAGCTAGCTTACAGCGAGCTGTCTGCTAATTTGTGTTGTCAATAGTCAAAGTCAAAACATTTATTTCAATTAGACCATTTACAGGCACTTTTGAATAGTCAAGCAATAGTTGTCAGTCAGTTTGTCCGTTAGTTGAAGCTAGTTGTCCGTTCCAAAACGTAGAATCCTATCGAGAATAACGGACAAGAAACTTCATGGTTACTCTTTTTCAACTAATTCAAATATACAATGTCTTTGTTTTTTATGCCCTAATATGTGAGAACAATGTGAGATATTTTAAAAATCCCTGATAAAAAATAAAATCAATGGTAGGTACTAAAATAAAAATCATTTAAACCTATAAAATGTCAAAATATTGCTTGAGCAGTCAAGAGATGACCAGTACCAACTGACAGCGCCCGTTCACGGATATGACGCGTGCATCAGCACCGTTAAACTCAACCATTTTGGAGGGAATCGAACGATCCAATACACACGCCACCATCAGCGGTACATTTAAGCGAGCATGACATGCTCTCAACTGTCATACTACGATCAGCTTAAAACATTGTAAATATCTACATGGTACTCACATTCACAAATCTCAACGAAATTTACTCAAATATACAAAATGAATGTTATTTATAACTATATAAGAGAAACCAGTTTACTATTAGAAGCGAACAATAATTAATTCATGACAATCTCTGGACTGATTAGCTATAAATGTCAGAAGAGTAATATAATTTACAAAGTCATAAAGGGGAACTTCAAGAGCAGGTTATATGAGTCTAAGTGGTTGTGGAGCAGGACCAGTATCAAGCCAAGCATCTTTATCAGCAATGTAATCTTCTAGTTTATAATATGCTTGCCTACATAGTGTGCGTTTTATACAATGTAAAGCATGTCTACAGTGGACGCAAAGAAGCTCACATTTCAATAAACATTATTTTGGCGGGCATAATGATGAGGTTATGTAAATGGGCTACGACCTTTTAGGATAATATTATTATAACGCCTGTGTCGCCGGAGGGGGTGTGTACATAGGTAGTACTTCTTGAAGTCATGCATGGGGCAATGGAGGACTGTTCTTCAATATCCAGGATGTCGGGAAATTCACAGGGATTGTGAACCGTACAATCCCTGTGAAATCTACCGTACAGATCATTTTGCCGTGTCTTACGGGAGTGGTTAGTTCAGGAGAGTTTTTATACTACTAAGGATTTCTTAAAGAAGAGCTCTTGTCGGTTCTGTGCTTATTGAAACACACTGTATCATGTAGTCGAATCAACCGATCAGGTATTACAATATTATTGATTTTCCTTTATTAATTTCATATTATTATTAATTGACATAAATTCTTTATTTAATTTTAATTTCAATTACTCTTGACATGTCTATTTAGTTAATATTGCCAACAATTATACTTATCCAATTTTTATAATGACTAAGTATTTTATGTCATAAACTGTGACATTCTAAGCAAAAATTTTGACATGTTACAATTTTCTTTTAATAATTTGCATGCCAGTATGACTGGTGGAATATGTCTTGGTCTTTGAAATTATGTAACAACTTATGTACCATATTTCGAGCAAATAAATATTAAATATAAAATAAAAAACCGATCAGGATTGAGCGAGGTATATTTCAGGGCGATAGTCTGAGTCCGTTGTGGTTCTGCTTAGCCTTGAATCCTCTAAGCACACTCTTGGAGGGTTCGGGGCTGGGCTACCGGTTGAGAAGAGGTGGTCAGGTAATATCCCACCTCCTTTACATGGATGATCTGAAACTCTTTGCTCACAACAATTCTCAACTGATGGAGTTACTGAAGGTAACAGAAACTTTCAGTAATGCCATCGGGATGGAATTTGGTGTGGACAAATGCGCAGTCATGCATGTGAAGCGAGGGGAGATTATGGAATCCGAGGGAACCCAACTCTCGAATTCCATACACCTCAGATCCCTTTCCCCAACCGAAACCTACAAGTATTTGGGTATATCGGAGGCGTTAGGCATCAATGTTGCTGGCGTGAAGCAATCGTTAAAGGAGCGCTTCTTTGGCCGCCTGAAAAAGGTTTTTAATAGTCTTTTGTCGGGTGGAAATAAGGTGCGCGCCTTTAACGGTTGGGTCATGCCCGTCTTGATGTACTCCTTCGGCATACTCAAATGGACTCAAACGGAACTTGACGCCCTGGATAGGAGGGTCCGTACACTGTTGACGGCATATCGGATGCATCACCCGCGGTCCTCGGTGATGAGGCTGTACATTCCGCGGAAGTGTGGTGGTCGGGGGTTTTTAAATGCCAAGACACTTCACAACCGCGAAGTGTTCAGCCTGCGCGAGTATTTCCTCGAGGGCCCAAGCAGGGATGCACCGAGATGTGGTCACAGTGGACAAAGGACTCACCCCGCTCTCCTTGGCTAAAGAGAACTGGCGCAAACCTATAGTACTTGATACTAATGACCGCAGGAAGGTATGGCAGAGCAAGGAGCTTTACGGACGCTTTTTTGGGGCCCTCCATGGGCCCGATGTAGATTTCTTAGCGTCCGTGTCCTGGCTACGTTTCGGTAACCTCTTCGGAGAAACCGAAGGGTTTGTATGTGCAATTATGGATGAAGTTATCATGACGAATAACTATCGTAGGTATATTGTCAAGGACGGTACGGTTGACATTTGTCGGGCATGTCACCGTCCCGGCGAATCGATCCGACATATTGTCTCCGGTTGTTCTCGTCTTGCTAACGGCGAGTACTTGCACAGACACAACTTAGTAGCTAGGATTATCCATCAGCAACTTGCTTTGAAATACAAGCTTGTGGAATCGGAAGTACCATACTATAGGTATGTGCCCGACCCAGTTCTCGAGAATGGTCATGTCACACTTTACTGGGATCGATCTATCATCACTGACAGGACTATTGTTGCCAATAAGCCTGATATAGTGGTGATAGATCGATTAGAGCGCCGTGCAATGATTGTTGATATCACTGTTCCTCATGACGAGAACCTCGTGAAAGCTGAAAAAGATAAACAAATCAAATATCTTGACTTGGCACACGAGGTTGTCGACATGTGGGATGTTGACTCTGCAGTCATTGTACCGATAGTCGTTACGGTCAATGGACTAATACCTAAGAGCCTCGATCAACACCTTTGGAGGCTTTCATTGGGCGGCTGGATCAAGGGCTTGATACAGAAAGCAGTACTCCTAGACACGGCACGTATCGTGAGGAGGTTCCTCTCTCTGGAGCCCTGACCGCCGGTAGTTTGGACCCTGTTCCCGATACCGGTGGGGCACTATTTTTTATATTTTTAAATGTTTTATAATAAGCCCGCAGGGCACCTTGAGGCGAGGTGACGGGGAGTAGCGACCCCGCGGTACCTGAGTGCTCCAGGGAGAAGGCACCGTTCCTCATCTTCGGCTTGCCTTAATTGGCTGGTCGGAGTGGACACTGACGAGGAACAGGTCTCCCGCCTCTGGCTTGCCTTAATTGGCCGTCCAGAGTGGAGTCGCTAGAGCAGAACCCCACTGCTCGAAGGGTGGATGCTGAGCGTAAGTGGTGAGTGGGCCAGTGATGCCGGACCCTCAGGGAGCAAATGATCTGAGTTTAAAGTCCAGCAAAGCCTCTCCACCCTTCGGTCGCTCACGTTCCTGTTGCCCCCTTGTTGCGACTCGAGCAACCATTTTCGGGGGGCCCAGTTAGTGAGTTGGCAAGTCTCCGTCTGCCATTATTACGTGTCAATATACATTGTTCCGGCAGGCGCCATAGGTTCCCATAGTTCCCCAAAACCAATCCACTACCATCCCATCACAATAGCCCAAGTAGTTTTTCTCCACAATCATGTTTGCAATAGTTCTGCACAGCTGGGGTTTCTCCTTGGGTGCATTTATATAGTGCATACAGGGATAATCGCCAGCTGTGTCACCATTACATTTTATATATTTTAAGTTTGTTGTAAAGGGCCTCTACGTGTTGGCTTCGGCCCCACGCACGCCTTAGAAAGGTGCGGGACTTTGTAAAGTCCCGTGAAACAAAAAGAAAAAAAAAGATAATAATAATATAAAAATGGCTGATGCCTGCGCCGAGCACAGAGCGCAAGCGTCCCTCTGCTTGTCATAGACACACATGCCATAGACAAAACTCTATGGTATGTATTGACAAACACTGTGGATCGCTGTGTCGGCTGTGGTTGCTTGTTCTATCTATTTATGATAAAATTATAAAATATTTACGTTTAGTTTTATAAACATACCTGTCGCGGAGTGCCTCCCTCCTCTGACCTCTCAAGCCTCGGCTAGCTAAGAGAGGGAGCCTCCACAGACACAAATCTTGGTAGAATAAAACACTGCAGGATGGTTGGAGAGGTATATTGCGAGACGTAGGTTGTATATTTGCACTTTATAACGTTACACAGAGGTATAAAAATAACTGTTACAAAAAGAGACTATTTGCTTATAGCTTTGCACACTTGATAAATAGGTAGTAGGTATAAAATATAACAGTACAGCGGTCCACAAGTGATGTCGTTGGAGACCAGACAAAGAATGACGAAACAATGAAATAAATGCATAAAAATATGAGATGTTCTAATTTTGAAATTTGAAGTTCAAATCTGGAAGAGTGGAGTGGATGAAGTGGCCAGTAATGAAAGATTGCCAGCACTAAATGAGGAATGAAGGATGACTCCGTCACATACCTATTATTTAATTATCACACCAATGACTACACCTTTATTTTATTTATTCATGTATCGGTATACGTGTATTTGCTAGTATTTTTGGATACATGTTTGCATAGTTCTGTGGCTACCCGTGGCACACTGGGCCCTATCAGAATATCAGCGCTGCGGCATTAATTTTTAAATGTCGTGGCACTATGCTGAGATAGGAGCCTTTTGGCCTCGTACAGGTTTTACCATTTTTTCTTATTTTCTATTTTTGTTATTTTTTTATTTCACACTTTTGTTTTCTTTTTTTTATATATGTAATTTCCTGTGCGAGTGTCAAATAAATATATTTATTTCTTTCTTTCTATCTTTATTATTCACAAGAAGCGCCTGTAATTGTGTTTAAAAATGTTCTAAAAGTGGCGACAGTAATTGTTCTCGTACTAATTTGCTATGATGGCATATCTCCTGTTTCTATGATCTGAGGTTACTGCTATGTCAGAAAAATCCTAATAACACTTTGCTCAACTTGGGCTTCGAACTTAGGACCCCATGCTCAGCAGTCACGCTAGCGATTACTAGACCGACGGGGCAGTCAAGCAAAGTGAGCAAATGTTTTTGTATTTGAAGTACGCGTACATCTACAGGATGTTATGAAGTGAAAGCATTGTTTTTAGGGTTTCGTACCAAAATGGTAAAAATAACCCTTATGGTACCACTTAGCCGCCGCGGTAGACGCTCCGGGCGTCGGGAGCCGCTTGACGACTCCCGGCCACCGTAGGCGCGGGCCTGCGGGCGGTGAGTAATGGGTAGCTCACCGTCCGATCAGGACCAGGCCCGTGCCGAACGGCGCGTACGTGTTCCACGCGCGCCTCAAAGAGATGTCAGCATCAAAGAGGGGGCCCATTAGGGCCCAAGCCTGCCGGGAAAGCGGGATTGTCCGGAAGGGATACCGCTGACCCGGACAAAAGGGCTAAGGAAGGAACATGGGTGGGTTTTAGTCAGTAAGAGTCTGACACTCCCTTCCGCTCCGCCCAGAGCGGGAGGGGTAATTTGATGATTTCCCATCCTCAAAAAAAAAAAAAAAAATGGTGCGACTTCACTTGTCTGTCTGTCTGTCACAGCTGCTTATTTTAGCAACTACAAATGCTATCGAGTTGTTTGAAACAGTAATAAAAAGTGCTTGCCCACTTTTCTTGCAAATAAAAAAAAAATATTTTCATTGCAAATGGCGCCAAAGTGGGGGTTCGACATTTTGAAACGGGGTTACTAGGTTGAGCTGCATATCATAATTATATGTAAGAACTTTACCTGCACATTTCAAAATATATTTATGTTTTCTTTTATTTTATGCTTTATAGTTTTCTAGTATTATACTATACAGTTTGTAAGAAGCTAAATGGAAGTTTACCAAAACATGGCACCAAAACTAAAAGAATGTGCGTAACTGGCACAGTTTTTTAGAAATCATCAAAATTTCTTCAGAAACAAACTTAGTTATGCGGTTCAGTTTTGTTTTAATTTATACGTCCAAGAACGATACGGAACCCTTGGTGCGCGAGTACAACTCGTACTTAACCGGTTTTTTTCTAATTTATTCCAGTTGGCAGCACGTTCAAATCACAAATAACATCTGATACCGTTTATGACATGATTTCTAAATTTATGCACTCCTATGATCAAAGAATGTTTGTAGACATAGAAATGGTAACAGAAACAGGCTCGTGTAGTATCAGAGTATCGGAAGGGAGAGCTGTGACGTCACCACCGACCTGGCCAGCGGACGAGGGATATGAATGTAAGAGAGTTACATATTTTAACGTCCTCATCCACTTGTCTTATATTTTTTAAGCGGTAACAAGCATGGCTGCTAACGAGTCAAAGTTAGTCAAACATTATTTTATTGCAGTAGATTATTCGTTTAATTATGTAAAAACATACAATTTTATTTCAATAATTAACCCTGCATTAAAAAAAATATTAAAAAACAGATAATATTAACAGAAAATGATTATTTTGTAGATTATGTTCAGAAGTGGACCCGTCATGCATTTATTTATCTAGGTACCTACATCTAGTACCTAATGTACCTATCTATCTATATTAATAAAATGCTTTGTCCTGACTGACTGACTGACTGACTGACTGACTGATGGATCAACGCACAGCCTAAACCGGTGGTCGTAGAAACGTGAAATTTGGAAGACGTATTCCTGATATAATGTAGGCATCCGATAAGAACGGATTTTTGGAAATTCCACCCCCAAGAGGGTGAAAAGGGGTGACAAAGTTTGTATGGGAAAACGTGTTTACTTGGTCTGATCAACTTTAAACTTTAAATTCTTAACTATAGAGTTGAAAATTCAATTGGTTAGAGCACTGAGCAAGGACTTAAGCAGAATGTCCATTTACCCAAGCCGAACGCGTGGAAAGAGCCAACCGAACCGAATTTTAGAATTCTTTGTATGAAATCCTATGAAGCCTGGCCCAGCTATCCGCATCGAATCGGAAGAATTTGATGGACGGTCCTCAAAGTTCTGATGACGTCTTAGAATTTACGAAGCGAAGCGCCTGGTATGCCTAAGTAAGGAAAATGACACATTTGTTTTTATACTATTAAAGGAACATGCTGTATCTAGCCCATTCTATATCTGTGTTAGATTCGGCTCCTTCAGCGCGTTCGGCTCGGATAAATGGGCGTTCAACTTTAGTATTAAAATATGTGACGAACTATTCCAAATTCAAATAGATATAATTTTTTTTAAAAAATAGTTGTACATTCGAAATTCAACTTCGTCTGCCCTTGAATATTTAAATCAAAAAGTTTCATTACTTACCTTCATTTCCTTCCAAAATCCCACTACCCTACTAATATAAATTAATGTGAAAGTTTGTGAGGATGTATGAATGTTTGTTACTCTTTCACGCAAAAACCACTGAACGGAATTTTATGCAAATTTACAATAATATAGCTTATACATCAGAATAACACATAGGGTACCTTTTATCCTGAAAAACGCGGGCGAAGCCGCGAGCGAAAGCTATTATAAAATTGTAAAAAATCCGTTACAAACACGGCTTTTTGAAAATATTCCTAAAAAACAGTCGGGATAGGGTACTTGGACGTAACCATACCCAAAAAGATTTTATTTTATTTTTGTCAGTTTGTCTGTTTGTACGTGCATCACGCAAAAAGTACTAAACGGATTTTGCTGTGGTTTTAACAGTTTGATAGCTTGGGGTCCAACTTAAAGTCTATGCTACGTTTCATCTAATTCCGGTGGCATGAACCCGTAATACAGCTTGACCTCGTGGTAGTACTAGCTACCCTACACTACAGAGGTCATTTAAACTGGTCATTTCATTGATGATTGTCTACGCGGACAGAGTCGCGGGCGGGATACCATTTATTCGCATAATTTCTTAATTCCTAATATATTCTGACATAACAAGTTAGGCATAACTTTTAATGGCATAATAATACTTTGGCATAATAGATTTTGGCATCATACTTAACTAATCTAATTTTGAGTCGCATTATGAGGCATAATATTTATTTCTCTAATAGTTATATATGTATAAATAGGCATAATTGGATGTAGTCACTATTTTATGTTGAAAGTTAGTGTAATTTTTAGGGATTCGTAATTCAGAAACTGAAATACTGACTAGATAACTTTGTATTTCATAATAATTTTATGAAATAATAATATTAAGAAATACAAACTTATATTTGCGGTTGCAAATTGAAATACCTATATGCCTTGCTACGAAACCCTACAGTTAAGTGGTGGTGAAGATTTTTTGAATCTGCAAAATAAAGAAGTAGGTACCTATTATGCCCAATATAATTTGGGTAATACATTTTTAGCAGATTAAGGTGCGGCGGGGGTGGCCCTAGGGCCACCCCTAAGCCGCGAATAATTTATTTTATATATGAAAGTTATTTCATTCAGCGCTAACAGTAAAAGAGGATTGGCATATTGCCTCAATGATCAATAGAAACAAATTGTATAGCCATCGGAAAGTTCTTTTTATGTTCATTATTTGTTGTTATAGCAGCAGGTCTCAAATCGTTGTGTGAAAAAATAACAATTTAACAATATGCATTAGTTGTCATAAGTGTCATAACACGTAAAGAGTTAATTATTCGGGCGTAGGTATTATTTGTATGCCGATGAACATTATGCCTAGGTATCGTTATGCGTTTGTAATATTATGCTTTAGAATAATATGCTTCTAAACGTTTTGCTAATAGTAATTATGGATAAAAACTTATGCCTAAACATTTCATGCAAAATTATATTATGCGTAACGATAATTAGTATACCTACGTAAAAGTATGCCATGATAAATTATGACACTAAATTTTATGCGAATAAATAGTGACCCGTCGCGGGCAAAAGTCTAGTGAATAATAATTATGCAAAAAATTCAAATTCAAATTCATTTATTCATTTTGTGAACACAGGTTACATAAAGATGTTAATTAAATGGATAATACCGAATCAGTCTATGTCCCACCTAAAGGCATACAAAATGTTACGGGTAATTTATTATCTAACAAAAGCCAATAAAATAATTAATCAATAAGCACAATAGAAATAAAATGTCAATAAAAGTAATTATTAAATAAAAAATACG
Organism: Thalpophila matura; assembly: GCA_948465475.1. Lineage (NCBI taxonomy): Eukaryota > Metazoa > Arthropoda > Insecta > Lepidoptera > Noctuidae > Thalpophila > Thalpophila matura. Next base: position 7,709,107 of record OX419205.1, on the reverse strand, counting down.
TGCAATTAAAAATAATCAAAATATTAATAAAACAAAACAACAACAACAACAACATTAATTATGCAATTCATTCATATATACATGTCATAAATCATAACCAAATGTCAATTACATTAAAATTATAAAAGTTTGTCACAAATAAATTCGTTTATTGAATAATATACGCTTTGTCAATAAAATTAGTAGTTTGGCAAGTCCACGCTTAAATTCATTGCGGGTTTTACCTTCTTTAATTTGGTTGGGTATTTTATTATAAAGTTTGGGTGCCATTGCATATACACTTTTATGTAGAAACTCAGTTTTTGTAGGTAATAAGTGAAGTTTAAAAAAAGTAGAAGAACTATTAATTGCATGGTTTTTCTTTTCTTTCAGATACCGACACTTGTTTCAGGCATCCTGGCTGTGGTGTTCAGGTTGATTTAAGGAACGGATGTAAAGGTAAGCATTTTGATATCCACTAGCTGAACTTATATTGAGATATTTTTGTAACGTCATTTAAGAGTGATAGAGGTGTTTGTGAGAGCGCTCGTCCGGGAAGTACTAGCACCTGTAAGCAGCACTGCTGTGTTCCGGCTTGCAGGGTATGGGTGCCGGTGTAGGTACAGGCACATGACACATTTCAACTTTGGTCAACAAGGTCGCGGGAATCCGCTGGATGCGGACAGCACAGGACCGGCCGTTGTGCCGATGCTTGGGGGACGCCCATGTCAGGCGGGGGACATCCTTCATATGCTGATGTTGATAAATGTGGGTTAACATTTAATAAATATGAGTTATTAACATAGCTGGGCACCGTTAATCAAATAGTTAACTTCGTTAATCGCTAATAAAATAACGTTTTGCGCGGATATGACGCATACTTTCCCCAGAGTTTTCTTTTCTGTATCATTATTATTTTTATGCGTCATATCGATGCAAATGAATGTTTTTTCTTTCTTTCTTCTTTCTTCTAATCCGTTACTAAAAAAGTAAACTTCGTTAAACGTTAAAGCGTTACATTTCGGAAGATTTAACGCAAGTTAACGTTAATCGTTAATCCGTTAAGACGTGATAAAAAATAAATTTTTCTATGTTTCGTTTGTGATCTTCTTATAAAAACTGTTAGTTTAGGTTCTGGAAGTTAACAGGATAGGAACAAAAAGAAAGTCGTATACTGGGTAAAATTAAAACCAGTGTTTTAAAAATAACAATAAAATTAGGCAATGTTTAACTGGACACATTTATCAATAAAATATTAATCCTTATCCAAATAAGTAGTTTTATCGTCACAAGTATTTAATGGAGATGATTTTTGTAGTTTAAAGAATTTTATACAGATAAATAGTTACAGAGATAACACGATGTATTCAACGCGCGACGGAGTAATTTAATAATTTTGTGACATTGCTTCATACCTGAGCAAATTATGCGTGACTCGATTCTTTCGGATAAACCTTTGGTTAGCTAGTTAGATAAAATTCTCGGAAACTTTTGTAACTTCGTTCCTGACGGGGGTCCCCTGACCTCACACGTTTTTTTTTTTTCATATTTCAGTGTCGGTCCCATAATAAAAGTTGATCATATTCATGAGTACTTTCACCTCCTAAAATATCCGCACTGGTTTTAATTTTACCCTGTATAGTTGGAGTGTGTAATTTAATCATCTGACATAATGTGGAAAGTGTCCTTCATTTATTTTTATTTATTATGGGCTATGGCACTCCAACGGCTGGTTCAACAAAAACATTTTCAGAAATATTGTTTATTTATTATTTATTTATTTATTTATTTATGTACACACAAGAAACACATATAAAAGTATAAGAATAAACAGATAATTGAGCACAAAGGTACTGCTTATTTCTAAATAAATTTCTTCCAGCAGATCTGCGACAGGAAAGTCGGATTAGAAAATATGTAGACACAGTGTGTAAAAATATGATAAAATAAATTAGATACAATGCAACTACATACACTATTAAAATACATACCTACATACATACAAATATATATACTTACATATGTACTTACATACAATAATATTTAAATACATATTATAAGTGTAGATAATCACAGCTGTGTAGAGAGGTAATATTCTTTGACGCGCTTTTTAAATATAGAAATGGTTCTAGAATCTCGTATGTCAGGAGGAAGTGAGTTTCATAATCGTACTGCATGAACAGAGAAGGAATAAGAGTAGAAATCAGTTTTATGCGATGGAAATTTGAGAATAGTTCTAAGATGAGACCTGCATGGAGCATTAGAAGGATGAGTGAAAGAGAAACGGTTACGGAGAAAATGAGGATATGTAGGGTTATAAAGTATATTGAAGAGGAGACATAGTAATCGAGTGTTCCTGCGAAGCCACTTAAGTCCTTTGCGCAAGTGAGAAACATGATCGTATTTTCTCAGACCAAAAACAAAACGGATCCACAGGTTTTGCAAACGCTCAAGCTTGTTTAAGAGCTCCTCTGTGGCATCCAGATAGCAGGCATCAGCGTAATCTATAATCGGCTGAATAAGAGATTGAGCAAGAGAGATTTCAGTTTTAAAGGGCAAGAAACTCTGAAGGCATTTTAGCGAATGAAAAGAAAAGTGCACTTTTCGACTAACTTCGTTCACTTGAGCACGCCACGAAAGATTACTGTCAATTAATATACCAAGGTTCTTAGCCGTGTCGGAATAGATGATGGGTGAGCCGTTTAATGTTAATGGCATCAGACATGCTAGGTCGAGAGCATTGCGGACGTATCTGCTACCTATGATCATAGCCTGGGACTTAGTAGGGTTAATTTGCAGGCCGTAAGACCTTGCCCATCTATTGATATTGTCCAGGTCACAATTCATAGCATTAATAGCCGAGTCTGCATCAGCCAGGGAAAAATGTCGATAAACCTGCAAATCGTCTGCGTAAAGATGGAAATTAGAAGAAATAGCTTTAGTAACAGTGTTGATAAAGATAGAAAAAAGAAGAGGAGAGAGAACGCCACCCTGAGTTACACCAGCAGTGAGATCGCACCAATCAGAATAGGTTTCTTTAAGGCGGACACACTGAGAGCGACCCCGAAGATATGAGTCAAACCAGGCTAAAGAAGAGGGCGAGAAATTGATGGATTGGAGGATCCCTAGTAGGATATCAAAATCCACTGAGTTAAAAGCGCAACTGAAGTCGAGCAATACTAACACAGTTAGGGACTTATTCTCCATAGCCCAGCGGATATCATCAGTCACCTTTAACAGTACAGTCACAGTGCTGTGACCAACATGAAAGCCAGACTGGAAGGGGCAAATTAGATTGTTGGAAGATAAAAAATTGTAAATTTGACCATGAACAATATGCTCAAGAACTTTAGAGAGAAAAGGTAATATGGAAATGGGTCTGTAGTGGGATAGAGAAGAAGGATTGCTCATTTTTGGAAAAGGAATAATGTGCGCCTGTTTCCAGACTAAGGGAAAAGTACCAGAGAATAAGGAATAATTTACAATATGAGTAAGAATGGGAAGCAGTAATGGAAGAATAGTGATTATCATTCTCGAACACAAGTTGTCATGGCCAGCAGCTGATGAAGAAATAGACAGAATGAATTTTTTAACATCTTCTTCAGAGATAGCACTCAAATTAAAAAGGGGGCAATTCGGTAAGGGCAAGTTAGAGAGCTCGGTCAGAGTGGAAGATTTGATACATGGATCAAGAGTAACAGGTGAAAGGAGAAATGCCTGTTAAGAGCGCACAAGTCAACATCTTTACAGGCAATTATAGAAGATTTGCCGATATCAACTGTCTTTAAGAATTTCCAGACATCAGATGAGTTACGATTAACGAGAGATTCGTGGAAATAGCGTCTCTTGGCATCTACGTCTATACCTACTCTTTGCCTTGTCCTTGCTAGCTATTATAAGTTTAATTTCTGAAGACATCCACGGTGCAGGATTATGTTTAATTTTAATTCTTCTTCGCTTATTACAATAAATAATATTTAAGTTAATGAATTTACTATCAGTTTAAATTTTTGAGCAATAAAAGATGTTTACGGAATTGAGCCAGGGTGTTGGAGAAGATGTCAATGCTATTGGGTTGGATGTGAGTGTGTGACTATCATTGTACGTTCTCATCAAGCGGTTCAACGGCGGTGACCGCACGAGGTTGGTTCGAGCTGTTGACGGCGCAAAAAAAAATAATTTGCGGTCAGGCCTAGGTTGATTGCTACGAGGGACTGATACATTTATTTCATGAACAATAATAATATGTTGAACTTCTCATCTGAAAGCGAGGCTCATTTCGGCGAATATCTTTGCCCGTTGCTCAGAACGTGTATTTCGTGGCGCGGCGCGGTGCGTGTGATATCTTTTTGGTAAATAGTAGGTACTGGATTAACGATTAACGGACTTGGGGAAATGTAACGGAAGTTAACAAGTCCGTTAACATTTTTTAAAGTTAACTTAAAAGTTAATCCGTTAATATAAATGTTAACTTCGTTAATTAACGATTAACGGATTAACGAGTTAATGCCCAGCTATGGTTATTACATACATACAAAACGTCGCGCCTGTACTCCCCGAAGGGTAGGCAGCGGTGTATAGTACAACCACGTTACTGTTGAGTTATTGTTGTGCTTAATGATACAAAAATAAAATACTTTGAGTTGTATTTCCAGTCTACTAGGTACATTAGTAACTCAGACCAACAAATATATAATTCTTTATTTTCTGCTCCTTTTTGACTCTCCGCCGCTTGATACAATGGTAAAATTAGACACAAATCAATCAAACTCAAGTACCTGCATAATTAAGTTTTTATAACTTGTATGAAATAACATGCAAGGGTTGGCACTCTCCATCCGCTACTAAAAGAGTTGTCTCCAGCAGACTGGAGGACGCTGCCGATCCTCTTGATGTCACTCCGTGGTTGATTTGTTTAGTGGAATAATGTTATACCAATAATGATAATGATATTGTATTTTACAGATATACCAACAACGACAACGAGGCCTTTTACTAAAAACGAAACAAGTAATACTTTTGTGTCCAATGTTCCAACATCGCCTCGCGATAGTGTAGAAATAACGACAGACAAAATGACTGCAAATGATTCTGGTGAGTATAAATCGATCGCATGGGATTCATATCAATTTGCGAATGACTACCGTCATATATTATTATGAGGGGAGTCGGTGAGGGGTGACAGCTTACCTGCAAGCTTCAGTAAGCTTTGCCAAGCCCTACCTGCAGATCGTTTTGAAAAACGGTAGTAAGTACCTACCTACATTTATTTTATGTTACAAAAAGCGATTCATATTTTTAATATATTTCACTAGCTACCGCCCGCGGCTTCGCCCGCGTTTTTCGGGATAAAAGGTAGCTTATGTGTTATTCCAGACTATAATCTATATTATGTGTGCCAAATTTCATCCAAATCCGTCCAGCCGTTTCAGCGTGAAAAAGTAACAAAAATACACACACACATACAAACTTTCGCATATAACTTTCGCATAACTTTCGCGTACGATTTATTCGGTTAGTCCCACTATGCTCTAGTTTCGCTATGTTCGACTCATAAAATACTTACTAAAAAGTTTCGCTATGCACGAAATCACATTCGCGGGCAGTGATAAAGAAAGCTGTTACAGTGTAATATTTTATTTAACCGTTTAAAAAGTAAATTAAGTAATATACCCTATTTTTAATCATCATTATCTGTCATTTTGACAGCTAATTTATAGAAAAAATTTTCTCGATCTACCCGCACAATCGATTCAATCGATATTATTCGAATCGTACTCGTTTCGATGCACACAATAATCGCTCACGGTGTCTCGATGTTTTGTAGTCCGGTGTGAAGTTTGGGACTTGATTATTTTAAGAACTGGATTCCAAACAGGTGGTAATTGCCAACCATCCTCTCTATTGAAATTAGGATGTTTTTTAATTTCAATAGCCTCGCGAAGCATTCTAGGTACATATCGGTTCTCCTTTGCGAGGATTTGAGGTTGATCAAAACGTAGGAAATGGTTGTGTTTGCCTAGGGCATGCTCACACACTGCAGACTTTGTAGAGCGCACGTATCGGTTCAGCGTGTGAGCATGCAGCATGCATCTGCAGTGTGTGAGCATGCCCTAGGCAAACCCAACCATTTCCTACGTTTTGATCAACCTCAAATCCTCGCAAAGGAGAACCGATATGTACCTAGTACCTACCTATGACGTTTTTTAATCTCCGTAGTCGTGAATCCCTAAGGGAACGGTTTAATGAAATTAACATCATGACGGTGCCCTGTCAATACATTTATGAAAACATTATGTCATCATCAGCCTAGCCTTTTCTCAAATTATATTGGGGTCGGCATCCAGTCTAACTAGTTTTTGGCTGAATATCAATATTTTACGTGGAGCGACTGCCATCTGACCTCCACAACCCAATTAATGGGTAATACCGGTATTCGAATGTTAGACCAGCTGTCAGACTTTTAGGGCTTCTGACTACCCGTAACGATTGTCAAAGATATTCCTATGACAACCGGGCCCGACTGCTTAACGTGCTCGCCGAGGCACGGAGGGGTCTCGATGTGTAAAGAACGGTCACCCATCCAAGGACTGACCGCGGCAAGCGCAGCTTAACCTCGCAGATCGATCGATCAGCGCGGCCGTCATTTAGCCACGAGCCCCTCTTATGAAAACATTTTGTATGTTAGGAAAAATCAACATCTCTTTACTAAAAGAAGTGATAGGAATAATTATAATACTAGAGATAGGAACAAGTTGGTTCAACCTCGTTTTAGATTATCAAAGGTACATACATCATTTACGGGGTACTGTATAAAATGCTATAATAAAATACCTACAGACATTCTTCAACTAAATGAGAAGAAATTTAAAACCTGTATGAAACGCACTCTATGTAGGCAAGCATATTACAAATTGGAAGACTATATTAATGATAAAAACGCTTGGCTAAATGCTGGTCCAGCTCCACAAACACTGAGCTCATAATTACGGGTTGGCATTTGACTTTGTTGGATACTTACCGTTTCAGATTAAATATGACTTAAGTCCTATGTATATCTAAACAATACCTATGTATTGTTATTGACTTTATACAATTTGTTTTTCGCATTAGGTATAATAAATTTAATATTTTATTTAAAACTTAGTATCGTAAAATTTAATAGCATTATTTCGATATTGTACATGTGAGTACTATGTAGCCACTACTACTAAAGTTTTTAAATGTAGGTAACGAGGTTGTCTGGCGGTTGAGAGTATGTCATGCTCACTCAAATGTCTTGCTGATGGTGGCGCGTGTGTTGGGTCATTCGGTTCCCTTCAAAATGGTTGAGTTAAATGGCGCTGATTCATGCGTCAGTTCCGTGAACGAGCGCTGTCAGTTGGTTGGGACTGGTCATCTCTAGACTGCCAAGACAAATATCTGGAGTTGCATCTTTTATTTTTATGCACATCTTTTACATTGTTCTCACATGTTTTTGTGATAACTACGCCTTGAAAACAATGTAATCATGGAATTGTAACATTTTGATTTAAAAGAGTAACCATGGAGTTTCTTGCTCGTTCTTCTCCATAGGATTCTACGTTTTGGATCGAGCATCTAGCTTCATCTTGTTTACTGACTGACTCCTTGACAATTCAAAAGCACCTGTAAGTGGTCTAATTGAAATGCTTTGACTTTTGACTTTGATTTTGTCTCCAGCAGACTGGAGGACGCTGCCGATCCTCTTGATGTCACTCCGTGATTGATTTGTTTAGTTGAATAAAAATATAAGTGAAATATCAATAATGATGTTGTATATTACAGATATTGTTACTGTCACACCAACAACGACAACGAGGCCTCTTACTAAAAATAATACCAATGTTCCAACATCGCCTCGAGATAATGTAGAAATAACGACAAACAAAATGACTGCAAATGATACTGGTGAGTACCTATATCGATTACATGGGATATATAACATTACGCGAAACGTTATGTAGGCACAAGATAGGGTTAAGGCGACTGATATAATATTTTGAAACTACCTACATAGGGTTTGTTTTTATTTCACTTGATTGCCTTATATTGGGATGCTTTGAAATTTTCCAATAAATAGCTTCGGTAATTTTATTAATATTATGCACAGGATTTGACAATGGCGAGTGACGGATTGTTGTTATCTGCTGTGTTTAGAATCCACTACTTATTCTGAAGGTAGTCGGTAATGGGTGACAGCTTACCATGAGCCCCCGAGCTATTGTTCTTCCTTTGCCAAGCCTAACCTGCAGGTTGGTATGGAAATCTGTGGTAAATACATTTAATTTTATTTTGTTACAGAAAGCGATTCAAATGCCACACGTTATATTTCTGATACTTGGAATACAACGGACATAACTGGTGACCATGGTATGTTTTTCTCATAAAATGCACTTCCTTTTTTTTATTAAATTATTTAAAAATGTTTACGCGTACAATTATTGTCGTTTGTATCAGCTTGTACTAAGTAATTTAATTTATTACAGAAATAGATTCATATGCCACGCGGAATATCTCAGATACTTCGAATACAACGAACATTACTGGTGAACATGGTACGCTTTTCTCATAAATTACCTACTCATTAATTTATTAAATTATTATGGAATTATTTACGCGTAGAATATGTTTAAACGTCGCTTGTATCAGCTTGTAGCTGGTCTATTGATAGCGACGGTCTACCGTCACCACGGTTTCTAACTTTGTGGTATTACTGTGAACATTTAACTCATACGAATATAAAATACATGGAACCGCGTCTATAGAACTTAAAAAATAAAAGAATCTTTATAGTCTTATTAGAACATTCGCGTGCGGGATTTATCGAGGTTTATTTAGGGAATCAATAAAAATCCGTGATGCTGCTACCATTAAGTTATATGTGCAGTAAAAATGTAAGGTGTAGGGTAGACCGTCATAGACTTAAAATTAATATAATGTACAATCTAACATTCATATGCGCGTACGGCGTAACATTACATGATATTGACCGTTACAGGAATACTTAAACATCACTTTTTTATGATTTCATGTGTCCCTTTAAACTTTCATAATTATAATCTCTAGCCTGTTTACTACCATAAATTGGTTACTTTTTTAAATGTAATATGATTAATAGCCGTAATAGCCATTTTTATTGGGCCAAAAATAACTGTGTCCTTTCTCTAAACATTATGTAAATCTGTTGACACGTATCTGTCACAATCCCACTAGTAGGTGAGATTCCGTGTTGATATAAGTACCTACCTAATGCAATTCAGTCTTATGGCAACCAGCGGAAAGGTACCTGCAAAAATAACATTTATTTTTATTTCAGCATCAACATTTCAAACAAATAATCCTAATGAAGGCGGTTCCACTGTGTCGACATATACAACTACAACTAAAGGATCATCGACAAATAATGATGTGACTAACACGATTTTAAAACTAATTGCTGAAAGAATGCAAAACAACAACAATGCCAGTGCAAATTCTACTTTCGAAGACGGTGACAGATATTTTTTATTGTCTTTATTAAATGATTTCAAAAAGATCCCGGAGAATCGTAAAATGGATGTTAAATATGACGTAATTGGAATTATTCGAAAATACGCGGGATCATCATGTACTGGATGTTGTAACCAAAATTCACAATTTGATGAACAACGTGGTTTTTAACCGCGTTATTCATGAAATTGTCTTTGTAACAAATCAGTCTTTAGAATCTCATATACCTATAAGAATCTCATAATAAGTTTCTGTCTACATCAAATTAAATATCAGAACTCTCACCCTTGTCTATTTTTTCTGCAAATTCTGATGATTCCTTTAAATTATGAAGATCTTTTTAATTATGACAATCCTAGAATATAAGTTATATTACATACCTATGTATATCTAATTTTAGTATCTAATTTTGACAAAAATATTAGGCAAAATCTGCATTGTTTTAACTATGCCAAAGAACTGTTGCCAAAGAACTTGATAAAAATTATGATAATAATTGATATTAATACATTGAAAAACTATAAATGATGTTTTTTTACTCTACTTACCTCAATGTGTCAAGTCTTTTTTAACCCCCTACGAAAAAAGAATGGTGTTATACACCATTCTTTTTTCGTAGGGGGTTAGTAGTTTGACCACTACGTGTGTTTGTATATGACACCGTAGCTCTTAAACGGGTGAACCGATTTGGATGATTTTTTTTTATTTAAAAGCTGTTTTTTTTTTGCGATGGCTCTTAGACATGTTTTATTAAAATCGGGTCAGCCATTTCAAGGTCATCAGCTCTTTTGTTAGCTGCGGTAAATAACCGCTAAGCGTCTAAGATCCCCTGAACCGCTTAATGGGTATTTACTTTACTTTTAAACATAATGTGTGACCTAATAAATTTGAAACCCCAATGTATGCTATATAGCATAGCACAGCATAATCGGCCTATAATGTTCCCACTGCTGGGACACAGGCCTCCTCTCTGTGAGAGAGAGTGGGCCGTAGTTCACCACGCGGGCCCAGTGCGGGTTGGTGGACGTCACATGTCTTTGAATTTTTTGGTTCTAGGATATGCCGGTTTCCTCACGATGTTTTCCTTCACCGTTAAAGCAAGTGATAATTAATTTCGGGGATAAATATAATGACCACCATAAAATGCTTTGATACCCTTAGTTTTGTAACCAAAAATATCTACTTAACACTAGAAAAATAAAGTCTAAAATTACAATAGTACTAGCTATTTTAGTCACGACTGCACTTCAAATTGTATTCGAACACCAAATGTAGTAAATGATCACCAACTCTTAGCGAGCAAATTAATGCGCTATTTCTGCCTAAATAAACCACTATAATGGACATAAAATGTAGGCTTATTACCAAACTAGCTTCCGCCCGCGGCCTTGCCCGCGTTTTTCGGGATAAAAGGTAGCCTATGTGTTATTCCAGACTATAATCTATCTGTGTGCCAAATTTCATCCAAATCCGTGCAGCCGTTTCAGCGTGAAGAAGTAACAAACACACACACAAACATACACACACACACACACACACACACACACACACACATGTTTCATTTGAGTAACATACCTAACTAGGGTCCAAGAGCGAGCGAAGCGAGCTCGGGAACTTGGACACCCCGACACGGACAATTTAGGTTCGAAGGGGTTGACGGGGGCTTCAGTGAGCGAGCAAAGCGAGCGAACGAAGCCCCCGTCAACCCCTTCGTGTTAGGTTACTTTTAAACTTGCAGACGGAAATAGGAGCCCCGCGTAGCGGGGCTCCGTCGACCACCTCCCTCCCCCTTGTAAGTCCAAAAAAGTTATATTTTGTTTGTTTGTTTGTAGACTGCGAAAGAGAGATAATTTATATTAAAACGCTGGTATAATTTTGGTGATCATTTACTACTTTTGGAATAACAATGATTTATTTGGACTCATTTTGCTTAAATAGGATAGCAGAATTTAAAAACTTTGGTTATAATTTTACTTTAAAATGTTGGTTTAATTTTGGTGATCATTTACTATTTTTGGGTTACTCATGATTTACTTGGAGTCATTTTACTTAAATAGGATAGCAAAGTGTTAAAACTTCGGTTATAATTATACATTAAAATGCGAGTTTCATTTTGGTGATCATTTACTACTTTTGTCTGCTATTTGTTACTATATCTGGTGGTAAGTTAAACATAAGCCATTAATTTCTAATACGCACATGACTTCGAACAGTCAGCGGTTCGTGCCTCGGGATCGAACTCGAACCCGGGAGGCACATGGTTAATCCACTAAGCTATCACTGCACTCAACCGCTATATAACTATGCAAGATTGTGGAATTTTTGGTCTGATGCTGCAGCCAGGACATCCAGCACACTATAGTACACTCATGAAGAAATAAAAGCAGATTTGTCATGTTTGGATTCGTTTTGATCAGTATTTAATTCTACATACAATGCATTAGTGGCAACACGATGAGCTGATGCTGCAGCCAGGATATCCGGCATACAGGAATACTGTTGAGAAAATAATAGCAGATATTTATGTTATCTTTGGATTCGTTTTTATTGATCAGTATTTAATTCTATTTACAGTACGATAAATTCATGTTAGGTGTAGAGAAACTTGACATTCTGCAGTAGTAACAACGCATTTCTATATTGTTAATATGCGTTAAGCTTTTGACTAACATATATAAAAATGTACAAAAGTCAATAAAACTTGTTTGTCTTTCAGTTTCTTTTATTACTATATTTCTTATATAGATATGTTGACTTTTATAACAAAGTCATCTAAAACATTATAAAAGCGTTGGCACGGTTTGCCAGAGATCGCAGGTTCAAATCCTGCTCGCGACATTCGATTTTTGAGAATCTCTTAAATATTTAATAACATTATAAAAATTTAACCTGTGGCCTGGTGCTAAAAGGGAATTTTCAAACACCATTTTCGTGAGAAGTGTGTGCAGCCAAAATGTTGTGTGTTAAAAGGACTTAAGTGTAAACGACAATTTTTCAAAAATTACGATTTCAAAAAGGCCTAGTTAGTGCGTGCGTAAGTAAAATAGGTGTAAAAGTGTGTTTGTTCATTATTCTAATGCTAATTCCTGAAAATAAGCTTTTCCGATACTGGCCCGTTTAGCACCAGGCCACAGAAATAATCTTCGGTGTTAGACACGAGTGGGACTCGTACCTGCGACCTCTACCGTACCGTGGCATTATTATTAATACAGCATACCTGGGGCCCAAGTCTGCTAATGCAATTGTCATAATCGTGTCAGAATTCTCAATGACATCGTTTTGACCAATAACGAAAGAGATAGTCTTACTCTAAGCCAATGACCGCTTAGGTTTTGACCGTTATGGTGTCATTATGACACCATTCTTACACGATTGCAATATCAGAATTGGGGCCCTGGCAATGTGCTACGGCGTAGCTCACGATGTGTGCTAAGGCGTAGCTCACGATGTGTGCTAAGGCGTAGCTCACGATGTGTGCTACGGCGTAGCTCACGATGTGTGCTACGGCGTAGCTTACACCTTACTACGATATCAAGAAATAATTTTGTTTAATGCAGATTCGGATTAATTTATTAATGGAGTATATTTGAAAATAAAACAACACCAAGGGTTTATTTACCTATAACAATAAAATTAACTCAACTAGTTAAGAATTTTTATTATATTCTAAAAATCCTAGTTAAGACGAATAAGATATTTGGGTATTCCTTTATAGGTATCATAGTAAAGTTATTTTTTTTTTGTTTTTTTTTGTTGCACGGGACTTTACAAAGTCCCGGACCTTTCGAAGGCGTCCGTGGGGCCGAAGCCAACACGTAGAGGCCTGTTACAACAAACTTAAAATATATAAAATGTAATGGTGACACAGCTGGCGATTATCCCTGTCTGCACTATATAAATGCACCCAAGGAGAAACCCCAGCTGTGCAGAACTATTGCAAACATGTGGAGAAAAACTACTTGGGCTATTGTGATGGGATGGTAGTGGATTGGTTTTGGGGAACTATGGGAACCTATGGCGCCTGCCGGAACAATGTGTATTGACACGTAATAATGGCAGAGACTTGCCAACTCACTAACTGGGCCCCCCGAAAATGGTTGCTCAAGTCGCAACAAGGGGGCAACAGGAACGTGAGTGGCTGAAGGGTGGAGAGGCTTTGCTGGACTTTAAACTCAGATCATTTGCTCCCTGAGGGTCCGGCATCACTGGCCCACTCACCACTTACGCTCAGCATCCACCCTTCGAGCAGTGGGGTTCTGCTCTAGCGACTCCACTCTGGACGGCCAATTAAGCCAAGCCAGAGGCGGGAGACCTGTTCCTCGCCAGTGTTCACTCCGACCAGCCAATTAAGGCAAGCCGAAGATGAGGAACGGTGCCTTCTCCCTGGAGTACTCAGATACCGCGGGGTCGCTACTCCCCGTCACCTCGTCTCAAGGTGCCCTATTATTATTTATTATTATGAAATACTCTTTATTTTACACCACAAGTATCATATACAGAACAGGCTTAGTAATTAAAATGTACAATGGGCGGTCTTATCGCACAAGGTAACGTAGTAGTAAAGTAGATCTGCCATTTTTCTGTCATTTCTTCAATTGCAACGTTGCCAGACGTACGATAATTATCGCACATGTACGATAACTCCTACACAATAGTACGGTACGTGTATTATCGTACGCATAGTACCTACGTTAATTTACAATCCTCCCGGCAAGCCGAATAAAACCAGAATAAGAAACAAACTTACAACAAGAAATAATAGAGGGCTTTACTTTAACATCAATGCGTACAAACTCAATCAAAACAGCGTTGTTAGGAATTTTTTTTTTATATCTTGCACACATAAAAATTTTAGCTTATTTATTATGTTTAAGGGGATTTCCATGGCGGTGTGAGTCGACCGGCCTCGATCGACGGCGTCCGTTCACGGGCATGACGTACATGTCCGCGCCGCTTAGCTCAACCATATTTTAGGGAACTCGGCGGCCGGGCATGCATCGCCACCATCGGCAGGGCGTTTTTGTGAGTATGACGGCTCACACCGCCATGCAACTCCGGATTTAAGACTAAGTACAATGGTGGGGTTTTACCTGCATGGTGGTGTGAGCTGATCGGCCTCGATCGGGCCAATAGGCTCACCTCACCATGCAGTTTTACATTTATTTTACAGGAATTGTTAGGAGTTTTAAACCATCTGAGAAAATATTGTCTCGAATGACATTGGCGGTCCGTCATTCAAATACTGTTGCTGCGGAAGTAGGTACTAAATAGTTGTACTGTGCATTGATCCAGATAGTGATTCCAGTGATACACATTTATGTAAAATAAATAAATAATTTACTATGTTCTATGTTATATCTTTTCGTGCACACATCACAATTTCCTTCACTTTTGATCAACCTCCCTCATCTCTCATACAAGAGGTGTTGCGCTTGCACACATGCTCAACCTTTACATGTATGTGTTGCTATCGTATACCACCTGAAAAAATAAAATACTGATTAATTATTATTTATTAATTCGAAATAATTAATTTTGATATATAACTGTTGATTTCTCAGAATTCTGTTTAGACGTGGTAAAGCTAATAACGGTAGGTACTGCGTCTATTCTGAGAATATGGTATACACTTACATAGTTTGTGGGCTGTGTTTCTGGTAGTCTAGTTTTGAAAATCCAGCATCGTTTTTGTATCGCAATACCAACGCAGAGGATCAAAGATACCGCCGATACTGTTGAAATTATAATAACAGTATAATCAGCAGTACCTGCACCTGAAATGACAATTGGTCTGTTATTGTGAAGTTCAAACTGAACGACTATCAAGATAATCACATCAGCCTGTGATCCTCCACTGCTACACATGGGCCTCTCAGTGACCGCTATAATGAACGCTTGTGAGGGGATCTCACTATCACCTCACTTGACCAACCGAGTGTTTTTGCATGCTTGGGACGTTATTAACTACTCTACTTGTTATTTCGATAGATACATATTTGTACCGTCTCACACACCTCACACTGACACATGTAATTAACCTCTCCACCACCTCACTCATATACTCTGTCACCTAACTTAAGGAGAAGACAAACATCTATTTACTCTTTCTTTATTTATTTTCGTTTAACTCTATCTATACTAATATTATAAAGAGGAAAGATTTTTTTGTTTGTTTGTACCGAATAGGCTCCGAAACTACTGGACCGATTTTAAAAATTCTTTCACTAATAGAAAGCTACATTATCACCTAGTAACATAGGCTACTTTTTATCCCGAAAAAATGCACAGTTCCTGTGGGACACGCGGACGAAGACGCGGGCGAAGTGCTAGTCAAATATAATTGCAAAATTTATGAGAAAAACATACCATGGTCACCAGTGATGTTCGTTGTGTTCGAAGCATCCGAGATATTCCGTATGGCATTTGAATCGCTTGCTGTAATAGGTCAGAGAGTCGCCTTAGGATAGAATAAAATAAATGCATTTTTTCATCCCAATCTGCACGTTAGGCTTGGCAAAGGAAGACTTGGGGCCCATGGTAAGCTGTCACCTCTCACCGACTACCCTCAGAATAAATAATGGATTCGTAATTATTATAAACACAGCACTTAACAATAATCCGACCACCCTTGAGTCACCCTTGTCAAATACATAATACCTATTAATAAAATTAAGCTATTTATTGGAAAATTTCAAAGCATCCCAATAAAAGGCAACAAAGTGAAATAAAAACAAAACGTGAATTGATAATATACCAGCAGTCGTCTTAACCCTGTGTTCGCCAATAATGTTATGAATCCCATGTGATCGACATACTCACCAGTGTCATTTGCAGTCATTTTGTCTGTCGTTATTTCTACACTATCGCGAGGCGATGTTGGAACATTGGACACAAAAGTATTATTTTTACTTGTTTCGTTTTTAGTAAAAGGCCTCGTTGTCGTTGTTGGTATATCTGTAAAATACAATATCATTATCATTATTGGTATAACATTATTCCACTAAACAAATCAACCACGGAGTGACATCAAGAGGATCGGCAGCGTCCTCCAGTCTGCTGGAGACAACTCTTTTAGTAGCGGATGGAGAGTGCCAACCCTTGCATGTTATTTCAAGCAGGTTATTTAAACTAAATTATAGTGATTTATGTCTAAACCTTACCATTGTAATGTGCAATATCTCGGCAAGCGGCGGAGAGTCAAAAAGGAGCAGAAAATAAAGATATATAATTATAATTACTAATGTAGTAGACTGGAAATACAACTCAAAGTATTTTATGATTGTATCATTAAGCACAACAATAACTCCACAGTAACGTGGTTGTACTATACACCGCTGCCGACCCTTCGGGGAGTAAAGGCGCGTGGTTATGTATGTAATAACTCATATTTATTAAATGTTAACCCACATTCATCAACATCAGCACATCATCATCTTCAGCATATGAAGGATGTCCCCCGCCTGACATGGGCGTCCGCCAAGCATCGGCACAACGACCGGTCCTGTGCTGTCCGCATCCAGCGGATTCCCGCGACCTTGTTGACCAAAGTTGAAATGTGTCATGTGCCTGTACCTACACCGGCACCCATACCCTGCAAGCCGGAACACAGCAGTGCTGCTTACAGGTGCTAGTACTTCCCGGACGAGCGCTCTCACAAACACCTCTACCACTCCGAAATGGCGTTACAAAAACATGTCAATATAAGTTCAGAAGATAGTGGATATCAAAATGCTTACCTTTGCATCCATTCTTTAAATCCACTTTAAAAAAACAGCCATCCCACTTATAAGACTTCGTGAGTAAACAAATATCATTGTCTAAAAAAAAGAAAAACCAGTAAATAGTTTTAATAAATACATAATTAAGAGATTTCAAAAATCAATTGACGCGAGCAGGATTTAAACCCGCGACCTATGCCATAGCGTGGCGTGGCACAGTTATAGTTATTCTACTTTTCACCCGACTGCGGCGAAACCCAAAAGGAGAGTATGTGTTTTACCTGTATGTTAGTATGTATGTATAATGTATTCGCAGCTAAAATACTAGGAAGCGGTGAAGGGCGGGCGATTTTGGGGGCTGGCTTTGGTCTTATGTATATTATGACGTTCAAAAAGTGCTAATTGACAAGTGCTAATTGTGCCCAGTTTGAATAAATGACTTTTGAATTTTAATTTATTTTCGTTTCTCTGTTCGCTCGTAGAGACTAAACGAGCGAACGGATTTTAAATAATGAGGTATAATTAGATTTGTATTGACGTCGCGAGTAACACAAGCTATAATATGGCTTATGAAAAAACCAACATGGCGGATTTTAGTAGCCATTGAGTGAAGTCGTACAAAGTAAAAAAAAACTGACGTGGTCATGTGGGGTATCAAAATGAAGGACTCAAAGAGACTATTACGAATATTTAAAATAAATATCTTATACATTTAAAACTAAAAAGTAAAAATTAAAATATAAAATTAAAAAATATATATAAAAACCCGACCGTGGTTTGTCCTGCGTCTGGTGTTGATAAAGAACCACCAAAAAGAAGAGGAAAACAAGGCATTGCAGTCGGGACCCAGTGTTTCCGGGTAATGGTCTAATAATGGGTCTCGACTGCAATGTTTTGTTTTCCTTTTCTTTTTGGTAGTTCTATAACAACACGAGACGTAGGGCAAACCGCGGTCGGGTTCTTAACCGACTTTACAAAAAGGAGGAGGTTATCAATTCGTCGGAATCTTTTTTTTATGTATGTTCAGCGATTACTCCGTCATTTGGGAACCGATTTTGAATTTTTTTTTTTTAATTCAAAGAATATACTCTCGAGGGGGTTCCATTGTCAACAATTTAGGATTTGATGAGGGGATCTCATAGAAATCGAGGGAAATCCTCAAATTTTATAGCCATGTACAATGTGTTTTTTTCGTTGTCAAGTGGGTACTTCAGGAGTACCTAGTCCCACAAAATTTGGTCAAGATTTGATGATGGGACTCATGATAAAATAACGGAACTCTTCAATTCTCGGTGGCACGTAAACGATACTCGGGCACATCACTGAGGGTATTGGGATATTTGATTTACCGTGATGTCTGTATGGTGAAGTAAACGTGGTAGTAGAACTTGACGATGAGCAATGGAACTCCTCAACGGCTTAAAGTAAGGGTGGGGTCTATGGAAGGATTTATAACAGATTGTAATCAAATTGCAATGTGCTTATGTTTATTGCGATATGAGGCAAAGAAAATGTAATGAAGTTGTACAGTCAGCGTCAAAATGGTATTTAATTCACTTCGCCTATGTTGACGATGTTAATCCATACAGTAAAAAGTGTGTAGGTTCGGCTAGTGGTAATGAATTCTCGCTACGGCTGTAATCGCGTGTGTTTATGTCATTAAAAAATAAATACACAAAATAATTTTTTTTAACCATTCAGATGTTTTGAATCTGAGAGTCATCACTTCATGCTGTTAGGAGCTAAGAGATAATACTGCAATATGTCGACAGGACCTACTTAGTAATCTTGGATATTTGGATATACATGAACGTGTAAGACAATCGTCTTCATCTTCCCATTTCTCGTAATATAAAATATTCAACTTGCTCGCAACTATTCTGACTGTTTTCCAATCTGCAATATGATTGCTGTGCAATTGGTTTTGTACCACCTGTCTAATACGGTAGTGTCCTACTATTAAAAAAGTACAAATAAATTATTTTATTGCAAAGAAGGAATAAGCACAACAAAAAAGTAAAAGCAAAAATAATAATTTATCCCAAAATGGAAAACATAGACGCTTTTAAAGTTTTTGGAGGGAGTATCGCTCCGTCTTTGTCGCGCAAGCGGACGTAGGTGGTGTTACGTCACTAGTAGGTAGTGCCATCCGTGTCTAGCAAATCATTTTAAAACGCTTATAACTTTGCCAATTTTGTAGATGTTTCATCGGTTTTTTTTGGTTTAATTGTCTTTTTTCAAATAGTTTACAGATTCACAATAAAAAAAAAGTAGTTAACATCCCTATTAGACACCAATTAATACGGAAAAATCCAAAACTGAATTATCCTATTTTCAGAACATTTACGTAATACACATCGCGATCACAATAATATTCCAGAAATCTTTACGTTTATACAATTCAGGCTTATATCCCGTTCTGAATATTCTATTTACTTCTTATACACAAGTCTAATTAGTGTTTAAGTAAACGAATAATCAACTGCAATAAATGTTTGACTAACCCATGGTTGTTACTGCTTTACAAATATTAGACAAGTGTATGAGAACGTTAAAATATGTAACTCTCTTACATTCATAGCCCTCGTCAGCTGGCCAGGTCGGTGGTGACGTCACAGCTCTCCCTTCTGATATTCGGAAACTGCACGAGCCTGTTTCTGTTACCAGTTCTACATCAACAAAAAATCTTTGCCCTTTCAAATTTCTGGTAAAATAATATTCAGTTATACTGTAATTTTCCGGTTGTGTTTTCTGCACGTCGTTATCTGGAATAAATAAGAAAAAACCGGTCAACTGGTTGTACTCGCGCACCGAGGGTCCCGTATGGTTTTTGGACGTATAAAATTAAAAAAAACCGAACCGCTTAACTAAGTGCGTTTGTGAACCGCATAACTAAGTGCGTTTGTGAAGGAATTTTGATGATTTCTAAAAAGCTGTGCCAGTTACGCACATCTTTTTATATAAGGTGCCATGTTTTGGTATAAAGGGGGGGGGGGGGAGGGATAGTACTTTTAGACATTTTTCTTCATAAATATTATTATTAATATTCATAATTATGTCGAAAACTATAAAGCATAAAAGAAAACATATCGCCTGCGGTAAGAAGAGAGCGGGGGCGGGTAACGTACACGGAGTCAATAAGCTCTCTGCTCCGCGCACCCCTTTCACCCAAATCCGTCCAGCCGTTTCAGCGTGAAGAAGTAACAAACATACAAACACACCCACGCACACACACACGCACAAACTTTCACATTTATAATATTAGTAGAATTAGTGTGACTAGCGACTAGCGACCCGCCCCGGCTTCGCACAGGTAGCACTAAGTACCTACAGTAGTGCAACCTAAGTGGACCGGGCTGCCAGGCTCCTGAAGTTCGTCCGTCGTCGGCGTGATATTATTTTGTTGCGCGAGTTATTTTAATTCTGTGATATTTCCTAAGATATTTATCCAAATTAACACGTTAACAGTGCAGCTACTAAATGTGAGAGGAGCCCCTCACGTGCAAACACGTTTTGTGCAAACTTTTTTTACAGTTTATTGTTCACACGTGTATGCAAAAAAAATTAAAATAAATCACACGTGTAAACTATAAAAAGGCTTCAAATTTGTATGGAGTCGTGACCCAAATGTGGTGCACGCATGTGTCAGAGTGACCTCACAGTGACCCACATGTGGTGCAGGCACAGGGAACGTGTTAAATGGTTTCAAGGACAATTTTGGTCTAAATTAAATACTTGAAATGACTAACATATTTATTTAGATAAGGATTAATACCATGTTAGTAAAAACTCCTTCGCAAATAAAGCATTCTTTTAGACCAAATTTTAAAATCATAATTTTTTTTATGTTTTTTTAGTTATTGTGAGTCAACCTTACAATATAGACATATGCTGTCGCGGATTTTTTGTAGAACTTTTTAAGGTGTACAATACTGTAGTACATTATTTTGATCTATCTCGTAGGGTTCAGCCAGCGTTTGCAATGTAAGCGCAAAAAAATGTGTTTATTTACGACATTACATTAGAAATCTCTAAAATTATCAGAGTTTCTCTACTATATTGTGCATGTATTATACATACAAACCTTTCTCTTGAATCACTCTATCTATTAAAAAACCGCATCAAAATCCGTTGCGTAGTTTTAAAGATTAAAGCATACATAGGGACAGAGAGACAGCGGGAAGCGACTTTGTTTTATACTTTGTAGTGAAGTGGGATAAAAATGGGCAAGCACTTTTTAAGACTGGGCCCCAATTCTGCTATTGCAATTGTGTATGAATGGTGTCATAATGACACCATAACGGTCAAAACCTAAGCGCTCATTGGCTTAGAGTAAGACTATCTGTTTCGTCATTGATCAAAACGATGTCATTGAGAGACCATTCTGACACGATTACGACAATTGCATTAGCAGACTTGGGCCCCTGTTTTAAAATTTCAAGTCGATAGCATTTGTAGTTGCTGAAATAAGCTGTGACAGACAGATGAAGTCGCAACATAAGGGTTCCGTTTTACCATTTTGGTACGAAACCCTAAAAACAACGCTTTCACTTCATAACATACTGTAGATGTACGCGTACTTCAATATTATTAAACGAGCCTTCAAATACATAAACATTTGCTCACTTTGCTTGACTGCCCCGTCGGTCTAGTGATCGCAAGCGTGACTGCTGAGCATGGGGTCCTAAGTACGAAGCCCGAGTTGAACAAAGTGTTATTAGGATTTTTCTGACATCAGCAGTAACCTCAGATCATAGAAACAGGAGATATTAGTACCGGAACAGCTGTTGCCACTTTTATTTTTCGACACAATTACAAGCGCTTCTTGTGAATACAAAGATCTCCCACACATTAAAAATTCCGCACAACCTCAATCTAACACTGTTAATCGTCACTCAACACTAACACTAAACTAAAACACTGTATATCATAGATCGGGTTCGGTTCGTCGCCGACCTCATTTGTTAAAATCGGGTAAACTTTATTTTTTTTGGTCCTATTTTTTACGTTTTGTCGGCCATCTTGATTATTTTTTTTTTCAAAAAAACATAGCCTATGACACTCTTAATGTAAATACGTTTAATACGTTTAGTGTCTGCGCGTGAGCGACATCGACGATGGCGACGCGATGAAATGTTGCAATCTATATACTTATTATATAATAAATCTGTAGAGAGGTCAATTCTGTACATGAAATATATTTTCAAAATAACTATCAGGGGGTGATTAGTGATCGATACTGATGCCAAAAATGCAATCAGTAAAATTTTTGTCTGCCTGTCTGTCTGTCTGTCTGTCTGTATGTTCCTTATAGAAACAAAAACTACTCGACGGATTCTAACAAAACTTGGTACAATTATTCTTCATACTCCTGGGCAGGTTATAGTATACTTTTCATCACACTACAATCAATAGGAGCAGAGCAGTGAAGGGAAATGTTGGGAAAACGGGAGAAGTTACTCCATTTTTTAAGCTTCCGTCGCGTGTGCAGCCTTAATGGTTAAAGCTACATAGAAATCATGTATCACGGAAATGTTCTATATAAAATTATCTAAAAAATATCCTACAACAGCATATGTCTATCTTTTATGGTTGACTCACAATAACACGTGTAACTCCCGATAGGTTAGCAGTTCGGAGCTTTCTGATTGTATTTGTTTACTCTTACGTTTTAATACTCTCACTTATCCCTAATAAAAAAAAGTTAACATTATTACCTATTCAATAAAAAAAAGAATCATAGAAATCGGTATAGAAACACCAAACTTATACATGAAATACGCTATTAAGCCATCGCGCCGTCGCGCGTGAATACTGAATCATGCTATAAGGATTATTTTTTTGTGTTACGGTTGCCGCGCTCGACGCGGGATCAGGTAGTGGTGATGAATTTGCGGTATTGCTGTAATCGCGTATAGTTATGTAACTCAAAATAGAAAAATAAAAAACTATTCACCCCCTCGGGGTTAAAACAGCTCTTCTGCGGCGGTAATAAGATTGATAATCTTCTATACAAATAAATAAAATTGAAGTGTCTGTTTGTACTGCCATGTTGTTGTAGGTACTGTTATGAACCGGAGAGTGATGCAATGGTAGTTAAAGTTTACTCCTGAGGTACGTTCCCATGGGATAATTTCCGGCGTCCACGCGGGCGAAGCCGCGGGCGAAAGCTAGTATTTAATATTATTAAATATTATATTTATTGTCTATTCACATGTATTTAATTACATATGTCCATATTCATTACCTTTACTATTATTGCATGCTGCACCGGTCGACGTCATCACGTCAACGCCGGCTCTCGCTGAAAACCAGCGCTGTGGCTCAGCTCCGTGCATGAGTTACAGCATCACGCTGAGCGATGACCGTTTTGCGAAGAGGTGACGCATATTTTCCCTAGCAGTTTGTTTTTTTGTATTTTTTTTACTTTATTTATGTGCGTCATACCGACGCAAATAAACGCTTTTCTTTCTTTCTTTCTTTCATTCATTTTAAGTGAAGCGATTCATTGGCGAATGATCCGGTGGCTCGTGTTTCGGAGTAATATAATAGTAATATATAATATATACTTGAAATAAATTGAATTGAATTGAATATAGTACTCCAATAGGTATACAATATTTCTTAGTCACTTCATACAACTTTAAAGTAAAGAAGAGGTTGTCTATTCTATGGTAGAAATCACAAGCTTACCTGATTGAGATATGAAATAGAGAGCTGCGGTTGCGTTTGGTGGTACATTTAGAAGTTTCGCTCTCATAACTAAGATATCATAAATATGATAGCCGAACTTAAATGCATCGCTACCTCTTGTTACTGGGCCTTCTCCTGCTCAAAATAAAATGAAATATTTTTCACATGTTGGTATTTCGGTTCAGTGTTTGTTAGCACTGATCTGTTTTATTGCCACGTACACTTCTAACTCAAACAATAAATATAAAGGTAGCGTTATACCTACTTACTATCAAAATAATAATCAGAATATTCATAAACAGCTATATCCACCGCATTTGAATAATATAATGATAATATAATCAGATAAACAATGAAACTCATATTTTAAAATAAATAAATTATTGTGAATAAAAATTATACTTAAAGGCTTTATGTTCGCTCGACTACGGCGCAGTAGATAATGAGATGCCGCCGCCTGCGCCTGTGTAGTTATTACCACTTGTCCCACGCAAATATGCAAGGGTTGTCCAAAATTGGGAATAAAATCATTTTGGTTATTATTAATTATACTCAAATAATTAATTTATTTCATGAGCAGTGATAGCCTAGTGGTTTAACCGAGTACCTACCTTCCACGGCAAATGGTTCGAGTTCGATTCCGAGGCACGCACCGCTGACTTTTCAGTCATGTGCGTATTAGAAATTAATTATCACTTGCTTTAACGGTGAAGGAAAACATAGTGAGGAAACCGGCATGTCCTAGAACCAAAAATTCTAAAAACATGTGACGTCCACCAACCCGCACTTGGCCCGCGTGGTGGACTGCGGCCCACTCCCTCTCACTGAGGAGGCCTGTGTCCCAGTGGTGGGAATATTATAGGCCGATTATGCATGCATTATGCAATTAATTTATAAACATTAGTGGCTGCTATAAAAAAATATTAGTTTGTGCAATCTGGGTGTCTTCAAATCACGAGTGAATCAGTACTCCATCCCAGACCCTATCATCGCTTGACATCAGGCGAGATGGCGGTCAAACGCAAGCCTATTATTAAATAGAAAACAACAAAAAGATTTAAAAGAAAAACAAAAAAAAATAACCATTCGGAGTAAGTCATAATAAGTCAATAAGGTCAATAAAGATGTACACAGTTATATTTTAGTAAGATAAAAAATTAAGCAAAATTATTCGTTTCAAAATATTAAAGCGTAAAACGGACCTTAAAAAAATAATGACTCAAAGCAGTAAAAAATACTTTGTTAAAAAATAAAATATTAATTTAAAACGTACCTACTATACCTAGGTATTTTTTTTACTTATTCGCCATCACTACTATATTTTTCTGATAATTATATTTAGTTAAATATTGGCAGCCCTAGGCCCTGCCGTCCCGCGCGATTTTGGTGGCGGTGTAGATGATAGTACCTATATACACACATCAAAAGTGTCTAGGGATCAAGCATTTTTATGCGGATTTCTTGAGATTGAGATGTGGCTTTGTAATAAATTTATGATTTTATAAATTTATATGGATCCTTTTTGGTGCATTTCATAATTTGAATCAGGAACTCTCAATCAAATTCGAGTAAAAGATGAAAATAAGCTGTCAATATTTTCCCTATAAAAACATACAACGCATTGAAGACATTATTAGTGCTACTGTTTCCCTACTACTGATTAAAACCAACGTTATTATGGAGCGGCGACGTCATTTAAGCAGGGAAGAAATGCTCAGAGCCGTGGGAATGATAGAAGCTGGTTCCCGGCAACGTACTGTAGCTTTAGCTCTGAATACAAGTCAGAGTGTTATCAGTCGACTTTGGACACGTTACCGAAGCACTGGTACCGTGGCTGAGCGCCATGGAGGACGGTATCGCTGCACCACACGGAGACAAGACCGATACATTCAAATCTTAACTCGAAGAGCTCCAACAATAACCGCCATGATGTTAGCCGTGAGGCTTCATCACTCTTCAGGGAACTTAATTAGCGACCAAACAGTCAGAAACCGCTTGCATGAAGTGAACCTTCATTCCCGAAGACCGCTACGGGTACCACCTATAGCAATGCACAATCGTAGGATTCGATATCAATGGGCTCTTGAACACAGAAATTGGGCAGAAGAACAATGGCGTTTCGTGTGCTTTTCTGATGAGTCTCGTTTTGGTATGAGACCGGATACAAGACGTATACGACACTGGAGAACCCCTGGACGCCAACAGCGATTAAAATCCTGCCAGGAAGTCCATCCTTATAGTGGTGGAACCATCATGGTATGGGCGCGTAATTGGATCGGCGGAAGAACTGAGTTGATTTGGATCAGAGGCAACCTCAACGCTCAAATTTATGCTGAGACGATTGTATCAGACGTCATCGTTCCTCTACAAGTGCAAATCGGTCCCTTATTTCAGTTAATGCATGATAATGCACGACCGCACACCGCAAGAGTTGTAAGACAGACTCTCGCCGCAGCTAACATCAATGTCCTGCCCTGGCCTGCTCAGTCGCCAGACTTGAACCCGATTGAGCATGCATGGGATATGCTACAGAGAAGAGCTCTGCCGAATATGGAGGGTATCCAGTCGCAAGAAGACCTTTTTTTGTTGTTGCAACGAACATGGGCGGCCATTCCACAGCGTGATTTGGATGAACTCATTTTGAGTATGCCAAACCGATGTTCTTGTGTTGTTAGTGTTCGCGGTAGAAACACGGATTATTAATTGTTTAAGTTACCCAATAAAATTTTAAAGAAAACTGTTATTTCAGTCTTTTTTTCGAACTTTAATGTTAGTGGTTCAAATGTCAAAAATCCCTTTATTAGGAAAATGGCAAATTTCTTTATTAATGCAAAGGTGACTTGGTTTATCGTTACTGTGACAAACGAAAACACTTTATTTGATGAATCCTTAAAGAAAATTTTAATTAATATCAATCAGGAGAAAAGTTATTGCAAAAATATATGTTGATCCCTAGATACTTTTGATGTGTGTATATTAAATATTCTCGACTAGCTGACCCACCCCGGCTTCGCACGGGTAAAGTTAAGTCTATAAATATGGATTTCATGGGTTTTAATTTTTTTGCGCGTAACTCTAATTCTTTTTCTAAAATAAAAGTAGCCTTATTTACTCCTTGTAACATCAGCTATCTGTCAGTAAAAGTTTCATCAAAATTGGTCTAGATGTTTCGAAGATTAGCCGGAACAAACAGACCGACACAAAAATTATTAATGTTTTTTTTTTATAAGTTGTGTTCCTTTGTTTTGAAGACAGAAATTTCATAGAATTTAGTTTTGCAGTACCTAAATGTTTCATATAATACTCGTATTTGGTCCCAATGATATACCTACAGGATGGAATTTTGTAATGCCACCTGAAGGGAAAGTACTCATAATACTGTAGATAGATTTTACTCAAAGAAAACATTCCTTTATTTTTGAATAGAAAGAAAACTGCATTCAAATTTTTCGAAAATTCGCTAGCCACACTCTAGAATCAAACCGACTAAAATCTGTAAAAATTAAATCCTATACTTTTATTGCATCGATCGTTAGGATAAGGATGTAATCTCTCTAAGAAACTTGATAAATTAAATGATAGGAAAACCTGAACAAGAATGTTTTCTTTGAGTAAAATTTTCTATCTATTCTGCAGTATTAAGAGTAGGTACTTTCCCTTCAGGTGGCGTTACAAAATTCCACCCTGTATAACTATATATTTGAGCGTATTTATTTGCATATATTCACTTGATATGTATAAATATTTATATTAATATTTCTTATTTCCGCTCTTACATACTTCTTCTAGTGGCGCCATCTATCAGCAGATGCCTTAGACTTGCCACGGACAGACGGACGACAAAGTTATCCTATAATGATTCTGTTTTCCTTTTGAGGTACGGAACCCCAAAAATATATTTATTCAGAAAAGCATGTCCATATTATTGTGGGAGCAAAACGAAATATGGGTAAATAAGCGCCCGAATATCCGATCACTGGTTATACAGGGTGGCAGGTTAGACAGTGGAAATATTTTAAGGGGTCATTGTACTCATCATTATGAACAACTTTTACTATGGTCCCATGACCATCCCTGAAATCGCGAAAAAGAAATCAGCTTTTCCATACATTTATGTTCACATAACTCAACAAAATGTATGGAACAGCTGTTTTTTTTCGCGATTTTTGTGTTGGCCCATAATAAAAGTTGTTCATAATGATGAGTACAATGACCCCTTAAAATATTTCCACTGTTTAACCTGCCACCCTGTAAATACACACATTTACATGTACAAACAAGATGACGTGTTCGTGTTTGTTATCGCGCCCTTTAACCTTGGGTTATTCCCGTTTGTTTTAAATTAATCATACAACTGATACTAAATTTCGGGGTTATCTCTGCGGAACAAATATTTACTTCGTGGTTTTCCCCATCCACAACAGGAAAGTAATAATACCTATCAAAGCGTACACGTGAATTATATTTTACAGTATTACATTTATATTGATTGTTGTCCATATTAGGTAATACTAGCATACTGCACTGAGGACACAGTTCTGACTGCAATAACGAAGCGGCTGCCTCGTCGGTGTAGTGGTCGCAAGCGTGACTGCTGGGCGCGGGCTCCTGGGTTCGATCCCGGGTCGGGCAAAGCGTTATTAGGTTGAAAGCAGCCGGGATAGGCGGGATTGGCGAGAAGCGAAATTTATTATTTTATTTTATAGAAATTCGTTTATAACGCCTCAATGACGACTGTTCCTACAAGCGCGGAAGCAGAACGAGCAGTTTTGACTGTTGGTCATATAATAAGCAAAGTCAAAAGCCGTTTAGCTGACAAAACAATAAATACTTTAACGTTTTTTGCAAAGTTACTTTCAAAATAATGTTTAATTTCACGACCGCACGGTTGCTGAGAGATTGGCTGCTGCGCGACGTGTCGCGGGTTCGATTCCCGCATTGCACACTGGTCTGGCTGTTTGTGTATGTGAAAGGACACTGTCAGACGCCCATAGAACGCTGGGCTTCAGGTTAACTATGGTGTGAATGATCCAATGAAGTACAGCCCGACTAATGACATCTCAATTCAAAGGTTTTACTTGTTGATAATTTATTTGCGAAGTCTTACAGACCATGCTATCCAACAAATACCTGGATCCCGCGGGATTCATATACGTCAAAAAAACTCATGATAGGGGTACAGAAAGGCTTGGCCATAAAAGTGAAATATGGGTGAATATAATAGGCGCCCGAATATCCGATCACTGGTGATAAGTACATACATTTTTAAGTACAAAAAGATCTCGGTAACAAAATGGTTTCGTAATTTCGTATTTGTCAGCCCATTCCATAACCTTGGGCTATTTCCGCTTATTTAAATTAAAATACAACTGATACTAAATTTTGCGGTTGTCGCTACGGAGCAGCTTTCCTCCGTGGTTATCCACATTCGCAACAGGAAACTGTTAAATAGGTACCTATCAGAGCTAAACACGTGAATAATAGTACATTATGGTACAAGTGTGTAATGTTGGTGATTATCACTGAGGCGCGATTGAGACCCGAGCCGTTTACGCGAGGGTCTTAAGGGAGCCGAAGACGTAATCACCAATACACACGTGTATCATACGACGTTTTTCAACACACTTGTGAATAAATTAATACTGGCGCGTGCCAGAGGAGCACGCGCGCCCAGTGTGCGGGAGGCGTATAACTCACTAGTGAGTAATGGTAATGAAAAAGTCGCAGTTTGATTACAGGTGTCATTACGTGCCTAATTGCGGTGAAATAAGAGCCCTTTTATGAGCAAGTGTGTTGAAAAGTAAATTCTTTATTTATTTAACATAAAAGTGTATCACCGGAATCACTATCTGGATCATTGCACAGTACAACTACTT
Organism: Thalpophila matura; assembly: GCA_948465475.1. Classification (NCBI taxonomy): domain Eukaryota; kingdom Metazoa; phylum Arthropoda; class Insecta; order Lepidoptera; family Noctuidae; genus Thalpophila; species Thalpophila matura. The sequence continues at coordinate 7,679,331 of OX419205.1, read as the reverse complement.
AGTACCTACTTCCGCAGCAACAGTATTTGAATGTCGGACCGCCAATGTCATTCGAGACAACATTTTCTCAGATGGTTTAAAACTCCTAACAACACTGTTTGATTGAGTTTGTACGCATTGCTGTGAAAGTAGAGCCCTCTATTATTTCTTGTTGTAAGTTTGTTTCTTGTTCTGGTTTTATTCGACTTGCCGGGAGGATTGTAAATTAACGTACTTTGTGTACGATTATACGTGTACCGTACTATTGCTTAGGAGTTATCGTACAGTCACAAGCAAAAAGATGTATTACACTTAGTGAAATTCAACAACGATATTCTTCTAAAGTATTTATTAGCATAATAGCATAATCGGCCTATATTGTTCCCACTGCTGGGACACAGGCCTCCTCTGTGAGAGGGAGTGGGCCGTAGTTCACCACGCGGGCCCAGTGCGGGTTAGTAGACGTCACATGTCTTCGAATTTTTTTGGTTCTAGGACATGCCGGTTTCCTCACGATGTTTTCCTTCACCGTTAAAGCAAGTGATAATTAATTTCTAATACGCACATGACTTCGAAAAGTCAGCGGTGCGTGCCTCGGGATCGAACTCGAACCATTCGCCGTGGGAGGCACATGGTTAATTCACTAGGCTATCACTGCACAAACAAGTATTTATTAAATTTGTTAAATTATGAATACATAAATAGTCGAAGCCGAACACATATTATCATTATGAATTATAATCCTATATCAACAATTGATATTCTACGAAAAAATTGCCATTCAATCTTGCTAACTGTATACATCTTTTTGCTCGTGACTGTACATGTACGATATTTATCGTACGTCTGGCAACATTGCAATTGAAGAAATGACAGGAAAATGGCAGATCTACTTTACTACCTACGATACTTTTACTACGATACCTATAAAGGAATCCCAAATATCTTATTCGTCTTAACTAGGCCTTTTAGAATATAATAAAAATTCTTAACTAGGTATTATGTATAAAGTTAATTTTATTGTAATAGGTATGAATAGACCCTTGGTGTTGTTTTATTCTCAAATATACTTCAATAATAAATTAATCCGAGTCTGCATTAAATAAAATTATTTCTTGATTATATCGTAGTAAGGTGTAAGCTACGCCGTAGCACACCGTGAGCTACGCCGTAGCACATTGCCAGGTATGCTGTATTAATAATAATGCCACGGTACGGCACAGGTCACAGGTACGAGTCCCACTCGTGTCTAACATCAAAGATTATTTATTTTTTATAATGTTTTAGATTATTTTTTTATAAAAGTCAACATATCTATGTAAGAAATATAGTAATAAAAGAAACTGGAAGACTGTTTATAAAACAAATAAGTTTTATTTATTTTTGTACATTTTTATGTATTTAAGTCAAAAACTTAACGCATTTTAACAATATAGAAATGCGTTGTTACTACTGCAGAATGACAAGTTTCTCTACACCTAACATTAATTTATCGTAATGCCACCATCGTACTGTAAAATGGCGCCCCTTCCCTCTAAAATGGCGAGGGAGGTGATGGCTGGCCTCTGCGTCATACTCGTGAACGGGTGCTGCTTGTGGTGACTGGTCGTTCTGTTGACTGAGCCCAGTAATTTAATTAAATATACATTGTTGAAATAACTAGCCCCTGGTCCTAGATTATCAAGCATGACTCTTGACTGTCAAATAAAATTTATTTGTCTATAAAAGGCACTTGTAACCGGACACACAGCCTTCATTACCGATTAGTAACTAGAATATTAATAACGCCTAAACTCTAAAGCATCTTTTGCGACTACATATTTTTTATTGTTTTTTACTTTATTTTCTTTGATTGGGTATATTGTGTGGTTACATCATAATTTTACTTTAAAGTATTTATAGTTTATATATATTTTTTTGTTTTAAGAGCTCAGTTAATAATTTTTTTCGTAAATTTATATATTTTTTTTTTTTAAATAAAAGTAACTGAAAGACAGAATCGTGTTGCTGCGGAGTTTGTTGCGCCGTTTCTTCTTCGCAGCTAAAACACTAGGAAGCGGTGAAGGGCGGGCGTTTTTGGGGGCTGTCTAATGTATATTGACGTTCAAAAAGTGCTTATTGGACTTTAGCCCACTTTGAATAAATGACTTTTGAATTTTGAATTTTTTTGTAAATAGAATTAAATACTGAACAATAAAAACGAATCCAAAGATGACATATCTGCTATTATTTTTCAAGAGTATTCTAGTATGCTGGATATCCTGGTTGCAGCATCAGCTCATCGTGTTGCCACTATTGCATTGTATGTAGAATTAAATACTGATCAAAACGAATCCAAGCACGAGATATCTGCTATTATTTTTTCTGAGTGTACTATAGTGTGCTGGATATCCTGGCTGCAGCATTATATCAAAAATTCCATAATCTTGCATAGTTATATAGCATACATTGGGGTTTCTAGGTCCCACATTATGTTTGAAAGTAAAGTAAATACCTATTAAGCGGTTAAGGGGATCTTAGACGCTTAGCGGTTATTTACCGCAGCTAACAAAAGAGCTAATGACCTTGAAATGGCTGACCCGATTTAAATAAAACATATCTAAGAACCATTGCTAAAAAATCTGATTTTAAATAAAAATAATTGCATCCAAATAGGTTCACCCGTTTAAGAGCTACGGTGCCTTATACAGACACACGTAGTGGTCAAACTTATAACACCATTCTTTTTTTCGTAGGGGTTAAAAAAGACTTATGATAACATTGAGGTAAGTAGAGTAAAAAAAAAACATTTATAGTTTTTCAATGTATTAATATCAATTATTATCATAATTTTTATCAAGTTCTTTGGCAAAGTTAAAACAATGCAGATTTTGCCTAATATTTTTGTCAAAATTAATAGATATGTAATATAACTTATATTCTAGGATAGTCATAATTAAAAAGATCTTCATAATTTAAAGGAATCATCAGAATTTGCAGAAAAAATAGACAAGGGTGAGAGTTCTGATATTTAATTTGATGTGGACAGAAACTTATTATGAGATTCTTATAGGTATATGAGATCCTAAAGACTGATTTGTTACAAAGACAATTTCATGAACAACGCGGTTAAAAACCACGTTGTTCATCAAATTGCGAATTTTGGTTATAACGATCTCCAGCATTTGAATTGGATCCCTCGTATTTTCGAATAATTCCAATTATGTCATATTCAGCATCCATTTTACGATTCTCCGGGATCTTTTTGAAATAATTTAATAAAGACAATAAAAAATATCTGTCACCGTCTTCGCGAGTACAATTTGCACTGGCATTATTTTTGTTTTGCATTATTTCAGCCAGTAGTTTTAAAATCGTGATAGTATCATCATTATTTGTCGGTGATCTTATAGTTGTACTGGCATAGTCGACGCAGTCGAACCGCCTTCATTAGGATGATTTTTTTCTTGTAAAGCGGGTCTTGTTTCATGAAGTTCACTTTTCAATCTCCGTTGTTTGTTCGACTCGCGTAACAAAGCATCCCTAATAATATTTCTCCATTTGTTTTGAAGTGTCGATGCTGAAATAAAAATAAATATTATTTTTGCAGGTACCTTCCGCTGGTTGTCATAAGACTGAATTGCATACTCTTATCAATTCGGAATCTCAATATAAAAATAAAGAAAGAACACAGTTTTTTTGGGCCCAATATAAATGGCAACGGCTATTAATCATATTACATTTAAAAAAGTAACCAATTTATGGTAGTAAACAGGCTAGAGATTATAATTATGAAAGTTTAAAGGGACACATGAAATCATAAAAAAGTGATGTTTATGTATTCCTGTAACGGTCAATATCATGTGATGTTACGCCGCACGCGCATGTTAATGTTAGATTGTACATTATATTAATTTTAAGTCTATGACGGTCTACCCTACACCTTACATTTTTACTGCACACATAACTTAATGGTAGCAGCATCACGGATTTTTATTGATTCCCTAAATAAACCTCGACAAATCCCGCACACGAATGTTCTAATAAGTCTATAAAGATTATTGTATTTTTTATGTTCTATAGACGCGGTTCAATGTATTGTTTATTTGTATGAGTTAAATGTTTAGAGTACTACCACAAAGTTGGAAACCGTGGTGACGGTAGACCGTCGCTACCAATAGACCGGCTGCAAGCTGATACAAGCGACGTTTAAACATATTCTACGCGTAAATAATTCCATAATAATTTAATAAATTAATGAATAGGTAATTTATGAGAAAAGCGTACCATGTCCACCAGTAATGTTCGTTGTATTCGAAGTATCTGAGATATTCCGTGTGGCATATGAATCGATTTCTGTAATAAATTAAATTACTTAGTACAAGCTGATACAAACGACAATAATTCTACGCGTAAACATTTTTTTAATAATTTAATGAAAAAAAGGAAGTGCATTTTTTGAGAAAAACATACCATGGTCACCAGTTATGTCCGTTATATTCCAAGTATCAGAAATATAACGTGTGGCATTCGAATCGCTTTCTGTAACAAAATAAAATTAAATGTATTTACCACAGATTTCCATACCAACCTGCAGGTTAGGCTTGGCAAAGGAAGAACAATAGCTCGGGGGCTCATGGTAAGCTGTCACCCATTACCGACTACCTTCAGAATAAGTAGTGGATTCTAAACACAGCAGATAACAACAATCCGTCACTCGCCATTGTCAAATCCTGTGCATAATATTAATAAAATTACCGAAGCTATTTATTGAAACATTTCAAAGCATCCCAATATAAGGCAATCAAGTGAAATAAAAACAATACCTAAGTAGGTAGTTTCAAAATATTATATCAGTCGCCTTAACCCTATCTTGTGCCTAGATAAGATAGATAAATAGATAAGGAATAATAATTATAATAGATAAGGTTTCCCGCAATGTTATATATCCCATGTTATTGATATAGGTACTCACCAGTATCATTTGCAGTCATTTTGTCTGTCGTTATTTCTACACTATCGCGAGGCGATGTTGGAACATTGGACACAAAAGTATTACTTGTTTCGTTTTTAGTAAAAGGCCTCGTTGTCGTTGTTGGTATATCTGTAAAATACAATATCATTATCATTATTGGTAACATTATTCCACTAAACAAATCAACCACGGAGTGACATCAAGAGGATCGGCAGCGTCCTCCAGTCTGCTGGAGACAACTCTTTTAGTAGCGGATGGAGAGTGCCAACCCTTGTATGTTATTTCATACAAGTTATAAAAACTTAATTATGCAGGTACTTGAGTTTGAGTGATTTGTGTCTAATTTTACCATTGTATCAAGCGGCGGAGAGTCAAAAAGGAGCAGAAAATAAAGATATATATATATGTTGGTCTGAGTTACTAATGTACCTAGTAGACTGGAAATAGGTACAACTCAAAGTATTTTATGATTGTATCATTAAGCACAACAATAACTCCACAGTAACGTGGTTGTACTATACACCGCTGCCGACCCTTCGGGGAGTACAGGCGCGACGTTATGTATGTATGTATGTAATAACTCATATTTATTAAATGTTAACCCACATTCATCAACATCAGCACATCATCAGCATATGAAGGATGTCCCCCGCCTGACATGGGCGTCCCCCAAGCATCGGCACAACGGCCGGTCCTGTGCTGTCCGCATCCAGCGGATTCCCGCGACCTTGTCGACCAAAGTTGAAATGTGTCATGTGCCTGTACCTACACCGGCACCCATACCCTGCAAGCCGGAGCACAGCAGTGCTGCTTACAGGTGCTAGTACTTCCCGGACGAGCGCTCTCACAAACACCTCTACCACTCCGAAATGGCGTTACAAAAACATGTCAATATAAGTTCAGAAGATAGTGGATATCAAAATGCTTACCTTTGCATCCATTCTTTAAATCCACTTTTAAAACACAGCCACTAATCACAGATTGCCTTAATAAACAAATATCATTGTCTGAAAAAAAGAAAAACCAGTAAATAGTTTTAATAAATACATAACTAAGAGATTTCAAAAATCAATTGACGCGAGCAGGATTTAAACCCGCGACCTATGCCATAGCGTGTCGTGGCACAGTTATAGTTATTCTACTTTTCACCCGACTGCGGCGAAACCCAAAAGGAGAGTATGTGTTTTACCTGTATGTTAGTATGTATGTATAATGTATTCGCAGCTAAAATACTAGGAAGCGGTGAAGGGCGGGCGATTTTGGGGGCTGGCTTTGGTCTTATGTATATTTTGACGTTCAAAAAGTGCTAATTGACTTTAGCCCAGTTTGAATAAATGACTTTTGAATTTTAATTTATTTTCGTTTCTCTGTTCGCTCGTAGAGACTAAACGAGCGAACGGATTTTAAATAATGAGGTATAATTAGATTTGTATTGACGTCGCGAGTAACACAAGCTATAATATGGCTTATGAAAAAACCAACATGGCGGATTTTAGTAGCCATTGAGTGAAGTCGTACAAAGTAAAAAAAAACTGACGTGGTCATGTGGGGTATCAAAATGAAGGACTCAAAGAGACTATTACGAATATTTAAAATAAATATCTTATACATTAAAAACTAAAAAGTAAAAATTAAAATATAAAATTAAAAAATATATAAAAACCCGACCGTGGTTTGTCCTGCGTCTGGTGTTGATAAAGAACCACCAAAAAGAAGAGGAAAACAAGGCATTGCAGTCGGGACCCAGTGTTTCCGGGTAATGGTCTAATAATGGGTCTCGACTGCAATGTTTTGTTTTCCTTTTCTTTTTGGTAGTTCTATAACAACACCAGACGTAGGGCAAACCGCGGTCGGGTTCTTAACCGACTTTACAAAAAGGAGGAGGTTATCAATTCGTCGGAATCTTTTTTTTATGTATGTTCAGCGATTACTCCGTCATTTGGGAACCGATTTTGAAATTTTTTTTTTAATTCAAAGAATATACTCTCGAGGGGGTTCCATTGTCAACAATTTAGGATTTGATGAGGGGATCTCATAGAAATCGAGGGAAATCCTCAAATTTTATAGCCATGTACAATGTGTTTTTTTCGTTGCGAAGTGGGTACTTCAGGAGTAGTCCCACAAAATTTGGTCAAGATTTGATGATGGGACTCTTGATAAAATAACGGAACTCTTCAATTCTCGGTGGCACGTAAACGATACTCGGGCACATCACTAAAGGTATTGGGATATTTGATTTACCGTGATGTCTGTATGGTGAAGTACACGTGGTAGTAGAACTTGACGATGAGCAATGGAACTCCTCAACAGCTTATAGTAAGGGTGGGGTCTATGGAAGGATTTATAACAGATTGTAATCAAATTGCAATGTCCTTATGTTTATTGCGATATGAGGCAAAGAAAATGTGATGAAGTTGTACAGTCAGCATCAAATAATTCACTTCGCCTATGTTGACGATGTTAGGGGTGCGTTTACAAAATAGACCGCACCACTATATTGACACGGCTCAAACGCACAAATACGCAATTATAGTTGCGGGAATAATAAGTAAGTAAACTAATTTGCGAGCTGCTGCTTACAAGCGACACAGGGTCCACTCACAACACTCACAATGTGGACTTTCATTTTATTAGATTTTTTTGTACAATAAATCAAGACAAGTAAAATAAACCTTAATGCCACCTATTAAGGTTCATGTCTATTAGCAAAATACGTGAAAAAGTAGACGGGACTTTTTATTTTTTTTCTGAGATTATTTGCAACATTTTCGTAATTATTTTTTATATCGTTCTGAGATGACTATATCTGCTTACCTAGGCAATTTTTAAAGAAACAAGATTATGTCAATAAATTAAGAAAAATGATCCTAAACTCAAGCTCGTTTAATAATATTCCAGAAATCTTTACGTTTATACAATTCTAGGCTTATATCCCGTTCTGAATATTCTATTTACTTCTTATACACAAGTCTAATTATCATTTAAGTAAACGAATAATCTACTTTAATAAATGTTTGACTAACTTCGACTCGTTAGCAGCCATGCTTGATATTGTTTTAAAAATATAAGACAAGTGGATGAGAACGTTAAAATATGTAATACTCTCTTACATTCATATCCCTCGTCAGCTGGCCAGGTCGGTGGTGACGTCACAGCTCTCCCTTCCAATACTCTGATACTACACGAGCCTGTTTGTGTTACCAGTTCTATATCTACAAATATTTGTTGCTTATTCAAATATTCACGATAAACACAATAATTTAAATTTGTCACTTGTCTTTTCTCCACCACGTTACCTGGAATAAATAAGAAAAAACTGGTCAAGTACGAGTTATACTCGCGCACCGAGGGTTCCGTATCGTTCTTGGGCGTATTAATTAAAACATAACCGAACCGCATAACTAAGTTTGTTATTTTTCTTTTATTAGTTAAAATAGGCTTGCGTTTGACTACCATCTCGCCTGATGTTAAGCGATGATGCGGTCTACGATGGAGCACGCTTGCCTAGAAGAAGAGATGTGAAGAAATTTTGATGATTTCTAAAAAACTGTGCCAGTTACGAACATCTTTTTACTTTTGGTGCCATGTTTTGGTAAACTTCCATCCATTAACTTGTAACAAACTATAAAACTAGAAAACTATAAAGCATAAAATAAAACACAAATATATTTTGAAATGTGCAGATAAAGTTGTTACATATGATATGCCACTAGACCTAGTAACCCCATTTTAAAATTTCGAACCCCCACTTTGGCGTCATTTGCAATGAAAATATATATATTTATATTTTCAATTAAAGTGGGCCAGCACTTTTTATCACTGTTTCAAATTTTAAGTCGATAGCATTTGTAGTTGCTGAAATAAACAGCTGTGATAGACAGACGTAGTCGCACCTTAAGGGTTCCTTTTTACCATTTTGGTACGGAACCCTAAAAACAACGCTTTCACTTCATAATATACTGTACTATAGGATTATTCTTCAAATACATAAACATTTGCTCACTTTGCTTGACTGCCCCGTCGGTCTAGTGATCGCAAGCGTGACTGCTGAGCACGGGGTCCTAAGTTCGAATCCCGAGTTGAGCAAAGTGTTATTAGGATTTTTCTGACATAGCAGTAACCTCAGATCATAGAAACAAGGACATTATGCCATCATAGCCAATTAGTACGGGAACAACTGTTGCCACTTTTAGAACATTTTTCGACACAATTACAAGCGTTTCTTGTGAATATAAAGATCTCCCACACATTAAAAATTCCGCACAATCTAACACTGTTAATCGTCACACAACACTAGCACTAAACTAAAACACTGTATACACTGTGTAGGTATATCATGGATCGTGTTCGGTTCATTGTCAGCGTGTACGTTTTTATTACGATAAATGTGATCAAACTAATCCTCAAGCTCAATAGCGCCTTGGCACATCTCCCTTGTCTCTATGATCTGAGGCAGTAACAGTCCCGAGTCTGGACTTGTGCCTGGTTTGTGGCAACTAAATAGGCTCGCCCCCTAACTAGCGACTTGTGGGCTTACTACCTATGTACACACCCCCTCGGGTGACACAGGCGTTATAATTATATTATCTTAAAGGTCGCAGCCGACTTATCCAACACCGCTCCGACACGGCAAAATAATGTTCATTGAAATGTGAGCTTTTGGGCGTCCTGTGTAGACATACTTTACATTGACCTCACAAATTAGCAGACAGCTCGCTGTAAGCTAGCTTACCGCCATCGTACCACTCGATAGTAGACGTCTCGCGCGGGAGCGGTGTTCGGTGTTGGAGCGGGGTCGTGTAAATGGGCTACGACCTTTACACGTCTAGATTAGTACATAAAAATAATAATATCAATGAATTAACTCGCCGGCAAACTGTTCTTCGATGAATTAATTTTTAGTGAAGCGATTCATTGAATAACTCTTGTTTCGGAGTGATATAGTAATCCAATAGGTATACAATAATAAGTCATTATAAATGTATATTTTTGCGAATTTTAAACATCTGCCAAACCGTGGCTAATACTCTCACCAACTGAGCTACTATATCTTCGCCTGAATCAATTGTTTGGAATCCCTTTTTACGCTTCTTCGGAGCGTTAGCGACATCTATCGGAGAATAGTTATAAACTCCAACTCAATGTTTCCAACTTTTGCAGTTAGAAGAACATCGATACAAAATCACCATCTATACATTATAAATGTATATTTTTGCGAATTTTAAATAATGTTAAAGCCATGTTATGCTTATCTTAATGTTATTAAATATTAAGACATTAAAAAACAGGAAGTTGTAACTATTCTCGAACAAAAGGAGTTTGTAACTATTCTCCGATAGATGTCGCTAACGCTCGGAAGAAGCGTAAAAAGGGATTCCAAATTTCAATTGATTCAGGCGAAGACACGAGTGCTGACCACGGTTCGGCAGAGGTCGCGGGTTCAAGCTCCGCCTGTGTCAATTGTTTTTGGAATGTCTTAATATATTATTTAATAACATTAATAATAATTCACTTCATATAAAACTTTAAAGTAAAGAAGAGGTTGTCTATTCTATGGTAGAAATCACAAGCTTACCTGATTGAGATGTGAAATAGAGAGCTGCGGTCGTATTTGGTGGTGTATCTTTAAGATTCACTCTCAAAAATATGTAATCATCAATATGATAGCCGAACTTAAATATATCACTAACTGGGCCTCCATCTAAAAATAAAATGAAATATTGTTTCAAATGTTTGTATTTCGGTTCAGTGTTTGTTAGCATTGATCCGTTTTATTGCCATGTACATTCCTAACTTTAACAGTATATATACAAAAAGGTAGCGTTACTTACATTGATTACCAACATAATCATAAACATCTATAACCACCGCATGTGAATAATAGAATGATAATATAATAAGATATGCAATGAAACACATCTTTCAAAATGAAATATAACTGTGAATAAAAATTATAGGCTTTAAACGTTACTGATATGTTCGCTCGACTACGGCGCAGCAGATAATGAGATGCCGCCGCCTGCGCCTGTATACCTAGTTATTACCACTTGTCCCACGCAAATATGCAAGGGTTATCCAAAATTGGGAATAAAATCATTTTGGTTATTATTAATAAAATTATACTCATATAACAATTTATATAAACATTATTGGCTGCTCTATAAAAATATTTGTGTAATCTGAGTGTCTTTAAGTCGGGAGTGAAACGCTGCTCCATCCCAGACCCCAACCCCCCTAACATCAGGCGAGATAGCGGTCAAACGCAAGCCTAATATTAAATAGATAACAAAAAAACATAATTATTAACCATTCAAAGTAAGTCATAATAAGTCAATAAACTCAATTAAGGTGCCTACACATATATATTTTAGTTCTAAAAACATAAGCAAATTTACCTACCTATTAGTTTCTAAATATTGAGCGTAAAACGGACATAATAAAAAGTAAGTTTTTTTTTTTCGCTATCTACTATATATTTTTCTGATAATATCCTTGAAAATACTATGTTTGTTCAAAAAAGTTGGCAACCCTAGGCCCCGCCGTCCCGCGCGAGTTTTGGTAGCTGTTAAGACGATAGTATATAGATATACTAGCTTCCGCCCGCGGCTTCGCCCGCGTTTTTCGGGATAAAAGGTAGCCTATGTGTATTTCTGATGTATAAGCTATATTACTGTAACGTTTCATCAAAATCCGTTCAGTAGTTTTTGCGTGAAAGAGTAACAAACATCCATACATCCATCCATACATACATACATCCATCCTCACAAACTTTCACATATATAATATTAGTAGGCCTATCCTACTAATATTATAAATTTGAAAGTTTGTGAGGATTATATTACCCACTAGCTGACCCGCCCCGGCTTCGCACGGTTAAAGTTTAGTCTATACTATACAATTATTAGACCTCATGGGTTTGAATTTTCTTGCGCGGAACTCTAATTATTTTTCTATAAAATGAAAGTAGCCTTATTTACTCCTTATAATATCAGCTATCTTCCAATAAAAGTCCCGTCAAAATTAGTCTAGCTGTTTCGGAGATTAGCCGGAACAAACAGACGGACGAAAAATTTAAAAAAAAAAATTATTGTTTTTATGGGGTGTTCCCATGTTTTGCAGATAGAAATTTCATAGAATTTAGTTTTGCAGCAATTGTTAATTTAATGTAATATTTGGTCCTTCTATTTTTATTTCGAATATTATTGTTTCAAAGACTATTTACTAAGAGTTGCAAAGACGACATTGTAGCCGCTTTCGAGCAAATTATGTAAGGCAGGTGATGTGCGCATCTGGGAATAAAATTTAATAAATGACATTTTTATTGACATAGTATTTAGCATTCTGTGGTCCTTCCATTGGTGAAAACCGTATGAAAATCTGTACTGTACTTTTTGAGTTTATATTGTTATAGTAGACAGTACTAATACCTTTATGAATTTATTTAAGGCGACTGCAGAAGCTAAACGCAAGTTTTATAATGCCTTAAAGTATAATGATCTACTGCAGTAAACTTAATCAGAAAAATATATGATATTCTTCAGGATATATGCTAGTTAGATACTGTGCTAAAAACACGATTCAACTATTTTCGCTCTATAGAAACCAAATCACGAAAATACCTCTAAAAAAATATTTTAACGATTAAAAACTATAATACACATACAATCATTCTGATTTTTGTCAGATTATTCTACACGCAACTTATTAGTGTGTTAGATTTCTCATAAAGTTTATATTTTCGCCGCAGTAAAAGATTTTGTTCAATCTTACCCTGTTTTTGAACGCATTTTGACAGTTTTCCGTTCACTCTCTTGTGAGTTGTGACCCGTGTGTCAGTTTTACGGGCGGGAATTGTGTGAATCGATAAAATTAGGTCTTGTAAGCCCCTTAATACAGTAATTTACTACAATAGTTAAATATTCGTAAGATAATATTGATGCATATAACTGTATACGTTCTAGTTCTATTAAACACAATCAAGCATTTATTTACTACTTAAAAATGCTATTGTAGATACAAATGCACTAAAAAAACTGAAAGCTGTACAGCTGCAATGTGGTTTACTGCACTAAAACGAAAGGTTTTACAAAAGCATTTTGATATGCCATTATCCAAAGGGTAAAGCATCATAATGGTTTTGAAACGCCAATACAAAGCGTGAAGATGCTCGGCGAAATTATATGAGTTTATACCTCAGATCATAGAAACAAGGAGATGTGCCAAGGCGCTATCGAGCTTGATGCCTGATCTTGAGCAAATTGCTCATATTAGAATCGTACGCGCTGGCGACGAAACGAACACGATCGATGGTATAAATACAGTGTTTTAGTTTAGTGCTACTGTTGAGTAACGATTAACAGTGTTAGATTGAGGGTGTGCGGAATGTTCAATGCGTGGGAGATCTTTTTATTCACAAGGAGCGCTTAATTATGCGCGTAATTGTGTCGAAAAATGTACTAAAAGTGGCATCAGTTGTTCCCGTACTAATTTGCTATGATGGCATATCTCCTTGTTTCTATGATCTGAGGTTTATACGGACCTTAAGTTTTACATTTAAGTTTACTATTAATACGCTTGTTAAAATGCTTCCTGTGTTATTTGGGTAGTAACTGATTTATTTTACAACACTCCCGTTCGTAGGAATTTGACGCAGTGATAATAAATAGATAAAAGCAGTGCGCGGATGTTGGGGCGTGTAATTATCTAAACTTTACTTTTATTCCTACGAAAATATAATACATGAAGAAATGAACATGTGACATGCCTTTCTGAATCAATTTTTTTTCATCATCTTTACTTATAATAAATCTGTAGAGAGGTTAATTCTGTACATGAAATATATTTTCAAAATAACTATCAGGTGATGATTAGTGATCGATACTGATGCCAAAAATGTAATCAGTAAAATGTTTGTCTGTTTGTCTGTCTGTCTGTCTGTCTGTATGTTCCTTATAGAAACAAAAACTACTCGATGGATTTAAACGAAACTTGATACAATTAGTCTTCATACTCCTGGGCAGGTTATAGTATACTTTTCATCATGCTACAATCAATAGGAGCAGAGCAGTGAAGGGAAATGTTTGGAAAACGGGAGAAGTTACTCCATTTTTAAGCTTCCGTCGCGTGTGCAGCCTTAATGGTTAAAGCTACATAGAAATCATAAATGACGGAAATGTTCTACACAAAATTATCTAAAAAATATCTCACAACAGCATATGTCTATCTTTTATGGTTGACCCACAATAACACGTGTAACTCCCGATAGCTTAGCAGTTCGGAGCTTTCTGATTGTATTACACACAAGGAGCTACACGCTGATGGAGTCGCGGGCACAGCTATTAATAATAATATTCTGCGGTTCTTTATTGCGATATTTTTCAACAGTATTGTGGATTGACATATTATATTTCCCTACTAAAATACGAAAGTTAATCTGTCTGTCACATCAAAACCATTGAACCGTGAGGAAGGACATACGCTGCTTTTTTACGAAAAACGACGGAAACGCGGACGAAGTCGCGGGCAAAAGCTAGTAGGTAATAAAATTATGACTTAGATCGTTTATATAATAATACATTGTACCTAGAAGTTCTATAAAAAATGGTATACACTTAGACACCTACTATTTTTTGCAATCTCTGGACTTCTAAATGAACCCGGCATTTAAAAAAAATAAAACACCGAATAAGTGCGAGTAGGGCTCGCGCCCTTCGGGGTCCGATGTAGATATATTATATTACATAAAATAGAATTCCACTAGAAATATGCAATAGCCCCACCTATGAGCAAGATGCCGCTCATACATACGTCTTGTAGTGGCGCCATCTATGAGCAGATGCCCTGGACTTGCCAAGGACAGACAGACGACAAGGTGATTCTACGGGGTGGCAGGTTAGACAGTGGAAATATTTTAAGGGGTCATTGTACTCATCATTATGAACAACTTTTACTATGGGACCAACACTGAAATCGCGAAAAAAAAATCAGCTGTTCCATACATTTATGTTCACATAATTCAACAAAATGTATGGAACAGCTGATTTTTTTTTCGCGATTTCAGGGTTTGTCTTATAGTAAAAGTTGTTCATAGTGATGAGTATAATGACCCCTTAAAATATTTCTACTGTTTAACCTGCCACCCTGTATAGCGGTTCTGTTTTCCTTTTGAGGTATGGAACCCTAAAACTCTATTTAAAGGCTTGGCCATAAAAGTGAAATATGGGTGAATATAATAGGCGTCCGAATATCCGATCACTGGTGATAAGTAAGTACATACATTTTTATGTAGAACAAAAAGATCTCGGTAACAAAATGGTTTCGTAATTTCGTATTTGTCAGCCCATTCCATAACCTTGGGCTATTTCCGCTTATTTAAATTAAAATACAACTGATACTAAATTTTGCGGTTATCGCTACGGAGCAGCTTTCCTCCGTGGTTATCCACATTCGCAACAGGAAACTGTTAAATAGGTACCTATCAGAGCTAAACACGTGAATAATAGTACATTATGGTACATTAAGTGTGTAATGTTGGTGATTATCACTGAGGCGCGATTGAGACCCGAGCCGTTTACGCGAGGGTCTTAAAGGAGCCGAAGACGTAATCACCAATACACACGTGTATCATACGACGTTTTTCAACACACTTGTGAATAAAATAATACTGGCGCGTGCCGGAGGAGCACACGCGCCCAGTGTGGGAGAGGCGTATAACTCACTAGTAAGTAATGGTAATGAAAAAGTCACAGTTTGATTACAGGTGTCATTACGTGCCTAATTGCGGTGAAATAATAGCCCTTTTATGAGCAAGTGTGTTCAAAATTATATTTTACAGTTTCACATTTTCATTTATTGTTGTCCAAATTAAGTAATACTAGCATACTGCACTGAGGACATAGTTCTGACTGCAATAACGAAGCGGCTGCCTCGTCGGTGTAGTGGTCGCAAGCGTGACTGCTGGGCGCGGGCTCCTGGGTTCGATCCCGGGTCGGGCAAAGCGTTATTAGGTTGAAAGCAGCCCGGAGTTTAGATTTGTGCCCGGTTAGTAGCAATAGGCTCGCCTCCTACTACATGTGACTAGGTAATGCAATACCGGGATACCGAAATACCGGGATCCCAATGTGCGGGACTGATCCCGGTCGTAAATTGAACGGGATCCCGCGCGGGCTTCGCAGGATTGACAAGAAGCGAAATTCATTATTTTATTTTATAGAAATTGGTCTAAAACGCCTCAATGACGAGTGTTCCTACAAGCGCGGAAGTACCTAGAAGAAGCATTTTTGGCTGTTGGTCATTGAATATGCAAAGCGATCATTGTCAGGAGTCTCATTGTTTGGTTAGGAGAATAACCATACGTCCATACGAATATACCAATAGGAGAATAACCATACGTCCATACGAACATACCAATAGGAGAATAACCATTACGTCATTTGATATGCACAACCAATGATATATTATGTAAACCATAGATACGTTACCCGTGATCTAAAATGACAAAATAGTAAGGTAATTGCTCACAATTCATTGAGTCATGCACCAAACAGTTTCTTAGCTGAACCACAGATAATATAATACTATACGTACAGATGCCTCATCTCATACAAAGAAATGTGACCGATTTAGCGCGGGCTATCTTCGGGCTATACATTTTTCCGTGCTTATAGCATTTTTCAAAATTTGAACAAATATTTTTCATGATGTATTTTTTCATGTTCTCAATTTTACACAAACTTCAATAACAAATTGATACATATAACGCCATCTATTATGAGTTATTTTAACAAATGTTACTTTGTTCCTGATGAGACCCCGTGGCTGAACGTAATTTCTTCAACATTTTGTGAAAAAAAAACCTACTAAACAAGAGGTAGGTATGCAAAGTAAGGCATTCGTTTTCTTTCCCTTTTTTTGCACATATGCACTGATATGTAGCTATTTAGCTATTTAAAGTATTTGCGCCATTTTTTAGTACAGTGATGTTGGTGTATGACATGTCTATATACAATACGTCATTGTGCTCAACATTAGAAATGTTTTTCTGAAGAATTCTAAAGTCTCCATCCGAGCCGCGGGGCACGGAACCCAGACGAGGCCGCGCCGAATCAATACATCTATACAATAAGTAAATAAAATTTAAGTGTTTATTTGTGATACCTATCAAATTAAGAGCTTTTAATTAAATACATATGAATGTATATGTCGCAGGCAATTTGTTCAATTCCGCCGTTTACATACGGCGTCGTCAGTTAAAAACCGCTCGCTCGTTCGCATTATGCCGAAGGCAAAAAGTATATTACCGTGTCACTTTAGTGTGTGTAGTATGCCACAACGTTTCATCAACAATTGAAACGTCGCTTAAAAAAAATGGAGTATGTATTTAGGTTTTTGAGGTTAAAAAATGCTAAGGTAACCATAAAATCTGGGTCTCAAATAAAATTTTCGATATTCATTTTGAATTTTTCAGTATCCAGTTGGTTTTTACACGTCTCCGGCGCTGCGAGAAGTGCAGCCCCTCCGCTCTTGCGTAACAAATTGCAGGCACCCGGGCGGGCGAGGGCTGCTCTCCCTCCGCGCCTCCGGGTTCATAAAAACACTCAGGTGTAGGGCAGACAAGACCACGTGGAGTCGGGGTTGGCCAATTCGGTTCTGTCACTTGTCACAACTTATTCATGTTTACAAGCACGTAATAATACCTGATTGCTGAAATAAAGTCTGATGTGTCGGAACCGTGTTTTATCATGGTCACCCTAAAACTACAACCAACGACGAAATGATAGTTATCATTTTGCCTTCGGCATATTGCATAACTGCAAGCGTTTATAAACAGACGACGCCGTATGTAAAAAGCGGAATCATTCAAATTGCCTGCGACATATATACGGTACCTACACTTTATGAGACTGAATTTGAGAGATGATCAGGTTGATCAAAAGTGTCAAACCAACAACAATTTCAAACAACCAAATGCAGGGCTGCCACGGACAAATTAGTATAATACCTACATAAAGTTTTTAAGTGACTTTTTAGGGTTCCGTACCAAAATTGTAAAAAAGGAACCCTTATGGTGCGACTTCGTCTGTCTGTCTGTCTGTCACACCTGCTTATTTCAGCAACTACTAATGCTATCGACTGGAAATTTGGAACAGTTATAAAGAATGCTTGCCCAACTTTATTGCAAATGAAAAAAATAAAAAAATATATCTTATATATCGTAGGCCGCGTCCTAGGGGTCGCAGCGTCCTAGGGGCGGCAGCGTCCTAGGGGCGGCAGATTTCAGAGGACGCTCACTCGATTTCAGAGGACTACTCAGACTACTTAGTCTCTCAACGTTTTTGAGAGTTTCTCTGTCTATGTTTACCCTAACTTGGATATAGCTCTCCCCATCGCACTTTTCACTCCGGCTACAAATTGTTCTGGTGACTAATTCATTTTTAGGGTTCCGTAGTTCTGACTAGGAACCCTTAGTTTCGTCATGTCCGTCTGTCTGTCTGTCCGAGGTTTTGCTAAGAGATCGTTAGTACAAAGAGTGTGTAGGTATATTAATTACGCCGACAAAGTGGTAAAATAAAATTTTGGAAAATTTTTCTTTTTAGGGTAGCCCTACATGTGAAGTGGGGATGAATTTTTTTTTTCATCGTCTACTCTACCCCATCGGGTATCGTTGAATAGGTCTTCTAAAATAACTTAGGGGGTTGCTAAAATTATTTTTCGATTTAATGCTCGTTACGAAATATTAAACTTTAAAGTGCAAATTTTTGTTCCATTAGGGCGTCCCCCCCCCCCCACTAAAAGCTAAACTGCTGGCTTAAAAAATCTGGAAAAATTCACGATGATAATACATTTCATGAACTTTAAAGGAAAGCTAAAGTGATTAAGATAACTTTATTAGTTTAGCAGTAATAGTCGTTGAACTTAGGTGTTGGATAATTTTGCACCAAATACAAAATCCTTAGCATTAATCCTTTATAGTGACTAAGATGAAGTAGTTGCTTGTTACTACTACTGAACCCTACACTGTGCGTGGCCCGACACGCACTTGGCTGGACTACAAATGGGAAATTATTATTTTAGAAAGGTACATCATGGGGCGAACCATACTTTAGGTGTGCTTCGTCTGGGTGTGCTTCGTTTGGGTGTGCTTCGTGGAATACCTCAAATAAAGTGGCCTACACTTGTAATAAATATAAATCCGGCACTGTATCCATGCCGCTATTACATCATCACTACTATAAAATTGGAATGTCCTACCCACAATTGATTATTTTGATCATGGTATTACACGTGCTATAACTTACCCATATTGATAGGGGATCGGAACTGTTTCTCCTAAACACAGGCTATTTTATAACCAGATAGGTTACAGGAGAACAGTACTCCACCCACTAACTAGATTAATAAATATTCGTTGTATGCCTGTCCTAAACAGTCCTAAACGAGGGGCTCATGGCTAAAGGACAGCCGCGCTGATCAATCGATCTGCGAGGTTAAGCTGCGCTTGCCGCGGTCAGTCCTTGGATGGGTGACCGTTCTTTACACATCGAGACCCCTCCGTGCCTCGGAGAGCACGTTAAGCAGTCAGTCCCGGTTGTCATAGGAATGTCTTTGACAGTCGTTACGGGTAGTCAGGAGCCCAAAAGCCTGACAACTTGTCTAACATTCGAATACCGGTATTCCCCAATAATTGGGTTGTGGAGGTCAGATGGCAGTCGCTCCATGTAAAATATCGATATTCAGCCGATACCAGTTAGACTGGAAGCCGAGCCCAATCATGTTTGGGAAAAGGCTAGGCGGATGATGATGCCTGTCCTAAACCGTATTATGTACTTAATTTAGTCCAAGTTATACAATAAAGATGATTATGATTATGATAAAACAAAGTTGCTTCCCACTGTCTATCCCTATGTATGCTTAGATCTTTAAAACTACGCAACGGATATTGATGCGGTTTTTTTAAATAGGTAACATAATTCAAGAGTTAGGTTTAAGGTTTATATGTATAATACATCCCGAAAACCGCGGGCGAAGCCGCGATTGGAAGCTAGTAGTAGATATATCTTATATAACATAATTATCTTGATCATAGATGGCGCTACTGTATACTTCTAGAGGCGCAATCTATGAGCAGATGGCTCCACTCATGGTCATGACAGACGGAAAATGAAGTGATCCTAAGAGTTCCGTTTTTCCTTTTGAAGTACGGAACCCTAAAAATAAGAAAAAAAATATATTCAAAAATATATTTTAAAAACTGAAAACAACCTTTGCAAAGACAAACAAGTAACACAACAACAACAAAACAACAGAAATAAACAATCCACTTATAATATAAGTTGCTATTCGGAAATAAAGTTGTTTTCTCATTCCCCACTTTGTGATTGTCAGCCCATCTTTGACTATGTACTTTCTAAGGCCGACGCACCACAGAACTACTTGTTCTGTCCACTCTACATCGGTGACGTCACAATGATATATGACTCGGTCGCCGTCCGATAAACTGTTATATAGTGCAACAGTGTTGTTGTCGTTAAATATCCAGTTGCTGTTGGTGTAAACAGCTGTTGTTGTCGCTATCTTGGTTATTGTTGCGTAAATTTTCTTCAATCTGAAATAAAGTTAGTTAAGTATAGGTACCGTCACAAATGTTGAGCACAGATTGCACATGACATTTTCGGCCCAATAGACAGTTGACAATACGTAATAGAGAATAGTCCAATAGATGAGCATCGACTGAGGAACTAATCACGTGCAGTCTCAGCGGCCCCCGCTTTCTTCATTCTGCCAAAGAGACCGAAAAATCAAATGAACTAATGCGCAGGCTGGTGACGTTTGTGCTCAAGACTGGTGCCGGTACCCATACGTAGTTCTTATAACTTTTGGGCAAGCACGAATAATGCTGGCGTAACGTATCGATGTATCGTAAAAGTAAGTGAATTTTGGATTGGATTTACACACTTAATGGCCGTTTCACATTATTCAGTGGCATTCCAGTGGAATGTACTAATAATGCACTGGAATAATGTGAACTAAAATGCACAGTATTTTATACAGGGTGGCAGGTTAGTCAGTGGAAATATTTAAAGGGGTCATTGTACTCATCATTATGAACAACTTTTACTACGGGACCAACCGTGAAATCGCGAAAATAAATCAGCTTTTCCATACCATTATGTTCACATAATCTCAACAAAATGTATGGAACAGCTGATTTTTTTTTCACGATTTCACGGTTGGTGCCATAGTAAAAGTTGTTCATAATGGTGAGTACAATGACCCCTTTAAATATTTCCACTGTCTAACCTGCCACCCTGTATATGGCTCGAAAAACACTCAGCAATGTATTGCACAATAAAATTACGGCAAGGGTATTGCAAATATCTGAGCTATATTGCCAACAAGATGCAATTTTTGTAGCTCGGCCCCTTAACAGATCAGCATAGCTATTCACAACCATTCGATATGCTTCCGTGGCGGAAATAACACTCGTTCGGCTATCTACTTTCCGAACCAATGGACTCGTAAAACGCTAAATAGGATTTAAAACGCTAAATTTAGCATTTACGCAAGTATAAAACGCTAACTAGCGTTTTACGAGTCTATCGGCTGGGAAAGCAGACGATCGAAAAAGTGTAATTTCCAACACGGAAGCTTGTCGAATGGTGGTGAATACTTATGCTGATCTGTTAAGATAAGATAAGATAAGATAATAAATTTATTTGTCAGAATATTGTTTTACAAGGTGTTACAATTTATATAATGTCCATAATATTCTGCTGTTTCCAGCGCACAAATATTGACAAGAATTTAAATTAAGAGGATTAGAATAATAGGTATGTCAAAGTTGAACATTAACAAATAATCAAATGTCAAGAAAAAGGAGCAAAATTATAGTTAATTTTGCTCCTGTAATTTTGCGCATGTAACGGTAGTCCGTTACATGCAAGCTCAGGAGTTATTAATAATTATAATGTCAAGAATGAAATACAATAATATAAAATAAAAAAACTATACAATGTCAAATAAATAATGAAATTCTATTCAATTAATATAATAATTTAAGGGGCCGAGCTACAAAAATTGCATCTTGTTGGCAATATAGCTCAGATATTTGCAATACTCTTGCCGTAATTTCATTGTGCAATACATGAAATACAAGAAATCTTTCTTCAATCTGTCATTTTGTCTATTCTTATGTCGAAAAGCCGTGTCTATAGTGGTCATGCTACTTGTGCTGGTGTTATAAGGTACCTTGGTGGTTTCTTCATCAGCACACAGATGCCGTCCACTAGGTTAGCAGGTATGGTGTGAAGCAAGTAACTGAAGAGTTGATGCACCCATCGGTACGGAGACTGGACCACAAAGCAGTACCATATAGCTTGAGGTGAAATGATTGTCCTCCTCGCGACGTTATTAAGGATTTCTGTGAGATCGCCTAAAAACATCATATTTTTATAACGTTAAGATAAAGTGTCAAGGCTCGCGCACATTAGGGCGGGCCGCGCCGCAAAGCATTGAAACTTGAAACCAGGGACCGATTAATCGGGTTAAAAGGTTACCGGTTAAATCTCTAACCCATATGTTTGGTTAATCTAAATGCAGGGTAACCGGTTACCCCTTTAATACGGATACTGTTACCGGTTAATATTGCTGATTAACCCGAAAAAATAGAACAGAAATGAAAAAAAAAGGAACAAAAATGAACTCTATGCGTGAACCGGTTATTATTAGGCTGATTAACCCAGGATACGGGTTAACCTTTATGCAAGGTTTTTCACCTAACCCAAATAATAACCCGGGTTAACCCCTATTATACGGGTGACCTTTTCGGTCCCTGCTTGAAACATTTCTTATTTTACGCTTTTATAACATACAGGGTGGACCGTTTATGGTAGTCCAATTTATTTTTGGGTCGTGGACACCTGAGGCATATCTGTATATGCTTCAAGCTGCTTTCAGACTACGCTGTACTATATAGCATTATAGCATAGCACAACAATATCGCGCACCATACATTGTTATGGACATGTTCACACTGTATACAATTATAAATTATTGGCTTTGTATGGTGCGCGATATTGTTTGCTATGAGCTAGGTATATGCTTTATATATGCTTTATATTATAGCGTAGTCTGAAAATTTCAATTATTTTCAATTTCATCTACACGCAACATAATAATATGTTCCACGAAAATCAGTAGTTTAGAAGTTATGATCCAATTACATAGGAATTTATTTCTTAAAATCTCTACTTTAGTTATGTAAACCTCTCTAGATTAAAAGTTATTGTACTAAATTGAAAAAACACTAAACTTGGTTCAATTTAGTGCAATAACTTTATTTGCTGTGATAACATATCTCCTTGTTTTATGATCTGGGACTTCATTTATATACCCCAAGTGATATGGTTTCTCTTGCTACTTGCGATGTTATAAATCTTGATTTCTTTATTGGCAGTAGCCCCTGCTACAATGGCAGTGTTGTTCACATAATCGACGGGTATAAAGTCTATCCTGATATCCTGGACTGTGTGGAGAGAGTGGATGACACCCAGCATACATCCAAGAGTTATCTGGAATAGAACACGCAAAATATTATTTACAATCTACACGATCTTAGCCTGGCCATACACGGACTGCTTGAAACAGTCAGTATCGACTGCTTCAAGCTGCGACTGCATAGCAAACTGCAGTCTTCTACGTACACACGTACACGGAACCGCTCGAGCAGTCGCGACTGCTTCGGCCAGTCGTGCGGTCAAGCAGTCGCCAGGCATACACTGACTGCTCGAGCTGTCGACTGCTCTTGCGCAGTTACCTCCACCCGCGCTCTTCATTGCACGCCGCGCGTGCCTTCCGCCCGCTCGCTTCTTTTTAAGTATTTGACTGATCGAGCAGTCCGTGTATCGTCGGCCTTAGGCTGGCTAAATTTAACCACTTAAATCTGCCATTGATAACTGCTACAGCAGTCGGTACCAACTGCTCGACAAGTCACAATTTCTAATCAAACAAGAAGCGAGCGGGCGGGAGGCGCGCGCGGTGTGTAATAAAGAGCGTGGGCGGAGGTAACTACGCGAGAGCAGTCGACAGCTCGAGCAGTGAGTGTATGCCTGGCGACTGCGACCGCACGACCGCCCGAAGCAGTCGCGACTGCTCGAGCGGTTCCGTGTATGTGTGTATGTAGAAGACTGTAGTTTGCTATGCAGTCGCAGCTTGAAGCAGTCACTGACTGCTTCAAGCAGTCCGTATATGGCCGGCCTTACTTGGCCGGGCAGAAGTTAAGGCTCTTAGACGTTTGGTGTCGGACTACTGCCATGCGGGTGTCGTACTGCGCACGGGCGGTTTGCATCTCAGATCATAGAAAAAAGGAGATATGCCATCAAAGCAAATTAGTACGGAAACCACTGTCGCCACTTTTCGAACAGTTTGTGACACAATTACAAGCGCTCCTTGTGAATATAAAGATCTCCCACAAATTAAAAATTCCGCACACCCTCAATCTAACACTGTTATTCGTCACTCATCACTAGCACTAAACTAAAACACTGTATTATATCATTGATCACGTTCGGTCCATCGCCAGCGTGTACACTTTTAGTTTGATCAATGTGAAATTGAAGCATCAAGCGCAATAGTGCCTTGGCACATCTCCCTTGTTTCTATGATAAGAGGTTTACTTTTATGTGTCCCAATAGTTGTGTACTATCTTGAACAATTAAGTACTTACCCCGCTTGGTCCGAACACACTGCTGATGTCGACCCAACCCGCATATGGCTCTCTTCGCGCACAAATCACTGTAACATGAATGAACTATTACATTCAAGTACTTATATGGGACCAATTATTATTCTAATTGTACACATATAAAATTACAAATACAAGTTTTTACAAATTAAAAGATATGTACAAAGGCGAGCTTAACCCAGAATTGGGTTCTCTTACAGCAAACCACAGTGTGATAGAGAGCTCTGACAAGTGCGAGTGCGACTCGCACCCTGAGGTTCATATTCATTTGAAGCGCTTATTTCATTCGAATAAACGAATATGATCCTTATTATTGTAAGTGTGAGTTTTTTGAAGTCGCATTCCACATAAAATTTCGTCTCTCGTACATAAAAAGAACGAGTGTGGAATGTGTGGATCTCCTTGCTTGGTCATTCAAAGAAAAGGAAAACATACCGATGCTGGGTCTGATGAGGCACATGGGGAGGTCCGCTGAGCTGGAGCGCACCAGCTCCTCAGCCACCGCCTTTGTGAAAGAATATGTGTTTGGCCAACCCATTATCAACCTGGAATTGTAAGTGTAGACCTCAGATCATAGAAACACATCACTGCAAATTAGTACAGGAACAACTGATGCCACTTTTAGTACAGTTTTCGACACAATTACAAGGGCTTCTTGAGAATATAAAGATCTCCCACTCATTAAAAATTCCAACCTCAATCTAACACTGTTAATCGTCACTCAACACTAGCATAAACTAAAACACTGTAGTTATATCATTGATCGCGTTCGGTTCGTCGCCAGCGTGTACGTTTTTATTACGATCAATGTGATCAAACTAGAACCTAAAGTTCAATAATGCCTTGGCACATCTCCCTTGTTTCTATGATCTGAAGAGTATCTAGCATAAGCATAATAGGCCTATAATGTTCCCACTGCTGGGACACAGGCCTCCTCTACCTGTGAGAGGAAGTGGGCCGGCCCAGTGCGGGTTGGTGGACGTCATATGTCTTCGAAGTTTTGGTTCTAGGACATGTCTTCTGACTTCGAAAAGTCAGCGGTGCGTGCATCGGGATCGAACTCGAACCATTCGCCGTGGGAGGCACATGGTTAAACCACTGGGCTATCACTGTTTAGTCACCGAGGGTAGACTATCTTGTAATTTTACCACTGCAGGTGAAATACAAATTTTCATATTATTCAAATTCAAATTCAAAAATCATTTATTCAAAGTGGGCACGAATTAGCACTTTTTGAACGTCAATGTACATAAGACAGCCCCCAAAAACGCCCGCCCTTCACCGCTTCCTAGTGTTTTAGCTGCGAAGAAGAAACGGCGCAACAAACTCCGCAGCAACACAATTACACCTCTATTATACATGCACAAGGCTATGGTACTAAATAATTATACTTCGACTAATTACGTCTATATTAATTAATTATGCTTCTACTAATGTATTAGGTACATTGCTGCAAAGGACATTGGCAGTTTTAGGCTTGATATGGTACAGTAATAAAAGCTTAACCAAAAATAACAATATATTTGAATTGTTCTTTGCCTAATTTATCTTAGAGATTAAGAATTGAAATCAAAAATCGAAATAAATAAGAAATAAAATGATTATGCCCTTGACATTTTGAAAAAAAACAATAAAACAAAAACGGGTGCATGCTGGCTGGCGCGTGCCTCCACAGAATATCATGTCGACAGCAACTAAACCTTTGAATTGAGAACTCATTAGTCGCGCTGTACTTCATTGGATCATTCACACCATACTGTCACAAATACGATAATTTCTCTTTAATCCAATTACGTACAAAAACAAATAAAAATGAATTTAAATACTCTTGAAATACTCGATCACACCAAACTAATTTCATATCTGTACCGACATACACAATCTGAAGCCCAGCGTTCTATGGGTGTCTGCCGTGTCCTTTATTATACTTCTACTAATCAATTAGGTATACATATAATAATAATTATATTATGTCAATATAGGTACCGTACTAATAATAATATTATAAAGAGGAAAGGAAAGATTTTTTTGTTTGTTTGTGCCGAATAGGCTCCTCAACTACTGGACCGATCTTAACCATTCTTTCACCAATAGAAAGCTACATTATTAGGTACTGAGTAATTTAGACTTTTTATCCCAAAAACAAATTTACAGTTCCGTCGGACTTTAACAAAAAACCGGCCAAGTGCGAGTCGTACTCGCGCACCGAGGGTTCCGTATCATTTTTGGACGTATAAAGCGAAAAAATCCGGACCGCATAACTAAGTTTGTTTGTGAAGGAATTTTGATGATTTTGAAAAAACTGTACTAGTTAGGAACATCGTTTTATTTTTGGTGCCATATTTGGGTCAATTGCTATCAACTCTAATTATTTCAGATTTTTCGCCCCGCAAACTTCGGAGATAAGGGAGGGGGGGGAATGGTATTTTTTTGAAATTTTTCATCATATGTCGAAAACTGTGAGACATAAAATAAAATAAAAATATATTTTGAAATGTGCAAATCAAGTCCTTTCATATGATATGTCACTTGACCTATACTTTAAAATTTTGGACCCCCACTCCGGCCCCTTTTGCAATGAAAATAAATATATTTTTGGATTTTTTTCATTTGCAATAAAGTTGAACAAGCATTCTTTATAACTGTTCTAAATTTCAAGTCGATAGCATGAGTAGTTGCTGAAATAAGCAGGTGTGACTGACAGACAGACAGACGAAGTCGAACCATAAGGGTTCCTTTTTTACCATTTTGGTACGGAACCCTAAAAATGACTGTTTGGAGATTTTATAACGAACTGCAAACAAAGACGTACTATTTTTTAAAAGCCAAGTGCGAGCCGGACTCGCGCACGAAGGGTTTTACATCCGCCAACTTACGCGCACAATATAATTCATTCTATATTAAGTTCTTCAATGTAATTTGTCCTAGACTGTAATTTACGTTACGGATAATATTACTAAACCTAATATTATTTTGCTGCACTACTTATTTTGGTTTATATGAGTAAAATTCTCGACATAAACTAAGTTCACTATATTGTTTACATAATTTGTGGTGGTGGGGGCCTGATGTCCTAAGATACAGGCCTCGGCTTAGTTTAGGCATCAGTCTCCCACAAATTATTGTATTTTGTAACTAAATTTTGTGTTGTAAACTGCTGTATAGTAATTTGTGGAAGAGAAATAAAAATACTTACTACTACTTACTTATTACTTACATCATCTGTGAAAATTTCAACTGTGTAGCTATCACGGTTCATGAGATACAGCTTGGTGACAGACAGATAGACAGACAGACAAACGGACAGCGAAGTCTTACGAACTTAGACTCGTATTACTAACGATACTCAAGCACAGATTTCTTCTTGAGCATATATTGAAACTAGTTTCAAGCAATCAAATAGCTTTAAATCTATGCTCAAGTTGAGATCTGTGCTCGAGTATCGTTCTGTAATACGAGCCTTAGATCGGGTCCCGTTTCAGGGTCAGCGTAGTTATAATAGGGGGTGGCATAATTGCTATTGCACACGGGCGCTTTGACACCTAGCGGCGGGCCTGGATGCCATGGTGGCGACGCCAGCAGCGCCGCCACTTAAAACATGTCAAATTGTATTACAACGTACCTAACCATTTCACTTGGCGTCGGCTTGGCGGTGACGCGAGCCCGGACGCCCCGCTCACTCGCTCGACACGCAGACATTTCTTCGACGTTTATTTTTTTTGCGTGAACAAGCGATACTAATCTCGTCTGGCATCCGCTTTGGCGGCCAGTTTTGGCGTCTCACGGACGCCAAGGGAAGCAACGGAAGCGCTGCTGGCGTCGCCGCCATGGCAACATGGCGTCAGCCCCAGATATAGGGGAGGCCATGCCCCAGGCGGCAAATTCAAGCTTGGTAGACGAATACAATGAGTCGTGTATTTTTTTTTTTTTTTTTTTTTATTTTATTCGATGATAGACTTGCGCTTGACCGCCATCTCGCCTGATGTTAAGCGATGATGCGGTCTACGATGGAGCACGCTTGCCTAGAAGAAACCGATTCACTCGTGACTTGAAGATACCCAGATTGTAACTGTTGGGAAACACCCACTCGGGCAGCGCATTCCACTGCTTGGCGGTTTTCACAATGAAAGTGGAATCAAAGCGCTTTGTTCGGGTTCTTGGTATATCTACCATGAACCGATGGCGCCTTGTGGTGCTTCTGGCCGTCCGATAGAAGAAAGGGCAGGAGGGAATTAGATCATGCAGATCTGAAGCACACTCTCCGAAATGTATCCGGTAAAAAACCGATAAACTAGCAACTTTGCGCCGATGCTCAAGACTTTGGAGAAAGAGACTTTGTATTCATCTACCAAGCGTAGTAATCGCAAAGAGCAGCGCTAGACCGGTCGTTGTGGCGTTCTTTGGGGGAGGCCTATGTCCATCAGCATCAGTGGGCATGTTATGGCTGATATTATGATGATGATAAGAAAAATATTGTCGGGCGGGGGCGGCATTTTTCAGTTTTTGCCCCGCCTCGAAATAATTCAAGATCCGGGGCTGCAAGGCGTCCTAGTCGTCGTAATGAAATAATTTTGGCTCTAAAAATGAAAACTAACCCATCCTTGAGTTTGTTAAGTCTTTCCTCGTCTACTGTCTCCGCAAGGCGTATCATGAGGTGTGGTGGCACGGGGCTTGGGTAGAACTGCTCCATCACCTCCGTGTCTCGTCTGCTGAAGGTCGCGTGGGCATACGCTGTTGACATGTAGATGAAAGACCTGGAATTGAAGATGGATTTCTTGGACTATTTTTTTACCACGTTTTTATTAACTCGCTTGTCTGTCTGTTCGGTACAAATACAATTAATTTTTCAAGCACTTGCTGGCAATGGGACTAAGCTGAAAGAACATTGGCAGTTTTGGGCTTGATATGGTACAGTAATAAAAACTTAACCAAAAATAACAATACATTTTAATTGTTCTTTGCCTAATTTATCTTAGAGATTAAGAAATCAAAAATTGAAATAAATAAGAAATAAAATGATTATGCCGTTGAATTTTGAAAAAACCAATAAAACAAAAACGGGTGCATGCTGGCTGGCGCGTGCCTCCACAGAATATCATGTAGACAGCAACTAAAACCTTTGAATTGAGAACTCATTAGTCGCGCTGTACCTACTTCATTGGATCATTCACACCATACTTAACCTCACTGTCACAAATACGATAATTTCTCTTTAATCCAATTACGTACAAAACCAAATTAAAAATGAATTTAAATACTCTTGAAATACTCGATCACACCAAACTAATTTCATATCTGTACCGACATACACAATCTGAAGCTCAGCGTTCTATGGGCGTCTGCCGTGTCCTTTAGTATCATTATCTTTGTAATTTGGATGATAATGCGAACGATAAAGTGAACTAAAAAGTAAAAACAAAATAATTAAAAACCACGTTTTTAAAACGGAAAAGTATAAAATAATCTCTATAAAATAATGAAATGAAAAGCTGGAAATTAAAAAACTAGCTTGGTCATATTGACCATAATTAAAACGTACACGCTGGCGACGACGGACCGAACGCGATCGATGATATAAATACAGTGTTTTAGTTTAGTGCTAGTACTGAGTGACGAATAACAGTGTTAGATTGAGGGTGTGCGGAATTTTTGATGTGTGGGAGATCTTTTTATTCTCAAGGAGCGCTTGTAATTGTGTCGCCAACTGTTCTAAAAGTGGTGACTGTGGTTCCCGTACTAATTTGCTATGATGGCATATCTCCTTTTTTCTATGGTCTAAGGCCCACTCCATGCCTGCCAGGTGTCTAGCCCGTGTAGCATAATGTAGTGTATATGTAGCATAGTATTAGTATAGATAGGTTACAGTAGCGAAGAGTGAGGGGAAGCCGGTACAATAAAATAGTACATAATAAAATCTCTTACTCTTACTAATATTATAAATGTGAAAGTTTGTGAGGATGTATGTATGTATGGATGTTTGTTACTCTTTCGCGCAAATACTACTGAACGGATTTTGATGAAACTTTACAGTAATATAGCTTATACATCAGAATAACACATAGGCTACCTTTTATCCTGACAAACGTGGGCGAAGCCACGGGCTGAAGCTAGTTGTAAATAATTCCGTTTTATATGTCATACCTATTCGTTTATTCACTGTATTTACATGTTTTGATTGTGCGAATAAGGGCGGGTTGCTTCAAACCATCTGTATTCGTAAGTCAGTACGTAATCGTTAAGTCAGTATGAAATTGTCGTACAAGCCGCCATATTTGACGGTTACAGATACGTAACTGTAAGTTGAAACAACATGGCCTAAGTATGACATTATCACACTATCACACTAATATTATAATTGCGAAAGTTTGTGCGTGTGTGTGTGTGTTTGTGTGTGTGTATGTTTGTTACTTCTTCACGCTGAAACGGTTGAACGGATTTGGATGAAACTCGGCACACAGATAGATTATAGTCTCGAATTACACATAGGCTACCTTTTATCCCGAAAAACGCGGGCGAAGCCGCGGGCGGAAGCTAGTTTATTTATAATTTTGGTACTGTTTTGTTGTGCCGGCTTCCCCTTACCCTTCGCCACTATTAGGTTACCTTAACTTGTGGCACTGCTTAGCTAGTGCTATCAGGTCCCTGGTTCCTCTCACGTTGGTAAGGGTCGCAGAACGCAGCGGCTCTTGAAAGGAAATCGTTGCTGCCACGTGGAATATTACATCCACCTAAGATAATGTTAAATGATAATTTCATTGTTCACTTTAAATACAGTGTAATTTATAAAAAGGCGGCTGTAAATATTACACATCCAGATTGAGAAAGATAAGTGTGAATAGGACGCGCGCCCGAGGGTTCCGTACAAGATGTAGTTTTCGTATTTTTTTTCCTTTACTTGTCCGGTGAGACCTCAGATCATAGAAACAAGGAGATATGCCATCATAGCAAATTAGTACCGGAACAACTGATGCCACTTTTAGTACATTTTACGACATTTTTAGTACATTTCGACATAATTACTCGCATAATTAAGCACTCCTTGTGAATAAAAAGATCTCCCACGAATTAAACATTCCGCACACCCTCAATCTAACACTGTTAAGCGTCACGCAACACTAGCACTAAACTAAAACACTGTATTTATACCACCGATCGTGTTCGGTTCGTCGCCAGCGCGTACGTTTTTAATATGAGCAATTTGCTCAAAATTAGGAATCAAGCTCGATAGCGCCTTGGCACATCTCCCTTGTTTCTATGATCTGAGGGTGAGACCTTGTTTTTTTGCCAAATTTCATGATTCTAGTAGGTCAACGGGAAGTACTCTATAGGTTTTGATTTATTTGCGAGTGTCAAAATATGCGGCACAAAATAGAATAGAATAGAATAGAATAGAATAGAATAGAATAGAATAGAATAGAATAGAATAGAATAGAATAGAATAGAATAGAATAGAATAGAATAGAATAGAATAGAATAGAATAGAATAGAATAGAATAGAATAGAATAGAATAGAATAGAATAGAATAGAATAGAATAGAATAGAATAGAATAGAATAGAATAGAATAGAATAGAATAGAATAGAATAGAATAGAATAGAATAGAATAGAATAGAATAGAATAGAATAGAATAGAATAGAATAGAATAGAATAGAATAGAATAGAATAGAATAGAATAGAATAGAATAGAATAGAATAGAATAGAATAGAATAGAATAGAATAGAATAGAATAGAATAGAATAGAATAGAATAGAATAGAATAGAATAGAATAGAATAGAATAGAATAGAATAGAATAGAATAGAATAGAATAGAATAGAATAGAATAGAATAGAATAGAATAGAATAGAATAGAATAGAATAGAATAGAATAGAATAGAATAGAATAGAATAGAATAGAATAGAATAGAATAGAATAGAATAGAATAGAATAGAATAGAATAGAATAGAATAGAATAGAATAGAATAGAATAGAATATACTTTATTGTACACCATAATTATTGTAACATAGCAAGGTATCGTAAATCTAGGGTACAATGGCGGTCTTATCGCTGATAGCGATATCTACCAGACAACCTTTGGATGGACTGAAAGAACTTAAATAAAATATGGGGGCAGTTCGTGATGTACTGTTATTAAATATATACCAAAATATGCGGCACAAAAGGCGTATTTATTTATTGCGTAGACATAAAAGCTTGGTTTTTTTACAGCTCCAAAGGGACCATAGACTTGAGTATTTGATATTAATTTCAACTTGATACCTCCACGCGTTCCTGAGAAAAAGGGTCCTAACAGACAGACAGACCACCACGTGATCCTGTTTCCTTTTTCCTTATGATGTATGGAACTCCAAAAATATTGATATCAGTGGCGTACCTATAGGGCAAGCCTGACGTATTTTTTTTTGTTTTAGAGAGTATTTACGTAAAATTTTCATAAATGTAAGTGATTTATACTGTACGTACTGCTTTAAATACGACATTAATTCACTTAGGGCGGGTTGCTTCAAACTATCTGTTTTCTTAAGTCAGTACGTAATCGTTAAGTCAGTATGAAATTGTCGTACAAGCCGCCATATTTGACGGTTACAGATACGTAACTGTAAGTTGACCATAAATTAAATCATTTATTATTTGTTTAACATTACAGTTCTTGTTTATAAGATAGGACGCTATGTTATGCCAGGAGGCGTACAAATGTGATTGCATGCGAGAAAGAGACACTGTTGGTTATACATTTAAATGAGCAATCAAAGTCATATTTTATTTGAAATGTAATTATTCAATGTCAAAAATTCGAGAAAGTAAAAAACAATAAATTTAATTAAATGTCAATGTCAATAAAATACAGGCTGGCAGAAAAAAATCAGCTGTTCCATACATTTTGTTGAGTTTTGTGAACATAAATGTATGGAACAGCTGATTTTTTTTTCGCGATTTCAGGGTTGGTCCCATAGTAAAAGTTGTTCATAATTATGGGTACAATGACCCCTTAAAATATTTCCACTGTCTAACCTGCCACCCTGTATAGTAGGTTAGATTGAAATCGTTACAAACCTCCTTGATAATGATTTCTTTGTCTTCTTTACTGATGGCCAGATCTACCTCCGACATCTCTCCTGCTATTGGCACTATTCTATCCACAAAATCTGGTTGTTCCTCATGGAGTATGCTATATAACTGAAAAGAAAATGTTATACCCTCAGATCATAAAACAAGGGAGCTGTGCCAAGGCGTTAAGCTTGACGCTTTGATATGGTCACATTAACCGTATGTATATAAAACGTACACGCTGGCAACGAACCGAACACGATCGATGATATAAATACAGTGTTTTAGTTTAGTGCTAGTGTTGAGTGACGATTAATAGTGTTAGATTGAGGTGTGCGGAATTTTTAATGTGTGGGAGATCTTTTTATTCTCAAAGAGCGCTTGTAATTGTGTCGAAAAGTGTTCTAAAAGTGGCGACAGTTGTTCCCATAATAATTTGCTATGATGGCATATCTCCTTGTTTCTATGATCTGAGGTTATACCACATAGAATGTTTTTTTCAACTGAGGTTCTTGATATCGTTGCGGAGTTTTTTGCGCCGCTTCCTCGCAGCTAAAACACTAGTAGGTAAGTGGTGAAGGGTGGGCGTTTTCGGAAGCTGTTTTATAAACGTCGAAAGTAGTGGTGGTCCAGTGGTGGCTCCGACTTATAAGTCGCGTGGGTTTGAACCCCGGCAGACACACACTTTGTGCAATTAGTTTCATCACCACTGCTCTAAAAACGTTGAAGGAAAACATCGTAAAGGAAACCGGCACGGCTTAGAACCCAAAATTCGAAGACAGTGACGTCCACCAACCCGCACTGGGTCCACGTGGTGGACTACGGCCCGCTCCCTCTCACAGAGAGGAGGCCTGTGTCCCAGCAGTAGGAACATTATAGGCTGATTATGCTATATGCTGTAGTTTCTGCCTACCCCCCAAAAAAAGGCGTGTATGTTCTTTTTATCCTAAGAAAAGGTACGTCAGAGATCCACTTACGGAGTCACGGGCTAAAGCTAGCAATAATAAAAATAAATAAAAAATAATTAAAATATGTTAATATTTTAATTATTGCTAGCTTTAGCCCGTTTACCAGTTACCGTTAGACAGTTTATAAACAAGGCTTTAACAGCCTTGTTTATAAACTGTCTCACTGCTGGGCACAGGCCTCCTCTCAGAATGAGAGGGGGTAGACCATAGTCCACCATGCTTGGCAGACTTCACTCACCTTCAAAAACTTTATGGAGAACTCTCAGACATGCAGGTTTCCTCACGATGTTTTCCTTCACCGTTAAAGCAAGTGATGATTAATTTCTAATGCACACATGACTCCGAAAAGTCAGCGGTGCGTGCCTCGGGATCGATCTCGAACCATTTGCCGTGGGAGGCACATGGTTAAACCACTAGGCTAACACTGCACTTATAATAGCAATAAGAAATAATAATGGCATTCCTTATTAGATAACTGATACTTACAGGATCTTTGAATATTTCAGCGAGTCTCTCTTCAACGGATTTCCCTTTTTTGACTCTCATCAGCACGAACACCTTGCTCAATTTGCAGGTCCTGGAATTCAGTATAATGTATAGTAAGCTTAAATCGGCACACGTAGTGATTTATCTAGAAGTTCTACACTACGTTTGAGCTTGTGGTGATAGAACATCGCCCAGACGACTGGCAATCGCTCCGAAGTTAATTAATTTTTAAGGCTGTCTCCCTAATAGGCAAACTGTTAGCGGCCGACTGAGTTTGCGGCGTATCGGTTTAGTTCGCCTTTCCATATATTTGAAATGGAGTGTCCACAGTTTACAAACTCAGTCGGCCTCTAACAGTTTGCCTACTAGGGACACAGCCTAAAGCGCTTGTTGCTCTAGCAAAGCGCTTGTCGCTCTAGCAAAGCGCTTGTCGCTCTAGCAAAGCGCTTGTCACTCTAGCGAGAACTCACCTAGTTGCTCGCTTAAACTTGTGTTGATAGAACACATGTGGGCCTAGAGAAGTGGCAGTGGAATTTCTAAAGCGCTATTGTCACTCTAGCAAAAACGAAATACGATTGGTAGATAAATGTAACATTGTGAATTTTTAAATATGTTAAAGCCATGTTTTGCTTATCTTATCATTATTGAATGTAGTTGTTATTAAAGCTTGCTTTGTAAAATGTTTTTCAACATTACGTACACAATTTTTGTGGAGGTCAGATGGAAGTCGCGCCATGTGAAAATGAATATATTCAGCTGCATCTGGTTGAACTTGAAGCTAACCACAACGCAAGGGTTTGGAGAAGTTCTTCCTCACCTGAGGAGTTTCTCGATGAGCTGCTTGCCGAGGAAGCCGGAGCCGCCCGTCACGAGCACCGCGGCGCCGCAGTAGAACTGCTGCACGGGGGAGTCCCCGCGCTCTATCACATCTTTTGTCCCTTTCTGACCTTCGAGAGCCTTCAATATCACTGCTTCTGCTGCATCCATTTTCTTTAGTCTTTGATGTACGGGTTTTAAAATGTTTTAGACTTTTCTTGATGAGACGAGCTCCTATGTCACTACACTTAGCAGATTATTGCCTAATCCTTACTAATATTATAAATGTGAAAGTAACTCTGTCTGTCTGTGTGTTACTCAATCACGCCTAAACTACTGAACCGATTCTAATGAAATTTGGTACAGATAGTCTAGAGCCTGAGAAAGGACATAGGCTACTTTTTAACGCGAAAAAAGGGCTGTAAAGGGTTGAAATAGGGGATGAAAGTTTGCATGAAAATTACGTAATTTTTAAAGGTAGATGTTTGAAACTTATTTTTGAGGCTTGGGGTGTAGGGTAGGTGTAGGGTAAGTGTAGGTTAGGTGTAGGGTAGGTGTAGGGTAGGTGTAGGGTAGGTGTAGGGTAGGTGTAGGGTAGGTGTAGGGTAGGTGTAGGGTAGGTGTAGGGTAGGTGTAGGGTAGGTGTAGGGTAGGTAAAGGGTAGGTGTAGGGTAGGTGAAGGGTAAGTGTAGGGTAAGTGTAGGGTAGGTGTAGGGTTTGGCGGGCCAATACCTGCCGGGGGTGCGGACGAATGCGCAAGCGACTCCCGCGCCCCCGGCGTAAGGTAATTGGAGGAACACCGGGGTGGTTTTAGTCAGTAAGAGTCTGACAGACCCCTCCGCCCTCCCCAGGGCGGGGGACATCCATGAGTATTTCCACCTCGAAAAAAAAAAAAAAAAAAAAAAAAAAGGTAGGTGTAGGGTAGGTGAAGGGTAGGTGAAGGGTAGGTGTAGGGTAGGTGTAGGGTAGGTGTAGGGTAGGTGTAGGGTAGGTGTAGGGTAGGTGTAGGGTAGGTGTAGGGTAGGTGTAGGGTAGGTGTAGGGTAGATGTAGGGTAGATATAGGGTAGGTATAGGGTGGGGTAGGTGTAGGGTAGGTGTAGGGTAGGTGTAGGGTAGGTGTAGGGTAGATGTAGGGTAGATATAGGGTAGGTGTAGGGTGGGGTAGGTGTAGGGTAGGTGTACCAAACTTTACCCGTGCGAAGCCCGGGCGGGTCAGCTAGTAGGGTATATGCATGTGATTCAAATACGTCAAGTATGTTTATTTGTTATCTTTATTACTATAGAGTAACACCTATATCTTTATTTTTTAATTAAAAGCGTTTTTAATTTAAATAATTAAAAGTGGTAAATGCGAGGGAAATTCAAAATATCAAGACGCAACGCTATTGGTTGACTCGTTTCAACCAATAGCATTGCGTGACTGACCTCAGTGTCCACAATAACAAGTAATACCTGAGGCCGGCCACATACATCCGAAATGCCTTTCCGGAATTAAGAATTTATTGATTGAAAAGAAAAAAGACAGTGAATTGTTTATGATTATATAGACTTTTACGCCAAAGTGTAAGTGTTAAGTGTTGTTGCTGTGGACACTGACGTCACTGAGGCGACGCGCCACGATGGCCGCATTTAAGCCGCCAGAAACTGACTGCAGTATTCAATTAAATATTTTATTGCTTATCGAAATCATAAATGCGAAAGATTGTGCCTGTGTGTGTGTGGGTGTGTGTGTATGTTTGTTACTTCTTCACGTTGAAACGGCTGGACGGAATTAGATGAAATATGGCACACAGACAGATTATAATCTGTAATAACACATAGGCTACCTTTTATCCCGAAAAACGCGGGCGAAGCCGCGGGCGGAAGCTATCAATATTTTGTAAGTGTAACATTTTTTTTCGGTAACACACAAACCTAGAAAATCGAATAAAAATATAAAAAAACCGGCCAAGTGCGAGTCGTACTCGCGCACCGAGGGTTCCGTATCAGTTTTGGACGTATAAAGTGAAAAAAACCGGACCACATAACTAAGTTTGTTTGTCAAGGAATTTTGATGATTTTGAAAAAACTTTAATAGTTAGGAACATCGTTTTATTTTTGGTGCAATATTTGGGTCAATTCCTATCAAGTCTAATTATTTCAGATTTTTCGCCCCGCAAACTTCGGAGATAAGGGGGGCGGAATGGTATTTTTTCAGATATTTTTCATCATAAGTCAAAAACTGTGAGACATAAAATAAAATTAAAATATATTTTGAAATGTGCAAATCAAGTCCTTTCATATGATATGTCATTTGACCTAGTAACCCCACTTCAAAATTTCGGACTCCCACTCCGGCCCCTTTTGCAATGAAAATAAAAATATTTTTTGATATTTTACATTTGCAATAAAGTTGGGCAACCATTTTTTATAACTGTTCCAAACTTCAAGTCGATAGCTTTAGTAGTTGCTGAAATAAGCAGGTGTGACAGACAGACGAAGTCGCAACATAAGGGTTCCTTTTTACCCGACTGCGAGACGCAAAGGAGGGTAATGTGTTTATCAGTCTATGTATGTATGTATGTATGTATGTATGTATGTATGTATGTATGTTTGTTTCTATGTGGCGTTCTAGAGACCAAATGCGTTGGCCGATTTTGATAATTCTTACGTCAATCGATTCGTCTTAACCTTGCGAGTGTCACTAAAGACATAACAGTAATCAAAATTCACCACAGCGACAACCAGACGCCATATTGTCAAAATGAAAAAAAAAAAAGTTGATGAACTATGTCAAGTGGGGTGTCGTTGAATAGGTTTTAAAATCATCTTTAGGTTTCTTTTATCATTTTTCATTTAAAATAATAGTTTAGGATATATAACGATTTAAAGTTGTTTAACAAAGCAATCATTGTCGCTAATTCTTACTTATTGATTTATGTTTTTATTTCAAGTATTAACGATATACAAACATACAAACAAACATTAAAAACATACATTAAAAACTAAAAAGTGAAAAATAAAAATAGTAAATTAAAAATTTAAAAAACCCGACTGCCAAAAAACAACTAAAAAGTTTAAAACAAGAGCACTTTTCAAGCAGTCTGATGCAGTTGGTGGCATAAAATCTAAGATTTAACACAAATAATTGCCACCAACTGCATCAGACTGCTTGAAAAGTGCTCTTGTTTTAAACTTTTTAGTTGTTTTT
Source organism: Thalpophila matura (assembly GCA_948465475.1). Lineage (NCBI taxonomy): Eukaryota > Metazoa > Arthropoda > Insecta > Lepidoptera > Noctuidae > Thalpophila > Thalpophila matura. The sequence goes on along the minus strand of OX419205.1, from coordinate 7,640,144 downwards.
TGGCAGTCGGGTTTTTTTAATTTTTAATTTACTATTTTTTTACCATTTTGGTACGGAACCCTAAAAATGCACGAATATACCCATGAATATACCATAATATACCCCCTACAATAAGATCGTTACTCGTTAAATTGATCACTCTTGTGTCCATACTATCTTCACTATCACTTCATAGTATAAAACAAAGTCACTTCCTGTCTGTCTGTCCCTATGTATGCTTAGATCTTTAAAACTATGCAACTGATTTTGATGCGGTTTTTTTTAAATAGATAGAGTGAGCGGAAGTTAGTATATAATAAAGCTAAACAGTTTGTTTGTTTGAACGCACCAATCTCAGGAACTACTAGTCGCCAACTTCCAGAAGTAGCTAACTTTCTATAACGTTTCTATGGAAATGTATTATTTTGTACAATAATTATATAGGTTAATATTATATTTTTGAGGGTCGCCACCACGGAATAAAGAACAATACTGTTCTGTGGTCGCCACGGCCTAATCTTAACTTTAAATAACTTCGTTTTCCTCTTACAAAATACAAATAATATTTTAATTTTGCATGTCAAAAGCTATATTCATTTTTATTTTATTTACAGGGTGGCAGGTTAGACAGTGGAAATATTTAAAGGGGTCATTGTACTCATCATTATGAACAACTTTTAATTCGGGACCAAACCTGAAATTGCGAAAAAAAATTCAGCTGTTTCATACATTTTGTTGAGTTATGTGAACATAAAGGTACGGAGCAGCTCTTTTTTTTCGCCATTTCAGGGTTGGTCCCATAGTAAAAGTTGTTCATAATGATGAGTACAATGACCCCTTTAAATATTTTCACTGTCTAACCTGCCACCCTGTATACCTTTGTAATTTAATTTTGTAATATGTTAACACAGTCTTTGCAAATAACCTTTAAAAAATATAGGAATTAGATAATTATGTAACTATATAAAGTACTTACACAGCGCAACAGTAATTGACATTTTGATTAAATATTTTTATATGCCTACCAATGTTTTATATAAACAACATCTCATTAATAATTAATTATTTCTTGAACTTTACCATTAGTTAATGCGTTGTTAATACCTAGGCATTGATTATATTTTTTAAATGCACTAGGTTAAGTTTCTGTCTTTGGTCTACTTTTTTATACTAATACTAGCTAACCCGGCGAACTCCGTTTCGCCACCGTAGTACATGCTATGTATCAGAGATGGCGCTGTATGTGAAAAAAGATATTCCCGCTTTTCTCTTTAAATTTTCCTGAATTTTCTTTGCTATAAACCTCACGGAGCCCGAGAGCTTTCTAACGAATGCAAAACCGTGGAAATCGGTTCGTCCGTTCTGGACTTATATCGTCAGGAAGGAAAACCCGACTTATTTTTATATAATATTAATTATTTCTTGAACTTTACCATTAGTTAATGCGTTGTTAAAATACCTAGGCATTGATTATATTTTTTAAATGCACTAGTTTCTGTCTTTGGTCTACTTTTTTATACTAATATTATAAAGCTGAAGAGTTTATTTGTTTGTTTGTTTGAAGGCGCTAATCTCTGGAACTGCCAGTCGGATTTGAAAAATTCTTTTTGTATATGATAGCCAGATTCATGAGGAATGTATATAACATCGCGATGTTATTTAACATCGCGATACGACTTTCAAGACAACGACATTTGTTGACATTTGAAATATAATTAATTTGATTATTTATAGTAATTCAATTAATTAATTAATAATCATCATCATCTGCCTAGCCTTTTCCCAAATTATATTGGGGTCGGCATCTAGTCTAACTAGTTTTGGCTGAATATCAATATTTTACGTGGAGCGACTGCCATCTGACCTCCACAACCCAATTAAGGGGTAATACCGGTATTCGAATGTTAGACCAGCTGTCAGACTTTAGAGCTTCTGACTACCCGTAAAGATTGTCAAAGATATTCCTATGACAACCGGGACCGACTGCTTAACGTGCTCTCCGAGGCACGGAGGGGTCTCGATGTGTAAAGAATGGTCACCCATCCAAGGACTGACCGCGGCAAGCGCAGCTTAACCTCGCAGATCGATCGATCAGCGCGGCCGTCATTTAGCCACGAGCCCCTCATTTAATTAATTAAATAATAATATTTGATAAAAATAATTGTTATATTTAATTTAATTGCTATAATTTAAGAAATAAATTATAGCAATTAAGTATCATTTCCATGGCACAGTGCGGTTAAGCGCTTAGTGGCAGAAATAGGTGCTTGAGTGCTTGGTACTTCTACTTTCCCAAGCGCTTTTTCTCATACAGCGTTTCACTTAGGCGATTCGCATCACGCAGCGTAGCGCGGGAGTGCGTGCTCTTACGTTGTTTGCAAGTATCTGTGTTTGTATAGATAACACGCGTAGTGCAACACACGCACACACGGAGCCCGCACGTTAATGCGTTTTCTGTGTGTCCGCGTTTTGTGTTTAATGTGATCAAGTCATTTAGCTTTTAGAAAAAGAGCTTTACTTCTTTGATCTGTGGCGAATAGCCGGCAGACTTCTCCGCCACAGTACTATTACTGGGATTGTGTAGGGGATGTGACTTCAAATAAACTAGCCAAAACGTTTAAACTTCAAGAGGCCCTGTGTGGCGCCGGATTACGTGTGCTTTGCTAATAATGACCGTCTCAACTAAGCTATGCGCGCGAACTAAAACATGATTGGCGCCGCGTCGCCGCGTCGTTGGCGTTCCCTACTATGCGCGGCTATGACACCTGTGATTGGTTGAGACACGTATGCGCACCACACCGGAACTCTAACTTTTAATTAACTTTTACACAATTTATAGATAATACAGACATTCTTTATATTCAAGACAGTTTATTATTTAATATTGCAATTATTACAGAATATAACACATTTACTTTTGACTCTAATACATACAATACAATCACAACACAATATAGGCACACACACACACATATCACTCGCGGCGAGTACGCAGTAGGTACATTATGACGTATCGTCCGTAACAGATCGGAATATGGTCCCTTTTACAACAAGAATAAAACGCTCTTGAGTGAATTATCTCAGCTATATAGAACAAGATATTTTCGTTCTTGGGTCAAGTCATTTAGTTTTTAAAAAAAGTGCTACAAATCATTTGAAACGTATTCACTGAAAAAATATTACTTTAAACGAGTACCGAATATTATTTGAGTCAAGATCTTTTGGGTTTATATAAGGAAAGTCGAAAACGTCTTTGATTGAGATACAATATGTTTCGAAACAACAGTTTTTAGATTTTATGTCAAGAGACAATTAAGTTTTGATCTAATTATGTAGTTATTGGACTAAGAACTATAATATGAAACATAAAATATCTCAATCGAAGACATTTTCGACTTTCCTTATATCGAAAACCCAAAAGATCTTAACTCAAATAATATCACTTGTTTTAAGTTTTTTTTTTTTATGTGTGGCACCGTCGCCACGCATCCCGCAGCTAAGCTGTCTTCAGACTACGCTATACTACCTATATAGCATTAGGGCTTCTTCACACAGAGGTACACAACCACACCTCAACCACACCACGTGGCCGAGCGTAGGTATATGCCGCGGGTGGGTAAATAAGATTTCTTTTAAAATAAACGAAGGACTCGTGCTGCTGCTTCGCAGCATTGTGCTGATAATAGTTTGTCGTGTTAACTGGTTCCTCGAACAGTCCATGGACGGGAAGTACGCACCAGGCGACTGTTCGCTACCGGTTTTTAACCGACTTCAAAAAAGGAGGTTCTGTATTCGTCCCGTATGTATGTATGTATGTATGTTTGTATGTGCGCGATTTTCTCAAAAACTACTGATTCGATTTGGATGGGGTTTTCACTAACGTAATCTACATACTTTGAGGAAGGTTTTAGTATATAATACATTATGTAATCATTCCTATGTACAAAGTTATATGCATAAATGTACACACTCCGTAGAAGATTTACTGTTGAACGAATTCGTGAAAGTAATCTAACACGGGATAAAGAACTAAAAAGGGAAAAATAAAAAACTTTTTTAACAAAAAATAACCGACTTCAAAAATCCACTACAAAGAAAATAATAATTTTGGTTTCGGAAGTCGGTGGCTTTGGTTTTTGTTTGCTTTTTTTTGCCACCGACTTCCGAAACCAAAATTATTATTTTCTTTGTAGTGGATTTTTGAAGTCGGTTATTTTTTGTAAAAAAAGTTTTTGCAAATCCAATGCTGGTGTGCGCTCGCCGTTACACCGCTTAGTCGACACGTACAATAAGCGATTTAGTGCAATCGACATATTATTCGTAAATAGATATACCTTTAAAAGCATTATAATTAAAATTCTAAAGGATCGGCAGTAGGTTCTGTAGGGACACAATGTATACGTGTAGAGACAGACTGCTGACGCATTGGTTTTGTATACAGGCGCCCGATTGTATTAGCGCGGCCAAGCAGTCGTCTCCCCGCAACCGAGTAGTTAGGTCGTATTAATTATGTAGTTTATATAATTCTGTAATCTGGTACCAGTAAAATATATATTCCAACATGACCTTCATTTAGTAACTTCCCTCACACATAAAAACCGCTACAGTTCCATACGCTCTACATAATTTATCCTTAATTTTATAATGACTTGTATTATGCTTACGCACGTATTTAAAGTTACTAACTTTTTATGTTTTTGTAGCGACATCTGCCGACAACAGCGAAGACTACTAACACAGCTAACAGTGAACGTCACTACATGACGCCTATTGGCTGAATCCTACATCGCGCTAGCAGAGTTTTCACAGCGATTTGCATATATACAGAAACCCGACATCAACTGTAAGGGGCAGTGGCCCGCCAGACCAATACCACCCGGTCTGATAGGAGGATTCTCCCTTTTCAATGGAGGGACATTCCACCTCGTTCCTCCATTCCCCAAATTTTCTTTATTTTTTAATTAATTTTGCCCTGGCTGGAGTTAACGTCTGCTAACAGTTTATTATTTTATTTATTTATTATTTTAATTACTTTCCACACTTACAGTAATATACCACACGTGCAGAAAGTCAACAACAATAATATGCCGTACCTCGGATAATATTAATTAACAATACTCTTAATTTTAGATAACATTAGACATCAGCAATAACAATTTGTACATATAGGATTTTATAAGATTTAAAAACTAAAGCAATCCTTACATTTTTGTTTGACGTTTGTTAATCATTATGGTAATCTGTGGAAAATGTAGTGGGTAGTAAAGGAGATGTTTCATCCTGGAACTGGTATACGTACGCCACATAGAAAAATAGGAAAAAAATAGGCAATTTACATAAAAATATTATTAAATTCATTTGAAGAAGAGTACAATTGTAAGAGAATTATTTGAGATGAAGTTTTTCACTATGATATCCCTATTTTTATGGCGGCCATGACAGTTGAGTTTGACAGTTTTGTTTTATGACGTGACGTTTGAGTCGTTGTGCGCCCGCGTGGTGGATTGAATGTTGCCATTTTGACTGACATTGACAAAACAACAGTTGTCAAAATGACGTTTCACTTAATTCATTTGTCGATTGTTGATCCACCATATTTGTGTTGTGTTGCTCTGCTTGACAAAGAAAAGAATGAATTACAATTCAACGAAGTAATATTATAGAAAATAAGCATTAGGAACCGGTTACTATCATGTATAGCTATAATACTTAATTGCGTACGTAGACCCCTCCCAGGCTCCATAGATTTCTGAAACAACTCCTTTATTAAGTTAACTGTTAAGGCACCACTGTTTATGTATAATATACTACTGTTTGTTTTCCCTAATGCAATAAATAAATACGTATAATTCAAAAATACCGCATCAAGTTGGTTGTACGCACGTACCTCTCGTCCAACTCAACCAATATAAGCGAGAATAAACTCAAATGAAAGAGCTCGTTCCAGTGAGTGATCTTGTGACGGAGTCATCCTTCATTCATCATTTAGTGCTGGCAATCTTCCATTACTGGCCACATCATCCACTCCATTCTTCCAGATTTGAACTTCAAATTTCAAAATTAGAACATCTCATATTTTTATGCATTTATTTCATTGTTTCGTCACTCTTGGTCTGGTCTCCAACGACATCACTTGTGGACCGCTGCACTGTTATATTTTATACCTACTACCTATTTATCAAGTGTGCAAAGCTATAAGCAAATAGTCTCTTTTTGTAACAGTTATTTTTATACCTCTGTGTAACGTTATAAAGTGCAAATATACAACCTACGTCTCGCAATATACCTCTCCAACCATCCTGCAGTGTTTTATTCTACCAAGATTTGTGTCTGTGGAGGCTCCCTCTCTTAGCTAGCCGAGGCTTGAGAGGTCAGAGGAGGGAGGCACTCTGCGACAATCTTAGACTAAAACGAACCCCGAGCCTCAATTAGAACCGAAGATAATTATCTAGGAGGAAATCGCGTTTTTTTAGTATAACTTGAGAAGGGTGAAAGTTTGGTGATTTCCAATACATGATGATGAATCTGTGCATCAATACTTACCTTTCATTTAAAAAAAAACAAGGATTTCGGTTGGATAGGACGGCTGGACGAACTTGCAAGTAATAGATTTTATTAAGTTAATAAATATTTAAGAGTTTCGCGAGATTTTATTAATTCTTTTAATAATATGGATGGTGGATGACAGCACAGTGATAAAACCTTATCACTGTGCTCACTAGGCGCTTCAGGTACCTACCTAAAGCGTAAGTAAGCGTAAGTAAAAAAAACATACCTACTGCAAAATGGAGAGCAGTGATTGATAGAGCAGTGATAGCCTAGTGGTTTAACCATGTGCCTCCCACGGCTAATGGTTCGAGTTCGATCCCAAGGCACGCACCGCTGACTTTTCGAAGTCATGTGCGTATTAAAAATTAATTATCACTTGCTTTAACGTTGAAGGAAAACATCGTGAGGAAACCGGCATGTCCTAGAACCAAAAATTCGAAGACATGTGACGTCCACCAACCCGCACTGGGCCCGCGTGGTGGACTACGGCCCACTCCCTCTCACAGAGGAGGCCTGTGTCCCAGCAGTGGGAACATTATAGGCCGATTATGCTATGCTTATGCTATACTGCAAAATATTCGTTTATAAAGATTGCTTATGCTTTACTACAGGCGGTTTTTGTTGTGCATGTGCTAGCAAGGACCGATTAATCGGGTTAAAAGGTTACCGGTTAAATCTCTAACCCATATTTTTGGTTAAGGCGAAGGTAAATGGTAACGGCCAGTTTTAAATCTCTTATTTCGCCGTCAAATAATGCAGGTTAGTTGTGCAATTTTTTTATGTTAAACTAGAACATATGTACATCAATCGTACCTGTGAATATTTAACTATTATAGTAAAATACTTAATGAAATAAATTCATGAATTCGTGTCTACCCAAAACATAAAAACGTAATTACTTTCAAACCGCTTAAGATATTTTCATGATTTGTTTTGTGTGAAAAGACTATGTTACTACCTATAATATTGCCTGTTACTTTTTTTTTATTTTATATTTTAGATACTAAAAAGTAATAATACGTCTAATTCTGCACAGCGCGCTCCTTGATAGGCGAGTCGTATTGCTCGGTGGATGTATGTCGCGTTGCTTGAGCTCAGCGCAGAACACTCAAGCTATACCGCCCAAATCACTCAAGGCCGTTGGCGTATACCGGGGCCTTAAAAGGTTACCGGTTAAATCTCTAACCCACATTTTTGGTTAATCTTAATGCAGGGTAACCGGTTAACCCTTTAATACGGAAACCGTTACCGGTTAATATTACTGATTAACCCGAATGAAATGGAACAAAAATGAAAAAAAAGGAACAAAAATTAACTCTATGCGTGAACCGGTTATTATTAGGCTGATTAACCCAGAATATGGGTTAACCTTTATGCAAGGTTTTTCACCTAACCCAAAAAAAATAACCCGGGTTAACCCCTATACGGGTGACCTTTTCGGTCCCTGTGTGCAGTGTATAATTATCACACTATTAATATAAATGTGAAAGGGCACTGGCAGACGCCCCTAGAACGCTGGGCTTCAGATTGTGTATGTCGGTACAGATATGAAATTAGTTTGGTGTGATCGAGTATTTCAAGAGTATTTAAATTCATTTTTTATTTGTTTTTGTACGTAATTGGGTTAAAGAGAAATATTCGTATTTCTGACAGTGAGGTTAAGTATGGTGTGAATGATCCAGTGAAGTACAGCCCGACTAATGAGTTCTCAATTCAAAGGTTTTAGTTGCTGTCACCATGATATTCTGTGGAAGCACGCGCCAGCCAGCATGCACCCGTTTTTGTTATATTGGTTTTTTCAAAATGTCAATGCCATAATCATTTTATTTCTTATTTATTTCGATTTTTGATTCGAATTCTTAATCTCTAAGATAAATTAGGCAAAGAACAATTAAAATATATTTTTATTTTTGGTTAAGCTTTTATTACTGTACCATATCAAGCCCAAAACTGCCGACGTCCTTTATAACTGTGTTTGTGTGTTTGTTACTCCTTCACGCTGAAACGGCTAGACGGATTTGGATGAGACCAAGGAAAAGAGTCATTTTCAAATTCTCTGGATGTTACCAAACTGTTTTTGTTGTAACAAAACTATGTAAATTGGACTAAAATTACAAAATTTTAACTCTAAAGTTTGGTATACAAGTGGATCATTACAAAGCAAGACAATACCTAATCAAAAATTAGATGTTAGGTATGTAAAAGTTTATTTAATTAGTAGCCTTGTGTCTGACTTTAAATAATTAACTGGAAAATAAAACAAAAAATAAATCAATAAACAATAATACAGGGTGGCAGGTTAAACAGTGGAAATATTTTAAGGGGACATTGTACTCATCATTATGAACAACTTTTACTATGGGACCAATCTTGAAAACGCGAAAAAAAAAACAGCTGTTTCATACATTTATGTTCACATGACTCAACAAAATGTATGGAACAACTGTTTTTTTTTCGCGATTTCAGGGTTGGTCCTATAGTAAAAGTTGTTCATAATGATGAGCATAATGACCCCTTAAAATATTTCCACTGTTTAACCTGCCACCCTGTATATATTTAACAGTCTTATGAAAATAAAACATAATCATAAACAGAACATAAACATAAACAAGAATAAAAATCATATTCAGATATTTAAACAATGTCTGTTTTTTATAAGCTTTATAGATATCTTCTAAGAGCCATCTTTTACAATGTATTTCCTAACGAGTACCTCTTTGAAATATTGATATTCTACGAATTCTACAGAATATACATCACAGTTGTATATTGGTGTTGATTCTGTTGAACATCGCACTAAACTAATTTTAATCACACTTTATCTCTTTCTTACAAATATCATTGAAAAAGGACAGAAAATATTTAGAACTGTCAAATTAGTCTACGCCATTTACGGGAAAATAGTCGTGACCTTTTGCGATTACGACTAAATTGACGTTAAAAATATTCAAGTGAAATAATTTGACAGGATTAAATATCTGCTATCCCTCTCTAATGTTTTTTAATAGAAAGAGACATCTTAAGACTAAATTAGTTTAGTTCGTAAACAACAGAGTCGGTACCATTATCTTATCTTCATCCGACATTCTGGTGATGATTTTTAGGGTTCCGTACTAAAATGGTAAAAAAGAAACCCTTATGGTGCGACTTCGTCTGTCTGTCTGTCTGTCTGTCTCACCTGCTTATTTCAGCAACTACTAATGCTATCGACTTGAAATTTGGAACAGTTATAAAAAATGCTTGCCAAACTATTTATTGAAAATTAAAATAGTCAAAAAATGTTTTTATTTTCATTGCAAAAGGGGCCGGAGTGGGGGTCCGAAATTTCAAAGTGGGGTTACTAGGTCAAGTGACATATCATATGAAAGGGCTTGATTTGCACATTTCAAAATATATTTTCATTTTATTTTGTCTCACAGTTTTCGACATATGATGAAAAATGTCTGAAACAATACCATTCCCCCCCTTATCTCCGAAGTTTGCGGAGCGAATAATCTGAAATAATTAGAATTGATAGGAATTGACCAAAATATTGCACCAAAAATAAAACGATGTTCCTAACTTGTGCAGTTTTTTCAAAATCATCAAAATTCCTTCCCAAACAAACTTAGTTATGCGGTCCGGTTTTTTTCACTTTATACGTCCAAAACCGATACGGAACCCTCGGTGCGCGAGTACGACTCGCACTTGGCCGGTTTTTGTTACATTGTCATCCTTAGTTACAGTTTTGAGAAAATTTTCCGCCCAAGAATGGGGGATTCTTGGGCGGAAAATTTTCCCAAAACTGTTGTCATTTTGTAAAATTTCTCGTACATTGTTTTGGTTCTGAAATATATGAAAACACTCGTTAATTTGTGTCCGGATTGTAGCTTAAAAGTCATAGCACGCATAAAATCATCTAATCATATAATCAATAACTCATAATCCTAATAATTATTTTAAATGCTAAAGTAAGTTTGTTAGTGTGTTACCTTTTCACGCCTAAATCACTAAATCGATCATCATGAAATTGTGCATAAACGTTGTCAGAGTACAGAAAAGGACATAGGATACCTTTCATCTAGAATAAAAATAGTAAATTAAAAATTAAAAAAACCCGCCTGCCAAAAAACAACTAAAAAGTTCAAAACAAGAGCACTTTTCAAGCAGTCTGATGCAGTTGGTGGCAATTATTTGTGTTAAATCTTAGATTTTATGCCACCAACTGCATCAGACTGCTTGAAAAGTGCTCTTGTTTTGAACTTTTTAGTTGTTTTTTGGCAGGCGGGTTTTTTTTAATTTTTAATTTACTATTTTTATTTTTCACTTTTTAGTTTTTAATGTATGTTTTCGTAATCTTCTTTTCGAGCCCTTCATTTTGATACCCCATATGATAGGTTTTGAGGATAAGTAAGAATTAGCGAGAATGATTGCTTTGTTAAACAACTTTAAATCATTATATATCCTAAACTATTATTTAAAATGAAAAATGATAAAAGGAACCTAAAGATGATTTTAAAATACCTATTCAACGACACCCCACTTGACATAGTTCATCAACTTTTTTTTTTTTCATTTTGTCAATATGGCGTCTGGTTGTCGCTGTGGTGAATTTTGATTACTGTTATGTCTTTAGTGACACTCGCAAGGTTAAGACGAATCGATTGACGTAAGAATTATTAAAATCGGCCTACGCATTTGGTCTCTAGAACGCCACATAGAAACAAACAAACATACATACATACATACATACATACATACATACATACATAGACTGATAAACACATTACCCTCCTTTGCGTCTCGCAGTCGGGTAAAAAGTACTGTTCCTGAGGGAAAGAACAATAACTTTCGACGGTCACAATTGCTTGGACGCTAGATGGCGCTACGAGTCACACGGACGAAGTCACGGGCAATGTGCTACAAAATAATTCTAAAATGACTAAACATATTTTTATTTTAACATCATAATTATTGACGTAATCACAACCGAAAAATGTCAGTTTACGACAAACGATGATATAATTAACTGAAATACCTACCTAATTGAAGAATTAACGTAATTGTATGTAGATTTATTTAAATCTACATACAATTACGTTAATTCTTCAATTACCTATTCTAGAAATAAATCCACGGTATCGCATTTAACCGTGAACTATTCAGGAAAGCAAGATAAGTTAGTTGGTGCGTCAATTACGCTGAAACGGCTGAATGTATTTTGATAAAATTTGGCACACAGATAGATCGTGTATAAACACATAGAGGGGAAATCAAAATCCATTCAGTACTTTTTGTGTGATGCGCGCACAAACAGAAATAAAAAAAAAAACAAAAATAAAATATTTTTGGGCATGGTTAGGTACGTTCCAGCACCTTAATCATGACTGTTTTTCTGGTATATCTTCAATGTACAGACACGGATTTTTTACAGTTTATAACAGTACCTACTAGCTTCCGCCCGCGGCTTTGCCCGCGTTTTAGGGATAAAAAGTAGCTTGGGTGTTATTCTGATGTATATAAGCTATATTACTGTAAAGTTTCATCAACATCCGTTCAGTAGTTTTGCGTGAAAGAGTAACAAACATCCACACACCCATTTTTTTTCTTTTTCATCCTTCAGTTTGATGTATGCCCCCAATTATTTTATTTTTTATAATTTTTCTGCAGGCCTTTATGGCGGCTTACAGAAAACATCTACCTGTTAAGTTACAGACAAATTGGTTATGAACTGTAGATTTTACGAGGGTGTGACAGACGGACGGACAGACAGACAGACAGAGGACATGACGAAACTAAAGGGTTCCTAGTTTTACTACGGAATCCTAACAAAGATTTATTTATGTAAGACACAAAAAAATATTCGTCTCGGTTGAGCTTGATATTATAATTCATTTATGAATAATCAGCAAACTACGCCTGAGTTCCCACAAGGAGAATAAAAAGAAACAAATAATTACTTGAACTAATTATGATATTACACGGATAGCTAGTTTTAAGGGTCAAATATCAATTACGCGGGCCAAAAACATAAAATACCTACGGTGGTTATTGAAATGTATATTGTGTATTTTCTGTTGGCAATTATTACTGTTTCTTGTTTCGCTATTTTTTCAGTACTCTTCGAATAGTGAATAAAATAAATAAAAAAGTATACTTACAACAATCATTATCCGATTATTGGCCATAACAACTATCCGCGAAATCTCTACATTACAGAGGTAATGTTTCAATTACAACAAAGGTAATTCAATCTTACATATTTATGTACTCAATGGTTAAGCATAAATGCAAAACTACTGTACGAGACTGGCTGCTGGATATGGACTATAAAAGTACAGAAAGTATCATCCGAATCATTAAATATTTTTTTGCATACTTCCCATTCCAGAACACTCTCACACATTCATACACTACACACACATCCCTACAATAATATCACTTTACATTACACTTCACAAATACAGGGTGGCAGGTTAGACAGTGGAAATATTTCAAGGGGTCATTGTACTCATCATTATGAACAACTTTTACTATGGGAACAACCCTGAAATCGCGAAAAAAAAATCAGCTGTTCCATACATTGATTTTTTTTGAACAGTTGATTTTTTTTCGCGATTTCAGGGTTGGTCCCATAGTAAAAGTTGTTCATAATGATGAGTACAATGGCCTCTTAAAATATTTCCACTGTCTAACCTGCCACCCTGCATAACCATACCTTTATAAAGATTTATCTCTCTATCTAAATTGTCTGCTAATATTAGGTTGGGGAAAAAGTCTTTTCGCATTATAGTATGTATGAACTTGTAATAAAATCTCTTTGGCTATACTATTTGTATCTGGCTGGTTTTGGTATCATTGAAAGTTTAAATTTTAAAGAACATAAGTAATTTCAAATTCAAATTAGGAAAATGTGTGATTTTCATTTGTTTTTCGTACCGTCAAGATGAGTAAATCTAATGAAGAAATTCGATACATTTTAAAATTTTACTACAAAAAAGGTAAAAATGCAACGCAAGCCGCGAAAAAAATTTGCGATGTTTATGGACCTAGTGTAGTGTCTGTGAGAGTAGCACAAATTTGGTTTAAGCGTTTTGAATCCGGAAATTTTGATGTCAAAGATGCACTTCGCTCTGGTCGCCCTATTACGGATAAAATGGATGCCATTTTTGAAAAAGTGGAGCAAGATCGGCATACCAGTAGTTACGACGTAGCTGAAGAACTGGAAATTGACCACAAAACAGTTTTGGCGCATTTGAAAAAAACTGGGTACACAAAAAAGCTCGACATTTGGGTACCTCACGAGCTCACTGAAAGAAACCTAATAAACCGTGTACTCATTTGTGATTCTTTATTACGACGTAATGAAACCGAACCATTTTTGAAGAAGCTGATAACTGGTGATGAAAAGTGGATCACGTATGACAAGAACGTGCGAAAAAGGTCGTGGTCAAAGGCCGGTCAGGCTTCACAGACTGTGGCGAAACCCGGGTTAACTCGCAACAAGGTGATGCTGTGTGTGTGGTGGGATTGGAAGGGCATTATTCATTACGAGCTGTTACCACCAGGCAGGACCATCGATTCTGAACTCTACTGCGAACAACTGATGAGATTAAAGCAAGAAGTTGAGAGAAAGCGGCCGGAATTAATCAACAGAAGGGGTGTGGTTTTTCATCATGATAACGCTAGACCTCACACATCTTTAGCCACCCAACAAAAATTAAGAGAGTTTGGCTGGGAGGTGTTAATGCATCCGCCGTATAGTCCTGGCCTTGCACCTTCAGATTTCCACCTGTTTCGGTCTCTTCAGAATTCTTTAGGCAGTGTCAGGTTAACATCACGAGAGGACTGCCAAAACCACTTGTCGCGGTATTTTGACCAGAAGTCCCAAAATTTCTATAGCAATGGGATCATGTCCCTACCTACAAGATGGCAAAAAGTTATCGAAAAAAATGGTACCTACATACTTTAGTTAAATGTAAATAAACTTTATTAAAAAATGTTTTGAATTTTCTTAAAAAATGCGACGAAACTTTTTCCCCGACCTATTAGTATTATGTATAATCTAAATTAAGCTGCCGTTCAATATGTTAATGTTTAAAGGGGGGTGATGCCTGGAGATCTGCCATACAGGTTCCGAACCTAGTTCAGACTCCAGCTCTCACAAAGGCTCAAGCATAAGGCGAAATTGTATAAATACACGACTTTAACAATGTACCTTTATGAGAGAAATAAACAAAACTATAATATAATTCATATTGTCACATTATCTATGCATACTATGTAATAAAATTAATAATTAAAATTGTAATACAAAATTCACAATCATTTGTTTACGGAACAAGCGCTTTATCGTATATTTTTGTGAATTTGTGGGTTACAAATGTAAATTTTTGTGAAACATGTCAAAGCCATGTACTTCTCCGTTAATAAATATATAAGAAATTTTTCAAAAATTCAAAATGTCCAAGAGCGAGCTCGGGAACTTGCGGTAACACGCAAGGGTTGACGGGGGCTTCAGTGAGCGAGCAAAGCGAGCGTCGCTATTACATACTTCTAGTGGCGTCATCTATGAGCAGATGGCTCAACTCATGGTCATGACAGACGGACAACAAAATTATCTGATAAGAATTCGTTTTTCCTTTTGAGGTACGGTTTTTTTCAGGGTTTTTAGGGTTCCATACCAAAATGGTAAAAAAGGAACCCTTATGGTGCGACTTCGTCTGTCAGTCTGTCTGTTCACTGTATACATCCAAAAATGAAACGGAACCCTCGGTGCGCGAGTACGACACGCACTTGGCCAGTTTTTTTTTATTCCAACCAGCGTCAGGCCCCAGTGGTCTGACACTCATGCTGAACTGAACATATTTGGCATAACCACTAGCATAACATAGCATAATCGGCCTATAATGTTCCCACTGCTGGGACACAGGCCTCCTCTCTATGAGAGGGAGTGGGCCGTAGTCCACCACGCGGGCCCAGTGCGGGTTGGTGGACGTAACATGTCTTCGAATTTTTGGTTCTAGGACATGCCGGTTTCCTCACGATGTTTTCCTTCACCGTTAAAGCAAGTGATAATTAATTTCTAACACGCACATGACTTCGAAAAGTCAGCGGTGCGTGCCTCGGGATCGAACTCGAACCATTCGCCGTGGGAGCCACATGGTTAATCAACTAGGCTATCACTGCGTCAACCACTAAACATAACCACTAAACACACAGCAACTTTATTAATTCTTTTTGTTTTTTTTTTTTTATGAATTTTGTCTGTGTGTCTGTTTTCGTGTCAAATAAACGTTTTTCTTTCTTATTTGCGGTTGCAAAACTGAAAATAATTATTTCTAGTATTACCTTCTAATGGACAAAAAGTAATGTTTGTTTGTTTGTTTGTCACAGGAAGGTTTTTGAAAAAAAAAAGTGTTGAAATGGATTTGGAAGGTCTGTAGGTAGGGTAGGTATAGGTAATAAGTAGGTACTATACAATAAAAATAAAAATAGGACTGACCTTGCGCCATATTGTGACGTTTTGTATTGAAAATTGAGATGTTTTGTATTAAAAAATCTAATAAAATAAGATTTGGTAAAACAAAGACTCATCTATACTTATAATAAGAATGTAAATTCCACGTGTCTGTACATTGCATATATTTGCATAAAAATAATATGGGGGACTAAGAATAAGTAATAAAGTAAATTTCTATCATTTTTCGAATTAATGTCTGTCTGTTTGTCTGTCTGTCGGTTTGTCTGTGTGTTTGAACACGCATCAAATCAATACTACTGAATTGATTATGAGGAAGTAGAAAGAAATGTATAGGCAGTATCTTGAGGTAACATTTAGTTTTTATTTCATTAAAATCGGTCCATTCTATCAAAAGTTATTACAAAAAATCTATCAGTCAGGAGTAACTTTGCTAACATGTATTACGGGTCCACATATATTATGTATTTGTTCAATCCAATCACCGTATCTGTATCGCCGACGCGTATCATGCGAGTGGTGATACGTAATCATTGCAGTTAATTGGTAATAGGTTAGTGATAGGTTAATTGCGTGGTGGTGATTGGTGATAGATGATATCAGATATGTGCGTCGTTACGATTGGTGAAACATTAGGGGTATGATTGGTACTGATCGATTCTGTGTGCTGCATGGTGTTTGGTGTGGTGTGGTGGCATAATATTATTATTGTTTGTCGATTTTTATGCGGATGATGAAGTAGCATACCTATTACCTACATATCATTGTTCTTTAATGAAATAACGACCTCATGTTATTTTCCGACTTCCACGCGGACGGAGTCGCGGGCACAGCTAGTTAATAATAAAAGTGAATAATAAACTACTTAAAATGTTAACCCTTGGCTTTGCCGAAGTTGGGTAAAAAAATAACGTCATTGATTCGCAAATTAATTTTCTTTGTAAGACTTACTTTTCAAGTGATCGTTGACATTTCGAGGTTATTGACGTTCCTATTCTTATTACGCAGGTTAGATCTACGCATGCGAAACCGGGCCGGGCAAAGCTAGTCTGTTTTAAATGTTATAATATTCTAAACAATGTAAATAATATGTATATGTATCATAAATTGGTAGCAGTGTTACACTGATAGCGAATATTTACATACAAAATACAGGGTGGCCAAATACAACTGTTTTACAAAATTAATTTTAGGTAGGTATAGGTAAATCAAGTCAAATCAAACGTTTATTTGCTAGAAATACATCTATACTATTATAAAATTGTAAAAATGCCGTGTCTGTAAATTGAAGATATTCCAGAAAAAACAGTCGGGATAGGGTAGGTACTGGGACGTAACCATACCCAAAATATTTTTTTTTGCATTTTTGTCTGTTTGTCTGTCTGTTTATCTGTTTGTCTGTTTGTGCGCGCATCACGCAAAAAGTACTGAACGTATATTGAACTTGGACTCCAACTTATAATCTAAACTGCATTTCATCTGATTCCGGTGGGATAAACCAAAGATACTAGCTAGCTAGCTTGGCCTCTTCGTAGTACTAGCCACCCTACACTGAGGAGGTCATGTCAAATGGTCAATTTATTGTAGTCCACGCGGACGTCGTCGCAGGCAAAAGTTTGTATGGAATACTAACTGTTGCCCGCGAGTCCGTTCGCGTGGAAATTACAAATCAATGGGAACGTATTATTTTCCGGGATAAAAAGTATTTTATGTGCTATTCCAAACTGCAATCTATCTTAATGCCAAATTTCATCCGAATCTGTCCAGTCGTTCTGGCGTGTGGTTGAGTAACAAACATCCACCCATCCAAACTTTCGCATTTGTAATAGTAGTAATATAACGTCTGGAAAATGTCCACCTCTCAATAATAGGGTATTTGACTGATTTTGGGAAATGGTTTATATTAATCTTCATTATATTATAAGCACACTACATTGATATTTCAGGGAGATCTACTGTATTTATCAATAAAAATCAGTGATAAAGTATAAATTTCCAAAACCGCTCCAAAAACGCTGTTTCTGCGGAAGTGACGTAACACGCTAGTAAACGACCTTTGTCAACAAGACAGACGGTGCAGCTGAAATTAATTTCATCAATAATTCATTTTTATTGGCTATAAAGCTATAATGGCGTATAAATGGTGTGTGAACTACACACCTAACACAATGTACAAATACGTCTTTAAGCAGTCCTTCATGATTCATGACACAAAAGAATTTATAGGTAATGTTTCTGAGTTTTTATCAACATAACCTAAAATGAGATTTCACAAAACTTCTGAATGATTATACAAAAGATTTGTAAATAAATATGTGGTAGGTAGGTACTTACACGGCTGTTTTTACATTTTTAAGTTACGCAGCATAATAATCAGCGTTATTCTTAAAGAAAAGTGCAACCATAAATGCGTCTATCTTAGGTAGGTTGTATCAGCTTGCACAAAATTTTACTCCATTTTGAGATTCGATATAAATATCTAGATAGAAGATTTCTATGAAAACAGCTTCAGAAATAGCTCTAAGATCAAATATAGCACCCAGAAAACATAAAACGCAAACTACAATCTGTCAAAGTTGTGCTTACTAGGGATGGCGATCTGAAATCGATTAATCGAACAATCGATTTTTGGAGCAAATAAGATCGATTTTTTAAATCGTTATGTAGTATTGAATCGATTCGGTGAATCGATTTTTCACCCTTGAAAATCGACGTTCGATTATTTTTTTTTTTAACCATATATCTATTTACAATTAATTGAATGTACTCGTATTATAAAAGTGCTGCCGGTTAAAGAATGAATTATTCAAAAACTCGCGAGATGGCTGTATGTTCAGATTCCTTCGCGTCTCTTGAATAAAAAAAGTTACGTTTGTAGTCTTTGACTATTAACTTTGTAAACCATCATTCTCCATTTTCTTAACTTTGTAAAACTTCTAAATGTAGAAAATAAATGTCTTGTTTTATACTTGATCTGTTAGTTTGATATGGTAATAAAAATATTTCATATTATCGAATTACCTGATTTTACTGATAAGAGATCGTTAAATTATAATATGTATCTTGTTTTTAATAAAATAGATTTATATTACATTATAAACGAAAATTTGAAAAAAAGATCGATTTTTCGGAAATCGATCTTATAGACCTCGATTTTTTTGTGAATCGATTCATTAGGTCACGATTCGAATCGATTTAAAAATCGATCTTTTTCGGAAAGAATCGCCATCCCTAGTGCTTACTCCAGTGTTGCCAAGCTAGATTTTCATTTTACCCCAATGCCTGATTAATTTTACTCTAAAATCATAACTATTTATACAAAAATACCTGGCTAAAGTTTTGGTTTTAGATATACAATAAAACAAGTTCTTTCTTAATCAATGGTCATGTTTCACAATAAAAATATGCTGAATTTGTTTGTTTAACTCAAATTAAATTCAAATACTTAGGTACCTACATGTATTGCTTACCAAAAGGCCCAAACTTTAGTAATCATAACAACAATACGAAATCTAACCTTAAAATTTTGGAAGTTACTCCGCGACCGCCGCCGTGTCCTGAATTTTCAGCCGGCACCGGTTGCTAAATTGGCAGCCGGCGCTGACTTTGGAAAAAAAAGCGGGAAAGGGAGTTGGCAATTTGGCATAATTAAAAAAACATTTCATGTTTCATTTGAGTAACATACCTAATTAGGGTCCAAGAGCGAGCGAAGCGAGCTCGGGAACTTGGACACCCCGACACGGACAGGTTAGGTTCGAAGGGGTTGACGGGGGCTTCATTGAGCGAGCGAACGAAGCCCCCGTCAACCCCTTCGTGTTAGGTTACTTTTAACCTTGCAGATAGAAATAGGAGCTCCGCGTACCGGGGCTCCGTCGACCACCTCCATCCCCCTTGTAAGTCCAAAAATGTTGTATTTTGTTTTACATTGACACTAATTTAAAAGTCAATCTAAGGTATTTAATTCAACTTAAAACACGGTAACATTAATCTGCTGCTACAGTAGTTTGCAATTATTTTCGTCTGGTATCACTGCTACTCCAAGGCTACTCCGGTTCCTAACGGCATTATTTTTGGGAGCCTAGTCGGCGCCGGCTGCGGAGGCGCTCCCTAAAATTTTACCCTCAAATTTACCCTAAAGAATTCTTTACCCTAAAAATAAGTTGGCAACACTGGCTTACTAGCGTGTGACATCACCAGAGTGCAACAGGCCGTTCTTGTCACAGCTACAATAACAAAAAATATTGCATTTTATTTTCGTGTAATTTGTAAAAAATATACATATTTTCGTTAAAAATCAAGTGAAATAAGTTTATTTACGCTATGAACTGATAGGATGACCACAATCTGTAGCATATTTTCAATTTTGTCAAGAACCCTAATCCTTTCATCACGTAGGTATTTCATCTTATTTTCTTACAGGCGCGGTCACAGCCGACGATTTGGGGGGGGTCATACCGCAGCTGACGACTTTAGGGGGGGGGTCATACCGATTAATGCCGATGTGATAGGTATACCGTGAATTACCGTGTTTGGCGCATTTTTTATACGACTTTGGGGGGGGGTCCCCCTGGGACCGCGCCTGTTTTCTTATACTTACGACGTTGACACTGACAGCGTCAAGGACTGTTTTAAGTGTATCATAGACAAGTCTCTTTACATAGATAGTCCCACAGAAAAGAGTCAAAAGTCGGTGATCTTGAGACCATTGGCTGCAATTTGTCAGCGTTTTTAACCGACTTCAAAAAAGGTGGTTCTGTATTCGTCCCGTATGTATATATGTATGTATGTATGTATGTTTGTATGTGCGCGATTTTCTCAAAAACTACTGATTCGATTTGAATGGGGTTTTCACTAACGTAATCCACATACTTTCAGGAAGGTTTTAGTATACATATAATACATTATGTAATCATTCCCATGTACAAAGTTATAGGCATAAATGTACACACTCCGTAGAAGATTTACTGTTGAACGAATTCGTGAAAGTAATCTAACACGGGATAAAGAACTAAAAAGGGAAAAATAAAAAACTTTTTTAACAAAAAATAACCGACTTCAAAAATCCACTACAAAGAAAATAATAATTTTGGTTTCGGAAGTCGGTGGCAAAAAAAAGCAAACAAAAACCAAAGCCACCGACTTCCGAAACCAAAATTATTATTTTCTTTGTAGTGGATTTTTGAAGTCGGTTATTTTTTGTTAAAAAAGGTTTTTTCGTAACAGTAGAACGTTTTAATTATGCTTATGCGATAAACGCTCTATATCGAATTTGCCGCGTCTGTAAAATTTTCCGTCGAAAAAAAATTGCGACAAAAAAGCTTACCTCTAAGTTGGGCATCCTGTATATAACTACATAATATTATTAATTTCGTCAGTGGATAGGTTTTTACCTGAGAAGGAAGACTGCGTTCAATCTGCGAACAAGTTTCTTAAAAATTTTGTAATTCTTAATTTATATCTTTAAATAATAAGTCACCTTGGATTTTAACTTAGTGCTTCGCTGGTCATTGCTGTGTAGAGACCGCTTCCAAATTTTGTACTAATCTATGTACCCAAAATAAGAATAACCGGATATATTTTTGATCTTTGTTCATCTCCGTATCATTTCAAATATTTAAAATTGCTTAATTTTTGTATAATATTGCCATCTTTTCGTACATTGTGTCGTCAAATACACAATGATTTGTGATTAGCCACAGTAATTTAAAATTATAGTGCAGTGTTTCAAATTTAACAAGTTGCTTCTTAATATTATTTTAATTGCGGACAGTGCGAAGGAATCTTACCGGTAAGCAGTTTTTTTTTGTGTCGTGAGTTTTTTTTCAGCATGATATTTGTAGGTAATAAGTAATTCATTTAAAATAACAGATGCCCTTGAAAAATATTGTTGTTTTTATATCTCAATTATTATTAATCCCCTGACAGTAACCCCACTGTTATGAAAGTAACCCCTCTATTTATTATTTATCTACGTCTATATTAAAAAGAATATTGGGAGAGTTTCACTTAAGAAGTCCTTTCCACGCTGTGTTGGCTCCCCTGTCTGTCACCTGTTTAAGTCTTAAAGTTTTATGTTTTTTTGTAGATTTATGATTGTGTTAAAATAATGCAGCCCTGGATCTTGAATTAATTCGAGGCGGCGCAAAAACTAAAAAATGCCGCCCACACCCGACAATATTTTTACCTTTATCATCATCATCATATCGGCCATTACATAGCCAATGATGCTGATGGACATAGGCCTCCCCCAAAGAACGCTACAACGACCGGTCTAGCGCTGCTCTTTGTGATTTACTACTAGACTACTCTGTGTATTCGTCTACCAAGCTTGAATTTGCCACCCTCTGAATTTGCCGCCCGGGGCACAGGCCCCGGCTTGCCTCCCCCTAGATCCGGGGCTGAAGTAATGTCAAAGACACTAAAAAGTGGTGAATGAGAATTGGCACTGAAAAAGAACTTCCAACTCTGTTAAAAACGTTATAACATGTTGACATTCAGGGCAGCCAACATAGTATCGAAACGCTTTAAGCGCCACGAAAATTAGCAAAACTTACCTTCTAGATATAAGCATCGACATGATCGATCGAGTGGCGGCCACTTGTGGCCCGTGTGCGGCGACGGTAAGAGCCGAAACACATTACCGCGTTGCGGCGTCGCACCGCTAAAATTGGCGTCAACGCCGATTTTAGCGGCGCGGCGCCGCAAATTCTAGCGTTATGACGTCATACTTGTTGACAATGATTTAGTTTTTCTGTATTATATATTTTGATAACCAACAAGTATGACATAACGGTTATGAGTGTTTCGGCTCTAATCTGTGCTCAAATTAATGATCATTTCAATGCGTATTTATCTAGTAGGAAAGTTTTGCTAATTTTTGAAAAATGCTGCGAATGTACAGACTTTATTTTGACCTATAGAAGATAGGTAGATACAACAACAGCATATACCTACATTACCGTATCATTATCATAATTTGTAGGTACCTACCTACATTTTTAGATATACAGGGTAAAATTAAAACCAGTGCGGATATTTTAGGAGGTGAAAGTACTCATGAATATGATCAACTTTTACTATGGGACCGACACTGAAATATGAAAAAAAAAAAATAGCTGTTCCATACTAAAATGCACTACAACACGATCAAAATGTATGGAACAGCAGATTTTTTTTTTCATATTTCAGTGTCGGTCCCATAATAAAAGTTGTTCATATTCATGAGTACTTTCACCTCCTAAAATATCCGCACTGGTTTTAATTTTACCCTGTATGGTACCTAAACACAAATTATTGGTACACACTTATATAAACGTAATAATTTCGTCCTATCCGTCCTTTGAGTATTTAACCTATAGAGATGCCAAGCGGTGAATCACCAAATAACATTTTTCGCCAATTTTTGCGGGGGGCGAGGTGAGCACTTATTTAAAACAAAGACTTTGTATGGAGACTTTTTAACGAATTGCAAAATCACCAAAGTCGTATTTTTTTAGGCGTTCAGATTAAGGTACTGAACCCATGCTTTCAGTTTTTATTACGCGAACTGTTTCAGAGTTTATTCGAGATCAACTTTCAGACAGACAAACGAACAAAAATTCTAAATGCCACAATTTATTTTGGGTTATTTGATGATTCGCAAAAATTTAACTCGCATGAAATGCGCGAATTTTGGCATTTGTTTTGAAATCACAGACAGAAAATTTTATTTATTAGTTTGAATTCAATCGTGATTAACTAATTTTCAATTCAATTGAATCGTTTAATGACTAGACAAAATTAAAATCAAAACCAATTGTTAGTGACTTGCAAGAAAATTGTTGTTCGGCATTGATTTTGAAGAACCTTGAATTTTGACTTAATTAATTAGATAACAATTATAATTAGACATGATTAGAATTTCTAATATACTTAAGGCCAAGTTCACCGACAATATAACAGTCCGTTATATAGAAAACGGCCGTTTAACAAGACTGTTCTAAAGGCCAAGGTCATGTTAAACGACCGTTTACAATTTATCGGACTGTTAATTTGTCGGTGAACTCGGCTCTTAACGTGTTGTTAAACGGGCTAGTTTTTTGACAAATCTTGCTGCAATCGTATAGCCGTGAGGTGAGAACTATATCGTAGGTACAGCAGTTGTTGTGACGTACGTACCATCATTTAATTTCACTGCCGGTTTATACTACAAGAATGCGGAAATTGTTCTACTGAAGGGGCCTCTAAACGGGCTACAAAAATTGCATCTTGTTGGCAATTTTATTGACCAATATAGCTCAGTATATTTCCAATACCCTTGCTGCAATTTCATTGACGTTACATAAAGATCTACTACTAGAAGCTACATAACTTGATAAAAAACTTTTTTAACAAAAAATAACCGACTTCAAAAAGCCACTACAAAGAAAATAATAATTTTGGTTTCGGAAGTCGGTGGCTTTGGTTTTTGTTTGCTTTTTTTGCCACCGACTTCCGAAACCAAAATTATTATTTTCTTTGTAGTGGCTTTTTGAAGTCGGTTATTTTTTGTCAAAAAAGTTTTTATTTTTCCCTTTTTATTTCTTTCTTTATCTCGCGTTAGATTACTTTGACGACTTCGTTCAACAGTAAATCTTCTACGTAGTGAGTACATATTTATGCATATAACTTTGTACATAGGAATGATTACCTAATGTATTATATACTTAAACCTTCCTCAAAGTATGTAGATTACGTTAGTGAAAACCCCATCCAAATCGAATCAGTAGTTTTTGAGAAAATCGCGCACATACAAACATACATACATACATACATACATACATACATACATACTTACATACGGGACGAATACAGAACCTCCTTTTTTGAAGTCGGTTAATTTTTGAAGTCGGTTAAAAAAAACCTTATATTACAGCGATGGACCACGCAAGACAAGTAGAATTGGCGATACTAGAGCGACAGAAGCCAATGAATGAAGTGATAGACCGCGGAGACTCAGCTGTACAGCAGTTCTACAGTGGCGCCGCGGTGTTCATGACGGGTGGCTCCGGCTTCCTCGGCAAACAGTTCATCGAGAAACTCTTCAGGTTAGGTATAGCATAATATCAGCCCTGTTCATAAACTGTCCCACTGCGGGTTATTCCCAACGGACCACGTGGTCGGTTTTTGAGACCTTTAAAAATAATAAAAAACACAAAAAAAAAGAAACCCACTCGTTCAGAGTCAAATTAAATATATTATTATAAGAGTGGGTCCCAACTGCAATATCGTCTTGTTTTTTATTATTTTTAGAGGTCTCAAAAACCGACCACGTGGTCCGTTGGGAATAACCCCCACTGCTGGCAACGGGCCTGCTCTCAGAAAGAGACCCCTCTCTTTCTACGGCCTATCCCCATAGGCCATTATAGTCCACCACGCTGGCCAAGTGCGGGTTGGCAGACTTCACACACCATCAAGAACTTTACGGAGAACTCTCAGGCATGCAGGTTTCCTCACAATGTTTTCCTTCATCGTTATAGCAAGTGATAATTAATTTCTAATACGCACATGACTTCGAAAAGAGTCAGCGGTGCGTGTCTTGGGAACGAATTCGAACCATTTGCCACGGGAAGCACATGGTTAAACCACTAAGCTACCACTGCACGTAGCATAACATAATCAGCCTATAATATTCCAACTGCATGCTTAGCATGACCACGATAGAAACAGGTTTTGTCGACGGCGGAATAGACAAAATGACAGTACCCCTATCATGAGTTTTTTTGACGTGTAGTATCGTTAACGTAAGCATATTTTGAATTTAAAATACCGCAGTCCTGGAACATTTTGATAAAATGTTATACAATTTGCACATTTTAAAAAATACAGAGAAATTAATTAAGTATTTAATTTATATAAATATTGTGTAACAAACGTGTATTTTCAATTCAAAATATGCTTACGTTAACGATACTATACGTCAAAAAAACTCATGATCGGGGTACAGATTGTAGAAAGATATCTACCGTTTTATGCATACAATGAAGAGGAGAAATGTTTAACTATTCTTCAGTAGATAAAACTTTGTTAACCCTTTGACGTTCACTAATGAGACACAATTGATTTTTCTATTGTTCCACACCTGAATCAGGTTTTTCGACAGATGAACTATTAAGCTAAGCACGGGTCGCCGCGTGCTCGGGCATAACAGATAACGAGTTGGATAGAAAAACCTTTGTCTATTGTAGGTAGAATAGATATTGAATTGGTCATGCTAAGCCGGTTGCTGGGACACAGGCCTCCTCTCTATCGGGCGGTGGACTTGAGGCGTCCGTCGCCTGAACGAAAATAGGCCCGAGACGGCGCTCGCCTCTCAAGAGGAACTACCGTCGTAGGGTGACGGCCGTAGGGGGTGACGGCGCCCGCCTTTGACATCTGGCGGGCCAATACCTGCCGGGGGTACGGACCAATGCGCGAGCGACTCCCGTACCCCCAGCTTAAGGTAGTTGTAGGAACACCGGGGTGGTTTTAGTCAGTAAGAGTCATGAGAGAGGAGGCTTTTTTTTTCGAGGTGGAAATCCTCATGGATGTGCCCCGCCGTGGGAAGGGCGGAGGGGCACATCCATGAGGATTTACACCTCCAGAGGGAGTGGGCTGTAGTCCACCACACCTCCGCCTTAAAGAATACCACAGCCAAATAACTCTTCGGTAGTGTTGTGTTACTGGTAATGTCGCCAGACCTCCTGAGGATTCGCTGTGTTGACAATGGGGGATCTGCTTGTCGCCTAGACTGTCGATACAGCGAATCCTCATTTTCCTGCTTATCCTCATACTCGGCGTTGCAGGCTTTTCGTATGCTACGGGTAAGCACTTACCATCAAGCAGGCCGTACGCCTGTTTGCCACAATTGTCATATAAAAAAAAATATTCATCTATACTATTATAAAATTGTAAAAAAGCTGTGTCTGTACATTGAAGATATTCCATAAAAAATAGTCGGAATAGGGTACTGGGACGTAACCATACCCAAAAATATTTTTTTTTAATTTTTTGACTGTTTGTCTGTTTGTGCGCGCATCACGCAAAAAGTACTGCACGGATTTTGATCGGTTTTCACAGTTCGATAGCTTGGGGTCCAAGTTAAAATCTAAGCTACGTTTTATCTAATTCCGGTGGGATAAACCAGAGATACAGCTTGACCTCTTGGTAGTACTACCCACCCTACACTACGGAGATCATTTAAACTGGTCATTTCACTGTAGTCCACGCGGACATGTCATGTCCGTGAACGGGCGCTGTCAGTCGATACTGGTCATCTCTTGACTGCTCAATGCAATATTTTGACATTTTACAGGTTTAAATGATTTTTATTTTATTTTAGTACCTACCTTTGATTTTATTTTTTATCCTAAGGGATTTTTAAAATATCTCACATTGTTCTCACATATTAGGGCATAAATGTAAACAAAGAAATTGTATAGTTGAATTAGTTGAAAAAGAGTAACCATGGAGTTTCTTGTCCGTTCTTCTCCATAGGAATCTACGTTTTGGAACGGACAACTAGCTTCAACTAACGGACAAACTGACTGACAACTATTGCTTGACTATTCAAAAGTGCCTGTAAATGGTCTAATTGAAATAAATGTTTTGACTTTGACTTTGACTTTGACAGAGTCGCGGGCAAAAGTCTAGTTTAAATATAAAACCTTGGCTTAAAGATCGTTTCTATCCGTTTCAGATCATGTGAAATAACAAAGTTATACATGCTGCTAAGACCAAAGAGGGGAAAAAGTACTCAACAGAGGTTAACCTATTTACTGAAAGACCCGGTAAGTTAACATACTGAGTACAAGCCTCAAGCTGACCATAAACCGGAGGTTCTCAACATGGGATCCATGGACCCCCGAGAGAGAGAGTCTATAGCTAGCCTGCCCAACATCATTTATTAGGATAATAATTACAGTCCTACCCTCAGATCATAGAAACAAGGAGATATGCCATCATAGCAAATTAGTACCGGAACAACTGATGCCACTTTTAGTACATTTTTCGACACAATTACGGGCATAATTAAGCGCTCCTTGTGAATAAGAAGATCTCCCACGCATTGAACATTCCGCACACCCTCAATGTAACACTGTTAATTGTCACTCAACACTAGCACTAAACTAAAACACTGTATTTATACCATCGATCGTGTTCGGTTCGTCGCCAGCGCGTACGTTTTTAATATGAGCAATTTGCTCAAGATCAGGCATCAAGCTCGATAGCGCCTTGGCACATCTCATTGTTTCTATGATCTGAGGCCCTACCTAACCACTCCAGCAAAGCAGTTTTAAGTTCTTTTGGTACAAGCTATTATTTAGTTTCACCTGTCGCGTTGTCTGTGGGTAATCAAATGTTACATGTTAAATTTGACCCACTTCCCGGTGTTTGATTGACCTGAAATTTTGTATGGATGTGTGAATCGCATGACAATGCAATATAATGATGTCAGCGAGCTGGTCTGTTAATGGAGCCGGTAGGTGGCCATAGGAACTCTGTAACGAAACGACGCAACCCCATCGAGTTTGGACTTGTTTCATTTGTCTTCACGAGTGCTCTGGTTTTAGATGAGGTCCAGGGCTTCATGATGGAGTTAGGAAGCGGTCATTATAGCTTGTATTGAAAAAGCTTTTTCAACTTGTTTCCGATTTTATTCGAAAAACATCGATGGGATTTCGAATTCGACCGCAGCAAGCGCAGCTTAACTTCTCAGATTGATTCATCAGCGCAGTTTTCATTTAGCCACGAGCCCCTTTGTGTTATTTATACATCTGTAAATCCGAAATAAAGTGTTTTAATTTTTTTCTTCTTCTTTATTTCAGTTATACGATAATTTACGTAAAAAGAAACCTAATTTTGCCGACTCCATAGTGCCGGTAGAAGGCGACGTGGCCGAAATTAAGGTCGGCCTAAGTGACAAGGACTGGAAAAGTATTACAGAAGAGGTAACCTATCTTATTTAAATTTTTAATCCAATCTATCGAAAGGTTAAATAATATTTACACATTACAACCTAGATTAATTTATCGCTACCTATATAATGTTTATCTTTCGATCAAACTCCAGGTAAACGTGATAATCCATATGGCAGCCACTGTCAACTTCAACGAACCGCTGCGTCAGGCAGGACTGATCAATGTGCGAGGTACCCGAGAAATGATCAGCCTAGGCAAGCAGTGCACCAACCTCAAGTGAGTTGACAGCCAAAAAGATTAAAGGAATTTTTCATTGTGAAAACCGCCAAACAGTAGAATGCGCTACCGGAGTGGTTATTCTGAATACAGAATATACATTCTGGGTGCCTTCAAGTCGCGGGTGAATCGGTTTCTTCTAGGCAAGCGTGCTCCATCGAGACCGCATCATCGCTTAACATCAGGCGAGATGGCGGTCAAACGCAAGCCTATTTTTTTTTTTATCGATAACCGATAAAACCGATAATCGATAAAATGCAGTGATAGCCTAGTGGATTAACCATGTGCCTCCCACGGCGAATGGTTCGAATTCGATCCCAAGTCACGCACCGCTGACTTTTTGAAGTCATGTGCGTATTAGAAATTAATTATCACTTGCTTTATCGGTGAAGGAAAACATTGTGAGGAAACCGACATGTCCTAGAACCAAAAATTAGAAGACATGTGATGTCCACCAACCCGCACTGGGCCGACGAAAATGGAGTAAGCTCCCATGAGCTCTCACACTGATTCGGAATACGGGTGTTGTCGTGTTGAAATTGAAATCGATTATGGCGCGATACGGAACGCACCGTATTTCACTTTCTTCAGTTTCTCCATATTTCTTCTCCACAGACTCTTCAGCCACATATCAACAGCCTTCGCCCATGCAACAGAAAGTCGTATCAATAAAGACGTGGAGGAGGTGTTCTACCCCCCCCCAATACAGCCAGACGTGTTCTTGCAACTAGTGGACAGTGTTGATGAAGATAGGCTAAATAATATGACACCAGCGTAAGTAGTACTGGATTTTCCAAGTTTCGTTATGTTTACGCGGTAACCGTCTTGCAAAGTCGTCGTCTTCTCTACGCCGTACATACAGACAGACTGACAATTTAACTTACTATGAGCATAATCGTGGGTTCACATTCACACGCAGTTTGAATTTCGTAAGTATCCTTTATAGCAGGGATGATGAACCTTTTTGCAATTGCGTGCTATAAAACTTGAAAAAAAAAATGGCTATACCGTGCCTTATCTTAGAAAAGTACCTACCTAAGGAAAATAGAGACAAAATTACTCCTAGACAGTTTTAACACAAGTTGATAATATATTGTATGCACTGTAAATATGTTTTATTGAAAAGATAAGGAAAATCTTAAATGTAACTTTTGTTGTTGCCGCGCCCAGTTTTTTCCAGATTGTGCCATAGGTTCGCCATCCCTGAGTATCAGCTCGCTAGTGTTGTCTATAATGATTGTCTACTCTGTTAATCGAATGGCGACAGTCTCGAGTCATTTTATTTTTTTCTCGATTGAAGAAAACTATTCGAGTCGCCCCACTAACAGGCTGCATGCGCTGACTCTGCAACCGTCACAGTCTTATTTATTGTGCAGAAATGTTTCAACCCACAAAAACATTACTTGAAGTTATTCTTTGAAAGATAACATGCATTTTTCATATGTCCGTCACTCGATTACACCATGACACGCATATAATTTTAAAAATAACTGAATATAGATTTTATGGTTTCTTGTTCACTCTAAGGCTGTGTCCCCAATAGACAAACTGTTAGCGGCCGACTGAGTTTGCGACGTACTGTATCGGTTTAGTACGTCCTTTCATATATTTGTGTCCACAGTTTGCTGTCTCAGTCGACCGCTCACAGTTTGCCTATTGGGGACACAGCCTTAGAGATTTTTCAATAGTTTAGCACTGATACCTTCATTTTCGCGGGCTCGTGAGTTGGGCCATTTTTGCACAACACGCATAAATTATGAAGACAACCTGTAGTTGCCATCATTAGTGGCTCGGTGTGGCGCCTAATGGCTAAGACCAGTCGCCTAGTCTGACACAGCTCTTGACATCACATAATTTTATTTTACAGATTAATCAAAGACTGGCCAAACACGTACACGTATACAAAAGCCATAGCTGAAGAACTGGTCAGAAATTATGCTGGTGATTTGCCCGTGTGTATTGTCAAGCCACCCGTAGGTAATTCTTCAAACCACTTAGACTTTTAAAAAAAAAACGTATTGTATGGAGATTTTTCAACGATATTAATGTCTTAGGTTTTCGCGATTTCTATACACATTATAATAAAACAAGTTTATAATAATAATACCTAATATCAGCCCTGTTTATAAACTGTCCCACTGCTGGGCACATACCCCACATACCATACATAGGCCATAGCCCACCACGCTGGCCAAGTGCGGGTTGGCAGACTTCACACACCGTCAAGAACTTTATGGAGAACTCTCAGGCATGCAGGTCTCCTCACGATGTTTTCCTTCACCGTTAAAGCAAGTGATAATTAATTTATAATACGCACATAACTTCGAAAAGTCAGCGGTGCGTGCCTCGGGATCGAACTCAAACCATTCACCGTGGGAGGCACATGGTTAAACCACTAGGCTATCACTGCCAATGCAAAACAAGTTTAAACCGATTAAATCGTGAATTGATTTTTCCTGACGTTTCGAACACTTTGCAGCGTTCGTGGTCGCAGGACGACTACCGGACGACTATCAGTCATCCTGCGACCACGAACGCTGCAAAATATCAAGCAAAAATCAATAATACCTACACGCGATTTAATCCGTTTAGGCTGGGTTTAGAGTCACGCTGACCGACAGCGATAACTGTCTGCGCGTAGTTAGTCGGCGCCGACCTGTCAGCGCGAGATCAAAACGCTCAATCTGGGGCTTACTCCCGAAAATGATTCGATTTAGGTTTTGTTTCTGATACGTTCTCGATTTTGATTCGAACTCGATTCAGTTGCGTACTCTTGAACAAAACCGAATCGTGAACCAAGATCGACTTACGATCGTGTGATATAATAAGTAACCATTTTTGCTATCGTGTATTTTGATAGTTCTTTTCGATCCTGCCACTCGATCCACAGATACTCGATCCAGTGGGGAGTATCAAGTTTTGGATCGTAGATCGGACGATCGTAGTTAGTTTCAATTCGATCCACCGCACGATCGTGCGCTAGTGATGATTTCAAGAGTACGAAGTGACATAGTTTTGACATTAGTTCGATACGATCCTGAACTCGATCCAATCGGGAGTAAACCCCCAGGGACCGAAACGGTCACCCGTATAGGGGTCTTCACCTGGTTATTTTTTGGGTTAGGAGAAAACCCTTGCGTAAAGGTTAACCCGTATTCGGGGTTAATCAGCTTAATAACCGGGTTCGCGCATACAGTTCATTTTTGTTCCTTTTTGTTCCATTTCGTTCGGGTTAATCAGCAATATTAACCGGTAACGGTAACCGTATTAACCGGTTAACCGGTTACCCAAACATATGGGTTAGAGATTTAACCTGTAACCTTTTAACCCGATTAATCGGTCCCTGCGCTCAATGGTTGTGATTGTGGAGGCGCGTCGGCGGCGGCGCCGCGCATACCTCACCACTGACGCTTTTCAGCGACGACCGGTCGGCGGTCAGCATAACTCAGAAACGCTTCTTAAGTAATACATACATATTAATCTGTCAGCGCCAACGGTCAGCGTGACTCTAAAACCAGTCAAAAACTTGTTTTATTATGATTTTTCAACGAATTGCAGAATCTCCTAACCTCAGATCATAGAAACAAGGGAGATGTGCCAAGGCGCTATCGAGCTTGATGCCTGATTTTGAGCAAATTGCCCATACTAAAAACGTACGCGCTGGCGACGAACCGAACACGATCGATGGTATAAATACAGTGTTTTAGTTTAGTTCTAGTGTTGAGTGACGATTAACAGTGTTAGATTGAGGGTATGCGGAATGTTTAATGCATGGGAGATCTTTTTATTCACAAGGAGCGCTTAATTATGCGCGTAAAATGTACTAAAAGTGGCATCAGTTGTTCCCGTACTAATTTGCTATGATGGCATATCTCCTTGTTTCTATAATCTGAGCTCCTAACAAAGTCGTAAATTTGAAATATTTTATCGCTGAGGGGTTCAAAATAAGTTACTGAATCCATGGTTTTGGTTTTCGTTGGTTTTCGTACTGTTAATTTCAAAAGTTTTTAATTTATGTATTCCAGTGATTAGCGCCTACGTAGAACCATCTCCAGGTTGGATAGACAGCCAGACAATCATGTCATCACCAGTGGGGGTACGTGCTTAAAAATCTATGTCTATACCAATGGTGGAGGGTGAGAGGACCCCCCGTTGCTCGGCTCCTAAGAATTGTAGCGTGAAGTCAAATAGCCTATACCTACTATTCCAGAATCTGGCTATCATATACAAAAAGATTTTTTAAAATCCGACGGGTAGTTCCAGAGATTAGCGCGTTCGAACAAACTCTGGCTGGTAGCCGACTGCTAATAAACTACGATAAGTGCATGATGATGATGATGTCAAACTTACATTTTGTTCGGAAACCTTAGGGCGCGAGTTTTAGGGTTCCGTACGGACCCCTTATAGGATCGCTTTGTTGTCCGTCTGTCCGAGGCAAGACCATTATGGGTGGAGGCATCTGATCATAGATGGACCCAATCTATAATAGCGTTATCCAGCATCTGGTCGATTAATTATTTTTTATGCCAGCTTAATCAGCAAGAACTTCTCTATATTTCTGTCTAAACAGATATAATAACCAAGAAATTCTCTGACTGTACTACCCCAATTTTAGTTTCTTTTAGGCGCTGGGCTTGGCGTGATGCACGTTATCCTGGTGAATAAGGACATCACAGTCTCCTACGCGCCCGTAGACTATGTCAACAACGCCATCATCGCAGCTGGGTGGGATTCGGTGCAGAACAGGCAATCACAAAACAGCGACATTCCTATCTATACTGTCAGTACTTCTCGATGCGGGATTAAGTGGAGTAAGTACTAACATGGCTTCTAGTGAACATGACCCCTAGTTGAACATGGCTTTTAGTGAATATGTCCCCCAGCCTGATGACCATAGTAGTGTTGCCCAAAACCGGTCTTGCATCTATGATTTTCACAAGACTAAGATCACCTAATTGTAGTAAGACCGAGACCAAGACCAAAACTGAGTGTGCAATACTAAGACCAACACCACGAACAGGTGTACTGACACAAGATCGAGGTCAAAGACTGGGTTAGTCTCCTCTTGGTCTTGCATTTGGGCAACACTAGACCATAGGCCCGTAGTGAACATTACCCTCTACTGAACATGACCTTCAGTTAAACATGAGCTTATGATACGCTTGCTACACCGAGTATCACATGCGCGTTATTGACCCTTTAAAATGAGGATTCACTGTGCCGATAGCTTAGGGAGGACAAGCAGGTCCCCCGCTGCCAACACAGCGAACCTCAGGAGCTCTGGCAACCTAACCCACCACAGAAACACAACACTACCGAATATTTCAACACTTTTATTTGGCTGTGGTGTTCTGTAAGGCAGAGGTACTTTTCTGTATGAAACTTAGACTGCCCACTATCTTCTCTTATCTTTTAGCCCATCGAAAGGTTGTCTGGAAGAGATCGCCTTGTGCGATAAGACCGTCTTCTTCTATAAATAAAATAAATAAAAAATACTTCCACTTCGGGATATCTCGCTCAAATCTGGGGGCTACTCAATCCCGATGTGCCATACCTCTCTTCCTTTGCTGATCCATTATAAATCATACGACTTCATCTCCAGGAGTTTTCGGAGACCTAATACGCTCGGATGCCTTTGCCCGCTTGTCAACGCCAAGAGCTGTGTGGTACGGATACATGATAGAGACAAGCAACATGTTTATATATTGGCTGCTGACGTGGCTGCTTCATTATATACCGGGATACTGCCTGGATGGTGTGGTATCTCTGCTCGGAGTCAGGCCAAAAGGGATACCTTCGTAAGTATAATATTATGGAATTTAATTTAATGGTATTTATTTTAAATATTCGGTCAGCAAAGAAAATCTGCTAAAAAGTTATTTTGACAGCATAATATGGTTTTGTCGGCCGTAAAAATAAAACATCAGCAAAACCTGGTCAGCAATTAAATCAAGGATTATCATAAAATAATTACATATGGTCAGCAGAATTATTATTTGATCAGTAGAATTATACAATTGGTAAGCAGTAAGTAAGTAATATTAGGGTCCAAGAGCGAGCGAAGCGAGGTCGGGAACTTGGGATACCCCGGTACGGACAGGTTAAGTTCGAAGGGGATGACCCCTTCGTGTTAGGTTGTTTACTCCACCTTGCAGACAGAAATAGGTCTATCGACCACCTTCCACTCCTATATAAGTCCAAAAGCGAGCGAAGCGAGCTCGGGAACTTGGGCACCCCGACACACGGATAGGTTGGATTCGAATGCGTTGCCGGGGGCTTCAGTGAGCGAGCAAAGCGAGCGAACGAAGCCCCCGTCAACCCCTTTTTATATTGAAATACAATAGTACTTAGCAAAACAAAATCTTGTAAAATAGGAATCACGATTTGCTGCTCTATTGCTTTTATTGCTGCAGATATATTTAATTTACTGCCTAATATCACGTAACATCCTTGCTGATCAACTTAGTTATTTTTTACATGAAGGAAAGGTGTACGAGATGATGTACGAGGGAGAATGCTCATAGTTTAAGCAATGTTCAACTTGAACATCGTTTAAATTATGAGCATTGTCCCTAAGGGCCGGGGCAATGTCAAAGACACGATAACATGGCTTTGGCACGGTTAAAATTCACAAACAATTACCTACATTTACAAAAAATATAAATTTTCTATACTATTAAGTACTAGCTTTCACCCACGTTATTGGGATAAAATGTAGCCTAAAACTATATTACTGTAAAGTTTCATCAAAATCCGTTCAGTAGTTTTTGCGTGAAAGAGTTACAAACATCTATCCATCCATCCATCCACACATACATCCTCACAAACTTTCACATTTATCATATTACTAGCTGACCCGCCCGGGCTTCGCACGGTTAAAGTTTAGCATACCTACCCGACACGTACCCTACACCTACCCTACACCTACCCTACACCTACCCTACACCTACCCTACACCTACCCTACACCTACCCTACACTTACCCTACCCTACACCTACCCTACACCTACCCTACACCTACCCTACACCTACCCTACACCTACCCTACACCTACCCTACACCCCAAACCTCAAAAATAAGTTTCAAGCTTCTAGCTTTAAAAATGACGTAATTTCCATACAAACATTCATCCCCTATTTCAACCCTTTACAGCCCTTTTTTGCATTAAAAAGTAGCCTATGTCCTTTCTCAGACTATCTCTGTACCAAATTTCATTCGAATCGGTTCAGTAGTTTAGGCGTGATTGGTAATACACAGACAGACAGACAGACAAACAGAGTTACTTTCACATTTATAATATTAGTAAGGATAGTAAGATATTATAATCAACGTTTTATAAAAAAAAACTCTCATTTCCAGCCTCGTAAAAGTCTATACAAAGGCTTACAATCTATCTATGGTGTATCGCTACTTCTTATGGCACGTGTGGAACATCAGGGATGACAACGTAGCCGCCATGATCCAGAGGATGTCCCCTGCTGACCAGGCTATATACAGCTGTGACGTCAACAATATGGATATTACGGAACTGACAAGGGCCATGTGTATTGGTCTTCGGAGGTGATTATTTTTTAACAATATTTGGCCATCAAGTATGCACCTAATTAAAATTATAATTAAACTAGACTTTTGCCCGTGACTCCGTCCGCGTGGACAATGAACTGACCAGTTTAAATAACCTCCGTAGTGTAGATTGGCTAGTACTACCAAGAGGTCAAGCTGTATCTATGGTTTTTTTCAGCGGAATCAGATGAAACGTGGCTTAGATTTTAAGTTGGACCCTAAGCTATTGAACTGTGAAAACTACATCAAAATCCGTTCAGTACTTTTTGCGTGATGCGCGCACAAACAGATAAACAGACAAACAGACAAAAATTTAAAAAAAAAATTTTTGGTTATGGTTACGTCGTTACCCTATCCCGACTGTTTTTTCTGGAATATCTTCAATGTACAGACACGGCTTTTTTGCAATTTTATAATAGTATAGATGACAATACTTTGGAATATCATTCCAAAGTTCCAGTCTACATTTTTTTATTAATTAACCGACTTCAAAAAAGGAGGTTCTGTATTCGTCCCGTATGTATGTATGTATGTATGTAAGTATGTATGTATGTATGTTTGTATGTGCGCGATTTTCTCAAAAACTACTGATTCGATTTGGATGGGGTTTTCACTAACGTAATCTACATACTTTCAGGAAGGTTTTAGTATATAATACATTATGTAATCATTCCTATGTACAAAGTAATATGCATAAATGTACACACTCCGTAGATTTACTGTTGAATGAATTCGTGAAAGTAATCTAACACGGGATAAAGAACTAAAAAGGGAAAAATAAAAAACTTTTTTAACAAAAAATAACCGACTTCAAAAATCCACTACAAAGGAAATAATAATTTTGGTTTCGGAAGTCGGTGGAAAAAAAAGCAAACAAAAACCAAAGCCACCGACTTCCGAAACCAAAATTATTATTTCCTTTGTAGTGGATTTTTGAAGTCGGTTATTTTTTGTTAAAAAAGTTTTTATACATCCATGATATGGCTACCAATCTACCTCTACCTACCTCATCGCGGAATAAAGGTGTAATGATATTATATTGTTGCAGGTTCATTGTGAAAGACGATCTCAAAGATTCTGAATACGCCTACAAGAAGCAACAATATTTGAAATACGCAAATGCTTTGTTTTTAGCGCTCTACGCGTATGTTATTTGGAGAATTTTATACATGGTATATTCTACGGTCGCAATGATAGCTGATCAATCGTTTTAGATTTAATTAAATAATATTATTATAAAAGGCGTTTTTTTTGTGATTCCAATAAACAGTGATAGCCTAGTGGTTTAACCATGTGCCTCCCACGGCGAATGGTTCGAGTTCGATTCCGAGGCACGCACCGCTGATTTTTCGAAGTCATGTGCGTATTAGAAATTAATTATCACTGGCTTTAACGGTGAAGCAAAACATCGTGAGGAAACCGGCATGTCCTAGAACCAAAAATTCGAAAACATGTGACGTCCACCAACCCGCACTGGGCCCGCGTGGTGGACTACGGCCCACTCCCTCTCACAGAGGAGGCCTGTGTCCCAGCAGTGGGAACATTATAGGCCGATTATGCTTATGCTTATGCAATAGACAGTCAGCCCATTGCACTACCACTACACTGTACCGACACGCGGCGCGATATCACCGCGAGAGCTGCCAATTTGTATGCGAACGTTCGAGGGAGAATCTCACCGTGACATTTTCTGAACATTCGCAAAATAAAAAACTTTTTTAACAAAAAATAACCGACTTCAAAAATCCACTACAAAGAATAGTATATTATGCAATTAGTGAATAAAGGACGGATTCAAAGCGAGGGCCATAGATGAATCACGAGCTAGTGAAGGATTCTAACGATTGAATCACGGCCGTAGGGAGTGATTCATGATGATTGAATCACGAGTGTAGCGAGTGATTCAAGTGTTAGAATCCTGAGCGACGCGAGCGATTCATGGCCCTCGATATAAATCCGTTTTATTCAAGAGTTGCATACTATACTTTATACCATGACTACGAGAAAAAGAAAGATTTAAGTGAAAATATACATATAATGAAGAAAAATTAAAGTTAAATTGGCTTTGATGTAAACCAGCCGTGATTTTTTGGGTAGCAAGCTTTCCATCTTTCCACTATATCGGCCGCCCTCTCTTTCACAAACTCAGGTGTTAACACATCTTCATCACTAGAATGCATTTTTAATCGATTAGAACAACACTAAACAAACACAAAATTAAAGATTAAAGTAACACTAAACTTTGTGTTCGTACAACTTACAGTATTCAAAATAGCGCCAATTTACTAAGGACAGCAAAGAACACAAAACAGTTTTTATTCTAATGCTAAACTCCTTGTCGAAAATGTCGACCAATCAAATTGAATTTAGAACACATCAATATTGGTCGAATACACAGATTACACTTACACTAGATACGGCAAGCCACGACCAAGCGTGCCCTGCATGTTCGACTGTTCGTACTAAAAAAAGTCTGTTAGCTCAGTGACGCTTAGTGATTGAAACAATACTGTTTACTCTGAGCACATCACTAAATGGCTGGGGTGAAGTTATCGTAGGTATAAAAAAGATGACACGTTCGGTTTTCATACAATCTAATAACGTGCCGCATCTAGCATAGGTTCTTTAAATCTGTGGTCGAATATATTGGTGTGTTCCATTTTCAAACATCAAAACAGTGAGTAAAAGTGCTTTTTATTCACTGTTTTCAGTGAATAAAATAAGCTTTTTAGAGGGGGAATGGTATAAAATAATAATTTTGGTTTCGGAAGTCGGTGGCTTTGGTTTTTGTTTG
The DNA here is from genome assembly GCA_948465475.1 of Thalpophila matura. Taxonomy (NCBI): domain Eukaryota; kingdom Metazoa; phylum Arthropoda; class Insecta; order Lepidoptera; family Noctuidae; genus Thalpophila; species Thalpophila matura. The sequence continues at coordinate 7,600,606 of OX419205.1, read as the reverse complement.
CTTTTTTTTGCCACCGACTTCCGAAACCAAAATTATTATTTTCTTTGTAGTGGATTTTTGAAGTCGGTTATTTTTTGTTAAAAAAGTTTTTTATTTTTCCCTTTTTAGTTCTTTATCCCGTGTTAGATTACTTTCACGAATTCGTTCAACAGTAAATCTTCTACGGAGTGTGTACATTTATGCATATAACTTTGTACATAGGAATGATTACATTATGTATTATATACTAAAACCTTCTTGTAGATAGATGGAAGTATGTAGATTACGTTAGTGAAAACCCCATCCAAATCAGATCAGTAGTTATTGAGAAAATTGCGCACATACAAACATACATACATACATACATACATACATACATACATACATACAATTGGCAGTTCTATTCTGTACTGACACGCGGCGTGTCGGTACAGAATAGACAAGCAGTCCCCGTGGAGTAACAAAGACGTGTGACCAAAGCAAATCATGACAGCAGCCAATGACACGCAATCGCGCTTATTGACCGTTTCACGAAAGAATTCCCTTCGACGCTATGTTGGCTCCCCTGCTTGTCATTCCTATTTAGATCATATCGTTTTGTGTTTTTTGTAGATTTATGTTTTTTAGGGTTCCGTACCTCAAAAGGAAAAACGGAACCCTTTAGGATCACTTTGTTGTCCGCCGTCAGTCACCGGACCATAAGTGTAGCCATCTGCTCATAGATGGCGCCATTGGAAGTATGCAGTAACGCCATCTATGATCATATATCGGAACCCTTAGGGCCCGAGGCATACTCGCACTTGTCCGGTGTATATTTATAATTTTTAGGACGTTAAAAAATGATGAAAGTGAATTGGTGCTGAAAGAAAACTTCTAACACCGTTAAAAACGTTGTAATAAATTGAGATTCAGGGCAGCCAACATAGCGACGAAAGGAATTCTTATGTGGAACGCACAATACTACTTTTTTTAGGGTTTCGTACTCAAAGGGTAAAAACGGAACCTTATTACTGAGACTTCGCTGTCCATCCGTCTGTTTGTCTGTCTGTCTGTCTGTGTGTCTCCAGGCTGTATCTCATGAACCGTGATAGCTAGACAGTTGAAATTTTCACAGATGATGTATTTCTGTTGCCGCTATAATATAAAATACTAAAACAGAATAAAATAAATATTTAAGAGGGGCTCCCATACAACAAACGTGATTTTTTTGCTCGTTTATGCTCATATTGATAACGGCAGCAGGTAGATGCTTGAAATACTCACAGAATATATAATTATCATCACTTTAAAAATAAATAATTAAATTAAAATAAAAAATATTTTAAGTGGGGGTTCCATACAACAGACATAATTTTTTTGCCGGTTTATAGATAATGGTACGGAACCCTTCGTGCGCGAGTACGACTCGCACTTGTCCGGTTTTTTTCTAGGTGCAACAATTTTTGACAGTACATACATAAGTATAATATTATAAAGTTGAAGAGTTTGTTTGAACGCGCTAATCTCTGGAACTACTAGTCAGATTCGAAAAATTATTTTTGTGTATGATAGCCAGATTCATGAGGAATAGTATAGGCTATTTAACATCACGCTACGACCCTTAGGAGCCGAGCAACGGGGTGAAACCGTGGAGAACAGCTATTCATACGAGTGTATTGATTCTTTCACGTTGAGTTGAATATCGTTTAAACTATGAGCATCTTCCTTATAGGGATCGAATCTCTTACACCTTTCCCCTATGATAGGGTAGGTACTTATTTTTTTTCCGTGCCTGCCCCACCCCTAAACAAATTCCTGGCCAGTGGTGTGCCTAGATACAGATCTAGGCACACCACTGGCCAGGATTTTTTTAAACGAAAATCTTGGCTTGCCATCTAGGCCACAGGGCCTAGATGGCAAGCCAAGATTGTCGTTTTATAAAGTATTTTTTAAGTTCACTTTCCAGTAATACTATAATTGATTTTTAATTTACGAATTGCTTTAATAACGACATCAACTCTCATAGAGTCATGAAAAATTAACATAAATATATACTCTGTAAAACCAAGCAAAAGGCGTCGGGCGTACCCTAGGTACGCCACTGTTCCTGGCTAGTTTAGTTTATTTATTAATTTTCAAAATTACAGTACATTCATACATTGTCATTCAACATTGCTTTTAAAACCATTCTTTGAGGTCATATAAAGCTTGATCGGCTAGCCAACTTTTAAGTTTACCTTTAAAGGCATTCTCAGACGACGCGTTTACAATACTATCAGGCAGCCGATTATATTGACGGACCCATGACATGAACCAACCTTCCTGATTTAGACAGGGTGTGTGAGATACTAGCTAACTTGTTTCCACCACGTGTACAGTACTTATGCCTATCTCCGGGCTTTGCGTATTCACTCAGATGTTGTCTTACATATATCGCTGCCTGTAGTATTACCATAGCGGGAACAGTCAAAATTTGTAATTCCTTGAAAAGCGGTTCGACGCGGCTACGCCCTTGTAGGTACAAATGCATTCCTATAATTACCAATACATATGCCACGTACGTATGTGTCATCAATTCACACATAATTGAATATTTACGAATCACTGTCAGTAGGAGAAATTATTGTTTAACATACTAAGTTCTTAATTATCATAATTATTTCTTTATTCAATGTTGAATTTTTGGACAAGGTCGTGGTGACGTCTTTGAAAGATGGGCTCGTGACTAAAAATAAGCCACACCGATCGATCTGCAAGGTTAAGATGCACTTGCTGCGGTCAATCCGGTTAATGCAGTAAAAAAACCGGCCAAGTGCGTGTCGGGCCACGCACAGTGTAGGGTTCCGTAGTAGCAACAAGCAACTACTTCATCTTAGTAACTTTAAAGGATTAATGCTAAGGAAAGACTGCATAGTTTTCCGATAGATGTCGCCAAACGCTCCTAAGAAGCGTATACAAAGGGATCTCAAATTTCAAATGAGTCGGGCGAGACCCGGTAGCTCAGCTGGCCGAGCACTAAGCCACGGTACAGCCGAGGTCGCGGGTTCAAATCCCGCTCGGGTCATATGATTTTTGAGAATCACTTATATATTTAATGATTTAATGCTAAGGATTTTCTATTTGGTACAAAATTATCCAACACCCAAGTTCAACGACTATTACTGCTAAACTAATAAAGTTATCTTAACCGCTATAGTTTTCCTTTAAAGTTCATAAAATGCACTATCATCGTGAATTTTTCCAATTTTTTTAAGCCAGCAGTTTGGCTTTTAGAGGGGGGGACGCCCTACTCGAACAAAAATTTGCACTTTAAAGTTTAATATTTCGTAAATGGAGCATTAAATCGAAAAATAATTTAGCAACCCCTCAGTCATTTTAGAAGACCTATTCAACGAGATCCCACCCGATGGGGTAGACGACGAAAAAAATATTCATCCCCACTTCACATATAGCGGTGCCAGCCTAGAAAAAAATATATTCCAAAATTTTATTTTACCACTTTGTCGGCGTAATTGATATAGGTACAAGCTCCTACAAAATTACAGCTTTCTAGTACTAACGGTCTCTTATGGACAGACCTCAGATCATAGAAACAAGGAGATGTGCCAAGCCGCTATCGAGCTTGATGCCTGATCTTGAGCAAATTGCTCATATTAAAAACGTACGCGCTGGCGACGAACCGAACACGATCGATGGTATATATACAGTGTTTTAGTTTAGTGCTAGTGTTGAGTGACGATTAACAGTGTTAGATTGAGGGTGTGCGGAATGTTTAATGCGTGGGAGATCTTTTTACTCACAAGGATCTTTTTACTCACTCGCTTAATTATGCGCGTAATTGTGTCGAAAAATGTACTAAAAGTGGCATCAATTGTTCCCGTACTAATTTGCTATGATGGCATATCTCCTTGTTTCTATGATCTGAGGGACAGACGGACATGACGAAACTATAATGGTTCATTCATGGTTCATTCATGGTTTTTAGGGATCCTTGTCAGAACTACGGAACCCTAAAAACCCATGAATGGGTAACCATTTTATATAAATAGGTAGGTATGTTAGGCTCAAAGAGCGAAAACGCTCATTCAACCGAAAAAACAGCTCACCGTTGTGGTCACTGTAAACTCGAAATTCGAAATTTGAATTGAAAATATACATTTGCTACTCGAGTGCAGTGATAGCCTAGTGGTTTAACCATGTGCCTCCCACGGCGAATGGTTCGAGTTCGATCCCGAGGCATGCACCGCTGACTTTTCGAAGTCATGTGCGTATTAGAAACTAATTATCACTTGCTTTAACGGTGAAGGAAAACATCGTGAGGAAACCGGCATGTCCTAGAACCAAAAAATTCGAAGACATGTGACGTCCACCATCCCGCACTGGGCCCGCGTGGTGGACTACGGCCCACTCCCTCTCACAGAAGAGGCCTGTGTCCCAGCAGTGGGAACATTATAGGCCGATTATGGTTATGCTTATGCTTATTTGCTACTCAATATTATTTATGTAGGTATAGTATCCGGCAGGAAAGATGATCACAGATTGCGCATGAACATTTTTGGCCCAATAAACAATAGACAATATTGACAATACGTAATAGAAAATTATCCAATAGACGACGAGCATCGAGTGACGAACCAATCGCGTGCAGTCTTGGCGCCCCCCGTCTTCGTCATTCCGCCAAAGAGACCGAAAAACCAGTTATTGCGCAGGTGACGTTTGTGATCATAAGTGGTACCGCTAGTTATAGCTACGAGTACCTACATTAAATTCTCTCTCTGTATTTTTAGGAATGTCGTATTATTATTATAGATTTAAAATATACTTACATTTACGATACCGTACGTCAAAATTATTCGCGGTCGGCCCACTGAAGGGACAATTCTCTTAATTATCATGTTCAAAATATATTTGTAGTTCCGATCTATGTCAATCAAATCAAATCATTATGCCATTCTTATAAGAAACATCGACAAACGTAAACAATCGGAGTCAGTGGCTTCCAAAGTTGACTGGACCGCGACCTACCCAACAAAAATTTCCAATTTGGGACTCATCTTTTTGCTGTCATGGAGAAGAAAAGGGGTATAAATTAAATACAAGGAGTGCTATTTAAATGAGAAGGAATGTTTTCTATTTTTTATCATTATAGCTTTAGTATCGACTTCAATTTTGCTACTTTTAATCGCAATGAGTTGATACCTGCTATTGGTCTGATCGGTCGATGTATCGTTCTATTTTAAGGCCCACCCAATATTCGCTCGCGACTCACCAGTGGGTCACGTCCCATAGTTTGGGAAATGCTGATCTGTACCCCAATCATGAGTTTTTTTGTCGTGTAGTATCGTTAACGTAAGCATATTTTGAATTCAAAATACACGTTTGTTACACAATATTTATATAAATGAAATATTTAATTAATTTGTCTGTATTTATATATGTATAATATATGTATATATATGTATAAAATATTATCAAAATGTTCCCGGACTGCTGTATTTTAAATTTAAAATATGCCTTAACAAAATCAAAACCCTCCTTTTTGTTTCGCCGTAGTCGGGTAAAAATACTTAGGTATGAATTGTCTGTTTTAGTTTGTTTTTGTTACATAGACACAGTAGCTGAGTTGGTTAGAGCAATGCCGCGGTGAGGCAGTGGTCGGGGGTTCAAACCACGCCTGTGTCAGTTGCTTTTGAAAATCTCTTATACAGGGTGGCAGGTTAAACAGTGGAAATATTTAAAGGGGTCATTGTACTCACCATTATGAACAACTTTTACTATGGGACCAACTCTGAAATATCAAAAAAAAAATCAGCTGTTCTATACATTTTGTTGAGTTATGTGAACATAAATGTATGGAACAGCTGAATTTCTTTTCGCGATTTCAGGATTGGTCCCATAGTAAAAGTTGTTCATAATGATGAGTAAAATGATCCCTTTAAATATTTCCACTGTCTAACCTGCCACCCTGTATATTTAATAACAGGATAAGACATGATGGGACTGACATATCAGTGCCCACCATGCTCCTGTACGTCTCCCGGTTCGACCTACAGACGTCGGGAGAGAAGCTTCTCCAGTACATCATTAAGAGGAGCCAAGGTCAAGTCGGTGCCGAGGAAAGGTCACTACTGAAGCTGTCGCGGATGGAGTCGAGCAGGACTACAAATTTCAAATCCTACATCCTCCAGATACCCGCGATGCATAAGTCACTCTTCCTCAGCGCAGACTTTTGGCCAACAGCCGGCCTAGCATGACCACGATAGAAACGGGTTTTGTCTACTTAGAAATAGACAAAGTGACAGATTGTAGAAACATTTCTACGTTTTATGAATGAAACGGTAGAAATGTTTCTACAATCTGTCACTTTGTCTATTTCTATGTAGAGAAAACCCGTTTCTATCGTGGTCATGCTAGGCCGGCAGGAGTAGTGTTTAGACGTTACAGGGAAGCATGACCAAAACCGAATTCCCACGTTAAGTGTACAATTTGTAGTGTTTTATTTATTATTAAGTATGTATGTTAGTCTATAAGGTATATATTTGTATGGGTCTTTGTAACCTGAGATAAATAAATAAATAAATAAAAAAATATCCTAATTTGGACAAAAGTCCTTAAAGAAATAAATAGAAATAATAATAATAAAAAATTGACGGTGTACCCTTTTAACCAAAAAAATAATCATCAAAATTGAACGAAGGTATTAAGTATGTTGTGATACAAAAAAGATCATATCTACAGTTGAATTGACAACTTCCTCTTCTTTGAGATCGGTTAAAACAATGAATTCAGAAACATGCTGTACGTACATAATGACAAAAGCCTTAAAGTGGCTTATTCGGTCAAGGCATTACTCATTTAGTAACTGGACAGCGGAGGAATAAGTACACCATCGAGTTAACCAATAAATTATTCAAAATAGTGAAATTATTCATTAAAAAACCTGATTGGTCAGTGATCTTAAATATTGTGTAGGTTTGATTCCCGGTGGATGCGGGATAAGATTTTAAGGTAAGTTTAATAATAATAAAAATATTATTTTTTACATCAATGTCATTAAGGTGAGACCCAAAGACGAAGTTTCGATAGCTCGAAAAATTAAGGCGCTGAAAATTACGATTCCATTTTTTTTTACTGTAATAAAGTATAGCGCTTAGTAAGTTAGTGTCCGAAACACGATTAATTAAACTTGACTCTATATAAAAAAAAACCGGCCAAGTGCGAGTCGTACTCGCACACCGAGGGTTCCGTATCATTTTTGGCCGTATAAAGTGAAAAAATCCGGACCGCATAACTAAGTTTGTTTGTGAAGGAATTTTGATGATTTTGAAAATACTGTACTAGTTAGGAACATCGTTTTATTTTTGTGCCATATTTGAGTCAATTCCTATTAACTCTAATTTTTCGGAATTTTCAACGCTAGTTATGATATATGATATGGGTAAGTATAATAAGTCCCATGTAATAGGGCGTGAGCCTATCAAATTGCCGTAATCTGGTGCAAATTCACACTCCGAACTGCTAGGTACCTACTGAGAATTTCCTTATGGAAGAATCCAATACTAGAAGCATCGCATGCGTTGTCCACCCTAGAGACAAAGTTGAAATGTCCCATGTGCCTGTAATTACACCGACACACATACCCTTCACACTGGAAAACAGCAATGCTTCTTAGCGGCAGAAATAGACATACTAGGTGCATATCCTTTAAGCCTGCAATACATGTTGGCCGAGCGTTGTCGAGTGAAGGCCAATACCAACATGTAGACGGTATATTTGCTTTGTCTTGCTATCGCTCGGTGTCACTTGCCTAGTTGGTCAAATATAGACAAGCGCCAACGTGTATAGACCTCATTTGACGTAGCTTGCCACAACTTGCAGTCGCTCGGGATCACTTGCCTCACTTCGGAGCGGTGTCGGTTTTTCTCCACAAATCAAATGCGCTCGCGCGCGCTCGGTCAATAATGTTCACGTGTTTGTCCGCGCGCTATTATGCGGTTGACGTCAAACTTGCCGAACGTCTAGACAGTAGCGCTTTTTTTTTTTTTTTTTTTTTTTTTTTTTTTTCGAGGTGGAAATCCTCATGGATGTCCCCCGCCCTGGGGAGGGCGGAGGGGTCTGTCAGACTCTTACTGACTAAAACCACCCCGGTGTTCCTCCAATTACCTTACGCCGGGGGCGCGGGAGTCGCTTGCGCATTCGTCCGCACCCCCGGCAGGTATTGGCCCGCCAAATGAAAGGCGGGCCCCATCACCCTATGCGGCCGTCATGCACGGCCGCAATTCCTCTAGAGAGGCGCGCGCGGAACACGTCGCGCCACCGTCTCGGGCCTGTTTCCGTTCGGGCGACGGACGCCCCAAGTCCGCCGCCCGCAGGCCGCACCCTATGGTGGCCGGAGATCGTTGGCCGCCCTACGGCGCCCGGTGCGTCTGCTGCGGATGGGGAGAGAGGACACCGCCTCTCTCTCCCTTTCCGCCGCCTCCTTGGCATCCATCACCTCCTCGCAGAAGGAGGCGACGGCGTTCCAAGCGCTCTCGCTGCCGACCATGGCCTCAACCACGGCCGGGAGCGAGAGGCCACCCGCAGCTCCGACCGCCGCGACGAGGTCACGGCGCTGCACTGCCCAAGCTGGGCACTCCTCCAGTGTGTGCTGCGCCGTGTCGCCGGGGCAGTCACCGCAATGGTGGCAACCGGGCGTCGGCTCCCGGCCTATACGGCACAGGTACCTTCCGAAGCACCCGTGTCCAGAAAGCACCTGTGTAAGCCGGAAGCTAAGGGCGCCATGCCGTCTTCCGAGCCACTCCCTCATCACGGGCCTTACCGCCGCTATTGCGGCGTGCCCGGGACAGTAGCGCTTGCCTTGTGTCAATTTGTCTAGGCTCGCGTTGGTCTAAGCTCGGCCAACATGTATTGCAGGCTTTAGAAACAATTTATATACAAAATGACATTGAATGTGATAGTAATATATTGATTATAATTATTATAAATGTGAGTACTATGTGGGTTATTATGTTAGTGTTATAGATCTCAAGTTCAGTCTGACAGTTTGAGTACTTTAGGGGGCCTACCCAAATATCCTTTCTGATGGTAATGCTCGTCGGGTCGTTGAGCTCCCTAAGTCTGGGTTGAGCTACCACGATACACATGCGTGCACAGTCAGGTCAGGTCCACTCAAATCTGTATGGCTCTTTCCTCTAAAGGCCATTTCAGACTAACCTGCATGGTTCTTACACAATTTATCTTAATTGTCTGGACTTTAAAAGAGATATCAATCTTTGAATTTGTTTCGGTGTTTCTTCTCAAAGGTATAATATAGGAAACACCGAACTCATCTAGCTTAAAAAAATGTTTTGACGTGTAAAAGGGTTATTTTTAACCTATTTACAAAATAAATATCATTTATCATTTATCCAGGAATTATTTTTGAGTGGAGCTGAGGGGGCATCAGATATAGTTTTTAGAGGGACTGAGAGGTAAAAATCAACCTAGTAGGTATATTTTGAAATCAGTCAGAACTTAGATTTTGAGGCCGCTTCAGATTACAATTTGTTTAGTACGATTTTTGATATTATTCCTGGTAACAGGAGCTCGAATCACGAACACTCGTTCGCCAGACTGACGACTTAACCCTTGGACATAAAGCCTAAAAATTACTCATAATTACATAAATCAATTTTGTTGTCTTTCGCCGATTCGTTAAAATAAGGCGGTCAAGTTCGAGTCAGCCACATACTGGTACATGACCTTTTATGGAGAACTTAAGGTCATGGTCTTCAAAAAACGGTGAAATTAAACGAAACCGGCTATATAACGGGCGCTGGGCAGCAGAAATTATTGCTGATTCTGTTGTACATCGCAACAAACTAATTTTAATCGTAATAATATCTCTTTCTTACCAATATCATTGAAGAAGGACAGAAAATATTAGGAACTGTCAAATTAGTCTGCGCCCTTGCCATTTACGAAAAAAATATTATTTTGCGAATTTTAAACATGTTAAAGCCATGTTATGCTTAATAAATGTTATTAAATATATAAGAGATTCCAAAAACAACTGACACAGGCAGGATTCGAACCTGCGACCTCTGCCTATACCGGGGCAACTTTCTACCAACTGAACCACAGTGTCATTTCTGAATCAGTTGTCATTGGAAACCGAAACCGGAAGAGGTCGCAGGTTCGAATCCTGCCTGTGTCAGTTGTTTTTGGAATCTCTTATACATATATTTAATAACAAAAAAATGTTTTTTTTAAACCACGTTTTCAAAACGGACTAACAATTGGGTACTAAGTATATCTAAAGTAATTTCTAATGAAATGAAAAGTGTGGGCCCTCAGATCATAGAAACAAGGAGATATGCCATCATAGCAAATTAGTACGGGAACAACTGATGCCACTTTTAGTACATTTTTCGACACAATTACGTGCATAATTAAGCGCTCCTTGTGAATAAAAAGATCTCCCACGCATTGAACATTCCGCACACCCTCAATCTAACACTGTTAATCGTCACTCAACACTAGCACTAAACTAAAACACTGTATTTATACCACCGATCGTGTTCGGTTCGTCGCCAGCGCGTACGTTTTTAATATGAGCAATTTGCTCAAGATCAGGCATCAAGCTCGATAGCGCCTTGGCACATCTCCTTGTTTCTATGATCTGAGCGTGGGCCGCATCTTATCATTATCTATTGCATGCGCCCCACGTTTTTCATTTCATTAGTAATTATTTTTATAAGTTGTTTTGTATTGTGTTATTATTTTGTATAGTTTTATTTTATAAGTACTGTTTAAAAACGAGGTTTCAGTTTTGTATATGTTGTATATAAAAAGAAAACTTCAACCACGAGCGTGAATTAACCTGAGGCCCTAGACAAGTTGCTTTTCTGTTGGCGTTCACGCCAAACGCTACGTCAAAAATGTATGGCAATGACACTACCTGCGGAGAAGGCACGTGACTCACAAATGTCAATTCCACACATTTTGTCCGTAGCGTTTGGCGTCAACGCTAACAGAAAAACAACTTGTCTAGGGCCTCTGCTCCCCTAGCCAAGTTACGTTTCTGTTAGCGTTTACGCCAAACGCTACGGACAAAATGTATGGAATTGACATTACTTTTCCGCAGGTAATGTCATTGCCATACATTTTGTACTTGTCGTTTGACGTGAATGCTAACAGAAAAGCAACTTAGCTAGGGCCTCTGAACTGTTCCACTGAAGGACTGAAAAAAATCCTTTGTCCTGGTACATTATATTAATATATTCAGGTCATGTAACTTTTGTACTGGTAAACTTTGCACCTTTATTTTTTATAAATATTCAATTATTCATGACAAAAAATTATCAGTCCGCATGATTGTTATTTATTTTATTATGCATATATTTATAAATTCAGAATAGTGCCTGAGTCGTGAGTGTTTTATTATATATCTTTTAATCATTGCAAATTCATTATCTAACTAAAATAATGATGGATTATCAAAATCAAATTCATTATTTCGTAAATATTTAGGTAGTGATGATATTAATAAATTCAATCACTTTTCGTAGGTAATCTTTGAGGTAAAATTATTCACATTCACATGGTTATACAGGGTGGCAGGTTAGACAGTGGAAATATTTTAAGGGGTTATTGTACTCATCATTATGAACAACTTTTACTATGGGACCAACACTGAAATCACGAAAAAAAAATCAGCTGTTCCATACATTTTGTTGAGTTATGTGAATATAAATGAATGGAACAGCTGATTTTTTTTCGCGATTTCAGGGATGGTCTCATAGTAAAAGTTGTTCGTAATGATGAGTATCCCTTATAATATTTCCACTGTCTAACCTGCCACCCTGTATAGTATACATACAAATATACATATAGAAATATTTCTTTGTTCATCATTGTATAGTCATCAACTGTATAGTTGATGACTATACAATGATGAACAAAGAAATATTTCTTACTGTTTTTTACATTATGTTTACAGTGTCTAATGTATAACTGACTGACACTGGTCTTGATTGGGTCTATTAGGAGTTTTAGTAGGTAGCAACCCTCTGTGTTTAGATTTGTGCCCGCTTAACGCTCTCGGAATTTTGTCTCCTCTCTCGCTCGCACAGAACCATTTTTAAGAATGTTGAATGAAAAGATGCATTTTTGAAAAATGTAATCTGATAGTGAACTACAAAATAGTTTAAATAGTATTAATTTCACAGGTAAATAATTAAAACACATTTCTTCTGTGATATCTAATAAACAAACTTAAAAAACAATTATGATCTGTTTCTTTGTTTAACTCATGTGTTTTTAATAATTAAAGAGATTATAATATTATTTTTGTATTTCGCTATCAGATTACATTTTTCAAAAATGCATCTTTTCATTTAACATTCTTAAAACATATGGTTCTGTGCGAGCGAGAGAGGTGCCGAATGCGAGAGCCCTCTTAATAGAAATAGGCTCGTCCTTATATATCATAAGGGAATTATAACTAGCAAAATGTAGGTATATTATACAGCTCTGCCTACTTCTTCGTAGACTAGAGGCGTGATGTCAACATAATTTATTGAATTATTGATATTATGACAAAATTCCGAACGTGCGACCTAAATCTAGTTACAAGGCTGCACGTGATGTTCCCTCGAATTGCTGAGTTGTTACATAAAGTAATAAATAAATAAAACTGTCAATCTGCCGCGTCGTATATTCTGTAATACGGAGAAAATACTGAGGTAAACAATTAATAACACGGAGAAGTAATACATGAAGTGTTAATATGTGAACCAAAGGTGAGACACCGCACGCACTGTTAGGGTCGTATTACAAAGCTAACTTTAGCATTAAAACTAGTTTCAAACCACTTGATTGGTTGAAACTACTTTTAAGTAATGCTTGTGTCTTGAGTTAGGGTCAAGATATCCTAACCAACGCTTTATTGTTCTTATGACCACGTTTCTTATTTGGTTTTCCTATACAAACTGTAATATTAAAGTTTGTAAGTATAGGAAAATCAAATATTTGTTTCCAAAGTCGAAATACCGTCAATATTTCGACTTCGGAAACAAATATTTGATTTTTGGCTAGAGTACCTTGATTCAGGAGTGTATAAAAAGATGCTTCAATGTAAACCTCAAATAAAGTTACTAGGTTAAGATTTTGCTTATCATCAAAACCAAGAATTATTTCACGAAGCTATGTACAGTATTCCCAAATTAATAATGCGCATGCAGATCTTCGCTAATTGTCGTATTCCCAGAAACACTGAATCATTGAATCGTAAGAGTCCTAAATTATGCATGAAGAAAATGCACTTAACCACTCTATATACTTTTTTTTCTATATACTATTTTGTTTCCGGGAATACGACAATTAGCGAAAATCTGCATGCGCATTATTAATTTGGGAATACTGTACAGGCACAACACAACTGACATATATTTTGCAGCGTATCACGCCAGTACAACATAAATTAGCCAGCTGGCATTCCATTTGTTTATTAATCTGTGTAGTAGGTAACTAAATTGAAGGACGGGAGTGTGCTCAAATATGTTACTGTCTTTAAGATACAATTGTATTGATCTGTTTGTTGTTTAGCTTCCACATGATTTTTATTAGTAACATTTATTATAATGATAAAGTGATATTTGTGTATAGTGATAGAATATCTGTAAGTGATTTTAACAAGGTAAATGAAATTAGAAGTTGTACCATATTCCAGACACCGTGAGGGGCTCGTGGCTTAATGACAGCCGCGCTCGATCGAATCGATCGATCTGCGAGGTTAAGCTGCGCTTGCCGCGGTCAGTCCTTGGATGGGTGACCGTTCTTAACACATCGAGACCCCTCCGTGCCTCGGAGAGCACGTTAAGCAGTCGGTCCCGGTTGTCATAGGAATATCAGCTTTGACAGTCGTTACGGATAGTCAGGAGCCCAAAAGCCTGACAACATTCGAATACCGGTATTCCCCAATAATTGGGTTGTGGAGGTCAGATGGCAGTCGCTCCATGTAAAATATCGATATTCAGCCGCAACCAGTTAGACTGGAAGCCGACCCCAATTATGTTTGGGAAAAGGCTAGGCGGATGACCATATTCCAGATACCTACCGATGGATCCTTAATTTTGTTTTTATTGTTTATATACCTATTGAAATGTGTAAACATACAATTAAAAAATGTATATTTGGGTTAGATGCGTTATGACCTCAGATCATAGAAACAAGGAGATGTGCCAAGGCGCTATCGAGCTTGATGCCTGATCTTAAAAAATTGCTCATATTAAAAACGTACGCGCTGGCGACGAACCGAACACGATCGATGGTATAAATACAGTGTTTTAGTTTAGTGCTAGTGTTGAGTGACGATTAACAGTGTTAGATTGAGGGTGTGCGGAATGTTCAATGCGTGGGAGATCTTTTTATTCACAAGGAGCGCTTAATTATGCACGTAATTGTGTCGAAAAATGTACTAAAAGTGGCATCAGTTGTTTCCGTACTAATTTGCTATGATGGCATATCTCCTTGTTTCTATGATCTGAGGTTAATACTACCTCTTGATATGACTAAATAGCAGATATGACAAATTCAAACATGTTAAAACCATGACAAGCAGGGATAATGTAGCTTCCTATTAGGGAAAGAATTTTCAAAATCGGATCAGTAATGCGGAGATTACTTCATACATTTACAAACCTTTTGTTTACAATATATATTACTATAGGTAAAAAAAAAACTCTTGTATTATATTAATTAAATAATAACACAGCTTACACAGCAATTATTATGTATGAGTGTCATGTCTACGAATTATACGTGACAAAAGAAAATAATGAGTTAAAAACATAATTAGGTAAGTATTAACCAGTTGAAATTTGAACTCCAACCCGGCGCTGATCAAGCAATGTTCGGATTTCTGAATCATATCACGAATACAGCGGCTTCTGCCCTCGGTTTATTGCATCCTAAAGGAACTAGTCCCGGGTTCAAACTATCCCCACACCAAAATTAAAAACAACTGACACGGGTGGGATTTGTACATTCGACCACTGAGCTATTGTGTCGCATGCTCTTAATGAGCGTTGGTATCATCTATCGGAGACTAATGACCTCATGACCCCCACGACCCCTCCCCCCTCGGACCGCCACTGACTCCAACTCAATACGATTAGAAGGACATCAATACTATATCACCATATAAGTACTTTTATAAAATTGTATAAAAGCCGTGTCTGTACCTACATTGAAGATATTCCAGAAAAAACAGTCGGGATAACCCTATCCCGACTGTTGGACTGGGACGTACCCCAACTTAAAATCTAAGCCATGTTTCGTTTAACTCCGGTAAGATAAACCTGAGATACAGCTTGATTTCTGGGTAGTACTAGCCACTCTACACTACGGAGGTGATTTGAACTGGTCATTTCATTGTAGTCCACGCGGACGGAGTCGCGGGCAAAAGTCTTTTTTGTTTTTTTTATTTGATGATAGGCTTGCGCTTGACTGCCATCTCGCCAGATGTTAAGCGATCATGCGGTCTACGATGGAGCAC
This sequence comes from Thalpophila matura, assembly GCA_948465475.1. NCBI lineage: Eukaryota > Metazoa > Arthropoda > Insecta > Lepidoptera > Noctuidae > Thalpophila > Thalpophila matura. The sequence continues at coordinate 7,585,110 of OX419205.1, read as the reverse complement.
GCTTGCCTAGAAGAAACCGATTCACTCGCGACTTGAAGATACTCAGATTGTAACTGTTGGGAAACACCCACTCGGGCAGCGCATTCCACTGCTTGGCGGTTTTCACAATGAAAGTGGAATCAAAGCGCTTTGTTCGGGTTATTGGTATATCTACCATGAACCGATGGCGCCTTGTCGTGCTTCTGGCCGTCCGGTAGAAGAAAGTGTAGGAGGGAATTAGATCATGCAGATCTGAAGCACACTCACCGAAATGTATACGGTAAAAAACCGATAGACTAGCAACTTTTAGCCGATGCTCAAGACTTTGGAGCTTGTTCTGAACAAGGGAGTCGTTGTTGATGAGCTTCTTGGCACGCAAGTCTATTTTTAATATAAGTCTGAATGGTTCCTAATGATGCAGGTAGCTCTGGAAGACCAGAACAAGCATGGATCCAGCGTTGGCAGTGGAACTGGAGGCTCTGTCCCGTCTGAAGGCGATGCACGCGGCGACGGAGCGCGGGGACTCCCCCGTGCAGCAGTTCTACTGCGGCGCCGCGGTGCTCGTGACGGGCGGCTCCGGCTTCCTCGGCAAGCAGCTCATCGAGAAACTCTTCAGGTGAGGAAAGATCTGACTAGATAAGAGCACAATCTGCTTACACAATTAGGGTATTTTCAATTTAAACGTTTATTGCCGGACTGTGCAGGCACTGTGCAGGTACGTACTGTGCACGGATGGTTGTTTTAGGGTTCCGTACCTCAAAAGAAAAAACGGAACCCTTATAGGATCACTTTGTTTTCTGTCTGTCATTACCATCAGTGGAGCCATCTGCTCATAGATGGCGCCGCTAGAAGTATGCAATAGTGCCATCTATGATCAAGATAAAATATGATATAATTATCTACTATGATGTAATAGCTGCATAGATGGCGCTATTGCATTTTTCGGAACCCTCAGGGCGCGAGTCGTACTCGCACTTGTCCGGTTATTTAAGGCCGTTCCCAATAACTATCGGCTCTTTCGGACTAGAGATTGATTTTTGACACTACTTCTATGAAGCTTACGTCAAAAATCTATCTCTAGTATGGGAAAGAGCCGATAGATCGGTTATTGGGAAGGGCCATTAATGTATAGAAATATTTCAATACAGTAAATTTAAAAAAGAACTATAGTAACTTTAAAGTGTGATAGAAAGTTAAAAAATTACTAGAATTAATTTCATTCATACTTAGAATTTCTTCTGAAATGTGCATTCGATCAAAATTTGCAGAGCATGCGATGTTGGCAAAATATTCATCCTGTTACGACCAAAGAAAGGGATGACGATACAAGAAAGAGTGGAAGAAATGCTTGAAGATCCGGTAAGTATTATCCGTTATTAGATCCGCAGTTCCATCCCCCCCTCGGAACGATATCCGCGCCTGAGCGCAAGACCAGTCTTTAAGGCGATACTTAGGGGAGGCATATGTCCTTATGGACTATTGGGTATGTTGCAGTTGTTATGAAAATGATAATAAAAATTGTAAAGTACCTAACCCCTTGCAGTGATAGTCTAGTGGTGTAACCATGTGCCTCCCACGGCGAATGGTTCGAGTTCGATCCCGAGGCACGCACCGCTGACTTTTCGAAGTCATGTGCGTATTAGAAATTAATTATCACTTCTTTTACGGTGAAGGAAAACATCGTGAGGAAACCTGCATGCCTGAGAGTTCTCCATAAAGTTCTTGAAGGTGTGTGAAGTTTGCCAACCCGCACTTGGCCAGTGGTGAACTACCTACCCCCTCTCATTCTGAGCGGAGGCCCGTGCCCAGCAGTGGGACAGTTTATAAACAGCAGGCTGATTTTTTTTTATACCTAACCCCTCCATCTCCATTAACGTCTTCTTGTCTCCTTAAAGGAGACAAAAATGCTGTCTTTTCCCTTGGTTGCCTTCCAACATCTACGAATTCTGAAGGTGGTGGCATCATCATCATCGAGTCAGTCATTTGCCAACTAGCTTGGCGTTGTTTAATGGCCGTTCCCAATAACCAATCTATCGGCTCTTTACCCTAAAAGAGAGATTATTGACATTACTTCTATAAAAAAAACAGCTGTTTCATACATTTATGTTCACATACCTAACTCAACAAAATGTATGGAGCAGCAGATTTTTTTTTTTCGCGATTTCGGTGTTGTTATAATGACTGATGATGAATGATGAGTATAATGACCCCTTTTGGGATCGAAAAGGGTTTCTGTTACATGCTGTAGAGCTTAAATCTATATCTAGTAGGGAAAAGAGCCGATAGATCGGTTATTGGGTACGGCCGTTAGTCGGTTACTAGGTTGATGACCTGACAATATCAATAAAATATTCAATGGTGGTCAACTAATTAGAAACACTTAGTACTTTGAACATGTTCATAAACGTAATCGTGATTTGAGTGGAAATTTCAAACATTCAAGATTAATTTATTCGTCATTATAAGGTAGGTACTTATACATAAAGTCATCTTCATTTTTACGGTTCCGTACCTCAAAAGGAAAAACGGAACCCTTATAGGATCACTTCGTTGTCACCGGACCATAAGACTTATGGTCCGGTGACAGACGGACAACGAAGTGATCCTTTAAGGGTTCATCAGGGTAGTGGTGCCATCTGCTCATAGATGGCGCCACTAGAAGTATGCAGTTGTGCATCTATGATCAAGAATGATATTCTACTATGATGTAATAGCAATACAGACACAGACCTCATCTAGGTAGGTAGGTAAGTATAAATAAAAATTGACAAGAAAAAGTGTAAAACCTGTGCACAGACTAAAAATCATTAACATTTTGAATTACATTTATATATAAATATATTACATTTATATATATATATAAGGTCTTACCCTTCATACTCGAAATAGTTTAAGAGGTACATCTGTAGGTGGTAAAGATGCCATACAAACGAAAAAAAAATAATGATGAGAGTATTTTTTTTTTTAATAATTTAATTTTCAATTATTTGAAACACAAAAAATATTATTTTCAACATCCATTACGCTAGTTCTTACGTACCTTACTATTAATGTTAGAAACAAGCGTAATGGATGTCGAAAATAGTATTTTTATGTGTCAAATAATGTATTTAAAATAATTTTAATTATTTATTTAAAAAAAAAAATAATACTCAGATCAATTTTTTTTTCGTTTGTATTGCATCTTTACCACCTATAGATGTGCCTCTTAAAATATTTCGAGTATGAAGGGTAGGACCCTATATATAATACAATTACATTTACATTTTGATTTTACCCTGTATAGTAAATGTGTTAAGTTTGTTAGTGTTTTTAAAGGTTTTACTATGTTTTAAGTTTTTTGTTCATACTATGTTCTATTTAAAAAATGTGCAATTTGCTTATGAGCTCAAAAATATTATTAAGCGTAAGTCTAAGAAAATGTGTCTAGTCTAGGCCAATAGCTTGTACGAGTATGTGTAGTGATGCTAAGCTGGCTAAGTTGTAGATAAGTTGGTCAATAAATAAATAAATAAATTTATAGGTATACAGCATGGTCAGAAAAAAGAAGCCCAACTTCGCAGACAGGATAGTGCCTATAGAAGGCGACGTGGCTGAAATTAGGCTCGGCTTAAGTGACGAAGATTGGACTACCATCACAACTCAGGTAAGAAATATTGCTTATAGGTATAGATAGCGGCGTGAATTATGAAAACTGTCTATTGTCTATTGGACCGAAAATGTACATGCGCGATGTACATTTTCGGTCCAATAGACAATAGACAGTTGACAATATGTAATAGAGAATGGTCAAATTAGACGACGAGCATCGACTGACGAACCAATCGAGTGCAGCCTCGGTGCCCCCCGTCTTCTTCATTCCGCCCAAAAGACGCCACAGGTGACGTTTGTGCTCATAACTGCTGCCAGTAATACCAGGCTTTAATTTTGAAGTAGTAACTTCCTGTTGTGAACCTTCTGATTCTCCTAGTGGTTTAACCATGTGCCTCCCACGGCGAATGGTTCGAGTTCGATCCCGAGGCACGCACCGCTGACTTTTCGAAGTCATGTGCGTATCAAATATTAATTATAACGGTGAAGGAAAACATCTTGAGGAAACCTGCATGCCTAAGAGTTCTCCATAAAGATTTTGAAGGTGCGTGAAGTCTGCCAACCCGCACTTGGCCAGCGTGGTGGCCTCTCCCCTTTTATTCTGAGAGGAGGCCCGTGCCCAGCAGTGGGACAGTTTATAAAACAGGGCTAATATTTAATATTTATATTTTAGTAACTTCCTGAAAGAGTTTCGTGGAACTACCATCTATTTCTGTCGCTAAACAGCATTGCTATGTTTTGGTTTGAAGCGTATGTGTGTCGGTGTAATTACGCACTGAAAAACCGAATAGTTGATTTTTTGATTGTTAATTCCCTTTTGGTTGAGTTGACATTAAATTGTGTTAAAAAAACTGTTCCATGACGTTTGTTTTGACAAAAATAAAGTTGAAAACAATTTTCATTTTGTTGATTTAACAAATCATGTCGGTAGGTGCTATATTAACCTAAAATATATGTTAAAAAAAGGTTAAATCAAGAATGGTTTTCAGTGCAGGCACATGAGACATTCCGGCCTAGCATGACCACGATAGAAACGGGTTATGTCTACATAGAAATAGACAAAGTGACAGATTGTAGAAACATTTCTACGTTTTATGAATGAAACGGTAGAAATGTTTCTACAATCTGTCACTTTGTCTATTTCTATGTAGACAAAACCCGTTTCTATCGTGGTCATGCTAGGCCGGCTGGTGTTGTAGAAGTCTTTAGGCGGCATTGACCCTTACCGATTCACAATGCAATAAATGGTTTATTCAAAATAACGCAAAGTTATTGCTAGTATATTGAAGAGTGTGCTTCGGGTTTGTATGATCTAATTCCCTCCTGCCGTTTTTTCTACCGGACGGCCAGAAACACGAAAAAGCGCCATAGTTTCATGGTTGATATAGTAAAAACCTGAACGAAGCGCTTTGATTCCACTTTCATTGTGCGCTAAACAGTGGAATGCGCTGCCGGAGTGGGGTTAGCCGACAGTTTTAGAGGGAACAGGGCGTGAGATTCTTCATACAAACGTATTCCCCTTTTTTCTTCCTGAATAATGGCTCTAGAGTATTTTTTTTTTGTTTCATAAAATCAAGGTCTGCTGTATACATGTCTCTGTCATTTTCTTTTTTTCAGCAACTAATTAGTAAAGAAAATATGACCCTCCAAAAATCACAAAAAAAAACCTATTTTTACCGCCGTGATTAGAGGACTACCAGACAATTTAGAAAAGTTTTTAACATAAAAGAAAATGATAGGAACCTAAACATACTCTTTTTTTCAATAAATAAAAAATAAAAAATTGTATCGGCTCAGATTTCAAGGAGAAAATGGGGGAATACGAAACGTCACGTCGTCAACGTCAATCTCGTCAATTTTTTTGTGATATAATCGGTCTGAGCTGCAGCTGTCCCTATCACACACTACGGCGGTTGTTCGGGCGCAGCGCGACGGCAATAGTTTCTTCAAATACCTATTTTTCAAATTCCTCGCAGGCCCCGTTCCCTCTTAAGGTGTCTTCAATTCACGAGTGAATCGGTTTTTTCTAAACAAAGCGTGCTCCATCGTAGACCGCATCATCGCTTAACATCAGGCGAGATGATGATCAAAAGCAAACCTATTATTTAAAAAGCCGGCCAAATGCGTGTCGCACTCGCGCACGAAGGGTTCCGTACCATTATCAATAAAAACGGCAAAAAATCATGTCTGTTGTATGGGAGCCCCCCTTAAATATTTTTCTTATTTTAATTTATTTATTTATTTTTAAAGTGAATATTTAACTAAATATTCTGTGAATATTTCAAGCGTCTACCTGTTGCCGCTATCAATATATTATTATATCCAGCAAGAAAATCACGTTTGTTGTTTGGGACCCCCCCTTAAATGATAAATGATATTTATTTTGTAAATAGGTTAAAAATAATACTTTTACACGTCAAAAATTTTTTTTTAGCTAGATGAGTTCGGTGTTTCTACCTTTGAGAAGAAACACCGAAACAAACTCAAAGGTTGATGTCTCTTTTAAAGTCCAGACAATTAAGATAAATTGTGTAAGAACCATGCAGGGTTAGTCTGAAATGGCATTTAGAAGAACTAGCCATACAGATTTGAGTGGACCTGACCTGACTGTGCACGCATGTGCCGGGTATCGTGGTAGCTCACCCTTAAATATTTATTTTATTCTGTTTTTAGTATTTGTTGTTATAGCGGCAACAGAAATACATCATCTGTGAAATTTGTGAATTTCAACTGTCTAGCTATCACGGTTCATGAGATACAGCCTGGAGACACACAGACAGACAGACAGACAGACGGACAGCGAAGTCTTAGTAATAGGGTCCCGTTTTTACCCTTGGGGTACGGAACCCTAAAAAAAGAAGTACAGGGAAGTCTATTTCAATGAGTTCGGTTATCTGTTTCAGGTGAATGTAATATTCCATATGGCTGCCACCACCCGGTTCCAAGAAGCTCTCCGTATTGCTACCATGATCAATGTACGAGGCACCAGAGAAGCAGTACTACTTGGCAAGGCTTGCCAGAAACTCAAGTTTGTATATTTTGTTATAAAGCTATATTACCTAATCTATACTATGATAAAATTGTAAAAGAGCCGTGTCTGTACATTGAAGATATTCCAGAAAAAACAGACGGGATAGGGTGGGTACTGGGACGTAACTATACCCGAAAAGATTTTTTTTTAATTTTTGTCTGTTTGTCTGTTTGTGCGCGCATCACGCGAAAAGTACTGAATGGATTTTGATTCAGTTTTCACAGTTCGAGAGCTTATGGTTCAACTTAAAATCTAAGCCACGTTTCATCTGATTCCGCTAAAAAAACCAAAGATACAGCTTGACCTCTTGGTAGTACTAGCCAACCTACACTACGGAGGTCATTTAAACTGGTCGGTTCATTGTAGTCCACGCGGACGGAGTCGCGGGCAAAAGTCTAGTGTATAATAAAGCCGAAGAGTTTGTTTGTTTGATTGAACGCGCTAATCTCTGGAACTACCGGTCGGATTCGTAAAAATATTTTTGTGTATAATAGTCAAAGGACACGGCAGACGCCCATAGAACGCTGGGCTTCAGATTGTGTATGTCGGTACAGATATGAAATTAGTTTGGTGTGATCGAGTATTTCAAGAATATTTAAATTCATTTTTTATTTGTTTTTGTACGTAATTGGGTTAAAGAGAAATCTTCGTATTTGTGATAGTGAGATTAAGTATGGTGTGAATGATCCAATGAAGTACAGCCCGATTAATGAGTTCTCAATTCAAAGGCTTTAGTTGCTGTCGACATGATATTCTGTGAAGGCACGGCCAGCCAGCATGCACCCGTTTTTGTTTTATTGGTTTTTTCAAAATGTCAACGGCATAATCATTTTATTTCTTATTTATTTAGATTTTTGATTCCAATTCTTAATCTCTTAGATAAATTAGGCAAAGAACAATTAAAATATATTTTAATTTTTGGTTAAGCTTTTATTACTGTACCATATCAAGCCCAAAACTGCCAATGTCCTTTATGAGAAATAGTAGGTATAGGCTATTTAACATCACGCTACAACTACAACCCTTAGGCGTCGAGCAACGGGGTGAAACCATGGGAACAGCTAGTTATGTTATAGATATTCCTTCTTCTTCCTTTTTACGGTTCCGTAAATCCGTACCTAAAGATAGTGCAGTGATAGCCTAATGGATTAACTATGTGCCTCCCACGGCGAATGGTTCGCGTTCGATCCCGAGGCACGCACCGCTGACTTTTCGAAGTCATGTGCGTATTAGAAATTAATTATCACTTGCTTTAACGGTGATGGAAAACATCGTGAGGAAACCGGCATGTCCTAGAACCAAAAATTCGAAGACATGTGACGTCCACCAACCCGCACTGGGCCCGCGTGGTGGACTACGGCCCACTCCCTCTCACAGAGGAGGCCTGTGTCCCAGCAGTGGGAACATTATAGGCCGATTATGCTATGCTTATGTACCTAAAGAGGAAAAAAAACCGGACCGCATAACTAAGTTTGTTTGTGAAAGAATTTTGATGATTTTGAAAAAACTGCACTAGTTAGGAACATCGTTTTATTTTTGGTGCAATGTTTGGGTCAATGCCTATCAGCTCTAATTATTTCAGATTTTTCGCTTAGCAAACTTCGGAGATAAGGGGGGGAATGGTATTTTTTCAGACATTTTTCATCATATGTCGAAAACTGTGAGACATAAAATAAAATAAAAATATATTTTGAAATGTGCAAATCAAGCCCTTTCATATGATATGCCACTTGACCTAGTACACTTTAAAATTTCAGACTCCCACTCCTGCCCCTTTTACAATGAAAAAAAAAAAATAATAACTTTTTTCATTTGCAATAAATTTGGGCAAGCATTCTTTAGACTTGTTCTAAATTTCAAGCCGATAGCATTAGTAATTGCTGAAATAAGCAGGTGTGACAGACAGACAGACGAAGTCGCACCATAAGGGTTCTTTTTTACCATTTTGGTACGGAACCCCAAAAACAACCATTACAGGATCACTTCATTGTCCGTCTGTCCGACAAGACCCTTATTCTCGCGTGAAGGAACATAATTACTGGGCAATATCAATATTGTAGCAGTTGCCTGACAATTTTTTTATGACAATTGACACTAACGGTTTAACGTGCTCTTCGAGACACGAGTCGCGATGACGTGATAAAATGACACCAATTATAAATTAAATGCCAATTTTCCAGGTCTTTCGTCTACGTCTCCACGACGTACGCCAACGCGACGCACAACAAAGTTGAAAAGGAGGTGATGGAGACGTTCTACCCGAGCCCTGTGCCTCCCGAGCTCATGATCAACATGGTGGAAACCATTCATGAGGAGAGGCTGGACGCTATTGAGGCTAAGTGAGTAGAATTCTTCTATAAAGACCAGTGGCGAAGGGTCAATTTTTAGGGTTCCGTACCTCAAAAGGATAAACGGAACCCCTATAGGATCACTTTGTTGTCCGTCTGTCACCGGACCATAACTGCTCATAGATGGTGCCACTAGAAGTATGCAGTAGCGCCATCTATGATCTAGATACGATGTATCTACTATGATGTAATAGCGGCATAGATGGCGCTATTGCATATTTCGGAACCCTTTAGGGTGCGAGTCGTATTCGTACTTGACCGGTTTTTTTTTATGAGATAAGCCGAGTTAGAGATGCTTACTTTTGACAAACGTGACGCATGTAATCCAGGAACTCTTTAGCAGCTGTTATAAATAGCTCCCTGGCTTCAAAGCCCTGTACTTAGTATAAACCGTTTCATAAAATTTCCATTTCAAACTAGGTACTTCTCTATTGTCAACTATTTTAAAACAATAGTAAACACCACTGTAGCTCGATTCACGTAATCAAAACCGCAACGATATCGTAGCGACTCAGTCGTTGAATACCTTTTCGTATTCACATCCGTCGATCGAACTTGAACGGCACCGATTTTAAAGTCGTTCGATCGAAGTGTCGTTCACGCGTATTCAGATAATTATGATAATCGTCCATTTACATTTTACGTTTATTGATATCATTTTAAATTAAATTTATTTGACCATAATGACGTAAATCACAGAATTTTGATTAAAATATGTGTTTCATTAACTTGGTAGAATACAAAAAAAAATTACTGGCAATAAGTCGTTCAGAAATCGTTTAGTTTCGATTATATTGAGTTGAAGTCCTATTGAACTACGTTCAAGAAATACGTGAATACCAAATATGGGTAGGACTTCGATCGAAAGACTTTCAAACTTCAGCGATATTTGGATAGTTTGTAATTACGTGAATCGGGCTAGTACCCCTATCATGAGTTTTTGTGACGTATAGTTACGTTAACGTAAGCATATTTTGAATTTAAAATACAACAGTCCTGGAACATTTTGATAAAATTTGCACATTTTAAAAAATACAGAGAAATTAATTAAGTATTCAATTTATATAAATATTGTGCAACAAACTAATGTATTTTCAATTCAAAATATGCTTACGTTAACGTCTACACGTCAAAAAAACTCATGATCGGGTTACTGATTATGTCATTTTTCAATGGAAAGCCGGTAGGAATCGAGTTGTATGGAGCCTTCGCCACTGATAAAGACCCACTTCTAGAAACACGTTTGCCTCAAGAAGAGTATTTATTTATTTATAACGTTGCCCTACACTAGGATTTCTTCTGTGTCATGGACCAGTGCCTTTATAAACACCACATATACAAACACTCAGATCCGGAACAAATGTTTGTACCGTGCGGGAATCGGACCCGCGACACGCCGCGCAGCAGCCAGTCGCTCAGCCACTACGACAGCCGTGCCGTCTTTTCCATATACAATCAAAATCTGTTACAACGACATCGAAGGGACTACTAGACTCATATTTGGTCGTAAGAACCGATAATCGTAACAACTGACGATATTTTTGAGGGTACAGTCAGCGAGGACCTATAATTTTAGTTATTATAACCGGTATGTTGTTCTAAATGATGTCATCGTAAACGGTTTTGACTGTATATCAATAATAGAGTAAATCTCATCATTAGCCAGGTCTATAACTACCGGACCATCCAGAGCGCTCCGATCGGACGCGGCAGGAGCTTGATCCAAAGGCGCGGTCGTGCCGCGCGCGGTCCGAGCGCTCCAGATCGTCCGGCGTAGACGCGGCTAATAAACATTATTTTTGCCAAATGGCAGCAGAAGAAAAATTCATAAATGTACATACATACATAAACTCACGCCATTTTCCCATAGGGGTAGTCAGAAATTACAGAATGCCACGTGTTGATTCTTACAATACTCCTTTTGCTTCATCCACGTTCATACATCAGTAGCCTGATTCACGTAATTACAAACAATCCAAATATCGTTGAAGTTTGAAAGTCGTTCGATCGAAGTCCTACCCATATTTGGTATTCACGTATTTCTTGAACGTAGTTCAATAGGACTTCAACTCAATAGAATCGAAACTAAACGATTTCTGAACGACTTATTGCCAGTTATTTTTTTTTTTGTATTCTACCAAGTTAATGAAACATATTTTTTAATCATAATTCTGTGATTTACGTCATTATTGGTCAAATAAATTTAATTTAAAATGATATCAATAAACGTAAAATGTAAAAGGACGATTATCATTATTATCTGAATACGCGTCAACGACACTTCGATCGAACGACTTTAAAATCGGTGCCGTTCAAGTTCGATCGACGGATGTGAATACGAAAAGGGTATTCAACGACCGAGTCGCTACGATATCGTTGCGGTTTTGATTACGTGAATCGGGCCACTGGTCATACACACACGACGGTTACGAGGACTATGCAGGATTTCATTTTTCTTCTTCAAAAGGGTCAGCTTTGTCTATTCTGTTACGGTGATATTCTCCCTCGAACGTTCGCAAACAAATAAGCAGGTCTCGCGGTGATATCAGGGGGCGTGTCGGTATAGAATAGAGCGGCTGACCTTTTTGAAGAAGTTATTAAATATATAAGTGATTCTCAAAAATCATATGACCCGAGCGGGATTTGAACCCGCGACCTCTGCCGAACCGTGGCTAGTGCTCTGAACCAACTGAGCTACCGGGTCTCGCCCGACTCATCTGAAATTTGAGACCCCTTTGTAATACGCTTCTTAGGAGCGTTTGGCGACATCTATCGGAAAGCTTATGCAGTATTTCCAATTCAATGCCAATTACTTTGCAGTTATCGGACATCGATGCGATATCACCATCTATAGGTACATTATAAATGTATATTTTTTGTGAATTTGAAACATGTCAAACCCATGTTATGCTTCTATTAAGTTATTTACTTTATTATTTACTTTTTAGTTACTTTTTAAAGAAGAAAAATTAAATGCTAAAATGATTTTCTGTTTCCAGTCTTATCAAGGGGTATCCCAACACTTACACGTTTGCCAAAGCCATAGCCGAAGAGGTTGTGAGGACCAGAGCTGACGATATGCCCATTTGCATCGTGAGGCCTGCAATAGGTAAGAATGAAGGATCATAATTGGATGAAAATAAGGAAAAACGACAAGTCTCTTTTGAGAAATCAGTATTCATAGTTCAGGCTGTCTATTTTGAGGCCTTAGACAAGTTGCTTTTCTGTTAGCGTTCGCGGCAAACGATAAGCACAAAATGTATGGCAATGACATTACCTGCGGAAAAGTCACGTGACTCACAAATGTCACTTCCATACATTTTATTCGTAGCGTTTGACGTTAACGCTAACAGAAGAGTAACTTGTCTACAGCCTCTGCACCGACACGCCGGCGCCGCATGAATCTCACCGGGAGAATCTCACCGTGATATTCTCCCTCGAACGCTCGCAAACAAATTGGCAATTCCCGCGGTGATATCACGTGTGATGGTAGGTACAGAGTAGACAGGTAGATAGTCAGTTTCAAGAATTTAATTTTATTTTATTTCAGTAAAGTGCAGTGATAGCCTAGTGGTTTAACCATGTGCCTCCCACGGCGAATGGTTCAAGTTCGATCCCGAGGCACGCACCGCTGACTTTCCGAAGTCATGTGCGTATTAGAAATTAATTATCACTTGCTATAACGGTGAAGGAAAACATCGTGAGGAAACCTGCATGCCTGAGAGTTCTCCATAAAAGTTCTTGAAGGTGTGTGAAGTCTGCCAACCCGCACTTGGCCAGCGTGGTAGACTATTAGCCTATCCCCTCTCAATCTGAGAGGAGGCCCGTGCCCAGCAGTGGGATAGTATATAAACAGGGCTGATATTATTATATTATTTCAGTAATATCATCGTACAGAGAACCGATGCCTGGGTGGGCAGACACAAGCTGCGCGTACGGCGCTAGTGGGGTAAGTAATTTTATTCTAGCTAGACTTAGAGCTTTATAAAACTATATAGAGAACAAACACAAGGGCCGTAAGTCAATCGTAGCTTAAGGCGATTCGCACACCGCACCGCATCACGCAGCGTAGCGCGGGAGTGCGTGATCTTCCGTTGTTTGCAAGTACCTGTATTTGTATAGAAATCACGCGTAGTGCAACACACTGAAAACGCATTCACGCGCGGGGCTTTTGTTCCGTCGCCACGCACACCGCAGCGTAGCGCGGCAAGGTGTGTGATTCGCCTAAACCACGGAAGAGAGTTTAATCTCCAGTCTTCGATTGTTTCCTATTGTTTCATGCTTAGGAAACAATCGAAGACGGAAGATTAAACCTCTTTCCTTTACATATACCTACGTCTCATTTTTAAGCCTGCGCCCTAGATGAAGAGGTGACCGTTTAAACATCACCTGCCTTACATAATTTGCTCGAAAGCGGCGACAAGGTCGCGCGCCTTCGCGACTTCTATTGACTTATATAAACTAGCTGTTCCCCGCGGTTTCACTCCCGTTGCTCGGCTCCTAAGGGTCATAGCGTAATGTTATATGTATAGCCTATACTATTCTTTATAAATCTGGCTATTATATGCAAAAAGAATTTTTCGAATCTGACTGGTAGTTCCAGAGATTAGCGCGTTCAAACAAACAAACTCTTTGGCTTTATAATTTAAATATAGATTTCTGACACCACAGTCAAATAAACCTTTTTCCATGTCCCAGCTAATCCTAGGTCCAGCTACAGGCCTGATCCACGCGACCTACGCCGGAGCCAATGCCAGGTACAGCCTAGTGCCAGTAGACTACGTGAACAACGCCATCCTAGTGGCAGGGTGGCACACCGGCACTAAGAGTACCACTGATGTCAAGATATATTCCGTCTCTAGCGCGAGGAACCTGTTCGATTGGTGTAAGTTATCTATTACCATCCATACTTTATGCCATTTCTACCTCTTCACATTTGAATATTAAGCATATGAAAACCAGTTTGTCCTAAAAACTTTAGTTGGCCAGCACTTTATGCGTAATGCGCGCACTTACAGACAAGCAGACAAAAATAATAAAAAAATAAAAAAATGAGCATGGTTACGTCCTAGCACAGACACGGTTTTTTACAGTTTTATAATAGCATAGATGTGTCTGATGTTTAAGCTTTATTATTGTAAAGTTTCATTAAAATTCGTTCAGTTGTTTTTGCGTAAAAAAGTAACAAACATCACATCACATCACAAACACGTCAATACATCTTCACAAATTTTCACGTATATTATTAGGATAGTATGATTTTTCTTTTCAGCACGCTTAGCCTGACTACGATAGAAACGGGTTATGTCTACAGAAGAATAGAAAAAGTGACAGTTTGTAGAAAGATTTCTATCGTTTTAGGCATACAATGAAGAGAGGAAATGTTTCTATTCTTCAGTAGATAAAAGTCTGGTACGCCAAGCACGGGTCGCCGCGTGCTCGGACAGTAGAGATAACGAGTTAGATAGAAAAAACTTTGTCTATTCTTTGGTAGAATAGAGAGAATTAGTCATGCTAGGTTCAATTTTCTTTTTAATTTAAATTTTCCTTACAGGTTCTGTATCTACAAAACTCCGGGAGCTTGGCCGCGTCCTGCCGACCCCGCTTGCAGTGTGGTACATATTCATAATAAACACAGCTAAGAAGCCACTTTTCCTGATCTTAACATGGCTGTTACATTACATTCCTGGGTACATACTAGATGGAGGGTGTGTGCTGCTTGGGAAACCGACAATGTAAGTTGTTCATAGTGGGGATGCATCGATACGCATTTTACTTTTTCAAAACTGTCGGGCTTGGCCTAATGTTATACACTAGGCACGCCAGTGAAAACACCGACTACATCTAAAAAAATATTGACATGAAGTGTTATTTTTAGGGTTCCGTACCTCAAAAGGAAAAACGAACAGTTATAGGATCACTTTGTTGTCCGTCTATCACCGGACCATAAGTGGAGCCATCTGCGCCGTGTGGCGCCGAGTGGCGCCACTAAAAGTATGCAGTAGCGCCATCTATGATCAGAATATATATATGATATATCTACTATTATGTGATAGCGGCATAGATGGCGCTATTCCATATTTCGGAACCTTTAGGGCGCTAGTCGTACTCGCACTTGTCCGGTTTATAACCTATTCGCAAAACAAATATCGTTTATTACTTTACTAGCTAACCCACCCCGGTTTCCCTCGGGTAAACTTTAGTTTATCCTTATGAATCGAGTCACGCGAAATTCGCTCCTATGAAGCAATCTCACAAATTAATTATTAAATCACTCCGTCGCGTGTTATCTCTTAAACTATACGTCCAAATAAGATACTGTAAAGGGTAACAATCATCTCCATTAAATAGTTGTGATGATGGAACAACTTATTTTGATAAGGATTAATACTTTATCAGCGCGGCTATCATTTAGCTACGAAAACCTCTTTCACAAGTCACAAGCTGTATTTCTTTAATTCCAGGTTCATAAAACTGTATGACCGAGTGTACAAAGCATCCTTGGCTCTCTCATACTTCACCACGCACAGCTGGATCTTCAACGATGACAATACGGATAAGCTGTACCAAAGTTTAACTCCCAGAGACAAATTGATCTTCAACTTTGATACTACAAATATTAATATAATGGAATATGTCACGTTATGGGCCGTGGGGCTCCGGAAATACTTAATGAAAGATGGCATAAAAAATACAGAGTACGCAAGAAAAAAACAGTATTGGCTACATAAACTGCATTATATTGTCGCAGCTTTATACATTTTTGTCTTGTTTAAGATTGTCAGTTTTGTTCTGTATGCTATTTTGTATGTTTTTGGGTGGGTTTGATGTAATTTTTTTATATTTCTTTAATTTATTGTATGTCTCTAACTATTAAATATTTTAGTTCCTACTGGTGTTTTTGATTGATAACCGTAATTTGCAGTAGTAGTAGAATAGGGCTGCTATACGCCCCGGTACACCGGGACATGTCCCGGTTTGATGCGTTGGTTTGGTAGTAAGAAAAGCAAGTCTTTTCAAAAGTCTCCTATTGTCATAATCGTGTCAGAATGGTCTCATAATGACATCGTTATTGTTAGTTTTGACCAATGACCAAGGAGATAGTCTTAGGGCGCTTGTAGACGTCCGGTTTTTTTCACCGGACAACGGACTGATTTTTTACCATTGTATGGTTTGTAATGAATCCGGCGTACATTTTTCGCCGGACCAATGTCCGGTGCGTGTACACACATTCATTATAAACCATACACCACCGCGAATCCTGTAAAAAATTGGTCCGTTGTCCGGTGAAAAACACCGGACGTCTACAAGCGCCCTTTCTCTAAGCCAATGACCAAAGGTTTTGACAGTTGTGATATCATTAAGAGACCATTCTCACACGTCATGTAATAGCAGACATGGGGCCCAGGTGAGCCGCTTCCTTGTTTGATAGGTACTCCAACAACTACAAAAACATGACTAATGGAGTCATTAGTAGGTATTCCTATTCCAGCAAAGTAAGTAGGTATTATGTATTGGCAATGGTTTCACATCTATTGTTCATCGTCTAGAGTTCACGACCCTCACTCGCCGATCCACGTTATTGCCTGTTTGTAATAACCATGCCTGCTCAAAATACATCTATATAATTCCATACAATTCATACCTAACATGTAGTACTTAATTCAAGTTTATTGACCGCTAAGGTTAACCTAATAGGTACTAGCTAAGTATGTAGGTACTACTTTCTAAAAAAAAACCGACCAAGTGCGAGTTGTACTCGCGCACCGAGGGTTCCATATCAGTTTTGGACGTATAAAGTGAAAAAAACCGGACCGCATAACTAAGTTTGTTTGTGAAGGAATTTTGATGATTTTGAAAAAACTACTCACTAGATCACGTTCAAACCAATTTTCGATGGAAGTTTACATAGTAATGTACATCATAAATTTTGTTAGTTTTATCATTCTCTTATTTTAGAAGTTACAGGGGGGGGACACACATTTTACCAATTTGAAAGTGTCTCTAGCGCAAACTATTCAGTTTAGAAAAAAATTATATTAGAAACCTCAATATCATTTTTAAAGACCTATCCATAGATACCCACACGGATGGGTTTGATGAAAAAAAATAATTCGAGTTTTAGTTCTAAGTATGGGGAACCCCAAAACTTTATTGTTTTTCTATTTTTGTGTGAAAATCTTAATGCGGTTTACAGAATACATCTCCTTGCCAAGTTTCAACAGTATAGGTCTTATAGTTTCGGAAAAAAATGGCTGTGACATACGGACGGACAGACAGACATGACGAATCTATAAGGGTTCCTAGTTTTACTACGGAACCCTAAAAACAGTTTGTGTACCTACTTAGTTTTTGCTATGTAGGTAGGTACTTGTTAAGTTACAAATCGAAGGCGCGTATTTCAATAATAACACAATAAAATTGAGAACTTTTAAATAAACATACCGAGTAGTTATAACTGTAAGAATCCATTTACGTTTAACTTCAGTTTTTTGCAATATCTACTTTAAAATGTATTCACCTCAAGTAGGTAACTGTATCTACAGTCACATAAATGGATGTATAGCTCAGATCATAGAAATAAGGGAGATGTGCCAAGGCGCTATCGAGCTTGATGCCTGATCTTGAGCAAATTGCTCATAATAAAAACGTACGCGCTGGCGACGAACCGAACACGATCGATGGTACAAATACAGTGTTTTAGTTTAGTGCTAGTGTTGAGTGACGATTAACAGTGTTAGATTGAGGGTGTGCGGAATGTTTAATGCGTGGGAGATCTTTTTATTCACAAAGAGCGCTTAATTATGCGCGTAATTGTGTCGAAAAATGTACTAAAAGTGGCATCAGTTGTTCCCGTACTAATTTGCTATGATGGCATATCTCCTTGTTTCTATGATCTGAGATGTATAGGTACTGATTAAAAATGTAGGTAGTAGGTATACCTATTGGGCACATTTACGGATGTAACATAAAAATATACTTTTTCTAATAATGTGTAGGTATAGTATCCGGCAGGAAAGATGATCATAGATCGCGCATGTACATTTTTGGCCCAATAGACAATAGACAGTTGACAATAATACGTAATAGAGAATAGTCCAATAGACGACGAGCATCGACAGACGAACCAATCGCGTGCAGCCTCGGCGCCCCCTGTTTTCTTCATTCTGCCAAAGAGACCGAAAAACCAGCAAATACGCAGGTGACGTTTGTGATCATAATTCACGCCGCGACCTATACCTATATTACGAAGACAGAAATTCCTGCACAAAATTATATCAGGGACCGAAAAGGTCACCCGTATAGGGGTTAACCCGGGTTATTTTTTTTGGGTTAGGTGAAAAACCTTGCATAAGGGTTAACCCGTATTCTGGGTTAATCAGCCTAATAATAACCGGTTCACGCATAGAGTTCATTTTTGTTCCTTTTTTGTCATTTTTGTTCTATTTCATTCGGGTTAATCAGCATTATTAACCGGTAACGGTATCCGTATTAAAGGGTTAACCGGTTACCCTGCATTAGGATTAACCAAAAATATGGGTTAGAGATTTAACCAGTAACCTTTTAACCCGATTAATCGGTCCCTGAATTATATACTTAGCAATAGTTAAGTTACTTGTAAGCATGCTATTAAAATTTAATAAGGCGGTAGATGCAAACTAACAGTATCCTGAAATTTCTCCTGCCGTTGCTCGGCTCCTGAGGATCGTAGCGTGATGTTTAATAGCCTATACTATTCCTCATGAATATGGCTATCATATTAAACAAAAAGAATTGTTCGAATCCGACTGGTAGTTTCAGAGATTACCTAACAAAAAAAAACTTTAGTTAAGAGAAACCGATCGCTATCTATGTCGAGACTGCAAGTGCAGCCGGCCTAGCATGACAACGATAGAAACGAGTTTTGTCTACATAGAAATAGACAAAGTGACAGATTGTACTACCGTTTCATTCATAAAACGTAGAAATGTTTCTACAATCTGTCACTTTGTCTATTTCTATGTAGACAAAACCCGTTTCTATCGTGGTCATGCTAGGCCGGCAGGGTAACATACTATGATACCCTCTTTTTGGGCTTCGCCGCAGTCGGGTAAAAACAGACTAGCCGCCTGCTTGTTTGGCATTGGATCAAATAAAACAAAAAACCGGCCGAGTGCGAGTCGGACTTCCGCACGAAGGGTTCCGTACCATTATCTACACAACATTAGACACCAAATTATAACCTTTATTGAGATCGAGAAAAAAACGGAAAAAAGATCCCTTATATATTTATTTTATTCTGTTTTCAGTATAGCGGTAGGTATACGGTTAGCTATCACGGTTCATGAGATACAGCCTGGTGACAGACAGACAGCGGAGTCTTAGTAATAGAGTTCCGTTTTTACCCTTTGGGTACGGAACCCTAAAAAATAAAAACTAAAAGTAAAAACTTCGTTACACATTATTCACCCATTATTTAAGTTAGGTATGACTTATACCTCAGATCATAGAAACAAGGGAGATATGCCAAGGCGCTATTGAGCTTGATACTTTAGTTTGGTCATTTTGAGCGTAGTACAAAAGTAGGTACATGCTGGCGACGAACCGAACACGATTGATGATATAAATACAGTGTTTTAGTTTAGTGCTAGTGTTGAGTGACGATTAACAGTGTTAGATTGAGGGTGTGCGGAATTTTTAATGTGTGGGAGATCTTTTTATTCACAAGGAGCGCTTGTAATCATGTTGAAAAATGTACTAAAAGTGAGAACAGTCTGTTGTTCCCGTTGCTATGATGTCATATCTCCTTGTTTCTATGATCTGAGAATAATACCTAACTCAGTCTCAGGTAATTAATTTACCTAGTACCTACATCGCAGTATAGTTGGTAATTAGTTATTACAAATTAGATTAGACATGATTACATTGAAGGAAGTATGTAGGTATCATTGTTGTTTAAGAAAAACTTAGATTTTAGTTATGCGCTAGATATTTTCAGTGGCGTTAATTATCGTTCTAGCAATTATCAAACTAGGCAAGGTTGTTTGGTTGGCTTCCCGATTCAAATCTGCCTGATTTAAACGAGATAATACTGGATATTCAGCGCATCTAATTGGACTGGAAACCGACCGACCCCAACCTATTTAGGAAAAAGCTAGGCGGATGATGTTTATTTCTAGAGGTAAATTACGTACTTAATAAAAAAACCGGCCAAGTGCGAGTCGTACTCGCCTACCGAGGGTCCTGTACCATCCTTGGATGTCTAAAAGTTAAGAAAACCGGACCGCATAACTAAGTTTGTTTTTGAAGGAATTTTGATTATTTTGAAAAAACTGTGCCAGTTAGGAACATCGTTATTATTTTTGGTGCAATATATAGGTAAATTCCTATCAACTGTAATTATTTCAGATTTTTCGCTCCGCAAACTTCGGAGATAAGGGGGGCGGGGAATGGTATTTTTTCAGACATTTTTCATCATATGTCGAAAACTGAGAGACATAAAATTAAATAAAAATATATTTTGAAATGTGCAGATCAAGACCTTTCATATAATGTGTCACTTGACCTAGTAACCCCACTTTGATATTTTGGACCCCACTCCGGCCCCTTTTGCAATAAAATAAAAATATTTTTTTGCCTTTTTTCATTTGCAATATAGTTGGACAAGCATTCTTTATAACTGTTCCAAATTTCAAGTCAATTAATAGTTGCTGAAATAATCAAGTATGACAGACAGACAGACAGACAGACGAAGTCGCACCATAAGGGTTCCTTTTTTACCATTTTGGTACGGAACCCTAAAAACCTTATCTAACCACTGAATAGCGACATAACTACGTAAACAATTATACTCAGTAAACGTATCGATGTAAACAATATCAAAAAGTAATTAAATATCCTGACTTGAACTAGGTATAAGTATCGGCAGGGATCTTGATCACAGATCGCGCATGTACATTTTTGGCCCAATAGACAATAAGACGACGAGCATCGACTGACGAACCAATCGCGTGCAGCCTCGGCGCCCCGCGTCTTCTTCATTCCGCCATAAGCATAGCATAAGCACAACCGGCCTATAATGTTCCCACTGCTGGGACACAGGCCTCCTCTGTGAGAGGGAGTGGGCCGTAGTTTACCACGCGGGCCCAGTGCGGGTTGGTGGACGTCACATGTGTTCGAATTTTTTGGTTCTTGGACATTGGTTTCCTCACGATGTTTTTGCTTCACCGTTAAAGCAAGTGATAATTAATTTCTAATACGCACATGACTTCGAAAAGTCAGCGGTGCGTGCCTCGGGATCGACCTCGAACCATTCGCCGTGGAAGGCTCATGGTTAATTCACTAGGCTATCACTGCATTTTCATTCCGCCAAAGAGACCGAAAAACCAGCTATTGTGCAGGCGGCCTAGCATGACCACGATAGAAACGGGTTTTGTTTTCAGAAGAATAGACAAAGTTACAGATTGTAGAAAGATTTCTACCGTTTTATGCATACAATGAAAAGAAGAAATGTCTCTTTTCTTCAGTAGACAAAATTCTGATAAACCAAGCACGGCTCGCCGCGTGCTCGGGCAGAAGAACGATTTGATAGAAAGGACTTTGTCTATTCTTTGGTAGAATAGAGATAGAATCGGTCATGCTAAGCGTGCAGGTGACGTCTGTGATCTTAGTGGCACCGCTAGTTATAATATATTCGCACATCGGCAAGAAGGGTGTCACAACACATAAATAATACGAAATTGAGTTATGTATGCCATCTGAAAGGCAATTACAAATTTGATCTGCTAAAAAAAATTTCATAATTATAGTGCGATTCCTCGCTGAGAGATGGCATTTAATACAGATTTTTTTTAATGAATTCTAGGATCTAAAAAAAAGATAATCGTGATATCTCAAAAACTACATTTATTGTGTTGTGGCACTCTTCTTGCCAATGTGCTATATGATAATGACACAATAATCTATTTTGAAATGAAATCGTTCGACAAGACAATATCCCTGTTTCATTGAAATTCGTTCACTTGTTTTCACGTAATGAGACGACTTACCAATTTATTACTCAGTTAATTTAAATAATCTTATCTAACCACTGAATGGTGACATAACTACGTAAACAATTATGATCAGTAAACATACCAGTGTAAACAATATTAAATAGTAATTAAATAAAACCAGTCTTGAACTAATTATTGTTATTATGAAACAATAATCTATTTTGAAATGAGATCGTTCGAGAACATATCCGTGTTTCATTGAAAATGTGATGACGTAACAACAGACGAACATGGCTGTACAATAGCACAGATAATATAATACTTTACGTACAGATGACTCATCTCATACAAAGAAATGTGACCGATTTAGCGCGGGCTATCTTCAGGCTATACATTTTTCCGTGCCTCAAAGCATTTTTCAAAATTTGAACAAATATTTTTCATGTATTTTTTCATGTTCTCAATTTTACACAAACTTCAATAATAATTCGATACATATAACGCCATCTATTATGAGTTATTTCAACAAATGTTACTTTGTTCCTGATGAGACCCCATGACAAAAGTAAAAGTTTCATTGAAATCCGTTCATCCATTTTCCGCAGTTTCACCCCCGTTGCTCGGCTCCTAAGGGTCGTAGCGTGATGTTAAATAGCTTATACTATTTCTGATGAATCTGGCTATCATATACAAAAATATTTTTTCGAATCCGACTGGTAGTTCCAGAGTTTAGCGCGTTCAAACAAACAAACTCTTTAGCTTTATTATATTAAAGTATAGATTAAACAATTTAACAAACCCTTTTACAGTTTGTTCAAACGATTTTGACTTATTCCCAATGCATTTAAGAGGGAACGGCGTGAGATTCTCCATACAAACGTATTCCCCTTTTTTCTTCCTGAATAATGGCTTTAGCGTATCTTTTTTTGTTTCATAAAATCAAGGTCTGCTGTACACATGTACCTGTCATTTTCTTTTTTTCAGCAACTAATTAGTAAAGAAAATATGACCCTCCAAAAATTACAAAAAATTATAATGTATATAGATAAACCTATTTTACCGCCGTGATTAGAGGACTACCAGACAATTTAGAAAAGTTTTTAACATAAAAGAAAATGATAGGAACCTAAGCATAATCTTTTTAAATAAAAAAATTTCGAGGAGAAACAGGGGGAATACGAAACGTCAATCTCGTCAATTTTTTTGTGATAATAATATAATCGGTCTGAGCTGCAGCTGTCCCTATCACACACTACGGGGGTTGTTCGGGCGCAGCGCGACGGCAATAGTTTCTTCAAATACCTATTTTTCAAATTCCTCGCAGGCCCCGTCCCCTCTTAAACACAAAAACGTATTTGCAATCCCAAATGTTTTCTATAGTAGGTATCAAAATAATTAATTTGATACGGTCCTATAGAAATTCCAACTAGACATCCTGAATAATATCATAATTATATTTTTCTGATTTTGTTTACTGCAGTGGATCATATCTATACCTACTAATATGTATTAAGGGCCTAGTTCACCGACAAGATAACAGTCCGATAAATAAAATTGAAAACGGCCGATTAACATGACTTTTTGTATAGAAAAAGTTAAGATAAACAGCCGTTTTCAATTTAACGGACTGTTATCTTGTCGGTGAACTTAGACCTAAAAAGCTGAAGAGTTTGTTTGTCTTTTTATTTGAACGCGCTAATCTCTGGAACTATCAGTAGCAAAAAATATGTGGATGTACTACCTAACATTATGAATCATATTAAATCTCGTAATTGGCAATTAATGTTTATAAAAAGATGACTAGTTTGCCTGCAAAGTTATTTTTAGTAGTTAATGTGGAAATCTTAATTAGGTACTTAAATAAAAAAATATTAGAACGCCATACTTTTTTTGTGAGTGACGCGCGCGGCACAATAAGCGACTGACGATAGCCACATTTTTTTTTTTTTTGACAGGGCCTCTCGCACTTGGCTTCTAACAGCCGTCACTGCTTAACGCGGACTTCTAGTGAGGACTTACAAATGCCTCCAGCCATAAAACTAAATAAAAACTACAAACTAAGCGACCACATGCTAAGGGCACCGGTGGGCCTAGCACGAACGATTTTGACGTTACGTATCGTAAACGTGAGCATATTTTGAATTGAAAATATACGTTTGCTATACAATATTAAAATAAATTAAATGCTTTATTTAAGGCTCTATATTTATTAAAATGAGCTAATTGTATAAAATTTTATCAAAATGTTCTATGAGTGTTGTATTTTAGATTCGAAATTCGCTTACGTTTACGATACGATACGTCAAAATTATTCATGCTAGGCCCACGGGTCTCGGCTTAGGGCGTGAACGACGATAGCCACAGGCAGCCACTGGCATTTATTGTAAGACTAGCACTTTTCCCCCGACTTCGTCCGCGTGACCCACGGGAACTGTGCATTTTTCCGTATACTAACAAAACTAACGGTACTTTCATCCCCACTTGCACCCCTTTTAGGGGTTCTAAAAACCCTGAAACACGTATTTCTTTATTTTAAAAGAAAAGCCTAAATACCAATTTCCATCACTCTAACTTCAAAACTAACGGTACT
This sequence comes from Thalpophila matura, assembly GCA_948465475.1. Lineage (NCBI taxonomy): Eukaryota > Metazoa > Arthropoda > Insecta > Lepidoptera > Noctuidae > Thalpophila > Thalpophila matura. The sequence goes on along the minus strand of OX419205.1, from coordinate 7,560,597 downwards.
TTCATACAAACTTTCATCCCCCTTTGCACCCCTTTTGGGGGCGAATTTTCAAAAACACTGAAACACGTGTTTGAGTATTTGAAAAGAAAAGTCTAAATACCAATTCCCATGACTGTGACTTTAAAACTAACGGTACTTCCATACAAACTTACATCCCCCTTTTCACCCCTTTAGGGGTAGAATTTTCAAAAATCCTTTCTAAGCGGATGTCTACGTCATAAAAGAAACTCACTGTCAAAATTTCAAATCTCTATGTTCAGCGGTTTGGGCTCTGCGATGATGAATCAGTCAGGACAAGCAATTTTATATATGTATATCTAGGTAAAAATATGAGGGCGTCTAATCGAACCATGTGGCATTAGAAATATCTACCTACACTAATATTATAAAGAGAAATGATTTGATTTTTGTATGAATAAACTCAAAAACTATTTGAGGACCGATTTCAAAAATTCGTTCATCAGTATAAAGCTATATTATCACTACGTAACATAGGGTACTTTTTATCCCGAAAAATGTACAGTTCCTGTGGGACACGCGGACGAAGTCGCGGGTAAAGTGCTAGTAGTAATATTTTGATAACCTACCAGTGGCGAAGGGTGAGGGGAAGCCGGTACTGTAAATATTATAAATAATTGCGTTTTAGCTATGTCATACATGTCGTTTATTCATTGTATTCGCTTAATTTGAATAAACAAATATGTATGACATAAGTAAAACCGATTATTTATAATTTTGTCACTATTTTATTGTACCGGCTTCCCCCTCACGCTTCGCCACGGTAACCTACGTAATTTCTACAAAATTTTTGACCATCAACTTTATAAAATATAATGGGTACCTACTACAGAGCACTTTTGAAACTCTTTCGGTCGCCACTAAGGGCTTTAATAGATAACGTTTTTTATGTGCAATTGAGAACAACGCGCCCGGAACAATCAATGAAGTATGTTCCAAAAAATTGTTTGAGCGCTTCGTACTCAATAGCGCAAAAAGAACGTCGTCCGTTAAGGCGACGGTAAATGGTAACGGCCGTAAATCTCAAGTTTTAAATCTCTTATTTCGCCGTCAAACAATGCACTTTAGTTGTGCAATTTTTTTATGTTAAACTAGAACATATGTACATCAATCGTACCTGTGAATATTTAACTATTGTAGTAAAATACTTAATAAAATAAATTCATGAATTACTGTCTACCCAAAACATAAAAACGTAATTACTTTCAAATCGCTTATATCGCTTTTATTTTCATGATTTGTTTTGTGTGAAAAGACTATGTTACTACCTATAATATTGCCTGTTACTTTTTTTTTATTTTATATTTTAGATACTAAAAAGTAATAATACGACTAATTCGGCACAGCGCGCTCCTTGATAGGCGAGTCGTATTGCTCGGTGGACGTATGTCGCGTTGCTTGAGCTCAGCGCAGAACACTTAAGCTATACCACCCAAATCACTCAAGGCCGTTGGCAGCTATCAGCGCCTTAAAAACCTAGTGGCTGAACCAAGCGACAAGCAATGGCCACATAATAGTGGTTTAGTTTGTGACGAAACTTATTTCTCTGCATATTGGAATTTTCCTAAGTCATTACCTCATATGATGTTTTTGACGATCAAGTTGTGGCAAGCGTAACTGAGCAAGTAGGGTCCAGGGTTACCAGGGCTCCAATTCTGCTATTGCAATTGTGTAAGAATGATGTCATAATGACACCATAACTGTCAAAAGCTAAGCGGTCATTGGCTTAGAGTAAGACTACCTCTTTCGTCATTGGTCAAAACGCTGTCATTGAGAGGCAATTCTGACACGATTATGACAATTGCATTATCAGACTTGGGACCCTGATTAGTTGACATGTCCGGAATTTTGGCCCTATGTCAGGGAAACAGGGAGAAACTGTAATTGCCAGGACTTTTTGAAATTGAAAGAGGCAAATATACTTAATAAAAATATATTTATCAATAATACTGTTAACAAGAAATAAAATAATAATACCTTAACAAAATGAGCGAATCAATATTATTTTATTTGTTAACTATACTACGTATAGTATTATATTATCTGTGACTATACTAATTAACTTATTCAATCAATCAATTTCATACATTTTATTGCTTTATTTAGCAAATTCTGAGCTTTTATAACCATTTTTTTGACAAACACAGTACCCCGATCATGAGTTTTTTTGACGTGTAGTATCGTTAACGTAAGCATATTTTGAATTGAAAATACACGTTTGTTGTAACAAACGTGTATTTTTAATTAATTGAGTATTTAATTAATATAAATATTATGTACAATATTTATATTAATTAAATACTCAATTAATTTCTCTGTATTTTTTAAAATGTGCAAACTGTATAAAATTTTATCAAAATGTTCCAGGACTGCTGTATTTTAAATTCAAAATATGCTTACGTTAACGAAACTATACGTCAAAAAAACTCATGATAGGGGTACAGAGGAGGAAACTGTGTTCTGTTTGTATAATAAAATAGTACCTATGTATAACGTATTATTATTGCAAGTTGCAACATAATAATAGCTTGTCGATAATAATAACATGCACAATGTTCACGTCATTTTAAAACGTGCATAATCGTGACGTTATAGAAAATAATTAAAATGTCATTATAGCAAGTTAGTTTGAAAACCGCTGTCGCCACCACAAAAAAAATATATATAATTAAGTACTCATTTTCATATAGAGTTCTCGAAGGTGTGTCAGTCTGCCAACCCGCACTTGACCAGCGTGGTGGACTATGGCCTATCTCCTCTCTTTCTAAGAGGAGGCCCGTGCCCAGCAGTGGGCTGATATTATTATAATAGGTACCTATTATTATTATTTCCACATCAGAAAATAATGTCTACCTAATAACGTAATAACTTTAACTTTAATATAATTCTTCATTATTTCATAAACATTTATAAGTTTTAAAATTTTTACATGATAGGTAGTTTTATATTTCGGGTGTAAAAAGACCCTTAACAAAAACTGAAACCACATATTCTACCCATCAATACGATGATTTTCTTGTACTGGACCATACCTGGGAACTGACTGGTTATGGAGATATTGAAGGTTAAAGTCTCAATATTTTTTTTACGTTTTTCGCGAAAACGTCACCGAGTGACAGCGGCGGGCTTCGGGGGGTGAGGACTCGCCTATACTCCACCTCCCCCGTCCCGTACAAATCAATACACCCATAGGCACAGTTGGTAGCGCGTAATTAGAAAAAACAGCTGTTTTTTATACCTAAAAATAAAAGTCGTTTCCCAGCAATATTTTTTGCTCAATGTTACATAGTTAAACGTACAGAATGCGTAGGTGTCGGCTTGGTGATGTGTCTTTTTACACCCTGTATTTTTTTATAAATAGATATGTGTTCATATTTATGTTAGTAAATGGTACTATTTGTGTATGTAGATTATTGAAAACCGCAAAACAGTGGAATGCGCTGCCGGAATGGGTGTTCCCCGATGATTACCGTCTGGATATCTTCAAGTCGCGATAGTGAATCGGTTTCTTAGGGTACCACCATAAGGGTTCCTTTAAGGAACCCTAACAACACAAATCACGTATCTACCACTTAGGGGATTGTACGTAGGGACCGTCGATGTAATGTTTATAATAACTTGTTTGTTAGTAAGTGTAACTTTCCATGGTTGCGGTTTGTGACCTCGTACGATCAACATAATTATTCTTGCAGTAATGCGTCAGCTTGCGGGGTTTACCCATCATTTAGGAAGCTTTATAACATTGCTTGTTTTTACAAGCTTTTATTTAACTTGCCGTGTGAGGCTTAATCTTACAACTTTTAGACCAGTTCCCCTCAACCGATTGAGCGGAAATTTAGAACACGTCAATTATTCGCTTTATAAATTCCAACATATTTTGGTGTGTCCTAGGGCCCCGGAATGGGCTAAGACGGCCCTGACTGCTGCCGTGCAGTTGTGGACTCTCATTGTGTCAACTGTATACATATAAAAAACTGGACAAGTGCGACTCGCGCCCTAAGGGTTCTGAAATATACAATAGCGCCATCTATGCCGCTATTACATCATACTAGATATATCATATCTTGATCATAGATGGCGCTACTGCATACTTCTAGTGGCGCCATCTATGAGTAGATGGCTCCACTTATTGTCTAAAAATGTTCATACAATATATTACACACCCGCCCAAGCTACCAAACTGTGAAAATCACATCAAAATCCGTTCAGGATTTTTTGCGTGAGGTACGCACAAACAGACAAACTTTTTTTTGGACATGGTTACGTCCCAGTATCCTACCCCAACTGTTTTTTTTCTAGAATATCTTCAATAAACAGACACGGGTTTTCTTACAGTTTTATAATAATATAGATGACGTTACTCATACAATTTATTTATTTACGATATACATATATGGGCATATATGCACAACATGACAGAATTATTTCTAACACGCTGCACAGAAAGTTTACATGAAATATAAAAAAAAAATACTACAAAATAATATTATCAAGTATTAACTAAGTATTAAATAACACGAATAAAAAGCCAAACACGAAAAAAGAACAATGGCCATTTTGGCCTCGGAAAAAACATTAATTCTTATAGAGATAGTAATGTTAGCAAAATATGGTTCATTGTTAATGTAATTAATGGATGGCATCAGTTTATTTTTAAAAGCCGGGAAATAATAGATAAACGTCTTTAAAATTATACCATAACGCTTGAAACAAAACGCAGGATAAAATCTTTATTTATTTATTTATGAACGCATCCACATTTATTTACGTCCCTAGAGACGTCCATACATTTTTAAAATGTAAATTGATTTTATTTCTGAATCTTAATTAAACTGGATAAAATCATGATAGTTATTTAACCCAAGGTTTAATGTACCTGCCTATTTAAATTAGATCTCAATGTGAAAAACCTCTCAATTCAAAATGCTACAGATTAATAAATATACCGCATATCATTATACGTAATTTCTCGATTCTTCGTGCTTTAAAAAATATATTGAATGCCGAACGTAGTTATGTATAAATAGGCAAATAAAATGACAAATGTTTCATCGTTATAACTTTTATAAGATTTTCCGAGTCCAAGCATGTTAGGAAAGTGGCCATTGTTCTTTATACAATTATTTGTCTCCACAATGATGACGAATCTAACTACAGCTCCTAATATGTTAAAAACCGTCAAGCCCTCAGATCATAGAAAAAAGCAGATATGCCATCATAGCAAATTAGTACGATAACCACTGTCGCCACTTTTAGAACAGTTTGCGACACAATTACAAATGCTCCTTGTGAATATAAACATCTCCCACACATTGAAAATTCCGCACACCCTCAATCTAACACTGTTATTCGTCACTCATCACTAGCACTAAACTAAAACACTGTATTTATATCATCGATCGCGTTTGGTCCGTCGCCAGTGTGTGTGTACGTTTTAATTATGGTCAATGTCACCCAACTAGAGCGTCAAGCTCAATAGCACCTTGGCACAACTTCCTTGTTTCTATGATCTATGATGAAACCGCTGAGCATACCAAAGAAATACACGTACAAATACTCGAAAGTCATTACCCTCTTTTTGGCGCAGTCGGGTAATTATATGTATTCTATAAATAACTATTTAAGCTAAATATAACCTGTAGGTATTCTTATAAATTTAGCTCTTTAATGCCGCCTGCAAAGAAATGATTTACTGACCTCGATGACCTTACGAGATTTGGGCATTCACCTTTGCATAATTGTTATGCTTGGCGCTATTGAAAGCGTAGCTAGTAATACATTATTTTTACATTTGTTTATAATTATAATTATTCAGACATTACATCCATATTAATTACATTTAAATATTTGAATATTTTTGGGTTAGTACGACTTAAAGCCTAGATTACCCAATATCATCTCCTATATTTCAGTCCATCCAAAGGTTGTCTGGAAGAGATCGCCTTGTGCGATAAGACCGCCCATTATACATTTTAAATTAGTAAACCTGTTCTGTATTATGATACTTATGGTGTACAATAAAGAGTACCTATATAAATAAATAAAGCTATGTTATTATGTCCACGTATCTACTTAATGCTAATTTTAAAAACTTAAAAAAAGGTAAATACCGTCTTCAAAAAGATCACAATAATGTTATAGCTTAACTGTTGGTCCTCGCTTGCGGGGTACAGGGGTGCGGGGGTAGGACGATAACCGAGACTTAATTAAAGCAGTTTAGTAATAGGTGCGAAACAGTTTCGGAAGTCGATGCCTTTGATCTTTGATTTGGTTTGATTCGGCACCGACTTACGAAACTGTTTCACACTTATATCATTATCGTGGTCTTTTTGAAAGTGGTTTATACTTTTTATAGCGTAGCTTATCTCGTTATGTACTGAAGCTTTATTTACAAATTCGTTTTTTGCGGTTCTATAATGTATGTATGTTCACACACTTCATTAGCAAGTTATTAATGTTTCACTTTCACAAGCAATATTAATTTAATTTTGTCAACGTTTCATTTCACAAACTAATCCTGCCTACTGCCTACACTTTGTTACAGCAGGCGGGGGCTGCTCTCCCTCCGCGCCTCCGGGTTTATAAAAACATTCTAGGAGTAGGGCAGACAAGACCACGTAGAGCCGTGGTTGTCCTGTGGGGTTGACCAATTCGGTTCTGTCACAACATGTTCACTATCAATCTTATTAAAATCAACAAAATAATATTAAACAAAAATTTATTGATCAATATTATCTTAGTCCATTTAACGTATTTGTGTTAGGAAAAAATACTAATGTGATGATGCAAAATGACAATATATTATAGAATTACTTCATGAAATGTTAAGTTTGTGAAACATTTTGATGGAATGTAGATTTACGAAATGATTTTGCGTTTCGTTGCTTGTTGTCTGATTTGCTATAACTGTTGCAAGTTTCAAGTGCCGCCGTTTTTTACTCCGCCTATACCTATTAATAAATTATTATTGGAGAAAACTTAAATAGTTATTTATAGAATTTTATTAGAAAATATCAATGCAATTTTTTTAATATTATCTGGGGGCATGGCAGTGCCCCTGCCAAGTCGAGCAAAAACAAAGGCACAACCGTACTATCCTTTTCTCGAATACTAATATATTTGTAAGTAATTAAGTACCTACTTTCAAATGGACAGATGACCATTATTTACAAATCGAGACCGCTCCGTGCCTCGGAGAGCACGTTAGGCAGTCGGTCCCGGTTGTCATAGAAATATGTACACTCGACGCAATAGACGGTCGACCACTTTTCGCTCTTATTACTAAGAATATAAGGGTGAAAAGTGGTCGACCGTAAATGGCATCGAGTGTACCTATCTTTGACAGTCGTTACGTGTAGTCAGGAGTCCGAAAGTCTGACAACTGGTAAAACATTCGAACACTACCGGTATAATTGGGTTGTGGAGGCCAGATGGCAGTCGCTCCATATAAAGTATACCTGACTGCAAAAAAAACAGCTAAAAAGTTCAAAACAAGATCAGTTTTCAAGCAGTCTGATGCAGTAGGTGGCATAAAATCTGCATAAGCATAATCGGCCTATTATGTTCCCACTGCTGGGACACAGGCCTCCTCTGTGAGAGGGAGTGGGCCGTAGTCCACCACGTGGGCCCAGTGCGGGTTGGTGGACGTCACAACATGTCTTCGAATGTTTGGTTCTAGGACATGCCGGTTTCCTCACGATGTTTTCCTTCACCGTTAGAGCAAGTGATAATTAATTTCTAATACGCACATGACTCCGAAAAGTCAGTGGTGCGTGCCTCGAACTCGAACCATTCGCCGTGGGAGGCACATTGTTAAACCACTAGGCTATCAGTGCTTATAAAATCTGAGATTGAACGTAAATAATTATCACCAACGCATCAGACTACTTGTGAAAAGTGATCTTGTTTTGAACTTTTTGTTGTTTTTTTGCAGTCAGGTTTTATGTTTTTATTATTTTTAATATTTTTTTTGTACAAGTCTTTGTCTTGCAGTTGTACAGTTACCGATTTATTGATTTTTACCTTATTCAATGATAAATAAATATCAAATGTATCAAACATAGGTCAATGAACCAAGATAGGGCAAATAGGTAGGTATATAAACAAATTCAAGTTGGCGGCCTATTTGCAAGATGTACCTAAGCTTAAGCCTTGTACTCACTGAACAACAAAATGTTTCGCAACCAGTGCCGGCGACATTTGTGTGTTGTTCCCCAATGTTGTAAGTTGTAAGTGTTGTAGATAGATAAAAATAGTTGAATTAAATAAATATTAACAAAACTATATTTTTGTGAATTTTAAACATGGCAAAGCCATGCTTATGCATAAAATATTATTTTACCTTATTTATGCATATTTTATTTTACATCTTAAGAAATCAATTAGGTTCATTCTGTTTTTTTAACATCACTACCTTTTTTTTGTTAAAAAGTGGTATCCCTCCAGTTGTCAAGTTACTGCAAACAATTAAAAGTCCGAGTATAGTAGGACATCATCAACAAACTGTTACAGTATTCCTAAATTAATAATGCGCATGCAGATCTTCGCTAATTGTCTCTTTCTGTCTATCTATCAGCACAAAACACATAATTCTACTAAATTATGCATGAAGAAAATGCACTTAACCACTCTATATACATATCGTCTTCCGACGCTCGGAAAATACGACCGTTGCCGAACAGTGACGAAGATTTCTATGCGCATTATCACTTTGGGAGACCTGTACCTACCTGTGTTACACAGCATTAAGTCGCCAAGTGTGTACACAGCTTTAAGGACCGGCTATTCCGTATCCCTGACAACTTGTTTCTAGTAATTACAAGATAACATTAAACTAATAATATTCAATGACAAAGCGCCAGTCAACTTGTACAGCAATGAACTGGTGCTGTCTAATTGAACTGTAGTATTACGAATGTTTTTCTTTTCTATGTTTCACAAAGTATATAAAAGTCCTTAACTACATAGATTACAAACTAATGAACACATGTAATGCAAAAATGAACACATGTAATGAACACATGTAATGAACACATGTAATGCAAAAAATCGACATTTTCTACAACACTTGAAAAATAGCGCGTGTAACATGTTTTTTTCGGCTCAGATAAATACCCAGTAGTATTATAATATCTGCGGTACTACTGAACTATGACGAACTGCATAATCGGCCTATAATGTTCCCATTGCTGGGACACAGAACTCCTCTCTGTGAGAGAGAGTGGGCCGTAGTCCACCACGCGGGCCCAGTGCGGGTTGGTGGACGTAACATGTCTTCGAATTTTTGGTTCTAGGACATGCTGGTTTCCTCGCGATGTTTTCCTTCACCGTTAAAGCAAGTGATAATTAATTTCTAATACGCACATGACTTCGAAAAGTCGGCGGTGACGAACTGCGAATTGAATCAATTGATCGTGTGCGGTGGCCATTAGACACGGGCAGACAAATGCGAGTGATTTGCTGTCAAGCTGTCATCCATTGAACATTTCCCTTCTCTATATCCAAAGGATTACCATGCATAGCATAATCAGCCTACGCGGGCCCAGTGCGGGTTGGTGTACGTCACAATGTCTTCGAATTTTTGGCTCTAGGACATGCCGGTTTCCTCACAATGTTTTTCTTCATTGTTTTTAGAGCAGTGGTGATGAAACAAATATTGTACAAAGTGTGCGATTTGTTTCACGACCTACTAATTCTAAGTCGGAGCTGCTACCACTGGGCCACCATTGCTCAGATCGAATCGACCACCACCACCAAAGGATCAGTACCCCTATCATGAGTTTTTTTGACGTGTAGTATCGTTAACGTAAGCATATTTTGAATTAAAAATACACGTTTGTTACAAAATATTTATATAAATTAAATACTTAATTAATTTCTCTGTATTTTTTTAAATGTGCAAATTGTATAAAATTTTATCAAAGTGTTTTAGGACTGCTGTATTTTAAATTCAAAATATGCTTACGTTAACGAAACTATACGTCAAAAAAACTCATGATAGGGGTACAGATCTTCGCCAAATAAATACCACAAACTAGACAGTGGTTCTTAACCTTTTTAAACTTGTTACCCCTAAATGACCTCAGAGAAACTCATTTTACCCTTCTCACCTTTAAAATATTAACAGATGAAAGTTTTTATTGATCACAATTAATTGCAGAAAAAGTTAATAAATTAATGATATTCAGTGTGAAGATTTGTATTGTTTTGCATTATTTTTTTATTAATGTTATAACCAACAAATGTTTTAATTAAAACATGTTTGTCTTATTACCCCCACAGAATAGTTGTTTTACCCCCAAGGGGGTAATTACCCCCAGGCTAGAAATCCAGGAACTAGACGGTATACTCCACATAAATATAATTATCTTAGTATAACTAGCGGCACCAGTCTTAATCACAAACGTCACCTGCGCGTTAGCTGATTTTTCGGTCTCTTTGGCGGAATGAAGAAGACGGGAGGCGCCGAGGGTGCACGCGATTGGTTCGTCAGTCGATGCTCGTCGTCTAATTATTGGACCATTGTCTATTACGTATTGTCAACTGTCTATTGTCTATTGGGCCGAAAAAGTACATGCGCGATCTGTGATCATAATTCACGCCGTTACCTATACCTTCCCATATTTCTGTTGATCTCTGTTAGGTAGGTATAACCTTTCAAATAAAAGGTATAATCGATTTAGATTAGATCGATCTTGCGCAAAAAAAGGGTCAATGATAAACCCATCCATTCTTAGGTAGGTAAGCAAATTAAAAATACATCACCGTACCTAAAAAACGCACGGTTTATATTTAGGAGAATCACACACCGGGTGCGTGGTGATGGAACAAAAGCCCCGCGCGTGAATGCGTTTTCAGTGTGTTGAACTACGCGTGATTTCTATACAAATACAGGTACTTGCAAACAACGGAAGATCACACACTCCGGCGCTGCGCTGCGTGATGCGGTGCGGTGTGGGAATCGCCTTATCCGCTGGTAAGCTTACCAATCCCTGCTACAAAACGATAAAAAATACCAAATACGTCATCACACGGGTCAATAACCCTACTACTGCGTTATGACGCAGGTACACGAACAGGTTCACATAAATTTAATTAAAGCGCTGCAGTTGCAGTCTCAGATTTTCTTGGTCTGAGGTTTAAAAATAGCATGCAAGCTACAGTAAGCGGCAGTAAATATTACACATCGAGCTTTAGAAGGACAATCGGCTAGCTTCGGCTTTATAGAGCGTCATCTCTGTCGCACGAAGCACTAACTATCCGGTATCTAATAAACAAGTCAGCGACAAAACGTCACATAGGTATGAGTGACGGATACGACGCTCTACAAAGCCGAAACTAGCCGATTATCTCTTTCTCAAACTCGATGTGTAATATTTACTGCTGCATATTGTGCTATAATAATACTAGCGTCCACCTGTGGTTTCGCCCGCATTTTTGGGACAAAAAGTAGCATTGTTATTCTGATGTATAAGCTTATTACTGTAAAGTTTTATCAAAATTCGTTCAGTAGTTTTTGCGTGAAAGAGTAACAAACATCCATCCTTACAAACTTTCGCATTTCAAATATTAGTAGGAAGTAGGATAGGATCGGTTTTATATCGAGTGTAAAGAATTATTGGTGCAGTGGTAAGGTTAACTTCGACAAAATATTACACCGCGCAGCCGGGCTACCATGCGCGCCGCGACAAATTTTGTCGACTGTTTTGTCTCGCTCTTACTCGTGCGAATACTAGACAAATGCATGATAAAAGCGTCGACAAAATTTTGTCGTGGCGCGCATGTTAGGCGCTCTGGTCAACTTTTTAAACGATTTAATTCACTTTTATAACGGCTAACAGTTATCTTGTGATATATTATGTCAAGTCTTTTCTTATCGTTATTGGGTGGCAAAAAGCTAGTGGTACTTGATGGTAAGTGGTCACCGACGCCTAAAGACATCTGCAATCCTACCAGAGCCACCAGAGGCATTGCTGATGCGTCGTCCACCCTAGAGACAAAATTGAAATGTCTCATGTGCCTTCAATTACACCGGCACACATATACCCTTCACACTGGAACACTGCAATGCTTGGTGGCAGAAATAAATGGTGTTAGCTTCCAGGACGAGCTCTTTCACAAAGAGCTCTATACCAATAAATAAAAGTGATGATAGTAAATATTATATTAGAGATTTTCAAAAACAACAGACAAAGGCGGGCTTTGAACCGGTGACCTCTTCCTCATTGCTCTAACCAACTGAGCTACAGTGTTATGCTTGAATCAGTTCAAATTGAAAATCTCTTTTTACGCCTCTTATGAGTGTTGGTGACATCTATCGGACACTACTACATTAATTCAATAAAAAAATATATGTATTGTCCGTCTGTGATTTCAAAATAAATGCCAAAAGGACGTCGGCAGTTTTAGGCTTGATATGGTACAGTAATAAAAGCTTAACCAAAAATAAAAATATGTTTTAATTGTTCTTTGCCTAATTTATCTTAGAGATTAAGAATTGGAATCAAAAATCGAAATAAATAAGAAATAAAATGATTATGCCATTGACATTTTGAAAAAACCACTAAAACAAAAAGGGGTGCATGCTGGCTGGCGCGTGCCTCCACAGAATATCATGTCGACAGCAACTAAAACCTTTGAATTGAGAACTCATTAGTCGGGCTGTACTTCACTGGATCATTCACACCATACTTAACCTCACTGTCAGAAATAAGAATATTTCTCTTTAACCCAATTACGTACAAAAACAAATAAAAAATGAATTTAAATACTCTTGAAATACTCGATCACACCAAACTAATTTCATCTCTGTACCGACTTACACAATCTGAGGCCCAGCGTTCTATGGGCGTCGCCAGTGCCCTTTAAGTTAAAATGCTTTTAGAATGTTCGTCTGTCTGTCTGTCTGAAAGTTTGCATCGAATAGAATGGATATCAGTGAAAATGTTAGATATTAAAACAATAATTTTATCTTAAATTTTTGTGCATTGCAATATCTCGCAGGGTTCAAATATTTTGGAAAAAAAAACATACCATTATACCGCGGGCAAAGGTAACATTATAATCAGTCTTGAGAATATTTGCATCTGACCACATTTGAAGCCGTTGAACCCTATCCCGAGAAAAGTTGGTCCTTCGTTCTCCATAACCGGTGTAACAAGTACCTACCTACAGAGAAATTTATGATTTGCAATTTTATCATTATTCAACTTAGCTCATAATGAGACTGTTATGACATGAAAAAATTATAAATGTATATTTTTGCGCATTTTAAACATGTTAAAGCCATGTTATGTTTATTCAATGTTATTAAATATATAGGAGATTTTCAAATACAACTGACACCGGCGGGGTTTGAACCCGCGACCTCTGCCTGCTCTAACCAACTGAGCTAGAGTGTTATGCGAAATCAGTTGAAATTGGAAACCTCTTTGGTGGTTAGAACGATACCACGGTGAGGTAGAGATACCACGGTTTAAACCCCGCCTGTGTCAGTTGTTTTTGAAAATCTCCTATATATTTAACTAACTTCTGCTCGCGGCTTCGCCCGCGTTGTTCCGGATAAAAAGTAGCCTATGTCTCTCTGTGCCAAACATTCAGATCCGTTCAGCCGTTCTGGCGTGATTAAGTAACAAACATCCATCTGATCGATCCATTCAGCCATACATCCAAACTTTCCTATTTATAATATTAGTATAGATAGTATGGGAAAGCGGGATAGTCCGAAAGGGGTACCGCTGACGCGGAACATAAAGGGCTAAGGAAGGAACACGGGTGGGTTTTAGTCAGTAAGAGTCTGACACTCCCTTCCGCTCCGCCCAGAGCGGGAGGGGTCATTTGATGATCCCATCCCATCCTCAAAAAAAAAAAGTATTGATAGTATAGAAAACGTGAAAAAATGTCAGCCGTTTCTGAAAAATGTCAGGTCACTCGACAAAATGCATACCTATCTCATTTTATTACGATTTCAGGATTGGTCCCATACTGAAATTGTTCATAATGACGAGTATAATGACCCGGTTTCGGCTCCAAAACCAACAAAAATTCACCGCTTATCAGAATGTCAACCTTGAGATACATTTTCTCCCGTCTCCTTGAAAGTGGAATTCCTTGCAATTTAGCTCTGACGTGTAAATGTATCTCAGAAATACCTGTTTCTATAGAAAAGGGCTTTTTAAACTTTAAAAACCGGCCAAGTGCGAGTACCACTCACGCCCTAAGGCCTCTCTTACCATGGCCTTCATTTTGACAGTTCAACAACATCCATTGCGGCGTTGAGCTAGTTACGGGAGCACGGAATAACAATCATACGGCGTAATGAATGTCAAAAACAATGCTATGGTGATAGCAATTGAGTTACGTAATTAGGGTGCTGGGTTCCTAACCTGGGGGTAATTACCCCCTCGGGGGTAAAACAGTTATTCTGAGGGGGTAATAAGGCTGGTAAGAGATAATAAATTTTATAATCAATAATTAAAAACTTTACCTACTTAACATTAAAAAGCTTGCAAATACCAACTTTCACACTGCATATCATTAATTCATCAAGTTTTTGTGCAATTTTTTATGATTACTACATAAAGGCTTTCGTATTTTCATGTGATAACTTTTTAACGGGGTAAAATGAGTTTACATATCTAATAGGTCATAGGGGTAACAAGATTGAAAAGGTTAGGAACCGCTGCCCTAAGGGTTCCGAAATTATGCAATAGCGCCATCTATGCCGTATTACATCATAGTAGGTATATCATATCTTGATCATAGATGGCGCTACTGCATACTTCTAGTGGCGCCATCTATGAGCAGATGGCTCTACTTATGGTCCGGTGACAGACGGACAGCAAAGTTCTATACGGGTTCCGTTTTTCCTTTTGAGGTACGGAACCCTAAAAATGAGTGCAATTAAGGCAAAACACTGTAACTCGAGTTATACTGTATTGGATATACGCCAGTTGTGCCTTTTATTTCCTGATCAAATGGAGCACTAGAGTCGTTAAGAAACAAGTTCTCAAGAAACCTTGAAAGAGGAACTATTTATTAGCAGTTTCGTTTTTACTTGGGTTTAGGCAAATAGTTATCGAGTTTTACCCTCAGATCATAGGAACAAGAAAATATATTATCACAGCAAATTAGTACGGGAACCGCTGTCGCCACTTTTAAAGCGTGTGCGTCACAGCTACAAACGCTCCTTTGTAAATATACAGATCTCCCACACATTAAAATGCCACACATTCTCAATCTAACACTGTCATTCGTCACTCGTCATTCACACTAAACAAAAACACTGTTCACTCAATCGCGTTCGGTCCATTGGCAAAAAAACATTGATCATGTCAAAGTCTCAATAGCACATCTCGCTTGTTTCTATGATCTAAGGTTTTAACTTTATAAAATTCTTAGGACCGTAAGATCAATTGAAGCTTAACCACTGAAGAGAGTTTAATATCCCGTCTTCGATTGTTTTCTAATAGAAAAATCCAAAGAAACAATCGATAAGATAAGATAAGATATTTATTTTTGTAAAAACATGACTAGGTACAAAATATAATTTGCATGGTCTTAAAATATAATAAACAGGATCTGCATGTTTTGCCATTTATGGCGTACAAAACATAGTATTTGTGGTCGAATTTAAACCATTTGAGTTTACAAAACAACGTGGGTACTTATGAAATTAACATTCAGATTTTTTAAACTAGAACCGGGTTAATATAAACTTATACAAAAATATATATAGGTAGTTATGGAAATCATAGTAAAGAAATATCATAATGAGTAGGAAGCTATTTAATCGTTTAAAAATTCAGATAAGGCGTAATAACATTTGGCTATAAGGTACTTTTTTAGATGTCCTAGATTATCATGCATTACATTTGACTGCCAAATAAAATTTATTTGTCTTTAAACTGCCCTTGTAGCCTGGCACACGGCCTTCATTACCGATTAATAATAATTTATCATAAAGCATTTTGTTGTGCGCACTTATATCTTTCTTCTTATAGATTTCTTTGATTAGGTATATTGACGGGTGTCAGGTTACATCATTATTTCTTTACTGTTAAGTATATACTTAATTATTATTTTTTTTTGTTGTTTTAAATCTCAGTTTTACTGTTTTGCTTTATATAACTTTTACATAAAAGTAATTGACAGACAGAATTGTGTTGCTGCGGAGTTTGTTGCGCCGTTTCTTCTTCGCAGCTAAAACACTAGGAAGCGGTGAAGGGCGGGCGTTTTTGGGGGCTGTCTTATGTATATTTTGACGTTCAAAAAGTGCTAATTGACTTTAGCCCAGTTTGAATAAATGTCTTTTGAATTTGAATTTGAATTTTGAATATGAATTTTGATGTATTTTAAATAGAGTAGTCTATTTGTCTAATGGGTTTAGGAATTTTATTGTAAATTATAGGGGCTAAACAAAAAACACTTTAATGCATCAATGCCGTAGTTGATCTTAATACGCATAAATTGTTATCTCGTCGATTGCGAATTGAGACGTGTGATCGTTTTTTGAATAAGTTAGGATTAGTTCGAAGACGGGAGATTAAACTCTCTTCTGTCGTTTAAACTATGATTAATCTTACGGTCCTTACTGGCAATCTCTCTTTATTGTTTGTTCTTTATTGTACACATACAATCTTTATACACAGATGTATATGATAATGGTATGTACAAAGGCGAGCTTAACTCCAAAATTGAGTTTTCTACCAGCAAACCTTTGAGCGATAGAGAGAGGGTAACACAAACTATGATGAGGGTAACATTTGCAATCTCTATACTTTTTTTCGAACAAACTAAATAATACGCCTACTCTTTGCGTTTGTTTCATCTTATTAGTATTGCTTATTCGTTTTAATTTCATTGATAGGATGCTAGAATCCGTGACCCCGGCAAATGACCGCTGGGCTACAGTTCTTTAAGTACAGGTTGCTCCAAAATGCTATTTTCTAAAATTTGAAATAAATTAATAAATAATAACGTTTTATGGAATTAAAATTTATTTATAAAATGAAAATGTAAAACCGTATAATTATATTAAATTAATGTCACCATTGTAGCGCCACGCTGTATGTATATAATTGCTTTAAGAAGGACATTAACTCACTGAAATTCATGAAAAATTAACTTAGAACACACTAAAATAAAAAAAAATGCGTCAGGCTTGTCCTCTAGGCACTTTACTGACAGCCGGGTGTCTAAATTTTATTTTGTACTAGCTTTCGCCCGCGGTTTCGCCTGCGTGGACGTCGGAAATTATCCCATGGGAACGTACCTCAGGAGTAAACTTTAACTACCATTATATCACTTTCCGGTTCATAACAGTACCTACAACAACATGACAGTACAAACAGACACTTAAATTTTATTTATTTGTATAGAAGATTATCAATCTTATTACCCTCCCCCCCCAGAAGAGCTGTTTTTTTTTTAAGTCGGTTAAAAAAGGTTAAACACCATTTCTTTGTTTGTAACAACGAACCGATACATCAATTTTCATGACCCTTACTTAAAAACTAACGGTAGGTACTCTTATACACATTTTTAACCCCCATTTCCCCCCCCCCCTTTAGGTGATGATTTCTCACAAACCCTCAACTACCTGTTTCTACATACATTTGAAATGAAGAGCCCAAATACTAATTTGCACAACTCTAACTTCAAAAGTAACGGTGCTTCCATAGAAAGTTTATCCCCTTTTCACCCTCTTTAGGGGTTGAAATTTCATAAACCCTTAAGTAGTTGTTTCATTAATTGAAACAAAGATCCCAAATACTCATACTTTTCATGACTCTAACATCAAAACTAACGGAACCCCTATTCAAACGTTCACCCCCCATTTCTACCCTTTAGGGGTTGAATTTTCAAAAAACCCTGAAATACGTATTTGTTTATTTAAAAAGAGAAGCCTAAATACCAATTTTCATTGATTTTACTTTAAAAATGAAGGACTTGCATACAAACTTTCATCCCCTATTTCCCCCCCTTAGGGGTGGAATTTCCAAAAATCCTTTCTTATCGGATGCCTACATCATATAAAGAATACGTCCTCCAAATTTCATTTTTCTACGACCAGCGGTTTAGGTTGTGCGTTGATCCATCAGTCAGTCAGTCAGCCGGCCTAGCATGACCACGATAGAAACGGGTTTTGTCTACATAGAAATAGACAAAGTGACAGATTGTAGAAACATTTCTACGTTTTATGAATGAAATCTGTCACTTTGTCGATTTCTATGTAGACAAAACCTGTTTCTATCGTGGTCATGCTAGGCCGGCAGGACAAAGCATTTTATTAATATAGATAGATGTTATGTTTTGTTGTTTTGAGTTAAAGTTAAGACCTAAAATAACTTAAAAAAAGAAGCGGAAAAGCGAAACCGCAAAGTATGACGTCATAAGACCCACGATAAAAAATAATAAGGAAGGCCGATCTTTACAATTTGTACCTATTTTAGTTTTTTTTATTATTATTGTTTTTTTTTGTTGTGTCTTTTGTGCACAATTGCACAATGCCAGCCTCGTAAGATTCGTCTTATAATTTTATTGAAACATAAGTAAGTAACATAAAAAATACTATCCAAAAAGAAAATATCAATTAGGTACCCACCCCGCCTTGGGAAAACAATAGATGTATCGGCAGGGATCTTGATCACAGATCGCGCATGTACATTTTTGACCCAATAGACAATAGACAGTTGACAATACGTAATAGAGAATAGTCCAATAGACGACGAGGATCCGCTGACGAACCAATCGCGTGCAGCCTCGGCGCCCCCCGTCTTCTTCATTCCGCCAAAGAGATCGAAAAACCAGCTAATGCGCAGGTGATGTTTGTGATCACCTGATCATATTTCACGCCGCGACCTATATCTAAATTTTTTTTATAGATACCTATATTTTTCCGAAATGGGTTCATAACAAAACACTATTACAACATAAAATCAAACGTTATAATTACATTATAATCACTACCTACTTATTACTCGTATCAATAAAAGGGAAGGTATAAAGAAAAGGGAGGAAAGTCTTATAGAAGGATAATTTCTTACGGACTAAACGTAAAAAACAATTAGTGGCCTTACCTACGCTAAATGCTAAAACGATTAGTTGAAAGATGGTCACGTAAAACCAGGGAACACGGTTTCATCTATACAAAATCAGTTGGTAAGAATTTCTGTACAAAATCAGTAAAAAATCTATACAAAATCAGTAATAATTTCTGTACAAAATTAGTAAGAATTCTGTACAAAATCAGTAATAATTTCAAAGTGATTTTCCCATGGATTGTAATATTAGTAACATATAATATTAATTTGAAAGTAGCTGGCATGCGTTGCAATGCCCAATTTGTTTTTATCAGATACATATAAGTCCCGGCGTCGTTCATGATCACAAACGTCACCTGCGCACTAGCTAATTTTCGGTCTCTTTGGCGGAAAGAAGAAGACGGGGGGCGCCGAGGCTGCACGCGATTGGTTCGTCAGTCGATGCTCGTCGTCTAATTGAACCATTCTCTATTACGTATTGTCAACTGTCTATTGTCTATTGGACGGAAAATGTACATGCGCGATCTGTGATAATCTCAGATCATAGAAACAAGGAGATATGCCATCATAGCAAATTAGTACGGAAACAACTGATGCCACTTTTAGTACATTTTTCGACACAATTACGCGCATAATTAAGCGCTCCTTGTGAATAAAAAGATCTCCCACGCATTAAACATTCCGCACACCCTCAATCTAACACTGTTAATCGTCACTCAACACTAGCACTAAACTAAAACACTGTATTTATACCATCGATCGTGTTCGGTTCGTCGCCAGCGCGTACGTTTATAATATGAGCAATTTGCTCAAGTTCAGGCATCAAGCTCGATAGCGCCTTGGCACATCTCCCTTGTTTCTATGATCTGAGGTGATAATCTTTAATGCCGGTACCTATACCTGCCTACCAGCCTTTCTATTCGGTACCGCCACCCCGTGTGATATCTGAGAACTGCCAATTTGTTTGCGAACGTTCGAGGGAGAATGTCACGGTGAGATTCTCCCTCGAACGTTTTCGCGGTGATATCACGTGGCGTGTCGGTACGTAATAGACAAGCTGGACATCCACTGTTCCGACGTGTTGAAATATTTTCTTACTTCATACTTTTCAGTTGGTTATTTCCGTAGTTGGGTTTTAGCTTTTTAACTTTTTGTTAATTATTCGGTTCGTAATCGGAAATTCTGTGTCATTGTGTAAAAAATTGTTTCCAGTGTTTTTCCTACAAACAACCATATTTTTTTAATGCCTTTAACGCTGAGTTGTAGAAAAGGTCATTAAGTTTTAAAGGAGACTTTAACGATAGAAATTGTATGGTTAATGCCTCCTTTAAAATTTAATTATCTTTCTGCAACCGACCGTTATAGTCCCGAGAACTTTATTGTTATACAGAAACTTTCCTATGGAAATCATAAATGTTCCATAAACCCGATATTTCCAATTTAACTCGACCACAGACTGGTTTATGATCTTAATTATAAAGTTAATTATAAAAATAACTTTTGTATCCGAAAAACCCAAGACTTTAATACGGCAGCCAAAACGAAATCGATATTTTTATAACACACAAAAAACCCTGCAATGTTGTATAGATTGCATCGTCGGGTGCAATCTACTGGTGTGGCGATATGTCAAAACAAGGATATTTCTGTTCTGTATCTAAGTTATATACTAACGTATAATACACAAAAACCTTCCGCAATAAATTCTCTAAATGGTGGTGAAAATCGCGTTAAAATCCATTGAGTAGTTTAGACGAAGTGAGCGGACAAACTGACAGATACGAAAAGAAACTGTTTTATAGATTTATCTACATTATACTAATAAAAAAAGAGAAAAGATTTGTTTGTTTGTATGTAATGATAATGAATAAACTCAAAAACTACAGGACAGATTTTAAACATTCTTTCCCCAATAGAAAGCTACATTATCACTACAGATCGGATAATCGGATGCAGATTTACGTAAACATTACTTTTATTTCAACGAAAAATTATTGTGGTCATACCTTTCTGATTTTTTTTATAATACATACCTACTTACTGATTGTTTTATTAATTTGTGTGTTAGTACGATTTCAATGTGATAGGAATGTATGTTGGTAATGTTTGCATCAAGTCAGACGAAATTGTCCACGCCTATATTATATACTTTTACGCACAACTCCATAATATTATTACGGAGACGAAATATTTTTTAAAGGTTTTTAAGATAAACAATAAAATTCAGAGGCATGTCCATATTACTGAAGTGTAGATAAATATGCATCCGATTATCCGATCACTAATTACCACTGAGTAGCATAGGTTACTTTTTATCCCGACATAATGCAGTTTCTGTGGGACACGCGGATGAAGTCGCGGGAAAAGTGAATACTACTTATTTAATTTTATCGATAGATGACGTCATTATAATAAGGATGCTCTCTGCTGGGATAGGTACCTTAACCTTCAAACCATAACTACTTAGTTGACAATCCAGTTGGCCTTGAACCTAAGATTAAAATGTGACCGTTTTAACTGAGTTCCGTGAATACACCTGTATTAGTTAATTAGTAGCGATAAAATAACATCACGCCTGTATTCGCCGAAGGTATAAGCAGAGGTGCTGTACACCCACATTTCCTCAGATAAATTTCCATCTTTTCTTCCCAAACAGGTATACGACCCACCTGATGATAAAAGGTTACCGTAGCCTGTTAAACGCTTGCAACATCGAGTATCACATGCGTTTGCCGACCCTTTGAAATAAAGCTTTGGTGTGCCGACAGCTTAGGGGACAAGCAGGTCCCCCGCTGTCAACACAGCGCATCCTCAGCAGCTCTGGCGACCTTACTCACCACAGGAACACAACACTACCGAAGAGTAGCGTTATTTGGTGTTCTGTAAGGTGGAGGTACTTCCCCAGTCAGGCTGCTCTAGCCTAGAAGTGATAGGCTAGTGGTTTAACCATGTGCCTCCCACGGCGAATGGTTCGAGTTCGATCCCGAGGCACGCACCGCTGACTTTTCGAAGTTATGTGCGTATTAGAAATTAATTATCACTTGCTTTAACGGTGAAAGAAAACATCGTGAGGAAACCGGCATGTCCTAGAACCGAAAATTCGAAGATATAATGTGACGTCCACCAACCCGCACTGGTTCCGTGTGGTGGACTACGGCCCACTCCCTCTCATAGAGAGGAGGCCTGTGTCCCAGCAGTGGGAACATTATTATATAGGCCGATTATGCAGGCTGCTCTAGATTTGAGCGAGATTTCCCGGTATGCCTTACCTCTCTTAAAATGTGACGTCATAGGGCTCAATCCAGACAGTAACCCCCTTACTTATTAACTTAATGACGCCTCTTAATTTAACCATGATCAAATATACAACTATCCATAATGTTATTTCTATGCCAACGAATAGAGATGGCAATTGACTTAAGAGCTATTTAATTTAATCATCGTTTATATGTAAAGGGGTTATAGCTTTTGGTAAAAGAGGTTATCCGGGGAAGTAGCTACTACCATACCTACCTATTTCTGCCGCTAGGCATTGCTGTGTTCCAGTTTGAAGGGTATGTGTGCCGGTGTAATTACAGGCACATGGGACATTTCAACTTTGTCTGTAGGGTGGACAACGCATGCGATGCCTCTGGTATTTCATATGTCCATAGGCGTCTGTGACCACTACCATCAGGTAGGCCGCCTGCATCTTTGCTATAATTGAGGAGTGATTTTTCAAAAGGGCTTATTTTCACTTTTGCTTGAAAAAAATATGAATGCCATCGTGACAGCCTTTAGTCCAAAATCTAATACAAAAGTACATTATTTTATAAAGACTTCCTTACCTCAAAAATCTCATGTTCGTTCAGGACACATTTCCAGTATAATTTAACACAGCTTTAACTGGTTTTTTTCAAAGTCAAAGTCAAGTCAAAGTCAAAGCATTTATTTCAATTAGACCAATTACAGGTACTTTTGAATTGTCAAGGTTTCCATTACTGAAATAAAAATTATCATGGATATAAGCCCCTTTGAAAAATCACTCTTCATTGGCAAATAGATCACAACACTACTTTTGGTTAAGTTGTGCCGTAATAAAAGTGAATGAAATCATTTTAAAAGTTAACCTGCGTAATACAACTTGCAGGCAACGTAATTAACCTCCTATAATATTTTGTACTCGATAAAAAACAAAACACAGTCAACATGCTACCTACTCGGGAATCCCTAGCAACTAATGTATTTTTAAATTGAAGCCCTACATTTCAGGTTAAGCTAACCTGTTTCCGTACGTCATAAGCGGCGGTAGGGTTTTCGAGCCGTATGTCATTTTTCGTATTTCTTCATTATTTTTTGTAGCAGGGAGTTTAGTTTGGCAAAGTTTAAAAATAAACTGTGAGTTTATTAGGCATATACGTTAAAAATAACGTAGGCACTTAACGAATAAGTACTTTGCAGATTGTAAAAAATGGTCACAAAAATATTCGCAAATATTACGAGAAATCGTAAAGTTAGCGTCAAAGTTAGCTATGATACCGATAACAATCGATAGCTTTGACGGTAGAGACTACCAAATATCATTATAATCGGATCGTTAGGACTTTGCGGTTTGCGACTGCTTTCTGTCGGAAACCGATCGCATTCTATGTCGAGACTGCAGGCCCTGATCCCTAAAACCGGGTCTCGGTCGCCATGATCAGACCATCTTAACCATAAGGGCACACGGGGCCCCGAAAGGTCGATATTGGTGCCGATTCTGTAGCTTACGAACTAAACTATTTTAGTCTTAATATGTCTCTTTTTACCCGACTACGAAAAAGGAAGGGTAATGAGTTTTTACCCGACTACGAAATTACCCGACTACGAAAAAGGAAGGGTAATGAGTTTAACAGCCTATGTATGTATGTATGTATGTGTCTATGTATGGATGTTCGATCGTAACTCAAAAACTACAGATCAGATTTTGACAAATGAGGTGTCGATTGATTCGTCTTTACAGTAAGTGTGTTATGACTGTACCGATGTGTTGAATATTTTCTTATTTCATGCTTTTCAGTTGTTTTTTTTTCCGTAGTTGGGTTTTAGTTTTT
Source organism: Thalpophila matura (assembly GCA_948465475.1). Lineage (NCBI taxonomy): Eukaryota > Metazoa > Arthropoda > Insecta > Lepidoptera > Noctuidae > Thalpophila > Thalpophila matura. The sequence goes on along the minus strand of OX419205.1, from coordinate 7,536,464 downwards.
TTATTTAATTAAAAACATGAGAGAGGGATAGCAGATATTTAATCCTGCCAAATTAGTCAACTTAAATAGTTTTAACGTCAATTTAGTCGTAATCGCAAAAGGTCATGACTATTTTCCCGTAGGTAAATGACAAGAGCGTAGACTAATTTGACAGTTCTAAATATTTTCTGTCCTTTTTCAATGATATTAAGTAAGAAAGAGATACAGTGTAATTAAAATTAGTTTAGTGCGATGTTTAACAGAATCAGCACAATTAGGCCCGCAACGTAGGGTGGTTATAGTGTGAACTCTATAAAATAACAAAAACTGGTCAAGTGCGAGTCTGGTTCTCGCTACATATCTGGCGTCGATAACATCAAAGTTTGTGATACTGGTACGGAACCCACAGTGTGCGTGTTCGACTCGTACTTGGTCAGTTTTTTACTTTCCAACAAGGCCCCATATTCTGGTATGCCCCAGGGCCACGGAATGGGTTAAGACGGGTAAGTAATAATAATATATGGTAAAATTACAAAATCTCTAATATTTAGACACAAGATATATAACAACTGAATCCATAATTTTATTTGATATAATGATCAGATATAATAAACGATTGATATAATTTTAAAATAACTAATTTTTGTAAGCATAACATACATTGAATATAAAATCGTTTAATATACCACTCAAAAGACATAAAACCTATTTAGTCTAAAAGTAAGCAAGCAAGTTTGCAGCATGCAAGCAAACATGCAGCATGCAAGCAAGCATGCAGCATGCAAGCAAACATGCAACATGCAGCAGGCATGGTTTCTGTCACGGCTCCAGCGCTGCGGGGCTCTGGCGGTCCCACGCAAGCTTATCGTCGCAGATGGTTTTAACACTCACCACCGCAGCTTCGGCTTGCTGGCCGCCTTGGCCGGCCAGCCTCAGCCGCGGCGGCGAGTGTTGAAGCCACCTGCTCCTCAGCTCGCGGGCCGCCTCGCCCCTCCGCACCTACGCGAATTCAAATTACACTCTAGGGGCAGACAAGACTACGTGGAGTCGGTTTTGCAGCAATTCGTTTCTGTCACTAATTTTTGTAGCACATCATATTGATTTTAATTTTCGACGTTTATATGTGTACCCAAACATAATTATGGTATCAATTTATATATTTTCAACGATATAAAAGTTAATGATTTTCGATTAAATAAACGTTATATCCAATAACATTATACGAAATATGTTTTAGAGCATATAAATGTTATATGTAAAGAAATTATATCAACACTTGGTATATCTCACTTTTAATAATATCTTGTGAACGTTATTAAAATGAAAATATACCAAATAACTTTATATGATATGATACCTCAGATCATAGAAACAAGGAGATATGCCATCATAGCAAATTAGTACGGGAACAACTGATGCCACTTTTAGTACATTTTCGACGTAATTACGCGCATAATTAAGCGCTCCTTGTGAATAAAAAGATCTCCCACGCATTGAACATTCCGCACACCATCAATCTAACACTGTTAATCGTCACTCAACACTAACACTAAACTAAAACACTGTATTTATACCATCGATCGTGTTCGGTTCGTCGCCAACGCGCACGTTTTTAATATGAGCAATTTGCTCAAGATCAGGCATCAAGCTCGATAGCGCCTTGGCACATCTCCTTGTTTCTATGATCTGAGTATGAGACGCACCCGGTTAAGACGGCCTTGGCTATGATTACCAACTGTCCTTACATCACGCACGATATATTTTGGCGACAACTTTCTCCAGTTGATTATAATCTACGTCGCAGACAGTAATAAAGTATCGTGGGTTGCGGAAAGTTTCCGTTTATAGACTGGTTAATTTAAATGTCTCAAGTTAATGTGTATTGTGACGTTTTGAGTAAAAATGATATTTATTTTTTTGTTATTAGTTGGCCTTGTTTAATAAAATTCTGATATGTAAAAGTATTATCCTTCTCCGATTTAACTGTAAAAAATTAAATATTACGTCATTATGAACATAATTATACTAAGTTAAGACCGCACGATTGTCGCAGTGGCTGAGAGATTGGCTGCTGCGCAACGTGTCGTGGGTTCGATTCCCGCATTGCACATAGGTCTGGCTGTTTGTGTATGTGAAATTTGTGTTTGTAAACGCACCCACGATACCGGAGAAATACTAGTGTGGGGCAACATTAAAAAAAAAAAAAAAAAAATTAGGCACTTAGAAAAAGTCCGCAATTTCCTTGTTTACTTACGGTAATATGATGCATTAGTAAGCAGGTCATTATGTATATTACATATTGCCTACTTTACGTTCGCTATCCATATTGCACCAGACATACGTAAGTGGTCACTTGGAATGGATTTTTCACCACAAAATACTTACAGAAAACTGTCTCATTGGTGTAATGTGCAAACGCGCTGAGTGTTCGGGTTCGATTCCCGGTTTGGGCAACTTGGGTTCGATTCCCGGTTCAGGCAATGTTATTGAGATCTTAATTTAATGGAAGCTCGGAGTCTAGATTCGCTATATCAGTCAGTATGTTTTATGAGGGGCTCGTGCCTAAATGACAGCCGCGCTGATCAATCGATCTGCGAGGTTAAGCTGCGCTTGCCGTGGTCAGTCCTTGGATGGGTGACCGTTCTTAACACATCGAGACCCCTCCGTGCCTCGGAGAGCACGTTAAACAGTCGGTCCCGGTTGTCTTAGGAATATCTTTGACAGTCGTTACAGTAGTCAGGAGCCAAAAAGTCTGACAACTGGTCTAACTTTCGAATACCGGTATTCCCCAATAGTTGGGTTGTGGAGGTCAGATGGCAGTCGCTCCACGTAAAATATTGATATTCAGCTGCAACCAGTTAGACTGGAAGCCGACCCCAATCCAGTTTGGGAAAAGACTAGACGAATGATGAGTCAGTTTGTTTTAAAAAACGTTAAAATATAAAAAAGTGTTAAAATTCCAGATATTATTACTAGACGCCACATTTTATAATCATCCTGCAACATAAATTAACATTGGCCTCGATTCTAAGCACAGAATAGTTTAAACTAAAATAAGAATTCAAAAATAATCTATACATATAATAAGAATGTAAATTCCACGTGTCTGTACATTGCATATATTATTATTTGCATAAAAATAATATGAGGGACTAAGAATAAGTAATCAAGTAAATTTCTATCATTTTTAGAATTAATGTCTGTCTGTTTGTCTGTCGGTTTGTCTGTAGGTTTGTCTGTGTGTTTGAACACGCATCAAATTAATACTACTGAATTGTTTATGAGGAAGAAAGAAATGTATAGGCAGTATCTTGAGGTAACATTTAGTCTTTATTTCATTAAAATCAGTCCATTCTATCAAAAGTTATTACAAAAAATCTATCAGTCGGGAGTAACTTTGCTAACATGTATTATGCCGGGGGTCCACATTTATGTATTTGTATTGGTAATAGGTAAGTGATAGGTTAATTGCGTGGTGGTGATTGGTCATAGATGATATCAGATATATGTCGTTACGATTGGTGAAACATTAAGGGTAAGATTGGTACTGATCGATTCTGTGTGCTGCTTGGTGTTTGCATAATATTATTATTGTGTGTCGATTTTTATGCGGATGATGAAGTAGCAAACCTATTACCTACATATCATTGTTCTTTAATGAAATAACGACCTCATGTTATTTTCCGACTTCCACGCGGACGGAGTCGCGGGCACAGCTAGTGAATAATATAATCCTAACGACAATAATAAAAGTGCGAAACTAAGTTTGTTTGTTACCTTTTCACGCCTAAATCACTGAATCGACCATCATGAAATTTTGTATATGAAGTCAGGGGTACAGATAAGGACATAGGGTACTCTTCATTCAGAAAAAAAGTACTTTTTCCGAGGGAAGGAACAATAACTTTCGACGGTCACAGGACGCTAGATGGCGCTACGTGTAAATTGTCACGCGGACGAAGTAACGGGTAAAGTGCTAGTTTAATATACTTTTAAAATGAATGTTTGTTTGTTGATTTAATCGCCACGTCTATGCGTTCGTTATTTGGCAACGAACCCCTCTCTCAATCGTACTTGAATTGTCAGGTCAGCACTTTTAAAAATTTTAATTTTAACCTTTTAATCCAACTTTGACTAAAGAAATGTAATTATTAATTTAGATTTATTCAATGCAAAGTTAGACAATAATTTATTTTATTGACAGTGATGAATTAATACTCAAATTAGTGTGAATTGTTCACTAATGAGATATATAATGACCATGGCATAAAAATTGGTCATTAACTATTGGATCATCATAACCTATCGTTATTCTGCAAATTGTGGTTAGCAAACAATCAGGTGGTACCTGATGGTATGTGGTCACCAGTTCACCACCGTCTAAAGGCAAAATTGTAGTCCCATGTGCCTGTAATTACTAGGGATTACGGAACTTCGAACCCGTCTCCGATAAGTCGGAACTTTCGATTCATATTACCTACACCTTTGTGGGCCTAGAACCAGGGCCGTCTTTACCCGGGGGTGCGAGGGGTGCGTGGCACCCGGGCGCAAAGACGTAGGGGGCGCAAGCCGATCGCCTTAGGCGTCGTAGACACCGGCGTGAAGCTAGTGGCGTATTTACCTTAGGGCCATGGGGGCCATGACCCAGGGCCGGGCCGGCAGCCTGAAAAGGGCGGCGAAGCCACCCCTCGCAGGCGCCTCTTTTGTCTTTTATGAAGTCGCCCCTCGCGCTCATCTCTGGGCGCCTTTCATAATCAGCATATGTGCGGGGCCGCGTGATCGCTGCCACGCATAGGGCTTCGCAAACCACGCCTGGGTACGCGCGAGGTGCGGGGCAGTTTGTATGACGCCTAAGTATTAAATAAAAAAAATTGAAAAATAAATTTAGTTTTTTTTTCTGTTGCCAAGGGGGGCGCAGGCTGATTTTGGCACCCCGGCGCCCAAAATGGTTAAGACGGCCCTGCCTAGAACGAACAATTTTGACGTACCTATCGTATCGTAAACGTAACGAATTTAAAATACCACAATCGTAGAACATTTAAATAAAATTTTATACAATTTGCGCATTTTCATAAATACAGAGATTTAAACAAACTATTTAATTTATAGAAATATTGTGTGGCGAATAGCATAAGCATAAGCATAATCGGCCTATAATGTTCCCACTGCTGGGACACAGGCCTCCTCTGTGAGAGGGAGTGGGCCGTAGTCCACCACGCGGACCCAGTGCGGGTTGGTGGACGTCACATGTCTTCGAATTTTTGGTTCTAGGACATGCCGGTTTCCTCACGATGTTTTCCTTCACCGTTAAAGCAAGTGATAATTAATTTCTAATACGCACATGACTTCGAATAGTCAGCGGTGCGTGCCTCGGGATCGAACTCGAACCATTCGCCGTGGGAGGCACATGGTTAATCCACTAGGCTATCACTGCACGTGTAGCGAATGTGTGTTTTCAATTCAAAATATGCTTACGTTTACGCAACGTCAAAATCGTTCGTGGTAGGCCCTCTGGTTCTGACTTCGGCTCTGAGGCCCTAGACAAGTTACTTTTCTGTTAGCGTTAACGTCAAACGCTACGGATAAAATGTATGAAAGTGACATTTGTGAGTCACGTGACTTTTCCGCTGGTAATGTCATTGCCATACATTTTGTGCTTATCGTTTGTCAGTGTCAGCGTCAGTGGAAACAGTGCAATTGGCCAATTTATTCACGGTCTGCTCCTCTCCACTCCACCCAGGTCTGCGTCAGTGAAAATGCACCCTAAGGATCAAGCATTGTACTAAAGGTGCCCATTTTATACAATAAGCATGAATACGAATAATAAAAATTATGAACATTTTTCTGAACTGCATTGTTTTTTTTTATAAGTCATTTTTTATTGTTATCGGCCATTGCTCTTATCAAAGGTGAGGTGTCATTTCTTTTAAAATAACAAACCGGTTTTTGTATTCAAATTAATGAAAAATAAGGAAGTATATTTTTTCTCCAATACCTGTATTTTTTTTTCATAATTGCATGTTATTAGTATATTTAACCATACTGGGCAAATAATGAATAAAATTTTATATAAATTAGTACACAATCTTTTGCGCATCTGATTTTCTGATCTATACTATGTCATTCGCTTTCAAGGCTGTAAGACCGAGCACACACTGCCAATCGCTTTGCCAACGAAATGATGAGACAAAAAAAAACCGTCAAGTGCGAGTAGTTTTTTTATGTGATCTACTACGAATGTGACAACTTCCTTACAACAACAGTTTTTCTGGGACGAAATTTGTTCCTGGTTTCAGGACATTCCTTAAATACGTACATTGAAAATATATGTTATTAAACAATAAAAGAAGTTTATTCAATTCAGGTTTTTGTTTCCCAGAATTGACAAAAAATTCAGTAGGTAAACACGTTTTTTATTTGCCTTTGGTTTTTGATTTGGCACCGGCTTTGTCTAAAATATAATTTTTCTACTAACATTTTTAATGGGTGCGCGGGATGGTCGTTCGACCAAATAATAATTTATTCCGTGGTCCGGTTATAACACGTCATTTTTAAGTTACAGGTTTTTTTTAATGTATTGCCAGGAAAACAATATATCCATTAACTACCTCGTATTGATCGAACTATTGAGGAAAAACATAAAACCATGTGGTTTTAAGTTATAACAGCTACCTATAGCGATGTCGATCAGCAAAAAACATGACCATATAATAAATGCAATTTTTTTGCGTACCTACTGTCCCACATTTTTATTGAGTACTTCGAGATATCGACGGTCCCCAAGCACTAGTCCTATTGAACTATACGACGAAGTGTTTTTATTTCATACTAGCTTTTTCCCGCGACTTCGTCCGCGTTTCCGTCGTTTTTCGTAAAAAGTAGCGTATGTCCTTCCTCACGATTGAATCGTTTTGATCTAACAGACAGATTAACTTTCATATTTTAGTAGGGAAATATAATATGTCAATCCATAATACTGTTGAAAAATATCTCAATAAGGAACCGCAGAATATTATTATTAATAGCTGTGCCCGCGACTCCATCAGCGTGTAACTCCTTGTGTGTAATACAATCAGAAAGCTCCGAACTGCTAAGCTATTATTTCATATTTGTGTAAAGTATCTTGTAAGCTACATGATCTTTTTTTACTACTTTTTTATTAACTCGCTTTGGTATCTGTCTGTCTGTCTGTTCGGTACAAATTTTTCAATTAATTTTTCAAGCACTTCCTGTCATCGGGTTAAGCTGAAATTTGGTATACCTATGTAATTTGGATGACAATGCAATAATACGTAAAAAAATAATAATTGTAAATTATTTTTTTCAAAAATCCACGTTTTTAAAACGGACTAAAAAGTATATTAAAATAATTTCTGATGAAAGGAAAAACGTGGAGCGCATGCAATAGATAATGGTAACATGTTTTTTTTTTTATGTAGACGTTTTTATATTATGTTTTTCTGCACTATTTTTTATACGACGATGCTGGCAAACAGGCGTATGACCCGCCTGACGGTAAGCGGTTACCGTAGCATATGAAACGTGCGCAACAATATCACATGCGCATTACCGACCCTTTAAAATGAGGATTCGCTGTGCCGACAGCTTAGTGGACAAACAGCAGCCTAATTGTGTAACTCAATTCATTTTGACAGTTCAACAACATCCATTGCGGCGTTGGGCTAGTTAAAGGATTAACAATCGTACGGCGTAATGAATGTCAAAAACAATGCCATGGTGATGGCAATTGAGTTACGCAATTCGAGTGCTGGTCCCCCGCTGTCAACACAGCGCATTCACAATTTCCAGGCTGGTATGTGTTCAAGTTTAGGTAATTGGGAAAAAGCTAGGCGGATTAAACAGTCATAAAAAACAAATAAAACCATTAACAAAAACTAGTTATAGGTACTTAGAAGGCCCTATAAACGTGACATATTAATGGACTCTAAAACCTGTTGATTGTAATAAATGCGCAAGGCAATAGGCCACGGAAAACCGATGATACGTTTCCTTTATTTATATACATAGTTGCTATCATCAATCTTTTAAACGACAAATGGCCGATGTATCGTCTTTGATGTAAACAAAAGGTGTACTGTACGATCAAAATAAGAATGGGACTGACCTTGCGCCATGTTGTGACGTTTCGTATTGAAAATTGAGCTGTTTTGCCAGTTAAATAAAGTGAAATCGTTATTGATTCGCAAATTAATTTTCTTTGTAAGACTTGTATTTCAAGTGATAGTTGACAGTTTGAGGTCATTGACGTTCCTATTCTTTGTTGAATCGCATTGTTCGATCGCATAGTATATGCCCTTAAAAGTTAAGGCGCTGCGCAAGCGATGGACAATTTGTCTGCGACAATAGAACGTGTGGATATTAATGTAATCACTAGAGATGTTACGAAGCTTCGACTCCAACTACGATAAGTCGAAATTTCCGATTGATAATACACCTCCGGTTCCGACTTCGGCTACCACACTTTGTCCATCATCTGCACAGCGCCTTTACTTATGTACTCAATAAATAAACGTAATAAAATGTATTAAAAATAAAAACGGCCAAGTGCGAGTCGGACGCGCGCACGGAGGGTTTCGTACCATTATCTATAAAAACAGCAAAAAAATCATGTCTGTTGTATGGGAGCCCCCCTTAAATATTTGTTTTATTTTAATTTAATTATTTATTTTTAAAGTGAATATATAATTAAATATTCTGTGAATATTTCAAGCGTCTACCTGTTGCCGTTATCAATATCGAGCAAACACGAGGAAAAAAATCACGTTTGTTGTACGGGAGCCCCCCTTAAATATTGATTTTATTTTGTTGTTATAGCGGCAACAGACATACATCATCTGTGAAAATTTCAAATGTCTAGCTATCACGGTTCATGAGATACAGCCTGGAGACACACAGACAGACAGACAGGCAGACAGACAGACAGACAGACGGACGGACAGCGAAGTCTCAGTAATAGGGTTCCGTTTTTACCCTTTGGGTACGGAACCCTAAAAATGGTCATCCATAGTTTATTATGACTAATCCACTTAGTGCTTCCGTATGTCTATCCGTATAACTAATTATAGTTGAGTTGGACTATATGGAGTAGGTTATAATATGGAGTACAGGAGTATAACCCTTATTCAAAATCAGTACCTCCGCATTCAAAACAGGTCCCAATTAGAATGACCGGTCCAAAAAGGCATCGTATCGGAAACGGCCGAAAATTGCCGAGCGGACTTTCCGAATGTGTGACGTCAGCCGCAATGCACTGCGCACACGCAAGCGAATCTCACGTACGATCTATTGTGAAATGTCCAGTCAGCAGTCAGTTTGTGTTGCGAAGCCGTGAGAAGACCACGTATGGAATGAGCATTTTGGGATAAAATTGTTTTTTTTTTTTTGTAAACATTATAATATTTTTTTATTATTGTTCAATAAAAGTGGTGGTTTTGCGGAAGTGAGAATTGAATTCAGACAATTTTTGTGAAATCGGTTGTTTTTTCATTGGAGTTAGAGGTGAGTTTATTTTTTAAAAATTTTTCGCAATTATTTTTGTTTTTTTTTTGCAATTCTGCCGTGAAATTTAAAAGTATTTGTATGTCCATACATTATTTATTATGTAGGTACTTAGGTATTGTTATGCCGTTTACCAAGAAACATGAAATGCAGACAATTTGAAATTATAGTTTTGACATAGTTGCATATTTACTATTTCGTTTATTATAATATAAATTTTAAAATAATAGTCTATTGTTATTTTATTTATGGTCCGGTGTGCAGTTATAAAAAAAAAAAAAAACAAAAAAAAACTTATTAATTCATTTGTTTAATGTAATAATGCATTGGGTTAATACCCATATTAGGAAATAAGTCATTTTCTTACTACTAACACTAGAAAATAAGTTTCATTGTACTAACACCCTATGGATTTGAAAAAAATCTGAAATATATATATATATATTTTTTTTTTATTAATACCTACCGATAAGGATCACTTTAAACATCTAATTGTTATGACTTTTAATACTGAATATTTTTTTTATTTTTTATAATCCAATTAAAAAACTAATGACAGGAATTACAGCAATAAATGTGCGAAATTATATACGGAAAACAAGAATGATCTATTAATAAATTATTCTACTATAAATAAAACTACTTACGGAATCGAACACGCACGACGCATCAAACCAATATCTGAGCCACTTCGCTTTTGAATTAAGTGAGTATTTCCGATGAATATCAATACACAGAAATAATTATTGATCTTATTGCGAGTATTGTGACTGATTTTGCAATTAAATTAATTGTCATTAATTTATGCAGTCGTGCTTTTAGCGGCGATGTTGTGGTTAAATGATAGGTGCTGTACCCCTGGCACGAACATACTGTGGGTTTACGTAACGTTATTGTATTGATATTCGATAGCCATGCAGCCGTAGATAAAAGTACGTCAAAAAACAAAAAAGGAATGGAAAACATAAAAAAAAATGTTTTGAAATTTTAAGTCTTTTTTGTAGAAAATTTTTTTGTTGTGTGAGTTATATTTTTAAAATTGTCTCTTCGGGCCCTTCATTTTGACACAGGACAGTTTCACGAAAAATTTCCACTCAAGCCACTCGCCCCATCTATTAATATCCCATTATGGGACTCACCCCCTGTTACGTTAAAACATGGGATTTATAACTGGCAAAATGTAAGAAATTTCATCAAAATCGATTCAGCGGTTAAACCGTTAACCTTACGAGTATATCACTATCAGACTGCCAGTTACCTACTTTGGCATTCAAAAAACTTGTTTAGATTCTAGTAATACACACTTCAATACAAAATTCATGAGATGCAAGCTTAGCATTAATATTAGTTGTAGTCTCAGATCATAGAAACAAGGGAGGGTGCTATTGAGCTTGATGCTTTAGTTTGATCACAACGATCATAATAAAAACGTACACGCTGGCGACGAACCGAACACGACCGATGATATAAATACAGTGTTTTAGTTTAGGTTTAGTGCTAGTGTTGAGTGACGATTAACAGTGTTAGATTGAGGATGTGCGGAATTTTTAATGTGTGGGACTCAGATCATAGAAACAAAGGAGATGTGCCAAGGCGCTACTAAAATTGACGCTTTGATACGGTCACATTGACCGTATATAAAATGTACACGCTGGCGACGAACCGAACACGATCGATGATATAAATACAGTGTTTTAGTTTAGTACTAGTGTTGAGTGATGATTAACAGTGTTAGATTGAGGGTGTGTGGAATGTTCAATGCATGGGAGATCTTTGTATTCACGAGGGGCGCTTGTAATTGTGTTGAAAAATGTACTAAAAGTGGCGACGGTTGTTCCCGTACTAATTTGCTATGATGGCATATCTCCTTGTTTCTATGATCAGAGGTTTTAGTTGATAATTGAGCCAATGCAATCTGCGTATTATTATAGGTACCAAGACAATATTCTGCAATATAACTACCAGTGGCGTATCTAGAGGGCAAGCCTGATGCATTTTTTTTTCTTTTTAGTAAATAATATATGCCTATATATTTTTTTCATGAATGTAAGTGATTTTTAATGTACGTAAATTGCTTTAATATTGACTTTAACTTACGTAAATTCATGAAAAATGAAATCCCTCTAAAACCAAAAAAGGCGAGATGGCGGTCAAACGCAAGCCTGTTATTTAATTTAAAAAAAAATGCGTCGGCTTGCCCTTTAGGCACGCCACTGCTACCTACGTGGTTGAGCTTCCTAAGTCAAGATTGAGTTACCACGATACTCAGCACATACGTGAACAGCCAGGACAGGTTCACTCAAATCTGTAAAGCTCTTTTCCTCTAAAAGTAATTTCATACTAACCTGCAGGGTTCTTCTGCATTCATGGCTAGAACATGGTATGTACAATGGTCTTACAATTTTATAGATTCCGACATTTTCTGCATCATGCGACGTGCAAATATTATATTTTTTGTGTACTTCGTTATTGGCGTAATGTCTAGAATCAAATGATGTTATACTTATATACTGTCACAGATAATATAATACTATACGTACAGATGCCTCATCTCATACAAAGAAATGTGACCGATTTAGCGCGGGCTATCTTCGGGCTAAACATTTTTCCGTGCTTAAAGCATTTTTCAAAATTTGAATAAATATTTTTCCTGATGTATTTTTTCATGTTCTCAATTTTACACAAAGTTCAATAACAAATCGATACATATAACGCCATCTATTATGAGTTATTTCAACAAATGTTACTTTGTTCCTGATGAGACCCCGTGGTACTGTGCTTTTACCCTGTAACTGTGAAGTTACCCTTTATAAATAAATAAATATGAAGTCAGTTACAAATTAATATTATTTATACGAATACTGTAAACACAATTTTACACATAAAATAATTTTTATACATAGGTAACATCAAATAATTATGTTTTTTTGCACCTACATCATATTTATAGTAGGTACATAGCGCACATCGGCAAGAAAGGTGTCACAACACATAATAATACGAAATTGAGTTATGTATGCCATCTGAAAGGCAATTACAAACTCGATCTGCTAAAAAAAATTCATAATTATAGTGCGATTCCTCGCTGAGAGATGGCATTTAATACAGAATTTTTTTAAAGGAATTCTAGGATCTAAAAAAAATAAAATCGTGATTTCCCAAAAACTACATTTATTGTGTTGTGACACTCTTCTTGCCGATGTGCGATAAGTTAACATTATAACTAGCTATGCACCTCCTTACGTGGACTAATAATCTTATTACTTTGAGCAATTCTTGTAGGTATTTTACATAATAATAGGTAGGTATTATAATTGGTTTCTCGGAAACGGCTCTAACGATTTGGCTGAAATTTTGTAATTAGCTAATGTTTTTCATTTTCAAGTTTATGTAGATAGTCGTCCCTAAAAAAATACTCGTAATACGGTCACCCAGGTACTGATAATATTGAGCCAGAGAATTAAAGATTACAACCTCATCTGTGCCAATAAATTAAAATTGAAGTGTCTGTCTGTGATTTTAAAATAAATGTCATTTAAGAATGTGCATGCCTAATCATAAATGACCGTAGAATTTTTGTCTGTCTGAAAGTATCTTGTATAGTCTGCGAAATGGCTCAACAGATATCAATGAAAATCTGAAATAAATGATAAAAAATAAAAAAAAAAATCCAAAAAAATATATTTAAGAATTGAAACAGGAATTTTAAATATAATTTTCGTGTATATTGCGATATCTTGTAAAGTTTAGAAGATATGAATACTTATAAATATTTGTAAAGCCTGTATTATTACTGCCACTTCAATTTACAATAGTATACTAGTCAACAATGTATATTAAGTATCCTTTTGTAGACACAATCATTAGGGGCCTCATAACAATGATCAACTCATAATTGATTCTAAAAATATCTATCTAGGTGTGATAGGTATGTTCCTGGCTTACCATCAGGTAGCAAAACTACACATTTTTTTTCTACGACAATCATAATTGACTTACGGCTCGCATACGGGTTCCCTACTTAAAATCGAATGACGTTAGATCGAATAACACTTGCTCGAAAACGTTAACTCGACAGTTCTCTGCCTCGATGCATCAAAATCTCGAATACACCAAATCCGTCATCGGCCGAACTTTGCTCGGCCGACGACGGCCGAACTCGGACGATTGAATCAAACACTTGTAAATTATAGAGAGCGCGTACACCACCAAAATCGATTTTGTCGGCCGATGACGCGGGCGGTCGTGTTGGTGTACGCGCTCTCTATAATTCACTAGCACTTCCCGCGATTTCGTCCGCGTGGCCCACAGGAACTGTACATTTTTTCGGGATAAAAAGTAGCCTATGTTACTCAGTGATAATGTAGCTTTCTATTGGTAAAAAAATGGTTAAAATCGGTCCAGTAGTTTCAGAGCCTATTCGATACAAACAAAAAATCTTTCCTCTTTATAATATTAGTATAGACAAGTGTTTGATTGATGACGGATTAGGTGTACCTAAGCGAGCCGTTAGGCCAAAGATTAATAAACGTAACTTAGCACGTGCCTTAGCTTGCCCTCTCAGATTAAAAATTCGCCGTCCGAGGCATGCTATAGATACTCCCGATGATGCTATCACCTTACTGCAAGAGAGCAGCAGGGAGACCAGCACTCTTCGTAGGTACAAACACAGACCGCCGTCATTCTGACCTCGCCGACGAGGCCCGTCGCGACGTCCCCGTCATGACCCGAGTCCGCCGCCGAGTATGACTCAGACCCCAAACCGACCCTTGCTCGAGCCAGCCCGCGCTGAGGCTGTAGATTTAAATATGTCCCTAAATCATATTAATCCGTTCCAGCTAGTAGCCCCTCCCTCTAGTTGTCCTCCCCCCAGAGACGCCCTAAGCCGAGGTCCGTACTCCAGTAGGGGGTTCCCTTAGCGTGTGGTCGCTTAGTTTGTAGTTTACCTTAGTTTCAAGCCTGGCTGGAGGCATTTGTAAGTCCACACCAGAAGTCCGCGTTAAGCAGTGACGGCTGTTAGAAGCCAACTGCGAGAGGCCATTCACAAAAACAAAAAAAAAGTGCCCTAGCTTGGATATATTCCTGTCTTTATCTTGCACTTGTAATTTGACATTTGCACAACAGTGACAGGCATAATGCTAAGCCTAAGCATTAGCTAAGTAACGTAGGTATATTAATCTCGGCCTTAGCCTTAAGCCATAGATGCGCACGAGTTCTACTTAAACATCTCAAGACGAACCATGAACCTTTAAGGATCTATAAAAGGCGGTACAGACTTGTTCAAGGTCGCCATTTTGAATTATTTGCTTAGTATAAATTAAATAAGCAGTAGAAAACAAATAATTTGATTTAACCAGTTTGTTGAATAAATATGTAATATTATTTAATCGGGTTTATTTTAGTTGGTAATATTTTATGACACTGGCGGGTCACTAATTATTTTAGAATTATTTTAGAAGCATATTTTTCTGCTTGTGGACATTAACGTATCTGTATCCTTAGTTATACCACCTGTTTTCCGAACTTAGCCTCTTGATTGGGCCATTGTGCGTACATCTGTACCCTTATATTATTACCCTTAATTATATTTTGTACAGTCCGGCCGCTGAGAGAATGCGTTCCTGACATGTGATTAATTTAGCACTAAACTATTTTAGTTTACTGTAAAGGACGTTGGTAGTTTTGGGCTTGATATGGTACAGTAATAAAAGCTATACCAAAAATAAAAATATAGTTTAATTGTTCTTTGCCTAATTTATCTTAGAGATTAAGAATTGGAATCAAAAATCGAAATAAATAAGAAATAAAATGATTATGCCGTTGACATTTTGAAAAAACCAATAAAACAAAAACGGGTACATGCTGTCTGGCGCGTGCCTCGACAGAATAGCATGTCGCATGTCGACAGTAACTAAAACCTTTGAATTGAGAACTCATTAGTCGGGCTGTACTTCATTGGATCATTCACACCATACTTAACCTCACTGTCACAAATACGAAGATTTCTCTTTAACCCAATTACGTACAAAAACAATTAAAAAATGAATTTAAATACTCTTGAAATACTCGATCACACCAAACTAATTTCATATCTGTACCGACATACACAATCTGAAGCCCAGCGTTCTATGGGGCGTCTGCCGTGTCCTTTATGTTATAATAAGAATTTTATTTAAATTTGTGTCAATAGTGCATAATAAACAATGAAAATATTTTCAATTGTAAAATATTTTCCACTTCAAAGTTTCGTCGCCCATACAACCACGAACTGTCAGGAACACATTCTTTCAGCGGCCGAACTGTAGGTCCGACAATCGGGCCAAATTTTTCACCAACTTTTTACACCAATTCAACGCACACGTCACGTCGGTCAAGTTTCCTAGCAACACGCGACCGACTGTCGGTGACTAGTACCTATGCGTCAGTGCATACATTTCTGAACATTCCATTTTCCACCGACAATCGGGTCGGCCGGGAATCTGAGTCTGTCCCGCGCGGGTCATTTAATTTTTGGCTAAAAATCGGGACGTCCCACCAAACTTGGGACGTCTGGCAACGCTGGCCGGGAAGCACCGATATTTTTTGATCAACTTTTTGTAGGACGTGAGCGTTTCAATTATACCCATCGTTTGTTGACGTTTTTTATAGTAAGTAGGTATATCCTACTTCCTACTAATATTATAAATGCGAAAGTTTGTGTGTGTGTGTGTGTATGTATGTATGTTTGTTACTTCTTCACGCTGAAATGGCTGGACGGATTTGGATGAAATTTGGCACACAGATAGATTATAGTCTGGAATAACACATAGGCTACCTTTAAACAAGATAACTATAAAGTTACTTTGTTGATCTACTAATATACAGATTTGTGACGTAATTTCCAAAGATATATTACACTAGAAACCGACCCCTACAATAGAGAAAAGGCTAGCTAGGCGGATGATAAACAAAACCATTGCTCCGTATCTTTGAAATGTTTGTCTGCTCTACAACTAGTTAGACGCAATACATAAATATACATACATAAATTATTGTGAAATTGTCAAAAAATACTGTCTATCTGTATTACATAAATTATTGTGAAATTGTCAAAAAATACTGTCTATCTGTACCTATTACATAAATTATTGTGAAATTGTCCAATAAAATTGTCAATGATAAATTATTGTGAATTTGTCAAATTGGAGCGATTTTAGTCGTGTGTCTGTAAAAACCTGCATATTTTGAAGGTCATGCATGTCATCTTCCCGTTCAGATATAATTTGCGAGTTTGCTATTAAATTTATTATTAAATTCCGACATAGCCATAACAATAACAAAACAATATGTTATTTTTATTGTTATTATAATAATTGCACTTTTTCTAGTTTTTTAATTATCATAGCGTATCTGATATAATAATAATTTAATTAAAAACGTTTCAACTGTAAAATTGAATAGTATTATTTAAAATATTTAATAGCTTTTGTCACGGTAAATTATTGTTGTTTTCTTGACTAAAAACAATTTATTTAAATTGAATAACTCGTGCATTAAAATTAAACTAATATTAGATAGGCATGTACAATTTATATTAAAAACAAGAAAATAATAGTTTTTGAATTAAAGATCTTTCAAAAAAGCCATGGGAATTGTATGTCCGTGTCAACCTATTTGGAACTAAAGATCAAAGTTTCGTATTGAGATTAACGAAAGTAGTTTATTACCTAATAAAAATACGTTACGATAACGTTAGGTACCAATCTAATAAAGTAAGTCAAGTTCGCAGCGTGGGTAGGTCCTCACAAGGTGGACTGACCACCCAGTAAAGGTCGTGGGAATCCGCTAGAAGTGGTCAGCGCAGGAGTGGTCACGTATGCTAGAAAACATTGTGGTATCTAGAACCGGAGTGATCTGCAGAGTAAGCTATCAAGGTATAGGTCGTCAGTTATGAGCACAGATCGCGAAAACATTTTCGGCCCAATAAACAATAGACAGTTGACAATACGTAATAGAGAATAGTCTAATAGACGACGAGCATCGACTGATGAACCAATCGCGTGCAGCCTCGGCGCCCCCCGTCTCCTTCATTCCGCCAAAGAGACCGAAAAAACAGGTAATGCGCAGGTGACGTTTGTGCTCATGTACCGGTACCTACCTATACCTAGGTTCGACGAATATAATAATAATAATATTTTTTTTGTCAGGGGGCCCAGTGAGTGAGTTTGCAAGTCTCCGTCTGCCATTTTTACGTGTGCACATACATTGTTTCGGCAGGCGCCATAGTCAAAAGTCAAAAGTCAAAAACATTTATTTCAATTAGACCATTTACAGGCACTTTTGAAATGTCAAACAATATTACAATAGTTGTCAGTCGGTTTGTCCGTTAGTTGAAGCTAGTTGTAGGTTTACATAGTTCCCTTATCTTAGTCCATTATCATCCCATCACAATAGCCCAAGTAGTTTCTTTTATCCACATGTATTGCAATAGTCCTGCATAAGCTGGTGATTGTCCTTGGGTGTATTTCTGTGGTGCATGCAGGGGTGATCACCAGCTATGCCACCATTACATTTTATATTCAAATTGTAAAGGGCCTCTACGTGTTGGCTTCGGCTCCACGCACGTGTAAAACAATACAATAATAATAATATTTATTGGGTTCAAGACTTAACCTATTACAAAGTATTACAAAGTTGTTGTACCTTAACAAATAACTTTAATCTATGCAATGTCGCGGTTCCGTCTTTCAGTGCAGTATCTATCCGTCGAATTTCAATCTGACACGTGACATGACGCGAATAAATTCACGTTTGTTAAAATCATAAATTCAGTTATATTTTTTTTATTTAAAAATACAATAACAAAAGCAATTGTGTTCATAAATCGATTCCCTCGCACATGTTCAATTATATTATTTAGTGTTGCCCAAATGCAAGACCGAGACGAGTCTAACCCCGTCTTTGGTCTCGGTTCTGCGTCAATACTTATAGTCATGGTCTTAGTTTTAGTATTGTACATTCATTGTCTTGGTCTTAGTCTTGCTGTAATTAGGTGGTCTTGATCTTGCGAAAATGATTGTTGCAAGACCGATTTTGGGCAACACTAATATTATTATACAAACGAAGGACAAAAGCAGCCTATTTTAATGTTTGGCTAAACTTTTTTTATGTACTTAGGCCTATTCTGTATTTTAAATTCTTGCCAAATCATATTTTTATAGTACAAATATATTACAAAATGGACCTTATTAAGTAGACATACTTAGAATAATGTAAGTTTAAGTAAACATAGAATCTTCCGTTCACTTAGTTGACGCAAGTTATGTTAATAAGTAATCAAAGCTAACATTTGATCGAAAAGATTCAATATTGGTTTATGTTAATTAGTTTTTTTGCGACAAGTGAAGTAAGAATTAGTTTAAATTAGTATTAACATACAAACGCAATTTCTAAGTGTGTGGTTGATTAAAGGCTACGGCCCACTCACAGAGAGGAGGCCTGTTCCTGAGTCCCAGTAGTGGGCTATGTTTCATTGTCCGACCAAAACACGATTCTCAGCCGAAACCGAAACCGTAACTGAATATCTGGCTCGTCTTATAGTTTCGGCCGAAACCTAACCGAAACCATTAAAATTTAGTATTTTTTTTATTAATCGATTTTTCCTAGCTTAGTAAGAAAATATTCGATTATAGTAAATAAAATACTTCAATTTATTAGGAAATAACTTTGTTTTTGCAATATATTTAAGTACGGTACTAAATTATTAAGAAAGAAACCAATAAAACTACAACTAAGACCAAATTTTAAGTTTTGGCCGTAGTTTCGGCCAATTTTTAGGCTGAAACCGAAACCAGTATTTTTAGCCGAAATTCTATGAAACTGAAATCGAAGCTTCGGTCGGTTGCTATTGTTTGTTATTAAAAATCTAAGTTAATGGTCCATTCCGTGGAACTTGAAGTTTAAGGTTATGCAACTACCCACCATTTGACCATGACCATTTAAGTCAATAGTGAATGATATAAACCGCGGTTTTGAGGGCCACATGCACCATAATTCTGTGCAAAACTAGTGTATGTCAATATGTCAATATTAGTAAGTATAACACTTTACATAATTCTATCTATCTATCTTATTATAAAACTGGAAATAAGCCGTATCTGTACATTGAAGATATTCCAGAAAAAGAAGTCTGCATAGAGTACTGGGACGTAACCATGCCCAAAAACATTTTTTTGTCTGTTTTTGCGCGTATGCTCAAAAAGTACTGACCGAATTTTGATGTGGTTTTCAAAATAGCTGGTAGCTTGAGATCCAACTTGTAGTATCTACTAGCCACTCCACATTATGGAGGTTATTTAAAATGGTAAATTTGTTGTAGTCCACGCGGACAGTGTCGCGAGCAAAAAACTTGTGTTTTATTAAATGTGTAGCGACATCTGCCGACAACAGCGAATACTACCTACACAGCTAGACAGCTGACAGTGACAACATTGTCAAATGTCACTACATGACGTCTAACGTCGAAATTCTGCATCGCGCAAGCAGAGTTTGCGGCGCAATGTGCATATAATTATACAGAAACCTGACAACAACTGTGGCGGCAGTGGCCCACCAGACAATAACACCCGGTCTGGTAGAAGGATCTTCCCTTTTCAATGGAGGGACATTACACCTCGTTCCTCCATTCCCCAAAAATGTAATTTACTGTTTATGCTTGTTATTTGCGGACCTTGCAACTTTTGTTTATAGTCCTCCAATATTAAATATGATGTATTCCAACGGCTAACATTTACTAACCGAACAATAACTATGAACTTAAACCATTTTTACGAGTGCAGTACAAATAACATATAGGTGTGATTTCACACAGTGTGTGCATATTTAGACACGAGACGTAAATAGCGACTAATCTTCATGTAATATTAATATAGCGCTGTCATCAGTCACAACAATGTTCGTATACCTACCTCAGATCATAGAAACAAGGAGATATGCCATCATAGCAAATTAGTACGGGAACAACTGATGCCACTTTTAGTACATTTTTCGACACAATTACGCGCATAATTAAGCGCTCCTTGTGAATAAAAAGATCTCCCACGCATTGAACATTCCGCACACCCTCAATCTAACACTGTTAATCGTCGCTCAACACTAGCACTAAACTAAAACACTGTATTTATATCATCGATCGTGTTCGGTTCGTCGCCAGCGCGTACGTTTTTAATATGAGCAATTTGCTCAAGATCAGGCATCAAGCTCGATAGCGCCTTGGCACATCTCCTTGTTTCTATGATCTGAGATACCTACACAGTATTGTTGGTTTTGAAGCAGAAAGGGGGCTGCCATACTCATCATTATGAACAACTAGCTTCGCCCGCGGTTTGTGCGATAAAAAGTAGCCTATGTGTTAGTCCATTCATCTATCTCTGTGCCAAAGCAAATTTAGTTCATAAAATTACTCGTTTTTAGGGTTCCGTACCAAAATGGTAAAAAAGGAACCCTTATGGTGCGACTTCGTTTGTCTGTCTGTCTGTCTGTCTGTCTGTCACACCTGCTTATTTCAGTAACTACTTATGCTATAGACTTGAAATTTGGAACAGTTATAAAGAATGCTTGTTCAACTTTATTGCAAATGAAAAAAGTCCAAAAATATTTTTATTTTTATTGCAAAAGGGGCCGGAGTGGGGGTCCGAAATTTCAAAGTGGGGTTACTAGGTCAAGTGACATATCATATGAAAGGGCTTGATTTGCACATTTCAAAATTCATTTTTATTTTATTTTATGTCTTACAGTTTCCGACATAATTTTTCATTATATTATGATGAAAAAATAAAAAATAAAGAAGGAAAATAAAAAGTCTGAAAAAATACCATTCCCCCCCTTATCTCCGAAGTTTGCAGAGCGAAAAATCTGAAATAATTAGAGTTGATAGGAATTGGCCCAAATATTGCACCAAAAATAAAACGATGTTCCTAACTAGTACAGTTTTTTCAAAATCATCAAAATTCCTTGACAACCAAACTTAGTTATGCGGTCCGGTTTTTTTCACTTTATAGGTCCAAAACTGATACGGAACCCTCGGTGCGCGAGTACGACTCGCTCTTGGCCGGTTTTTTACTTAATCAGTTTTATTAGTCTTCGATAGACGTCACCAACGCTCATAAAAGGCGTAGAAAAGAGGTTTCCAATTACAACTAATTCAGACATGACACTGTGGCTCAGTTGGTAGAAGCGCTGCCCCGGTATAGGCAGAGGTCGCAGGTTCGTGTCCTGCCTGTGTCACTTGTTTTTGGAATCTCTATATTTAATAACATAATAGTTTGATTTAATTTGTAATGATAAAACGTCCCGGGTTTCCCACATAAACTTTAAATTAGTTATTTTCTCGAACTTAACCTTATAATATTAAGTAGATAAATTACAAATAAACACAAATTGCGAGACTCCATCTAATAAATAGTTGGCAATACAGAAAGAGCATTTAATTTTCCTCCAAAAACATTAGGTTTGGTCGTAACACAAAGGCTTTCGAGTTTGGTACGGGGCGCCATACATTGGCTGGCATTGTCCTTTCATCCAGATCCGTTCAGGCGTTCTGACGTAATTAAGTAACAAACTTCCATACAAACTTTCGTATTTATAATATTAAGTTTCTACTATGGGACCAATCCTGAAATCGTGAAAATAAAAACAGATATTCCATACATTTTAAGAATAGAATTAGAACACATCGGGATATCTCGCTCAAATCTAGAGCAGCCCAACTGGGGAAGTAACTCCACCTTACAGAATACCACAGACAAATAACGCTAGTCTTCGATAGTGTTGTGTTCCTGTGGTGAGTAAGGTCGCCAGAGCTGATGAATGAGGATGCGCTGTGTTGACAGCGGGGAACCTGCTTGTTCCCAAAGCTGTCGCCACAGCCAATTCTCATTTTAGAGAGGGAATATTCTTTTTCAATTCCATGTTTTTATCTTCAATAGTTTGTTTTATGTTGTGAGGGGCTCGTGGCTAAATGACAGCCGCGCTGATCGATCGATCTGCGAGGTTAAGCTGCGCTTGCCGCGGTCAGTCCTTGGATGGGTGACCGTTCTTTACACATCGAGACACCTCCGTGCCTCGGAGAGCACGTTAAACAGTCGGTCCCGGTTGTCATAGGAATATCTTTGACAGTCGTTACGGGTAGTCAGGAGCCAAAAAGTCTGACAACTGGTCTAACATTCGAATACCTGTATTTCCCAATAATTGGGTTGTGGAGGTCAGATGGCAGTCGCTCCATGTAAAATATTGATATTCAGCCGCAACCAGTTAGACTGGAAGCCGACCCCAATCATGTTTGGGAAAAGGCTAGGCGGATGATGAGTTTGTTTTATGTTGTCAGTCAGTCAGTCAGTATGTCACAGAACTGTTTTATGTATAGGTATAAAAACCAAATGATCATTGTGTAGGTAAATAACAAACAATTAAAATTAATCGTCACAAATGCAAACTTGAATCGTTAAGCATACGATTATTCGAGTCGTATCGATTTTATTACGTCAGAGTGTTTATTGTCGATAGCGTGACGTAATAAAATTGAATAACTTAATAATAAGATTAGTCACGTCAGTAAATTGGTCAAGTGCAAGGCCTCGGTCTCGTCCTAAGGGTTCCGTATCAAGAAAACAATATGAGATTTCGATTTTTAATTTTTATAATTTTGTTTTTTGCAGCATACTTACTTATATATTTTTTTAAGTTAACGTGGTTGTTTTTCGATACATAAGTAGTTTCGTAAAACTCGATAATACCTAAATCAGCGGTTCTTAACCTTTTTGGCTGGCGACCCATATTTCAAAAATATTAGAAGCCCGCGACCCGATAAAAAATAAAAACATCAATAAATTATACGTACCCTTTTTAATCGCAGTAAACAAAATGCGTGTTGCATACACTTTTATTATAATAATTTCAGCAAACACACGGTAACTGTACGGTACGGTAATAACGGTGACTATGGGTCGAACCTAACTCAAGACTTACACCTCTCGCTTGCCTTCCGAAATGATCGTTTCCAATAGCTCTCAGATCATAGAAACAAGGAGATATGCAATCATAGCAAATTAGTACGGGAACAGCTGATGCCACTTTTAGTACCTTTTTCGACACAATTACGCGCATAATTAAGCGCTCCTTGTGAATAAAAAGATCTCCCACGCATTAAACATTCAGCACACCCTCAATCTAACACTGTTAATCGTCACTCAACACTAGCACTAAACTAAAACACTGTATTTATACCATCGATCGTGTTCGGTTCGTCGCCAGCGCGTACGTTTTTAGTACGAGCAATTTGCTCAAAATCAGGCATCAAGCTCGATGGCGCCTTGGCACATCTCCTTGTTTCTATGATCTGAGGTATAGCTCGAACTTCGCTGTTGGAAACAATACTTTCCAAAATTTAATTTCTATTTAAACTAAGTTCAACCTAGGCACTGGTATTTTCTGCACCAGAACTTTAGTATTTCGTCGGTGGCAAAATTAGAGAGGTAGCCAATATTAACAAAATGTGTCATGGCTGATCACTTGCTACTAAACTTATAGTAATTATTAGTTTAAGGTGACTACTTATTAGGGACCACAGTGAATAAGTTTACAGTAAATCAAAAATCTAAATAAAAACAATGTAGGTACCTACCTAATTGACAAGTTTTTGGAATAAAGAATTAGCTAGTCTTTTGGGCACGTTACCCGTTGACAGAAATACGGACGAATAATTTGATGCTTTAATGCCTAAGCATTTTTTATTCCTTTTTTTGTTTTCTTGCAGTAAATTAAAACAAATCTCATTTCAACGTAAACCGTATAGCCTTCCACATTCATCATTCATACTCAAAACTTTTCTTGCAACATTTTACTTTAGAGACCAGTAAGATATGCCGACGTAACATGACTAATTCTATCTCTATTCTACCAAAGAATAGACAAAGTTCTTTCTATCCAACTCGTTATCTCTTCTGCCCGAGCACGCGGTGACCCGTGCTTGGTTCATCAGAATTTTGTCTACTGAAGAATAGAAACATTTCTTCTCTTTATTGTGCGTAAAAGGTAGAAATCTTTCTACAATCTGTCACTTTGTCTATTCTTCTGTAGACAAAACCCGTTTCTATCGTGGTCGTGCTAGGCTGGCTGTAATGATAATGATAAATGATAATTATATTTATTTTGTAAATAGGTTAAAAATAACACTTTTACACGTATTTTTTTTTTTTAAGCTATATGAATTCGGTGTTTCCTATATGACTACCTTTGAGAAGAAACACCGAAACAAACTCAAAGGTTGATGTCTCTTTTAAAGTCCAGACAATTAAGATAAATTGTGTAAGAACCATGCAGGTTAGTCTGAAATGGCCTTTAGAGGAAAGAGCCATACAGATTTGAGTGGACCTGACCTGACTGTGCACCACGCATGTGCCGGGTATCGTGGTAGCTCAACCCAGACTAAGGGAGCTCAACGACCCGACGAACAGTAAGATTTGGCTTACTGATAAATCTTTACTATTTAAATCAACGGCAAGTCGGCAACTGACAGGAAATAATTTTAACTGGAGTAATTATAGTACCAAACTAGAGTTATGTAAACTATACTTAACTGTACTACGTAAGAAATAGTGAAATGTCTCGTTGGTCTGATGATCGAAAGTGACTGGCGTGTCCTGGTTTCGATTCCCAGATTGGGAGTCCCAGTCCCAGATCAAGCTATACATTTCCAGTATAAGCTGATCTCGCATTGTATAGGATTTAGTTACAGTGAGGTTTTTTTTTTTTTTTTTGAAACGTTGCCCCACACTAGGATTTCTCCTGTATCGTGGGTGCGTTTACAAACACAAATTTTTACATACACAAACAGCCAGACCTATGTGCAATGCGGGAATCGAACCCGCGACACGTTGCGCAGCAGCCAATCTCTCAGCCACTGCGACAACCGTGCGGTCAAAGAGGTCAGTGTAAACTGGGAATGTATAGCTTGATGTGTAGTCATGTGTACAATCCCCTAACTACAAATAACAATTTTACAGGAAAGCGTTTCGAAAGTCCAAACGCGCGTAGATTCTACAAGAGAAATGTGTGTGGTTTTAGGCCCGTATTACAGAACGATGCTCGAGCATAGATTTAAAGCCATTTGATTGGTTGAAATTAGTGACAATCTCAGATCATAGAAACAAGGGAGATGTGCCAAGGCGCTACTAAAATTGACGCTTTCACATTGACCGTAAAAAATATAAAATGTACACGCTGGCGACGAACCGAACACGATCGATGATATAAATACAGTGTTTTAGTTTAGTGCTAGTGTTGAGTGACGATTAACAGTGTTAGATTGAGGGTGTGTGGAATGTTATATGCGTGGGAGATCTTTATACTCACGAGGGGCGCTTGTAATTGTGTTGAAAAATGTACTAAAAGTGGCGACAGTTGTTCCCGTATTAATTTGCTATGATGGCATATCTCCTTGTTTCTATGATCTCAGGTGTCAATCTATGTTCAAGCAGAGATCTGTGCTCGAGCATCGTTCTGTAATACGGGCCTTAGTGTTCAATGGACCAACTTATAATTATTTATATCAAACTAAACGACAGTTATGGATAGCCTTAAGGCCATGAAAACAAAAAACACAAGTCACGTATCTGCCACTTGGGGGATTGTTCGTAGGGACCGTCGATCGTATCCTAAAGTAACTATATTTATCTAACTTTATTCGATAACCGTATAATTCCCGTTAGATTCACCAAAGTATTTTAAAGCTATGCAGTCACACGCGGATTGCTTGCATAATTAACTAAATGACGTTTTCCTTCTACGCTTTAACGTATTCCGATCATGAACAGTGAAGTCAGTTATTTCGTAATAGGGATGTTGAATATATTTTTTTTATTGTGAATCTGTAAAATATTTGAAAAAAGATAATTATTAACACCAAAAAAACCGATGAAACATATACCTACAAAAAATAGTAAATTAAAAATTAAAAAACCCGACTGCCAAAAAACAACTAAAAAGTTCAAAACAAGAGCACTTTTCAAGCAGTCTGATGCAGTTGGTGGCAATTATTTGTGTTAAATCTTAGATTTTATGCCACCAACTGCATCAGACTGCTTGAAAAGTGCTCTTGTTTTGAACTTTTTAGTTGTTTTTTGGCAGTCGGGTTTATTTAATTTTTAATTTACTATTTTTATTTTTCACTTTTTAGTTTTTAATGTATGTTTTCGTAATCTTCTTTTCGAGCCCTTCATTTTGATACCCCACATGATAGGTTTTGAGGATAAGTAAGAATTAGCGAGAATGATTGCTTTGTTGAACAACTTTAAATCGTTATATATCCTAAACTATTATTTAAAATGAAAAATGATAAAAGAAACCTAAAGATGATTTTAAAATACCTATTCAACGACACCCCACTTGACATAGTTCATCAACTTTTTTTTTTTTCATTTTGACAATATGGCGTCTGGTTGTCGCTGTGGTGAATTTTGATTACTGTTATGTCTTTAGTGACACTCGCAAGGTTAAGACGAATCGATTGACGTAAGAATTATCAAAATCGGCCTACGCATTTGGTCTCTAGAACGCCACATAGAAACATACATACATACATACATAGACTGATAAACACATTACCCTCCTTTGCGTCTCGCAGTCGGGTAAAAATTGGCAAAGTTATAAGCGTTTTAAAATGATTTGCTAGACACGGACGGCATGCATGATAAGTGACGTAACACCACCTATGTCCGCTTCGCGCGACAAAGACGGAGCGATACTCCCTCCAAAAACTTTAAACGTTTTCGATTTTGTGATATATATATATTTTTTTTACTTTTTTGTTATTCCTATTCCTTCTTTGGAATAAAATAATTTATTTGTACTTTTTTAATAGTAGTCCACTACCGTATTTCATTGTTATTGCTTCTTAGAACTTTTAGAAGAAGTCGACTTTTTTTTATACTACGAGGGTCGCAAACAGGCGTACATCCTGCCTGATGGTAAGCGTTTACCATAGCCTATGAAACGCTGACAACACCGAGTATCACATGCGCGTTGCCGACCCTTCAAAATGAGGACTCCCTGTGCTTAGGGGACAAACAGGTCCCCCGCTGTCAACACAGCGCATCCTCAGGAGCTCTGGCGACCTTACTCACACCACAGGAACACAACACTACCGAAGATACCGTTATTTGGCTGTGGTATTCTGTAAGGTGGAAGTACTTCCCCAGTCAGGCTGCTACAGATTTGAGCGAGATATCACACTGTGCCCTAGCTCTCTTATCTATACTAATAATAATAAAGCTGATGTTTTATGACTTTGCAGCGTTCGTGGTCGTAGGACGACTGAGTCATCCTGCGACCACGAACGCTACAAAGTGTTCGAAACGTCAGGAAAACTCTGTAAAAGTCTGTAATATACGCGATTTAATCCGTTTAAACTTGTTTTATTATAATGTGTAATAATCGCAAAAACCTAAGACATTATTAAGCTGATGTTTGTTTGTTTGAACGCGCTAATCTGTGGAACTACCAGCCGGATTCGAAAAAAATAGTCTGTAAACCGACCAAATTCTACTTAGAAAAAGGCTGAGTGTACATTTCTAGATTTATTTCGCTTGATTTTAATGCTACGGGTACCTATAGGTATAGGTAGTTAATTTGTTATTCAAAACCAAACACATTACTCTCTTTCTTGTCTGTCTGTCTATCTGTTCGGTACAAATTTTGCAATTCATTTTTCAAGCGCTTGGTGGCATCAGACCAAGCTGAAATTAGGCACACCTATGTAATTTGGATGACAAAGAAAAAAATGAAAAAAAAAACACAAAAAATAAAAATTACGTTTTTAAAACGGACTAAAAAGTATAAAATAAAATATAAATAAAAGTATAAATAATTCTAAATGAAAAACGTGGAGCGCATGCGATAGATAATACCTATTAGTAAAGGAATACCTCAACCAACTACATTAGAAGTTTTGCATTTTTTAGATCAATGTCCTTTAAAAAGGCCTGGCGGGCATTAAAACATGTTTAAACAAGCAATTTCCGTTATCAAATGAAACCGCAGCGATTTTTTGTACCTCATAATAACTTAGTAGGTTAAAAATACACTTGAATTTTTATAAATAGCTAATACATAACGGTTATGCTATTTATAAGTCTAAGAACGTGTTTAGAGTGTTATTTTGATAATTTATTAATTGCATCTTGACATTTTAGCATTGAACTAGAAAACTGGTTATTCTTTTAGGTACCTACTTAACTATTATTTTTACCCGACTGCGAGACGCAAAGGAGGGTAATGTGTTTATCAGTCTATGTATGTATGTATGTATGTATGTTTGTTTCTATGTGGCGTTCTAGAGACCAAATGCGTAGGCCGATTTTGATAATTCTTACGTCAATCGATTCGTCTTAACCTCGCGAGTGTCACTAAAGACATAACAGTAATCAAAATTCACCACAGCGACAACCAGACGCCATATTGTCAAAATGAAAAAAAAAAAAGTTGATGAACTATGTCAAGTGGGGTGTCGTTTAATAGGTACCTATTTTAAAATCATCTTTAGGTTCCTTTTATCATTTTTCATTTTAAATAATAGTTTAGGATATATAACGATTTAAAGTTGTTTAACAAAGCAATCATTCTCACTAAATCTTACTTATTGATTTAAGTTTTTATTTCAAGTATTAACGATATACAAACAAAAAAAGAAGATTACGAAAACATACATTAAAAACTAAAAAGTGAAAAATAAAAATAGTAAATTAAAAATTTAAAAAACCCGACTGCCAAAAACAACTAAAAAGTTCAAAATAAGTGCACTTTTCAAGCAGTCTGATGCAGTTGGTGGCATAAAATCTAAGATTTAACACAAATAATTGCCACCAACTGCATCAGACTGCTTGAAAAGTGCTCTTGTTTTGAACTTTTTAGTTGTTTTTTGGCAGTCGGGTTTTTTTTATTTTTAATTTACTATTTTTTTGTCTAATCCATAACCTAGGCCAGGTAGTGTTGATTTTTCTAAATGAAGTTAATTATATAGGTAACTGTTTTTAGGGTTCTGTACCTCAAAAGGAAAAACGGAGTCTGTCCGAAACAAGACCCTCAACGGGTGGAGGCATCTGCTCATAGGTGCATATTGGGTATAATACCAGTATCCGAATGTTAGACCAGTTGTCAGACTTTCGGGCTCCTGACTATCCGTAACGCCTGTCAAAGATATTCCTATGACAACCGTGACCAACTGCTTAACGTGCCCTCCGAGGTACGGAGGGGTTTCGATGTGTAAAGAACGGTCACCCATCCAAAGACTGACCGCGGCATCGCAGCTCAACCTCGCAGATCGATCGATCAGCGCGGTTATCATTTAAATATAAGAGAAGCATAACATAGCATTTTTTCTTTTCAGTAATGGCGGTGGAAATGTTGACGGACAGCCAGCTGTTTGAGGCGAAGCAAGGAGGAGACATCACCTACAAGGACATGGTGGAGGAGAATGAGCCAATAGGGGAGTCTCAGATTCAGAAGCTGTTCGCTGGCTCCTCTGTCCTCCTCACAGGAGGTACTGGCTTCTTGGGGAAGCTGGTCGTAGAAAAACTGTTAAGGTATGTCAATTAAAATCCTTATTTATGTTACTAGCTGACCCACCCCGGCTTCGCACGGGCAAAGTTTAGTTTAACTTAAACTGTACGTTCAAATAACATACTGTAAACAGTAAAAATCATCTCCATTATGACGTTATTCTGCCCTACACCTACCACCCTAGACCTTTTGTATGGGAAAATCAAGGAAAAATGTTTTTTTCTTTTATTTTATTCTTTCGTAAATTTTCCAATGTGTTTAATTTCCAATGTCTTTAAGTTATTCTGCTATTCGGGACGGAGACAATGACCCGAGCGGAATTTGAACCCGCGACCTCTGCCGTACCGGGGCTAGTGCTCTGAACCAACTGAGCTACCGGGTCTCGCCCAACTCATTTGAAATTTGAGACCCCTTTGTAATACGCTTCATAGGAGTGTTTGGCGATATCTATCGGAAAACTTATCCAGTCTTTTCAACTCAATACCAATTACTTTGCAGTTAACACTCCTAAGAAGCGTATTACAAAGGGGTCTCAAATTTCAAATGAGTTGGGCGAGACCCGGTAGCTCAGTTGGTTCAGAGCACTAGCCACGGTACGGCAAAGGTCGCGGGTTCAAATTCCGCTCGGGTCATACGATTTTTGAGAATCACTTATATAATTAAAAACGTAATAGAAGCTTAACATGGCTTTGACATGTTTCAAATTCACAAAAAATGTACATTTATATTGTAGGTATATTAGTATGGTTTGTAATCGTTATAATATAAGTAAGTAATTCACGTTGTCACTACACTATCGTAGGTCCAATTTAAAACAGTTTACTTTCTCAGTTACACGCATAACTGTGACGTGTTTCGTAATAATTGAATCACTGTGATTTTAAGAAAGTGTATCATAATACACCTACTTGATTGCGAGGCGAAACCGGGTCAAATACTTTAATTATGTAGTTTGTACAACAGCGACAAACATACATTTTAAATTAACTGTGCCTGGTTACGGTTGGGTGTAATGTAAAAAAAAAAAAATGTAAAAAAAAGATCTTAGTTAAAAACGAAAACCCGACTATGACAAAAATCCAACTGAAAAGCATGAAACAAGAAAACATTCCTGTCTGATAGCCTGAAATTCTTTTCTAAACTTAAGGAATTCAGTGTTGTGAAAAACTTAATAAATCAACGTTGTATTATCCAGGGTATGGCTGATGGTCGCATGCGACTGTATTACTCAAATCGCGAGTGAATCAGTTTCTACTAGGCAAGCGTGCTCCATCGTAGACCGCATCATGGCTTAACATCAGGCGAGAAGGCGGTCAAACGCAAGCCTATAAAAAAACCTGCAGTAATACTGAATACATAAATTAGTTTCCTCTAAGATACGAGTGAGATCGCGGGCTAGTGGTGGCCTTAGGGGGTGGCGAGTAGGGCAGCCGCCCGGGGCCTCGCTCTGGCAGGGGCCTCGCGCACTCGCGCAAGAACCCAAGTAGAAAAAGTCTAATTCTAATTATTTATTTATAACTAGACTTTTGCCCGCAACTCCGTCCGCGTGGACTAAAATGTAATGACCAGTTTAAATGACCTCCGTAGTGTAGGGTTGCTAGTGCTACCAAAAGATCAAGCTGTACCTCTGGTTTATTCCACCGGAATTATTTTTGATGAATTGTAGCTTAGATTTTAAGTTGGACCCCAAGCTATCGAACAGTTAAAACCATATCTAAATCCGTTCAGTATTTTTTGCGTAATGAGCGCACAAACAGACAAAAAAAAAAAAATAACTTTTTTGGGGTATGAGTACGTTCCAGTACCTCGACGGTTTTTTCTGGAATATCTTCAATGTACAGACACGGCTTTTTTACAATTTTATAATAGTGTAGATACACGTTTGCATTTCTCGTCAATCATCATCAAAAATATTTACTTTGAATTTACATAAATTACACAAAGAACGAGGGCATCGCAAAGATCTGCCGCCCTGGGCCTTGCAATGGCAAAAGCTGCCACTGTCGCGGGCAATAAGCAGTCATGATTAAGGTGTGTCTTATGTGTCTAATAGAGGTTTTTCCTCTTTGTGCCATACTTGTCTATAAGGTGTAATAAAACCATATGCGTTGATACAAAACAGAGAGAAAACTTCCTACGATCGCGTTGCGATAGGCGTGACAATTACCTACCTACATACATGGAGCGGCTACGTGCGTCACTTTGACGAAAATTAACAGTAAGTAGGTACTTAAAGCTCTTTATTAAACAGCTCGTCCGCGGAAGTACATATTACCACTATATCTATTTCTGCCGTTAAGCAGCATTGCTGTATTCCGTTTGAAAGGAATGGGTGTGTTCATTAATTTGTTCATTTTATTCTTGTTTTTATATCACCAAAAATCGTATACTTGCTCTGATTTTCGTAAGATTATAATGGGATGTTTTGTTTTTGCTGACTTTTGTCGGTAGGTACGGTATTAATGCTGATTCTGTTGAGCATCGCACTAAACTAATTTTAATCACACTATATCTCTTTCTTACAAATATCATTGAAAAAGGACAGAAAATATTTAGAACTGTCAAATTAGTCTACGCCCTTGTCATTTACGGGAATATAGTCATAACCTTTAGCTTTTACGACTAAATTGACATTAAAACTATTCAAGTGGACTAATTTGACAGGATTAAATATCTGCTATCCCTCTCTCATGTTTTTTTATTAGAAAGAGACATAATACGACTAAATTAGTTTAGTTCGTAAGCAACAGAACCGGCACCAGTGTCGGCCGTCTGCGATAGATCGTGCCTGTCGCGGTGGTTCAACAAAGTTTAGACTCTGACGTATATCTACTCAAACATTACAACTACTGCAATTTGCAATAACCGCTTTGAATACGTCGTAAAATATACATTTATGAATTCTTATAACTAATACAGATAATTCTTTGAATATGTTCAAGTGACTTGTTTAAGTGGTACCTACATGGAAATTATTATGTACATAAAAGGGTTGCAAGGGAGAATAATAATAATCTTCATACACACAAATATCACCAATTACAAATAGAATTACATAGGTATAGGCCGCGGCGTGAATTATGAGCACAGATCGCGCATGTACATTTTCGGCCCAATAGACAATAGACAGTTAAGAATACGTAATAGAGAATGGTCAAATTAGACGACGAGCATCGACTGACGAACCAATCGCGTGCAGCCTCGGCGCCCCCCGACTTCTTCATTCCGCCAAAGAGACCGAAAATCAGCTAATGCGCAGGTGACGTTTGTGATCATAACTGCTGCCGCTAGAGCTACATAGAATTATACTAGCTTCCGCCCGCGGCTTCGCCCGCGTTTTTGGGATAAAAAGTAGCCTATGTGTTATTCTGATGTATAAGCTATACTGTAAAGTTTCATCAAAATCCGTTTAGTTGTTTTTGCGTAAAAGAGTAACAAACATCCATACATCCATCCATACATCTATCACGTTTATGATATTTGTAGGATTAAGACATCTACCTGTACACTTTTTTATTTATTTTTATAAAACAAGATCATGCAATCATGACAGAATTTTTTCCCCAAGCAATGGCACAAGTAGGGCTGCCATCCGTCCGGGGTTCCCCGGATTTGTCCTAGTTTAGAGGGCGTCCGGGGAGCGTCCGGTAGGGGTTTCCTAAAAGTGTCCAGGTGAAACCCGGACACTTTTCATGTCAGGGGAATCCTGATTGATTAAAAGCTAAGCTCGTAATCGTAAGTCAGTCAATTTATCGGGGGCGTCCGGGAAAAATACTCAATTTCACCAAAATGTCCGGGGTTTTTGATGATTTTATCCGGCGTCGGCAATTTAGGTGATGGCAGCCCTAGGCACAAGTAAAATATAAAAACACTAGTTTCCGCCCTTGGCTTCGCCTGTATAAATTAGCATTATTTTAAAAGTTCCCATAACCGATGTGGTAACTTATAACTGATGTATAAGCTATATTACTGTAAAGTTTCATCAAAATCCGTTTAGTAGTTTTGGGTGAGAGAGTAACAAACATTCTCATAAACTTTCCTCATAACGTTTATATTAATAAAATAGGATAAACAATAAATTAAACCTTTAGGGCCGTACCACAAAAAAGATAAACACGCGTTCAACACGAATGCTACCAAAAATAATACGCACTTGTTTTAGCACTAGCATGTCTAAAACAAGTGTGTATTATTTTTGGTAGCATTCACGTTCAACACGTGTTTATCTTTTTTGTGGTAAGAGTGTTAAAATCAAAACAACATTGTTTTCAATGCACCTCGAGCAATGAATTTATCGACAATCGCTGCATGGTGCCATAGTCGTTCTATAACCACAGACTATAATATTGGCAGCAGTACCTGCAATGTCCTTTTCAAAGAACCAAATCACCTTTTCAATCTTAGCACTTATGGCTATAAACTTTAGCTAGTATTTCAACATAAACTAAATAAGATAATATTGACAACCACGTAGAGTTCAAATTTGAAGATCTACTTACAACTAGGTGTAAAATCTAAATGAACCAATGTAGGTAATGTAATTTGGACTTAATATCAAATAAATAAAACCGATTATTGAATGAATGTGCTAGCAACAAGAATTAGTCATTCACATTATGTCAATGTAGGGTGACCATGATTACATTGTGGAGAAAGATAAAACTATGATAAATTCCGAAGATTACCTCATACATTCAAACTTACATACTTTACCTATTTATACTACTTAGTATAGATTTAATACATATAAACTTAAGCTTAGCATATGAGTAACATAGCATAATCGGCCTATAATGTTCCCACTACTGGGACACACACACACAGGTCTCCTCTCTGTGAGAGGGAGTGGGCCGTAGTCCACCACGCGGGCCCAGTGCTGGTTGGTGGACGTCACATGTCTTCGAATTATTGGTTCTAGGACATGCCGGTTTCCTCACGATGTTTTTCTTCACCGTTAAAGCAAGTGATAATTAATTTCTAATACGCACAATGACTTCGAAAAATCAGCGGTGCGTGCCTCGGGATCGAACTCGAACCATTCGCCGTGAGAGGCACAAGGTTAAACCACTAGGCTATCACTGCTTTACTTAAACTTAATCAAAGCCATATAAGCTCATTTTTATTAATAGTAAATACTAATATAACAAACATTTTTAAAATCATACAAGGCAAAGTCGCAAACCAATGCTAGTAGTAATTTAGAGAAAGCAGCATAAACTCAACTTATCATTGTTATTATTACTGATAAGCGCTGGTTGCACTATTTGTTGATAAGAATAGATTTATCAGACAAAATCTGATAACAGTTTCAACTTGGGTTTCACGTAAATTAATGAAATCTTATTTTAAGCATAACTGATATTGCTGTTATCGATAACTATAAATTATCTCTCAGTGGTGAAATCGAACTTTGATTTTTAGAGTAGTATCTAAGTAACGTTATTGTAGCGGATTTTTTGATAGCCAGCATTCACAAAACACGATGATTTTGAAAATAGTTTGTGCTACTAAACTGGTTGTATTTGTCAAGTTAAACTAAAATAATTATAATATTAATAATACCTCATCAAGTTTTGAAAAAAAAAATATTGACTTGTAAAAGTATTAATAGTAACCTATTTACAGAATAAATATAATTTCATTTCATTTTAATAATATGTCGTAGAATTAAGTTCCTACTTAGTTTTTTTTCCCTTTTTTAGGGTTCCGTATCTTTTATTTGATGGGGAAAACACTATTTTTTTGTTAGATATCATTTCTACGTCATGCATTGCCACCTAGCATAATTTTTCCTGCTGTTGTGGCTTGCTTATAGTCAAAAACCGTCGTCTTTTTTTAACAAAAAGAAATAGTGTTTTCTCTAACGTGCTTACCCTACTGGTCCTATTTAATTTTCTGTGTACGTTCAACTTTAGAACGCGTAACAAGTACCACATTGTTTTTACTTTTTCCTCCTAATAAGTAAACCTACCATATACCTACCTTTTTCCTGTTCAGATAATTATCTTAGTAGATTATCATCTGAAGGCACATGTAGCATAAAAATCATGTGTATAAGTATTTATAGACCCGACATAAGGTGAAAGAAAAAATCGCGAAGAAAATGCTCTTTCTCAAAAAACATGAAACTAATTTTGAAGCAAGAATCTTGGCCACCTAAAAATGTACCTCCTAATTATTTCAAATAGAATGGAGGTTAGAATTCGCGCGGAGCGACTACCACCTGACCTCCGCCACAATACCGGTAGCCTAGGAAATAGATTTTGGAAACATAGCTATAATTAGCGTAAGTAGCAATTTAAGTGCATAACTAGTTTAGCCGGAAACGAAATCTGCAAGGTTGAATACAGCGCGAAATAATCAGTACTTACTATACTATGTTCAAATGACTTTGAGACACAACGTAAGCAATAGCCGTCTTACAACACAAAAAAACCGAC
This sequence comes from Thalpophila matura, assembly GCA_948465475.1. Lineage (NCBI taxonomy): Eukaryota > Metazoa > Arthropoda > Insecta > Lepidoptera > Noctuidae > Thalpophila > Thalpophila matura. The sequence goes on along the minus strand of OX419205.1, from coordinate 7,499,934 downwards.
CAAACGCGAGTCGTACTCGCGCACCGATGGTTCCGTATTATTTTTGGACGTAGGTATAAAGTGAAGAAAAACCGGACCGCATGACTAAGTTTATTTGTGAAGGAATTTTGATGATTTTGAAAAAACTGTATTAGTTAGGAACATCGTTTTATTTATTGGGCAATATTTGGGTCAATTCCTATCAACTCTAATTATTTCAGATTTTTCGCTCCGCAAACTTCGGAGATAAGGGATAAGGAATGATATTTTTTCAGTCAATTTTCATCTTAATGTCGAAAACTGTGACACATAAAATAAAATGAAAATATATTTTGGAATGTGCAGATCAAGCCCTTTCATATGATATGTCATTTGACCTAGTAACCCCACTTTAAAATTCTGGATCCCCACTCCGGCCCCTTTTGCAATGAAAATAAAAATATTTTTTGATTACCCGACTGCGGCGAAGCCCAAAAGGAGGGTATAGTGTTTCACCTGTATGTTAGTATGTGGGTATGTATGTATTTCCGTTTCTGTGTTCCCTCCTAGAGACTAAACGAGCAAACGGATTTTAACATATGACATATCATTAGATTTGTATTGACGTCGCGAGTAACAGGCTATATGGATTATGAAAAAAACCAACATGGCGGATTTTAATCGCCATTATGTGAAGTCGTAAAAAATAAAAAAAATCTCACATGGTCATGTGGGGTATCAAAATGAAGGGCTCAAAAAGACAATTACGAAAATATATATATCTTATACATTAAAAAAATATTTACCTAAAAAAAAATTATCTAAAAAAAACAGAATGATTTTTATTTTCTTGTTACATCATCATGTGGGGTATCAAAATGAAGGACTTAAAGAGACAATTCGAAAATATATAATACATGTATGTCATAGACATCAAAAACTAAAAAGAGAAAAATTAAAATTGAAAATTAAAAAGATTTCGTGAAAAAGGCACCGAGCGGCAGCGGCGGGGTACGCTTATACTCCACCTCCCCCGTCCCGTACAAATCAAAACACCCAAAGGCACAGCCGGTAGCGCGTAATTAGAAAAACACAGCTGTTTTTTTAATACCTAAAAATAGAAGTGTTTCCCAGCAATAATTTTTGCTCAATGTCACCTAGTTACACGTACAGAATGCGTAGGTGTCGGCTTGGTGATGTGCCTTCTTACACCCTGTATATTATGGCCAGCCTATCATCATTTTAGCTTGCCTATTCTTTTGGCTATTTCAACGACATTAGCCGTTGCATTATTCACTTTTACGCAAATTACCTTATATTATTTTTTATGCAAACGAAGCAGCATGCGCTCATTAAAATTCTGCTCATCGTCAATAAAAAGAGGTGTGTACATTGTACTACGTAGTGTCAGCTGTCAATTGATTTAATATAAGTTGTTGGTTATTAATTAGTAGTTAGGCGGCGTACGTCCTCAGCACGTACGCTTGCAGCCTTGGTTGTGCAACCGGCTACCTTTGCAACCGTACGCGGATTGACCAGGCGCGATACAGAAATTACTGAGTGGATTAGCTAGTGAAGTTAAGGACAGTTCCTATAAAAAAACTCATTGTTATACAATGCTACCTCAGATCATAGAAACAAGGAGATATGCCATCATAGCAAATTAGTACAGGAACAACTGATGCCACTTTTAGTACATTTTTCGACACAATTACGCGCATAATTAAGCGCTCCTTGTGAATAAAAAGATCTCCCACGCATTGAACATTCCGCACACCCTCAATCTAACACTGTTAATCGTCACTCAACACTAGCACTAAACTAAAACACTGTATTTATACCATCGATCGTGTTCGGTTCGTCGCCAGCGCGTACGTTTTTAATATGAGCAATTTGCTCAAGATCGGGCATCAAGCTCGATAGCGCCTTGGCACATCTCCTTGTTTCTATGATCTGAGAATGCTACCCAAATGGAAATGACCTCGCGTTACAATGTGACGCAGTAGCTATCTGCTGCTAAAAAATCTATTAGGTAGATACCTCAGATCATAGAAACAAGGGAGATGTGCCAAGGCGCTATTGAGCTTGATACTTTAGTTTGGTCATATTGAGCGTGATACAAACGTACACGCTGGCGACGAACCGAACACGATCGATGATATAAATACAGTGTTTTAGTTTAGTGCTAGTGTTGAGTGACGATTAACAGTGTTAGATTGAGGGTGTGCGGAATTTTTAATGTGTGGGAGATCTTTTTATTCAAAGGAGCGCTTGTAATTGTGTCAAAAAATGTACTAAAAGTGGGAAAAGTTGTTCCCGTACTAATTTGCTATGATGGCATACCTCCTTGTTTCTATGATCTGAGGTAGATACCAACATTGATTTAGATAAATAAAGTGAAAAAAGAACGTTATCAATTCGCAAAATTTACTTTATAAGCCTTACTTTTCAAGAGATAGATAGTTCGAGGTCATTGACGTTCCTATTCTTAGGTTCAAGTTCACCAACAAGTTAATATTAAATTAAAAGTCATGTTAAACGGCCATTTTCAATTTAATTTAACGAACTGTTATCTTGTCGTTGAACTTAATTAACCATTAGAGCATTATAGAAAATTAAAATACATTGTAAAATAATTAACGGTAGAAAATGCCATCGTACTGACATAAAAAAGTCCTAAAAATATATACAGGGTGGCAGGTTAGACAGTGGAAATATTTTAAGGGGTCATTGTACTCATCATCATGAACAACTTTTACTAAGGGACCAACCCTGAAATCGCGAAAAAGAAATCTGCTGTTCCATACATTTATGTTCACATAACTCAACAAAATGTATGGAAAAGCTGATTTTTTTTCGCGATTTCGGGGTTGGTCCCATAGTAAAAGTTGTTCATAATGATGAGTACAATGACCCCTTAAAAAATTCCACTGTCTTACCTGCCACCCTGTATATATTTATTTATACTTTATATTCTATGCTTATGTTTATACAAAATGCGCAATATTATCCTCAAATATGGTGATGAATTTTAATAGGTACCTAAACCAAAGTTGGTTTTACAGAAAAAGATCACACGCTCGGGAATGAACTCGGACTTGTTTCAAGTCCGTTTAACCGCAAACCATCACTAATGTATTACTTAAAGCTTTCTTGATGCCGACCTGCATGACAATGGCGTGTTTATAATAATATTAGTGCGTTCCTTTTGTATAAATACATTACTTTTCCGTGACATTTTTTTGTAAGCTGTGGGAATTTATCAGAAAAATAAAGCTGAAGAGCTTGTTCCTTTGAACGCGCTAATCTCTGAAACTATCAGTTAGACTTAGTCAAAATACTGATATTTTGATTATGTTTGTGCGCGAAAAGTCCCTATGTAATTAAAAAACAAATAGGTATAAAGATCTCTCACACATCAAAAATTCCGCGCACCCTCAATCTAACACTGTTATTCGTCACTCAGCACTAGCACTAAACTAAAACACTGTATTTATATCATCGATCGCGTTCGGTCCGTCGCCAGCGTGTACGTTTTAATTATGGTCAATGTGACTATACTAAAGCGTCAAGCTCAGTAGCGCCTTGGTGGCATATCTCCCTTGTTTCTATGGTCTGAGGTCAATACAGTGTTTTGTAAAAACCTATTTTTGTAATTATGATCGTTTATTTTGGAGTTCAGTATTCAAGTTTTCAAAAGTGTTACGTTGCCAAAAAGGTTAAGAACCGCTGGTCTACGCTATTAATCCTTCTAACCACATCAATTACACAGGGTGGCAGTTTAGACAGTGGAAATATTTAAAGGGGTCATTGTACTCATCATTATGAACAACTCTTACTATGGGACCAACCCCGAAATCGCGAAAAAATAATCAGCTGTTCCATACCATACATTTATGTTCACTAACCTCAACAAAATTTATGGAATAGCTGATTTTTTTTTGCGATTTCAGGGTTGCTCCCATAGTAAAAGTTGTTCATAATGATGAGTACAATGACCCCTTTAAATATTTCCATTGTCCAACCTGCCACCCTGTATATAGTGCAACGGGTGGGGTTTGAATACACTAGCTCTCGCTCGCGAGTTGCGTTATGCCTTATCTATGGAGTACGTAGCGGTATTTGTGAATGCATTAAGCGCAGGCGCAGTGGCTGTCGTGATCAAGATTACGCAGCATGATTTATATTGCGCACGCGTCTCGATAGCCGATAGATCGGTGGATAGGTACTAGAGTGTTATAAAACACTTCGCCATAGAAAACTGAATTATTCAATGAATGCCAGAAAATCACTCACCGCACTCGCTGACAGTCATTTTCCGTTCGCGAGAGACGAGAAAGGAGCAATCTCGCATCAGGCAGGACGCACACCAGAGCGCCTAACATGCGCGCCGCGACAAAATTTTGTCGACGCTTTTATCGTGCATTTGTCTCGTATTCGCACGAGTAAGAGCGAGACAAAACAGTCGACAAAATTTGTCGCGGCGCGCATGTTAGCTCGTCAGGGCCCCAATTCTGCTATTGCAATTGTGTAAGAATGATGTTATAATGACACCATAACTGTCAAAACCTAAGCGGTCATTGGCTTAGAGTGAGACTATCTCTTTCGTCATTGGTCAAAACGATGTCATTGAGAGACCATTCTGACACGATTATGACAAGTGCATTAGCAGACTTCGGGCCTGGCTTAGTTTCGTTATGTCGGTTAAAAAAATACGATGTATGATTTTGTTACAGATCATGCCCAGACTTAAAGAAGATATTCCTTCTAGCTAGACCAAAGAAGAACAAGGATATAGCTAAAAGATTACAGGAACAGTTTGATGATGTGGTAAGGTTTCTTCTATTTATGAAACTTATAAGATATACCCCCAAGATATTAACTTGGGGGAAGCTCTTGTCCACCAGTGGGAACATTGACTGATTATATTCAGTATATTGCGGAATACAGGGGGATTAAATTGATGGGTATTAAGGTCTCCCATCGCCTTTTTACCCGTTTACTTATAAACGCCTCTTAACTTTAACCACTGATTAAATATACAACTATCCTTGTCATTTGTATGACAATGAATAGAGATGACAATATATTAAGAGCTCTTTAACAATCACCGTTAACAGTAATGGGGTTGTTTTTTGGACTGCTGCCATAGGTACTAAAAACTTCATATTTTACTTGTACGTATCTTTTTTGGAAAAAACTTACAAACCTGCACGCTTATAAAGCATGACAATTCTATCTCTATTCTACCAAAGAATAGGCAAAGTTCTTTCTATTCAAATCGTTATCTCTTCTGCCCGAGCTCGCGGCGACCCCGTGTTTGGTTTATCAGAATGTTGTCTACTGAAAAATAGAAACATATCTTCTCTTCATTGTATGCATAAAACGTTAGAAATCTTTCTACAATCTGTCACTTTGTCTATTCTTCTGTAGACAAAACTCGTTTCTATCGTGGTCATGCTAAGTCAGCTGATGTAGGTACTTAATCTTCTCTTTCAGCTCTACGACAGACTTCGTAAAGAGTGTCCGGACTTCATCCAGAAGATCAGCATAGTGGAGGGGGACATGGGGCAGCTGGACCTCGGCATGTGTCCCGAAGACAGGATCAAGGTCATGAATGAGGTATGGCATCATTTATCATACTTATACAGGGTGTAGTCAGTCGCAATACGAAAAGGAGTCATTATACTCATCATTATGAACAACTTTTACTATGGGACCACCCCTGAAATCGGGAAAAAAATCTGCTCTTTCATACATTTATGTTCACTTAACTCAACAAAATGTATGGAACAGCTGATTTTTTTTTCGCGATTTCAGGGTCAAATTTATATTTGAGGAATATACGATTGTTTCGTGAAAACATTACGATTTTCCTCAAATACAGTTTTGAGGGCTATATTGATGGTTTTGATGATTATCAATTAGTAGCTATCATTATATTTGCGAATTGATTTTGGATCGACATAGCAACGTAAAACAGCTCTGCAATTTGCAAAAAACGTAAGAAATTTTAAATTTCGCGTGCTACCTTGATGGATGCTATGAGTAGAATGATATTAAAACTCAACCAATGCCACATCGTAATTTTGCACACACTCAAGATATAGCTTTGTTATTTAAGTTGCGTCCTCAGATCATAGAAAAAAGGAGATATGCCATCATAGCAAATTAGTACAGGAACCACTGTCACTACTTTTAGAACAGTTTGCGACACAATTACAAGCGTTCCTTGTGAATATAAAGATCTCCCACACATAAAAAATTCCGCACACCCTCAATGTAACACTGTTATTCGTCACTCATCACTAGCACTAATCTAAAATATTTATACAGGTTGACAGGTTAGACAGTGGAAATATTTAAAGGGGTCATTGTACTCATCATTATGAACAACTTTTACCAGCCCTGAAATCGCGAAAAAAAAAAATCTGCTGTTCCATACATTTATGTTCACTTGACTCAACAAAATGTATGGAACAGCTGATTTTGAGCTGATTTCTGGGTTGGTCCCATAGTAAAAGTTGTTCATAATGATGAGTACAATGACCCCTTTAAATATTTCCACTGTCTAACCTGCCACACTGTATTATCGGTTGCGTTCGGTTCGTCACCAGCGTGTACGTTTTAATTACGGTCAATGTGACGATAACAAAGCGTCAAGCTCGATAGCGCCTTGGCACATCTCCCTGGTTTCTATGATCTGAGGTTGCGTCCAAGTACGCACATAACTTGAGCATACTGGTTTATCTAGTAGGTAAGTTAACGATGACCAGGTGTACTTGAACTCAAGTGCCTTGCTCTGTGGATATTATAACGACAGGTTCAATAGGAACTTAGCAGAGATATTTTTAGATAGAACTAGCGCCCCACCTCTGTTTCCTAAGGGTGCATTGTACTGCCGGCTTAGCATGACCAATCCTATCTCTATTCTACCAAAGAATAGACAACGTTCTTTCTATCCAACTCGTTATTTCTTCTGCCCGAGCACGCGACGACCCATGCTTGGCTTATCAGAATTTTGTCTACTGAAGAATAGAAACAATTCTTATTTCATTGTATGCATAAAAAGAAGAAGAGAGAGAATCTTTCTACAATCTGTCACTTTGTCTGTTCTTCTGTAGAAAAAACCCGTTTCTATCGTGGTCATGCTAGGCCGGCTGCTGTGGCGACATGTCAAAACATCGCGATTTCTGTGCTGTACCTAGATATCTAAGTTAAACACACACGTATAAACCTTCCGGAATAAATTCTATAAATGATGATAAAAACTTCGTTAAAATCCATTGTATAGTTTAGAAGCTAAGCGGATAAATATACAAACACGGAAAGCGGTTTTGTTAACTATGTATTTAATGTTATGCGATATTATAAATGCGAATATTTGTTACTTCTTCACGCTGAAGGGTAGACAGATTTGAATGAAATTTGGCAAAGAGGTAGCCTGATGGGACCTGGAAAAACACATAGGCTACTTTTTATCCATTTTCACGGGACGAAGTCACGGGGGACAGCTAGAGAAATAAATATGTAAATAGGATGTCACAAACTTTCACATTTCCAACCGATCACGAGTCACGAGTTTGGGGAATGGAGAAACGAGGTGTAATGACCCTCCATTGAATAGTGAGGATCCTCCTACCAGACCAGGTGTTATTATCTGGCGGGCCACTGCCCCAGCAGTTGATGTCGGGTTTGTGTATATATGCTAACTAGCACTTCGCCTGCGACTTCGTCCGCGTGTCCCACAGGAACTGTGCATTTTTTCGGGATAAAAAGTAGCCTATGTTACTCAATGATAATGTAGCTTTCTATTAGTGAAATAATTTTTAAAATCGGTCCAGTATTTTCGGAGCCTATTCGGTACAAACAAACAAAAAAATCTTTCCTCTTTATAATATTAGTATAGATTGAGCCACAAACTCTACTTGTGCGATGTAGGATTTTGACGTCAGACGTAAAGTTGTGACATCTGACAAGCTGTCACTGTTAGCTGTCTAGCTGTGTGACACAGCTAGACAGCTAACAGTGACAACTAGCTGTTGCTGTAGCTAGCTACTGTTAGCTGTCTAGCTGTGTCACACAGCTAGACAGCTAACAGTGACAGCTTGTCAGATGTCACAACTTTACGTCTGAAATCCAGTGTAGTCTTTGCTGTTGTCGGCAGATGTCGCTAAAACCTTTTCTTCGTTATTTCAGGTGGAAGTCATCTTCCATGGAGCAGCCACAGTTCGCTTCGACGAGCCTCTGAAGACAGCCGTGGAGATCAACGTCAGGGGAACCAGGGAAATGTTCAAGCTAGCCCGAGGATGCACGAAGCTAAAAGCCTTCGTTCACATATCTACTGCGTACAGGTTTGTACTTAATTATTACTAGAAATTATTCGCTGAAGGATTGAAAAAAAATAGTTCTTATTAGGCAGCTAGCATCAAGTCAAAACAAGCATAAGTATTCATAAAATTTTCATAAAATATTTTCATAAAAAATAATTTCATATAAAACATTTTCATAAAATCAAAACTTGTAAGAACCAATCGTTTGAAGCTCAAATTATAGTGAAAGTAATCACACAACATGTTAGTTAAATCCTTATTAATCAACTATTTATTGTATTTTCTTTCAGCAACTGCCCACAAACTTTTATCGGGGAGAAATTTTATGACAGTCCCCTGCCAGGGGAGAAGCTGATCGACCTTGTGGAAACCATGGATGAGAAGACCATCAACAACATCACACCTGGGTAAGTACAGAAACCAATGCTTCCAGTCTAGCAAAATACGGCTGAAGAGTTTGTTTTTTTTTGGTTGAACGCTAATCTCTGGAACTTCCAGTCGAATTCGAAAAATTCTTTTTGTATATGATAGCCTGATTCATAAGGAATAGTAGGTATAGACTGTTTAACATCACGCTACAACTCTTAAGCGATGGGGGTGAAACCGCGGGGAACAGCTATATTGATAAAGCGATTGCAATCTGACCTTTACAACCCAGCTACAGGATAATACCAGTATTCTAAGGTTAGGTCAGTTGTCAGACTTGCTGGTTTCTGACCACCCTTCTGTCATAGATACTACTAAGTTAACCAGCCGGCCTAGCATGACCACGATAGAAACGGGTTTTGTCTACATAGAAATAGACCAAGTGACAGATTGTAGAAACATTTCTACGTTTTATGAATGAAACGGTAGAAATGTTTCTACAATCTGTCACTTTGTCTATTTCTATGTAGACAAAACCCGTTTCTATCGTGGTCATGCTAGGCCGGCAGGACCGTTTATGTGTGAAGTAATTGGAGCTATAGTAATGAAACAGTGATAGCCTAGTGGTTTAACTATGTGCCTCCCACGGCGAATGGTTCGAGTTCGATCCCGAGGCACGCATCGCTGACTTTTCGAAGTCATGTGCGTATTAGAAATTAATTATCACTTGCTTTAACTTAACGGTGAATGAAAACATCCTGAGGAAACCGGAATATTCTAGAACCATAAATTCGAAAAACATGTGACGTCCACCAACCCGCACTGGTCCCGCGTGGTGGACTACGGCCCACTGCCTCTTACAGAAGAGGCCTGTCTCAGCAGTGGGAACATTATAGGCCGATTATGCTATTATGCATGCTTATGCTATGCTAATTTGAGCCATCATAAATAACATTGTTTTCTCTTTCACAGTCTACTGGGAGATTTCCCCAATACCTACGCTTACACGAAAGCTGTCGCGGAGAATATTGTCCAGGAGTACTCCAAGGGTCTACCTGTGGCGCTGTTCAGACCTTCCATAGGTAAGTCCTGTACTATAAAAGTCTGTACTATAAAAACCCGAACAAAGCGCTTAGATTCCACTTTCATTGTGAAAACCGCCAAACAGTGGAATGCGCTGCCCGAGTGGGTGTTCCCCCCTCCCAGTTACAATCTGGGTGTCTTCAAGTCGCGAGTGAATCGGTTTCTTCTAGGCAAGCGTGCTCCGTCGTAGACCGCGTCCTCGCTTAAGATCAGGCGAAATGACGGTCAAACACAAGCCTATTTATTGAATAATAAAAAAATGTCTAGACATACTTACTATAAAAAGTCATTACTATAAAAAGTATGTACCTACCTACTATTAAAAATAATAGTTACAAACTAGAATCAAAAATCAAAAATCAAACTGAAAAGCATGAAACAAGCTTTGATTATTTATGAAACAAGAAAATATTCATTCCTGTCTGATAGCCTGGAATTCTTCTCTAGAATTAAAGAACTAACCAAAAAACCACGCAACTTATTGCTTCATTTCCTAATAATCGTATTTAAATTTTTTTTTTTTTTTGTATTTCAGTTATCGGTACGGCAAAGGAGCCTGTCTCCGGATGGATAGACAACGTGTACGGACCCACTGGTGTAAGTATTACTGTTTTTTTAGACGTTTACCAGAATGCCATTTAAATTGCTATGGCATAGTAATAATCAAACTGCGCAGATAAATAATGGGATTGAAAATGGCGACTCCTTTATTCACCTCTCTAAAAATCTCTCTTCTATTAGAGAAGAGATTTAACTGAAGTGGGTGGGACTAGAGAAGATCCAGGTATCCGTTTAATTTTACACCAAAACATGCATTTTTTACCAGACTACCTACGGTCTATCACTGATATATTCAATACTTAAAGTACCTATTGTTTTACAAAAAAAAACCGAAGAAATGCGAGTACGACTCGCGCCCTGACGGTTCCGAAATATGCAATAGCACAATCTATAAGTAGGTACCGCTATTACATCGTAGCTGGCGCTATTGCATACTTCTAGTGGCGCCATCTATGATCAGATGGCTCCACTAATGGTCATGACAGACGGACAACAAAGTTATCCTATAAGGGGAACCCTTATAGGATAACTTTGTTGTCCGTCTGTTTTCCTTTTGAGCTACGGAACCCTAAAAAATCGAAACATCAGGGTTATATGGATTGCGTCGGCGGATGGAATCATCCTTCCTACTATCCTACTAATATTATAAACGTGAAAGTTTGTGAGGATGTAAAGATGCGTATAAATGTATGGATGTTTGTTACCTACTCTTTCACGCAAAAACTACTGTACGGATCTTGATAAAACTTTACAGTAATATAGCTTATACATCAGAATAACACATAGCCTACTTTTTATCCCAAAAACGCGGGCAAAGCCGCGGGCGGAAGCTAGTTTATTATAATCCGGTTTTTCCTCAGGTGGTCGTTGGCGCGGCGGTAGGTCTTCTCCACGTCCTGAACTGCAATCCAAAAGTGTTAGCAGACCTGGTGCCAGGGGATATGGTGGTGAACGCCTGCATAGCCGCGGCATGGAAGACTGCCAAGGAGTACCCAAGCAACCACGAGGATGCCCCCCCACCGGACCTCCCCCCACCGGTTTATAACTACGTGTCTTCGGAACAGAATCCTTTGACTTGGGGTAAGCTTTTTGTTATTATCACTATTAGCTGTTCCCGAGGTTTCACCCCATTGCTCGGCTCCTAAGGGTCGTAGCGTAATGTTAAATAGCAGTGGCGAAGGGTCCCTACAATACGATTCCTACCGGCTTCCCTTCTAAAAATAGCACAGGCAGTATTGCCTACTTTTATTAATTAGCTTTTCGTGGCCAGGTAAGCATTTGAAGTTCCGGCTTACCTCTTACAAGAACTGACCCTTTGCCACTGTTAAATAGCCTATACCTTATATATATTCCTTATGAATCTGGCTATCATATGCAAAATATTTTTTTTAATACGACTGGTAGTTCCAGAGATTAGTGCGTTTAAACAAACAAACTCTTCAAAAGGATCAACGGAACTCATATAGGATCACTTTGTCGTCCGTCTGCCCGTGGCAAGCCCGAGGCATCGGCTCATAGATGATACTATTGCGAATTTCTAGTGGAATATTTAATTTTATGTGGGTAATATGTCTACAATTAAGTTTGTACCAGGTATGTTATGGAGATCGGTAACTGTAACCGAAACTATCGGATATCCGAAATAATTTCGTATCCGTAATCGAAACCGAATCTGATATAAAAAGATTCAAATAATTTTGGATAGGGGCGGAGTCTAAGTGAGACCCGTTATTTGTATTTTACTTTTAAAATTTCTTGAAATTGTAATATCCGTAACGGAAACAATCCGAAACTACCGGATAATCCGAAATAATTTCATATCCGTAACCTTATCTGAAACCGATATAATATTATTCATATATCCGTATCCACATCCGGATACGAAATTTCATATCCATAGCATCCCTATTCCCTAGTTTGTACTAAACCCGCAGCCGGCCTAGCATAACCACGATAGAAACGGGTTTTGTCTACATAGAAATGGACAAAGTGACAGATTGTAGAAACATTTCTACGTTTTATGAATGAAATCTGTCACTTTGTCTATTTCTATGTAGACAAAACCCGTTTCTATCGTGGTCATGCTAGGCCGGCAGGTCACAAGTCCGACTCCCATTTGTCCAGTTTTTTATTTTTCTATTTACTCAAAAAAATCCTGGACTTTGCAGAGAAATTCATGAACTACAACGAAGTGTACGGCTTCCAAGTGCCCACGGTTCAAGCGATCTACTACTACCTGTTCCACCTGACTTCCTCCAAGTTCCTGTACACCCTGTACTGCTTCCTGCTGCACTGGATCCCAGCGTACATCATCGACGGCATCGCTATCATCATTGGAAAGAAGCCGATGTAAGTGCCTTCGGTTTTCTTCTCTCGTGTACCTATGTTATGTCCATTCGCGTTAAGAAAATAGTGACGTCATCGCCTAGCAACGCCGCCCGGCCAATCAGGTTGCAAAAAAATTTTAAGTCATATAATTTTTAGGGTTCCGTACCTCATAAGGAAAAACAGAACCCTTATAGAATCGCTTGTCCAGTTTTTTTTGTGATCTGATTGGTCGGGCGGCGTTGCTAGCCGATGACGTCACTATTTTCTTAACGCGAGTGGGCTATATAGTGGTGGCAGTAGTGTCCAAGCACAGAGCGCAGAAATGACCACACCTGCATAGGTATTCACAACCATTCGACAAGCTTCCGTGACGGAAGTGACACTTCTTCGACTATCTGCTTTCCGAACCGATGGATTCGTAAAACGCAATTTATCCCACATAGTCCAATATGGTAATCATTATTTTTTGTTTTAACATAATTCAATTTACTTTCAACAGGTTAAGGAAAGCCTATACGAAAATAACAAAATTCTCCGAAGTTATGGCGTACTTCGCAACGAGAGAGTGGAAATTCGACAACAGTAACACTCAGAATCTGTTCAGTGAACTTTGCAAAGCTGACAAGCATCTGTTTGACTTTGACATGAGCGCTCTGGAGTGGAACGATTATTTCTACAACTATATCAGGGGCGTAAGGGTATACCTTCTCAAAGACCCCGTGGAGACTGTTCCAGCCGGTCTGAAAAAGTTAAACCGATTACGATTACTCCACTACACGTTTTGTGCTATTTTAGGGTTGGCGTTTTTGAGATTACTGTGGGTATTTGTTAGTGGAGCGATAGGGTTGTAGTTTTAATTTAATGCTAGTATTTTTGAGGTGATATATTCGCACGACTGTAACGCGAAGGTTTTGTTAAATAAGTACTATGCGATCAAAATAAGAATAGGACTGACCTTGTGCCATATTGTGACGTTTTGTTTTGAAAATTGATCTGTTTTGTATGAAAAATTCTATTAAGTACAATAGATTTGGTAAATCAAAGACTCAGTTAAATAAAATGAAAAAAAAAGTAATGTAGGGAATTGATTTGCAAATTAATTTCCTTTGTAAGACTTACTTTTCAAGTGATCGTTGACAGTTCGAGGTCATTGACGTTCCTATTCTTAACGCGATCGCAGAGTACAAAGAGAAGATTCTGGTGAGATTTTGTCAAACGGTGACTCTTTACTAGTCTCATGCAAATTGGATGATAAACTTGAACCTTAAGGTGCTGTTAAACGGGCTAGTTTTTAGGGTTCCGTACCAAAATGGTAAAAAAGGAACCCTTACGGTGCGACTTCGTCTGTCTGTCTGTCTGTCACACCTGCTTATTTCAGCAACTACTAATGCTATCGACTTGAAATTTGGAATAGTTATAAAAAATGCTTGTCCAACTTTATTGCACATGAAAAAATTAAAAAAATATTTTTATTTTCATTGCAAAAGGGGCCGGAGTGGGGGTCCAAAATTTCAAAGTGAGGTTACTAGGTCAAGTGACATATCATGTGAAAGGGCTTGATTTGCACATTTCAAAATATATCTTTATTTTATTTTATGTCTCACAGTTTTCGACATATGATGAAAAATGTCCAAAAAAATACCATTACCCCCTTATCTCCGAAGTTTGCGGGGCGAAAAATCTGAAATAATTAGAGTTGATAGAAATTGACCCAAATATGGCACCAAAAATAAAACGATGTTCCTAACTAGTACAGTTTTTTCAAAATCATCAAATTCCTTCACAAACAACCTTAGTTATGCGGTCCGGATTTTTTCAATTATTCGTCCAAAAATGATACGGAACCCTCGGTGCGCGAGTACGACTCGCACTTGGCCGGTTTTTTGACAATTTCTTGCTGCAAATACTTATATGTATAGTCGTGAGTTGAGATTGGTTGAAATCTATATCGTGCAACTCAGTAAAACAACTGTCGCAATCTTGCAGTATAGCCCGGCGATATTGCAATGAATGCACGATATAGATCTTAACTCACGGCTATACAATTGCAGCAAGAAATTGTCAAAAAACTAGCCCGTTTAACCGCACTTTCAGTGACGCCCATCATGACAATATCAATTTATACACTGTGATATTTAAATCGTTGTTTTCTAGAAAATGGTTGTGCTCAGAAAAAGGTCTACTCCTGGTTTACAGCATCAAATATAAAAATACATCGTTGGTCTTTAATGGTATAGTTATTATTCTATCTTAGGAAGGCGTATTGGTCTTTATTGTGTGGTGCACGTACACATTGTTTCTATATGCGCAAACTCGAAAGCGCTCAGTATTGGACGAGCCGTCCTTACGCACACAGAAACAATGTGCACGTGCATCTACAATTCTGCACACACAAATACTAATCCGCCTTCGTGAGATAGAACATCTATACTGAGCGCGGTTGCATGTCCTTGGCTAATGATTTATTTGCATTTCGGCCCGCATTGGCCAGACTTCCTGGTTGGTGCACGTGCACTCTTATCTCTTGAATGCCGTATCGCTACCGCGGTGAGTTGAGACTTTAATGTTACGATTAATGTTTGAGCAACATAAGACTTATTTATGAACGTCTAAGTACTAAGTGGTTTTGTAAAAACATATTTGATGCTATTGAGTGATAGTAGACCTTAAGATAGAACAACGTTTGTTATAGGAAATCATTTTTTAACTTTTACAGTGTATTATTATTAAAATTGATACCTATATTTCTAAGAGATGCAACTCTATCACAATCATTATTATTAATTATGTAAGAAGTGTAAATGTCTAGATAAAAATTAGGGTCTGGCTAGAAAAAATATTTGTGTATTTTTTACATTATTTACCCAAAGAAATGGGTTATTATATTGAATGTTTTTGTACATATAGTGGAATTTAAGTATATTTAATGATAATTAGATAGGTAAATAGGTAAGTATATAAGAAATTATGAAGATATACTTATTTTTGTACGTCAATGTACTTGATAATATTCCAACATTAATCTATTAGCATTTTGCCCGCGACATCGTCTGCTTGACTTACAAGATCTATGCATTTTTTCAGGATAAAAAATAGCCTATAGTATTCAGAGATAATTTAGCTTTTAACAAAGCCAAAGCTAGCCGATTATCTTTTTCTCAAACTCGATGTGTAATAATTACTGCCGGGTATTGTATCTGTCTGTTAGTTACGTTAGCCGGCTGAACCGTATTGGATGAAATTTGTCTTTTTATATTAAATAACTTTTTATAATAAATAACTTTTAGAAAACCTTTAAAAAGTTATCTATTAAATAATATCATTTAGAATAAATTGTGATACTTACATGACGTTGATTGCTCAGTACTTAGAGATTAAGATAAAATTAATATTTTGTCGGTTTTGTGAATATAAACATGATAAATGCCATTTCATGATAAGAATGATATTAAATTAATTTAATTAGAACCGTTTTTTATTTATTTGCTTACAAGTATACATATAGTAGAAGTGTTCTTTATAAAACAGCTCGTCCGGGGAAATATTACCGCCATACCTATTTCTGCCGCTAAGCATTGCCCTGCGGAACTGTGGAACAGGTACGCCGGAACCGGTATGCGATACCTGTATCGCATCGATCGTACGATCGTTGACCAATTAGGACGACGCCTTACAGTTACAGTACCTGTACTGTAACTGTAAGGCGTCGTCCTAATTGGTCAACAGTCCACAGTAGATCGTACGATCCCACGATGCGATTCCGTCGCGCGATGAAAATTAGTTCCTGGATCGCGCGATGATTTGCAAGCTTCAATTAGGACACTCTAAAGAAATGTGAACAGTACCTGTACTGTAACTGTAAGTCGTCGTCCTAATTGGTCAACAGTCCACAGTAGATCGTACGATCCCACGATGCGATTCGGTCGCGCGATGAAAATTAGTTCCTGGATCGCGCGATGATTTGCAAGCTTCAATTAGGACACTCTAAAGAAATGTGTGTGTTTAATCTCGTCGTGCGACGAAAACGCATCGCGCCATTGTACGATCGCTCCCAATTAGGACGCCGCATAAGGCCAACCATACACGGACTGCTTGAAGCAGTCAGTATCGACTACTTCAAGTTGCGATTGCATAGCAAACTAGTCTTCTACGTACACACGAACACGGATCCGCTCGAGCAGTCTGACTGTTTCGGGCGGTCGTGCGGTCAAGCAGTCGCCAAGCATACACTGACTGCTCGTGCTGTCGACTGCTACTTGTCGAGCACGGAGCAATGGATACCGACTGCTGGAGCAGTTGACACTAACTACTGTAGCAGTTATCAATGACAGCTTCAAGCGGTTGAATTTGACTGCTCGAGCAGTTGATCACTAGCTGACTGCTCGAGCAGTCCGTGTATGGTCGGCCTAACTAACACTGTGTAACTTCGGGGTCCCCGCACCGAACAAAAAGTCCCTCGTCAAAAAAGTTTGAGAACCACTGCTCTAAGATCAATGACAGTGTCTATTCTTAAAAAGAATTCGGCATGTCAATCGTCCTTCACACAGCGTGTCAGCGTGACACTACCTGACATCGCCAAACTGACAGAAAGTCTAATACGATGTCAGTATTGAACTCTTCCGATGAATTTTTACATAAGTTTTTTATTATTTAACATAGTTATGTGTGCATTTAGTAAAAATATTGTTATAAAATCAGGTCTGGACCAAGTTGTCCCTTGCTCAATAGGCCTCAGGTTTTTCGCTGAAATTAATAACACTAGCGGTGAAGATTGCATTGTGGAGATGCACCCAGACGAGTGTTGTTTAGACTCAAATGATGCAAAGTGCAACGTTCTTGAAGTTATAGGAAGCGCAACTGATGTCATTCCTGAAGGTACGCATCTTTCAGGTCATAGAAACAAGGCGCTATTGAGAATGACGCTTTGATATGGTCACATTAACCATAATCAAAACGTACACGCTAGCGACGGACCGAACGCGATCGATGCTATAAATACAGTGTTTCAGTTTAGGTGAGTGACGAGCAACAGTGTTAGATTGAGGGTGTGCGGAATGTTTGAAGTGTGGGAGATCTTTATATTTACAAGGAGCGCTTGTAATTGTGTCACAAACTGTTCCAATAGTGACGACAGTGGTTCCCGTACTAATTTGCTATGATGGCATATCTCCTTTTTTCTATGATGGGGTCGTACCACGACGTGTTATTGCCATCATTATTCCGCTGTGAGAGAGGGATAGCACTATACAGCATGACTAGCGCTATCCCTTGTTTACAGTGGAACAATGATGGTTTTAACACGTCATGGTACGGCCCCTGAGCGTGGACTTGAGATGAGCTAGCAGAAATCGCGAAGTACTTACCCATTATAATTTACATGCATAAATAAACTCACGCTTTTACTACGGGAGTCAGTAAACACTACAGAGTGTCTAGTGGAAGATTTTCTAACATATTCGATCGCGTGAACGTCAACGAAGGTCATAGCATAAGCATAACATAGCATAATCGGCCTATAATGTTCCCACTGCTGCGACACAGGCCTCCTCTGTGAGAGGGAGTGGGCCGTAGTCCGCCACGCGGGCCCAGTGCGGGTTGGTGGACGTCACATGTTTTCGAATTTTTGGTTCTAGGACATGCCGGTTTCCTCACGATGTTTTCCTTCACCGTTAAAGCAAGTGATAATTAATTTCTAATACGCACACGACTTCGAAAAGTCAGCGGTGCGTGCCTCGGGATTGAACTCGAACCATTCACCGTGGGAGGCACATGGTTAATCCACTAGGCTATCACTGCACTTTGCACAACGAAGGTCTAGGTTTAGTCAACGACCAACCCAACATCGGTTCGCGCTAGAAAGTGAAGACGCTAACGCACGTCATTGGTTCTTCCATTCACTTCGTGAGATCACTCAAAGCGCGACGTGTTACGATCAGGGACCGAAAAGGTCACCCGTATAGGGGTTAACCCGGGTTATTTTTTTTGGGTTAGGTGAAAAACCTTGCATAAAGGTTAACCCATATTCTGGGTTAATCAGCCTAATAATAACCGGTTCACGCATAGAGTTCATTTTTGTTCCTTTTTTTTCATTTTTGTTCTATTTCATTCGGGTTAATCAGTAATATTAACCGGTAACGGTATCCGTATTAAAGGGTTAACCGGTTACCCTGCATTAAAATTAACCAAAAATATGGGTTAGAGATTTAACCGGTAACCTTTTAACCCGATTAAGCGGTCCCTGGTTACGATAGCTACATACAGTATTCCCAAATTAATAATGCGCATGCAGATCTTCGCTAATTGTCGTATTCCCGGAAACACCGAATCATTGAATCGTAAGAGCCCTAAATTATGCATGAAGAAAATGCACTTAACCACTCTATATACTTTTTTTATCTATATACTTTTTTATTTCCGGGAAGACGACAATTAACGTAGATCTGCATGCGCATTATTAATTTGGGAATACTGTACTCTGTTTACTTCATCCACGTTCATACTTAAGAATCGCCGATTGAAAGTTCCGCGAACTTGGTCTTTTTGAAGGATCATTAAGATCAGTGCATGTCCTTTTAGGACCATTCTTTCCTGTAATGTTTTTCGCTTCTAGCATGCGAAGCGACAATTCGATACCAACCTTATTATTCCAACACTAATTGTTACCTCCACTTTAGGTATATACTTTCTTTTCGAATGAGGATTTTTCTATGTTGATCAAGGGGTGGGTTGCAGGTTGGATTCCCTTACAGAACAATATGTGTAGATATAGATCCATGGGTTTGTGTAAGTTAGACTTGTGTCTTGAACGGACTGGCTTCATAAACGTAACCTATATGACTAATAGTTACCTAACTCATCTTTCTTGTTATTTCCATATTTTTCATTATTTTCTAGGTACAACTAAGATCCTACAGTTAGTAGCACCTCTGCTGGACCCATATGATCGTAAAGGATTCTGCACAATACACGTAGACTATAAATCTAAATCTAGACCGAAGAACTTCATAAGAAATACAATTAAAATAAAATTCGACACTACTCTACACAAATCAAATCTTCCCGAAGACGCAAAAATATGCAAACACGTAGATGAGGATCCAATGAACGACTGTAAGCCAGTATATTGTGACACTTATTACAATGGCAAGAAGTCCTATTATCATTTGATAAAAAAACGATGCGTAGAAATACCGGTTTGTTTGGCAAACGCAAATTCTGAAATACCAAAAAGTGCATACAATCCTGTTTCTAATACATGTGTTAATAAGCCAGCTATAAGCAATGATGACATTGATTTCATTAAAGCACTAACGGGTGGTAAGGACAGAAAAACGAAAGATATACTGATCATTAACATGCCGGATAAGAATAGTACTCTCCCTCCAACAGACCTGGAAGACTTCGAATTTAACACCGTATCTAGAATAAAAGAGGTCACAACTACGAAAATACCACCAACTCTAAAAAAGACAAAGAAACCGAAACTAATACCAGAGCAAAAGAGATTCAACTGCTTCCTAAAATACTTATCCTCGAACAAATACACGCTTATAGTGTTAAGTATTGTTGTTCTATTGCAGTGTTGTCTGATATGCACGATGATCTATTATTTGACACAGAATTGTGGTTGTTGCAGAAAAAAGAAAGTGATCAAGAAGTTTTTTAACTATAGACAAGACGCCTCTGTTACTACTCCATTGATAGGCACCAGCAATATAGATACAGAGACTACTGACTATCAATACCTCAGTGAATCATCGAACTACATTGACAAGAAAATCAAATGTTACAAATCTTGCCAAAAAGAAAGAAAAAACAATATAAAATTAAGTATGTCAGATGATATATTGTCTAAATGTTTAACAAGAAGGGACTGGCAGAGACTGCCTCGATCTGAGACAATACCTGAAGTTAGGAACGATGACGATTCAAAGATTTACGATGAAAAAGAAATAACTATAGAACAAAGGAAATCGACAGATACCAAAGTTAACTTCCAAGATGAGGTTCGTGATAATAAGCCTAAACCAGCCAAAAGTATTGTAAAAAAAACTGAAATAAGGAACAACTCAGAAAATATGAGCGATTCTTCTGAAAAAGTGATCAAATGTCACAGTTACAACTACGAAGGCGGCTCCAATAGAACAGGCTTCAAAAAAAGTAAACACAGCAAAAACTTTGGGATGTACAAACAAGAGAAAAACACAGGTTCTATAGAACAAGGAGCTCAAGCTTACTTCTCCAATGATTCGATCGACGACTATCTATCAGAAAGAGGAGTCGTATTCATCGGCGATAATGCTTCAAAATATTCATTTACCAGTATTTCGAGTGCAGCCAAAAGTTCTCTTTCTTCTCGATCCAGTAAAACATCGAAAAATAATGTGGTTAAGAATGTTCTATCTTTATTATCCAGAAAAGCTAAGGGACCATCGTCAGACCCAGGTGTGAAAAAATCTAAGCCTGATTTAGATTTAGAATTACTGCATATTTCCCGTGTGTCTATGTGCTCTTCTAGCAATGATTCCGATATCTGTAAAGACTTGAAAAGAATCAAAGATTCTACCAGTTCTCTTTAGGATATTTTTGTAGATTAAATTTTTTTTTAGACCAAGTGGATTTTTTGTCTTGTCAAAAAAAAAATCTACTGTTTTAAACGAAAATATCCGTACCACTTAAATTTTTCGACAAAACGTATGGAACATCAGATTTTTTTTTCGTAATTTCAAGGTTGGTCCCGAGTCATCATCCGCCTAGCCTTTTCCCAAACTGGATAGGGGTCGTCTTCTAGTCTTACTGGTTGCGACTGAATATCAATATTTTACGTGGAGTGACTGCCATCTGACCTCCACCACCCAATTATTGGGGAATACCGGTATTCGAAAGTTGTTGTCAGACTTTTGGTCTCCTGACTACCCGTAAGGACTGTCAAAGATATTCCTATGATGACCTATATGTTTTCCAAAGCACGGAGGGGTCTCGATGTGTTAAGAACGGTCACCCATCCAAGGACTGAACGCGGCAAGCGCAGCTTAGCCTTTTAGATTGATCGATCAGCGCGACTATTATTTGGCCACAAGCCCTAAGGTTGGTCCAAAGTACTCCGAGTTAATCAATTAAAACAATTTTTATACACAATAATTTAATAAACCAAGTAGTAGATGCTTCTTGATTAACAATACGTCTTGTCTTGCTTGTTAGTGGTAGTTTGCGTAGTGAAGCAATCCGCACAGTTGCAAGGGGGGCACACGGTGGAGGTCCGGGCATCCGATATGGACGTCCGACCGATGTGGGACGCTTTCTGAGGATACCAAATAAGTTTCAAGTCAGTACACCTTCGGGGAGAGGAGGAACGAGGTGGAATGTCCCTCCATTGAAAAGGGAGGATCCTCCTACCAGACCGGGTGCTATTGTCTGGCGGGCTACTGTCCCGGCGGTTGATGTTGGGTTTCTGTATGCATGCTTATCGTTGTGATCACTGCTTGCGCGATGTAGGATTTCTGACGTCGGACGGAATGTAGTGACATCTGACAAGTTGTCGCTGTTAGCTGTCTAGCTAGCTAGATAGTATTCAATTTTGTCGGTAGATGTGGCTGTCGCTACACACCTTCCGGTTCAAAACTTCACGATAACTCATCAAATCATCAATTTATTGTTATTGAATCGAAATTAACGTACAATTTGCCCCGTGGAAATGGGTCGTTAGCACGGAGTAGTTAAATATCCTGCAGGGCTAACATGCGCGCCGCGACAAATTTTGTCGACTGTTTTGTCTCGCTCTTACTCGTGCGAATACGAGACAAATGCACGATAAAAGCGTTGACATAATTTTGTCGCAGCGCGCATGTTAGGCGCTCTGGTCATTAGTTATTATATACAATCATACAAAACAATTTTCCTCTCTAAATTAATAGTTTAGATTTAGAAGTAGTTTTTTCTCCGAAGAAATAGTGGTAGGTACCTATTTGATACATTAACTGGATTGCATTGTTAAAAACGACACGGTGTATTACTCACTAAACGCTTACCCACTAAAACTCTTAAACAAATTACCTTAATGTGCTTGAAGTGAATATTTCCAATCAGCTTGAAGAGTGACAGCGGGCCCCGAGTTATACAAACACACTGAAATTACAACAATATCCGATTAGAGACTAAACTAACACATCGAGCCTCATCCGTGAAGCGGCGAATAGTTTTAGATAGGTACCTAACGACTCAAATACACCAAATCCGTCATCGTACGAACTTTGCTCGTAAATTGTAGAGAGCGCGTACACCAACACGACCGATTTTGTCGGCCGATGGCGGACGTGTTGGTGTACGCGCTCTCAATGATTTACAAGTGTTTGATTCAATCGTCCGAGTTCGGCCGTCGTCGTACGAGCAAAGTTCGTACGGTGACGGATTTGGTGTATTTGAGCCGTAAGGCTGCGTCACATCAAAATACGGATGCAGTGCTTGCGAATTCAATACGGTGTGAATTTCTGTGTGGGATGCCAACAAGGGCGGGCTTACTTCTTGGTTATGGGGGATATTACACCCCATGGCATTTTGTAAAATGATTCAATTCACAATTTTGCCAATATACAAGTGTATTAATTTCATTGATTTCTTAATACTTACGTTAACCTGTAATATTATAAAAAAACAATTTGAAAAAGTTCTCTCTTAAAAATAAATAATTTAAAGAGCGTCCAGCAGAATTTTATCAACTTTAAAATTATTTTAATAAGTACCTACATTATTACCTAGAATACATAAAATAATTACCTATAATAAAACCCTGCGCGATATGCAGTTTGTATGGGTGGAACAATTTGATTTCAGTAAAGGCTGCAAGCCTTCTTATCAAAAAACCTTTAGACCATTTTGGTCTAAGCGAGAAACAATTATCATCATAATAATATATAATTTATGTAGTACTAATTAAAATAGTTTTATTGAATCTTATGAGGTAGGCACCAATGTTTATACAGGGTGGCAGGTTAGACAGTGGAAATATTTTAAGGGGTCATTGTTCTCATCATTATGAACAACTTTTACTATGGGATCAACCCTGAAATCGCGAAAAAAAAATCAGCTGTTCCATACATTTATGTTCACATAACTCAACAAAATGTATGGAACAGCTGATTTTTTATTCGCGATTTCAGGGTTGGTCCCATAGTAAAAATTGTTCATAATGTTGAGTACAATGACCCCTTAAAATATTTCCACTGTCTAACCTGCCACCCTGTATATCATCGGTAGGCACTGCTTACCTGCCTACATGCAATGCACGCCACTGCATGCTCGAGCCATCACGACACGACGAATATTGAAGTGAGTACCTACAGACAACACAACGCACACGAACTCACAATTTTATTGCTGCACTCCGAAAACGTGGTACGCTCACGACAATTCCTTATAATAATTGTTAAATCCGCTAATCATGCGCGTCAAATTATACCCATTGTACTTATTTCGCCCTATTAGTTTTTGAACTATCTCAATTTAAACATAAAAAATCCCGCTGGACACCCTTATTTATTTTAATCAAATAAAAATTGTACTTACTTTCTATGAAGTATAAAAAAATATTAAATTAATAAAACGTTTTCAATCAATAATTTCTGTAACAGGGTAGTTGATAAAAACATTAAACTTACTGTCGGAGGCTGGAAACAAAAAAATACATTATAATAAAATTAATTTTCAAATAATCCTAATATGTAGAGTCACCAGAAAAGATAATTAAAATTAACCAGGCAGCTAATTTCATCTTCTTTTTAACTGAGTTAAAAAAAAGGAGGAGGTTGTGCACTCGGCTGGTTTTTTTTAAAGTAGGTACCACCGATTTCTCGGTATTTTTTTTAATCCATTACGCGTTAGCTAACTAGTCAATATAGTCTTTGCCCGTGCATGTATGTGTATCGTAAGTTTAAAAAGTTATATCGCACGCAATGTTATAGAATAATTATTGCCAGAGAAAAGTTAAGAGCATGTTTTTTTATACCTGGATACTAACTCTAAACACAGTATAATTATTAAATATAAAAATGATAAAATAACTTACTTTGGTCTGAAATAATATAAAAAATATGTAAATAGGTAAGAGTGATAAAAATCAAAGCTGTCATGAAATTCATAACAATATTCTAATATAATAATTATTTAATATTTTGAAAAAGTATAATTATAATGGTTACTTACGTATTGCTGAAAATTACCAATTAAAGAAAAATATAAAATTAGAGAAAATTATTTATAAATTGCATTAATGTCACTATAAATATTTATAAATTATCTTGAGGGCCAATTTCACCACCTTAGGATAAGTCCTGTTTACCTAATTTGGCGGATAATTTCATACAAATTCAGTATTTTTTTTGTTTATATAAAATTTTAACTATCTAATTAACAGCAATTCGGAGACTGAATCTAGGGCTCATTATAGTTATAATATGAATGGAAAAACTCACCGTTATCTTTGGAGAGAAAAAAAAAATAGTCAAATTGTTTTTACTCAAAAATCTCATTACAAAAATAAGTTGTAAAAAGTTACCCAGTCCTATAAAAAAAACAAGACATCATCTTTAATCCAGTGGAAATGATATAGACAGAAATTATTTTTTTTTATTAAATTGACAATAATTTAGTTAATCATAATTACCTCAGTCTAAAAAGATAAAATCATAAAAATTTAGACACTTATTTTTAATTCGTTATGGATCATAAAAAAATTATAATAGTACTTAAGTCTTTGAATATAAATATAATATACTTAGTAACGATACTTACCACAACACGCTGAAAATTATTGAGGATGCATTTAATCAAATAAAAAATAAATTAACTAAGTCACTTCAGCAAAAATAAATTGTCAGTTCATCACATTTTTATGGCCATTTTGTGATGTACTTTGAAAACTAATGAGGCCAGAAGAAATAAACACATAGTGCAACTTATCCGCGTACGCGTAGGTAGGTACATAATTTAGGTACTTACAACTTTCTGAAATTTATAAATAAATGTAAGTATAAATTACAAATATTTTATAGTAATGACATAAAATACCTACATATTACAAAAAAAAAATTTTTCTTTAGGTGCACATGATGTTTTATTATAAAATCACTTACGCCTGACTGTAAATTGAATAATAAAATATGTTTTATTTTCTCATACAGTATGTATAATTAATTAATTACGAAAAACCCAACAAAAATAATATTATTAGAATAAAACTTACAGCCAACTGGAAACGTAAAAATTCATTATTAATAAAAATTTAAATAAATAATAATATATATTTATAATTTATGTCGTAATTTATACTTTTCATTCACAGATTTTCTGGAAAACATGACGAGACAAGTGGACCAGCAAATCATTAAAAAAAAAACTGATCAGTAAACTATTTTTAGGGCAAACTGTTTCATCGATGTTTTTCTTTTTAATCGAGTACATCAAGCTGACACTGCGCATATGTCTCTAACAAATATATAAATTAAAAAAAACTTACATTGTACTACAAAAATAAATTAGGAGTACATTAATTTATTTATTTTCATAAAATTGCTCTTCAGATTGGCAGATGTAATAGGTACATAAAATCAATAACTTTGTTTTATTAAATAATTATCTAGCTTATAAAAACAGATATAGTAAACTGTATAATCATTTTGATCCCGAATTAAAACAGTGATACCTAATATATATTTTTTTTATAATTAGGTGTGTACTTTAAGTATATAAAACGTACAGAATAAAACTTGTATTCAAATACTCACTTGTATCTGTTAATAAAATGTTTTTTTTAATAAAGTGTAGGTAGGTAGGTACTCGAATTGTTTTATGATTTTTTTTATATTGTGTAATAGCTTTTATTTATTATTATATTTATTACTATATTATTATATTATATTTATTATTCTTCATTTAAAAATAAGGAATCATAATATCAATTCGATGAAAAAGCGTATATCAAAATTCAAAAGCATTTCAACATAATACAGCATGTTACAAAAACCCTGTACGATCCTTAAGGATGGCCCCCTTTGGGATCAAACAGGGTTTTTGTTACATGCTGTATGAAATGTAATAAAACAATTATAATTAAAAAATAATTTCTACACACCGTGTTCTACAAGAAATGTTTACAGACTTAGTTAAAATAGAATGTATTAAAAAAAGGAAACATTATTATAGTTTTAAAAAACTTACAGTTTCCTAAAATAGGAAAACAAAAAAAAAACACTATTATGCAATAATTTTATTATGTCATGACATGAAAAACCCTATTTTTCGAAGTAATAAATATTTTATACTTACAATGAGCTGTAAAAATAAAAATTCGGCGTTTGTTTTAAATTACATTTCAACTAAGTAAGTAATATAACAATCATTTAAATAATTAAGTTAATTGTGTATTTACTTACAGCATTCTGAAATTGGAATATACTATTTTAATATTATTGCTGATGAATGCAACGCACCGCGTGCAATCTGATCTCGTTTTGATGTCAATAATTTTAATAAATACCTAATAATGTTGAATAGAAAAATAAAATAAAACAATTATACTTACACCCTAGGCCTGTAAGTGAAAAATATTTGTTTATATAAAACATAGCGAAGTTTGATAAGTATAAAAAACTACTTAAATTACTGTTGTATATAAAAATGTTGTAATAATGATAAGAAATAAATCTCACCAACGAATAGAAAGGTGTTCCGGCATGGAAAAAATAAAAAAAATATTAACATGAATATTTAAATAATTAACTTACAATCATTTAATACAGTTACGTCTTAAATTTTCTTACGTATCGATCCTAGAAACAATAACATTGAGAATTATAATAAACATTTAACAAAATACTTCAATATAAAAATATATTATTATTTTACAAAAACTTACTGTTTGCTGTTAAAAAAATGGTACCTAAGTATATTATTCATAATTTATTATTTTAAAATACTAGATGGAAAAAAAAATTAAAACAGGAATTTTTTTAATGCATTTTTTTTTTTTGTTTCAATTATTACGGTTCTTATAGAAAAATAAAAACATAAGCATTATGTACTTACCACGTGCTAAATAAATAAAATAGAAAACTTCATCTCGTTTGCTATATAGGGTAAATTTTTTTTTCGTTTGTATGGCATCTTTACCACCTATAGATGTGCCTCTTAAAATATTTCGAGTATGAAGGGTAGGCCTTCATACTCGAAATATTTTAAGAGGCACATCTATAGGTGGTAAAGATGCCATACAAACGAAAAAAAAATTTATCTGAGTATTTTTTTTAAATAAATAAATGAAATTATTTTATATAAATTATTTGACACATAAAAATACTATTTACGACATCCATTACGCTTGTTTCTAATATTAATAGTAAGGTACATAACAACTAGCGTAATGGATGTTGAAAATAATATTTTTTATGCGTTTCAAATAATTTTAAATTAATTTATCAAAAAAAAAAATACTTAGATTCATTTTTTTTTTCGTTTGTATGGCATCTTTACCACCTACAGATGAATATTTCGAGTATGAAGGGTAAGACCTTATATAAACGGTTTTCGATTGGCCATATTTTTAACTAAAATGTAGACAATACTTTGATTATAATATGTAGTGCTTTTGCCATAAATAGTGCTTTTAAAAATGATAACGATAGAAAAGATCAAATTAAAAATGATCGTTGTTCAGTTACGTTTCAAAATATTAATTAAGCGTAAATACAAGTCATGTGTTAACATAATTATAAAATATTACCTCCGGCTAAAAATAAAAAAAATAAATAAGTAAGTAGGTAGTTAATATATGTATTTATGTGGAGAGCCAAAGCATTTTTTTTTCTTTATTTTATAGTTTTTTTTTTTATATTTTTCATTTTAACAGCTTCAAACTCGTTTGAAAATGTAATCAAAATGCCGTATCCACACGATCGTCCAACACTCCAACTATTCGTCCAACCTTCCACGCGTGGAGGGATAGTTTGTGCGTGTTTGACGGTGTTGGAGAGTCTTCTTGTAGGTATCGATTGTGAGTGAGTTGGGACAGATTGGGGTCATGTTGGAGTGTTTGATTGGCAAAAGAGTCATGCTATGCCAGCGCTGCAGCGGCGTCCAGCGCCTCATGAAAATATTGTATTATTATAATATGTTATTTTATAAAATAATATTTTGTTATCAAATAATATAACGTTATTAGGTACTTATGATACTCACAGGTTCCTGAAAACAAAAAACCATTGATTGTAATGTTTTTATTTTAATCCCACAGAGTAGCTACCTAGTTCATAAGATAATTGCTGTTTATACAAAATACACACCGGTGTTTTATACAAAAATTAAATATCGTTCACATTTGGTTAATATATGTACTTACTTAGGGCCAAGTTCACCGACAAGATAACAGTCCGTTAAATTGAAAACGGCTGTTTATCACATCTTTTTCTATAGGTACAAAAAGTCATGTTAAACGGCTGTTTGCAATTTATCGAACTGTTATATATGTTATATAGCTCAAATACACCAAATCCGTCATCGTACGAACACTAATAAATCATAGAGAGCGCGTACACCAACACGTCCGCCATCGGCCGACAAAATCGGACAAAATCGGTCGTGTTGGTGTACGCGCTCTCTACAATTTACAAGTGTTTGATTCAATCGTCCGAGTTCGTCCGTCATCGTACGAGCAAAGTTCGTACAGAAAAAAAGTTTCTTAGAAAAAACCTTTTACTATCTAAGTAATAAATTAAATAACTTACATCTTCGGGCTAAAATAAAAAAAAAGCCAAGTAGATAAGTTTATTATTACCAATAAAACTAAACTTATTACAAGTAGACAAAAATAGAAATGGTACTTATTTAAGTATATAATAATATGTATGCAGATCCTACAATAATTATAAATATTATATTGGGCTTAGAAACATATAAATAAAAAACTATTTACGAAATAAAAAATTAAATAAAAGAAAATAGACCAATCATTCTTGGTTAAATTAAATCGTTACAAAATGTGCCTCTACAAATTTGTTATTAATCTTATAAATAAGCTGCAATACTTACGCCCAGCTAAAAATCGGAAAATATGATCGTTTGTTATTTTTCTGTTTTAAAATTATTTTTTTATTTATTAATAGGCTTGCGTTTGACCGCTCTCTCGCCCGATGTTAAGCAATGATGCGATCTACGATGGAGCACGCTTGACTAAAATGAGAGTGGAATCAAAGCGCTTCGTTGTATTAGGATTAATACCAAAAATACCAAGACATGTGACGTCTATAAACCCGCCCGCGTGGTGGACTACGGCCCACTCCCTCTCACAGAGAGGAGGCCTGTGTCCCAGCAGTGGGGACATTATAGGCTGATTATTATCTATTCTATGCTTATGGTAATTAGACTTTTTTGATATCATTATAATTATTATAGTACATAATGTTAGGTAGGTACTCACCGTTAGCTAAAATATTGACATTGATTAACTTCATGTTAGTCTAATGCCCGTTTTCAATAACACTAGGACTAGGAGACACCTAAGTGTAATGTCTTAATATAAAAAGGAGTTATGTAGGTATAAGTATCGGCGTGGATCTTGATTACAAACGTTACCTGCGCACTAACCGATTTTCGGTCTCTTTGGCGGAATGAAGAAGACGGAGGGCGCCGAGGCTGCACGCGATTGGTTCGTCAGTCGATGCTCGTCGTCTAATTGGACCATTTTCTATTACGTATTGTCAACTGTGTATTGTCTATTGGACGGACAATGTACATGCGCGATCTGTGATCATCTTTAATGCCGGTACCTATACCTACTTAGCGCAAAAAAACATGTCACCAACCACTAGGCGACAACCATGGATACTTGGATAGTCTATATAGTTGTCGCCTAGTGGTTGGTGACATAACATTAGACATTTCACTCAGGTGTCTCCTAGTGTTAGTGAAAAAGGGCATTAGCATCTTTGAAAACAGTAATTCTATTTTATAAAATGTTCTATTCAAAAATCGCAATCACTCGTGTTTAAAACTAGTCATAGTCTAAGTAGTTAGCTTCTACAAGAACCTGTATCCAGTTAAACCCATACTGTCCGACTCGGGTATAAAACCCAGGACCCCACACTCATGACTACAGAACCAACGGGTCCGTGGCTTAGGCCCCCAGTGGTCGAGGCACCTGTGGCCGACGCCCCTGATTCGATTGATTTAATATCGTTTTTTTTTGTGCTTTTTCACTTAGACAGGGGTGTCCAAACAAAAGATAAATAAAAGATTATACTGTACCATCGCCTCCTCTACCTATGGGAAAAAAAACAAATCATTTGTGGAATGTGCATTTAAATTTTATTATTTCTCTTAGATTAATTTAATACGAATTATTAACGATACTTATTTATTTTATTGTTATTAAATAAAAACAACTGTTATGCTTATTTTTGATGTTATTAAAGTCAAAGTCAAAAGTCAAAGCATTTATTCCAATTAGACCAATTACAGGTACTTTTAAATTGTCATGGAGTCTGTCAGTTAGTAATAATGATGAAGCTAGATGCCCGTTCCAAAGCGTAGATTCCTATGGAGAAGAACGGGCAAGAAACTCCATGGTTACTCTTTTAAATCAAATGATTACAATATCATGGTTACATTGCTTTTGTCGGAAATAACACAAATATGAGAGAACAATGTAAAAGTCTAGAATAATAGTAAACACAACTCCAAATATTAGCCATAGTAGTTCAGAGATGACCAGTCCCAACAGACGGCGCCCGTCCACGAACATGACGCATGAATGAATTAAATACTAGCTTCCCCGCGCGGCTTCACACGTTTTGAGATATAAAGTAGCCTATATATTATTCTGATGTATAAGCTATATTAGGTAAGTACCGTTATGTAAAGTTCCATAAAAATCAGTTCAGTAGTTTTTGCGTGCAAGACAAACAAACATTCATCCATACAGCCTCACAAACTTTCGCGTTTGTAATATTAGCATAGTAGGATATAAAAGTTTTTTTTAAACTCTTATACTTATGTAGGTATATTGAATACTAGCACTTCGCCCGTGACTTCGTCCGCGTGTCCCACAGGAACTGTACATTTTTTCGGGATAAAAAGTAGCCTATGTTACTCAGTAATAATGTAGCTTTCTATTATTGAAAGAATTTTTAAAATCGGTCCAGTAGTTTCGGAGCCAATTCAGTACAAACAAACAAAAAAATCTTTCCTCTTTATAATATTAGTATAGATAGTATAAAAGTATAGATTTACCGCTTCCTGAAAAGAAGACCATTAATATTGTAGCGAACCCATTTATGTCAATCACTTAGCATAAGCATAATCGGCCTATAATATTCCCACTGCTGGGATACAGGCCTCCTCTGTGAGAGGGAGTGGGCCGCGGGCCCAGTGCGGGTTGGTGGATGTCACATGTCTTCGAATTTTTGGTTCTAGGACATGCCGGTTTTCTCACGATGTTTTCCTTCACCGTTAAAGCAAGTGATAATTAATTTCTAATACGCACATGACTTCGAAAAGTCAGCGGTGAGTGCCTCGGGATCGAACTCGAACCATTCGCCGTGGGAGGCACATGGTTAAACCACTAGGCTATCACTGCTTTTTGTCAATCACTTAATTCTCATAATTAAATGGGCGCGTGGCTCAACAAACACCGCGCAGCCTATTATTTACTGAACGTTCGAGAGAGAATGTCACGGTGAGATTCTCCCTCGAACGTTCGCAAACAAATTGGCAGCTCTCGCGGTGATATGAACAAACAAAAAACAGGCTGAATAGACTTGTAGCGACATCTGCCGACAACAGCGAAAACTACCTACATAGCTAGACAGCTGACAGTGACAACATTGCAAATGTCACTACACGACGGTTAACGTCGAATGCCTACATCGCGCAAGCAGAGTTTTCACAGCAATTAGCATATATACAGGAACCCGACAATAAGAGGTAGAAGGATCCTCCCTTTTCATTGGAGGGGCATTCCACCTCGTACCTCCATTCCCAAAGACTGACTACGCTAGAATGATCGCCCATGATGATGACATTAGTTATAATTATGTAAATATCATGATAGGCACATACTGTTGCATTTTCAGCGCCTGCATTGACGTCGTCGCCGGCGTCGGCTGGGGGCTAGAAATCGACCAGACATTGACTACGCGAACCACCCATGTACTTACTATTGAAAACCAATCAAATACTTTCTCTAAATATAAACAGATATATTTGTGTGGTGATGTGGGCATGCATTCCGGAATTCCGGAACAAATTTTCCGATATTTCAGTTCCGGAACTGAGAGGAGTACCTACCTACATATCGTTATTCCGATAATGATATTCATTCGATTTCGATTTGCCTGGACATCTTCGATATGGTTTGGCATGACGGCCTTCTTATTCGTAAGCTTTCTTCTTCGTATTGGGCAGTCTTGAGCTAGAATAATAGCCCATGCTGATGACTTAGTTAAATATAAATAACATAACAGCTAGACACATACTGTTGTATTTTCAGCGCCTGCATTGTCGTCGGCGCCGGCGTCGGCTGGTGGCTAGAAATCGACCAGACATTGACTACGCAAATCACCTACATACTATTGAAAACCAATCAAATACAT
Organism: Thalpophila matura; assembly: GCA_948465475.1. Lineage (NCBI taxonomy): Eukaryota > Metazoa > Arthropoda > Insecta > Lepidoptera > Noctuidae > Thalpophila > Thalpophila matura. The sequence goes on along the minus strand of OX419205.1, from coordinate 7,466,669 downwards.
ATTTACTCTAAATATAATTATATCACAGGTTCGTTGCCACTAATATAAAGAAGCGAATCTAAGACGGCGCCACTAATCATTCTCTTTCACTCGCATGTTATTGCTATCATTACTCACTCACGTCGGTTGTGAGTAAAAACAGCAATAACGTGCGAGTGAGAGGGAATAATTAGTGCCGCCGTTTTAGATTCGCTTCTTTATTGGAGCTGGGTACACCATGAACAGTACTGGTTGCACCATGAACATAACCTGTCAATGTTATAACACCAATCAATTTATAATATTATCATACAAATTATTTATCGAACGGTTAGTAGGTAACAAAATTATTATTTATTGTTACTTACGTCACTTCCGTCCTGAAACATAACAGATTTTTTTTTGAACTATTTTCCGAACGGACTTTTAGATCTTAGATTTGCATGAAGCGTTTTTTAAATTGAACTAGCGAGCGAAGTGTAGACGGACGGATCAAGAAACGAATCGAAAATGGCGGCTCGTACTTGTAATGACAGGTGGGACCGTCAGCAAAATAGACTTGCCAGATAGGTGATATTTTTTTAATGTTTGTTATTTGAAAATAAATAGTAGGTAGGGGTCGTGGCGTGAAAAATGATCACAAACGTCACCTGCGCATTAGCTGGTTTTTCGGTCTCTTTGGCGGAATGAAGAAGACGGGGGGCGCCGAGGCTGCACACGATTGGTTCGCCAGTCGATGCTCGTCGTCTATTGGACTTTTCTCTATTATGTATTGTCAACTGTCTATTGTCTATTCGGCCAAAAATGTACATGCGCGATCTGTGATCAAGATCCCTGCCGATACTTATACTTATAATAGATAGAAGTCGAGGACACACCCAGTACGATAATAACAAAAACTGCAACTAAATCACACGACTAAAACGCAACTTACATTAGGGTATGCCATTGCTGCGACAAGCATCCATAAAGAAAAAGTTGTACAAAAACTTTTCATTATAACCTGCAAAAAGTAATAATAATAAAAAATAAGAGGCATGAATTTGCTGTTAGCCACAATAAAGACCTCTGAATCCAAAACTCTTGATAATGAACCAATCGATTAGGAATTATCCTCTTTGCGAACATTCGAGGAAGAATGTCATGGTGAGATTCTCCCTCCAACGTTCGCAAACAAATTGGCATTTCTCGCGGTGATATCAGGCGCGTGTTCTTACAGAATAGACTAGCTGATGACAGTGATATATTTTAGCCACGTGTAGGTACCGATATCCATGATTCCTTTTTTATTGGAAAGGGGGTTCCAGAACAAATTCCACCTGTAAGGGTGTTAAAATAAGGAATGTTTCATATTGAACTCCTGTTTAAGTAACGAACATCCAAAAAAACTTGCGGTTTTTTGGCAGGAGCTACTCGTTGATGTTTTTTTACCAACTTTATGCAGCTCCTCGTTGATGTCTCTATTATCAACATTATGGAGCTCCTCGTTGATGTCTTTTTGACCAACTTTTTGGAGCTACTCGTTGATGTCTTTTTGACCAACTTTATGGCTACTCGTTGATGTCTTTTTGACCAACTTTTTGGAGCTACTCGTTGATGTCTTTTTGATCAACTTTATGGAGCTACTCGTTGATGTCTTTTTAACCAACTTTATGGAGCTCCTCGTTGATGTCTTTTTGACCAACTTTATGGAGCTCCTCGTTGATGTCTTTTTGACCAACTTTATGGAGCTCCTCGTTGATGTCTTTTTGACCAACTTTATGGAGCTCCTCGTTGATGTCTTTTTGACCAACTTTATGGAGCTCCTCGTTGATGTCTTTTTGACCAACTTTATGGAGCTACTCGTTGATGTCTTTTGATGTCTTTTTGACCAACTTTATGGAGCTACTCGTTGATGTCTTTTTGACCAACTTTATAGAGCTCCTCGTTGGTGTCTTTTGATGTCTTTTTGACCAACTTTATGGAGCTTCTCGTTGATGTCTTTTTGACCAACTTTATAGAGCTCCTCGTTGATGTCTTTTGATGTCTTTTTGACCAACTTTATGGAGCTACTCGTTGATGTCTTTTTGACCAACTTTATGGAGCTCCTCGTTGATGTCTTTTTGACCAACTTTATGGAGCTCCTCGTTGATGTCTTTTTGACCAACTTTATGGAGCTACTCGTTGATGTCTTTTTAACCAACTTTATGGAGCTCCTCGTTGATGTCTTTTTGACCAACTTTATAGAGCTCCTCGTTGATGTCTTTTGATGTCTTTTTGACCAACTTTATGGAGCTACTCGTTGATGTCTTTTTGACCAACTTTATGGAGCTACTCGTTGATGTCTTTTTAACCAACTTTATGGAGCTCCTCGTTGATGTCTTTTTGACCAACTTTATGGAGCTACTCGTTGATGTCTTTTTGACCAACTTTATGGAGCTACTCGTTGATGTCTTTTTGACCAACTTTATGGAGCTACTCGTTGATGTCTTTTTGACCAACTTTATGGAGCTACTCGTCGATGTCTTTTTGACCAACTTTATGGAGCTACTCGTTGATGTCTTTTTGACCAACTTTATAGAGCTCCTCGTTGATGTCTTTTTGACCAACTTTATGGAGCTACTCGTTGATGTCTTTTTGACCAACTTTATAGAGCTCCTCGTTGATGTCTTTTGATGTCTTTTTGACCAACTTTATGGAGCTCCTCGTTGATGTCTTTTTGACCAACTTTATTCCCTATTTTAAGTAAAAAGGAAATAAAGTTAGTTCAAAAGACATCAACGAGGCGCTCCTGCAAGCGTTTATTTTTTTATGGTCCTTTCCTTACCTACTTAACCTCTCTAGTCCTGCAGACCTACCAGTCAGGAATTATTGTTTATCTATTGTGTCTCACTAGCTGGGGTTTGACGGGTTAAGTAGGAGTTTAATATTCAATTTCATTCTTTATTTTAACACTCTTACAGGAAGAATTAGTTCTTCAAATTAATATAAATGGAACCACCTCTAGGCGCAGTGTTCCGCAAAGGGTGTGCCGCGGCACACTGGTGTACCGAGGTCTTTAGTTGGTGTGCCTCGGAATAAGGAAGTAAAGTTCAACGCACGCTTTTGTTTCGTATGGATGGACCACGAAGTTTGCGGAACACTGCTCTAGGGTACCCCGCCCTAGAGCAATGTTCGGCAAACTTTTTGTGTTCAAGGTACACCTAGGAAATCGGAAAATTTTGGAGGTACACCATAAATGAAAAATATTTTTTTACATCCATAATACAACATAACAATAAGTGACGAAACAAAAGCGTGCGGTGAATTTTACTTTAAGAGATAACCTTATTCTGATCACAGATCCCGCATAATTATAATCTACATTTTTGACCCAATATTGACAATTTACGTAATAGAGAATACCTAGTCCAATAGACGACGAGCATCAACTGACGAACCAATCGCGTGCAGTCTCGACGCCCTCCGTCTTCTTTATTCCGCCAAAGAGACCGAAAAACAGCTAACGCGCAGGTGACGTTTGTGATCATAATTCACGCCGCGACCTATACCTACGTATTTGACATTATTTGATATGTCATACTCAAGCTATATTTTATGAACTTTTATGTAGGTAGGTAGTTACAAACAAAGAATAGGTACCTACCTTTTTTAGGGCTATTTTGTAATTTTGATTGCGATACTATGCCGTGTCGACTGTAACGACGCGACGTAAGGAAACAGATTAAATAAAAATTATGGCTTTATTTCACCTTGGTTTATTATTTTAATATTTCATAGCCAATTTATTTCTGAGCAATAAAAATGATTTCAACATAATAAAAATATAAGTAGGTAGTACCTACCTACTCGTATATAAAAAAGTGTAATAAGCGCTACCTATATCATGTACTAAGTAGCAAGGAGTACCAACCTAGGTATTTCATTCAATATTCCATCCGCAATAGTAACTTGGCATTATCAGTGATTAGTGAAAAACTAGAGGGGCACATTGTTAACGATATTCGGAGCTCATATGCATATATGACCAAATATACCTACACTTAAATAAAAAAGTTAGGTACCTTCTTAGAAAACTTCATGTCATTTTGAAAAACCTATCTACCAATACTTAGTACCTAGGTACCTATTTTTTTTTGTTTGTAGTTTCACCGGTTTGGTCTGGGAGAGCCCAGGGGGGGTGATTCTCGCGGGTTCGATATTGATAATTATCGCCTTCGAAATGTATTGCAACAAATGTCAAAATGGTAGGGATTTTGACAGTTGTTGCAATATCCTGTATATTGCAACAACTGTCAAAATTAGTTAGACAGGGGAAATATTTTAAGGGGTCATTGTACTCATAATTATGAACAACTTTTACCATGGGATCAACCATGAAATCGCGAAAAAAAAATCAGCTGTTCCATACATTTTGTTGAGTTATTGTGAACATAAATGTATGGAACAGCTGATTTTTTTTTCGCGATTTCAGGGTTGGTCCCATAGAAAAGTTGTTCATAATGATGCGTACAATGACCCCTTAAAATATTTCCACTGTTTAACCTGCCACCCTGTATATCGAATGCAATATCAATAACGAACCCGCGAGAATCACCCCCCAGACCAAACCGGTGTTGTGTGTTGTGAAAGGGAATGGGCCGTAGTCCACCACGCCGACCTACCTTGCAGACCACACTGCAAGCGCGCGGATCAGCCGCGCGCTTGCAGTGTGGTCATGCGTTTATAAAAAAAAACATCATAATTATTATAAAATAAAATATTTTATTGAGATAATAAATATTTATATACATTTTTATTTATTACGTTGGTTTTTGTGTCATTTGGCTTCTTCTGTTTTTTCTTGATAAGATATCACACCTTTTTCTATGAGCTCTGGAATTTCCACGGCTAACCAGGGTCCGAGCTGAGAAAAAAGTCAGATATAAAAAGGTGAACTTCAGAACTTGTGAACTATGTAAACAATGTCAGTATGGTTAGTTACATATTGAAATTAAGTTTACAGAAGCAGGATTGGATATTTATTGGCAACATTTTATGTTTTTAAACTACCTATAATAATAAACTAGATTTTGCCCGCGACTCCGTCCGCGTGGACTACAGTGAAGTGACCAGTTTAAATTACCTCCGCAGTGTAGAGTGGCTAGTACTACCAAGAAGTCAAGCTGTATCCCTGGTTCCTCCAATCAGAATTAGATGAAACGTGGCTTAGATTTTAAGTTGGACCCCAAGCTATCGAACTGTGAAAACCACATCAAAATCCATTCAGTACTTTTTGCGTAATGCGCGCACAAACAGACAAACAGATAAACAGACAAAAAATCTAAATAAAATCCCGATGTCTATCCCGACTGTTTTTTCTGGAATATCTTCAATGTACAGACACAGCTTGTTTACAATTTTATAATAGTATAGATAATATTAGTAACTATTTTTCTTCTCACCCCTAGAGCCATAGCATGGGCTATACCAAATCTAGGTACGTTCCTCGCCCATAAAGGCTTGAAATGGTCGGTGAGACAGATCTTGCCCCCTCGGTACATTTTAGCTGTCTTTCCATCCAGGCCTGGCAAGGCTAGCTCAGGAGCAGTAGTCGGGTAGGTGATGGGAATCTGAAATTACAAAAAAATATACTCATTTAATTAAATTCAGGATCGGTCATTGTGACGATATTTGGTGGAGGCCTATATCTAGCATTAAACATCGTAACTACTGGAAAATTATTTGATAAAAAAAATTGATTTTTAAAAAGCATGTTTTTAAAAGGACTAAAAAGTAATAAATAATTTCTAAGTAAATGGAAAACGTGGGGCGCAAGCAATAGACAATAATAGTAAGATATAAGAACCCTGAAGATATAAGACATCCATGACTTCCGACAAGCAAAAGAAAAATATTAGAAACATAACATCAGATTCATTTTTATCAGCCCCGGATCTCGAATTTTTTCGAGGCGGGGCAAAAACTCAAAAATGCCGCCCCCGCCCGACAATAGTTTTACCTTTATCATCATAATTTCAGTCATAACACGCCAATTGATGGACATAGACCTCACATAAAAAACGCCACAACGACCGGTCTAACGCTGCTCTTTTTAGCTTGGTAGACGAATACACTACTCAGTGTATTCGTCTACCAAGCTTGAATTTGCCGCCCTCTGAATTTGCCGCCCGCATGGGCCCGGGCTAGCCCCCTCCTAGATCTGGGGCTGATTTTTATTAGGCATAAATAGGAAATGCTTAACTACAAATTTTGACTAGTATTTTAGCTCAAATACTACCTACTTATATTTTAAATGCCTGCAACATAGTAAAGAACCAAAACGAATAACTTACATCAAATTCTAAGTCAAACTCGTACTTCAGTAGGTTATGGACGTACCAGCATTTACCAAACCATTTGGTTCCAGTTTTATCCGATTCCAAACGAAACCAGTCGTTGTCCGCGGTTTTATTGTTCTGTACATACTGAAAAAAAACAATAGTAACATATAAGTAAGAAATCACTGGACAACCCTGACACCATACTAGACGCGCTCGTAAACCTACGGGACCTCCTGGATTTCTGGCAGGAGCTGAGCTGATACGTGTGACCACGACCGCGTTCCTGCAGTCACACACGCACAATGGCCCAATCAAGAGACTAAGTGCCGAAAACAGGTGGTACAACTAACTAACTAAAGTAAGAAGTCAAGCGCAGGTAGCATTTTGACTTATTTCAAAATGTTTACTAGATATTTTAAAATATTTTTGTCTATTTCTGGAAGATACGTAAATTTATGTAAAATAACACACAAATTTCCTCCTCTCTCCCTAAACTAAATCCTGTATCTGCAACTGTAAGGACTTCATAGACAAGTGGAGACACCTACCACGTTTAGCCATTCAATAAACAGACGGACAAAATTTAAATAGGTTTAAAGTGTTTTGATAACCTGCAAATAACCATTAATGACCTCTTGAGCACTCTGACACAAGTGAACAATAGAAATTAATTATGTCTCATTAGTTGACACTCAACATTTTATTGAAAAAAAATAATTTATAAATAATAAATAAAATAATAAAAATGTATTTATTTCAGTAAATCATTACAAGTAAGTTGCCGGGGCTTCCCAGAAAGTAATCAAGTGATACTTGTGTTGGGAAACCTCGCTCTTCCTATGTAAACATAATTTTAGATTTACAGTACGCAGAATTTTTATGTATTACAGTAAGTATACCTTAGTAATTAATAAAAGAAAATAAAGAAAAACAAATATAAAGGTAATTTAAGTTTAAAATCCAAGCTAACAATGTTTAAGAATCCGGAGTAGGCAACTTGTTCTCCTTACAATGTGTGCCATGAACTACCATTCTAGATGATTCACGCAAATCAATTTATAAGAAAAAAAAATTGCATGCTAACCTAGAAATAAACCCTCTCACTTGTGACTTGAAGATACATTACCTACTGGTGTTCTTAGTAACACTAATAAAATTATCAATTAGGTAATACAAAACTAATCTAGTTTCCAGTTGAAAGAATGCTGGTTTGCTATTACCCAATGTTATTACATAACATAGATATTGCTTTAATTTCTTTTATTCATTCTATAGTCAAAATGTGGTCAGAGTCGTCTTGTGTCTAATGTGTGCCTCATTCATATTCATTATCTTAGTATTTATGGCATACTGCTCATACTTCATATCAACGAAAATGCAACTTTACACACACTTTAATTGAGCAAGATGTCTTTAGATTATTTACTAATAAAAAAACATTTTTTTGTACCGTAATCAGTGCCTGATATTCCTCCTTCAGCCTGGTAGTCCATAGCTCCTTATCTCTAGGCCCAGCCTTAGTTTGAAGCAATGGTATGCTGCTCAAAGTTTTTCTAGTACCTTCATCAACCATTTTTGTGGTGTTTTAATTTAATATTTCATTATTTTAACTGTTTTAGAAAGTTACGAAAATAATCACAAAATAATGTGGACGTGTGTGCTTGTCACTTAGTGTTGCCAACTGGCGCCTTTATCTTGTAGCTAAATATAGTGTAAAAAGTTGCTAGATTGCCGATTTTTTCGCTAGAAGTAGGTAACTAAAATGTTTGTAAAGTAGGTAAACACACACAATAAAAATGAAATTGTGTAGTATTTATTTTGAATTCTGAAGTAAAATTAATCAAACATTATGGATATGTCTTTCATAAATATTTTAGCTACTAATTTTTCTAATTGTAGAAGATGGGGATGCAAAAGTTGCTAAATCTAGGCAATCTAGCTGTAAAATTGCTAAGTTGGCATCACCGTTGTCACTCAACTTGTCAGAATAATGTCGTTGTCATTACGAGTAAACGTCAATCTTACGTGTGGTGTCGTGTGACCGAGTGTGGACTGAAGGCATTTGTGCACTACAGACGGAGATGGCTCTGAATGGAAAGCGCCATATGACAAAATGAATCGTATCTTGGGTAGGTAATTTAAAACTTGATGTTGCTTGAGCGTGTGCGCGCACGTTTCCTACTTCGCGAGTTCCCGCCGTTCGCAGTTTCGTAGCTACAGAAATGCCTATAGGCCAGGCACACTATATGTGATTTGTTTTGATTATTGTTTGTTGTCGTACAACTGTGAGAAAAGTGCGTGAGTGAAGTTCCGATGATTACTTACATTTATTGTTTGGTAGGTAAGTTTATCGTTATAGTTTTTCAAATTGTCGTGATACGAGTGCATAAGTATCTTAATACCTACGTACCTTTGTAAATGATACGTTAATATTTATGAGCATCTTATAATTGTTTGAATAACTTCTCTTTGACCATTCCGAAATCAATCAAAGTTCCGTAAAAGATTATGATTATTAATATCGTCAAGGCTCGAAGAGCCGTACTATGCTATAGAGTATAGACGTGCCTATGTACCTATCAGCTATTTCAGTTAGTTACTATAAAGTCGGGTCGGGAATTATTATTATTTACGAGCTCCCGATATTTCTACGATATTAATAGGTTATTTTATTTCCTGAGGTATGTATTTCATCTAATAGTCTTGTTAACACGTAATTTAGATACTCCAAAATAATTATTACCCAGTAGGTTTAATACATCGTGACGATCTAAAATCTTATGATTTTTTTTGTTTCCGTAAAGACTGGGGTGCAGACTTAGATATGCAGAATTTTTTTACGAAAAAAAATTCTAAGTATATAGTATATAAAATGATTACTTACTACGTTATTTACCTATATGTACTTAAATAAAAAAATGATTTTTGAAAGTTCGCGCCTTAGCATACATAATTTAGGTATAATTTATTTATAATTCACTAAAGCAGTTTTCACGATTATTAGTTGCCTATTCACTATTCAGTACTAAGTAATCCTAAGTACTTCTTCTATGTTCTCTCTCTATCGTATGAACCAAGGAACATACCTACTCTCTAACGAGAGCTATAAACTAAAGTCGCCGCCCGCGTCATTCTGTCTGTGCGCGATAAACTCAGATGCGATTTTCACTAACAGGTAGCTTAGCTAGACTTAGCTAGCTAGCTAGCTAGCTAGTTAGCTAGCTAGCTTAGCTTAGCTAGACTAGATAGCAACAACAGTGAAGATGGTGCTGCGACCAAATGAAACTAGAGTCTGTTTTATCCTAAGATTAGATACATTTAATTCCGCAATTTTGCTGACATCAATAAAATTTGCCTCCGACCTCCGACCCCAAAAACACGTTAATAAAAAAAAAATCAATAATGTAACTTTTGCAGCAAAAATGTAACATTTCAGGAAACGAAACGTAACTTTCGACTCAAGGGCCCTGGCAACACTGGTTAGGAGTATATATGTTCTGTGGTGTTATGTCGACAATTTCGACATGTCATAATATTTTTCTAATCAAAAATCACGGAAATCTGAAAAAATCGGATAAATTAATAATTAAATGGAATCAATTTTGTCCTAACTATAATAATTTGTACTACTTACTTACCCAGGTAAAGTTCATAAGTGACAAACTAACAATTCACCTGTGTTTGTACAATTTGAGTAAAAAAAGTGCCAAGTGTATCATTATTAGAATAAAAGCAGGAACTGTACAGTGAAAAAGAATCTAAATAAAAAACAAAACGACACCGTTTGTAAGTACCAAATCTTCTAATTACAAAGTTATCTTTTACAACAGGGTGTCGTATCGTAAATCGATATAATATTGTATGAAAACAAAATAACTGGTTTTCTTCCATTAATCTTTATTTCATCTTTATTTTATTCTTTGGTTTATATCATCTTTATTTGAGGTTCCTGTGTTTAGTAGCAGTAGTGTAATACTCTAGATAAAATAATAAGTGTAGCAGCACTTTATCTCTTCAATATGCCTCTGAGGGACGTTGTTGACATCAAGAGACTAGATTCAAAGACTCCTGTATAAGACACAGTATATATTTAATAATTTAATAACTTTAATATAGTTACATACGCTAAGCATGCATTTGACATGTTTCAAAATTCACAAAAAATATAATTTTATGTGTATAAGTATTTTTTGTGAATTTTCAAACATGTTTAATGTCAAAATATTGTTTTATGGCCCAGTAGGCCATTTATGCATCTGCAAGTTAATCAAAACTTGGAGGTACATGTTACCTACACAGATAATAACTTTGGACATGGTTAACATTTTGTTGTATTTAAATCAATACATTGTCCCGATAGCTTAATACTCATAAAAAAAATATTTCCTCACTTTAGTTCCACAATGGGTTCAGAGCAGTCTTCGGTGCCTCCAAAGAAACAGGCACAGAGGGCACCGCCTGTCCGAAGAGGTCATACAATAGCTGTTCCTAATATGACAGGTATATATACAAATGTTATTAATAACAGGTCCAGTCAACATGATAAATATCGAGAAAAACAGACAGGACAAATAATACTAAACAATTAAGGTGTTGTCCATTAATTACATGAGGCAATTTTGGCCTTTTTTCGACCCCCTCTTCCCCCTTGGTGAGATATCGTAAGATTTGGCTGACCCCTTCACCCCCTAATTTAACAGGGGGTTTTTCAAAATGCGTATTTTTCATGTAAATACGTTAATCTGTGCTTGACTGCATTGGATTCATTTAAAAAAGCATAACATGCTTCATAATTTTTATTTAAGACAGAATAATTATAGTCTAAAGTCACAGCTAGAAAATAATAATTTGAAAATCTATACTATTATAAAATTGTAAAAAAGCTGTGTCTGTACATTGAAGATATTCCAGAAAAAACACTTGGGATAGGGTACTGGGACGTAACCATACCCAAAAAGATTTTGTTTAAAATTTTTGTCTGTTTGTGCGCGCATCACGCGAAAAGTACTAAACGGATTTTGATGTTGTTTTCACAGTTCGATAGCTTGGGGTCAAACTTAAAATTTAAGCCACGTTTTATCAAATTTTGATGGGAGGAACCTGAGATACAGCTTGGCCTCTTGGTAGTACTAATCACCCTAGACTACGGAGGTCATTTAAACTGGTCATTCCACTGTAGTCCACGCGGACGGAGTCGCGGGAAAAAGTCTAGTAATAAATAATATCAAACTTACTATAACAAAGCTGCTGTGTGCCTAGCGGCTGTGCCAAATAGGTGCAGGTCAGCATAATTATCTAATGCAGCATTTATGTAGGTAATGTTAAATGATTTCAGACCCTACAAGAGGTAACAATCTCCCCACCAGCGGCAACAATTCACCGGGGACCAGCATATGTTCAGATTCAGAGCTCCCATACATATCTTATACAGTTGACCGGCCGATCGGAGGTAAATACAAACTTACTTCTATGGCGTGAATTATCGGCCTAATAGACAATACATAATAGAGAATGGTCCAATTAGACAACGAGCATCGACTGACGAAGTGACGAACCAATCGCGTGTAGCCTCGACGCCTCCCGTCTTCTTCATTTCGCCAAAGAGTCCGAAAAATCAGCTAATGACGTTTGTGGTCATAACTGCTGCCGCTAGTTACCTAGAAGAGTTTGTAGTTTGAACGCGCTAATCTCGGGAACTAGCAGTCGGATTTGAAAAAATATTTTTGTAAATGATTGCCAGATTTATTTAATTTTGTATAGGCTATTTAACATCACGCTACGACCCTTAGGAGCCGAGCGACGGGGATGATACCACGGGGAACAGCTAATAATATAATAAGCTGACGAATGTGTTTGTTTGAACGTGCTGATCTCGGGAACTAGCAATCGGATTTTAAAAATACTTTTTGCATTTATCAGCCCAATTTTCGAGGAAGGCTACATAATAATCTATACTAATATGTATTATAAAAAGGAAAGATTTTTTTGTTTGTTTGTACCGAATAGGCTCCGAAACTACTGGACCGATTTTAATTTTTTTTTCACTAATAGCAAGCTACATTATGACTGAGTAACATAGGCTACTTTTTATCCCGAAAAAATGCATAGTTCCTGTGGGACACGCGGACGAAGTCGCGGGCGAAGTGCTAGTTCAGTATATTTAACGTGCACAGATTCACCAAAAGCTTCGGCGAAGAGTCAGCGAGGTGCTGACAACAAGAAGTCTCTGCTCCAACGTCGCCAGCTCAGCCTACAAGCGCGAAAAAGTAAGCGAACCCGCGACATTGTGGTTGTCAAGCAACCGACCGACGAACAACTTGATGAAGACATACAAAGATTACAGGTAGGTACACACAGTCAACAATGGTTCCCGTACTAATCTACATCTATACTATTATAAAATTGTAAAAAAGCCGTGTCTGTACATTGAAGATATTCCAGAAAAAACAGTCGGGATCACGGGACTTAATCATACCCAAAAAGATATTTTTTTGTCGGTTTGTTTGTGCGCGTATCACGCAAAAAGTACTGAACGGATTTTGATGTGGATTTCACAGTTCGGTAGCTTGGGGTCCAACTTAAAATCTAAGCTATAATTCCGGTGGGATGAACCAGAGATACAGCTTGACCTCTTGGTAGCACTAGCCACCCTACACTACGGAGGCCATTTAAACTGGTCATTTCATTGTAGTCTACACGGACGGAGTCGCGGGCAAAAGTCTTGTTTGTTATATTATCATAATGCCGCGCTGATGGATCGATCTGCGAGGTTAAGTTACGCTTGCCGCGGTCAGTCTTTGGATGGGTGACCGTTATTTACACATTGAGATACACCCTCCGAGCCTCGGAGAGCACGTTAAACAGTTGGTCCCGGTTGTCATAGGAATATATTTGACAGTCGTTACGGGTAGTCAAGAGCCTGAAAGTCTGACAACAGAGTTTTCGACGTATAGTATCGTTAATGTAAGCATATGTATTTCTAATAAAAATTATACGTTTGCTACACAATATTTATATAAATTAAATACTTAATTAATTTCTCTGTATTTTTTAAAATGTGCAAATTGTATAAAATTATATCAATATGTTTTAGGACTGTTGTTTTTAGATTCAAAATATGCTTACATTAACGATACTATACGTAAAAAAAACTCGTGATAGGTACCCTGGTCTAACATTCGAATACCGGTATTACTCAATAATTGTGTTGTGGAGGTCAGATGGCAGTCGCTTCACGTAAACTACAGATACTTATTCAGTCGCAACCAGGGCCCCAATTCTGCTATTGTAATTATTGTGTAAAAATGGTTTCATTGACACCATAACTGTCAAAAAGTAAGCGGGCATTGGCTTAGAGTAAGGCTGCTTGTGCACTAATACGTTTACTGCACGTTTTTTCACGGACCGTTTTTTTTTTCATACATTTTTAAAGTGGTGGGGATCGTTCTGCATGCCTATTGGCTAAAAATCCGTAAAAAACCGAATACGAATTGAAAACGTCTGTAGTGCACAAGCAGCCTAAGACTATCCCTTTCGTCATTGGTCAAAACGATGTCATTGAGAGACCATTCTGACACGATTCTGACAATTGCATTAGCAGACTTGGGGCCCAGTTAGACTGGCAGCTGACCTCAATCTAGTTTGGGAAAAGGCTAGGCGGATGATGTATATCTTCTCTGTTTCAGGAGATACCAACCTTTTTGCCAATAATGAGGGGAACCCTGGGCCTGCCCGGTGCAAGAGACCCTGAGGTGTTAGAAGGTGAGTTTAAAAAGTTATTTTTAGGGTTCCGTACCTCAAAAGGAAAAACGGAACCTTTATAGGATCACTTTGTTGTCCGTCTGTCACCGGACCATAAGTGGAGCCATCTGCTCATAGATTTCACCACTAGAACTCTGCAGGGAATTCTTACTGCCCGTTGGGTGCGGTCTGGGTCTAGTTTTTCTTAGCTTATTCATGGTCAACTTAACTTTTTTCTTTTTGTTGTTTACATGTACATGTCATTATTGTAATTAGAGACTCGAACAAAAAAAAAAACCTCTGTAATTGATTACTTTAGCTATAGCACTGTAACTTATTTAGCCTTATGTTTATTCGTAAGTGAACATTGTTCTTTTGAATAAAATAAAGAATCTTTAACCCAGAAGTATGTAATAGCGTCATCTTGCTCATAGATGACGCTATTGCATATTTCGGAACCCTCAGCGCGCGAGTCGTATTCGCACTTGTCCGATTTTTATTATTATTTATAAGCTTTTTACGACTTTATAAAATAAATCAACAATTTTTAAAAACATAAATGCTTATATGGAATAGTTTGAAACCCATTTCAAAATCAATGCAACTAACTTATTGTGATAGTAGTGAAGGTGAAGGTGCTGTTAAACGGGCTAGTTTTTTGACAATTTCTTGCTGCAATACGGTAGTGGACTACTATTAAAAAAGTACAAATAAATTATTTTATTCCAAAGGAATAGAAATAACAAAAAAGTAAAAAAAAAAATATCACGAAATGGAAAACATAGACGCTTTTAAAGTTTTTGGAGGGAGTATCGCTCCGTCTTCGTCGCGCGAAGCGGACATAGGTGGTGTTACGTCACTTATCATGCATGCCGTCCGTGTCTAACAAATAATTTTAAAACGCTTATAACTTTGCCAATTTTGTAGATGTTTCATCGGTTTTTTTGGTGTTAATTATCTTTTTTCAAATAGTTTACAGATTCTCAATAAAAAAAATATATTCAACATCCCTATTGTATAGCCGTGAGTTGAGATCTATATCGTACAGCAGTTATTGTGGTGTTCATTTAACTTCATTGCAATATCCCCGGGCTATGCTGCAAGATTGCGACAATTGTTCTACTGAGTTCCACGATATAGATCTCAACTCACGGCTATACAATTGCAGCAGGAAATTGTCAAAAAACTAGCCCGTTTAACCGCACCTTAAGAGAGTTTTTTTACCCGACTACCGCGAAGGAAAAAGGAGGGTTGTGATTTTGACCGGTATGTATGTTTGTATGTTTTCCTAGGTCTGGACTACAGACCGTGGGTTCGCGTCACCACTCGCCTGCAAGCGCATCTCGCCGCCTGCGCACATCCTCTAGCCACCATTCAAGTTAGCGTGGCGGCCAAGATCAAAGAGGTATTTATTTTATGTATTATTTTATTTAGATAAACAAAGCCAATAACAACATATCTAGCTATTACAACAATCTTTTTATAAGTACCTAGTCTATTCATCATCATCTGCCTAGCCTTTTCCCAAATTATATTGGGGTCGGCTTCCAGTCTAACTAGTTTCGGCTGAATATCAATATTTTACGTGGAGCGACTGCCATCTGACCTCCACAACCCAATTAATGGGTAATACCGGTATTCGAATGTTAGACCAGCTGTCACACTTTTAGGGCTTCTGACTACCCGTAACGATTGTCAAAGATATTCCTATGACAACCGGGACCGACTGCTTAACGTGCTCTCCGAGGCACGGAGGGGTCTCGATGTGTAAAGAACGGTCACCCATCCAAGGACTGACCGCGGCAAGCGCAGCTTAACCTCGCAGATCGATCGATCAGCGCGGCCGTCATTTAGCCACGAGCCCCTCCAAGTACCTAGTCTATTAATAAATTAAAAATAAAAATAAATACTTTTTACAGAAAACATGTACCTATGTATAATGTATGTACAACTTGTACAAGATAGCAATAATAATAATAATAAGTTTTGAAGACAACCCATGCAAACAGACAGACATCTTTAGGGTTCCGTACCTCAAGATCATTTTGTTGTCCGTCTGTCTGAGGCAAAACCCTTAACGGGTGGAGGCATCTGCTCATAGATGGCGCCACTAGAAGTGTGCAATAGCGCCATCTATGATCAAGATATGATATACAGGGTGGCAGGTTAAACAGTGGAAATATTTTAAGAGGTCATTGTACCCATCATTATGAACAACTTTTACTATGGGACTAACCCTGAAATCGCGAAAAAAAAAAATCAGATGTTCCATACATTTTGTTAAGTTTGGTGAACATAAATGTATGGAACAGCTGTTTTTTTTTTCGCGATTTCAAGGTTGGTCCTATAGTAAAAGTTGTTCATAATGATGGGTACAATGACCCCTTAAAATATTTCCACTGTCTAACCTGCCACTCTGTATATCTACTATGATGGTGCTATTGCATATTTTGGTATCCTCAGAGCGAGTGACACACTCGCACTTGTCTGGTTTTTTTCCATATTTTCGTCCGAATAAATGTAAAGGAATAAGCGCCCGAATATCCTATAAATGAACTTAATGAGTTATACTTGCAGGCAGATGTCGACATATCCCGGCTGTACGCTGTGATGGTGGACAAGCAGAGAGCCAACGCTCGCCACGCCGAGCGACTCGCGCGAGTTCACGAAGTGAGCCACCAACTCACGCGCTGCAACTCACTGCTGCAACAGGTATAAGGGGACGTCCATTAATCACGTGATGTTTTTTTAGCAACTTTTTGACTTTTGGAATTTCGATACCGATCAGAAATAATTGATTGATGAATAACACGTAATCGATTTTTACTTTTATATATACCTACATTTTGTCTACGATTTCCTATGAGAAGGTTCGAATGAAAAAGTGTGATCGTTTTGCGGAATTATTAAAAAACAAATCGTGCAAATGGGAAATTTTTCCTGCGTACCTACCTTCTACCTTAACCTTCCTAGGTATCTACTTTCAAAGCAAATAAAGATGATTGATTGATTGACATGTCCCTATATCAGGGTTTTCCATTGGACCACCAGGAACGGGACACCCTGTATTAATATCTAGCTGTGCCCTGCGGTTTCTGCCCTTGCTCGGCTCCTAAGGGCCGTAGCGTGATGTTAAATAGCCTATACTATGCCTCATGAATCTCTCTATCATATACAAAATATTTTTTTCCAATCCGACGGATAGTTCCAGAGATTAGCCCGTTCACACAAACAATCTCTTCAGCATTATAATATTAGTATAGAAATAATAGCAGTGATAGCCTAGTGGTTTAACCATGTGCTTCCCACGGCGAATGGTTCGAGTTCGATCCCGAGGCACGCACCGCTGACTTTTCGAAGTCATGTGCGTATTAGAAATTAATTATCACTTGCTTTAACGGTGAAGGAGAAACATCGTGAGGAAACCGGCATGTCCTAGAACCAAAAATTCGAAGACATGTGACGTCCACCAACCCGCACTGGGCCCGCGTGGTGGACTACGGCCCACTCCCTCTTACAAAGGAGGCCTGTGTCCCAGCAGTGGGAACATTATAGGCCGATTATGCTATGCTTATGCTATAGAAATAAAAACAAAAAATCTTTTTTAATTACAGACTCTGCAAGACATAGAAGAATTGAACGCTTTACTGCCAGAAGATAAACGCTTAGAACCATTTGTATGGAGCACACAATGATACTCTTAGAACATTATAAGCCTGCTTTTTTCCACCCGGCCTAGCATGACCACGATAGAAACGGGTTTTGTCTACAGAAGAATAGACAAAGTGACAGATTGTAGCAAGATTTCTGCCGTTTTATGCATACAATGAAGAGAAGAAATGTTTCTATTCTTCAGTAGACAAAATTCTGATAAGCCAAGCACGGCTCGCCGCGTGCTCGGGCAAAAGAGATAACGATTTGGATAGAAAGAACTTTATCTATTATTTTATAGAATAGAGATAGAATTGTCATGCTAAGCGTGCAGTGCTGGCTTAGAGCATATAATATATGGAGTTGCTTGGTGGCGAATCTCCGAATAATATTTTCTACCACTTTTTGCGGGGGGCGAGGTGAACATATAGCATACACACATGCTTGCAGATTGCACTTAAATAAAACCATTTTGGTGCATAATTTATACTTACATGTGATAGGAAATTCCATGGTTTCGCAGATTTGAAGTAGCAGACCGCCTTTTACAAGAGGAAACTGCACAATTTAACCATTTTCAAAATGACAATACAAAATGACTACTACTTTTCTGACTGACTGACTACTTTTCTATAGCCCCATCGGTTATGTGACAGTCCAAAACAATCGATAGTGGTGCCAATTCTGTTGTTTACGAACTAAACTAATTTAGTCTCTCTTTGTAATAAAAAAAAACATGAGATAGGGATGGCAAATATTTAATCCTGTCAAATTAGTCCACTTGAATAGTTTTAATGTTAATTTAATCGAAATCGCAAAAGGTCACGACTGTTTCCCCGTAAATGACAAGGGCGTAGGCTAATTTGACAGTTCTAAATAATATTTTCTGTCTTTTTTCAATAATATTTGTAAGAAATATATACATATGGTGTGATTAAAATTAGTTTAGTGCGATGTTTAACAGAATCAGCACCAGTCATCATCTGCCTAGCCTTTTCCCAAATTATATTGGGGTCGGCTTCCAGTCTAACTAGTTTCGGCTGAATATCAATATTTTACGTGGAGCGACTGCCATCTGACCTCCACAACCCAATTAATGGGTAATACCGGTATTCGAATGTAAGACCAGCTGTCAGACTTTTAGGGCTTCTGACTACCCGTAACGATTGTCAAAGATATCAACCGGGACCGACTGCTTAACGTGCTCTCCGAGGAACGGAGGGGTCTCGATGTGTAAAGAACGGTCACCCATCCAAGGACTGAGCACGGCAAGCGCAGCTTAACCTCGCAGATCGATCGATCAGCGTGGCTGTCATTTAGCCACGAGCCCCTCTGAAGAAACAGAACAGAACAGAATCAGCACCAGTATTGATACTATACTATATTCAACTGGCTTTGAGACAAAACCTAAACAATAGAAGTCTAACCCTACTAAATTCAAAATCACACGATGCACCGTTATTTGTTGATATTTTGGTTCATTTTAACTTGTTAGTATAATAGCAACATAAGCTGCCATTATTATACTGATAAGTTAAGATGACCTATGAAAATCAATAGTTTACAGTGCAAGGCGCGATTTTGTATTCGGTCGGGTTAGATCTTCATTGTTTATGTTTTGTCTCAAGGGAAGCTGAATACAGTATAGTAATCAATACTTTCCAACGGCTACACTATTGTACATAGACCTCTGCCTAGAAGCATTCGAGGAATACAGCCGTGATGTTTTATATGTACTGTTATAGTAATAATAATTACGTGATCATGTATGCTTATGCTTATGAAATAATTAAATTATAATTATAATCAAATATGTTCGCAGAATATACGCCCTTATTTCAAGTGTAGTAAGGCTTAGATCTCATCGTTATTTCTGTATAAATTATAGATACCTATAATAAGTATATAGTCAGTAATATAATATACCTAATTAAAATATAATATACCTAATTAAAATATAGTATTGTGGTTTTATTTTATTATTATAATTTATACAGGGTGGCAGGTTAGACAGTGGAAATATTTAAAGAGGTCACTGTACTCATCATTATGAACAACTTTTACTATGGGACCAACCCCGAAATCGCGAAAAAAAAATCTGCTGTTCCATACATTTTGTTGAGATAACAACATAAATGTATGGAAGAGCTGATTTTTTTTTCGCGATTTCAGGTTTGGTCCTATAGCAAAAGTTGTTCATAATGATGAGTACAATGACCCCTTAAAATATTTCCACTGTTTAACCTGCCACCCTGTATAGAATGGTCACCCATCCGCAATTTGCTTGCAGCCAGCGCAGCTTAACCTGACACCGATCTACGCCAGCCAAATTTTAGGGTTCCGTAGAAAAACTCGGAACTCATAAAAGTTTTGTCATGTCCGTCTGTATGTCTGTCTGTCCGTCTGTCGGGGGGCGCCGAGGCTGCACGCAATTGGTTCGTCAATCGATGCTCGTCATCTATTGGACTATTCTCTGTTACGTATTGTCAACTGTCTATTGGGCCAAAAATGTACATGCGCGATCTGTGATCATGATGCCAGCCGATACTATTATACCTTCCTACTTACCTAGTTATCAAAAACCTGATTGCCAATAGGTAGGTACCAGCAGCGGAGGTTCAGAAAACCCCGTGGGTGCTCAATGACTCGTTTTTAAAGAACTGGTGAAATGACCGACGAAAAAATATCTTAGGTACCCACATAACGTGACACATATTGACATGACACATCGTGAACACAAATAGGCATTAGGACAGAAACATGTCGGATTTTATAATATACCTAGAGCTGTATCTCTATATTATATTGCACATGCGACATGTCTCTGTCCTAATGACCTGTGAATGTACCTGACGACCCGTCGTCAGGTAATGAAAAACTGAAAAAAATTTCATAGGTAGGTATGTTAAAATCAGTTCGCTCAATTAGCCTCTAGGAGGGAACACAGAAACGGAAATACATACATACATACTAACATACAGGTGAAACACTATACTTACCCTCCTTTTGGGCTTCGCCGCAGTCGGGTAAAAAAGGCGATTAGTTACTGATCTGTTTCTTTATGTATATTCTCAGAGGTGCTCGGCACCCACTGTTTATTTCTCGTGGGTGCTCGAGTGCTCGAGTGCCCGAGCACCCACGGAGTCGGCGCCCCTGTGTTCAAGCACTTATCCGTTAGGTAGGTATCTACCTATTTGTCACTTATCACTAACAGTACCTAAACCTAAACTAAAACACTGTATTTATAGGTATCATCGATCGCGTTCGGTCTGTCGCCACCGTGTATGTTTTAATTATGGTCAATGTGACCAAACTAAGGCGCAAGCTCAGTAGCACCTTGCCAACCTCCCTGTTTCTATGATCTGAGGTACCTACCTACTTCCCAAGACGCGCTTTACTACTAGGAGTACTAGATATAGGTACCGGCAGGAATAATGAACACAGATCGCGCATGTAGGTACATTTTCGGCCCAATAGACAGTTGACAATATGTAATAGAGAATAGTCCAATAGACGACGAGCATCGACTGACGAACCAATCGCGTGCAGCCTCGGCGCCCCCCGACTTCCTCATTCCGCCAGAGACCGAAAAATCAGCTCATGCGCAGGTGACGTTTGTGCTCATAACTGCTGCCGCTAGTTTTACTAACGCGCTCTACTACTAGGTCCTACTAACTTTCAAATAAAGGGTTTAATATCACACGTTAAAAATTAGAACCGCTTTTATTGGTAAGCAAGTGCTGGGGCCGTACCACGACGTGTTATTGCCATCATTATTCCGCTGTGAGAGAGGGATGGCACTATATAGCACGAATAGCGCTATCCCTTGTTTACAGTGGAACAATGATGGTTTTAACACGTCATGGTACGGCCCCTGATGCATGTAGGCAGAGGTCGCGGCCTTGACCACTGACGTAATAGCCTAACTTTTAAACGTGCTAAATGTTTTGTGTGATTTTTATTACTTACGAGTTTAATTGTATAACCCCCTATTTTAGGTAGGTAAGTACCTCAGATAGAAACAAGGAGATATGCAATCATAGCAAATTAGTACGGGAACAACTGATGCCACTTTTAGTACCTACATTTTTCGACACAATTACGCGCATAATAAAGCGCTCCCACGCATTAAACATTCCGCACACCCTCAATCTAACACTGTTAATCGTCACTCAACACTAGCACTAAACTAAAACACTGTATTTATACCATCGATCGTGTTCGGTTCGTCGCCAGCGCGTACGTTTTTAATACGAGCAATTTGTTCAAAGTCAGGCATCAAGCTCGATAGCGCCTTTGGCACATCTCCCTTGTTTTTATGATCTGAGGTAATGTACCTACCCACTTTACCTAAACTTCGTAATTAAAATTTGTGATGCAATCTAATACTTTATTATTTCATTAAATCATCCGATCCCACTGTCAAACAGCCTGTATATTCTGCGTGACATCACCGCGAGAGCAGCCAATTTATTTGCGAAAATTCGAGGGAAAATGTCACGGTGAGTTTCTCCCTCGAACATTCGCAAACAAATAGACAGCTAGGCTGTTCCGACATCTCTGTCAATAGGAGGAATACTAAAATCAACGATTACAAACACAAACTGGCACACGTTTTAATGTTCTACACAATTTCATAACACTGAAATGAATGTCGTATTATTCTTTATTTGTCGCCAACTTTTCTTAACATGGTTTGAATATACCAGCCCCGGATCTAGGGGGGGGCTAGTCGGGGCCCGTGCCCTGGGCGGCAAATTCAAGCTTAGTAGGTAGACGAATACATAACACTGAGTAGTTTTAGTTTATTCGACTACAAAGCGTAGTAATCGCAAAGAGCAGCGCTAGACCGGTAGTTGTGGCGTTCTTTGGGGGAGGCTTATGTCCATCAGCATCAGTGGGCGTGTTATGGCTGATATTATGATGATGATAAGAAAAATAAGTTTTTGCACCGCCCTGAAATAATTCAAGATCCGAGGCTGCTACTACCTAGGGAGGGTTCATACCGATTAATGCTGACATGCTAAAGGTACCGTGAATTACCATGCTTTGCACATTTGTAAGATTTTGGGGGGACATGACCCCATGACCCTTTGACCGCGCCTGGAGTGCATTTGTTTTCTTCTCGGCTAAAACGCTGAACCAATTTTGATGAAATCTGGTATGGTATAGATAGCTTGAATTCTACGGAATTTTTATCTAGGTTCATAAAACACTTCCGTGTTAAATTGTGGACAACAGTTAGTGCCAAATGTGAATGTTTGAAGGTATGTTTGTTACTCAATCCTGCAGAAACAGCTGAACAAATTCTAATGATATTTGGCTCACAAATAGAGCATAAACATAGAATATTTTTTGACCAGGTTTATGTAGTAGTTCCTCTCTGAAGCAAGCAATAGCTAGATTTCTACATACAGTAGGTATTGCCATAGGTATTGCCGTAGGTTTGCCAAGGTCGAACTACTTTGCATCCTTTTTGTCTTCTCGAGGTGGAAATCCTCATGGAAATCATCCGCCCTTAGGGGCAGGGGGGTCTGTCAGACTCCTACTGACTAAAACCACCCCGGTGTTCTCTCGCACGATTGGGTCGGAGGTCGCGAGAGCTCTAAATTAAACACTCTTGCGCAGCTACTTCGCATCCCAGGAACTTCTTAAAAAATATCCGATGGCCTTCCCCAGGATTCAGGCTATCTCCATAACAAATTTCATCAAAATCAGTTCAGCATTGTAACCGCGAGCACGTTACAGACGCACGGAGTTACTTTCGCAATAATCTAGGGAATCCTTCAAAAATCAACATTTTTTTGTTACGTTTTTTGACGCGTCACGCAAAAAATATGCTCGTATTGCAGTACAAATTACTAGTGCGTACTTGTGAACCTCTTAAAGTAGTGTTGCGCCACGGCGGACGAAACTGGTCGCGCTTGGCAATCGCTGTATCAACGCATATCGCAACCCTACGGCGCGCCAGTTTGTTCGAACACCCTAATCTTAGCTATCGTGTAGTGCTCAAATTAAATTCCTATTAACAAAAGTTTTTTTTAAATAACAGCTGTGTTTTTTTACTGTGAGTATTTTGATTTAGTATTAAAAAAAAATATTATATTATTTTTCAGATTTTAATTTTTAATTATTTTTTTTGTTGCGTTATTGTAATAATTAGTAGATAGTATGTCTAATTTATTAGTACAGTCGACTATTTATAATATTTAAACCTTCGATAATTCGAACCTCTCTTTATTTCGAAGTAATTATTGGGTTCCTGAAAATTATCTTGATTATTACAAACCTCTCAGCATTTCGAACTCTTAGTAATTCGAAATCTGTATTAAAAATGTCTCCTGAATTTTGAATTAATAACAAAAGTTGGCTGTATTTCATTTCTTTGTCTAAATAGGTTTTTTTTTTATTTTAGACGTAAAAATAATATAGATAAATACCTAACAGGGATACCTGTTAGATATCTATCTATATTATTTTTGTTTATGAAATTTTTATCTTTTTACATTAAAATAGATACTTTCGGCCTTACCACAAAAAAAATAGGCACACGTTAAACGCGAATACTACCAAAAATAATACACACTTGTTTTAGACAACTTAGTGCTAAAACAATTGCCTATTATTTTTGGTAGCATTCGTGTTGAACGTGTGTTGAACAGATGTTTATTTTTTTGTGGTACGCCCGTTTATGTACCTACAGCTACGTTATTAAATTATAGTTAAACTCCTACCTACCTAAATAATTGCATCAGTCTACTTTATGACTAATTCATGCCAAAATCGAGTCTAAATGTTTAAGTATACAATTACATAAGTGGTTTTATAAATATATAACACGAAACTATTACGAAACTTATATTTTTTGCGTGTCTGTGTAAAATCTTTGTCCTTTTCTGTAAAGTTGGTTACATAACTAATAATTGTTATTCTCAGAATGCAGGCATTTCTAAGACTTGTGATTGCAAAGTTTTTCTTACGAAATTCATTCATAGCATAGCATAAGCATAATCAGCCTATAATGTTCCCACTGCTGGAACACAGGCCTCCTCTGTGAGAGGGAGTGGGCCGTAGTCCACCACGCGGGCCCAGTGCGGGTTGGTGGACGTCACATGACTGTCTTCGAATTTTTGGTTCTAGGACATGCCGGTTTCCTCACGATGTTTTCCTTCACCGTTATAGCAAGTGATAAGTAATTTCTAATACGCACATGACTTCGAAAAGTCAGCGGTGCGTGCCTCGGGATCGAACTCGAACCGCATCGCCGTGGGAGGCACATGGTTAAAACACTAGGCTATCACAAAAATCATTCATTTTAAGATAATACCTTATTGCTCTAGTGTACCGAATTGTTCCTGATTTTTTTCAGTGATTCGTTGCATTTATACTTAGTTAGAACGTTTATAGCCTGGGGGTTTTTACGGGTCAATTTTGGAGCATGATAAGTACAAAATTATAGTCGCCATCTATTGGTCAGTTCGTTTATCGTAGACTAGCATTTTTCCCTCGAATTCGTCCGCGTGACCCACAGGAACTGTGCATTTTTTTACAATAAAAAGTAGCCTATAGCATTCAGGAATAATGTAGCTTTCTATTAGTGAAAGAATTTTCAGAATCGGATCAGTAGTTCCGGAGATTACCCTCTACATAGAAACTTACAAACAAATACCTCTTTATAATATTAGTAGGTATAGATTAAATGATGGGTGAAAACGCTGGGAACAATTAGTAAACTTAAGGGTCTTAAGGGTCGAACCACGAACCACATTTCTTCTTTTCTGTGACCACACGCTGCGTGATATCGAAATTTATTAAGTATTTAATATAAATAAATATTGTGTAACAAACTTGTATTTTCAATTCAAAACATGCTTACGTTAACGATACTACACGTCAAAAAAACTCATGATAGGGGTACTGGAAATCCTTTTCTCAATACATACCTCTAAACCTAGTTATTATTTCTGACATTACACTATGTTCTTTAGAAAGAATTTCATACATTACCTATTACAAATTGTCTGTCACGATCAATGATATGTAAACCGATACGTTACCCGCGATCTAAAATGGCAACAAAAAAGTAAGGTAATTGCCCACCATTCATTTAGTCATGCACCAACCAGTTTCTTGCTGAACGTCATTTCTTGCAATATTTTGCGAAAAAAAAAACCTACTAAACAAGAAGTAGGTATGCTAAGTAAGGCATTCGTTTTCTTTCCCTTTTTTTGCACATAATTATGCACTGATATATAACTATTTCGCTTTAAAGTATTTGCGCCATTTTTTTGTACAGTGATGTTGGTGTATGACGTGTCTATATACAGGGTGGCAGGTTAGACAGTGGAAATATTTTAAGGGGTCATTGTACTCATCATTATGAACAACTTTTACTATGGGACTAACCCTGAAATCGCGAAAAAAATATCAGCTGTTCCATACATTTATGTTCACATAACCCAACAAAATGTATGGAACAACTGATTTTTTTTTCGCGATTTCAGGGTTGGTCCCATGGTAAAAGTTGTTCATAATGATGAGTACAATGACCCTATAAAATATTTCCACTGTTTAACCTGCCACCCTGTATAATAAATACGTCATTGGTCACGATGTCAAGGTTGAACCGCCGAACATATCTTGATGAAATTTGGTAAGGAGACAGCTTGAATCCTGGGTAAAGATATAGGATAGATACTTTTTATCCGAGATAGCACATAACGTAGTACCCCGCGACTTCGTTTGGCTGGTCCCTTTTTATTTGGGGTCGGCGAAATACCTATCTGTTCGTCTTCTCGAAGAACATTTTATCTAGGTATCTAATTAAATAAAATAGGTAATAATTTTAGTATCTAAGCGATTCCAGTCCACAGTGCATAGGTAAGTAAGTATCTGTTGTTATTTAATACTTATTATTAAATGACGTAGTGTAAAAACCCGTGGAGCAGCTATTTAATATCAATGTGACTTCATCAATACCTAATGATAATGCAAATTGGAATTCATGCAAGTAAAATAGAGCGTGTAGCCGGACCTATAATGTGTAACTAAGGGTCAATTGCACCGAGCTCAATTAGTTACCCAAGCAGCAAAATGTAGCTGTGTAAATATCCAAGGAGCATGTATTTTTTAGTCCTATGGAAATCCTACAAGCGTTTATTAGTGCCGCATTGAATATTACCTCAGATCATAGAAACAAGGAGATATGCCATCATAGAAAATTAGTACGGGAACAACTGATGCCACTTTTAGTACATTTTTCGACACAATTACGCGCATAATTAAACGCTCTTTGTGAATAAAATGATCTCCCACGCATTAAACATTCCGCACATCTTCAATCTAACACTGTTAATCGTCACTCAACACTAGCACTAAACTAAAACACTGTATTTATACCATCGATCGTGTTCGGTTCGTCGCCAGCGCGTACGTTTTTAATATGAGCAATTTGCTCAAGATCAGGCATCAAGCTCGATAGCGCCTTGGCACATCTCCTTGTTTCTATGATCTGAGAATATTACCATATACGAATATTACGTATACGAATATTACGCCCTGTAGTAGTTTTATTATTATCCGGTAAAGTGCACTAAATGTCCCGTTAAGCATTTTAACGTATTGTCTCACTATGTAAAACCGTCAAAATGACAACCGTGCTTAACGGGACATTTAGCAACTAACAGAGTTTGGTGAAATTAGCCCTTAGTTAACTAAAGTAAGTAATTAAAGTGACTAATCTACATTCTATACTTATCCTGGAACATCATCCACTTAAATTTAAGGAAAATAACTAAGAGAAAAACCTAGAACAGTTTCAGAATCACCGAACAAGCGACCAAGTGCCTCCCACGGGGCAGGTTCGAGTTCGATCCCGAGGCACGCACCGCTGACTTTTAGAAGTCATGTGCGTATTAGAAATTAATTATCACTTGCTTTAACGGTGAAGGAAAACATCGTGAGGAAATCTGCATGTCTGAGAGTCTTACTAATATTATAAACGTGACATTGACATTAATGTAATCCAATTATATAAAATATTATTTTGCAACTACCCTATTAATTATATAAATTGACATGAAATATTAATTTCCATTGACATTAATGTAATCCAATATCCAACTAAGTATAATATATAAAATGTTATTACCTATTTGTTTTTAATTTCAATGATATTAATCTGTAAGCATTCTAATAATTGTTTAATTCATTATTATTTTATTTGTAATTTGGAAAATTTGCATACCTACATTTTATAATTTCGTATGCCCTTGGGCGGGACATAGCGTATATTTTCTTTATGCATGCTCCATGTATGTAGTCAACATCTTTGTATTTACCTGTGTTCACGAAATAAATTGAATTGACGAAATGTGAAAGTTTGTGAGGATGTATGGATGTTTGTTACTCTTTCACGCAAAAACTACTGAACAGATTTTGATGAAACTTTACAGTAACGTAGCTTATACATCAGAATAACACATAGGCTACTTTTTATCCCAAAAACTTGGGCGAAGCCGCGGGCGGAAGCTATATAGTTCCCCATAAAATTCTTGAAGGTGTGTGAAGTCTGCCAACCCGCACGTGGCCAGCGTGGTGGACTATGGCTTATCCCCTCTCGTTTTGAGAGGAGGCCCGTGCTCAGTAGGTCAGTAGTGAGACAATATTTTATAAAGAGGGCTTATATTCTTACTAGCTGTTCCCCACGGGTTCACCCCCGTCGTTCGGCTCCTAAGGGTCGTAGCGTGATGTTAAATAGCCTATACTATTCCTCATAAATCAGGCTATCATATCCAAAAAGATTTTTTGAACCCGACTGGTAGTTCCAGAGATTAGCGCGTTCAAACAAACAAACAAACTCTTCAGCTTTATAATATGTACTAGCACTTCGCCCGCGACTTCGTCCGCGTGTCCCACAGGAACTGTGCATTTTTTCGGAATAAAAAGTAGCCTATGTTACTCAGTGATAATGTAGCTTTCTATTAGTGAAAGAATTTTTAAAATCGGTCCAGTAGTTTCGGAGCCTGTTCGGTACAAACAAACAAACAAAAAATCTTTCTTCTTTATAATATTAGAATAGATTAGTATAGATTATATTGCTGAATGCTGCTCCTTAGTATGAGAAGCGGCCTTCGAGGACACCCATCCTCTTAAATTCTTAGGGGATCTTAACTTTTTCTACTCATTACTATACCGACTACACTACTGGGTAGGTACAGTAATATGCGTCATCGTCGAAAAGGCTAGGCAGATGCCTAGCCTTTTCCCAAATTATATTGGGGTCGGCATCCAGTCTAACTAGTTTTGGCTGAATATCAATATTTTACTTGGAGCGACTGCCATCTGACCTCCACAACCCAATTAATGGGTAATACCGGTATTCGAATGTTAGACCAGCTGTCAGACTTTAGGGCTTCTGACTGCCCGTAACGATTGTCAAAGATATTCCTATGACAACCGGGACCGACTGCTTAACGTGCTCCCCGAGGCACGGAGGGGTCTCGATGTGTAAAGAACGGTCACCCATCCAAGGACTGACCGCGGCAAGCGCAGCTTAACATCGCAGATCGATCGATCAGCGCGGCCGTCATTTAGCCACGAGCCCCTCGCCCCCCTCGTCATGTGTTAAGAAAAACAGCTAATACACATATATATATAATAAACATCAAGTCATGTTCAACTGATAGATAGATACCCATCTATCAGTTGAACATGACTTGATTACAAAAAACTGTAAAAACATCCGGTTTTTCCGTTAATTAATCTATCTCTGAGCTACGTTTTTGTTACAAATATCTATAAATGCAATCTATTTCTGAGTAAAGGTAATTCACCTATTATGTGACGTATCTCAGTAAGTAGGTACATAATTAAATATCATATTAATAAATTCACATGGATAACCCCTAATTTTATATGGTACCTATAGGTACTGTGCGTTTCACGAAGTTCTGTTCAACTCTTATGTTAGCTCTCCTGAATGTCAATATGTTATACAGGGTGGCAGGTCAAACAGTGGAAATATTTTAAGGGGTCATTGTACTCATCATTATGAACAACTTTTACTATGGGACCAAACCTGATATCGCGAAAAAAAAATCAGCCGTTCCATACATTTTTGTTCACATAACTCAACAAAATGTATGGAACAGCTGATTTTTTTTTCGCGATTTCCGGGTTGGTCCCATAGTAAAAGTTGTTCATAATGATGAGTACAATGACCCCTTAAAATATTTCCACTGTTTAACCTGCCACCCTGTATATTTAACAGTGTTAAAAGTTTTCTTTCAGCACCAATTCTCTTTCACCACTCGTTTTAATCTCCTAGCCATTACTTTAATAGGTACCTACTATATCTAAAAAAACATAGAACGTTAAGACTTAGACTGACGACAAGAAAACCAACATAGCGTCGAAATGAGGGGCCCACTAGGGCCCAAGCCTGCCGGGAAAGCGGGATTGTCCGAAAGGGATACCGCTGACCCGGACAAAAGGGCAAAGGAAGGAACACGGGTGGGTTTTAGTCAGTAAGAGTCTGACACTCCCTTCCGCTCCGCCCAGAGCGGGAGGGGTCATTTGATGATTTGCCATCCTCAAAAAAAAAAAAAAAGCGTCGAAATGAACTGTTATGTGGAACGTATCGTACCAGGTACATCATGTTGATACCACCATATTCGAGTAGGTATGAGAAAGATAGATAAGTAGAGTTATATGACGGATAGTTTGCAATGGAACAATGATGCTTGAATTGTATACCTACTTCCTTTGTGTGCCATCTCGGATAAAAAGTATCCTAGTCTTTACCGAGGATCCAAGCTGTCTCCTTACTAAATTTCATCAAAATCTGTTCGGCGGTTCAACCTTGACATCATGACAGGCATACAGACAGTTACCTACCTACTTTCGCATTTGTAATAATGTAAGAAATTCTTACTAAAAACGTAGTGACCGCACGGTTGTCGCAGTGGCTGAGAGATTGGCTGCTGCGCAACGTGTCGCGGGTTCGATTCCCACATTGCACATAGGTCTGGCTGTTTGTGTATGTGAAATTTGTGTTTGTAAACGCACCCACGATACAGGAGAAATCCTAGTGTGGGGCAACGTTAAGTGAAATATCAGAAATATTAACTAGGTTTAGAAGCATTTAGTAAACGATTTGCATAAGCCTATGTCCTAATTTAGAAATCAAAATGTACATTCCATTTTTGTCAAATTTCGCACATGCACAAGGTCAAAATTTGCTAAATTCATATTCAATGTGTTACAGCAACAAATCATTATTATGTATTGGCTAATCATCGCCATGATAGAGCTATTTATAAACTTATAAATATGTATATATCCGATTTAGTTGGCTATAAAAAGGTTCAAGATGAAATCCAAGCTTTATAAATAATATTTATTACAAATTGTGACAGTAACTGTCTGTTATGGTTTCACGGTTAAGGGCCAATGTCACCAAAATCTGTTAGTTGCTAAATATACGGTTGTCATTCTGACTGTTTTGCATAGTGAGACAGTACGTTCGCCTGGAATCTGGATTTGTGCTTGGTTAATGGCAATAGGCTCGTCCCCATTTGGTATTTGGGAGGTGGAGGGATGAGGTCAACTATCTCCGGCCACTGAGGAAACTCGGCACCCTAGGCGAATAACAGAATGGCGTCCCTTCATACGAAAAATGCATAAAAAAATAAAACATAAATGATAATACTAGCTGGGGAATACCCACTGATTGTGTGGAGGTAAACTAGGTACTGCCATATGGGTACACTCTACGCGTACTCTACTAGTAGTTGTCTATAGTATTCATCGAGAGCTGGCGCTCTACGTAGAAAGCGCAAGTCAGCTCGCCGTAACTCGCCCGTCCTGTACCCTCGCCATGCCGGCCCCCAAATTTGAGCGCCCTAGGCCGTTGCCTAGTTTGCCTATATGGCCGACCGGCCCTGCCGGCCACCGTAGGGTGCGGCCTTGGGCCGGCGGACTTGGGGAGTCCGTCGCCCGAACAGAATCAGGCCCAATGGCAGCGCGCCGCCGTGTTCGCGCGCCTCTCAGCAGGAATTGCAGCCGTAGGGTGACGGGGCTTGCCTATCAACATTTAGAGCGCCAATACCTGCCGGAGGTGCGGACGAATGCGCGAGCGACTTCGCTCCCCCGGTCACCGGTAGTTGGAAGAACGTGTGGCTTTAGCCAGTAAGGCCGGGAACAGACAACCGAAATGGCTTAATGAATTAAGAGACGGAATCCAGAATCGGAAACAAAACGTTCAGAATCCCATATAAAGTCATTGAACGTCACACACAGTCTGTTTTTTTCCGGTAATGTTTTTTTCAGATCGTTCTAACGTTTTGGTTTCTGATTCTGAATTCCGTCTCCTAATTCAGTAAGCTATTCCGGTTGTCTGCGGCTGGCCTAAGAGTCTGAATGACCCCTCCACCCTCCCCGGGGCAGGGGACATCCATACATCCATGAGGACTTCCGCCTCGACAAAAAAAAAGAGGAGGAATGAGGTGGATGGATGAAACGGAAGATTCTCCGACGTGCCTAAGAACCAATTCCTCCAAAGACGCTTAATTTCTACCACAAATCTAATTAGTAGTACCTAACTAAGACGCACTATGAACTAAAAAAAAACCGGCCAAGTGCGAGTCGTACTCGCGCACCGAGGGTTCCATATCATTTTTGGACGTATACAGTGAAAAAAACCGGACCGCATAACTAAGTTTGTGTGTGAAGGAATTTTGATGATTTTGAAAAAACTGCACTAGTTAGGAACATCGTTTTATTTTTGGTGCCATATTTGGGTCAATTTCTATCAACTCTAATTATTTCAGATTTTTCGCCCCGCAAACTTCGGAGATAAGGGGGGGGGAATGGTATTTTTTCAGACATTTTTCGTCATGTGGTATTCCATGAAGCACACCCAAACGAAGTACACCCAGACGAAGCACACCTAAAGTATGGTGTGCTTCGTCTGGGTGTGCTTCGTTTGGGTGTGCTTCATGGAATACCTCTTCATCATATATTATGTCGAAAACTGTGAGACATAAAATTAAATAAAAGTATATTTTGAAATGTGCAGATCAAGCCCTTTCATATGATATGTCACTTGACCTAGTAACCCCACTTTAATTTTTTAATTTTTTAATTTGCAATAAAGTTGGACAAGCATTCTTTATAACTGTTCCAAATTTCAAGTCGATAGCATTAGTAGTTGCTGAAATAAGCAGGTGTGACAGACAGACAGACAGACAGACAGACGAAGTCGCACCATAAGGTCTCCTTTTTTACCATTTTGGTACGGAACCCTAAAAATTGGATAATCAATAATCACACCAATAAGGTCGCTTCCGGGATCCATATCGCATTCGCGTTATGACATCACACGTGCAATAAATGTCATTATTAATGTCATTAAATAATAATGTTTCTAAACAATTTTAATTTTGTTTTTATTTTTTAACCTTGGATTCTTCTTTTATACAATACTTAAACTAATATAAAAACACTGAAGTTTTTTTGTTTGTTTGTTTAAACGCGCTAATCTCCGGAATTGCTAATCTGCAAAAAGAAATTTTTAAATCCGACTGTTAGAGTCGGATTTTAAAATTTCTTTTTGCATATGATAGCCCATTAATCGAGGAAGGTTAAAAGCTATTTAACACCACGTTACGACCTTTAGGAGTCGGAAAACGGCAGGTGAAATCGCGGGGCATAGCCAGTTTATCTATAAAGTTACGTTGACTCATATACGGTAGGTACCTAGTTGTAGATTAAAATCTTTGTGTTAGAAGACCTTGCATTCATCTTGGTGGACCGGTTGGTGACCGCTGCATGTTGATGAGGACACTGCTACACATCCCTTTAACATAATGTCATAATAATATATCAGCGGTACGTTACGTTATATTTGAAGTTTGTCCGCTCATAAAGTTTCGCAAAAATTGACAACTACACACATCAAAAGTGTCTAGGGATCAAGCATTTTTATGCGGATTTCTTGAGATTGAGATGTGGCTTTGTAATAAATTTATGATTTTATAAATTTATATGGATCCTTTTTGGTGCATTTCATAATTTGAATCAGGAACTCTCAATCAAATTCGAGTAAAAGATGAAAATAAGCTGTCAATATTTTCCCTATAAAAACATACAACGCATTGAAGACATTATTAGTGCTACTGTTTCCCTACTACTGATTAAAACCAACGTTATTATGGAGCGGCGACGTCATTTAAGCAGGGAAGAAATGCTCAGAGCCGTGGGAATGATAGAAGCTGGTTCCCGGCAACGTACTGTAGCTTTAGCTCTGAATACAAGTCAGAGTGTTATCAGTCGACTTTGGACACGTTACCGAAGCACTGGTACCGTGGCTGAGCGCCATGGAGGACGGTATCGCTGCACCACACGGAGACAAGACCGATACATTCAAATCTTAACTCGAAGAGCTCCAACAATAACCGCCATGATGTTAGCCGTGAGGCTTCATCACTCTTCAGGGAACTTAATTAGCGACCAAACAGTCAGAAACCGCTTGCATGAAGTGAACCTTCATTCCCGAAGACCGCTACGGGTACCACCTATAGCAATGCACAATCGTAGGATTCGATATCAATGGGCTCTTGAACACAGAAATTGGGCAGAAGAACAATGGCGTTTCGTGTGCTTTTCTGATGAGTCTCGTTTTGGTATGAGACGGGATACAAGACGTATACGACACTGGAGAACCCCTGGACGCCAACAGCGATTAAAATCCTGCCAGGAAGTCCATCCTTATAGTGGTGGAACCATCATGGTATGGGCGGGTATTTGGATCGGCGGAAGAACTGAGTTGATTTGGATCAGAGGCAACCTCAACGCTCAAATTTATGCTGAGACGATTGTATCAGACGTCATCGTTCCTCTACAAGTGCAAATCGGTCCCTTATTTCAGTTAATGCATGATAATGCACGACCGCACACCGCAAGAGTTGTAAGACAGACTCTCGCCGCAGCTAACATCAATGTCCTGCCCTGGCCTGCTCAGTCGCCAGACTTGAACCCGATTGAACATGCATGGGATATGCTACAGAGAAGAGCTCTGCCGAATATGGAGGGTATCCAGTCGCAAGAAGACCTTTTTTTGTTGTTGCAACGAACATGGGCGGCCATTCCACAGCGTGATTTGGATGAACTCATTTTGAGTATGCCAAACCGATGTTCTTGTGTTGTTAGTGTTTGCGGTAGAAACACGGATTATTAATTGTTTAAGTTACCCAATAAAATTTTAAAGAAAACTGTTATTTCAGTCTTTTTTTCGAACTTTAATGTTAGTGGTTCAAATGTCAAAAATCCCTTTATTAGGAAAATGGCAAATTTCTTTATTAATGCAAAGGTGACTTGGTTTATCGTTACTGTGACAAACGAAAACACTTTATTTGATGAATCCTTAAAGAAAATTTTAATTAATATCAATCAGGAGAAAAGTTATTGCAAAAATATATGTTGATCCCTAGATACTTTTGATGTGTGTACTTTTGAAAGAACAATTGCTGTACTTTACTGTCAGTAGTGGCGCGTCACTATAAACTATAAAGTACAGCAATTGTTCTTTCAAAAGTAGTTGTCAATTTTTAGCAAACTTTATACGTCAAATCGGCCATCATAGCTTGCCGCTGATACAATAGTCGTTTTTAATCACATAATTATTTTTAATCGACTTCAATATGCAGTAGGTAGTAGGTTATTAAATCGACTTTATTTTGATTTGGTTTTTTAATGTAGGTCTGTTACACAATATCTCCTTCAACTCTGAATCAATTTCTTTTATGTAAAACGGTGCACCGTATTTATTCGGTTTCCCATTTTGGTGAAATTCGAAGATAGAGAATAGAATTCTTCAATGGATAACAGTGAATCAACCGCATTTCACTGTAGGTAATCACATGTCTTAGTATTGTATGTCACTCGAAATATAAAATTATATTACAATATATTTTTTTTTACTTCTGTAACTTTTCTAATTACTTTTCTTATTTCTGTAATTTTTTATGCATAATTAGGTTTTTTTTTTCATTCTTATATTTTAATTTAGCTTGTAAATATGTATGTGTATATTAGATAATAAGTTATGTATATAGGTAGATATTGTAAATTAGAAATTTGATCAAAGTATTATAATTAGCAATTAGTATTATAAAAGCGTCAAGAGAAATAAAATAATGAAATAAAAGCACCGACTGCCTTATAAGTTTCAAAATTCATTAAGTTTCGTTTTTTTTCGTTTTGGGCTTAATTATTTACATAAAATTTACATTTTTAAATGTTATTACCGAATCTTTTTTTTTATCAGAACGCAACGTAATCTTATTTAGTGTAAAGCAGTGAAACTAGGCTACACATCATGTAATATTCCGCATCGTCGCAGCTCGCATTTGGAATGTCCTAGACTAGAGGTATTTCACAAATGTATACTAATGTTTCTAATAATTTTGTGGTGTAATATTGGCAATGTTTAGGAACACCTCAGATCATAGAAACAAGGAGATATGCCATCATAGCAAATTAGTACCGGAACAACTGATGCCACTTTTAGTACATTTTTCGACACAATTTCGCGCATAATTAAGCGCTCCTTGTGAATAAAACGGTCTCCCACGCATTAAACATTCCGCACACCCTCAATCTCCGTCGTATCAATCGTCACGCAACACTAGCACTAAACTAAAACACTGAATTTATACCATCGATCGTGTTCGGTTCGTCGCCAGCGCGTACGTTTTTAATATGAACAATTTGCTCAAGATCAGGCATCAAGCTCGATAGCGCCTTGGCACATCTCCTTGTTTCTATGATCTGAGAGGAACACGTAGGCCTGCTTGCACGATAACTCAAGCGACACGATTAGCGCTAAACTTAAATAAAACACGGTTGCATTTCTGTCAATTGTTTGAGCTTTAAAGCTAACAGAAACAGGGCGTAGGTACTTAGGATTTGTTAAGAGTTAGACGTGCGGTAAAGTACGAAGTGTAGTGTTTGTATATCTATTTATTGTGGGTCGACACCATGAAATCGTCTTACGGGAAAACCATAACTTTATCTATTAAACATAAAAAAATATTGACAAGCTGAAGAGTATGACCGTTCTTTAAAAAAATCGGTTGGAGTGTACTTTGTAGGTTCATGTACAAAAAATGAATATCACTAAAAACCTGCAAAAAGCACTTTCATAATTTTGGAACGAAAATCTAATGAATTTTACACAACAAAGAATAGAGAACCTGCTGAATTTTTCTGTTTTCCATAACAATATATTTCTGTTTGGTGTAAAAAAAATGCAATTTAAAAAAAAAATCGCCCGCAACATCCATAAAAATTTTAATTCAGAAAAATTCAGCAAGTTTGCGATTTTTTTACACAGAACAGAAGCATTGTTATGGAAAAGAAAAACGTTCAGTGGATTCTGTATTATTCGACCTACCACTCGTTAGGGCCAAGTGCACCGACAAGATAACAGTCCGATATATTGAAAACGGCCGTTTAACATATCTTTTTCCATATAAAAAGTTATGTTAATCGGCCGTTTTCAATTTATCGGACTATTATCGGTGAACTTGGCCCTAAGAGTCATAACTCGTAAGTCAGGGCTGCGATAGGCAAGAAACACGCAGTGACAAGACAATCAATGTGATTGTACCGAATCTGTGTTGCAATTAATTTGATCTATGACTTAAAGTTAACATAATTTATGCGGCGTTACTTCAAAAATGGTTGCCTTGACTTGTAGGTACTCAGGCCCTGGCCTTACTAGGACGGGTTATTGACATCTTTTATCTGTTGCGAAAAAGGGATGACGATTGTCCTCATTTTTTTATTTTTTAACCACGATGGTGGCAAACAATATTATGGCCTGCCTGATGGTAAGAATCCGAATCCTCTAGATGCGAGTAACCCAGTTTGTGTTACTGTACCTAAGTCAGTGACGAAATTGTAAACGAAGTGAAAGGGAGATAAGAAAAGTCCTTGGAACCTATTTATATAATAAGGTATTACTAAAGTGTACCTGGCTTTATAAAGTTTATAACTATTAGCTAACCCGCAGTTAAGCTAACTGTACTGAAGTGCCTGCGATGTCGAAATAACTACCTTTACTGCTCACCGATTATAATAATTAAGATGTTAATTTTAACTGCTAAATAGCTTTTGCAAATAATTTGCAAAACATAGACGTCAATGTTCAATACAAAAAGGTATCACTCAACAAAACTCGCGGTCGTCGACAACATGATCACATTGATCATGACAAAGCGTCAGGCTCAGCAGCGCCTTGGCACATCTCCCTTGGCACATCTCCCTTGTTTCTATGATCTCATGATAACACCTTTTCTATGGCCCAAGTTGAAAACTTTTAATTCATCGGACTGTTATCTTGTCGGTGAACTTGGCCGTAAGTTATTTACAGAAGCTGGCTTTACCTAAGTAACTTTTCAGTATTTATTAGGTATAAGTAATTTACAGTGAAGAAAAACATCGTGAGGAAACCGAAATTGTTAGAAATCGCTGCAGTTAGGGTTGACACCTATCCGGTTTTGCCCGGATTTATTCTAGTTTGGGAGGGTGGTTCTCAATAAATGTCCTTAAAAATCATGGACGACTGTCGCGTTAGCAGTTTCTTTAATTTTCTATTCCAGCAGTTAATTCCTTGCAGCAATGACTTGGAACGAATACGAATACATAGTCTCTCTCCATGAATTCCGAAAATTTCATATTTTTATACATATTTTCGGGGAAATTCCCGACTTCGACAAAATGTCTGGGATTTTTGAAGTATTTTTCCGGTGTCAGCACTTTGGGTGATAGCGGCCTACAGCCAACAGTGCGTTTCACTTATGAGTGCTTTTTGACGTTAAGTTGGCTCCCCTGTTTGAACCTTGTTTTTTTAGTGTTAAAGTAATCCTAGGACACTAAAAAGTGGTGAACGAGA
Organism: Thalpophila matura; assembly: GCA_948465475.1. Lineage (NCBI taxonomy): Eukaryota > Metazoa > Arthropoda > Insecta > Lepidoptera > Noctuidae > Thalpophila > Thalpophila matura. The sequence continues at coordinate 7,428,038 of OX419205.1, read as the reverse complement.
ATTTGATGCTGAAAAAAAACTTCCAACACCGTTAACCTATTGACATTCAGAGGCGCCATAACGTAGCTGCGTCGAAGGGAAGATTTTTTGAGAAGCAAAGTGTTCCGACCATAAAGTTTGTAATGTATAAAGTCACAATATGTAAGGCCAGTATTACAAGGTCGCGCCGTTGCCGAACAGTGCGCAATTGTCGGGCAACACTGCAATTACGGAAATTGCGGCCATGTTTGAAATGGTATGACGTAGGTAAAGAAGTATTGTACCTCTGTTATATTTCACATCTTCGTTTCGATGTTTGAGGTTTGTGGTTTTAACAAATACACTGAATCGCAGGAACTTCGTTTACTACGATTAGTCCATGGAAGGGTAGGTCTCGATGGTGACAAACAGGCGTATACCCTCAGATCATAGAAACAAGGAGATGTGCCAAGGCGCTATCGAGCTTGATGCCTGATCTTGAGCAAATTGCTCATATTAAAAACGTACGCGCTGGCGACGAACCGAACACGATCGATGGTATAAATACAGTGTTTTAGTATAGTGCTAGTGTTGAGTGCCGATTAACAGTGTTAGATTGAGGGTGTGCGGAATGTTGAATGCGTGGGAGATCTTTTTATTCACAAGGAGCGCTTAATTATGCGCGTAATTGTGTCGAAAAATGTACTAAAAGTGGCATCAGTTGTTCCCGTACTAATTTGCTATGATGGCATATCTCCTTGTTTCTATGATCTGAGCGTATACCCCACCTGATGGTAAGCGGTTGTCATAGCCTATGAAAACGTTTGCGTTGTCGACCCTTTAAAATGAGGATTCGTTGTGCCGACAAGAAACAAGCAGGGCCCCCGCTGTCTACACAGCGCATCCTCAGGAGCTCTGGCGACCTTACTCACCGCAGGAACACAACACTACCGAACAGTAGCGTTATTTGGCTGTGGTGTTCTGTAAGGTTCAGTTTTGTTTGCCCCGGTTATTCTATGCAACGGTGGGTCTTTACAAGTCCAAAACATAGGTTTTAGGCGTCCAATTCCAGATCGATTATTATTGCGATTTCTGTAATAATAACTAACCGAATCGGTACAATTTGGACTTGAAATCCATGTTTTAGTTGGGTTTTAGTAGTTTCGTCACAGAAAATCAACGTGTAAACTCGTCACAGGGGGTCTACTCTATAAGTCCGTCGACGAAGATACGGGCCCGTCCGAAAGTACAATAGACATAAGATTCCGTCAAAACAAGTGTCAAATTCAATTTTTCGGACGGATAAAAACACATCGGGAGTAGGGACAACTGTCAAATCGTTCTATCATTCATTTTTAGTTCGGGCCCCGAACTAATCTTAGGTCCGTAGGTGATACGGAGTAAGAAACGCCCGTAACTAAGGTCGAAACTACGGATTTCGTGCTTAGAAAGTAGACCCCCAGATATAGATTCTTGTGTGCGTCAGTAATTAGCACATAAATGAAACATAACATTATTCGTTTTATTTATTTCTCTACAACTACAATGACTTGCAACTCGTACGATATTAGTGTTCGCTGAGCGCAACCGACGTCACAAGGAAATACCTGTATGAATTATATTTACAGATCATAATTAAATTAAAGAAGATGAAGAACTTAAAGCTGATATTAATAGTTTTTAATTTTTTGTTAGGGTTCCGTACAAAAATTGTGGAAGGAACCCTTTCCTTATACCTAATTGTCTGTCTGTCACTGCTACTTATTTCAACAACTGTAGGTATGCCTACTTAAAATTTGGAACAGTTACTTAATTTTAGCCCACCTTTTTGCAAATGAAAAAAGTTAAAAAATACATAGGTATCTGTATTTTTATTTTCATTGCAAAAGACTCGAAGTAAGAGTTTGAAAATTTTAAAAGTAGGGTACTAGGTCAAGCAGCATAATATATCTTAATGAAAGCATTTTATCTGCACATTTTAACATATTTTTTCATGTTCTTTTATGCCTTTTATGTAGTTATAAGTTTCGACATCATGATGAAGAATGTCTAAAAAAATACCATTCGGTATAGGTACTGGCATCAAAGATGATCACAGATCGCGCATGTACATTTTCCATCCAATAGACAATAGACAGTTGAGAATACGTAATAGAGAATGGTTCAATTAGACGACCAGCATCGACTGACGAACCAATCGCCTGCAGCCTCGGCGCCCCCCGTCTTCTTCATTCCGCCAAAAAGACCGAAAATCAGCTAGTGCGCAGGTGACGTTTGTGATCAATAATGACGCCGGGAATTAGGTATACCACTCCCTTATCTCTCAAGTTTGAAAAGCGAAAAATCGGAAATAATTGCAGTTGATAGATTTTTACCTATATATTAAGTAAGTATAGGAAAAATAGAACGAAGTTTGTAATTACCACAGTTTTTAATAAATCATCAACATTCCTTCACAAACATAGTCATGAGGGCCAAGTTTTTTTTACTTATTTAGTAAAAAACTTTTATACTTCTGAGGAAAGTACTGAACCCTCGATGCGCAAATCCGACTCGCGATTGGCTGGTTTTTTATTTCACTAAGCTAGTATTCATAGTTTTTCATCAGTACTAAGTATAGTTATTTTTTCTGACCAACCCGGAATCATTGCTAGCGAATTGAGATTTAGGTAGGTAGTATGGATTTAATATGGAGTTTGTGAAGTTCTGAATCTTAGCTCGTCGTCATGAAATACAAAGACCTATTTATACAAAAAATCGGTGCGAGTAGGTAGATATACTCAGAAAATCAAAATTCTAACAACCAGTCTTTAGGTTAGTTGTCTACTAATTAGATTTAGGGCCGTAAGATCAATCGTAGTTTAAACCACAGAAGAGAGTTTAATCTCCCGTCTTCGATGGTTTCTTTGAGTTTTTGTATTACAAAACAATCGAAGACGGGAGATTAAATTCTCTTCTATGGTTAAGGGCGCTCTCGGAATTTTGTCACCTCTCTCGTTCGCACAGAACCATTTTTAAGAATGTTGAATCATTTATTGTTTGTATCATTTTCTAGTTCTCTATCAGATTATATTTTTCAAAAATGCATCTTTTCATTTAACATTCTTAGAATACCTATATGGTTCTGTGCGAGAGAGGTGCCGAATGCGAGAGCCCTCTTAAGCTACGATTGATATTACGGCCCTAAATCAATATTCTTTAGTTAAATAAAGGATCAGTAAATCTGTACTATAAAACTGTAAAAAAGCCGTGTCTGTACATTGAAGATATTCCAGAGAAAACGGTCGGGATAGGGTACTGGGACATAATCATGCCCAAAAATATTTTTAGGAATTTGTCTGTTGGTCTGTTTGTGTGCGAATCACGTAAAAAGTATTCGCAAACAAACTTCTCACAGAGAGGACGCCTGTGTCCCAGTATCACAGACTGATAAATTATGCTTGATAGTATTAACTTTTAAAAATGTTATTCACCTTTGAACTTGATATGTGACGTAGAACAGACACAATAAAATTCAATTGTTAACCGGCGCGAGCGCATGTGCTGGCGTCTACATTATTATTCGTTTTTTTCGTCATTCGAAGAAAATATACAAAGCATTCTTCATGTAATTCAAATTAACATGAATAATTACTTTGTAATGACCATTCGGTTAAAATCAAGTACGCACTGACATTGTAATCTACTTACATGAAATAAAATGAGGTCATACCTAGCCTACCTACCTATAGTACGTAATAAATGTTAGTAGGTAAGAACTAGAATCCTTATACAGTTTAAAACAATAATTGGTATCAGCTCAGCTCCCTGCAGAACAAATTTTTTTTAGGGTTCCGTGTCTCAAAAGGTAAAAGGAACCCCTTATAGAATCACTTTGTCATCCGTCTGTCCGCGGCAAGACCCGTAACGGACAGAGGCATCTGCTCATAGATGGCGCTATTGCATGCCTAGTGGAGTTTTTATTTTATACATGGTGGCCAACCCTGAAATCGTGAAAAAAAAATCAGCTGTTCCATACATTTATGATGTCCGTATGGATTGAGGAGCCACTTTTTGTAGCTTAATGAAATTAATATACTTATTTAGTAGTAAGTTTAAAAATATTGTAGGCTCAATCCTCGAATTTGTAGTATAATAGTTCAATAGTTATATGAACATAAAGGTGGCTCCTCAATCCAAATGTTTGGATTGAGGAGCCACGTGGAAACACGGAAAGTATACAATGAATATTCTTGAAAATATTGTATCATTTAGTAGCCATTATGTAGAATGCCTACTAAAAATCTGATTCCAGTACTGTTGATATTCAAGAATGTACAATACTTTTAATGTGGCTCCTCAATCCAGATAGATGAGAGCGTGAATTTCCATAAAAGCAAATGGTAATTTTAAATTCCACTCCAAAAACATTTAGAAGTAAGTGTGTTAGAATTTGTAGTGTATGGACAAAGTAGTAAAACTGTGTGAATTTAGTAAATAAACGCATTTTATTTGGCTCCTCAATCCTGACGTTACTGTATTGAGAAGATACTTGAGTTACCTGAGATCACAACGGAATAAAAAAACAAAGACACTAACATTTAGTATAAATTTCTACTAAATATATATGCACAGATCAACATTGTATGTATTCGATATCTGATAAACAAATAACTTTTCGATATTCCTTAAGAATTCGCCATTTAGGGGGACCATGTTATATGAATGAAACCAGGATAACCAGTTTTTTAATTTTTTTTTTACAAATCAAAATATCTGAATATGTACAGAGATACCTACTTCATATAATGTGTAAGATAGGTACTTCTTACTAATCATTTTCGACATAAGTTATTGTATGATACAAAATTGGTTGGTCGGTGCTTTTACTTAATTTACCATGACAATCATAGTCGTCGTAACAAAACATCTCGTCCTTTATGGGGTAGTGACATTTATAGTGGCCCATGCCAACGTCGCTAATTGGAGGGATAAATGTATATTTTTATTTGTGAATTTCAAATGTGAATGTCAAAGCCATGTTATGCTTCTATCAAGTTATTATTAATAACTTGATAGAAGCATAACATGGCTTTAAGAAAGAAAGAATCACTTATATATTTAATAACTTATTAAATATATAAGTGATTCTCAAAAATCATATGACCCGAGCGGGATTTGAACCCGCGACCTCTGCCGTACCGTGACTAGTGCTCTGAACCAACTGAGCTACCGGGTCTCGCCCGACTCATCTGAAATTTGAGACCCCTTTGTACTAGAAAGCATTAAGTACTTACTTTATGAAATGTAAAGTTTGTTTAACATTTTTATATGGAATGATGATTTGCGAAATGATAATGTTGCGTTTCGTTGTTTGTTGAGTGAATATTTGTTTAATAACTTTGTACCATTTGATGTGTCACCACCCTAAACATAATATATTATGAAGTATCTCTGTACATAGGTACCTGTACCCCGATATTTTGATTTGTAAAAAAAAATAAAAAAACTGATTATCCTGGTTTCATTCATATAACATGGTCCCCCTAAATGGCGAATTCTTATGGAATATCGAAAAGTTATTTGTTTATCAGATATCGAATACATACAATGTTGATCTGTGCATATATATTTAGTAGAAATTTATACTAAATGTTAGTGTCTTTGTTTTTTTATTCCGTTGTGATCTCAGGTAACTCAAGTATCTTCTCAATACAGTAACGTCAGGATTGAGGAGCCAAATAAAATGCGTTTATTTACTAAATTCACACAGTTTTACTACTTTGTCCATACACTACAAATTCTAACACACTTACTTCTAAATGTTTTTGGAGTGGAATTTAAAATTACCATTTGCTTTTATGGAAATTCACGCTCTCATCTATCTGGATTGAGGAGCCACATTAAAAGTATTGTACATTCTTGAATATCAACAGTACTGGAATCAGATTTTTAGTAGGCATTCTACATAATGGCTACTAAATGATACAATATTTTCAAGAATATTCATTGTATACTTTCCGTGTTTCCACGTGGCTCCTCAATCCAAACATTTGGATTGAGGAGCCACCTTTATGTTCATATAACTATTGAACTATTATACTACAAATTCGAGGATTGAGCCTACAATATTTTTAAACTTACTACTAAATAAGTATATTAATTTCATTAAGCTACAAAAAGTGGCTCCTCAATCCATACGGACATCATTTATGTTCACATAACTCAACAAAATGTATGGAACAGCAGATTTTTTATTCGCGATTTCAGGGTTGGTCCCATAGTAAAAGTTGTTCATAATGATGAGTACAATGACACCTTAAAATATTTCCACTGTCTAACCTGCCACCCTGTATAAATATCTAGTATACGTAATTAAGTTTGTACGGAACCCTCAGGGCGCAAGTCTTATTCGCACTTGTCCGGTTTTTTTGTATTACATGCTTCTTTGGGAATCTGTTCATAGATGGCGCCACTAGGCCATCTATGAACACATGGATAAAGGTGCCTATGACAGACGGACAACAAAGTGATCCTATAACGATTCCGTTTTTTCTTTTGATCTACATACGGAACCCTAAAAAGCCTATGTTGGTATATTAAATTACTTTCTTTGTCCACAGAACCATGTCTACAGAAAGTATGTCGAGCGCGGATATCGACGCGCTGCCTGACCGCATCGCGGACACTTTCATAGGGCTGAAGGTCCTCATCACGGGAGGGACCGGGTTCATGGGGAAGGTGCTGGTGGAGAAACTGCTCAGGTATACATTAGCAAAGACTTTTGGCATGTAAACGTGGCGTTAGATCCACTAGAACAGCGGTTCTCAAACTTTATTGGCGACGGAACCTTTTTGATAGGTACTTACATTGAATATTTTACGGAAATAAACAGCCTGGTTTAATTAACGAAAATCATACAAAAATTAGGTACTTTACCTTTACTTATCATTGTATTGACTATACCTACTCGTGCATACCTAGATTCTTTGGTTTTTGACCGTAGAGTTGTTCACATTTGCGGCTATTGTGTAGTAAGGCAGAGCTATCGCAGAGGTTTTGCGGAGCCCCAGGGCTCCAGTGCGCACATTTTGACTATGGCTGCACTAGAAGCAGTGGTGATTTGAAGAAAGTCGAGTACCAGACTGTCTATTAGGGTGGATCGCTGAATGTATGAAAAAAAAATCTTATATTTTCGTAATGGGCCAGTAGGGAAAAGATGCTCTTTGAGTTAATTGTTTCATTTATAAAAAATCTTGTCAAAATATTACTAAATAATACTGCCCCAAGTCATAATAATAATCATAAAATGGTTCCTTTTTAACCTTGTGTTTGAGCAACAAATCCAGGATAAAATCGAACTAAATATAATGCTGTCGACTAAAAAGGAATTAAATATTAATATTGGGTGCTTTATTTCTTGGAATTCGAAAACATATCCAACTCCCACCCCTGCAACTTTGGTACTCCGCGCGGACGCGACATCAAATCAGTGCTTGCTGAGCTATCTAACTAACTAAACCTCTACAATGGTGTTGTGGTGCATTTTCCAACTCCATGCCAACCAACAGGAATGCAGGCGATTAAAAAAAAATTTTTTTTGACAAACTATTGCAGTTTTATTTAATTTAATGACTTTTCAAGTCTTTGAGGCAGTACAAAATCAAATATTTCGAATTTCTTGTCATAACATTAAATGTTATGACAAGAAATTCGAAATATGTCATAACATTAAATGTTATGACAAGAAATTCGAAATATTTTTGCAGAAAGATGCTCTTTAAGAATACAAACAATAAATTTTATTGTTTGTATTCTTAAAGAGCATCTTTCTGCAAATGGCCCAAATCGAAATTCCGAAAAAAACGATTTCGATCCACCATCTATTCTGTACCGACACGTGGCGTGATGTTACCGCGAGAACTGATGTCGGAACTGATGAACTGATTTGATGTGATCGAGTGGTTTAACAAGCAGGAAGCCCTTCGGTTACCATCGCCTATAGACATCTGCAATACCAGAGCATCGTATGCGTTGTCCACCCTAGAGACAAAGTTGAAATGTCTCATGTGTCTGTAATTACACCGACACACATACCCCTCAAACTCCAACACAGCAATTACTGCTTAGAAATAGATATTCTTACAGCAGAAAAAGAAATAATTGTCAATTCTCTATCTCTTTCAGAAAATGTCCGGACATCGGTCAGATATTTCTGTTCGTCAGGTCAAAGAAGGGCAAAAATCCTAAGCAGAGACTGGAAGATATCTTCAACGATGTCGTGAGTATTTTCTTTTTTCTTACCGAAACCCCAATCGAAAGGCGAATTTGGTTTATATACTACTTAAATAGGGACTTACAAGTAGTTTAAACCAAATTCGCCTCATAGATCTGGCAATTATGTGGGTGCACTATACTCTCTACCTCAGATCAAAGAAACAAGGGAGATGTGCCAAGGCGGTATTGAGCTTGATACTTTTGTTTGGTCATTTTGAGCGTGGTAGAAAAGTACACGCTGGCGACGAACCGAACACGATCGATGATATAAATACAGTGTTTTAGTTTAGTGCTAGTGTTGAGTGACGATTAACAGTGTTAGATTGAGGGTGTGCGGATATTTTAATGTGTGGGAGATCTTTTTATTCACAAGGAGCGCTTATAATTGTGTCGAAAAATGTACTAAAAGTGGGAAAAGTTGTTCCCGTACTAATTTGCTATGATGGCATATCTCCTTGTTTTTATGATCTGAGCTTTCTACCCATCCCTTCGAGGGATATAGGCGATATGTTATGTTATGTCATACCAGTGAAGGGAAACTAAAAACTGTCCCCATAAACAAAAAAGTCTAGGTCTAGGTAGATGATCAGTGGCGTGCCTAGAGGGCAAGCTCGACGCATTTTTAGGGTTCCGTACCTCAAAAGGAAAAACGGAACCCTTATAGAATCACTTTGTTGTCCGTCTGTCACCGGACCATAAGTGGAGCCATCTGCTTATAGATGGCGCCACTAAAAGTATGCAGTAGCGCCATCTATGATCAAGATATTTATGATATATCTACTATGATGTAATAGCGGCATAATGACGCTATTGCATTTTCGGAACCCTTAGGGTGCGAGTCGTACTCGCACTTGTCCGGTTTTTTCGTTTTAGAGAGTATTTATGTAAATTTTTCATGAATGTAAGTTATTTCAATGTAGGTACGTGTTGCTTTAATAACGTCATCAACTCACTTAGATTCATGAAAAAATAACATTAATACCCTCTAAAACCAAAAAACTGGCCAAGTGCGAGTCGGACTCGCGCACTGAGGCTTCCGTATCTTCCTCAGGGCGTTTCTGTCCTACTTCGATTCCAGCACGTTTTTTCACGGACCGTTTTTTTTAACCAATGGGCCGGCAGAACCACTTTTTAAAACGTATGAAAATAAAAAACGGTCTGTGAAAAAACGAGCTGGAGACGGAGTAGATAGTGCACAATCGCCCTCAGACGTAATAAAAACATGATGGCACAATAGCGCCATCTGTGAGAATATAGTTGAACAGCATCAATCACCAGTAGCAAGCTATATTCTCATAGATAGCGCTTTACATAACAGACGGACAACAAAATGATCTTATAAGGGTTCCGTTTTTCCTTTTGAGGTACGGAACCCTAAAAATGCATCGGGCCTGCCTTGTAGGCACGCCACTGTAGATGTTGTAAGTTTTCCAACGTAGAATGAACATTAAACAGTCTTAAAATTTCATAATTTCAATGCCTACTGAGAAAAGACGTTTCATTTAGCTCAGTGGGTCACTGACGCTTGCAAAAATGTTACACTCCTTGTAAGAAATTAAGATAATAACTTTTTGATGTATAGTATACTTGATCCAATTCTGAGGAACTATTACCACCAAATAGGCACAGGAGGCATTTTCAACTTTGTCTCTAGGGTCGACAACGTACTGTGCTGCCTTCAGTTCCATCTTTGCCGTGGGGCACGAGCCCTGGGCCCCCAGACAGCTGGGAACCCCAAAATGCCAAAACACATTGGTTTCTTATTTCAACGCCTCATTAACAAAGCACGCACATAGCCAGTGTTGGTTAGCAAAAGTTTGCCCAGCAGAAGTTTTGAGCTTTCTACAAGGGCCCCAAAATGTGCCCCTGCATGGCCTAAGACGGCCTTGGCTGCCTCTGGTATTACAGATGTCCTTAGGCGACGGTGACCACTTACCGTCAAGTGGCCATCCGGTTTTTGTCCCCCAAAACATGTTATTAAGAAATCACTTAAAAATAAATTCTACCTGTCAACCGCATCAAGTAACTATCTACAAATGTGCAGTGATAGCCTAGTGGATTAACCATGTGCCTCCCACGGCGAATGGTTCGAGTTCGATCCCGAGGCACGCACCGCTGACTTTTCGAAGTCATGTGCGTATTAGAAATTAATTATCACTTGCTTTAACGGTGAAGGAAAACATCGTGAGGAAACCGGCATGTCCTAGAACCAAAAAATTCGAAGACATGTGACGTCCACCAACCCGCACTGGGCCCGCGTGGTGGACTACGGCCCACTCCCTCTCACAGAGGAGGCCTGTGTCCCAGCAGTGGGAACATTATAGGCCGATTATGCTATGCTTATGCTTATGCTACAAATGTACCTACTGAATAATGCCGCAATAACTAAATAAACACAAACAAGCAGTTCTCGTTAACAAAACGCCAACATTTGAACTTTACGATTGCACAAACCCATTGAGAATAGCCAGTTAGTTAATTTCTAAGAACACGCTGACATACGTACACACAGGTTATGTGACAATAACGGTGTTAGGATGCCAAGGTCGTTTGAAATAACTTCTCGTAATTATCTTGTCAGTGACGAAGATATGGTTGCGTGGTCTCTTATGCCTACTTAGATAATTAATAAATAGGTACATGTGATAATTAATACATAGGTACAAGCCTCAGATCATAGAAAAAATTAGAGATGCCATCATAGCAAATTAGTACGGGAACCAGTGTCGCCACTTTTAGAACAACACACGACATAGTTACAAGCGCTACTTCTGAATAGAAAGATGCATAGGTAATCGATCATAAATTCTCATTCAAATCTAGCGAATTTCCTACAGCTCTGCCCCGGAATACAGTCATGATTATGAAGGCAAGTTTCTAAGGTTCATTTAATATCGTTCATGATATTTATTATGCTGTAATAGCACCTCTTACGGTGAAAGGTTCGAGTTTGATCCCGAGGCACACACCGCTGACTTTTCGAAGTCATGTGCGTATTAGAAATGAATTACCAACACTTGCAAAACATCGTGAGGAAACCTGCATGCCTGAGAGTTCTCCATACAGTTATTGAAGGTGTGTGAAGTCTGGCAACCCACACTTGGCCAGCGTGGTAGACTATGGCCTATCCCCTCTCATTCTGAAGGAGACCCGTGCCCAGCAGTGTGTCCAAATGTGTCCAAAAAGGAGGAAAATGGGAGATACTTTAAGCGGGTCTTATAATTATATAGCAGCATAACAATATGTAGGTATATTGTATTGTATGGTAATACAGTTACATCAGCGTGTTGTGACAGGAGGCGGACAATGGTTTCGAAATTCTGAAACAATATAGTCTAAAACAGCACTTTGGCCAGTGATGCGTGAATTGGCACAAATGTGTTGCTTTTCGTAGTTTTTACCTAATTATTGGGTTGTTGTCGTCATTATTAGATACTAGAATAGGGTTCCTCAAACTTATAGCCCCGCAAACTCCTGTTAAAGTTATCAGACGACTGCGAACCCCTCGAATACACATTTTTAGTTGCGCTCGCGTCATCATGCGTGTCACTCCAGCTTGCCAGCTAGCCAGCCGCTATAACTTTAATCTTGTCGCGAACCCCCTAGCATCAAATGGCGAACCCCTGAAGGTTCGCGTGCCTCACTTTGAGAAACCACGCATTTGAGTAGGTAATATCATAGACGCTTCAGACACAGCATTAAAGTTTTTGTTTTTTTTTTATTTCAAAGTTTCAATAAGTTGTTCCTTAGTCGCTTTAAAGTCAAAGTCAAAACGTTTATTTCAATTAGACCATACAGGCACTTTTGAAATGTCAAACAATATTACAATAGTTGTCAGTCGGGTTGTCCGTTAGTTGAGGCTAATTGTCCGTTCCAAAACGTAGATTCTATGGAGAAGAACGGACAAGAAACAACACTGATACAATCTGATTAAGAATTCGAAGATATGGAACTCCTATGGATGACCGTATTAAGCAAATCATTCGCTAACAAACTTGCGAAGAAGTTTTTTCTATTCTAACTTTATCAAATGTATCGCCTTCCGATAGTGATCAGTCTTTTAAAAACAACTAGCACGAGTGGGACTCAAACCCGCGACCTCTGCCATAGCATTTACCTGGGCCCCAAGTCTGGTATTGCAATTGTCATAATCGTGTCAGAATGGTCTCATTATGACATGTTATTGTTGGTTTTGACCAAGATCAAAGAGATAGTCTTACTCTAAGCCAATGACCATAGGTTTTGACTTAGGATTTGACAGAGCTTCTGATGTCATTATGAGACCATTTTTACACAATTGCAATAGCAGCAAACTTGAGGCCCTGGTTTGTTGGTTGGTTTTTGAAGTTTATTCCAATCTTTACTTCCAGCTCTTCGAAAAAGTCCGTAACACGAGGGGGGGCGTGGAACCGCTGTTGGAGAAGATGACCCTGATCACTGGGGACGTCGCCGAGCCAGACCTGGGCATGAGCGAGGAGGATAGACAGCTGATCATCAACCAAGTGGACGTTATCATCCATGCTGCTGCCACTATCAGGTACGTTTTATTGCGAAACAAAACGCCAAAAAACCCAGTAGATATTATCTGGTGTCAGATGCCGGCAGAACATTTTGTGTGAAGCTGTTGAAATTTAAAAAAACATACACGTGCCAGTCGTACTCACGCACCGAAGGTTTCGTATCGCTTTGTGCAGATAGACCTTTCATATGATATGCAATTTGACCTAGTAACCCCACTTCGAAATTTTGAACAGCCAGTTCAAAATTTCAAGTCGATAGCAGTAGTTGCTGAAATAACCAGCTGTAACAGACGGACAGATGAAGTCGCACCATAAGGGTTCCTTTTTTACCATTTTGGTACGGAACCCTAAAACAGCTGATTAAAAAACGGATCCGACGCTCGACAAAAATTTTCTCGAGAGACCGCGAGTTGGCAAAAGTACCTACGGTAGGACTCCTTCAGCAGGCTTAGCATCACCAATTCTACCAAAGAATAGACTAAGTTCTTTCTATCCAACTCGTTATCTCTTCTGCCTAAGCACGCGGCGACCCTTGGATATCAGAGTTTGTCTACCGAAGAATAGAAACATTTCTTCTCTTTATTGTATGCATAAAACGGTAGATTTACGGTAGAAACCGGTTTGGTTCCAGGTTCGACGAAGAGCTGAAGAAAGCTGTTCTGCTGAACGTGAGAGGCACCAAGCTGATGGTGGAACTAGGAAAGACGTGCAAGAACTTGAAGGTAAGCGTTTGTTTGCGCACGTTCGAGGGAATTTTGAGTTCGAATCTCACCGTGACATTCTCCCAATGTCACGATGAGGTTCTCCCTCGAAAGTTCGCAAATAAATTGCCAGTTCTCCCGGTGATATCGCACGGCGTGACGGTACAGAATAGACAGGCTGGACGTGTTTTGGCTGAATTATACTAATAGATACTTTTGAAAACCAATAAAATTATTATGAAGGTAGGTAACTAGTGTTACCCGCAACTTTGTCTGTGTAAAAAATCAAAAGTAAGTCACGTGGATGAAGTTGCGAGCAAAGTGCTAATTCCTAATTTTATTTAATTTTTTGCCTTAAAATTCCTTAAACCCTATATTATATTGTATGTAGGTACATATACCTACACACACCCTTTTAGCCAATATTTGTCGTAAAAGATTTATTGATTATTTTTCTTCCCACCACTCCTGCGCAGCTGTTCATCCACATTTCTACTGCGTACTGCCACCTACACGAGAAGCTCCTGGAAGAGAAGCCGTACCCCCCTCCCGCCAACCCCCACCAGATCATCCAGGCCGTCGAGTGGATGGATGACGAGACCATCAATTCCCTCACTCCTAAGTACGTGCAAATTTATCGATTGTTTCTGAACTATTGAGGACACGTCCTGTACTCTAATTGGGGGCTTAAGAACTATTGAGGATACCCCCTGTACTTTAATTGGGGGCTTGAGCATTATTGAGGATACGCAGCACTCTAATTGGGGACTTCGGTAATATATATATATTATATATATATTCGGTATATCGCACGTCTGTAGTTCAAAAATCAGTTACGCTCTCATTGTGGGAACGTTTTGGCACAACTGGCTCCAATTGGGGGCTTGAGAACTATTGAGAACACTTCCTGCACACTAATTGGGGCTTGAGAAACGTCTAGCACTTTAATTGGGAGCTTTTGAGTATTACACATGTAGTCATCAAGATCATTTCTCTTTTGTCATCATTTTGCATTTTATCTTACAAATTGTGTAAGATAGCAAACTTATGTGTCACTCATACATTCGAACAACTGCACCCAGCTCGTACCATCGTCTCTATACCTCTATGGGTCAAGGCTATGCCCATTACTGCAAGAGTGGGAGGTACCACCGAGGTCGTTGACCCACATCTCAAGGCTGTAAATTAAAGTGGCATTACACCGAGTGGTGAACGGACTGTTCCGATGTGCTTATGCCGCACAACAAATATTATGCTTACTTAAGTTTTAGACTATATTGGACTCATCATTATTTGTAATAACTTGACAGTTCAACGCAAAATAATGATCATATTATTACACTAATAATAGTGTTGGGGCTCTGAAAGAAATTGCGAAAAGAATGAATGATAAAAATTTTTGAATTAAATGAATGCAAATTGCCTTGCTTATGTACAAAATTTAGTTCAATCAATTTTGTTCATTCACCTTTTTTTTGTTAAAAAGTGGTATCCCTCCAGTTAAAAAATTACACACACAAATAATTATTATAGATCAAAGTATAGATGCTATTATAAAGATAAATAGAAACTGCCTCGTTAGGCTAAAGGATGGGTGGGATCTTGGGTTAGAACTTAGAACATCGTCTCGGGAAATGTGTTATTATAATAATAATCATCATTTGTTTCGAACTAACAATATGTTATTAACAATTCAATAGAAAACGAAATGTTAAACTTATGGTCTCCTCAATAGGTCGAGCCTATCTCGTGGAGACTTTGATTATCGGTTTTATTCCATTAGGAAATGCTCAGTAGCAGCTCGGTGTCCGGATTTGTGACCGGTTCATGGCAATAAGCTCGCCTCTATTACATACGTCTTATGAAATAACTGGTGGATGTCTTTCACTTCTATTTACCCTTCAGGGCAGCGTTTCCTAACATTTTTTAGCCACGGACCCCTAGGAAATCAAGCGAAATTATCAAGGACCCCCTTAATAAAAAAAACAGCAATCAATTTCGGACCATTTATTACTACAATCTAGTACTACAATAAAATTCCTACGTTGGTGTTGATTTACGAGATTACGAGACTTTTGGTGGCACATAATTATCTTAAATAGTCCAAAGACTGCGGACCCCCATACCATAATACTCGCAAACCCCCAGGGACCTATCCCTGGGGGTTTGCGAGTATTATGGAGTAGTATACCTTAAAGCAGTGTTTCTTATCCTAATAAGAAATACTGCTTTAGAGGACGCTACAGGCCTGGTATTGTGTTGTTTTGTGTGAAACTTTCTTCATATTTGAAAGCCGATATACCTAATTATGAATTCACCACAATTTCCAGGTTGTTGGACAAGCTGCCGAACTCATACGCCTTCACGAAGGCGCTCGGAGAGGCCCTGGTGGTTGAGGCTATGGAGCACATGCCGGCTATGGTGCTCAGACCTTCTATTGGTAAGTAGCTCAGTTGTTGTTCCCCACAGTTTCGCCCCCGTTACTCAGCTCCTAAGAGTCGTAGCGTGATGTTAAATAGCCTATACTGTTCATCATGAATTTGGCTATCACATACAAAAAGAATTTTTCAAATCTGACTAGTAGTTCCAGAGATAAGCGCGTTCAAACAAACTCTTCAGCTTTATAGTAATTTAGTATAGATTTAAGAGTTTTAAAAACAACGGACATGGGCAAAATTTGAACCCGTGTCCTCTGCCATAATGCGGCGTCACTCTAAGGGCCTGTGCACACCACTTTTTTTTAACGCGCCGTCGGCGCGCATTTGTAGCGATACAGACGCGATACGCACGCAAATCGGACGCAGCCTATAGACCTCTGTAGGATAAAAGCGCGCCGTCGACGGCGCGATTTCAAAACGTGGTGTGCACAGGCCCTTACTCCTAAGCTACCATGTTCTGCCCACATCAGTTGACTCCAACTCAATACCTTTAACATTGCAGTTGTAAGGACATCGACATATATCTTATCATGGCTTTGACATGTTTGAAATTTACAATAAATACTTATAATACATTTATAATGTTTATTTTTGTTCGTTTGCAATTTCATACCAACTGTTACTAAGGATTATGTACCGAATGTGTACTTAATTACGAACACAGACAGTTTGAAACATTTAATTTTCAACTATTAAAGTATCGGTGCACAGGTCAATGTCAAAAACCAATTCAATTCAAATATATTTGGTAAAATATGTCAAAGTCAAAAATTATTTCAATTCAATTCAAATTAGACATGTGGTAGGTAGGTACCTTAGGCGAATCACACACCGCCCCGCGCTACGCTGCGGAGTGCGTGGCGACGGAACAAAAATCCCGCGCGTGAATGCGTTTTCAGTGTGTTGCACCATGCGTGATTTCTATACTAATACAGGTACTTGCAAACAACGGAACATCACGCACCCCCGCGCTACGCCCAGTGATGCGGGGCAGTGTGCGAATCGCCTTACAGTGTGTCTGGTCACCGGTGCCCGACCCGTTAAAGCGAAGCAATATGATCAATTTTATATATTGTTATTATTAGACTACTGAACGGATTTTGATGAAACTTTTCGGTAATATAGCTATATTACTGAAAAGTTTCATCAAAATCCGTTCAGTAGTTTTTGCGTGAAAGAGTAACAAACATCCATACATACATACATCCATCCATACATCCATCCTCACAAACTTTCGCATTAATAATATTATAGTAGGATAGGATTCCCAAAAACTCGTCGCTAACAAAGAATCGTTCGAACTTGGGACCTCGCCAGTCCGCATAATATCAGATAATAACTGCATCAACTGGATTGATGCGATGATTGTCTTTCTTTACAATTTTTTTTTCATATTTTTCAGTAATTCCAATCTGGCAAGAACCCTACCCTGGCTGGACTGACAATATCAATGGACCCACTGGATTACTTATTGGTAAGTAACTTACCTAATTATTAAAATCGTCACATAAAGCAAAAGGCGGAAGAGAGGGATGCTCTAAAAGCTGCGTGATACCCAATTGCATTGCCTTGACAAGGCAATGAAAGATGAAAGCAATTATTTGAAAGATGAAAGCAATTGACACTTCAATCTGTCAAAATGAATGCGATTGCAATTGTTTTACGATATTACGCTAGTTTCTGGAGACTGACTTTTTTATTGTTCCCAGGTGCTGGCAAAGGCGTGATTAGATCTATGTACTGTAAGAGCAACAGTTATGCTGACTACCTACCGGTAGACGTGTTCATCAACGGGATTATGATAGCCGTCTGGAATTACGTGAAAAATGGGTACGTGTTGCTTACAATTACATTTTAATCACCATCAATTTTTTTCTAAGCATTAGGTAGGTATTCATCAAAGACTGAAAAAAAATTAATAGGTACCTAGCTAAAATGTTCTTAAGAAAATAGGTATTTTTCTCCAAACCCGAATTCTCAAGTCAGATTACTGAGACTCAAAAACCTACTACGCTAATCACGCGTGTACTAAATGAGAGTAAGTAGCAACGCGCAGATTTAGCGCAAAGGGGTAGCTGCCGGCGGCGCGTACGCGTACTTGTTAACAAATTTGTGGTGCCATAACTCAATATTTTGGTACAGAGTGATACTTAACAAAAACATTAACTTCTTGTACATAGGACAAAATAAAAGAAAATGATGAATTATTGGCCTACGTTATATGTACCTAAAATCAGTGGCGGTCCTAAGGCGGCGGGTCGTAGGGGTCATGACTCTCCCCCACAAAATCTTACAAAAATGAGCGAATGTAGTTCACGGTATAGAATGTTTAATTATAAATAGAATTAATAAGTATGACACCCCCAAAACTTCGGCTGTTGTATGACCCCCCCAAAAGTCTTCGAATGCGCGCGTGGCTATAATCAAGTTGATAATTCAATCTTAGAATTAAATTTTCCTTTTTGGGTTACAAAACATATTATATACAATAAATAAACATCTGTTTCCAGCGACACCAAGAGGAACGTTATGAACTTCACGTCGTCTGCGGAGATCAAGGTGACGTGGTCGGAGATGATTGATGCTGGCAGAGAGATCATCATGAACAGAGTGCCTCTCAACGGAGTTGCGTGGTAAGTGACCCTCCACCCTCCCCTCCCCTCAAAAAGAAAAACGGAACCCTTATAGGATCACTTTGTTGTCCGTCTGTCATAACCATGAATGGAGCCATCTGCTCATAGATGGCGCCACTAGAAGTATGCAAAAGTGCCATGTATGATCAAATTATAATATATCTACTCTGATGTAATAGCGGCATAGATGGCGCTATTGCATATTTCGGAACCCTCAGGGCGCAAGTCGTACTCGCACTTGTCCGGTTTTTTATAGGTATTATAAATGTATATTTTTTTGTGAATTTGAAACATGTCAAAGCCATGTTATGCTTCTCTTAAGTTATTAACTATTTAAGAGATTCTCCAAAAACGAATGTCGCGAGCAGGATTTGAACCTGCGATCTCTAGCGAATCGTGCTAAATTCAATTCAAATCCTGCTCGCGACATTCGATTTTTGAGAATCTCTTAAATATTTAGTAACTTTTTATAGGTATTTCATAATAGGCTTGCGTTTCATCGCCATCTCGCCTGATGTTAAGCCATGATGTGGTTTACGATAGAGCACGCTTGCCTAGAAGATACCGATTCACTCGCGACTTGAAGACACCCAGATTGTAACTATCGAGAAACACCCACTCCGGCAGCGCATTCTACCGTTTGGTGGTTTTCACAATGAAAGTGGGATTAAAGCGCTTCGTTCGGGTTTTTGGTATATTAACCTATTACACTATATCCTTCTTTGTTGGTCAGGTATCCCGGTGGATCCATGAAGCACTCACGATTGTACCACAACATCTGCGTGTTCTTCTTCCACTGGATTCCTGCTTTCATCGTCGACACATTACTTTTCTGTCTCGGATACAAGCCAGTGTAAGTATCTATACTCAAACAGAGTGGAAGAAAAAGACTGTTATTGAAGGAAAAGTAGATACTTAAGGTGGATCCGTCAAGGTTGCGCGCGAAATTCAAAAAATCTTGGGTTTTTTGCAAATTGCAGCGCTGTTTTACGTTGTATGTTGATCCAAATTCGATTCGCGACAATAATGATAATAAAGTTAATAAATTATAATCATCAATATAGCCCTCGAAATTATATTTGAGGAAAATCGTAACTTTTTCACGAAATAATCGTATTTTCCTTAAATATAATTTCACACATCATTACATCATCACTCCATCCGATGGATTAGTAATGATGTGATGAACAGGATGATGGGTAAAAAATGAGTAATTTCTTAATTTGGTTCCTATTCCAGGCTATGTCGCGTACAGCGCCGCATCACCAAAGGTTTTGAAGTGTTCGAGTACTACACCAACAACCAATGGGACTTCAAGTCAGATATCGCGCAGACTATAAGACAGCAACTCAATACGAAAGAGAGACGGGACTATAAGTGTGATGGCGTGGGTGAGTAGGACAAAAGATATTTGAATTGTTGACATAGGATGAAGTCAAAACTGCTAAAAAAAATATTCTAATTGAACTATAAATTATACAATTTAGACGACGTTTGGGTGTAGTTTACTTTTGTACTGAAGTGTTTGTATTTAATATGCGAAATCTACGTAAATATGCGTAGCTGGACAGTTCCATACCTCTTTTATCCCTTTCTCAGCTTACCAGTTGGTAAAAGATAGCAATAATCTCAATTTGGTCCATTTACCCCCTTACTATAGACGATGATTAAATTAAACAGCCCTTAAGTCAATTGTCATCTCTATTCATTGTCATACAAATGACAAGGATAGTAGTATATTTAATCAGTGCTTAAAGTTAAGACGCGTCTAGAAGTAAGTGGGTTAGTATATGGAACTAAAATTCAGATATTTGCCGGAATCGGAACCTCATCAGAAAAGTTGGGAAAAGTTTAAACCGATGAAGACATGAGTATATATATTTGTGTTTCCACCAGGTCTGGACATTTCCAAATACTTCGAGGACTGCATCATGGCAGCTCGTCGGTTGATCCTGAAGGAGACTGATGACACAATACCCGCTGCCAGAAGACATATGAGAGTGTGAGTAATATACAGGCTGTTGACTTAAGGGGGTGATTCTGCTCAGTGCCGTAACTGGGGAGGTGCCAGCAGTGCCCAGACACAGGGCGCAGAAATGACCAGACCAGGACAAGGACAAGTTTTGAATCTTGCATGGTAGCTAAAAGGATTCATACAATATCTATTTATCGCGTAATAAAGGTGTAGACGAGCCCTACTAAAAGATAAGATTTTTCAAGGCCGCAGTTAGGGAACCTCATACCGGGTGCATAAAAGGCTAGTTACTGTTACGACACTGATGCCCGTTCTCACTAACACTAGGAGACTACTAAATGTGATTTCTAAATATTAAAAGGATTTACCTAGCGCAATAAAACATGTCACAAACCACTAGGCCACAACTATGAACTATGGACATACGGAGAACGGGCATGATTGTGCTATGAAAAATTAAACAAATTGTGGGAGTACTACACACATCTACATAACCCTTCGGTAATGTAACGTTAAGCATGTTGTTTAATAATAATCCTTCTTTTGATTTCAGGATGTACTGGGTGGATATTATCTTCAATTGTGTCTTCTGGGGTCTCATCCTCTATTGGATGAGTGGATGGATGATGACATCCTCTAATACTATTATAGCTGACCACAATGTAGCTCCTACTGTTATCGCCATGGATGCTTAGAGCAGACTTGGTTTGTGATCACCATGGCGGGTAAATGGTTGTGTCAGTGGGTATTACGCGACTACGACAGCCACCATTGACCATCAAATAATTTACTATTTTGGGTGAAATTTAGTTTTACTAAATAGTTATAGGTAGTTCAGTTCTGTAAACTATACTCAGATTTTAATGAAATATCAAATTGTTTTTTGTAGGTGTATATCCTCTGATATAATTATTTGCATTTCTATCAGACTGCATACTACTCTTGTGTAGATAATTAACTATAAAGTAAACTTGTAGTTTAAATCTAGTATATTAAGGGGAATTATATATGTTTAAACTTGCCTTTTTGTTCTCCCGGATTCACTCCTAATTTTATGGAATCGCCAGAATCTGTAAGCTGTCACTTGGTTTGAAAGGTCAATCTAATACAGTTTTTTGTTTCTATTGGATGGTGATCGCAATTGTCATGGCCATGGGTTTTCAATTACGTGAAACATTCACAAGAGTTTTAACCGTAATCGGTATTTGAAAGATAGATTGTGTGTTTTTCTTTTTTCAAAAAATGGCTGGATTAGCTAGATATGTGTTCAAATATCAATAGCGCACGCATTCGTCATAATGTGCCTGCTTTTTCTTTGGAGTTGTCATAAAATGCTAAGGTGTAGGCTTGTTCTAATAAATTTGCTAGTGTAGTAGAAATACCTATTAGAAATAAATAAATAAACATGTACCTATCTATTGTAAGCAATCATAAGACTTATACCTAATTAAATTAGAAAATTTATAATATTTTCTAAGTGCCGTAAAACTAGATGTTCATATTTGTCTCTAAACAATATTTTTGTGAATTATAAAGTTGTTATAAAAATAAATATGTTGTTTTATTGTAACTACTGTAAATTGCATTTTTTTTTGCTAATCCTTGGATTTTCTGCTTCATTAAATTATTAGGTAGGTACCTATAACGTAATAAACGGTCCATAAAATAATCTACACCTAATAAAGGGCACTGGCAGAAGCCCATAGAACTCTGGGCTTAAGATTGTGTAAGGCGGTACAGATATGATATTAGTTCGGTGTGGTCTCAATTCAAAGGTTTTAGTTGCTGTCACCATGATATTCTGTGGACGTGCAATGAAGTACAGCCCGACTAATGAGTTTTCAATTCAAAGGTTTTAGTTACTGTCGACATGATAATTATTCTGTGAAGGCACGCGCCAGCCAGCGTGCACCCGTTTATGTTTTATTGGTTTTTTCAAAATGTCAACGGCATAATCATTTTATTTCTTATTTATTTAGATTGTTGATTCCAATTCTTAATCTCTAAGATAAATTAGGCAAAGAACAATTAAAATATATTTTTATTTTTGGTTAAGCTTCTATTACTGTACCAATCAAGCCCAAAACTGCCGACGTTCTTTATACTTAAGTAGGCAGGTACCTGACAGCGTTGCCAGATTTTTTTTCGCGCAAAGCGGGATTTTGAAACCTTTTGAGTAAAAAAAGCGGGATTATTTTGTCGAAAGCGGGACATAATAAAAAAAACCGGCCAAGTGCGAGTCGTACTCGCGCACCGAGGGTTCCGTATCATTTTTGGACGTATAAAGTGAAAAAAACCGGACCGCATAACTAAGTTTGTTTGTGAAGGAATTTTGATGATTTTGAAAAAAACTGCACTAGTTAGGAACATCGTTTTATTTTTGTGCAATATTTGGGTCAATTTCTATCAACTCTAATTATTTCAGATTTTTCGCTTCGTAAACTTCGGAGATAAGGGGGATGGTATTTTTTCAGACATTTTTTATCATAAGTCGAAAACTGTGAGACATAAAATAAAATAAAAATATATTTTTAAATGTGCAGATCAAGCCCTTTCATATGATATGTTACTTGACCTAGTAACCCCACTTTGAAATTTCGGACCCCCACTCCGGCCCCTTTTGCAATGAAAATAATATTTTTTTTTTACTTTTTTCATTTTCAATAAAGTTTGGCAAGCATTCTTTATAACTGTTCCAAATTTCAAGTCGATAGCATTAGTAGTTGCTGAAATAAGCAGGTGTGACAGACAGACAGACGAAGTCGCACCATAAGGGTTCCTTTTTTACCATTTTGGTACGGAACCCTAAAAACGTAAATAATCAGCAGTTAGTCTCAGTCAGCAGCAGAACTCTGCACAGAATAGCTCCAGATTGAATTGAATGAGTAATTCAGCTTTCATTTTTACGGTGAATTTATTTCTGGCATCTGACAATATAAAATTCATTTAGACTATATAAAATTCATTCAAAAAACTGCACTGTCAAGTAATTCTCAAAAAGCGGGACATTCAATTTTGGGCAACAAAATCGGGACGTCCCGGCAACGCTGGCTACCTGAATATATACGGTGATTTTTGGAGATGGGACTTCAGTAGGTACCTACTTCACACAGAATAATGAAATAAAAAAAATATTTGAATTTTCATACTATCATTGGTTTATTTTTACAGAAATGTGTAAACATGTTTTTTAAGCTTAAAAGTAGACAGGAAAATAATTACTATATAAAATAGAGTCTAGGTCAAAGACCTATAATTTGAAGTTTGCAAGTATATACCAAAACTTTTCTTGAAACACGAACTTAATTGTGATGAAAATACAATCAAAATTAATCTAATTTACAAGATAACCACAGACATGCAGACAGACACAAAGAAAAGTTTTAGTTATGTCATTGTCATAAACTGATACATAATATTATACAAAAGTATGGGTTATGGAAAATGATTGAACAGCCCATATGTTCGATGGGTGTACATGAAATATTTATAGCTAAGTACCTTAAATTTAATTAATTACCTTATTCAATAAGAATTTAAGTAAAAAAACAATAACTTAAACATGATTTCTGATTTTTAATCATAATTTCTGAACGTCGACAAGTTCAATATTTCAAAAATGTGCGACAAAAAATATGTTACAAAATCTTTTTTTTTTACAAATTACAATATTTGGTAAAATATTTTGAAGTATTAAAATAATAGGTTTTATTTTCTAGTATTACAGGTACATCAATATTTTTTTTAAACTATATTAAATGAGGTTGTATATGTATATTTAGACAGAGTAGATAATGCACTACACACATTACAAGTACGATTCACGAAAGATGACCACAAATGGCGGCCGTCTGCGCACGTACACTGGCGCGGACCAATGGCGTCGCTCCGGACTTGACGCATTCCGCCCGCGCCTCACCTCGCACCTCCAAAGGGACCTAAAATATGCCTTCTGCGCAGTGGTCATCTTTCGTGAATCTTATTGTACCTTATATGGTAAAAGATAAGAATCAGCAATCATTGCAATACATATATTACATAAAAGTACATAATGGTCAATATCGTAAGAAATTGACACGCAGTAAGTATGTCGAAAAAACCGTTGAAGTTTTGAACAAAGCGCTAAGTACCTAACATCCACTATAGTAGTAACAAAAAATTTTTACCGACTTCAAAATGGAGCACGTCATCGATTCAACTGTATTTACTTAATATTCGCTCTGAATTGATTTCAATCATTCTCTTTTTTTCTGATTAATTGATCCCATATTAATCAACTGACAGACTAAGGGCGGGTTGCTTCAAACCATCTGTATTCGTAAGTCAGTACGTAATCGTTAAGTCAGTATGAAATTGTCATACAAGCCGCCATATTTGACGGTTACCGATACGTAACTGTAAGTTGAAACAACATGGCCTTAGGCCATGTCTTAACGATTACGTACTGACTTACGAATACAGATGGTTTGAAGCAACCCGCCCTAACTTGCGCACAGAGAGACGTCAATTAATTTTAAAACTTGCCACGGTTTCCAAACTAACAATATGAAAAAAAAAATTACACTGTTTGAAATAAGGGACTTAAAATTTCAGCTGATGTGAGCGGACACGGTAGCTCAGTTGGTTAGAGCAACGCCACGGTGCGGCAGAGGTCACGGGTTCAAATTCCGCCCGTGTCAGTTATTTTTAAATTTCTTATACACATACATAGTACATTTTAATAACAGTAGGTATTTGAAATTGTTTAGATGACCATCGCTACTGATGCACAGGTAATTGACCATTCTGCTGCATATTTACAAAATTAAGTTGTTATTCTACCGCAGGCGGCCCGCAAGGAACCTGAACACATAATAACCAGTAGCCGCTTGGAACATTTTGTGCACCCAGTATAATCTGAAACAGAAGAAAAATATTGAAATCTGTTAAGAAACCGGTTATAAAATAGAATTTATTTTTGAATATACCTATTCTCTGTTATTAAATATTTAAGAGATTTTCAAAAACAACTGCCACACGCGGGGTTTGAGCCCGCGACCTCTGCCTCACCGTGGCATAGGCCGCGGGTTCAAGCCCCGCCTGTGTCAGTTGTTTTTGGAAATCTCTTATACAGGGTGGCAGGTTAGACAGTGGCTGTTCCATACATCTACCTGTATATTTAATAATATTTAATGCTTAACATGGTATAACATGTGTAAAATTCGCAAAAATATACGATTTAGGTATTATATTCTAGTTTGCTTCCTCTAAGGACTCAAGCACTGGTTGCGAGTAGCAGTACCTACATAGTTGATGATTATAATATTATAATAAAATTTTTGTAAAGATTCAAATTCTTAAAACAAAATGGACAGAGCCTGGTTGCTAGGGAATTTGTTGCAGCACTTCTTTTTTCTATAACACTAGAAAGTGGTGATAGGTGTGCATTTTGGGGGCTGTCTTTTGTAATTTTGAGCTGTTTTGTATTTTTGGGGGTTGTCTTTTGTAATTTTGGGCTGTTTTTTGTAATTTTGGGGGCTGCCTTTTGTAATTTGGAGCTGTTTTTTGTAATTTTGGGGGCTGTTTTTTGTAATTTTGGGGGCTGTTTTTTATAATTTGGAGCTGTTTTTTGTAACATTGGGGCTGTCTTTTGAAATTTTGGGGGCTGCCTTTTGTAATTTTGGGCTGTTTTTTGTAATTTTGGCGGCTGTTTTTTGTAATTTTGGGGACTGTTTTTTGTAATTTTGGGGGCTGTTTTTTGTAATTTTGGGGCGGTCTTTTATAATTTTGGGGACTGTCTTTTGAAATTCAAGGGCTGTCTTTTTTAATTTTGAGGACTGTCTTTAGCAATATTTTGACGTTCATAACATGCTGATTATGAACCTGATTTTAATAACTTATGAAACACATCACCGATTACGCCGGTGAATATTTTTCTAGGCTGAAAATGAACGTACCGTCTTAACTTAGTCCTGGCAACAGGCAGAGATTCAGCCGTATCTTTCAGGATATAACGCCTTATACCGAACATGTATGCGCCAATGTACGAATCCCAGTCGAAGTCGGCGGGCCAGTGGGGGAATGCGCCGGAGTCTCTGGCGACGGTCGCGTCGTCGTGGAGTGCTGTCAACTCGGACACACCAAACTGCCACTCGTGGTTCGCAAAGTATTCGCCGGTAGCCGCCGCCATCTTGAATCGGCGGGCGAGCTTCATCATTCTGGAGAAATTAAGTACTTTTTAAGTAAAACAGTGCCGTAATTAGCCTTTTGTGCGCCCGGTGCGAGCTTCTATAACTGTGACCTTAAAAAATGTTGTAATTTGATAGTAGGGCGCGTCATTATTCAATTCAAAATATTGCTAAATGTCACGTTTCATGATAGAAAAAATGGGACATTCTCAGGTGTCCCATTATTTGGTTGATTTCGGTGGCACATTTTTTTTGTTTAATTTGGACATTTTAACAGGAAATATCAAATGTAAATTTAATAGAGAGCATTGGTAGAAGAGGGTACTTACCTACAAATATTTCCTTTAAAATGTCTTAAAGTTAATTAACTAACTGGTGGATTTCGGTGGCACAATTTCTTTGTATTAATACAAAGAAATTGTGTCACCGAAATCCACCAGTCACCAACCAAATAATGGGACACCTGAGAATGACCCATAGGTATATCAAATCGAACAACGCAACATCGTGCGGTATCGGCCATCCTCCCCAATATCCATGAATGTAGGTAGGTATTGTACACATTTTTGGGCCAGTTTCCTAATGATTTCACTCCATTACCAGTGGTCGGAATAGGTAGTACTAATTTACTTATCGTGTTCAAAAATAAAAAAAATACTTCTCGTTATCTTAGATTGAAGTTTAATAAGCTATGATATAGGAAAGTTAATTTGACTTAATCAATACCAGCATTAATAGGTGTAATAATAACTTAATAACTTATAAATAAAAAACGTGTTTACTGATTTTTTGTCAATCATGGGAAACAAAAACTGAATTGAATTAAATTATTTTACTGTATTAATAACATCTTTAATGTATTAAAGTAGGTAATATGCCGAAAACCGAGACAATTTTCGTCCCGGAAAAAATATTGATGTAGGTAAGGAAGTCTCCAGTTTTCGTCTCTGTTCTTAGAAGTTTAGGTGAATTAGCGCTACCTATTCCCACCACTGCTCATCACTACTGGTAGACTTGTACTTACATGGCCTTCCTCCCCTGCGCGCGCAGCAGCAGGTCGTACATGAACGCCGGCAGGAAGTGGCACGTGATCTCCCAGAACGTGTTCATGAACCGGGACTCGGTGAACGCGAAGTTAGGATACCACATCACGTATCTACAATGTTCAATAGGAAATGATCACGTATCTACAATGTTTAATTTTAGGAAATATATCAATGTATGTTGTTACCTATCACTAGCGTATAGGTACTAGCACCAGTTATGAGCACAAACGTCACCTGCGCATTTATAGCTGATTTTTCGGTCTCTTTGGCGGACGGGGCGCCGAGGTTGCACGCGATTGGTTCATGTGTCGATGCTCGTCGTCGATTGGACTATTAAGTACATATTGTCAACTCTCTATTGTCTATTGGGCCGAGAATGTAAATGCGCGATCTGTGCTCATAACTCATGCCAGTACCTATAAACACTGGCCCACGACTTTATAGCTTTGGATGACGTTAAAGCAATGGCTACAACTACAACAGCGGAGACCAATAATAAATTAATCTATTCATGAACATGAGTAATGTGTAACGTTGTAAAATTGAAATTAATTTTGGTAGCTTGAAGTGGTCTGTGATGAAATGATGAAGAAAGATTAGGTAGGTATAACTAGCGGCACCACTTATGATCACTAACGTCACCTGTCCGTCCGTTCCGTCTTTTTGGCGGAATGAAAAAGACAGGGGGCGTCGAGGCTGCACGCGATTGGTTCATCAGTCGGTGCTCGTCGTCTATTGGACTATTCTCTATCACGTATTGTCAACTGTCTATTGGGCCAAAAATGTACATGCGCGATCTGTGATCATATTTCCTGCCGGTACCTATACCTACTTTGTCACAATTTGAAGAATTGAAGACGACTTACTTGGTGGGGTTCTCTAGTGCCCATTTGACGCAGAGCTTGGTGAACTGACCCCACTGTAGAGGGTTAATAGACCCTGAGGTCACATTGTAGACTGGACAGCGACCGGGTCTGAAAGAAAATTGTAACAATGACTAGAAGAATGGAAGTATCGACATACTTCGCCAAGTGTTGATGAAGTTGTCGCGGAGTGCCTCCCTCCTCTGACCTCTCAGCCTCGGCTAGCTATCGGAGGGAGTCTCCACAGACACAAATCTTGATAAATAGGAAAGGAAACGACTTGGATGGTTTGAGAGGTGTATTTGCAACGTAGTAGCACTTTATAACTATTCACTGCAGTTAGAACGATATAAAAACAACAACTGTTATAAAAGACGATTCTTGCTTATAGCTTTGCACACTTGATAAATAGGTAGTAGGTATAAAATATAACAGTACAGCGGTTCTACGGGCCTCCAGTGATGTCGTTGGAGACCAGACAAAGAATGAATAAAAATATAAATGCATAAAAATATGAGATGTTCTAATTTTGAAATTTGAAGTTCAAATCTGGAAGAATGGAGTGGATGAAGTGGCCAGTAATGGAAGATTGCCAGCACTAAATGATGAATGAAGGATGACTCCGTCACAAAGTTAGCGAAAGTATTGGTCAATGGTCATGTTTGATTTTATTAAAAGAATGGCAATCGGCACACCTAATGTTATGCAGTGACCTCTGCCTTCTTCAACTGCCAACTTCATAGTTCAGCGTATTTAGTACGAAACATTTTTTTTTTTACTGTAATGTTACACACGGGACATAATAATTATAATTATTATGTCCTGTGATACCTATCCGTGACTTGTGCATTAGGCTAAGTTCACGTAAGACTGCGGTCATGTAAACGATAATACTGTAGTGGAATTCTTGTACCGCGCGCTGAGAAGTTCTGCGCGGCACCGCGCGGTCATGTGAACTTAGCCAAAATTTTAATTTAGCACACGTAGGTAATTCGCGATTTTAGGTTTCGGAAATTATTTTATTTTATTAAACGTTAACCTATTTGTTGAATTATGAAAAAATATGTAGACCCACTGAATTGCCTCTACGGGAAGGCACGATAATATACTTGTAGGTTCTTCCCTAAAGTGCGAATTGCGCCAAGCCTGGATCTACCCTGAAGGCTTGTGTACGTGTATGACAACGTTAAGGTTCGGTTTGACTACTTAGTATGGATGACTATACCCTCAGAACATAGAAACAAGGGAGATGTGCCAAGGCGCTATCGAGCTTGATGCCTGATTTTGAACAAATTGCTCATATTGAAAACGTACGCGCTGGCGACGAACCGAACACGATCGATGGTATAAAATACAGTTTAGTGCTAGTGTTGAGTGACGACTAACAGTGTTAGATTGATCAGATTGAGGGTGTTCGGAATGTTTAATGCGTGGGAGATCGAGAGGAGCGCTTAATATGCGCGTAATTGTGTCGAAAAATGTACTAAAAGTGGCATCAGTTGTTCCGGTACTAATTTGCTATGATGGCACATCTCCTTGTTTCTATGATCTGAGACTATACCTCATCGACTGTCGAGCTGATGACATGTCGCTCTAACGACCTGTCGAACATATGACTTGTCGCTCTAACGACTAGTCGAACTAATGACATGTCGTGCAATCGTGCTTGTGACATGTCGCGCATTCGTGTGTCGAACTTATGACATACAGCCCCTTGAAACCGGAACATAG
The DNA here is from genome assembly GCA_948465475.1 of Thalpophila matura. Classification (NCBI taxonomy): domain Eukaryota; kingdom Metazoa; phylum Arthropoda; class Insecta; order Lepidoptera; family Noctuidae; genus Thalpophila; species Thalpophila matura. Next base: position 7,397,750 of record OX419205.1, on the reverse strand, counting down.
CAATGCTTGGCGCCTGGCGGTAACTTTCATATTGCTCCATTATGACTAAAAGATACAATACTCACTGCTTCACCCCTTGTCTCCAAGCAGCCAGGATGCAGGAGTTCACGACCAGGTCCACAGGCACCAGGTCTACCACATACCGCTCCCTGCAATACCCCGAGCGATAGGTGCCGCGGGATATCTCCATGATGATGCCTAAAAGGAGGAGAGGATACTGAGCATGTGACCACCAGTCTTCATCTCGTGTGGGCACGAGTTATATGACAAACTAGCCAGCCTTAGATCTAGGGGGGGCAAGCCGGGGCCCGTGCCCCAGGCGGCAAATTCAGAGTGCGGCAAATTCAAGCTTGCTCAAGCGTAATAATTCCAAAGAGCAGCGCTAGAGTCGTTGTGGCGTTCTTTGGGGGAAGCTTATGTTCATCAGCATCAGTGGGCGTGTTATGGCTGAAATGATGATGATGATAAAGGTAAAAATATTGTGGTCGGGTAGGAGCTGCATATTTCAGTTTGTTTTTTGCCCCTCCTCGAAATAATTCAAGATCCCCGGGGTTGAAACAAGCTGTGCTCGCAACGTTAAGTGATTCTTTACGCCTTCTATAAAGAGAGAAGAGAGAGAAAGTTGCATGAAGAGAGCATAACGCTTTTTCTTTACGTGAATTTCTATCAGTCAACATAATTATCCTAACGTAAGCCGCGTTAAGAAACTTCTTTCCCAAAATAATACCACTATTGTGAACGAGCAACAACTTTTTCAGAAGGTTAGATTGCCAACTACTACTCTTAATTGGCGACTACGCTAGCTATTACTTACAATTGACATATTATTAATTACAATTGACATTTAATTATTTTTATTTTAATTGACATTGTTTTATTAAGCTCTGATAGTGGAATTTGAATGATTATTATCATTGTATTTAATTACAACTGACATTTCATTATTGACATTTAATTATTTTTATTTTATTTTAATTGACATTGTTTCATTATGAACTGATTGTGAAATTTGAATCTTTATTCATTTTATTCACATCTTAATCACATTATTTATTATTATTATATATTATTATTTCATCGTAAAAGAATAAAAAATAATAAACCATTTAAAAATATAAAAAATAGTGTAGAATTTGAATTATTATTATCATTGTATTTAATGCCAATATTACTAATGGAATATGTACTGAACTATTATATTGTTTGTTTAATTACATAATGTAAATGTAATGACATGTAATCAACATTACCAATAAACGACTATTGACTATTGACTATTGCTAATTCTATAATTCTTATGAAAGCTAGTGCAACATACCAGTGACTCCGTAGACGTTGTCGATCCAGCCTGGGTAGGGCTCCTGAAGGGCGGCGGTCACTGAAAACAACACAAAATAATTTATTAGTAACATAATTATGTAACTCTAAAGAAGTTGAAAAGACATCTCAGAACGTAGCGTTGCACTCTCAGATCATAGAAACAAGGAGATGTGCCAAGGCGCTATCGAGCTTGATGCCTGATCTTGAGCAAATTGCTCATATTAAAAACGTACGCGCTGGCGACGAACCGAACACGATCGATGGTATAAATACAGTGTTTTAGTTTAGTGCTAGTGTTGAGTGACGATTAACAGTGTTAGATTGAGGGTGTGCGGAATGTTCAATGCGTGGGAGATCTTTTTATTCACAAGGAGCGCTTAATTATGCGCGTAATTGTGTCGAAAAATGTACTGAAAGTGGCATCAGTTGTTCCCGTACTAATTTGCTATGATGGCATATCTTCTTGTTTCTATGATCCGAGGTTGCACTATTTATAGAAATTGTAACAGCGTCATGTGTAAAATAATACTTAGGACACTACTAAAAAGTGGTTAACGAGAATTAGCGCTCAAAGAGTCCTTCCAAAACGTTTTGTGACATATTGACATTCAGGGCAGCCAACATAGCGTTGAAGGAAACATGTGAAACGCAAAACAAAGCTAAAGTATTTTTGTCGTATAGCATCGAGTTTTATGAAAACGATGCAATTAACACGTTTGTCTAACGTTACCGTACTTAATCGTGATAATATTAGGTACTGGTTCAGTAAGGAACTAAAAGGTAGTTTAAATGGGGGTCAGACAGGCCATAGATAAACTGTCCTATTACTCAATAGCATGAAGGGCTCGCTATGAAACTGGTTGGAGGCACGAGAAAGCAGGCGAGCATGTCTGTGATGACATTCTTGTATTACGCAAAGTAAGGAAAGTTTACAGATTTTCTGGCTTCTGACTACCCGTTACGACTGTCATAGGAATGTGGGTGACAACTGTGATCCCAGCACTAATATGAGGCACAATAATGTCTTGCTACCGGTCGAAAAAGCAATGATAACCCAATTGTCATAAGTCGGACTTTTTACAATTTGTTTTGGGGCCAAAAATTCGAAGTATGAGTACATGTAAGACATATACGTAACGTATACCGGCCCACACGGGGCCCGCGCGATGGACTAAGGCCCACTCTCACAAATAGGTCCCAGCAGTTGGAACATTACCAGTAGGCTGAGGCTGTACTGGACGCATTGTATATTAATTGTAACAGCACTTTTACAGTTGAGAATGGCTAGAGAGGACACGTATAACGTGTAGATACTGTTCTCTCCGAGGCAGGAGTTTCATTGAGCTGCAGTCACCATATCTATAAATTGAGGATATAATAGAAAGAGAAAGAAAGTCACATGGAGGGTATATAACCCTTTTTCCTTAAGTGACGATTTATACCAGGAAACCCCTACCGCAGGAACTTCGTTCCAAAAACGTTTGTAATCGCCTATAATGTAGCGTAAAAATTCGTCGTTAATCGATAGCTACAATAGATAGCCACGTGGCGCATACATTTTTAATTGAAATGATTGGAGAACAATGCCTCTATCGAGTCAATCGATGTGATTGCTTTAGTCGTCGAAAGGAAGTTAATCTTCCTACTGGCTTTATATTTATATCCTATACTCAAAGAATTTTCTTTTACCTATATAGGTACGTAGTTTATATAGATAAGTATTATAAAACGTCAAAACTAAGTGCACAGAAGGTAGCAGCAGAGAAGAGCCAGTGGCGTGAAGCCCGACGCATTTTTTTGGTTTTAAAGGGTAGATACTCATGTTCATTTTTCATGTACCTAATAGCAAGAGCGGGTAAATATTATTAAATATATAAGAGATCCCAAAAACAACTGACACAGGCAGGATTCGAACCTGCGACCTCTGCCTATACCGGGGCAGCGCTTCTACCAACTGAGCCACAGTGTCATTTCTGAATAAGTTGTAATTGGAAACCTCTTTCTACGCCTCTTACGAGCGGGTAAATAATCTGAAACCATGGGGCATAGCTTGTTATGTATACAAAGCAGTTCTATGACTAATTGATAAACCACTGAAGTCAGAAACAATATAGGTACATAATGTTTTGTAACTCCACCCCAAAGACCTACAAGTAGGTCTTTGCTCCACCCCTAAGCGGGTCAAACGAAGCAGGTGCTAACATCAAAGTAGCCATTATTCTGTCAAGCAAAACCGCTTACTATTGTCTATGGAACCCATATTTAGGACATGACGTAGGTCATAAACACATAAATACATAAACAATCTTGATAGATAGCCATCTAAAACTACGACTGGACATACATACTAAGATATTCATAGGAACCGAATCATAATAAATTATTTATATGCTCAGTATAGCGCTAAATTGTTTTGTTCTTTTAAAAGGACATACTTAGGGACCGTATTAGTGATGTGACCTTCGAAAAGATTAACGCGAATTGCGATGTACAGGTCCTTCTTGTTTTATACCATGATGGTAAGCGGTAACCGTGCGTGTGCAGTGATAGCCTGCGTGTGCAGTGATAGCCTAGTGGATTAACCATGTGCCTTCCACGGCGAATGGTTCGAGTTCGATCCCGAGGCACGCACCACTGACTTTTCGAAGTCATGTGCGTATTAGAAATTAATTATCACTTGCTTTAACGGTGAAGGAAAAACATCGTGAGGAAACCGGCATGTCCTAGAACCAAAAATTCGAAGACATGTGACGTCCACCAACCCGCACTGGGCCCGCGTGGTGGACTACGGCCCACTCCCTCTCACAGAGGAGACCTGTGTCCCAGCAGTGGGAACATTATAGGCCGATTATGCTATGCTAAGCGGTAACCGTAGCATAGGAAACGCTTGCAACACTGAGTATCACATGCGCGTTGCCGATCCTTTAAAATTTTTCGCTGTGCTGACAGCTTAGGGGACAAGCAGGGCCCCCGCTGTCAACACAGCGCACCCTCAGGAGCTCTGGCGACCTTACTCAGCACAGGAACACAACACTACCGAAGAGTAGCGTTATTTGGCTGTGGCATTCTTTAAGGTCTCAAAAAACATAGTTTTGAGATATCAGCGTTTGAAGTTTTAAAATCATAGTTACCTACAAGAGTTTTGGATATGCCCATACGACGAATCGGTTAAAGTTACATGAAAAAATGTTTTTGAATCCCCTAATAAAATACGATTTGGACCTGTTACACGTATCTCATGTATCTTAAGATAACAGACATGTGCGTGACATGGCAGAGGTCTTACTTCTCCAATCAGACTACTCCAGATTTGAGCGAGATATCTCGCTATACCTATCTAACTTTGAAAAGAAATCGTCTGGTAAGGTACTACGACCAAACCAATGTCTGATGCCAAGCATTGCTGTGGGTCTTGAAAGCTAGTGACAGTACAGGCACTTGAGACATTTCAACTCTGTCTATAGGTGCATATCAATCAATCAATCAATCAATCAATCAAAAATTTTATTTGTAAACATAGGTTACAACAGTGTGGAAGATGTTAAAATTATTATTATGTTCTCTATGTTTTGCCATATGGCGTACAAATATCTGATTATTAGGTATTATTCATTGTTTTATCATTATGATTCCTGGCGCATTTTACAATAATTATTAAGTAGGTATACTCACTAGACAATTAAACATACAAGGAGAAAAAAAAAAGACAGTTAAGCTTGACATTGTTTCAAATTATACATTCCATCAAAATTAATTAATATCCAAGGTGTTTCGTACGAAATATTACAATATGCAGCTAGATGTTACCACTGAATATCAGATGGACCATGCTTCACCTGAAGATGGACCTGACTTCAGTCAGGTTCTGGTCCCGAAGTGGTCCGCGAAGCCATCATAAATCATTATGTTGATAATATAGTGACAAATTAAGATGAACCAAAACATCAACAAATTACTACGGTGTATCGCGTGATTTTGAATTCAGTGTGGTTAGCCTTCTATTGTTTACGTTTTATGTCAAAAACAGTTGAATATAGTTTACGTGTGTTTTAAAACGTCCTCGACCTCGACACAACCTCATTATAACATAATCGTACGATTTTGTTACGTATCACTTTAAGGACATTTGCAAAAAACAACTTTTACTCACTTTTACCCGACTGTGGCAAAGTCCAAAAGGAGGCTAATGTTTTTAACCTGTTTGTTGGTATGTATGTACCCACTCTTTCCGGGTAATAGTCCTATTATGGGTAGCGACTGCATTGTTGTCTCGATTTTTATAATTTTTATTGATTTTATTAACACCACTCAAGACGCAGTGTTAACCGCGGTCAAGTCTTTTAATTTTTTTAATTTATTATTTTTTCTTTATTACGCAACTGACCTTTTTATAGGACATTACCAATGAGTTCGGTGCAGGGACTGAGAGCGGTTACAGTTAGAGGTTAAGGTAGGTACTTCAAAAATATATTGTTACCGGTTTAGAATAAAGGTTGGGCTCTCAGATCTATGATCTGAGGTTGGGCTATACCGTTATTTCACCTTTATACGATTTCGGTACTGCTAATTAGGGGCGTTTCAAGTGCACTTAATTTTCGAACGTTTTTTTTCGAACTGTTTTTACGTTTTGTTAGTGCACTCTTTTACTTATCTCTTTATGCCGAAATATTTCGGTAACACTATTTCACGGTATGACGTCATACCGAAATTTAATGGGACCTTAATTTTGTACTAATTCAGTCCCTGGTTTCGCGACCTTCTTTGTCCTAGCCAATTTTATTTTATGATATTTTTTTTATAATGTGACGGGATCGAACCCAGTTACTCTTGGTCATGACTACCGCTAACCAATGAACCACTCTTCATGTCATTGTACTCATTTCGATTAGATTTTTGGTTGCCGTTCCATAAAAGTAGTGTCCTTATAAGTCAAGACATTTATTTATGGGTCGTGAATTAAAATGTAAGTATGTAGTTATGTGTAGTCATTTGTAGCTCTAAACTGCTCAACTGAATTTAATGATTTTTAGGGTTCCGTAACAAAAAAGGAAAAACGGAATCCTTATAGGATCACTTCGTTGTCCGTCTGTTCGAGGTAAGACCCTTAACGGGTGGAGGCATCTGCTCATAGATGGCGCCACTAGAAGAAGGATGTAATAGCGGCGTCATAGATGGCTCTATTTCATATTTCTAGTGGAATATTTTATTTTATTTTATAGACTTACATACATAATAAAGTTAAGTTTGTACGGAACCCTCAGAGCGCGAGTTCTACTCGCACTTGCCTGGTTTTTTTTGTACTACGATGGTGACAAACAGGCGTACGGTCCTCCTGATGGACACCGACTGTCACATGCGCGTCGCCTACCCTTTAAAATGAGGATTCACTGGACCGACAGATTAGGGGACAAGCAGGTCCCACGCGGTCAACACAGCGCATCCTCAGGAGCTCTAGCGACCTTACTCACCACGGAACAACAACACTACCGAAGTGTAGCGTTCTTTGGCTGTGGTATTCTGTAAAGTAGATGTACTAGATTTGAGCAAGATATAGCGCTGTGTCCTCTCTTAAAAATAAATCATGTTTAATGACCTCACTTGGTGAAGGGTTTATAATTATTATTGCAATTCGTATGAATGTGTTTTTCGATAGCAATTGACCTTGATGCTAAAAATATAGGGATTCTTGCTAACAATTCCCTGAAAAGACTTCCTTGTTGCTCTGACCATAATGGCTCAAACTAGCATAGGTACATGACCCAAAACTTGGTCCTGGTCTGGTCAATTAAGATAGTTCATTGTGCCACCCGAGTCCCGACACCCGACCAGCACCGCCTCGCCTCGCATTAGTATTCTTTGTAAGGAATACTATGAGTATACGCTCACTACATCAACTCCGGAGCGCCAGGGTGGCCACGGGGGACGGTGAGTGGACCACTCGCTGACCACCCGTTGCTCGCACGCTTGCCTTGCGTTGCCCACGCGTAGGTTCCGAATGGATCGCGCGATCGTAGACCTAGCGATGATTCCTGACAAACTAATCATCTATTCGCGGACAACGCGATGTCCACTCGTTGACCACACGACGTTCACTGGTTGACACGCGGCATCCAACCGTGGACCACCTGTCGACAACGAGTGGACACCGAGTGACGAGGTGGTGCTGGTCGGGTGTCGGGTGGGTCTAATGAGCTATGACTATGACCTCTATGCACCTCTCCAGAGTCTGGGCATCACTGGCACCGGAACTGACTATAATAGTCTAATATACTAGAAGTTCTTGTAACATAATATTCGCACATAATTTGACTACCGAGCAGTAATAGTATTATTGATTGGCAGATAAATTAGTAATACTCTTTAAACGGTAGGTACGCCATGAGCCAATCATAAGTCAGATCGATATCGGCATGACTATTTAATGAATGTCATGAGAATCGGGTGAGACATGCGACATGTGGAAAATTATACACAATTAAATGATGTGTCATTGCTGGTGTTCCCAAGAAATAATAGGTGCCTTCCCCCTTTGAAAGTTTTTTCTTAGCGTCTTTCTTTATGTGCGAGTAAATTAAGTATTAGTAAAACTAGCCTGAAAGCTGCAGAAAATTGTCCAGGATTCCGCAATATTGTCCAGGATTATATGCTTGGTTGGTGGTAGGTACACAACCCAATTTTTTGGGGTAGACCGAAAGTTAAACCAGCTGAACCGGGTAGTCAGTAGCCCAAAAAGTCTGACAACTGGTTTAACTTTTGGTCTACCCCATATAATTGGGTTGGGTCAAAGATATTCCTATGACAACCGGGACCGACTGTTTAACGTACTCTCCGAGGCACGGAGGGGTTTCGATGTGTAAAGAACGGCCATCCATCCAAGGACTGACCGCAGCAAGCGTAGCTTAACCTAGCAGATTGATCGATCAGCGCGGCTGTTATTTAGCGACGAGCCCCTCTTTTCTAACACTGAGATGTATTTGGCCCAAAAAAAAGGTTGAGTAATCATGATGGATATCACTTACCTATGGAAGGTCTCACGATGCACACGGGGAGGTTGCTATGACTGTACACTATGGACTCTGCTAGCGCCTTCGTCAACGTGTAGGGGTTCGGATGCTCGCCCTGAAAAAGAAGAATACCTATATATTTAAGTTCTGTCGGTTCGAAGCTGCATAAAAACATCAACATGAATGTCTACATTCAAATGTGGGTTATTCCCTCAGATCATAGAAACAAGGGAGATGTGCCAAGGCGCTACTAAAATTGACGCTTTGATACGGTCACATTGACCGTATATAAAATGTACACGCTGGCGACGAACCGAACACGATCGATTATATAAATACAGTGTTTTAGTTTAGTGCTAGTGTTGAGTGACGATTAACAGTGTTAGATTGAGGGTGTGTGGAATGTTTAATGCGTGGGAGATCTTTATATTCACGAGGGGCGCTTGTAATTGTGTTGAAAAATGTACTAAAAGTGGCGACAGTTGTTCCCGTACTAATTTGCTATCATGGCATATCTCTTTATTTCTATGATCTGAGGTTATTCCCAACGGACTACGTGGTCGTGTGGAATGTTTAATGCGTGGGAGATCTTTATATTCACGAGGGGCGCTTGTAATTGTATTGAAAAATGTACTAAAAGTGGCGACAGTTGTTCCCGTACTAATTTGCTATCATGGCATATCTCTTTATTTCTATGATCTGAGGTTATTCCCAACGGACTACGTGGTCGTGTGGAATGTTTAATGCGTGGGAGATCTTTATATTCACGAGGGGCGCTTGTAATTGTGTTGAAAAATGTACTAAAAGTGGCGACAGTTGTTCCCGTACTAATTTGCTATGATGGCATATCTCCTTATTTCTATGATCTGAGGTTATTCCCAACGGACTACGTGGTCGGTTGGCGAGTTGCACCGACCACGTGGTCCGTTGGTGAGGTAGTCAACGCCGAGAGCTCCTAGCTGTCTATTCTGTACTAACAGCAACACGCCGCGTGATTTCACTTGAATGCCAATTTGTTTGCAATAACGTTCGAGAGAGAATCTCACCGTGACATTCTCCCTCGAACGTTCGCATACAAATTGGCAGTTCTCGCGGTGATTCACGCGGCGTGTCGGTACAGAATGGATAGGCTAGTCGTTGGCAGGCGTGGCCACTAAGGATCTCTTTGATTCGCATAATTTTTTTATTCCTAATCTACTTTGGCATAACGAGTTAGGCATAGCTTTTAATGGCATAATAATATTTTTACATATTTCTTGACATACCTACTGTTTAAATAAGCATAATTATCTTTTGCGCTATATTTTTTCGGTCTTATTTTGAGAATTTATATGACTAACAGTCGGTTGCAGAAAGATAATTAATTTTTAAAGAAGGCATTAACCATACAATTTCTATCGTTAAAGTCTCCTTTAAAGCCGCCTCCTCTCCTCCGTAAGCCGGGTACATTATTATATTTTGCTCATACATTAAAAAATATAGTATAATATTGATTTTGCCTAAATATTAATTATGCAGAATTAATATTATGCGTAACGATCATTAGGTTAAGTAAAAGTATGCCGTCATAAATTATGACATTTAATTTTATGCGAATCATTGGTGAACTTGGCCAATATGCATAATTATGCTAACTCAAATAAAAATTGTTGAAATACGGATCTTTCGAGTCTCAGTCATAACTTTCAAATTATTTTTTATTTTCTATTCGGTGGCGTTACACGCAGTGGCGTGCCCTCAGATCATAGAAACAAGGAGATGCCATCATAGCAAATTAGTACGCGAACAACTGATGCCACTTTTAGTACATTTTTAGGCACAATTACGCGCATAATTAAGCGCTCCTTGTGAATAAAAAGATCTCCCACGCATTAAACATTCCGCATACCCTCAATCTAACACTGTTAATCGTCACTCAACACTAGCACTAAACTAAAACACTGTATTTATACCATCGATCGTGTTCGGTTCGTCGCCAGCGCGTACGTTTTTAGTACGAGCAATTTGCTCCAAATCAGGCATCAAGCTCGATAGCGCCTTGGCACATCTCCCTTGTTTCTATGATCTGAGGGCGTGCCCAATGTATCTTTTCTTAGAGGGTATTTATGTTAATTGTTCATGAATTTATGTGAGTTAATGTCGTTATTAAAGCATGAAAAATGAACTTAAAACCAAAAAAATGCATCAGGCTTGCCCTCTAGGACGCTACTGCGCACACGCATATACAGGGAGGCAAGTTAAACAGTGGAAATATTTTAAGGGGTCTAACCTGCCACCCTGTATAACGACGAGACAAATCGCTTCACTTCACTTCTTGATTATGATGGGGGATATGACACCCCCTATGGATTATGTGAAATTATTCAATTCACAATTTTGTCAATATCGGTGGTACGGTGTAAATCAAAAGAGACAAATATAAAAAACTAGACTTTTGCCCGCGACTCCATCGGCGTGGACTTCAATAAAATGACCAGTTTAAATTACCTCCATAGTGTAGGGTGGCTACTGGCTACTACTACTAAGAAGTCAAGCCGTATCTCTGATTTATCCCACCGGAATTAGATGAAACGTAGCTTAGATTTTGGGTTGTACTCTTAGCTATCGATCTGTGAAAACCACGTCAAACGCCGTTCAGTACTTTTTGCGTGATGCGCGCACAAACAGACAAACAGACAAAAATACGTCCCAGTATCCTGTCCCGATGGTTTTTCTGGAGTATCTTCTATGTGCAGATACGGCTTTTTTACAATTTTATGAACCGACTTCAAAAAAGGACGTTTTGTATTAATACATACTATAGGTAGATTAAAAATAGGTATTAGTGTGATAACCTACCTGTAAGGAATCAGCAATAACTTCCACGGTCTCTGGGGGGAGCATCTTGGTGCATCTCACGATGCTGTCAGGGTCGTAAGGAGGGGGGTACACTCGCTCCTCAATGAGGGGCCTCGGCGCGTTGCTGTAGGCCGTCGAAACATGGACCAGCGCCTGGTGGGGAAGAAGATTAGGCTAAGTTTATCTAGAATTAAAATGAACTTAGAATGAGATCTCTTTCCCCCTGAATTTACTATGGTATAATATTTAGCGCTGGTGCATTCGACCACATTCTGAAGCCTCTCTTTATACGATAACTGTGATTAGGACCACAACAAACGGTCCTCAAAGCATACAAGTCGAACCTTCAGCTCATGGCAATCATAGGCATGAGTGTTCCCTGAATAAATAGGCAGATTTCGCCAGATATGTTATAAGTCCCATGTAATACGCCTACTGTTACTGAACCCTATTGTAATTAACCAGCCACAAATATATATGATCTCTGGACTGCTACTAAGAACTTCCTTGTGAAAAACCCCGATAACACTGCCCTCCCCCGGTGATCAAGGCCAGGACCCCAAGCAGTTGTGCTTGCGACTACTAGAACAACAAGACAGTAGCTCTGAACCGTCTAAGTCTTGTTGTTCAGGATTGAAAAATAAAATCAGCTGAAACTTAAGTAGACAAGTCGATAGACAGTTATCTATTAATACGTGAACTTTGTACCCCTTTTCTGAGAACATTTCGCGCACGAAGGAGTGTAAGATTTGGCATAATTAAATGGAGGAGTTATATGGAGAAGGGGGCATAAAGCTAAAACTTTTAAATATGTGTTATTACATTAAATTACGGTGGAATTTCCACCGCTAGACAACCACTATTTCTTACTATAAAAAACACTTACCTTTAATTTATGCATATCTTCAGCCAATTTCAGCAAGGAGGCTGTTCCTTGCACATTCAAGATTGTGGCTACATGGAGCGGCTCCGTGAACTTGACGGTGGCAGCCGAATGAAACAGGGCTGTCACTTTGCCCAACAACTCTCTCTGTTCAGGGCTTACGCCAAGGTTGGGAGCAGATACGTCCCCAGTTATGGGGTACAGTTTCCCGAGACGTTCGGGCCAACGGGCTCTGATGCGATCGAATACCTAGGAGAGGACGAGTTATTTAATCTTTGTTTAAAGGTCACGTTTTTGATCTACAAAGGACATTAGGCAAGAAGAGAAAAGTGATGGTTTTAGATAATCTAGGTTGGAAATGATGTAAAGAGATACAGGTACGTATGGAATGGTTGGGCAAAGTAAGGGTATGTTGTTATAAGCGTCTATTTTACTACCCGATCGGTGTCAAGGGTTAAAATAACCTCATCACGTCTGAAGTATTTTCACCAAAAAACGTTTTTTTTTTTTTTAAATATAGACTAATAATTAACATGACTGGTGCAAACTTAAAATGAGAAAACATCGTTTTCCCATGTTTCTGAAGTCTTCGACAGACGAATCTGTTGTCAAATAAAAACAACTTACAGTCAATCAACCCCGTTAGTTATAGACGATGATTAAATTAAACAGCTCTTATGTCAATTGTCATGTCTATTCATTGCCATACAAATGACAAGGATAGTTGTAAATTTATTCAGTGATTAGTTTAATCAGTGGTAAAATTGAGAGCCGTATAAAAGTAAGGGCGCCAATAGGTTACTTGACATGAGAATAATTGACAACAGATATTTCAGAAACTGGGGGACATATAATAGCAAAACCTTTTTCATTAGGGTTTCTTCTAAATATTTTTTTGTGTTTTCAAGTCGCGAGTGAATCGGTTTTTCTAGGCAATCATTGCGGCGAGATTGCAGTCAAACGCAAGCCTATGATTAAATAAAAAAAAAATCATCCTCATTTAAACCAATTACGGAACACATCCAATACATACGTACCTTCACAAAAAGTCTAGAATATCACACCTACCTGGTGTTTAAGCAGTTCCTTATACCTTTGATCAACAGTCAGACCTCTTTTGGGTCTCATTAGGATGTAAATCGTTTTGATCCCCGGACAACTCCTTAAAAGCTTCTCCAGTAAGGCTTTGCCAACGAAACCGGTTCCTCCAGTGACCATGATGACCGAGTCATCGTAAAAGTCGGCGATGGCTTCGGAGCACTTGTCCGGTTGCTCCAGGTTGATATGGTTCTCGTAGTTCATGTTCAAAGTGTTCAGGTCATTGCCATTTAACATCTCTACGTGTTTTCTGAAAGCAATGGGAGTTTTAGGCTGACATACTGCCATGAAGAGTTTGTTTGTTTGAACGCGCTAATCTCTGGAACTACCAGTCGGATTCAAAAAATCTTTTTGTATAAGATAGCCAGATTCATGAGAAATAGTATAGGCACAGATAATATAATACTATACGTACAGATGCCTCATCTCATACAAAGAAATGTGACCGCTTTAGCGCGGGCTATCTTCGGGCTATACATTTTTCCGTGCTTAAAGGATTTTTCAAAATTTAAACACATATTTTTCATGATGTATTTTTTCATGTTGTCAATTTTACACAAACTTCAATAACAAATCGATACATATAACGCCATCTATTATGAGTTATTTCAACAAATGTTCCTTTGTTCCTGATGAGACCCCGTGGTATAGGCTATTTAACATCACGCTACGACCCTTAGGAGCCGAGCAACGGGGGTGAAATCGCGGACACAGTTAATTAATATAGGTAGGTACTTACTGATAGGCGTCCATTTTGTTTGTTGGCATAATTTTTGCGTCCATTTTGAACCGAAGTCGCTTCCAAAATATTATTATCTACAACAAGAGTTATTTCATTAACTTATCGAAAGAAAATGTTTCATTTGCATTGAAAGTTGTGATAGAGCAGGAACATATTTTCAATTCTTTGGGCGATATTTGCACTAATCTAAGGAAAGCATGGATAATAGGGCAGAAATTTGCAAAATGATCATTCCATAATTCCTTTAATCAATGCGACTATCGCACAACGTTTAATTGTGTGTTCCTGCTCTTAGTGTTAGCAGGAAAGTACACAGAATAATATTTCAAGACTCATCACTTTGAATGCAAATATTTACAAGCGTACAAAAATGTCTTAAAGTTTTATGTTTTTTGTAGATTTATGTAGTAATGCCTAGGACACTAAAAAGAGGTACAAAAGAATCGGTAATGAAAAAAACTTCCGACTTCGTTAAAAACATTGAAACATATTGACATTCAAGGCAGTCAACATAGCGCCGAAGGGACTTTTTATGTGAACGCTCTTTAGTCAACTGTCAGTCATAGTGCTAAAACTCAGATCATAGAAACAAGGAGATGTGCCAAGGCGCTATCGAGCTTGATGCCTGATCTTGAGCAAATTGCTCATATTAAAAACGTACGCGCTGGCGACGAACCGAACACGATCGATGGTATAAATACAGTGTTTTAGTTTAGTGCTAGTGTTAAGTGACGATTAACAGTGTTAGATTGAGGGTGTGCGGAATGTTCAATACGTGGGAGATCTTTTTATTCACAAGGAGCGCTTAATTATGCGCGTAATTGTGTGGAAAAATGTACTAAAAGTGGCATCAGTTGTTCCCGTACTAATTTGCTATGATGGAATATCTCCTTGTTTCTATGATCTGAGTGCTAAAATAATTACTAGATTAAATTGTCCTTCTGTTGTCAGACTTTCGGGCTTCTGACTACCCGTAACGACTGTCGTAGATATTCGTATGACTACCGAGACCAACTGTAACGTGCTCTCCGAGGCACGGAGGGATCCCGATGTGTAAAGAAATGGTCACCCATCTATAGATTGACCTATCAAGCGCAGCTTAACCTCACAGATCGATCAGAGTGGCTGGTATTTAGCCATGAGTCCCAGAATGGATCGGAAAGTACCTATCACCTTGACAATACATGTCATTTAAAAACAAAAAAAAATATGCACTACCTTGGCTCGCTGTAATCGTTGAACTCTTTTATGTAAAAATACATTAAAACTGTTGTATCACATAAGAACGATTAAAGCCTTAAAAGGTAATTGAAGTACCTACTTTAAGTACTTTAATTTCCTTGCTACAAAATTACAAATATGAGGTCAGTTATGACAGTTCTGAGCAAACTCGTACTAAATGTAGAATTATGTAAAACCAAAATTGTTTTAATTTTTATAACACATTTCTTCATATAAAATTAGGTTTTTAGCGCTTATTAACATACTATTTCGTGTGGTTTTCGCTCGTATTATTGACGATATACTAAGACGGTCCAAATTAAGTAAGATTTAATACCTACTAGGGTATTCAACAACTTTACTCAAGCAGAAATCTCGAAAACGCCTTTAATTCATATACTAACAAAATCACTGAAGGAGTGAGCAGTAAGTTAAGCATATTGTTAATTTGTTATCTTATAAATATTATATTTCTGTACGTGTTTGTCACTGAACTCCTCCTAAACGGCTGTACCGATTTTGATGAAATTTTTTGTGTGTTTGGGTCCCTGGATAGTCTAGATTTACAATTGGACCCGGTAGGTGGCGCTGCCATCGGGTTCTAGGAAATTTTGATGATTTCGCTAATAGGTAGGCAGGTAAACCAAGGTTCATGCTGGACAACGTCGCCGTCTATATAATATTAAAGCTGAAAAGTTTGAACGCGCTAATCTCTGGAACTACCAGTCCGATTTGAAAAATTCTTTTTGTGTATGATATCCAGATTCATGAGGAACAGTATAGGCTATTTAACATTACTCTACGACCCTTAGGAGCCGAGCAACGGGGTGAAACCGCGGAGAACAGCTAGTAAGTCCATAATAATAGGACTTAGGAGGAAAAGCAGTTGCCTTTAACAAGACATAAAACCAGACTTCGTGGCTGCTACTAAGAATTTCCTAATGGAATTACCTAATATCTACGTATAGCCTGGCTCTTTTTGATGACACCAATGAGGAAAGAGCAACCAATTGTTTGCGAAAATATTTAAAGATCTTTAACAAACGACATTTAAAAAACTGACTGCAGTGATAGCATAGTGGTTTAACCATGTGCCTCCCACGGCGAATGGTTCGAGTTCAATCTCGAGGCACCGCTGACTTTCCGAAGTCATGTGCGTATTAGAAATCAATTATCGCTTGCTTTAACGGTGAAGGAAAACATCGTGAGGAAACTGGCATGTCCTAGAACCAATAATTCGAAGACATGTGTCCACCAACCCGCACTGGGCCCGCGTGGTGGACTACGGCCCACTCCCTCTCACAGAGAGGAGGCCTGTGTTCCAGCAGTGGGAACATTATAGGCCGATTAAAAACAAGGAATCGAACTTGCAACCCTATGTAATAAGCAGATAGCCTATACTATTCCTCAATCAAATTCAATTGTGAATCTAAACCATTCAGGGCCCACTCAGACACACAAAAAATTCATCAAAATCGGCCCAGCCGTTTAGGGGGAGTTCAGTGACATACAAAATAATCCTACTATATCCTACTTATAATATGGGAAAGTTTGTGAGGATGGATGGAATGTATGCTTGGATGTTTGTAACTTTTTCACGCAAAAGCTACTGAAAGGATTTTGATGAAACTTTACTCTGCCTTTTATCCCGGAAAACGCGGGCAAAGCCGCGGGCGGAAGCTAGTTAAACATACATATATTAGAGATTTGTGATATATAATGATCGTCAAGCAAAAGTTTTCCAGGCCCCGTCAGAGAGTAGGCCACCCGAGGTATTATTAAACAAATTGTTGCAAAATTCTGTATGCACGATGTTTTCTTGCGCAAGTCGAGATTCGCAACCGACTTGCGAAGTAAACGTCTGCAGGTCGTAGACTTGCTGCAAGTTTTGCAAATCAAAACTGTCAAAGTCTACTTGCTAGCAACGATTAAAAAAATACTTACCTAAATGGCTTTAAAAATATTAAAACAATCAAAAAAACCTCTTGAAGAATATAAAATTAATTAGTATCACTTCACTTTTACTACTTTTTCATTATAAAAAAAACATTCATTATTATTGTTAAGGATAAACCATAAAAAAATGTAAACAAACCTTTGAAAAAAATCACCACTTGTTCCCGAAAAAAAATTAATACCATACGTACCCAAATATATTGAAGCGCCGCGACGTTCGGGGAGGGGGACTCAAAATATTATATTTTTTTATTAAACTATATCATTTTTTTTTTTGTTTAAACGCACCAGCAACTGCCTCGCTCCGCGGCTCGGCTTTCACTGGTGAAGCACTCACGTAATAGCCACTGTAACGTTGCGGATACATACGGTGCGGTATTGTGAGCGGGCTCGCAAATATTGACGTTTTTGTTAAGTACTTCACTGTCGAATTGACACATGAATTGTAAGAACTTTTATCTTTTTTCCAGTTGTATTTTTCCTATATGTTTATCTTACAGTTTAATTCATCATTTTAGGGGGAAAATTACATAGAAAAGTTTTTCTTTCACTCTGGAACTTATTGGAAACTGCGGATCGATAAATCCGCACAGATGCCGTATCTAAAGACTAAACGAGTGGCATCTGATGCATGGATTACGGGTTCGATTCTTATAGTGAACAACTATTTATATTACAGATTGTTGTAACAGGAACAGGTCTGGAGGAGTTTGTGTATATGAGATTTACATTCGATAAACGCAATTTAAAAGATTATTTTTTTCTGGAATAAACAATTATTGTACAGACCTATACGATCACAAAATCATTGTTAATCTTTTCCAGATACCTACATCTTACCTTTCAGGTAAAAATATTCATTCTTTTTAAGGGCAGATATTAGTGGTAGCACTTCGACAAACGTTCTCACAAGCAACTCTAAATTGGCGTAAAGTAGAACATACCTATAACAAACCACCTTCTAAACTCCACACCAATCGACCCAAACAACAAAAAACGCCGCAACGTGCACGCAAACAACAAGCGACCGTATGTTTCCAAATTACGCGTAGCTTACGTTCAGTAACCATTCATAAGTTATTTGCCAATGCATAGGGCTTTTCCAATTTTGACATAATCTTACGTCACGGTAATGGTGTCCGATTTGTGGGCATAAAGTAGCCCACTATTGGGCATAGATCATGCCTACAAACTCTAATGTTGTGATAGATTTTTCATCGATTTCTTGTCATTTGTTAGAGGGATTGCAATTTGCACAACCATGTAGGTGCCTAAGTCTGATGACCCCACAATATTAACATAATTATCATGACGCCTGTTTATCTTAGAGAGGTAGGCAGAAATATGCAGTACACCCTCATTTCACCAGTTATGTTATACTAGCTCGTACCCGCGACTCCGTTCGCATGGAATTCGGAAAGCAGCACATAATGTCGTTATTTTCATCAAACTAATTTTACCATCGATTTTCACCCCTTTACCCGAGGGCCATGAAAATGACGCTCCAAGCGAATTCGCCTTGTGCTGCAAGCGTCAAAAATAAAGGTAGGGAACTTCGCTGCTGCTTGCAGTGGCTACTTCGTGGCCTTGTAATTATGATTATGAGACATACATTTGTTTTTGACGCTCGACGCTGACGCTTGCAGCACAAGGCGAATTCGCTTGGAGTGTCGCATTTCGTGGCCGAGCCGTTAGGGTGCACCTCTAAGGTAGGTACCTATCAAGGAATATTTCTTCTTCTACTAGGTAGGCTGTGCGTTGTCTGGAAGACAGTCAACTGTTTTAATATGTAGGTATATAGATAAACTAGCGGTGCCCCGCGGTTTTATACCAATATAATTATCTATACTAACATAAAGCTGTAGAATTTGTTTGTTTGTTTGAACGCGCTAATATCTGCAACTACCAGTCGGATTTGAAAAATCTAGACTCCAAACTGAGAATTTTCAATGGAAAACATTCAATACCTAACACTGTGGATCGATCGTCTGAGGATCGAACCCAGAACCCCATTTTCAGTCATTTGGTTAACCAATCAGCTAACATGATATTATTTGACATCAGACTGACCAATCAAATCCTTGGCTGATGCTTTAAAAACCTGGTGTAAGCTGGTACCTCAGATCATAGAAACAAGGAGATGTGCCAAGGCGCTATCGAGCTTGATGCCTGATCTTGAGCAAATTGCTCATATTAAAAACGTACGCGCTGGCGACGAACCGAACACGATCGATGGTATAAATACAGTGTTTTAGTTTAGTGCTAGTGTTGAGTGACGATTAACAGTGTTAGATTGAGGGTGTGCGGAATGTTCAATGCGTGGGAGATCTTTTTATTCACAAGGAGCGCTTAATTATGCGCGTAATTGTGTCGAAACATGTACTAAAAGTGGCATCAATTGTTCCCGTACTAATTTGCTATGATGACATATCTCCTTGTTTCTATGATCTGAGGCTGGTACCTAAGTGGCACAACACAAATGATATCTGGAATGAAATTGATACGTTCTAATAAGTAAATGCAATGAAAACTCGTTTGTATTGAAAAATATGGGAAGCCGAGCGTGAATTGACGTACCTACTGTAAACATAACATCACGCTTACGTATCGGAAGGGAGCAGAAATATATACTTAGTACACCTAGGACATTGGCAGTTTTGGGCTTGGTATGGTACAGTAATAAAAGCTTAACCAAAAATAACAATAAAAAAAAAAAAAAAAAAAAAAAAAAAACAATATATTTTAATTGTTCTTTGCCTAATTTATCTTAGAAATTAAGAATTGAAATAAAAAATCGAAATAAATAAGAAATAAAATGATTATGCCGTTGACATTTTGAAAAAACCAATAAAACAAAAACGGGTGCATGCTGGCTGGCGCGTGCCTCCACAGAATATCATGTCGACAGCAACTAAAACCTTTGAATTGAGAACTCATTAGTCGCGCTGTACTTCATTGGATCATTCACACCATACTTAACCTCACTGTCACAAATACGATAGTTTCTCTTTAATCCAATTACGTACAAAAACAAATAAAAAATGAATTTAAATACTCTTGAAATACTCGATCACACCAAACTAATTTCATATCTGTACCGACATACACAATCTGAAGCCCAGCGTTCTATGGGCGTCTGCCGTGTCCTTTCGCCCGTCATGCTATAAGTCACAAAGGCATATTAGGTAACTAGCTGTTCCCCGCGGTTTTATCCCCATTACTCGGCTCCTAAAGGTTGTAGCGTGATGTTAAAAAGCCTCTATTCCTCATGAATCTGGGTATCACATAGGTACAACAAAAATGTACTACGGCGACTATAATTTGCATCATGTGGTTTGTAGTCCTAGTCGCCCAATTTAGTGTTTTGCACCTCATGGTCCCAGCTGCCTTATGAATCCCAGTTTCACTGTCTTTTTTGTTATATTATTATTAATTTTAATAGGCTTGCGTTTGACCACCATCTCACCTGATGTTATGCGATGATGCGGTCTAGGATGGAGCACGCTTGCCTAGAAGAAACTGATTCTCTCATGAATTTATTAATTCATTGTTTACTTCCTAGTGCTAAGTACGTAGGTACTTACTGTATAGAAATTATAATTTCAGTCGATAATTTATTGCACCAGCAGAGAGCAAAGACCTCAGACACATGAGAAATTCCAACTGTGTCTTAAAGGTCAACAACGCATCCACAAACTCTTTGATGTTGCGTGTATCTACCAGCGGTTGTTGATTTTTTAGGGTTCCGTACCTCAAAAGAAAAAACGGAACCCTTATAGGATCACTTTGTTGTCCGCCGCCAGTTACCGGACCATAGGTGGAGCCATCTGCTCATAGATGGCGCCATTGGAAGTATGCAGTAGCGCCATCTATGATCATATGTCCGAACTCTTAGGGCGCGAGGCATACTCGCACTTGTCCGGTTTTTTTTTTTATATGATAATGTTGGCAACAAGGCGTACGGCCCGCCTGATGGTAAGCAGTTACCGTAGCCTACGAAACGCTTGCAACACTGAGTATTACATGCGCGTTGCCGAATCTTTCAAATGAGGATTCGCTGTGACGACAGCTTAGGGGACAAGCAGGTCCCCCGCTGTCAACACAGCGCATCCTCAGGAGCTCTGGCGACCTTACTCACCACAGGAACACAACACTATTGAAGAGTTGCGTTATTTGGCTCTGGTATTCGGTAAGATGGAGGTACCTCGGGAGCTCTGGCAACCTTACTCACCACAGGAACTTAACACTATTGAAGAGTTGCGTTATTTGGCTGTGGTATTCGGTAAGATGGAGGTACCTCGGGAGCTCTGGCAACCTTACTCACCACAGGAACTTAACACTATTGAAGAGTTGCGTTATTTGGCTGTGGTATTCGGTAAGATGGAGGTACCTCGGGAGCTCTGGCAACCTTACTCACCACAGGAACTTAACACTATTGAAGAGTAGCGAGGTACTGGGGAAGTAGGTATACCGCGGTGCCCTACCTCTCTTAAACAATTTGACTCTGACATGGGACATTCCGTCTTTATGGTGCACAGCTAAAAGCAAGTGGCCTGGTTTGTCACACATAAACACATAAACAGCTTTTATGTGTTTCACTTTCATTGCGACAACCGCCAAACACTGGAATGCGCTGCCAGAGTGGGTGTTCCCCGATAGTTACAATCTGGGTGTCTTCAAGTCGCGAGTGAATCGGTTTCTTCTAGGCAAGCGTGCTCCGTCGTAGACCGCGTCGTCGCTTAACATCAGGCGAGGTGGCGGGCAAACGCAGTCATTCATTATTAGTCGTATTATTATTATTTTTATATGTGTCGTCGGTCATTTTTCCAACGTAAGTGAACTAAAGACGAAGTTTTTGTTGCGTTACCCGCCACCCATCCGGCCGTCTGTCCCACTGACCTCTGTAACCGAGTTACGTAATCACTTCGCTTACGAGTAGGCAGTTTTTTTGACAAGATCCGACTCCGGCGCAACCGTGTTGTTACGTTCAAGGTGATCAAACTAGCACCGGGTGGCGGGTTCGAACCTGCCATGTTTTGATGTGACTTTCCTTTCTTTCTCTGCCTGCCTCGTTGACCTGCGCAAGCACTACAATTGTACGCACACGCTAAGTCCTAGGTTCGATTCTCGGGTGCGGCAAACTGTTTGTTACTAGTTTTTTCTTTTAGGAAATTCTCATTAAGAGCCCGAAGTATATTTCTGTCCCTGTTGGTGGCAATAGACTGGTCACCTATTTTAGGGAGTTAAATAATCAAAAATATAAATTTTTAAAACTTTATTGTTTGTAAGTATTAGGTACTTATCAAATAATAAAATCAGACTATACATACTAAAAACGAACAAAATATAACAGTTGCTTTAGCCATAAACATAACAGCCATGTTCTGTCCCACTGCTGGGTACGGGCCTCCTCTTAGAATGAGAGGGGATAGGCCATAGTCCACCACGCTGGCCAAGTGCGGGTTGGCAGACTTCACACACCTTCAAGAACTTTTGAGAACTCAGGCATATCAATTTCCTCACGATGTTTTCCTTCACCGTTAAAACAAGTGATAATTAATTACTAATACGCAGATGACTTCGAAAAGTCAGCGGTGCGTGCCTCGAGATCGAACTCGAACCTTCGCCGTGGCAGGCGCATGTTTACCACATTTTAAAAGTTATTATGGGTGAGACTGGGTCACTGGACCCCAAGTCTGCTATTACAATTATCATAATCGTGTCAGAATAGTCTCATAATGACATCGTTATTGTTGGTTTTGACCAATGACCAAAGAGATACTCTTACTCTAAGCCTAAGCCATATCTAAAGCAGCGATAGACTAGTGGAACCTAACCTAGAACTCGAACCATTCGCCTCCCATGGCGAATGGTTCGAGTTCGATCCCGAGGCACGCACCGCTGACTTTTCGAAGTCATGAGCGTATTATAAATTAATTATCACTTGCTTTAACGGTGAAGGAAAACATCGTGAAGAAACCGGCATGTCCTAGAACCAAAAAATTCGAAGACATGTGACGTCCACCAAGCCGCACTGGGCCCGCGTAGTGGACTACGGCCCACTCCCTCTCACAGAGAGGAGGCCGGTGTCCCAGCAGTGGGAACATTATAGGCCGATTATGCTATGCTATGGTAAGCCTAAGCCAATGACCAAAGGTATTGACTTAGGTTTTGACAGATATAATGTCATTATGAGACCATTTAGGTATATACAAATGCAATAGCAGACTTGGGGGCCTATTCACCTGTCGTGCTTTCTCAGGCCTGCTCAGCAGTGGGGCACTTAGGTACAGGCTATATCGTTTCCGATAATAATATAAATTACATCGATACGGGTGACGAACACGCGACCTTACGCCTCGAAAGTGCACTGTTGTGCCATTTGAGTCGTTCTTGTGACATACTCGAGCAGATTATGTTTCATGAAACATTTTGTAACAAATAGGTATGCCTTGTATCAATTGAACCTCTGATTTTCCTCCTTTTCTTTTCATATACAGCATGTAACAAAAACCATGTTCAATTCCAAAAGGGGTCATTATACCTACTCATCATTATGAACTTTTACTATGGGACCAACCCTAAAATCGCGAAAAAAAAGTCAGCTGTTCCATACATTTATGTTCACATAACTCAACGAAATGTATGGAAGAGCTGATTTTTTTTCGCGATTTCTGGGTTGGTTCCATGGTAAAAGTTGTTCATAATGATGAGTATAATGACCCCTTTTCGTATTTAAACTGACTAAAATTACAGCCTGTATATCTGGCTAGGCCGAACTAGGTCGGGGCCGTGGCGTACGGGGTACGATGCACAATGCATTTATCTTATAACTTAATGACAAACAAACAGAAACCACGAATCCGTCTTTAGGCATCGCACTGACCTCAAACCAACTGCACTACCGAAGACCGTGACCAATATAACAAAAAAAAACACTAAGTACAATAATTATGTAGTAGTTTTTTTGTATTATTTCCTGTAAAGTTTACTGTACAACGCTTTAGGAATAATCCTGTCATGTTGTGCATGTATTTTGTAAATAAATCTATAAGTACTACTTAATAATATAAATGCGAAAGTTTGGATGTATGGATGGATGTTTGTTACTCAATCACGCCAGAGGCCCTAGCTAAGTTGCTTTTCTGTTAGCGTTCACGCCAAATGATAAGCACAAAATGTATGGCAATGACATTACCTGCAGAAAAGTCACGTGACCCACAAATGTCAGTTCCATACATTTTATCCGTAGCGTTTGGCGTTAACGCTAACAGAAAAGTAACTTGGCTAGGGGGGCAGAACGGCTGAACGGATCTGGATGTTTGGTACAGAGATAGATTCTAGTCTGGAATAATCTGTCTGGAGCAGTGATAGCCTAGTGGTTTAACCATGTGCCTCCCACGGCGAATGGTTCGAGTTCGATCCCGAGGCACGCACCGCTGACTTTTCGAAGTCATGTGCGTATTAGAAATTAATTATCACTTGCTTTAACGGTGAAGGAAAACATCGTGAGGAAACCGGCATGTCCTAGAACCAAAAATTCGAAGACATGTGACGTCCACCAACCCGCACTGGGCCCGCGTGGTGGACTACGGCCCACTCCCTCTCACAGAGGAGGCCTGTGTCCCAGCAGTGGGAACATTATAGGCCGATTATGCTTATGCTGGAATAATACATATGCGACTTTTTATCCCGAAAAACGCTGGCGAAAGCTAGTAAAATAAATAAATAAAAATAAATAATGATCTTGGATCAAACTATGTGTATCAGTCGGTCAGCGCAGGCGCGTGTTATGGTTACATAACATCAAACTAGGTACGTTGAAGATAAAATTATCATTAATCATTGGGTAGATATTTATGCAAGAATTTCTCCATGATAAACTTGTTTAATTGCTGTTTCATACAAAATGTTTTCTAATTGTCTCACCAAATAATTAAACTGTTTTCGGCTATTAATTTACAAATAGGATTTTTTTTAGAGTTACCTATGTTATGAACTTATGACTGACCGAGTTTATTTTAACCGACCTCAAAAAAAGAATGAGGTTATGCATTCTGAAAGGTTTATTTTTTAATGACATTTCAAACTTGCGAGTAATGGCGTCAAATGTAGACTAAAGATGTCTGTATAATGTAGAGGTCTAAATATTTAGCGATAATAACTATGTCAGCTGGTGTGTGGGAAAAACATCACATACCTACATAATTATCTATCAGTTCTTAAATAATTTGGGGGGAGAGGCTGAGGGATTCAGATAGGTAGGTATTATTACGGGGCGGGAGTCAAAACACTAAGCAACTACATCTCTTCAGCCTATCTATTCTGTACCGACACGTCGGCGCGCATGATATCACCGCGAGATCTGCCAATTTGTTTGCGAACGTTCGAGGGAGAATGTCACGGTGAGATTCTCCCTCGAACGTTCGCAAACAAATCGCAAAAAAATAGAATAGATAGGCTGTACATAATTATGTATTTTTGTATTCAAGCGTTTCGTATGGAGGGGCAGCGAAATGCGTTCACCGCTAATACTAGTTTCTGAGTTCCCACTTATAATAATGAAGAGAAAACCTGCACTTAATAGGTATAACCATAAACAATATTTGTCATGATTATGGTACAGTCAGCGAGAAAAGTTGGTAAACTGTTACTTTTACATAACATGTACATTTACACGAAATTATACGATACACAGGTTTTTATCATTACAAACAAGATTTTATGTTATTTCAATGTTACATCTGATCCGACGGTTTTAGAGTTTCGTACCTCAAAAGAAAAAACGGAACCTTAGTGGGATCACTACCGACTATCCGTCTGTCAAGAACCTTTTTCTCGGGAAGAGGTATCAAATTAGTTTATTCCGAACCTGACCCGAAAATCCTAACCGGGTCGCGGGTTAGGTTAGGAACTTGAAAAAAATGATAATATTTGTTCCAAACGTAACCCTCCTGACCCGACGTATCGTCCCTATCGTAACTCGAGTTGCGATAAAGATAGGTTTTCCCCTCTCCTCTTCCTTAGAATAAAAAAGTACTAGGAGAACAGAACCATGCAGAAGATGTTGAATATCATAAATTAAGATCTACGGTCCCTTGAAAGTGTAAAAGATACCACCATTTTTTATCTCATTAATAACTATTTTGATACTCGCACACGCAAACTCAACCACTCATCAAAATCTCTAGGGTACTTCCCGTTGATCTAGAATCATGATATTTAGGAAGAAGCAAGGTGTCACACCACAATTAAAGGAAAAAGTACGAAAATCGTTAATTTGTAGTTATTTTTAGGGTTCCGTACCTCAAAAGGGAAAACGGAACCCTTATAGCATCACTTTGGTGTCCGCCGTCAGTCACCGGACCATAAGTGGAGCCATCTGCTCATAGATGGCGCCATTGGAAGTATGCAGTAGCGCCATCTATGATCATATTTCGGAACCCTTAGGGCGCGAGGCATACTCGCACTTGTCCGGTTTTTTTTCTACATGTATACTTAGTATTTTTTTAAGCCATAACTGTTCACAATATACCTAATATTGGTTATTATGGTTATTGGTAATTATGGTTTAAAAAAAAAGTGTTAATAGACTTTCGTCGCTGACTGTACCGAACTGGTTAGTTACATTAGGTAACTAACTACTTAGAATTTGTGCTAAAAGCATGTTTGACCGAGATATTGTATTGTTAGTCGAGATGTTGTTGTTCTCTGATTATAGTTCATTATAGGAGTAGTGATGGTGCAGTGGTATTAGTCGCGACTTAGGTAGTGGGTTGGTAGTGGGGAGTGCAGTGATAGCCTAGTGGATTAACCATGTGCCTCCCACGGCGAATGGTTCGAGTTCGAGCTCGAGGCACGCACCGCTGACTTTTCGAAGTCATGTGCGTATTAGAAATTAATTATCACTTGCTTTAACGGTGAAGGAAAACATCGTGAGGAAACCGGCATGTCCTAGAACCAAAAAATTCGAAGACATGTGACGTCCACCAACCCGCACTGGGCCCGCGTGGTGGACTACGGCCCACTCCCTCTCACAGAGAGGAGGCCTGTGTCCCAGCAGTGGGAACATTATAGGCCGATTATGTATGTATGTTATGTAGGTAGTGGGTTCATCAAACCTCAGATCATAGAAACAAAGAGATATTTTATCATTTATTATTTTCCAAATCGGCGACGCGACCTCCTGCTCTCATGTCTCGACGGGTACTGGTCGGAGACCACGAGCGCAATTGCCGTGACTTTCAAATTTATGGAGGCTTTTTTTCATTACGTGACAATTTATTCCAGTCAACTCTCGCAAGCCGCGTTAAGGAACTTCGTTCTATAAATTAGTCAATTGAGACTTTTGAACTTTATCTAGGAGGCATTGACATACAAAGTACGCCTCATGAACGTGACCTACACATTAGGAGTTCTCATAGATAGAGGTTACGTATAATATTCAAATGGCCGATAGTGGCTACTAGGCGTTGCGGCCCGCCTGATGGTACTGTAGCGACATCTGCCGACAATAGCGAAGACTACCAACACAGCTAGACAGCTAACAGTGAATGTCACTACATGACGACTATTGGCTGAATCCTACATCGCGCAAGCAGAGTTTTCACAGCTATTTGTATATATACAGAAACCCGACATCAACTGTTGGGGGGCAGTGGCCCGCCAGACCAATATCACCCGTTCTGGTAGGAGGATCCTCCCTTTTCAATGGAGGGACATTCCACTTCGTTCCTCCGTCCTCCAAAGTACCTAAGCGGCCACCATAGACTATGAAACGGTTGCAACACCGATTATAGTATCACATGCACGTTGCCGACCCTTTACAGTGAGGACTCGCTGTGCCCAGGGGGTCTACTCTGTAAGTCCGTCAACGAAGATACGGGCCCGTCCGAAAGTACAATAGACATAAGATTCCGTCAAAACAATTTTGCCGATTGCCGATGAAGAACAAAAAGGTGGACCTGTTCCAATACTCATCAAAAGCTACATACCCACAAAGCTACATACCCACTGCATATTTTCTGAAAATAGGCCATTTGTAAGACCGGTCTTTTTGCCAAGCGCAATAATTAAGATATCAATGGCGAGCCTATGGCATCCATTTATTTATTAAAAAATAAAAAAAAACTGGACAAGTGCGAGTATGCCTCGCGCCCTAAGGGTTCCGAAATATGATCAGAGATGGCGCTACTGAATACTTCCAATGGCGCCATCTATGAGCAGATGACTCCACTTATGGTCCGGTTACTGACGGCGGACAACAAAGTGATCCTATAAGGGTTCCGTTTTTCCTTTTGAGGTACGGAACCCTAAAAACGTTGCTCCACTCTAGTTCTCCTGTAATATTGTTTCGTCAATATTCGTTCCGTGCGAGAATCAAAATAGTGGCACGTTTTTCCTAGGGCCTTTCTTTTTCTATTCTGGCCTAGGGACACGGCTAATATTGCCCAATAGGCAATATTTACCTCGGCACAATATGTATAATGTAGGTAATAACATTATGTAGGAACTTGCGCAGGGCAGTGAAAGTAGATTCGCTTCATTACGCGCTGCTAGTGTGGGGACACGGTTGTTGACGTCGATCGAAAGTGTCGATAGATTTTTATTTTATTTTAAATTGAGGGTATCGAAAGATAAAGAGATTTTACTATGCACTTTATAGCTTTTTGTTTTTGGCTTATTTTACTTAAAAAATCCTACAATACATGCATAACCTAAACACTCAAACGAGAAACAAATATCTATTGTTGTTGGAGAGATTTGGAATAATAACAATGAAAAGTGATACACCATAAACATAATATTTAAAAGCTTTATTTACTTACATAATATTGACAGGTTCATATAATACATAGAGAAAATGCATAATATAATTTACGTTCGGAAATTAACGCTGTCGTTATGTTATCTCGTTGCCTACATCACAGATAATATAATACTATACGTACAGTACGTACGTACTATACATACAAAAAAACGTTAGTTTGCAGGTGCTAAAAAAAAACTTTTGTTGCTACACTTATTATTTCCCATATTTTAATATAAAATAAAACAGCATTTCAATAAACAATTACATTTAAAATTAGGTATATTGCTTAGTAAAATTTTATCGATAACAACGGAGCCGCGTCCCCTCACTATCCGCGAACCGGTCTGGGGTATAATCATGTATGTAGGCAACGTTACGTCACACCCGTGCCATCGCCGTCGTAATACATTACACGATTTTTTTCAAGTCGGTCTATTTAGATTGGGAAATGGTGAGTGTGGTGAAATTAGTTTGTAGCAATGAAATTAAATGATATTTTATTCTGTAAATAGGTTACAAGCTCAGATCATAGAAAAAAGGAGATATGCCATCATAGCAAATCAGTACGGGAACCACTGTCGCCACTTTTAGAACAGTTTGCGACACAATTACAAGCGCTCCTTGTGAATATAAAGATCTCCCACATATACCGAGAACCCGAACAAAGCGCTTTGATTCCACTTTCATTGTGAAAACCGCCAAGCAGTGGAATGCGCTGCCCGAGTGGGTGTTCCCCGACAGTTACAATCTGGGTGTCTTCAAGTCACGAGTGAATCGGTTTCTTCTAGGCAAGCGTGCTCCATCGTAGACCGCATCATCGCTTAACATCAGGCGAGATGGCGGTCAAGCGCAAGCCTATCATCGAATAAAAAAAAATAAAAAAAATCCGCACACCCTCAATCTAACTATTATTTGTCACTCATCATTATCACTAAACTAAAATACTGTGTTTATATCATCGATCGCTTTCGGTCCGTCGCCAGCGTGTACGTTTTAATTATGGTCAATGTGACCATATCAAAGCGTCAAGCATAATAGCGCCTTGGCACATCTCCCTTGTTTCTATGATCTGATCTGAGGTTACAAGTAACACTTTTACACGTCAATATTTTTAAAACTAATCTAAGGTCGGTGTTTCCTATGCGACTATATTTGAGAAAAAAAAACCCAAACAGACTCAAAGGCCAGGGTCTCTTTTGGAGTCCAGACAAACCAAAATTAAACTATGTATGAACTGTGCAGGTTAGTCTGGAATGGCCTTTAGAGGAAAAAGCCACACAGATTTAGGTCACGATGGGGCTGACATGGTCTTTTATGTGACTACAAGCCCCCAAATAAAATAAGATTAAAAAAAAAAAACGGATTTGAATGGACCTGTCCTAACTGTGCACGCATGTGCCGAGTATTGTAGTAGGCTCAACCCTGACTTAGGGTTAGTTAATTTTAGCTAATAAAAGTTTGGTAAACCCTCTTTTGGCTTGACCCTTTTCGACTAAAAATATGAGTAGGATCTAGCTTTTTTATGTGCTCATAAATCTGGCTATCGTCGTTGCGACTTTAAGACCTCTTATGTGTAAAATTTTATTTTACACATAAGAGGTCTTATATGTAAGTAATTAAGACCTCTTATGTGTAAAATTTTATTTTACACATAAGAGGTCTTAAAGTGGCAACGACGCTATAACATAAAAAAGATTTTTTTCGAATACGATGGTAGTTCCAGAGATTAGCACGTTCAATAACAAACATATTCATCACCTTTATAATATTAGTATAGAGATAGAATGTAGAAAAATGGACATTCTTCGCCGTAATTAGTACACATTTCTGCCAAGTGTGTGCTGCGATCGTTGATTACCCCGCCAAGCAACTTGTCTACACGCCACGTGATATCACCGCGAGGACTGCCATTTTTGCGAGCGTCCGAGGGAGAATATCACGATGAGATTCTCCCTGGGACGTTCGCAAACAAATTGGCATTGCATATTAAGCCTGCAATACATGTTGGTCGAGCTTAGACCGACGCGAGCCTAGACAAATTGACACAAGGCAAGCGCTACTGTCTACACGTTCGGCAAGTTTGACGTCAACCGCATAATAGCACGCGGACAAACATGTGAACACTATTGTCCGAGCGCGCGCGAGCGCCTTTGATTTGTGGAGAAAAACCGACACCGCTTCGAAGTGAGGCAAGTGATCCCGAGCGACTGCAAGTTGTTGCAAGCTACGTCAAATGAGGTCTATACACGCTGGCGCTTGTCTATACTCAACCAACTAGGCAAGTGACACCGAGCGATAGCAAGGCAAGGCAAATATACCGTCTACATATTGGTATTGGCCTTCACTCGACAACGCTCGGCCAACATGTATTGCAGGCTTAAACAAATAGGTAGAGGAAAATCGCAGTAACAATTACTAACGAAGTTAAAATTTTAAAGTAAATAGTGCTTACTCCATCCATTGCCGGTCTAATTATAGTTACGGATAGTTAGTCATTAGTGGCGTATAACTGGGCCGAGTTACTGAACTCGGTCAGCTGTTGCTTTAACGTTTAATAATATTGAAAACCGTTTAATACTACTGAAACTTAACAGTTACTGTTCATTATTTATACATTAGAACAAAAACACATGAGTGATGAGTGTGATGACATGACAAATCTCGCTTGTTACCCGACTGCGCCAGAAGGAGGGTTATGTTTTTCGAGTGTATGTATGTATATTTCTTTGGCACGCTCTGTAGCCTAAACGGCTTGATGGATTTTAGCTTGAGAGGTGTCATTAGATTCGTCTTGATTGTGAGAGTGACACTGAATATATCAAAATTATAAAAAACAAAATGGCCGATTTTTGCCGCCATATTACCTACGTCTTCAAAAATTAGTTTTTCCTCAAAACCTATCGAGTGGGGTATCAAAATGAAGGGCTCGAAAAGATGATTACGTAAACATTTATAAATATATCATTTCCAATAACAACTAAAAACTGAAAAATAGAAATTGTTAATTGAAAATTTCAAAAACCCGACTGCTGAAAAATAATACAAAACAAGACGACATTGCAGTCGGGACCCGCTCTTTCCGGATAATAGTCCTATTATGGGTCCCGACTGCAATGTCGTTTTGTTTTATATTATTTTTCAGCAGTCGGGTTTTTTTTTTGCCAGAAGGGATAGGTGAGGTACACTCACACTTCACCAGTTGTAAGACCTAGGACCTAATACCTAGACCTAGGGGGCGGGCCTATACCAGGCACCAGATCCGAAGGGTCAGTTTTTGTAAGAGGTAAGCCGGAGCTACAAATGCTTACCTGGCCATGAAAAGCTAATTAATAAAAGCAGGCAATACTGCCTGTGCTATTTTTCAAAGGGAAGCCGGTAGGAATCGTATTGTAGGGACCCTTCGCCACTGCCAGGCACAAATCCAGACTCCGGGCTGCTACTGAGAATTTCTGAATAGAAATCCCAATATTTGTTTGCGAACATTCGAGGGAGAATGACGGAGAGATTCTCCTTCGAACGTTCGCAAACAAATTGGGAATTCTCGCAGTGACATCACGCGGCGTGTTGGTACAGTTGCCGATGCTCTTAGTTATTAAACCATTATGAGAATTTGCATCATAATTAACGGTATTTCCTCAGATCATAGAAACAAGGAGATATGCCATCATAGCAAATTGGTACGGGAACAACTGATGCCACTTTTAGTACATTTTTCGAGACAATTACGGGCATAATTAAGCGCTCCTTGTGAATAAAAAGATCTCCCACGCATTGAACATTCCGCACACCCTCAATCTAACACTGTTAATTGTCACTCAACACTAGCACTAAACTAAAACACTGTATTTATACCATCGATCGTGTTCGGTTCGTCGCCAGCGCGTACGTTTTTAGTATGAGCAATTTGCTCAAAATCAGGCATCAAGCTCGATAGCGCCTTGGCACATCTCCTTGTTTCTATGATCTGAGGGTATTTCCAATTTCTGATAACATACTGCTGTCACCAATTTGTTTGCCAAAACATAATTTTAACCGTTTAGTACTGGCTGAGGTCTTCATAAGCTGGGTATAATAACTTTGCAACCACCGACATGCTTCCTAAGAATGGTGATTACGGCCATTGGCGATGTTATTTATGGTCGTTCATTGGTGCAGTCCCAAGGAGATCGAAGTTGGGCGAAAGTAATGAATAATTCAACCGGGGCAATCAGGGCAATCACATAAACCAAACTCGGTTTTATTTCGCGACGAAAATAAAATTGCGCCTGCGCAATTATATCTTATCGCCATCTATGACATCTATTTCAAAGTACCTATACAAAACATTAGTTTTATCTACTAGCCGCTAGATGGCAGTAAATAATCAAGTAAATCTCAAGTAATTTAGAACCTACTATTGTGAAGAGTTCTGTACAAACCTAATTATGTATGTAGGTGGATACTGGATTTATTAAATAAAACAAAATATTTTACTGTAAATATGCAATAGCGCCATCTATGAGCAAGATGACGCTATTACTGCTATTGTATACTTCTTCAATCTATAAGCAGATTCCTGGGACTTGCCAGGGACGACAAAGTGATCTTTTATGTTCCGTTTTACCTTTTGAGGTACGGAACCCTAAAAACGCGAATTATATAGGTTTTATCAAGACTTATTGAACTAGTTTAGTGGAAAAATTAAATTAGAGGGTACCCTAGTTTAATTTTTAATTCGCTACTCTAGATCGACGAGTGGCTAATCAATAAGTACCTAATTTTACTGCCATCTATCATCGAATAGTCTTAATATAAGTTGTATCTTTGAGGCGCTAGATGTCAGCACTAATTTAAACATCAAAAACCTGAATCTGGCAGTGATGTTATGTTGTTAAGCAGAGGTTGTACCAGACATAGGGCTGCCATCCGTCCGGGGTTCCCCGGATTTGTCCTAGTTTAGAGAGCGTCCGGGGAGCGTGCGGTAGGGGTTTCAAAAAACCCGGACACTTTGTGTCAGGGGAATCCTGATTGATGTAATATTTTTTTCAGGGGCGTCCGGACAAAATACTCAATTTCAGACAAATGTCCGGGGTTTTTAAAGTTTTTGTGTGGCGTCAGCAATTTAGGTGGTGGCAGCCCTAACCAGACAGTATACCTACAGAGATGTACAATAAAACTAGAAATTAGAATTTACTTAGTAATTGGTTAAAATAATCAAATTAATTAAAAATCAAACCGCACTTTATTCTACCATTAGTAGGCCAGGGGCCAGGGCCATTAATTTATACACCAGCACATTTATCGCCATCTATTGTCAATATTACAAAACATTTGATTCTACTACTCGCCACTAGATGGCAGTAAAAGCTTCGTCAGCAATTTTCAAATTATATTATCAATATTGCGATATAACAATAATGTGGTTCTGTTAGTTTATTTTGCGTAACACCTTTATGACGCTGTGTTACGTCACACAGTCCGATTCAACGCATGAGTGGACGCGAATTTGATTATCTCGGCGAAGGTCGCCGAATATTTTATGTGTAAAGTAAGCAATATCTGAATATCTATACAACAGGTACCTACCTTTCAAGCCATCGTCAGTGACGATTACAAAACCTCAGAGTTATTGACTACGTGTATGTGCATATTTTGTACGTTATTTCGTTTAATATTTTTGAGTAGGTATTTAAAATTCTGCAATTAATTTCTCTGTCTGCCTCATTGTTCCAGTGGTCGTAAGTCCTTAGCGAGGGGTCCTGGATTCGATCCTTGGGTCGGGCACAATGTTACTGATTTTTTCTATTAGGAAATTCTTAGCAGCAGGAGTTTGGATTTGTGCTCGATTAATAGCAATAGACTTGCCCCTAGCTAGACTAGCCATATTTTCAAGGAACCAATTCCAAAACCAAGGACGTTATTTCAATGCTCAAAACACTTATCGCCTAATCTGCCCTAAGTTGTCGGCACAGCAATTCCTTATTTTAAAAGGCCCACAACGCTCATGTGATACCTATTCGGTGTCGCAAGCGTTTCGATCAAAGAACAGATCAAGCCCCGCCCCCCTTCAATCAAAGTTTAAATCCCGAAAAATTTAACTTTCATCGAACGAAGGCGTCATAATTTATAATGCATAAGCATAGCATAATCGGCCTATAATGTTCCCACTGCTGGGACACAGGCCTCCTCTGTGAGAGGGAGTGGGCCGTAGTCCACCACGCGGGCCCAGTGCGGGTTGGTGGACGTCACATGTCTTAGAATTTTTGGTTCTAGGACATGCCGGTTGCCTCACGATGTTTTCCTTCACCGTTAAAGCAAGTGATAATTAATTTCTAATACGCACATGACTTCGAAAAGTCAGCGGTGCGTGCCTCGGGATCGAACTCGAACCATTCGCCGTGGGAGGCACATGGTTAATCCACTAGGCTATCACTGCACTTATATTATAATGACTGGTTGTTAACCGCGGTTCAATATTTGAGTTCAAACACGTGATTTTAGACAGTAAAAAAATTAATATGTAGGTTACAATAATATTATAATAGATTGTTGCATCGAGCGCAAATCTTCTCAATAGGTACCTACGCATTTGTTGAATTGAAAGTTATTTATGTTAATTTTTTTTTTGAGAAAAATCTGTCTTCGAGTAGCACATCAAATTATTCGATATAAACACTTAGGGTTGCCAGCTCCGATTTTATATTTTAGAGGATTTAATATGATTAAATAAAGGACAGGATAAAAATATCATATTATTTTTAATAAGACATTTATACAAAGTTTGTCCTCTATTAAAGATTTCATATTAGAATAGAATTGAATAAAGGTTTATTGTTCCCAGCATTACAGCACTTAATATGTACCTAGGTAGATAAAACTAGTATAATATCGGAAGCAAAAGGTTCGGGCGTCAGCATTTTACTTAGGGGACAAATTCAACTTTTTGGCCTGAAAAAGAGGACATCTTTTAAAATAAAGGATGTCTGGCAACCCTACCTACACAATTTTTCAGCTTTTCATGTCAGATGGCTTTTCTGTCACTCTTACTGACAACCTCAATATATTATATTATTATAACCATAGAGATTTTTTAACTCTTGGTAGGCCCATTATTGGGACAGATTAGGAGGACAACGTCTTTCTTAAAGGTCTTCAACATAAATCATTGGATAGATAAGGCCTTTTGGAAAGACATTGTCCTCATTTTGGAACTGCCGTAGGCGAACATATTGATTGCGTTACCATTTTAAAGGTTAGAGAAAATATACATTTTTGAATGTCGTAATTATGTTGCATTATCTTCAACGTGTAACAAAAATGCGTGGTTTTTTATGGGTTTTTTAGACTCGGTTCAGAGCTAACAGGTTCTGGTCAAATAAAAAAAAATGGTCAAAATGTTTCCAATCTCTATTCCAGGGATTTGTAACGTGCAAAAATGAAAAAAAAAAAAAAAAAAATAGATTTGTAGTTGGTGGTAATTGCACGCTACAAGTTAATTTGATAAGAAGTTTTATCATCATCGCATCACATCTCAGGTGGATGAACGACGTGGCACATGATGCGACGATGACAAAGCGGTTGATTGGTAGACGGCTAGGTGTTTGTCCGCCTACCTCGGTCACAAGAGGTTGCCGAATAGACTCTCGGAGAGGGATCGAACCTATGGATCAAGGACCTCTTGGAGATTGTGTATAGAGGATGATGGAGACAAGTCAAACGAAGGTTGGCTATAACATATTATGTAATTAGCACTTATTCTTAATGCTAGTTCGCGACATGGCGGTTACGGCCGCAGTACTTAGGTACTTAATAAGTACACTAACGCCTTACGAGCTACCACTCACAAGCTGGCCAGCTGTACCGCACTTAATGTTCGCCGCGAAGCACGTGGCACCGGTGAATGCCTGCGCGATACGCGCAGGCAGCCTGCTGGCAGTCAACCTCGCCCAGAGGGGCGATGGCGACCCCGTCAGACGCGTCCGCAATGGTCCGGCGGTGGCGTCGTCGGGCGCGACCTCGCGCGCGCCTCTTACGGGGCCGGCGTGTCCTTGGGATCATTCCCCAAGGGCGTCCAGCGGACCGCCCACCGGAGGCACCGGGGGCACCGCCATGGCGTCCCACGGACCCGGCGGAGGCAACTCTCCGAGCCTGGGTCCCCACCTTGCACGTGCACGTCGCACGATCGGAATCGGTCTTCGGACCGTCGGACCGGCGGACCGGCACCAATTATCGATCGATATCGATTGAAAGTTAATTGATATGCGCCGCCATTAGCGGTTCATACTAAATGTTACGGAATGTCACTTCCCTATTTGACAGCTATGACATTAGCTATTGTTGTGATTTAATTTTCCAATTTAATTAATAATGAAAACGATTGTTATACATCGAAAGAACAAATTTTGCTGATTCCATCAATACCAATAACTCGGCATTTGGTTCCTTAATAACAGAGATACAAGCACGAATGTTTTACATTGGAACACCGGCTTAAAATGCTATGTTGTGACAAAATGAAAGAGGTTTGTTATTATTTAATACATTATTGATGCTGACAAAGTGTTCGTAGCACCTAGTATTATGTGGTTTATTCGAATTAATATTAGTTTGTGAAGTACACAAACCCCATACAATGTTGCATGTAAAAATTAACTATGTTTGTAGTGTACACACTACAGATTCCCAACCTTTCTTGCGTTTGGTAGTATTAATAATGTATTTCTAGCAAATAAACGTTTGATTTGATTTGATTTAACTCATACCACCTTTTTATTTTTTCATTGTTACAATAAAATAAGGCATTGGCTAATTTTCACGACAATTATTTCATTTTAAGCATAGTAATCAAGTACGGTAACAATTAAAACTTTCGTATTCACTCCTAAGAATAAATTGAAATAAAAGATTTTATAAATACGATTTAGACCTCAAATGGATTTTCCATAATAATATCCGAATATATTATTGGCCCCCATATAATTTCTTTACCTAGAGGTAAAGAAGACCATTACATAAGTACAGATACTTACCTTAGAAGGTACTTATTGGTCTATTCCACTTTGGTCACAGCTGTACCGCTATCATGAGTTTTTTTGACGTATAGTTTCGTTAACGTAAGCATATTTTGAATTTAAAATACAGCAGTCCTGGAACATTTTGATAAAACTTTATACAATTTGCACATTTTAAAAAATACAGAGAAATTAATTAAATATACATATAATTTATATAAATATTGTGTAACAAACGTGTATTTTTAATTCAAAATATGCTTACGTTAACGATACTACACGTCAAAAAAACTCATGATCGGGGTACGGATGAAAATTTTCTGTCGGTCTTTTAAAAAATGTATGACTTTGTTTAGAGATTTTGCAGTAGGTACACTCGACAACATTGACGGTCGACCGCTTTTCACCCTTATTACTAAGAACATAAGGGTGAAAAGTGGTCGACCGTCAATGTTGTCGAGTGTACCTACGTCAAAAAAACTCCAAATAAGTCGTTTTTTTTTTAAGCCCGACGCAAAATTTTAACGCTGGGGCGTTCAGAATAAAGTAGGTACTGAACCCATGATTTCAGTTTTCGTTAAGGTGTCACAATAACACCCCGTAATGTTTTGATTGTCAACTCTTAGCCGTCCTACAAACAATATCTGGATAAACATTTAAAAAACCCAAATAATTTACGATTAACAACAGAAAAAACACATTACACTTACCTAATTAAAAACTCATTACCGCGGAGTAAAATTTACTCCATGTACTTGACTCCTAAAGATTCTACTAATATAATAAATGTGTTTGTGAGGATATGGATGTAGGTATGTATGAATGGATGTTTGTTACTCCTTTATGCAAAAATTACGAACAGATTTTGATGCAACTTTACAGTAATATAGCCTCAGATCATAGAAACAAGGAGATATGCCATCATAGCAAATTAGTACGGGAACAACTGATGCCACATTTAGTACATTTTTCGACACAATTAAGCGCATAATTAAGCGCTCCTTGTGAATAAAAAGATCTCCCACGCATTAAACATATTCCGTACACCCTCAATCTAACACTGTTAATCGTCACTCAACACTAGCACTAAACTAAAACACTGTATTTATACCATCGATCGTGTTCGGTTCGTCGCCAGCGCGTACATTTTTAATATGAGCAATTTGCTCAAAATCAGGCATCAAGCTCGATAGCGCCTTGGCACATCTCCCTTGTTTGTATGATCTGAGAATATAGCTTATACATCAGATAACACATAGGCTACCTTTTATTGCGAAAAACGCGGACGAAGCCGCGGGCGGCAGCTAGTTCTGAATATATTGACCTCCAGTGTAAAAAAATTGTTTGTCATGACAACTCATAGTTTTCACAAATGTTACCAAACTACTTAATTTGGGAATTCCATAGAGCAAGTATAGGTATTAGTCATAGGAAATATAATGATTTAATCATTTGAAGAATCATCCACCTGCGAGGTCAATCTGTGGTCAGTCTATTGACCAGCTCGATCTCAGTAAATGGCGTTGTTCGGTCAGATCAGACCACAAAGTAAATAGATAATAGAAGGCTACATTCAACGAGTGAAGAGGCACGCACGCATAGACACGCGTCTTCGTACAGCGAGTGCAAGCGCACTTGAGATCGTGACATTGCAGATACCTACATAATTTTCGATAGGTATCTGCGGAATGAGGATGCGGACGCTGATATTTGAAAACTAATATCTGCGGATGCGGATGTCATGCTTTTTTGAATTTTGAAGCTACTTAATTTACACAAACAAATGTAAAAAGATAGTACTGTACGCATAGGGAGCTTAGGGCTTGGTACTGCAGCTGCTCCGAGTGCGAATTGTTCAACCACGTTGAAACAGTTGGGCCCTACTCCTACTTCACCTAAGACCCTAATGACTAAAACGTAGCCGTACTAGAAACTGATATCTGCATTCCCGTAAAACCTCCGCATTTTTTTTTTCGGATGCGGATGTGGAGGCGGATTTCAAAATTATGCAGATGTTCTGCGATTGCGGATGTGGATGTACATATTCGCAACATTTTTCATCTATGAGTGTGTGAGCCATTTGTCGTACGTTGTACGGATGCAGCCTTCTGTATCTATTTATTTTGTGGTCGGACTACTCGCGCTATGGTTTCCGTGAGGTCATAGGACTTTGACCCATTGGTCATTAAAAACACGAAATCTTATAATTTAACGTATGTGCACTCGCGAGTGTACTACGTAGAAAATGGATTGAAAGCTGTAAGAACAATAATTCCGCTTTAAAACTAATTCGATTGATAACAATACTAATTCTGATTCAATTTAGGGTTTCGTACCAAAAAGGTAAAAAAGGAACCTTTAAAATTTGGCACCGCACAACTTTGCCTTGCCCCCCTCTAGCTACGCCCATGATTTCCATGATATTACCAAAAACCAACCACCACTTTCATTATACCTACCTAAGAACCGCCAAACAGTGGAATGCGCTGCCCGAGTGGGTGTTCCCCGACAGTTACAATCTAGGTGTCTTCAAGTCGCAAGTGAATCGGTTTCTTCGCAAGCGTACTGCATCGTAGATCACATCACCGCTCAACATCAGGCGAGATGGCGGTCAAACGGAACCCTATCATCAAAAAATAAGGATGGTTATCATCTCGCAAAAATATATTTTGTACCCGAAATTTTGAAAAGCTATTATTAATAATCTAAATCTGATAAGATTCTGAAGTGACCCAGGAATCAAACCAGTGCTTGCATGGACCACGAGATCAAAGAGGCAATGGTATCAGTCATATCATAAATGTTGCAATTTCAAAACTAAGTAAGTACTTAAACTGGATAGCTAACGATCCTATGGTGAAAGTACCTATTAGGGATTGCAATCCCGCAAGCGCGGAATCCCGCACCGGTTTGAGGATCCATACAAAACCGTAACTTTTTTCGATAAATCGTGCAAAATCCAGTCAAATTTGCCGCTCTTTCAAGTAATAAGCCTGTAAGTCTAGGTAATTAAACATTTACTTAATTAAATTTTTAATTAAAATTGAATATACTCTCAAGTAATTTTTAAAGACTTTTTAAAGGGTTTTAAAGATTGGTTTGATAAAAAAAATATCAAATGGGGCAAATTTGACTGGATTTTGCGCGATTTGTCTACAAATTCACGACTTTACGCAGACCCACAAGCCGGTGCGGGATCCCGCGCTTGCGGGATTGCAATCCCTAGTAACTATGTAGGTATATAATTTAACACAAAGACTATTCATCTATTGAAGGTACTTACCTCAGACACAGATTAAACCTCAGATCATAGAAACAAGGGAGATGTGCCAATTGAGCTTGATACTTTAGTTTGGTCATATTGAGCGTGATACAAAAGTACACGCTGGCGACGAACCGAACACGATCGATGGTATAAATACAGTGTTTTAGTTTAGTGCTAGTGTTGAGTGACGATTAACAGTGTTAGATTGAGGGTGTGCGGAATTTTAATGTGTGGGAAATCTTTTTATTCACAAGGAGCGCTTGTAATTGTGCCTAAAAATGTACTAAAAGTCGGAACAGTTGTTCCCGTACTAATTTGCTATGATGGCATATCTCCTTGTTTCTATGATCTGAGGTGCTTACCTACAGCTACTATAAATTATGTTGAACATAGTATTTTATAGCCTGCTCAAAGAAAAGCATTAGGAAATATTTTATAAGGCACTAGCTGCGCCATGCCGGTGACTTCGTCCGCACAGAATTCAGATGACAAATTCAAGTGATCATAGAGTGATTTTTTTTAATGCGCAATAAAAGTAGCACTCTTAGGTTCAACACTCAGTAGGTAGGTACTCTTTATAACATCAACTATCTTCCAGTTAAAGTCCCGTCAAAATCGGTCCAGCCGTTTCGGAGATTAGCCGGAACAAACAGGTGACAGACAAAATTTTATTTTTTATTTATTTTTTTGTTTTAGAAGTAAACAAACACGTACCTACCGTATTTACTTTCATATGCATTTAGTAAAAAGCTGTTATTTTAACATTGCAAACAGACACTTCAATTTAATTTATTTGTCTAAGTAGGTAAATGATAAGTTTTTTTATGAATCTTATGGTCAATTCGTCGCAGTCTTTTTTTTTATGTAACGGAACTTCGATCATTTTTACATTTTGTAGGTCCAATCTCGCCATATTTTCCTTTGTAGCAAACAGGAAAAAAATATTTAAATAATCCACTCCGTCATTTGAACAACCCTCCAATTCCTTACCTTATGTGTTATTTAGGTTTTTATTGCACTTAACATTTAGTCAACAACAAATTAGGCACTTGAATAATCAAATTAAAAAAAACCGTATTATACCTCTTGAAATTAGTCAGTGTCACTTATCAATGGATAATTAAGGACTAATCTATATTAATACGGGGTGTACCTACATAAGTGACAGCTGAAACGAAACCTAAAACCATGGGTTCAGTACCTTATTCTGAACCCATAAGCATAGCATAGCATAATCGGCCTATAATGTTCACACTGCTGGGACCGAGCCTCCTCTGTGAGAGGGAGTGGGCTGTAGTCCACCACGCGGGCCCAGTGCGGGTTGGTGGACGTCACATGTTTTTCGAATTTTTGGTTCTAGGACATGCCGGTTTCCTCACGCTGTTTTCCTTCACCGTTAAAGAAAGTGATAATTAATTTCTAATACGCACATGACTTCGAAAAGTCAGCGGTGCGTGCCACGGGATCGAACTCGAACCATTCGCCGTGGGAGGCACATGGTTAAACTGCTGAACATCACATTAAAATTTTTCGTTGCTCTTGTAAAAAAATGACGACTTAGTTGGAGATTTTGCAATTCGTTAAAACATCTCCATAGAAATAATGTAGATCAGAATAAGGTACTGAACCCATGGTTTTAATTTTCGTTACGCTGTCACTGACACCCCGTATAATAAAGTTGAAGAGTTTTTTTTATTGTATGTTTAAGCACGCTAATCTCTGGAACAACCGATCGGATTTCAAAAAATCTTTTTGCATTTAATAGCCCAATTCTCGAGGATGGTTCTTATGGTATTTAATATTTAACATCCCGCTACGACCCTTAGCAGCCGAGCAAAAGAGGGTGAAATCAAGGGGCACAGCTGCTGTATCAAAGCTGAAAACTAAAACACTATTTACATCATCGATCGTGTTCGTTTCGTCGCCAGCGACGATCACGATCAATAATAAT
This sequence comes from Thalpophila matura, assembly GCA_948465475.1. Classification (NCBI taxonomy): domain Eukaryota; kingdom Metazoa; phylum Arthropoda; class Insecta; order Lepidoptera; family Noctuidae; genus Thalpophila; species Thalpophila matura. The sequence goes on along the minus strand of OX419205.1, from coordinate 7,354,670 downwards.
ATGATCAAACTAAAGCATCAAGCTCAGTAACGCCTTGGCACATCGTTTCTATGATCATCCATCCTCACAAACTTTCACATTAATAAGATGAATCCGTGCAACCTTCCAAATCCTACTATCTCTAACATGAACATTAAAGGCCTTACCACAAAAAGATAAACATCTGTTCAACACACGTTCAACACGAATGCTACCAAAAATAATAGGCAATTGTTTTAGCACTAACTTGTCTAAAACAAGTGTGTATTATTTTTGGTAGCATTCGTGTTTAACAGATATTTATCTTTTTTGTGGTTTAAGGCCTTTAATGTTCATGTTTATGCATGGGTTTCCGATACACTGTCATCCATGGCGTATACAAGTTGTGGCACCGTTATTTGTCCTACTCATTACAATCTTTATATTAATCAAGTGTTGAATACTTATCAACTATAATCTAATAATAATAATCTCAGCCATAATCTCGCCTGCTGGCCTAGCATCACCACGATAGAAACGGGTTTTGTCTAATAGAAGAATAGACAAAGTGACAGAAAGATTTCTATCGTTTTATACATACAATGAAGATAATAAATGTCTCTATTCTGCAGTAGACAAAATTCTGATAAGCCAAGCACGGGTCGCCGCGTGCTCGGGCAGAAGAGACAACGAGTTGGATAGAAAGAACTTTGTCTATTCTTTGGTAGAATAGAGATAGAATTTGTCATGCTAAGCCGGCTGATATCGAGTCTGGCGAGATGGCGGCTTGATCTATGTAGTAAAGGATAGTTAGCATTTCAAATTAGCAACCATTCGTGGCTAGCTTCTGCCCAGTCAAGTAAGATTGTGCGAACTGCTATGTTCCAATTTTGCTGATGTAATTACAGGCACATGGCTATTGACAACGCATCGACAAACCCTAAACATTAAGTACCAACAAGTCATTCACTCAAGTGGTACATCGTGAGTGTTACATAACACTTCCAGTTAAGGAACAACGCGAACAATGCAAATATTTGTCACGACTCGAGTATCGAACCAGCGACCTTGGCATGGATGCGGAGACAATCAGAACATTCTGCTTATCCCTTTTTTGAACTGACCCAAAAGTGGTCGTGCACCACTTTTGGCTAATCTAAAAATGGAACAGGAGCATCGTTTCGTTGTGAAAAAAATTAAATTAAAAGTTGAAAATACCCCCAACACGTAAACCCTCAGATCATAAAAACAAGGAGATATGCCATCATAGCAAATTAGTACGGGAACAACTGATACCACTTTTAGTTAATTTTTCGTCACAATTACGCGCATAATTAAGCGCTCCTTGTAAATAAAAAGATCTCCCACGCATTGAACATTCCGTACACCTTCAATCTAACACTGTTAATCGTCACTCAACACTAGCACTAAACTAAAACACTGTATTTATACCATCGATCGTGTTCGGTTCGTCGCCAGCGCGTAAGTTTTTAATATGAGCAATTTGCTCAAGATCAGGCATCAAGCTCGATAGCGCCTTGGCACATCTCCTTGTTTCTATGATCTGAGCGTAAACCCATCCCTTAAAAAAAATAGTAAATTAATAACCCTGCTGCGGTTAGGCCTGTCTTATCTTTTTTGTGGTTTTACTAACACCAAATAAGACATAGGGCAAAATGTAGTCGGTTTAATATTTTTTTTATCTCTGTTACACGGGACTAAGAGTCCCGGACCTTTTGAAGGCGTGCGCGGGGCCGAAGCCAACACGTAGAGGCCCTTTATGACAGCTTTTTCATAAAATTTTATGGTGAATAGCTGGTGATTATAGTGCATACAGGGTATGCACTATAGAAATACACCCAAGGACAACCACCAGCTTATGCAGGACTATTGCAATATATATGTGGAAAAAAGAAACTACTTGGGCTATTGTGGTGGGATGGTAGTGGACTAAGTTAAGGGGAACTATAGGAACCTATGGTGCCTGCCGAAACAATGGATGTACATAGATATTGTTTTTTTTTATTATTATTATTATATTATAATCATTTTATTTCGGAAACTCGGAAACATTCCATAAAGTGTTAGTGTACATTGGACTTAATATCTATGTTAGTAAACATGTAATGTAGACATAAAATCAATTATGGGGCAATCGAATCTGCCTGCAATGACATTCGGGAGACTGTCCGAGCTGCCCCGGACCCTCTGCAGCAACGACGCGTCGCGCTTACGTCTGATGGCTGCGAAGCCATCAGTGTGCGCATCCGCAAACATTCCCGACGCACTGCAGAAGCGTGGCAGCCCCAGCAGCATCCTAAAGGACATTGGCAGTTTTGGGCTTGATATGGTACAGTAATAAAAGCTTAACCAAAAATAACAATATATTTTAATTGTTCTTTGCCTGATTTATCTTAGAGATTAAGAATTGAAATCAAAAATCGAAATAAATAAGAAATAAAATGATTATGCCGTTGACATTTTGAAAAAACCAATAAAACAAAAACGGGTGCATGCTGGCTGGCGCGTGCCTCCACAGAATATCATGTCGACAGCAACTAAAACCTTTGAATTGAGAACTCATTAGTCGCGCTGTACTTCATTGGATCATTCACACCATACTTAACCTCACTGTCACAAATACGATAATTTCTCTTTAATCCAATTACGTACAAAAACAAATAAAAAATGAATTTAAATACTCTTGAAATACTCAATCACACCAAACTAATTTCATATCTGTACCGACATACACAATCTGAAGCCCAGCGTTCTATGGGCGTCTGCCGTGTCCTTTCAATTTACTCTTTTTATTTTTCACTTTATTTATGATATTACTTACCTAAGATATATTTTCGTAATCGTCTCTTCGAGCCCTTCATTTTGATACCATAATTTTTTTACGACTTCACATGGCGACTTAAATTCACCATGTTAGTTTTTTTCATAATACAAAAACATACTAACGTACAGTGGCATCCCGGAGTTAGGATTTGTGCCCGATCTCGCCTTCTATTACACCGTACGGGACTTGAACATAACTGGCAAAATGTGGGTGTATTTGCCAAACCCTTCGGCCATACAGGCATGATGTTATGATTTTTACTGATATTTTAATTGATATACTAAATACAAAGGTATATCTTCAAAATATCTAGAGTATTGCTTAACTGTTGGTGAATACCAAACGATACTGACTATAGTCAGAGAATCAGATGTTTCGAAATATTACAACATTTTTAAAAACCTTGAAACAATAGGCACTATCTCTTGTCATTCGTATCGAAATCAGTGTGTAATTTTTTTTGTATTTTGACCCTAAATGGTTTCGAAAATAGGGCCTATTCGGTCCCTTGGATCCACTCAGCATACGACGGGTTACCCTACCATGAACTAGCATCAATGGACAGTTAGATGTTGATGTACCATAGTCCATATCGATGCGGCAATCGCCATTCCTTAGGTTGCAATCGCGCCGCACGGACGGAAAAAAAAAATCTAATTAATATTTTTCTTTTTTTCGTAATTCTTCGGTATTCGAATGTGTTTCAAGTGTTAAATAGTGAGTGAATAAAAGTTCTTTTTAAAAATTTTGGTGCCAGTTTTTCTTGGTGAGTTTTTTTTGCATTGTTTTTATAATTATATTTATTATATCGAGTGAGAGTGTTATTTTTTACTATTTTAAACTCACCGTTTACAAGAGGGTACCTGCATAATATTTTAAACAATCATTTGTTTGTTTGAAATTACAATGTGTATTATTAATCTATTTAATGAAATATCATTATTATTGTAAACGTTTACCACAACATTAAAAAAAACAACAAAACAAACGGACGATTTACACAACCAAAGTAGGTATGTAGTAATTATTAGCTAGTATACAATGTTATACCTACCTACTACGTCAGAAAAACAAATTATAGTGTCAATAGTATAAGAAGATAATAATTATTGTGTCACACGCTGACTATTATCTAATAATAACAAGCAAAAGTGAATAAAATATTATTACATTACACTAGGTGTGTTTCGCACGTTTTCGTGAATGAACTACGAGATTGATTTTTATTATTTTTTGCAGAAATGTGACTAGGTTACTTTTCTGTTATATTCCAAAAGACAACTTTCCAATAGGTACACTCGACGTCATTGACGGTCGGCCACTTTTCACCCTTATTACTTACTAAGAACATAAGGATGAAAAGTGGTCGACCGTCAATGACGTCGAGTGTACACCTATTTGTTTTTACCTTTGTGTTTCAGCTATTCCGATGCTTTAATTCACTGTTAGTATTGAATACCTATATTTATACAGGTTTTGCATCTGCAACCTAGTGCTTAAAAGCGAGACAGCAAACCCGAAGCATACTCTATCTAAACTAAGAGTACAGGAGTCTTAGGGACCCTTAGTAACCCTAATGGGGTACGACCATAGGGGTGCGCCATATGTCAATTGAGGCTGCTAGAACAAGAGTGGCGTAACTACAAAAAAAAATTTGGGCGCTCTGTACCCCTATCATTAGTTTTTTTGACGTATAGTTTCGTTAACGTAAGCATATTTTGAATTGAAAATATACGTTTACTACACAACATTTATATAAATTAAATACTTAATTAATTTCTCTGTATTTTTTAAAATGTGCAAATTGCATTAAATTTTATCAAAATGTTCTAGGACTGTTGTATTTTCAATTCAAAATATGCTTACGTTAACGAAACTATACGTCAAAAAAACTCATGATAGGGGTACTGGTTTTATAAATTAACATTTTTTTTATTACGAAAATTCAATAAGGTCAAAAGTCGCCAAAATAGCAGCTAAGCCAGCCTCAATTTATCTGAGGTTGGTGCAATTGATACGTCTTGCTCTTCTCTCAGTCGTCATCTCTTGTTCACTTGTTTCCTAGCCAATCTTTCACACAATCCACGCAACTTAGCGAGTGTGCCTGTTTTTTTGTAACAATAATAAAAAATCATGAGATTGATTTGATGACTCAAACTAGTCGACAGTTCGGCACTCCTGTGTTTTGAGCTTGAGGAAAATGTGATTTTGGCATAATCTTAAAATATTGTGACGTTTGTCTAGAATATGAGCGTTGTTCTAAAATAAGCTGATGAAATAGATCTATATTATGCTAGAATTAAATAGATCTTTAAATGAATGATATCTTGTCTAAGCACACGTGAATAAAAAAATAATTGGAGCTAACTGTATATTTTTGCCGACTGTACCAATTATAGGCTGCATACACACGGCATATTGTACGCACGAGTTATATTGACCCTCAAAACGAGATAGATTGCGATATCAGTCGTAACATGTGTAATAAACCTTAACCTTTTTAGTCAAAATTAACATTATACATCGATTTAGAAATTAATAGATGTTAATCAGAATTTTGTAAGAAAACGTGCCAGTATTTTGGTGAAAAATTTTCAATTAATTACCTACTTATATGTATTTAAAAATTGTTTTATAAATGCAGTTCCATTCAAATCCTAAATGGGTAGAAAAAAAATACCTATATGGGTCCCACGAACGAAGTCGCGGGCAAAGCTAGTAATAAATAAATGGAATTTGTAATTAAATAATGTATAAGAGATTTTCAAAATTAGAATGACGCGTACCGTGGCTAGTACTCTGAACAAACTGAGTTATCGCGTGAAATGGAATTATTTATCAAGTTGGAGTAGGTATCTAAAAAATCTCCTCTGCTTATGGAACGTATTTTTTCAAATAACATGTTTCTAGCTTAAATATAGATTAACCATACCTATTTAGTTTTCCTAATTGTCAAGTTTAATTCATTATAATAATGACTCAATGGGGACTTCCTAAGTAATGTTCTAATTAACAAATCACCAAAAGCAAATGACGTAATAATTTAAACTCGAAAATATGCAATCGTTAACAAATAACAGTATTGTTATTGTTGGAACATTACGGTATATTATGTAATTTATAATGTAGGTATGCAGATTATAATCAGTTACTACCTACTACTCACTTAGAGATACAATCTTTTGTAATTTATATTTTTCTTTATTTAAAACGCTTTCAGGCGAGATGGCGGTCAAACTCAGGCCTAATTCAATAAAAAAATAGTATCAATATCAGGACCCCTATTCCGAAAAATGGGTTTACGTGACGTTATAGTAACGTGTTTCTCGATAACCATTAATTATCAAGATACGTAGGTATTTAATTCCAAATACTACACTCACCTGGCGCTGTTAGAATTTCCACACGTGTCGAAAGCAAAGCGACACGATCACGGTGACTACTACACTACTCGTATTTTGACAAAATACTATTGTAGGCACTCGGACGGAATTAGGCTCCATTATAGGCTATCGCCTTATATCGGGCACAATAAAAATTTTTGACTATTAAGCTGCCAATTCATTATCTCGAACTATCTTTTAAAAACACTTTACTTTAACCAGAAATAGAACTCCAATCTTTAGACCTTTTACGTCGTTTGAACTATTATCATATCAGCCGAAGGTTGTCCACTGCTGGACATAGGCCTCCTCAAATATCGTCACAATGGCCGGTTATACGCTGCCTTCATTCCTCTTCACCAATAAGAAGATATTTTTTCTGACGTCCGAATTGAACTATGAACCACGTCACCGACTTAAATGATACTTGTAACATCTCAGCCAAAGATCTCTTCAAATAATTATGTATGCAAATGTATATCCATTAGGAAATTGATTTTGATGGTCAAATGTATTTCCTAATACCTACTAAGGTACCTACCATGATAAAAAAAAAAACAATACTATTGTGATAGGTGAAAAGATTAAGCGACAAACTTGTCAGCCACGGTTACGAGTGTGAGCTCAGCAAGAAACAATGTGACTTTTTGATATTAAATATTTAAGAGATTTCAAAAACAACTGACACGGGCGGGATTTTAACCTGCGACCTTTGTCGCATCGTGGCGTCGCGTCGCTCTTACCATCTGAACTACTATGTCCCGCTCGCATCAGTAGAAATTTCAAATCTCAAAAATTACTACATATCCAATGTGGACTTTCTTTGTAATTACAAAGAACGTCCACATTGGATATGTAGTAAGCGTGATTTGAGCATTCGATCGATCGTTCTACCAAAAGAATGTTAAAATCAAAAGACGGATCTATGAGTATGACATTTAGATTGAGCGTAGGTAGTTATAGAGGTACTGGTCTATGAGCAAAAAATTGATCCCACTGATTGTTAGTAAGCTAATTGTCTATTATACGGTTCTCTGACCCAAGCTGGGGAAAAACGCCAGGGAAATTAATATAACCACCAATAACAGATTCATTCACTTAATTATTGTGGTTTTGTCTAAAAAATCTTTATTGCCGTTTAGAGTTCATCTCTTTGTATGAAAAAAATGGTGATTACAGTCCATTAGATAAGTCTATGTAATTTGAGAGCGATGGGTTTTCTGGCTTTTTTGCGAATGAAGTCATCGAAGATACTATGAAGTACCTACAGTGTGTTGATGATGACCATGTTGCATGACAACGATTTTCATCAATTTGTGGGTAGTAACTTAACAAAATAATGTGTTGATGTAACCTTAATTTAGTTTGTTAAAAACAGGAGGTATATTTTTTTAGGGTTCCTTAGTAAAGGGAATCCCTATAGTTTCGTCATGTCCGTCTATAACACCCTCTTAAAATCTACAGTCTTAATGAAACGAAAAAACATGGGTATTTAAGGGAGCACTCTATACATGAAAACATTGTCGTTGGATAAGTCTTTGGAAATAACATGATGAGTTCTAAGTAGGTTTATATTTTTTTTATTTGGTGAGATACGCCCAAAAGTGTCTCCACCAAACTTTAGAGACAGAAATAGTTCTATCTGTAAGGTTTCCAAAAATCTAGCACAAAGAGGATGACGGGGGTTTCGTTCATCCCCTTCGAACCTAACCTGTCCGTGTCGGGGTGCCCTAAGTTTCCGAAGTCGCTCGCTCTTGGGCTTAGATAGTTGAAAGTAAACCGTGGTTTTGTAAAATAAATTAATGAAGAATCAATTTAAACTTTTTATGTTTTATAACATGAAAAGTTTCATTAATAGAAGTAGGTAGTGCAAAGTGATACGTTTTCCGAATACATTACGAAACGTGAATTTGTAAAATGAGAATATGGTCAAAATAATATTTTGATATGATAAAAATGAATAGGTACCTACTTTACTACTAGTTGTGAATATTTGGTTTATCAAATGATACATATACATATATGAATAGTTTGTGAAAAGTTGGTTTGCCAAACGGCGGGCTTTCATACAGCCTACCCAATTAGGCGCGGTTAACGCCAGACATCTATATAAATTGAGCAACATTGATTTATTATACCAAAACGCATATCTTTAGACATTGGCCTCAATTTTAATCACAACATTATTTGGAAATCGTAAACAAGTTTTGATACCGTTGATGCAGCTTTTTTTGTTGAGCAAGTGAAGAGTTACAGTAGACGAAGTGCGAGTACAACGCCCTGCTATGATACATAATTACACCAATTATTCTCGGAAGGGGTAAACAGAGATAAAAAGTACACCAAGATTTCCAGATAAATTAAAAGGCCCATGTCCCTAATAGGAAACACGCCTATTAATATTAACCGAGCACAAAATGTAGACTCAGCTACTGATAAAACCCTACTTGAAAAACCAAATAACAATTTGGACCCCACGCTAGCAGTCGAAACGTAAACTAAGTAAAAGAATATGTAGGTAATGTAGGTACGTACTATGTATGTACTTGTGTATTGGAAAAATTCTAACGTGATACTTGACTATAGACTTACGTCAGACGTGCTATGTATCAACATAACTAATATAATATTAATGATGCTTCTAATTACTATGCAGTTGAATCAAACGTATTAAGATCATTTATATCCGTTAATCCATTAGAAATAGTATATTTTTTATGATAGTGTGTGGTAAATAACTGCACTGCATAGCTGCACGCATATCATGACCAAATCCATCTCTATTCTACTAAGAATAGACAAAGCTCTTTCTATCCAACTCGTTATCTCTTTTGCCCGAGCACGCGGCGACCCATTCTTGGTGTTGTAGACTTTTGTCGACTGAACAATAGAAACATTTCTAATGTATCTTCATTTTTAACATCACCGTTAAAGCAAGTGATAAAAATTATAAGAAATTAATAATTATCACTTGCTTTAACGGTGAAGGAAAACATCGTGAGGAAACCGGCATGTCCTAGAACCAAAAATTCAAAATAAAGATATGTGACGTCCACCAACCCGCACTGGGCCCGCGTGGTGGACTACGGCCCACTCCCTCTCACAGAGGAGGCCTGTGTCCCAGCAGTGGGAACATTATAGGCCGATTATGCTTATACTATGCTTTGCTTAAATCGGTAGGAATCTTTCTACAATCTGTTATTTTTTCTATTTTTCCGTCAGCAAAACCTGTTTCTATAGTGCTCATGCAACATGTGCTGATGGTAAGTGGTCACTACCACTAGTTACTAGGTTGTAAACCCACTTCCTCATGTTTAAGCATCAGGCCTTTTTACTTTTGGGTCATCACGACCATTACTCGATGGTACCTATTTTTTTTATGGCTGCTAACAGCAGATTCAGTATTAATCCCCGAAAATGATGGCATATCTGCGTAGAGATGGAAATTAGAAGAAATTACCGTAGTAGCAAAGTTATTGAAAACAGAAAAGAGATAGGAGCCAGGACGCTACCCTGGGGAACACCCATAGTTAGATTGCACCAACCAGAAGAAGTCTGTTCAAAATGGAATCGCTGCGGGCAGAATTTAATATAAGCATCGAACTAACCCAAAATAGTAAAAAAGAAATTGTTAGATTGAAAGATTCCAATAAAGATATCGAAAGCAACAGAGTCAAAGGCGCTACTAAAGTCAAGAAACAGGTATACTAAGAATTTTCCATAGCTAGGCGGGCGTCATCAGTGACCTCTAAAAAAGCCGTTACTGTGCTGTTCGATCACCCCAATGAGTGAAAACCAGATTAATAGGAGCAGTAATTTCTTGGTTGAAAGTTGCTGACACCATTGATTTGTTTTCGGGTTTTTTGTAATGTTGAACTAGAATTTCTCCTACGTCATGGATCTCATGCGCGAATACAGACCCGAAACCACTATCAGCAGACCCTACAAATACTTTATAACTGGGCCCTTCGGTTTCACGTTTAATTTAAGGGAAATCTGATAATTTACCCACTCGCGCTATTACTTCGTTTTAGTTGTATGTTTTCTGACTTTTTTTCTTTTTGCTCTGCTCCTAAGGGTCATAGAGTAATGTTAAAAAGCCTATACTATTCCTCATGAATCTGGCTACCATATAAGTACAAAAAAATGGATTCTGACGAATAGTTCCAAAGATTAGCGCGTTTAAACAAACAAACAAATTCTTCAGTTTATAATACTTATTAGTACAGATAGATGTTCAGGAATTAAAGCCGCTTCCTATATGACAGAAGCCTACTCCGCCACTGTACCTACACTACCTACCATGCTGTCAAATGTTTGTGTAGTCTGCTTACACCAGTCGGAATTACGCGTTAAGTTACCAGCTCTGTCTCACGCCCCAGTTGCTATTGTCTGCGAATAAGACCGAGCATGCGAGAAAAACTGGTGGTTCACTCCCACAGATGATTTCTTAGATCATTATATCACAGTTTACGTGCACCTATCATTATTGTACTAAGAAAAAATTGATGTGTCAGTGTAATGAGAAGGAATTGAATAAACCGTTCAAGTGCAAGTTATACTTAATGACTGAGGGTTCCGTACTGTTTTATAGTTAGTTCGTTACCAAGACATTGAGCTGAAAGAAAGTCTTGCGGATAAACAGACAGAAATAGTAATAAAGTCCCGTAAATGATTATGGTGGGACCTTATTCTATGATCTGAGGGTCGGACCCGTTGTCTTTTAATCAATAAAAGAAAAAAATAAGAAGATTTAAAATGTATTTAACGGGTTAGATCATTTCACAACCAATAGCAGTTTGGTTTTCTCATATTAGAGGTCAAGAATGACATTTAAAGATGGCATAAACTACCGAAAAGTTTATGACAACACCGATCTATGGGTCTGACCAGCCCTGCGGCCTGGCTAATCATATGACCACTTGACCACGGCAAGAGCTTGTGTCGTGCCGACATGAGATGATGAGAAAGGAACAACTAGGTACATCAACATCTGAAAGGCGAGCCGGCCTGTCTAACATTACGTACATTTTGTAATCCCTCGTTTAATGACTAGTTTCACCATGATAGCACATGATCACGCATAAGTGTGGTATGTTCTGTTACGGAGATCTACTCGTACATAATCGTGACAGGTGACACTCGAAAAGAGTATAATTGTTTGTATGTACATCTTGAGATTTAGTGTTTGTGTGTTTAATTATCTCGGAAAATGCGTGAGAATTCGTGATGCGGAACTAGAATTAACAATTTGCAAAAATTAAAATAAGATGACAAGTTTTATATTTTTGCAAATTGATTAAATTATAAGTGAGTCATTGGTCCAGTGATCGTAAATGCGACGGAAAAAATGTTGTTGGTTTTCTCATCAAGATTTTTTTAGAAGCAACCCGGAAGTGTAGATTTTTGTCTGCTTAATGGACACACATGTAGGCTCGCGCACACAGGATGTGTGTACCTACGTGTACCTCAACCTACTTTTTAGGTCTCAGCCGGATTTAGGGCAGGGCAGCAAGGGCTCTAGCCCTGGGGCTTCACAACATGAGTTTATTTAGATAAGAAAAAAATCTATTTGTCAAAGAGAAAAAGTGAATGTGAATGTCTCACAAGGTACTTTTTAGGGGCGACACAGACGACAGACTTTTTGTACCATCGAGTCTGCAGCGCTTTGCAGCGCTCGAACGATCTGCGAAACTTAGTGAACAGATTGTTCGAGCGCTGCAAAGCGCGGCAGTCTCGATCGCACAAAAAGTCTGTCGTCTGCGTCGCCCCTTAACAACATTTCTTTTGTATATTTATAATAGAATCAAAATTAATTAATTGATTTCTCAGTTTTATTTTTGTCAGTTAATGGGTTCTTGCAGTAAGCCGACGATTGTAAGTCCCACACTTAAACCTAAGAATTTTAAGTGGTACTTTTTAACCAACTTTTATATGTAATAATTTTTTATGTAAAAAGTTTGATAATAATAATAAAAAAGAAGTATTTGACGTTAAAACCACTTTTTTACATTTTTTTAATGTGAATATTGACCTGTAACTTTACCGACTTAAGGTCATGTTTGTTATGTCGGCTCGTAGCCTTAACGGTACACTACCTCATGTTAATCAACTTCCCCCCCGAGATTGAGCAACATGAATATTGAATGCCAATAAAATTGTGTGCACCTCTGCTCGCGTAGAAGTCGCAAAATCACAAAATGTATGCCTAACTGCGCCCGTTACTCTATCTACATGAAAATCTGTAAAAAACGTGTTATGTTGCTTATTTCATATCACATACCTACCTACATTAAAATTATTACAACAAACAGTTAAAATTAGTATTTTGTCTGATGTTTCAACTGGTTTCCTGTCAAGGTTTTCCCGGAGTAAGGGTATGAGGTTCTTCAAAGGGCAATAAATAAATAAAATAAATAAAAATAAAAATAGCCTTTATTACCTTTAACCCGTTATCTACAATATATTTAGATCTTATACTTGTACTAATATACTTATGACTTAAGGCGAAGGTAAATGGTAACGGCCAGTTTTAAATCTCTTATTTCGCCGTCAAATAATGCAGGTTAGTTGTGCAATCTTTTTATGTTAAACTAGAACATATATACATCAATCGTACCTGTGAATATTTAACTATTGTTGTAAAATACTTAATGAAATAAATTCATGAATTCGTGTCTACCCAAAACATAAAAACGTAATTACTTTCAAACCGCTTAAGATATTTTCATGATTTGTTTTGTGTGAAAAGACTATGTTACTACCTATAATATTACCTGTTACTTTTTTTTTATTTTATGTTTTAGATACTAAAAAGTAATAATACGTCTAATTCTGCACAGCGCGCTCCTTGATAGGCGAGTCGTATTGCTCGGTGGATGTATGTCGCGTTGCTTGAGCTCAGCGCAGAACACTCAAGCTATACCGCCCAAATCACTCAAGGCCGTTGGCGTATACCGGGGCCTTAATATTAAAATATAAATAAAATCTAAAAATTAAAGGTTGAGCTGATCAGTAACCAGGTCAGGTTGTCTTGTGACATAGGCCTCCTCTAAATTCCTCCAATTGTTTCGGTCCAGTGCTGTCCTTCTCCATCCCTTTGGCAGATCGTCCTCCCATCTTATAATCTGTCTCCCTTTGTGTCTCTTCCCATCTCTGGGGTGCCCCAGAGATGGGCAATCAATATCTGCCAGAAAATTCGTTCTAAAAAAAGTATTTTTCTTAATTTTAGTTACCTACTTATTATTGACTTAGGAAGGTAATTGCACGGATTGCACCCATACCCCCCCCTGTATCTGCTTCTTTTTAAAAGGGTTGACAACACCAGTGGCGTTAGCGGGCATTTATGTGAATTTTTCATGAATTTAAATAAGTTAATGTTGTTATTAAAGCAATACATACATTAAAAATCACATTCATAAAAAAAAATACTTAATAATTGCCCTCTAGACACGCCACAGGGCAACACGCTTGTGATACTTCTGGTGTTGCAAGCGTTTCATAGGCTACACTGCTTACCTCAGATCATAGAAACATGGAGATATGCCATCATAGCAAATTAGTACCGGAACAACTGATGCCACTTTTAGTAAATTTTTATACACAATTACGCACATAATTAAGCGCTCCTTGTGAATAAAAGATCTCCCACGCGTTAAACATTTCGCACACCCTCAATCTAACACTGTTAATCGTCACTCAACACTAGCACTAAACTAAAACACTTTATTTATACCATCGATCGTGTTCGGTTCGTCGCCAGCGCGTACGTTTTTAATATGAGCAATTTGCTCAAAATCAGGCATCAAGCTCGATAGCGCCTTGGCACATCTCCCTTGTTTCTATGATCTGAGCTGCTTACCATCAATGGGGCCTTACGCCGCCGATTTGCCACCATCGTGGTGTAAAAAAAAGAAACACAACACTGAGTAAAGACAAAAAAAAATACTAAATTGAAAAAACAAAAAATATATAATGTAAAAATGTTAGTCAATAACAAAAATGTGATTAATAAGACTAGCAACATTCAAACTAGCTCTAGACAACAGGAAAACTGGCACTTATTCTTTTTTTGAAAATGGACGAAACCACAAAGAGACACTTAAAGGACGTCGGCAGTTTTAGGCTTGATATGGTACAGTAATAAAAGCTTAACTAAAAATAAAAATATATTTCAATTGTTCTTTGCCTAATTTATCTTAGAGATTAAGAATTGGAATCAAAAATCGAAATAAATAAGAAATAAAATGATTATGCCATTGACATTTTGAAAAAACCACTAAAACAAAAACGGGTGCATGCTGGCTGGCGCGTGCTTCCACAGAATATCATAGTGACAGCAACTAAAACCTTTGAATTGAGAACTCATTAGTCGGGCTGTACTTCACTGGATCATTCACACCATACTTAACCTCACTGTCAGAAATAAGAATATTTCTCTTTAACCCAATTACGTACAAAAACAAATAAAAAATGAATTTAAATACTCTTGAAATACTCGATCACACCAAACTAATTCCATATCTGTACCGACTTACACAATCTGAGGCCCAGCGTTCTATGGGCGTCTGCCAGTGCCCTTTGATTTATTGGTAAGTATAGACTATAGCCGTGCCTATAATGTGCTCGATGGAATTTTCCATCAGTGTTGTTTTTACCCGACTGCGCGACGCAAAGGAGGGTAATGTGTTTATCAGTCTATGTATGTATGTATGTATGTATGTTTGTTTCTATGTGGCGTTCTAGAGACCAAATGCGTAGGCCGATTTTGATAATTCTTACGTCAATCGATTCGTCTTAACCTTGCGAGTGTCACTAAAGACATAACAGTAATCAAAATACACCACAGCGACAATCAGACGCCATATTGTCAAAATGAAAAAAAAAAAAAAGTTGATGAACTATGTCAAGTGGGGTGTCGTTGAATAGGTATTTAACCGACTTCTTTAAAATCATCTTTAGGTTCCTTTTATCATTTTTCATTTTAAATAATAGTTTAGGATATATAACGATTTAAAGTTGTTTAACAAAGCAATCATTCTCGCTAATTCTTACTTATTGATTTAAGTTTTTATTTTAAGTATTAACGATATACAAACAAAAAAACAGTGAATAACTAAAAAGTATAAAATTAAAAATGATAATTTAAAGAAAAACAAAAAACCCGACTGCGTAAAAACTAATTTTAAAAAATACGTGAAAAAACTTAAATAAAAACTAAAAAGAAAGAAACAAGCCCAGTAGTTTAGAATTCTGTTAAGTAACTACACAATTGAAATAGTTTTATAAACGATATACACATAAAACAAATCATAAATTCTAATGCAAAACAGAACGACTCACAGTCGGGGCCCATTTAAATTTTACCAATTAAATCTTCCCAAGGGGCCCCGACTGTGAGTCGTTCTGTTCTGCATTAGAATTTATGATTTGTTTTACGTGTGTATCGATTATAAAACTATTTCAATTGTGTAGTTATTTAGTATTACTTAACAGAATTATAAACTACTGGGCTTGTTTCTTTCTTTTTAGTTTTTATTTAAGTTAATTCTTTCACGTGTTTTTTAAAATTAGTTTTTACGCAGTCGGGTTTTTTGTTTTTCTTTAAATTATTTTCAAAAATTCTCCTCCTTTCCAAAAACGCGCAATTTAAACCGATGGGTCTATAATGTAGACCCACCGGTTTAAGCATTGTTTGTCAGTGTTAATAATTTTAAAATGTATGTAGGTATGCATACAGAGATGCTACATTATAGGCCTCCCCCACATTGGGCATACGCGTTCGGCGTGGGAATGACGCGAACGTTCACGCACGCGGCGTTCGCGTCGTTCACACGCTGGGGGAACGCGCACGCCCAATGTGGGGGATGCGATAGTTCTTCCTGGTCTAGGAATTAGTAAACGCAACATACAAAAGAAATTCCTAATGTGTCTTTAGCGTAATAGTATTATTAGTGGTCGCCCAGTGGTCGAAATACGGCCAAATTCATAATTTTTTTTAGTTTATTTGTAACACATAAAGGACACGGCAGACTCTCATAGAACGCTGGGCTTCAGATTGTTTATGTCGGTACAGATATGAAATTAGTTTGTTGTGATCGAGTATTTCAAGAGTATTTAAATTAATTTTTTATTTGTTTTTGTACGTAATTGGGTTAAAGAGCAATCTTCGTATTTATGACAGTGAGGTTAAGTATGGTGTGAATGATCCAATGAAGTATAACCCGACAGCACTTCCGACGTTTGGCTCCCAAATTGGAACGGGCAGGGGCTGCCTTCAAACGGCTCTTGCCCAACCTGAGGGGGCCAAACGCCTCCTGCCGGAGGCTCTACGCGGGGGTCGTGCGGTCCATGGCCCTTTACGGGGCCCCGGTGTGGGCGCGTTCTCTGGGGCGGCGAGCCGCCCACTATCTTAACGCGCCCCAAAAGGTGGTAGCCGTGAGTCTGGTCCGTGGATACCGCACGATCTCCGGCGAGGCGGCGAGCCTCCTTGCCGGATTGCCGCCATGGGATCTAGAGGCGATAGTTCTCGCGCGCCTGTGGGACTGGCGCGCGGAGGTACTACGCCGGGGGGAAACTCCGCTGCCGCGGCAAATCGTCGCTCAGCGGACAGACCTCTGGCGCGATCTCATGGCGATATGGAGAGAGCGACTGTCGCAGCCCCGTGCAGGGCACGCCACAATAGTAGCGATAATGCCCCTCTTTGAGGAGTGGCTAGAGAGGCGCCACGGCGCCCTCACCTTCCGCCTGACGCAGGTCCTCACCGGACATGGGTGTTTCGGGAGGTTCCTGCATCGAATCGGGCGGGAGGAAACGCCCGGGTGCCACCACTGCGTGGATCGACCGGAGGACACGGCGGAGCACACTGTAGAGGTGTGCGCCGCTTGGGCGGAGCACCGCCGTGTCCTCGTAACGGCGATCGGCGGTGGCGACCTCTCGCGCCCGGCCCTGGTTCAAGCCATGGTCCGGGGCGAGAGGGAATGGGAAGCCGTCACCTCCTTCTGCGAAGCAGTCATGCTAGCGAAGGAGGTGGCGGGGCGTGAGAGGGAGAGAGCCTCACGTCCCAGCCGCCGCGGCGGTGGACGCCCAGGGCGTCGGGGGTCACTTGATGGCCCCCGGCCACCGTAGGCGCGGGCCTGTGGACGGTGAGTTGGGCATGCTCACCGTCCGTCCGTCTCATGACGACAGGCCGTGTCGACGGCGCGTTCGTATTCCACGCGCGCCTCAAAGAGAGTCAGCAACAGCGTAGGGGCCCGCAAGGGCCGAAGCCTGCCAGGGCTGCGGGACTGTTCGAAAGAGACACCGCAGCCCTGGAACGTAACGGGCAACGAAGGAACATGGATGGGTTTTAGTCAGTACAAGTCTGACACTCCCTTCCGCTCCGCCCAGAGCGGAGGGGGTCATTTGATGATTTCCCATCCAAAAAAAAAAAAAAAAAAAAAAGTGAGTTCTCAATTCAAAGGTTTTAGTTGCTGTCGACATGATATTCTGTGGAGGCACGCGCCAGCCAGCATGCACCCGTTTTTGTTTTATTGATTTTTTCAAAATGTCAACGGCATAATCATTTTATTTCTTATTTATTTAGATTTTTGATTCCAATTCTTAATCTCTAAGATAAATAGGCAAAGAACAATTAAAATATTTTTTTTTTTTTTGGTTAAGCTTTTATTACTGTACCATATCAAGCCCAAAACTGCCAACGTCCTTTTATCTTTCTGCACTCTTCCCTATAAACTTTAACTATGCCAAATGTCACATTCCTCCGTGTGCAAGGGGTACAAAGTTTTCTCTTCACGCAAAAGAACCTTTAAATTAAATTTTAATTAACCTTTAAATCAGGCTCTGGGCGTCGCTGCCAAAAGATTGATTGTTTAATTAGGTCAGTGTCTGGAGAAAATCCATTTCTGAAAATAGACTACTTAGGTATTGGTGCCGATTCTGTTGTTTACAAACTAAACTAATTTAGTCTCATTAGTCTCTTTCTAATAAAAAAACATGAGAGAAGGGTAGCAGATATTTAATCCTGTCAAATTAGTCCGCTTGAATAGTTTAAATGTCAATTTAGTCGTAATCGCAAAAGATCACGACTATTTTCCCGTAAAGGACAAGGGCGTAGACTAATTTGACAGTTCTAAATATTTTCTGTCTTTTTTCAATGATATTTGTAAGAAAGAGATATAGTGTGATTAAAATTAGTTTAGTGCGATGTTCAACAGAATCAGCACCATATACCTACTAGCGCTTACTAATATTCGAGACTATGTCTAATGTCTACTTTGTATCCGAAAAAATGGAGGTGTGTCATCTAATAAGTATTGAACTTTTATATTGCAAAATGCGTTCGCGCAATGGTGGTTAAAACAATTTAGGAAGACGGCCTTCGGATTCGCATTAAGTTTTGCAACGAACGCTTACGAATATTACCGAAGTCAAAATAGGTACATTCTTTCTAAATTCAAATTTGTTAGTTCACAATGCGTCGATCGATCTGCGCTCACTCCGATCAGTCTTAGGATAGGGCTGCAATACGCCCCGATACACCGGGACATGTCCTGGTTTGAAGCGTTGTGCCCCGGTGTCCCGGTCAGTAAGTCAGTTGTCCCGGTTTGGTAGTTAGTAGTATAGCATATTCAAGCAGCTCGTTTGTGGAATGCATTACCACTTGAAGTGAGACGCGCTCAATCAATTGAAAAATAGTAAAGGAACATTACCTTTCACTCTAATTTTGCCACTTTCTTCTTTCTCATTTGTATTTGATATATATTAGTTTATATTTATAATTAATATTATATATTGTATAGTATGTATTAGTATTATTATGTCTAAGTAATATGTATGTACACCTAGACTGCCCAATATCTTCTCCTATATTTCAGTCCATCCAAAGGTTGTCTGGAAGAGATCGCCATGTGCGATAAGACCGCCCATTGTAGTTACATTTAAATTAGTAAGCCTGTACTATATTATGATACTTATGGTGTACAGTAAAGAGTATATAAATAAATAAATATAGTTGCATACACGGAAGAAAAGCAAATCTTCTCAATATGTGCCAATCCTTCTGCAATCCTAGGCCACAATTCTCATGTGAAACAGCGGTGCTTTCGTTGACCTCATCGCAGTGAACGAAAAACAAAAAGAGTGGAAAGAGTTACTTAAAAAAGTCAGACTTCAAAAAAATATGAATGGGCAAATAAAAATTGCTCATGAGAACGTAGGTAGTTCGAATAAGTCTAAGAAAATTAGGATGTCGTTTTTCGATAGATCTTCGTTGATTTTATGCTCGGATCATAGAAACAAGGGAGATGTGCCAAGGCGCTATCGAGCTTGATGCCTGAACTTGAGCAAATTGCTCATATTAAAAACGTACGCGCTGGCGACGAACCGAACACGATCGATGGTATAAATACAGTGTTTTAGTTTAGTGCTAGTGTTGAGTGACGATTAACAGTGTTAGATTGAGGGTGTGCGGAATGTTTAATGCGTGGGAGATCGTTTTATTCACAAGGAGCGCTTAATTATGCGCGTAATTGTGTCGAAAAATGTACTAAAAGGGGCATCAGTTGTTCCGGTACTAATTTGCTATGATGGCATATCTCCTTGTTTCTATGATCTGAGATTTTATGCATTTTTTTTTTCTATTTTAAATATCTCGGTCGACGTTTCAGCATTTATGAGTGACAATTCTTTACATATGGTGACTCCTCCGTGCCTCTGAAAGCACGTCAAAAATTCTGTCCTTGTTATTATACAAATGTCTATGACAGTCGTTACCGGAATGATGTCCGAAAGTTTGACGACTGATCTAAACTTAGAATACCGGTTACCCAGACATAGGATTGTTAAAATGTCAGATGGCGGTCGTTCCACGTTAAATATTCAGCGGCATCTAATTACCTACCGGAAGTCAAACCTAGTCGGCTATAGGCTGAAATAGGCTCTATACACTAACACACTGGACGCGTCGCGGCGGTCGGTGCTGCGGGTGGCCTCTCGCTCCCGGCCGTGGTTGAGGCCATGGTCGGTAGCGAAAGCGCTTGGAACGCCGTCGCCTCCTTCTGCGAGGAGGTGATGGACGCCAAGGAGGTGGCGGAAAGGGAGAGGGAGGCGGTGTCCTCTTTCCCCATCCGCAGCAGACGCACCGGGCGCCGTAGGGCGGCCAACGATCTCCGGCCACCATAGGGTGCGGCCTGCGGGCGGCGGACTTGGGGGGTCCGTCGCCCGAACGGATACAGGCCCGAGACGGTGGCGCGACGTGTTCCGCGCGCGCCTGTCCAGAGGAATTGCGGCCGTACACGACGGCCGCACAGGGTGACGGGGCCCGCCTTTCATTTGGCGGGCCAATACCTGCCGGGGGTGCGGACGAATGCGCAAGCGACTCCCGTGCCCCCGGCGTAAGGTAGTTGGAGCAACACCGGGGTGGTTTTAGTCAGTAAGAGTCTGACAGAACCCCTCGCCCTCCCCAGGGCGGGGGACATCCATGAGGATTTCCACCTCGAAAAAAAAAAAAAAGGCTCTATATACTAGGTGGTAACTTTTTAAAGGACACTGGTAGACGCCCATAGAACGCTGGGCTTCAGATTGTGTAGGTTGGTACAGATATGAAATTAGTGTGGTGTGATCGAGTATATCAAGAGTATTAGAGTATTTAAATTCATTTTTTATTTGTTTTTTTACGTAATTGGGTTAAAGAGAAATCTTCGTATTTGTGACAGTGAGGTTAAGTATGGTGTGAAGGGTGTGAATAATCCAATGAAGTACAGCCCGACTAATGAGTTCTCAATTCAAAGGTTTTAGTTGCTGTTGACATGATATACTCTATAGAGGCACGCGCCAGGGCGCATGCACCCGTTTTTGTTTTATTGTTTTTTTCAAAATGTGAATGCCATAATCATTTTATTTCTTATTTATTTTGATTTTTTATTTCAATTCCTAATCTCTAAGATAAATTAGGCAAAGAACAATAAAAAAATATTTTTATTTTTGGTTATGCTTTTATTACTGTACCAGATCAAGCCCAAAACTGCCGACGTCCTTTAATTATTGCTTGACAATAAACCAGGGGCCTATTTGATGTAACTACTCTATTCATGATCACAGCAAAAAGGGGGATTTTTGCTATGCAGATTCGGTTACTACTTACCTACTTGGTGATTAATTCACGCTATTGCTAAATTGCGTGTGTTTATGTCAATTAAAATGAAGAAAAAAAGTATTTTTTTAAAACCCCGTTTTTTTAACGGACTAAAAAGTATAAAAGTAATATCTTATGAAATGAAATACATGGAAGCATCTTACTTATTCTATTGCATGCGCACACTTTTAAATTTCATTAGAAATTAGTTTCGATAATTTCAGCTTTTTCCGATGACGGGAAGTAGGTACCTACTTGAAAAAACCGGCCAAGTGCGAATCGTACTCGCGCACCGAGGGTTCCGTATCATTTTGGGTCGTATAAAGCGAATAAATCCAGACCGCATAACTAAGTTTGTTTGTGAAGGAAATTTGATGATTTTGAAAAAACTGTACTAGTTAGGAACATCGTTATATTTTTGGTGCCATATTTGGGTCAATTCCTATCAACCCTAATTATTTCAGATTTTTCGCCCCGCAAACTTCGGAGATAAGGGGGGGGGGAATGGTATTTTTTTGGTAATTTTTCATCATATGTCGAAAACTGTGAGACATAAAATAAAATGAAAATATATTTTGAAATGTGCAGATCAAGCCCTTTCATATATGATATGTCACTTGACCTAGTAACCCCACTTTAAAATTTTGGACCCCCACTCCGGCCCCTTTTGCAATGAAAATAAAAATATTTTTGGATTTTTTTCATTTGCAATAAAGTTGAACAAGCATTCTTTATAACTGTTCCAAATTTCAAGTCGATAGCATGAGTAGTTGCTGAAATAAGCAGGTGTGACAGATAGACAGACAGACGAAGTCGCACCATAAGGGTTCCTTTTTTACCATTTTGGTATGGAACCCTAAAAATGAATTGCAAAATTTGTACCGAACAGACAGACAGACAGACAGACAGACACGAAAGCGAGTTAATAAAAACGTGGTAAAATAAAACATACTTAAAACTACTATCTAAAGTAAGTACTTCTGGCGAAAGTCAGTGCCGAACAAAAATCAAAGGCTATTTCACACTATTTTGATGTTTTTGAGGGTTTTAACTTATAAGTGTACAGTTTTAGAACGCATCATAGAATAATTAAATGTAGTATCTATGGTACACTCGACAACATTGACGGTCGACCACTTTTCACCCTTATGTTCTTAGTAATAAGGGTGAAAAGTGGTCGACCGTCAATGTTGTCGACTGTACATAGGTATATTATCGTATTTTCATAAACTGAGTATTGAAGCAATGATTCGTCATCTAATTTAATAGCTCAGTACACGAGCCTGCCCACAACACGTTAGTCATGGGGAAAATATAGGCTAAAGACTCGAGTTAATTTCCATAGTATGGATGTGAAAAAACTGATGGTGCAAGAAAATAGTTTACTTAAATATCGGATAATCAACGTTTATAGTATCTCTTATTTACACATACAATTATCAAGTACCTATTTAGGCCTCTAACGCCATGAATATGAACGTCCCCATTGCGAAGCATGCGATGAGCGCCGTTGGTTCAACCTTTAGGCGTAGGTACAATAATTTATCATCTAAAAACTAAAGTTAGGTACGGTACACTATTTATTACGTTACATACATACTAGCACTTACCTAAAATAATAAAATTATAATAGTAGAGTTTAATAAAGTTGTAATAATAAAGTTATTAAATATATAAGTGATTCTCAAAAATCATATGACCCGAGCGGGATTTGAACCCGCGACCTCTGCCGTACCGTGGCTAGTGCTCTGAACTGAGCTACCGGGTCTCGCCCGACTCATTTGAAATTTGAGACCCCTTTGTAATACGCTTCTTAGGAGCGTTTGGCGACATCTATCGGAAAACTTATGCAGTATTTCCAACTCAATGCCAATTACTTTTCAGTTATCGGACATCGATGCGATATCACCATCTATACATTATAAATGTATATTTTTTGTGAATTTGAAACATGTCAAAGCCATGTTATGCTTCTATTAAGTTATTAAATATATAAGTGATTCTCAAAAATCATATGACCCGAGCGGGATTTGTCGAAAGGAATTGACATGTTTCAAATTCACAAAAAATATACATTTATAATTGTAATAATAAAGTATACTTATTTATATAAGTTTCAATATCTGAATCAAAACCTGGCTGCATTGCCACGTTGGATAGCCGATTCTTTGTCCGGAAAATAGGCCAGCCCTCTGCAGGGCTAACATGCGCGCCGCAACAAATTTTGTCTACTGTTTTGTCTCGCTCTTACTCGTGCGAATACGAGACAAATGCACGATAAAAGCGTCGACAAAATTTTGTCGCGGCGCGCATGTTAGGCGCTCTGGCCCCGTGAAGAGACGACTAGCCGTTTAGCTAAGCCTATGGTTCTAGAAAAAGGCGAGGGCCAAGGACCCGGACGTTCTATGGGCCATGAACCTAGTGTGACTTACAATGTTAAACGTGAAAACCATTACAAGTTTAAAAATAGGATGTGGTGATGAAGAATTTATTAAAATAAGATAAACAGCCGGACACGACACAAATACGAACTTTGGTTGCCACTAATAAGACTAAAAATACTTATAAGAGAAATGTTTATGTACTGCATATCTATTATTTATTCTAACAACCATTTACCAAATTCTCTCAAAGATTTACCATTAACATTGTTTAAAGAAATACTGTTTAAACTGTTACTAATTAAAAATATTATAGTTCTTACTACCTAGCTGTTATCAGCGGCTTTGTATGAGTAAAAATGGATGAAAAGTAACCTACGTGCTTGCTGAAAATGGTTATTATTGTAGTTTCCTCTTGTAAGAGGCGGTCTGCTACTTCAAATCTGCGAAACCATAGTATTTCCTATCACAGTATAAATTATGCACCAACATGGTTTTATTTAAGTACAATCTGTAAACATGTATCTGTGTGTGATTGTCAAGTTTCCGTAGTGTGCTATACGTGTTCACCTCGCCCCCCGTAAAAAGTGGCGGAAAATGTTATTTGGTGATGCGCCGCATAGCATTTCTATAGGTTATAATTATAAAATTGTAAAAGAGCCGTGTCTGTACATTGAAGATATTCCAGAAAAAACAGTTGGGATAGGGTACTGAGACGTAACTATACCCGAAAAGATTTTTTTTTAAATTTTTGTCTGTTTGTTTATCTGTTTGTCTATTTGTGCTCGCATCACGCGAAAACTACTGAACGGATTTTGATTCGGTTTTACAGTTCGATAGCTTATGGTCCAACTTAAAATCTAAGCCACGTTTCATCTGATTCGGATGAAAAAAAACCAGAGATACAGCAAGCTATCTCTGTATCTCTGGTTATCTCTGTGTCTCCGTGTATCTCTGGTTTTTTTCTATTTTTTTACCTTTTTTTTTTTACACTACGGAGGTCATTTAAACTGGTCAGTTCATTGTAGTCCACGCGGACGGAGTCGCGGGCAAAAGTCTAGTAGGTTATAATAATGCTCTAAGGCCGAAACCAATTAAATACTGGCAAATAAACACTTTTGATTTAATTTTATTTATTTAGAATAGTAGGTATGTTCAGTTTTGAATTTATTGAGCTGCGCTACGTCTTACCGCTTCTTATTAAGTTAGTAAGTACTAAAATAAAAATAATGTTAACGGAAATTCTTCAAAGAACATAAACTAATCTTATTATGATATTCTTCGGAACGGTCAGGTGCTTAGAATTCGCAACCTGTTTATGTATGAATGAACACAATATGTAAAAATCGTAGAACGTGGTGGTCTGTGCTTTCTGCGTACCCACATGAGGAAAACGGGTTAGTTCATGTATTTTAGGTACTAGTATTTTCTGCGTTTTACCTTTTTGTTTTTTTCTTAATAAATCTAAGACACAAACATCTTGAGCAATGTTACACGTAAATGTTTTTTAATTATCTAAATAGATCGGGACTTTCTTTACGCGCACAAATTCTGATCTTAGCTAATCAAAACAACAGAAGATATTTTGATTTGACTAACTTCACGTTTCGATTAAGTTGCAATGACCACGAGACGACAGAAGACTTCACGAGAAGACGAAATCGAAAATACCTGCCTTGATTTTGAATTGCTTTATTTTCTCATTATTATTTTAAAACAAATACCGGCGTCCATTTTCCCTATTTACAAAACGCTTAGCGCGGACACTGCACAGCTCTAGAAATAATGTCAGGCTGTTTGTACAAACGTGTCTCAGAAACTTGCATAAAGGTGCTTTACCACTGACGAGGTGAGACGGGACAAGAAGAAACGAGAATTTAGGGGATCATACACATCTGACGAATGCGCCTGTTTGCAAAAAGCTCGAGAGCAAAACGCGTGGTAATGACTGTATTTAAATGACAATGCAACAATAACGACAAAAAAGTAAAAAAAAAAAAAGAAAAGTTTTTAAAACGGACTAAAAAGTATGCAATAATTTATAATTAAATGAAAATCGTGGGGCGCATTTATTCCGTTTTAAAAACATGGTTTCCATAAATAAGAAAATAAAAATAAAATAATTTTATATTCTAATCTCGCCTCCCCGGTCGGTGGAATAACACCTTTATGCGTGGAAGTCACACGTCATAACATTTAACAAACTCTAAAAATAGTGAAACCTGATTCGTAAAAATGCTATATTATTGTAAATCAGGCCTATAATAAACTACTGAACGGATTTTGATGAAATTTTACAGTAATATAGCTTATACATCAGAATAACACATAGGCTACTTTTTATCCCAAAAACGCGGGCGAAGCCGCGGCTGGAAGCTAGTTATGGTATAAGTAAGTCCCCTTTTTAGGGAGCGAACCTATTGCTATCAACCATACAAAGCTAGACACGTTATTACTAAGAATTACTTAATGGAAAAGGCAATAACATATAACTCTACCTGGGGATCGAACTTAGGACCTAGACCTTAGGAAGATAAATGACACACAACCTATAGGCGCGGCTAGCCTTGCCACCGACCTTGCTATAGGCTATGCTATAGGCCATTTGTTTCCTGATTCTATGACGATCTACCAAAAATACCTAATTTATTTAATTAAACATTCTGTTCATCTATCTAAATCAAAACAATATACTTCCCGACTTCAAATAAGTTAGTATTCAGTGTTTGTCGCAGGCTGGTCTGTTGCCAAGGTTAAAAACGTGGTATACATATAAATTATGCGTAATCATGTTTATATCATTGCTATAAATGTTATTATGTGAATTATGTCATATGTGCACGCAAATGTTTGGGTGGCTCGTGGCTAAGTGATAGCTGAGCACAGATCGGATGGGCCACATTAACACCCCTCGGAGAGCATGTTAAACAATCGGTCCCGTATTCCCGATTATAGTTACAATATTGATAACAGCCTAACAGCTAAAAAGGTATAAGCAACATTTTTTGCGGAATGGACTTCGGTAGTTATATAAATGGTTATAATTGGAAAAAAAAGTCGCATCTAACCATTGAAATAAGTCCATTCCGTAAAAAAAATGTCGCTTAACCCTTTTTACCAGTTAAGCATCGATATGATTTATTATACTGTGCCACTATGACAGGCATGTTTTGCCTCATTTGACAGGCATTTTAACGCTTAGACTGGCGTGCGGCCGGCATTGATCTGAGGCAGGCATTTTCTAATTTCCTGTAAAGACTTTTTCAACACACTTGCATGAGCAAGTGTGTTGAAAATAAGAGCCCTTTTATGAAAAAGGGCTCTTATTTCACCGCAATTAGGCACGTAATGACACCTGTAATCAAACGGTGACTTTTTCATTACCATTACTCACTAGTGAGTTATACGCGTCCCGCACACTGGGCGCGCGTGCTCCTCTGGCACGCGCCAGTATTATTTTATTCACAAGTGTGTTGAAAAACGTCGTATGATACACGCGGGTATTGATGATTACCGTCTTCGGCTCCCTTAAGACCCGGCTCGGGTCTCAATCGCGCCTCAGCGGTAATCACCAACATTACACACTCGTACCATAATGTACTATTACACATTTTATGTTTAAAAAAAAAAGATTATACGTAGGTACTCACTACTCTATACATCTTGATATCATAAAAATATATTAATCATATTCAGTATTTTTTTTTATTCTGCTACACAACATTCCATAGACAATAGATTTGCATAGCGTGTTGCTGTTGCCTGCATGATATGATAAATCAGCTGTTTTTCTGTCGTCAGTAACTCAGTAACACTAAATAATATCTTAAATAATTGCTCCATGAGAAAAATCTCGTACAATATCATTAATAGTACAATCTGTACAACCCACGTAGTTAGAGAATGGAATTATAAAAACCGGCCAAGTGCGAGTCGGACTCGCGCACGAAGAGTTTCGTACCATTATGTATAAAAAGGGCAAAAAAATCATGTCTTTTGTACGGGAGCCCCCCTTAAATATTGATTTTATTCTGTTTTTGAAAAGTTGTTTTTTAAAGCGATGATGCGGTCTACCGCATCATTGCTTAACATCAGGCGAGATGGCGGTCAAACGCAGACAAGCCTATTATCAAATAATAAAAAAAAACCGTATTTGACAGAAAAATCAAGTTTTCAAGCACATGGCTAGGTTTGAAGTTGAAGTCTGTATGCGAACGATGTCGCTGGTAGCTGCTAGTTTATCACTAAGATTTTTGACCGACTTGGGAAGGAAGGAGTAACCTCCTTCTATTGTCGTCGAGTATTATAAGATTCTTATCTCTTTTGTAACAAAGTCTTCCATATCAGTACCTAGCTTAAGGCTATGGACACTAGTTTGATTAATTACCAGTAATTAAATACATTAATGGCTTTGTTGCGAAATATATGATCATGCTACATCCGTGACCTTCAATGTAACGGATGTTTGACACCTGTTATCGAATATAAATGGTCTAATTAGTCACACAGCGTCCTAGGGTCGACATGTTTCGATACTAAACGTTACCGTAACGTGTTTTTCGATAGCCAGCTTTCGTAAAACTCGATACTATGAGTAAAATAAAAGATTTTTTGTATGAAACCAAAATTATGTTGAGTTTGACTGATTATACTTTTCGACACTACACTTTAGTGTCGAAAAGTATAATCAGTCAAACTCAACATAATTTTGGTTTACAAAAATTGGCAACACGAATGAATACCCCATAACTGTACTATTCTGTTACAAGTATAATTATGCCTTCCTATTTAGTTAAAGTACAGTTTTTGTCGTCAGTATTCCTATTGCATTTTTTAATAAAAACATGTTTAGTTCCAAATACCTACTCCACATGGCGCTGTTACAATTTCTATACATTTTTCGATAGCGAGCGATACGATACCTTGACTATACTATTTTGCTTGAAATTAGGTTTTATTACTACGATTAGGTATGACAGACAGTGTTTTACCAACTATAACTACAGTCATTTTAATCTTTAATAATTACTACAAAATTCCACTATACGTAACGACTATCGTAATTGACCATTTAAAGACAATTTTAGTTAACAAAACTAAAATTATCGTTAATTGGTCAATTACGATACATACTAATTCTGCGGCGACACACCTATTTAAAATATTTTTAGCTAAAACCCATTTTATGAACCAGTCTTCTAAATTAAATCGATCTAGAGTCATTACAATTCGGTATTTATCTACGTAAAATAAATATTGTATTAATAACGAACCCAGGTGGAGTATTTATTAGTATGTAGTAGATACTAGATAGTGAAGGAGTTAAGTTTTTGCTGGACAGTTTTGGATTTTATTGAGGCTTTTTAAAGTGATATTGATAGTTTTTTAAAGTGATAGTGACTCGGTGAGGTACCTACATTACTCGACTATTAACTCGCTTGTCTCTTTAATGGTAAGTAGACTAGCAACACTCCGATAAGCAATACAGTGGTGCTGATTGCAAACTTGAACTAATTTAGTCTCACTTTGTCACTTTTTAACAGAAAACGATAGAAGATATTTTCCTGTCAAATAAGTTTACAATGCGATCAAAATAAGGATAGGAATGACCTTGCCCAATATTATGACGTATTGTATTGTATTGAAAAAACTGTTTTGTATTAAAAAATCTATTGTACCTAATTTAAATAGATTTGGTAAATCTAGAGTTAAATAAAGTGAAAAAACCGGCCAAGTGCGAGTATGCCTCGCGCCCTAAGGGTTCCGAAATATGGTCATAGATGACGCTACTGCATACTTCCAATGGCGCCATCTATGAGCAGATGGCTCCACTTATGATCCGGTGACTGACGGCGGACAACGAAGTGATCCTGTAAGGGTTCCGTTTTTCCTTTTGAGGTACGGAACCCTAAAAAAGGCTAAAACGAAACCAGTTTTTAACTAAACATTTCATGATTATTCCCGATGTCCACCACTTGTCTGGCCACCACTGGGGGACAGCGAGACAACTTTAAAACATTATTCTCGCTGTCCACCACTGGGGGACAGCGTCACAACTTTGTAAATTAGGGTCAAAGAGCGAGCGAAGCGAGCTCGGGAACTTGGACACCCCGACACGGACAATTTAGGTTCGAAGGGGTTGACGGGGGCTTCAGTGAGCGAGCAAAGCGAGCGAACGAAGCCCCCGTCAACCGCTTCGTGTTAGGTTACTTTTACCCTTGCAGACAGAAATAGGAGCCTCGCGTAGCGGGGCTCCGTCGACCACCTCCCTCCCCCTTGTAAGTCCAAAAAAGTAGTATTTTGTTTTACATTGACACTGTTATTTAAAAGTCTAAGGTAAATAATTCAACTTAAAACACGGCAACATTAATTAATCTGCTGCTACGGTAGTTTGCAATTATTTTCGTCTGGTATCACTGCTACTCCAAGGCTACTCCGGTTCCCAACGGCGTTATTTTTGGGAGCCGCCGCCGGCTGCGGAGGCAAAAGTTTGACGCTGTGCCCCAGTGGCGCACAACGAGAATAATGTTTTAAAGTTGTCTCGCTGTCCCCCAGTGGTGGCCAGACAAGTGGTGGACATCGGGAATAATCGAACATTTCACACTATCTTGTTACATCCCTTACTGTTTTTATTTCATTGAGAAACGCTATCTGCAGTTTAGAGAAGCGCAATTTTTCGGGTTCCGTACGCACTGGCCATCTGTCTGTCTGTCTGTCAGGCACCAGGCTGTATCTCATGAACCGTGATAGTTAGACAGTTGTTCACCGATGATGTATTTCTGTTGCTGCTATATCAACAAACAAACTAAAAACAATAAAATACTTATGTAAATATTTCTCTCATACAACTCCGACTCGCACTTGGCCAGTTTTTTTTAATTTAGCAATATGAGGTTTCAGTTTCTTAAAAATATTTTTGGAATACCTACCTACTGCAGCACATGTTTTTTAATATCGAAAAAATACGTTTATTGAAATATCATGATTGCTACCAATGTTTTTACAAAAATAATTCCATAAAAACTTTTATAAAAAATCAAGTCTAAAGGTGTTTTTCTACTTGCGTGGCAAGGCGACACGCGGAGAGATGGAAATTGAAAATTATATGGCAAAATATCAATTCTCTCCTAGCGTAAACTGTATCTCCGATAAGAATGGCTTGGATTGGCAAGGATGTGCGAAACAAAAATTGAAACACATACATTTAATATAGAACCGTATTACCGCGAACATAGATTAAAACACGATCTACAACGCGAGCCATCGCGGGACAAAGCTCTCACGGCCGGCTGTATCTTCCCCATACCATCTGTGCCCATACTACCCCACAATCGAGCAATATCGAGCAACATCGTGCGAGCTCGCGATGCCTCGCGCTTCCTATTATTAACAGTTTCTGGTGGACATAGCAAGATTTCAATTGTGTTGTTAACCATTTTTTTTTCTTTTTGTCACAGAAAATGGCGCCCTCTGTAAATATAGCGGAATACTATGGAGGCAAAACACTTTTTATTACGGGAGCAACTGGTTTTATGGGCAAAGTGCTTGTAGAGAAGATGCTGAGGAATTGTCCTAATATAAAGAAGATGTATCTACTCATGAGGCCGAAGAAAGGGCATAGCAGTAAAGAAAGACTGGACGACTTGTTAAGTTTTCGGGTAAGTGGCGCCATCTAGTAGGGAGTAGCAGTAATGTTGAGAGGAAAGCGGGCGGCATTTAGTCGACACAAACGTATTCCTTCCTGTGTTTTATCCTCGTTTAATGGCACTAGAGTATATAATTATTTGCCATAAAATCTACGTCTACCACTGCCCTGTTCTTTCTTTTAGTTTTTTCCATGAATTAATTACTTTCAGAACTAGGACTGACTAGGAGCCTGGTTATAATATAAGCAAAGTTCTGCTTATATTATTCTTGACTCGGTCGAGATAGGTAACGTTGATCTTGTGCGTTGCAAATGCGACAAACGGCCAAAAGTTGTGATGTACGCGCGTTAACGTAACGCACTATTGAATTGCTGCAAAAATTTGCCTCGGGCGACTTCCCTGATTTGTTAAATGTATGTACCTATGACATTTAAGTGTCATAAACATTGTGGGCCGTACCACAAAAAAGATGGACACGCGTTAAACGCGAATGCTACCAAAAATAATCCGCACTTGTTTTAGCACTAGCTTGTCTGAAACAAGTGTGTATTATTTTTGGTAGCATTCGCGTTTAACGCGTGTCTATCTTTTTTGTGGTACGGCCCTGTAATTTTATATAGTAAATACCTGGTAAATACCTGATAATCGCATAAACTATTTTAAGAATCGCATAAATTTTGTATCACTTTCGCAATTTTATCCATAAAAAAATATCTATTTATAAATTGTGAATAACAATATGTTTGATATTTTAGAATAATATTATGTACAACCTGCCAAGACTAATATTATTCGCTAATTTTGCCTAATACTAAAACAAAATTTCCAGATATATGATCGTCTAAAGGCGGAGAACCCCAAACTCTTTGATAAGCTGCAGGTGGTCCCCGGAGACATCTTATCTGAAGACCTGGGCATCTCCAACGAAGACAGACAGCTGATCCAGAACGAGGCCCAGGTCATATTCCACTGTGCTGCTTGCGTCAGGTTAGTAAAAGATAGAATTTAACATAATTCCCATTTATTACGAATTTTAGTGTGCAACTAGCTGTTCCCCGCGTTTTCACCCCCGTTGCTCGGCTCCTAAGTATAATAGCGTGATATTAAATAGCCTATACTATTCCTCATAAATCTGGCTATCATATACAAAAATATTTTTTCGAATCCGACTGGTAGTTCCAGAGATTAGCGCGTTCAAATAAACAAACTCTTCAGCTTTATCATAATATATTAAGTACATAATGATGTTCGTCTACTACCTAGGCTTTATACCAAGTAAGTTGGGATCGGCATCCAGTCTAAGAAACGATTGCGAAAACCTTTCCGATGGCTCCGAATGATTATACGATTCTTAGACTGCCGAATTTCTGATCACCCACGTCAATCAAGGCTTTATTTTTTATTTTGGTCACCACTCAGCCAATTCGGATGAATTTTGTTCGTTCCATTTAATTCCTTGTATTATTAGCTTAAATTCTAAAGTTACATCATCAATTTTATAATAATTTGCATAATTCGACCTAGTTGTGCCAAAACGCTCCAACCCACAAATGAGAGCGTAATTCGTTTTCGAACTACAGACAGTCAGTCAGTAAAAAAAATTAAAGATTGGAACGTTTTGGCACAACTGGGTCCAATTATAAGCTGTGTTCTTCGTTAGAGTCCTAAAAAAATAAATTAAATTCAGACGATTCGTTGCCTAATAAGTTACGTTTTTATAAATGTTTCAGATTCGACATGTTCTTGCGCGACGCTGTAAATATGAACACAGCAGGAACCAAGAAAGTGATGGAATTGGCAGAAGGCGTAAAAAACTTGGAGGTATTTATTTTCTACTTTAAACTATATTTTTGAAAGCTACCGTTCTGTACCGACACACCGCGACGCGTGATATCACCGCGAGATCTGACAATTTGTTTGCGAACTTTCGAGGGATCCTCTCACCGTGACATTCTCCCTCGAACGCTCGCAAACATTCGTATAGATCTGCTTGCGCGCCAGATCTATATGGGGGTGTTAAATGTGCTTCGGTTCAAATGTGGCGACAAAATGTGCGGCCTGGCTAAGGCCGTGTGTCCTAAAAGTGTCTGAAATGTGTGTCCTAAAAGTTTACAAGCATTATATGTTTTCTTTCGTCATTTTTTCCAGGCGTTCGTCCACGTATCGACCTCATACTGCCGCTGCGAACTGGAACTCTTTGAGGAAAAGCTATACCCCTCCAAGCACAGACCAGAGCACGTGATGCACTGTGTCAACTGGATGGATGACGAGCTGTTGGGACATTTACAGCCCAAGTAAGAATTTTAATGGAGCAATGTTTAATTTTATCACCGCCATCTGTTGTTGAGTAGTATTAATTAAGAGTTATTGAGAAAAGTAGTGAGTTTCAATCCTCCCTAGAATCTGGTAATCCGATATCCAATGAAAATCATTCGTGAAGATTGTATAAACTGGTACAGTCAACAGCAAAAGTTGATGACTGTTTCGGAATTTCGAAATAAAATATTGTATACGCTAATTAATCACACTTCTGTATTTAGTGTTGACTGTCACATCACATAAGATTCCTCCTCTTCTTGCACCTGGCGTTAATCCCGGCTATTGCCAGGGTCCGCCTTCCGACTGAGCTTCCTCCACTTTGCCCGATAAGACCCCACATAAGACTATTATTATGGAAATATATTCTCTATCATATAGATTTATAAGAATAGAGCTAGTTTATATTGATAAAAC
This sequence comes from Thalpophila matura, assembly GCA_948465475.1. Classification (NCBI taxonomy): domain Eukaryota; kingdom Metazoa; phylum Arthropoda; class Insecta; order Lepidoptera; family Noctuidae; genus Thalpophila; species Thalpophila matura. The sequence continues at coordinate 7,320,591 of OX419205.1, read as the reverse complement.
AGCTCTGAAACTAAAAACGATCAACATTTACTTTTAATTGTGACTTATAATAAGGCTTTAATATAAATAAATATAAGTAATTAAATGTTCTTTAAAGGCAAAATTACTGTTTTTCTAGGATAATCGAGCCGCAGCCGAACACTTATGCATACACCAAGTCACTAACCGAAGATCTAGTCTCCCAGTACGAAGGAAAATTCCCCATTGTGATCGCAAGGCCATCTATCGGTGAGTAGCGTAACTAATCTTGTAATCAAACGCAACTTGTGTTGCGTTTGACCACCAAGGCACCAACTTGCCTAGAAGAAACCGATTCACTCGTGACTTGAAGACACCCAGATTGTAACTATCGGGGAACACCCACTCGGGCAACGCATTCCACTGTTTGGCGGTTTTCACAATGTAGGGTTTTTGGTATATAGGTAAATCAACCATGAAACAAAGCTTTTTCGTGCTCGTCCGATAAAAAAAAGAAATATTATTGCTGTCTTTTACTATTGTTTATAGCGAGAAAGAGACAACAACTGTGAAACAATTATTTTTCATGTGTGTTTTACAACTTCTATGGAAATAAATAGGTAGGTAGTTTTAACTTATTTTGACAGTTTTTTTCGTGTTGGTAACTAATAATTTTCTTGTATTTGCAGTGGCGGCAGCATACAAGGAACCAATGCCAGGATGGGTGGACAATCTAAACGGACCTACGGGACTATTAGTTGGCGCTGGCAAAGGTAGGCTATTTCATACAGGAATAACTTATAGGAAGTGTAAAAATTACAACACTGCAATAGGTAAAATACAGGGTGGCAGGTTAGACAGTGGAAATATTTTAAGGGGTCGTTGTACTCATCATTATGAACAACTTTTACTATGGGACCAATCCCGAAATCGCGAAAAAAAAATCAGCTGTTCCATACATCTATGTTCACATAACTCAACAAAATGTATGGAACAGCCGATTTTTTTTTCGCGATATCAGGGTTGGTCCCATAGTAAAAGTTGTTCATAATGATGAGTACAATAACTCTTTAAAATATTTCCACTGTCTAACCTGCCACCCTGTATAAGGGATTAGCCTTTTGCCCGCGACTCCGTCCGCGTGGACTACAATGAAATTTCCAGTTTAAATGACTTCTATAGTGTAGGGGTTGCTAGTACTACCAAGAGGTCAAGCTGTATCAGTGGCGTGCATTGCATATAGGCAAGTAGGCAGTACCTACCGCATAACATTCAATAAAACTATTTTAACTGTTACTACATAAATAAAATATATCAATCATGACTAATTATTGATATATAATGATGTATATTGATGTAGTAATAGTTAAAATGGTTTTATTGAATCTTAAGAGGTAGTCACTGCCTACTTGCCTATATGCAATGCACGCGCCTGAGCTGTATCTATGGTCTATCCCGCCAGAATTAGATGGAATGTAGCTTAGATTTTAAGTTGGACCTCAAGCTATGGAACTGTGAAAACCACATCAAAATACATTCAGTACTTTTTGCGTGATGCGCGCATAAAATGACAAAAATTTAAAAAAAAATCTTTTTGGGTATGGTTAGTAGGTATGGTTACGTCCCATGCAGTATCCTATCCCGACTATTTTTTAGGGTTCTGTACCTTAAAAGGAAAAACGGAACCCTTATAGGATCACTTTGTTGTCCGCCGTCAGTCACCAGACCATAAGTGGCTGCTGCTCATAGATGGCGCCATTGGAAGTATGCAGTAGCGCCATCTATGATCATATTTCGGAACCCTTAGGGTGCGAGGCATACTCGCACTTGTCCGATTTTCTGAAATATCTTCAATGTTTCACTATCACATTGTTTGTGGTGGCGTTTTGTGGCAGATGAGTGGCTTATGTGCAGCAAGCCTTAATCAGTATTTCCCAAATTACCTTCTATCGGTTGCAGAAAGATAATAAAATTTTAAAGGAGGCATTAACCATACAATTTCTATCGTTAAAGTCTCTTTTAAAACCTAATGACCTTTTCTGCAACTCAACGTCAGTGTAATAATATTATTCCAGGTGTGATTCGTACAATGCATTGCAATGAGAACTACGAAGCTGACGTGGTCCCCGTCGACGTCACAGTCAACGCGTGCATCATACTGGGCTATCTCACGGGCATCGAGAAGTAAGCCTCACTTTATAATTAACTAGTTGTTCCCTGCGGTTTCACCCCCGTTGCTCGGCTCCTAAGGGTCGTAGCGTGATGTTAAATAGCCTATACTATTTCTCATGAATCTGGCTATCATATATAAGAAGAATTTTTCGAATCCGGCTGGTAGTTCCAGAGATAAGCGCGTTCAAACAAACTCTTCAACTTTATAATAATTAGCATAGACTAGCACGATGGCTACGACTTCGTCCGCGCGACCCACAGGAATTGTGCATTTTTGCCGGATCAGGGAAAATGTGGCTTCCTATTCGTGAAAGGACAAAATCTGTAAGTAATTCCCTCAGATCATAGAAACAAGGAGATGTGCCAAGGCGCTATCGAGCTTGATGCCTGATCTTGAGCAAATTGCTCGTATTAAAAACGTACGCGCTGGCGACGAACCGAACACGATCGATGGTATAAATACAGTGTTTTAGTTTAGTGCTAGTGTTGAGTGACGATTAACAGTGTTAGATTGAGGGTGTGCGGAATGTTCAATGCGTGGGAGATCTTTTTATTCACAAGGAGCGCTTAATTATGCGCGTAATTGTGTCGAAAAATGTACTAAAAGTGGCAGTCAGTTGTTCCCGTACTAATTTGCTATGATGGCATATCTCCTTGTTTCTATGATCTGAGGTAATTCCGGAGATTACCCTCACATATACACAAATACAAAATTCGTACTCTATAATAATAGTATACATTGGCTAGAAGTGATTCGGATTGGTGGACGTCATATTTCTTCGATGGGTTCTAGGACATGCCCATTTCCTTCACCGTTTTTGAGCAATACCTAATGATGAAATAAATTGCACCGGTTAGCATTGGAGCGGAATTATTGATGACCAGTCGCGACTGACGAGCCTTAGGTCGTGGGTTCGAAGCTAGGTAGGTGCACACAAGTAGTGCAATTTATTTCATCATTAGGTATTGCTCTAAAAACGGTGAAGGAAATCGGCATATCCTAGAACCCATCGAAGAAATGTGACGTCCACCAATCCGAATCACTTCTAGCCAATATGTTTATTAAAATCGTATTACTCAATATTTTTTTTTTTTTTTTCAGGCCGAAACAGATTAGTATCTGCAACATAACGCAGTCAGGAATCAACCCTATCACTTGGGGCAAAGCTTTAGATATGGGTAAGTTGACATTGAGCAAGTTTTCACTCACATTAAACATTTTCCCAAAGACATAAAAATCCCTAATTATGATCAGCAGAATTCAAGGAATTTATAGATGTACCTTAGGAAGGATGAAGTACCTACCTACATCATTATTATGAAAAAGTTACATTAGACCATACAAGCTCCGCTTCAGTTTTGCCAACTGGCTTATTTGTATGCCACTATGCACAATCTATAATTCTCGAATCTCGTTACACGTGCCGACACGAGATAAGGTATAACTAGCGGCACCAGTCATGAGCACAAACGTCAATTGCAAATCAGCTGGTTTTTCGGTCCCTTTGGCGGAATGAATAAGTCGGGGGGCGCCGAGGCTGCACGCAATTGGTTCGTCAGTCGATGCTCGTCGTCTTTTGGACTATTCACTACTACGTGTAAACTGTCTATTGTCTATTGGGCCGAAAATGTAGTATGCGCGATCTGTGATCATGTTTCCTGCCGGTACCTATACCTATATACCATTCACTCCAACCCCTTATAGCAAACTATAATTAACTGAATTCTTCTTGCAGGCCGCGTCCACGTCCAGGAGTTCCCCTTCACAGTGTGTCTATGGTACCCGGGGGGTTCCCCGAAGAGCTCCTGGATAGCCCACCAGCTGGCTCTGTTCTTCACTCACATGCTGCCGGCGTACTTCGTCGATATGCTCATGTTTCTAATGGGGAAGAAGACTTTGTAAGTATCATTCTGCAGATTTTAAATGAATTGTAGGTCACGACGTACCTATTCATATTTTTTTTATCTTTTACCTAAAGTTAAAGTGTGTTAGCCATTTTGTGAACACAGTCGCGCAACTGTGTCGCCACAAATCGCCGTCACTATCAACCCTTATTTCCGGAACTACTTCATTTTTTACTAGCTGTTGCCCGTGACTTCGTCTGCGTGAAAATGGACAAAATTTAGCCCGTGTCCCAGGCTACCTCTTTGTCAAATTACATCCAAATTCGTCCAGAAACGGCTGGACGAATTTGCGTGAAAAAGTAACAAACACACACACAAACTTTTGCATTTATAGTTTTAGGTAGTGTGATGATGTAATGTCTCATTGATTTGATTGGCTGTTATATTTTGATCAACCAATTACAACAGGTACCGTACCTATTCCATATTCATTTGGCATCACATTGACTGATATTGTGGACTTAGGTAAGATGAACTGCCGGACTGAAATGGGATTGAGTGAACACGTCAGCCCCTCCCTCATAAGTTTTGACAGATTTCAGAATATATTAGTGCTTGTGTACATATTCAATTGTTACCCCCCATATTATCTAACTGGATCCTTAGCCCCTCCATTTCAGGATCCGCCACTATAGTAATATTTCTAACGACAATGATCGTGTTCACAGCATGATAAAGATCCAGAAGCGCATCAACTACGGGCTGGAAGTGCTGCAGTACTACACGACCAAGGAGTGGCATTTCGTCAACGACAACTTCGTGGCGCTGCAGCACAGGATCTCCAAGAAAGACAACGAGACCTTCTACACAGATATGCGGGTAAATATTATATTAAACTGTTCTATTTTGAACTGTCCTTGAGACAAAACTTAAAAATTGCTGCCACATAGGTATATGCTGCTACATTTTGCCATCAAGAGAATTTGTGCACTTGATACCTATGTATGTGTCGTCGGCCAATCGTAGAATTTAGCGGCTGAGGCTGGTCGCCGAAGGAAACCAAGAAGCCGAAGCTGCGAAGGTGAGCCCGGGCGCCTGCGATTTGTTACGCAAGGGCGGAGGGGCTGCACTTCCCGCAGCGCCGGACACGTGTAAATGCTGTGGTCCGATCATATCGGCCACATCATGAAATTCCTCAGCATTTCATGAAACGCCGCCATTTCATGGTGTTCCCAATTAATTTAAGATATGGCTAGGTAAAATTCGGACAGATCGAGCAACAACTTACGTTTGTCGATTTGGCTGGTTACGTCGCTGCCAAATCATGAAATGCCGGCATTTCTTGAAATGCCGAGGAATTGTATGATCTGCCCACTACGATTGGAACACGACATTTCATGAAATGCTGAGGAATTTTGGCCAACATGATCGGGCCATAGCATTTTACTCGTCTCCGGCGCTGCGGGAAGTGCAGCTCCTCAGCCCTTGCGTAACGTAAAGTGCAGGCGCCCACGCTCACCTTCGCAGCTTCGGCTTTTTGGACTCCTTCGGCGACTAGCCTCAGCCGCTCCGGCTCGCACGGGTGCCTACGCTTTGTTATAGCTTCTAGTAAATGTCGAGAACATTTACTAGAAGCTATAACAAAGCGTAGGCACCAGTAGGTAGCAGTTGGGCCCTATCAGAATAATATCAGCGTTGCGGCATTTATTATATTTTTAAATGTCGCGGCACTATGCTGAGATGGGAGCCTTTTGGTCTCATATAGGTATTACATTTTTTTTTTATTTTCACACTTTTGTTTTTTCTTTTTATTTGTTTGTAATTTCCTATGCGAGTCCCAATAAACAATTTTTCTTTCTTTCTTTCTTTCTTTCTTTCAGTTACTGTCTAGCAGATATCTCGTTTAAAACAAAAAAACTAAAGTTGTCTACATTTCCAGGACATGGACTGGAGTATGTACATCAGGAACTACATCAAGGGTGCTCGCGAGTACTGCTGTAAGGAGGACCCTTCATCCCTCCCCGCGGCCAGGCGGTTACAGAAACAGTAAGTTCCTTTCACATCTCGGTTCCATAACCTCCACCTCAGAAGGAAAAAACGGAACAGGGCAGAGGTCGCGGGTTCAAACCCCGCCTGTGTCAGTTGTTTTTGAAAATCTCTTATACAGGGTGGCAGATTAAACAATGGAAATATTTTAAGGGGTCATTGTACTCATCATTATGAACAACTTTTACTATGGGACCAACACTGAAATCGCGAAAAAAAAATCAGCTGTTCCATACATTTTGTTGAGTTATGTGAACATAAATGTATGGAACAGCTGTTTTTTTGAAAGGGCTTGATTTTCACATTTCAAAATAATATATTTTTATTTAATTTTATGTCTAACAGTTTTCGACATATGATGAAAAATGTCTGAAAAAATACTATTCCCCCCCCCCCTTATCTCCGAAGTTTGCGCAGTGAAAAATCTGAAATAATTAGAGTTGATAGGAATTGACCCAAACATGGCACCAAAAATAAAACGATGTTCCTAACTAGTACAGTTTTTTCAAAATCATCAAAATTCTTTCACAAACAAACTTAGTTTTGCGGTCCGGTTTTTTTCACTTTATACGTCCAAAACTGATACGGAACCCTCGGTGCGCGAGTACGACTCGCACTTGACCGGTTTTTGATTTTAGCAAATTCACCCATCCAAAGCTATACTTCCCGTTAACCCAAGATCATGAAATTTGGCAAGAAGCAAGGTTTCGCAGCACTAATAAAAGAAAAAATCCAAAATTTTATAATTTGTAGTGATTACAGTTACTGGGAGTGTCTGGGAGTCAGAAACTCGAAAGTCTGACAACTGGTCTAACTTTCTTTCTCGAAGTGGTCATCTTCTGTTTTTTGAGACAATGCCTTTTATCTTTAAAATGGCATTTGGCCAGAAAGTAGCCGTTATAAGGCCAGGTTTACTTAAAAGAAAGAACTTCCTTCATTATAATAGATACTAATTTGTTTTTTGTCCACAGATTATACTACCTGGACAAAGCAGTGCAAATCATAGTTGGTTTATTATTATCTTACCTCGTATACTATTATTTTAAGATGTTATATTCTGTGATAAGCGCATAATTTTGTGAATAGGTAAATAAATATCTTATTAGGTAGGTATACAAGGCTAAGTGCAAACTAAAATAAAAGTTCAATAAAGTTATTGATGTATTAATTCAAGAAATATAAAAGAAAAAAGACTTCATTTGTGTAAATAATCCCACTCAAGATTAAAATAGACATATCTCTCTTCTAAGAAAATATAATGTAAAGTATCCAACTGTTGCGGACAACAATTACGCGATGTTGCTGAAGACTTATGTTTCAAATAATGTTTCAGTGTGTAAACGGCCTAGTTTTGTATAAGTCTGTATAAAATTAGCTCACAAATAATACAAAGTCAGGTATGATAATGTAGGTTAAATAATTATAATCCACTGGCCTCGTTTATTTATAAATAAACTTGACACGTATATTTTTAATCCTTCAAATTGTAATCCTTTAAAGTCAATGGAGTATAGACACCGTTTTTGTTTGAATACGTTTATAGAAATAAGAGTCCGAGTCTATGATATTATTGCGCGAAAGATAGGATGGATAATATTGATTGTAGTTTTTGTGATATACGGTATAACCAAAGACAGGCGAGTATCGCGCAAAGCAGCCAACAATCGCGTGGTGTGCGGCGACCCTTGCAACCTGCCTAATACTCACTGTATAACGTATTTTAGATATATTAAGTGCCAATTTACGATTTAATGATAATAGTTAATCAAAAAAATACACATCTATGTACTTTTTCTCTACTTTTAAAGGAAAATTCATTTGTTTTTACCTCGCCTCCTGGTAAAATACAGGTGTAGGTTTTTCTGGTTCTTCAATTTATTTTCCTCTTTTAAATATATCCAATAGACTTAAAATTTGTATATGGCAATGATCGATAAAGTGACTAAACTGCAAAGCGACAGTAGTCCGACTGTCGTTCAACAAAATAGTTGCTCTGTACGTAGATATCCTTAGTATTTTTAATTGTATACCTCATGTATAATAAAATTGTACTAAATAATATAAATTCGAATTATAATAAATTAAATTAAGATAAATTAATTTGTTTTATTTTATGGATCTTTTTTTACTATTATGTTGTGTTTACTATTATTCTAGACTTTTACATTGTTCTCTCATATTTGTGTTATTTCCGACAAAAGCAATGTAACCATGATATTGTAATCATTTGATTTAAAAGAGTAACCATGGAGTTTCTTGCCCGTTCTTCTCCATAGGAATCTACGCTTTGGAACGGGCATCTAGCTTCATCATTATGACTAACTGACAGACTCCTTGACAATTCAAAAGTACCTGTAATTGGTCTAATTGAAATAAATGCTTTGACTTTGACTTTGACTTTGACTTGACTTTGACTTTGACTTTCCCGCGATTTCGTCCGCGTGACCACATGAACTGTGCATTTTTTCATACTTCTAGTTTCACAGTTCCAAATTCAAGTTCCGAGCTCAATGTTCGCCTATAATTTTTTTTCTGGGAATTCATAAATAATACGTACCTATTGTTGGACGAAGCCGGAGTGTAATTCTTGTTAAATTTGACTGTTTATGAATGAGAATTGCCATCATGTTAGAAAAAGTAATCTTAACAGTTTAAGAAGTGCTATGATGTTGTTGCTATGGTTACGTTTTTATAACAATGTAGTCGGGTTATGTTTTTTCTAATATAAAAAATCTTTCCGAATATAAAACTGATCTTTGATTCTAACTGATATCCTATCAGGTTATGGGCCCAGCCCAGGATACGGAAAAATAAAGTCAATTATATTTTTCGTCGTATTCACGCGATTGTAACAAAAGTCGAAATGTCGAAACCGAAGGCTGGTACAAGCACCGATGTGCCTCATTGTATGCCTCAACAATCAGGCGCACCTCAACAATCGACGTCTACCGCATCCAGTCATGGTATCACTTTCAATATTGAAAAGCTCAGCGGCATCCAAAACTATGGAGCATGGAAATTTCAGATGAAGATGTACATGATACATGAAGATTTATGGGGTTGCATAGAAGAGGAAAAAGCGGGGTCACCAAAGATCACAGACGTACGCAAACAAGAAAAAGTACTCGCTAAGATATGCTTGATGGTGCAACCGAATGTATATTCTCATGTAAGGAATTGTACGACTGGATACGAAGCGTGGGTCAATTTGAGAAAGGCTTACGAAGACAAGGGATTGTGTCGAAGACTTTCGCTTTTACGTACTCTGTTTGGATTGAAGTTAGAGCAATTTAATGATATGGACACTTATCTCACACGGATCAGCGACTTAGAGCAGCAACTGCGAGATATAAGTGCACCAATCGATGATGACTTTCTGTCAGTATTGATGCTCAATGGCTTACCGGAAAGTTATAACCCACTTATTATGACCTTAGAAAATTCGAATATCAAGTTGGACAGTGAAACTGTGAAAAGCAAATTATTGCAGGAAGCTTCACGTCGAGCCCAAGATGATAATTGCGAAAATAGTGCATTGTTTGTAAACCGTTCATCAAAACAAGTTTATAAGCAAAACGTGAACAAACCAAAGTTCAAGTGTTTTGTTTGTAGAAAACCGGGACACAACGCTAAAAATTGTCCATCAAAAGTAGACAAAAATGAGAAGAAAACTGAAAAGAAAGGTGAAAAAGCCTGGAACGGAGTTCTTCTAACAGCTTTGGCGGTGGACATAAATTCAAATGCGTGGTACGTGGACAGCGGTGCAACTTGTCATATGACAAATAATAAAAACATTTTGAAGAACTATACTGTGGATACTCCAAGGGTAGTAACAGTGGCGAACAATCATAAAATGTACAGTGAAGGTCATGGTGAAGTCGAACTTTTTCTAGAAGGACAGAAACAAAAGACAACCATAAGAGAAGTCATATTTGTGCCGGACTTGTCAACGAATTTACTTTCCGTAAGCAAAATGACTGAAAGAGGACTTCGAGTAAAATTTGATGCGAATAAGTGTAACATATATCATGGTGATAACATTATTGCAAGTGCGACGAAGATGAATGGTGTCTATCAACTAGACATTCAGAGTCAAACAGATGTGGAGATTCAGCTGGCTGCGACGGCTAATGATCAGTCGTTGGATGTGACACCGTCTACTTCAGGGTGTCATCGTGCAGAAGCGGTGAATCTGTGTGGAACAAAGTCGTCTCAGGAACTTTGGCATCGAAGACTTGGTCATCTTAATAAACGAAGTATGGATTTACTGAATAAAGGTATGGCAGATGGTATTAACTATACTAACGCTGATTTCTTACCTTGTGTAGCATGTATCGAAGGTAAACAATCTCGATTACCTTTCCCAAAGCAGTCATATACAAGAGCTACTGAGAGATTGGGTCTTATTCACTCAGACTTGTGTGGGCCCATGTCAGTTTCCTCTTTTAGCGGTGCTAGATATCTATTAACCTTCATAGATGATTTCACACGTATGACTTTTGGTTATTTCATTAAAACCAAAGATGAGGTATTAGAGAGATTTAAAACTTTTAAAAGTCTTGTTGAAAATCAAACAAATTTGAAGATAAAGGTGCTTAGATCAGATAACGGATGTGAATATGTAAATAAAAAGTTTCAGACATTCCTGAGAGAGCAAGGCATCGTACATCAAACTACCGTGCCGTACTCACCCCAGCAAAATGGTGTTGCCGAAAGGGCAAACCGAACTATAATGGAAGCTGCGAGGTGTATGCTGCAGGATGCTGGAATGGACAGGAGGTTCTGGGCGGAGGCTGTAAATACCGCCATTTATATTAAAAACAGAGCACCAACTAAAGCTGTCAAAGGGGCTACACCCGAGCAGAGCTGGACTGGTAAGAAAGTTGATTTGTCGAACTTAAAAGTATTTGGTTGTATAGCTTACGCTATGATTCCTAAAGAAAATAGAAAAAAATTAGATACAAAGAGTCAAAAATACATTTTTGTTGGATATTGCACAGAAAGTAAAGGTTATAGATTAATTGATCCAATGAATCTTGCCAAGTGTATAAAATCTAGAGATGTACAGTTTTTGGAAAAAACATTGTATAAAGACATTGACTTAACTAAAAAGGTTGAGACAAACAGTGTGGAGCTACAGATAAGTAGTTTAGAAAATATTACTGGAGACAGTATGGTAGTAGAAAGTCAGGATGAGCCAGTAACATCAGATTCAGATTCTTATGATGATACTGCGGATGTAACATGGACTTCTGATATGGCTTCTGATAGTTCATCATTTGCTGTCAACGAGGGAGCAGCTGTAGCAGCAGCTCTAGAGACTGCTAGCCATAGTGACGAGCCATTGACTATTCAAGAAGCTTTGTCTGGGGCTGAGAGTGAACACTGGAAGAATGCTATATTGGACGAGTACAGGTCTTTTGAAAAGAATAAGGCCTGGACTTTGACCCTTCTACCTCCAGGAAAGAAAGCTGTCAAATGTAAGTGGATTTTTAAGAAAAAATATGGGGCAAATGGAGAGTTGCTAAGATACAGAGCAAGATTAGTTGCAAAAGGGTTTACACAGAAGTTTGAAGTAGACTACAAAGAAACCTATTCACCTGTAGTCAGATATTCTACTGTAAGAATGTTACTTGCGCTGGCAGCTCAACTAGAAATGCAAGTAGATCATATGGATGTCAAGACTGCATTCCTTAATGGAGATTTGACTGAAACAGTATACATGGAACAGCCTGATGGATACAAAGCAAAAGGAAAAGATAATTATGTATTCAAGCTTAACAAAGCAATATATGGTCTCAAGCAGGCGTCAAAGGCTTGGAATGATAAGATAGATAAAGCTTTGATTGATCTTCAATTTAGAAAATCTCTTAGTGAACCATGTGTCTACATAAAGTCAAATGGACAAAACCTAATTATTTTGGCGATTTATGTTGATGACATTTTAATATTCAGCAAGGATACACCTGAAAAGAGGCAACTGAAGGGGGAGCTGATGAGAATTTTTGAAATGAAAGACCTTGGGAAAGCTACACATGTATTGGGAATGCGATTGACACAAACACAAGGAAAAATCATTCTTGATCAGAAAAACTACATTCAGAAAGTTTTGGAGCAGTTCAACATGACTGAATGTAAACCAGCATTAACACCAATAGAAACTGGAGCAAAGTTCGAGAAAGGTGATCAGAATAATAATAATTCCTTATACAGAAGCATAATAGGATGTATTATGTACATAGCTGTATGTACTAGACCGGATATAGCTTATGCGGCAAGTATGCTCAGCCAATTTAACAATTGTCATACAGAAATTCATTGGAAGGCAGCGAAGCGTGTTCTTCGATACCTAAAAGGAACCATGGATTACCGTATTGTGTATGAAAAGTCGAATCCTACACTGATGGTTACGGGGTATGTCGACGCAGACTGGGCATCTAACCAACTCGATAGACGTTCCTACACAGGCTTTGTATTTAAGATAGGAAATGCGGCAGTATCGTGGGAGAGCCGTAAGCAACGTACGGTTGCGTTATCGAGTACTGAAGCAGAATATATGGGTTTATCTGACAGTTCAAAAGAAGCTAAGTTTATTAGAACTTTTTTGAATGAATGTATAGGTGTTGTACCTAATATAGAATTATATAATGATAGTCAGTCAGCACAAAAACTATGTAATAGTCAGATTAGTCATAGCAGAACTAAACATATTGACATTAGACATCATTTTGTACGACAAATTGTAAAGGATAAAATTATAACATTAAAGTATTTGTGTACAGAGTTAATGCCAGCTGATGTTTTGACAAAGTCTTTATGTAAACCAAAACATTATCAATGTATTTTAAATCTTGGTTTTGAGACTAACTAAAGGTATGTTTATTTTGTTCTTTATTTATAAAGTGGTAGGAAAACACAACTATTGTGTATGTTAGGTACTATGTATGAATGTTTCAGTACATAACTAGCAAGTAGTAATGTGTATTTGTTTAAAGTTTTTTATTTTTTAAATTAAACTGTTTTGTTTAAGGGCAGGTGTTAGAAAAAGTAATCTTAACAGTTTAAGAAGTGCTATGATGTTGTTGCTATGGTTACGTTTTTATAACAATGTAGTCGGGTTATGTTTTTTCTAATATAAAAATTCTTTCCGAATATAAAACTGATCTTTGATTCTAACTGATATCCTATCACATCATATAGGTTACGGCATGATACAATCATGTTAGTTATAAAAGTGGTGTAAGATCAGAGGCCCTAGACAAGTTACTTTTCTGTTAGCGTTAGCGTCAAACGCTACGGATAAAATGTATGGAAATGACATTTGTGAGTCACGTGACTTTTCCGCAGGTAATGTCATTGCCATACATTTTGTGCTTATCGTTTGGTGTGAACGTTAACAGAAAAGGAACTTGTCTAGAGCCTCAGGGCCGGATTTAGGGCACGGCAACAAGGGCTGTGCCCCGGGGGCCTCCACAAGAAAGAAGCCTCCACAACATGATTTTTTTAGATAAGAAAAAAAACTAATAATCAAAGAAAAAAAAGTTCACATTCACAAGGTATTCACCTCACTACCTTTTTTTTAAATAGGTATTTTTGACGTTAATTATTTATTTTTGCATTATGTTCGTTATATGATGTATATTATTTTAATTAAAATAAATGATTAAAAAACGAAATATTATTTTTTGTCTGATTTAAAAAAATACGGGGTTTCCACTTCTAGCTTGCCCCAGGCAAAATCCGGCCCTGTGTAAGATTATAATTTTATAATTATGGATTTATAGATTCTAATAAGGTAGGTACCATAATGACTTGTAGAGTAGTCGACATAGCCTAAGTACTTATGCTGAAGTTGCAATGGGCCGGCCATATTAACGGCAATATGTATACCTACCGTTGGACTTAGGGTTGATTCATTGTCCGGAATGCGTTGAGAATTCTTAGATGTCCGGAATTTTCAAGTAAGAAATCAACATGTCCCAAAATTAAAAAAAATAATAAAGTTAGCTTTCTTTAATTTTTTAAAAAAATCTGCTGTTCCATACATTTCTGTTCACACAACTCAACAAAATGTATGGAGCAGCTGACTTTTTTTCGCAATTTCAGGGTTGGTCCCATAGTAAAAGTTGTTAATTACGATGAGTATAATGACACCTTTTAGGATTGAACAGGGTTTTTGTTAGATGCTGTAGGTATAGAGTAATTTTCATATAGAAAAAATATTAACGCAAACATAAACACCGTTGACGGTTCTTAATTCCGTGATCAAATTCTTCACACAATCTATGCAACGGGTGGAAATATAAACCTATGACTTCTCCCCCACAAACCTGCGCCCCAACCGTTGGGCTATTGCCGCTGAGATACCTACAGGAAAAATCTAGAAAAATTATACAACAAAAGGTTAGTGATGATTAAAATCTAATACATCACCTTGAGATCTGCCATAAATAAAAATGCTAGACGAATTGGACAACTATAAACGTGCTCAGAATACAATGGACATAGACAACCTGACTATAGCAGGTTGTGATGACAACAATCAAGCCGCGGTCACATGAACGAATAACAGAACAGGCGCGGTCACAGCCGAAGATTTTGGGGGGGTCATACCGCAGCCGAAGTCTTTGGGGGTCTTTGGGGTCATACTTTTGGGGTCATTATGGGGGTACAGAAACCTAATTGACATAAGCAAAGTGTATCCTATTTAAACTGCATGTAACAAAAACTCTCTTTGATCCCAAAGGAGGCCCTTATAGGTAGGTACTCATCCTTATGAATAATTTTCACTTTGGGACCAATCCTGAAATAGCGAAAGGAGAGTTTGTTTTTTTGTTCCTTTGTTTGTTTGAACGCGCTGATCTCTAGAACTACCAGTCGGATTTGAAAAAAAAAACATATGATAGCCAGATTCATGAAGAATAGTATAGGCTATTTAACATCACGCTACGACCCTTAGGAGCTGAGCAACGGGGGCGAAACCGCGGGGAACAGCTAGTTTATTGTATGAAGCTGGACACTTATTCAACTTGTCTTCTTAAGAGAGTTATCCTTACCTCTACCCAAACTTGCCTTGCTTGTTTAAGTAGCCAAATATTTCAACATTTCAGGATAGATATATTTTTGTCCCAGAGGCACTAAATACCTATCACCACATATTTAGTTGTCTTTCTATCCTAATCAAATATTTATTTGCTACGTACAGACAAACATACTCATATTTGCAGTGTGCGCGCGCGCAACAATGCTGTTGACGCATGAATAACTACTTTTCGCGCAGTCGGTTTTGAGTGCTCTACGTAGCTGGCTGATTGAGTGATTCTGTGATATTGTCGGTGAGTGTATACCACGTATTAGTGTAAAAGGGTAAGCAGATCTACTGGTTGAAATTTTAGGTTTGTATTCTTAAATGAAGTTAAGTTACGAATGTTGATTTAAAACTAGATTTAAATCTGATTAGTATAAAGTCTGTTTTAAATTGAGATTTTTGACTAAACATATAGGGCCGTACCACAAAAAAGATAGACACGCGTTAAACGCGAATGCTACCAAAATAATATGCACTTGTTTTAGCACTAACTTGTCTGAAACAAGTGTATATTATTTTTGGTAGCATTCGCGTTTAACGCGTGTCTATCTTTTTTGTGGTAAGGGTGATAGGATCATAATACATAGGTGTAGTTATACAAGGTGGTCATTCTTATTCGTAAATGGTTTGTTCAATAGGTGTATCCAACATATACAGAATGTATATTAATTACTACAGTATTATCTTAAAATCAGTTTTCAGTTTGCTGTATCTTCCCAAAAGAAACACACTGTATTTTTCTAGAAAAAACTCGGTGATATTTGTTTAACTATTCTACTATTCCTGTTCACCCCTGCAACTTAAATGATAGAAGTGGGTTCTTGACATTCACGTCACTGTGCAACAAGCGAGATTTGAATTCACGACCACTGCTCGCCTTACCCTATTAACTGCTGAGATCCACTTTACGTACCCGGATAAAAAGTATCTTATGGCCTTCTCCAGGGTTCAAGCTATCTCCATACCAAATTTCATCGAAATCGGTTCAGCGTTTCTTCGGTAAAAATGTAAGAGACAAACAGTTATTTTCGCATTAATAATATTAGTTAAATTTTTAATTATGCGACTTCCTCCGCGTGACCCACAGGAACTAAAAAAAAACCGGCCAAGTGCGAGTCGTACTCGCGCACCGAGGGTTCCGTATCAGTTTTGGACGTATAAAGTGAAAAAATCCGAACCGCATAACTAAGTTTGTTTGTGAAGGAATTTTGATGATTTTGAAATAACTGTACTAGTTAGGAACATCGTATTATTTTTGGTGCCATATTTGGGTCAATTCCTATCAACCCTAATTATTTTAGATTTTTCGCCCCGCAAACTTCGGAGATAAGGGGGGGGGAGAATGGCATTTTTTGGACATTTTTCATCATATGTCGAAAACTGTGAGACATAAAATAAAATGAAAATATATTTTGAAATGTGCAGATCAAGCCCTTTCATATGATATGTCACTTGACCTCGTAACCCCACTTTGAAATTTCAGACCCCCACTCCGGCCCCTTTTGCAATGAAAATAAAATTATTTTTGTTTTTTTTTCATTTGCAATAAAGTTGAACAATTATTCTTTATAACTGTTCCAAATTTCAAGTCGATAGCATAAGTAGTTGCTGAAATAAGCAGGTGTGACAGACAGACAGACAGACGAAGTCGCACCATAAGGGTTCCTTTTTTACCATTTTGGTACGGAACCCTAAAAACAAAAAAAAAGTGAGAGTAGGTACGACTCGCGCCTTGAGGGTTTCGAAATATGCAATAGCGCCATCTATGTCGCTATTACGTCATAGTAGATATATCATATTTAGATCTTAGATGGCGCTATTGATACTTGTAATGGCGCCATCTATGAGCAGATGACTCCACTCATGGTCATGAACTCATGACAGACGGACAACAAAGTGATCCTAATAAGGGTTGCGTTTTTCCTTTTTAGGTACGGCCCTAAAAAATACCCTAAGCACCCAGGGATATTGTAGCTTCCTATTAGTGCAAGAATTTTTAGAATCGGATCAGTAGTTCCGGAGGTTATCTATCTCATTCATACATAGAAACTTAAAACTTGACCTCTTATAATATTAGTATACAGGGTGGCAGGTTAGACAGTGGAAATATTTTAAGGGGTCATTGTACTCATCATTATGAACAACTTTTATTATGGGACCAACCCTGAAATCGCGAAAAAAACATCATCTGTTCCATACATTTATGTTCACATAACTCAACAAAATGTATGGGACAGCTGATTTTTTTTTCGCGATTTTCGGGTTGGTCCCATAATAAAAGTTGTTCATACTGATGAGTACAATGACCCCTTTAAATATTTCCACTGTTTAACCTGCCACCCTGTAGATTTACAGTTTTAAAAAAGCTTGTTTTCAGAACAGCAAATGTGTGTTTAGGAATATTAATTTCAAGCTCTACTTATTTTACAGAGATATTAATTCGCTATTATTTTAAGTAGGATTTAAATAATTGTATTTTCAATGTTTTATTCACTTTTAATTATTTACATAATATAATGTATTTAAACTATTTTATGACAAATAGAAAATAAATAAATAATCATATTTTAAAACAAATTAAAGAGCATTAAAAAAATCTTTCAGTAGGTAAATGAATTAGCCTTTTTTTTTTTTTGAGGATGGGAAATCATCAAATGACCCCTCCCGCTCTGGGCGGAGCGGAAGGGAGTGTCAGACTCTTACTGACTAAAACCCACCCGTGTTCCTTCCTTAGCCCTTTTGTCCGGGTCAGCGGTATCCCTTTCGGACAATCCCGCTTTCCCGGCAGACTTGGGCCCTAGTGGGCCCCCTCTTTGATGCTGACATCTCTTTGAGGCGCGCGTGGAACACGTACGCGCCGTTCGGCACGGGCCTGGTCCTGATCGGACGGTGAGCTACCCATCAGCGTCTACCGCGGCGGCTTGGACGGGAGAATCTCTCCCTCTCCCGTCCCGCCGCCTCCTTCGCTAGCATGACTGCTTCGCAGAAGGAGGCGACTGCCTCCCACTCCCCCTAGCCCGTACCATGGCTTGAACCAGGGCCGGGCGCGAGAGGTCGCCGCCGCTGCCGATCGCCTCTACGAGGACACGGCGGTGCTCCGCCCATGCAGGGCAGGCCCCCACCGTGTGCTCCACCGTGTCCTCGGGGCGATCAACGCAGTGATGACACCCGGGCGTTTCCTCCCGCCCGATGATGTGCAGGTACCTCCCGAAACTTCCGTGTCCGGTGAGGACCTGCGTCAGGCGGTAGGTGAGGACGCCGTGACGTCTCCCTAGCCACTCCTCAAAGAGGGGTCTTACCGCCGCTATTGCGGCGTGCCCTAAATGAATTAGCCTTAGGTACTTATTCCGATCACTGATGACTAGACATCGATATTCAGTATCAGCCTATAGCAGTCCACTGCTGGACATAGGCCTCTCCAATTGCACGCCATTTAACTCGATCCTCGGCCACTCTCATCCAGCTGCCACCAGCCACCCTGCAAGATCATCGCTCCACCTGGCCTGAGGGCGTCCTACCCTACGTTCGCCGATTCGCGGTCTCCACTCTAGAACACGTCTACTCCAACGGCCATCGGTTCTACGACTAATATGGCTATTTTTATTTATTTATTTATTTACTATAACGGTATACACCAATTACAATAATTAAGAAACCTACCTACCTATTTATAGAGACTTAACTAAAAATAAATTAACCATAAATAGGTACCTACTGACTTTAAAAATTCAAACAAGACGATATAATATTCAATACTCATCATTTCTAAAATTCCACCAACGTAACGTTGTAAATCTTTTTGAATTTAAAACATTTTAAAGCCAGCGCCACGCCACGCCACGCGGCTTAATATCACCGCGAGATCTGCCAATTTGTTTGCGAACTCACCGTGACATTCTCCCTCGAACGTTCGCAATTGGCAGTTCTCGTGTGATGACACCGGCGCGGGCGTGTCGGTGCAAAATAGACAGGTAGGGGGGTGATTCTCGCGGGTTCGACATGATATCACCTTCGATATATTATGTATATTGCAACAACTGTCAAAATCCCTACCATTTTGACATTTGTTGCAATATACAGGGTAAAATTAAAACCAGTGCGGATATTTTAGGAGGTGAAAGTACTCATGAATATGTCCAACTTTTATTATGGGACCGACACTAAAATATGAAAAAAAAATTAGCTGTTTCATACATTTTGATTGTGTTGTAGTGCATTTTTGTATGAAACAGCTGTTTTTAGGGTTCCGTACCTCAAAAGGAAAAACGGAATCCTTATATGATCACTTTGTTGTCCGCCGTCAGTCATCGGACCATAAGTGGAGCCATCTGCCCATAGATGGCGCCATTGGAAGTATGCAGTAGCGCCATCTATGATCATATTGCGGAACCCTTAGGGCGCGAGGCATACTCGCACTTGTCCGGTTTTTTTTTTAAATTTCAGTGTCGGTACCATAATAAATGTTGATCATATTCATGAGTACTTTGACCTCCTAAAATATCCGCACTGGTTTTAATTTTACCCTGTATATCAAATTCGATATCATATCGGAGCCCGCGAGAATCACCCCTCAGGAACGCCAAAGGTCGCGGGTATAAATCCCGCCCGCGTTGTTTTTAAATCCCTTAATTAAAAACAATAAGAAACGTTGTGTTTTTTCAAGGAAGACAAACAGGCAGACAATACGAATGTCTAATTAACCAACATTTATAAATAGTTTACTTTTTAGGGTTCCGTACCAAAATGGTAAAAAAGGAACCCTTATGGTGCGACTTCGCCTGTCTGTCTGTCTGTCACACCTGCTTATTTCAGCAACTACTAAAGCTATCGACTTGAAATTTGGAACAGTTATAAAAATGCTTGTCCAATTTTATTGCAAATGAAAAAAGTCAAAAATATTTTTAGTACAGTTTTTTCAAAATAATCAAAATTCCTTCACAAACAAACTTACTTATGCGGTCCGGTTTTTTTCATTTTATACGTCCAAAACTTATACGGAACCCTCGGTGCGCGAGTATGACTCGCACTTGGCTGGTTTTTTTGAGTACTGGTAAGTACATAAATATTTTTATTTTATTTTCTTTGATTAGGTACCTATATCGGCGTGTGTTAGGTTACATTTTAACATTATTATTTTACTTTTAAGTATTTATAGTTTTCTTATTTTTTCTGTTTTAGTTTATCCTTATAATTTACATAATTTTGTCCTTACATAAAAGTAATTGACAGACAGAATTGTGTTGCTGCGGAGTTTGTTCCGCCGTTTCTTCTTCGCAGCTAAAACACTAGGAAGCGGTGAAGGGCGGGCGTTTTTGGGGGCTGTCTTGTGTACTTTGACGTTCAAAAAGTGCTAATTCATTAGCCTATGTACTTTGAATAAATGTTTTTCAGTTGGAATTTGTATGACCTAGGACACCACAAAAAATAATAGGTACCTATGAAATTATAATTTTGTAAGTTACTAGACCTAAATAAATTATAATAAGTATATTTAAATTTTTAAAGTTACTAACTGCTATATTGAAAAGTTCGTAGCCTGACCCAGAAATACGTGTAGTGTCCTATACCTACTCATGTCCTTTGTTAGAGACACAGTGAGACAAAATTAAATTAGTTTGTAAACAGAAACAGCACCAACAGTCGGCAGCATAAGCATAAGCATAGCATAATCGGCCTATAATGTTCCCACTGCTGGGACACAGGCCTCCTCTGTGAGAGGGAGTGGGCCGTAGTCCACCACGCGGGCCCAGTGCGGGTTGGTGGATGTCACATGTCTTCGAATTTTTTGGTTCTAGGACATGCCGGTTTCCTCGCGATGTTTTCCTTCACCGTTAAAGCAAGTGATAATTAATTTCTAATACGCACATGACTTCGAAAAGTCAGCATTACGTGCCACGGGATCGAACTCGAACCACTCGCCGTGGGAGGCACATGGTTAATCCACTAGGCTATCACAGCACTCGTCACGGCTATCACAGTCGGCAGGACATGACGAAACCACAAAGAACTCACTCTACACGGACCCCTAAAATACTTCATACATAATTTAACAATACCTTTCATTATGTTGGCAAAAACACTTTCTCAATGTCCGCTCGCAATAAATAATTAGACAAACATTGCTATAATTTCCTGTGAATTTCATCAATCGGGGACCGGCACTGACAGCCGATCAGGACTTACGCACTTTGCGATGCGATTGCCGGCACAGATAGGCCACCGACTCGGTCGTGGCTATCGTAAAATGCGTCAGGAAGGAGGATGTGCAGGAGCGTAATTTTGTCTGATAATAACAACACTATAATAATAAATAATAATAAAGGTTATTGCTCTCTTCACAATAGTTAACAATCTACTATATAAAAATAAGTCGGGTTTTCCTTCCTGACGATATAAGTCCAGAACGGACGAACCGATTTCCACGGTTTTGCATTCGTTGGAAAGGTCTCGGGCTCCGTGAGGTTTATAGCAAAGAAAATTCAGGAAAATTTAAAGAGAAAAGCGGGAAAATCTTTTTTCACATACAGCGCCATCTCTGATACATAGCATGTACTACGGTGGCGAAACGGAGTTCGCCGGGTTTGCTAGTAAATTATAATAAGAGGGCTAAATTATATTTTGTCACCTGTCTCGTTCGCACAAAACCGTATTTTTAAGAATGATGAAAAGATCCATTTTTGAAAAATGTATTCTTATAATGTTTTAGATAATAATATTATTAATTTAACAGGTAAATAATAAAAACACATTTCTACTGTGTCATCTTATAAATTTAGGAGCAGTTATACCTATAGGATAATACTTCTGCTCCTAAATTGATTAGATCACACAGTAGAAATGTGTTTTTATTATGTACCTACCTGGGGCAATCAGAAATGGAGACCCCAAAAAATGTAGGAATCAGACGAAAAAAATATTAATCAGACGAAATAAATATTTTTATACCATTCCCCCTCTAAAAAGCTTATTTTTTTCACTGAAAACAGTGAATAAAAAGCACTTTTACTCACTGTTTTGATGTTTGAAAATGGAACACACCAATGTATTCGACCACAGATTTAAAGAACCTATGCTAGATGCGGCACGTTATTAGATTGTATGAAAACCGAACGTGTCATCTTTTTTATACCTACGATAACTTCACCCCAGCCATTTAGTGATGTGCTCAGAGTAAACAGAATTGTTTCAATCACTAAGCGTCACTGAGCTAACAGACTTTTTTTAGTACGAACAGTCGAACATGCAGGGCACGCTTGGTCGTGGCTTGCCGTATCTAGTGTAAGTGTAATCTGTGTATTCGACCTATATTGATGTGTTCTAAATTCAATTTGATTGGTCGACATTTTCGACAAGGAGTTTAGCATTAGAATAAAAACTGTTTTGTGTTCTTTGCTGTCCTTAGTAAATTGGCGCTATTTTGAATACTGTAAGTTGTACGAACACAAAGTTTAGTGTTACTTTAATCTTTAATTTTGTGTTTGTTTAGTGTTGTTCTAATCGATTAAAAATGCATTCTAGTGATGAAGATGTGTTAACACCTGAGTTTGTGAAAGAGAGGGCGGCCGATATAGTGGAAAGGTGGAAAGCTTGCTACCCAAAAAATCACGGCTGGTTTACATCAAAGCCAATTTAACTTTACTTTTTCTTCATTATATGTATATTTTCACTTAAATCTTTCTTTTTCTCGTAGTCATGGTATAAAGTATAGTATGCAACTCTTGAATAAAACGGATTTATATCGAGGGCCATGAATCGCTCGCGTCGCTCAGGATTCTAACACTTGAATCACTCGCTACGCTCGTGATTCAATCATCATGAATCACTCCCTACGGTCGTGATTCAATCGTTAGGATCCTTCACTAGCTCGTGATTCATTTATGGCCCTCGCTTTAAATCCGTCCTTTATTCACTAATTGCATAATATACTATTAATAGTAGGTAGGTCCGTATCAATTTATTAAAATTTTAAAAAATGCACATAAGTCATAAGGAGCAGAATGAAACAAATTAACAAATAGTTCATGTTTTGCGTAGTTCATTAATTTTAATATCTATTAATGTGAAAGAAAGAAAGAAAGAAAAAATTTAAGTGTTTAGAAATGTTAAAAAAAAACTATGTAGGTACCTACCTACCTGAGTAACGTGAACTTTTTAGGGTTCCGTATTTCTCTTTGACAGACAGATTTTACAGTTAATAACCAAAAAAAATCAAGTTGTTGAGGCCCCTTTTCTTGTGGAGGCCCGGGATGGTCCGGGCCACAGCCCCTGTTACCATGCCCTAAACTCACAATTTTTATTTTATCGGTCATTTAAAATTTCAAACATTGAGTCGGATGGAGTCGCGAGCTTTTAAGTTATTCATAAATAAAACATTAAAAACTTAATTGTATTTTGAGTCATTTTTAAATTAAGTTGATCCCTGCCCTTGATCCCTGCCCTCTCATTGGTGGACATGTCTTTTGAATGACTTGAACTGCGACCTCCCAACAATTGCATTCATTGTCCGACTGAAATTAAATATTAATGTATGTAAACAACGTTATTAATGCGAAAAGTACCTACAATAAATTACATTAAAATTAATTTAAACAATTGCAAAGTCCAAAAATTAACCCTGCGGGTGCAATGACTCGTCAAAGGGGATTAGTAAATAATTACCATAAATGCAATTTTAATCTAATAAAAAGACAGAGAGTCAATTTCGTGAGTTGTGCACTTACGTGAAGGCCGGGTAATCTCCCGGAACTATTGATCCGATTCTGAAAATTCTTCCCGTATCCCTGGTGCTATACTCTATAGGCTACTTTTTATCCCTAAAATACATTTCCTGTGGATCACGCGGACGAGTCGTTCGTTGTCTGTTTTTGTTTTATTGGCTTTTTGAAAATGTCAACGGCATAATCATTTTATTTCTTATTTATTTCGAGTTTTGATTCCAATTCTTAATCTCTAAGATAAATTAGGCAAAGAACATTATATATTTTTATTTTTGGTTAAGCTTTTATTACTGCACCAGAACTACCAAATCAAGCCCAAAACTGCCAATGTTCTAAAAAATAATATTTATTGTTATTTCTCTTTTTTAGCCACTACAGAAATATTGAAGCACCAATTTTTTTAACCTGCATACATTTTGTGGTTATTGTGATGTCCAAATTGTTATATAATAATTTGTAGGTACAAGAACATCAGCTATGCAACACTTGCTAATGCCTTGTGCAAATAGTCAAAAACTCGTAGGTAATCAATTTCACTTTAGAAGGTGACAAGTCAATTTCATCATCATTAGGGTTCCGTACCAAAATGGTAAAAAAGGAACCCTTATGGTGCGACTTCGTCTGTCTCTCTGTCTGTCTGTCACACCTGCTTATTTCAGCAACTACTAATGCTATCGACTTGAAATTTGGAACGGTTATAAAGAATGCTTGTCTAATTTTATTGCAAATGAAAAAAATAAAAAAATATTTTTATTTTCATTGCAAAAGGGGCCGGAGTGGGCGTCCAAAATTTCAAAGTGGGGTTACTGGGTCAAATGACATATCATATGAAAGGGCTTGATCTGCAAATTTCAAAATATATTTTCATTTAATTTTATGTCTCACAGTTTTCAATATATGATGAAAAATGTCTGAAAAAATACCATTCCCCCCCCCTTATCTCCGAAGTTTGCAAAGTGAAAAATCTGAAATAATTAGGGCTGATAGGAATTGACCCAAATATTGCACCAAAAATAAAACGATGCTATGTAAGTGGCTATGGCTAGGTAAGTCCGCGACTTTGTGCGGAAGTAAACTTAACAACTTCTACAAACTTAATAAAATGATATAGGTAATTTATAGGTAGGTAAGTACTAAAGATATTTTTGTAAATTAGCAGCCGTTAGTTTTCTTTTTAAAAATGTTGGAAATTATTTAGTTTAGCCCTAAAATCGCCATAACTAACAGTGGTATCTTGCGATACATTTCTCTACCACTTTCCCGTATTTTGATTTGATGATGATACAATAAAATTAGCCTATAATTAAATAAAAAAAACTTATTATGGTCTCAAAAGTTTGGAAAACGCTGAGCACTTATTATAGTGCACTCAGCGTTTCCCAAACTGTTTTTGCGCTGGCTCGGTTATTTTTATGCCTTCCCTTCGCGATCCACTAAAAGATTCGATTACATAATGCGTCTTGATCATTAACGATTTGAAAAACACGAAGATTCTGCGACCTCTGCATCATCATGCAGATTTTTCCGCACAAACGCGCGTAGGTGCAGTACCCCATCATGAGTTTTTTTGACGTATAGTTTCGTTAACGTAAGCATATTTTGAATTTCAAATACAGCAGTCCTGGAACATTTTGATATCCTAGAGATATCCTAGTGTGGGGCAACGTTTTTAAAAAAAAAAAAAAATATATATATATATATATATAAAATACAAAGAAATTAATTAAGTGTTTAATTAATATAATTATTCTGTAACAAACGTGTATTTTCAATTCAAAATATGCTTATGTTAACGATACTACACGTCAAAAAAACTCATGATCGGGGTGCAGTATTGTCATGCGGTAGCCTAGAGGAAAAAACGATACGCCACCGTGTTGTCTTAGCAACTTTTTTGACATTTTATAAAGCAGTTCATTAGTATCTAATTTATTACACTAGATGGCAATGATTGTCTTGTTCTTCATACTGGCAGATTTAAAATAAAACAAACTTCCTAGCAACCATAATTATGTATGTTGTCGGCAGAAGTCAACTGTCGAAATCACGCACGATACTGCAGATCTCAGTGTGCCAAACCTTGCGTCTTGCCCCGCACCCACGCGCGGGGGTGCGTGTTTCTCCGCATGTAGGTGCGTGATCTGCAACCCCACGCGTGAATGCGTTTTCAGTGTGTTGTACTATGCATGATTTCTATACAAACGTAGGTACTTGCAAACAACGTAAGATCACGCACTCCAGCGCCCTGGGGGGTGATTCTCGCAGGTGACATATTGATATCGAATTCGATATATATCGCAACAAATGTCAAAATGGTAGGGATTTTGACAGTTGTTGCAATATATATCGAATTCGATATCAATATCGAACCCGCGAGAATCACCCCCCTGCTGCATGATGCGGGATAGTGTCCGAATCGCCTTAGATCAAGACTTCTGTGAATGTTATTAATAATTAAATTGGTTCATCTTTTAAATAAATATTGCTAGTGAGACCACTTTTCAATTATATCATTGATCCGATCCATTTCATATCATTTCGTAGTTGTAACTAACTAAATAGGTGCACGTAATACCCCGGTTCGCCAGTTACCCAATAATTCGGTAACCGATAGTTATTTTTACACACTGAACAACTGTGTTATAAACTTAATTAGGTACTTTATGAACAATGCCTCGTAAGTGTAGTGGTTGAAAGCGGGGCTGCTGAAACGTCCTGCGATCGATCTCCGGCATTTTAATTGCGTAACACTAACAGCGTCCATTGCTAGCTATAGTTATCGGGAACAAGGATTTAGAAACATACGGCGCAATGTATGTTAAAATTAAAACCATGGTGATGGAACTGTGTTACGCAATTTGCTCGTCGAGAAAAAATGTATAAGGACGAAGTCGAGTATATAATATTATAATAATAATAACATCTAAAGACAATTTAAAAATTAATTTAAAGTCGCCTTCCAAAAGAACACAATACTTAATTTTTTTAAAGTTTCTAAAATTTTTCTTATTTGGGCAATACGGTACCTACCGGACTATTTTTTTTTATTGTGAATCTGTAAACTATTTGAAAAAAGATAATTAACACAAAAAAAACCGATGAAACATCTACAAAATTGGCAAAGTTATAAGCGTTTTAAAATGATTTGGGACGGCACTATCATGCAGTGACGTAACACCACCTATGTCCGCTTCGCTCGACAAAGACGGAGCGATACTCCCTCCAAACACTTTAAAAGCGTCAATGTTTTCCATTTTGTGATAAATTATTTTTATTTTTTTGTTGTTCCTATGCCTTCTTTGGAATAAAATAATTTAATTGTAGGTGCTTTTAGGGTTCCGTACCAAAATGGTAAAAAAGGAACCCTTATGGTGCGACTTCGTCTGTCTGTCTGTCACACCTGCTTATTTCAGCAACTACTTATGCTATCGACTTGAAATTTGGAACAGTTATAAAGAATGCTTGTTCAACTTTATTGCAAATGAAAAAAGACCAATTTTTTTTTTATTTTCATTGCAAAAGGGGCCGGAGTGGGGGAGTCCGAAATTTTAAAGTGGGGTTACTAGGTCAAGTGACATATCATATGAAAAGGCTTGATCTGCACATTTCAAAATATATTTTTATTTTATTTTATGTCTCACAGTTTTCGACATACGATGAAAAATGTTCGAAAAATTACTATTCCCCCCCCCCTTATCTCCGAAGTTTGCGGGACGAAAAATCTGAAATAATTAGAGTTGATAGGAATTGACCCAAATATTGCACCAAAAATAAAAAGACGTTCCTACAGTTTTTTCAAAATCATCAAAATTCCTTCACAAACAAACTTAGTTATGCGGTCCGGATTTTTTCACTTTATACGTCCAAAAATGATTCGGAACCCTCGGTGCGCGAGTACGACTCGCACTTGGCCGGTTTTTTTTTATTAACACGTCACCTGGGTACCTTTCATCCAGAAAAAAGTACTGTTCCCGAGGGAAGGAACAATAACTTTCGACGGTCACAGTTGCTTTAAAACGCTAGATGGCGCTACGTGTATGATACGCGGTCGAAGTCACAGGCAAAGTGTTAGGGCGGGTTGCTTCAAACCATCTGTATTCGTAAGTCAGTGCGTAATCGTTAAGTCAGTATGAAATTCTCGTACAAGCCGCCATATTTGACGGTTACAGATACGTAACTGTAAGATGAAGCAATCCGCCCTTAGTCATTTAATAAGATTTTAATGGTTTTATTGTAGTCCAGACGCGTTTGTCCGCGGCTCCGTCCGTGTTCGTCTTCTTAGTGCAGGGTGACTAGTGTTGGCTAGTACTATATCTTCGTAGTGATCCGGTGGGATAAACCAGAGTACCTATAGTATGAGTAAGAGCTCAAGCTGTATCTCTAGTTCATCCCACTGGAATCACATAAAATGTGACTTATCTTCAATAAAGAATATCTTCAATGTTATACATTAATAATTAATAGGTAGATTAATGTCTTAAGAATATTAAAATAGGTAGGTACTAGGTACCTACTTAATTATGTTAATATTATTACGACATTATATAACCTCACGTTTTCTCAAGAGAACCCATTGCCACGTGAGCAAAGCCGCGGGTAGGCACAGCTGTGTTATTCGCGATTCGCGCGATTCTATTAGGCAAGTTTTGCATGCAAGTATGACGTCACACTTGTGTGCAAGTCATTTGAATTGAATATTTTCAGTTGCAACTTGTTAGCAAGCTGTAGTTTCCACTATACAAATTGCATGCAACTTGCAACTTGTATGCAAGTAACTTGCATAATGGAATCGCGCCTTTGCTAACGATGATCTTTAAAATTTTAATTAATATAGGTATACAGGGTGGCCCGTTAATAGAAGTCCAAATTTTTTGGACAAATGGACATCACAAGGTTTTTCTAAACGCAACATAATTATGTTCCGCGAAACACCAAATTTGATTCAAGTTAGTGCAATAACTTTTAATCTGGATAGGTTTACACAACCAGAGCAGATGCACGGCACGACTTGACAATTATATTTCTACAATCTAAAATCTAATTAATCTGATTTATAATCAAAAACATCGACTTCCAAAACTGTTACACAACATTATTTTGATTTTTTTGAAAACGGTTTTAACTTATTTTTTGTTTTCGTTTTCATTTTCATTTTAGTTTTATTATAACGACTTATTTACCTGCTTAGAATTATAATAATAGAATACATAAAAAAATCAAAAGATAATATGAACCAGTTTTACAGTCTATTAAATTACTTGTGATAAACACAAATTATGGGCAATGTGCAAAACATTGAACATACTTACCTACCTACATAATTTTATTACGAACACTTAACTAAAGTTATTTTGGTAAACAAGATTGTATCTAAATGTGTACAAAAAAAATTATGAACTCGTTTTTACTCATGTGTTAGGTTAGGTAATCAATACATATACAGGGTGGCAGGTTAAACAGTGGAAATATTTTAAGGGGTCATTGTACTCCTCATTATGAACAACTTTTACTATGGGACCAACCCTGAAATCGCGAAAAAAAAATCAGCTGTCCCATACATTTTGTTGAGTTATGTGAACATAAATGTATGGAACAGCAGATTTTTTTTTTCGCGAGTTCAGGTTTGGTCCCATAGTAAAAGTTGTTCATAATGATGAGTATAATGACCCCTTTAAATATTTCCACTGTTTAACCTGCCACCCTGTATAAAAATCAATTGCTGTTCGTTAGTCTCGCTAAAACTCGAGAACGGCTGAACCGATTGACTTGAAACTTTGTACAGTTGTTGTAGGGAAGCCAGGGAAGGTTTGAACGTCATTGCAGCGCATGGCACAGCTAGTCAATTAATATAGAATTTGACAGAAAATGCAATTCAGAAAATAATAAAAATTAAAGTTAAGGGTCTAAAAATGATCAATCAATCTCCATACAAAATCAATAGCCACTCTATTTTGGATTTTTCGCTTTTTATGATAGGTCTAGCCCTGCCTGCCACACCACGGAACTAAATGCTGCCACACACTGGATCAAAAATGGCGTTTCAAGACTTATCGAAGTTTTAGGGTTCCATACCAAAATGGTAAAAAAGGAACCCTTATGGTGCGACTTCGTCTGTCTGTAGTACCTACCTAGTAACCCCACTGCAAAATTTTGGACCCCCACTCCAGCCCCTTTTGCAAATTTCCCCTTTTCCAAATTTCAAGTCGATAGCATAAGTAGTTGCTGAAATAATCAGGTGTGACAGACAGACAGACATACGAAGTCGCACCATAAGGGTTCCTTTTTTACCATTTTGGTATGGAACCCTAAAAAGGAACCCTTATGGTGCGACTTCGTCTGTCTGTCTGTCTGTCTGTCTGTCTGTCACACCTGATTATTTCAGCAACTACTGACTGTATGCTATCGACTTGAAATTTGGAACAGTTATAAAGATTGCTTGTTCAACTTTATGGCAAATGAAAAAAGTCCAAAAATATTTTTATTTTTATTGCAAAACGGGCCGGAGTGGGGGTCCAAAATATTAAAGTGGGGTTACTAGGTCAAGTGACATATCATATGAAAGGGCTTGATCTGCACATTTCAAAATATATTTTTATTTTATTTTATGCCTCACAGTTTTCGTCATATGATGAAAAATATCCAAAAAAAATACCATTCCCCCCCCCTTTATCTCCGAAGTTTTCGGGGCGAAAAATCTGAAATAATTAGAGTTGATAGGAATTGACCCAAATATGGCACCAAAAATAAAACGATGTTCCTAACTAGTACAGTTTTTTTCAAAATTATCAAAGTTCCTTCACAAACAAACTTAGTTATGCGGTCCGGATTTCTTCACTTTATACGTCCAAAAATGATACGGAACCCTCGGTGCGCGAGTACGACTCGCACTTGGCCGGTTTTTTTAACATGTTTGCAATGATTTGACTTTGTGATCTTAAGTTTATTTAAGCACGATCGGACGAGCGGGAGGGCAGTTGATGGCGAGCAGTAGTCTGGATAACGAAGTTCAGTACCTACCTACTCTCTATTTTCTTTTGGTACGTCCATAATCAGATTCTTGTCTACTTAAGATTATAATAATGTTTTATTCTGTTATAAATAATGTTTTATTTTTTATGATTATGATATTTTAATAATGTAATAAATATTCACACTGTTGTTTAAACGAGATTTGTTTTATAGTATTGTGTTTCCATAAATGTTTAAATAAAATGTAGTGTCATGGACTCATGGTTATTGAGCATCTTACATGAAGTCTATGAAGAAGCATACTGATTGTTTAAACTAATGTTTAATTATATACAAACATTTTTATGCGTGCTATACATTATGAAAGTGAATAATGTAGTTTGAGTATATTTGGTGTATCCTTTATTCTGTAGTCTAACCTGAGGTTCTATCAATTAGACGCTACAAGCTTGATTTTTTTCCGATTTTTTGATGACGCGGTTGGAAAACTACAGGGGGGGGGACACATTCTTTACGACTTTCGGAGTTTCTAATTCACTAAGTATGCACTTAAATAAAAAAGTAATTTAGGAACCTTTATGTTATTTTTTATTTTATTTACTTCCCACATGAAGGGGTGCAATAAAATTTTTTTTTTCATCCCTCAGTGTCATGTAGGTATCGCCCCTCCCCCTAATTATTTTATTCTTGTTCAAACCAATTTTAATCGTAATTATTTATTAAATGCTATAAGCTTGATTTTTTCCAGATTTTTCGGTAACGCGGTTGGAAAATTACAGGGGGGGGGGACAAATTGTTAACGACTTTGGAAGCTTGTAGTTCACTAAATATGCACCTAAATAAAAAAGTCATTGAGGAACCTTCATGTTATTTTTAAAGACCTATTTAACGATAGGTACCCCACATGAAGGGGTGAGCGAAATTTTTTTTTCATCCTTCAGTTTGATGTATAGCCCCCCCCCCCCAAATTATTTTATTTTTTATATTTTTTCTGCAGGCATTTATGGCGGCTTACAAAACACACCTACTTGTAAAGTTTCATACAAATTGGTTATGAACTGTAGATTTTACGAGGGTGTGACAGACGGACAGACAGACAGACAGACTGACAGACGGACATGACGAAACTAGTTCCTTCCAGAACGACTCACAGTCGGGGCCCCTTGGGAAGATTTGATTGGTAAAATTTTAATGGGCCCCGACTGTGAGTCGTTCTGTTCTGCATTAGAATTTATGATTTGTTTTATGTGTGTATCGATTATAAAACTATTTCAATTGTGTAGTTATTTAGTATTACTTAACAGAATTCTAAACTACTGGGCTTGTTTCTTTCTTTTTAGTTTTTATTTAAGTTAATTCTTTCACGTATTTTTTAAAATTAGTTTTTACGCAGTCGGGTTTTTTGTTTTTCTTTAAACTATTATTTTTTATTTTATACTTTTTAGTTATTCACTGTTTTTTTGTTTGTATATCGTTAATACTTGAAATAAAAACTTAAATCAATAAGTAAGAATTAGCGAGAATGATTGCTTTGTTAAACAACTTTAAATCGTTATTATCCTAAACTATTATTTAAAATGAAAAAACCGGCCAAGTGCGAGTCGTACTCGCGCACCGAAGGTTCCGTATCATTTTTGGACATATAAAGTGAAAACATCCGGACCGCATAACTAAGTTTGTTTGTGAAGGAATTTTGATGATTTTGAAAAAACTGTACTAGTTAGGAACATTGTTTTATTTTTGGTGCCATATTCGGGTCAATTCCTATCAACTCTAATTATTTCAGATTTTTCGCCCCGCAAACTTCGGAGATAAGGGGGGGGAATGGTATTTTTTTGGTCATTTTTCACCATATGTCGAAAACTGTGAGACGTAAAATAAAATAAAAATATATTTTGAAATGTGCAAATCAAGCCCTTTCATATGATATGTCACTTGACCTAGTAACCCCACTTTGAAATTTCGGACCCCCACTCCGGCCCCTTTTGCAATAAAAATAAAAATATTTTTGGACTTTTTTCATTTGCAATAAAGTTGAACAAGCATTCTTTATAACTGTTCCAAATTTCAAGTCGATAGCATAAGTAGTTGCTGAAATAAGCAGGTGTGACAGACAGACAGACAGACAGACGAAGTCGCACCATAAGGGTTCCTTTTTTACCATTTTGGTACGGAACCCTAATGAGGATTCGCTGTGCCGACAGCTTACGGGACAAGCAGGTCCCCCGCAGCTGTCAACAAAGCGCATCCTCAGAAGATCTGGCGACCTTAGTTACCAGTCAAAGTCATAGCATTTATTACTTATTTACCAGGAACTCAACACTACCGAAGAGCAGCGTTATTTGGCTGAGGTGTTCTGTAAGGTAGATGTTAAGTTTTCATCTGTTTCAGAATAACGCGAACATCATGGCGCCCACAATTTACGACTTTTACCGAGGAAAGACGATCTTCATCACTGGTGGGACTGGCTTCGTTGGGAAGGTAAGACATGGTCACCATCACGCGCCTAGCCTTTTTCTAACAAAATTTAGGTCAGCTTGGGTCTAACCTCAGATCATAGAAACAAGGGAGATGTGCCAAGGCGCTATTGAGCTTGACGCTTTAATATGGTCACATTGGCCATAATTAAAAACACGCTGGCGACGGACCGAACGCGATCGATGATATAAATACAGTGTTTTATTTTAGTGCTTGTGTTGAGTGACGATTAACTGTGTTAGATTGAGGACGTGCGGAATTTTTTATGTGTGGGAGATCTTTTTATTCACAAGGAGCGCTTGTAATTGTGTCGCAAACTGTTCTAAAAGTAGCGACAGTTGTTCCCACACTAATTTGCTATGATGGCAGATTTCCTTTGTTCTATGATCTGAGGGTCTAACTAACCCGGCTCTATGAAGAATGGGGAGTTCTATCCTTACTTCTGCAGCTGCATGACTTTTTAAGCATACCTACCTCACTTTTTTCAGCCCCTAAACATTTCTAGGCTACCTAACATTTACATAGTTTAGATACTATTTTCTACCTTTTGATGACGTCACGGTGAAAGCACAATAATGTGTGGTTACCGGGCCAAATTACCGTATGTGTGCGTTTGATTGTTTTGTCTCGGTCGAGTGGCTTTATTCTTTAATCTGTGTGCATCAGCACAGAGTAGATATCCAACAGAGAGCCAACTTCATACAATCGCGTTGCGATAGGTATAGTGCTAGTATACTACAAAACCAGCCTATTGCCAGGCACAAAGCCAGACTGCGGGCTACACAGGATTACTTAATGGAAAAACCCTATAACACTGCCTGACCCAGGTATCGAACACAGGACCCAACGCTCAACAGTCGCGGTTGCCACCACTACACCAGGACGCAACTAAATGGTGCAACCATCTTGTCTTTGGTCTGTCTTTTCTCCCATAATCTCAGATATTATAATGTCATTGCCTAAATTTTACTCCCAGGCTCTCATCGAGAAGCTTCTCCGTAGCTGTCCAGAAGTTAGCGTCATCTACATGCTGATGAGACAGAAGAAAGGACTCAACTGTGAAGAAAGACTGAAAGACCTTTTCAGTAAGCAGGTGAGCTTCTCTATCATAATACTCTTGTGAGGAAATGTTCCTTAGCACCAGATTGCAAGCCCTAAGTCTGGGTACCAATTCTTCTTCCTAAGAAGTTCGCGTAAAGTCAAGAACGTCTTCAAGAAAAACTACGTATATGGGAGTAAACGTTGACAACCGTTGTTATCCATCCTAGTTCCTTTTCTTAAAGAAAAGAAGTAGGTATTCATTAATAAACAATTCGTACCTTCCCAGGTTTTCGATCTGCTACGAGAGAAGGATCCAGACAGCTTCAAAAAGGTTAAAGTAATAAACGGAGACATTACAGAAGATGGGCTGGGCATCTCAGAAGATGACAAGAAGCTGCTGCAAAAGGATTGTAACATTATCTTCCACAGTGCTGCCTGTGTTAGGTAAGAAATCCATAAATGAGTAAGAGAGTTATGAAAATAAATGCTGGTCGATGGAAAGGGAGAGATGATGTGATCAGAAAACGGAGTGAGTGATAAGATGACGACTGACAGAGAATGAGAAAGAAAGATATATTGCGCTGACCCCAAGTAACAGGAGACCAGGGCAGGAAAAAGATAAAGAAAAGTCCCAATCTAACAGTGGTAAGGGATACAGAGCGAGGGACTATTCTACACGATGCGTGTCGTGTCCAAGACTACCTACCTTATGTGTCAGTTCCTTGACCCGGCCATTCAGCGGCAGCTTCTCAGGGTCGAAGTTCGTAGCACCAAACCTTTTACGGACACGACTATGGGCAGTAATAATATAGAAACTGACTTTAATACCGTGCTTTATTTACAGATTTGACCAGAAACTGAAGGACGCGGTCAATATGAACACAACAGGCACATGTAGGATGCTCAGTCTAGCCGAAACTATGCAGAAATTGGAGGTACTTACGCATTATCACCATTATGATGTCAATTTTCCGCTGTATGGTACACTTGACGCTTGTGTCTCTACGTCAAAGGCACTAGCTAGATCCGTGGCCGAATGATTTTATACTCTTGCTTTAAAAAGAAATCCATAAAATAACTTCGAAATATTCTTTTCACATCTGTTTCGAAAAATTAGACGGTTTTGATCAACAATTTCCAATCTGGATAAGATTATTCTTCATCTTTCAGGTGTTCGTACATCTCTCAACAGCTTACTGCCGTTGTGATTTAGATGTGCTGGAAGAGAAGGTCTACTCAGCCGTCCATAAGCCGAGGAAGATCATGGACATTGTCCAGTGGATGGACGATGAAACCCTGGATTACTTGGAACCTAAGTAAGTGGTCACAGTTTTGAACTCGGGCCTCCCAATGACCCTAACAATTCAAAGGGACCGACTGCTAGTATCCACATGAGACTTTCCCTCAACTAGATGAAGTCTTATCAAATACAAATGTTTATCAGTACCTGAGCAAATTCACTTCCGACTCGCAATTGGGTCCAGTTGAAAATTGTCAGACTTTCAGGCTTTTTTGTACCTGAATGTCATAGTTGTTGGTAGAACAACTAGAACCAACGGTTTGGCGTG
The DNA here is from genome assembly GCA_948465475.1 of Thalpophila matura. Classification (NCBI taxonomy): domain Eukaryota; kingdom Metazoa; phylum Arthropoda; class Insecta; order Lepidoptera; family Noctuidae; genus Thalpophila; species Thalpophila matura. The sequence goes on along the minus strand of OX419205.1, from coordinate 7,284,709 downwards.
CTCTTTAAGGTACCTGTCTCGACGTTCAAAGACTGTTTACCCATCCACTGAGTGAAATCTTAACCTTGCAGTCTTTAAAACCTGTTCTTCTGAATTCCAGGATTATATCGTCAGAGCCCAACACATACTCCTACACTAAGGCTATAACTGAAGACTTGGTGGCGGAGTATGCTGGCAAGTTTCCCGTGGCCATCGCCAGGCCGTCTATAGGTAATTACGCACTACCACCACAGTTTGTACTGCAGCCTGATGCCTTATTTACTTCTGAAAATGTTCCTCTGCCTCTAAAATGACTGGGAATCCTATTTTATTGTAGTAGAGCGCAAGAGTTTACATTCCTTTCTGAAAAGACTCACGATAAGTCTCGAAGCATGTTAGGCTACTGGCGTGGCGTCAACTACAGCTCAACCTTGAACCTCACCGACTGCACCTCATGTAGGTGCAGTCGGTGACCACCACATTAAAATTTAATATTTACAGTGACTGCAGCATGGAAGGAGCCCATCCCTGGTTGGGTTGACAACCTGAATGGACCCACAGGCTTGGTCATTGGAAGTGGAAAAGGCAAGTAATGTTACTCAAAGCGTGGATACACCACCGTTGCTTTACTTTTAAGCAACTACATTAATTGAAGATGTGTATCATCATTAGTACTTGCCAGTTCGCCAGGTTCTTAACCTCGACACCACGAAAACTATTCAATCTAACAAGCATAATACTTCCAGGAGTGATCCGCACGATGCACTGCGAGCCCTCATATAAAGCGGATGCCATTTCTGTAGACGTGGTGGCCAATGCTTGCATCCTCATAGCTTACGTCACGGCTCTTGACAAGTAAGTAGTGGAGGCTCAGATCATAGAAACAAAGAGATATCATAGTAAATTAGTACGGGAACAACTGATGCCACTTTTAGTACATTTTTCGACCGACACAATTACGAGCGCTCCTTGTGAATAAAAAGATCTCCCACACATTAAAAATTCCGCACACCCTCAATCTAACACTGTTAATCGTCACTCACCACTAGCACTAAACTAAACACTATACTTATATCATCGATCGTGTTTGGTTCATCGACAGCGTTTACGTTTTTATTACGACCAATGTGGTCAAACTAAAGCATCAAGCTCAATAGCGCCTTGGCACATCTCCCTTGAAGTTTCTAAGATCTGAGAGTGGAGGTGAAGTTTGTCACGGTTCTGTTCTTATAGACTTAACTAACTGTTAGATAATTCCTCTGTTCTCGCATTCTCCCAAAAGATTCACCATACATTCTTATTCTAAGATTTTAGTTAATTATGGGACACATTCTATGATATCTCTTTGCTTTCTGAAGTAAAGGTAGCAGCCCGACTTAGGTACAAGTTCGTAGGTTCAAACCCTGGCAGGCGCACACTTGTTTTGTGATCACTACTGCTCTAAAAATGGTGAAGGAAAACATCGTGAGGAAACCGCCATGTCCTAGAACCAGAACATAATAGACATGAGTGACGTCCACCAACCAGCCCTGGGCCTGTGTGGTGGACTACGGCCCACTCCCTCTCACAGAGAGGAGACCTGTGTTCCAGCAGTGGCAACGCAACAGCCAACCAAATCACTTTACGTGAGAATCAAATTGAACAGACTTTCGGAAACAGGGATCATAGAGATCTCCAAAAGACCAGAAATAATTGGTAATCCTTTTTTTTATATTTTTTTCAGATCAAAAGACACGCAGGTATACAACCTGACTTTATCTGGTGTTATTAAATTGTCTTGGGCAGAAATTATTCAATTAGGTAAGTAACAAGATATTTTTTTTAGAAAATACATAAAAACCTAAGTACTGCTTAATAATAATTATACCCTGTCCTGTCACTTCCACAATGAAAACAGCTGGTCTAACTTTCGAATACTAGTATTACCCAATAATTGGGTTCTACAACCCAATTATTGGGTTGACCTAGGTCAGAGGCAGTCGCTCCACATAAAATATTGATATTTAGCCGCAACTAATTAATCTAGAAGCCGATCCCAAAGCTAGTTTGGGAAAAGGGAATTGATTTTTTTATTTTTACAGGTGAAAAATGGGTGAATGAGTACCCATACTCCGTAGCGCTGTGGTACCCAGGGGGCTCCATCAAGTCCTACAAGATCACCCATCAGATCGACATGTTCTTCAGCCACATCGTGCCGGCTTACTTGGTAGATGCTTTGCTGTTTCTACTAGGGAAGAAGACTTTGTAAGTTACTAGCATTCTTAGGTCGATATTCAGCCAAGTTGAGCTGATAGTCTATGTGATGGTAAGTGGTCACCGCTGCCTATACCAGAGGCAACGCAAATGCGTTATCCACCATAGAGACAAAGTTGAAAAGTCTCATGTGCCTGTAATTATACCGGCACACATTACAAACTACTGGCATTCTTATAGTTTATTGGGATACCAAATGATCTTAGACTAAACCATCTGGAATCCTTTTACTGGGATGCCAAATTATCTTAGACTATACCATCTGGCATCCTTTAATTAGGATGCGAAATAATCTTAGATTAGACCATTTGGCATCCCAATAAGGAGAGGAGCTAGCGACAAAATCGACAAGTCATATTCTTATGAACATCTTGTGATCCAATTTTATCTAAGGGAGGCCGCATACGTCAGGTAGCCCGGACCGGTTCCCTGACACGGTTGCCGTACTACAGAGCAGTGCACCGCTCACGCACGATTTCTCTCACTCTCACTCACGGCAACCAGGTCCGGTAACCGGACCAACCGACCGGGCTTCGCTAAGTTAGGCTTAGTGTGATGCCGACTTCTCAAGAGCTTCAAATCCTTTTCCAGCATGATAAATCTACAAAAACGTATAAGCCATGGCCTTAACGTGCTCCAATACTACACCACCAAGGAATGGCACTTCAGAAACAATAACTACAAGAGCCTCCGAACCAGGATCACTCCGGCAGACAACGAGGTGTTCTACACGGACCCTTCTGAGTTGGATCCGGATGAGTATCTGAAGAATTACGTGCTGGGGACCAGGGAGTACTGCTGTAAGGAGGATCCAGCTAACCTTCCTAGGGCGAGGAAGCTTCATAAGATGTGAGTTTTACCTATTGTAACTGTGGGTGCCCCAGATATACCTTCAATAGTACCGCGGTAAATTTTCCGAGACAGGCATGGAAACCCGTGAGGAAGTGTTTTAATTTTTTTGGGATGATGATATCTACCTAATATTAAGATTTTAAGGTAGCGACGCCAGACGTATACCTACGTGCAAATTTTTGAACGGCAGATGTTGGCTAAAAATCTGACAGTAGATTGCAAAATGTGCTTAAATAGGTATAGGTACAAAAGGCAAGCAGATTTTTTTCGACATAAGTAGTTATATGTTGGCTAAATCGTTAATCGATGTAGCCCCGGAGACCTCCTGCAATAGTAACTGAGCCCCTCGTATAAAGTTAACATAAACTTTACTTATATCTTCCAGCCGCTACTTCGTCGATCGCTTCATCAAGCTGGTGTTCTTCGCCCTCGTACTCTGGACCCTGTACTGCAACACGCACATCTTCACGTCCTCCGTGGAACTGCTGGACAGTACCCTGAAGAGCCTACCACCCATCAACCATGCTAGAGCAGAGGAAATGTGCGATTTAGGTCTTTAGATAATAGCTTAAGTTTATTTAGTTGTTTAAATTGTAGCGTGCTTTACACACATGCTATCAAGCTGTCTATTCTGTACTGACACGCTGCGTGATCACCCATTTGTTTGCGAACGTTCGAGGGAGAATGTCACGTTGAGATTGACTTGAACGCTCGCAAACAAATTGGCAGATCTCGCGGTGATATCATGCGGCGAGTCGTAACAGCATGAGCGTAGCCAGCCATGGGCTCAGGGTGGGGCAGCAGTCTAATATATGTAACTAGCAAACTATACCCACGGTCTTACCCTCAGATCATAGAAACAAGGAGATATGCCATCATAGCAAATTAGTACGGGAACAACTGATGCCACTTTTAGTACATTTTTCGACACAATTACGCGCTCCTTGTGAATAAAAAGATCGCCCACGCATTAAACATTCCACACATCCACAATCTAACACTGCTAATCGTCACTCAACACTAGCACTAAACTAAAACACTGTATTTTTATCATCGATCGTGTTCGGTTCGTCCCCAGCGTGTACATTTTATATACGGTCAATGTGACCGTATCAAAGCGTCAATTTTAGTAGCGCCTTGGCACATCTCCCTTGTTTCTATGATCTGAGGACCCCATTTTTTTTGTGCCGACTGTCGAGTGTGAACTTTCTTACGGATATTAAGTATTGTAGGTAGTTAGTACCTAGATAATTTAATTTTTTAGGTTTGGTTAGGTAGGTACCGTAGAGGTCAGGGCCAGGGTGGGGCAAGTGCCCCACCTTGCCCCACCGTGGCTACGCCCATGGGTACAGAGTAGACAGACTGGACATAGGCCTCCTCCTATTATCGCCACAACAACAAGTACCTACGTACTGTCAAGGACAATGTAGATCTACGCCTTTTAAAATCAGAATGTTACAACTTGAATCGTAATACGGTACCGGACATTTTTTTTTTTATTGTGAATCTGTAAACTATTTGAAAAAAGATAATAACACCAAAAAACACCGATGAAACATCTACAAAATTGGCAAAGTTAAAAGCGTTTTAAAATGATTTGCTAGACACGGACGGCACTATCATGCAGTGACGTAACACCACCTATGTCCGCTTCGCGCGACAAAGACGGAGTGATACTCCCTCCAAAAACTTAAAAAGCGTCTGTTTTCTATTTTGTGATATTTTTTTTATTTTTTTTTTACTTTTTTGTTGTTCCTATTCCTTCTTTGGAATAAAATAATTTATTTGTACTTTTTTAATAGTAGTCCACTACCGCATTCCCGAGCTGCAGTAACATAACTCGGGAGTTCGGGACGCACGATTCCAGTATCATTCACAGTCAGAAATTGATTTTATTTTAAAAATTGTTTCAACAGCTGGTTAAGACCAAAGAAAACAGAACCTCCTTTTTTGATGTCGGTTATAAACAAAGAAGAACATAATTATTTCAAACTACTTTGTGCTTAGGTATATTTTTATGCCAACTTATGTTAAGTAGTTAAAATAAAAGTTTATTATCACTTACCTATCTTACAATTACCTAGCTTTTTTTGTATAAGTAACTAGTTAGGTACCTACACTTATATGAATTTTTGTAAAGTACCTATGTACCTAAGTATGCTTATATTTTAGACTTTATGTAGAACTACAGATTAAATAAAATAATATGTAAGGTGATCTGATAAAACTGATTTTTTTTGTTTCTTATATTAGCAATTTTTAGGGATCCGTACCAAAATGGTAAAAAAGGAACCCTTATGGTGCGACTTCGTCTGTCTGTCTGTCTGTCACACCTGTTTATTTCAGCAACTACTAATGCTATCGACTTGAAATTTAGAACAGTTATAAAGAATGCTTGCCCAACTTTATTGCAAATGAAAAAAGTCAAAAAATATTTTTATTTCATTGCAAAAGGGGCCGGAGTGGGGGTCCGAAATTTCAAAGTGGGGTTACTAGGTCAAATGCATATCATATGAAAGGACTTAATCTGCACATTTCAAAATATATTTTTATTTTATTTTATGTCTCACAGTTTTTGACATATGGTGAAAAAAGACCGAAAAAATACCTTTCCCCCCTCCTTATCTCCGAAGTTTGCAAAGCGAAAAATCTGAAATAATTAGAGCTGATAGGAATTGATCCAAATATTGCACCAAAAATAAAACGATGTTCCTAACTAGTACAGTTTTTTCAAAATCATCAAAATTCCTTCACAAACAAACTTACTTATGCGGTCCGGTTTTTTTCACTTGATACGTCCAAAAATGATACGGAACCCTCGGTGCGCGAGCACGACTCGCACTTGGCCGGTTTTTTTTTTATTTGTATTCCTTTTTAGGAATCCCTTTGTTGTCCGTCTGTCAAGACCCTTTTTCTCAGGAATGGGTAGAGATATCAAGATAAAATTAATATCAAATCCTAAGGTCTACGGTCCCTTGGTGTACAAAATTCAAGCTTCTGAAGTCAACGCAATCAAAAGATATGGTCATTTAAGGGGCATCGTTTTTATTGCAAATTGCAGCACTGTTTTACGTTGTATGTTGATTGTTGATCCAAATCAAAAAGCCGGAAAAACGAAAAGGAGTTACGGTACTTAGAAAGTCAGACTTCAATTTAATTCTATTTTAATTGTTCTTTGCCTAATTTATCTTAGAGATTAATAATAAAATTGGAATAAAAAATCGAAATAAATAAGAAATAAAATGATTATGCCGTTGACATTTTGAAAAAACCAATAAAACAAAACGGGTGCATGCTGGCTGGCGCGTGCCTCCACAGAATTTCGACAGCAACTAAACCTTTGAATTGAGAACTCATTAGTCACGCTGTACTTCATTGGATCATTCACACCATACTTAACCTCACTGTCACAAATACGAAGATTTCTCTTTAACCCAATTACGTACAAAAACAAATAAAAAATGAATTTAAATACTCTTGAAATACTCGATCACACCAAACTAATTTCATATTTGTACCGACATACACAATCTGAAGCCCAGCGTTCTATGGGCGTCTGCCGTGTCCTTTCCTAGCCTCGGTATAAAGGATTCTGATTTTATCTTTTTTTTTTTATTCCAAATGTCCCGGTCGGGTTGCATCTATGGCAACCTTACGTTAGACTAGCAGCGCTGGTTTGATTTTGATACGAGTCGCGTATCTGTTCACAAGTCTTCCCTTTGTAAATGTTGTTATGGTCATAGTGGGGCCACTGTCGTATCACGTTATAAAGGCTTGTGCCCGGACTCCTCGTGGCCTTGAGATCCCTTGCTCCGAGCACGTGGTAGTATTCATCCAAATGGTTGAGCTGGACTCCGAGGTCCAGCAACATTTGCGCCCTCTGCAGCTGCAACTCACTGACGATTGAATAAGACGGCGAGCCCTCGCTGTAGTCACCTGCAATTATTATAATGTAAGTATCACTACATAGTATAAAACAAAGTCGCTTACCGCTGTCTGTCCCTATTTTAGCTTAGATCTTTAAAACCACGCAACGGATTTTGATGCGTTTTTTTAATAGGTAGAGTGATTCAAGAGGAAGGATTTTATATGTTTAATACATCCTGTCTGTCATTCCTATTTAGTATAAGAACAGGGACCGATTAATCGGGTTAAAAGGTTACCGGTTAATCTTAACGCAGGGTAACCGGTTAATCTTAACGCAGGGTAACCGGTTAATTTTAACGCAGGGTAACCGGTTAACTGGTTAAAATATTGCTGATCAACCCGAAATATTGCGGATTAACCCGAATGAAATGGAACAAAAATTAAAAAAAGGAACAATAATGAACTCTAGCCCGGTTATTATTAGGCTGATTAACCCAGAATACGGGTTAACTTTTACGCAAGGTTTTTCACCTAACCCAAAAACATAACCCGGGTAAAACCCCTATTCGTGTGACCTTTTCGGTCCCTGCTTATGAGCCATTTTACATTTTGTCACCTCTCTCGCTTGCACAGAACCATATTTTGAAGAATTTTAAATGAAAATATGCATTTTTGAAAAATGAACCTAGGTAATCTATTATTGTTGTACTGATACCGATATTGTTGTACTACACGTTTATCATTTCGATTTATCCTATAAGGTGACATTCACTTACCAGTTGAGTATAACCCTCCAATGCTTGATCCCTAATTATTGGATTAGTATTTCATATATAATATACCTACTTAGATAATAATATTAATTTAACAGGTAAATAGGTAATAAAAACACATTTCTACTGTGTTATCTAATCAATTTAGCTCAATAACTACATATTAACATATTAAGTAGAATTTGTTTTTGCGATAAGTTCTGGCTGAAACGTGGACAAGTTGCCCACTTAAAAGTGTTTTTACTAAAATACTAGCACTTCGCCCGCGACTTCGTCCGCGTGTCCCACAGGAACTGTGCATTTTTCGGGATAAAAAGTAGCCTATGTTACTCAGTGATAAATTCAGTGTTCGGAAAAGGGTGAGTATATTTACCTACAGTTTGTAGAACAGAGACGAAAACCGGAGACTTCCTTATAATATAAAAAAAAAATTACCAGTAAATTCACCAGAACTATAATTACGTGAATTTAAACGTTTTATTAATTTAATTAAAACGTCTATTGCGTAAATAATATTTACGCAATAGACGATTTCATTAAATTTAATAAATTAATAATCGTTTTCATTAAATTAATAAAACGTTTAAATTCACTTCGTTAAAGTTCTGGCAAATTTACTGGTAATTTTTTTTTTTGTTTTATGGAAGTCTCCGATTTTCGTCTCTGTTCTACAAACTGTAGGTAAATATACTCACCCTTTTCCGAACACTGGCTGATAATGTTAATGTAGCTTTCTACTGGTGAAAGATTTTTTAAAATCGGTCCAGTAGTTTTGGAGCCTATTCGGTACAAACTAAAAAAACTTTCCTCTTTATAATATTATAGTATAGAAGACATAGAAGTATAGATATAATTAATTAAAAAAAAAAGCAACCGTCGTTGCAGGAAATTCTATGTAAAAAAAAATATAAGTAAGTATTTAAACCGTTTTTGGTCCGTCCGTGTCATGCTCTTTACTAGAATTGGAAAAAAAACTAACATTTTTAACCGTTTTATTCAAAGCATACCCTATCTTAAGGGCTTTTGAAGTGAGCTGGCAAACTTATATTTAAAAGGTGAATACAACCAAATCAAAAAGTCGAATTTCGTTGTAGATGGACATAAGACCGTTTGATATTTATCAACTCATTATGCATGTGCTTAGCTTACCAATAAACGCAATACAAAGGGAACAGCGATCGTAGCCTTGCGTATGCGCACCAACCACGTTCCAGCCCCGTCCTACGTAAACTCTTCCGTCGTTGCCGATCAAGAAGTTGTAGCTAGAAAGTAAATAAAAGACCTTATGTATACCTAACCCGCACCATTAAAGAACCGAGTCGAAAGTGGCGACTCTAGACTCATCATCCGCCTAGCCTTTTCCCAAACATGATTGGGGTCGGCTTCCAGTCTAACTGGTTGCGGCTGAATATCGATATTTTACATGGAGCGACTGCCATCTGACCTCCACAACCCAATTATTGGGGAATACCGGTATTCGAATGTTAGACCAGTTGTCAGACTTTTGGGCTCCTGACTACCCGTAACGACTGTCAAAGATATTCCTATGACAACTGGGACCGACTGCTTAACGTGCTCTCCGAGGCACGGAGGGGTCTCGATGTGTTAAGAACGGTCACCCATCCAAGGACTGACCGCGGCAAGCGCAGCTTAACCTCGCAGATCGATCGATCAGCGCGGCTATAATTTAGCTACGAGCCCCTCTAGTGGCGACTCTAGACTAAAGTATTATAATAAGATTTGAAATATTTCAGCTTAAAAATATCCTTTGTCGAGCCTAAATCACACTAAATACAAATAAGCTTTCTAAAGATAGAAGCTCAGATCATAGAAACAAGGGAGATGTGCCAATTTAAGGCGGCATTGAGCTTGACACTTTAGTTTCTTCTAGGCAAGCGTGCTCCATCGTAGACCGCATCATCGCTTAACATCAGGCGAGATGGCGGTCAAACGCAAGCCTATCATCGAATAAAAAAAATAAAATAAAAAAAAAAAGTTTGGTCACATCCTACTTCCTACATTATAAACGTGAAAGTTTGTGAGGATGTATAGATGTATGGATGTATGGATGTTTGTTACTCTTTCACGCAAAAACTACTGAACGGATTTTGATGAAACTTTACAGTAATATAGCTTATACATCAGAATAACACGTAGGCTACTTTTTATCCCAAAAACGCGGGCAAAGCCGCGGGCGGAAGCTAGTTGACAATATTTAAAACATACACGCTGGCGACGGACCCAACGCGATCGATGATATAAATACAGTGTTTTAGTTTAGTGCTAGTGTTGAGTGACAATTAACCGTGTTAGATTGAGGGTGTGCGGATTTTTTTATGTGTGGGAGATCTTTATATTCACAAGGAGCGCTTGTAATTCTGTCGCAAACTGTTCTAAAAGCGGCGACAGTGGTTCCCGTACTAATTTGCTATGATGGCATATCTCCTTTTTTCAGCCCCGGTTCTTGAATTATTTCGAGGCGGGGCAAAAACTGAAAAATGCCGCCCCCGCCCGACAATATGTTTACTTTTATAATCATAATTTCAGCCATAACACTCCCACTTATGCTGATGGACATAGGCCTCCACAAAGAACGCCACAACGACCGGTCTAGCGCTGCTCTTTGCGATTACTACGCTTGGTAGACGAATACACTACTCTGTGTATTCGTCTACCAAGCTTAAATTTGCCGCCCTCTGAATTTGCCGCCCGGGGCATGGGCCCCGGCTTGCCCCGCCCTAGATCCGGGGCTGCCTTTTTTCAATGATCAGAGGGTAGAAGTTTACTTACGGAAGATCGTAATTATATCTCCAGGTGCAATAATTTTGTAGGTTTTGTAGCTCAGCAGCGCAATTCCGAAACACAGTACAATCTGTGCCGACTGTGTGAGCGATGATGACCAGCCTCAGAGGGTCGAAGAGGTCAGTTGTGACGCCATCGTTTTGGAACGGTGGTGCTAGCCACATCTTACGAGTTATGAACCATTCGTGAGGGGCTGGGGACAACGTATTACCAGTGTTAACACAACTTTCTTAGTACCTAAGTAGGTATAGAATATTTGTGAGTCAACAGTTTTGGCATACCTGCCTAGTAACGTTGCCCCGTTGAGACAAGCTCGTTTAAAATCTAGGTATACTAATATTAATAGGTATTATAAAGCTGAAGAGTTTGTTTGTTTGTACGGGCTAATCTCTGGAAGTAGTACCAGTCGGGTTCGAAAAATTCTTTTTGTATTTGATAGCCAAATTCATGAGGAATAGTATAGGCTATTTAATGATTTAAACATCACGCTACGACCCTTTGGAGCCGAGCAACGGGGGTAAAACCGCGGGGGACGGCTAGTCAATTATAAAGGCTGAGGCCCGGTATGCAGCATACAGGGCAAAACCCGATAAACACCTAATAAACACCCGATAAACACCCGTAAACACCCATAAACACCCAAAGGACACTGGCAGTCGCCCATAGAACGCTGGGCTTCAGATTGTGTATGTCGGTACAGATATGAAATTAGTTGGTGTGATCGAGTATTTTAAGAGTATTTAAATTCATTTTTTATTTGTTTTTGTACGTAATTGGGTTAAAAAGAAATCTTCGTATTAGTGACAGTGAGGTAAAGTATGGTGTGAATGATCCAATGAAGTACAGCTCGACTAATGAATTCTCAATTCAAAGGTTTTAGTTGCTGTCGACATGATATTCTGTGGAGGCACGTGCCAGCTAGCATGCACCCGTTTTTGTTTTATTGGTTTTTTCAAAATGTCAACGGCATAATCATTTTATTTCTTATTTAATTCGATTTTTTATTCCAGTTCTTAATCTGTAAGATAAATTAGGCAAAGAACAATTAAAATATTTTTTTTATTTTTGGTTAAGCTTTTATTACTGTACCATATCAAGCCCAAAACTGCCAACGTCCATTTTGGTGTTTATTGGGTGTTTAAGAAAACACCCGGGTCTTTTGCCTATCTATAATGGCAACCCTAGGTATGCTTAAACACAAGTTGCAACGAAGTTATCTTACCTACATCTGCAACGGATTCGGCGGTCTGTTTGGCTATCACGGTATAGTATACAACTAAAAGGATGCATACAGTGAGGACTGATAATGCAGCTGCACACGACACTCTCTCAGTCCTCGTGGTACTTTTAGCTACGTCCCAAAGGTATCGCGCTAGAGATAACTCTGAAATGAAAAGACAATATTTTATAAGTTAATTCTTAGTAGGTACTTACATAGTTTTACATAACTGCCGGCTTAGCATGACCAATTTTATCTCTATTCTACCAAAGAATAGACAAATATCTTTCTATCAAACTCGTTATCTCTTCTGCCCGAGCATGCGGCGACCCGAGCTTGGCTTGTCAGAAGTCAGAATTTTGTCTACTGAAGAATAGAATCATTTCTTATCTTCATCGTATGCTTTAAACGGTAGAAATCTTTCTACAATCTGTCACTTTGTCTATTCTTCTGTAGACAAAACCGTTTCTATCGTGGTCAAACAGACACACACGAAAAGCGACTTCGTTTTTAGGGTTCCGTACCAAAATTATAAAAAAGGAACCCTTATGGTGCGACTTTGTCTGTCTGTCTGTCTGTCACAGCTGCTTGTTTCAGCAACTACTAATGCTATCGACTTGAAATTTGGAACAGTTATAAAAAATGCTTGCCCAACTTTATTGAAAATGAAAAAAGTCAAAAAATGTTTTTATTTTCATTGCAAAAGGGGCCAGGGTGGGGCCCGAAATTTTAAAGTGTCTAGGTCAATACTAACAACTAACAAACTAGGTCAATCGACATATCATATGAAAGGGCTTAATCTGCACATTTCAAAATATATTTTTATTTTATTTTATGTCTCACAGTTTTCGATATATGATGAAAAATGTTTGAAAAATATCATTCCCCCCCTTATCTCCGAAGTTTGCAGAGCGAAAAATCTGAAATAATTAGAATTGATAGGAATTGACCCAAATATTGCACCAAAAATAAAAATATGTTCCTAACTAGTGCAGTTTTTTCAAAATCATCAAAATTCCTTCACAAACAAACTTGGTTATGTGGTCCGATTTTCTGACAATCTGCCAATTGAAGAAGAATGTTCATCAGGATTAGCGATGATCGTCGGTTCTCCAACACTTGAGTTGACAGTTCAACAGGAGGATGACGTCGTGACCTGCGTGAGCTGGGATGGATGGATGGATGTCGGAGGAATAAGTTCTACTATTTTAATCCCGAAAAATGTACGGTTCCTGTGGGATAGAGCCCGAGTTCCTGTAGAAGTAGCACGCTGAAGAAATCACTTTGTTTACATAATACACCTTTTCTCTGACGCTATCACCATGTTGCTGTAATAGATATAAACCTAATACTAAAGTAAGCTGAACTAACCAAATCCATTGTATCTAAACCCCTAAGTCTGAAGTCTGTAACTTTCTGGTATAAATAAATAATTTATTATTATTATTATAATATGTAAACAAAGTGATTTCTATAAGTGACTAGCTGTTCCCCGTGGTTTCACCCCCATTGCTCGGCTCCTAAGGGTTGTAGCGTGATTTTAAATGGCCAATATTATTCCTCATGAATCTGGCTATCATATACAAAAAGGTTTTTTCGAATCTGACTGGTAGTTCCAGAGATAAGCGTGTTCAAACAAACTCTTCAGCTTTATAATATTAGTGATAGATCTATAGATTTAAGCTTCACCTTTGACCACCTCTGTGTTGTCGACGTTCTGCGTGACCGACACGAACTTGGGTCCGATGTGGAACCGCGAGGACTGAGTGACGTTGATGTTGGTGACGCCCGGGTGCGCGCGCGACGCAGCTGCGATCACCCGGTCGTCTATCACCACGAGCTCGGCGCCGTCCGACCTGGCCATTGCCTGCTCGTGACACATTGTCCACGCTGACTGAGATCGTCTGACGAACGTGGAAGACCCGGCCACAATAGAGTAACGTAATTTGATGAGTAACTCGGACGTCGACTCGCCACGTTATCTGCAGCACAACTAATTTGGCGGCTATGACTGCGGCCATTGATAAGTTTTGCAATCGATCCAGCCCATTCGCTTATCTGAACTCTTCAGTGAGCGACTCAGTAGTTCTGTTAACTAACATTCAGCTCGTTATCATTATCTATAATATTAGGTATAGGTAGGTATGTGTAGGTATCTATATTACTTCTTTTTCCTTTTTTTTAATCAAATGTTTTGACAATTTGAAAAAAACATTTATTACCTACATTAATTTACTAAACAATGTTGATACCAGTTTTATCACTAATTTTATCAACCGGTCTCGCGATAATAATTTATTATTTGTTTTGTGTCAATATCCGGAATCCATCTAGATCAGCTTAAAGTAGGTAGGTAGGTATATGCATTTGTGAGAAGTTACACTAGCTAAGTCGTTAGCGTACAAAACAAAAGTGGTCCCAATATGGTTCCTTGGGGAACACCGCAATAATTTTCGCGACATGGGAATCTATTATATAGACGAGTTTTAATGTCCCAATTTCCCTGTGATCTCAACACATAGCTGTCGATGGGTAAGGTAGCTTTGGAGCCATTTCAACGCGTTTCCTCAAATGCCTTATCGATCCAGTTTGAGAAGTAGCAATTTTATTTATGGTTCACGAAATCAAAAGCCTTAGACATTTGTCTAGAAAAATAGATGTTATTGGTATTTTATCATTAAGGCGCAGATATATACGATTTTTAAAGATTTTAAATTAAAGATCACGTCTAAACGAGTAGGTAGTGTTAATGATTTGAAAAAAAAAAATGCTAAACTAGAGAATTTTCTTTATAATTTGATATGAGTAGGTAAGTATATTTTAGATTACGTTTATCTATGTACATACATAGTGTAATTAATTTGTAAAGTTAGGTCTAACGCGTTCAAAAAAGTGAAGATCGCGCAAAAACTATTGAGCGTACCTACTTATACAAAACCTTCACCATTTTAATAATTATTTAACTATCTAACTTATAGTGTTTTTTTTAATCAAATATTCGTTACATACTAAAAAGTTATAATACTTACTTAGGTAGGTACCTAGGTACGTCTAATTCGGCACAGTCACAGTAAAAATATTTTTACTGTGGCACAGTCCTTCATAGCTTCATAGGCGAGTCGTATTGCTCGGTGGACGTATGTCGCGTTGCGTGAGCTCAGCGCAGAACACTCAAATCACTGAAGGCCAGTAACCTTAACCAAAAATTTATATTTTTTTGAAATTTTGTCTGTTTGTCCGTTTGTGCGCGCATCATGCAAAAAGTACTGAATGGATTTTGATGTGGTTTTCACAGTTCGATAGCTTGGGGTTCAACTTAAAATCTAAGCCACGTTTCATCTAATTCCGGTGGGATAAACCAGAGATACAGCTCATACAGCTTGACCTCCGCTCACTACGGAGGTCATTTAAACTGGTAATTTAATTGTAGTCCACGCGGACGGAGTCGCGGGCAAAAGTCTAGTACCTACCCTCTTTATTGTTAGCGCCATTATTTTGGGCGGTTTTTGAACTTTTATTTAGGTACTAAATAAAGCTGGACTGGACACTTTCAATTTGTCTCCAAATTAAGTTCGTACTCCTTAAATCTATTCTCCATGACTTCGACGTAGAAATATTATTTTCTTCTGGTAACTTCGAGATTGTACAATCCCCGAACTAAACTTGGCCAAGAAGCATGAGCAAATAACCAATCGCACGTCAATCACTATTCTCATCCAATGGGAGCTTTTGTTTTTGTTCATTTTAACGAATCATAATTATTTTTGAAGTTTCCAAGAACAAAGTATGCGTCATAGAAAACCTACTATTGCATCAGAAAAACAAAAAACATGTCCAGTCCAAGGGCATCCCTAGTCTTTATCCGATTCTAAATGCAGCATCGATTATATTATTACTCGATTAAATCAATTATATTATAAGAATCGATACTATTTTTGATATCGAGTAACTGAATTAAGCCACAAAAAAAAATCAAATTCGAACATCTTGTTTAATTAACGCACAGATACACTCTTTAACGCTACGGCAATACAAAAATAATTACTCTCAGTTTTTTTTTTTAAGTAGTACCAAGATAAAGTTAGCGCCCCTGCACAGGGAACGCTCTTTTGCTTAAATAATTTTATTATATTATTTAAAAGCAGTGGTGAGTTGATTAATGTAATTAATTTCAGGCCAGTCACACAAACACAATGATCCAGCTTAGCTAGATTTACTAATAAAATAGCCTTAATAAACGAAAGATTGAGGATAATTGTCTAACCGTCACATTCACCATGCGTACCACGTACCACCCCATTCATTATTGAATACCCCTTGACTTTTGAGATAACTCACAAACAAGTCACAATGAAGTGAAGTCGTTATCTACTTTACCTAATTTTGCAAAGAAACTACATAGACAGACCTACAATGTCATTGAATAAATAATTTTTTATTCGAATAAAACTAAATCGATTTGAAAATAATCGATACTATGTCATGTCCAAATAACCGCATCACTAGAAGCGCAAAGACAACAAAACGAATATTTTATCTGTCATTCTTATATTTTCCACAAAATGGCTGAACTATAGAGACGTGTATTGAAAATTATATTCGTCATAATGGAGCTTAAAAACGTTGAATATTCCAGCAAAAACAAGTGTATTACTACTTTTTCGAACACAGACGTGTTGATTTGCGGAGATAAATCTTCATCAGTGTGTAAAACCCACGTGATTTCCTTCCGTGACCGTGTGTGGGTTTCTCCAGGAGATTTTCCCTTGCAGTCTTTTGAGAACTTTATTAAGTGCTGCAGATTCGTTCATAGGCCTTCTCCAGATATTGTTAGAGATTTAAGAGTCTCAACAATGTGTGCGTGAGTGAAAATGCCCTAACTGTGATCTAGTTTACAAGTGTATAGAAAATAGTGTTAAAAATGAATTTTACTACCAATTGGCGCGACACGCGCAGTGTTTTTAGACCTACACATTATTCCATTGCTAACAGTACAGAAATGAAAAAGGAAATGAGAACCTCATTTGGCGAAGATCTTTTTTTGAACAACCTTCATCTCATTCCCGATCCATTGATGAAAAATTTGGCGGACACAATCATTACTGAGGAAAAAATGGCGCCGAAATCTAAATTAGATTACAATATTGATGTGAAAACAAACGAGAACATGCATATTGAACCTGATTATTCCCCATTATCAGGCATCGCCAGCTTTTTTTCTGGCGTCGTGAATG
Source organism: Thalpophila matura (assembly GCA_948465475.1). Taxonomy (NCBI): domain Eukaryota; kingdom Metazoa; phylum Arthropoda; class Insecta; order Lepidoptera; family Noctuidae; genus Thalpophila; species Thalpophila matura. The sequence continues at coordinate 7,267,730 of OX419205.1, read as the reverse complement.
TCATCACCAACGCAATGTTTAGCAAGCGGAAACAAGCTGATTTCGTTGTGGAGCCGGGCAGCCAGATGGCGGCCCCGTCGTTGTGGCATGGCGCCAAACATTCGGATGAAAATAAAATTTTACAGGATGAAAATCGTTCGAACGATAAGTCTAGTGATCTCTTGGCGTCAGAAATGACCGACTGTAAGAAAGCAGTAGCTCATTGTCAAAATAAAATCGAGCAGGTCCGTCTCCTGTTGGGTAGCAAGCCTGTACCATGTAATTTCCGGACACGGAGACGTCCAAAAAGGGTTTTCGTTGAAGCCAGTTCTGTTGAAGACAGTTTCGAAGATGCATTTTCTCCGGAAGACTTTGAAAGCACTGCTAATGATTCCTTTATTCAATACTCCAGCCCTGTATGCTACCATGACCATGTTTTCCATGAGGTTGACAGCCCTAAAGTCAAAACTGAGACTGCAAAACCCTCTGAAACTACCCCTGAGCTTCCCCCAGTCTGTGAGTCCACAGAAATTGTTAAAAACGTACCTGAAATTGATACTGCCAATGAAAATAAATTAGATTGTGATACAAAGCAAGAATTGGTTGCAAGTTGTGAAGATAAACTTAATAAATTAAAGGCGCTAATGCAAGAAAGGAAAATGAAATCTAAAGTACCCATTGAGCCTGAACCTGGGAGTGTACGGGAACTGAAAGACCCACCAAAACCTCAGCAAGCCATTAAAGTAAAGGACAAAAGGTTTAAAAACCCAAACCGCACTTGCGCTAAACGGACAAAGTCTAAAATGAGGAAGAATATTCAAGATGACTTACAATTCGCAAACGAGATTAATATTGAAGAGGTATCCAGCGCTGAAAACTCCCCATCGTTAGGTTCCTTTGAGAAATACATTACAACTCCAATCAAAACTGATAAGGAATACTTTGATGAAGTGTCAGGCCGTTTCCACCCAAGTTCGGTTACCGAAAGTGAGGATTCCTTCCAAATTGTCTTCAATGACTGTCCGAAACTGAGAAGAGCCTCGGACTGCGAATCTGAAGACTCATTCATTGTCTTCGAGGATTCTCCAGACAGTTGTTACACATCAAACGACGTGTTCGGAGAAACCAGCAACTCTGACGAATACGACAGCGACTCAGATTTGAGCGATTCCGGTTGTGGTAAATTCTCGTTTAATTTGGCATCATCGTTGTCCAAAAGTGTTTGTAATTTGGCGGATGACAGTTTGTACGCTGAACGCAGTGAGGATGAGGTTGACTGTGCAAATGTGATGGATATACCAGTGAGTGAGACTGCGGACCCTGGTGATGTGCAACTTGGTGATCTGAAGACCGGCCTGCTAATTGATGAGAGGAAGAAACTGCTGAGGAAAGATCTGCCACCTAAAAGGGTAAGTAGCATTTAGTATGGTCAATGTTTATGTGATTGACACTCATTTAACTCATTCAATGCGGCGCACATAGTGTTATGAACTAATGACATATTTAAGGCAAACTAAAGGAAAGTTGGTTTTTAGATTTTTATAATAAACTGGATTCATATTTTCAAGTGTTCATACATTACCGGACCAAATAAAATAGTATTTTTTAAAAAATTAACAATTTCCTTTAAATTACCATTTATAAAATATGCCATTACTCCCCAAAATAGTGTCGCTAATAAGTATCAATATTAAACGACACTATCGGATGGTTTAATAAATAATACAGGGTGTGTTCTTTTTCAAAATCAACAGGGTTGATTACTGGCAAGAAAATTATTTTTTCAAAAATTTTATGATGCAGTTTTAGTTTTTATGAAAATCGGCACTGAGACTCGTTTGAGTGTTTTTCTCTATTCCTTATAGTTTCGGATTTGGCCTACCACGCCCACTTGAAAAATTCATTCTGTATAAAAGCCTGTGGAATTTCAGATTTTCGTAATTATTTATCCCCATGACAATTTTTCGTAATTTTTTCCTTATAAAGTACGTAATTCAGTCAATATAAATGTCTGATACTATGTAGGTAACTGAAAAAAAACTGTTTTCCACCATTTACGAATATCCGTAGTTGTACCTACCTAAATTTGACTAAAAACAAAACAGGTTGCCTGAAACTGAAAACATTAGTATCTTGACTTATTTGAGGTCTCATACACTAAAGTATCATTAGAGGTAATACAGGGTTTATTTCTATCCTCAATATGGTAATTTCTTGATAAATGAAACTAAAGATGATGTTATAATTACAAGTTATGCCAAATTTTTCATCAGAAAAGCGCTTAGATTCGATTTTTGTAAGAGATAATTTTAAATTTCAAATTGATAAAAGCTGTAAATTCTGTTCGATAATAAATCTATAAATTTTATGATAACAGTAATATCGGATAGGTAGGTTATCTGTACATGGATAGGTTGTTCCGTAGAGTTGCATGTTTGGACATAGGTAATTATTGTAATGTTATGCGCCTGCCACACACTCGACGAGTGGCATGGGAAGTAACGAGGAAAGGAGGCAGAGACATAGTGTGGCAACATTACTCGTCATGCCACACGTCATTCTCCTCGTCCTGCCCACTGCTCCCTATTTTGTCGGTTTTTGCGCGCGAGTCAAAGGACCGGCAATACGAGTGCGAGTGGCTGGCCACATAATCGCGCGGTCGCAGTCCGCATCGAGCGCTCGCGCAAGACGCACGCGTATGCAAAATTGGAAATTATGTCGTCGCCAAGCGTGGAATGGTCAAATGAAAAAGTGTTAATGTTTATTGAATAGATGTGATCCACCATCTCCGTTGGCGAGGACGACGACGACGATGTATATTTCTTTTTACTACATTAATATAATTAGCTATACTAAAAATGCATAGCGCGCACGCTGCCACCGTTTCAACGTCCATTGTCTCACCAAGGCAAATGACAAGTGAGGAGCGTCGCGATTAATTGCGCGAGTAGAGCAGTGTGTGGGCAGAGAGGGCAACATCGCGGCAAATCACGGCAGCGCGAGGAGCATAGCGATGAGCAGCGCAAGGAGCATAGTCTGGCAGGCGCATTACATGTTACATTACAAAGTGAGCACTCGTCCTATTGGCAGTACAGCGAGCCGAGCATGCTTGTTGAAAATGTTACGTTACTACCTATTAACATCCTTACATATAGACGATGATTAAATTAAAACAGCTCTTATGTCAATTGTCATCTCTATTCATTGTCATAGATAGACAAGGATAGTTGTTTATTTTTATCAGTGGTTATAGTTAAGAGGCGTCTATAAGTAGGTATAGGGGTAAATGTTTAGGTCAGTCGCCAGTTCCCCTTATCTTATGGCCGCTACACACGAACAAGTTTACCATGCAATTTGCATTAGGTAAAATATGTAGGTATAAACGATTATGTTCATAGGTAATCGATTCTGTTCGTTATCGTAAAGTACCGAATCGCTTGCGGTTAGCGATTCGGTACTTTACATATAATTGGTACACTACGCTGTAATTCCGACCACTAAACGTGGCAAGGCAGTGTGACAGTGACACTCCACGTGATAATGATTACTTAGATGCCCTAACAATTGTTAGTTCACCACTAAGGCGTCCATTAGCACTGTTGCCAATTTTGCGATTTTTTCGCTAAACCTTTATGACTTTTGCGCTAAAATTGGCGACAAAGTGGAAAAAGTGGTAACAGTGGTCTCTTCCAGAGAGTCTGGAAGAGACCACTGTTGATAATTTTGTGACTTTTGCGCTAGAAATGTATGCAAAATGTATTGTTTTAAAGTTCCATGGTTATTGACGTTAGTAGAATAAACTATGTCGGGATTTACACCATGTACTGTGTAATATCGGAGTCTCAAAAATAAACAGGTAGGTACATGGTGTAAATCCCGACATAGTTTATTCTACTAATGTATGCAAAAGTCATAAATTTCTAGCGGAAAAGTCGCAGATTTGGCAACAGTGTCCATTAGACGCTCAATCAAAAATCATGATTGATGGTTGCATAATCAACATATCAAGCATCCAGATTTTCGTCACGCAAACATCAATCATCACATTACACCGTAGGTTATCCGTCAGTCACACCCTGACTGTGGTTAAACTGACAGCAAAACCTACCCTGTAATGAACGCCTTAGTTCACCACCAACAGTCCTACGTGACAGGCTGCACATTTAATGTTACACGATATCGATTTTATTTACATTTAAGTTTATCAACACGGTTTTCCCTCTATTTGCGTCAGTGAGACGGTTCCTTCCAGTATAACTTGACTCATTTCATTAACTATCTTTGGTTGTGACATTGCTTCCTTTGCTAATGTCAAACATTAGTTCCCTATTCAGCTGCGTGCCAGGATAAATTGGTCAATCATAGACAAATAACAAAGTGCTTTCATTCTTGTTACTTAAGTAGGTACCTAGTTGATTAGAAGATTCTTTATGACTAATTCATTCATAATAGTAGGTACCTATGACATATTTCATCCGCTGGTTATGTTATGTTACCTCTTTCATCATTTAGTGCTGGCAATCTTCCATTACTGGCCACTTCATCCACTCCATTCTTCCAGATTTGAACTTCAAATTTCAAAATTAGAACATCTCATATTTTTATGCATAATTATTTCATTGTTTCGTCACTTTTTGTCTGGTCTCCAAAGACATCGGTCGTGGACCGTTGAACCGCTGTTCTGTTATATTTATTACCTACAAATTATAATCTATTACAAGTGTGCAATTTAATAAGTAAAACGTCTTTTATAAAGTACTGTTCTTATACCAGTTGTAATGGATGTTAACAGTTCTAAAGTGCAATTATAACAACTACGTCTTAATTACACATCTCCCAACCATCCTAGTGTTTTATTCCATCAAGATTTGTGTCCGGAGACTCCCTCACAAGCTAGCCGAGGCTTGAGAGGATAGAGGGAGGGAGGCACTCCGCGACACTAATCTTGATGTAATAAAACACTAGGATGGTTGGGATTGAATGTTTCTGGTGTTGATTAGTATACCTATCTTATCTCGTAAGTGCTCAAAATGGCGAACTAAGTGTCGCCGCACACGGGTGTGGCTACAAGTGGCTGTGGCGTGTGGCCCGTATGCGGCGACGCTAAGAGAATAATTTTCCGAGGAGGCAACCAGCGTCAGAAAGTATGTCAGATGACTCAGCTGTTGTTACTTGAAGTTATCAGTATTGATTGACCAAGGGTTGTGGAGGTCAGGTGGCAGCCGCTCTGTGTGAATACTGATATTCAGCCGCATCTGCACGCTTAGCATGACCAATTCTATCTTTATTCTACCAAAGAACAGACAAAGTTCTTTCTATCCAAATCGTTATCTCCTCTGCCCGAGCACGCGGCGACCCGTGCTTGGTTTATCAGAATTTTGTCTACCCGAAGAATAGAAACATTTCTTCTGTTCATTGTATGTATTAAACGGTAGAAATCTTTCTACAATCTGTCACTTTGTCTATTCTTCTGTAGACAAAACCCGTTTCTATCGTAGTCAAGCTAGGCCGGCTGGATAGGCTGAAAACCGCCCCAACATGATAACTTCAAAAACATGTCATATTGTAGGTATAGTCGTAATCTCTATAATATTGTCTAAATCAATGTAAAAATATATTAAGTAACATGATACCTAGATAAAGAAATCAAAATTAAAAGCACGCCAAATTAAACCTTAATGCAGTCACACAAAATTTCATTGATAACACAGTCACGTTTCAACCTTGAACACCGCTTTATGAGGAAACGTTCCACATACTATTAAACAAATTGCTGTTTGTGTTAGATGTTTGAGTAAATAAGCAAATCAGCTGCTTGAAAGAGCATGAATTAACTTTGGCGGATAGTTCTGAGGCAGTTTTTAATATCTATTGAACTTTTTCATGCGACTAAGGACCCAGTTCACCGACAAGATAACAGTCCGTTATATTGAAAACCGTAAACGGCCGTTTTAAATATAACGGACTGTTATCTTGTCAGTGAACTAGGCCCTAAGCGGCAAACAAGCAGCTAGCCCTGAGGGTAAGTGGCCACCGTGGCCTATGGTCATCTGCAAAACCAGAGTCATCGCACGTGCGTTGTCCACCCTAGAGACAAAGTTGAAATGTCTCAGGTGCCTGTAATTACACCGGCACACATACCTTTGAAACTGGAACACAGCAATGCTGCTTATCAGTAGAAAAATAGGTACTGATGAATGATGATAGTTGTACTTCCCCACAAAGAGTAACCAACCTACATTACGTCCATTGTTGGGTGGGACTTCCCACGGCTCGGAAACGCATAACTTGCTGCTATGTCCTAGCCTTTCGAAATTATCCGAAATACAACGAGCAGGAACCGGATGTATTTCTATCGTTATCTTTTACTGGCATGATAAATCGGAAAGAGACGGAAGAAACTGCATTTTGCGTTTATCTATTCCTTTCTAACCCACTATGACAAAGCCAAAATGAAGGCTTATGGTTTTAGTTTATCTGCTAGAAAGAGATAGAGCATTTTAGATTGTTTCATCTGACACCATTACTTTTAAAGATGTTTCCAATGCAACTTTTCTCTTTGTTGTATCAGCAGATTAATCATACAACGCTATATCGTAATTTCTTTACTATTGTTTACACAACATATAGTAGTGTTTCAGTTTTGAATGAATCATAAAGGTCTTTGTCCTCGTAAGTAGGGTGATGTCTGCTTTCGTGCATTGTTTGATTCTAATTTAGGGAGTGTGCTTCCATGTTTGTTAGCATATTAAATGAAAAATTAACACCTGTCTATTCCTTTTTCTGTCATAATAAAGACTTCTATGACTGACTGACAACACACAGCCTAACCCACTGGAAAGAGAAACATGATATTTTGCAGATAAATTATGATCTTTAGAAAATGTGGAAGAGCAGTAAGATTTTTCGCCAACACACGGGGTTATGCAAACAAAGCTGCATTAACTATCTAGTCAGGTAATGTAAGCTCATACAGGGTAAAATTAAAACCAGTGCGGATATTTTAAGAGGTGAAAGTACTCATGAATTTGATCAACTTTTATTATGGGACCGACACTGAAATATGAAAAAAAAAACAGCTGTTCCCTACAAAAATGCACTACAACACGATCAAAATGTATGGAACAGCTGATTTTTTTTTTCATATTTCGGTGTAGGTCCCATAATAAAAGTTGATCATATTCATGAGTACTTTTACCTCCTAAAATATCCGAACTGGTTTTAATTTTACCCTGTATTGTGAAGTACCTATGCTATCTTGCTTTGTTTTGTAATTGGTAAACAATCCATTGAGAAATGACCGTCACACCGAAGGAAATAAATAACTTTGACCCAATTTATTCGGTTCACTTTCACATCTTGGCTCTCTAGACATATTCTCAATAATGTGGGTCAGGTTATCATAGTTAATGCAGCTGTTTATGTTCCAAATAGACATGACCTTAGCTACTAATGTGTTTGTAAAATAGAACGTGTTTTCTGACGTAACAACATGGGTGGCTCGTTTCACATAGGAATGACTAACGTAGAAAACTATGTAACATAAAAAAAAAATTAAACTCCAATTATATGTCCCTTTTTAGGGTTCCGTACCTCAAAAGGAAAAAAACGGAACCCTTATTAATAGGATCACTTTGGTGTCCGTCTGTCACTGGAGGCATCATCTGTCATCTGCTCATAGATGGCGCCACTGGAAATAGGCAATAGCGTCATCTTGCTCATAGATGGCGCTATTGCATATTTCGGAACCCTCAAGGCGCGAGTCGTACGCTATGAGTTAGAAAGAGTGCTCTATAGATTTTCTCCTTTTGCTATTATTTAATCGTAGCCATAGCCGTTCCTTTCGTACCACGCTCTACCCGTAGAGTGAGAGAAAAAGAGCCTTAAAGAGGGAAATTGGTAACCGGCTTATCACACACCGGTTTACATTCCCTGTATTAGTTATTCCTCTAAGGCTCAATTAGACTGCTTGCCAGATTTTTGGCTTCTAACTACCTACCCGCTGTGATAGCAGCATACAGACAGTATTAATTAATACTACAATTTCATATAAATTTTCTTAATGTTACTTGCAACACAAAACTTTTCACGTATTAAAACAAATATTTCTTCATCATTTAAATAATTTAGTTACACAATGAAAATGCGGTATTTCTTCAGTGTGCTATCAATGGCGATTCGCCACGTAATCCTACTCCATGTTTCGAGGTATTATCTGTCTGTTTATTGCTCAAGTACCTACTCGGAAATAGCTTGAGCAATATTAAGCAAACTTTTCATATAAGTATCTAAGACACGCAATTAGGTTAGATAATGGTTAATCGTAGATGCGGGGGGTAGGGATTTCAGGAAACAAGTATGAATTCCAGAATAAAATTGGCTACGGTTTCCCCTAAAGTGGGTTTCATGAAATAAACCTTCCTCCTTCTTCGTGTCAATATTGAAAGCTGAAACACCTATAGAAAGAAAGAAAGAAAAAAACAAAAGTATTTGGACACACACAGCATAATAAAGACAAAGGCCTAATAATTAGGTAGGTACAGCAAAACAGAACACAAAACCAATACAAAAGACATGAAAAACGTATGTCATACAATAATTTCTGTTTTCACGAACAAAGGCTTTTGTCCCACCGCTGGACCAAACAGGTCCCAGATCAGCTTAATGCCAAGTCACAAGTACTTGGCGCTGGTTAAATCTGGAACTTTATAAATGTAAATAAATATATAGGGCAATAACCATATAAATAGTGCAAAACATAGAAGTGAAAGGGAACCGGTTGTAGGTACTTTCCGCTCATATTACCGGCTAGGCTCCAGAGTCGATCGTATTTGGCGCACCTGGCAATTTCATGCAGCTGAGATGAAAAAGAGGGATGTATGGTGTTACGCGAAGGGATAGAATAAGAAATGAGTATATGAGAGGACGTCTGAAAGTAGCTCCGGAAGTCCGGACGCAGAAGTTGTGTTTGTGTGGCAATCGTTTGTCTTAGTATGGCAAGTAATGCGGAGGAATGAGGAAAATGATGCAAGGTTTTGAGTATGAATGTGTATGGCTATAAGAAAGAATAGAGGAAGACCAAAAGAACGATGGATGGACTGTGTGAAACATGATATGGCCAGAAAGGGAGTGACTAGCGAGATGACGGCTGATAGAGATGTATCAAAGAAAAGACATGCTGCGCGACCCCAAATAGATTAGGATAGGTAAGAAGGGATGGCTCACCTGTATTTTCTAAAGGGTGAGATTCGAAGCCAGTTTCTAAAATGCTATTTAGTTCTAATTAACTGTCAATTTCCTAATAGAAGACCTAATAACACTGCCCGAACTGAGAACCCAGAACCCCACGCTCAATCAAGCTTGCGACACCAGCATTAAATGTATTTAATTTAATTATAACTAACCCGTCTGAGGGAATTCTCTATAACAATTAAATATGTTATTAAAACTAAAACTTCGTGTTACTTTCATGATTCTTCCCTATTCCATTGTGTCGGTTGGTACAATAATGTTTTGTAAGAACAATAACGTATTTGAAACATTCAATATTCTTTGTTGTAATTGTATGATTACAAATCTAAGAATATTGTTATCACTTCTATAGCAAATCAGCTATTTTTAAACATAGATTGTTGATTCTTTCTCTCTGTATTGAAGACTCGACCGTGTCGATCACGATTGGAATGTATGAGGTAAATAAAACTGCAAATTTATGGCATGAAGTCGGCGCTATTGTATTGCCAACTGCAAGAGAAATGTATGACAGATAGATAGATATATCATCATCATTCCACTCTTTCCAACTGTATTGTGGTCGGTATCGAGTTTAACCAGCAGCACGCTTAGCATGAACAATTCTATCTCTATTCTACCAAAGAATAGTCAATGTTCTTTCTATCAAATCGTTATCTCTTCTGCCCGAGCACGCGGCGACCCGTGCTTGGTTTATCAGAATTTTGTCTACTCAAGAATAGAGACATTTCTTCTCTTCATTGTATGCATAAAACAATAGATTTTTTTCTACAAGCTGTCACATTGTCTATTCTTCTGTAGACAAAACCCGTTTCTGTCGTGGTCATGGTAGGCCGGTCGATGCAGCTACCCAAATATGTATAAACTGAACTGCCATCTGTCCTCCACAATCCACAATTACTGGGTAATACAGATATTCTATGGTTAGGAGTTGTCTCAAACACTAACACAATAAAGGCACGGAGGGGTCTCAAAATGTAGAGAAATGACAACAATGTCAGCTTAACCCACAGATCGATAGATTCGTGATGCGAGCCCCTCATGTCACGACACATAAAATATCAAAATTAGGACAAAGCGGACAAAGGATGGGCCCGCAACGCACGTACCTCACGCAAAGGATTTTTGTTTGCTTTGCATTAATTCAATAATACATGAAGGGAAACATTTAAAAAGATACCTATTGTGCGCACGGAGTAGTGTAAGATTTGGCATAGTTAATTAGTTGGTATAAATTAGTATAAAAGGAGTTCAGAAAGCATTTTTTTTTTCTGAATTGGTAGAATATCGACCACAGGCTATACTACGAACACGATCCGTGAAAAAAAACCATTAAGTTGGTAAAAGTCGTGTCTGTTACATTATGAAAGAAAGTAAGAAATATGATGCAAAATTACCTCTGAGTTGAAATCTGATGCAACCTCATTTTCAGTACTTAGTTGATGATTAGATTAACACGATACCTTGTGAAATTGCCAACATGCAACAATGCAAGTCATTTTCATCATTGTCACACATTTGGCCGAATTCAATTAAGTATTTAGATAACAAACGAAAACGATTACAAAATAACTGCCGCCATTGCATTGTAATGATTACAATCATTACAATGCAATGGCGGCAGTTATTTTATACTTCTAAATTTCAATTTAGAAGTAGTTTAAGTATGAGTACTTGAGACTTTTAAAAGATCTCGCCGGGGAAAGTACCTACTACCACTATACCTATTTATCTGGGTAAGCAGACATTTAAACTTTGCTCCTAGGATCTCCATAGGCGGTGATGACCACTTAATCTGCATGACCAATTCTTTCTCTATTCTACCAAGAACAGGCAAAATACAACTCGTTATCTCTTCTGCCCGAGCACCGGCGACCCGTGCTTGGCGTACCTACCAGAAAAAAATAATTAAAGAACATTCTAGAAAGTACGAAATATTTCCTGATCTTTGTTACACTAGTGCTTAATATAACAAAAGAGAATTGGTTTTTGTATGTACAAATAAAGTTGTAAATATAGTCCTACTCGCACGGTTAATGAGCCAAAATATTCGGAGCATTCTGATAAAGGGGTAATTAACATGCCAGTTTATTTCCACGTCAGTATCAGTACCTACAATATAAAGCATAGTATAATTATGTCCATATTTATTGGTGTACCAATAGGGACATCCCCATGTTACAGGTCTCTGCAAGGGTTCAGCCAGGTTTTTGTTCGAGGGGGCGGGGGGACAGGCAAGGAATACAATAATATTATACACTAGCTGTTCTCCGCGGTTTTACCCCGTTGCTCGGCTCCTAAGGGTCGTAGCGTGATGTTAAATAGCCTATCCTATTCCTCGTGAATCTGGCTATCATATACAAAAATATTTTTTCGATTCGACAGGTAGATCCAGAAATTAGCGCGTTTAAACAAACAAACTCTTCAGCTTCATAATATTAGTATAGATAGGGGAAAGGTGTACGATATTCAAATTAGTTGCACCAATGTGAATCAGAGCTCTCCATGCTTCAAGCAATTGATGAAGAAGAGATAATTTCAGACTTTCTTTTCTCATCTATTGTCTCAATATGCAATTTAATTGTCCTTTGTGTCTTTTAACAAAGGAACAGCCTGTAGACCTTTCCTTTCCGAACACGAGTGCTTTTTAGTGCTGCCACACACTAGGCGACTGGCGTAAGTTTCTAGTCGAAACTTTATATCAGTACTTCTTCCATTAACTCTTCTGGTGGCTCTAGCTACAGTTGGGATAGCTTAAGATAGAGCATCGGCCAAAAAAGGAACAGCACAGAAAAATCGCGCCTACTAATCAAGATATTTATCGCGTTTGGGTTAATCCCCAATGGAGCAAAAATGTTTTTGGTCAATACAAATTTTAAAAATATTCACAAACTTACCTGATATTATTTAAACTAAAAGCTGTGCCTAATTACAGAAATGATTTTAAAACACCTGAATATTATAACGTCTAGATTCTGATGCATGCTCTAAAATAATTAGTCGTTAATTATTTTAGGTAGGTAGTCTGTAGCAATTACCCAAGCATGTAATGCAGCTACAAATATAATATTTCATCACTTCTGGTACGTGGGTTAAATGACTCAAAGATTGAATTAGTTTTATGGTAAGCTGAACTCGCATTCTGATTTTCCGAAACCAAGATATTTTTAGACTGATGAGTCTTCCATAATCTTCCTTTCCTACTTATTATAATATTGTAAATAAGCCGTGACTGTACATTGAAGATATTCCCGAAAAAACAGTCGTGATAGGCCGGCCACTAGGAGGAAGTAATCATGCCAATTAATATAGTATTTTTTTGGAATTTTTGTCTGTGCGCGCATCACGTAAAAAGCACTGAACGTATTTTGATGTGGTTTTCACAGTTAAGCAGCTTGGGGTCCAACTTAAAATCTAAGCCACGTTTTAATCTATGAACTAGAGATACAGCTTGATCTCTTCGTAGTACTAGCCACCCTACACTAAGGAGGTCATTTAAAATGGTCAATTTATTGTAGTCCACACGGAAGGAGTCGCAGGAAAAAGCCTAGTCTGCAATAAAAACAGGTAAACTGGCTGGTCAATAACCTTGATGACAATGCGCTGTTGAATGCTTCTAATGACACCTCATTTGATCTAATTAGATCAGCCATTAAGTTCAAACTGATAAAATATCTTGTTAACAATGTTTATGTTGTTTTGTGTTTTAACGGATTTAGTGGATTAACCATGTGCCTCCCACGGCGAATGGTTCAAGTTCGATCCCGAGGCACGCACCGCTGACTTTTCGAAGTCATGTGCGTATTAGAAATTAATTATCACTTGCTTTAACGGTGAAGGAAAACATCGTGAGCAAACCGGCATGTCCTAGAACCAAAAATTCGAAGACATGCGACGTCCACCAACCCGCACTGGGCCCGCGTGGTGGACTACGGCCCACTCCCTCTCACAGAGGAAGCCAGTGTCCCAGCAGTGGGAACATTATAGGCCGATTATGATATGTTGTTTTGAAGTTACTGTATAAACTACTTTGATTATGAAGCCGGTCATTATCTCCGCTATTGGAAAACCTTCATGATTATACAGAGTCTTTGACGCAAAAGAAATTTAATCCAGCAGTTGCATGTATCAATGAATATCGTGTCCCAAGTTGAAGCTGCAGGGCTAACATGCGCGCCGCGACAAAATTTGTCGACTATTTTGTCTCGCTCTTACTCGTGCGAATACGAGACAAATGCACGATAAAAGCGTCGACAATTTTTTTTTGCGGCGCGTATGTTAGGCGCTCAGGTCAGGAGTAGTTGCGACTTGCGACATAAAAGTAGGTAACCCATTTCGCCACTAGTCTCTGCTCTGAGTAAATATCAATCCATGCGTTGACTGTATTGTATGGGATAAAATATGGCTTATTTACATTCGATTTGGCCGTACTCGATCGCAGCCCGTTTTTTTACATCATCGGGCTAATGTAAACGAACATAATTCGGTTAACGAATTTGGTTAAACCAAGTGCGGTCGACGCATTCGGTGACTGATCTAAATCTAATTAAGCTATTATCCAAAAAGCGACCTAACTGCCTTTGTCATTTTCATGTCGTTAAATTACGATGACTATGACACCAATTTAGTTGGTGTATAGTTTTTATGAGAATAGACTGTAGTAACAAACAACAAAATGATAGACCTTTTTCTAAAGACAATCCATTGTACCTACTAGGTAAGCCGATGAACAATAAAAATTCCCGGAGCCCCAATCAAAAGTAGTACCTATCCACCAGTACCTATCCACTACCCATATCTGGACGACAATGCTGGTGACCTTGGCACGAAGCTTGGAATCACTCCAACATATATTGTGTACATAGCAAATACATTCTTTGTCCGCCATCTTGAGCGAAGGTAACCGAAGGGACACGAGAACGCCCGAAGTTGAAGAGTTTAAAAGTCGACGATAAACGCTGGTGGATGTGGTCAACACTAGTAACCTATAGTAGCCACTAGCCATGTACTATCAATGTACCTATTTAATGACTGATAAGGTGGCAATTGCTTCGCCTACAGAATAAGCGAATATGGACAAAGGAAATACTCCTAGCCGAACGTTCTGTTATTTTATTCAACTAAAATCCCAGAGAGGCGTCGTGGTTTTGTAGGAGCCAGACATATTCTGGTCTTTGAATACCCATTGAATTTAATCTGTGACTAATGTCATGTCATCTAATAGTGAGTTTTGATCAACACAGCAGCTTAATGAGATGATTGAGGACAAAGACTGATACCAGAATTTTAGCCACGTCCACAATAAATTGGAATCTGGGAGATTTCTGATTCCTTTCTCAAACTACGCACAATGCTCCAGCTAGAGTGATTCCTTAGCTTTGTACATGACGTAAACCACTTTATCTGTCTATCTATAGTGTATCGAGGATGAGGTGTTTAAATTCTCCGTCTCTAAGAGACAAAGTAGCATAGCCATCAAACCTCATCTCGATGATCTCATTGATGACCGCGTCTCGTTTTAACTCGCCCATGAGGAACTGTAACAATTCCCGCGAAATGATAAACAGCTGGCTCTATTTCTGTTTCCCATTACGATTATCGTTAAATCTTTTGGCGTTTTGGCTCTTAACAATAAAAGCTTTTTCTGTGTTAAACAATGTGTATTACGAAAGCGAAAATCTATGATTATTGTCACATATTCAAGTAAACTGTTAAATTTCGGTGCTTTTAGTAAGCGAATTAAGAAAATTGTGTATCGTAGTTTATTTTTATCGAGAGATAATTATGAGATTTCCATCCTCTATAATAAATTCCTTACTCGCATTTAATCTTGCAACATTGAAGCGTGCCACCTTGCTGCATATTTCATGGACGTACATATACAAATCCCAACATGTTGCTACATGACGCAGTGTTGCCAGTCGCGTGTATCTTGCAACATACGCACGATTAGGGCACTGTGACGTGCGCAATGTTGCAAGATGTTGGCGCGATGTAAAATCAGCTTTAGGACACGACAAAAACATCCTGAACCAATCCTTCTATGTTAAAGCGAAGTTGATAACAGTTTACCGTGAGGATAGGCTAGCATCTCTTACCTTGGATGACCGCGAGTCGCGACATTATTATTTACTCAAGTTAAAAACTACTTCACTTTGTCCTATCATCTCAACTGATCAGAAACGTGCCTAGCTATATCAGCCGATATAATAGAATCATTTGCAATGATCGTGACAAGGTCAGGAAGCAGAAAAACAAGTTATTTGTTATAGAATCGATTAAAACTTGTTCTGTATTATGATCAACTGGTTTTAAAAGCAAAGATTAGGTACGTACTAAGTAACAAAGCTACGCGTGACTATGAAGGGAAAGAACTAAATGGTTCTTACGATCAGGCTTTCCTGAGGATATCGGTATTTCCCACTAGAACAAAACCAATATTGTTCTTTCGAAGTCCTCGTATTACTAACGTTTTCTGATTAATTTCGCTGTGAGCTCCAAAACAGTTGAATAATTTCGCCAAAGTACCCTACTGAACTTCGTTTCGGGGTGAATAGTGAGATGACGGTTGATAGAAATGTATGGACAAAAGTCAGGCTGCGCCGACTTCAGATCAATTATGATAAGAGCAGCACGCGTAGCATGACCACAATAGAAACGGGATTTGTCGACGGCAGAATAGACAAAATTACAGATTGTAGAAATATTTCTACCGTTTTATGTAAACAATGAAGAGAAGAAATATTTCTATTCTTCAGTAGACAAAACTGATAAGCCAAGCACGGCTCGCCGCGTGCTCGGGAAAACGAGTTGGATAGAAAGAACTTTGTCTATTATTTAGAAGAATAGAGATATAATATTGGTCATGCTACACGTGCAGGAAGGTCATGTTGATTGAACTTCGTTTGTCGACAGTATCGTTCGCGGCATAGGATTATGCGTAATAGTGTCAAGCTTGTACCAAGTAAAGAAGGTGAGTCCATGACATGATTGAATGCAATCGTTGTGGAAGTTAGGCAACTCACTCCTGGTTCCTCTATTCAGTTTTATCTCGTCGTTAAACTCGTGGCAAGTGATTTGATTGGCTCTTGCTATTCTGGCTAACCAATCACAGCAGCTGCATGAGATTCGACAGCAGATTCAATGATCAGACTGACCACTTGATCATTGCACAAACCTATTCAATTTTCATTCATGTTATTTTCATATTATAGGACATGTCTGCCGTCCTTTAACTAGAACCCCGTTAACCCTCAAATAGTCGATTTTGAGTTTTGAATGCAAAGTATTACAGTTTTAAATTCTCTATCTTTCTGTCTAAGCACCATTACCCAGTCACTTACAGTTTTAGAGATATTAAAACATGATATACCGTTAAATGGCAAAATATGCAACAAATTCTTGACTAAAAAGTGACTAAACCACACTTCTTAGCTTGATGCACGTTAGAGTACCTTAGTTTCCAAATTCGCCTAATATTTTTTTAACGTTTTATTAGCTTAAACTACGTTATTTGATTATTCTTGACTACAAATACACTAAGAGCGTATAACGTGTTTATAGTTAAGGATCAATATTCATAAAACACAATAAAATACAATACTATAAACTATTTATGATGAAAAACTTATCTTAATGCTAGTTAGTCCACCATAACGGTATTTTAGTCAAGTATTCAGTACTGCGATTTTCTTAAAACAATTCATTAAAAAAACGTTATTTAAAAAAAAAATGTCATTCTTAACTTAATAACCGCTAACCCACGTTCCCTAACTACATGGATGATCTGAAATTATTTGCCCCCAACAACTTACGACTGATGGAGTTACTGAAGGTAACAGAAACTTTCAGTAACGCCATTAGGATGGAGTTTGGTGTGGACAAATGTGCAGTCATGCATGTTAAGCGAGGGGAGATTATGGAATCCCTGGGAACCCAACTCACGGATTCCATATACCTTAGATCTCTCTCCTCAACTGAAACCTACAAATACTTGGGTATGTCGGAAGCGTTGGGCATCAATGTGACTGACATGAAGCAATCATTGCTGGAGCGCTTCTTTGGCCGCCTTAAAAAAGTATTAAACAGTTTGTTATCAGGCGGCAACAAGGTGCGTGCCTTCAATGGTTGGGTCATGCCGGTCTTGATGTACTCTTTCGGTATACTCAAGTGGACTCAGACAGATTTAGACGCCCTGGATAGGAAGGTCCGTTCATTGCTGACTGTATATCGGATGCATCACCCACGATCATCGGTGATGAGGTTGTACATCCCGCGGAAGTGTGGGGGTCGAGGCTTTTTAAATGCCAAAACCCTTCACAACCGTGAGGTGTGCAACCTTAGGGAATATTTCCTTAAAGCCGAAGTGGGGATGCACCGGGATGTAGTCGCAGTGGACAAAGGTCTCACGCCTCTCTCCTTAGGTAAAGAGAACTGGCGCAAACCTGTAGTACTCGAAACCAAAGATCGCATGGAGGTATGGCAGAACAAGGAGCTACACGGACGCTTTTTCCAGGCCATTCATGGGCCTGATGTAGACTTTTTGGCGTCCGTATCCTGGCTGCGTTGCGGTGACCTCTTTGGAGAAACCGAAGGGTTTGTTTGTGCAATTATGGACGAAGTAATGATGACGAACAACTATCGAAAGTACATTGTAAAGGATGGCACAGTTGATATCTGTCGGGCATGTCACTGTCCCGTTGAATCGATCCGACATATAATTTCTGGTTGTTCTCGTCTTGCTAACGGTGAGTATTTGCACAGACACAACTTGGTGGCCAGGATTATCCACCAGCAACTTGCATTGAGATACCACCTTGTAGATTTAGAGGTGCCGTACTACAGGTATGTGCCCGACCCAGTCCTCGAAAATGGCCATATCACATTGGACTGGGATCGATCTATCATCACTGATCGGACTATTATTGCTAATAAGCCGGACATAGTGGTGGATCGATTAGAACGCCGCGCAGTGATTGTTGATATCACGGTCCCGCATGATGGCAATCTCGTGAAGGCCGAAAAAGACAAGAAAATCAAGTATCTTGACTTGGCACACGAGATTGTCAGCATGTGGGGGGTGGATTCGGCAATCATTGTGCCGATAGTCGTTTCGGCCAATGGCCTAATAGCCAAGAGCCTCGACCAACACCTGAGGAGGCTCTCGTTGGGCAGTTGGATCAAGGGCTTGATGCAGAGAGCGGTACTCCTGGACACGGCTCGCATTGTTAGGAGGTTCCTCTCTCTGGACCCCTGACCGCCGGTAGCTTGGACCCTGTTCCCGATGCCGGTGGGGTACTATTTTTTTATATTTTTAAATGTTTTTTATTTATTTTTATTGAAATATTTAAAAATGTAAAATATTTATGTGAAATGAATAAAAAATAATATGTTATTCTTAATGAATAAAGAAGAACTTTTAATTTATTTTTGAGATAACATTTTTTTGTTGCTGTTTTTGCAAATTGCCATTTATGTTTAATGATAAGTGAAGGAAACTTTTATGTAGTTAACACTTTTTAATAAAATTTGATTAAATTTTCATATTGCATTTTACTTAGTTTTCCAGTTTTTTGATATGAGATACTTAGCTATAAAGACGTTAGTAACAATCGAAGTAAGAGTTGCCTTTTTTTAGCTTAGTAAGCACGAGTATGTTTTTACAAATGTTTTTTTATTTTTCGGTAACACTTAACATAAAAGAGTCTTAGGTGCTTTAGCCTCTTTTTACGAAAGGTAATAATGTATAATTATTAAGAAAAGTCTTAGCTATAAAACAGTTAATTATTTAATTGACTTATAGTCAGTTGCAGAAAAGGTCATTAAATTTTAAAGGAGTCTTTAACTTTAACATTTCTGTTAAGTTGTTCCAGAAAAGAAAGTTAGCTACCTCTTTAACTGGTTATTAATATTTAACTATTCAAACGTCAAAAAGTTACATTAGACACAATTTAGGTTGCCCAAAACGTAGTTAAGGCCAAACAGAATTTAAATATAACTTAACGAATGTCAAAATTTAATAGGTCACCAAGCATCTATTAAACATACAGTTATCTTTGTTTTTGCAATAAATTGTGCTATTATTCTTATAATTATTATAAATGCGAAAGTTTGTGTGTTAGGTTTGTTACTTCTTCACGCTGAAACGGCTGAACGGACTTGGATGAAACTTTTTTATTTATATTTTATTTGAAAATAGGCTTGAGTTTGACGGCTATCTCGCCTGATGTTAAGCGATGATGCGGTCTATGATGGAGCACGCTTGCCTAGAAAAAACCGATTCACTCGCGACTTGAACACACCCCGATTGTAACTGTCGAGGAACACCCACTCGGGCAGCGCATTCCACTGTTTGGCGGTTTTCACAATGAAAGAGGAGTCAAAGCGCCTAGATATATAAATATGCCAGAAAGGGGTGAATTAAGAACAGTAGCACAAGATTTTTATGAAATTGCTGGTTTTTTTTTTCAAAATACGCCACTAATTAGAGGAGCGCCACTTTTAGATCTCGCACCACCTAAAAATTTTGATAGGACCGGCACTGTGGATGAGGTAGAATCTCCGAATGATATCGACTTGAAAGATGAGGAAGTTCTTCCACTTCTGCATGATGGATCACAACATGATTCTTTCGTAAGAACTGCAATTGTAAATGCAGTATTTTCTTAGTTGCTTCTAAGAAAATACTGCATTAACAATTGCAGTTAACTGCAATTTATCATTATTAATAATAAAATAAATAAAACAGCAGAATGTGTGAATTGACTTATTATTACTTATTAAATATTATATTTTAATAGGGTACATTCATGTGATTCAAATATACATCAAGTATTTTTATTTGTAATCTTTATTACTATAGAATTACTAACACCTATATATTTATTTTTCTAATTAAAAGCGTTATAATATTAAAATTCAATCAATATCAATCAAAACAATCCCAACAATCATAATCAATCAAAACGCAACGCTATTGGTTGTTTGGGCAAGGGTTCAGTCTGCTCCTTTATAATGCTCAAAATTTTGGCATCATCATTTGTTGTTTGTAGCTGGTAGGATCCTCCTCCTGTTTTATGGACTTGAATCTGAAATAATTATAGGCAACTAAATTGTACCACTTTAATCAAAACACTCACTTCTGTCCAGCCGGCCTAGCATGACCATGAAATAGACAAAGTGACAGATTTTAGAAACATTTCTACCGTTTCATTCATAAAACGTAGAAATGTTTCTACAATCTGTCATTTTGTCTATTTCTATGAAGACAAAACCCGTTTCTATCGTGGTCATGCTAGGCCGGCTGGACAGAAGTGGCACTAGAAAAGAAAGCTTGCCCAAAGTCACACAGATGATAAAAAAAAATATCTTATACTTTTACATTATAGGTAGAGCTATTATTTTTATTTTATTCAGGAGATGTATCATTAGTGTTGTATTGTATACGTATACATATATAATAAAAGAGTTTGTGAAGGAGTACAGGGTTAGACTAAAAGGGTTTGTGGGAGAAAACATCTGCTCTGGCAATCTATATTCAATACCAGTTGTTGTCTCTTGTTCACTCATTTATTATAATTTTTATGCATCTTGCAACGACCCCTAAGTCCAGTCTGCAAAAGGGCGTCCTGGCGGCGTTACAATGAGCCTATGCTAGGCACATACCATCTCAGGCATCATACAAAGTAACAAGGTAGGTACGTGGAAAATACTCACTCGGACACAAGGTCAGCTAATAGCGCCTTTTCTTACGACGTGTAATTAGCACCACGTGCTCGTCGCTTTTTTTATTTGATTCCTCCATTATACGGAATTACACTTATTTAATAAATTTTTCTTGTGATATTTTAATAAAATTAAAATGTCAGTTTGATTTGACAATTTTGTAGTGCTGCCAGGTCTATTTTTCAATTTACCCTAAGCTCCGTTAACTTTTACCCTAGATTTGCAATGACATTGGAAAAAATACACAAATATTAATGTTTTAAAATGAAATAAAGACATTTGCACGGTTTGGCTCACCATTCGGCAAACGGCATGCTCATATTGTTACTCAAATAATAAAGAAATCTATCAGTTATTGTACCTACTCAGTATTCTACCTCTTCAAAAACGGCTGAACCTATTCTTAAAGTCCGTGCCACCAATAAAGTCCTACGGACAAAAACTGGTAGGTACTAAGCTTGTAAGTTCCGCTTTTGCCTTTTGTTTGTTGGTTTTCAGCGATATCAGCGCCGTGATAGACTTCTGTGGTGGCGCGGACTCTAATGCGTTTTTATTTATTTTATAGCATGAAATTTTCTTACGTAGTGTTATGACAAAATACCCTAAACAATATAAAAAAATATCCTAAATAATTTCATGCCCTAAAAATTTCCCTACGAGTATTCACCTTAGGTATTTTTCCCTAAATCTAGGGAAAAATACCCTAAGGTGGCATCACTGCAGTTGACAGTTTGACGTTTGAGGTTTGACGATTTGTTTTTTTTTTAATTGCGTAGGTACGCGTTTAGTTCGCCTGCGTTTTGTCATAATAAATGTAAAAGCACAGAAAACAAAACGCAATCATTCATTCTTTGTTCATTCGATGTTTATTTTATGATGACAACATTTTTAATTTCAATTTTAGTTAACGAACCAATATTAAAAGCTAAAATGCTTTTCTGCAACCTCAATTAAAATAATCATATAATTAGCTCTAATAACGCTTTAAGCAAACGGGAGATAACTGAAAGCTTTCTGCAACCGAGCGTTAGAGAGTTTATAGTTAAGCATTTTAGGGTAGATCTATCAAACATTACAAACCTTACATATTTAAAGAAAATACTTAACTAAAGAGTCTCTAAGTGTAGGTTAGAGACGTTTTAGTGCGGAAATCAATGTAAAAAAATATGTGTATTGCTTAACTAAACCAAAAATCCTTGTTTTTTAAACAATTTAAAGTATATTTCTGCGCAGAAAATATCCTAAATGATGCAGGAAAATATTTGTTTAAATTATGTCTAACAATCACTGATCTATGTATAATAGTTTTCTAGAAACAACGATTCCCGCGTTTTTTGCGTTTTTCTCCAAAATCACTTTTTGGGGTTAACGTGGTTTTAGTTAAAGGACGGCAGATGTATTTGTATAACATTCACAAATGTTTCCAAAACTTCCTCAATATCGCGTCATAATGATGACTCACAATGATAGTAATGACGCTCTGACGCAGCATTTCGTAATTTGTTTATTATTATAAACAGACTTGTTTGAATGAATGATTGTACTAGAACTTTTTGCTTTACACAGTACTAGCAAAATCGAGGACGTTGGAATTAACATTGCGTGAAGGCAAAAAATCGTGATTGAGAGGTCAAATTCTAGCCATATTTAAGTGAAACGCCGCCTGTTTACATAAAAGGTCAATCAACAGAACAGAGGCCCTAGACAAGTTGCTTTTCTGTTATCGTTCACGCCAAACGCTACGTCCAAAATGTATGGCAATGACATTACCTGCGGAAAAGTCACGTGACTCACAAATGTCAATTCCATACATTTTGTCCGTAGCGTTTGGCGTGAACGCTAACAGAAAAGCAACTTGTCTAGGGCCTCTGACTGTCTATTCAAAGATCACGGTTTTCTTCAAAAATAATGTTTGCAATATCACAAGTGTATAGTGTATCAATGTTCCTTCGCTAGAACTGAACACGACCTATGCGTTACAGTTGTCACTACTCAACAAAAAGTTACCAATACTAGTTCTTCACGCTTAGCATGACCACGAAAGAAACGGGTTTGTCTACAGAAGAATAGACAGTAGTGACAGTTTGTAGAAACATTTCTATCATTTATGCACACAATGAAGAGAAGAATGTTTCTATTCTTCAGTAGACAAAAGTTTGGTACGCCAAGCACGGGTCGCCGCGTGCTCGGGCAGTAGAGATAACGAGTTGGATAGAAAGAACTTTGTCTATTCTTTGGTAGAATAGAGATAGAATTGGTCTGCTAAGCAGGTTGATGACCGACACATGAACATCATTGTAACACACCTAATAAGGAATTCCGATAGACTCGCCCACTTATATGAATGACTCCCACAGGATGAGTATTGAGTATAGCGGCTTATTTTAGCTGGGATTTCACGGTATTTGCTGACGTAGATTATGTTACGTCATCGTCATCAGTTTAATGTTATACACTCGGCCCCAACTGACCGTGGGTGACTCACGAAGTGACACTTTTTAGATTTCCTTGTGTCCTTAGAAATACATGTTGATGGTTTCCAGTGCATGTAATTGTTCTGGCCTTCAAGCCAATCAAGGCATCGCGGGAAAATCTACACTTCATAAGTATAGTTTGAAATCGGTCAATATGCAGTGCGCAAGAGTAGTGATCTTTACTCGTTCCTTCTCTGAAAAGAGCCCTCCAGTGAAGCAGTAACAGCAGTAATTTTCTACTGGCTGCTCCGGCTAGGGTTGCCAGGCCCTAAAATAGCCAGACATATTTTTTTTAATAGCCAAATACTGGTAAAGCATGTACAAATTCAATGTTTTGTTACAAAAGCAACCAATTACAACTAACAACAATCAATAACCAAACCTATCATAATTTGTTATTTCTATTTACCTACGCTAGTCCTGCAGGCGCTGCATGCGACTGCTTTACAAAATGCCTAACAAAAGCCGGACAGATCGGACACGAAGCCAAATATGTCCGACTATTGCCGGACACCTGGCAATCTTAGCAGATTAGCACTTTGCCATTCTAGACAGTCTTCAATGCCAACATATTCGACTAATTAATGAAATATCTTGTCACGGCTCCTGTTATTTTATTACACTATGTGGTAAGAGTATGCTATCCGCCATGTGTCGCATAATTGGCGCCAATTCAATTCGTTCGGGAGCCGTGAAAACGTTTCACGCTCCGTTAGGAATAGGAGCGTGAACTCAGTCGTTATGATTTGTATCTTGACATACTGACCGACATAAAAACCTTGGAACGGTGAGGTCGGTGGCCTAAGACAATCTACCTTTTGTAAAAGGACTGACTGGCAGAAAACGCACAACCTCAACTATTACGTTTTGAAATATTCTGATTTGCCTTTATTACACGCCCTTATGATATAAATTATTATTATTATATTCTTGAAATCTTGAATAGTCTACGAAGAGTAGTATTTACTAACATACGAATACTTTGTTTATGAAATATTTTCTAGTAGCTTTTACCCGCGACTTCGATCGCGTGGACGTCGAAAATGATCCCAGGGTTATGATAAAAAGTAGTCTATGTCACTATCCGGCCCATACACTCGCAAAAAAATGCAAAAAGTTGCTGTGTGAAAGAAGGACAAACCAACAAACACTTTCGCATTTATAATATTAGTAATAAGGAAGGGATGAACAAAACAATAGCTGTTTTGCATGGCGTTAAGTCAATCGAGAACAATGCTCCAGTAATTCAAATACTGTAGAACCAAGGTCTGATGCGTCATACCATTCTTCAATCTATAATCATTTCCGACCACAGTTACTCTAATCATCAGTGTGAAGTCGTTCAAAATGTTCATGTAACTTTAACAAAATAAATCTAGATCTAACGCCAGTGCCCTCTTGTCCACAGGTCCAGTTCTCACAGCAGCCCCCGAAGGTGCACGTGATGCGCGTGTGGGCGTTCGCGGCCCGGCAGGCGAGGGCCGGCCACTGGGAGAGATACGCTCTTGACAGAGACAGGTTTAAGCGAAGGTACGTGACATACCAGTTTACAAAAAAAACGGACAAGGGTTCCGAAATATGCAATAGCACCATATATGCCGCTATTACATCATAGTAGATTTATCATATCTTGATCATAGATGGCGCTATTGCATACCTACTTCTATGAGCAGATGGCTCACCATGATCATGACAGACGGACAACAAAGTGATCCTATAAGGGTTCCGTTTTTCCTTTTGAGGTACGGAACCCTAAAAACGGTGACACAGGTCACAAGTCACAAAAGTTAACAGTGGAGGTGATTTTTACACCTCCATAAAAAGTCCTAAATCTTAAGCTGCTTTTCCACTATAAGTTAAGCTGTGAAAACAAGCTAAGCGCTCGCATCCCTCACTCATATTCCTGACAGTGTGGCAGCCTTAATAAAAAAATATTAATCCCAAAGAAAGTTCTATCAACAAAATCAGCATGATCCTACATCACATCAGAAAGAGAAAGAGAAGAAACATCCATTGTTTCCATAATGGGAACTTCCCAATCCCAAAACTGCTGTTCTCAATTTAATTAATCAAATTCCAGAATTGCTGACGTAGATGTGGCCATTTCCTGGGTCCTGAAGCCCCAACACCGCTCCCGGGTGATGTTCCAACGATTCATGCCGTGGTGGAACGCTCAGAAGAGGAAAGAGCTGGCTGAGAAGAAGGAACGAGAGGCACAGGAGAAACTCAGAAGAGAGGAAGAGGAATTGAGAGCTAAGGAAGCTGAAAAATTGAAGGCAGAAGAGAATATTACAGAGGAAGGTGAGAATAATCCAGTAGTACCTTCTGACGCAGATAACAAACTAAATAATAATGAAGAAGTAAAAGGAAATAAAACAGAAGATTTCAGAAACAAAAGTGATAAAGATCAAGAAACAAGTAAGGTTCCAGTGATTGGAGAAATCACTAAGAATAATGTCAAAAAAATTGATACAAAAGAAAAATTATATAAAGTGGCTGACGTCACAGCAAATAATACTGAATCTAGAAAAAAAGAAATTCAGATTGATAACAAAAAAACGTGTAAAGATAATGTTACCAAGAATCGTGAAATTATTCCTTTGAACGATAAAATTTTAGATTTGAACACTGATTTTGTCGCACAGGCTATTTTGGACACTTGACAGGGAAAAAATGAGTTTATTTGCGTGCGATAGTATGGTATTGGGTACTTATAATGCAGTAAAAATAATAAACATTAAAAAAAATGGGTACAAGGTACAAAAAAATAAAAACCGGACAAGTGCGAGTATGCCTCGCGCCCTAAGGGTTCCGAAATAAGATCATAGATGGCGCTACTGCATACTTCCAATGGCGCCATCTATGAGCAGATGGCTCCACTTATGGTCCGGTGACTGACGGCGGACAACAAAGTGATCCTATAAGGGTTCCGTTTTTCCTTTTGAGGTACGGAACCCTAAAAACTAGCAAAAAAAACGAAAATATTATGACGGTTCGTTATTTGAGATGAAGTCTTAATTTAACAGCAATCTATTTATTATTTTTTAATCTTAAAAAATATAACAGTAATAATTATTTTAGAACGCAGTGAAAATTGAAAATCTTATTACGATAATAAGTTTTTATTTTTAAAGGACGAAATCTCAATTAGGAACCATCATAGCAAAAAACCAGGTCTACAATTATCTGTATTGACACGCAAAACAAACCTAGGCCATGGACTGTACCAAGTTTAAGGCCTAACTAAATCTGGCCCATATTTCCGTTTAACAAATTTTTGGCCTTTAATTTTGAAGGTAGATTGTGCCTTTTCTACGACTTGGCCTGACAAAAATATAATTAATAATTCTATAGTTTAAGTATTTTGAAGCGTGTCTAGCTATGACGGGCTTTTACTGCTTAAATTATGTTTTATGCTCATTCAAATGGGATAAGGCCAAGCCTTAGACGAAAAAATAATTTCTTTATAATTACTTTACCCAATATCTAGACTACATACTGAGGGCAAGGTTCATAGGCCGAACTAAGACTTTACTATGCTAAGTAAGCATTTCATACTAATATAAACATTATTTCTATAAGAATAAGGTTCATATTCATACTTAGCAAAGTCAAATCTTAGTACGCTCAGTGAATCTGTGTAGAACTGTCAAGTGCCTAAAATATGACAAAAAGAGACTGATAATATCCGTAGCGATAGACCGATAGTACCCGATCATAATGGTACTGAACACTAGAATTACAAGACATTATTCTTAAGGCCCGTTCCTTTGCACTTATTCACTTTATAGATTCATAGTGATATCTTTTATTGAATTTCCCGACAAAGCACCAACTTCTTTTTCCATAGCTAGCAGTGATAGCCTAGTGGTCTAACCATGTGCCTCCCACGGCGAATGGTTTGAGTTCGATCCCGAGGCACGCACCGCTGACTTTTCGAAGTAATGTGCGTATTACAAATGAATTATCACTTGCTTTAACGGTGAAGGAAAACATCGTGAGGAAACCGGCATGTCCTAGAACCAACAATTTGAAGACATGCGACGTCCACCAACCCGCACTGGGCCCGCGTGGTGGACTACGGCCCACTCCCTCTCACAGAGGAGGCCTGTGTCCCAGCAGTGGGAACATTATAGGCCGATTATGCTTATGCTTATGCTTTTTCCATAAAAATGTCTTAAAAAGATTTCATTAACACCAGAAATCACGGTGGCATTTGTCCCACATTGGATTGCCCATTGTTGGCCAAAGATGGTATACGCAAAAGCAGTACATACGTCCACATTGTTGGAAAGTTCAATAAAAAACAATTATATTTATGCAATGGTAGTCCACATTTTGTTAATATTTCTTTCTAAATGTACATAAGATTGATAATATATTATATAAAAGCTGTATAAACATGTATAAAGTGTCGCTATAGCGTTTTGTATTTATATAAACTAGCCTTTTTAAGTCTTGGCCTGAAACTAACAACATATGAAATGATACAATAAATTGCGAAATTAATTGATTGATTAAATTGTATTTTATTAAAGATTACAAGCATTTATACGAAATGGCAAATATAAATAAATAGAAAAGTTGTATATTTATATGAGTTCATTAAAATATTCTATGGAGCAAATCCAGGCCCTAGTTTGGCTTAACTGAATTTTCGATTTATTGGCCTGGCCCGCCCATAAATGGCCAAAATTTTTACAAAATGTAATACTCATCTATACAGGTAGAGGCTTGATCTACTCTCTAAATATTGGCCTAGGCCAAGTGCTCATAATTTACACAATAATATTGTTTCCAACTATAAAATGTAGGCCATAAAAAGGTCATATTCTGTACAGCAAAGAATACAGCTTATTTTGGAACTTACTTTTATAATAGAGGCCATTCGCTCTAAAGCCGTATTTACACTCAGCAATGTGTAGCGCGTCGACTGTTGCCTAATGAATACACAGCTTTAGTCCTGATATTTCACAAATCAATATAAAATGTATGCATGCTAAAAATGGGGAATAACTTTTACGTTAAACATTATTAAATATTATCATTTTGTTATAAAAGATTGTCTTTGTTGTTTAAAAAATAAAATATTCATATTTATTGTGATCATTTTTAGCAAAAACATTGTATAGTTTTTATATTCTGGTAAGAAATTATA
The DNA here is from genome assembly GCA_948465475.1 of Thalpophila matura. Classification (NCBI taxonomy): domain Eukaryota; kingdom Metazoa; phylum Arthropoda; class Insecta; order Lepidoptera; family Noctuidae; genus Thalpophila; species Thalpophila matura. The sequence continues at coordinate 7,239,143 of OX419205.1, read as the reverse complement.
TTACAACGGCCGAATTGGTCAGTTGACCGTATATTTTTGTTTTCACATCAAATTATTTTAGTCACGTATAATAAAATTAATAAACCATTATATTATGCACATTTATAAATTTAGTAGCGATTACCTTCTAAAGTAGGTATGTATTTAAATTAAAAAAAATATATAGTCTATCCGGAATCTGCAAGTCTATTCAATTTAATCCGTTGTTAAATCTTATATCAATTTAAATGATTAGTTGTTATTATTTCGTCAACAGCTAACATTCCGCTAACCTAGTGATATATTAGCACATCTACAAAAAAAATGCTAAATAGACTTTTAGGGCCTAATGCCCGTTTTCACCAACACTAGGGGACACCTAATTGAAATGTTTAAATATGAAAAGGAGTACCCTGGCCCAAAAAATCATGTCACCAACCACTAGGCGACAACTATGGACTATCCATGGTTGTCGCCTAATGGTTAGTGATGTGATTTTTGGCGCTAGGTAAATTCTCTCTTAATATTTAAACATTTTGTCTAATCTAGTAACGGGCAAAGTGTGTAAAATCGGATAATTTGGCGCACAGGCCGTAAAACTCAATTTAGCACTTTTTGTAAGATGTGCCACTATATTACTAGGTCAGCGATTCAATTTGATAGCGGGTTTACGTATCAGACTTGATTAGGTTTTGAAAAAACCATTTGTGTGCAAGTTTCGATTAAATTCTAATATTTTAAAAGTAATTCGCAGCTAAATTTCGCCTTGTGTATACATACTATTACACGTGACTGTACCCATAAATTTTTATCATTTTGTATATACTTAATTGTATCAAAGTTGAATGTACCAAATAGCTTGTATGTATATTATGTCTAATTTGATTGAAAATACAGGGTGGCAGGTTAAACAGTGGAAATATTTTAAGGGGTCATTGTTTTTACGCGATTTCAGTGTTGGTCCCATGGTAAAATTTGTTCATAAGGATGAGTACAATGACCCCTTAAAATATTTCCACTGTTTAACCTGCACCCTGTATATGAAAACGCTTTGTGACGATTTAAAGAGAGCTATATGAGTCTGACACTAAAATCTTGCTTTTTAAGCTTGTCTAGTTAGACTGAAAATTAACTTTTAAATATTCTATTTTAGTTATTTACATAGGTACTTGATTTTTTTTTTCTATTTCGAAATAAAAAACTGTTTCTGGGTGACAAACGCATTGAATCCAGAGGTCACCACTTAAAATCAGGTAGACCTACCAATTCAATCTTAGCCATATCACATGTAGATTTCGTTTAGAACCTCTGGATCTCTCTTCTTAAACCGTTACAAAAACAGAAAAAGTTGCCATTCAAAAAATATGGCTTTAGTGTTGCCACTCCAAAAGTGATTTGTGTATTTTTCAATTGATTTAAACTTAAGTTAAATTGTGCTAGTATGTATACTGTATAAAAAGGTTTTGGTGTTCGTTAATATAATGTATGTCACGTACTTGCATTTTGTTTTATTTTATTTATTTAGTCCACGTAGCGTAGTCCAAAGTCAAAAAATTACATATGTAATACTTTTATCTGAGGTTTTTATTAATTTTACAAATTTTTTAGGGTTCCGTACCTCAAAAGGAAAAACGGAACACTTATAGGATCACTTTGTTGTCCGCCGTCAGTCACCGGACCATAAGTGGAGCCATCTGCTCATAGATGGCGCCATTGGAAGTATACAGTAGCGCCATCTACGATCATATTTCGGAACCCTTAGGGCGCGAGGCATACTCGCACTTGTCCGATTTTTATTTTTTTGTACCTTGTACCCATTTAGGTACTGGATACCTAACACCGATATTTTGGTATTATCCAGTAATTTGGTAGAGGTCAGATGGCGGTTTAGTATTCAACCGCATATAACTGGAAACTGACCTCAACTCAACCTAGTACCTAAACCAAAAGGCTAGGGAATGATGACAATGTAGGTAGGTACCTGGCGGGCAATGGCCGCAGTCATTTTTGTTTGCTTTTTTCTATAATACCGGAACAATTGGTAGTCGTACTCGCTCGCTCACCGAGGGTTCCGTACTTTCCTTGGACGTATAAAAAATTAGTGATTAAAAAAAACAAAGACCATACTTTTATTAAACTTAAATAAGTACCTACCTACCTACTTACTTTTTTTTCACGCAACTAAGTATTACATTGTAGAAAAAGTTGCAGGTTTTTATTATTTTATGGCAAAATAACTACTTTTTAGCTTAAGAGACCAGTGTGGTCATTTTGTGCACAATTTTAGCTATCTATGTCATTAAGACCACTGAACTTATATTAATCTTAAACACCTACTTTTTTATTTATCTAGTTAATGACAAGCGATATAATAAATTAAGTATATTAATATTACATGCGCGTCATGGAAATCTATCGTTATAAGTAGGTACCTACCTAACTAATAAAATTACAAGTTTCTACTTACGACGGATGGACAGTTCCGATTTTCCATTTAAGGTACGGAACCCTAAAACTATAATTATTTTACCATTTCCATGTCAAGATGACGTAGTTCCTTTGTTTAATTAAAACGGCTACTTAATGTGACATCTTTTGTTTTATTAATTTATTAATACATACCTACATCAAGTAGGTAGGTATTTGAATTCGTTACGATTGATATATTTGTTTAATAATATAAGCAAAATCAAAAATCAAATCAAATCAAATATTTTATTGGAACATAAACAAGTGTGTACGTTAACAGCTACATTAGTTTATAAACTGTGTCGCAGCTATTAGCGCTCACCTCCAAGAGGAGAGACATCAGGGTTCCAGCATTAATAAGTAGTACACTGTATAAAAATATTAACTATTATAACTGAAAAATGAAATGTCATTGTTTACAAATTACAATGCAATCTTACTTAGCTCAATTTGATTGGCGCAGTCCCAGGAGGGGGGTCATGGGGTCATGACCCCCCCCCCCTCCCAAATCGTACAAAAATACGTCAAACACGGTATAGCACGTCAGCATTAATCGATATGACCCCCCCCCAAAGTCTATGACTGCGGTATGACCCCCCCAAAATCTTCGGTTGCGACCGCGCCTGTCCATGTGTCCAACATGGTCCAAGACACCTACCTAGCAGTTTGATTCCCATAGTAAAATAATATTTGATTATTGAAAATCTTGTGGTAGGTACCTACCGTGCTGTGAAATGCTAACAGATAACATTATTGTTCCGCTATAAAAAAGGGATCTTGCTTGTCTCTGCACACTACATAAACCTCCAAACCGGAACCGGAAGTCATCTGCTATTAAACGGCCTATGTTTAGCAGATGACTTCCGGTTTCGGTTTCCCCCATAGTCACCACGATTGGGAAAGCGGGATTGTCCGAAAGGGATACCGCTGACCCGGAACATAAAGGGCTAAGGAAGGAACACGGGTGGGTTTTAGGCAGTAAGAGTCTGACACTCCCTTCCGCTCCGCCCAGAGCGGGAGGGGTCATTTGATGATTTGCCATCATCAAAAAAAAAAAAAAAGTCATCACGATTGTCAGTAAGTACCTACCTAAGTACTGAAAAATACAATAAAAAGAGTTTATAAAAACCACATAATTTATTTAATAATAAAATACTTAACTAATCTTAAAAACATAGACGTAGATTATTAAATTAAAAAAATAATCGTAAAACTAGTAATAAACTTACAACAGCTAAACTCATAACTTTGTACAATAAATATACATATAATGGCGCAAACAATAGCGTCAACACTTTAAATACAAATTGTTTCTTCAAAGCATACACAGAGCCTTTCAATCCATCTTTGACGATGTATTTTCTGAGTCCCAAACACCATATTATCATGTACTCTTGCCAGTCAATTTTGGTGACGTCGAAATCGAAGATCTCTTGGTCGACAGTCGACATGTTGTCGAACAACGCCGCCGTGTTGTTGTCGACAAACCGCCAATCGTTGACGGTGAAGTAGGATAGAGCAGTCGACATTTTGTACATTTTTGTGTAAAGCTTCACAAATCTGTAAAAAGAAATGAAAAGGTATTTAAATAAAAGGCAAAGATGCAGACCATAGGTTCCCAACGGGGGCGGTACCGCCCCCTAGTGGGCGCTGGAGCTTTTCGTGGGGGCGGTAGCGGGTCCAAAGGCAAATGGGGGGCGCTATGACAGTCAAGGGGGCAGTCACGGCGTACCTTAAATAAATTGAAACCCGACATTAACAAATTGCTTATACTCCACCAGCCTCACCATCTCATCGTCTTGTACAGTGTCCCAGTGCGGAGTGCTCCAGCTCTGTGTATTGTCTTGCATTTGTTGTTTAAGTTATAATTTTGTAAATAACACTTTTTTGTATTTTTAAATAATTAATAATCACAACCCTCAGCCACGACCACGAGTAGCACGATTACAAAGAGAGAATTAATTTTTAATTTGTGATTATTAATACATAATAAACAGACATCAAATTGGTATAATTAAGTATTATGTAAGGGGGGCGTTGGTTTTTTTTTCTTCTAATGGGGGCGGTAGTCTATAAAAGGTTGGGAACCTATGTGCTAGACTATGTCGTCGGTCTAGTGGTCGCAAGCGACTGCTGAGCAAAGAGTATCTGCTGAGCTAACTAGTCCTGGGTTCGATCCCCGGGTCGGGCTAAGTGTTAGGTATTGGAGTTTTTCCAGCAGCAGCTCGAAGTTTGGATTTGTACCTGATCATGGCAATAGGTTCGCCCCTCAGATCATAGAAACAAGGAGATATGCCATCATAGCAAATTAGTACGGGAACAAACTAACTGATGCAACTTTTAATACATTTTTCGACACAATTACGCGCATAATTAAGCGCTCCTTGTGAATAAAAAGATCTCCCACGCATTTATATACGTGTGTGTAAACATTCCGCACACCCTCAATCTAACACTTAATCGTCACTCAACACTAGCACTAAACTAAAACACTGTATTTATACCATCGATCGTGTTCGGTTCGTCGCCAGCGCGTACGTTTTTAATATGAGCAATTTGCTCAAAATCAGGCATTAAGCTCGATAGCGTCTTGGCACATCTCCCTTGTTTCTATGATCTGAGGTTCGCCCCATAATACTTCTTAGAAAAATCCAATAATTAAAAAAAAAACTTTTTTTTAGATAGGTAAGTACTATATCCTATGTCACTTCCACAATGAAGACAAATCTAACGACACCTCACATTGAAATTCATCAAGACGTTAAGGCTACAGTGTGTGCCTAAAAATAGACATACACACACTCGAAAAAACATTAGGTACCTACCCTCCTAACTACATACCTCCCTAAGAAGCGTATTACAAAGGGGTCTCAAATTTCAGATGAGTCGGGCGAGACCCGGTAGCTCAGTTGGTTCAGAGCACTAGCCACGGTACGGCAGAGGTCGCGGGTTCAAATCCCGCTCGGGTCATATGATTTTTGAGAATCACTTATATATTTAATAACTTAAATTACTTACCCTCGTTTTGGGGCCGTTGGCTAAAAACGAATAAAGATCTCACCTCCTCTCCTTGCCGAGAAGTAAGCAGACCCCATCGACAATATACCCAGGTATCAGATGCAGCAGCCAGGTGTAAATCCAGAATAGCGTAGCGTTTTTGGTCCGCCACGCAAAATTGTACCCTATAGCCGCCGGGGTAGGGTAGTTACTTCGAATAACGGTCTCTGTCGTCTTCACAAGACCACCTGTGAATGGTATATATATCATTAGAACTGCCAATTTGTTTGCGAACGTTCCGAAGAATGTCACGGTGAGATTCTCCCTCGAACGTTCGCAAACAAATTGGCGGTGATGTCACACGGCGTGTCGATACAGAATAGACAGACAGTTTTGATGTCTATGGTTGTGGGTGATCTACACCTTCTATTTGCTTCTAGTGGGCTAGAGCCCCCGACCACTCGCGGGGTCGGCGACCCTGCATATTACGATAATGATGAAAGATTGCTCTTCCATCCCAAAACGGTTCGTGAACGGGCGCTGTCAGTTGGGACTGGTTATCTCTAGACTGATATGACAAATATTTGGAATTGTACCTTTTATCATTAGGTACTCCCGAGATTTAGTTTTTATTTTTATGCACATCTTTTACATTGTTCTCATAGGTATATTTATTTGTGATAATTGCGCCTTGAAAACAATGTAGGTACCTAATCATGGAACTGTTATAAGTATTTTGATTTAAAAGTATAACCATGGAGTTTCTTGCTCGTTCTTCTCCATAGGAATCTACGTTTTGGAACGAGCATCTAGCTTCATCTTGCTTACCTACTAACTGATTGACCCTAAGTAAGTAGTCTAATTGAAATAAATGCTTTGACTTTGACTAACTCACCCCATAGCGTGGGGTTCCTCGTAGAGGTGGTCACAGTGTAGATCTTTGGTTTGGTTTCTCCGGCGGCTTTCCTCTTGGCCGTCTCCCAGGCCGCCGCTATGATGGCATTGTTCACGTGGTCTACCGGCACCAGGCCGATGTTGATGTCGTCGTTGGCTAATAAGGTGTGCATCAGACCCAGGCCAGGGCCAACAACTACCTGGAAGGTTAGAAGCACCATTAAGCGCCATTCTGATCAAGGGTTTCTCGCCGGAGCTATAAGATCATTATAATTTATACTCACACCACTCGCTCCATAGACGTTAGACATATCGAGCCAGCCTGGATTTGGTTCTTTATGAGCGCATATTACTGAAACAAATTATAAAAAAATGAGAGAACTTTGTTGCAAATGGATTTCAAAATTCTAGTGAGGCGAGCGAGACCCGGTAGCTCAGTTGATAGAGCGACGCCACGGTACAGCAGAGGTCGCGGGTTCAAACCCCGCTCGGATCATTCGATTTTTGAAAATCTCGAAAGTAGATAAGTACCTACTTAAGTAATTATTATTTAATAACAAGAGCAGCATAACATGGCTTTGACTTGTTTAAAATTCACAAAAAATATACATTTAAGTATACATAATAATATTGTAGAGGGAACGTTGAACAGTCGGTCCCTTTAATTTGTCACTCAAATGTCGTTACAGTCAGTAGCCCAAAAGTCAGACAACTGGTCTAACCTTAGAATACCAGTTTTACCCAATAGTTGTGTTGTGGAGGTCAGATGGCAGTCGTTCCATGTAAAATACTTAATATTTAGCCGCATCTGGTTAGACTGGTGTGCTAACGTCTCGCAGTTTCCCAACTTAGGCCGACCTTACACGGACTGTTTGAAGCAGTCAGTATTGACTGCTTCAAGCTGCGACTACAGTCTTCTATGTACCTACACACGTACGCGGAACCGCTCGAGCACTCGCGACTGCTTCGGGCGGTCGTGCTGTCAAGCAGTTGCCAGGCATACACTGACAGTGACTGCTCGAGCCGTCGACTGGTACTTGTCGAGCACGGAACAGTTGATACCGACTGCTGGAGCAGTTATCAATGACAGCCTCAAGCGGTTGAATTTGACTGCTCGAGCAGTTGATCACTGGTCGACTGCTCGAGCAGTCCGTGCATGGTCGACCTAAGTAAGTTGGGGTCGGCCCTAACTTAGTTGGGAAAATGCGAGATGGATAACTTAAAACAGTAGGTGCTTACCGATAGCAGGCCTCACAATGCATAGAGGCAGGTCATCGCACGAGGATCTGACCGCCTCTTCGGCGACCGCCTTCGCGAACGAATACGTGTTCGGCCAGTTCTTTATAAAGCTGAAATTCAGAATGTTTTAGTTAAAAGGAGTCGTCTATTGCAGTCTTTAAATATTATAGCAAGTCAACAGTGAGATTTATAGAATGTTTTCCATCATCATTCTATGTAATTATATTATTGGGAATCTAACTAAATTTGAAATAAAGAAAAGAGACAATATTACACGAACTTTATAATAATTATCAAGTAATTACAAAAATCAACAAAAATAAGTATGACACGTAAACATGGTAAGCAAGAGATGTTGTCGGTAGAACGCGCGCCGGTCAAAAGAGGGCGGCGCACTCGCAGCAACGGCTTTTATGTCCTCTGCGTCAGATGACGTCAGCTTTGGTAGTAGTGGTGGAGAGGATTCTGCTAACAATATTTTTACTTATTGCCAGTTATAGTCTCTCCATTACTGACCATAGGCCCTTTCCAAGTTGGGCTACTACATTTGATCTTCCAACTACTGTAATTATTCCACTCAGATCCTACCTAGATCTGCAGCTAGATCCTTTCCAACTTAGAGCTGGCCGACGAACCTGCCTATCTATATTCTGTACCGACCAGCCGCGTGATATCACCGCGAGGACTTCCAATTTATTTGCGAACGCTTGAAGGAGAATCTCACTTCGATCGTCAACAACGCGCGCGCGTGTCACGGGTTCCTCCTATTTGTTTGGCAACGCTCGAGGAAGAATCTCACCGCGTGCTCACCGGATTCAGACGTTATCACTGACGGAGTATTCTCACGGATTAAGTATATATAAATATTATCGACTATGATTGTACCTTTGACAATCCCTAAGCAAAAAGCGCGATGACATGACAGAATAGACTAGCAGAATACAGGCTGACCAACTTTCACCGCTACTATATCCAAGAAATATTAAAGCTCACCTAGGAGTAATATTGTTCAGTCTCTCTTCGCTGACCGTTTCCGCCAGACTGATCAGGGTCTCCGGGTCCACAGGGCTTTTGTAGAAGTCTTCCAACACCTCAGTGTTGATAAGATTGTTGCACGCGTGCGAGTATGCTGTCGAAACGTGGACGTAAGACCTGCAGGGGGGAAAGAAAGAATATTATAATAAAACAAGTTTAAACGGATTAAATCGCGTATATTACAGATTTTTACAGAGTTTTCCTGACGTTTCGAACACTTTGCAGCGTTCGTGGTCACAGGACGACTGAGGTGGTAGGCGTCATGACAGCTAATTTATAGAAAAAATATTCTCGATCTACCTGCGACAAGATTTATTTTTAATCGATATTATTCGAATCGTACTCGTTTCGGTGCACACAACGAGTACTACGAACCTACGTGTGAACCTACGGGCTCACAACCGACTTGCACCGTGGAAACTTAATAATAGGTCTTTACCTATGAAATTGCCGTTTTGTATGAAAAAATTTAAACTATTTTTTTTCATGTATTTTTTATTTGTATTAATCGAAGTAATCACCCATGCAATCAATGCATCTTTGCCAATGCAGTGGCAGTTTATTGATGCCCTTCTTAAGGAAATCAGCTGGACGGGAGGCAACAAAAGCTTCAAAGGCATTTTGTACTGCCTCTCGGGTATTGAATTTTTTTCCCGCCAAGAAGTTATCCAAATTCTGGAAAAAGTAGTAGTCTGTAGGCGCAAGGTCTGGTGAGTAGGGCGGATGACGGAGAGCTTCCAACCCCAGTTCTTGCAACTTGGAGACCGTCTGCTGTGCAGTATCAGGTCGCGCGTTGTCGTGCAGGAGCAGTGGAGACGAGCGATTGACCAATGCTGGTTGGAGATGTGCCAGCTTCTTCATCATTGTGTTCAGTTCTTCACAGTACACATCTGCAGTAATGCTCACCCCGTTTGGTAAGAAGCTGTGATGAATCACACCGGCGCTAGACCACCAAACAGTGACCATCACTTTTCTAGGGGTAAGTTTTCGTTTAGGGCATTGTTTAGGTGCTGAACCAGGGTCCAACCAACTTGCTGAGCGCTTGCGGTTATCAAACAGAATCCATTTCTCATCGCAGGTAACAATGCGGTTCAAAATTCCTTCATTTGTGTGCCTGTTGAGCAGTGCAAGGCACGTCTCGACACGTACTTCGCGCTGGCGATCATTGAGTTCGTGGGGCACCCATTTGTCAAGCTTTTTTACCTTGCCAATTTGACGCAAATGGACCAATATTGTTTTGACGCTAACGTCGAAAGCTGCTGCTAATTCAGCCGTAGATTGTGTATCATCAGCTTCCACAATCACCTTTAATTCGTCATTGTCAACCAAAGTCTTCGGACGACCGCGAGGTTCATTTTTCAGGTCGAAATTTCCAGAACGGAAGCGAGCAAACCAATAACAGGTGGTGCGTTGGTTTGTAGTGTTAGCTCCGTAAACGTCGTTGATGTTGCGTGCCGCTTGTGCGCGTTGCTGTCACGACGGTACTCGTATTCCATAATTACTCGAATTTTTAACGTATCCATGATGACGAAAAAGATTGAAATGCGATGAAAATGTAACACTAATCAATAAACAAATGACTACTTTTGGAAAAAAAAAACCATGTTTTTAAAATAAAATTAATTTGAAATTAGAATTCTTAGCCAAACAAAAATTATTTTGATTTGAAATGGCCAGTACTGCAGAACGGCAATTTCATAGGTAAAGACCTAATATTAATTAGTCGAGATGCTGCAACTTTTGCAAGTAGGTATTACAAACTGAAACCACTTGCAAAAGTCGTCAATACCGTACCGCCCAGAAACGATTTAACAGTTTACCGCGGCTTAGCATGACCACGATAGAAACGGGTTTTGTCTACAGAAGAATAGACAAAGTGATAGATTATTTCTGTAATCTATCACATGAAAAGCTAGAAATCTTTCTAGATTTCGCGTTTTATGCATACAATCTAGAGAAGAAATGTTTCTATTCTTCAGTAGACAAAATTATGATAAACCAAGCACGGGTCGCCGCTTGTTAGGGCAGAAGAGACAACGATTTGGATAGAAAGAACTTTGTCTATTTTCTTTTTGTAGTATATAGGTAGAGATAGAATTGGTCATGCGAAGTGTGCTGAAGTCGCTAACAGGCAGTGAGCTAGCATCATCATTAATAGTAGCCACAACTTACTTCAGTTTCTGGCAAGCCTTGCCCAGCAGGAGTGCCTCCCTGGCACCTCGTACATTGATCATGGTGGACACACGGAGCGCCTCGTCGAACCGCGTCGTGGCGGCCATGTGGAAAATTATGTCCACCTGCGTCATGACAGTAAATCAACATGATGATGATGATGGAATCAAAACCTACTGCAAGACAGCAAATTATTTAGTTACAAAAACCCTGGTTAGCATGACGATCAGTCACCATAAACCATAATATTATTATGTCTGTGTCCTTTTTTGTGCTGTATCCATATACCTTACCTATAGGTATCTACATATTTTTCTTTCTTTCTTTCTGTACCGACCTATAAGTAGCACCCATTTACTAAAATAAAGGAAGGATCTCCGGCCCTCGCTAATTTAGGGAATATAGGGCATATTCAGTCGTTATTTGAGGGGCTCGTGGCTAAATGACAGCCGCACTGATCGATCGATCTGTGAGGTTAAGCTGCACTTGCCGCGGTCAGTGCTTGGATGGGTGACCGTTCTTTACACATCGAGGCCCCTCTGTGCCTCGGAGAGCACGTTAAGCAGTCGGTCCCGGTTGTCATAGGAATATCTTTGACAAGCGTTACGGGTAGTCAGAAGCCCGAAAGTCTGACAACTGGTCTAACATTCGAATACCGGTATTACCCAATAATTGGGTTGTGGAGGTCAGATGGCAGTCGCTCCACGTAAAATACTGATATTCAGTTGCATGTGGTTAGACTGGAAGCCGACCCCAATCTAGCTTGGGAAAAGGCTAGGCGGATGATGATGAATCAGTCGTTATTTAGGGATGGATCATAAGTAAGACTGACCACTTCTGTGAGCATATTCCAGTCCTTCTCGCTCATGCCCAGCCTGAGTTCGGCCACGTCTCCCGCCACCGGCACGAGTCTCTCAGCGAAGTTAGGTTGCTGCTCCCGAAGCATATCGTATACCTGGAAATTGTTATTGAGGATATTTTAATATTTGACTGCCTTCATGATCTAGTAAACTCTAGTGCGATCCCTGGTCAACCAAAGTTACTTATATGGGATTTTTTCGTTTTACGAAATTCTGTATTTGTGCCCTTAGGAACGTCTGTTATTACATGATACTATGGCTGGCGAAATATGGCCGAAAACTACACATCTATGCCTACCGCTTCATGAATGCATAGTAGGTCTAAGAATGCTACCTTGCGGTACTCTATAGGAATTTTAACTTTTCATATACCTACGTTACTTTTTTACTTTACTTTTTTTACTTTTTTACTGCGATTTTTTTGCGAAAGTTCGAGGGAGAAATTCACGGTGAGATTTTCCCTCGAACGTTCGCAAACAAATCGGCAATTCTCGCGGTGATATCGTGTGTTGGTACAGAATAGCTGTGGCTAGCACGAATAATTTTGACGTATGGTATAATATGTACCTAAATGTAAACATAATTTGAATTGAAAATAAACGTTTGCTACACAATATTTTCATAAAAAATAATTAATTATATTTATTTATTTCTCTGTATTTAATTATACGAGTATGTGCAAATAATAATAGGTAGTGTCAAAATGTTCTAGGACTGTTGCATTTCATTTAAATTCAAAATTCGCTTACGTTTACGATATGTACCATACGTCAAAATTATTCGTGCTAGGCCTTAAAGATTTATAGAAAGGTACTCACTGGGTCTTGTAGCATGTCATTCAGTCTGTTTTCGATGGATTTTCCTTTTTTGGACCTTAGCAAAACGAAGACTTTCGATATCTTTGTTGCTCTGAAAGGAAATAATTTAGGTTGGTACTCGTATCTGCACAAATATCTAATAAAGCTGAAGAGTTCTTTTGTTTGTTTGTTTAAAAGCGCTAATCCCTGCAAGCAATTTGAAAAAAAAAACAATCATCATTCATTCACTTTGCATTTGGTAGATAACCCACCGCAGGGCACAGCTTGTTGATTAAATAAAATCGTAGATAAGAGTGGAACCAGTTTGTAGGTTAATGGGGAATATTTTCACAAAACATCAGCATGAATGCTAGAAAGAAGCAACACTCTAATTAATATAATTATTCGTATAATACCTACCTACTTTTTTTTACTAACGACATGATGTTATTTTCCGACGCAGACAGAGTTGCATTCAAAGCTCGTAGGTATCTATTGAGGGTGTTCATTTGGAAACTTTTAACATGAAGTGGAAGAAACGAGTGGAATGGTATCCTCACCTGAAGAGCTTCTCGATGAGCTGCTTGCCGAGGAAGCCGGAGCCGCCCGTCACGAGCACCACAGCGCCGCAGTAGAATTGCTGCACGGGGGAGTCCCCGCGCTCCGTCGCCGCGTGCATCGCCTTGTGGCGCGTCAGCAGCCTCGCCTCGAACTCCTGGGCGGGATCCATTGCTTCGGTTTCCACCATGCTTCAGGGAAACCTTGATAATCCATGAGATTCTTTAATATACCTACTGATTTGTTAATAAGGGATTCGATTCATAAAGCTAATGATTTAGTGAACGATCGATCACAGGTCGACTGATTTATCCGTAGATATTGTAATGAAATGAAATGATATTTATTCTGTAAATAGACTAGATGAGGTCGGTGTTTCCTATCTGACTACCTTTGAGAAGAAACATCGAAACAAACTCAAAGGTCAGTCTCTTTTAAAGTCCAGACAAATTAAAATGAAACTATGCAAGGACCATGCAGGTTAGTCTGGAATGGCCTTTAGAGGAACGAGCCATACAGATTTGAGTGGACCTGTCCTGACTGTGCACGCATGTGCTGAGTATCGTAGTAGCTCAACCTTGACTTAGGGAGCTCAACGACCCAACGTACATTACCATCACAGAGGACATTTGGGTAGGTCGCATATCCAAATGTCTTCTGTGATGGTAATGTAGGTACTGTAACTGTAATGGCTCAAATACACCAAATCCGTCATCGTACGAACTTTGCTCCTACGACGACGGCCGAACTCGGACGATTGAATCAAACACATGTAAATCATAGAGAGCGCGTATACCAACACGTCCGCCATCGGCCGACAAAATCGATTTATTCCTCGTTCGTCCTAACGTTTTGTCTTACATTCCAAAAAATTCTTCGTTTGTCCCATATTGAAGTCCTGCTTCGTCCCAAATTACAAGTAGGTAGGTTCTTAAAAAGGTACAGTCAACAAAAACAAAAATTACCCTACGATAAAACATCGACAATCAAACAATATTTCTAGTTTTGGATAGTACTGGGAAAGCATATTGATAGTAGTCTATAGGGTAAAACCGGGTAGTACCGGTCAGGAGGTAATAACGGTCAGCACATTATTACCTATAAAGCGGCCAAATATAAGCACACACACAGTCACATCATGTGACGGAACAATTCCCCGCACCGTGGCATCAAACCCCACTCAATTCCGATCTCGCATTGAGGAGAGGTGTACGTTTGTTGTTTTCGCGCCATATGATCTAATTTTTCGGTCTCCGAAAATAAGAGGTAAGTGTCTTTTTACTCGCTATTTTAACATTGTAAATCCACATTAGTGTTGTCAAACAACTCATAAAGAATCGTCATTAGCTATATTTTATATTCGGCTGTAGATTATTAAGAAGAAGTGAAATATTTAGTAAAATCGGGTATCGGATAATACCAGTCAGTGCTGACCGTTGTACAATCTGCTATGATTACGGGCGGGACAACGAGTTAAGGTACAGAAGTGTTCTCAGTGGAGGTTGGGTCCACTCGGAATGCTCAGGGTATAACTGCTGACCAGTATATTTGTGGATTATACAGGCTTGACTGGTAATACCCAAGGGCCGACTGGTTTTAGCCACCCTTGCGTGTAATACCGGTCAAACTCGTTTTTTTTTAAACATTTATTGTATAAATTCTATGATTACTACTGATCTCAATTAATGTGCTATTAATAGAATAATTATTATATTTTCGTTTCTGATAGTTAAAATAAAGAAATGTTGATTCATAACTGCTGTGTTATGATTTATCCTAAGTGACCGGCATTACCCCATTTTACCCTACTCACCCACACATTGTACTCTGACGGCATGGTCTTGCGCAAAATGATAGTTATGAGCGGAATGGTAAAAGTACTAGGAAAACATAATGCCAAATGTCGTAGTCCCGCGCAGAATGATGAGATTATAAGATTGATAAAAGTAGGTACTAGGAACCATGCAGAATATAATTAGGGAGTGCGAAATGTTTTAGAATATTTTAAATTAATTGTAATTATATTAATCCTACTTACCCTACTAATATCAGTCTAGGACCAGCCAGCCATTAGATTTTTTTTTTATCTCATATATGTATATTCATAAATAATACGAAACTATAAAATAAATATACCTATTAATATATATTAATAATTTGCAATACCTACTTTGTGATTGTTAAATAAAACAATATCTCAAACGTGCTATAAAGCCAAATCCAGCTCTACATAAAAGTACTTCCTTAAATCTGCATTCCCAGTACATCAAGACATTGCATTCATAGTAAGTAGGCTTCTGCCCCCGCGGCACATTGTCGGTGATCACAGCGAAGTTGCAGTCGCGTTTGTGTTACTGGCAGCCATTTTAGTATTTTTTTACCATTTGATGTGTTTTTTCGGTAAGTTTTGTAAGGATTTTACTACTTTATTTATAATATTTAAGATTTAATTTTCCACACAGTAAAATGTAAATATGTCAATAGTTTTTTTCTGATATGACGCATAACTGTATCTCTCTTTAATATTTTTTAAAATAAATTAATGTCATGAAGTAACCATTTTATTATATGGACTGATCAGTGAGTTTTAAATATGGACTAGTAGTTCATATTATGTTCATATAGTCCATTTTACATTTTTTCTAATTATTCATCAAAGAAACCAATTTGATAGCAATAAGACAAGAATTTTATGACCATGGCTATACTAGCTGTGCAACATAAAAAGCAGTTATTAAGTCTACGATGATACAGACGAAAGCCCGATCGATCCCAAAATGATAACGTTATTTTTTTTATTGTGATGATCTATTTTCGGAGGACAACCGTGGAGAACAGTGGATGTAAATATCCTTCTTCCGGCCGATGGTTACATGAAGAATTTGCTGGTGTCAAAGGCAGCAAGTTTATTTTTCAATATTGCAGAAGTTACTAATCTTATCGCTTTTGTGTTTTTGATAGTGTTATCTCCGAAGGATTATTCCGATTAATTTCTTTAAACAATATACCTAGGTACTTTATTTGCTGACGAATCAGTCAGCCTTTTTAGTTTAGTTCATAATTATTATATTGTGATTATCAGCTACGAAAATATTACTGTGGTTCATATTAAGCACCCAGGGTCCATATTAAAAGCCTAGTGGTCTATATTTAACTACCTTTTTCATAAGATCAAATTATGACCGTTGATAAAAAATAAGAAAAATTGTTTGTTTATAACTTTTTAATTATACACTGTTATTCCTTATAAGTTTATCGGCTGATTAAAACATTAAATAAATGGATAGCTTCTAAATTCTTGGTTTTATGTTAAAAAGTCGATATGGTGGTCCATATATAGGGAACTTACCTTTAGTCTCTTGCGGCGATAACAGAGAGGAGCGATATGTAGTTGATTGATGCTAAATATTTAATAATACGTAAGCTTTTTTTGCTGATAGTACAAACAACTATGACAAAAATAAATATGGGCCGTATATGGAATATAAAATAGGACAAAGCGGGAATAAAACAATTAAATTATTAAAAAATATGTTTTGGGACGAAGGAAGCATATTGTTTAGGACAAACCAGGGTTTTTTTATGTAGGACAAAACTCAGTGGGACAAACGAAGAATAAATCACAAAATCGGATAAAATCGGTCTTGTTGGTGTACGCGCTCTCTACAATTCACAAGTGTTTGATTCAATCGTCCGAGTTCGTCCGATGACGGATGACGATGACGGATTTGGTGTATTTGAGCCGTTAGGGAGCTCAACGACCCGACGAACATTACCATCAGAAAGGACATTTGGGTAGGTCGCATAAAGTAGGTACTCAAACTGTCAGACTACACTTGGGATCAATATCTGTAACATAATAGTAACCACATCGTTCTCACATTTACAAAATTAGATTTAATTAAAAAATAATGTCACCTTAAATGTCAAGGGTATTCTTAAATGTCATTGTATATAACAAGGTCACCAGCAGTATGCCCTGTGACTCCAATGACCTCTCCCTTTCTACATATAAAAATATTCTCAAAACTTGGATATTAAGTCTTTCGTACGACGAATCTGAAACAATACTCACACCATAGCTCATACAATACACCCGGACACCCACATATCAACTTCACTCTCACTTACATATACAGCCCCACTTCACTCTAGCACACGGTCACCCTCACATTACTTTCTGTTTACTTATTAATTAAGTTTCTTATCCACTTTGTTACACTGCTTAAATAATCCTAAATTGTTTGTTTGTTTTTTCTCTTTGATTTTTCTCTTTATAATTATACCTATGTCATCGCAACTCTGGTCCCCAAGATACAGGCCTCGCCTAGTTTGGGGACCACCGTAAAGAACTTAATGATGTACATACCAATGGTTCAATAAATGATTAAATGATTAAATTGTGTAAATGCATTACGAGTCAGTATAATGTCAAAAAAAATAGGGTACCTATGTCAGAGTTGATATGTATATAAATTACCAAAAGACAATAGAAGGTTTGGTATGTTAAATTAGTATTAGCCAATGAATAAATAGGTATATTTAATTACTGGGACAGTCAAGTGATGACCAGTACCAACTGACAGCGCCCGTTTACGAACATGACGCGCGCATCACCACCGTTCAACTCAACCATTTTAGAGGGAATCGAACGACCCAATACACGTGCCACCATCAGCGGTACATTTAGGCGAGCATGACATTCTTCCAACTGCCAAACTACACACAGAGTTAATAGATAGCCTGTGATATACTTCAGAAAATCCGTTTTCGCACAAAAACAATGTTTGCTTTTACTCGAAAGACGGCAAGCAAAGCCGGGTCGCCCAGGTAATTAATATTGGATGTTTACAGACAGCGCTGGATTTACGCTGGGGGCACTCGGGCGGGGCTAGTGCCCAGGGTGGAAAATTTTCAGGGGCGACAAAATTCGCAGAGTGAGAAAAAAATATTGTCTTCGTGTTACCAAAAATCCTTTTTTTATTTTCCAAATAATAATACTTAGAGTAAGTTCCCTATATATGGACCACCATATCGACTTTTTAACATAAAACTAAGAATTTAAAAGCTATCCATTTATTTAATGTTTTAATCAGTCGATAAACTTTTAAGGAATAACAGTGTATAATTAAAAAGTTATAAACAAACAATTTTTCTAACAAAGGACGTCGGCAGTTTTGGGCTTGATCTGGTACAGTAATAAAAGCTTAACCAAAAATAAAAATATATTTTAACTGTTCTTTGCCTAATTTATCTTAGAGATTAAGAATTGAAATAAAAAATGGAAATAAATAAGAAATAAAATGAATAAGGCGTTGACATTTTGAAAAAAACCGGCCAAGTGCGAGTCGTACTCGCGCACCGAGAGTTCCGTATCATATTTGGACGTATAAAGTGAAAAAATCCGGACCGCATAACTAAGTTTGTTTGTGAAGGAATTTTGATGATTTTGAAAAAACTGTACTAGTTAGGAACATCGTTTTATTTTTGGTGCCATATTTGGGTCAATTCCTATCAACCCTAATTATTTCAGATTTTTCGCCCCGCAAACTTCGGAGATAAGGAAGGATAAGGATAATTCGAGGATAAGGGAATGGTATTTTTTTGGACATTTTTCAACATATGTCGAAAACTGTGAGACATAAAATAAAATGAAAATATATTTTGAAATGTGCAGATCAAACCCTTTCATATGATATGTCACTTGACCTAGTAACCCCACTTTAAAATTTTGGACCCCCACTCCGGCCCCTTTTGCAATGAAAATATAAATATTTTTGGATTTTTTTCATTTGCAATAAAGTTGAATAAGCATTTTTTATAACTGTTCCAAATTTCAAGTCGATAGCATAAGTAGTTGCTGAAATAAGCAGGTGTGACAGACAGGCAGACAGACAGACAGACAGACGAAGTCGCACCATAAGGGTTCCTTTTTTACCATTTTTGTACGCAACCCTAAAAAACAATAAAACAAAAACGGGTGCATACGCCCTGGCGCGTGCCTTGATAGAGTATCATGTCGACAGCAACTAAAACCTTTGAATTGAGAACTCATTAGTCGGGCTGTACTTTATTGGATCATTCACACCATACTTGACTTCACTGTCACAGATACAAAGATTTCTCTTTAATCCAATTACGTACAAAAACACATAAAAATTGAATTTAAATACTCTTGAAATACTCGATCACACCAAACTAATTTCATATCTGTACTGACATACACAATCTGAAGCCCAGCGTTCTATGGGCGTCCGCCGTGTCCTTTACTTATTTTTTATAAACGGTCATAATTTGATCTTATGAAAAAGGTAGTTAAATATAGACTACTAGGATTTTAATATGGACACTGGGTGTTTAATATGGACCACAGTAACATTTTGGTAGCTAATAATCACAATATATAATAATGATGAACTAAACTAAAGATAAGTAATCCTTCGGAGATAACACTATCAAAAACACAAAAAAGTTAAGTTTAATAACTTCTGCAATATTGACAAATAAACTTGCTGCCTTTGACACCAGCACATTCTTCATGTACCCACCGGCTGGAAGAAGGATATTGTATCCACTGTTCTCCACGATTGTCTTCCGAAAATAGATCATCACAATAAAAAGTAAACGTTATCATTTTGGGATCGATCGGGCTTTCGTCTGTATCATCGTTGACTTAATAACTGCTTTTTATATTGCACAGCTAATACCTATAGCCGTGGTCAAAAAATTTTTATCTCATTGCTATCAAATTGGTTTATTTGATGTCGATACCATGTCCTTTCTCTAATTATACACTTTCTCTAATTATTATTATTTTAATAATAATAATTAGAGAAAGTGTAAAATGGACTATATGAACATAATGTGAACCACAAGTCCATATTTAAAACTCACTGATCAGTCCATATTATAAAATGGTTACTTCTTGACATTAATTTATTTTTAATCTAAATTTTTAAAAATTACTAAAGAGAGATACAGTTATGCGTCATATCAGAAAAAATCTATTGATATATTTATATTTTACTGTATGGAAAATCAAATCTTAAATATTATAAATAAAGTAGTAAAATCCTTACAAAACTTACCGAAAAAACACATCAAATGGTGCAAAAATACTAAAATGGCTGCCAGTAACACAAACGCGACTGCAACTTCGCTGTGATCACCGACAATGTGCCGCGGGGGCAGAAGCGTTGAATTATGCTAAGTTCACTTGAATAGCATCGACATCTACCGAAATAGTTCAGTGGTCCATATTACAAGAGTGGTCCACATAATATAGGGAATTTACTCTAATAATAAAAAAAATAACTGAGTAGTAGGTATTTTTTTTGGAAAAATTGATAACATTAATATATTTTTTTGCATTTAAAAAAATTATAACAAAAAAAAAGATTTTTTTATTAAAAATTGTATCTATAGGTAGGTATAAAAGCTTTGTTAAATGCATTACATATAAGCAAAATTGTTTTACAGTGCCCAAGGGCGGCGCTCAGGCACTGTTTACAGGCTAAACTTACCAAGTAAATATTACACTACAGACGACAACAAACACCCACGCTTGTCAACAAGTGCGCATAGAATAACTTATTGAAACCTTAGGTACCACTGGACGACAATATTTATATAAAATTTTATTAGTTCAAAAATATACATAATTCATGTTAAAAAGGTGGTTATTCTACTAGTTTTTGCTAATTTTGTTAAACCGTCAATTTCCTTGAAAATTTATTAACTGATCAATTAAAAAAAAATATTCTTCTTTCCTATTGTTATATTATTAGTAAGTAAGTAAGTGTTCTTGCGAGTTTCAGGGGGCACCTCAGTGGTAAGGATTTTTTTTTTGTGGTCAATATAAATGTATCTACCTTAATTTCTACATACTTGTATTAGTCCAGTCAAATTAGCGATCAACCTCGGAATGAGAGATAAATAATTAGCTGCATTTTCGTATATACCTTCATTTCTTCGCGTTCTAAAAGTTGTTTTTTTTTTTTTTTTTTGAAGGGCCTCTCGCAGTTGGCTTCTAACAGCCGTCACTGCTTAACCGGACATCTGGTGAGGACTTACAAATGCCTCCAGCCAGGCTTAAAACTAAATAAAAACTACAAACTAAGCGACCACACGCTAAGGGCACCCCCTACTGGGGTACGGACCTCGGCTTAGGGCGTCGCTGGGGGGAGGACAACTAGAGGGAGGGGCTACTAGCTGGATCGGATTAATATGATTTAGGGACATATTTAAATCTACAGGCTCAGCGCGGGCTGGCTCGAGCAAGGGTCGGTTAGGGGACTGAGTCATACGCGGCGTCGGACTCGGGTCGTGATGGGGACGTCGCGACGGGCCTCGTCGGCGAGGTCGGAATGGGTTCTAAAAGTTGTCTCAACAGTCTCATAAAATCTCGCGTCTGTGTCGTTAATTAGTCAAGAAAAACAGTTTTTCGTGATTATCTCGGTTTCTATTGCTCCAATGATGTTAACATCTTTAAAAAAAATGTAGAGCATACAATTTGCGACAATTTTTTTTTTTTTAATCTATGATAGGCTTGCGCTTGACCGCCATCTCGCCTGATGTTAAGCGATGATGCGGCCTACGATGGAGCACGCTTGCCTAAAAGAAACCGATTCACTTGTGACTTGAAGATACCCAAATTGTAACTGTTGGGAAACACCCACTCAGGCAGCAAATATCTGAAACTAAGTTTTCCATGCGCTCAACCGTTTTTGCGATAGAGGACGGTGAGCGCGCAGCGCTCAGCCATACAACGTCCTGCCGGCCTAGCATGACCACGATAGAAACGGGTTTTGTCTACATAGAAATAGACAAAGTGACAGATTGTAGAAACATTTCTACAGTTTCATTCATAAAACGTAGAAATGTTTCTACAATCTGTCACTTTGTCTATTTCTATGTAGACAAAACCCGTTTCTATCGTGGTCATGCTAGGCCGGCTGGTAATTCCAAAAATTAGTACATAGAAACAAGGAAACGAACAAAAAAACTCTTCAGTTTTGTACTTAATACTTATTTTACTAGTAAGTATAGTTTAGATTAGATTACAGAATAACCCTCTACACCTAGTAATTAATTCAAAGTTGGAGAGCTTTTACTTTTAACACGGTGCAGTCTATTTTAAATACGCAGCTAGTTGGAATAATTGATTAATTTAGGGGCCGTCCATTAATAACGTGAGGCTCGAAAGGGGGGGGTTCGGAAAAAATCATGAAATATCACAAGGGGCGAGGGGGGGTGTAGTGAGATATCACGTGTATTAATTTGTTCGTTGAACGCGCGATTTCTAAACCAAAAAAAAAAAATGTTGTATTTAAAGATAATATTCTGAAAAAAATTAAGATAATTTCAATTTGTAACAAAAAAATACACGTGATCTTAGGTAGGGGGGGAGGGGTTAGTTCAAAACCTCATCACGTATCACCAAAAAGTTGCTAAAAAAACATCACGTGATTAATGGACGGCCCCTTAATTCATTAAGATTTATAATTGATTAAGTTATACGACCGGAAAGTGTGTCTACGGTTTGTAAATGGTTTAGGGTCAGTGGAGCCGTTAGAGGTGAATTTTTTATGAGTTGACAAGTTTTACGCCTTGTAATCCTACCCATGGATAGGATTACAAGCCGAAAAACTTACCTTACCTTACTTACCTGTAGAGCGAACACGTAAGAAGTTCCTTCGACGCTATGTTGGCTGCCCTGTCTGTCACTCCTGTTTAGAGACCGTTCCACGTAAGAATTCCCCTAGAAGTTATGTTGGCTGTCCTGAATCTCAATTTATTACAACGTTTTTAACGGTGTTGGAAGTTTTCTTTCAGCACCAATTCACTTTCATCACTTTCTAACGTCCTAAACATTATAATAAAACATAAATCTACAAAAACCACAAAACGATATGACCTTAATAGGAATGACAAGGAGGGGAGCCAACATAACTTCTAGGGGAATTCTTACGTGGAACGGTCTCTAGGTCTTAACGTTTTATGTTTTTTGTAGATTTATGTGAAAAAGTAATGCCTAGGACACTAAAAAGTGGTGAACGAGAATTGGTGCTGAAAAAAAACTTCCAACACCGTTAAAAACGCTGTCCCTAACATATTGAAATCAGGTCTTCTTGGGTGAAACCTCAGATCATAGAAACAAGGGAGATACTAAAATTGACGCTTTGATACGGTCACATTGACCGTATATAAAATGTACACGCTGGCGACGAACCGAACACGATCGATGATATAAATACAGTGTTTTAGTTTAGTGCTAGTGTTGAGTGACGATTAACAGTGTTAGATTGAGGGTGTGTGGAATGTTTAATGCGTGGGAGATCTTTATATTCACGAGGGGCGCTTGTAATTGTGTTGAAAAATGTACTAAAAGTGGCGACAGTTGTTCCCGTACTAATTTGCTATGATGGCATATCTCCTTGTTTCTATGATCTGAGGGTGAAACGCTCTCTATAATTGCAATCACCAAGCCTACTGACAAGTATGGTGACTATTTATTATATTACGTGTGTTCGTAATGGCTGTCATTAATTACCCTTTTCACCCCCATGGAAAAACCAACAACTGCAATCAAAGATCATAGAAACAAGGAGATAAGCATGTTATCATAGCAAACTAGTACGGGAACCACTGTTGACTAGACTTGCAACGAATATTCGGCCCTCTTCGGTTTTCGGCCGAATATTCGGCCTATTCGGCCAAATACCAAAGAGTGGCCGAATATTCGTTGCAAGTCTACAGCGTCACAACTACAAACGGAGACTCCTACACATTAAAAACGTCGCATATCTACCCTCAATCTAACACTGTTATTCGTCACTCGTCACCCACACTAAACTAAAACAGTGGGAGGCAGTCGCCTCCTTCTGCGAAGCAGTCATGCTAGCGAAGGAGGTGGCGGGACGGGAGAGGGAGAGAGTCTCCCGTCCAAGCCGCCGCGGTAGACGCTCCGGGCGTCAGGAGCCGCGTGACGACTCCCGGCCACCGTGTGGGCGCGGGCCTGCGGGCGGTGAGTAATGGGTAGCTCACCGTCCGATCAGGACCAGGCCCGTGCCGGACGACGCGTACGTGTTCCACGCGCACCTCAAAGAGATGTAAGCATCGAAGAGGGGGCCCACTAGGGCCCAAGCCTGCCGGGAAAGCGGGATTGTCCGAAAGGGATACCGCTGACCCGGAACATAGAGGGCTAAGGAAGGAACACGGGTGATGGGTTTTAGTCAGTAAGAGTCTGACACTCCCTTCCGCTCCACCCAGAGCGGGAGGGGTCATTTGATGATTTCCAATCCTCAAAAAAAAAAAAAAAAAACTAAACTAAAACACTGTTTATTTAATCATCGATCGCATTCTGTCTGTCGCCAACATGATCATATTGATCATATCTAAGCGTCAAGCCCAACAACCAGAACTAGAACCAATAGTCTCCTAAAATGACTGTGACATACGGACGGATATGAATTTATAAGGCTTCCTTATTTACTAGGCTTCCTAATTTGACTACGGAACCCTCAAAAGCGTACCGTAGTCAAATTAGGATGGTGCGTGTTACGCATAACGGAAATATTTTATTATAATTCAGAATCGTTACGCATGGTAGGTACCTAGGTACCTACTAATTTATTAAATTGGCGTAAATATTTGCGTACGTCACATGACCTATAATTAGTGTTCATACGCAATTTTATGGTAGGAACCACGGTAGGAACAAAGACCTATTTTATTTCATCGTCATTGTCAACAGATTTTTTTTATTTATACACGGTGGCAGGTTAGACAGTGGAAATATTTTAAGGGGTCATTGTACTCAACTTTTACTATGGGACCAACCCTGTAATCGCGAAAAAAAATCAGCTGTTCAATACATTTATGTTCACAACTCAACAAAATGTTTGGAACAGCAGATTTTTTTGTTACTCAATCACGCTAGAACGGCTGAACGGATCTGGATGAAAGGCACAGAGATAGACTATACCTAGTCTTGAATAGCACATACATAGGCTACTTTTCATCCCGGCAAAATGTACGGTTCATGTGGGATAGGCAGGTATGTAATTTCAACGCGAACAAAGTCATGGGCAACAGATACTAGTACCTACCTACCTAATCTACATAATATATACAAGGTGTAGGTACCTAACTTTAATCACTCAAAATCCGAAAAGAGGTCATTGAGGTTATTATAAACAACTGTTACTATAGGATCAACCCTGAGATCGCGATTTTTCTGGTATCAAAGAGTTTATTAAATTAATCTGTTTTTGTCTGACAGTCCACTGACATCAAAGAGAAGAATAATAATTATACTGAATTACTGACATTCCAATCTATTCCAATCAACCAAATAAATAAATTATAACCATGGAACATGGACCTACCAAACGTGGCATTATTTAGATTATAAACACAAACCAAAAATCAAATATCAAAAATCTAAGTTAACAAGGTATCGCTACAAAATCATAGAAGTCAACATCCACAGGCCTTAGATTAAATAATCAAAGCCACAGGCGTTGTATCGAAAACTGCGACTATAATAGACAGCATTTTTTTAAATAAAAAAACTAAGTAAAAAATCATAACAATTTCCACTGCATGGCGAAACGATGCATCGTTTTTTTGCGCAAGGTGCCCGTCTTGTAAGCCGAGACCCTTTTTTCCGGCTCAAATCGGGTCCGGTAGAGCCTCGCACAGAACTGGCGGCTTCAAGAAAGTGACCCACTGCCTCTTTGACTTAGATGGCACCGTAATAGGTAAGGTATTCTTGCGAAATATCGCTACTCTTCCGTAGTGTTGTGTTCCTGTGATGAGTAAGGTCACCAGAGCTCCTGAGGACGCGCTGTATTGATAGCGAGGGACCTGCTTGTCACCTAAGCTGTCGTAACGCGCATGTGATGTTGCGGGTGTTTCATAGGGGGAATTGAGGGGTCATCCAGATATTATTTTGAAGGGGAGTTATTGGAAGTTATTAACTTAACATTTGGGGGAGGTTCAGCCCCTTGCCCCTCTCCCCCTTGGATCAGCTAGGCACTACTAAGTCGGTTAGATACCGGTTATCTTACAAGTTAGTGACGACTGTTACAAGTGTGTTATTTCGACTTGTATTGTTTGTTTCAGACTCCGAATCACAATATCACAAAATATTGGGAGAGATTTGCGCAAATCATGGCATGATATACACAAAAGAGTTAGAAACTAAAGTGAGTAGCGGCGTGAAATATGATCACAAACGTCACCTGCGCATTAGCTGGTTTTTCGGTCTCTGGCGGAATGAAGAAGACGGGGGCGCCGAGGCTGCACGCGATTGGTTCGTCAGTCGATGCTCGTCGTCTATTGGACTATTTTCTATTACGTATTGTTAACTGTCTATTGTCTATTGGGCCAAAAAAGTACATGCGCGATCTGTGATCAAGATCCACGCCGATACTTATACCTATTTATTAAAAACTAAGTTGTGCCTGGTGACTTGTGACCGGTGACTATTTTTCCATAATTACAGCGCGGTGCGACGGCGCCGGTGAGACTTGTTTGCGAACGTTCGAGGGAGAATGTCGCGGTGAGATTCTCCCTCGAATGTTCGTAAACAAATTGGTAGTTCTCGCGGTAACATCGCGCGGCGTGTCGGTACAGGGGGTCTACTCTCTAAGCACGAAATCCGTAGTTTCGACCTTAGTTACGGGCGTTTCTTACTCCGTATCACTTACGGACTTAAGATTAGTTCGAGGCCCGAACTAAGAATGAATGATAACACGATTTGACAGTTGTCCCTACTCCCGATGTGTTTTTATCCGTCTAAAAATTGAATTTGACACTTGTTTTGACGGAATCTTATGTCTATTGTACTTTCGGACGGGCCGGTATCTTCGTTGACGGACTTACAGAGTAGACCCCCTGAATAGATAGGCAGGACGGCGCTCTCGACGCGTCAACTGGCAAATAATAACCGTCCGTGCGCAGTACGACACCCGCACGACTGCCGCGCCGCAGCAGTCCGGCAACAAACATCTAATTTGAAAGAGCCCTTTCTCTATTTTGCGTTCCAGAATACCGGTGCCACAGACAAGGAGATATGTGAAAATGTGGTGAATGAACTGAATCTAAACGTGACTGCAGCGCAATTAGAGAGGGAGGTGCATGACCTATCGCGAACAAAGCTCCCACAGGCACCCCTGCAGAAAGGTATAACTAGTTAATAGCGGCACCAATTAGCAGATTTTTCGATCTCTTTGGCGGAATTAAGAAGACGGAGGGCGCCGAGGCTGCACGCGATTGGTTCGTCAGTCGATGCTCGTCGTCTAATTGGACCATTCTCTATTAAGTATTGTCTAATGGGCCGAAAATGTACATGCGCGATCTGTGATCATAATCCTTCCGGTACCTATACCTACACATAAGCCCAATAAGTACCTGGCCTATCGAGCTTAGCTCAGCGTTTAAATTGTTTTTGGATTTTCTCAGGAATGACATCTGTGTGTGTGTTTTTTACTCCTTCACGCTAAAACGGCTAAACGGATTTGGATAAAAATTAGCCCGGAACCTGAAGAAGCGCATATGCTTCTTTTCATCCATTTTCACGTACCTACCCGAAGTCACGGGCAACAACTAGTTCTTAATAATGTGCTGATTGTTTGTCTCGTCTCTTTCACGGTACGTCTCACGTGACGGCGGAGTCCCTTCTTCCAGGAGCCGAGCGCCTCCTGACCCACCTGCACGACTCCGGCGTCTCGCTCGCACTGGCCACCAACTCCACCAGGAGAGCCGTGCGGCTGTATGTGGCTGCCAAACCGAAAATATTTGGAATGTTTCATCATATGGTAAAGTTACTAAGACTAACAGGAGGGCACGGCAATTATTTTAATACCTACCTACCATATGCTAATCACTACTCCAACCTTCACAAAACCTACCTAAGTATATTTTTTAAATCCCAGTGAAAACATCTCGCAAGTGTAACTAGCGGCACCAGTTATGATCACAAACGTCACCTGCGCATTAGTAGATTTTTCGGTCTCTTTGGCGGAATGAAGAAGGCGAGGCTGCACGCGATTGGTTCGTCAGTCGATGCTCGTCGTCTAATTGGACCATTCTCAATTACGTACTGTCAATTTTCTATTGTCTCATGGGCCGAAAATGTACCTACATGCGCGATGTGTGATCATAATTCCTGCCGGTACCTATACGAAAAATAGCTTTAACCACTACAATCTCTGCTTATAACTTTATGATATTATTGTCATACAATTCCAGGTGTGCGCAACCGACCCGGACGTGGATCGCGGGAAGCCCTACCCTGACATCTACTTGCTGGCTGCCGCCAAGTTCCCTGACAAACCGAAGCCTGTAAAGGTACTTAATTTTAACAAGGTTGCCCCGTTGTAAGAGATTTTCAAAAACAACTGACGCAGGTGGGTTTGAACCCGCGACCTCTGCCTCACCGTGGCATTGCTCTAACCAACTCAAGCAGGCAGAGTTCGCAGATTCGAACCGCGTTTCGTTTTTGAAAATCTCAACACATATCTATATAATAACATTAAATAAGTATAACATGGCTTCATCTTGTCTAAAATTCGCAAAAATATACATTTAAAATGTATAGATGGTGACATGACATCGTATCGATGTCTTTCTAGCTAGCTGCAAAGTTAAAAGCATTGAGTTGGAGTCTGTAGTTAGTCTCCGATAGATGTCACCAGCGCTCATATGAGACGTAAAAAGAAGTTTCCGAATGACACTAGCTCAGTTGGTCGCGGGTTCAAACCCTGTGTCAGTTATTTTTGACAATCTCTTATAGGTAGGTATATTTATTAAAAATTATTTATTTATTTTCCAGTGCCTCGTTTTCGAAGATTCAATAGTTGGTTTACAAGCTGGAGTCGCAGCAGGAATGCAGGTACCATCATGCTATAGAAAATGTTTGGTTCTAGGACATGCCGATTCCCTCACGATGTTTTCCTTCACCATTTTTAGAGCAGTGAGCAGGAAACATGGCACAGTGTGCGCCTGTCGGGGTTCGAATCCACGACCTTGTAATTCCGGGCCGCTACCACTGGATCATCACTGCTCTCGCTCGCTTCATTATATCTGCGGCACGCTATAATGGCGTTTTTGACGTTTTAACGCCTCCCCCACATTGGGCGTGCGCGTTCCTCGAGCGTGTGAATGACGCGAACGTTCACGCACGCGGCGTTCGCGACGTTCACACGCCGGAGGAACCAGGCGCGGTCCCAGGGGGGGTCATGGGGGTCATGACCCCCCCAAAATCGTACAAAAATGCGCCAAACATGGTATTTCACGGTACCATAGCATGTCGGCATTAATCGGTGTGACCCCCCCCCCCCAAAGGCTTCAACTGCGGTATGACCCCCGCCCAAAATCGAGGGCTGTGACCGCGCTTGGGAGGAACGCGCACGCCCAATGTGGGGGAGGTGTAAGTCCGCTCATAAAGTTTCGTAAAAATTGACAACTACTTTTGAAAGAACAATTATTATTAGAATACTGTTCTATACATTTTATAGTGACGCGTCACTATTAGTGATGGGTTTCTGCCCGGGAAAAAACCCCGTTTCGAGTTTATGCCCGGGCATAAACCCATCACTAGTCACTATTGACAATAAAGTAGGTACAGCAAGTGTTCTTTAAAAATAAGTTGTAAATTTTTACGAAATGAGCAAACTTCAAAAAAGCCATCATAGCGTGCCGCACATACACTTATCGCCACATATCTCATCACCAGGTGGTGATGACCCCGTCGAAACGTCTGCCACCGCAATACTCTCGGAAGGCGACGCTAGTCCTCAAATCTCTTGAAGACTTCAAGCCCGAGCACTTTGGACTTCCACCTTTTTCTGATGATGTGAAGACACCGAGAGCTGCATAGTTTCCGAAGTCTATTCCTCTTACATAGACGCCTCTTAACTTTAACCATTGAATATGCAACTATCCTTGTCATTTGTATGACAATGAATAGAGATGACAATTGACTTAAGAGCTGTTTAATTTAATTATCGTCTAGAAGTAGAGGTGTATGTCACTAGCTTAATATAATTCTCTCTATTCCTCAGAAAAAAGTTGTTAGACGATTGAAAATCGGTCGGTAAGTGAAATACGTAAAATAAGTTCTAATTTTACGTAGATTAATTTATTATTCTTTAAATCAAAGGCTTTAAAAAAAAGGGTAGCTGCCTCCAGCATTATGCTCAAGGCTTCTGTCATCACTGAAATATGAGGTCGCGGGTTCAAATCCCGCTCGGGTCAATGAGTGTTATGAGTATAAAATAAGATTTAAAATATTTTCAATTAAATAATCCTTCGGTGTGCCGCCTTGTCAGTGAACGCCGCGCACATTATTTTTATTGAACGCATTATTTACAAAAATAAAACCCAAAATAATAACTGAACGTTTTTATTATTAAGAAACAACTAATAAATAATAATCAAACAATAATAATTATAATACACAAATCATATGTATTCCTATCAGAGGTAGGCAGAGCTCAGCCTCGCTTTCTTACATTTCATACAAATGTCATACATTTTGTGCTAAGTGTACCTACTTACTACACGTTTAAAAATCTAATTATATATCTTGGCTTTATATAGAAATCTTTATTTTAACCGCTTCAGAGCTAAATGCAATTACTATAATATGAGATCTATTAATATAACACACATTTTTTTGTTCCTTGTTTCAATGGCTACTCAGAATAGTTAAAACATTTCAAGTGCACCTCTCGAGGAAGTCATAAATTAAGTTTTTGTGGCGGCGGGTCGAATGCACGGTATGGATCAAAGTCACCTGGCAAAGTAGCCGCACTTTTTGATTTACGAAACCACCACAGCGGTTAAGATAACTATTTTTCAATGAATTAATAAATCAAATAATCAACTTCGATGCTAATGCTTCAGATCTAAAAATGTAATTTTTTCATAAATCAAAAGTAGGTATATAAATGATTGTTAATATTATACTAACATACATTGACGATTTATTATTGTGGATAAGTTCCAAGGTATATAATTAGACATAATATATTTAGCCACCATTTCATTTTAAGTTTGACTGAACACGATATTAGTTTTGGGGCATTCTGTTCGAAAATTGTAGGATGCCTAAATCCGGCATTGTGTCACAAGGCCGATATTAAGACGATGATTTCCTACAATAAAAGTTTAATGTAGTTCCATTTGTCTTTCTGTTAATCGATTTTATATTACATTTGTGAATTTTATTAACAGTTTGTGATTTTTTCACTCCCTTCATCATTAATATTCCATTCAGTCCAAACTTTTATCGTCCCTTTACTAAATTAAATAATTTTAATTTTAGTTTCTTTAATTTAACACATAAAAAATTTATATCACTTAGAAAGATGACCACAATAGCAAGGATCCACTTGAAATCGGCTACGCTAGTGATAAGCACACATAGTCCCAAAACCGGTATTAGGCATTATAGGTAAAAAAATACAATACTTATTTAATAACATCACATAATTTTCCACGAAGGCATTAATAAGATACAAAGTTATATTTTGCAAGGTCACCGATGCCGATATTAGGACCCATGTAAGGTATGATAATTATACTAACAATATTTTTATAACAAGCTTGTTTCGCTTCATTGATTGCGCAGTAATAGGGTCCGATGCTAAAGATATAGATAGCAACATTAAATACCATTTTTTGTGTGTTAAATTAAAGTTTTGGCACTCACAGAGCCGTTTAAAATTCTGATAACTTATCTACCAGTTTTAAATTCTAGTCATTTTCCGATTATTAGTTACTACAGTATAAAAATGCTTAAGATTTATCCATGTTCATGATACACGTCAACCAGTACATACATTATCTTCATACCTACATTCCATAGTTAGGCAGACGGTGCTTGAATACTTCAAAACCAAGTTTAGGTGTCTATGGATTGCTTTATTAAGTCGATCGATTTTAATGTCAATAAAATAATAGTTATTATGATAAGCAAGGGCGTTTTAATGCTCTTAGCTTATTTCGTGAAATAAATGGTGGCCCTATTATCGGCCACATCTACATAAATCCCAAACTCCAGGCTGATACTGTAAAATTATTTAAGCTGTGTCCCCAATAGGCAAACTGTTAGCAGCCGACTGAGTTTGCGGCGTATCGGTTTACTACGCCCTTCCATATATTTGAAAAGGAGTGTCCACGGTTTACTAGTTTGCGCTAACAGTTTGCAGTAGCAAACTGTTAGCGCAAACTCAGTCGGCCGCTCACAGTTTTCCTATTGGGGACACAGCCTTAAACGAAAACCTGACACAGCTTCTACTAGGAATTTTAATAGTAATCACTACATACATTTTGGATATATTTTAGCCCGACCAAATCCAGCAAGTCTATAGGCACCTTAAGTCATAAATAAGGTGAGTTAAAAGTAGATAAAATTGCACATTACATCATATTAAAATAATTTACGTATGAATAATACAAGGACGCTTGGGGGAGGCCTATGTCCGGCAGAGGACGTCTTTCGGCTGAAAGGATGATGATGATTATGAATACTACAGGCTGTTGATTTAATCACCTGCAATTTTTAAGGGGGTTATCCTACCCGCCATACTGAACAACTTTCTCTATGAGACCCATATCCGATTCGTGAAAAAAATCAACCAAATGTTCAGCAAAATAATACAAAAGTTGTTAATTTTTTTTCACGGTACAGGTAAAAAGAAACTTGTATTTGGCCCACCCTTTACATGATTATGTTGTAAGTATTAAAACAATATTATTTATGATACCATACCAGATTATAGTTATATTCTATCATCACGCCCCCTCTTGAGGTTAGGCAGACATTAAGCCTGTGATTAATTGAATCAATCAGTGAATAAAATATTTTACTTAACACAGTAATGTTTAATGAAAACATTCACTAAGTTTAATAATTATTCAAATAACATACACCAGTGTTGAGGTTGAATCAATCATTTGTTTTCAAAATATAAGTTTGATTGCTCAAACAGTGATTCAAATCAACGATATACTGAACCAGCTTTTAACAAAATCAATTTATTTTTGATTTACATTACATTTACGTAATTATTTATTTTATTATCACTGAAGACTGATACAGGTTGTAATTTTAGTCAGTTGAAATACGAAAAGGGGTCATTGTACTCATCATTATGAAAACCTTTACTATGGGACCAACCCGGAACACACGAAAAAAAAATCAGCTACTCCATACGATTTGTTATGTGACATAAATGTATGGAACAGTTGTTTTTTTTTGCGATTTCAGGGTTGGTCCCATAGTAAAAGTTGTTCATAATGATGAATACAATGACCCCTTTTCGTATTTTGACTGACTAAAATTACTCCTTGTATAACTGTTTGAGTCAATCAATCGCATTTACGTTCTTCAAAATTATACTTTACAATGCATAGTATTCGACGAGGATTCGTCACTACAGCTATAAGGCTCCAAACGTTTTATCTCACCAACGAATCAATCACAGGTGCAAACACTGATTGATTGCATTGGTACCACTTCACACCTATTAATTGAATCGGTCAGTCATTTAGGGATATGTTCACCGACAAGATAACAGTCCGATCAATTAAAACGGTCGTTTAACATGACTTTTTATATGGAAAAAGACGGCCGTTTTCAATTTATCGGATTGTTATCGTATCGGTGAACTTGGCCCTTACTCAATCATCAAACGACTGATTGCTTCAATCAATCAGCTTTATTTTGAAGACGGCACTTCACTCGGCGTATTTGACCAAATTTTATAATTTAGCTAATACAAAATAAACTTTATTATAATATAAATAGGGTATACAACGTCATTGATGTGACGAAAAGGGGTCATTGTACACATTATGAACAACCTTTACTATGGGACCAACCCTGAAATCACGAAAAAAAATCAGCTGTTCCATACATTTTGTCCATTTATGTGAACACATAAAATGGAACCGCAGATTTTTTTACGTGATTCAGGAGTCCTATTTGTTCATAATGATGAGTACCATGACCCCTTTTTGCCTTTTCCATAAACTAAGAATTATGTTGTATATTTCGTCACATTTCTTTCTCAACCTCGTATCTGAAAAATGTTAGTTTTACAGCCGGCCTAGCATGACCACGATAGAAACGGGTTTTGTCTACATAGAAATAGACAGAGTGACAGATTGTAGAAACATTTCTATGTTTTATGAATGAAACGGTAGAAATGTTTCTACAATCTGTCACTTTGTCTATTTCTATGTAGACAAAACCCGTTTCTATCGTGGTCATGCTAGGCCGGCTGGAACGAAGAAAAACTGTTTTTATGTCAAATCTGTTTTATATTTAAATAAATTTTAAATACCTAACTGAAGAATATATTAAATGTGTTTCTTTACCTATACAATGAATGATTAATAAGAATTTTGGATATTTCTTCGTTCTTGTAAAAGTACGATTTTACATACGAGCTTGAGAAAGAAATGCGATTTTGTATTAGCCAAATACAGCGAATATTTGATCACATACGTCACGCTCAGTGTCAGCATAAGACACTAGCACTCACACCCGACAGCCGCACTACATAACGCAGCACTGCGCCCCCGCGGGGGCGGCGAAGCCCTGGGGCGCCGCCCCTATGTCGCCCACCAGCTCCGTGGGAGGCTGGCCCAGGTCCTGCATCTGTGGGCGGGGAGTGTTAGTTGTTTCATCATTGGATACTCTAACGCGAAAGTGGAATCAAAGCGCTTCGTTCGAATTTTTTGGTATATCAACCATGAACCGATGGCGCTTTTTGCCGTCATGCTTCTGGCCGTCCGATAGAAAAAGGGCAGCATGCTTAGCATGACCACGATAGAAAAGGTTTTGTCTACCGAAGAATACACAAAGTGACAGTTTATAGAAAGATTTCTACCGTTTTATGTATATATGGGCGCGGTTGAATACAAATTTAAATTAATTTAAAACAAGCTTTTAATTTGATTGTAAAATGTATTTAAGAACGATTTATTTATTATTTTCAAATTAATTGTTACTGTTTTAATTTTTAAGTAGGTAATTAAGCATGAGATAATGTTATTTTTATAAACATTGTTTTGTTCAAAGTTCGAATATAATATTAATATCATTAAATTGATCAAATTATTTTTATTTTGCATAGCTATATTTATGAAATATTTAAATAAAATTATGATGAAATTTACAAATAGATCAAAACAATATCTCATGATCGGAAGTGACGTCAGTTAAGAGTCTTTAAAAGGCAAACACTGTAAGCACTCGGGTCAGTCGATTGCGATTCGGCAAAGAGTGAGCATTGGACATCCTAATAAACGGAAATAGTGATTTGTGATATAATTTATTATTTCACACCCATCTAACACCCGAAAATGGACTCCGAAGACCTACGTGATGAGGCTCCGCCGACATATACAATGAAGAAAATAAATGTTTCTACTCTTCAGTAGACAAGTTTGGTACGCCAAGCACGACGGGTCGCCGCGTGCTCGGGCAGTAGAAGAACTTTGTCTATTCTTCGGGAGAATAGAGAGATAGGCTGGAGGGAATTAGATCTTGAAGATCCAAAGCACACTCTCCGAACAGTTAACGGTTATAGTACAAGTCACCTTCTGCATGAGGTCGAGCACCACCTCGAAGCGCCTCCTCTTGACGTCGTCAGGGTCGGCCTCCTGCTCCGGCTCCAGCTCCGCGCACACCTGCTCCATCAACTTCTGCTGCTTCTCAAACCTGGGGAAATACACAGTTCAATCATTTAACCCCTTACTTATAAACGACTAGCTTTTGCCCCCGGCTTCGCTCGCCTACAAAAGGTACCGGAGAATAATTACAGACTCCAACCCAATGTCTCTAACTTTGCAGCCAGAAGGACATCGATATGTCACCTCTATACATTATAAATGTATATTTTTGCGAAATTTAAACATGTTAAAACCATGTTATTTTTTTGGGAATCTCTTATACAGGGTGGCAGGTTAGACAGTGGAAATATTTAAAGGGGTCATTATACTCATCATTATGAACAACTTTTACTATGGGACCAACCCTGAAATCGCGAAAATTATCAGCTGTTCCATACATTTTGTTGAGTTATGTGTTATGTGAATATAAATGTATGGAACAGCTAATTTTTTTTCGCGATTTCAGGGTTGGTCCCATGGTAAAAGTTGTTCATAATGATGAGTACAATGACCCCTTTAAATATTTTCACTGTCTCACCTTGCACCCAGTATATTTAATAACATTAAATAAGCATAACCTAAGAAAATTTTAATATACCTCACCTGTCATACTCGCTTTGCTCGATCTTGCCCTTGTTCTCTTCCAGCCACGCGGGGTACTTGTCCACCAGGTCCTTGAGGGAAGGGTACAGCACCTCCTTGGACAGGAGGGACTGCATCATGCCCTGCATGAAGGGCACGAACATGTTGTTCTCTTGCTGGAAGAAACAAAAGGAAATGAGTAAACAAGTAAAAAAAAAACCGGACAAGTGCGAGTTCGACTCGCCCCCTAAGGCCGCGGCCGCACCGGTACGCGAGACGCGGCGCGACGGCGATTTCTTGAACAAATAAATTTCGCTTGTCGTTTCTGCAGTGCGGCCACCGACATATGTTTGTGGGAATGAATGCTGGATAAACGAAACGCAAGTGAAGGTATGAGTGAGTGATGGAATGAAAGGGAATGACTGGATAGAACATGGCGGAGAACGGTGTAAGGTTGTAGGACGTTACGGAGTTATTAGTTGTAATAGGGAGTTTTTATTAAAATCAAAGTTTGTCTTAGCATTCCAATCAAGTATTTTATTGGTACTCGATCCCCTACACTACATGTTTATGTGAAGTTTTCACGAAATCGCCGCCGCCGTCGCGCGCGTACCGGTGCGGCCGCGGCCTAAGGATTCCGAAATATGCAATAGCGCCATCTACGCATCATAGTAGATATATCATATCTTGATCATTATATGGCGCTACTGCATGCTTCTAGTGGTGCCATCTATGAGCAGATGGCTCCAATTACGGTCCGGCGACAGACGGACAACAAAGTGATCCTATATGGGTTCAATTTTTCCTTTTGAGGTACGGAACCTTAAAAAAAATTACAACTTCACATAATGGCGACTCAAAACTTTAAGATTGAGATCTTTACAGCCCGCAGTGAAAATAATGAACAACTTTTATTATGGGATCAAATTGCGCGATCGCAATCGCGCGATGATGTGGTCTACGATACTTCTTTGTAGACATTTTTTTAACTCGTACAACAAACAAACGTTATCTATGCTGCCCAGTATCACACTAAACTAAAAACAAAAGAAAGACCCGCGCAACTCAAGTCGAAACGTGGACACGTAAAGCGTGAAGTGGCGTCAATTATCGTTTCAAAGTCACACGCACCGACACCGATTGAGTGGGAAAGTTAAGATCCGTATCCGTATCCGCGGATCTTGACGCCAATTATCCGTATCCGGATCCGTATCCGCGGATCTACATTTTTAATGATCCGGCACATCACTAGTTATTACCTGTCCTTCTCCGAGGCTGATGTTGTTGAACATGCTGGCCAGGTCCTGGTCGGAAAACGGCGTCTGCAGCGTCTCCGAGTTGGTGTTCAAGTTCTTTAGCGTCTCAGAGATGGCTGCCGACACCTGAAACATTGGATTTTTGTTACGTTTTAGGGTTCCGTAGTAAAACTAGGAACTCTTACTTTCGTCATGTCCGTCTGTCTCCCCCTTGTCAAATCTACAGTTCATAACAAATTTGTATGAAACTTCGCAGGTAGATGTCTTCTATGAGCCGCCATAAAGATCTGTAGTGAAATTACGAAAAATTAAATAATAAGAGCTCCCATACATGAAACTGAGGGATGAAAAAAAAATTTTTCATGGGGGGTCATACCGCAGCTGAAGGCTTTAGGGGGGGCCATACCGATTATTGTCGACGTGCTATACCATGAATTACCGTGTTTGGCGCATTTTTGTAAGATTTTGGGAGGGGGTCATGTCCCCCGTGACCCCCCCCCCTTGGAACCGCGCCTGACGTATACCAGTTCCAGGATGAAGCATCTCCTTTGGTTGTTTATCGGGTGTTTACCATAAAAACCCGGTGGAGTGGCCATCTATAATTCTGACACGATTATGACAATGCATTAGCAGGCTTGGGGCCCAGGCTGTTACCTCGTCAATGCCGTCGGTGACCTCGGGCGGCCCAGCGGCCGCGGGCGGCTCGGCCGCGTCCGGCGCGCCCTCGGGCTTCAACACGTGCGCCGCCGCCTCTGACGGGGACACGACAATCATTATTACTAGCTTCCGCCCGCGGCCTCGCCCGCGTTTTTCGGGATAAAAGTAGCCTATGTGTTGATCTGATGTATGAACTATATTACTGTAAAGTTTCATCAAAATCCGTTCAGTAGTTTTCGCGTGAAAAAGTAACAAACATTCATACATACATCCTCACAAACTTTCACGTTTATAATATTAGTAGGAAAGAGGCTCGCTACTGAAGCACAAGAATGCGGGTTTGAAGCCTGGTAAATACGACTTCTTCAATTCCGCTAGTCTGTATTAGTGCACAGCGAAAGCCACTATGACAGAAGTCATTAAATGTTTATTAATAATAGTCAAAACAAAGTCGCTTCCCACTGTCTGTCTGTCCCTATGTATGCTTAGATCTTTAAAACTACGCAACGGATTTTGATGCGGTTTTTTTTAATAGATAGAGTGATTCAAGAGGAAGGTTTATAAATATGTATAATACATCCCGAAAAACGCGGGCGATGCCGCGGGCGAAGCCGCGGGCGAAGCCGCGGGCGGAAGCTAGTAAATAAATAAATGTAAAAGCACATACCTGCCATTTTTGTGAAGGTCTGTGCGATCTGTTCCTGCGTTATTTGCTCCTCTGAAAATAAAATGTACATTTTAATAAGGTGTTAGATATTAAAAGTGGTATTACTAAAAGATATGTTACAATGAACATTATCTTTTAGGAGTAAGTAGACAAAATTCTGATAAACCAAGCACATGCTTAGGCAGAAGAGATAACAATTTTATAGAAAGAACTTTGTGAAAGAAGAGATAAAATTGGTCATGCTAAACGTGCTGGATGTTAACATATAAATCATATAATGTCATGTTACCAGGCACTCCACTGAAGCTGCTCAGTATGGCGGACATGTTGCTCTCGAACTGCGCGGCCGCCTCCTTGATGAACTCCTCGCTCCACATGTTCGCGGGCACCTCGCCGGAGCCCTCAGCGGTAGATCCTGCAGTTTGTTGCTTCTTTGTCATGTCCTGGAGAGCGCCTAGAAGATTAAAAGATAATCAAAGTCAAAGTCAAAATATTTATTTCAATTAGACCATTAACAGGCACTTTTGAAATGTCAAACAATAGTTGTCAGTCAGTTTGTCCATAAGTTGAAGCTAGTTGTCCATTCCTAAACGTAGATTCCTATGGAGAACAGCAAGAGAGTTTAATGATATTACATTTAATGAGGTTGCTAAGTTAGAGGTGGGACAGAGGGCATTGTTTGTTGACTTTTGGAGCTCCAAGATCACTAAATGCACCTAAATAAGAAAGACACTTGGGAACTTTTATGTTACTTACTAACCTAACAATATCTATACTATACACCGTGACATTTTCATTGCTTCCATCCGGCGATGTAGCCACCATACTCAACAACTTTTACTATGGGACTAACCCGGAAATCGCGAAAAAAAAAATCAGCTGTTCCATACATTTTGTTATGTGAACATAAATGTATGGAACAGCTGATTTTTTTTTCGCGATTTCCGGGTTGGTCCCATAGTAAAAGTTGTTCATAATGATGAGTATAGTGGCTACATCGCCGGATGAAAGCGATGAAAATGTCAACATGTATAACATAATATGAATGAGTGTGCGAAAATAATTATAATATTATTATTAATTTTTTTGTAATTTCGCTACAGGTCTTTATGGCCGTTCAGAGAAGACATCTACCTGCATAGTTTCATACGAATTGGTTATGAACTGTAGATTTTTTTTTTTTAGATTAGAGGGTATAACAGATGGACATGAGAAAACTAAAGACTACCTAGCAGTAGCGAAGGGTCAGTTTTTATAAGAGGTAAGCCGAAGCTACAAATGCTTACCTGGCCACGAAAAGCTAATTAATAAAAGTAGGCAATACTGCCTGTGCCTATTTTTCAAAGGGAAGCCGGTAGGAGTCGTATTGTAGGGACCCTTCCTAGTTTTACTATGGAACTTTCAAAATCCACCTCTCAAACCCCTAATTTGACTTTCAAGGCAAATTAATCTCTTTTTGTAACTGTAAATGTTTTAAGGCCATAGTTGTATGTAAGAGTAACAGGCGCGTGCATTGCATGTAGGCAAGTAGGCAGTGACTACCTCTTAAGGTTCAATAAAACCGTTTTAACTATTACTAAATCAATATACATCATTATATATCAAATAATTAGTCATGATTGATATATTTTATTATAAGTAGTAACAGTTAAAATTGTTTTATTGCATCATATGAAGTAGGCACTGCCTACTTGCCTATATGCACTGCACGCCACTGAAGAGTAATGGTAAACGGTTGTGTTGAACGGTGTAGGTGACACATTATGAATATTCATGCAAACTGCACACTTGGCCCACACTACTGATATGAATATTAATTTCATTGTTCAGCATTATAAAGTATAGTTTTTCTTTCATTAATTATGATAAATAAAACATGACTAGCTAATTTCGTTATGAATCAAGATATTACATCATATATGCTTGACTTAATACATCAAGCAATGCGATTTTGTTAATATTACGCAAGTTTTTTTTATTTAATTACAGTGAATCATACAATCTTCATAAGCGTATCATAAAATCACCATAAACAAATAAACTCAACAAAGGTTTTAAGTTGGGTCCAACTTAAAATCGTTGTCGGGTTTATTGGTTGTGTGTGTGTGTGTAATCATTCCAAACTACAAATGAGTGTAACTGATTTTTAGGTAGTATTTGTCAGTAAAAAAAAATAGTGGGTTGGAATGTTTTGACACAACTGGGTCCAGTTTATAACATGTATTTTGGCGTCGTGTCGGTGACTTCAATTAATATTTCCAAAAAACAAATGTAAAAAACAGTACGGCTACTACACTTAGACATAATTTGGTCCAAGAGTTGCCTTAGGGGCGGAGTTTTTTTTATTACTATCCTCGGCCATGGATGTAATACGTCTATGTCCACGGTGGTGTTTCTGCGTGAGATTATTTATTCTAATCATAGTTATAAACCCAATCATTCAGATTAACACTGCTAACGGCCTCAACCTCGCACATACAAAAATTGCGCCTCAATGTCCTTCAAAATAATTATTATTCAATTATATTTACATTTTGAATGTAGAGAGGTTATGTGTTGTGTAATCCGACCATGATCTGATCGAATTTTACAAAAATAAATCAACTTACTTTCAAGCAAATCTTCCAATTCAGGGTCGACATCGGACTTATCCACTTCCTTGTTTTCCGACATGTTTACAATTAATTACTCTTTGCAACTACTAAGAAAATAATTACGGATATTTTTTTATATTTTGATTATGACTGACTGCTGACTGACAGCGCGAGACTCGAGAGTGACTGACGTGACGTGACTGTCATACACAGTGTTGCCAGCCCTACCAAACTAAAAAAGAACAAATTTATTATTTCATAACAAAAAAAGGTACTTAATGTACTTAACATCGCAGAAAGTTAACAAGTCTTTATTAATTTACAATTACACGTTGATGACAAAAAATAAGGAAAAAAAAGATTCTTAGATAATAAATTTTTTTATTTCCCAGTGAAAGCACGTAAGTATTAATTGCCTTTCTGCGGCATTAAAAATGACTACCATTCGATAATTCGAATTTCATAATATGAAGTGTTTGGATGGTGTAATAGATGCACTATAAAAACAGTAGAAATGTGGACTAAAACAGAACATTTTTGCAATTGAAAAAACAGCAAATCTACTGTTGAAACAGTACACGCAATACTCATACTGTCTAAACTATAATGTCTATTCTGAATTTTTGTTTGTTGAATGAATTTTATTTGATTGTACATAAGCAGGTGATTTGTCCCGAAATATTATTGATCAAGATTATTAATAAAATGATGACTCATACTTTAACATAGTACTTATACATGGAATGATTTAAGGTAATAATCAAATTAATGCATAAAATGTAAGTTTAATTTTAACATGTCATTGTAATCATTTTTTTACGAGTGTGATATTCCAGTGTAATAAATATTAAGAAAATTATTACTTTAGCTGCATTACGTGTATCACTAACAAAGTTATGTTAAAAACATAAATAGTTTCCCATGACTAAGCAAATTACACCACTTTTGCACGAAAAATGACTAAGTTGGCAACACCAAGCGTATGAAGGTCGGGTGATTTTGCGTTTCGTTCCATGAGGAGCAGTTTGTTTCAAGTTTTAAATAATAAAATTACATACCTATTAATTATGATACAGAAAAAAAAAGCGCGGGAAATTCGTATCGATTGGGCGCCTTTTTTAAAACAAATTTTCAAATAATTAGTTTATTCCTTCACAAGTTCATTTGCTTGCTTTTCTCATGATGGGGAAGAAAGGGCATCCAAAGAAAAGAAAAAAAGAAGATGTTTCGTCTTCTGCTCCACCATTGCTGTCCTCTGAAGACGACGGTGGAGCCTCAAGCTCTTCAGAGGAATCAGTACCAATTGAAAAGGATAAGTATCGGGAATTCAGGATTCCTGACTACATTAGGTCATACCCTGAAAGCGGAGGCAATTTTGAATATGTCGTATTTTTTGAAAGTATTGACTTAGTCCCGATCGGTGATAGAGACATGATGTCCCTTTCAACCAGCATAAAAAAATACAACAAGGGAGTAAAACAATTATTGCGCATGAATCGTTATAAAATTGGTGTTATTTTTGAACGTCCTGGTTTAGCCAATGCAGCGTTATTGAATCGTAAGTT
Organism: Thalpophila matura; assembly: GCA_948465475.1. NCBI lineage: Eukaryota > Metazoa > Arthropoda > Insecta > Lepidoptera > Noctuidae > Thalpophila > Thalpophila matura. The sequence continues at coordinate 7,196,127 of OX419205.1, read as the reverse complement.
TTTGGATAGTTATAAATTGAAAGCCAGTATTCCTGCAACTGCTACGGAAAATACAGGTGTTATTATGCATGTTCCAATTGACCTGAGCAACGAACACATTTATAATGCTATAACTAGCACAAAGAATATTATTTCTGTCAGAAGATTTATGCGTCGTACTATTTCAGAAGGAGGGGGGGTGTCTTTTCAGCCTACGAAGACGGTATCCATCACATTCTCGTGTGCAACAATACCCGATAGTGTAGACCTGAACAGCTGGCGATTCGAAGTACGGCCGTACATTCCGCCGGTGAAACAATGCCTGAAGTGTCTAAGGTATGGTCATATAGCCAAATTCTGTAAGAACTCCCAAAGATGTTCCATATGTACAAAGGACCATAATTATAAAGAATGTCAAATACCATCAACTGAGGCTACATGTTGTCACTGTCAAGGTAATCATGTAGCTATTTCGGCACAGTGTCCAGTCAAACAGCAAAAAGTGGAAGAAAACAAACACAAAATTAATAAGAAATCTTATGCAGATTTATTCAATGAAAAGTCATTTCCATCCCTTTCAAAGTCCAGTCCTGCTAAACAATTACAATCACTAATTGAAACAGAACCAATTTTAAATATTTTAATACAGACAATAGTAACATTAATTTCTCAAAATAAAAATAATGAAAAGAGTATTTGTACTCAAAGCATAAAAGATGTTCTATTATCAAAAATCCAGAATAATATAAATAAACCTTAATTTTATGGATCAGCTGAATATTGTACAGTGGAATGCTCAGAGCATCAATAGTAATAAACTTGCTTTTTCGTATTTTTTACATGAGTATAACATACATGTAGCTTTATTGTGTGAGACTTGGCTCAAGCCTCACATGAGATTTAGTATTAAAGGTTATAATATAGTAAGATTAGACTCAGGTAATTCACACAATGGTGTAGCTATTTTAATACATAACAGTTTACAATTTAGTAAAATAGATACTTTATATGATGATTCTATACAAAATATAGCGATTCGTTTAAAATATGGCAATAAAAAAGAAATTTCATTAGTTAGTTTTTATAGTCCTGGAAATGCTTCATTTACTAAGTATAAGTTTGATAATTTAATTCGCAATATTCCTGGTCCTCTTTTGGTGGGTGGAGATTTCAATGCACATCATTCGGCTTGGGGATGTAACAGTGTGAACATCCGTGGCCGAGAGGTGCTTGAAATCATTAATGACTGTAATTTGGTTTTATTGAACGATGGAGAAATGACAACTGTAGGCTCTGATAGGTGGCAAAGAAATGCACTTGATTTAACTGTAGTATCAACTTCAATTTCATTATCTTGTAACTGGTCTGTTCATGATGATCCTTTAGGTAGTTACCATTTGCCTGTAATTACAAAGTTACTTATTAATGACAATTATAATAACCCACATGATATGGAAGCTTCAAATTTGCCAAAACATTTTAATTTTAACCTGGTTGATTGGGAAATATACAAGAAGACTGTTGATAGTTTGTTAATGAATTTTAAAATTAATAAAGATAACCCATTAAATTCATATAATGACATGATAAAGTTATTAAATTTAGCTGTTATTAAGTCATTACCATCAACTATAAGATCTGATTCTTCTTTTGATACAGCATCAGTAAATAATAATCGTAAAAAACGCATTCCATTACCATGGTGGAATTTGAATTGCACTAAAGCAGTAGAAGACTCTAGGAATGCCTATATAGTATTCAAGCACCATCTCACATTGGAAAAATATATTGAGTTTAAAAAATTACAAGCTCTTAAAAAATTAGTGTTAAAAAGAGAAAGATATTTAAGTTGGATTTCTCTGTGTGAGTCATTTAATAGAACTACTCCATTATCTAGGGTTTGGCAAATGTCAAAAAGATTTAATAAAACATTTTCACCTTCAAGTAATAATATTGCTCCTTGGGTATTTGATTTTCTTAAAAAATATACTCCAGATACAGTTGAGGGGCCATTTCAATCAATTCCTCATGAAGTAAAAGCTTCAGGACATTATGAATATCTAATTTATCCATTTTCTCTTCAGGAATTAAAATCTGCAATATCATCTAGACGAGATTCAGCTTTTGGCCTTGATGGAATACCTTACAAAATGTTGAAAAATGTATCAATTATGGCACTTTCTGACATATTAAGTGTTTTAAATTTACTCTGGCAGGAAATGGTTATCCCTAATGAATGGAAAACAGATTGTCTTATCCCAGTACTTAAACCTAACAAAGTAAGACACAAAGCAGAATCTTATAGGCCAGTAGCATTAACATCATGCATGGGAAAAACCTTTGAACAACTAATTAAACAAAGAGTAGAATTTTATATAGAAAGTAATAGTCTATTACCATCCAATCAATTTGGCTTTCGACGTGGGTTCTCTACTCGAGATAGCATTTCTCATTTGCAATTAGATATATACAATTCTATTAAAATGGACAATCATTTTGTTGGTGTCTTCTTTGATGTAGTGGGTGCATTCAACAACATCAATCTGCACATTTTGTGTGGTGAACTTCGTGCCCTTGGTATTCCTGAAAAAATTATAATATGGATCTTTAACTTTTTACATGGTAGAGAAGTATATGTCAAGGTGAATAAACGTTTAATAGGGCCACGTTTTTCATATAAAGGCGTATGTCAAGGTGGCATCCTCAGTCCATTGATTTATCTTCTTTATTTACATAGACTAAACATTGTACTTGGTCTTGAAGTGGCAAATTTGCAGTTTGCAGATGATTTGGTTATCTATGCTTCAGGTTCAGATATAAGTTCTGTTGAAAGTATTTTAAACACAGCTTTAACTCGGCTAAAGAACTATTTTCATTATCTTAACTTAGATATTAGTCCAGAAAAATCTAAAGTTATAGTGTTTGGAGAGGGTGAAACAGACCTACATATCTATTACAATAATAGTGTTCTTCCAATAGTGAATGAAGTGAAGTTTCTGGGTATCATTTTTACAAGCAACCTTTCATGGACTAAGTATGTCGATTATCTGTTAGGTAGAGCTAATAAAGCATTTAATTTTATAAAGTCACTGTCGATTGCAGCTGATCCAAAAATTTTGCTTATGTTATATAAATCTCTAGTCCGCAGTCATTTCGAATATGGATTTTTGTGCTTTGGGTCTGATCAGAGATTGGTTCACAAATTGGAGATTCTTCAAAACCACAATCTTAGATGTGTAACTGGTGCAATGAAGACAACTCCAATTAATTCACTTCAAATTGAGTGTAACACTCCTCCTATGAATATAAGATTTCAGTTTTTAAAGTCCAAATACATTCTCAAGCTTTTATCTTTCGAAAATCATCCTTTATTAAAGAAAATATTATTTTATTATAGAGTATACAATCCCTCTAATTTCGTAAATGTCCCTTATATATTTCATGACTTTTCTAATCTAATCAGTATTGATGATCAATATCAAATTGAGAAATGTAAAGGCAGATGGCCATGTTACTCCGGTAATTACATCAGCAAATTCTGGCCCATGAACATTTACATTAATCGCGATCTTCGGAGTAAAGAAGATGTCTATCAGTTAATTGCAGAGTTCCCTGGGTACAGGCATATATTTACTGATGGATCCAAAAACAATAGAAATGTTTCGTTAGCCATATATTTACCTCATCTTACTGTTGGACATGGAGTTCGGTTACCTGGAGCCATGTCTATATTTACAGCAGAATCTCTAGCCATTTTATCAGCTCTGCAGTACATACATGTAAAGAATCTTGGGCACACAACTTGGCTTATAGCGACCGACTGCATGAGTGTTCTCATGGCCTTACAAAACCCGAAACTGGACGCCAATACCGGAAATATTTTATATGAGATTCGGACTTTATACGCTGATCTTTGTTCTAGAGGATTTACAATAAGCATAATATGGACACCCTCCCACATAGGAGTAGCAGGAAACGAAAACGCAGATTATCTTGCAAGAGTTATTGTTGACGTTGACATCCCAGAGACAAGAAATGTTGCCATACCAAGTTCGGACTTGCTTACTAAATTACGTGAACAAAACACCTGTAATTGGCATGAGAACTGGCAAGAAACACTAAGAACTAAAGGAAAATGGTATGCGAAAATAAATCAAATCACTGGTTCTGCGCCCTGGTTCACCAGATCTGTTCTTCCTAAGAGCAGAAAATTTTACACAACTTTAAACCGTCTTAGATTTGGACATGGAAGATTCAATGCACATTTAGCCAGAATGAAAATTATTACATCGCCTGTTTGTATAAATTGTAACTTAGGAATTGATCAGACCCTAGATCATATAATTTTTGAATGCCCTGCATATGATCTACAAAGAATTCCTCTATTTGATAATTTACTGGAAATATATAAAACGCCAGCAAGCATCCCGCGCGACACTCAAAGTTTGCTGGAAAATTACAGTACATACACAGCACTGTATACATTTATTGACAGCACTGGTTGGGCAATCTGACCGATCGGGGCGACATAATAATATTAGAAGGATATGACCCGGATATGACCTTACTTTACAACATGATTATGACGAATACACGGATATGACACCTTAATATTATGATTTTGACTAATGAATACTGAAGACGTGGCTCTGGCCTAAAATAAATAAACATAATCAAGATATAAACTACTAAGGACGAGGCTGTGGCCTTATTTACTTTTGGACAAGAAGTATGAAACTGAAGACGAGGCTTCGGCCTTACTTACCTTTGAACAAGAAGGATAAAACTGAAGACGAGGCTTTGGCCTTACTTTTAATCAAGAAGGACAATAATTACTGAAGACGAGGCGGTATGGTCCAAGACCTTAGCCTGCCCAAGAAGGGCGAAGAGAAAAAAAAAAAAAAAAAAAATTATGATACAATAAATATGAGGTATTTGTGATAATCAATGTTTAGTCCTAACAATAATAATTGAATATTAAAACAATATTTTGATTACAAAACTCTTTGTGGACACCTACCGTAATAAAAATGTATTTGGCACAATTAAAAAAAAAAACAAAATAAAGAACATAAATACGAAAAAAATATGCGTCAATCCATGGATTCGAAATAAGAAATGTGGCGAATATTTAGCTAAAAAATATAAAACAATAAAAAAAATATAAAGGTAAGACTTTAAATGTGTTTACGGCAAATTAATTTGCAGAGAGATAGGTAGGTACCTTTAATATACCTATTAGACTTTTGCCCCCGACTCCGTCCGCGTGGACTACAATGGAATGACCAGTTTAAGCCAATGACGTTTTGGTTTAGGTACCATAGTGTAGGGTGTAGGGTGGCTAGTACTACCAAGAGGTCAAGCTGTATCTCTGGTTTGTTGAAGGGTTGTTACATAAACAAAAATGTAGTTACGTAGGTACATACAGTGGCATATTTTAAAATTTAGCGCCCCGGGCCTGGCGACCCTTATATTAACGAAAATACCGGCTAAGTGCGTGTCGGACTACGTACAGTTTAGGGTTCTGAAAAAAACTGAACACAAGAGGCGGCGCGAAAGGCGGCTATGCCACCCCTCACAGTCTGCCGCCCCGGGGCCCTAGGGCAAATATGCCACTGCATACACACAAAGATATAAAGAGATATACCTAGTTAGGAAGGATTAGGATTTATCCTAATCCTAACTTTAACCAGGCCTGCCGACTTATCCGGGTAATACAAGTCCAATGATGGTGTATATTTAATTTTTAGCACAAGGAAAACATTTATGTATTTGTTGGAGTGTCAATGTTGTTATGTAAGAATAAAATCGTTGAAGAGAATTCAATCAATTGATTCAGTCTTCGTTTAAAATGCCGAAGTAAGTATAGGTAACACATATATCTAATCAATCCAAGTACCTACCTATAATGTTCCCACTGCTGGGACTCGGCACTCCTCTCTGCAATCCACCACAAGCAGGCCACGGTAGGTAACTAGGTACTATCATAGGTGCTATGTGATCAAAATAAGAATGTGTCTGACCTCGCGCCGTGTTGTTGCGTCATAGCCAATCAGCAGCCAGTTGGGTAGCCAACTGGCTTGAATTGACAGCTATGACGCAACAACATGGCGCGAGGTCAAACACATTCTTATTTTGATCGCACAGTAAGTAGGTACTGCCTGTCTAGTCTGTACCGACCGACACGCCGCGCCGCGTGATTTCACCGCGAGAATTGCTAATTTGTTTTCGAACGGTCGAGGAAGAATGTCATGGTGAGATTCTCCCTCGAATTTTTGCAAACAAATTGGCAGCTCTCGCGGTGATACCTGTCGGTCGGGATTTTTAGGGTTCCGTAGTAAAACTAGGAACCCTTATAGATACGTCATGTCTGCCTGTCTGTCTGTCTGTCCGTCCGTATGTCACAACCATTTTTTTCCGAAACTATAATATCTATACCTACTGTTGAAACTTGGTAAGGAGATGTATTCTGTGAACCGCATTAAGATTTTCACACAAAAATAGAAAAAAACAATAAATTTTTGGGGTTCCCCATACTTAGAACTGAAACTCATTTTTTTTTTCATCAAACCTGTGTGGGGTTTCTATGGATAGGTCTTCAAAAATGATATTAAGGTTTCTAATACCTATCATTTTTTTCTAAACTGAATAGTTTGCGCGAGAGACACTTCCAAAGTGGTAAAATGTGTGCCCCCCCCTGTAACTTCTAAAATAAGAGAATGATAAAACTAAAAAAAAATAAATATGATGTACATTATCATGTAAACTTCCACCGAAAATTGGTTTGAACGAGATCTAGTAAGTAGTTTTTTCAAAATCATCAAAATTCCTTCACAAACAAACTTTGTTATGCGGTCCGGTTTTTTTCACTTTATACGTCCAAAACTGATACGGAACCCTCGGTGCGCGACTACGACTCGCACTTGGCCGGTTTTTAAATTTGGTTTATCGGAGTCGGAACCGGAACCGATGTCGCAGTCGGAGGTGGTGGCCGAAGAAAGATGACATGTGTTAAAGAAAGGCCAAATAAAATAAAATGGTACAAAATGATTCTATCAGCCTCTTTAATTTCAATTAAAAAATTATTGAAATTAATTGTCGCCGCACGCCGCCCGCCGCTATGCGCTATGCTTCGACCTCCGATTAAAACCTCGGTACGGCTCCTTGTTTTGCGTATTTGAAGCTGTGTCTGACGCCAGTTTTAACAGCAAGCTTTCAAATGGACAATGTTTATTATTATAATATAACTCAATGGCCGGTCACGCTTCTTGATTTGGACCTTCTATATTTTATTCCTTTTAGAACTGCGGCAGCAGGTGGCGACGGCCCCGAGGGTAAAAAGAAAGATGACAAACACGATAAAGATAAGGAACATCACAAAGATAAAGAACATAAAGATAAAGAACACAAGGATAAAGATTACAAAGACAAAGATCACAAAGATAAAGATCACAAAGACAAAAATCACAAAGATAAAGATCACAAAGTTATAGGTAAGACACTAGTTGCAAACCTATTTGACGGGTTGCGTAAGATCTCCGCCACATTTACCCTCAGCTTCTGAAAGCCTGTTCAATTGAATCTGTCGTCAACTCTTGTCAAGCGATATGATTAACCAATGTTATTTAGGTAAACCAATAACAACAGCTGACATGAGGTTTGACAGCAGATTTACCAATCAGTAGTTTGACCAGACATTCAAAAACTGTGGGTTATTATGTAAGTACCTTGTATATTCCTTGTTGTAAAGTTTGTTGATCATGCCTCGCGTTGCCACAAAAACAAAATCTTTCACTCTTTTTTCCATAATCACAAAGATAAAGATGTCAAAGACAAAACCGATCCAAAAGATAGAGAAAAGCAGAAATCCAAGCTTTTGAAGGAAGAAACTCCTCCATCTGAGCCTGAAGTTATACCTAGGACGGCTTCCCAGATCGTGAAGGAGTAAGTTGTGTTCTTTCATTTTATTTTGGGGCCAAAAGAGCTTATTCCATACACCTGATACCTGACCATATACCTGAGTTCTCCAAAATGAGTCGAGTAATTTACGTCCGACTTTTGCGAACACAAATCGGAAACTAAATGTAGCGCATATCGCAAGTAACCGTAATTTTGGCAACTTATTTTAATTTGCGTTGATATTAAAATTTAAACTGCGTTAATGCTCATCTGGCGCCTCCTCTGCATAAAAGGCACCGTGTCGTTGCAAATTCCGGTGCGATGGCCTCTAGAGTAGCAGTTTCTTTCGTAATATGGACCACTCTTTCTTGATGCGTCTTCTAAATAGCAGAAGAATATGTCCATATTTAGAAAGAAACTGCCACTTCACAGGTCGTCGCACTGGAATTTGACACGATACAGCACCGTCTACGATACCACAGATAATATAATACTATACGTACAGATGCCTCATCTCATACAAAGAAATGTGACCGATTTAGCGCGGGCTATCTTCGGGCTATACATTTTTCCGTGCTTAAAGGATTTTTCAAAATTTGAACAAATATTTTTCATGACGTATTTTTTCATGTTCTCAATTTTACACAAACTTCAATAACAAATCGATACATATAACGCCATCTATTGTGAGTTATTTCAACAAATGTTCCTGTGTTCCTGATAAGACCCCGTAACGATACGGTACCGTGAAACGGTATGACATTCATACGGTTTCACGGTACCGTATCGTCAGCGCCAAGCCGTGCCTTAGACTTAGACTTTAAAGCATCCCCCTTAAGAATTTTCGAGGAATCCGAGAACAGTTTGCGACACAATTACAAGCGCTTCTTGTGAATGCTAAGATCTCCCACACATTGGAAATTCCGCACACCCTCAATATAACACTATTATTCGTCACTCAGCACTAGCACTAAACTAAAACACTGTACTTATTTATATCATCGATCGCGTTCGGTTCACCAGCGTGTACGCTAGCGTCAAGCTCAATAGCGCCTTGACACATCTCCCTTGTTTCTATGATCTGAGCGTAGGACCTATTAGATTAGTACGTGCTCCACAAGCTACAGCTCACAAAGAACTCCTCGTCATCAGGGAGGCCGAGTACAGGGCCATGTTGAGGAGACAGCGGTTCAAGCGCCGTTGGCCGGAGATCAGTAAGGTCAAGATTAGGACTCGGCCGTGGCAGCCTCCACCACCGCCGCAGCGGCCGCCGCCAGTGGTGAGCACTTATTAAAACCTATTCAACATTTGGACCCTTATTGACTATGTTATTACAGCAAGTCATTTGAAAGTATATGGTAGCGGGTGTGATTACAGTTTTTGTTAACTTTGTCTTTATCAACGCCCCTGTGATCGTTATACCAATAAATGGGTCGCCAAAAAGTCGTGTTGTTGTAAATATAATGTGTTCTGCGACAATTATATGGTATAAGTTACGGCGAAGGTTAAAAAAATCACATATGATGGGCCTGTACAAAAATAATGCAGAATATACGTCAAGAAACAAATAAATGAGGGTTATTCTTCGGAAGTAATTCATGTCTTTTCAAACTAAATAGATAATCGACCGGCCAGACCTCACGACTTGTACGTGGGTGCCGCCGTACGCGAGGAGGCGGCGGCCCCGGGCCAGGCTCCCGAGGATACCGCCTGAGAGCGTGACGCAGCCCCTCCCCTCCGAGCCTTCCAAGCTGAAGAAGGTGAGCTTGATGACACAAGTCAATGTTACCATGAAACTGAACACTATCAACTAAACTTAATTTTTATTTTTAGCCCACATTAGTATTTTCTTCAGTATGATCGTGACCCGCGTTTACAAACACAAATCTGACATACAGGAACTTGTTTCGTAGGTACATCAAACCCGCGACTTATAGTCTAGTAGCCAATTACCTATAATTATTATAGCCATTCAGTCATTGGTTTTGAATAGTACCGTTTTTGTACCTTTTGAAGGCTTCTCAACGGCTTGTGTCATTGTGTGCCTTTTCTGGAGAGCACTTCAGCTTTGGGTTGACCTGGCCCAAAAGACGGCACGTAGCATATAATTATCGTGTAATTGTAGGCCCATTTATATTATGCAGATGGTCATAAAAATCGTTTATTAACCAGATCTGGCACAACTTCAGCCAAGTGGACAAGAATAAGATGATATTGCAAGGCCATCTTGGATGCAACTCGAAGAAATACTCGGCCACTCACTGCGGTTAGTACCGTTAATCATAATGCTAGATGCCAGCTTCTCATTGTCCTACCGCGGGGCTAAGAAATACTCGTAGCTTGTTTGTCATTGTCCTATTGCGGGGCTAAGAAATACTCGTAGCTTAATTGTCATTGTCCTATCACGGGGCTAAGATAATAATATACTCGTAGCTTAATTGTCATTGTCCTATAACGCTTGTGGAGCGCTGAGAAACCGTGGTTTTTAAGAGACCAATTGCAATGTGTTTTTTAAATTCTGGGTCCTGCGTCCTGGGCTCGTGCCCCCCGTGCCCTTATGGTAAAGACGGAACTGACTACATTAGTTGCTAACCCGCTAGGGGCCCAGACCGGGTGCATAGCGGTGGCGTGCCGCGCGCTCCTGGACGAGAAGACGCCCGCCACCTTCTTAAAGACCGACGTGGATGAGCTAATCGACGCGGGCGACAGATACTATAAGCAGTGCATGATCGCGCTCAAGTGCTATAAAGGTAACTTGCTTTTTAGGGCATACATGAAGCCAAGGCTTTTTCTAGTAGACTAAACTAAAACCTCCAAATGCTACAATCCTTACATACTCCATTTGCTTCATCAACGTCAATAAATAAAAATTCATTCAAAATTCACTTACTGTTACGAATGTTACGATAAGGTACTGCGTACCTGACCTTTTTAAAGACCAATGCCAATACGATAGGTATATTAAGATCTTCTAAGAAGACCCTTCTAGAAGACCTAGAGTGTAAGGAGGTAATGTAAACTTATCGAATTCAAGCTTTCATGACGTTTCTCGTCACTCAGGCAAGCCTGCCCTTCAATTGAACCAGCTCTTGACTTCGTTCTTCTTCCACGACACCAAGTATACCGTTAAGTTGCTGGAGACTGACAAGGGTCTGCTGGCGAAGCACCCAGACAATATCCAAACTGAACAGGACCTTATGGCGTAAGTCACATTGTTTCTTCAGCAGTATAGAACATTTTGTAATGGAGTCTGTTAGGCTTTATCCGCACGATGCTGGCTAAGTAGCGATACCTATTTTACAATTTGTGTCGGGGTCAGGAACATGTGACCAACAACCGAAACATTTGAGCTACATTTCTTTGGCGAAAAAATTAAAACGAAAAAAAAAAATTACTAAACCCCTAACCCTAACGAAAAAAATAATTAACGTAACATCATAGTAACGTATTTTTAGCTCCACCAAATAAAAAAAAAATAATTGAGGTAGACGTAAAAAAAAAATCACCAATGTCATGATCATTCACGGTTTAATTTATCACAATGAACATCGGTAAGTAGTACTTCTGTTGTCACAATACCCGACAGGTTAATGGAGAAGCGAGTAGGCACGGCGTACATGGCAATCCTGTCCATTGGGGGGGACCGCCACTTCCTGATTTGGGGCCACCCCCCGGACCCCGAGGCCGGCAGTCACACCAAGACTATATGCTACATCTTCGACCCCCATATGCTAAATGAAATCGGGCAGGTTGACAAATTGTGAGTAGACCATTACTTTCTTTTAAGCCTCGACCAGATACAAAGCATCACGCTTGTTCTCAAAGAGTTTAGCAGTAGGTCGCATGTTGTAAATGCCTTTCTGACCTCTAAGTGACGTCACCTAAATCATCTTTCGAAGATGCAAAGAGGTCTCATCCATGGGGGCGACCAATTTACCGGACATAATTCCAAACACCAGGATCTCAGAATCACAGAAAAATTCAATACCACTTTGCCTAACCTAGAAATCGAGCTCGGGCCTCGCAGCCTCTTCTGCGACCTTCTCTCTGTGCAAATCCTATACCAACGAGCCTTTCCCCCGAATGGCTCCATTAACATAAAGCCTTCCTCTAGGACCGGCGCCGGCGCGTTCCTCCGGTACGCGGGCATCTCATCCTTCGTACTGGACTTCCTGTCCAACTATGGGGATCTGGACTCCGCCAAGAAAGGCTCGCCCAAGCCACCCATTACTCTCACCAGTGTTGAGGTAAGTACAGCAAGTAGTTTTGTGTGTGGCAAGAAATAAATGTCATAGTGCAATGACATTATTTTGTTTCTAAGGCTTGGCGTAGGCGTGTTCATTGTAATTGCGTGTGGGTATATCTTTTTAAGATATAAGACACATCTAAGGTGTATCGCGTATTAGGCCAGGCTTTGGCAGCTAATCACCGGGTTTAAACCTGGTGGATTGCCCATCTATAGTCGGAGTAGTGGGCAGTATATGGTAATCGACGATTCCTATATTATTATTATGTACCTAACCATAAACTGACTGATCGCATGCAGGCAGTCTGGCACCTTTCCCATCACAGCATCGCTAAACACCCTGAATACTGAATCCGGCGAAATAGCGATGGTTACCAAAAGTAGGGCGTAGGGTCGAATAGAAGTGTTAAGAGATAACGTGTTCTCTTAACACTGATAACGTGTTCTCTTAACACATCTATTCGACCCTACGCCATAAAGATTTCCAATCGCCTCATCAGGTAGTCCAAAAGGAGCCTCTGATCCGGGAGCCGACTTACGACCTGGACCTGAAGGCTCTCCAGATCCACTGCCGCAGCGAATGGGACAGCATTAACATCAACGCGCTCATCGAGAAGAAGAGGAGAGATGTGAGTAATGCCTATCAGTGGCGGTCCGAGGGGGTGGGGGTCGTAGGGGTCATGACCCCCCCCAAAATCGTACAAAAATATGCGAAACACGGTAATTCACAGTATAGCACGTCAGCATTAATTAGTATGACCACTCAAAGTCTTCGGCTGCGCAATGACCCCATCTAAAGTCGTCGTTGTATAGTATGCAGCAGTATATATATTACATATCGAGCTTTAGAAAGAGATATCGGCTAGCTTTGGCTTTATAGAGCGTCATTTCTGTCGCACGAAGCACAAAGGCTGCGTTTCCACCAAAGCTGTGCGATGGAAATGTGCCGACGAGGATGTGTAGCGGAGCTGTGAAAATCCTTGCTAGACCTGGGCCCGAGACCTGACGATCACAGGCACCACAAGGTACTTTTTACCCTGTGGTGCTCACATGAAAATATAATTACATACTTACTTTTTTGTACCTTTTAAGACACAAAAAGTGTATAATTTCATTGGGATCCCAATGTCCCAGGGTATGTATCCGCTCGGCTCGCTCAGTGCTGTCAGCCTGGCGACCTCGCGAGCTACCTCGAGGAAGAAAGTCAGGGATTTCTACCAGAAGATGCCTAAAGAAGTGAGCATTACTGTAGACTTAGGCCCTAACAGACCTTCTTATGTTAAATTAGCTCTATCAACTAGCACGCTTTCAACTGGATTTTTACCATTGAATAAAGAAAATAATACTATAGCCCTATCGGAAGAAAGTTATGTGAGTTTTGACTACTGCTGGGCAAAATCTAAAACATCGGTATTCTTTCGGGCATTCGTATTCGATTATTTTCCAATCCTCGCTTCAAGTGTTATTTTTTAATCTGTTGGTCTTAGAAATCGAGCTTTGTATTTTTTTCGCGTTTCCATATTTTCCACATTAATTATTAATTCAATTAATCGATAAACAGACATGATAGCATCTGTAGCCGAACTAGGACAAGCCTGTATCTCGGTTTACAGCGCCAAACCACTTAGAACGAGGAAATTCAATAGTCTTCTTGACCACAAACGTCACCTGCGCATTAGTTAATTTTTGGGTCTCTTTGGCGAAATGAAGAAGCCGCGGGGCACCGAGGCTGCACGCGATTGGTTCGTCAGTCGATGCTCGTCGTTTATTCGACTATTCTCTATTGTGTAATGTCAACTGTCTATTGGGCCGAAAGTGTACATGCGCGATAATATACTCCTGACTCATGCCGGTACCTATACCTCCTCAACTCGCTACCAGCCGCCCCCAGTGCCGCCGGTGCAGCCCGACAAGCCGCCCCTCAACCCCACCAACGAACAGATCATGACCCTCAGAGGGGAGAACTTCTTCCTTCACTCGCCGAGAATTGACGCACATACGTTTGGGAGGTAAAAGATATATTTCTTTTCATACAGTTTCTTACTGATTTTTTCCATAAAAAACGGTTGGCAAAATGGTGGCCTTGGATAAACTCCAATGCTAATCATAACCAAAAAAGCATTATTCATTCATAATATAAATTACTAGACTTTTGCCCACGACTCCGTCCGCGTGGACCTTCGTAGTGTAGCGTGACTAATACTACCAAGAGGTCAAGCTGTATTTGGAGCTGTAGCTGGTTTATTTTACCGGAATTAGATTAAACATAGTTTAGATTTTAAGTTGGACCCAAGCTATCGAACTGTGAAAACCACATCAAAATCCTTTCAGTAGGTACTTTTAAACCCGGTTTCCACCGCGAGCGCAACGGACCCATTAAGGACTCCGTTAAACTGCATATGTACTTAATTGTATTCCCGCCACAAATACCTTGTCGGTAAGTAAGTAGAAGTATGTAGTATGTAAGTATAAGTTAAGTTAAGTTAAGTTTAAGTTAAGTTAAGTTTAAGTATGCAGTTTACTCTTGCAAGTTAAACAGAGTCCTTAATGGGTCCGCTCCGCTCGCGGTGGAAACCGGGCTTTAGCGTGATGCGCGCACAAAGAGACAAAAAATGATAAAAAAAAATATATTTCGGCGTGGTTACGTCCCAGTACCAGTCCCAGTCCCAGTCAACTGTTTTTTCTTTTCTAGAATATCTTCAATGTACAAGCACGACTTTTTTACAATTCTAAAATAATACAAATACCTAGTTTATAAATCGTCAGGGACGACATGATCCCCCTGCCGAGGTCGGAGACGGTCCTGCACAGCCCCGTGGAGATAGCCGACCAGAACTATCACTCGCAGTACCAGCAGCTGGACGCGGAGAAGTGGATCCTGAGGGGGACAAGGCACATGGCTAGCTACAGGTAATACATAACTACTTGTAATTAAGGTGCGGTTAGACAGGCTAGTTTTTTTGACAATTTCTTGCTGCAATTGTATAGCCGTGAGTTGAGATCTAAGATCAAGGAAGATATCGACCTCCGGTCTCGGAGAGGAGTGAGGTAGCGACAGCGACAACTTGTCAGTCACTACAATACGTCAATTCTACATCGCGCAAGCGAAGTTTTCGGCGCAATTAGATATACTTATACAGAAACCCGGCATCAACTGTCGGGGCAGTGGCCCGCGAGACATTCCACCTCGTTCTTCCATTCCCCATAGACTTCGATACGATATCACCATTTTTATCAGGGTTTTTACTTGAGGTCCATGTCAATAGTGCCAGGGAGTTCATAACTAGCCTGCCTAACTAAATTACAGTCCTACCTAATAATAATAAAAAAGTATTTTTGAATTCCTTTGTTTTCTTTACGTACAATTCGCATAAAATCGGTGCGGGGATTTTTGAAATTTTGAGAGCCATATCTCATTAAGACGCCATGGCGGTGGCGCCAGCAGCGCCGCCAATTAAAACATGTCAAATTGTATTACCAATGTTCCTAACCATACCTCACTTGGCGTCGGCTTGCCGCCAGCCTGGACGCCACGCCCACTCGTTCGATACGCATAATACATTTCTTCGATGTTCATTTTGTTTTCATACTAATCTCGTCTGGCATCCGCTTTGGCGGCCAGTTTTGCGTCTCACGGACGGAAGCGCTGCTGATGCTGGCGTCGCTGCCATGGCGTCTTAATGATTCTAAGGGGGCGTCCATTAATCACGTGATGTTTTTTTTGCAACTTTTTGACCCCCCCTCCCCCCTGGTGATATCCTACCCATCCATCCTACCCAAGGTCACGTGTATTTTTTGGTACAAATTATCTTAATTTTTTTCAGAATATTATCTTTAACTTAGTTTAAAAAGAGCTTTTTTTTTGGTTTAGAAATCGCGCGTTCAACGAAAATATAAACACGTGATACCCGCTTCCCCCATTGTGATATTTCGTGATTTTTTCCGAACACCCTCCCCCCCCCCCTTTCGAGCGTCACGTGATTAATGGACGGCCCCTAAGGTTAAGAAACCTTGACGACACATAGATAGTGTCACCCCAGGTACCAGACGTTCAAGACGTACACGGGCGTGGCGTGCTGCGTGGCGGCGCTGGGCGCGCTGCGCCGCCTGCGCGCGCGCGCCTGGAACGAGGACCTGCTGGACGACACGCTGGACGTCGGGTACAACCTGCTCAGGGTCAGCTCACTTGTGACCAACTCATCCTTCTTCTGGGATAGCCAGTGATTAATATGTAGTTTGATTTTAAAATTCAAATATCTCTAAAACGGTGCATCCTAGGCAAAAACTAACCAAAATTTTACTTCCCTTTATAAAATCTTCCCTCCCATAGAAGCAGTAACCCCAACATTTTTTTAAAATGAGATTTTTCTCTGTTTTTTTACATCATCTCATGGTTTTTGACTAGAGCAAATTTTTTTTAAATTTAACCCCGCCGCTGCCGCTCAGTGCCGTTTTCGGGAAAAACTTAAAATATTGAGATTTTAACCTTCAATATCTCCATACATAACCAGTTGGTTCCCAGGGTAGATTATGTGGTTTAAGGTTTCATTAAGGGTCTTTTTCCACCCGATATATTGAGCCTCTTCGTCCTACGCAGGAGTCGTTGGTCGAGCGCGGCGGCCCCATCCGTCGCCTGGTCCTCGGCGAGCTGAAGGACACTTTCAGGATACGGGACAAAGAGTACAAGCACAAGGTGAGTGACCACTGCCGGCGCAAGAGTGGTGAGTCGCTTAACTGATGGCTTGATAACAAGGTGTTCATAGACAATTCCAACTTGGAGTGTAATGTGGTGGTGTTCTGCATATGATGGGGCCTCGCATCAGCAGTGAAAATCACTCTGCGTTGCGTCTGCGCCGGTCCTAACGCGCCTGTAGCGTGAAAAAATCGCACCTGGAAATTCAATAGAATATTTCCCTGCATTTTCCCAGTATTCTTAAATTGGAAACTGAACTCAATTTGTGTCTTCATACTTATAATGTCCAGGTGCGCGGTATCGCCGTCTGGGGAAAGTTGCTCTCGAACAATCCGAAAGTTTTCGATCTGTGTAGAGGATTGGAGCATTTCTTCAAGGAGTCTGACTCTGGGATACTGCAAGTGAGTGGAACGTTAAGGTGCGTACGAACGACCCAACTTGACACCCGATCTGTAGAGCGATCTAAGCAAGTCTCGACAGACTGGCACGTGAATATTAGCCCAACTTATGAATTTACATATTCACCGTGTGCCATTGTGCCAATCTGTTGAAACTCGCCCGGATCGACTTTACGATCGAATGTCAAGTTGGGTCGTTCGTACGCACCATTATGAAGCACCCTACTGCTACGCTGACGTCTGCGGCGCATCATTCTTTTTGACCTCATCCGTGACCGTCATTTTCCGTTCGCGACATATAAGAACGGCCTTGCATAACAAATTCACCTCCGGTTGTTATCTATATTAGTTTCTCCAGTGTTAGGGTGCGAATCCACCAAAGATAATAATATGTGCGAGGGATGTGTTTGTTAAGAACCAATAGGATCGCTTCATTTACCTACGCTTTCATTTGTCTCAGATAAATGAAGTGGTTCTATTGGTTCATAACAAACATCCCTCGCACACATCTCTGGTGGATTCGCATCCTAAAGGACCAATTAAACCCCAGGTCCCCGGCGAGTACGAGGTGGCGATATGGAACGAGGGCGGCAAGTATTACTTGTACCACCCCTGGCCCGCTGACAGATATGGACACAGGGTGAGAAGGCTCCACTACTTTAAAATAGCTGGCCTAGCTATTCAGGGAGGGGCTCGTGGCTAAATGAGAGCGCTTGCCGCGGTGTCAGTCCTTGGATGAGTGACCGTTCTTTACACATCGAGACCCCTCCGTGCCTCGAAGAGCACGGTCCCGGTTGCCATATGAATATCTTTGACAGTCATCATATTTGGTCGTATATTCAAACTTTGAAGCAATTCGGATTCGGATTGCTTCGAAGTTTGAATATACGACCAAATATGAATGATAGTGTACCTGCTAAAGGATCCCTTTCCCTGACTGTACATCCACCCTTTACAAACGTCACGTCACGTGTGACAATGTTGTTTATGTTGTTTGTTACGTCTAGGTGGGTCTTCAAGACGGCGGCAAGGGCTGCGTGCTGCACTTCCCGCGGATATCTCGCCTGTGCGAGCACTTCCTGGACAACGTGTCCAGCATGAAGCGCAAGCCCTTCAGCATCTCCGACGTGGTGGTCACGCAGCTGAGCGACATGCCTGAGCCCGTCAACATGATGAAGCGTGAGTAGACCGCGTATACATGGTCTAGAGAGACTCTAGAGCGGGAGCGTCGTGGGGGTCATGACCCTCCCCAAATCTTACAAAAATGGGCGAAACACGGTAATTCAAGGTATAGCACGTCGGCATTAATCGGTATGACCTCCCAAAGACTTCGGCTGCGGTATGTCCCCCCCCAAAGTCATCGGTTGCGACCGCGCCTGGGCTTTACAACGTTTTTAACGGTGTTGAAAGTTTTCTTTCAGCACCGATACTCATTACTACTTTTAAGTGTCCCGGGGATCCGGGATCCGTGGGTTG
This sequence comes from Thalpophila matura, assembly GCA_948465475.1. Lineage (NCBI taxonomy): Eukaryota > Metazoa > Arthropoda > Insecta > Lepidoptera > Noctuidae > Thalpophila > Thalpophila matura. Next base: position 7,177,436 of record OX419205.1, on the reverse strand, counting down.
GTGGTGGTTCAGCCTCCCCCTAGATCTGGCACTGGGCGTGATATTTTGTAGGTATCTAATTTCCAAGATCTCCGGGTTAATTATTGTCCCCTCACGTGCACACTCGCGTGCAGCGGTGGCGCCGGGCCGCTGGGTGGTGCGCGGCAGCTTCCACTGCGGGGACGCGCGCTTCCCGCAGCAGCACCGCGGCCGCCAGGCCACGCCCGTCGCCGTCGCCGCGCTCGCCATGACGCACGTGGTGGACCCCGCCGTCTGGACCGCCCACGACGTCGATGAGGTCAGACTACACGCCACTCACTTCCACTGCGGGGACGCGCGCTTCCCGCAGCAGCACCGCGGCCGCCAGGCCACGCCCGTCGCCGTCGCCGCGCTCGCCATGACGCACGTGGTGGACCCCGCCGTCTGGACCGCCCACGACGTCGATGAGGTCAGACTACACGCCACTCACTTCCACTGCGGGGACGCGCGCTTCCCGCAGCAGCACCGCGGCCGCCAGGCCACGCCCGTCGCCGTCGCCGCGCTCGCCATGACGCACGTGGTGGACCCCGCCGTCTGGACCGCCCACGACGTCGATGAGGTCAGACTACACGCCACTCACTTCCACTGCGGGGACGCGCGCTTCCCGCAGCAGCACCGCGGCCGCCAGGCCAACAGGACCCCAATTCTGCATTGCAATTTTGTAAGAATGGTGTCATAACTGTCAAAACCTAAGCGGTCATTGGCTTTCGGCTCAAATACACCAAATCCAGACAGACAGATTTGGTGTATTTGAGCCGTAAGACTCTTTCGTCATTAGTCAAAACGATGTCATTGAGAGACCATTCTGACACGATTATGACAATTGCATTAGCAGGCTTGGGGCCCAGAAGCTTTCATCTAAACTCAATTTCAGACGCTAGTCCGTGGAGACATTCTATATCAGAGCACGATGGAGCACCTCGAGAGGATGGGCATTAGTCTGGACTCGCCCCGCACCTTTGAAGAGGGCGGTGAGGAGGAGGGAGGAGGAGGGGGAGTAACAGGAGATTCCTCCTCCGGCACCCTGGCTGCGGCTGACGTGCTGAACAGGTACGGTTAGCATAGCGTCGACCTGTCTTACTGCCAGGCCAAAATCTCATCTTAGGGTGGATTTAAACCAAACGAATAACGAGCTAGAGTAGAACTAGCTCGAGCATTCTAACTCGATCTTTTAGTGTAAAGGTGTAAACGAAGGCGTTTACACCAAAATATCAACGAGCAAAAATGACAACCAAGAACTAGAATTGTTGCACAATAGGTAGATGTTTAGATCAGCCGAACGAATCGCTAGAACACAAGAACGCTTCACGTCCGAACACGCAAGAACGCTCTAAGCAACTGTTCGCACGCTCTAGTGCCGTTTACATCAAGCGAGCGAGCATTTTTAGAGCATTCCATAGAATTTGTGAACGCAGACAGAACATCGAATTCTTTTAGTGTAAATAGACGTAGATCATCTACGTCTATTTACACTAAAAGAATTCGATAGAGAGGGAATAGAATGAGCATTCGTTCGCCTGATGTAAATCCACCTTTACGCGCGTAGGTGCCACAAAATTTCAATAAAATTGTGTTCCATTTCAACAATTTCCTTCCGTTGCAGGTTCAAAGTGTCAGATTATGACTGTATCGAGACGGACGTCATGGACAGCACGTTTACTGGTGAGCTAAGGGCAGTATATTAAAACTATATAGATCGGCTATGGTGACAAAAATCAAGACCAAAAACGATATGTCACAATTTACGGGTTTTTCTGCTTGGATTAGCTGCACCTGGGGCTACCATCACCTAAATTGCTGACGCCGGATAAAAACTTTAAAAGCCCCGGACATTTGGCTGAAATTGAGTATTTTTCCCGGACGCCCCCAAAAAAATATTTCATCAATCCGGATACCCCTGACACAAAGTGTCTGGGTTTCACCCGGACAGTTTTTGAAACCCCTACCGGCAGCCCTATCTGCACCCATAGTCTCATACACTGTAGATTAGTATAGATGTTCATGCTCAAAGAACCATGGGTGAATGAATGGGTTTCATATGGAGGTCTACCGAGCTTTTGTTGAAACAGCTTGAAATACTACCACCATACCTATTTCTGCCGCTAAGCAGCATTACACTGTGTTCCGATTTGAAGGGTATGTGTGTCGGTGTAATTACAGGCACGTGAGACATTTCAACTTTGTCTGTAGGGTGGACAACGCATGCGATGCCTCTGGTATTGCAAATGTGCATAGGCGATGGTGACCACTTACTATCAAATGGGCCGCCTGCTGGTTTGCTATAATATAAATAATGCTTAAACATAATTGGTTTTCTAAAGGTTGATTTAAACCAAACGAACAAAGAGCTATATTAGAACAAGAGCAATATTAGAACAAGAGCATTCTTTCTCGATCTTTTAAGCCGCATCTCCTGCGCCCTGTTTTCTTGTTCGACGAACATCGAACAGTGAACAGTGAACGAGAAAGGGGCGTGGTCTACGTGTTTTGAGTGTTTTTATTCGTCAAAACACGTAGACCACGCCCCTTTCTCGTTCACTGTTCACTGTTTGATGTTCGTCGAACACGAAAACAGGGCGCAGGAGACGCGGCTTTAGTGTAAACGAAAGCTCGTTTTCAGTATTTACACCAAAATACTAACGAGCAAAAATTAGAACCAAGAACTAGAACAAAATTCTGGCACAATAGAATAACGAAAGAATGTTACGTCTGTTTACACTAAAAGAATTTGATAATATAGTGGAATTTGATATACTATTATCCTCTCTCCTATCTTTCAGTCCATCCAAAGGTCGTCTAGAAGAGATCGCCTTGTGCGATAAGACCACCCATTTGATTGTACATTTTAACTGTTACAACTTGTTCTGTAAATTGGACATTCTCAGGTGTCCCATTGTTTGGTTGATTTGGGTGGCACAATTTTCTCTGATTAACTAAGACATTTTAAAGAAAATACCTGTACCCTCTGCTACCAATACTCTCTAAGTTAAATCTCGATTCGTTATTTCCTGTTAAAATGACATAATTAACAGAAAAAATGTGGCACCGAATTCAACCGGATAATGGGACTCCTGAGAATGAACGAAATGTTACTTGTGTATACAGGGTGGCAGGTTAAACAGTGGAAATATTTTAAGGGGTCATTGTACTCATCATTATGAACAACTTTTACTATGGGACAAACCCTGCAATCGTGAAAAAAAAATCAGCTGTTCCATACATTTTGTTGAGTTATGTGAACATAAATGTATGGAACAGCTGATTTTTTTTTCGCGATTTCAGGTTTGGTCCCATAGTAAAAGTTGTTCATAATGATGAATACAGTGACCCCTTAAAATATTTCCACTGTTTATCCTGCCACCCTGTATAAATAAATAATAGTGGGGATAGAATGAGCATTCGCTCGTCTGATGTGAATCGGCCTCCACAGGCACCCTGAACCCAGCCGCGGGCAGCGACACTCCCTTGCTCAAGCAGGTCTTGCGACAGTTCTTCAAGGAGCACACTCACGGTGTGTTCACGGCGCGAGGAAGCTCCGCCGCTATATGGAAGCATGATGGACACTACTACTTCTTGGACCCTAATGGTTGTGACGAGAATGGTGAGGACAATAACGCTTTAGTCTTATTATCTTAACGGGCTAGTTTTTTGACAATTTCTTGCTGCAATTGTATAGCTGGAGTTGAGATTTATATCGTGCAACTCAGTAGAACATGTACCATCATTTAATTTCATTGCAATATCGCCGGGCTATACTGCAAGATTGCGGCAATTGTAAGGCGCGCGAGCACGCACACCAAGGCCACATTTGTAGCGGGTGGAGTTTGTGTCCCAGATATACAGAGGCGTTAAATGTGTCGCGTTTCAAATGTGGCGCCAAAATTATCATAATACAAGTGTATGTCTAATGTGCTAATATGCAGTAATGCAGCTTTGACGCGCGGCCCACTAGTGACGCGGCATTCGACGAGCAACATCCTATAGCGAGACGGTGGCGCGCCGTGCTCCGCGCGCACCCCTCAAGAGGAATTGCGGCCGTACATAACAGCCGCATAGGGTGACGGGGCCCGCCATTACTATTTGGCGGGCCAATACCTGCCGGGGGTGCGGACGAATGCGTTAGTGACTCCCGTGGCCCCGGCGTAAGGTAGTTGAAAGAACACCGGGGTGGTTTTAGTCAGTAAGAGTCTGACAGACCCCTCCGCCCTCCCCAGGGCGGGGGAAATCTCATGCATTTCCCCCGCCCTGGGGATTACCACCTCGAAAAAAAATAAGGAAAAAAAAAGGGGTCTTGGGAATAACATAATAGCATTAATCTCATAATATACTAAACTTTATATTCCAGCTACCTTTTAAATTTTTAATGGAACTCTATAATCTATACAAGCTTTACGTACACAGCGCCACGCGCAAAGATGAGCTGTTGAAGTAGGTATCTATAGAAATAGTATATGTAGCGACAGCGACATCTGCCGACAACATCGAATACCACCTACATAGCTAGACAGCTAACAGCGACAACTTCAAGATGTCACTATGTCACATTTCGTCTGACGTCACAAATCCTATATCGCGCAAGCAGTGTTCACAGCGATAAGCATAATGTATACAAAAACCCGACATTAACTGCCCGCCAGATAATACCAATCGGTCTAACAGGAGGATCCTCCCTTTTCAATGGAGAGACATAACACCTCGTCTCTTCAAGGTTCCAGATAAAAACCAGCGCCAAGTACTTGTGGCTTGCCCGTTTGGTCCAGCCGTGAAACACAAACCTTTGCGAAAACGGAAAGGACGCTGGCAGACGCCCATAGAACGCTGGGCTTTAGATTGTGTATGTCGGTACAGATATGAAATTAGTTTGGTGTGATCGAGTATTTCAAGAGTATTTAAATTCATTTTTTATTTGTTTTTGTACGTAATTGGGTTAAAGAGAAATCTTCGTATTTGTGACAGTGAGGTTAAGTATGGTGTGAATGATCCAATGAAGTACAGCCCGACTAATGAGTTCTCAATTCAAAGGTTTTATTTGCTGTCGACATGGTATTCTGTGGAGGCACGCGCCAGCCAGCATGCACCCGTTTTTGTTTTATTGGTTTTTTCAAAATGTCAACGGCATAATCATTTAATTTCTTATTTATTTCGATTCTTGATTCCAATTCTTAATCTTTAAGATAAATTAGGCAAAGAACAATTAAAATATATTGTTATTTTTGGTTAAGCTTTTATTACTGATCAAGCCCAAAACTGCCGACGTCCTTTATAGTGTACCTACCTCAAGTTTTTGCATTTCTTTTTATTGTTTTGTGTTCTGTTTTGCTGTAGGTACCTTATCATAATGTCTGTGTCTTTTATGTGCTGTGACCAAATTATTTTTCATTCTTTTAAATTAATCACGGAACAAACGTTAGTTTCTTTCCTTTGTCTATCCTCGCAACAAATGTGCCCGGTATAATTATTTTACTGCCACCCTCACTTGTCAACATTGTCAAATGTGTTTTGTTGTAGCGAGCTTAGTAACGCCATCTAGCAGTGGCATCGAGAACTAAATTATCGATCATTACACTTTCTTTCTTTCATTCCCCAAATGCACTTGTGTGTGGGTAGGCCTGCCGTCGAGCGAGCCCCGCGCGACCGCGTGCGTGGTGCGCGTGCGCGACGCGGCGCAGTTAGCCGACGTGCTGCTGGGCAGCCTGCCGCCCGCCAGCGACCACGCCTTCGTGGTCGCCCCCGTCGCCGTCACTGCCACCAAGCTCAACGCGGAGATCGGCGCGCCCGAGACTAAGCTAGAGGTAAGTAGAAGCATTTCGTAGCCAAGACATAAGCACACACACTTATACAGTGTTACAACACAAGCTAACTATACAGTGGTACAACCTCAGATCATAGAACAAGGAGATATGCAATCATAGCAAATTAGTACGGGAACAACTGATGCCACTTTTAATACATTTTTCGACACAATTACGCGCATAATTAGGCGCTCCTTGTGAATAAAAAGATCTCCCACGCATTAAACATTCCGCACACCCTCAATCTAACACTGTTAATCGTCACTCAACACTAGCACTAAACTAAAACACTGTATTTATACCATCGATCGTGTTCGGTTCGTCGCCAGCGCGTACGTTTTTTGTATGAGCAATTTGCTCAAAATCAGGCATCAAGCTCGATAGCGCCTTGGCACATCTCTCTTGTTTCTATGATCTGAGGGTACAACCTTCCATACAGTGTTGCAACTTACCCATACAGTGTTTCAACCTACACAGTGTTACAACCTAGTTATTTGCCTTTTCAAAATGAGTTCCGACGTGAAAGACGTCTTCAATTCTAAACACAACATGAATGACCTCACCCCCCGCAGGCGAATGCGGGGGATGTTTTCCGCCAGTCTCGGCAAACATGTTTGAGTATTTTGTTTAACAAAACACGTAGGCCACGCCCCTTTATTGTTTATTAACCATGTTCGATATTCAATGAACACTCAAACACGTCGCAGGAGACGCGGCTTTACGATACAAGCTAACTATACAGTTGTACAACCTTCCCATAAAGTGTTGCAACTTACCCATACAGTGTCGCAACCTACCCCTATAGTGTTGCAACTTACCCATACAGTGTTGCACATTATGGGCTAAATAAAAACTTAAAATAAGTCTTGTACTCCTGCAAACAGGTATAACTAGCGGCACCAGTCCACCAGTCCACCAGTGATTACAAACGTCACCTGCGCATTAGCTGATTTTTCGGTCTCTTTGGCGGAATGAAGAAGATGGCAGCGCTGAGGCCGCACGCGATTGGTTCGTCAGTCGATGCTCGTCGTCTATTGGACTATTCTCTATTACGTATTGTCAACTGTCTATTGTCTATTGGGGCGAAAATGTACATGCGCGATCTGTGCTCATGATTCCTACCGGTACCGGAGTTATCACTTGGACATTGATGAGTAATGTTCATAAACATTGTCCCCTCAGAGCAAAGCCTATGAATGGATCAGCAAGGGCACGGCCGCCATCATGATGGGGCCTCGCGGTGAAAACGCAGCTATAGGCAAGGCAGCTGAAAAGTCTGGCATTACTGTAAGTAATAACTATAACTTTTACCAATAAAACAGTATTGTGAGTGATGGACAGACAACACCCAGATTATGCCTGGTGGGTCTAAAAGCATGAAATGTTGCGCAGGAGTTCCCTCAATAACGTAGGTGAACACTAAAACGGATCTTTGAAAATTCATCACCGATGAAAATTCCTACCTTTGAAAATTCATCACACGGCTAGTGTTTCAATTTCATTCTCAGCGAAATACTTATATGCAAAACAAAGTACCGAGGACATCCAGTGGGTGGCAGCGAAGATGGGCTTCAGGATGTCTTATTATGTCTTCTATGTCTGGATTGTATGCATGGATATCTACGTTCTTCGGAGAGAGTGAGAAAATAGAGCGGGATTTTGGATTGTTGCGTCAATTCAGCCCCGGATTTTGAATTATTTCAAGGCGGGGCAAAAACTGAAAAATGCCGCCCCTGCCCGACAATATTTTTACCATTATCATCATCATTTCAGCCATAACACGCCAACTGATGCTGATGGACATAGGCCTCCCCGAATGTACTGCACAACGACTAACGCTGCTCTTTGCAATTATTAGCTTGGTAGACGAATACTCTACTCAGTGTATTCGTCTATCAAGCTTGAATTTGCCGCCCGGGGCATGGGCCCCAGCTAGCTCCCCCCCCCCCTAGATCCGGGGCTGCGTCAATTGTTTAATACTTGGACGTATAATTATGTATTCGATCGTCGCTGTAATCTTGTAACGTTTTAACCTGTCTGTTCAGGCGGACGACATGGCGGGCCGCACTATCGGCCTGCCGGCGGCCGCGGCCTTCGCGGCGGCCACCGAGTCCGTCCCGCCACCACACATGCATCAGGACCATATGTTCAACTTCCTTGGTGAGTTCGAGCTTTCATTGCCCCTCGTACGAACGACGAGCAAAATAGTATAGTTACCGGTAGTGTGTCATCATCAACGAAGGATATCGTTTTCCATTCGAAAAAATCTTTTTGTATATGATAGCCAGGTTCATGAGGAATAGTATAAGCTATTTAACATCACGCTACGACCCTTAGGAGCCGAGCAACGGGGGTGAAACCGCGGGGAACAGCTAGCAGGGAAGCGAGAAACACATTTTGCTCATCTTTAGATCCCAAAGGGCCTTCCTCTACTAGACATGAAACAAGATGATAATAATACTGATGATGAAGAGTAACCATGGAGTTTCTTGTCCGTTCTTCTAACTGGCGGACAAACTGACTAACAATTATTGCTTGACAATTCTAAAGTAGATAGCGTAGATATGGTCTAAAGTGCCGTAAATGGCCTAATTGAAATAAATGTTTTGACTTTGATGAGAACCTTCCACACAGACGCTGGTGCGGATTACTATCTGAACCACTTGAAGAAGACCGGCCGCACAGACATCAGCCCAGAGGACTTGACGGAGAAGTTCGAGATGGGAGCCAACACCTTCTCCATCGAGCTCGGGGAAGCCGCCAGCTTGCCGCTCAGGCTGCCCGACGAGCAGCCAGGGGTGAGCCTGACTATCTGTGCATAAGGATAGGTCCACTCAAATCTGTATGGCTCTTTCCTCTAAAGGCCATTCTAAACTAATCTGCATGGTTCTTACATAGTTTATTAGGGTTCCGTACCAAAATGGTAAAAAGGAACCCTTATGGTGCGACTTCGTCTGTCTGTCTGTCTGTCTGTCTGTCACACCTGCATATTTCAGCAACTACTAAAGCTATCTAATATTGACATTAAACATAATTTTAATTAGAAATTGAGACAATAGAGGCAACCTCTTGCAAAAATGTAAAGAGTAATAAGCAAAAATTAAATAAAATTTTTAAAAATGATATTAATAGTACTATCAACCTGGTGCATCAAAATATTCAAGGATTAATGAGCAAAGATTTAGAAATAGAATTATTCTTGAATTATAATGACATTAATATACTTTGCATTACAGAACATTGGCTAAAAAGCCACCAGTTTATGTTCAATTTTAGAAACCACCAGGTTGGCAGCTCGTTCAGCAGAATAAATGCTATTCATGGTGGCTCCTTAATTTTAGTAAGTAACCAGCTTAAATTTAAAGACCGTATGGACATTGTGAGCCTGTCTGTTGAACGTACTATTGAGATCGCCTGTGTAGAATTGGAGCGGTTTATTGTATTAAGTGTGTACAGACCACCTTCAGGATTGTATGATTGTTTTGAAAAAGTAATGGATGAAGTGTTGTACAAAGTCTGCAACTCAAACAAATCTATCATTGTATGCGGTGATTTTAATATTAATTTATTAGAAAATTCTGGGTCTTGCATTAAAATTATAAGTTTATTCCAGTCATACAATCTTGTTAACCTATTTCTGGAGCCCACTAGAATAACTATCTCTACTGCCACTTGCTTAGATAATATTTATACCGATGTTATACCTTACCAAAAAAAAATTATTAATTTACTGGACTCAGATCATTGTGGACAGATGATCACTATTCAAAATCAAAACAAAGATGTAGTCAAAAAGGATATCACTGTTAACCCTAAAACTGCAGGCCGCCTAAAGACATTCCGTACTAAGCTCATTAATAAATTACCTTATTTATCAAGTAATGATGATCCTAATCAATTATATGATGATCTTTTTAACATGTACTGTACACAATTTAATTCTACTTTTATTCCAAAGACAATTAAAGTTAACAACACTGCATCCTTCAGTGAATGGGCTACCATTGGTATACATAAAAGTAGAAAACGGCTTTATGAACTGTACAATGAAAGGATATATGTAAACACACCCGAATTCAATTTATATGTCAAAAATTATTCAAAATTATTTAAAAAAGTTTGTTGCATGGCCAAATCGCATTACTTAAGTTCAAAGATAAAATCTAGTAATAATATAATTAAAACGACTTGGAATATTATTAACAGTGAAACGGGTAGGTCTAGTAATCGAGATAGTGAATATAGCCTTAATATTGATGACAATGTAATTAAATCGGATTTACAAGTAGCCACAGCTTTCGAAAATTTCTTTTCAAAGGTTCCAGTTGTAACTACTAAATCTTTGAACTCATCACCTGCTGTTGCAGAGACTTTGCTTAAAGAAAATGTTAAAAATTGCGATTCGGAGTTTCATTTTCAACATGTTGCAAGCTGCAACAGCAACAAGCTGTAGAGACATAATCAAAACTTTTCACACTTTAAATGTAAAAAAAACAGCAGATCTGTGGGGTAATTCGGTAGACGTTGCTAAGTCTATTATTGACATTGTAGCACCTACTCTAGCCTCTATTTTTAATAGTTGTATTGATTGTGGTAAGTTTCCTGATCTAATGAAAAGTAGTAAAATAATACCTCTATTTAAATCGGGTAGCACATCAGACCCTACAAATTATAGACCAATTTCAGTGCTGCCTACATTTAGTAAAATTTTCGAAAAACTTATTTTAGAGCAGATGCAAAAATTCTTTAATAAAAACAAACTATTACATAACAAACAGTTTGGTTTTACGAGGGGTCGTTCAACAACTGACGCCGGTGTTGAACTTTTAGGACATATTTTTGATTCGTGGGAGAATTCACACGATGCTTTGGGTATTTTTTGTGACTTGTCTAAGGCATTCGATTGTGTTCTTCATGAAACATTAATCAGGAAACTGTACTACTATGGTATAAGGAACTCATCTTTGGATCTTCTTACTTCATACTTAAGTGATAGGATTCAGAAGGTGGATGTTAATGGTAAAAGATCTCCCGGGTCTGTAGTAACAATGGGAGTACCACAGGGCTCAATTCTTGGCCCTTTTTTGTTTCTTATTTATATAAATGACTTACCCTTCCTTATAAGGGACAGTCATGAGATAGTACTGTTTGCAGATGACACTTCACTTTTGTTTAAACTTAAACGTCAGCAGCTGGTTACTGACGATGTAAATAGCGCTATCTCAAAAATAGTGCACTGGTTCAATGTTATGTTCAATGTAATGAAAACTAAATGTATTAAGTTTACGACACCTAACGTTAGACAGGTGAAAACTAGTGTACTAGTGAAGGGTGAGGAGCTGAATCTTGTGGATACCACAGTGTTCTTAGGTATAACATTGGATGCTAAGCTTCAGTGGGGACCCCACATAGATAAGTTGTCGAAAAAGCTTAGCTCTGCAGCATACGCCGTTAGAAAAATTCGGGATTTAACTGATCTTGAGACTGCCCGTTTAGTATACTTCAGTTATTTTCATAGTGTCATGTCGTACGGTATTCTGTTGTGGGGACATGCCGCCGACATACAGACTGTTTTTGTTTTGCAGAAAAGAGCTATTCGATCAATTTATAATGTTTTTTAATTTGCATGGTTCTTACACATTTTATCTTAATTGTCTGGACTTTAAAAGAGACATCAACCTTTGAGTTTGTTTCGGTGTTTCTTCTCAAAGGTAGTCATATAGGAAACACCGAACTCATCTAGCTTAAAAAAATGTTTTGACGTGTAAAAGTGTTATTTTTAACCTATTTACAAAATAAATATCATTTATCATTTATCATTTATCGACTTGAAATTTGGAACAATTATAAAAAATGCTTGCCCAACTTTATTGCAAATGAAAAAAGTCAAAAAATATTTTTATTTTCATTGCAAAAGGGGCCGGAGTGGGGGTCCGAAATTTTAAAGTGGGGTTACTAGGTCAAGTGACATATCATATGAAAGGACTTGATCTGCACATTTCAAAATATATTTTCATTTTATTTTATGTTTCACAGTTTTCGACATATGATGAAAAATGTCTGAAAAAATACCATTCCCCCCCCTTATCTCCGAAGTTTGCGGAGCGAAAAATCTGAAATAATTAGAGTTGATAGAAATTGACTCAAATATGGCATCAAAAATAAAACGATGTTCCTAACTAGTACATTTTTTTCAAAATTATCAAAATTCCTTTACAAACAAACTTAGTTATGCGGTCCGGCTTTTTTCACTTTATACGTTCAAAACTGATACGGAACCCTCGGTGCGCGAGTACGACTCGCACTTGGCCGGTTTTTTTATTTTTTATTGTCTGGACTTTAAAAGAGACCTTTGCGTATGTTTCGATGTTTCTTCTCAAAGGTAGTCAAAGGTAGTCAGATAGGAAACACCGACCTCATCTAGTTTTAAAAAAACATTTATTGACTTGTAAAAGCGTTACTAGTAACCTATTTACAGAATAAATATCATATCATTTCATTTCAATAAAAGTCTTATGAACGCAGACAGAACAACGAAATAATGCTCTATAGGTAAACCAGAATCTCAGGGCATAAAAATATAAAATTAAATAATGATTTTGGCACGGCAATGCATACCTACTAAGTAGTCACTTTTCAAATGTAGTGCGAGTTGTGTAAAATTCTGTAAATTGCTAGTGCAAGCTAAAACTCTTTTACCATTCACTGGAGGTATTCCATGAAGCACACCCAAACGAAGCACACCCAGACGAAGCACACCATACTTTAGGTGTGCTTCGTCTGGGTGTGCTTCATGGAATAAGTACCTCATTCACTGGTAGCAACAAATTTTAATCTCTACTTTTGCCATCAGATTCCGGTCGACCTATACGTCTGTTACACTAAAAGAACACTATCAAATTCTTTTAGTGTAAACCACGGAATAAAGAAGAGCATTTCTTGTTCTGTCTGCGTTCACAAATTCTATGGAATATTCTAAAAATGCTCGCTCGCTTGATGTAAACGGCACTAGAGCGTGCGAACAGTTGTTTAGAGCGTTCTTGCGTGTTGTAGCAATTCGTTCGGCTGATCTAAACATTGATTGTACAAGAATTCTAGTTCTTGGTTCTCATTTTTGCTCGTTGATATTTTGGTGTAGGTAAACTCTGAAAACGAGCTTTCGTTTACACTAATGCCTCAGTTCACCGACAATATAACAGTCCGATAAATTAAAAACGGCCGATTAACATGACATTTTGTATAGAAAAAGATATGATAAACAGCCGTTTCCAAAATAACGGACTGTTATCTTGTCGGTGAACCTGGCCCTAAAAGATCGAGAAAGAATGCTCTTGTTCTACTCTAGCTCATTGTTTGTTTGGTTTATATCGACCTTGACAGTAAACTAGTTCAACTTCAATAAAGTTCTTGGATCTTTTGTAATTCTTCTGAAATGCTTTTTGTTTTCAAGGAGGGTGAAGGAGGCGGCGGTGGAAAAGAAGTCCTGGGAGAAGGGGAAGAAGAGGAGAAAGTAGAATTAAAACGTGAGTATTAGTAATTATCAGTAAATAAAAGCATATATCTACTGCCGTGTCACGCAAATGTCTGTTATCTTAAGATACATGAGATACGCGTAAATGTGCAAACTTACTTACAACTTACCAACAACAAAAACAACTTTTCATCTAACTTTTACCGATTCGTCGTATGGACCTATCCAAAACTCTTGTTACCATGAATTTCAATTATTTTAAAAATTAAACGCTAAAAACTATGTTTTTTGAGATAGCAAATAGGCAGTATAGCTTATTTAGTAACTAAAAAAGCTTGGTGAAGTTGGTCCTGAGCAAGCATGTACTGATATATTCAACGGTGGATATAACCGGGCTGATTCCGCCTATCCTATATCCCAGATATGAAGGACCTCCTCTTCAAGATGTGGTACGACACCACGAGGCCCACCACGGTGTCACTGCTGGTGGGCGACTACCACCAGCTGGGGCTGTGGATGGCGGCCGGCGGGAGGCTGGTGGCCTTCGACCCCGCGCCCACCATGGCCAAGGGCCTGCTCACATCGCAGAGGATCAAAAAGGGTGAGTGAGATAGGTACATAATACAATTATCACGAATGTTACAATTTTGAGAGCATATGAGGGCAATGATAGCCTAGTGGTTTAACCATGTGCCTCCCACGGCGAATGGTTCGAGTTCGATCCCGAGGCACGCACCGCTGATGCTTTTCGAAGTCATGTGCGTATTAGAAATTAATTATCACTTGCTTTAACGGTGAAAGAATACATCGCGAGGAAACCTGCATGTCTGAGAGTTCTCCATAATGTTCTTGAAGGTGTGTGAAGTCTGCCAACCCGCACTTGGCCAGCGTGGTGGGCTATGGCCTACCCCCTGTTAATCTAAGAGAAGGCATGTGCCCAGCCTGCAGTCATGGGACAGTTTATAAACAGGACTGATATTGGTTAGGTACAATTTTAATATAATATATCATCTCGTTGCAGCTCAATCTACACACATAAATTAAAGTGTGTCTGTGTGACTTGATTTAACTGATTTTTTTAATACACAGTTATTTTCACGTCTGCTCGTTATTCTTTGAAGCGGTTGAACCAATTTTGGCGGTCTTTCACAGATAGATATATCGTTTAAAGAGTGATTTAGGCTACTTTCTGCGTAAAAAATTAAACTGTTGATATTTGGGGCTGAATTTTAACCTGTCGCGGTAAGTATTAAATAAATAAACTTAATGGCCCACTTTCCGTTTGAAGATAAAAACGACCTTGTTATTAGTGGACAGTTTCCCCCAAAGATAGACGCCTCTTAACTTTAACCACTGATTAAATATACAACTATCCTTGTCATCTGTATGGGAGTGAATAGAGATGGCAAATGTCTTAAGAGTTGTTTAATTTAACCATTGTCTATAAGTAAGAGGGTGTGTGTCCAGGTGATGAGCTACGTCTGCAGCGTCTCCAAGATGAGATGGTAGGCGAGGGGGCCGGCGAGCCGGGCGAGGAAGACGAGGACGAAGTCGGCGCCGGTGAGTTCACTTGGTCTCTTTCAGTAAGGCGAATCACACACCTTGCCGCGCTTCGCTGCGGGGTGCGTGGCGACGGAACAAAAGCCCCGCGCGTGAATGCGTTTTCAGTGTGTTGCACTACGCGTGATTTCTATACAAATAGGTACAGAGGGCCTAGCACGAACGATTTTGACGTAGCGTATGTAAACGTAAGCATAATATTTTGAATTGAAAATACACATTTGCTACACAATCCTTACTAATATTATAAATGTGAAAGTAACTCTGTCTGTCTGTCTGTCTGTCTGTCTGTCTGTGTGTTACTCAATCACGCCTAAACTACTGAACCGATTCAAATGTACAGAGATAGTCTAGAGCCTGAGAAAGGACATAGGCTACTTTTTAATGCGAAAAAAAGGCTGTAAAGGGTTGAAATAGGGGATGAAAGTTTGTATGGAAATTACGTAATTTTTAAAGCTAGAAGCTTGAAACTTATTTTTGAGGTTTCCGTACCAAAATGGTAAAAAAGGAACCCTTATGGTGCGACTTCGTCTGTCTGTCTGTCACACCTGCTTATTTCAGCAACTACTTATGCTATCGACTTGAAAAGAACAGTTATAAAGAATGCTTGTTCAACTTTATTGCAAATGAAAAAAGTCAAAAAATATTTTTATTTTCATTGCAAAAGGGGCCGGAGTGGGGGCCCAAAATTTCAAAGTCGGGTTACTAGGTTATGTGACATATCATATGAAAGGGCTTGATTTGCTCATTTCTAAATATATTTTCATTTAATTTTAGATTTTTCGCCCCGCAAACTTCGGAGATAAGGGGGGGGGGGGCTCCGAAGTTTGCGGGGCGAAAAATCTGAAATAATTAGAGTTGATAGGAATTAACCCAAATATGGCACCAAAAATAAAACGATGTTCCTAACAGTTTTTTTAAAATCATCAAAATTCCTTCACAAACAAACTTAGTTATGCGGTCCGGATTTTTTCGCTTTATACGTCCAAAAATGATACGTAACCCTCGGTGCGCGAGTACGACTCGCAATTGGCCGGATCTTTTTTCTTTGTGTAAATGTTTCATATTACGCCAACCCAAACCGTTTCTCCAAAATCCATAATTCCTATCTCAAAATCTTATTCTGTGTAGTTTTAAGTAGTAGGTATAACTAGCGGCAGCAATTATTATCACAAACTTCACCTACGCCACAGATAACACAATACTATACGTACAGATGCCTCATCTCATACAAATAAATGTGACCGATTTAGCGCGGGCTATCTTCGGGCTATACATGTTTCCGTGCAAGGATAAGGATTTTTCAAAATTTGAACAAATATTTTTCATTATGTATTTTTTCATGTTCTCAATTTTACACTAACTTCAATAACAAATCGATACATATAACGCTATCTATTATGAGTTATTCCAACAAATGTTCCTTTGTTCCTGATGAGACCCCGTGCCTACGCATTAGCTCGTTTTTTGGTCTCTTTGGCGGAACGAAGAAGACGGGGGGCGCCGAGGCTGCACGCGATTGGTTCGTCAGTCGATGCTCGTCGTCTATTGGACTATTCTCTATTACGTATTGTCAACTTTCTATTGTCGATTGGGCCAAACATTTACATGCGCGATCTGTGAGGTGTGAGGTGATTCTCGCGGGTTCGATATTAATATCGCATTCGATATATATTGCAACAACTGTCAAAATGGTAGGGATTTTGACAGTTGTTGCAATATGTATCGATTGTATCGAATGCGATATTAATATCAAACCCGCGAGAATCACCCCCCTGGTATCTATACCTAGGTATATTATCAAAATCGTCTCTGTCAGTCTGAACTACATGTAATAGGGCAATTCTCCCTCCGTGTCCCAAACTAACGCTTGTTACATTTCAGAGGGCGAGGAGAAACCGGAGCCGGAACAAGAAAGCGTTCCGCCGGAGTCTTGTCCAGTGCTCATAGTGGCCGCCAGTCCGGGCGAGTTCATCGATAAACTCAGTAAGCGTTACCGACGTTTTTATCGTTCGCCGCGCTCATTTTATCATGATTATCGATGCTCTCTTAGGGCCTGTGCACACCACGTTTTTTAAACGCGCCGTCGACGCGCGTTTGTAGCGATACAGACGCGATACGCACGCAAGTCAGACGCAGCCTGTAGACCTCTGTAGGATAAAAGCGCGCCGTCGACGCGCGTTTTAGAAAGGCGCGTCAACGGCGCGCTTAAAAAACGTGGTGTGCCCTTAAGGCGCTTTTAAATGGGCTAGTTTTTTTTGACAATTTCTTGCTGCAATTGTAGGTATAGCCGTGAGTTGAGGTCTATATCGTACAGCAGTTATTGTGATGTACACTCGACGTCATTGACGGTCGACCACTTTTCACCCATAATACTAAGAATATAAGGGCGAAAAGTGGTTGACCGTCAATGACGTCGAGTGTACCAACATTTAATTTCATTGCAATATCGCCGGGCTATACTGCAAGATTGCGGCAATTGTTCTACTTAGTTGCACGATATAGAATCTCAACAAGCGGCTATACAATTGCAGCAAGAAATTGTCAAAGAACTAGCCCGTTTAACCTCACCTTAAGGTTTCCATTTACCATATAAAATATTCCTGTTATATCAGGTATGATCTCAGATCATAGAAATAAGGGAGATGTGCCAAGGCGCTTTTGAGCTTGATACTTTAGTTTGGTCATATTGAGCGTGATACAAAAGTACTCGCTGGCGACGAACCGAACACGATCGATGATATAAATACAGTGTTTTTGATTAGTGCTAGTGTTGAGTGACGATTAACAGTGTTAGATTGAGGGTGTGCAGAATTTTTAATGTGTGGGAGATCTTTTTAGTCACAAGGAGCGCTTGTGATTGTGTCGAAAAAAGTGGAAACAGTTGTTCCCGTACTAATTTGCTATGATGGAATATCTCCTTTTTAGGGTTCCGTACCAAAATGGTAAAAAAGGAACCCTTATGGTGCGACTTCGTCTGTCTGTCTGTCTGTCACACTTGGTTATTCTCTATATCTACGAACTATATCTATTTCTTCTACCTACACACCCCTCTACTTCCTAAATCAGCAACTACTAATGACAAACAAACAACTATCGACTTCAATTTTTTCTATGATCTGAGGGTATGATAATAAAAAGGTGAAATTATTTTCAGAGGGTGAAAGGATTTTATGTTTCAATCTGTCTGCCAGCTCGTCAAGGCGGCTTGGACAGCAAGCAGTGCATGGCTCCGTACAAGTTGTACCCCGTGACGGTGATCAACGAACTCACGTCCGCGCTGCGTGAGAAGAGGGGCGGACTCGCCCGTGAGCGCGCCGAGGGAGAAGAGGGTGGTGCCCGTGAGTACACACACCCACTGGACCCCAAGTGTAAGAATAGTCTCACAATGACATCAGAACTGTCAAAACCTTTGGTCATTGGCTTAGAGTAAGATTTATCTCTTTGGTCATTGGTCAAGAAGTCAAGACGATATTATTATGAGACCATTCTGACACGATTACGACAATTGCCAGACTTGGGGCCCTGCCGGGAAAAGTATTGTCGACTGTCTATTGGGCCGAAAATGTACATGCGCGATCTATGCTCCGTCTGTGAAATATCATATCTAGATTTAGTTGAGAGATATTGGTAGCAGAGGGCACAGATATTTCTTTTAAAATGGCTCACTAATAAAAAGAATGTGCCACCGAAATTAATCTAAGTATTATTCAGATGCGTAAGAATGACCAATTTCCATTGGCTGCGCGGCGCTCGCGGATTTTATAACTTGAACTTTGGGGTTCCACCAAACGATAAGTCCTGGTGGTCCCTGGTCAAAAAAAAGGTTAGGAGCTACTGTTCTACAGTAATTATCATCCGCCTAGCCTTTTCTCAAACTAGATTTGGGTCGGCTTCCAGTCTAACTAGTTGCGGCTGAATACCAATATTTTACATGGAGTGACTGCCATCTGACCTCCACAATCCAATTATTGGGTAATACCGGTATTCGAATGTTAGACCAGTTGTCAGACTTTCGGGCTCCTGACTACCAGTAACGACTGTCACAGATATTCCTGTGACAACCGAGACCGACTGCTTAACGTGCTCTCGGGAGGGGCCTCGATGGGTTAAGAATGGTCACCCATCCAAGGACTGACTGCAGCTTAACCACGCAGATCGATCAACGCAACTATCATTTAGCCACGAGCCCCTCGACCACAACCACCGCTCTACAGTATCATTTGAGATACGTTTCGTGATTCAGTCACAACAGAGGAGCTGGTCCCAGCGCTGGACGAGTCCGCTGTGGGCAAGTACATGGACCGGCTCACCCGGTCCGCCGCCTCCGTGCGCGCCCGACTAGCGCAGAATGAGAACTACTTCATGGACCAGCCCAATAGGGACAACCAGGTGTGTGCAGCTACAGCTATAGATGGGCAATCCAACGGTTTTTTTTGGTAAACACCCGATAAACACCTAAATTGTGGGTGTTTATGGGGGTATATCGGGTGTTTACCAAAACAAAACCGGTGGATTTGCCCATGATCTACCTATAGCTGTAACTAGTGTATCGTGTAGGCAGATGTTGCTTTCAGGGTGGCAAAGAGCACGAACACTCAGTATGGCCATCGATAACTTGTCGCCATCAAATTTTGTATGTGTCATGCATGTGACTGTAGGTACTATTACTAGTATAATGTACTCGTATAGGACCCATGTTAGTGTTCGTAGCTCTATTTTTTCCTTGATCTATCTATAGTATTAATTGTCACGAAAGCTGGCGGAAAAATCGGTTTCCTATAATGCTGAACTGTCACTTTCGTTGTCATCTTGCTTATAGCAGAATATCATCATCGCAGTTTCTTCATTCATCATGAGCAGCAGTTTCGTATCATGAAACGCTGAGCTGAGTCTATATATTTATGTTTTATCGTGATACGAAACGGAGATACGGTACGGACAAAAGAACATAATTCTGGACCCAACTTTAAACGTTACGTTTTCACACCGAATCAATGCTGCTCCTAGCACTTCATAATAGTATTTCCCCAGGACGCCGCCAACGCGATAATGGGCATAGTGGTAGACCACATAGAGCCGTACCAGTTCTGGAAGCCGGAGTTACTAGACGCGGTGCTGAAGTACGGCGACCGGCTCTACACCATGTCCGTTAGCAACGCTAGCGACCCGCCGCTCCTCAGGCCCGGCGAGGTGGTGACAGAGTTCCACGTCACCAATTTCAATGTGAGCAATAAGCATAGAGGTATACTCAGCCTATAATGTTCCCACTGCTGGGACACTGGCCTCCTCTGTGAGAGTGAGTGGGCCGTACACCTCAGCGGTTGAATTTAAAAGGCGTTTATAAGTAAAAGGGTAATTGTTTAGGTATAAAATTAATTGATGATTTATATTGGTAGGATCCTCAGATCATAGAAACAAGGAGATGTGCCAAGGCGCTATCGAGCTTGATGCCCGATTTTGAGCAAATTGCTCATATTAAAAACGTACGCGCTGGCGACGAACCGAACACGATCGATGGTATAAATACAGTGTTTTAGTTTAGTGCTATAGTTGAGTGACGATTAACAGTGTTAGATTGAGGGTGTGCGGAATGTTCAATGCGTGGGAGATCTTTTTATTTACAAGGAGCGCTTAATATTATGCGCGTAATTTTGTCGAAAAATGTACTAAAAGTGGCATCAGTCGTTCCGGTACTAATTTGCTATGATGGCATATCTCCTTGTTTCTATGATTTGAAGTAGGATCCAGTAGTCATAGGTTTATTAGCTTAGGGCCGTAATATCAGAGAGTTCAATCTTCCGTCTTTGATTGTTTCCTATTGTTTCATGCTTAGGAAACAAAGACGGGAGATTAAGCTCTCTTCCGTGGTTTAAGCCACGATTGATCTTACGGCTCTTAGTCATTGTTAGGGTTCCGTACCAAAATGGTAAAAAAGGAACCCTTATGGTGCGACTTCGTCTGTGTCTGTCTGTCTGTCTGTCACACCTGCTTATTTCAGCAACTACTAATGCTATCGACTTGAAATTTGGAACAGTTATAAAGAATGCTTGTCCAACTTTATTGCAAATAAAAAAATTAAAACAATATTTTTATTTTCATGGCAAAGGGGGCCGAAGTGGGGGTCCAAAATTTTAAAGTGGGGTTACTAGGTCAAGTGACATATGAAAGGACTTGGTCTGCACATTTCAAAATATATTTTCATTTAATTTTATGTCTCACAGTTTTCGACATATATGATGAAAAATGTCTGAAAAAATTCCGAAGTTTGCGGAGTGAAAAATCTGAAATAATTAGAGTTGATAGGAATTGACCCAAATATTGCACCAAAAATAAAACGATGTTCCTAACTAGTACAGTTTTTTCAAAATCATCAAAATTCTTTCACAAACAAACTTAGTTTTGCGGTCCAGTTTTTTTCACTTTATATGTCCAAAACTGATACGGAACCCTCGGTGCGCGAGTACGACTCGCACTTGGCCGGTTTTTTTTATAGTTCATTTCCTTTCTTCTCGTAATATTAATCCTTTTGCAGGTCAAGTTACAAATAGACGGCGATGTTATCGGTGGTGATATAAAAGCAGGGGAGAGCGGTAGCGTCAACAGTCTCAAGAAAGCCATCACCAGCTTCTTCGCGACGGTATGTTGTTGTAAAATATAGAGAATAGAAAAGACCTTGTCGGTGAAGAAAAATTTATTTGAGTGATAGGTACAATTTTGTTTTCTAGAAAAACAAAAAATATAAAAGAACATGAAGTTTTAATTAGATGTAATAGCAAAAAGTATTATATTACAACATCTCCCCTTAATTAAAACTCTCATAAACAAAAGTGCCACTTTAATTCAGCAACAAATCTTCTTAGATAGCATGCTTCCTTTGCCGCAGCTGTCAGAGCCATGTACTCTGCTTCAGTGGAAGACAGCGCTATTGTTTGATAGTAGATTGCCATGCTACAGGACCTCCAGCCAATGTGAAATAGTATCCTGTATACGATTTCCTGTCCATGACACAGTTGGCCCAATCTGCGTCAGTGTATCCCTTAAAACAATCTTCAAAAAAACGTTACATCCCTCGACTTCTGTATATGCCGTGGGTTAGAACAATCTCTGAAGTAATATCTATTTGGATCATCTGAATACCCAATAAAGATCCTTTTGTCCAATTGATCCTTTGTCTTCAGATCCAGATTCGTTGTGAGCTTTCTTCATTTGGTCCATTCCAATGCGACATAAATGACCTAACCGTTTGTGCCATAATTGGTACCTACTTAACGAGTTAGAATGAACATCGTACGCCACATTTAGGCAGGAATTGGTAGTACAATCTAGAGTGTACAGTCCACCACAAACAGAATCATGTGGCAGGAATTGGTAGTACCATCTGGAGTGTACAGTCCACCACAAACAGAACCATGCAGAACCGCTTCACGCTACATCTTTAATACTATTTTTGTGTTACACGCAGTGTTGATAGATAATATGTCACCAATACCACCACAGTCGATCTTCTTACGTGTGTTATAGTCGAGCCATCTAATGTTAAGCAAATTTTTGCTAGTGCTCTTCTATCTACCTTCGATCGTACTTGTTCAGTGGTGGTATCTCCATCACAGTACCCTTCGATTGCGCTCCACAACTCTTCGTGAATCAGATAGTTCCTCATTTTGAATTTCCACGAAGAATAACCTTCTCTATTTGACAGGAGGAGCGATGGTATAATTGATGGAGACCATCTGATGGAACCAGAGTCACCACTGGACATCTTTGCAACGAACTATATGACTCCAAATAATATTTTTATATTTCACTATTTATAACAAGCCTAATTACTGTAAATTCACTATAAAATCACATAATTTCGTGCTGATAACGTGTTGTAAAATATAGAGAATAGAAAAGACCTTGTCGGTGAAGAAAAATTTATTTGAGTGATAGGTACAATTTTGTTTTCTAGAAAAACAAAAAATATAAAAGAACATGAAGTTTTAATTAGATGTAATAGCAAAAAGTATTATATTACAACATATGTCCTAACTGATTAAGGCCATGTTGTTTCATCTTACAGTTACGTATCTGTAACCGTCAAATATGGCGGCTTGTACGACAATTTCATACTGACTTAACGATTACGTACTGACTTACGGATACAGATGGTTTCAAGCAACCCGCCCTTACTATGCACAAGCGTCGCAAGTTTACCATTATAAAGATATTTAATTGATATTAAACATCACGTGATGCAAGATAGGTTATAGAATTTTAAGAACATGGTGTCGATGTAAAGAAAAACTGAATTGAATTATATGAAAACTAGTACTTTGCCCGCGACTTCGTCCGCGTGTCCCACAGGAACTGTGCATTTTTCGGGATAAAAAGTAGCCTATGTTACTCAGTGATAATGTAGCTTTCTATTAGTGATTGAATTTTTAAAATCGGTTAGTTTCGCAGCCTATTCGGTACACACAAACAAAAAAAAAAAATCTTTCCTCTTTATAATATTAGTATAGATAAAAATACTATTGCCAGCTGATCTCAATAATACAGACTGTAAGAAAAATTTGAAAATCCGCAGACTAGACATTTTTTCGTTTTTATAAGTGGTCACCGTCGCCTATGGACATCTACAATATACCAGCCGGCCTAGCATGACCACGATAGAAACGGGTTTTGTCTACATAGAAATAGACAAAGTGACAGATTGTAGAAACATTTCTACGTTTTATGAATAAAATCTGTCACTTTGTCTATTTCTATGTAGACAAAACCCGTTTCTATCGTGGTCATGCTAGGCCGGCAGAAGAATCACAGATGCGTTGTCCACTCTAAGAGACAAAGTTGAAAATGCCTCCTCTACCTGTAACCACAGATAATATAATACTATACGTACAGATGCCTCATCTCATACAAAGAAATGTGACCGATTTAGCGCGGGCTATCTTCGGGCTATACATTTTTCTGTGCCTAAAGGATTTTACAAAATTTGAACAAATATTTTTCATGATGTATTTTTTAATGTTCTCAATTTTACACAAACTTCAATAACAAATCGATACATATAACGCCATCTATTAAGAGTTATTTCAACAAATGTGCCTTTGTTCCTGATGAGACCCCATGCTGTAACTAAATCATGCAGATCTATAGCACATTCTTCGAAATGCATCCGTCTTTGCAACGTAACGCGCGTTGCAGCACAAACACGGCGTCCTATGCGCCAAGGGGTACTGCGTGGCGCTCTGGAAGGGCGCCGACGACAAATCCTTCGTAATGTTTGAGCCGCACGCGGTGGGCCCCGCCGGCCGGGCCTCCCCCGCCGGCGCCGCCGCGCTGCTGCTGCTCTCTAGTGTGGACGAGCTGGCCGACACCTTCCGCGCCAACGTGGACGCGCTCATGAGGCCCGGTGACAACAAGTGAGTCACACTGCTGGTCTATTCTATACCAACACGCCGCGTGAATTGTAGCTTAGGATTGACAATGGTACAATTATAATCGATAATATACAGGGTGGCAGGTTAGACAGTGGAAATATTAAAATAAATAATAATAATAATATATAGATTAGATTAATAAGCAACTTGCTTTGAAATACCGCCTCGTGGATTCAGAGGTACCGTACTACAGGTATGTGCCCGACCCAGTTCTCGAAAATGACCATGTCACGTTGTACTGGGATCGATCTATTATCACTGACAGGACTATTGTTGCTAATAAGCCTGATATAGTGATAATAGATCGAGTAGCGCGCCGCACGGTGATAATCGATGTTACCATCCCGCATGACGAGAACCTCGTAAAAGCTGAGAAAGAGAAACAAATCAAATATCTCGACTTGGCGCACGAGGTTGTTGACATGTGGAATGTTGACTCGGCTATCATTGTGCCGATTGTCGTAACGGCCAATGGCCTTATGGCCAAGAGCCTCGATCAACATCTCATGAGGCTCTCGTTAGGCGGCTGGGTCAAGGGCCTGATACAGAAAGCAGTTCTCCTTGATACGGCTCGCATTGTGAGGAGGTTCCTGTCTCTGGAGTCCTAACCACCGGTAGCTTGGACCCTGCTCCCCATACCGGTGGATCTCTATTTTTTATGTTTTTAAATGTTTTGTTTTTTTTTTTTATTTAATTTTATACTTAATGAAATATTTAAAAATATAAATAATATGTATGAAAAATGAATAAAGGATAATAATAATATAAAATAAATCAGCTGTTCCATACATTTATGTTCACATAAACTCAACAAAATGTATGGAACAGCTGATTTTTTTTCGCGATGTCAGAGTTGGTCCCATAGTAAAAGTTGTTCATAATGATAAGTACAATGACCCCTTTAATTATTTCCACTGTCTAACCTGCCACCCTGTATACGCAGTGTGTCCCACGGATATGCCACATGAAGGGAAAGTACTTTAACACCCTTACCACAAAAAAGATAAACACGAGTGTTAAACGCGAATGCTACCAAAAATAATACACACTTGGTTTAGACAAGTTAGTGCTAAAACAAGTGCGTATTATTTTTGGTAGCATTCGTGTTGAACGTCGTGTTTATCTTTTTTGTGGAACGGCCCTAAATATTTAAGAGGAAGTTTTGCTTGATGGAGACTTCACTTTATTTTTTAAATTAAGTAATGCTGCATTCAAAGATTTTCAAAAAGTTGCTTGCTTCATCTGGGAGTCGAACCGACCAAATGTGAAAAAATGAATATCCTGCATTTTTATAATGCTGATTGAAAAGGTTAATTAAAAATTTGTAAAAAAAAATCTTACTTGACAATCATGTTCCCAGGTTCACAATATGTTCAGTGAAAGTATTCTGGGAGTTCTCGAAGTTGACGAGTGCGGTAAGTCCTCAAGGCGCGGTGCCGGACGAGGGGTACGAGTGGAAGGTGCTGACCGCGTTCGTGGAGACCGCCCGCGGCCGCACCATACTGCGGGGGACCAGGCCACCGGACCTCTTGAAGTCAGTCACACCATCAAATCCAGCTTGTGCTTAAATACGACTAGATCTTTTTTTTCTAATTTCATGTGCTCTCACCGCGGGCTGCCGGGCTAACATGCACGCCGCGACAAATTTTGTCGACTGTTTTGTCTCGCTTTTACTCATGCGAATACGAGACAAATGCACGATAAAAGCGTCGACAAAATTTTGTCGCGACGCGCATGTTAAGCGCTCTGCCGGGCTAACATGCGCGCCGCGACAAAATTTTGTCGACCGGTTTGTCTCGCTCTTTCTCGTGCAAATACGAGACAAATGCACGATAAAAGCGCCGACAAAATTTTGTCGCGGCGCGCATGTTAGCCCGGCTGGTCGTATTTTAATATTTGAGAGAAATAGGAAATGTCGAATTGCCTTTGGCCCACTTTACATATTAGATTCGCAATGTTTCTATCCTCTAGTTATCCTGTAACACTAGCAGATTATGAAGCTATTAGCACTTTAGGTGACAAAATAACTCCCAGATTCTGAAAAAATTGCACACGTCAAAATAATAATTTTGAAAAATGCGCAAAATAAATTATTACCCTGTAATGCACGTCGCCACTAATCGTTATGACCCCCATCCCAAAGTCTTTGACTACGAGCGCACCTGCGTGTCTATTCTGTACCAACACGCCACGATATCACGCGGCGAGTGGATACAGAACAGACAGCTGTCGCCAGGTTCAGTCGCGACGCGCTGCTGCAGTCGTGGTCAGGCCATCGTGCGCGGCTTTGTGGCGCGTGCGCCGCCCGCACCTGTGGACGCGTTCCGCAAAACAATTCATGTTATAGCAGCCGGCCTAGCATGACCACGATAGAAACGAGTTTTGTCTACATAGAAATAGACAAAGTGACAGATTGTAGAAACATTTCTACGTTTTATGAATGAAATCTGTCACTTTGTCTATTTCTATGTAGACAAAACCCGTTTCTATCGTGGTCATGCTAGGCCGGCAGGTCGTCATCGTAATCGGTATGACCGGGTCCCAAAGTCTTTGACTACGACCACGCCTGCCTGTCTATTCTGTTCGTTTGCGAACGTTCAAGGGAGAATCTCACCGTGAAATTCTCCTTCAAACGATCGTAAACAGTGGCAGTTCTCGCGGTGATATCACGCGGCGACGGTACAGAACAGACAGCTGTCGTCAGGTTCAGTCGCGACGCGCTGCTGCAGTCGTCGTGCGCGGCCATCGTGGGCGCGGCCATGTCGCGCGTGCGCCGCCCGCCCCTGTGGACGCGCCGCACGGTGGACGAGGTCATGGCCGTGGCCTGCCAGCTGTTCAGCGCTTCGCTGGGCTCGCTGGGCTACGAGTTCAGACCTGGCGAGGACGTCCTGCTACCGCTACAGGTGAAATAAAGAAAGAAATGAAAAAATGAAAAAAGTTTTATTTCAATAAGCCATTGACATAAAATTTAAAACACTTTAGCCATGTATGTGGCAACCTCAGGGCAGTGAAAGTAGCACATAAGTATATATTTTTGTTTCCCACATAAAATAAAATAAGTAGCACATGAGCTGCCGTTTCATCCTCCTCCATGCAGGCTCTGCTCAAGGGGCTGTCTGTAACTCCTTTATCAAAGAGATGTCCATTGAACGAGCCATGGCTAGTGATAACTCAGGACTATAAAGATAGTAACGTGCCTGCGTTACTTGGTCCTCATAAATGGCTTCAGAACTGCCCAGAAGTGGAAACAAAGGGAGAAGAAGAATAACTACGGTATTTAATAAACATGTACCTGTTAGGTGTTGAAGCGCTTCGTGCTGGGCGTGAACTACGTGCGCTACGACCTGCAGGAAGTGTTCTCTGGCAAGCTGGAGCAGAAGGAGGCCTCACAGATGACTGTCAGGTAGGAGCACTTGGAATGTACCTAGAAGTAATTGTGACAGTAAGGCCTCCCCCACATTGGGGGAGTTCCGTTCCTCCGGCGTGTGAACGACGCGAACGCCACCGTGCGTGAACGTTCGCGTCATTCACACGCCGGAGGAACGTGCATGCCCAATGTGGGGGAGGCGTAAAAGTTATGCATATTTTAGAGTAGCCACCACCCTTTGCACGGGTCCAGTCTATTTGATGTGGCGACATTTCAAAACATAGAGATTTCTGTAAACATAGAGATTTTACATAAACCTTCCGGAATAATTTCTCTTAATAGTGGTGAAAACCATATTCAATTGGGTAGGTAGTTTTAAAGAACTAAGAGGACAACGCAAAGACACCGAAAGCGACTTTAATTTTTACTATTGATAGTCTAGTCATTGAAGACATAAAAGGGGCTTTTGCACCAAAGAGTCCTAATTTTGCAGTGTTACAGTTTGGTGTCCTAATTATATTTCCAATTTCCGACCTTGAGAGACCATCAGTGATGGTCTCTCAAGGCCATAATAGGTACCAAAAACCAGTTTTTCGAGAATAACTCCTCTCCAACGTCATTCAAAACGAACTATAATTACGTCTTTGGCTAGATTGTTGACTTGTTGTATAATTTCGCCTCCTCATACCGTCTTCTATACCGAAGACCGGGTTTGATAGCGCTTCTTGGGACAGGCCAGTGGAGTGCGATAGGCGCCGGGTTCTATAACAGATGGTATACCTACTGTTTGGTGTAGATGCGCGCTGGAGCGATTCTTCGAAGCGCACACGCACGGCATCCTGTGGTCCGCGCCGCACGCCGTGTGTGTGTGGCGCGTGGCCGGAGCGCCCGCCTACTATATGCTGGAGCCGCACGCCTGCGGGCCCACCGGCCTCAGGCTCCTAGCCATGGTCAGTCACTCACTACTACTGCGCACTGCACCTGTGGGCCGCGCCCGCCTACTATATGCTGGAGCCGCACGCCTGCGGGCCCACCGGCCTCAGGCTCCTAGCCATGGTCAGTCACTCACTACTACTGCGCACTGCACCTGTGGGCCGCGCCCGCCTACTATATGCTGGAGCCGCACGCCTGCGGGCCCACCGGCCTCAGGCTCCTAGCCATGGTCAGTCACTCACTACTACTGCGCACTGCACCTGTGGGCCGCGCCCGCCTACTATATGCTGGAGCCGCACGCCTGCGGGCCCACCGGCCTCAGGCTCCTAGCCATGGTCAGTCACTCACTACTACTGCGCACTGCACCTGTGGGCCGCGCCCGCCTACTATATGCTGGAGCCGCACGCCTGCGGGCCCACCGGCCTCAGGCTCCTAGCCATGGTCAGTCACTCACTACTACTGCGCACTGCACCTGTGGGCCGCGCCCGCCTACTATATGCTGGAGCCGCACGCCTGCGGGCCCACCGGCCTCAGGCTCCTAGCCATGGTCAGTCACTCACTACTACTGCGCACTGCACCTGTGGGCCGCGCCCGCCTACTATATGCTGGAGCCGCACGCCTGCGGGCCCACCGGCCTCAGGCTCCTAGCCATGGTCAGTCACTCACTACTACTGCGCACTGCACCTGTGGGCCGCGCCCGCCTACTATATGCTGGAGCCGCACGCCTGCGGGCCCACCGGCCTCAGGCTCCTAGCCATGGTCAGTCACTCACTACTACTGCGCACTGCACCTGTGGGCCGCGCCCGCCTACTATATGCTGGAGCCGCACGCCTGCGGGCCCACCGGCCTCAGGCTCCTAGCCATGGTCAGTCACTCACTACTACTGCGCACTGCACCTGTGGGCCGCGCCCGCCTACTATATGCTGGAGCCGCACGCCTGCGGGCCCACCGGCCTCAGGCTCCTAGCCATGGTCAGTCACTCACTACTACTGCGCACTGCACCTGTGGGCCGCGCCCGCCTACTATATGCTGGAGCCGCACGCCTGCGGGCCCACCGGCCTCAGGCTCCTAGCCATGGTCAGTCACTCACTACTACTGCGCACTGCACCTGTGGGCCGCGCCGCACGCCGTGTGCGTGTGGCGCGTGGCCGGCGGCCTCAGGGTCGCCGCCATGGTTAGTCACTTACTACGGGCAACTAGCTTCAACTAATGGACAAACTGACTGACAACTGTTGCTTGACATTTAAAAAGTGCCTGTAAATACTCTAACTGAAATCAATGTTTTGACTTTGACCGGTTATTTTGTCGGCTGTGATAAGTGTACCTACCTGTGTTTTTAATGCGTTTGCTCCATTGTAACCTTTTTTTTTAGGATGACGGTGCTGCTTGCGTCCTGACCTTCACATCTCCCAAGTTGATGGCATTCGCGTTAGTATCGGGAACATTAATCCTCGATATCTTGTAGGCTAGGTCTGCCTCTTATGGGGGGTGGACTTTTTGGGCATTGTAGATTTGTGGTCGTTTTGGGAAAGTGGACGAAATGGGAAATAGACATTTAGGGAACTATCATTTTGGGAAGCGGACGTTTTGTGAAAGCAAACGTTTTGGGAAGTGTTTATTTACAGCCTAAAGGTTTCATTTGTCCAATATTCATTCCTATTTTTTTAGACTTACCCACAGCATGACTGCCTGGTTCCTACTTAACATTAATGTCACTGTGGCTTTTTTCTAACTCACTCTTACACCCATCCCATACCAACATTCTCATCTAAGTTGAATGCAATGGCACATCATTAATCCCCCTTGTGCCCAACATTTCGTTCCGTTCAAAACTATAGCTAAAGAGCGTTTCGCATAAGAAGTTTATTCGACGCTATGTTGGCTGTCCTGAATTTCAATATGTAGCTGAAATAACATGAAGGGTTATTTTAGCTAGATTAGGAAAATAAAGCAAACACCTTTATACAAAACACTGTGTATTTTTCACATTAACAATAGTACCACACATAGAAAATAACACATAGTAATTCAGGGGTGAGTAGTTTCCTGGCAATATGGGTCTTCAGGTCTTCAGGTAATGTGGCTGGAGAACTTAACTGGCGGTCTGTCGCTGGAGCAAGAGAGCTCGCGGCCACCTCGCGCAGCTATAATTATATAGCCGCCGGCTCCGCCCATCGGCTCAGCCACCGTCGACACCGTCACAAATATAGGTATTACAACGTTTTTAATGGTGTTGGAAGTTTTCTTTCAGTAGGTAACAATTCTCATTCACCACTTTATAGTATCCTTACTTTAACATATAAGGGCGGGTTGCTTCAAACCATTTGTATTCGTAAGTCAGTACGTAATCGTTATGTCAGTATGAAATTGTCGTACAAGCCGCCATATTTGACGGTTACAGATACGTAACTGTAAGTTGAAACAACATGGCCTAAATCTACAAAAAACATAAAAAGTTGAGACCTAAATAGAGTGACATTCAGTGCAGCCAACATAGCATCGTGAGACTTCTTACGTCAAACGCTCTCTACAGACATCCGATGGTGATGGAGTCTTGTTCCGCCAGGTACCTCCAAAATATCCCGGTGGCTGAGCGTCCGAAGCACGACTTCCAGCTGTACGCGATGTCGATGACTGTGCAGCCCATCAAGAAGCTGGGGGGGGTGGACCCCCCCCTGGTGAGGGCGCCGCCCGGCGGCAGGCTTGTGCCGGCTACCAGCAAGGTAACGTCATAATATACTCACAGTGCTGATTCCAAGTTGCAAATCACCGTATAAGTGACAGTTACTGACTGAACTGAGATCAGATTTTGAATCGACTAAAAATTGTCGCATACCGTACCTACCTATTTAATCTCTCGTTTGTCGCACTTACCTGAATAAGGCGGATTTTTTAAATGCGACAGACGGAGGGATATACCTAATTACCGAGTGTACGAGAATATTTTTTGTGCCAGTTCAGGATGTTAGCAGAATACCACTTTGATTATGATCAACTTTTGGTCAATTTTCGATTTGATTGCGATTTGTGTTCATATTTGTTTTAGTTTCTTATAAGAATACCACGTTACACGTATTGATTGAAGAATACTATCTATTGAACTATATTTTAAACATTATATCGTCATATTGCTATTTTAATGATGGAGACGGTACCTACGTACATCATCCGTCTAGCCTTTTCCCAAACATGATTGGGGTCGGCTTCCAGTCTAACTGGTTGCGGCTGAATATCAATATTTTACATGGAGCGACTGCCATCTGACCTCCACAACCCAATTATTGGGAAATACTGGTATTCGAATGTTAGACCAGTTTTCAGACTTTTGGGCTCCTAGGGCTCCTTTTGGGCACGGCCCCTCCGTGCCCAAAAGGAGCCCTTTCGATGTGTAAAGAACGGTCACCCATCCAAGGACTGACCACGGCAAGCGCAGCTTAACCTCGCAGATCGATCGATCAGCGCGGCTGTCATTTAGCCACGAGCCCCTCCCTGTACCTACGTACATAAGTGGGTAAAATCAAGGTTTGATTTTGCAGCATTATCGCAGCAACATTTGCAGTTGATATTCAGTTGCGGGCAATTTTCAATTTCAAACTTCACAGTTTATGATCGTCTCCCGCTAACTTGCGCTTGGCTAAGGAATTAGCCTATATTAGCTAAGTAGGTACCTGTTCACCACAGGTCAGTGGCGTATTTTAAAATTTGGCGCCCTGGGCCTAGAAGCTTTGCCGCCTCATAAATTAACATAAATACCGGCTAATTACGTGTCGCACTACGCACGGTGGCTGTGCCACTCGTCACAGTCTGCCGCCCCGGGCCATGGCTCCCATGGCTCTGGGCTAAGTACGCCATTGCCACAGGTGGGCCTAGACGGAAGCAAGCGTCGCGCAGACGAGACGGACCGCAAGCACCCGCCCGGCAGCGCCACGTGCGTGGACGCGCAGCGAGCCGCCGAGAAAGCTGATAAAGAACAAACCAAGCTCAAAGGTGCGTATTATAAACGAAGCGCATTGATTCCACATTCATTGTGAAAACCGCTGTACGGTTCACGTAAATTTATTTGCTAGCACTGCGACTAACTATTACGAATAAACTTGGTATCGTGAAGTCCGTGGTTTTCGTCAACTCAATCAACTCAACTAAGGCCATGTTGTTTCATCTTACAGTTACGTATCTGTAACCGTCAAATATGGCGGCTTGTACGACAATTTCATACTGACTTAACGATTACGTACTGACTTACGAATACAGATGGTTTGAAGCAACCCGCCCTTAGTATTTAAACTTACGACCTCTGAGCCGTACAACTGCCAAACAGTGGAATGCGCTGCCCGAGTGCGTTCCCCGACAGTTACAATCTGGGCGTCTTCAAGTCGCGAGTGAATCGGTTTCTTCTAGGCAAGCATGTTCCATCGTAGACCGCATCATCGCTTAACATCAGGTGAGATGGCCGGCAAACGTAAGCCGTAAACCGACGTAACCTTAAACGTAATCAATAAAAAAACCGGCCAAGTGCGAGTTGTACTCGCGCACCGAGGGTTCCGTATAAGTTTTGGACGTATAAAGTGAAAAAAACCGGACCGCATAACTAAGTTTGTTTGTCAAGGAATTTTGATGATTTTGAAAAAACTGTAATAGCATCGTTTTATTTTTGGTGCAATATTTGGGTCAATTCCTATCAACTCTAATTATTTCAGATTTTTCGCTCCGCAAACTTCGGAGATAAGGGGGGGGGGGGATGTGCTGTGCTGTGAGACATAAAATAAAATGAAAATATATTTTGAAATGTGCCAATCAAGCCCTTTCATATGATATGTCATTTGACCTAGTAACCCCACTTTGAAATTACTCCGGCCCCTTTTGCAATGAAAATAAAAATATTTTTTGACTTTTTTCATTTGCAATAAAGTTGGGCAAACATTTTTTATAACTGTTCAGAATTTCAAGTCGATAGCATTAGTAGTTGCTGAAATAAGCAGGTGTGACAGACAGGCAGACAGACAGACAGACAGACAGACCAGACAGACAGACAGACGAAGTCGCACCATAAGGGTACCTTTTACACCATTTTGGTACGGAACCCTAAAAATAAAAAATTGTCCCGATTATATGGACCAGCACTCTGGCAGGAGATGTTTTCGCCTGATATGATGATAGCAGCCGGGTACAGATAGGTGCTGGCAAACATCTTGATCAATGACCTTTTTAATATCTAATGTATTTATTTCTTTTAATAATGTATTTATTTCATTTCCACAAATTACATTCTTATGTTAGAATACAAAATACAGTTGTCAAGAAACTTGGGAAAAAATTGTAATTTGTGGGAGATCTAAACTAAGCCTTGGCCTGTATTTTAGAACTCCAGGCCCCCCATTATATCTTATTGTTCAAAATGTCAACGTGATGCGTGAGAACATATGTGTGTGAGTGAGTGAGGAAAAGTGAGGGTGTGTGATGTGTGTGTGAGTGTGAGAGAGTAAGTGAGTGAAAAAAAAGTGTGGGTGCCTTGACTGCGCCACAGGCGTAGCCAGGGTTTAGTATCGGAGTATGAAGAAAATAAAAAACCGGTCTAGTAAGATTTTAAGTGTGCGTGAGCAAACTTTTCCCACTATGCCGTTTTGTGTTTTTTTTTTGTCTCTCTCTCGCTTGATGTTAAGGTTAAGCGATGCGGTCTACGATGGAGCAAGCTTGCCTAGAAGAAACCGATTCACTCGCGACTTGAAGACACCCAGGTTGTTAGTTGAAGTTGTTTGCCGGTTACTGCACTAGCATGTTCCCGCAGGTCAGCGCAACACCAGCGGCTGGCTAGTGCTGACGGACGGCACACAGTTCATGTCGGCTCAGCACTCCATCACCTGCAAGAAGTTCTCCTCCGCCTCTAGAGGGAATCAGGTTATTTATTTATTTTTTAAGGCTATTATTCAAACTTTTCATTTTAAATTTTCAGTATTTTTATGGGGGGATAAAGTCAGCATGATGAAACAACACACACAAGTATTGTGCAGGATCAGGACATTGTGCAGGATCTATAAACTACCAACTGCTACCACCAATATTATTTTAGTGTGCCCCACCCATTAGTGCGCAAAGATTTGTTTAGCTCTGGTTGAGGTTGCCAGAGCTCCTGCGGATGTGCTGTGTTGTCAGTGTGACCTTAGAGTCGGTAATACTCGGTATTGCAAGCGTATATTGCTTACCATTAGGCGGCCTCATTCCAAATTAGTAACACAGCAGAACACAACTTTCGACGATTGCACCCATAAATGTTTCCACATTGCGAGTCGCTTGTAGACATCAACTTGCTCAATAAAACTTAATAGTATTAATCGTGCATGAGCCCGTTATTGTTATTTCACCCCTCAGATCATAGAAACAAGAGAAATGTGCCAAGGCGCTATTGAGCTTGATACTTCACATTCATAATAATAATCCTCCACACCGATTTCGGTAATGGCGACCGTTTCGACTCTACTGGCGTCGTGCGGGCTCGTACATGACTGGTGTCACAGGGACCATAATCAAAACGTACACGCTGGCGACGCGACGGACCGAACGCGATCGATGACATAAATACAGTGTTTTAGTTTAGTGCTAGTGCTCGGGCAAAGTGGAGGAAGTTCAGTCGGAAGGCGGACCCTGGCAATAGCCGGGATTAACGCCAGGTAGAAGAAGAGAGTTTAGTGCTAGTGATGTGTGACGAATAACAGTGTTGGAGGTTGTGCGGAATTCTTAATGTGTGGGAGATCTTTATATTCACAAGGAGCGCTTGTAATTGGGTCGCAAACTGTTCTAAAAGTGGCGTCAGTGGTTCCCGTACTTATTTGCTATGATGGCATTTATCTCCTTTTTTCTATGATCTGAATTTCCCCCCCATCTCGTGGATGTTGACGCGGTTGTGCGCAGGCGCTGGCGTGCGCGGTGATGGCGGTGGCTATGTCTCGCGTCGAAGACGTTTGTCGCTGGTGCACCATCACACTGGACCACATCCTGGAGAGTGGCGACCAGCTGTACCAGGACAGCTACCTGCACTTCCGCCCGCCCACCAAGGTCTTGGCTATAGAACAGGTATGTGGTGCTTCAGGCGCGATCGCCGCCGAAGACTTTGGGGGTCATACTGACTAATGCCGACGTGCTATACCGTGAATTACCATGTTTTGTATATTTTTATACGATTTTGGGTCATGACCCCTAAGACCCCCTCGCATCACCACTGGTGTAATTCACAGACAGGTGAGGACTAGATAACAAAGAGACTCACGGACTCAGCAGTTTCTTATATGCCTACTCTATAAAAGCTGTGCTGGCCACACTGTACGCGTATTTAATGTTTACCTACGTATTTATGGGGGCAGTAAATATTACACATCGAGCTTTAGAAAAAGATCCAGCTAGCTTTAGCTTCATAGAGCGTCATCTCTGTCACACGAAGCACTAACAGTCCGCTATATAAAATCAATTCAGCAACAAAAACGTATCATAGGTATGAGTGACGGATACGACACTCATACTTACCTATGTGACGGATTATCTCATTCTCAAACTAGATGTGTAATATTTACCGGCTACTGTAAAATATGGCTAGGCATAGATGCTGATGGTTACCTTACAGGGATTGTAAGCATAACCTAAAATATCTATTTATCATCAGATTCTGCGTAAATTCTACACTCCGGGCAACTGCGTTTGTCGCGTCGTCGTGTACAAGGCTAGACACAAGGGGGTCTTAGATTTGGACCTAGTTGAACAGGTAGGTACTTACTACTTACTAAACCTAAAATATTATCTATCTTCTTTAGGCTTGACGCAAATTACAGACTTTTTGTGTGATGGACTGATGGGTTAGTTCTGTTTATCGTTTTGACTCATATAAAAGTGCGCTGTAAAGTCTGTCGCCTGAATTAGGGCCTTAGAACGTATTTGATAGAGTGTTGTTTCACCTCTCAAACATTTCTTTGATTTTATCGCGACCTACAAATATTGTTAGGTAGCTGGTGTAAAATAATGGTTTCCAGAGATGTCTTAATCACCACTGGGTAATACCTACCGGATATCATAAGGTGCTTAAGGTCTTGATGTTCATCCTCGGGCCTGAACTCAAATCATCGGAAGCAACTCTTGGTCCTTTGAGCCGGATATAATATAACTTGTTACTGCCTTAGATCGGGGAGTTCTTCCGCGAGGAGAAGGCGGGGGTGTTCGTCGCTGGGAGAGGAGACTTCGCCGTTGCATTGTTCAGAACACCACGAGGTAAGGACGATAACGACGGAGATAACAATAAATGTTTACTACATCTGTCAGAAAAGTTACCTACCTACCTAGATAGCTTTCTGGACTTTTTATTTTTACAGAAGCTATTGTTATTTAGCTAGAGCCAACACAATGGAAGAAGACTGTTCAACCTCGCAGCTTTAGCAAATTTTACTGCTCTCAATCCTGCCTGACATGACATAACAAACAAAAGTGTTGTGAGAGTCAGACTATCTATGTATCGCTTCTTTTCTTCAGCTTAAACATCAGAAAGTGGTGAAAGGTGGGCGATGTCGGGGTCTGTTGTTTCTAATCATAACGTTAAAAAACGCTTTGATAAATTTGAATGAGCTTTGAGTTCAAAATTGAGCTGTGGTTTCCCCGCAGGCTATTACATGTTCGACCCCGGCGACCGGGACCGGTACGGGCGGGCGGTCGCCCCGCCCTGCGTCGGCAGGGCCAGGGCTTGCTTCTCGCAGTACCCCAACGTGAGTGCCGATTTGAATAACCCACGATGTACTCCATACCATCAGCTGTCTTAGCTAATGGTCTGTATTGCCCGCCGCTAAGCAAGCATGATTGCTTTAGTTACTATAAGAGCCGTATCTCATTAGGACGCCATGGCGGCGACGCCAGCAGCGCCGCCAATTAAGACATGTCTAATTGTATTACAATGTACCTAACCATACCTCACTGGATGGGAAATCATCAAATGACCCCCTCCGCTCTGGGCGGAGCGGAAGGGAGTGTCAGACTTGTACTGACTAAAACCCATCCATGTTCCTTCGTTGCCCGTTACGTTCCAGGGCTGCGGTGTCTCTTTCGAACAGTCCCGCAGCCCTGGCAGGCTTCGGCCCTTGCGGGCCCCTACGCTGTTGCTGACTCTCTTTGAGGCGCGCGTGGAACACGAACGCGCCGTCGACACGGCCTGTCGTCATGAGACGGACGGACGGTGAGCATGCCCAACTCACCGTCCACAGGCCCGCGCCTACGGTGGCCGGGGGCCATCAAGTGACCCCCGACGCCCGGGGCGTCCACCGCCGCGGCGGCTGGGACGTGAGGCTCTCTCCCTCTCACGCCCCGCCACCTCCTTCGCTAGCATGACTGCTTCGCAGAAGGAGGTGACGGCTTCCCATTCCCTCTCGCCCCGGACCATGGCTTGAATCAGGGCCGGGCGCGAGAGGTCGCCGCCGCCGATCGCCGTTACGAGGACATACCATACCATAACATAACATAACCATACCTCACTTGGCGTTGGCTTGGCATCGCTGCCAACCCGAACGCCACGCTCACTCGCCCGACACGCATACATTTCTTCGATGTTAATTTTGTCTTCCTAATCCCGTCTGGCATCCGCTTTGATGGCCAGTTTTGGCGTCTCACGGACGCCACGGAAGAGCTGCTAGCGTCGCTGCCATGGCGTACTAATGAGACATGGCTTTAAGTATTTTATGGCTTCACTTCACCCTTCGCCACGGGTGGATATTATAATAATGATTGGTGACAGGTACAAAGTCTGGCTGAGAAGCTGGGCGGCAACATCCCGCCCACCTGCCAGGTCACAGAGCTAGAAGACACGGTGAGTGATGCATGCATGTCGACAGTAAGGCTGTCCCATTTCAAAATGTAGTAAGGGAATATTTTTCGGTACTTATATGGTTTTACTAGCTGACCCGCCCGGGCTTCGCACGGTTAAAGTTTAGTACACCTACCCTACACGTACCCTACATCTATCCTACACTTACCCTAAACCTACCCTACATCGCAAACCTCAAAAAAAAGTTTTAAGCTTCTAACTTTAAAAATGACGTAATTTCCATACAAACTTTCATCCCCTATTTCAACCCTTTACAGTCCTTTTTTCGCATTAAAAAGTAGCCTACGTCCTTTCTCAGGCTCTAGACTATCTCTGTACCAAATTTCATTCGAATCGGTTCAGTAGTTTATGCGTGATTGCGTAACACACAGACAGACAGAATTACTTTCACATGTATAATATTAGTAAGGATTGCATACCTCTACTAGGTTAGCAAGATTGTGCAATAAAACGATCATGGTAGCGGTTCGTCGATTGATCAGAGCGCCTAGCATGCGCGCCGCGACAAAATTTTGTCGACACTTTTATCGTGCATTTGTCTCGTATTTGCACGAGTAAGAGCGAGACAAAACAGTCGACAAAATTTGTCGCGGCGCGCATGTTAGCCCGGCAGGGCCCCAAGTCGGCTATTGCAATTGTCATAATCGTGTCAGAATGGTCTCTCAATGACATCGTTTTGACCAATGACCAAAGAGATGGTCTTACTCTAAGCCAGTGGTTCTTAAACTTTTTGTAGCGGACCACTTTCAGAATTTCAAAAATTCCGCGGACCCTTTTCGATGAAAATTTTAGGAAAAGAAAAAGCATAGATTTTTAATACGAGCGAGCTGTTAAATAAACTATGTAGTGTGTGACCACTGACAGACTGTGGACCCCTGGCACTCATGTCATGGACTCCTAAGGGGTCCGTGGACCCCACTTTAAGAAACCCTGCTCTAAGCCAATGACCGATGGTTTTGACAGTTATGGTGTCATTATGACACCATTTTTACACAACTGCAATAGCAGAATTGGAGCCCAGCACTAATGTGAACAGGCTGAACAGTGCAGGCAGCCTAAGCGCAGGTGTACACGACGCCGCCGAACCGCCGCAATATTACGCCTCCCCCGCATTGGGCGTGCGCGTTCCTCCAGCGTGTAAACGACGCTCGCCGCGTGCGTGAACGTTCGCGTCATTCACACGCCGGAGGAACGCGCACGCCCAATGCGGGGGGAGGCGTTATTGGTAGTTGTTAGGCCGGGGTCGCACTGATACGGCGACAGCGACGCCGATGCGACGGCGATTTGGTGAAAATAAAGTCATTTAAATATATGTCGGTGGCCACACTGCAGAAACGACAAGCGAAAATTTGTTTACGAAATCGCCGTCGCGTCGCAGTCGCCGTAGCATAGTGCGGCCGCAGCCTTTCACGACGCCGTCGCACCGCCGCAATATTATTGGTAGTAGTGTTAC
This sequence comes from Thalpophila matura, assembly GCA_948465475.1. Classification (NCBI taxonomy): domain Eukaryota; kingdom Metazoa; phylum Arthropoda; class Insecta; order Lepidoptera; family Noctuidae; genus Thalpophila; species Thalpophila matura. The sequence continues at coordinate 7,137,567 of OX419205.1, read as the reverse complement.
AATATTGCTGCTCACGAATAATAGAAAGTGTTAGCAGCAATTTACATTATTTCAGTATTTTGTGTTGAAATTATTCGTGGTAGTATTCTAAGGGCGGGTTGCTTCAAACCATCTGTATCCGTAAGTCAGTACGTAATCGTTAATTCAGTATGAAATTGTCGTACAAGCCGCCATATTTGACGGTTACAGATACGTAACTGTAAGTTGAAACAACATGGCCTAATTGTTCTCTTTTATTTACAGCCGAGAAGAGCGAGCAAGCTATTGCAGCAAGATACGGATGAAGACAAAGAGGTAAATAATACTTCTCGTGTCGGTACGAGTTGTGATGTAATTAATATTTAAAAAATATTTTCGAGACTGCTCGACGCGTACCATAGTGTGCTTGTATCAAAACCAAATCGTAATTATATTTTGAAGATTCTCATTTACGGGAATTGGTCTTCATTTACGGGAATTGGCCTTCTGGTCTATTTTTAGAAAACCAGTAGGTATTGGCCAAAAATTTGGTTGTGGAGGTCAGATGGCAGTCGCTCCACGTAAACTATTGATAATCAGCCGCAACTAGTCCTAGTTAGACTGGAAGCCGACCTCAATCTAGTTTGGGAAAAGGCTAGGAGAATGATGACTTCGAGTTATGCCGTAGTAAGTTACTCGCTACCCTGCCGTCGTAGCACAATGTAGACTTAGGGCGGGTTGCTTCAAACCATCTGTATTCGTAAGTCAGTACGTAATCGTTAAGTCAGTATGAAATTGTCGTACAAGCCGCCATATTTGACGGTTACAGATACGTAACTGTAAGTTGATTCAACATGGCCTTACTTCGTAACACCTTGCGAGTTACGTCGTAGCACGGTGCGCGCTACGCCGCCTTCGTAGCAGTATCAACTACGCCGTAGCCCAGTGATAGCAACACGTTTAGGTGTTTACGCGAGCAGCAAAATCATAATTATTATGTTTGTTCATTGATTTGAGTTTAGAATGAATTTCCCAAAACATTCCTTTTCATCAGGTCTCTTTGTCATCATATACTACTTTAGCTTCAAGCCACATAAATTCACTCTTCATGTAACAAAAACCCTGTTGTTCCCCAAAAGGGGTCATTATACTCATCATTATGAACAACTTTTATTATGGGACCAACGCTGAAATCGCGAAAAAAAAATCAGCTGTTCCATACATTTATGTTCACATAATTGAAAAAAATGTATGGAGCAGCTGATTTTTTTTTCGCGATTTCGGGTTTGGTCTCGTAGTAAAAGTTGTTTATAATGATGAGTATAATGACCCCTTTTGGGGAACAACAGGGGTTTTGTTACATGCTGTATAATAAAAATAAGTCGGGTTTTCCTTCCTGACGATATAAGTCCAGAACGGACGAACCGATTTCCACGGTTTTGCATTCGTTGGAAAGGTCTCGGGCTCCGTGAGGTTTATAGCAAAGAAAATTCAGGAAAATTTAAAGAGAAAAGCGGGAAAATCTTTTTTCATATACAGCGCCATCTCTGATACATAGCATGTACTACGGTGGCGAAACGGAGTTCGCCGGGTTTGCTAGTGCTGTATAATAATATGTTTTTATGAGAACTGCCGCCTGTTTATTTGCGTCGAGCAACAAGGCGTACAACATAGTAACTACCTACGAACTGTATCTGTAATACACCTTTATATTTCAGGTGCATTTCAGCGAGCCCACCAACTTCGCGATATATGGCATGGATGTCACCAGTTTGCGGAGACTGAATCAGCACGAGCGGTAGGACACATCACTCGTCGGACGGTGCGAGATTGAGACATTTGTTCGATATCAAAAGTATTTCAAAGCAATACTTACGGCTCGTTTACACCTAATCCGTCATCGGCTGAACTTTGCACGGCCGACGACGGCCGAACTCGGACGATTAAAGCCATGTTGTTTCATCTCACAGTTACGTATCTGTAACCGTCAAATATGGCGGCTTGTACGACAATTTCATACTGACTTAGTGATTACGTACTGACTTACGAATGCAGATGGTTTGAAGCAACCCGCCCTGAATCAAACACTTGTAAATTATAGAGAGCGCGTACACCAACACGACTGATTTTGTCGGCCGATGGCGGTCGTGTTGGTGTACGCGCTCTCTATAATTTACAAGTGTTTGATTCAATCGACATGTTTTGCATAAATAAAGCGAATTTTTTATTAGTTTCCAAGACTTTGTTAGGAAAAACTACATGAGTTTTTTATATAGAACAAACTAAGGTTCTTAGTTCGTTCTAGTTCTAGCTTGCTCAATCCGGAATACAAAATTCTTCATTTAGCGGTTTTCTAACTGAAAAGTGAGTTCGGCCGTCGTCGTTCGAGCAAAGTTCGGCCGATGACGGATTTGGTGTATTCGAGCCGTTAGAGCCATATCTTATTAGGACGCCATGGCAGCGACGCCAGCAGCGCCGCCAATTAAAACATGTCAAATTGTATTACAATGTACCTAACCATACCTCACTTTGGCGTCGGCTTAGTCCGGACGCCACGCTCACTCGCTCGACACGCATACATTTCTTCGATGTTCATTTTGTTTTCATACTAATCTCGTCTGGCATCCGCTTTGGCGGCCCGTTTGGCGTCTCACGGACGCCACGGAAGCGCTGCTGGCGTCCTAATGAGATATGGCTCTTATAGAATGTCTTACTGAGATCGGAAAGCAGTCGTATCGAAGTCGATACGATGTAGTAACGACATCACATCGCCGAGCGACCGAGCTCGCTAGTCTGGCGACGCAACATTGTGACGATCGTAACAATGTCACTTTCACACTAGCTCTTACACTACGCATGTCTACGCATACTGGACTAATATACGCCCGTTGGAACTACGCTGTAATACGCCACCTCGAGTGTAGGCCTAAGGGCCAGCCCACTTGGCGCGTTGCGTCAGCGTTGCGTTGCGTCATTTCACAATACACTACTCCGTCACAGTATAAATATGTACACCAGTACGGAAACTACGTACTAACGTTCGAAACGGCACACTCACACAAACACGCGAATCGACGAGACCTCTAAGCGGACATCGCGGTGCTGTCAGTCGTGAGTGCCGCGTCAAGACGAGTGGTTGCCGCGTGTTTGTGTGAGTGTGCCGTTTCGAACGTTAGTACGTAGTTTCCGTACTGGTACATATTTATACTGTGACTCCGTTGTGCTGTCGTACGCATGGCGTCGATGAACCAACGGAGAAGTGTATTGTGAAATGACGCAACGCAACGCTGACGCAACGCGCCGAGTGGTAACACTCTCATGTCTTGTTTATAACGCGGATTATTATTTGAATTGTATCTCGATTTATAGTAATTTTGACAATTTTAAAGGTACAATAGTTTCCGATTCCTTGATAAGTAATTATGTTGTTATGTTAGGAACGTGTGTGAAAGGGACAGAAGTAACAAAATTGTGAGTGTAATGTTCTGGTCCCGCCACATTTCGTTGTAACGCATTTTTTTAAATAAAGGTTTATTTAAAAAATCTTGTTTATTTTTAAAATACAGGCCAGATATGTGTTGTTGGTTTGAGGGCGTGACAGACGGACAGATGGACATGACGAAACTTTATGGGTTCTTGGTTTTACAACTGAACCCTAAAATTGGGAACCGGATTGTTTGCTAAAACAGAAATAATGTTTTTTTACGTTATTTTTATAAGATCATTACCGTGTCCGTCCCCGTCCGTCGGTCAGAGGCTTTTCCCGAAATTTATAAGTAGGTAACGTAAAAAATAAAAAATAAAAAAATTACCGCTTCCGTGTCCCCCTGTTGTCCTAGGCTTCTAAAGTTAATAATAATTATTTTGATTTTAATACGGTTAGTAGATATTTATGCCATAAATTGCTGCAGGTTTTTTCGACAAAATAATATTTTCTAAAAAATCTTTTTTAGAAGCTGCAGTAGGGTTTAATTATAAGTATTTTTAATAAAACTCTACTTCTTGTTGTTTTAAATAGGTACGGAACCCTAATAATGTGTGCATCGACTTGCTCTTCACACCAGTTTTTATTTTAATTTATGTTGTCATAATCCTGCTGCCGTTTTACCAATTAACGCTGAGTAACAGAAAAGGTTAAGTTTTAAAGGAGACTTTAACGATAGAAATTGTATGGTTAATGCCTCCATTAAAATTTAATTATTTTTCTGCAACCCACCGTAAGTGTTAGATAGGTTATTTTAAGTAAAACAAATAAATTGCATTCGTATTCATGTTTAGTTAATCATCAGAATCATCAATTAAAAGGTTTTAATACCCCCACTATTACTGCATACGGCGATTCTTCAGTTTGGCTTCGCGTTTGATTTTCGCTGTTACCGAAATCGAGACTCGCATATAAAACTTGTTCTGGGGTGTCCTGAAATATAAAGGGCCAACAAACTAAAACATACCGAATAAATTCCTAAACTTTAAACGTGCTTCACCTAGCGGTATCTTAGGCCCTTCTAAGACACATGTTTTAGCAAATAAATATATCTTATCTTATCTTATCTTAAGAGCGGATGGATACAGACCTCAGATCATAGAAACAAGGAGATATGCCATCATAGCAAATTAGTACGGGAACACCTGATGGCCACAGCGCTCCTTGTGAATAAAAAGATCTCCCACACATTAAAATTTTTAAAAATTCCGCACCCTGTCTAACACTGTTAATCGTCACTCAACACTACTTAACTCTGAACTAAAACACTATTTTTATATCATTGATCGTGTTCGGTTCGTCGCCAGCGTGTACGTTTTTATTACGACCAATGTGGTCAAACTAAAGCATCAAGCTCAATAGCGCCTTGGCACACCTCCCTTGTTTCTATGATCTGTGAATCTGTGATACAGACATTGCGAGGCATGCTTAAAAAGACCAGGCACTTCTTCAAATAAATAAATACTTACATGGGTATTCAACTCCACCGTTTCCACTGCGTGCACATTTTTATGACAAAGTTTTATGAAAACTATAGAAGTTACTGTTAATAAAACACACATCCCTACCACAGATACTAATACGTATATCACAGTGTTTTGAGAAAGTGACGACTTCTGTCCGATATTTGCTGAAAAACAAAAAAAAACTACTCACAAGAATGATAGAAGTATGGTCCATTTCAATAGAACTTGTAAACTATGTAAACAAACTTTCTATACAAATTCATCAAATTTTGACAGTTGGCCATACTAACATTGTTTACAAAGGTAACAAATTCAATTGAAATGGACCCTAGGTAGGTGTATCTTAAACTTTACTAATACGTTTATCTATAATTAGAAGTTCACTTTATTCGTTGCTGTATGTAAAAATGTCTTTCATTTACGACGTAGCAGTGGCGAAAGGTCAATTTTTGTAACTACAAATGCTTGCAAAATATTTGACAATAGCAGGCAATATTGCCTGTGCTATTTGACAATAGCAGGCAATACTGCCTGTGCTATATGACAATAGCAGGCAATACTACCTGTGCTATTTGACAATAGCAGGCAATAATGCCTGTGCTATTTGACAGTAGCCGGCAATACTGCCTGTGCTATTTGACAATAGCAGGCAATACTGTCTGTGCTATTTGACAATAGCAGGCAATACTGCCTGTGCTATTTGACAATAGCAGGCAATAATGCCTGTGCTATTTGACAATAGCAGGCAATAATGCCTGTGCTATTTGACAATAGCAGGCAATACTGCCTGTGCTATTTGACAATAGCAGGCAATACTGCCTGTGCTATTTGACAATAGCAGGCAATAATGCCTGTGCTATTTGACAATAGCAGGCAATACTGCCTGTGCTATTTGACAATAGCAGGCAATACTGCCTGTGCTATTTGACAATAGCAGGCAATACTGCCTGTGCTATTTTGGCAATAGCAGGCAATACTGCCTGTGCTATTTGACAATATGTTTCTTTTTATTCCAAGTATATTTTAGGTAATTTTTTTTTGGAATAGTAATATTCAATCACCAATAGATAATTAGGGAGAAATTAGGATACACCCGCCATATTGACATCAGAATGGCGGGTGTATCTTAATTTAGTTCTAAAGGAGGTACATTTTTCATAAATATAGGTATTAATAGTACATTTTAAGTACAGTTTTTTGGTAATAATTTTAATTAGATTCGTACCTAATGATACACCCGCCATTTTGACTCTCATTATTTTTCAAAGGGAAGCCGGTAGGAATCGTATTGTACCTGTGTGTTATGTATACGTACATCAATCCTACATACCTACCTACATAACGGGTCTCTTACCTGTTACATTAGTAGTTATCGACTGGCCCTTATCATGTACCAGCAAAGTCCTGTTTGCAACGATACGTATGATGTGTTTCTGTAGGTTTACGTTTACATCATGCATCACGTAGTACAAGCAACATAGCACGGTGCCATTGTCAGACATGTTGTATTTGTGGGGCATTTCTGTTGGCTCATACGTCACTATCTTGTTCTCTGTTGTGTTTATTATACCTACTTGTATATCTGTGAATAAATCAATATTTTAATATCGCTTTCTTTATTAAGAAGCAAAATTCTTGTGAATATTCTTAGGGCGGGTTGCTTCAAACCATCTGTATCCGTAAGTCAGTACGTAATCGTTAAGTCAGTATGAAATTGTCGTATAAGCCGCCATATTTGACGGTTACAGATACGTGTGCATCTGGATTGAGGGCCATTTTTTTAAACCCTTGCAAAACGAAATAAGACTTATAGGGAATTTAGTTAAAAATAGTAAAAACTCAAAGCAAAGGGCCATAAATTTCTTAAACGTGAATTAAAGATGTTATGATTAAAAAACTGTGGCCCTCAGTCCAGACGCTTGCATAAAGTGACATAGCGTAAATCTCAGAAAGTACTATATCTGGGTAAATCATTTTTATTTAGGGATTTAGTTAAGAATTTCTTAAATATTTTAAGAAATTCCCAAATCTGTAGAATGTTGCATTACAGATTTATGGCGTTATATCTATGGCCCTCAGTGCAGTAATACGTAACTGTAAGTTGAAACAACATGGCCTTAGAAATGTTGTAGTTATAACCAGTGATCGGAATAGGTAGTGCTAATTCACCTAAATTTCGAGGAACAGAGACGAAACTGAAAAATACTTACATTTGGTTAGATTTAAGTATTCCTGGCAGTTAAACTGAACATCTGTTGTTTCTGAATACCTCAGTGTTGTTACATTGTAATCTTTAACTAAAACAAATTAAAATGTTAATCATAACGTAATTAAAGCTCTATTCGGTTATGACGACCAAACACGACTTTTACGAAGCAACCACTTTAAATCACTCGTTTTTCATAACTTTGTTGTACGCAAGGCGGTGCTGGTGTTGAAGTCAAGGGGTATACAGGGTGGCAGGTTAGACAATGGAAATATTTTAAGGGGTCATTGTACTCATCATTATGAACAACTTTTACTATGGGACCAACCCTGAAATCGCGAAAAAAAATCTGCTTCCATACATTTATGTTCACATAACTCAACAAAATGTATGGAAGCAGATTTTTTTTCGCGATTTCAGGGTTGGTCCCATAGTAAAAGTTGTTCATAATGATGAGTACAATGACCCCTTAAAATATTTCCACTGTCTAACCTGCCACCCTGTATAATTACGCCGCCGCCGCTGTTGCAGTCATCCTTGCATTTTGTATACGTGCATTGACACGCGCCGCGGCGGCAGCGGTGAGTGCGGCGTAATGTGTAACGGCCCTTAGTGACACTTACTAATATCCTTCGCAGTTAAGTTAATATCGCCAGCCCATATCATTTTTCCCTGTTGCGACGATGTTTCATAAAGCACTGAAGTATTATTATCAAATTGCTCTAAATTAATGTAAATACTTGTTTTTGTCGCTTGCGTCTTCGGTGTAGAACCAATGAAGGAATCTGTAATAAACAATATCATTTTACACAACTACAGCAAAGTAAAACGGAACTTACCTAGTATTTGACCAACACTGAATTATTTTAAGTCTTAGAGAAATTCTAATTTCAGACAGGAATGTTTTCTTGTTTCATGCTTTTGGTTGGTTCTAGTCGGGTTTTAGTTTTTAACTGTCTTTTTAAGATTCCGTACCAAAATGGTAAAAAAGGAAACCTTATGGTGCGACTTCGTCTGTCTGTCTGTCTGTCTGTCACACCTGCATATTTCAGCAACTACTAATGCTATCGACTTGAAATTTGGAACAGTTATAAAGAATGCTTGTCCAACTATATTGAAAAAACTATATTGAAAAAAGTCTAAAAATATTTTTATTTTCATTGCAAAAGGGGCCGGAGTGGGGGTCCGAAATTTTAAAGTGGGGTTACTAGGTCAAATGAAATATCATATGAAAGGGCTTGATTTGCACATTTCAAAATATTTTATGTCTCACAGTTTTCGACATATGATGAAAAATTTCTGAAAAAATATCATTCCCCCCTCCTATCTCCGAAGTTTGCGGAGCGAAAAATCTGAAATAATTAGAGTTGATAGGAATTGACCCAAATATGGCACCAAAAATAAAATGATGTTCCTATTACAGTTTTTTCAAAATCATGAAAATTCCTTGACAAACAAACTTAGTTATGCGGTGCGGTTTTTTTCACTTTATACGTCCAAAACTGATACGGAACCCTCGCACTTGGCTGGTTTTTTATGAAGCTACACGTTCGAGAAATCATCATGAATGTGACTAGACTTACTATTGTCGTAGGTCTGCCGCCACTGGTATATCGTGTCTTGTGGTTTAGCATATAACGTACAAATATACTGCGACGCGTACTTATAGCAATAGTGAGTTGGTGTTTTTGGTTCTGAAACAATATTTTTTTTGGTTCTGAACACGTCATAATTAGGTATGTGGTTATAACAAGTAATCTGCTATTTATAGCATAACATAGCATAATCGGCGTATAATGTTCCCACTGCTGGGACACAGGCCTCCTCTGTGAGAGGGAGTGGGCCGTAGTCCACCACGCGGGCCCAGTGCGGGTTGGTGGACGTCACATGTCTTTGAATTTTTGGTTCTAGGACATGCCGGTTTCCTCACGATGTTTTCCTTCACCGTTAAAGCAAGTGATAATTAATTTCTAATACGCACATGACTTCGAAAAGTCAGCGGTGCGTGCCTCGGGATCGAACTCGAACCATTCGCCGTGGGAGGCACATGGTTAATCCACTAGGCTATCACTGCACTCATATTTAATTAATTAAATTTAAGGAGTTGTGATTATACGAGCCGCGCGGAGCAATTGATCTGCATTAGCAGTGGGTGTACAAACTAAAGAGAGAAGATTATGTGAGAATTAACAATACCCTTGGATGTTATTGGAATAATTATTCTGAATGGATTTAATTTCTTGACTGCGTTTATTATTTGTGTTTTAACGATTCTTTCTTTTTACTCCGTGAGAGGTTATCATAATATACTGGACTATCTGAAAAATTTTTTTTTTTCAAATGTTTAACATGGTCACCTCAGCCTCTGGCCCACCCTTGAACTTATACATTTCTCGCAGATGCCTACGTGATGGGAGGCGGGAACCTCCAGATTAAAATGCGTTTCTTATCCCTTCGACGCTGAATTGGCTCCCCTGTATGTCACTCTTGTCTAGTCTAGGCCTTAACGCTTTATGTTTTTGTAGAACACTAAAAAGTGGTGAACGAGACAATTCTTGATCCGTTTTTTTTCAGTAGGTACATACCAATGTACCTACTGAAAAAAAAACTTTTTTAACAATAAATAACCGACTTCAAAAAGCCACTACAAAGAAAATAATAATTTTGGTTTCGGAAGTCGGTGGCTTTGGTTTTTGTTTGCTTTTTTTGCCACCGATTCAGGGTTCAGGGATTCAGGGTAGCCAACATAGCGTCCAAGGGACTTCATAAGTGAACCGCTCTATAGTGCGAAGTTTGGTACGCTGCGGCTTTTCCGCAACAAAAACGCTAAGGAAGCGGTCATGTTGACGTTCGGAAGGTGTTAATTAGCTTTGGCCCACTTTAAATAATTGATTTTTTTATTTGAATCTAGGTAGGTACTCCAGTAGCAAGCTATGATGGCGTTTTTAACGATTTAAGTCACGTAAAAATTGATAACTATTATGTACTTTTAAAAGAACAATTGCTGTACTTAATTGTCAATTGTGACGCGTCACTATAAACTATAATTACATTAATTACTATAAAGTACAGCAATTGTTTTTTCAAAATTAGTTGTCAATTTTTACGAAACTTTATGAGCGGAAAAACTTCAAAAACGCCATTATAGCTTGCCGCAGATATACCTAGTAGCTATTGAAAGGTTTACCTTCACATTTTTGCTGGAAATCCACTTCAATTACACAACACAAGTCATAACAATGATATTCATCTGAAAGGAATAAAATAATAATTATTTACGATTTTCGATCGCTACAATTTAATATACATAACCTACGTATTACTCAACTTGATAAAAACTATCTCATAGGTACTCCCAGAGCCTTAATGTTATCCATATCTACCTTCGGCTATTCTTTGTCAGATTACAGTGGCAGCAGGATACTTGCGAGAATCCACTTGCGCGAAAAACCATTTGCGCGAACAGACACATACACAAAACGACACATACGCAAAAAGACACTTGCGTGAAATAAAATTGCAGCTAGCAGTATCAGGCAGAAAATAGTCCGTTAGGCGTGAAGAGGGTTGAGAAGATAACATAATGGTGGTAGATAAGGGGTTGGGTATCACCACAACTCGACTCCCAGGTACCCCGACCCTGTCAACACGACCTCTCGATCCCGACAAGGCGGGCTGGGGCTAGTGGGGTCGAGGGCGAAGCCCTCTCCCACCCACAAAAAGAAAAAGAAATAAATATAATTGTAAAATATTAAATCAAAAAATTTCATCTTGTTGGCAATTTAATTGACCAATATAGCTCGGTATATTTGCAATAGGTACCCTTGCTGCAATTTCATTGTGCAATACTTTACCGAGTGCAGTCCAGCAAGATTCTACAACTAGTTTGCTGAGGAAGAGCTACGATATACAGCGATATTGCAGTAGAGTCAAAGCGGGATAAATCATTTGTAATCTAGCCGGCCAGACATTGAATACTTGCGACTACTATGAAATATCTTGGCAATATCGCCGGGCTACGCAATACTGCCGCAATTTATGCACGTGTTGAGCGATATAGACGGCAACTTGCCGGCTATACAATTGCAGCAAGTAATTGTCAAAAAACTTGGTGAGAACGGTGACCACAAAGCACTAGCCGAGCGAGCGATTTCTTACCTACCTAATTTAATCCATCCAATCTTTTAAGAAGTTGTCGAAATCCACTTGTTGTGGTCGAATTGTTGGGGTAGAGTTGTCGGGGTCAAGTTATCACAACTGAGTTGTCAGATGCGAAGCTGAAACGCAACGCATCGGGCGCGCTTGGTATAACTATACAGGTTGTCCCACGGCTATGCCACATAGAGGGAAAGTACTTTAAATATTGTAGATAGGAAGTTTGGCTTCATGGAGACTTCAGTTTATTTTTAAAATTAAGTAATACTGCATTCAAAGATTTAAAAAAACTTGCTTGCTTCATCTGGGAATTGAACCAACCAAATGTGAAAAAATTAACATCCTGTATTTTTATGTTGCCGATTGAAAGGGTTAATTATAATCATTAATTTCTTCTAAGGAATATAGTGTCTTAAATTAAATTAACGTGGTAAAATTTTACATTTAAGTTTTGGAAAATAATTAGGATAACTTTTTGAATCGATTTTCATAGATAGCTTTGATTATTTAGTAATAAGTACTTTTTTACGCTGTTTTTCTTAAATTGCATGATAAATGCAATAAAATACAATTTGAATGCATCTTTGCTGTGAGCTAGACAGTAGGCGAATTTGAAAAAAATATTTTTTTTCCTGTGTTCCTTTAATTTAGGATACCGCGTTACTTAGAAAAAATTAATGATTATAATTAACCCTTTCAATCGGCATCATAAAAATACAGGATGTTCATTTTTTCACATTTGGTTGGTTCGATTACTAGATGAAGCATGCAACTTTTTAAAAATCTTTGAATGCAGTTTTACTTAATTTCAAAAATAAAGTGAAGTTTCCATGAAGCAAAACTTTCTATCTCAAATATTTAAGGTACTTTCCCTCCATGTGGCATAGCCGTGGGACACCCTGTATAGTTAGCTTTGGTAATCGAGTTTATTTCTAGCATGGGTACAATCAAACAATAAAAAACGTATAATGTAATCATGGTTACATGACTCGCATAATCTATACTTATAATAAATCTCTAGAGAGGTCAATTCTGTACATGAAATATATTTTCAAAATAACTATCACGGGGTGACTAGTGATCGATACTGATGCCAAAAATGGAATCAGTAAAATTTTTGTCTGTCTGTCTGTCTGTCTGTCTGTCTGTCTGTCTGTCTGTCTGTCTGTCTGTCTGTCTGTATGTTCCTTATAGAAACAAAAACTACTCGACGGATTTTAACGAAACTTGGTACAATTATTCTTCATACTTCTGGGCAGGTTATAGTATACTTTTCATCACGCTACAATCAATAGGAGCAGAGCAGTGAAGGGAAATGTTGGGAAAACGGGAGAAGTTACTCCATTTTTTAAGCTACCATCGCGTGTGCAGCCTTAATGGTTAAAGCTACATAGAAATCATGTATGACGTAAATGTTTTACATAAAATTATCTAAAAAATATCCCACAACAGCATATGTCTATCTTTTATGGTTGACTCACAATAATGCGTGTAACTCCCGATAGCTTAGCAGTTCGGAGCTTTCTGATTGTATTACACACAAGGAGTTACACGCTGATGGAGTCGCGGGCACAGCTATTAATAATAATATTCTGCGGTTCCTTATTGCGATATTTTTCAACAGTATTGTGGATTGACATATTATATTTCCCTACTAAAATACGAAAGTTAATCTTTCTGTTACATCAAAACCATTGAACCGTGAGGAAGGACATACGCTACTTTTTTACGAAAAACGACGGAAACGCGGACGAAGTCGCGGGCAAAAGCTAGTCTGCTATAAAGTAATAAGTCGACATGAAGCTAATATCTTTCAAAAGTAACAATGGTCCCAGTACAGTCCCTTGAGGTAGACCATTGAAGATTTATGACGGAACTAGCTGTCCCCCACGACTTCGTCTGCGGAAAATGGATGAAAAGTAGCCTGTGTTTTTCCAGGTCCCAGGCTACCTTTTTGCCAAATTTCATCCAAATCCGTCCAGCCGTTTCAGCGTGAAGAAGTAACAAGCATACACACACACGCACAAACTTTTGTAATAAGTATTAGTAGGAGTACTGTTGATTTGTGCGTCTCGCGTCATACCTGTTTAATTTAAAGATAAGATAATGTAAGAAAATGTATATTTTTGTGAATTTGAAATCCCGCTCGCGACATTCGATTTTTGAGAAATCTCTCAAATAGGTATTTAATATCTGCATTTAGCTCGGATTTGTGTGCATCTGGATTGAGGGCCATTTTTTTAAACCCTTGTAAAACGAAATAAGACTTATAGGGAATTTAGTTAAAAATAGTAAAAACTCAAAGCAAAGGGCCATAAATTTCTTAAACGTGAATTAAAGATGTTATGATTAAAAAACTGTGGCCCTCAGTCCAGACGCTTGCATAAAGTGACATAGCGTAAATCTCAGAAAGTACTATATCTGGGTAAATCATTTTTATTTAAGGATTTAGTTAAGAATTTCTTAAATATTTTAAGAAATACCCAAATCTGTAGAATTGCACACCGCGGATTTGAGTAGGTATTGTTTGGTTTACATACCTTCATATTCGTTCCAATAATCAGTTATACGTGACACTGACAATGCATTAAGGTAATAAAAAAACAATTAGGTATTCGCGATGTTCTATCGCTACAAATATACCGTGCATTATCATAAGTAGGTAGGTACTACACAATTTAATAAAAAAATAAAAAAACAATAAGAGAGGAGAGAGAGAGAGAGCCTCGCCCTACACCTGAGGAGGCTCTCATTAGGCGGCTGGATCAACGGCTTGATTCAGAAAGTGGTACTCCTGGACACGGCTCGTATTGTTAGGTTCCTCTCTCTGGGGCCGTGACCGCCGGTGGCTTGGACCCTGTTCCCGATGCCGGTGGAGCACTATTTTTTATATTTTTAAATGTTTTGTTTTTTATTTATTTTATAATGAAATATTTAAAAATGTAAATTCGCCATTCGCCACTGGTATATACCTACAATGAATAAACGAAATAATAATAAAAAATGTCTTATTATACTTGCAGTCCCTTGTTGACCAATACTTCCCTTCTGCTATTCTTTTTTTAGTGCACAAGCCTTTTTCTGTTTGTAGTTCCACATCAAAGAATATCTGGTGTTGCTTCAATGTTTCATGGATCTGAAACACGCTTTCTCCTCTATCTATATTTAATGTCTTCCACTCCGACACGACACCTGTAATATTATAACAGATTACAGAAAGTAGTAAGTTGTAATGTCTCTTTGTAAAAGAGCTTGTCTGAGGAAGCACTACAAGTCTGGTATCTATCTCTGCCGCCAAGCAGCATTGTTTTCCGGTTTAAAGGGTACGACTGTTGTTGTAATTACAGGCACACGAGACATTTTAACTTTTGTCTATTGTCTCTAGGATGGGTCATGAGTTCATGAGTGACTCTCGATATACATTTGGGGGATGGAGGAACGAGGTGGAATGGTCCCTCCATTGAAAAGGGGGGATCCTCCTACCAGACCGGGTGATATTGGTCTGGCGGGCCACTGCCCCCAACAGTTGATGTCGAGTTTCTGTTATATCCAAATCGCTGTGAAAACTCTGCTTGCGCGATGTAGGATTCAGCCAATAGTCGTCATGTAGTGACATACACTGTTAGCTGTCTAGCTGTGTTGGTTGTCGTCGGTGTTGTTGGCAGATGTCGCTACATACATATTATGCTATATGCTTGATAATGTAACTAATGTCATTATTGGCTCAAAGTTCGGTGCTGCCTTGCCTCTCGACAGAATCTCTTCGTCAATCTTTTCAATGCCTAAGTACTTACTTACAAGTAAATATATAGGTATGTTCATAGAAAGGACCCAAAGCTTACCCGATTGGTATATCAAATGGCCGCTGGTTACACTCGGTGATATGTTCATAAGTTTTATGTCCATACGTAAGATGTCATTCCAACAGTAACCGAATTTTATTGGATTACAATTTAATAATACTTGATCTTTACCTGGAAACAGATTTAATTAAGTAGATATTTTTTTTATGTTGTAAGAAACAGTTGTTATAGGTACTATGACACCATTTATGACATTGGTTTGAAATTTGGCGGGCTGGATCCGCTGCTTGAGCACAAGATTGCAGGTTCGAACCTGGCAAGTACCAATGTGACATTTTCGACACGACACGTCTTTCGTCTATCGAGCTAAACCACCGAAAGTATAAATATATCTAAATATAACATCCAAATCCTTAGAGCCGTTTCCGAGAATTTATACGATACCAGAATTGCTCATTGTAGTTTACATCATTATCTCAAACATTATGAGGAAACCTGGACTCCTGACATTGCCAACACGCACTGAGCGAACGTGTTGATAAAAGTGCTTTTCAACGGACGAGGTGAGAAGAGACGACAATGCAAAATTACAATTCTCGTTTCGCACATCCTCGGCGAGGATTTCAATATTATGGTCTGAATTGGCGAGGATTCCTGGCCAATTCAGACCATAATGTTGAATCGTATTGCAGCGCACATTGATAAAGGTACATAATTAACTTGCAACGAAAACGTGATACTTGCGATGGCCATCACGAGCCAGCGCGAACTATCGCTGGCTCGGGGTAGGTACCTAGCAGCTGTCGTGCGTGACAATGCTGCGCTCTCACAGTCTGCGTCTGTATCGTCACCATACGTACCCCCCAATCTCGCGATTGATATTTGAGATTGTTCAACTTGAATCGCGCTTGCTATTACTGACAATTGTTGGTGGAGATGGGCTGATAAGATTTCAATAATCTCCCATCCATTCCTCTCCTAGCCTCGCCGGACCAGGCGTGGTGTTTTTTTTGCAGCTGGACGGTAATAGGTTGTTGTCTGTTATGGGCCATCTACTGGTCACCAGACATCGAGCAGGCGTCTATGGGCCTGTTCGCCAGCCTTCATGTATTAATATTTTATGAAACAGTTACTTACACCAAGTTCCAATATGATAATAATTCGAACAACTCGAAACATCAACCACCGGGATCAGAAAAAAGCATTCAATGGCATAAATTATCGATCTCATTTTAACAACAACAATTAACTAACAATACAAATCACATTGTTACCGTTACACAATCATAACGTTTTGAACACAACACGTCATTTAGCTACGATAAACAGACAATAACATAATATTATTTTTCCTTATTATAAAATGTTCCCTTTTAAGTAGGTAAACATGGAGTGATGAATCATTGTTGTGACATATAGACAAATTAAAATCCAGAGATCGCTTGACCACAGCCATCACCAACTCCAGCCTTAGCAAAGGATTGATACCTATTCATTACCTACCTATTATAATTATAAGTTGGTGCACATGTAGGTACTGCAAGTCATCGAGGGTGGGCCTCCCAGTCACTGCTACAGTTATTGTCAGGCAGGAGGTCCGTTGCTGCCCCCACTGCCGCATTGCCATTAAGGACACCCAGTGCCGTAACCAGGGAGAGATGCCAGCGGTGCTCAGGCACGGGGTACAGACCCTGGAAAACCTACAGAACCAACAGAAATGACCACACCAGGACCAAGTTTTGGATCATGCATACATACAATAGGCAGGCCCGCCGCTAGGTCGGGAGTTAGCGACAGCAGACAGCTCAAAGGGGTCAAAATATACTCATTACCTATATACCTATTATGAGCAACTTTTAGTATGGGACCAACACTGAAATCTCGAAAAACTTGAGCCATATATATTTTGTCAATTTATGGCAACTGAGCGTTTCGGTGGTTAACCCACTGGGAATTTTGAATTGGGAATTTTACACATTACTACTAAGGCCATGTTGTTTCAACTTACAGTTACGTATCTGTAACCGTCAAATATGGCGGCTTGTACGACAATTTCATACTGACTTAACGATTACGTACTGACTTACGAATACAGATGGTTTGAAGCAACCCGCCCTTAGTATTTAATTCTGAAGCAGGTATAACATTAGGTAAGTTATTAATCTTATATAGTGTGATGTTTCAATCAGCGCCCAGTTATTTGTATAGTTCAGCAAGTTAATAGAACAATAATCTCTTACATTTTTTTATGATTTTATTAATTTTATTGACCCATCAATCCAGTAAAATTTGACACAATTAAAATTCTATTGATAATGGCCGCAGGAGGCCGCTTGCACAACATTAATGAGACACGACACAATTAATTTATATTTAAAAAAGCTTATGTATGTACGGTGAGGGCTCGCGAATGGGTGTGGCTCCAGCTCATTGTTGTCTTATTAATGTAAGCGAGCAATTCTTGTATCTTATCATTGGTTTCTCGGAAACCGCTGTAACGATTTGGATGAACAGGGTTTTGGTTTAGTGTGTCACGAGGACGATCTAAGTTTGAACTAAAGAACTTTGTCTATTATTTAGTAGAATAGAGATAAATTTGGTCATGCTAAGTGCAGGCCCGCAACGGCCTAAGTTCGTGTCTAACGAAGCTATAATTGGGCACGTTTTTCCATGATGACTGACTTCTAAAATAAAAGACTTAGGGCGGGTTGCTTCAAACCATCTGTATTCGTAAGTCAGTACGTAATCGTTAGGTCAGTATGAAATTGTCGTACAAGCCGCCATATTTGACGGTTACAGACACTTACAGATACGTAACTGTAAGATGAAACAACATGGCCTTAGTGGCCCTCTCATTTCAAATAGGTAGTAATTATTTGGAAATCCACCAAAACGAGAATTAATCATTTAATTCGTAGCTTGTCCCTCTATAAAACAGTAAAGTAACAGGATAATTTCATAATTAATATTGTCCTGATCAAGCACTGGTGGTTTTAGTCTCGATAATTTAATTTTGTATTTTATTGTGTATCTAATAAATACTGAGGAAGCTTTTATATCAATGGATTCAGTAATATTCTTCAGTTTGTTAATAATTCTAGCTATAAACGTTTCTGCTCGTCGCAACAACGGTAAGCGTAGTCTTTAGTTATACATACCTACACAAAGTGCGAGCCCCGGAGATGTGGCAGAGAAATGTCTTCTCCATACCACAAATAATGCGGATCCTTATACTACGTAAGTACGTACAGAGGCCTTAGCTCATACAAAGAAACGTGACCGCCGTAACTCCGGCTATGCTCGGGCTAATTTTTTCGTGCTTAAGGCGACGGTAAATGGTAACGGCCGTAAATCTTAAGTTTTAAATCTCTTATTTCGCCGTCAAATAATGCAGGTTAGTTGTGCAATTTTTTTATGTTAAACTAGAACATATATACACCAATCGTACCTGTGAATATTTAACTATTGTAGTAAAATACTTAATGAAATAAATTCATGAATTACTGTCTACCCAAAACATAAAAACGTAATTACTTTCAAATCGCACAAGATATTTTCATGATTTGTTTTGTGCGAAAAGACTATGTTACTACCTATAATATTGCCTGTTACTTTTTTTTATTTTATATTTTAGATACTAAAAAGTAATAATACGTCTAATTCGGCACAGCGCGCTCCTTGATAGGCGAGTCGTATTGCTCGCTGGACGTATGTCGCGTTGCTAGAGCTTAGCGCAGAACACTCAAGCTATACCACCCAAATCACTCAAGGCCGTTGGCAGTTATCAGCGCCTTAAAACAAATATGTTCTGAATTTAATACAAACTATAACAACAAATCGATACATATAACGCCATCTATTGAGATTTATTTGAACAAATTCCTTTCTCCCTGAGGAGACCCCGTGTCCGTAACTAGAGATTAGACTTTTTTCCTAGTACCTACTGCTGCGGCAGGTTAGACAGTGGAAATATTTTAAGGGGTCATTGTACTCATCATTATTAACAACTTTTACTATGGGACCAACCCTGAAATAGCGAAAATAAAATCAGCTGTTCCATACATTTTGTTGAGTTAAGTGAACATTACAGATTGTTCTAGACCAGTCATGCTCATCTGCGGCCCGGCAGATATTTCTGTGCGGCCCGAAGCCACACATATCGCCCAAGGTATCTAGCGTGCACCAAATAACTTATCTTGTTGCCCACCGTTTGGTAGAATACAAGTTAAGTTATTTGCGTTCATAAGTCATAAGTTCATAATCGCGAAAAAAAAAACAGCTGTTCCATACATTTGTATGGAACAGCTGTTTTTTTTTTCGCGATTTCAGGCTTGGTCCCATAGTAAAAGTTGTTCATAATGATGAGTACAATGATCCCTTTAAATATTTCCACTGTCTAACCTGCCACCCTGTATTATTTGCATTCAAAAGTTATGTAGGTCGACCTATAATAACTTGCTTTGTAACCTACATAACTTATGAACGCAAATAACTTAACTTGTATTCTACCAAACGGTGGGCAACAAGATAAGTTATTTGGTGCACGCTAGATACCTTGGGCGATATGTGTGGCTTCGGGCCGCACAGAAATATCTGCCGGGCCGCAGATGAGCATGACTGGTCTAGAACAATCTGTAAAAAGTATTGAGATTAATTTAAGATTTTTTTTTATTTCAGATAAACCAAAAAAATCAACCTGTGGTTTCCCATACTGTTTGAGGTACAGAATTGGAGACATATGGCACAAAAAAATAAAAATGAGGAAAATACCAAAAGACGTGACTGACTACATTTTATATTCTGGAAGAGGTAAGATGGTTACTGCTACTGAAATACCATCGGCCCAGCCATTGCTTAACTACTTATAGAGCGTTTTACATATGAATTCCTTTCGACGCTATGTTGGCTCCCCTGTCTGTCACTCCTGTATAGGTCCAATAGGAGCAAAACATAACCTCCAGCCAGCGAACTCATTATGTATTACAGGTTATGTTTTGCTCCAATATTTAAGAAACTAAGCGTAATAATAAAAAGATTTATAGTGGAATGAAAAGCATACAAGTAGAAGTAAAGTTTGAGACTAATCTGAGGAGTATCAGGCGCCTATTAAAAAAGTAGTCCGCTAGCCGGAGGTAAGGCATTTATTACAAGAAATAACGCGGAACAAATTAAATTTCAGGTTGGTACTAATAGAACAAACATAGAACTAATTCCCTGAACCACCCGCGCTCGGTTAGCGCGTGGGTCCCGCTAGGTGTCACACACCTAAGCAACTGCCAATAAAACTTTGTAATTTTAAAATGTCCATAATGACCGTTCGATATTCCTTTTTCTCTTATTTTATAGATACAGAAATTATTAAGGATGACATAACAAACAAGGACATGGAAGTTCTGTTTAAATTGGAATTAAACGATGAAATTATACAAATTAAAGTGAAACTGCGTAAAAATGAAACGTTATGTGTTGATAAGAATATTGTTCTCGGCAGAGCATCAAACGGTAATCTATCCTCAGATCATAGAAACAAGGGAGATGTGTCAAGGCGCTACCGAGCTTGATGCCTGATCTTGAGCAAATTCCTCATATTAAAAACGTACGCGCTGGCGACGACACACGTATAAATACAGTTAGTTTAGTGCTAGTGTTGAGTGACGATTAACAGTGTTAGATTGAGGGTGTGCGGAATGTTCAATGCGTGGGAGATCTTTTTATTCACAAGGAGCGCTTAAGTATGCGCGTAATTGTGTCGACAAATGTACTAAAAGTGGCATCAGTTGTTCCCGTACTAATTTGCTATGATGGCATATCTCCTTGTTTCTATGATCTGAGCATCCTACTAATCCTACTAATAGGTATTATAAATGCGAAAGTTTGTGAGGATGTATGGATGGATCGATGTTTGTTACTCTTTCACGCAAAAACTACTGAACGGATTTTGATGAAACTTTACAGTAATATAGCTTATACATCAGAATAACACATACTTAAGCTACTTTTTATCCCAAAAACGCGGGCGAAGCCGCGGGCGGAAGCTAGTCTTTAATATAGGTACCTACTTACTTACCAAATCTTCATAACCTACAATAGCAATAAGCTATTTTTAGGGTTTAGTAGTAAAACTAGGACCCCTAATAGATTTTATATTAAGCACCTTGTAAGCCTGTATTGATATAAAAAACCGGCCAAGTGCGAGTCGTACTTGCGCATCGAGGGTTCCGTATCAGTTTTGGACGTATATAGTGAAAAAACCGGGCCGCAAAACTAAGTTTGATTGTTAAGGAATTTTGATGATTTTGAAAAAACTGCACTAGTTAGGAACATCGTTTTATTTTTAGTGCAATATTTGGGTCAATTCCTATTAACTCTAATTATTTCAGATTTTTCGCTCCGCAAACTTCGGAAAAGGGCCCCCCCTTTTCCGAAGTTTGCGGAGCGAAAAATCCCCCGATTCCCCCGAATGGTATTTTTTCAGACATTTTTCATCATATATGTCGAAAACTGTGAGACATAAAATAAAATAAAAAAATATTTTGAAATGTGCAGATCAAGCCCTGTCATATGATATATCACGTGACCTAGTAACCCCACTTTAAAATTTCGGACCCCCAATCCGGCCCCTTTTGCAATAAAACTAAAAACATTTTTTAACTTCAATTAGTTACTTGCAATAAAGCTAGGTAAGCATTCTTTATAATGTTCCAAATTTGAAGTCGATAGCATTAGTAGTTACTGAAATAAATAACCAGGTGTGACAGACAGACAGACAAACGAAGTCGCACCATAAGGGTTCCTTTTTTTGCCGGGAAAGCGGGATTGCCCGAAAGGGATACTTATAACAACATAAAGGGCAAAGGAAGGAACACGGGTGGGTTTTAGTCAGTAAGAGTCTGACACTCCCTTCCGCTCCGCCCAGAGCGGGAGGGGGGTCATTTGATGATTTCCCATCCTCAAAAAAAAAAAAAAAGGGTTCCTTTTTTACCATTTTGGTACGGAACCCTAAAAATGATGCCGGTAATGGGTAGTTTCTAAACAGAAAACTTCACGCTTCTATACAATGGTACTACACATTTTTGTAAAGCTGCTCACAAATTGTCTTTACGAGTTGATGCCGAGTTTGAAGAAGTATTTTCTTTCTGCAATCTAAAGAATAATTTTATTATGTGTAATGTTTTATTTGTTATAATTATTTATACATACCTAATTTAAGATAGTCAATCAGACCAGGGGTCGGAATACAACCCCTTTGAAATGGAAGTGGATTTTCGAAACGAATGTAAAGGTAGGCCTTTCAAGTACCTAATACAAACATTATATTTAGCTATGTGTACATTTTTGTGAATTTGAAACATGTTAAACCCAATATCTTAAGTTATTAAATTAAGAGATTTCAAAAACAAAGACATGGGCGGGATTTGAACCTGCGACCTCTGCCATACCGTGGCATCGCCCTAACCACTATTACTGTTTTTAAAATCTCTTATACTTATACCTATTTAATAACATAATAGGTAATTAAGTGGTTAAATTAAAATCAGCCACATTTTAACATTTTGAGCTGCTTTATCTAAAATAATGTAATGATGTACTTTTTCAGTTATTACTAATATAGGAAATGATGTAAATATATATTGTGAGTCTCGGCTGGTCTATCATCGATCCAGCATGAATCTGGAGGGCGATAGTGGTGCGTATTTTTTTATGTTTCATATTCCTATTCTCTTTATTGTGCAATGTAATTTTACTTTATTGTAATGTTAACCACTTTTTTTTTTTATTGTGAATCTGTAAACAATTTGAAAAAAGACAATTAACACCAAAAAAACCGATGAAACATCTACAAAATTGGCAAAGTTATAAGCGTTTTAAAATGATTTGCTAGACACGGACGGCACTACCTACTAGTGACGTAACACCACCTACGTCCGCTTCGCGCGACAAAGACGGAGCGATACTCCCTCCAAAAACTTTAAAAGCGTCTATGTTTTCCATTTTGTGATAAATTATTATTTTTGCTTTTACTTTTTTGTTGTGCCTATTCCTTCTTTGAAATAAAATAATGTACCTATTTGTACTTTTTTAATAGTAGGCCACTACCGTATTGTATTAGGTAGGTATATCTCCCTAACTCCATTCCTGGGCGATACCTACACTGATATAAGCTATAATATAATTATAGAAAGATGTACGAAAACTTTATTTTGTGAGAACACAGTAGTTGAGTCGGAATTGCGGGTAACCCAATCATACTTTGTCCAATCATAAATGTACTTTAATTTATGTACTAATAGGTCGGGGAAAAAGTTTCTTCGCATTTTTTAAGAAAATTCAAAACATTTTTTAATAAAGTTTACCTATTTACATTTAACTAAAGTATGTAGGTACCATTTTGTTCGATAACTTTTTGCCATCTTGTAGGTAGGGACATGATCCCATTGCTATAGAAATTTTGAGACTTCTGGTCAAAATACCGCGACAAGTGATTTTGGCAGTCCTCTCGTGATGTTAACCTGACACTGCCTAAAGAATTCTGAAGAGACCGAAACAGGTGGAAATCTGAAGGTGCAAGGTCAGGACTATACGGCGGATGCATTAACACTTCCCAGCCAAACTCTCTTAATTTTTGTTGGGTGGCTAAAGATGTGTGAGGTCTAGCGTTATCATGATGAAAAACCACACCCCTTCTGTTGATTAATTCCGGCCGCTTTCTCTCAACTTCTTGCTTTAATCTCATCAGTTGTTCGCAGTAGACTTCAGAATCGATGGTCCTGCCTGGTGGTAACAGCTCATAATGAATAATGCCCTTCCAATTCCACCACACACACAGCATCACCTTGTTGCGAGTTAACCCGGGTTTCGCCACAGTCTGTGAAGCCTGACCGGCCTTTGACCACGACCTTTTTCGCACGTTCTTGTCATACGTGATCCACTTTTCATCACCAGTTATCAGCTTCTTCAAAAATGGTTCGGTTTCATTACGTCGTAATAAAGAATCACAAATGAGTACACGGTTCATTAGGTTTCTTTCAGTGAGCTCGTGAGGTACCCAATGTCGAGCTTTTTTGTGTACCCAGTTTTTTTCAAATGCGCCAAAACTGTTTTGTGGTCAATTTCCAGTTTTTCAGCTACGTCATAACCACTGGTATGCCGATCTTGCTCTACTTTTTCAAAAATGGCATCCATTTTATCCGTAATAGGGCGACCAGAGCGACGTGCATCTTTGACATCAAAATTTCCGGATTGAAAACGCTTAAACCAAATTTGTGCTACTCTCACAGACACTACATTAGGTCCATAAACATCGCAATTTTTTTTCGTGGCTTGCGTTGCATTTTTACCTTTTTTGTAGTAAAATTTTAAAATGTATCGAATTTCTTCATTAGATTCACTCATCTTGACGGTAAGAAAAACAAATGAAAATCACACATTTTCCTAATTTGAATTTGGAATTATGTTCTTTAAAATTTAAACTTTCAATGATACCAAAACCAGCCAGATACAAATAGTATAGCCAAAGAGATTTTATTACAAGTTCATACATACTATAATGCGAAAAGACTTTTTCCCCAACCTAATATTTAATACTTATGCTAAAGTAAATAAAACCAGTAACATTAAGGTAACACCCGCCATACTGACGATGACGTCAGAATAGCGGGTGATTCATAATTTATCAATATTTGTGATATGTGTCGGTGATTAAATTTCCAAAAAATATAAGGTACCCGAAATAAAAAATAAAATCATTTTTAGTAGAAATTATAATTGGACACACGCGATTCTGACTCTTTCACCAGCTGAGTAAGTTCATACATAGCAGATACATACTTTCATATTCCATTTTTAGTGATTATTGGCTACTCGAAAATAAAGCAGTGATAGCCTAGTGGTTTAACCATGTGCCTCCCACGGCGAATGGTTCGAGTTCGATCCCGAGGTACCTACCTAGGCACGCACCGCTGACTTTTCTAAGTAATGTCCGAATTAGAAATTAATTATCACTTGCTTTAACGGTGAAGGTAAACATCGTGACCAAACATGCCTAAGAGTTCTCCTTACAGTTCTTGAAGGTGTGTGAAGTCTGACAACCCGCACTTGGCCAGCGTGGTGGACGACTTATGGCCTTATCCCCTCTCTTTCTGAGAGGAGGCCTGTGCCCAGCAGTGGGATAGATGACATTTTCATTATTATAGTGGCTACTCGGACATTGTGAAACAGGCCCTATCGTTGTGGCGATGCTTGGCAGAGCTTCATGACAGGCAGTCAATGTCTTTCAGCTGATATGATAATGCGAGTAATAAATCCACCGATGACTTAAATATGTTAATATTTTTAAATTGCAGACTTGTCACTTGTCGCGGAAACCATTCCGCAAACGGAATCGTCAACAAAGGTGTTCACTTTTAAAGCAGATAGTTTCGACAACAATACTTATGTTACATGCCAAACAACAAGAAGATACAGAAATAAAAAGGACTATAAGACTAAGATCGAAGTGACCGCGAATGAAGCTAGTCAGTACCAATACCTCAGCCTGTCTATTCTATACCCACACGACGCGTGACATTCTCCCTCGAACGTTCGCAAACAAATTGGCAGTTGTCACGGTGATATCACGCGGCGTGTAGGTACAGAATAGACAAGCTAATGTCACACACAGTCCACTGTTTTTGTCACGCCTATGTGCCTACCATGGTCACGGACCCTCGGTCGTCGAACTGTCGCAAATATGAACCTACACCTATGGGACCGTAAGACACCAGGCTACCACAAATTTTTAACTTTTTTTTTCAGTTGGCGAATACAAAGTTTTGTCTGCAATAAGATATTCTGTTTCAAAAGTCGAGTTTAACTGCCAACAATATTTGAGTAATATTACAAAATGTAAGTAAACTCTGTGGTCTCCGGAATGGCGAGAAACCTTGCAGGAGGAAGGGATGGTTGTCGTAGCCCTTGCGGGGCTGCCATTTCTGTCTGCAAGGTTAAAAGTACCCTAATACGAAGGCAATTAATCCAGCAACCAACGCTGGCAGCCAATATGGGACACTGCGCCGGCAGAGGAGTCATTAAAAGAGAATTATATATAAAGATAAAAATTATGTTTTTATCTTTTTGATTTTATTTTATTTTAGCAAAAACGGATCACCCTAGGTGACCTACCTACTTAGTAGGTAGGTAATATTATGTAAATTAATGTTTAATGAAATAATAGGTAGGTACCTACTAATTTGTTTAATGTTTCATGAGTGTAGATAGAGACCGTTCCACATAAAAATTCGCTTCGACGGTATGTTGGCTGCCCTAAATCTCAATTTATTACAACGTTTTTTACGGTGTTGGAAGTTTTCTTTCAGCACCAATTCACTTTCATAATTTTTTAACGTCCTAAATATTATTATAAAACATAAATCTACAAAAAACACAAAACGATATGACCTATAAATAGGAATGACAAGCAGGGGAGCCAACATAGCGTCTTGGGGAATTCTTACGTGAAACGGTCTCTACCTCAGATCATAGAACCAAGGAGATATGCCATCATAGCAAATTAGTACGGGAACAACTGATGCCACTTTTAGTACATTTTTCGACACAATTACGCGCATAATTAAGCGCTCCTTGTGAATAAAAAGATCTCCCACGCATTGAACATTCCGCACACCCTCAATCTAACACTGTTAATCGTCACTCAACACTAGCACTAAACTAAAACACTGTATTTATACCATCGATCGTGTTCGGTTCGTCGCCAGCGCGTACGTTTTTAATATGAGCAATTTGCTAAAGATCAGGCATCAAGCTCGATAGCGCCTTGGCACATCTTGTTTCTATGATCTGAGGTCTCTACTTTGTTTCATATCAGCTGTCCAGGTGGGCATATTAAACAATACAGTAAAAAATATGACGACAGTTGACGCAAGCGAAATTAAAAAGAGATTCAACATGGCTGATAATGGCACCATACTTTGCTGCATAATTTACACTATATCCGACGATGGGTTCGTCACAAACATAACTCGTCAAATTGAAAACAAAACTTTATTATTATATGAAAAATCGACAAATAATACAGACCATGGTAAGATCAATGCACATTCTATACTATAAACAAATGCAAGAGTGTATTTGACTTTTTTGTTTTACGGCAAATCTACTGACCGGGCTTCATACGAAGTAGGTATGGTAGGTGCTTCGTATCAAATCAAAGTTAGGTAATTATAGGTAATTAGTTGGTGAAACTTTAGACGTGTTTGGTACAAAAATCTAAACGCGTACTATCAACAAACTACAGCTGATTACGGTACCATTGCCAGGCTGGCACAAAAACCCTACTGCCAGCGATTTTTGTGGGAATATTAATCACCAATGGATAATAAGGGATACATTAGGATACACCCGCCATATTGATGTCAATATGGCGGGTGAATCTATCTTAATTTGGTTATAATTTGGTACTTTTTTTTAAAGCATAGGTACTAAATAGTACATTGTTTTGGTATAAAATTATGATTAGATTCATTAAGGTACAGGTAGAAACACCGCCATTCTCACTCTCACTACACGAACGTTGAACATTTTGAAAATTAAAATGGCGCCTTAAGTTGTATTAACTCTACATAATCATATGTATCTTTTTTTTTCAGAGAGCGGCGCTGTTGACCTACTTAAAATTTACATAATAGTATCCGTGTTAGCTGTAGTTATTATGATATTGGTAATTATAATGAAGTATAGAAAGTATTACTTGAAAAAACGACCCAATCCAGAGGAAACAATTGCTTTGGAAACTTATGTAAGTTATTAATCAGACACAATTGTTTTTGGTAAAATTAATATTGTAGTTCACGCGGACGGAGTCGCAGGAAAAACCTCAGATCGTGTTTTCTTCAGAAATCCGGTTTAATTTGTTTCAGTCCGCCGCAAATGGAGTTATTTATGCGAAGCTCGATTTGCATCACGAACATGGAGATGTTCAGCAGATCAATCCCTGTGAAGAATCGCCCTACGCCAAAGTTATTGGAGTGCTTAAGCCTAGTATTGGAAATTAGAAATATTAAAAGAACATAAATAGTAATTTGTCTACAATAATTTATTCTTGTCTGACTTGTTGGTACCTACAGTGGTCGGCGCGAATGCCGAGTGCAGGGTCGCGGGTTCGATCACTGGGGCGGGCACGGACACCTATCTGAGTTTTCTGCCAGCGTTATCCGGGTTTGCCGCCCGCGTTATTTGTCCCGATTGAATTCCCGATATAATGTAAAAAAAAGTCCGGTGACATGTTCGTTATGAATTCGATTTACAAAACTTACGAACTACGTCTTCCGACTACACCTAAAAGTGTTTTTTTTTTAATAATTGATTTTGATCTGAAACTTTGCATGTAATAGTATCCTATACCAGATATAATTGCCGGCATGAGTCTTGAGCACTTGGCATTATTTAATTTTTCGGTCTCTGGAAGGCGGGGGGCGCCGAGGCTGCACGCGATTGGTTCGTCAGTAGATGCTAGTCGTCTATTCGCTATGGATTATGGAAATACTTGGAATTTTTATGAACAATATTTGCAACTAAATTATTATCACTTTCATAATCAGCAAGCTGAAGTGGCAGTGGGTTGGCCAACGGCCATCTCTACCAAAGGACCTGATGTTCGCTGGAACATCGTGTAGTACAGACACAGAACTGCTAAAAATTTGAACAGCTGATGACAGCTAACAGATATAACAGACATAACAGCTAACAGATGAACAGCTAATGAATTGAACAGCTAAAAACATATTAGGTGCCCTCCGTAGTCAGGTATTTACCAGACTATCTATAGACCGACAACTTGAAGAAAGTCGCAAGTACACGCTACAAATGCGGAACCGAGTGTTGTGGTGCGACTTTGTAGAAGCATAGAAACTTTAAGCCTGCAATACATGTTGGCCGAGCGTTGTCGAGTGAAGGCCAATACCAACATGTAGACGGTATATTTGCCTTGTCTTGCTATCGCTCGGTGTCACTTGCCTAGTTGGTTGAGTCTATTATATTATCTGTGGTTGAGTATAGACAAGCGCCAACGTGTATAGACCTCATTTGACGTAGCTTGCCACAACTTGCAGTCGCTCGCGATCACTTGCCTCAATTCGGAGCGGTGTCGGTTTTTGTGCACAAATCAAAGGCGCTCGCGCGCGCTCGTACAATAGTGTTCACATGTTTGTGTTGACATCAAACTTGCCGAACGTGTAGACAGTAGCGCTTGCCTTGTGTCAATTTGTCTAGGCTCGCGTTGGTCTAAACTCGGCCAACATGTATTGCAGGCTTTTACATAGAAAGTCTAGCAATGCACTGTAGTAGGCACAGACATTATTACAATTAGCTTTTGCCAGCGGCTTTGCCCGAGTGGTGGTCGGGAAGAAAAATTGGAAGTTTTAAGTTTAATCAGGCCAAGCAAGCAGTGATAGCCTAGTGGTTTAAACATGTGCCTCCCACGGCGAATGGTTCGAGTTCGATCCCGAGTCACGCACCGCTGACTTTTTTCAAAGTCATGTGCGTATTAGAAATTAATATTATCACTTGCTTTAACGGTGAAGGAAAACATCGCGAGGAAACCGGCATGTCCTAGAACCAAAAATTCGAAAACATGCGACGTCCACCAACCCGCACTGGGCCCGCGTGGTGGACTACGACCCTCTCCCTCTCACAGAGAGGAGTCCTGTGTCCCAGCAGTGGGAACATTATAGGCCGATTATGCTTATGCTATGCAGGCCAAGCTTTACACGTTTCCCTTACAAATTTTGCCACCGCTTTTTACCTCTTTACTCATCACTATCAGATAGCAGAGCAATAGCAACAGCCTTTTAAAAGTGCGCGTTTTTATCCACTTTCTATGAAACTGTGTGTGTACCTACCTACTGATACTAACAAAAAAACACAACCGGTCAAGTACGATTCGGACTCGCGCACGAAGAGTTCCGTACAATTATTATCTATAAAAACGGCAAAAAAACCACTTTTGTTGTATGGGAGCCCCTCCTAAATATTTGTTTTATTCTGTTTTTTAGTATTTTTTGTTATAGCGGCAACAGAAATACTTACATCATCTGTGAAAATTTCAACTAACTATCACGGTGCATGAGATACAGCCTGGTGACAGACGGACTGACGGACGGACAGCGGAGTCTTAGTAATAGGGTTCCGTTTTACCCTTTGGGTACGAAACCCTAAAAAACCGGTCAAGTGCTAGGTCGTACTAGCGATAGCGCACCGAGGGTTCCGTTTCGTTCTTCAGACCGCCAAAGTATAATTTATAAGATGCCATAGAATACTCAAATAAACTACTACCAGTATTAGTTGGATCGTTACTATCTTCACCATAATTGTTGTAGTGTTCAGCATAACTGAGCTTATTTTACTAAAATTCGGACTGACTGTATCTACAGAATCACGCCCGGACGCTCCCAAGATCCTCCAAACTAGCACAAATCCTGAAAAACCGGGCCGGATGGCAATCGGCAGCCACATCAGGAATCTAAAGTATGTACAAATCAACATTTTATATCCATTATAAAACTACGGTCATAAAATTTGCCGCATCCGACCGAAAACCGCGAAATACGCGAACACGCGCCTGGCTCTGTCCGCATCCGACTGACTACCACGGAATACGCGAGCATGCGCGAGCACGCACTGAGCTCTGTCCGCATCCGACTGAGTACTGCGAAATACGCGAGCCTGCGCGAACACGCGCTGGCTCTGTCCGCATCCGACTGACTACCGCGGAATACGCGAGCATGTGCGAGCACGCACCGGGCTCTGTCCGCATCCGACCGAGTACTGCGGAATACGCGAGCCTGTGCGAACACGCGCTGGCTCTGTCCGCATCCGACTGACTACCGCGGAATACGCGAGCATGTGCGAGCACGCGCCGGGCTCTGTCCGCATCCGATCGAGTACTGCGGAATACGCGAGCATGCACGAGCATACGCCTAGCTGTCTACAGTGTCTACATCCGACCGACTATCGTTTATAAGCGAGTATGCCGAGCTCTGTCCGCATCCGACTTAAAGTATCGCGGAATACGCGAGCATGCACGATCACGCGCGGCTCTGTCCGCATCCGACCAACTATTGCGGAATACGCGAGCATGCGCAATGTAAAAATAAGCAAATAAATAACCGTAGACTATTATGGATATAAAATTATGTTTCCTTAATTTCAATACCTACCATAGGGTTGCCAACAGGCCAATCATCCGAATTTTTCCAGAATTGTCCTAGTTTGGAAATTATCTGGACCGAATTTCCGGGCTTGGTTTTGTATACCTACAGGGCCCCAAGTCTGCTAATGCAATTGTTATAATCGTGTCAGAATAGTGTCTCAATGGCATCGTTTTGACCAATGACGAAAGGGTTAGTCTTGCTCTAAGCCAATGACCGCTTAGGTTTTGATAGTAATGGTGTCATTATGACACCATTCGTACACTATTCAAATAGCAGAATTGGGGCCACGGAATAGAAAAAACAAGAGGAAGTGCGACTCAGCATACGCTCGCGCGTCAGAATTATGGGAACGCGTACAGCACTGGCTCAGACGCGATTAGCTACTTGTTGTGATACGACGTTTCGAACTCATACGTAAAATATTAAAATCATGCCTTGTTGCGGAATTTTAACGTGTACAAGTTATATCAGAACAAAAAATAAATCTAACGGGGGTGTATCGTATCACCGGTAAATATAAAACTATGGTGTATTTGAATATAATCGTTTTTATTGATAAAATTATATTTATAATTTTGAAGCAAACTAAAAACTACCTTATGACCATGTATTAAAGTCTAAATCAAATTGCTTACTGGCTTAAACATCTAATATAAATTCGAGAAATTTCGACGCTACTCGATTAGGGATGCGACGTATCCATGAAAACATTTCGTTATCGATAAAATAATAAACGGGATGTTTCAGAAATGTATGTACTGTATGTATAAACTACATTACACTATTATGTAAATATAGCTTTACAATATAGTAACCATTTTTGAAAGTACATATTTACTTCGTTTTATAGTAGGTACATTCAAAATATCTTGGTCAAAGAGAACAACACAACACATCTATTATGGTGGATCGACATTAGGTACGTGAAATGTTATTTTGACAACTCAAGATGATATAAAAAGACGTTACGTGACAAATAAATGTCATTTTGACAATGCCCAAAGTTAGGATTGAGCTACTACGATAACCGGTACATGCGTGCCAGTCAGAACAGGTCCACTGAAATCTGTAAAGCTCTTTCCTCTAAAGGCCATTTTAGGCTAACCTACATTGTATTAACATAATTTTGTCATGAATTTTCTGGACTTCAAAAAAGACTTTGACCTTTGAATTTGTTTCGAGGAAACACCATCCGAAATTCCGAATTGACTTGTAAAAGTGTTTATAGAAACGTTATTTGCAAATTATTGATTAAATATAGACTATAGATACTTTTATTTTAGATTACTACTTACTATCGTTTTATTTAACTATTTTACCTGTTATTGTAAACAGACTTAAGTATTACATTAAAAAAAAACTTCCTTGAAGATTACTTATTCCGTAAATCCGTATTCAACAAACATCGACATTAAATTATCGATGTCTTGTCTTATTCACGTCTCTAGCTGAGTAGCAAAATAGTTAACAGTTGTAAGCAAATATGACATCTATTTTAATGACATTAGCGCGCTAAATGGAGTAAATTAGCTCCAACGCCATCTAGCGTTGAATAGTGGAACTCATTGTTGATCTTGGTCGAACTTTATTGTTAAATGAAAGACATATTTAGTGATTTTGACATGCAAACTAATAACAACATTCTATCGTTGTTTTACGACTTAATTTTGAAGAACAACAAATTATCTTTTTGTCAAAGTTGCATTTATAATATTGTAGCCAATTATATAATTGTTTTCTGTGTATTGCAATATACAATTTAATTTACAAATGTGTGAGTTTGGCGTCATCGGTTCCCGTACAAAAGAAGTTTAAGGGCATTTCCCCCTTGTTTTTATTATTCCGTGATTGGGGCCCAGGTCGGACTTTAGTAAAATACGCTCAGTAGAAGCACTTTCCAAGAGTATAATTTATTAATGTGCTTCGTGTTCGAATCGATCTTTGCAGATTGCACAAATATTGTAACGAACCAAATACCAATTGTATTTGTAGTGGTAGTTTATTTGAGATCTGTAATGCCATGCTGTGGCATCTTATTAATAGGTACCTGGTACATCCTACTAACTTAATTTTATAAACGCGAAAGTTTATGAGGATGTATGGATGTTTGTTACTAAGTATTTCACGCAAAAACTATTGAACGGATTTTGATGAAACTTTACAATAAGTAATAGGTACTAGCTTATACTCGTTAGAATAACGCATAGGTTATAATTTATAAAGATATTGTTAGGGTTCCTGCGTGAAGCAGTCATGCTAGTGAAGGAGGCGGCGGGACGGGAGAGGGAGAGATTCTCCCGTCCAAGCCGCCGCGGTAGACGCTCCGGGCGTCGGGAGCCGCGTGACGACTCCCGGCCACCGTAGGCGCGGGCCTGCGGGCGGTGAGTAATGGGTAGCTCACCGTCCGATCAGGACCAGGCCCGTGCCGAACGGCGCGTACGTGTTCCACGCGCGCCTCATAGAGATGTCAGCATCAGAGAGGGGGCCCATTAGGGCCCAAGCCTGCCGGGAAAGCGGGATTGTCCGGAAGGGATACCGCTGACCCGGACAAAAGGGCTAAGGAAGGAACATGGGTGGGTTTTAGTCAGTAAGAGTCTGACACTCCCTTCCGCTCCGCCCAGAGCGGTAGGGGTCATTTGATGATTTCCCATCCTCAAAAAAAAAAAAAAAGGGTTCCTGCGTAAAAAGCGAAAAACTTAAAAATTACGCAAATTTTTTTACGCAGGTGAAGTCGTGAGCGACATCTAGTGCTTTCAAATTATAAATAAAAACCGGCCCTGTGCGGATGGAACTACGCACAGTCTATGATTCCGTAGCATGTACCTACCTACAAAGTAGGCAACAAGGAGTAGGTAGATAGGTATAAATAAGTATTTCCGGATTTAGGCCATGTTGTTTCAACTTACAGTTACGTATCTGTAACCGTCAAATATGGCGGCTTGTAGGTACGACAATTTCATACTGACTTTACGATTACCTACGTACTGACTTACGAATACAGATGGTTTGAAGCAACCCGCCCTTAGTCTGGTCTTTTGACATTCAGAAGTTCAGATTATCGGTTTATTTCATTATCATCATCATCAGCCTATACATATAATAGCAGTCTACTGCTGGACATAGGCCTCTCCAATTGCACGCCATTTAACTTGATTCTCGGCCACTCTCATCCAGCTGCCACCAGCCACCAGCCACCCAGCGAAGAACGTCGCTTCACCAAACCTGAGGGCGTCCTACGCCGCACACGCTGGGCGCAGAAATAGCATAGAAGCATAGTAGTTTACTTATACAGTTAGTAGCATACATACGATAATCTACTTATGTAGGTAGGTACCTCAGATGATAGAAACAAGGAGATATGCCATCATAGCAAATTAGTACGGGAACAACTGATGCCAATTTTAGTACATTTTTCGACACAATTACGCGCATAATTAAGCGCTTCTTGTGAATAAAAAGATCTACCACGCATTGAACATTCCGCACACCCTCAATCTAACACTGTTAATCGTCACTCAACACTAGCACTAAACTAAAACACTGTATTTATACCATCGATCGTGTTCGGTTCGTCGCCAGCGCATACGTTTTTAATATGAGCAATTTGCTCAAGATCAGGCATCAAGCTCGATAGCGCCTTGGCACAATCTCCTTGTTTCTATGATCTGAGGTAGGTACCCATTATTATCGCATTAATACACGTGCCGTACCCGTAGGTACTTACCTACCTACTATCATACCGATCAGACTAGAAAATTTTTCAAGGGCACAATAATAGAAGCTCGTAGAAAAGACTGGTTAGGTAGGTACGTAGGTACGTAGGCGGCACTGCGTTCAAGTCTTACTTTAGGTACCTAGGTAGGTAGGTAGGTACCTACCTACTTACCTTGAAATTCAAGTCTTGCAGTTCTTCGTCGCCCTATAAGCGCCGACTCAGCGCCCAACGCTTCACGGAGGCGCTGCCAAAGCCTCCACCAGTCAAAGTTAACAGAATTTTCGATCTTCCACTATCTACCACAAAGACGTTCAATTTATTATCGAAATCTTTGATTAAATAATCTAAGATCTAAATCATGTTAAAGTAAAAATAAACTTGTTTGTGCCCACAAGCACAACAATAATATAGTTATCACAAAATTAAATATTTTTGAAAACAAACAAATAAATAAACCAAGCCAAAAAAAGAACGCTTGCAATTTTTTTTTTAATATTTGAACCTTGAAAGTCAAATCATGTCGCAATTAATTTAATTTCTAAGTAGGTACCTACTTAACGTTTTAGGTATTATGTCAATTAATTTTACTCAAAGTCAGAGTGATTTAATTTTTCAAGTAATGTTTTAACTTTTCATAATACATGTGAATTATAAAAAAATATTGATTGTGATATCGGAAATCGACTTAACGTATTGCGCCAATCTTAGAGCATAATAATATAATCTATGGAGTTATTCGAATTAACGAATAACATTTTCTGCCAGTTTTTGCGGGGGGTGGTATTAATAAAGCAAACTACGGTTTGATAACACTGGTCAACACAGAAAATTTTTCCAGACAGTTGTTAATCATTTTCGATTAAATTAAGGGTGCTGATTACGAAAATAACACATTTTTTTTATCTAGCAGCTCTTGTTTTTAAATTATATATTATATATATATATTTTTTTACAGTTTTTTTAAATAGGTACCTACCTAGTTGTGGATCTATAGAAGTTTTTTTTTTATTATTATTCTATGATAGGCTTGCGCTTGACCGCCATCTCGCCTGATGTTAAGCGATGATGCGGTCTACGTCTACGTCTAAAAATGTTATTTTTATGATTTTCTTAAATGAACTAGCTTCATCATTAAGACTAACTGACAGACTCCTTGACAATTCAAAAGTACCTGTAATTGGTCTAATTGAAATAAATGCTTTGACTTTTGACTTGACTTTGACTTTGAACAGCTTGTTTTAGATCTCGACAAAGATTCCAGCAGTAATCTACCATCATTTATGAGTGGTTCTTGGTGCAATCTTTCACCCTGCCTCTGACTGTAATCACCAAGATTTTCAGGAAATTGGTCCAAATGAGAATGTAAATAATGAACTTTGATCCTCTGGTTACACCCTAGATATTTCTTTGACAACATAATCCTGTACTCATTGTAAATAGTTTTCTGATTAGTGATTCCCAAGAAAATTTTGGAATCCAAAAAGGAATAGGATAACAAAATTTTAGAAGATTATTTCGATAAATTCAAGTCCCTTACTAAGTCGTTCAACTCATTCTGATTGAAAGGTTGTGGATCTGTTATTTGACTAGGTGTGAAATCCGAAGAGGTGTTATCGTTCTCTTCTTCAGTTTCCATTTATTTTGTTTAAAATAAGTTGAAGATGTCGATGGTACTGGCATAGGTGATTCACCAGAGTGTGGATGAGGTCTTTGAGCAGAGAGCAAAGTCGGATATGACCACTTGTTCCGCTTAGAAGAGCAATAATATTCACCGTACAAAAATAACAATCGTCATGATTAGGATTAGTTCCCGCCATGGCATTGGTGTCCTGAATGTGAGGGCGGATCTTTTCCCATTTGACCACTGTCGTAGATACACAATACAATTTAGGCACATAATATTTGGCACCCATGGTTTGTCTTGATAAAAAAATTTTACTTCAAAGTATGTAGCTGAAATATGCAGTTTTTACGAACTCCGTGATATATTTACGATACTGTGTAAAGGTATATTCACTACAAATAACACAAAAACCCTCTAAATCGTTCAAAGAACATCTCCTCTTTATTGCCATTAAATTAATTACCTACTGTCGATCATAGAGTTAGTAAATAAAATTGAAAAAAAAACATGAATCTACCCCATAAATCTGAAAACCAAGTTAAATATCTCAAAAACTAGAGCTGCTAGATAAATATACATAAGTATGATTTATGAAGTCACCACACCAAAATGCATTACATAAAAATTTCCTAAAATATTTATATCAAAATTTTTTATATAAATATTTTAGGAAAATTTTATTAAGGTCAAAATTGTTGACCAGTGTAATCACACACAAATACATGCTTATAGGTTGTATTAAGGTGGATCCGTCAAGGTTGCGCGCGAAATTTAAAATATCTCGGGTTTTTTGTAAATTACAGCGCTGTTTTACGTTATATGTTGATCCAAATTCAATTGACGACAGTAATGATAATTATGTATATGAAGGACGGGACGGTTGACATATGTCGGGCATGCCACCGTCCGGGTGAGTCCATTAGACATATTATTTCTGGTTGTTCTCGTCTAGCTAACGGCGAGTACTTGCACAGGCATAACCAAGTGGCCAGGATTATCCACCAGCAACTTGCTTTGAAATACCGCCTCGTGGATTCAGAGGTACCGTACTACAGGTATGTGCCTGACCCAGTTCTCGAAAATGACCATGTCACGTTGTACTGGGATCGATCTATTATCACTGACAGGACTATTGTTGCTAATAAGCCTGATATAGTGATAATAGATCGAGTAGCGCGCCGCACGGTGATAATCGATGTTACCATCCCGCATGACGAGAACCTCGTAAAAGCCGAGAAAGAGAAACAAATCAAATATCTCGACTTGGCGCGCGAGGTTGTTGACATGTGGGATGTTGACTCGGCTGTCATTGTGCCGATTGTCGTAACGGCCAATGGCCTTATGGCCAAGAGCCTCGATCAACATCTCATGAGGCTCTCGTTAGGTGGCTGGGTCAAGGGCCTGATACAGAAGGCAGTTCTCCTTGATACGGCTCGCATTGTGAGGAGGTTCCTGTCTCTGGAGCCCTAACCACCGGTAGCTTGGACCCTGCTCCCCATATCGGTGGATTCCTAGTTTTTATATTTTTAAATGTTTGTTTTAGTTATTTTGTATTCAGATAAATATTTAAAAATGTAAAAGATATGTGTAAAGAATGAATAAATGGATTATGTATTATAGTTACTAAATAATAATTACCAAATCATCAATTATTATTATTATATTTGAGGAAAATCGTAATGGTCTCGCGAAGTAATCGTATTATCCCGAAATAGGTATAATTTCGAGGGCTCTTTTCATGATTTTGATGATTATTATTTACTAACTGTATTATCGTTATTGTCGCGAATTGAGTTTGGATCAACATACAGCATGAAACAGCGCTGCAATTTGCAAAAAAAAACTCAAGATATTTTGAATTTCGCGCGCAACCTTGACGGATCAAATGACAAAGTTCTTGAAAAATTACAGTAAAGTTGTCGCTCATGAATTAGTTTTCATAGGACCAAATCGGTTATAGCCAGTGCACTTTGGCAGAGGAGTTCGCCCAGCTTTAACTCCATAGGTTAAATACTCAAAGGCGCCAACCCAACATTTTATAAAATATTTTTTGTGACATTTAAGCCGCGTCCTCGCTAGAGTATTATTGTTCTGTGGCCGCGTCTCCTGCGCGTGTTCAATGGGGGCTACCGTTTTTTTGCTCACCAGTTGGCGCTACAGTCGCGAGAGGTCATGTCAAACTTTGTTTACTACGGGCGTAAAAACAAATCAAATTTATAATACCAATTTATTATAAATATCGAAGAAAACATAGCAGTAAACTCGGCATAAATATTTTTTTATTTGGAAATAAACGCACGTATTTTAGTTCACCGACAATGCAATAGCGGGTAGAGGGTTTCTGCAGTCCAACGAAACTATCTATTGAAATAGATACTTTGATACCATTTATTGAAATAGGTAGTTTGATACTATTTATTGAAATAGATAGTTCCGATAGATATAGACGTTTCAGATACTAGGTAACGCGATTCACGATCGACCGCTGCCGCAGACTTATTATTTTGTTTCCTTCACACATATACACACGCATACAATGCTTTTGCATTTTGACTTATGACTTTATTAACTTCTTAAAGATTCGTTAATTTAATAGAAATGACAAAGTAAAGTACCTAAGTAATATTTGCATATTTTCAAACAAAAAAAAATTAATTGCATGGCCATGCATGATAAGGTTTATTTTTAGGCACGCTTGCTAATAAATATAGCAGATTTTCTGTTTATACTCTGACTCTTAATTTTTTGCAGTAACTTGACAGTTCGAAGCGAAATAATGATACCATATTTACATAAATATTGTTTATCTTTTTAAAACTTAAATCTAGTTATCAGTAATCAAAATCATAACGAAATATTAACGAGATTAAGTGTCAAATCGGAACACCAAAGAAGCTAATTATAATATATTAAATCGGTTCAGTAGTTTTGGAGCCTATTCAATGCAAACAAACAGTCAAATCTTTCCTCTTTATAATATTAGTTTAGATTATGCTTTATCGTGAAACGGCAATCGTTTCATTCGCCACATAGAATAGCTAAACACGTCGTAAAACACTCTATTATGCCGCTATTATATATAATAGAGTGTTTCAAAACCCGCTACCTATTGATATTGGATAGATAGTTTCATTTCGTTACCCAAAGAAGCCATTACAACCCACCTCATTTTCGGTGACCTCACTCTACAACAGCGCCTCTAGCGGCGAATTCACACGCGTTAGCCCCCATTGAATGACGAACACGTTTAATGAACAAAAAGGGGCGTGGCCTACGCGTTTTGTATGGCAAAAGCACTCGACCACGTGACGGAAAACATGTTCGTCGTTCAATTGAACACGAAAACACGTCGCCGGAGACGCGGCTTTAGAAATAATAGCGACAGAAAATAATTTACTCCTAAAATACCTATGTATCTTGATCGTGGAATTGAATCTATGCGATTGAATAATAAAATGAAAGTGATTTTTGTGGCCAGCCGGCCTAGCATGACCACGATAGAAACGGGTTTTGTCTACATAGAAATAGACAAAGTGACAGATTGTAGAAACATTTCTACGTTTTATGAATGAAATCTGTCACTTTGTCTATTTCTATGTAGACAAAACCCGTTTCTATCGTGGTCATGCTAAGCCGGCAGTAGCATGGTGAATGTGTGGTACCAGCTTTTTTACCAGTACATACCACAAACAATTTAGAAGAACTGTCAAAAACCGACAACTGTCTATGTCTTGTTTATGGATTTTCGTTTTTGGCGCACGCGGAAGTGAACATTCGAGTGATTTCCTTTTCCTAAAAATTTCAAATTCTCTCAAAACTTTTGATATTCACGACAACACAAATATTTTTTTACGTTTCATCGTCGTTATTTTACTTGTGCCGAGTGCTAGTGTACTGTGTAAAATGGAGGTGACGGACTTAAACGATCTCCTTAATGTTCGGTCCATCAAAATGGAGCAAGGGGAAACTGGATTTGATGAAAACACTGAAACGTCCGACCCTATGTCTATTATACCTCAATATGTAACTGAGTCTGATTTAGGTAAGCTAAGATTTGTTTATTATCATTTCTCTAACTGAAGTTTCCTAAGGCGACTCTGACCGAAATTTCAACTATAATTTTGGTCATAGTTTTCCTCAGTGGCTGCCCTGATGCTCTCTAATTTCTATCTACTGAACTAACAGGCTCTGAATGTCTATCTGACTGGAGACTAGATTCCCCTGTGATCAATGCTTGTTTATCATTAATATTGAGTGGAATGCTGGTGGCAGTACAATTGATAAGTTTAATCAATGAATAACAATAGATAGAGGTAACTTAGAGATATCTAAATATAATTTCTATTTCTATGTTGTTTGATTTACCAGTGATCTCTAAATAATATGAAACAGTCTTTGTCTATACTGTCTAAACTGGAGCAGGCTGCTAGTTGGATAACATAATTCATACTGCAGAGGCAGGCCTCTTTCCATACTGAGATAGAAAACATGTTAATTGTGTGGTGTTCACCGTTCATTCTTGCCATTTTCAGTCTTACTTACTTAAGTCTATGATTCCTCAAACTATTTGGAATTATTGATAACATTACGGTATGCGGCTGTATAAATTATTTATTTATTTATTATATACTTTATTGTACACCAAATATAATATAGGTACAGAACATTTATAACAAGAACATACAATGGGCGGCCTTATCGCTATCTGCGATTTCTTCCAGGCAACCATAGGATGGACACCAAGTGAGTTGGACACGATATGGGGCTGTCTATGGTGTAAATATAATTTTAAAAGGAGATACTTCCATATTTTCTTTAGATTGGGGTTTCTCAACCTTTTGAAGACACCACTTTTGAAAATTCAAAAATCCCACTGACTCTTTTCATTTAGAATTGTATGAAAAGAAAACAAGGTAATTTATAAATAGTTTTTTATTAAGTAGGATTATAGTTATTTACTTAATAAAATAATGATGTTAGGCAGGCTAGCTATGGACCCCTGACACTCACGACATGGACCTCTCAGTGGTCCATAGAGCCTGGGTTATCCAGACCTTACAATAGATATCAATATTATGTTGTAGGGCTCATGCAGGCTGGTGGCGAAATATTGCAGACACCTTTAGCCGTGTTCTCTGACACCCCTGATGAGGATGACACCATGCAGAGCACAGAAAGCAGCGGTGAGTTGTACCACATACCTGTGGAGTCTAATGTTATAGAAATTCAATAAGGCTTAATGTGATATTTGCTGGGTCCATTTTAAGGTTTTGTCTACTTGGCTTGTTTTATCCCTTGAATCGGGGTTCTTACAAGTGTAGTGTACTAGTTAAAATAATTTAATAGATTTTTTTCATTTGGTGTGCACAGGTTATATTAGGTAGGTATAATAGTTTAAATACAATTAGCACCGGACCAAAACCTGCCCTGTCCAAGTTCAAGCAGCAGCAGACTACAGCTTTGCAGAGCGCCTAACATGCGCGCCGCGACAAAATTTTGACGACGCTTTTATCGTGCATTTGTCTCGTATTCGCACGAGTAAGAGCGAGACAAAACAGTCGACAAAATTTGTCGCGGCGCGCATGTTAGCCCGGCAGGTCTAGAAATCGATGGGAGAGTCAACCGGTCTACATCC
The DNA here is from genome assembly GCA_948465475.1 of Thalpophila matura. Classification (NCBI taxonomy): domain Eukaryota; kingdom Metazoa; phylum Arthropoda; class Insecta; order Lepidoptera; family Noctuidae; genus Thalpophila; species Thalpophila matura. Next base: position 7,095,316 of record OX419205.1, on the reverse strand, counting down.
AAAAGGCTAATCCTTAAGAAGAGCGACATTAGTTAGCATATAGCAATAAGTGGAAACAAAGAACAGAGTCCTCAGCCCTGCGCCGCGACAAATTGTGTCGACTTTTGTCTCGCTCTTACTCGTGCGAATACGAGACAAATGCACGATAAAAGCGTCGACAAAATTTTGTCGCGGTGCACATGTTAGGCGCTCTGGACTAGACATTAGCAGTAGTACTTTTTTTGTCCTATCTATCCCAGCTGTCTTTTACTCTTTATTGGCCATTCCCAATAACAATCGATCGAAGAGCCTACTAGAGATAGATTTTTGATGTTACTTCTAAAGAACTTATGTCAAAAATTGATTTCTATTAGAGGAAAGAGCCAATAGATCAGTTATTGGGAACGGCCTTAAATCAATAAACCGGGTTGTGTGACAGATGAGGTGATCATCCAACTCATGGATATCAGAACCAATTTGTCTCGGCTCCGAGCAATGCTGGAGAGAAGACTAGGTTTTGATCTATCAGACTACACATTCTGGCTGCAAAACGCTAAAATGGTAAGAAAAAAATTGAAATAAAAATTTTTTTTTACTTCCAGTGGCGGATCCAGGAGAGGGCGGGGCAGGGTGCTGATAACCCCCCAAATTTTTAAGTTCTGACAGATTTTAGAATAGATTTGTAATTTTGTGTTATGATTTTTACCTTCCCAAAAATCATATCTGATGAGCTTTTAGCCCCAAAATAATTCCTGGATCCGCTACGGATCAGTGGCGTGCCTACAGGGCAAGCCCGAGGGTATGTCTAAATTTTTCATGAATGTGAGTAGCGTACAATAAAAAACACTTACAATCATTAAAAATTACGAGAAATACCCTCGGGCTTGCCCTGTAGGCACGCCACTGCTACGGATTACTTCCCAGTACCCTATCCCGACAATTTTTTCTGGAATATTTTCAACATACAAACACAACTTTTTTTACCATTTTTATATTAGTTTAGATACAGTTTTAATTTAATTCTTCCAGTTAGAAAACCACAAGACGTTGGTGGAACAATGTATAAGAGGCGAGGGGGTGGTCCAGGTCAACATACAAATTAGAGCTTCGGAGAGGAAGATCAATATCTTGGACGTGCTCAAACCTGACGAGGAGCTAGTGCAGCTGCCCAATCAGATGGACGATGACTGTAAGTGACATCTAGAGACCGGATTATATGCATTTGCATATTTGCATATGCATTTGAATATTTTGGCGTTGTTTTCAGGTTGTTGCATATTTCACCTAAAATCTACTGATTTGGGTATGTTTTCTATTGTTATAATGATGTCTATCTACCTATAGAGGGTGAATTTTTCAAGTGGGCGTGGTCCGTGGATGGCCAAATACTAAACTATAAAAAATAGCGAGAAACAATGAAGTCTCGGGGCTAATTTTGGTAAAAATTGGCCCCGAGCTACGTCATTAGATTTTTGAAAAATCAATTTTCCTAACCAGGAATCGAACGAAAAATACACACTATTATTGCAGCATCCGATAGTGTCGCTAATAAGGATAACTGTTAGAAAAATAAATTGTATTTCGTTGAAAATCAACACTTTCCTTTAGTTTGCCATATTATTATGTCACTAGCTGTTCCCCGCGGTTGTACCCCCATAGCTCGGCTCCTAAGGGTCGTAGCGTGATGTTAAATAGCCTATACTATTCCGCATGAATCTGGCTATCAAAATACAAAAATAATTTTTCGAATCCGACTGGTAGTTCCATAGATTAGCGCGTTCAAACAAACTTTTCAGCTTTAGTATAGATTGGAAAAAAATAGTGTGAGCAACGACTGTTTCTCTGTAGTATTGGAGTTGGAGGTGCCTCTGGGCGCGGCGGAGGGTACTCCAGCTGTGACAGAGGAGGGGGAAGAGGGTACGACAGTAGAGGGGGGCGCGGTGCACGCGGCCGCCGTAAAGTGGGTGGTGGACGCGCAGTTCAAGAGCGAGCACCGCGTGCGAGTGCCTGATGACCCCGCGCACTGGTACGCACACACACACACACACAGATCGAAACAAATGATCGATCTAACCCGAATATAGATGGGCAATCCACCGGATGTTTTTGGTAAACACCAGCAGCCTAATAGGGATGTTGACTATTTCTTTTTTATTGTGAATCTGTAAACTATTTGAAAAAAGACAATGAACACCATAAAAACTGATGAAACATCTACAAAATTGGCAAAGTTATAAGCGTTTTAAACAGGCACGGCGTTTTAGACAGGGACGGCACTATCACGCAGTGACGTAACACCACGCGAACGTCGTACATAACTCCACACCACCGCATACTATGTCCGTTTCGCGCGACAAAGACGGGGAATACTGATCCAAAAACTTCAAAAGCGTCTATGTTTTCCATTTACGATTTTTTTTTTCTTTTTTGTTCCTATTCCTTCTTCGAAATAAAATAATTTATTTGTACTTTTATAATAGTAGTCAACTACCGTATTGCGTAACTCAATTTCTATCACCAGGATTTCATGACAGTTCAACAACATTCATTGCGGCGTAATGAATGTCAAAATCAATGCCATGGTGATAGCAATTAAGTTACACAATAGGGTTCTTGCCAACATTGAAAATATGCTACAGATTGTGGTCATCCTATCAGTTCATAGCGTAAATAAACTTATTTCACTTGATTTTTAACTAAAATATGTATATTTTTTGCAAATTACACGAAAATAAAATGCAATATTTTTTGTTATTGTAGCTGTCACAAGAACGGCCTGTTGCACTCTGTTGACGTCACACGCTAGTAAGCCAGTGTTGCCAACTTATTTTTAGGGTAAAGAATTCTTTAGGGTAAATTTGAGGGTAAAATTTTAGGGAGCGCCTCCGCAGCCGGCGCCGACTAGGCTCCCAAAAATAATGCCGTTAGGAACCGGAGTAGCCTTGGAGTAGCAGTGATACCAGACGAAAATAATTGCAAACTACCGTAGCAGCAGATTAATGTTGCCGTGTTTTAAGTTGAATTAAAACCTGAAAAAAAACCTTAGACTGACTTTTAAATAACAGTGTTAAGTAAAACAAAATACAACTTTTTTGGACTTACAAGGGGGATGGAGGTGGTCGACGGAGCCCCGGTACGCGGAGCTCCTATTTCTATCTGCAAGGTTAAAAGTAACATAGCACGAAGGGGTTGACGGGGGCTTCGTTCGCTCGCTCACTGAAGCCCCCGTCAACCCCTTCGAACCTAACCTGTCCGTGTCGGGGTGTCCAAGTTCCCGAGCTCGCTTCGCTCGCTCTTGGACCCTAATTAGGTATGTTACACAAATGAAACATGAAATGTTTTTTTAATTATGCCAAATTGCCAACTCCCTTTCCCGCTTTTTTTCTAAAGTCAGCGCTGGCTGCCAATTTAGCAACCAGTGCCGGCTGCAAATTCAGGTCACAGCGGCGGTCGCGGAGTCACTTCCAAAATTTTAAGGTTAGATTTCGTATTGTTGTTATGATTACTAAAGTTTATGGGCTTTTTGGTAAGCAATACATGTAGGTACCTAAGTATTTGAATTGAATTTGAGTTAAACAAATTCAGCATATTTTTATTGTAAAACATGACCATTGATTAAGAAAGAACTTGTTTTATTGTATATCTAAAACCAAAATTTTAGCCAGGTATTTTTGTATAAATAGTTATGATTTTAGAGTAAAATTAATCAGGCATTGGGGTAAAATGAAAATCTAGCTTGGCAACACTGGAGTAAGCTTAAGCTAGGGATGCAAGAAGTGCCAAAATGTATCGATATATATCGTATCGATATAAAAAAAATATCAATATCGGTTTCGATATATCGAAAAAAAAATATCGATATATCGATTTATCGGTGAAATTTTCAAAAAATATTAGTACTTTACGAAATTCTATTGTGTTTGCTTTTACAAGTTTATTTCAATAAATCTGTCAGTATTATTACTATTCATAAAAGTATGTAGTGTGCGTTTCACTAAGTATTCCTTTCAGCGCTGAATTTCATTAAGTTGCAACGTTTTTAACCGTAGATCATAAGAATATATCATAAGAAACAACATAGAAACAAGGGAGATGTGCCAAGGCGCTATTGAGTTTGATAGGTACTTACTTAAGTTTGGTCATTTTGAGCGTAGTACAAAAGTACACGCTGGCGACGAACCGAACACGATCGATGATATAAATACAGTGTTTTAGTTTAGTCTTTAGTGCTAGTGTTGAGTGACGATTAACAGTGTTAGATTGAGGGTGTGCGGAATTTTTAATGTGTGGGAGATCTTTTTATTAACAAGTAGCGCTTGTAATTGTGTTGAAAAATGTACTAAAAGTGGCGACAGTTGATCCCGTACTAATTTGCTATGATGCCATATCTCCTTGTTTCTATGATCTGAATTTTTAACGATGTTAGAAGACAGTGTTCTTTCAGCACCTATTTTCATTCTCAACTTTTATGCGCCTGCCAGACTATGCTCCTTGCGCTGCTCATCGCTATGCTCCTCGCGCTGCCATGATTTGCCGCGATGTTGCCCTCTCTGCCGGACGAGACGAGAGAGAGAGAGAGAGGACGAGGAGCATGACGTGTGGCATGACGAGTAATGTTGCCACACTATGTCTCTGCCTCCTTTCCTCGCTACTTCCCATGCCACTCGTCGAGTGTGTGGCAGGCGCATTAGTGTCCCTGACATTACTTTAACACTTAAATCTAAAAACTGTGACATTTTAATAAATGGTGACTATGGTCTTGCTACTGAAAATATATCGTTTTTGATACGTTTTCGATACTTGATATTTTTTTAAAATATCGATACGATATATATCGATACTTTTTGGCACTTCCTGCATCCCTAGACAAAGCTCGTTTACTAGCGTGTTACGTCACTTCCGTCAGAAACAGCGTTTTTGGAGCGGTTTTGGAAATTTATACTTTATCACTGATTTTTATTCATAAATACAGTAGATCTCCCTGAAATATCAATGTAGTGTGCTTATAATATAATGAACATTAATATAAACCATTTCCCAAAATGAGGCAAATACCCTATTATGGTGCGGGTTTAAATCGGTAGATTACCCATCTATAGACCCGAACGAAGCACTTTGATTACACTTTCATTATGAAAACCGCCAAAAAGTGGAATGAAAGACTTCCCCCTTAAAAATAAACATAACCAACGTTGTCAGGTCGGTGCAACACGTGAAGCTATGGATCCAGTGGGCGGTGCGACAGTTCAACCTGCTGGGCGTGAAGCTCTCCGACTGGAACATGTCCGGCCAGCAGCTCTGCGCCATCAACAACACGCAGTTCAAGTGAGTATCATCACATTATTATCATTTATGCAGCATCGGTAAAACGCAACAGGATTTGATCCACAGTAAACGAGAGTCGCATATTATACGGACTTGTCCTGAAGGTAATCGAACGAGATTCGAATACTGGATAGAACCTACCAGGGATGTAACGGAGGTGGTTCTATCGGAACCGCAGTCGGAGTCGGAGTTTTTAAATTTGGTTTGTCGGAGTCGGAACTGGAATCGGAGTCGGAAGAGACTGAGGCCTAATAAAATAAAATAGTAGGTACTTATAACATTATTCAGTCAGACTCAGGCGCGGTCCCAGCCGACGATTTTGGGGGGGGGGTCATACCGCAGCTGAAGACGGGTGGGTCATACCGATTAATGCCGACGTGATACACCGTCAATTACCGTGTTTGGCGCATTTTTGTACGATTTTGGGGGGGGTTATGACCCCTTGACCCCCCCCCCCTGGGACCGCGCCTGGTCAGACTCTTTCATCTCAATTTTATTGCCACCGCGCGCCGCCGCCGCTATCCGCTATGCTTCGACCTCCGATTAAAACCTTCGATTTAAAGGATCGGAACCAGGTGTAATATCAATCGGAAGTTCCGATTTATCGGAGTTGGAGTCGAAGCACCGTAACATCCCTAGAACCTTTTTTTTTTTTTTTTTTTTTTTTTTTCGCTGAGAAATGCTACTTACGCATCCCCGCTCGTGGGGGACGAGACGGGGTATGTGGGACTCCTGTCCAAATGACAGTATACCCACTAAAACTCAGCGGTGTTCCCGCATCGCCGTGATGGGAGGGTCATGGGGAACCGGCACAGCCTTGACGTCCACAACCCTCCCGGCGCATGCCCGCCTAGCTGGCGGGCCCCGCATGCCCCCCAGACTGGGGGGCTATGGGAGTGGCCGGGAACACCTGGCCACCCCCGTCCGGCACTAGTGGAGGCCTGTGCAATACAGGCAAGGGCGCCCCCGCACCCGTTGCCTGCTGGCCTCCACCTGGGAGGAGTCGGAGATGCCTGTCAAACTGACGTCTTCTCCGACCCCCCCTCCTCCTTCGGAGCAGCGCCGCGTGAGGATCGTCCTCACGCGCGCGCTCCGCCGCCTCCTTCTGCGACATGACGTGCTCGCAGAAGGCGGCGACTGCCACCCAGGATCTCTCGTCCCCCACCATGGCGTTAACCACGCCGGGGAGCGAGAGGTCCAGACCGACCACCGCGATGAGACTGCGGCGCGGCCCCGACCACGACGGGCACACCTCGAGGGTGTGCTGCGCCGTGTCCTCCGCCGCGCCACAGTCGTGGCACGATGGCGTCTCCTCCCGTCCGATTCGGTGCAGGTACGATCCGAAACAGCCGTGTCCGGACAGCACCTGCACCAGACGGAAGGAGAGGAAACCGTGCGATCGATCGAGCCAGTCTCGCAGGACTGGCCCAATCGCGTCGAGGGTTCGGCGGCCGAAGGCTGCGGTGGCGAGGTCCCTCGTCCAATGGACGACGATGGCGTCCTTCGCCTCCCGCCGCACGGCCTCCCGCTCTTCCGGAGCTGGGCGTTCTCCTCTCGCCCTCCGCCCCGCCGTCCATTCATACACTCTGGCGAGCACCCACGCCTCGAGTTCCCAAGGAGGGGTACTGGCCAGAGCGCATGCCGCCGCGAAGCCTACTGTGCGGTAGGCCCGCGCCACCCGCTGGGCTATGGCCCTTTGAGGTGCCCGCAAGGCGGTAGCGTTCTCCCTCCTCTGGAGGGAGTCCTCCCAGATAGGGGCCCCGTAAAGGGCCATGCTCCTCAAGATGCCGGCATAGAGCTGCCGGCATCGTCCGCTGGGCCCCCCCGAGTTGGGGAGCAGCCAGGACAGCGCGCCTGCGGTCTTCAGCAGGCGCGACGACAGCCCGCTAAAATGCGGGCCGAAGCGCCACCTGCTGTCGAGTACTAGGCCCAGATATTTCATCTGGGCCTTCACCTCGATCCTGACGCCCTCCACAAAGATGTGGGCGTCGGGTGGGGGGCGCTGCCGAGGTCCGTGGAAGAACACGGCCTCGGTCTTGTGCAGCGCCACCGTTAATCCTAGGCGGCGGATCCTCCCCGCGACCAAAGATCCGCCCGCCGAGGCCAAGTTGGCCGCCTCCCTGAAACTCCCCCCCCGGGCGGTGAGGAGAGTGTCGTCCGCGTAGCAGAGGACACCCGTGCCTCGGAGGAGAGTTCCCCGCAGGAGCCAGTCGTAGCCGACGTTCCAGAGGAGGGGTCCCAAGACTGACCCCTGTGGAACGCCGGCCTCGACGGAGTACCGCCGGACTTGGCCAGTCCTATTTACTAGGAGGATCGCCCGGTCCTCCAGGTAGCTGGCCAGCAGACGGCGCATGTACCGAGGCACTCCGTGGAATCGGAGCGCCTCTAGGATGGTGGAGTGGGGAACGGAATTGAAGGCGTTGGCTATGTCGAAAGACACAGCCAACAATCCGTCCCGCGCGTCCATCGCCTCCCTCACTTGGCCCTTGAGGCATGCAAGCGCGTCCACCGTGGAACGCTCAGCCCGAAAACCAAACTGAGCGTCCGACAAGTCCGGCCCGACCCGCCGCAGATGGCCTTTCAGGCGGGCAGCGACTATCCCCTCGAACATTTTTCCGACCTCATCGAGCAGAACGATGGGCCGGTATGCCGAGGGGGAGTCTGCGGGGCGGCCCTCCTTGCGAAGGAGGCACAACTGCCCCTCCTTCCAGAGTTTCGGGAACCTCCCAGACGCAAGACATGCGCTGAAGAGTTCCCGAAATCTCTCCTCCATTTGAGTGGCGGCGATCGCCACCACCCTTGCGGGAACGCCATCAGGGCCTGGAGCCGTCTTCTTGGCGCGGACACGGAAAATCGCCGCGCCAAGTTCCGACTCCGTGACGGGAAGGGCCTCCTCCTCTTCCTCGGCCGGCGGAGCTATCCCCCTTGGAGGGCCCATCGCTGGTGGGGTGAAGTTGCCCCTGCGTGGAAACAGGGACTGAACAACCCCATCCAGGAACGAGGGCTCCAGGGTCTCGGCAACCGGGGGACCAAAGGGGCGCAGTTTGTTTCGCGCCGCCTTATATGGTCTCCCGTAGGGGTCGTTGTCGAGACCCCCCAGCAGTTCAGCCCTCGCCGAGTCTTTGGCGGCGGCGATGGCACGCTTGAGGACCGTTTTCGCCTCCACGTACACCTCGTAGAAGCGGTCCTCGTCGGTCTGGTCCCGTCGACGCCGCCGCCGGCTCCGCGCATAGGCCCTCCTGGCCGTCACGCACGCCGCCCGAAGCCCCGCCAGCTCCGCCGACCACCAGTACACGGCGCGTCTGGGTGGCGGTCGGCGAGACCGAGGCATACTGGAGTTGCAAACCTCGGTCAGAGACTCCCTCAGTCGCCCCGCCACGGTGTCCACGTCCAGCCCCGCGGAAGGCGGCGAAAGCCAGTCCTGGATGAACGCCGCCTCTTCCGCCGCCTCCCTATCCAGGCGGGTTAGGGCCCACCGTGGGAAAGGCGATCGCCCCGAGAGGGGCCGCGTCTCTCCGGGGCCACCGGTGGAGACGTCGAAACGCACGTAGCGGTGGTCCGACATAGTCTCCACCAGGTCCACCCGCCAGTTCCGCACGCGCGCGGCCAGCGCAGGGGTGGCGAAAGTGACGTCCACTATTGAGCCGCCCTGACGCCGCACGCATGTCCGGACGCTTCCTCTGTTCAAGAGGGAGAGTCCAGAGGAGGCCGCCCACAACTCCACCGCCCGCCCGCGTGCGTCCGTGGCCGGGTTGCCCCAGGCCACCGACTTGGCGTTCAGGTCTCCCAGTACGGAGACCTGACGCGGCGCCGCCCTGCCGACCACGGCGGCCAGGACTCCGAGATAATTCTCAAAGTCCTGCAGAGAGCGGTTTGGGGAGAAATAGACCCCGACAAGGGCCAGGTCACCCCACGCGGCGGCCACGTATCCTGGTCCCCTCTCTAATAGCGAGAGGGGAGGGGAGTCTGTGGAAGACCGCGCCGCTATTGCCACCGTGTCGTCCGCGTCACCCAGCCAGCTGCCAGGGACAAAGTAAGGTTCGGCGACCACCGCCACGTTCACCAACCACTCGGCCATGACCTGCACCACCAGGTCCTGTGCCGCTCTACAGTGGTTGGCGTTCGCCTGAAGGATGCTGTAGTCGGAACTCATTATTCCGACATCGCAACCCTCTCCTCAGCTACCGCCGCTGGAGCTACAGCGGCGGCGACGGCGGTGGCGGCGGCATCAGGGCGAACCTGCGCTGGCACTTTGCCCTTCCTGACGGGGGGCTTGCAGCTCCTGCCCGTCATTTTATGATCCGCGGGGCGGCCACTGGCGGCGCACGCCACACAGTGTGGCGCGGTGGCGCGGCAAGCGGCACTCTTGTGCCCCTCTTGCCCGCATCGGTAGCACGTATCCCTCCAGTCGGATGTGGCGGGACACGTGGTCCGGGTGTGGCCGAACGCGAAGCACTTGTAGCAACGCGTTGGCTGATCTTCGAGGGGCCGGACCACAGCCGAGCTGAACCCGACCAGCAGCCGTCCCTTGGTTGCAGCAAGGACGGCCCTAGCCGCGGCGACCGGGCACTCGACGCGGATGATGCCCATGCCACGGCGGCCGGGCCGGATGGCTCCACCTTTTACTGCGCCAGTGTCGCAGCCCCCGGCCGCCGCGACGGCCGCCACCACATCCTCCCTGGTGACCGAGTCGTCCAGATCGGCCACCTCCAAGGCTGCGGTCTTGACAGGCCTGACGACCGTCGCCACATCCGCGATGACCTCTTGCAACTTTGTTGCAAAGAGGTCCGCATTTGTGCCGCGCTGCTCCCCCGAGAATTCGAAAATTCGAGCCCCGGTTAGGGTTCGGCGGCACGTAATCTTGCTGATACCAAGCTGGGTGGGATCAGCGTTGCGACGAGCCCGCGTCAGGACGGACTCGTACGTCTCGCCCCGCTTCGCGGCCTCCGGGGTGATGGTCACCACGACGGCCGCGGTTACGGGAGGAGGAACAAGCTTCCTCCCGCCGGCTGGAGCCCTTTTGCCTGCACCTGCAGGGGCAGTCGCAGCGGGCTTGGGAGCCGCCTTGTTCCCTCTTCCCTTCTTGACCACCTCCGTCCAAGACTGGTTGGACGGAGTGGTGGAGGGAAGCAGGGCGTCTTCCTCCTGCGAGTTCTGGGGCGGTGGGGGCGCCGGAGTGGCCGACGACCCAGGTGCTCCCTCCGCGCTTGTGGTGGCGGTTTGAAGAGCCACCTTGGTCTTTTTGCCCCTGCCTTTGCCCTTGGCGGGCTTCGTGGCCTGGGGCTGCGCTCCCGATGCCAGGCCCGCCGGAAGCGCAGATTCCGGCTCCCTTGGCGCACTCTTATCCGCCGCTAGCGGCGGGCGGAGCCGCCTTTCTGGTAAGAGCCGGTCCTCGATCCCTGCGAAGCAGGCTCTGGTGAAGGCCCTCTCCTCCATGACAACCTTGCGGATTATATCCTCAAGGTTGGTAGGGGAGGAGGAGGAGTCTTCTACCACCGGGCCGGGGGCAGGTTGGGCAGGCAGGGCCATGGCCTCAGCCAGCTTCTTATGTAGCTGGCTGACCTCCGCCTGCAGGCGATCCACTTTCGCCTGCAGCTGCCGCGTCTCGTCCGTGGCCGTCCGCTTCGCCAGCTCCATGACGATGCCATGCATGCTGGCGGCCCGGCATTTGAGGGCCTTCTGGAAGGTCCCCTTCAAGTTCGAGGACTTTGAGGCGACCTCCAGGACCTCCTCCTTGTCCTCCTGTGCCATGCGCTCCAGTTCCGCCAGGGAGTGGTCAGCATATAGCACTCTGGATGCACCATAGCCGGCCCTCGACCTGGCGGCCCGTGCCTGCCGCTCCTTGGCGGCGACCCTCTCCTCGAAGTCCTGCTGGAGTTGCTCCCTTCTCGCCAGGTTTAGCTGGCGCTCGGCGTCTACCAAGCCCACATCGTGGGTGAGAGACGAATTAGAAGTCGAAGCCGTTTTCGACTTCGACTTCTTCTTCGCCTTGCTTCCGGCCCCCGAGGAGCCCTCGGACCCTGTCCTCAGAAAGGTTCGTTTCCTCTTGTGGCGGACATTTTCGGCCGCCGACGTGTCCATGTTGGAGTTGTCGGAGTCCAACGACTCGTATGGCCCGCTAAACAAGCTGGCCGCAGATGGTGCGCGGCCAGCCTCCGACGCCGAAGCGTCACCCGAATGGCCCTGAGAAGGGCCGTCAAGTTGGCCCTGAGAAGGGCCGTTGGGTTGGCCCTGAGAAGGGCCGTTGGGTTGGCCCTGAGAAGAGCCGTTGGGTTGGCACTGAGAAGGGCCGTTGGGTTGGCCCTGAGAAGGGCCGTTTGAATCGCCCTGGGGAGAGCGATTCGCAACAAAACGCCCAGAGGCGTCACGCACAGATTTTTTCGACATATTCACAGCTGACCGCATTGATGACTGTGAATCACAGCGCACTTTAGCCGCCGGTCTGCCACTCCGTTACGGTGGTCAGACACGGCGTTGCCCGGGGGAAACTACGTGGAAGTATGCGCTGTGGGGGGTTCCCCCAACATCCCTAGAACCTACTCCAACAAGTGCATCTTTGAACTTTAAACACATAAACTTTTTGTTGCAGAGAGAAAGTACCTTCAGACCCGGGGGACATATTTTGGACACATTTCGAGCTGCTTAGGAAGTGTAAATTTATTGGTGAGTGAACCAGAATATCATGAAAAATAATAATTATTATCATCATTGTAAATTATTAGAATGAGAACTAGTCGACTAGACGATACGCCCGATAACCAAATTATCAAACTCAAAAATGGCTTTGAATGGGGCAACGAATCTAACATATAAGTCATTATTAAAAGATTGTTATTTATGTTCCTATATGTATATTTTTTAAGCAATAATTTAGATTTCGTATAGGGAGGGCAGTATTAGAGCAGAGTTTTTGTGTGTAAATTCGTTGCCCTGTAAAAAAAGTAGTGTTGCCGATCGATAATTCCACTATAGGTAGATACTATCGTTTTTATCTAAAAAAAGGTCATACTATCGATAGTATCTATATTATCGATTGTCCTATCGATAGTATTGCTTTAGGTATAAACTATCGATCTACTATCGACAGTCTAAAACAATTATTATTGTTACAAGTATTGATACTAATTAATACCTACTAATCGATACTATCGAACGGCAACTCTGTAAAAATCCGTTTTCGAGTTTGATCATTCTATGCCGACTTGACTGTCAAGCTGACGTCCACACTAAACATACTAAACTATTTATTTGGTTTTAGCACTAATTGAGCACTATTTGGGCAGAGTTTCTTGAGATTATTTCCAACCCTGAATTCCATGGTGTAGACATCAACTTGACGAACACCAAAAGCTGCTGTTTCCATGTAAAAATTAGCTCATGCCCAAAGACATACACAAAGTAGAAGATCAGTCTATTTAGTTCAAATATCTTCATAAAATACATCCCCGTCGATATTAAAATCGTCATGCTCGCTTAAAGGTACCGCTGACGGTGGCGTGTGTATTGGATCGTTCGATTCCCTCCAAAATGGTTGAGTTGAACGTTGCTGATGCGCACGTCATGTCCGTGAACGGGCGCTGTCAGTTGGTGCTGGTCATCTGTTGACTGCCTAAACAATGTTTTTTCACTTGTCTAGTTGATATTATTATTATTTTGTACCTTACTAAACATAGTTCTCACATATTAGGGCATCACTGTAATCAAAGAAATTGTAACAGAATTTATTGAAAAAGAGTAACCATGGAGTTTCTTGTCCGTTCTTCTCCATAGGAATCTACGTTTTGGAACGGACAACTAGCTTCAACTAACGGACAAACCGACTGACAACTATTGTAATATTGTTTGACATTTCAAAAGTGCCTGTAAATGGTCTAATATTGAAATAAATGTTTTTGACTTTGACTTGACTTTGACTTCATGCATATTGAAATTCAAGTAAAAAAAATAAACACGTATCTGACGTCGACAGCGGTGATACAGAACGACGAGCAGCCAGTCAAAGATCCCCTGGAGGTGCCGCAGTCGGCTATCAAGAAGAAACCAAAGCAAGTAAGTGGATAACTTACAGTACCGCGCCTCATTCATTGTTATCTATACCTACTAATATTATGAAGCTGAAGAGTTTGAACGCTAATCTCTGGAACTACCAGTTGGATTCGAAAATATTTTTGTATATGATAGCCAGATTCCTGAGGAATAGGTAATATGGCTATTTAACATCAAGCCTCTATTTAGCATCAGACCCTTAGGAGCCGAGCAACGGGGATGAAACCGTGGGGAACAGTAAGTACATTAAAATAGTAGTAGGTACTAAAATGGTCAGAGCAATGCCACGATTCGCGGGTCGCGGGTTCGTGTGTATCTCTACTATTATAAAATTGTAAAAAAGCCGTGTCTGTACATTGAAGAAATTCCAGAAAACTGGCCAAGTGCGAGTCGGACTCGCGCACTGAGGCCTCCGTACCTTCCTCAGATGTATAAAAACATGATGGCACAATAGCGCCATCTATGAGAATATAGTTGAACTTGAACAGCATCAACCAGCAGTAGCAAGCTATATTCTCATAGATGGCGCTTGACACAACAGACGGGCAACAAAGTGATCTTATAAGGGTTCTGTTTTTTCTTTTGAGGTACGGAACCCTAAAAAACAGTCGGGATTGGGTACTAGGACGTAACCATACCCAAAAAGTTTTTTTTTAAATTTTTGTCCGTTTGTCTGCGCATCACGCAAAAAGCACTAAACTAATTTTGATGTGGTTTTCTCAGTTCGATAGCTTGGGGTCCAACTTAAAATCTAAGTCACGTTTCATCTAATTTCAGTATGATAAACCAGAGATACAACTTGACCTCTTGGTAATACTAGCCACCCTGCACTACGGAGGTCATTTAAACTGGTCATTCGCTGTAGTCCACGTGGACGGAGTCGCGGGCAAAAGTCTAGTAGATCATAATAAAGTATCTGTCTCTCATGAACTGAGTCAGCGTCACCGTTGCAGGTAGTGATCCACCCCACGGAGGAGGACTGGTCGTCATACGTGACGTCACGCAACGGCAACAACGGACAGATCCAGCTGTGGCAGTTCCTGCTGGAGCTGCTCACCAGCGCCGAGTACTTCGACGTCATCCGCTGGCACGGTGAGCCCGCAGTCTTACACTATACTGTGACGTCACAACGGCAACAACGGACAGATCCAGCTGTGGCAGTTCCTGCTGGAGCTGCTCACCAGCGCCGAGTACTTCGACGTCATCCGCTGGCACGGTGAGCCCGCACTCAAAGTCAAAGTCAAAACATTTCAATTAGACCATTTACAGGTACTTTTGTATTGTCGAGCAATAGTTGTCAGTCAGTTAGTCCGTTAGTTGAAACTAGTCGTCCATTCCAAAACGTAGATTCCTATGGAGAAGAACGGACAAGAAACTCCATGGTTAACTCTTTTCAACTAATACAGTACAATACAATACTATTTTTTTTTATTAAGGTGTACCTATCTGTAAACTATTTAAAAAAAGATAATTAACACCAAAAAAACCGATGAAACATCTACAAAATTGGCAAAGTTATAAGCGTTTTAAAATGATTTCCTAGACACGGACGGCACGCATGATAAGTGACGTAACACCACCTACGTCCGCTTGCGCGACAAAGACGGAGCGATACTCCCTCCAAAAACTTTAAAAGCGTCTGTTTTCCATTTTGAGTTTTTTTTTTTTACTTTTTTGTTATATCCTATTCCTTCTTTGGAATAAAATAATTTATTTGTACTTTTTCCACTACCGTATTCAATTAATTTCTTTGTCCACTGCCGCACTAAATTCCGCGCGCAAAGTAACTGCTACTCGCCTTCGTGAAATGTTTAAGATGGATTTTCAATAGGCAATAGCTATAGGTCATTACGGCCATCATATTTTTAACCGACTTCAAAAAAGGAGGTTCTGTATTCGTCCCGTATGTATGTATGTAAGTATGTATGTATGTTTGTATGTATGTATGTTTTTATGTGCGCGATTTTCTCAAAAACTACTGATTCGATTTGGATGGGGTTTTCATTAACGTAATCTACATACTTTCAGGAAGGTTTTAGTATATAATACATTATGTAATCATTCCTATGTACAAAGTTATATGCGTAAATGTACACACTCCGAAGAATATTTACTGTTGAACGAATTCGTGAAAGTAATCTAACACGGGATAAAGAACTAAAAAGGGAAAAATAAAAAACTTTTTTAACAAAAAATAACCGACTTCAAAAATCCACTACAAAGAAAATAATAATTTTGGTTTCGGAAGTCGGTGGCAAAAAAAAGAAAACAAAAACCAAAGCCACCGACTTCCGAAACCAAAATTATTATTTTCTTTGTAGTGGATTTTTGAAGTCGGTTATTTTTTGTTAAAAAAGTTTTTTATTCCAAACTAGATTACGGTCGGCTTCCTCCACAACCCAATGAACGGGTAATTTATCAATTCTCTGACGGCATCGGCACGTCACCTACCTGTGTAAATGATAAATAGATACCTACTCGCGTAGGCTACCTTATTATTATACCTTAGTAGCGTAGTTGCGTAGTAGATATGTCGCAGGCAATTTGAATGATTCCGCCGTTTACATACGGCGCCGTCTGTTTATAAACGCTTGCAGTTATGCAATATGCCGAAGGCAAAATGATAACGATAATTTCGTCGTTGGTTGTAGGTTTAGGGTGACCATGATAAAACACAGTTTGGACAAATAAGTCTTTATTTCAGCAATCAGGTTCTATTACGTATTTGTAAACGTGATTAAGTTGTGACAAGTGACAGAACCGAATTGGCCAACCCCGACTCCGCGTGGTCTTGCCTGCCCTACACTGAAAATTTTATTTGAGACCCATATTTTATGGTTACTTTAGCATTTTTTAACCTGAAAAACCTAAATACTTCAATTTGCCGCGGCATTATGAAGGCGGCGTTTAAATTGTCGATGAAATGTTGTAGCATTCTACAAAGTGACATGGCAATATACATTTTGCCTTCAGCATAATGCGAACGAGCGAGCGTTTTTTAACTGACGACGCCGTATGTAAACGGCGGAATCGAACAAATTGCCTGCGACAGATATAACATGTTGCCAGTCCAAAGTCTGGAAAAAGCATGATGGAATTTTTTGCGTCACATTTCTTTCCCTACCTAAGCAATCAGCATAATGTTAAGAGGTTCCAGGACCTCTGGCTCCGGCAGTAGCGAGGGTATATGCGCGTTTGTCGCATTATACGTCGTCGACGACAATATATGAGTTTAGAACTATGAATCTCTTAGAATAAGTAAGACACCAAAAATTACAAATATTAACAATTACTTGCCATATCAGTTTATTGAGGGGCTCGTGGCTAAATGACAGCCGCGCTGATCGATCGATCTGTGAGGTTAAGCTGCACTTGCCGCGGTCAGTCCATGGATGGGTGACCGTTCTTTGCTCATCGAGACCCCTCCGTGCCTCGGAGAGCACGTTAAACAGTCGGACCCGGTTGTCATAGGAATATCTTTGTCGTTACGGGTAGCCAGGAGCCCAAAAGTCTGACAACTGGTCTAACATTCGAATACCAGTATTCCCCAATAATTGGGTTGTGGAGGTCAGATGGCAGTCGCTCCATGTAAAATATTGATATTTAGCCGCAACCAGTTAGACTGGAAGTCGACCCCAATCATGTTTGGGAAAAGGCTAGGCGGATGATGACTTGCCATATCAGTTTATTACAATAAAAACTAGTTGGGTCGTCTGAGGTTTTTAGTTATAACGATTACACGTTGTATACATTGCATTTAACATTTTATAGGAATAAAATAATAAAGTTGTAGTTGTTTAAATGTATAATTTAGGGTGTATTGCGCAGGTACGGAAAAATGCAGTGATAGCCTAGTGGATTAACCATGTGCCTTCCACGGCGAATGGTTCGAGTTCGATCCCGAGGCACGCGCCGCTGACTTTTCGAAGTCATGTGCGTATTAGAAATTAATTATCACTTGCTTTAACGGTGAAGGAAAAACATCGTGAGGAAACCGGCATGTCCAAGAACCAAAAAATTCGAAGACATGTGACGTCCACCAACCTGCACTGGGCCCGCGTGGTGGACTACGGCCCACTCCCTCTCACAGAGGAGGCCTTTGTCCCAGCAGTGGGAACATTATAGGCCGGTTATGGTTATGCTGTGCTTATGCGCAGGCACGGAGGGTGAATTCAAGCTGTTGGAGCCCGAGCGCGTCGCGCGGCTGTGGGGCGCCCGCAAGCACAAGCCCGCCATGAACTACGAGAAGCTGTCGCGCGCGCTGCGCTACTACTACGACGGAGATATGATCGCCAAGGTCTCGGGCAAGAGGTACAGTATCGCACGCGCAGACGACCCTCGGACCGCGCCTGGGGGTCTACTCTCTTAGCACGAAATCCGTAGTTTCGGCCTTAGTTACGGGCGTTTCTTACTCCGTATCACCTACGGACTTAAGATTAGTTCGGGGTCCGAACTAAGGATGAATGATAGCACGATTTGACAGTTGTCCCTACTCCCGATGTGTTTTTGTCCATCCGAAAAATTGAATTTGACACTTGTTTTGACGGAATCTTATGTCTATTGTACTTTCGGACGGGCCTGTATCTTCGCTGACGGACTTACAGAGTAGACCCCCTGGCACAGCCTGAACTACAGATATGATCGCCGTGTGTTTGGATAGCGAGCTTTAGTAAAATTCGAGGCTATTCGTTATATTAAAAAGTTTACTACCTTTATTAGGTGTAATTTTTAACGATCTATTGAAAAAATTAACCTACTATTTTTCTTCCAAAAGGAAAACTTGAAGGTTTCCTAATTCTTGGCAACAAACAGACGGCGTATTATCTCTTAGCCTAGGGCATAATTCCTAAATATACTATCCTGTGATGACTCCGCGTAGGGTTTTAGTATAACCCAGGTGTTGATGATGCCAACGATTCCCAGGTTCGTGTACAAGTTCGTGTGCGACCTGCGCCAGCTGCTGGGCTACGGCGCGGGCGAGCTGGCCGACCTCGTGCGGGAGGTGCACGACGCGCGCCCCGGCCGCGACGCCGACGACAAGCTCGCGTACTAGCCACATCTAGCGTTGAAAATTCCGTAAAAAACCATCGTTTTTTTTCGCGTTCGCATGTGTCCCCCTTCGTCCCCCCTCCCCCCAGACCCCAGCTACACCTTCACTTTGTTCCCCTTTCCGCTTCCCCTACCCCCTAACCACCTCTTCCCCTCTGCACCTTCCCCTGTCCCCCCTTCCGCTCCCCCTCCCCCCTAACCACCCACACCTACCCCTTCCCCCTACCGCTCACCCTCCACACTAACCACCCCCTCCCCCCTGCACCTTCCCCTCTCCCCACTTCCGCTCCCCCTCCGCCCTCTTACTCTTCCAGTCTGCGCCAGCTGCTGGGCTAAGCGTAGCCGCAGTTATTGTGATGTACGAACATCACTATAACTGCTGCAAGATATACAGGATAAAATTAAAACCAGTGCGGATATTTTAGGAGGTGAAAGTACTCATGAATATGATCAACTTTTATTATGGGACCGACACTGAAATATGAAAAAAAAATCAGCTGTTCCCTACAAAAATGCACTACAACACGATCAAAATGTATGGAACAGCTGATTTTTTTTTTCATATTTCAGTGTCGGTCCCATAATAAAAGTTGATCGTACTCATGAGTACTTTGACCTCCTAAAATATCCGCACTGGTTTAAATTTTACCCTGTAGATCTCAACTCACGGCTATACAATTGCAGCAAAAAATTGTCAAAAAACTAGCCCGTTTAACCGCAGCTCTACATGGGGTGGAAGTTTACTCAGTCGAAATACGAAAAGGGGTCATTGTACTCATCATTATGAACAACCTTTACTGTGGGACCAAAACTGAAATCGCGAAAAAAAAATCACCTGTTCCACACATTTATGCTCACATAACTCAACAAAATGTATGAAACAGCTTTTTTTTTCGCAATTTCAGGGTTGGTCCGACCACCTCTATAAAGTTCCGTTTAACTTATTTGGCAGATAACTTCATACATATTTGCGTTCGGAGACTGTGGAATCGCAATCGCCCGCAAGTTACCACTTATTTTCTGTACCTACACGCCGCGTGATATCACCGCGAGGACTGCCAATTTGCGAACGTTCGAGGGAGAATGTCACGGTGAGATTCTCCCTCGAACGTTCGCCAACAAATGGGCAGGCGACAGGCAGAGCACAGCTCGTGCGATATCTTTAAATATTGCCATCGTTAAGTATAGTTTAAGGAGTATAGCATAAAGCATAGCATAATCGGCCTGTAATGTTCCCACTGCTGGGACACAGGCCTCCTCTGTGAGTGGGAGTGGGCCGTAGTTCGCCACGCGGGCCCAGTGCGGGTTGGTGGACGTCACATGTCTTCGAATTTTTGGTTCTAAGACATGCCGGTTTCCTCACGGTGTTTTCCTTCACCGCTAAAGCAAGTGATAATTAATTTCTAATACGCACATGACTTCGAAAAGTCAGCGTGCCTCGGGATCGAACTCGAACCATTCGCCATGAGAGGCACATGGTTAAACCACTAGGCTATCACTGCTTTCTTTGTTTATGGAGTATACAGGTATAATATATAATGCCAATAAATAAACGAAGCCTGCTTGTAATTTTACTCAAAATGAATTTGTAATTGTAAAAAGAATCACATGTTATTGGTGCTGATTCTGTTGAACATCGCACTAAACTAATTTTAATCACACTATATCTCTTTCTTACAAATTTAATTGAAAAAGTACAGAAAATATTTAGAACTGTCAAATTAGCCTACACCCTTGTCATTTACGGGAAAATAGTCGTGACCCGATTACGACTAAATTGACATTAAAACTATTCAAGAGGACTAATTTGACAGGATTAAATATCTGCTATCCCTCTCTCATGTTTTTTATTAGAAAGAGACTTAATAAGACTAAATTAGTTTAGTTCGTAAACAACAGAATCCGCACCATTGTGTAGAATGTTAATTTTGATTGAGGTTCTCTAAAATGCCTACAGATTTAAAAAATGTGCAGTATAATAGGTACCTACCTACATAAGTAATATAAATAATAAGATTTAATTATTTATTACAAAAACTAGAACTTATAATATCCTCTTATGCCACGGGGACTAGATCTAGATAGATACGGCTGCCATTGGTGCTGATTCTGTTGAACATCGCACTAAACTAATTTTAATCACACTATATCTCTTTCTTACAAATATAATTGAAAAAGGACAGAACATATTTAGACCTGTCAAATTAGTCTACGCCCTTGTCATTTACGGGAAAATAGTCGTGACCTCTTGCGATTACGACTAAATTGACAATAAAACTATTCAAGAGGACTAATTTGAAGGATTAAATATCTGCTATCCCTCTCTCATGTTTTTTTATTAGAAAGAGACTTAATAAGACTAAACTAGTTTAGTTCGTAAACAACAAAATTGGCACCGTTGTGTTTGGACAAACTAGTGAACCTGAAATTGTGTCGGTACCTACCTATTCCGAGCTGAATTTTGTAAGGAATGGCTGTTGTTTTTTTGTACTTCTCTGCCGTCGAAATATTGTCACAAAACGCTCAAATCTGTAGGTAATAAAAATACATTTTAAATCAAATGAATACTGTCTGTGCTTGAGTCTTGATAGCAGCCCCGGATCTAGGGGGGGCTAGCCGGGGCCCATGCCCCGGGCGGCAAATTTAAGCTTGGCAGACGAATACACTGAGTAGTGTATTCGTCTACCAAGCGTAGTAATCGCAAAGAGCAGCGCTAGACCGGTCGTTGTGGCGTTCTTTGTAGGAGCCCTATGTCCATCAGCATCAGTGGGCGTGTTATGGCGGAAATGATGATAAAGGCAAAAAATATTGTCGGGTGGGGGCGGCATTTTTCAGTTTTTGCCCCGCCTCGAAATAATTCAAGATCCGGGGCTGCTTGATAGTATGAAGTTTAAAGTATTCCACTCGTAGAAAAAGTACGTAGGTATAAAATAAGATAAAAGTTATTGATATCTATATTAAATGTTTCGATAAAAAGTGATATGTAAATACTAGTAATAATATGTAGATTTACGCTATTTGTACAAATAAAGTCTATTTTTTGTGTTTAAAATGTTTCTGTTTTCCTACTGTCAATTTCCTACAGTTAGGTAGGTGCATTGAATAGTAGGGTGACCTGTTGATCAGTTAACCAGGTAAAATTATAATAATCACAACTCGTACAATTTTATCCAAAACAACCTTTTTTTCATTCTAGCCAAGACCCAGATTCGTTAGCAATATATTGCCATTTAAGAAATGTTATAATATTCTTTGACTTTTTGATATAATTAAGTTTTTTAAAAAAATTTGAATTGGCTAAATGTGTCCACCCTATCGTACACTATTAACCGGGGGGGTTTGCAACACTTAACCATGGGGTACACAATTAATCACATAATAATTATGATAAATTATTTGTTAATATGAAATAATGAATCTATGTTAGGAAATAGACTTTTTATTTCTTATTAAAGTGTATAGTTGTCAAAATTAACACAAAATATTACTTTCTTGCAATAATTACGGACGATTTAACGTATTTATAGAATCAACAATTAGACATGTCGCTTTGGAACATTGCTTTGTTTTAAAGCTTTATTTATTATAGTAGTATCACACAGTAGGCTTCGTACATAACACATATAATAATTGAATTATTATCACGCTTGACACCATAATTATGCAACTAGAGAGATCAATTTATAATAATATTGAGATCTAAATCTTTAGCGCAAATTCAACATCGAAATGAACGTAGCGTCTGCTAAATGCCCTCCTTTTTTTGTTCTTGTTTCCTAGTTACGTCCCATCTAATATACAAATATATAAAATTATGAAATTTCACAATAGAACATAAAAATACAGGTACATCATATCATATCATAGTTAGTACACAATTAATCATGGTTAGCTGTTGAACGTAGCATTTTGAATAATTGTAGACCACCCTCCTCTCACCCTCCTCCCTCCTCGCACGTGTTAAGCTTAAAGTTAAATGAGTGTCACCACTTACATATTACTTGGAGTAAATGAAGCACATTTGATGAGTCTACATAGGCGACACACAATTAGTATCCTCCTAAAATTATACAAAAAGAAGTGAAGAGAAAAAGTACTCACGTTATTTTTGTGACTTTTTCATTAAAATACACAAAATTCGATCCCACTCAGCCGGCGTCGGCGCAAGCTCGCTGCAAACTGAGGATAGGGGAGCGGGGCTGTTTTGACATCTAAATCACGCAGCTGCATGAAATTGCAACATCTCGTTTACGAGATATAAGCGTGGTTAATTGTGTACAAGTGGCTAACTGATCAACAGGTGACCCTACATTTTTCAGTCAATAGAACTAAAAGATGTTATCATTTCAGGATTCAAAATATATATTTCAGTAATGACCATAATATAGAAATCAGCGTGTAACAAATAGACCATAGCACATAGAAGTACATCGCTAACAGTACATAGTTAGCTGCGCAGAGTACTCTCTGCTTCTTTGACGCCGCCACAGTACATTTCAGTTCATCTTTTAGAATATATTTCCTCAGGCCGATGGTCCAAGCTACAATAAAGTCTTTGAAGTTCACCGTGGTCAGGTCACAATTAAATATGGCTTTGTCAGCATCCGACATATTGTGGATCATACCTCGCACATTGTCGTCTCTAAATTCCCAAGAGTATGATAAGAAATATCTGTATATAAACGACAGTTTGTCTATTTTGGTGTAGATCTTCACGAATCTGTAAAACAAGGAAAGTAAATTAATCATCATCACTCGCCTCTCTTTTCCTAAATTACCCGTAAGGTTTGTTGCTCGCTACAGCAGACAGGACGATGCCGCCTTGACGCCCTAATAACAGCCAGCGGCCACGGATTAAAAGCTGTCATTTGCCGGAAAACAGTAGACAGTAGGTACCTACCTCAGATCATAGAAACAAGGAGATATGCCATCATAGCAAATTAGTACGGGAACAACTGATGCCACTTTTAGTACATTTTTCGACACAATTACGCGCATAATTAAGCGCTCCTTGTGAATAAAAAGATCTCCCACGCATTGAACATTCCGCAAACCCTCAATCTAACACTGTTAATCGTCACTCAACACTAGCACTGAACTAAAACACTGTATTTATACCATCGATCGTGTTCGGTTCGTCGCCAGCGCGTACGTTTTTAATATGAGCAATTTGCTCAAGATCAGACATCAAGCTCGATAGCGCCTTGGCACATCTCCTTGTTTCTATGATCTGAGGTACCTACCTACCTACTTGACAAAGTGCTCGCGCTAAATTGTAACAAGGGATATGGGCTAAATTATAATACAAAAAGTCTATAGGTACTCATAAAACCTTGAAACAAATCCTGGCTGCCATAACAAGCAACTTTTGTAGGTAGGTAGGACAATAAATATTACATCTTCAGGTATATTCGAAGTAGGTACCCAGATTTTGAATAGGTATCGATTAAAATCTGTCCTCGGAACAGTTTACTTACGATGGTATCTCGTTCGGCCTCATGGGGAGCACTGCACACACCCCATCCAATATATAAGCCGGTATGTAGTGCAGCAGCCACGTCAGCAGCCAATAGATCAGCCTGTTGTTAGTCTCTATCAAGGAACAGTACCACACGGCCTTAGGGGTCACGATGCGTCTGGAATCCGTACGCATCACACGACCGGCGAAAGCTGAAATGATCATTTAGTTACAAGTCTCATTTCCATTATGGCTCATTCCCGTAACGTGTCATAATAATATCACAGTCTAGCTATTTAAACTTCTTACAGTCGTTCAACGCGAGTTTCCGCAGGACAGTTGTCCTGGAGGCAGGGGCGCCGACTCCGTGGGTGCTTGGGGGCTCGAGCACCCATGAGAAATAAACAGTGGGTGCCGAGCACCCCTGAGAATAGACATCAAGAAACAGATCGCCTTTTAGGGATGAGCGTTTTTAGGGTTCCGTATCAAAATGGTAAAAAAGGAACCCTTATGGTGCGACTTCGTCTGTCTGTCTGTCTGTCTGTCTGTCACACCTGATTATTTCAGCAACTACTAAAGTTATCGACTTGAAATTTGTAACAGTTATAAATAATGCTTACCCAACTTTATTGGAAATGAAAAAAGTAAAAAAATATTTTTATTTTCATTGCAAAAGGGGCCGGAGTGGGGGTCCGAAAATTCAAAGTTGGGTTACTAAGTCAAGTGACATATCATATGAAAGGGCTTGATTTGCACATTTCAAAAAATATATTTTCATTTTTTTTATTTCTCACAGTTTTCGACATATGATGAAAAATGTCTGAAAAAATACCATTCCCCCCCCCTTATCTCCGAAGTTTGCGCAGTGAAAAATCTGAAATAATTGGAGTTGATAGGAATTGACCCAAATATGGCACCAAAAATAAAACGATGTTCCTAATTAGTGCAGTTTGTTCAAAATCATCAAAATTCCTTCACAAACAAACTTAGTTATGCGGTCCGGTTTTTTTCACTTTATACGTCCAAAACAGATACGGAACCCTCGGTGCGCGAGTCCGACTCGCACTTGGCCGGTTTTTTCATTATCCGACGACCCGTTTAGCGCAGTGGTTTATAGCGCCGGTAGACGCAAGGGTCGCTGGTTCGACGCCCCAACACAAATGTTTGTTGATGAAACAGATATATTATGTGTTGGGTCTGGGTGTTTGTGGTACCTTCGTTGTTCCTGGATTCCATAGTTCCACAAGGGAAAACCTTAGTTTGGTACCAGGACAATGGTGCCGATTCTGTTGTTTACGAACTAAACTAATTTAGTCTTATTATGTCTCTTTCTAATGAAAAACATGAGAGAGGGATAGCATATATTTAATCCTGTCAAATTAGTCCACTTGAATAGTTTTAATGTCAATTTAGTCGTAATCGCAAAAGGTTACGACTATTTTCCCGTAAATGACATGGGCGTAAACTAATTTGACAGTTCTAAATAATTATGTTCTGTCCTTTTTCAATGATATTTGTAAAAAAGAGATATAGCGTGATTTAAATTAGTTTAGTCCGATGTTCAACAGAATCAGCACCAATATGTATGTGCTGTTAAGTTGTCTCAATTTATTATCATTTATTAACGATGCGGGCAACGGATGCCAGTTACTGATGCCGGGTATCCGTTCGAGCCATCAAATGAGCATGAGCACCCATGAGATTTTCTAAAAGCCGGCGCTCCTGTGCGGAGGACACAAATCCTCAACTGCCATAGTTTTTCCTACATGCAATCCAGGACTTTGACACACAGTTGCTTAGATTCTATGTCATTTTGGGCGTATGGGCGATAGTCCTGTATGGGCGATAGTGAAACCAAGGTCCACACATTTATGTGCTAACTAGCTGTTCCCTGCGGTTTCACCCCTTGCTCGGCTCCTAAGGGTCGTAGCGTGATGTTAAATAGCCTATACTATTCTTCATGAATCTGGCAATCATATACAAAAGAATTTTTAGAATTCGACTGGTAGTTCCAGAGATTAGCCTGTTCAATGTGTGTTTAAACAAACAAACTCTTCAGCTTTATAATATTAGTATAGATAGGTGCTGTAAATGTGGCTCACTCCACTTCATGAAGCAATCCTTGTTCGCGATGGTGTACACCGGTGTCTGGTGGGCGCCGCGCCGACGCCGCTGCGCCGCGTCCCAGCCGGCGGCTATCACGGCGTTGTTCACGTAGTCCACCGGGACCAGCGCCAGCCTGTTGTGGACGTCCACGAAGAATACATGGAGCACACCCAGGGTGACG
Organism: Thalpophila matura; assembly: GCA_948465475.1. NCBI lineage: Eukaryota > Metazoa > Arthropoda > Insecta > Lepidoptera > Noctuidae > Thalpophila > Thalpophila matura. The sequence goes on along the minus strand of OX419205.1, from coordinate 7,069,172 downwards.
CCTACCATTATCTGCAATCATCATCGTCGTAACACAATGGGGAACTTGTGTTATATTCAAAACCACATAGTTACGGGGTTGTTCCCGCTTGTTAATACCTCGTCGTTAACAACTGTAAATTAACGACCGGGAACTCTAACGGATAGGTTAAGACAGTTAATAGTGTTAATGACGGGGTATTAACAACCGGGAACAACCCATTACAAGTAGGTAGGTACCAGGCGCCATTCAGCTTTATCCAGTAGAGACTTACCCCGGAGGGGCCCATGACGCAACTCATGTCTAGCCAGCCGGGCATAGGCTCCAGATAGCTGTTGACAACTGGAAAAGTTTAATTAATTCAGATAAAGTAGTTAGAGATAGAGATATATCAGATAGAGTGTTCCAGTCAAAGCAGGTACCTATAAGGTCGTAGCCGACTTATAGGTACGACCAGCCCCGGATCTATGGGCCCCCCCCATAGATCCGGGGCTGGTCGTACCTATAAGTACGAAGGTACCTATAAGGTCGTACCTAGCCGGGGCCCATGCCCCGGGCGGCAAATTCAGAGGGCGGCAAATTCTAGCTTGGTAGACGAATACACTTAGCAGTGTATTCGTCTACCAAGCGTTAGTAATCGCAAAGAGCAGCGCTAGACCGGTAGTTGTGGCGTTCTTTGGGGGAGGCCTATGTCCACCAGTATCAGTGGGAGTGTCATGGCTGAAATTATGATGATGATAAGAAAAAATCATCGGGCGGGGGCGGCATTTTTCAGTTTGTGTTCCGCCTCGAAATAATTCAAGATCCGGGGCTGGGTACGACACCTCCCACACGGCAAAATAATGTTCATTGAAATGTGAGCTTCTGGGCGTCCTCTGTAGACATACTTTACATTGACAACACAAATTAGCAGACAGCTCGCTGTAAGCTAGCTTACCGCCTTATCGTACCACTCGATAGTTGACGGCTTTAAGGCGGTATTGTGCGACAGCGGTGTTGGAACGGGGTCGTGTAAATGGGCTACGACCTTTAGTCCTCGCCTGCCCCCCTCGTGCACTGTCGGTACACACGGCAGGTGACGACATCATTAAACATACCTAAGTACAGCAACATAATTATATAGCAATTTGTTGGCGAACGTTCGAGGGAGAATGTCACGGTGAGATTCTCCCTCGAACGTTCGCAAACAAATTGTCAGTTCTCGCGGTGATATCACGCGGCGAGTCGGTACAGAGGCTCTAGACAAGTTGCTTTTCTGTTAGCGTTCACGCCAAACGATAAGCACAAAATGTATGGCAAGACATTACCTGCGGAAAAGTCACGTGACTCACAAATGTCACTTCCATACATTTCCGTAGCGTTTGACGATAACGCTAACAGAAAAGTAACTTGTCTAGGGCCTCAGAACAGACAGGCTGGGCTGACTCACCTATGGGAGGTCTGACGACGCACACGGGCAGCTCGTCGCCGCTGCACCTCACCACCTCCTCAGCTATCGCCTTCGTGAATGTGTAAGTGTTGGGCCAGCCCTTGATCAACCTGGAGCATTCCGAACATCAATAAACAATTAGTAACCATCACTTATTGTGCTATAATTGTTTGTGACGGTGTCGTTGGCGGTCGCCCCGTATGCAGCTAATAGGCGGAGTCTACGGCTATAAAAAACAATTTCCTATTATTTTTGGTAGCATTCGTGTTGAACGTGTGTTGAACAGATGTTTATTTTTTTGGGGTACCTACGGCCGATAGTATTTTGTATAAAGGTGTATGCTTTATTTTCTTACTCTAGTTAAAATAACCCTTCAGGTTATTCTAGCTACTACAGCCGTAGAATTCAGAGAAATTCCTCTAGTCTAGAAAAAGCTTTATCCATCAGTTGCTGAAAATATGATCAATTAAAATCTACCGTCAACTCATGCTGTTGTGAGGGATTGTTGTTAGTATTTTGGTCGGTGATTTGTATATTATAATAAATTGTTGTTTAATTTGTAATTACCTTTAGCAACCTCTCATTGTTATGTCTTGGCAAGAAAAAGGCTATTTGTGATCAAGATCGTTATAATAGGTACTTAGGTATAACTAGCGGCAGCAGTCATGAGCACAAGCGTCACCTGCGCATTAGCTGATTTTTCGGTCTCTTTGGCGGAAGAAGTTGATGTGGTGTGATGGTGGTTCGTCAGTCGATGCTCGTCGTCCATTGGACTATTATCTATTACGTATTGTCAACTGTCTATTGCCTATTGGGCCAAAAATGTACATGCACAATCTGTGATCATACCTCACGCCTTTACCTACACCACACCTTTACCTAGGTGTAGAATGCTCTTACTCTGGTGTGATCCTGTCCAGCCTATCCTGGGCAAGCTCCTCGGCCATGGCTATCATGACGTGTGGCGGCACGGGCGCCGTGTAGAAGCACTCGCCCACCTCCTTGCCGATGCGCGCGCGCGTAGCTTGGGAGTAGGCCGTAGACACGTACACGAAGTTTCTGCAACATTTCAGTTTCGTTACCGCCTTTAGTTACAAGAGGCCAGTTGTCTATTCTGTTCCGACACGCCGCGTGATATCACCGCGAGATCTGCCAATTTGTATGCGAACGTTCGAGGGAGAATGTCACGGTGAGACGCGATACATGTGATTATGAAAATCTTAGTACCAGCATGGGGTCTTATCAGGAACAAAGGAACATTTGATCAAATAACTCCTAATATAGCGTTATACAACGTGAAATTTTAGTGGTTGTTTTCCCGCAGCAGAACGATTTGCCCTCAGTAGTACTATCGAAACAGAGTTCATTTTTAATAATAACCAGAAAAAAAATTTTTTTTTTTTCAAATTCCACGCTTTTAAAACGGTCTAAAAAGTATAAAACAATTTCTAATGAAATAAAAAACGTGGGGCGCATCTTACAATTATGCGTCCTACATTTTTCTTAAAGTATTAAAATTTAACTCTATGTTTCGATAGTACTACTGAGGGCAAATCGTTCTGCTGCGGGAAAACAACCACTAAAATGTCATGTTGTATGTATCGATTTGTTATGGAAGTTTGTGTAAAGTTCAGAACGTAAAAAAAATTACCATGAAAAATCTTTGTTATTTTTTTTTAAATCTTAAAGTACGAATAAATGTATAAGTAGCCCGAAGATAACCCGCGTTACGGCGGTCACGTTTCTTTGTATGAGATGAGATTCGAGGCATCTGTACGCGTATTATTATATTATCTGTGGTACCTACCTACAAAAAAAGAAGGAAATAACTTGTTGCACCAGAAGTATCAACCGATACTTCTGGTGCGACATACGCAAAAAGACAGTAGATACACTAAGCAATCCGCTTCCATATATATTATAACATTTTAAATATTTTCTCCATGACTTATAGGGATTGTAAAAAATCTCTGATAGATTGGCTAAAGAGTAAAAGCTACAACGACATCGAAACTCTTTTACAAACTATCGTGTAAAAAGGACGACTACCTGGCGAAAAGTGACGCAACGCAAACACACCTCCATATACACTGACACACTCTTTACATACACGCTCACACCCACATTTACATTATCACAAACCCACCCGCACCTATACACACACATGGTTTAAGTTAATCGTTTTTGCTTGTTTACCTTTAAGTTAGTTAATAAGTTACCAAATTGTAAAAGTTCATGTAAGCACACTCCTACATACTATTGTACTAGCTTTAGAAGAGCGGGGCCTCCTAGCACAGGTAAGATAAATTGTAGAAGTTACTGAAAATAAAAAATATTTATTTAATTATTTATTTACCTACCAGTAAGTACACTATCACAAGTAGTACCTATCAGTGACTGCTGGCGACGTCGTTAACATGCTTATCAACTGGGAATGATTGTTCCACCCTAACGTGTGGAACAAAATATTCCCAATCGTTAATAGTGTTAACGACGGGGTATTAACGAGCGGGAACGAACGACCCGTGACGTCAGTCGTCAACTCGTCATATTTATACTTACTTAGATCTCACAAGTATCAACTAGGGTTTATTATACTCAACAATGAGTAGGTACCTAACCATGTGAAAGAATTCGTAGAGAACATGCGCGTGTCGAATTAAAGATGATGATGATGATGATGATGATGATGATGATGATGATGATGATGATGATGTCACCTAAGCTTGGTGCAGTGCTTGGCGAGCGCGAGCGCCTCGCGCGTGCCGCGCACGTTGGTGAGCGTGGCCACGCGCAGTGGCTCGTCGAACTTTATCGTGGCTGCCATGTGAATCACCATGTCCATCTGGAAAGAGATAATGAGGTATTATGGTATTAGTCAGGTACTACCCTCAATTTTGGCTACTGAAATATTTCGGTATAAGTATCGTCTTTATTTACTACCGAAATAATAAAAGAGATAATTAAAAGATTACACTAACAAAATGTACAAAATACTAGATCGAAAAAAAACGTTCGAAAAATACGTGCACAAACGCCCGATTAGCGGTACTGGTTTCCCTGAGTGTATAGACCTACCACATTTATGTACCCAACACTGTCTATGCTGCAAGTTCCTGTTCCATTGGACCTTCTTATCAATACAGGGTGGCAGGTTAGACATGGTTGGTACCATAGTAAAAGTTGTTCATAATGATGAGTACAATGACCCCTTAAAATATTTCCACTGTCTAACCTGCCACCCTGTATAAGGATAATTTTTGCACAGCTAGAATAGCGTAGAACTTCAGATTTACCTCTGCTGTTATAGTAGTCCAGTCCTTATCACTAAGGCCGAGCCTGATATCGGCGACGTCGCCTTCGACCGGCACTATCTTGTCTGCAAAGCGAGGCTGCTTCTTTCGCACCATGTCGAATACCTGCAAATAACATCAATTATAATTTATACTATCATAAAATTTGAAAAAAAAAACCATGTCTGTACATTGACGATATTCCAGAAAAACGGTCGGGATAGGGTACTGGAACGTAACCATGCCCAAAAAGATTTTTTTTTTAAATTTTGTCTGTTTGTCGGTTTGTGCGCGCATCAGGCAAAAAGTTCTGAACGGATTTTGATCTGGTTTTCACAGTTCGATAGCTTGGAGTCCAACTTAAAATCTAAGCTACGTTTCATCTAATTCTGATGGGATAAACCAGAGATACAGCTTGAACTCTTGGTAGCACTAGCCACCCTACATTAAGGAAGTCATTTACTGGTCATTTCATTGTAGTCCACGCGGACGGAGTCGGGGGCAAATGGCTAGTAGATTATAAACTAGAAGATCAAAAATCAAAACTTAATTTTAATAGACCAGATCAAGAGACTGAAAGTCAAACAATTATAAAGAGAAGTGGACATTCCACAATGTGTGTTGTCAGAGCGCTTACCGGGTCTTTCAGCATGTATTCTAATCTCTCCTGCATCGATTTCCCTTTCTTTAGTCGCAGTAATATATACATTTTCTTTAAGTTACACGATCTGCATCAAGAAATTACATTATTTTACACACTCAGGCATAGCTTTTGCAACCTCTGCCATACAAAATTGCTTTAGCGACATAAATGGTCAGATGACACTACACTCGTCTTCCAGTCCAAATAGATGATGCAATAATGTATTTTAGAATAACATGGAGCATAATAGTTACTAGGCATTAAAGATTGACTAGGTCATACCCACTTCTAAACTCTAATAGATCAGTTATCAGACTTTCTGACTTCATAGAAGTTTAACAACCGAGGTCGCGGGCTAACGTTCTGGTCGAGGCATGGGAGTCATCGGCATGTGTGTAGGTATCATGATTCCTGTATATTGGCAAGCATTGCAACCTATAGTTGACATAATATTGTTTAGGTTCTCTCATCGGAAATTACCCGAATGAGTGTAGGAGATCTAATGAGTCTAGAATTCTGAAACACTTATTACTCTAATTAGGATGATTTCTAGTGGTGGTCATGGTCCCGACTTACGAGTCGTAGATAAGGATAACTGCTTCCAGTTTGTTCTTCCTCACCTGAAGAGCTTCTCGATGAGCTGCTTGCCGAGGAAGCCGGAGCCGCCCGTCACGAGCACCACGGCGCCGCAGTAGAACTGCTGCACGGGGGAGTCCCCGCGGTCTATCACTGCGTTCATTGCCTTCTGGCGAGACAGCATCTCTGCTTCAAATTCTTGAGCCGGGTCCATGGTTCACTTTTGACTATTCGCAATTTGGTGCAAAGAACCAATTAAAATAATTACTGGAAAAAAAAGTTTAGCACCACTACAGTTCTGAACTGCTCTTGCAAAGCACTTTGAAACTTATGAGACAAAATTATTTTGAATTGAAATTCTAAATACAACCTCATACTTATAAATAATTTAATAATAAGTTTTTTTTTAGACCGGTCTGAAAAGACAATGGTAAATAGTTCAAAGGTTATACTAGTTAGGAGTATTTATGTATACTAGAAGTAAAATAGCTAGTTTCTGCAAATATTCGTTTGTTTAAGTGTCGCTGACTGGGTTCCTTGCCACGAACGGACGCTACAGCAGGTAAAATAGGTAGGTATAGCTTAAATTAAAACATCGTCATTTTCATTTCACGTCACGCCTGTATTTTGTACAGTAGGTGGTAAGTAGATGTGTATCTAAATACTCAGTGTACCTATATGTTACTGTAAAAGCCCGTATATTGGTAAACCTTAGGTTTTACCAGTAAATCTTAGGATTTACCAACATGACTTAGCAAATGTAAGATTTGATATACAATGAGACGATTTTCCGGGCTTTTACCATTAAAATTTGGCATTTGCTAGATTTTACCAATGACGATTAGTAAATGTTGGTTTTGGGGTTGTGGAAACTAATATTTTGCGAGTTCCATCCACGTATTCGGTACCCACTTGCAGTTTTATACGTCTCCGGCACTGCGAAGTGCAGCCCCTCCGCCCTTACGTAACGAATCGCAGGCAACCAGGGCTCGCCGTATTTGGTTGGTCCTCCTCTCCCTCCACGCCTCCGGGCTTACAAAAACACTCTATGGGGAGGGCATACAAGACCGCGTGGAGTCGGGGTTGACCAATTCGGTTCTGTCACAACTTATTCGCTACCAACATGACCACTTTTCAACACTTACCGTATCTCTTAAGTAAAACCTAAGATTTATGGAGTGTATGGTGGCGAAAGTTCGAAATGAACGATGATCACAGAACAGTTCGGACTTTTACCATTAAGGGTAGGTAAATCTAAGGCTTTACTGGTAAATCTTAAGATTTACCTAAGTTCGGGCTTATAGTAACATTATACACCCACATTTCGGCTTTTATATATAATTTAATATAATTTCCATGTAATACAACAGGCCTCCCCGCAAGCCTGTTGCCATTAATCAAGCGCTACTCCAGGCTCCGGACTGCTAGGTAGTAAAAACTTAATAATCTTTTGCACGAGCCAGGGCATCGAACTAAGGACCACCAAGACACTAGATCAAGTCTGTCTTGGTATTATAGTACCGTTTTCCCTTTTGATGTACGAAACTTTACAACTAAAAGCTCAATAACTTCGTCGGTAATGATTAATTAGATGTACCTACCTACATTTAATTTTGAATGGGCATTGTCCATTGATTGTGTTGTTCTGATCTCAACTACGTCCGTTCACTGCGACAAGACAACACTCGTCGCTAGTACTCTCCTCAGCAGTGCGAGGCTGTTGAGCTGCTAGGAAGAATACCACTGACTCCTTAACGTACTCCTGGCTATCATGACTAACCTACTTCCTAGTCCTACTATACATATAATATTATAAATGTGAAAATTTGTGAGGATGTATGGATGGATGTTTGTTACTCTTTCACGCAAAAACTACCGAACGGATTTTGATGAAACTTTACAGTAATATAGCTTAGACATTAGAATAATATATAGGCTACTTTTTATCTCAAAAACGCGGGCGAGGCCGCGGGCGTAAGCTAGTATATCGTAAGTGCCACTCAAGTCACAACGTCTATCATCCAACGTCCAACCATGCACAAACGTCTTAGTAATTTCCTTGATAAGCATGCTATTTTTAAGAAAGAACAGTACGGTTTTAGGAAGGGTAAATCCACAACATTAGCCTGTTTTAACCTAATTCACAAAGTTATTACCAAACTAGACAAGCGAAATCAGACAACAGGCATATTCTTTGATATGTTGAAGGCCTTCGATTTTGTTTCACACACCTTGCTACTTACTATCCAAAATAGAAATGTATGGGATACGCCAAGCACTTCAGTGCATAAAAAGTTATTTAAATAACAGAATGCAATGCGTAGAAATCGAAAAAAAATATAGTAATCAGGAACTAAAGTTGTACAGGTCAAACCACGGAGGAAAATTCCTCTGTGGGTCAAACTATAAAAAAAACAATTATGGTGTGCCCCAAGGAGGTGTACTCAGCACACTCCTGTTTTTACTCTATATAAATGACCTTCTTGAAGTTACTAATCATCCATGTTTCTTGTTTGCTGATGATATATCCTTAGTAATGACATCTAACAATACCGACTACAATGAATATACAGCTGACATAAATAAGACAATTGAATCAATCATAAAATGGCTTAACGAAAATAATCTACATTATGTAAACCTAACAAAAACTAATTGTATTCAATTCAGTACATAATGACGAGAACATAAAATCATGCTGTGGAACTCACTCCCGCCTAGCATTCGTAACTTGAAAACTGTCTCTCTTTTCAAGAAACGTGTAAAAGAGCACTACCTTTCTTCTTAATTGTAGCTATATTTACATATTAGTATATATATATCAGCATATGTATTTATTTAAGTATATATTATAACATATTTATTTATGTTTATTTACTTCTTGTTTTATTTAAGACGTTCACTCTAATTCTCCTCTTCATGCTTTCACACACATTATGTCTACATTTCTTTTCTACTCATCTCTCCTTTCGCAGGTCTGCTGGCAGAAATTTCTATTGAAATAAGCAGTACCTTTGTACTCCAATTACTTTTTAATTGATCACTGTAAATTCTATTGTGCGTACCTACATAAATTGTTAAATAAATAAATAAAAATTTAGACATTAATTATAAAGGACTTAAATTAAAAGAAGTAAATGAAACTACATTTCTCGGTATCACGATTGACAAACACTGCAACTGAAAGGCTCACGTTACTAAAGTGTGTAGTAATAAATTAAATAAATTCGTGTTATGTCGTATATGAACTCTCTAAAACATCAGCGCTAAAAACCGTTCTATCTGCATACTATGGTTACGTTGACTCTGTGCTGAGATATGGTCTTATTATATGTGGTAACTCAACAGAAAGTCAGAGAGTGTTTATTACACAAAAAAAATGTATCCGCATAATAGCAGGAATACGCCCATGGGAATCATGCAAACAGTTTTTCAAAAAGTTCAAGATACTAACCCTCAGATCATAGAAACAAGGAGATGTGCCAAGGCGCTACCGAGCTTGCAATGCCTGATCTTGAGCAAATTGCTCATATTAAAAACGTACGCGCTGGCGACGAACCGAACACGATCGATGGTATAAATACAGTGTTTTAGTTTAGTGCTAGTGTTGAGTGACGATTAACAGTGTTAGATTGAGGGTGTGTGAAATGTTCAATGCGTGGGAGATCTTTTTATTCACAAGGAGCGCTTAATTATGCGCGTAATTGTGTCGAAAAATGTACTAAAAGTGGCATCAGTTGTTCCCGTACTAATTTGCTATGATGGCATATCTCCTTGTTTCTATGATCTGAGTACTAACCCTACCAAGTCTGTATATTTTTGAATGTGCAAAATTCGTAAAATTGCACCCGGAACTATTCACAAAAGCACACGAAATGTTTCCAAAAAGTAATAGGAATAGAAATAGAATACTCTTGCCCATAATTCCTAGGACAACATTATACAGCGTGTAATTGACAGGTTGGCAAAAACGAAAAGTATGAATTCAGACTGGTATTGTTAATATTTTGATAGTGAAATATTTTCCCGGAAATGATGTAGGTACCTACTACGGAGGCCAGTAAACTTTTACAGCTAACAGCTGATTCCGCGCGGGTTGTATGAATTTTCTTTTACGATTACATTGCCGAATTTAAGTTTTTTGCTTTTTTTCACTAAAATTGTGTTTTTAGGGCTGGGTTTTGTTGTAACAAATGAATAGAACACAAATCTAGTTGAAAAACGGTCGGAAAATTCGACAATTTTCCTGAAGAAAATTCCAACGTTTTTCAGTCATAATCATGGTCATGAAGCTACAGTTTCAGTTTTTGCCAACCTGTCAATTACACGGTGTATAGTAAGAGTAGCTATGCAATGTGTGGTCGCATATTTAATGCCATACCGAACAATATTAAAATCTTACCTTTATACAAAATAAGGTGTCATAAGGCATGATTAGGCGAAAAAAAAATTATATACCTAATTAATTATAATAATATTATTATTTTTTAAATAAGTCTGCTACTGTGTAAAAAATTTTTCACAGTAGCAGACTTATTTAAAAAATCATAATATTATTATAATTAATTAGTTAATTAATTATAATAATGGGGGGGACAGTATTTGTTACTAATTAACAGGGGATCCGAACCTTCTTTTCCCTGAGGGTCTCGGGGCGGGAGTAAGGAATAACCGGGGTAATACTCGAGTAGAAAACTCTTTCAAGAATATATAATATTATTATTTTTTAAATAAGTCTGCTACTGTGTAAAAATTTTTTTACACAGTAGCAGACTCACAGAAATTTTTTTACGAGTACCTACCTCATTTTGTAATTACAATTAGTTAATTGTAATGAGGTAGGTACCTACTCGTTGACATGCATAATAATATTCATATTTAATAAAATAAGCATTAAGCATCTTGACTATATATTTATGTTAATTAATAATAAGATAATGACATTGTTACACCGCAATTTTATTGAATCTATTAATTTTATAATTTATTGAATAATTTTAAAATTTATAATTTAATAAATAATTTTAAAATTTTATAATTTTCTAACTATTATAAATTTTCTAACTATTATAATCATTGTGCAATCCTCATTATATTTCTTCCCCATTATACTCATTCTTGATACTTATTATAAGTATCGGCGTGGATCTTGATCACAGATCGCGCATGTACATTGGCCCAATAGACAATAGACAGTGGACAATAGGTAATAGAAAATAGTCCAATAGACGACGAGCATCGACTGACGAACAAATCACGTGCAGCCTCGGCGCCCCCCGTCTTCTTCATTCCGCCAGAGACCGAAAAACCAGCTAATGCGCAGGTGACGTTTGTGATCAGGTTTCACGCCGCTATCTATACAATAGTCTGCCAGTCACTTCGGCATCATAACACACGTCATGGCGTACAATATGTACCTACTTCAGATCATAGAAACAAGGAGATATGCCATCATAGCAAATTAGTACGGGAACAACTGATGCCACTTTTAGTAAATTTTTCGACACAATTACGCGCATAATTAAGCGCTCCTTGTGAATAAAAAGATCTCCCACGCATTGAATATTCCGCACACCCTCAATCTAACACTGTTAATCGTCACTCAACACTAGCACTAAACTAAAACACTGTATTTATACCATCGATCGTGTTCGGTTCGTCGCCAGCGCGTACGTTTTTAATATGAGCAATTTGCTCAAGATTAGGCATCAAGCTCGATAGCGCCTTGGCACATCTCCTTGTTTCTATGATCTGAGGTACCTACCTACTATTAAGGCGGGTCTCCTGCGACGTGTTTGAGTGTTCATTAAACATCGAACATGTTTTCCGTCACGTGGTCGAGTGTTTTTGGCAAACAAAACGCGTAGGCCACGCCCCTTTTTTGTTCATTAAACATGTTCTTTGTTTAATGAACACTCAAACACGTCGCAGGAGCAGTCCGCGATAAGAATAGGAACGTAAATGATCTCGAACTGTCAACTTTCACTTGAAAAGTAAGTCTTACAATGAAAATAGATTTGCGAATCAATAACGTTTTTTTTCACTACCTACCTTTATTTAACTGAGTCTTTGATTTATCAAATCTATTGTAATAGATTTTTTAATACAAAACAGCTCAATTATCAATACGAAACGCCACAATATGGCGCAAGGTCAGTCCTATTCTTATTTTGGTCGCATAGTATTGGGTGGATATTTACCTACTGAAGAAAAAAAAGCTACACTTTTTTTCTTCAGTAGGTAGCATATTTTATTCATTCGAATTACGGTATCGGGTGACTTGCGAAAGTTTTCCGAATGACGGAATACGATCAATAAAGTATAAATTATATATGTAAATATTGTGTAGCAAGCGCGTATATTTTCAATTCAAAATATGCTTACATTTACGATACCATACGTCGAAATTATTCGTGATAGGCCCACTGCTTGCATAAGGTAACATTATTCAATTAAATAATAATAATTGGTTTACTTTGGCCGTCACAATAGTGCGACATGAACTATTCAACGTTATTAGATGATAATGAATACGAATGCATATAAATTTTCCATTCTAACAATAGAACAGAATGCCTACATGAATGTTGTGTCTTGAGTTTACTAACGATAAGTAAATCAAGCAACACGGTTCACTTTTTACTAGTAAGTTGGTGCTTATAATAGTTTCAATACGTTTTATGAGGTGCATAGACAAAATTAGCTATTAAAAAAAACCTGCTCGTCGAATTATAAACATCCTATGAGATATTTGGATTAGAAGTCGGTGACGAAGTGTGCAAGTGATAATAATAATAATAAAAAAAATATCTATCTACAATTAAATCGGGTAACTTTGAACACTTTTTCCAGATTTTCACGGATATAATTTAAAAAAGTACTTATTAGTCGAAATAGGTTATGTTGATAATGAGTGTTCTTTCATGCTCGGATTTAGGATACCTAATTTCATTAAAATAACGAATTTATCCTTTTTCGTAGAGAAAATCGCGATTCAGTGGCCGTTCAAAGTCACTATGACTTTTGGGTAGGTATCTTTGAACGGACATAAATAAATAATACTTACGAGTTAATGTTACTCAGTTAATTGGGATTTTGAATGAAAAGAATAGGCTAAAACCCGCGAACGAAAAAAGGAGCAAACTTTTAAAACTTTTTTGAAAGCAGTCATTTTGTATAAATTGATTGATCGTATAAATATTTTGAGAAAAAACATGAAGAATCAAACCATTTTTAATCAAAGTTACACGGAAATTCAAAGTTACCCGACTTGACTGTAGGACCTACATTAATTTATTGTGTACTATTTTTTTTTGAAAGTTAAATGACTCAATAATCATTTTTACTTCATATATTATGGTGAATTATTTTTCACCTAAAACAAGCTTTTACATGTAACGTAACGTGCATGGTGTACCTACTCGCAATAAAAAATCAATTGAAAGCGGACACCGGCCGGGGTTCAGTTTTGAAAAGAGTTAGATAGGTACTAAGTATTCATAGCTCAGCATCTGACAGATTTGGATCTCAGTACCGACCACCGCTGATTCTGTAACTAAAGGTGCGGTTAAACGGGCTAGTTTATTGACAATTTCTTGCTGCAATTGTATAGCCGTGAGTTGAGATCTATATCGTACAGCAGTTATTGTGGTGTACCATCATTTCATTTCATTGCAGTATCACCGGACTGTACTGCAAGATTGCTACAATTGTTCTACTGAGTTGCACGATATAGATCTCAACATTCTCAACTCTAATTTATACTAATATTAGAAAGAGGAAAGATTTTTTTGTTTGTACCGAATAGGCTCCGAAACTACTGGACCGATTTTAAAAATTCTTTCACTAATAGAAAGCATTATCACTTTGTAACATAGGCTACTTTTTATCCCGAAAAAATGCACAGTTCCTGTGGGACACGCGGACGAAGTCGCGGGCGACGGCTAGTTTACTATACATTTGCAGCAAGAAATTGACAAAAAACTATCCCATTTAACCGCATCTTAAAAGTAGGTAGGTCATGTTGCTTGAAGTAAAAAAAATATCGTAAATATATTATTATTGTAGCTCCAAGAGACTGCTACTATGGACCCAGCCGAGCAGATAATATGGGACGCCATGGCCCACCAGAAGGGCATGAACGCAGTGATAGACCGTGGGGACTCCCCCATACAGCAATTCTACTGCGGCGCCGTGGTGTTCGTGACGGGCGGCTCCGGCTTCCTCGGCAAGCAGCTCATCGAGAAGCTGTTAAGGTTAGTAGATATTCATTAATCTACATGTTAGTACTTAATTACTGTATTTAGAGAAAAAGAAAGAAAGAAAGAAAATCTGTTTATTTTGCTCTCGCTTAGGTACAAATACGTAAAAAAAAAATCCAAACATATAAGAAAAAGAAATAAAAAATAAACATAAATGTTTTTACTGTAATTTACTGTAATTTTTACTGTGTGACGTCAATGGTAACTAGTGCTAATTACCCGTATTAGAGGGGCGCAAAAATGACCAGTGGCATGCCTAGAGAGCAAGCTCGACACATTTTTTTCGTTTTAGACAGTATTTATGTTCATTTTTAGAGTTCCGTGGTAAAACTAGGAACCCTTATAGTTTCGTCATGTCCGTCTGTCTGTCTGTCCGTCTGTCACACCCTCGTAAAATCTACAGTTTTTAACCAATTTGTATGAAACTTCATAAGTAGATGTCTTCTGTAAACCGCCATACAGGCCTGCAGAAAAAATATATAAAATAAAATAATTTGGGCCCCATACATCAAACTGAGGGATGACAAAAATTTTTTATCGCACCCCTTCATGTGGGGTATCGTTGGATAGGTATTTGAAAATAACATAAAGGTTCCTAAATTACTTTTTTATTTAAGTGCATACTTAGTGAATTAGAACCTCCGAAAGTCGTAAAGAATGTGTTCCCCTGTAGTTTTCCAACCACGTCATCAAAAAATCCGAAAAAAATCGAGCTTTTAGCATCTAATAAATACTTTCAATTAAAATTGGTTTGAACACGATACGATTATTAGTTTTTGAAATATTCACTATTTTCAGTTTTGAGTTTGCCAACCGCTAAAATGTATTTCATAATAATATTTTGAAATACAAACTTATATTTGCTGCAGAAGATTGAAATACTTCTTGCTACGGAACCGATGGTCCGACACGCTCTTGCCCGGTTTCTTTTGTTAAAATGTGATGGGAGAACTTTTCAGCAGTTTTTTTACCTATTTGAGGGTCATGGCAGATAGGTCACGAGGCTGGGTGCTGGTGCAGTGGCAAAACAGTCTCCAGCGGCCTAAGTTCGATGCGCATTTGAATAATTTTGCGTAAAAAAAAAACGAAGGGTTCCGTACCATTATCTATAAAAACGGCCAAAAAATCATGTCTGTTGTATGGAAATGTATGTCCCTTATATATATATTATTTAAATTTAATTATTTATTTTTAAATTGAATATATAATTAAATATTCTGTGAGTATTTCAAGCGTCTACCTGGTGCCGTTAGCAATATCGAGCAAAAACGAGCAAAAAAATCACGTTTGTTGTATGGGAGCCCCCCTTATATATTTATTTTATTCTGTTTTTTTTGTATTTGTTGTTATAGCGGCAACAGAAATACATCATCTGTGAAAATTTCAACTGTCTAGCTATCACGGTTAATGAGATATAGCCTGGAGACACACAGACAGACAGACAGACAGACAGACGGACAGCGAAGTCCGTCTGTCTGTCTGTCTGGTTCCGTTTTTATCCTTTGGGTACGAAACCCTGAAAATGACTGCGTATCTTAGGAATGGATAGCTTGTTTTCGTATTTTTTTTAACATTTCTAATATATATATCATGCTCATGTTAATGTGTTAGATCATGCCAGTTAAGGAAGCTGTTTGTACTGCTGAGGCCCAAGAAAGGCAAGACGATACAAGAGAGACTAGACTACGTGCTGAATGATCCGGTGAGTGCAGTATCTGTACCGACACGCCGCATGATGTCACCGCCGGCGAGAACTGCCAATTTGTTTGCGAACGTTCGAGAGAGAATGTCACGGTGAGATTCTCTCTCGATCGTTCGCAAATTGGGAGTTCTCGCGATGACATCACGCGGCGAGTCAGTACAGATTAGACCAGGGCATTTCGTATTAAACGTCATGTACTTTCTTACTTCGAAGTCAGCATAAGCATAATCGGCCTATAATGTTCCCACTGCTGGGACACAGGCCTCCTCTGTGACAGGGAGTGGGCCGTAGTCCACCACGCGGGCCCAGTGCGGGTTGGTGGACGTAGCATGTCTTCGAATTTTTAGTCTAGAACCTAGATGCCTCATGACATGCCTCACGATGTTTTCCTTCACCGTTAAAGCAAGTGATAATTAATTTCTAATAAGTACGCACATGACTTCGAAAAGTCAGCGGTGCGTGCCTCGGGATCGAACTCGAACCATTCGCCGTGGGAGGCACATGGTTAAACCACTAGGCTATCACTGCAGTTTGAAGTCAGATTAACACCTATTACTGTTTTAAACAATGTATTCTATCTTGTTCTGCAGTTGTACGATTCACTTCGAGAGAAGCATCCGAAGTTTGTGGACAAAATAGTGCCATTGGAAGGCGACGTGGCCGATATTAGGCTCGGTCTTAGCGACAAAGACTGGACCCTGCTCACTCAAGAGGTAAGGTTCAAAAATAATTGTAAACTAGGAATACAGGGTAAAATTAAAACCAGTGCGGATATTTTAGGAGGTGAAATTACTCATGAATATCACCAACTTTTATTATGGGACCAACACTGAAATATGAAAAAAAAAATCAGCTGTTCCATACATTTTGATCGTGTTTTAGTGCATTTTTGTAGGGAACAGCTGATTTTTTTTTTCATATTTCAGTGTCGGTCCCATAATAAAAGTTGATCATATTCATGAGTATTTTCACCTCCTAAAATATCCGCACTGGTTTTAATTTTACCCTGTATATACCTACCCTCAAATCATAGAAACAAGGGAGATGTGCCAAGTGCCAACACGCTATTGCGCTTGACGCTTATGGTCTCATTGACAATAATTAAATCGTACACGCTGGAGACGGACCGAACGCGATCGATGATATAAATTTAATGTTTTAGTTTAGTGCTAGTGACGAATAACAGTGTTAGATTGAGGGTGTGCGGAATTTTTAATGTGCGGGAGATCCTTAAATTCACAAGGAGCGCTAGTAATTGTGCCGCAAACTGTCCTAAAAGTGGCGACAGTAGTTCCCGTACTAATTTGCTATGATGGCATATCTCCTTTTTTCTGTGATCTGAGGGATATACAGTACAAGACAATAAAATATATAGCGACTCTTGCACGCAATGAAGTGCAAGTCAGCTCGCATAGCGCTGAGTGCCTAAAATTACGACAAGCCGCCTCTCTTGGCCTCTCATTCTATCGCCTAACTTTAATTCTTCTGACACGACGCCAACCCACTGAATAGCCTCGCCGCAGCTGCGCTGGCCTGAGGCCCTAGCCAAGTTGCTTTTCTGTTAGCGTTCCCGCCAAACGATAAGCAAAAAATGTATGGCAATGACATTACCTGCGGAAAAGTCACGTGACTCACAAATGTCACTTCCATACATTTTATCCGTGGCGTTGGCGTTAACGCTAACCGAAAAGTAACTTGGCTAGGGGGGCTAGTGAGATTCTCCCTCGAACGTTCGCAAACAAATTGGCAGTTCTCGCGGTGATATCACGCGGCGAGTCGGTACAGAATAGAGAGACTGGTCCTCTGATGTACTAGCTTCTAACTTAAGTACGGAAAATCCCTAAATACGGAATCGCTAAGTATACGGAATGCGCCAGGCCCAAAATAACAATGTAAATTTTGTTTTTAGGGTTCCGTACCTCAAAAGGAAAAACGGAACCCTTATAGGATCACTTTGTTGTCCGCCGTCAGTCACCGGACCATAAGTGGAGCCATCTGCTCATAGATGGCGCCATTGAAAGTATGCAATAGCGCCATCTATGATCATATTTCTGAACCCTTAGGGCGCAAGGCATACTAGCACTTGTCTGGTTTTTTTTTTAACGTCACTGACTGAACTTAAATAACCTGTCAACATGTTGTTTTACAGTTAATTTGTGTTAATTAATTGTATAACTAAACAGTACCCACCGTACTTGATTTATCGTCAAGCAAGTTTTATCATATTTAACTTGTTTTTGATAATATCAGCTTGTAGCCCACTGCTGGGCAGGGACCCACGATCACCGGTCAACGGGCGGGTACAGTTGTTGGCATTTAACCTGGGGCCCAAGTCTGCTAATGCAATTGTCATAATCGTGTTAGAATGGTCTCTCAATGACATCGTTTTGACCAATGACGAAACAGATAGTCTTACTCTAAGCCAAAGAGCGCTTAGGTTTTGACCGTAATGGTGTCATTACACAATTGCAATAGCGGAATTTGGGCCCTTTTTTTTTTTTTTTTTGAGGATGGGAAATCATCAAATGACCCCTCCCGCTCTGGGCGGAGCGGAAGGGAGTGTCAGACTCTTACTGACTAAAACCCACCCATGTTCCTTCCTTAGCCCTTTTGTCCGGGTCAGCGGTATCCCTTCCGGACAATCCCGCTTTCCCGGCAGTCTTGGGCCCTAGTGGGCCCCCTCTTTGATGCTGACATCTCTTTGAGGCGCGCGTGGAATACGTATGCGCCGTTCGGCACTTTTTTTTCACAATTGGGGCCCTGAGCTCTCGAAGTGGCGGGGGTTTGTGTTTGCATCGTATTGCCTCAGATATTGATTTGTTTTGTCGCGACGAGTTAATTTTGAACTGCGGGTTAGTTCTGAATGTGGAAATAAATACTTTAAAATGCTTAGGTAATTTAATTGAATAAAAATAGTCATTATGACGACATTTTTGAGCCATGTGGACAACATCATTATACAAATACGTAGTACAATGTTAATACTATGTAAATCAGTACCTAATTTAGTTGTTTGTTCTTTACCAATAATAAAAATAACTGATACCTGTAACCTTACTAAATGTATAAGTACATTTACATGACGTGTTGTTCGTTGTCAGATCATAGAAACAAGGAGATATGCCATCATAGCAAATTAGTACGGGAACAACTGATGCCACTTTTAGTACATTTATCGACATAATTACAAGCGCTCCTTGTGAATAAAAAGATCTCCCACACATTAAAAATTCGCACACCCTCAATCTAACACTGTTAATCATCACTCTACACTAGCTCTAAACTAAAACACTGTATTTATATCATCGATCGTGTTCGGTTCGTCACCAGCGGTGTACGTTTTTATTACGACCAATGTCATGGTCAAACTAAAGCGTCAAGCTCACTAGCGTCTTGGCACATCTCCCTTGTTTCTATGATCTGAGGTCACGACACTGCAGTGTTATTAGGACACAGCCGTGTGTGCAGCGCTGCCGTAGCGGCGACAACACACTTTTTTATACCGGAAAATGGTTGAAATTTGCGTAGGGGTTATCAGGGGTCATTTAGTTGCAAATAAAATTTATCTCCATACATCTCCATAGCGGATTGTCGTCAAATTACCAGAAGTAGGTGTAATTTTAGTCAGTCAACATCCGAAAAGAGGCCATTGTACTTATAATTATGAACAACTTTTACTATGGGAACAACACTGAAATGGCGAAAAAAAAACAGCTGTTCCATACATTTTGTTGACTTATGTGAACATATTAAATGTATGGAACAGCTGATTTTTTTATGGCGATTTCAGGTTTGGTCCCATAGTAAAAGTTGTTCATAATGATGAGTACCTACCCTATTTCGTATTTCGACTGACTAACACCCAGTATTTTAATGATTGATTTTTCTGCAGGTGGACACGGTGTTCCATATGGCAGCCACAGTGCGCTTCGACGAGTCACTCCGCACGGCGACAATCATCAACGTGCGTGGCACTCGGGAGTGCCTGGCACTCGCCAGGGAGTGCGGCAAACTTAAGTCAGTTATTTTCATCACATAATATAAATGCCGGCCACGGCACGGCAGAGGTCGCGGGTTCAAACTCCGCCTGTGTCAGTTGTTTCTGAAATGTCTTAATATTTAATAACATCAATGCTGAAGTTACTGTGTATGGGTATTTGTTTCTTCTTCCTCCGACTACTGAACAGAAAGTGAAGAAAGTGAAGAAAGTACAGTTGTGGTACTGGACATAGCCTAGAGAATGAGGACAGAAAATTGGGAGTCATTTGTCATAGTTTGGCAAGGATACATGGGTCAATTTACGTAATTTATTAACGCTGGTCGTCGGGGCGTAATCGCAGGACGGTTAATCGAACTTATTTTATTTGATATGATTTATTTTTTTCAAACGATTTGTTAGTCTAATTTTCTTTTTTACTAATCATTTCTGAGTAGTCGATTCACGAAAGTCACCATGGCATACTTTTCCGACGGTTCCAAATAGCCGCCATATACCGCCGCAAAGATGCAGATTTTTTAAATAAGGGAAACGATACGTTACAGTATGGCACTCGAATCGTGGAAAGTTCATGAATTTGCCATACTTCTGGGCCGCAATTCTGCTATTTGAATAGTGTAAGAATGGTGTCATAATGATACCATTACTATCAAACCTAAGCGGTCATTGGCTTAGAGTAAGACTCTTTCGTCATTGGTCAAAACGATGCCATTGAGACACTATTCTGACACGATTATAACAATTGCATTAGCAGACTTGGGGCCCAGGTGTAGTGCATGGTGCCATACTTGGAAAACGCTTTTTTTCGAACGACTGTAATGCTCCGGCGACCAGTTAAAGACCATAAAATTACGTAATTTGACCCCTGTAGGTCTGTACGCTTGCCATACTGTAACAAATGACTCCCAATTTTCTGTCAATATCCTGTAACAGTTTAATTTAAGAAAAACATGGTCATCAGGAACTTCGTGCACGTGTCCACGGCGTTCTCGCACGCCACGTACGGGCGCGTGCGCAAGCCGGTGCTCGAGCAGTTCTACCCGTGTCCCATACCGCCCGACGTCATCATCGGGTTGGCGGAGTCGCTCGACGAACAGCGTCTGGATGACATCGCTGACGAGTAAGCACTCAAAATCAAAGTCAAAGTCAAAACATTTATTTCAATAAATCAGACCAATTACAGGCACTTTTGAATTGTCAAGCAATAGTTGTCAGTTTGTCCGTTCGTTGGAGCTAGTTGTCCGTTCCAAAACGTAGATTCTAGCAAGATTTTAGTTTTTGTTCGGAGCGAGTTTTTGAGATGGAATCCGAAACTAAGAGAAATGGATAAGGATTCGTGTGCTCTAAAAAGTAAGGGCTCTTTCAATTTAGACGTGTTGTGGACTGCTGCAGCGCCACCGCCTATGATCGAGATCGCCGCCGATTATCAAATCCTGCCATATACACCTAGTAGTGTGTGTGTAACAGATCAATAATCCTGAAAGTTTTCTTCACAAACTTAGTCGATTGTGAAGAAAACTTTCAGGATTATTGATCTGTATCTATATATCAGATATATATCAGATCAATAATCCTGAAAGTTTTCTTCACAAACTTAACTAAGTTTGTGAAGAAAACTTGATTGTGAAAAAAACTTTCAGGATTATTGATCTGTAGGTAGGTACTTATACCTAGTATACCTATTATATAAATTATAAATTAGGTACTGAAATCTATTCAGTGGTTTATTTCAGTCATTTTTAATATGTGTAATGTTTTCCTGAAAATGTGGACATATGATACTAATTGAGGACAACAGGGCTTTACTCAAACCAATAAGATTGCAAGCCTCTATTACCAAATAAAAAAAATATATATTCAAAGGCAGTTTAAGAATGATGACGTAACGTTTTTAGGGTTCCGTAGTAAAACTAGGAACCCTTATAGATTTTTCATGTTTGTCTGTCTGTCTGTCTGTCTGTCCGTCCGTATGTCACAGCCATTTTTTTCCGAAACTATAAGACCTATACTGTTGAAACTTGGTAAGGAGATGTATTCTATGAACCGCATTAAGATTTTCACACAGAAATAGAAAAAAACAATAATTTTTTAGGGTTCCCCATACTTAGAACTGAAACACAACAATTTTTTTTCATCAAACCCATCCGTGTGGGATATCTTTGGATAGGTCTTCAAAAATGACATTAAAGTTTCTAATACCATTTTTTTCTAAACTGAATAGTTTGCGCGAGAGACACATCCAAAGTGGTAAAATGTGTGTAACTTCTAAAATAAGAGAATGATATAACTAAAAAAAATATAAATGATGTACATTACCATGTAAACTTCCACCGAAAATTGGTTTGAACGAGATCTAGCGAGTAGTTTTTTCAAAATCATCAAAATTCCTTCACAAACAAACTTTGTTATGCGGTCCGGTTTTTTTCACTTTATACGTCCAAAACTGATACGGAACCCTCGGTGCGCGAGTACGACTCGCACTTGGCCGTATCAAGTTAGCAGTTTGCACTTGCGCACAGTCAGTCACATAATTATGCACTCGCCCAATAAAAATAAAGAAGTTCCCTTAGTTAAAAGGTTCCGTTCCGTTCTGTTCCAGGTTGATCAAGGGCTGGCCCAACACGTACACGTTCACGAAGGCGGTGGCTGAGGAGGTGGTGAGGTGCAGCGGCGACGAGCTGCCCGTGTGCGTCGTCAGACCTCCGATTGGTACGCAACATTTGAACTGCATTTAGTTGTCCAACTGGTCGTTGCTCAATCCTACTATCCTACTAATATTATAAATGCGAAAGTTTGTGCGTGTGTGAGTGTGTGTGTGTGTGTGTGTGTATGTTTGTTACTTCTTCACGCTGAAACAGCTGGACGGATTTGAATGAAATTTGGCACACATAGATTATAGTCTGGAATAACACATACATAAGCTACCTTTTATCCCGCAAAACGCGGGCGAAGCCGCGGGCGGAAGCTAGTATTATTATGTGAAAGTTTGTGAGGATGTATGGATGGATGTTTGTTACTCTTTCACGCAAAAACTACTGAACGGATTTTGATGAAATTTTAACAGTAATATAGCTTATTATATCAGAATAACACATAAGCTACTTTTTATCCCAAAAACGCGGGCGAAGCCGCGGGTGGAAGCTAGTAAACAATAAACGAGGACGGTGCTACGCGGAAGCCTACGCAGTCGTAGCCCTCTACGACTGCGTAGGCTCCCGCGTAGTACCTACCCGGGGGCGCAAGTGATTTTTTTAATTTTCATAAAATATATTTCAATGTTCATTTATAAGTGAGAATGGTTGGAAATGTTCGTATTTTTTATAGGTCTACGTAAAGTTAATTAAGTATAATATAAAAATATTCTGGAAATCTTGCACACTGTCGTAAGTTATTTAATCATCATAGTTATCTATACCAATATGAAGAGTTTGTTTGTTTGTTTGAACGCGCTAATCTCTGGAGCTACCAGTCGGATTCGAAAAATTCTTTTTGTATATGACAGCCAGATTCATGAGGAAAACCATCACGCTAGTAACCCTTAGAAATCGAGCAACGGGGGTGAAACCGCGGAGAAAAGCTAGTTTATTTAGTATAATGTGACGTGTTTCATGTTATATTTCCAGTGGTTCCCAGTTACTACGAGCCAACGCCCGGCTGGATGGACCTGAGCTCGCTGTCGGGACCGACCGGGGTGAGCTACTATTTACTTTATCCTACATTTTTTTTTATTTAATAATAGGCTTGCATTTGACCGCCATCTTGCTGCGGTCTACGATGGACCACACTTGCCTAGAAGACACCGATTCACTCGTGACCTGGGCCCCAAGTCTGCTAATTGTCATAATCGTGTCAAGGTCTCTCAATGACATCGTTTTGACCAATGACTAAAGAGATAGTCTTACTCTAAGCCAATGACCGCTTGGGTTTTGACCGTTATGGTGTCATTATGACACTATTCTTACACAATTGCAGTAGCAGAATTGGGGCCCTGAAGACACCCAGACTGTAACTGTCGGGGAACACCCACTCGGGCAGCCACTGTTTGGTGGTTTTCAGTGGAATCAAAGCGTTTCGTTCAGGTTTTTGGTATCAACCATGAACTGAAATTTGTCGTGCTTCTGATAATAGTCTTTGCTGGCTCCTAGATTCTTGCGGGGATCATCCTGGGCATACTGCACGTGTTCTTGGTGGACAAAGACTCCAAGCTGCCGATGACTCCCGTCGACTACGTGAACAACGCCACCATCGCCGCCGCCTGGGACGCCGAAAACAAAAGGAAGAGTGGCGAGAAAGACATACAAGTGTATACGGTGTCTAATAAGGACTGCTTCATAACTTGGGGTGAGTGTGCGCTCGTCAAATGTAGCTAGGTTGCCATAGCATAAGCATAGCATAATCGGCCTATAATGTTCCCACTGCTGGGACACAGGCCGCCTCTCTGTGAGAGGGAGTGGGCCGTAGTCCACCACGCGGGCCCAGTGCGGGTTGGTGGACGTCACATGTCTTCGAATTTTTTGGTTCTAGGACATGCCGGTTTCCTCACGATGTTTTCCTTCACCGTTAAAGCAAGTGATAATTAATTTCTAATACGCACATGACTTCGAAAAGTCAGCGGTGCGTGCCTCGGGATCGAACTCGAACCATTCGCCGTGGAAGGCACATGGTTAATCCACTAGGCTATCACTGCCAGTCTGATTCCTACTCGTTTTTATAAATTTATTGATGTGGTCCTATTCTACGGTTTCTCTTGAATGATCGTCACTTGTTTTTCAGAGTATTTTTTGCCATAGTTTTAAAAATGATCAGATCGATCGAATCGAGTGCAGTGATAGGTTGCCATACGTCGCGTATAATATAAAGTCTCAAAAAAACTAACGATATCTTCTTTTTAGGGTAAAATCGTAACCCTACTACTAAGGCTGGTTTTAGAGTCACGCTGACCGTCAGCGCCGACTATCGGCGCGTAGCTAGTCGGCGCTGACCTGTCAGCGCGAGATTAAAACGCTCAATGGCTGTGGAGGCGCGTCGGCGCCGCGGACGGCCGCGCACAGCTCAGCGCTGACGCTCATCAGCGCCGACCGGTCAGCGTAACTCTGAAACGCTTCATAGTAATACATACATCGCATGCTTAGTAAAACACTGACCGAACTCAAAATTTGGCCAAAATGAGTTACAGTGAAATACCGACCTAAAAGAGCATGCTCTACAACCTAGTCAAAATAAAACAGCCCTATTCTTTGCAAAATAAGGAAAAAAAATTGATTAGTCTATATTTTATGTTCCACGCGCATTTTTTTTTTTTTTTTGAATGGCTTCTCGCAGTTGGCTTCTGACAGCCGTCAGTGCTTAACCGCTCATCTGGTGAGGACTTACAAATGCCTCCAGCCAGGCTTAAAACTAAATAAAACTACAAACTAAGCGACCACACGCTAAGGGCACCCCCTACTGGGGTACGGGCCTCGGCTTAGGGCGTCGCTGGGGGGAGGGCAACTAGAGGGAGGGACTACTAGCTGGATCGGTTTATTATTTTGGGTCGAATTTAAATCTACAGGCTCAGCGCGGGCTGGCTCGAGCAAGGGTCGGTTAGGGGACTGAGTCATACGCGGCGGCGGACTCGGGTCATGATGGGGACGTCGCGACGGGCCTCGTCGGCGAGGTCGGAATGGGACCTACAACAAAAAACTTTAAACGCCAATTGCCAAAAGTTAGCAATTTTGAATTAGTTCAGTGTTTGATTGAGCATGCGACATATTGATCTATCAGCGCCGACGGTCAGCGTGACTCTAAAACCAGCCTAAGACTCCACTGTCCATCTGTCTGTCACTAGGCTGTATCTCATGAACCGTGATAGCTAGAGAGTTGAAATTTTCACAGATGATGTATTTCTGTTGCCGCTATAACCACAAAAACCTACCTACTAATACAATATCTGACATTTCCAAAAGTGGTAGGCAGAGATGGCACTCATGTAATATAGGGGATAGGGGACGAACCTAGTGCCCGGCCACAAATATAGTTTAAGTAGGTTCGAGCCTACAACTGAAAATTACCTGGGCCCTAAGTCTGCTATTTCAAATGTCAGAATGGTCTCATAATGACATCGTTTTGACCAATGACCAAAGAGATAGACTCTAAGCCAATAAATAAATAAAGCCAATGACCGATGTCATTATGACATGATGACGATGACGATGCCATTCTTACACAATTGCAATAGCATACTTGGGGCCCTGATAGAAAACTCAATGGAAAGGTAAAGTTAACATTATTCATGATTGAAGATTCATAACACAGGCATCATAGCTTCTCTATCTGTCTCAAAGTTATTAACAAATACTTTCTCTCGCTCTATTACAGATTTCATAGGAAGGTTGATGCGCACCGAAGGAAAGGCAGCCCCATCGCCCAAGGCCGTGTGGTACTGCTACCTGGTGGAGGTGCAGAACAAGGTGTCCTACTGCCTGATATCGTTCTTCCTGCACTACATCCCTGCGTACATCATGGACGCGGTGGGGGCGGTGCGCGGGAACATGCCTGAGGGCGTGCCCTCGTAAGTTTAAACCTCGTAGAATCCTAAGGTGCTGAAGACAGGCTAGCTTTTTATTAATTTCTTGCTGCAATTGTATAGCCGTGAGTATCTATATCGTGCAAATCAGTAGAACAATTACCGCAATCTTGCAGTAGGTATAGCATATAGATATTACAATAAAATTAAATTATGGTACATCACAATAACTGTTGCAGCAACAATACCAGCCTTAGCGAGGCTGGTATTGTTGCTGCAACAGCTGCTCAGTTCTACAGCCACAAATTGCTGCACTTATACGAACTCAATTGTACAGCAATACAGTTGTTGCTACCTTGCTAGAATAATGTTATTAAATATTAAGACATTCCAAAAACTTGCTAGAATATATACTCTGCAATATCTTGCATAGCGGCAGCAAGATTATCGTCGTAAACATTGTCCATCTGTAGTTCTCAGCAAGATTCCCAGCAAGATGCAATTTTTATAGTCCGTTTACAAGCGCTATTTAATCCGCCTAGCCTTTTTCCCAAACATGATTGGAGTCGGCTTCCAGTCTAACTGGTTGCGGCTGAATATCAATATTTTACATGGAGCGACTGCCATCTGACCTCCACAACCCAATTATTGGGGAATACCGGTATTCGAATGTTAGACCAGTTGTCAGACTTTTGGGCTCCTGACTACCTATAACGACTGTCAAAGATATTCCTATGACAACCGGGACCGACTGTTTAACGTGCTCTCCGAGACACGGAGGGGTCTCGATGTGTAAAGAACGGTCACCCATCCAAGAACTGACCGTGGCAAGCGCAGCTTAACCTCGCAGATCGATCGATCAGCGCGGCTGACATTTAGCCACGAGCCCCTCTTACAAGCCCTATTTATTAGTCTAATTTAACCTACTTTTATTTATTTATAATATTATAAACGCGAAAGTTTGTCAGATCATAGAAACAAGGGAAATGTGTCAAGACGCTATTGAGCTTGACGCTTTAGTTTGATCACATTGACCATAATTAAAACGTACACGCTGGCGACGGAACTTACCCTATCGATGATGTAAATACAGTGTTTTAGTTTAGTGCTAGTGCTGAGTGACGAATAAAGGTGTTAGATTGAGGGTGTGCGTGAATTTTTAATGTGTGGGAGATCTTTATATTCACAAGGAGCGCTTGTAATTGTGTCGCAAACTGTCCTAAAAGTGCCGGCAGTGGTTCCGGTACTAATTTGCTATGATGGCATAGGTATCTCGTTTTTTCTATGATCTGAGGGTGAATCAGATACTTAGCAGGATGTAAGGAGACAGACAATGTACCGCGGGACGGGACGCGACTCGCAAGGCGCTTGGAATATTTATCTATTAAATTCATCATAATAATCATAAACATCTAGATAAGCAAATATCCTCCCATTATTATTATTACATTATTATTATATTTATTATTATATTGCATTTCTTATTACAGGTACGTTGCCGTCTTCAGAAAGATAGACAAATTCGCGCTGATATACCATTACTTCTTGGCAAACGAGTGGGGGTTCCAGGACGACAACGTGCAAGCGATGGTGGGCCGCATGAGTGACGCCGACAAGGCTGTCTACAACTGCGATATCAAGACGATCGACTTCACCGAGTACGTCAAAGTGTGGGGGGTCGGCATCAGAAAGTATATTGTCAAAGACGGATTGAAAGACAGCGCAGCTGCTTACAAAACACAGACGAAATTGTTAATTGCTAATTACTTCCTGATCGGCTTCTATGTGTTCGTCGTGGGCTGCATAGTGTTGCAATGTTGGAATGTTATTAATTACCTATTTAGTTTAAAATACATAATTTAGTGAATTTGAATGTCTTTTAAGTTTGTTTTATTTTTCCTCAATCTAAGCTACCATGAATTCAACCAAAGAGCCAAGGTTTGTATTCCAAAGAGCAGAGGTGCCGGCCGGACTTGTGGTGACGAGCCAATAGGTAAAACCGACTGACAGTAGTCAGTAACGACTTAGCATGACCAATACTATCTCTATTTTACCAAAGAATAGACTAAGGGCGGGTTGCTTCAAACCATCTGTATTCGTAAGTCAGTACGTAATCGTTAAGTCAGTATGAAATTGTCGTACAAGCCACCTTGACGGTTACAGATACGTAACTATAAGATGAAACAACATGGCCTAAGCATTCCTGCACACGATGCCGTCACCGCGCCGTCACCGCGCCGTCGCCGCGCCGACGCCGCGCAGTTACACTGTAGATACGAGTCACGCGAAGCCCGCCACCGCGCCGCCACCCGTCGCCGCCGCGCGCGTTCCCTCTGTTTGATTAATTCCATTACCACAGAACAAACGATGCCGTCACGGCGCGGCGACGGCGCGGTGACGGCATCGTTTGCAGGAAAGCTATGTAAGTTCTTTCTATCCAACTCGTTATCTCTACTGCCCGAGCACGCGGTGACCCCTGCTTGTCCAGACTTTTGTCTACTGGAGAATATTTTTTTCTTCATTGTACGCATAAAACGATAGAAATCTTTCTACAATCTGTCACTTTGTCTATCTTCTGTAGACAAAACCCATTTCTATCGTGGTCATGCAAGGCGTGCTGTCGCATTTCACACAAAACACCAAAATTAGAATTGTCGTCCATTTGGCTTTGCCTAGAATAAGAAACTCATACTAGAATGTGCCATTTGTAAGCTATCAAGATAACAAGCCCCAAACCAGGATGAAGCATGGATATAAAATAATCGTTCAATGCAAAAAACTATACCTACCTACAATTTAATATTATATACTTAGCTGAAAAACGTGTTTGTTTGAACGCGCTAATCTCTGGCACTCCCAATCGGATTCAAAAAAATATTATTGTAAGTATATAATAACCAGATTCATGAGAAATAGTATAGGCTATTAAACATCACGCTACGGCCCTTAGGAGCCGAGCAATGGCGGTGAAACCACGTGGAACAGTTAGTCATTCCATAAAGTACATGCTCAGACCAATATTTTTAATTGGTCTGAGAGTATAACCTACACATTAGTAAATATATATATTTTTTAAACATTTTTATTCCTTTCCGACGGCCATTTGAGAACATTACGCCTCTGAAGCTAAAAAACTTCTGTAATTTTTTCGTATTGTCTCGACTGCTTTCATTTTTAATTATATGGCAAAAAATACTCAGAAAAACAAGTGACGATCATTCAAGAGAAACCGTAGAATAGGACCACATCAATAAATTTATAAAAACAAGTAGGAATCAGACTGGCAGTGATAGCCTAGTGGTCTAACCATGTGCTTCCCACGGCGAATGGTTCGAGTTCGATCCCGAGGCACGCACACCGCTGACTTTTCGAAGTCATGTGCGTATTAGAAATTAATTATCACTTGCTTTAACGGTGAAGGAAAACATCGTGAGGAAACCGGCATGTCCTAGAACCAAAAATTCGAAGACATGTGACGTCCACCAACCCGCACTGGGCCCGCGTGGTGGACTACGGCCCACTCCCTCTCACAGAAGAGGCCTGTGTCCCAGCAGTGGGAACATTATAGGCTGATTTTTGGTTCTAGGACATGCCGGTTTCCTCACGATGTTTTCCTTCACCGTTAAAGCAAGTGATAATTAATTTCTAATATCACTATACCTACCATCATTGATTTTGAGCTGAAATTTTGCATACATTTTCTATACCTGAGAGAGAGAGTGACAATGGGATGGGCCCATTCCCATCCCATTGTCACTCTCACGGAGCAACACAAAGAAAACCAACTTGGATACAAATGAGTACTACTTAGCACTAACATGTCTCCGGCAGCGCATACGATGCGACGCAACATTTATCCGCAACGGGTGTTCGCCGGGGTGCCGCAACACGCAACGCAATTACGCAACACACCAAAGTCAAAGTCAAAGTCAAAAGTCAAAGTCAAAGTCAAAGCATTTATTTCAATTAGACTACTTACAGGTGCTTTTGAAATGTCAAGGAGTCAGTCAGTTAGTAAACAAAATGAAGCTAGATGCTCGTTCCAAAACGTAGATTCCTATGGAGAAGAACGAGCAAGAAACTCCATGGTTACTCTTTTAAATCAAAATGTTACAATTCCATGATTACATTGTTTTCAAGGCGTAGTTATCACAAAAATATGTGAGAACAATGTAAAAGATGTGCATAAAAATAAAAGATAAATCTAGAAGTAATGAATAAAAGATACAACTCCAGATATTTGTCTTGGCAGTCTAGAGATGACCAGTCCCAACTGACAGCGCCCGTTCACGGAACTGACCACCATCTTCACAAGTTCATAACCCTCTGATCCCGGATATTATCCAAATGACCCATGTAGTATTCATGATCCCGACTGCAATGTCTCTCGCACTCCCTTTGGGCTTCACCGCAGTCGAGTAGCAGTGATAGCCTAGTGGTCTAACCATGTGCCTCCCACGGCGAATGGTTCGAGTTCGATCCCGAGGCATGCACCGCTGACTTTTCGAAGTCATGTGCGTATTAGAAATTAATTATCACTTGCTTTAACGGTGAAGGAAAACATCGTGAGGAAACCGGCATGTCCTAGAACCAAAAATTCGAAGACATGTGACGTCCACCAACCCGCACTGGGCCCGCGTGGTGGACTACGGCCCACTCCCTCTCACAGAGAGGAGGCTGTGTCCCAGCAGTGGGAACATTATAGGCCGATTATGCTATGCTTATGCAGTCGAGTAAAAAGGCTAACTCAATGTTGAAATTATTAAACTGTACCACTGTCACGATTTACAATTGATGAAAGAGGAAAATGTGTTATAAAATTAGTAATTAAACTACCTAAACATAATAATAGCACAGTTGTGGTCGAACTTGATTGTTTAAAGCGATGCTTTTATTGTTATTTCATACTCGAAGCCCTATCATTGTGTTTACTAGTGCTAATTACATAAAATTAAATTAATTGTAAAGCAAAAAAGATGTATTTATGTTTGAATTAGGTGCGAGACCAAAATTTTGATGTTTTCCTTTAAAATGGATTCAAAAACTGATTAATGTAAAGTACCTATTTATACATATTTTCTAGTGTTATCATGAAGCAACACAGTTGGATGTGAACTATTGTGTGGTGTACTTACCTAGTGTGCGTCACAGGCGTTACGTCACAGCCCCGAAACATTACAGGATAATTATAGGTATTTATGTTGCGTTAGTGCTTTTGGCAACAATAGAGCGATTGTCAAACATACATAATTATACGTATGTAACTCAGATCATAGAAACAAGGGAGTGTGCCAAGGCGCTATTGAGCTTGACGCTTTAGTTTGACCACATTGGTCGTATTAAAAACGTACCTACACGCTGGCGACTAACCGAACCCGATCGATGATAGGTATAAATACAGTGTTTTAGTTTAGTGCTAGTGTTGAATGACGATTAACAGTGTTAGATTGAGGGTGTGTGGAATTTAAAATGTGTGGGAGATCTTTTTATTCACAAGGAGCGCTTGTAATCGTGTCGAAAAATGTACTAAAAGTGGCGTCTGTTGTTCCCGTACAATTTGTTATGATGGCACATCTCCTTGTTTCTATGATCTGAGGTCTGTAAAGTACCTGTTTCCTTCATTCGAGCATTTAAGAAAACTGGCGATTCTTTGTTACATTAGTTATTAGTTAATTACTTTGTTATTTTACGCATTTTTAGTCAAAGAGAATCCAAAATGACTCCACAATTAAAGTTTCAACCAATTTACGTTGGCAAGGCGATATTATTGTTATTAATTGACTGAAAGTCATATTATTATTGGAACTATCCATTTCCATCTTTAAAGCCCAGTTTCCACCGCGAAAGCGTAATGAGCATAATAATGGTTTGGCGGAACGAACTCCTTCTAAATTAAATTGTTTTACATTTCCACCAACAAAGAGTTCTGTATGTTGATTTCCACTGCACGCTACACTTGCCCTAATGGACTCGTTTCAACTTTTACTCTTTCTGCTCGCTCAGTCCTTTCCTCCCTCAGATCATAGAAACAAGGGAGATGTGCCAAGGCGCTATCGAGCTTGATGCATGATTTTGAGCAAATTGCTCATATTAAAAACGTACGCACTGGCGACGAACCGAACACGATCGATGATATAAATACAGTGTTCTAATTTAGTGCTAGTGTTGAGTGACGATTAACAGTGTTAGATTGAGGATGTGCGGAATGTTTAATGCGTGGGAGATCTTTTTATTCACAAGGAGCGCCTAATTATGCGCGTAATTGTGTCGAAAAATGTACTAAAAGTGGCATCAGTTGTTCCGGTACTAATTTGCTATGATGGCATATCTCCTTGTTTCTATGATCTGAGTTTCCACCCGACCATTTGTTGGTCCATACAAGTAATGCAGTTTACTCTTGCGAGTTAAACGGAGTCCTTAATAATGGGTCCGTTCCGCTCGCAGTGGAAACCGGGCTAATCTCACTCTGTTCCTTGTTATTATCGATACAGGGTTACACGGTGTATCATTTAAGGCTTCTAAAATGTATTAAATGCACAATCCCAATGTAAAAAACCTTGGATCCAATATTATACTCAACAGTGAGTCACACACAAGACTGTTGACTGTACATGTGCTACGCATTACAGGGCCCCAAGTCTGCTAGGTACTGCAATTTTCGTAATCGTGTCAGAATGGTCTCTCAATGACATCGTTTTGACCAATGACGAAAGAGATAGTCTTACTCTAAGCCAATGAACGCTTAGGTTTTGACCGTTATGGTGTCATTATGACACCATTCTTACACAATTGCCATAGCAGAATTGGAGCCCAGAAGGCTTTCGCATTTGACACCTTTCTCGCTCGCACAGAACCATTTATTTTTTAAGAATGTTAAATAAAAAGATATATTTTTGAAAAATGTTACAGATATTCTATTTCACGAAGTCCGTTTAACTTTCGTTGTGTG
The DNA here is from genome assembly GCA_948465475.1 of Thalpophila matura. Lineage (NCBI taxonomy): Eukaryota > Metazoa > Arthropoda > Insecta > Lepidoptera > Noctuidae > Thalpophila > Thalpophila matura. The sequence continues at coordinate 7,035,838 of OX419205.1, read as the reverse complement.
TGTAATGTGTACCGATAAGCGTTGCGATCGTGACTGAGCGCTGCCGCGCTTACGCACACTAAAACATTGTATATATGCACGCCTGACAACATTCATAACCCAACGGACTTCGTGAAATAGAATAACTGTATCTGATAGCGAACTACAAAACCTACCTACTATTTGAGCCATACAAGCTACACAGCCAGCCTTACCTTGCGTCAATAGTTGCTTTTGATTTTAGGGTTTCGTACCCAAAGGGCAAAAACGGAACCCTATTACTGAGACTTCACTGTCCGTCTGTCTGTCTGTCTGTGTGTCTCCAGGCTGTATTTCATGAACCGTGATAGCTAGACAGTTGAAATTTTCACAGATGATGTATTTCTGTTGCTGCTATAACAACAAATAATAAAAATAGAATAAAACAAATATTTAAGGGGGGCTCCCATACAACAGACATGATTTTTTTGCCGTTTTTTATAGATAATGGTACGGAACCCTTCGTGCGAGAGTCCGACGCGCACTTGGCCGGTTTTTATCTATACTAATATTATAAAGAGGAAAGATTTTTTTGTTTGTTTGTTTGTTTGTACCGAATAGGCTCCGAAACTACTGGACCGATTTTAAAAATTCTTTCACTAATAGAAAGCTACATTATCACTGAGTAACATAAGCTACTTTTTATCCCGAAAAAATGCACAGTTCCTGTGGGACACGCGGACGAAGTCGCGGGCGAAGTGCTAGTTTTATATATTTTGAATCTGAATCGCATATGTTTCCACAGATCATTAATGGACCAATTACGGTTTCCGGAAGTCCCTGAAATAAATTTGGAAGTAACTAGTAAAATATGAGCAGTCTGCGGGTGTTATTCTGCTTAATACTGGCAGTGAAGCGGTTTGATCCTAGTAAGTGTATGTTATTCTGCTTAATACTGGCAGTGAAGCGGTTTGATCCTAGTAAGTGTATGTTATTCTGCTTAATACTGGCAGTGAAGCGGTTTGATCCTAGTAAGTGATGTTATTCTGCTTAATACTGGCAGTGAAGCGGTTTGATCCTAGTAAGTGTATGTTATTCTGCTTAATACTGGCAGTGAAGCGGTTTGATCCTAGTAAGTGTATGTTATTCTGCTTAATACTGGCAGTGAAGCGGTTTGATCCTAGTAAGTGTATGTTATTCTGCTTAATACTGGCAGTGAAGAGGTTTGATCCTAGTAAGTGTATGTTATTCTGCTTAATACTGGCAGTGAAGAGGTTTGATCCTAGTAAGTGTATGTTTTATTTTCGTTTAAAACTTTAGGACTGACTACTGCCACCGCTTCCACCTCATATTTGAGCTTCGATTGAGAATTTGCACCGACATAATATTTCTGCGATTTGGACGTTATTCATATGGAATTACAATCTGCAAAGAGCCTGCAGTCAATACCTAATAATAAATTCCATGTTTCACACCTTCGGTGTTACAGCGTCACTAAGGCCGCGGCCGCACTGGAACGTCGCTTGCCTTTTCTGCAGTGCGGCCACCGACATATTATTATGTTTATATGAGTTAGTTTTCACGAAATCGCCGTCGCGTCGCTGTCGCCGTACCAATGCGGCCGCGGCCTAATAGCCAAAACTGCAAAATCAAATCTGAACCGTATATTTAATAAGAGAAACATTTGATTTTGCAGTTTTGGCCATTTGTGAAAAATTGCTTTTTTTGCAAAGCTTGTTTATTAATTTAGACCATGATCGAGTAGATCATTTTAAAATTAAAATACTTCCAGTCAGTTGCAGAAAAGGTCATTAAGTTTTAAAGGAGACCATACCATTTTAACTATACAATTTCTTGGTTAAAGTCTCCTTTATAACTTAATGACCTTTTCTACTACTGACTGATAGTATTTAATTTTAAAATGATCTACTCGACCATACAATTTCTATGGTTAAAGTCTCCTTTAAAACTTAATGACCTTTTCTGCAACCGACTGTATGTAGTGTTTTATACAGGGTGGCAGGTTAGACAGTGGAAATATTTCAAGGGGTCATTGTACTCATCATTATAAACAACTTTTACTATGGGACCAACCCTGAAATCGCGAAAAAAAAATCAGCTGTTCCATACATTTATGCTCACATAATTCAACAAAATTTATGGAACAGCTGATTTTTTTTCCGCGATTTCAGGATTGGTCCCATAGTAAAAGTTGTTCATAATGATGAGTACAATGACCCCTTAAAATATTTCCACTGTCTAACCTGCCACCCTGTATAATAATTTAGAGCTTGTACGCACTTTACCGATAACTGATACCTAGTTTATTGTTATTTTAGTGGGAGCTGATAACTCTATCAACAGTCCGATCACTTATAACTACGATATCCCTGATATAATTAATATGGACATAATTTTACAAAATGTTCCGACGGAGGTGAACAGCTACATTATATACTACCAAACTGGTAAGAAGTGTTACTGTAAGGTGATTTGTCATGGGGGGCAGGGGGGTTGTGTTGAGAGGGCTCTCGCAATTGGCACCTCTCTCGCTCGCACAGAACAATACTTTTTAACCGACTTCAAAAAAGGAGGTTCTGTATTCGTCCCGTATGTATGTATGTATGTATGTTTGTATGTGCGCGATTTTCTCAAAAACTACTGATTCGATTTGGATGGGGTTTTCACTAACGTAATCTACATACTTTGAGGAAGGTTTTAGTATATAATACATTAGGTAATCATTCCTATGTACAAAGTTATATGCATAAATGTGCGGTACTCACTACGTAGATGATTTACTGTTGAACGAAGTCGTCAAAGTAATCTAACGCGAGATAAAGAACTAAAAAGGGAAAAATAAAAACTTTTTTAACAAAAAATAACCGACTTCAAAAAGCCACTACCAAGAAAATAATAATTTTGGTTTCGGAAGTCGGTGGCAAAAAAAGCAAACAAAAACCAAAGCCATCGACTTCCGAAACCAAAATTATTGTTTTCATTGTAGTGGCTTTTTGAAGTCGGTTATTTTTTGTTAAAAAGTTTTTTAAGAAATGATAATACTGATTAAGATGCATTTTTGAAAAATGTAGGTACCGATCTGATAGCGAACTATTACTTGTTATTAAATATGTAAGAGATTCCCAAAAATAACTGACACAGGATCCGCGACCTCTGCCTAAACCGGGGCAGCGCTATACCCAACTAAGCCACAGTGTGATGTCTGAATCAGTTCAAATTGAAAACCTCTTTTTACGCTTATTATGAGCGTTGGTGACGTCTATCGGAGACGAATTACAAGACTCCGACTCAATGTCTCTAACTTTGCAGCTAGAAGGCCATCGATACGATGTCACCATCTATAAATTATAAATGTATATTTTTACGAATTTTAAGCAATAGGATCCTGCCTGTTTTTTTTTTTTGGGAGTCTCTTATATATTCAATAACATAAAATAAGCTTTAACATGTTTAAAATTCGCAAAAATATACATTTAGAACTATTACTTATAAACTCTATTATTAAAAACAAATGAGTTGAACTCATCTCTAAAACAGACCATAATCGTTTTTTAACTAAGTTTATTTGATAATAAAACAGTGGAAATGTGTTTTAATTATTACGTGATAAATTCATATCATTTTGTAGTTCGCTGTCAGATTAAATTTTTCAAACATGCATCTTTTCATTTAATATTCTGTGCGAGGAAGAGAGGTGCCAAATTGCGAAAGTGCCATATTCTAAAAAAAACTGTCACATATTCACATGATAACTAAGTTAGTTTGTAAAGGAATTTTGATAATTTCTAAAATCGGTGCTGGTTAGAAACGTCGTTCTGTTAGATAAATTCATATTTTTCGCCATACAAACATTAGAGACAAAGGGGGAATGGACCATTCTTCATTTTCTTGCATTGAGTTGGAGTCTGTAATAGTTTCCGATAGATGTTGCCAAACGCTCATAAGAGGCGTTGCAAAGGGATTACAAACTTCGAGTTAACCGAGCGGGTCGCGGTAGCTCAGTTGGTTCATAGCAATGGCACAGTTCGCCAGAGGTCGCTGGTTCAAATCCCGTTTGCGACATTAGATATTTAAGAAATCTCTTAAATATTTAATACAAATTCACATAATAATATACATTTATACACACTATTGTTAATAATTAAATTAGCCTGTGTTTCCAGATAATTGTGATGCATATAGCACGGATAAACCATGTAATGGTGAGGATATTGATTTATTTTTATTCGATAGCAAGCAAAGACTTGATAACATTTTATTATACCCGGTTTTACGAGTCCAACACTGGAATAATCTGTCAGACACAGATTATTCGGCGTAATCTGTCAGACACAGATTATTCGGCGTAATTTGTCAGACACAGATTATTCGGTATAATCTGTCAGACACAGATTATTCGGTATAATCTGTCAGACACAGATTATTCGGTATAATCTGTCAGACACAGATTATTCGGCGTAATCTGTCAGACACAGATTATTCGGCGTAATCTGTCAGACACAGATTATTAGGTGTCGAGCTGTTTCCCGGGTTATAGGCTATGATAATGATGGTTGCGGTATAGTTGCTGTTATAATCAGGGTATAGCTGTGGTCGCATGCCCGCCTTATTACTGACTAAAAGCCGACCCAACGGAGCGGCATGCAACTACGGCTATACCCTGGATATCCCCGCACCTATGAGAAGAGAGAAAATTAGGTATTATGTAATGCTGTAAATTGACTATTAAGAACACTCATTTATTAAGTTTTTCACAACACTGAATTCCTTATGTCTAGGGAATAACTTCAGGCTATTGGACAGGGATATTTTCTTGTATCATGCTTTTCAGTTCGATTTTTGTCGTGGTCGGGTTATAGGTTTTAATTTTCTTTTTTTTGTTATCTGTTACAGTCCCAGGAAAAAATAGGGTGATACCAACAAACGGAACAATTCATGTTTTACAGACATTAAATAAAAGAAGCGTAAGGATTTATATAGAATTATTACGGAAACAAAACAAGAAATGTACTAATACTAAAATAATCTTTGATGGTGTAATGGACCCAGAAGCACGTCATGGTAAAAAGGATAATAATATTATAGTTTTTCGTGACGTCATCGTGAGCGCGTTGCATCATGGTATAGTTCCTAGTGTAAAGCGAGCGGACGCACTTCAGGGCCCCAAGTCTGCTAATGCAATTGTCATAATCGTGTCATAATGGTCTTTCAATGACATCGTTTTGACCAATGACGAAAGAGATAGTCTTACTCTAAGCCAATGACCGCTTAGGTTTTGACCGTTATGGTGTCATTATGACACCATTCTTACACAATTGCAGTAGCAGAATTGGGGCCCTGTTAACGCGACAGAGATATGATGATACACCAAAATGATGTCTTAGCTTTTCACCGTTTAATCGACCATAAAAAGTATTACGTATTACATTAGAATAACTGTTCAAACCTACACGAGAGGAGCACACCGTTCCACCGAAGCTCCTCGCTATGACGGGCTCAGGCAGGGCTGTCTTAGGCCATGCAGAGGCCCTGAATAACGCTGGCTATCTGAGTACATTTTTAATTAGGCATGGAGCTAAGCTCAGATCATAAAAACAAGGAGATATGCCATCATAGCAAATTAGTACCGGAATAACTGATGCCACTTTTAGTACATTTTTCGACACAATTACGCGCATAATTAAGCACTCCTTGTGATAAAAAGATCTCCCACGCATTGAACATTCTGCACACCCTCAATCTAACACTGTTAATCGTCACTCAACACTAGCACTAAACTAAAACACTGTATTTATACCATCGATCGTGTTCGGTTCGTCGCCAGCGCGTACGTTTTTAATATGAGCAATTTGCTCAAGATCAGGCATCAAGCTCGAGAGCGCCTTGGCACATCTATTGTTTCTATGATCTGAGGAGCTAAGAAACCATTGTGTTTCGTCATTTTGGGACATGCAGTCCAGGGACCCTGGGCTCGTGCCCCACGTAAAGACGGAACTGGGCGTAGGTCATGGCGGGGAGTTGCGAACTTCGGGAAACTTACACAAGCATCGGAGGAAGATAAACTTGTTAATTTTGTTTTAGTGACTAATAAAGTTCGCACAGCATGTTCAAGTAATCGCAGTCCTTGCCAAGTTATCGTGGATTTCGAGAATAAATGTTATGGTAAGAATTTTTATGATTATTATGAAATTTAAGTGTCCTAGAAAAGGCGTAGGCAGTCGAGGTACCCTCAGCCCCCCCCCACCACATGTTTTCCTCGGTTTCACCCCTGTTTCTCGGCTCCTAAGGGTCATAGCATCATGTTGAATAGCCTATACTATTCGTCATGAATCTGGCTGTCATATGCAAAAATATGTATTTTTTCGAATCCGACTGGTAGTTCCAGAGATTAGCGCGTTCAAACAAACTCTTCATCTTTATAATATTAGTATGAGTATACTCGTAGATATAGACAAGGTGGCAGATAGAGAGGAGCAGTAAATATTTAACTGTTTCAGAACAAACATCCGCTAAAATATATTGTAAACAATTAAATAGACATTCACAGTGTGAATCTGTACAAAAAGAGGTATTACCGAACAATACAGTACATCAATGGTTTCAAGCCTACAATAAAGGTGTGTATAATTTCAAAATAATACTCATTTTTACTGGGTAGATACCTACTTGTCTTATAAGGAACCATTTATATTTAAGTCTCCATTGTAAAACCTGTATCCGTATAAAGCCCGTCGCAAACGTAGCTATAATATATATTATATAATATTAATATATCGGTATGTATTGGTGACGTCATAGAAATATATAGCTGCGTGTGTGGTCACTCGAAAATGTATATAGAAAAATATGTCGTAATATGCCTTTGCTATGATTCATATTAATATATATTATAGCTACGTCTGTGACGGGCTTAAAATCCGGACAACTGAGAGTTCCTTACATTTACATGTAAATAAAATGTACGAGGGCGCTAGTAGTAGGTTTTGATATTTGATAATTGATATTTGATATTTTCTACCTCCACCCGTTCCTGAGAAAAAGGGTCTTGAGTAATCTGGACAGACGGACAACAAAGTTATATATGTATGTATATTTTTAAGAGCTGCTTAAAAATAATATCATGTCCGTGAATGGGCGCTGTCCGTTGGTACTGGTCATCTCTTGACTGCTCAAGCAATATTTTGATATTTTATAGGTTTAAATCATTTTTATTTTAGTACCATTGATTTTTTTTTATCCTAAGGGATTTTTAAAATATCTCACATTGTTCTCACATAGGTAGGGCATAAATGTAAACAAAGAAATTGTAAGTATATTTGAATTAGTTGAAAAAGAGTAACCATGGAGTTTCTTGTCCGTTCTTCTCCATAGGAATCTACGTTTTGGAACGGACAACTTGCTTCAACTAACGGACAAACTGACTGACAACTATCTATTGCTTGACTATTCAAAAGTGCCTGTAAATGGTCTAATTGAAAATAAATGTTTTGACTTTGAATAGCAGGCCAGCGCTGAACTCCCACGGCCAAAAGCGTCTCACTACATTTTCACCGATGGTAGCCGAGTCGCGCAAGGTCCCGGTGGCTCGCGCTTGCTATTACTGTCCATTTTGATGAGGATGGGCTGGCGCTGGACAAATTTCAGTTATTTCGTATCAAGTCCTCGCCTCGTCGGTGTACAAGCACCGTAACTAAGCTGTGAATAACCTCTTGTATATTACAGGTGCATTCATTGGGACTATACCAACGGCGCGAGGAACAAAAACATATTTTATGATGTCATATCAAAAATTTGATAGGAATACTTATATTTTTAGTAAAATGAGCTCGGAACATTGGGATGAGGATTTACCTATTGAGAAATTTAAGATTTCCTCAGCAATTGACTACAGTAAGTATTACAAATATTTCTTGATAATGTAAAGCAGTGATAGCCTAGTGGTTTAACCATGTGCCTCCCACGGCGAATGGTTCGAGTTCGATTCCGAGGCACGCACCGCTGACTTTTCGAAGTCATGTGCGTATTAGAAATTAATTATCACTTGCTTTAACGGTGAAGAAAAACATCGTGAGGAAACCGGCATGTCCTACAACCAAAAATTCGAAGACATGTGACGTCCACCAACCCACACTGGGCCCGCGTGGTGGACTACGGCCCACTCCCTCTCACAGAGGAGGCCTGTGTCCCAGCAGTGGGAACATTATAGGCCGATTATGCTATGCTATTATGCTTATGTTTGTTAATGTCAGACGGCCTTATGGTGTTAGGAGCCTATCCCTATGTAATACGGTAGTGTCCTACTATTAAAAAAGTACAAATAAATTATTTTATTTCAAAGAAGGAATAGGTACAAAAAGTAAAAGCAAAAATAATAATTTATCACAAAATGGAAAACATAGACGCTTTTAAAGTTTTTGGAGAGAGTATCGCTCCGTCTTTGTCGCGCAAGCGGACGTAGGTGGTGTTACGTCACTAGTAGGTAGTGCCGTCCGTGTCTAGCAAATCATTTTAAAACGCTTATAACATTGCCAATTTTGTAGATGTTTCATCGGTTTTTTTGGTGTTAATTGTCTTTTTTCAAATAGTTTACAGATTCACACTAAAAAAAAAGTAGTTAACATCCCTATTATAGTCACTCACCGTCAATGGGTTTGTATGCGACTTTTTATTGAGTTTGTAGGAGTTTAAAAACATTATCAAGTAAAAATTATTAGAAATAAAACCGGCCTAGTGCGTGTCGAACCAGGCACACTAGCGGTTCCGTATCATATTTCAGTTTTCCGACCGCAAATATAAGTTTGAATTTTAATATTATAATGAAATACAAAGTTATTTTTGCACAGAAGACATCATCATGACATCATCATCATGTAGCAGTGATAGCCTAGTGGTCTAACCATGTGCCTCCCACGGCGAATGGTTCGAGTTCGATCCCGAGGCACGCACCGCTGACTTTTCGAAGTCATGTGCGTATTAGAAATTAATTATCACTTGCTTTAACGGTGAAGGAAAACATCGTGAGGAAACCGGCATGTCCTAGAACTAAAAATTCGAAGACACGTGACGTCCACCAACACTAGGCCCGCGTGGTGGACTACGGCCCACTCCCTCTCACAGAGAGGAGGCCTGTGTCCCAGCAGTGGGAACATTATAGGCCAATTATGCTTATGCTACAGAAGACATCTATCTGCGAAGTTTCAAACAAATTGGATAAGAACTGTGGATTTTACGAGGGTGTGAGTGTGACAGACAGACAGACATGACAAAACTATAAGGGTTTCTAGTTCTACTACAGAATTCTAAAACCCGACTGCGTATTATTAAAAAATTATACCTACCCTATGAGTAATGATTAAAATATTCCCTGTCGCTCAAAATCAAAATAATTTATTAGTGATTCATTTTTTAAATACAATATAGAGATCACGCTGTGGGGATCTTATAAAAATAAGTTAAAATGTCATTAAGTAACAGTTTCATTCTACAGTAAGCCCTCATGGGCATACAAATGTCATAAAATTAAGTTAAGGCCCCGGTATACGCCAACGGCCTTGAGTGATTTGGGCGGTATAGCTTGAGTGTTCTGCGCTGAGCTCAAGCAACGCGACATACATCCACCGAGCAATACGACTCGCCTATCAAGGAGCGCGCTGTGCAGAATTAGACGTATTATTACTTTTTAGTATCTAAAACATAAAATAAAAAAAAAGTAACAGGTATTATTATAGGTAGTAACATAGTCTTTTCACACAAAACAAATCATGAAAATATCTTAAGCGGTTTGAAAGTCATTACGTTTTTATGTTTTGGGTAGACACGAATTCATGAATTTATTTCATTAAGTATTTTACAACAATAGTTAAATATTCACAGGTACGATTGATGTATATATGTTCTAGTTTAACATAAAAAAATTGCACAACTAACCTGCATTATTTGACGGCAAAATAAGAGATTTAAAACTGGCCGTTACCATTTACCTTCGCCTTAAGTAGGTAATATTATATCAATAAGAAACAGTTTTATTATAAATGTATATTTATGTGAATTTGAAACATGTCAAAGCCATGTTATGCTTGTTTTAAGTTATTATATATATTTTAAGTTATTATATAGCAGTGGCACGGTTCGCCAAAGGTCGCAGGTTCAAATCCTGCTCGCGACAATTGGATTTTTGAGAATCTCTTAAATATTGATTAAAAAGTTTTATTTTACAGTAGGTAATCGTCATTAATAATGCTGCCGCTAAGTTTTGTGCACACGCGCTAAGTCAGTTCCGCACAAATTACAGTGCGGCCTCAGCATGATGAAGACCCTCAGATCATAGAAACAAGGAGATATGCCATCATAGCAAATTAGTACGGGAACAACTGATGCCACTTTTAGTACATTTTTCGACACAATTACGCGCATAATTAAGCGCTCCTTGTGAATAAAAAGATCTCCCACGCATTGAACATTCCGCACACCCTCCAATCTAACACTGTTAATCGTCACTCAACACTAGCACTAAACTAAAACACTGTATTTATATCATCGATCGTGTTCGGTTCGTCGCCAGCGCGTACGTTTTTAATATGAGCAATTTGCTCAAGATCAGGCATCAAGCTCGATAGCGCCTTGGCACATCTCCTTGTTTCTATGATCTGAGCGAAGACCGTTTGTTGTTTGTTTCAGATAAATACAATGTTACTAAAACAATACGATATTCAGATTCAAAACTAGTTGACTTCACCTGCTCAAACAGTAAGTACACGCTCCAGCAGCAAATACACTAGCCGGTAGTAAATATTACACATCGAGCTTCAGAAAGAGATAATATTTAAATAATTCATGTGATTACTCTTACCGCTTAATATCACCTTATTTTTGTATAGTAGGTAGGGTTGTTTTTGAGGATGGGAAATCATCAAATGACCCCTCCCACTCTGGGCGGAGCGGAAGGGAGTGTCAGACTCTTACTGACTAAAACCCACCCGTGTTCCTTCCTTAGCTCTTTATGTTCCGGGTCAGCGGTACCCCTTTCGGACAATCCCGCTTTTCCGGCATAGTAGGTAGGGTACGGCAAGATATTGTTAAGGAGATGCGTCAAGGTTGCGCGTACAATTCAAAATGCAGCGCTGTTTTAAGTTGCACGTTGATCCAAATTCACTATTTTATTAATCCTAGCCTAGTGGTTTAACCATGTGCCTCCCACGGCGAATGGTTCGAGTTCGATCCTGAGGCACGCACCACTGACTTTTCAAAGTCATGTGTGTATTAGAAATTAATTATCACTTGCTTTAACGGTGAAGGAATATATCGTGAGGAAACCTACATGCCTGGGAGTTCTCCATAAAGTTCTTGAAGGTATGTGAAGTCTACCAATCCGCACTTGGCCAGCGTGGCTATGGCTTACTCCCTCTCAGAATGAGCACTTCGCCCGCGACCTCGTCCGCGTGCCCCACAGGAACTGTGCATCTTTTCGGGATAAAAAGTAGCCTATGTTACTCAGCAATTCGAATACCGGTATTACCCATTAATTGGGTTGTGGAGGTCAGATGGCAGTCGCTCCACGTAAAATATTGATATTCAGCCAAAACTAGTTAGACTGGATGCCGACCCCAATATAATTTGGGAAAAGGCTAGGCAGATGATGATGATGATGATTAAATGATGGTAGGTACACCACAATAACTGCTGTACGATATAGATCTCAACTCACGGCTATACAATTGCAGTAAGAAATTGACAAAAAACTAGCCCGTTTAACAGCACCTTTTTTAGAAAGAGATGTCGGCTAACTTCAGCTTTATCGTCATCACTGTCGCAAGAAGCAATAACTAACAATCTTGTATCTAATAAACAAGTCAGCCACAAAACATCAAGTAGGTAGTGATGTGCCGAGTCGGCTATTTTTGATATTCGAGTATTTTGGTACTCGTTGAAAAAGGAATCGAATCAGGATTCGAGTCACGGAACTCGGATAGGTACTCGAGTACCAGCATGAGTATTCGAGTACTTTGGTAGACTCGAGTACTTTTTTATTTGTTCTCGAAAGCTTGCTTTCGGTTCATAAGTATTATATGACGATAGGACAGTAAGTAAATAATAACATTATTATGGTATAATCAGTCTTTTTAATCTAATCAGTCATCAATATAATCAGTCTTTTTTTTATTTAGTACTCTGACAGTAAACTTTGCATTTATTAATTAAATATGGGAAATTATAAGTCTAGCCACAAAATTATTTATTGGACACGTGATTAAACTTCTAATTTTATAACTAAGCAACGGAAAAATTACATAGCCTCTAATAAACTAATTGGTCTTTTTTACAACGCCCACTAAATATTCTATAGAAAGCGTCAAATAAAGATCATCAATTATTGTGACTTGTCCTTCTTATTTATGCATTGCCACCTAATTTACTAACTCGGCCACGGAGTTTACACCTCGTCACCATTTTACGTTTTACAGCTTCCACGCAATGTCCTCAAAAAAATATAATTCAAGCTTCTACAGAAAGCATCATTTATTATAACTTAGCATGTAAAATAATACATCATATTCTTTTATCGTGAAAATAGCCACTGCATGATTCGGCGCGAGTACGCGAGACGACAGCGACCGGCCATTTGCACCAATCAGAGAGCGCCATTCGACTCATGTGACGACGAGTTGAGTTGTTCACGTGTAATTGTTTAGGAAGTGACTCCGCGACCGCCGCCGTGACCTGAATTTGCAGCTGCCGCCGGTTGCTAAATTGGCAGCCGGCGCTGACATTAGAAAAAAGCGGGAAATGGGGTTGGCAATTTGGCATAATTAAAAAAACATTTCATGTTTCATTTGAGTAACATACTTAACTAGCGTCCAAGAGCGAGCGAAGCGAGCTCGGGAATTTGGACACCCCGACACGGACAATTTAGGTTCGAAGGGGTTGACGGGGGCTTCAGTGAGCGAACGAAGCCCCCGTCAACCCCTTCGTGTTAGGTTACTTTTAACCTTGCAGACAGAAATTGGAGCCCCGCGTAGCGGGGCTCCGTCGATCATCTCCCTCCCCCTTGTAAGTCAAAAAATAAAGTCTTTTATTTTGTCTCTCCTCAATAGCTTCTGATAATATTAGTGGCCAATATACCGACTATTTGATGACATTTTTAGCAAAATTTTGACGATCAATTAATATGGGATAAGTTATATTTTAAACGTACTGAGTTAAAAATTTAGAAGCTAAATAAATATATTTTTTGATGTCATTTAATAGTATTTTAGAAGTTTACTGTTAGAATGCATGCTACAAATTTAGATGCTAAAAAATAATCATTATGCTGAGTTGTATTTAGAGTGGTTTACATAGAAGATAACTAGTGGCTAAGATAGTATTATTTAGATGCTCGTTAATTGTGGCTGACTTAGTAATTTAGAAGGCAACATACATTTTTAGGGGCGAATAATGATATTAAAAAGAAGCCTGTTTAATTAGCACCCATTAAATATTATAATATGTACTTTTATTTTTTGCTGTGAACGTCGAGTCACGCGCGACACTCGTGACTAGCTTCACTCAGTAAGCTACGCGAATCGTAAGCATGTAAAGTTCGACTTTATGCGTGGAGGACCTCCACGTCGCGTATTTTAATCGCAATCTTGTACCTCCACTGGAGGTACAAGATTGCGATTAAAATACGCGACTTGGTATTCGATTACTGTAAGTACTCGAGTCCTGTATCCGAGTACTGTGGATTTGAATCCTATATTTTGAGTACTCGAGTATGTGAGTACTTACTAGGTACTCCAGTCAGTACTCGAGTCAGCCTGACTCGGCACATCTCTACAAGTAGGTAATATTTTGTCTGTGGCCAAACTAACCCTGATAGTAATATAATAATATTTATAAGATATTTGCTCGTAAAGGGTCTCTTAATACACCAATTTCAATATCGTAATGTACCTCATTACGCATTTGTGCGGTAATGTCATGTAAAACGCACGGTTTATCAAGATGCTCCGTCTAAAACGAACGGTACTTTTAAAATCTTAGCAATGAGTTTTTATGTCAGAAAAGTGGTCAACATTTTATGAATAAAATTAACTTTGGGAAATAAAATATAATAAATAAACATTTAATTGATTTTGACAATAAATTACAATCATTTATCTGTATTAACAAAAACACAAAAATATTAATTTACCTTATTAGTATTACTTTTGTGCCTTTGTCTTAAAAAAAGCGCTGATGCGCGCGCATCGCTAATTTGTGAAAAAGTAAAAATTATTCCGCGCGCTTTTTCTTTTCACTATATTGTTTTTCGAGTTTTATTTATTTCCTCGCAAATATGTTATAAAATGTCGTATGACATACATGCGCTTTGATAATTACAGCCTCTTCTTTCTTGTAGCCCTCGCCTATGGATCGGGTTAGCAATATCTCCTCGGCTGTAATTTTCAACTTACCGCACTTATATCATAATGCTAGTGCAATTAGGAGTGTACTACTGGTGAATTATACAGGGTGGCAGGTTAGACAGTGGAAATATTTTAAGTGGTCATTGTACTCATCATTATGAACAACTTTTACTATGGGACCAACCCTGAAATCACGAAAAAAAAATATGCTGTTCCATACATTTATGTCCACATAACTCAACAAAATGTATGGAACAGCTAATTTTTTTTTCGCGATTCCAGGGTCGGTCCCGTAGTAAAAGTTGTTCATAATGATGAGTACAATGACCCCTTAAAATATTTCCACTGTTTAACGTGCCACCCTGTATAAGTCTCTTCGGATGCAGCGACTCATATAATTATGGTCAAACTTCACTTAGTAAGTTTGCTTAACCTTTAAATATTGATTTACAGCCGCATCGCACGCGCAAGTAGGAATGATATACTCAGCAGGAGACAAAATAGTGACGTATAACACTACAAGAATAGTTCTTCCACTAAATGAAATGCACAACAGTAGCATACTATGTTGTTTAAATTACATTATACACGGCAATGATACAGTGAAGTGTATACATCGTGTCGTCGACGACTTTACTGTATTGATTTATGACAAATCAATAACAACAACAAGTGTGTATACATCGACGGGTAAGTTTGTTAATAGCATTAGCTCTAAATGACATTGAATGTGATAATAATGATGTAATATATTGATTATAATTATTGTAAATGAGAGTACTATGTGGGTTATTATGTTTGACAGTTTGAGTACTTTAGGGGGCCTACCCAAATGTCCTCTCTGATGGTAATGTTCGTCGGGTCGTTGAGCTCCCTAAGTCTGGGTTGAGCTACCACGATACCCGGCACATGCGTGCACAGTCAGGTCAGGTCCACTCAAATCTGTATGGCCTTTTCCTCTAAAGGCCATTTCAGACTAACCTGCATGGTTCTTACACAATTTATCTTAATTGTCTGGACTTTAAAAGAGACATCAACCTTTGAGTTTGTTTCGGTGTTTCTTCTCAAAGGTAGTCATATAGGAAACACCGAACTCATCTAGCTTACAAAAATGTTTTGACGTGTAAAAGTGTTATTTTTAACCTATTTACAAAATAAATATCATTTATCATTTATCTAATTCTGTTTTGCCCTCGCAAAACTAGCTTGGTTCCTATGTTTAGTTTAGGCGATTCGCACACTGCCCCGCATCACGCAGCGTAGCGCGGGGATGCGTGATGTTCCGTTGTTTGCAAGTACCTGTATTTGTATAGAAATCACGCATGGTGCAACACACCGAAAACGCGCGCGGGAATTTTGTTCCGTCCCCCGCAGCGTGGCGCGGGGCGGTGTGTGATTCGCCTTAGTATTGTATAGTACGGTCAACAAAACAAAGGATATATATTATGTAACCGTCCAAAAAACACACTTACTTGAACTAGACAGGAGTGGATAATTACCAACCTCGGAAATGTTTTCAGCCCGGGATTTAAGAACCACGAATTATTGATTGGACTTTGAATTTGTACATTTAAAATAGTTAAAATTGTACTTATAACATTTTATACAATTTAAGATATGAGTTTCGAAAGTCGTTAACAATGTATCTCTCCTGCCTGTAACATTCTAACCGCGTCGTCACCTAACACTTGTCAATTTATTATGCCATAGTACCTATAAGAAATCAAAAATAACTTTGTTTGGCACTTGGTTGATTTTTTAACTAAAACTGAGTTTTTTGTCTATAAAAAAGCATAATTATAGACTATAGACAATGGCTCGGGAATGATGCTTATGAGTTGCTTTGTTTTTTTTTTTCAGGGAAAATCTACTCAACCAACATCGAATGTGAATCAATGAATGGAGTCTTGACGTGTAAATCTCCGCAAGAGCAGTTCCCGGGACATAACCAGTGGTATCAAAGTTACAGAGACGGTGTGTATACAATAAATATTTTTATAGTTTTTTTTTATTAAGTAATAGGCTCGCGTTTGACCGCCATCTCGCCTGATGTTAAGTGATGATGCGGTCTACGATGGAGCACGCTTGCCTAGAAGAAACCGATTCACTCTCGACTTGAAGATACCCAGATTGTAACTGTCGGGGAACACCCACTCGGGCAGCGAATTCCATTGTTTTGCGGTTTTCACAATGAAAGTGGAATCAAAGCGCTTCGTTCGGATTTTTGGTACATCAACCATGAACCGATGGCGCTTTTTCGTGCTTCTGGCCGTCCGATAGAAAAAAGGGCAGGAGGGAATTAGATCATGCAGATCTGAAGCACACTCTCCGAAATGTATCCGATAAAAAACCGATAGACTAGCAACTTTGCGCCGATGCCCAAGACTTTGGAGCTTAGTCTCTACACGGAAGTCGTTGCTTATGAGCTTCTTGGCACGCTTTTCAATGGACTCCAACGCCTGAAGCTGGTACTTGGCTGAGCCATCCCATCCCAGTTCTAGTTTGTGAGTGCGGGTCACAAACAATAGTACGTACCTAACGCAGTCTGCTGCCAAAAATGTTCAATTTGTAAAAAATACGAACTGACGCCGCATGCCGAAACACCTGCTGCATTAAGAATTCGCATTTTGCACCGCTCTCGCTGGCACAGAGCCATTTTTTTACGAATGTTAAATGAAAAAAATGCATTTTTGAAAAATGTAATCAGATAGCGAACTACAAAATAATTTAGTTTAACAGGTACCTAAATAATTAAAACACATTCAGCTATTGTGTTAGTTAAAAAACGATTATGATCTGTTTTTGAGATGTGTTCAACTCAATGCATATGTTTTTAATAATAGTTTATAATATAATAGGGTATATGCATGCATTTATTTATATTTTTATTCGATTGTCTAGGTTCGTGTATTACCGAAAATAAATGTTACACTTACAAAATATTGATAATAAGCAATAAAATATTTAATTAAAAACTGCAGTCAGTTTCTGGTGGTTTAAACGCGGCCATTGTGGCGCGTCGCCTCAGTGACGTCAGAGTCCACAGCAACAACACTTAACACTTACACTTTGGCGTAAAAGCATGTAAAAGTCTATATAATCATAAACAATTCACTGTCTTTTTTCATTTCAATCAATAAATTCTTAATTCCGGAAGGGCATTTCGGATGTATGTGGCCGGTCTTATTACTTGTTTTGTGGACACTAACGTCAGTCACGCAACGCTATTGGTTGAAACGAGTCAACCAATAGCGTTGCGTTTTGATATTTTGAATTTCCCTCGCATTTTTTCCACTTTTAATTATTTAAATTAATATATTAAAACTTTTAAAAAATAAATAAAGATATAGGTGTAATTCTATAGTAATAAAAGTGATACAAATAAAAATACTTGACGTATATTTGAATGCATGTACCCTATTTCGTAATTCGCTATCCGATTACATTTTTCAAAAATGCATCGAACTAAACTCGTGCCAAACTAGAGAGACATCTATTGTCACGCTGCGTGATCAAAATATAGGTGTTTTCTACCAAATAAATTTGGTACAACACCAACTTAATATGTTTGGTAAAATCAATCAAAATTTGTGATAGGACCGAAATCAACCGCAAACTTTGGTAACATTTACACAGAATCTGTTAAATCCAACCTAACATTTTTTTCAGTGTAGGTACCTACCATGTACTTGAGAAGATGTAATACAGACAATACAGTTAATAATATTGGTAATTTGTTTATTACAGGTTCATTTATTGGGACTATACCAGAGGCCAAAGGAATACGTTCACAATTTAAGATGAAAATTCAAAAATTTGATCTTAATACAAATATTTTTATGGATTCGACAAGTCAGAAAGCGGATTTTAAACCGTCAGAATTTAATAATGCATCCGCTATATACAGTAAGTATATAAAAGGAATCTTGCAATATGTAATGTGTAGGGAACGGTTTGAATTTTAACATTATGAGGTGTTGTTACATTCGTCTTCACTGTGGAAGTTACAAAGGGTGTATAATTATAATATTTAATTATTAGTTGTTTTTTTAGGGATGTTGACTACTTTTTTTTATTGTGAATCTGTAAACTATTTGAAAAAAGACAATTAACACCAAAAAAACCGATGAAACATCTACAAAATTGGCAAAGTTATAAGCGTTTTAAAATGATTTGCTAGACACGGACGGCACTACGTACTAGTGACGTAACACCACCTTTTTTTTTTTTTTTTTTTTGAGGATGGGAAATCATCAAATGACCCCTCCCGCTCTGGGCGGAGCGGAAGGGAGTGTCAGACTCTTACTGACTAAAACCCACCCATGTTCCTTCGTTAGCCCTTTTGTCCGGGTCAGCGGTATCCCTTCCGGACAATCCCGCTACGTAACACCACCTACGTCCGCTTCGCGCGACAAAGACGGAGCGATACTCTCTGCAAAAACTTTAAAAGCGTCTATGTTTTCCATTATGTAATAAATTATTATTTTTGCTTTTACTTTTTTGTTGTGCCTATTCCTTCTTTGAAATAAAATAATTTATTTGTACTTTTTTATAGTAGGCCACTACCGTATTATTTTGTTTATCTTGTTACTAGCTGTTCCCCACGACTTCGTCTGCGGAAAATGGATGAAAAGTAACTTGTGTTTTTTCAGGTCCCAGGCTACCTCTTTGCCAAATTTCATCCAAATCCATCGAGCCGTTTCAGCGTGAAGAAGTAGCAAACATACACACACACAAACTTCCACATTTATTGGGATAATGGGATGGGATAATATCATGCTGCATTGTTTGTTTCAGATGAATACAACGATACTAATACAAAGTTATATACAGAATCAAAACGAATTAACTTTGGCTGCCAAAATAGTAAGTACCTACTACCTACTATAATATTGGTGTGAACCACGATACCGGTTAATATCACAGCACTTACCGCATAATATCAACTCAAAACTATTGTGTTTTTGTTGACATCTAAAACGTTTGCTGCTAATATTAGCAGCAAACGCAGCAAACTAAATATTAGTAACGGTCAGACACACCTGTGGAGAGCAGCGGCCTAGCATGGCCACGATAGAAACGGGTTTTGTCTACAGAAGAATAGACAAAATGACAGATTGTAGAAAGATTTCTACCGTTTTATGCATACAATGAAGAGAAGAAATGTCTCTATTCTTCAGTAGACAACATTCTGATGAACCAAACACGGGTCGCCGCGTGCTCGGGCAGAAGAGATAACGAGTTGGATAGAAAGAACTTTGTATATTCTTTGGTAGAATAGAGATAGAATTGATCATGCTAAGCGTCCTGCCGGCCTAGCATGACCACGATAGAAACGGGTTTTGTCTACATAGAAATAGACAAAGTGACAGATTTCATTCATAAAACGTAGAAATGTTTCTACAATCTGTCACTTTGTCTATTTGTATGTAGACAAAACCCGTTTCTATCGTGGTCATGCTAGGCCGGCTGTAGGACTCCAGCAAGTCCGCATGACTTCACGATCGATGATCGTGACTGAATTCGTTCTTAACTCTTCAATTCCCATGCCTTTGTTATTGAAAAAAGAACTCATCTCTTCTGCTAAATATTATAAATACATTTGGGACAACAAGAACAAAAAAAAAAAAAAAGAACTACCCCACGCTTTTTTTGTGGAGGAATTCGACAAATGACGTATAAGTAGTACCTAAACGTCGTATTAGATGCCCAGTTATAGGCTTTTTATCAAAATAGTAGGATTCAAAAATAAAATTGTGTAGTCGAAAAAAAATTATAAACAGCTGTCACCTACAGGTGACACTGGGAATTCACGGGTTAAGATACATTAGTGAAGAGTTAAGAATCGTAGATCGTGTTTGAATCCATGGATACGTACTATGAATGATTGCGAGTGGTGTAGCTGTCGCAGATGAATTGTTGAATCCGCTGTTTTACAAAACCGCTAGTTGTTTTACATAACAGCTCCATTATGTAAGATAACTGAATGTTCAGCTAGATTGTCATTGCGCTACGTTTTACAAAACTGCTACCCACGTTTAGATGTATTATAGAATAGTTTATCTGTAGTCACAAACAGCGTTTTGGTGTAAGGCGATAGTGGTGAAATAAAAAAATTGCAGGTAGGTAGTAGGTAGGTAGGCAGGTAGGTGTTTAGCTTAGATTAATTTATTGGTTTCCGCTTCGCTAAAGCGAAGACTAATCATTAATCTATAGTGTTTAGCTATGTAAATCAACCTTACCGCTTTCGGCCGCCATGATTGTTGTTATGACACACAAAGCCACAAGTGACAAAATTTTGAAGTAAAAGGAGTTGTTTCATCCTGGAACTGGTATACGTACACCACATAGAAAAATAGGAAAAAATAGGAGATTTACATAAAAATATTATTAAATTCATTTGAAGAAGAGTACAATTGTAAGAGAATTATTTGAGATGAAGTTTTTCACTATGATATCCCTATTTTTAGGGCAGCCATGACAGTTGAGTTTGACAATTTTGTTTTATGACGTGACGTTTGAGTCGTTGTGCGCACGCGTGGTGGATTGAATATCGCCATTTTGACTGACATTGACATAACAACAGTTCTCAAAATGACGTTTCACTTAATTGATTTATCGATTGTTGATCCACCATATTCGTGTTGTGTTGCTCTCCTTGACAAAGAAAAGAATGAATTACAATTCAACGAAGTAATATTATAGAAAATAAGCACTAGGAACCGGTTACTATCATGTATAGCTATAATACTTAATTGCGTACGTAGACCCCTCCCAGGTTCCATACATTTCTGAAATAACTCCTTTACAATCGAACGTTTCAATTTACTAACTAATGCAAAACATTTATGCACTTATATTACGTGTTAAAATTCATTAATTATGTAAAACCGCTAAACGTCCTTCAGTTGTTTTCTATATCGACACCTTTGGGTTCAAAGGGCGTAAAGGCCATTTAGGCAAAAATGAAATTTGGGCCTAAAGGTATCGATTATATGGCTCAAATCTCATTTTAGTAAAAATGGTCTTTACGCCCTTTGAACCCAAAGGTATCGATATTATATATGTATATTTATTATAATAGTATAAAGAGGAAAAATTTTTTTGTTTGTACCGAATAGGCTCCAAAACTACTGGACCGATTTTTACCATTTTTTCACAATAGAAAGCTACATTATCACTGAGTAACTTAAGCTACTTTTTATCCCGAAAAAATGTAGGTACAGTTCCTGTGGGCCACGTGGACGAAGTCGCGAGAAAAGTGCTAGTACTGTATAACGAAGCTATTATGTAAAACAACTAGCGGTTTTGTAAAACAGCGGATTCGACAATCCATCTGCGACATAGCTATGTGTAGGTATTGTCAATTCGTCGCATAGCTCGAGCTGTGCATCTTTCTCGCACAGCTACATAGCATAGTATCAGTGGAAACGGTCACACAGTTTCGCAGCTTAGCTTTTACTTTTACGTAGCATAGCTGCATAGCTCATTTCTGGTGGAAAGACACCCTTATTCTGGGATGAAGACTTGCTGGGAGCAAAAAAGTTGTTTATTTTGCTAAAATACGTGTTTGTTCAATGTTATATGAAACAGATTAAAGTCAACAGTAAAGTTGCCCTCTTGATATTAATGTGGATTGATTTACAGACGCACAAATAGGAATTATTGACCCAACAGGTCACAGAATAACGACGTATAACCAGACAAGTGCCGTATGGAATTTCTTGAAAAGAGAAAATAGAAGCATGCTATGTTGTCTATATTACAAAACATACGGCAGTGATACAATGAAAATTATAGAACGTTTTGTTGAAAACTTCACTACATTAATTTATTACGAATCAACACATCTGGATAATTTCACAAGTAAGTTTGATAATAGCGCTAATTCCGTAGGGCACCCACTAAACAAACCTCAGATCATAGAAAAAAGGAGATATGCCATCACAGCAAATTAGTACGGGAACCACTGGCGCCACTTTTAGAACAGTTTGTGACACAATTACAAGCGCTCCTTCTGAATATAAAGATCTCCCACACATAAAAAAATCCGCACACCCTCAATCTAACACTGTTAGTCGTCACTCAGCACTAGCACTAAACTAAAACACTGTATTTATATTATCGATCGTGTTCGGTTCGTCACCTGTGTGTACGTTTTAACCACAGGTTTTAACTACGGTCCATGCGATTAAAGCTTCAAGTTCAAAGTCAAAATCAAAGTCAAAGTCAAAACATTTATTTCAATTAGACCATTTACAGGCACTTTTGAATAGTCAAGCAATAGTTGTCAGTCAGTTTGTCCGTTAGTTGAAGCTAGTAGTCCGTTCCAAAACGTAGATTCCTATGGAGAAGAACGGACAAGAAACTCCATGGTTACTCTTTTTCAACTAATTCAAATATACAATTTCTTTGTTTACATTTATGCCCTAGTATGTGAGAACAATGTGAGATATTTTAAAAATCCCTTGTGATAAAAAATGAGATCAATGGTACTAAAATAAAATAAAAATCATTTAAACCTATAAAATGTCAAAATATTTCTTGGGCAGTCAAGAGATGACCAGTAGTAGTTCAATAGCGCCTTAGCAAACCTCCCTTGTTTCTATGATCTAAGGTGACAGCACAAAGCCACGTACACAAGTCTGTGTGATGCCATCGTGCCCCCAGCGGCTCGAGTGTTTTTGCAACGATTTTCTTAACTGCTTTGCCACAAATCAGTCATTTTGTGGCTAAAATGGAGTCTATTGATGGTTTAGCTGCCATGACCTGCAGCGTCACGGTTGGTTAAAGGTCAGGGTTTTGTAGCTCGTTTACGACGCGTAGGGCGCAGCGCAGGGCTCTCGTTCCTTGACACTTTGCAAGTAACTTGACAGTCATATTTGTTCCATAGCGGCGCGGGCGCTTGCTCTTTAAGAAATGTGTTAAGTAATGAGAGGCTCGTGGCTAAATAACAGCCGCGCTGATCCATCGATCTGCGAGGTTAAGCTGCGCTTGGCGCGGTCAGTCCTTGAATGGGTGATCGTTCTTTACACATCGAGACCACTCCGTGCCTCGGAGAGCACGTTAAACAGTCGGTCTTGGTTGTCATACGAATATCTTTGACAGGTCAGATGGCAGTCGTTCCACGTAAAATATTGATATTCAGCCGCAACCAGTTAGGCTGGAAGCCGACCCCAATCTAGATTGGGAAAAGGCTAGGCGGATGATGTGTTAAGTAATGACTCACTTTATTGGACTCACGGTTGACTGTACAAATGGTTACATCACTGCGTCACTTGCGTTTTGTCGTAGTTAGTGAGGACTGAGGACCCAGCGCTCTGGCTTAATTAAGGTGCGTTCTAAAGGAGATTGCAGCTAAGCTAAGCTTTAGGTACTTTTTTTTAGCTCGTATCCCGGAAACTACAACAAAACTGGATGATTCGACACACTCTGAGACAACGGAGAAATCGGAAAAAATGACCAGCGCTGCCACACCGGAGAGTCCGCAAAGTACGGACGCGTCCCCCCGAACTGATTATACTAAATATTACATAGGAGCAGCATCAGTGGTGGGGATCGCCATTCTGATATTGCTAATGTATATTTCAATTAAGAAGCTTTGCCGAAAATCTAATACGGAGCAAGTACTTGAGTTGGAAACTTATGTAAGTACACATTCTATCACAAACATTAAAAATTAAAGCACAGGGTGACTGTTTTGGGTACACGTGGCATGTCGTTACAGAATAAACACAGTTCTCGCGATCAATTCACACGGCGTGTCGTTACAGACTAAAACTAGCAGAATGTAAAAACTCAACCCTTTGTGAGAAACTGGATGTAGGCAATGACGTATTATATAAAGAAGCGTCATACACCAACATCACAGTACTAAAAAACAACGCAAATACTTTATATACCTAGCTACATAGCTACATATCAGTGCATATGCGCGGAAAAAGGGAAAGAAAACGAATGCCTTGCTTACAGCATACCTGTTGTTTGGTAGGCATTATTTTTTTCGCAAAATGTTGCTAGAAATGACGTTCAGCCGCGATACTGGTTGGTACGTGACTAAGTGAATGGTGGGCAATTACCTTACTTTTTTGTTGCCATTTTAGATCGCGGGCAACATATTTGTGGTTTATATATCATTGCATGTTTTTTGGGATGTATGCAAATTGTTAAGAGTCTGAATTGCCAGCTGTATTGTTTGTTGCTCTGTTGCAGGCCACCAGGGACATGGTTCTGTATGCAGACCTCAACATACGGCCCGAGTCCACTCGGGGACCAGTGCGCACTGAGGAGGCGACCTATGCTGAAATTATTGGTGTACTTAGGCCTGTTAATGCAAATGTCAAGAAGTAATATTTTTTGTTAATTTGTTTGGCGTTTATTATTTCATATTACATATGTGCAAACCTAAGTATTTTAGCTAGCACTTCTTGTATTCTATTAAAAAATATGATGTTTTCCTACTTACTTATTTATAAAACATTCTCATTATAATTATGTAATTTATATAATCTATTATATAAAAATAAGTCAGGTTTTCCTTCCTGACGATATAAGTCCAGAACGGACGAACCGATTTCTACGGTTTTGCATTCGTTGGAAAGGTCTCGGGCTCCGTGAGGTTTATAGTAAAGAAAATTCAGGAAAATTTTAAGAGAAAAGCGGGAAAATCTTTTTTCACATACAGCGCCATCTCTGATACATAGCATGTACTACGGTGGCGAAACGGAGTTCGCCGGGTTTGCTAGTTTATTATAATACTCACTCGGTCGGTTGCAGAAAGATAATTAAATTTTAAAGGAGGCATTAACTATACAATTTCTATCGTTAAAGTCTCCTTTAAAACTTAATGACCTTTTCTGCAACTCAGCGACTGTCAATTATTTTCTGACTGACTCATTAATGTTTTTGATTTTGTTCTTTTCGTTTTATAGAATGTAATAGGTACCAGATTATGTCTTTTAGGGCCGTACCTACCTCAAAACGAAAAAACGAAACCCTTATAGGATCACCATGTTGTCCATCTGTTCGTCTGTCAAGACCATTTGACCAGGTTCACATGACAAGCGCTACGCGCGTTTTCCTAACGCGCGTTTGCAACTACTTTATGTAGTTGGTAGTTTTGGGCTTGATATAGTACAGTTATAAAAGTTTAACCAAAAATAAAAATATATTTTAATTGTTCTTTGCCTAATTTATCTTAGAGATTAAGAATTGGAATCAAAAATCGAAATAAATAAGAAATAAAATGATTATGCTGTTGACATTTTGAAAAAAACCAATAAAACAAAAACGGGTGCATGCTGGCTGGCGCGTGCCTCCACAGAATATTATGTCGACAGCAACTAAAACCTTTGAATTGAGAACTCATTAGTCGGGCTGTACTTCATTGGATCATTCACACCATAATTAACCTCAGTCACAAATACGTAGATTTCTTTTTAACCCAATTACGTACAAAAACAAATAAAAAATTAATTTAAATACTCTTGAAATACTCGATCACACCAAACTAATTTCATATTTGTACCGATATACACAATCTGAAGCCCAGCGTTATGAATGGTAAACTGTGAGGTAGGTGTGTACCAAATTCACTAGATGGGATTTCATTATAAAACTAACACTCATCATCCGCCTAGCCTTTTCCCAAACATGAGGGGTCTGCTTCCAGTCTAACTGGTTGCGGCTGAATATCAATATTTTACATGGAGCGACTGCCATCTGACCTCCACAACCCAATTATTGGGGAATACCGGTATTCGAATGTTAGACCAGTTGTTAGACTTTTGGGCTTCTGACTACCCGTAACGACTGTCAAAGATATTCCTATGACAACCGGGACCGACTGCTTAACGTGCTTTCCGAGGCACGGAGGGGTCTGTGTATTAAGAACGGTCACCCATCCAAGGACTGACCGCGGCAAGCGCAGCTTAACCTCGCAGATCGATCGATCAGCGCGGCTGTCATTTAGCCACGAGCCCCTTTTGTAAAACTAACACTTTTGTCCATTAAAACCATTGTCTTGTGCGTGTTACCTGTGATTACTTACGGCACTGAAACGTGGTCGCTCACAATGCGACTGATTAAAAGGCGCAAGGTCACGTAAAGGGCAGCGGAGAGAGCTATGCCCATTTTAAAATGTAAATAAAAAAACTCATTTTGTTGACCTTTGACCTCGAGTATTTTTTTTTCTATACACGGGAATTATGGGGAACTTACACATTTTATTTATAATTATGTTTTGAACAATTTTACTGATTTCTAGCTTGTTGGGATTTTATGCAACTTCACTCAAATTTTTTGGTCTAAATTGACCGGACTATCATCAGGGAAAGGGATCCTTTATCCTTTTACACTATCATTCATAATTGGTCGTTTAATCAAACTTCGAAGCAATTCGGATTCGGATTTGCTACGGATATGCTACGGCGTAGCTCACGATCGTATACGGCGTAGCTTAACACTTTGCTACGACAATCAAAGACATTTTATTTTGTTTATGCAAATAATTATGGTTTTATTTATTAATTATACAATTATTTGAGAAAAAATAATACTGAGGGTGTATTCAAAATTTATTACATTACCAAGAATAAATTAACTTTATAATAGTTGTAAAGGACACGGCAGACGCCCATAGAACGCTGGGCTTCAGATTGTATATGTCGGTACAAATATGAAATTAGTTTGGTGTGATCGAGTATTTTAAGAGTATTTAAATTCATTTTTTATTTGTTTTTGTACGTAATTGGGTTAAAGAGAAATCTCCGTATTTGTGACAGTGAGGTTAAGTATGGTGTGAATGATCCAATGAAGTACAGCCCGACTATTGAGTTCTCAATTCAAAGGTTTTAGTTGCTGTCGACATGATATTCTGTGGAGGCACGCGCCAGCGAGCATGCACCCGTTTTTGTTTTTATGTTTTTTTCAAAATGTCAACGGCATAATCATTTTATTTCTCATTTATTTCGATTTTTTATTTCAATTCTTAATCTCTAAGATAAATTAGGCAAAGAACAATTAAAATATATTTTTATTTTTGGTTAAGCTTTTATTACTGTACCATATCAAGCCCAAAATTGCCGACGTCCTTTATTATATTCTGAAATGCTTAGTTATAATGGGTAAGATCTTTTTTCGATGACATTGTTGGAAAATTAGGAATAATGAGGGAGGCACACATTGTAAACGACTTTCGGAGCTCCTAGTTCAGTTTTTTGTCCGTGGCAACCACAGAACAGTAAAAACAGTAGAAGGAGTATGAGGCCAATTTTCTATGAATACCAGTGTCGCCAAACTCACATATTCACAGTTGACACACACTATAATTTCTGTATTATGATTGGCTAAAAACAACAATTACGACAAGACTTATACACAACATTATTTGCATCAAATTAAACCTTAATAGCATTCCATTGATTTCAAATTCTAAAATTAATAATGACAGATTAACGACCTTTTCCGTTTTGGATTAAAATATATTCCAACACGATTATGTACCGCTATTGGACGCTAGATGGCGTTTATTATTCTTATTTTCAAATTAGAACTCTGTAGTTGTTGTAATATGAGTAGAATTTGAATGGCCTAAACCAGCGGCAAGCTATAATGGCCGGTTTGAAGTTTGTCCGCTCATAAAGTTTTGTAAAAATTGACAACTACTTTTGAAAGAACAATTGCTGTACTTTATTGTCGATAGTAGCGCGTCACTGTAAACTATAAAGTACAGTAATTGTTCTTTCAAAAAAGTTGTAAATTTTTACGAAACTTTATGAGCGGACTGAAACGTCGACTTGACGTTTAAGTCCGCATAAAGTTTCGTAAAAATTTACAGCTTTTTTGAATGAACAATTACTGTACTTTATAGTTTATAGTGACGCATGCGGGTAATAGTGATGGGGTATATCATACCTACTATACTTATCGATAATAAATGCCGTCTAGTGTCGAGTAGAGGTAGGTACTTGATTGTTTTGGAGTATGTTTTAATCCAAAAAAAGGTCGTTATATTGTTGTGATTAATTGAATGATGTGAAGAACGCTTGAAAAGGGATATTTTTTAGAAATGTTCATAACATTAAATTTAGAAAGCTTTCTTTCTAATGTTATGGGCATTTTTGGGACGGATGGTTTTTCAAAGGATTTTACAAATGTCAAGTGACTTGACATTTGACAGTGACAGAACAGGCAGTTGCCACGCTTTTAGAAAAAGGGAGTAGATGTTACGCTGTGACCGAAAACTAAAAGAAATGATTAAAGGTACTTACATTAATAGATATAAAAGTGTTTAATGAACTATTCATAACAATTGTTGATTTATTTTATAAAGTCGTAAAAAGCTATAAAATAATACTCTAAAAATTGGTTATTTAGGAACGCACGAGAACGCTGTACCGCCATGTTGTCTGTTTATGTGACGTAAGTGACGTCACCATATTCATTAGCTCGCGGATTCTCTATAAGAAAAACCGAGAAAAACTGACTGTTTACTATAGTAGAGAGTGTAGTGACACAGGTTCTAAGGCCGCGGCTGCACTCAGCACTGGTACGGTGACAGCGACGGGACAGCGATTTTGTGAAAACAAACTCATAAGTATTAAACACTATGTCGGTGGCCGCACTGCAGAAACGACAAGCGACATTTATTTGTTCACGAAATCGCCGTCGCGTCGCTGTCGCCGTACCAGTTCGGCCGCGGCCTAAATAACATGGCGACTAGTGTTTTCGCGATATTGGATTAATTTCTAAAATATTCGTGTTGTTTTATGAATAAATTCTGAAATATATTGCTAGAATAGAGCAAAAACTATAACAATAAGGTACCTATTTTTTCAATGAAATGTACTACAACTAGCATAAGTATTACAAACGCTCTTTTGTGAATATATATAGAGATCTCCCACACATTAAAAATTCCGCATACCCTCAATGTAACACTGTCATTAGCCTCCATCACTCACACTAAACTAAAACACTGTATTTATATCATTGATCAAATTGATCAAGGATCTTGGCTCAATAGTGTTTTGGCACATCTCCCTTGTTTTTATGATCTGAGAAATTACCAGACAACTTGTCTGTCGTGCTTAAGATAATCGCAGAATTAAATACATAATTGAAATGTTGAGAACATCTTCATTTCTGTATAAAAATAATTTGACTTACTGCGATTATTGTAAGCACGGCAGTTGTAGCTATAATATATTTATTACCTATTACTTTTTTTTATAATAAAATCATCTGCCATAAAATGTAGCATGCAGATCGTACCTCTTGTATTAGCGGGGAACCAATTGAATTTTCTGGATGCGTTGATCCACTTTTCTTTCATTAGATGGATATTTTGGAAAACGGAAACTGTCAAGTTTTCTATTGTTGCTGTGATATTGATTTAAATTAGACTATGGTATCTCATCTAAAAACATACTCGCAACCAGCGGCCTAATTGTGTAACTCAATTTTTTTCGCCATGGCTTTCATATTGACAGTTCAACAACATCCATTACGGCATTGACTAGTTACGGGAGCACGGATTAACAAACATACGGCGTAATGAATGTCAAAAACAATGCCATGGTGATAGCAATTGAGTTACGCAATTAGGGTGCAGCTTCACACGGGGTGATATGAATAACGTATCTCACACCAAACCTTTCTCAAGAAATTGATAAGATGGGATTCCATTGATGAGAACAGAATGAAAATTCCTGCAGTAAATGAATGTGCACAGATAGACGCAGCGAGAAACTTCATTTTATAGATACTATTATAGGCACATAGAAGATTACTAACTTCGATTAGCATCGGAGCTCATTTCATAGTTTACCTACCGAAAAAATATTTTATAAAAAATGGTCGATACATTTTTATCGATACCTATTGGATGCACTAATTGAATAGCAGGAAAAGTCTGATTTCGTAATCAAACATTCTAGAACAATTGATAACCAGTAAAGGAAAATTATCCGTATTTTAGATGAAAATAAGGATCACTCTTTATTGTCATTCTTGTACTATATTTGACAGAAAGAAAATAAAATGTATTTTATGAATTAAAACTGAAAATATAACATAACGATGGTACGAAATTCCTCCATGAGTTAGATTTTTACCGTGGCTATGATTTTTACACTCTAATATGGAACATTAGGGCATTTTAGTATTTTTTTATGATTTTTTAACGGTAGTGACGCATATGTTCACGATAAATATCTGTCATCGCGACTGCGCTCACTCAAACGGTACATATGTCTCTCAGTACTCATCAGTGGTGATAGGGACCACGCCCACTTACTACTTCCATCTTGTTCTTTATTCCGTGGTGGCAACTGCATTTGGCTGTTTGAAATTTTTGTCAGTTTGACACTTTTGATCAACCTCCCTCATCTCTCAAATAGAGAGTTTCACACTTGGTTTCATATAAGAATTCCTTTCGACGCTATGTTGGCACCCCTGCCTGTCACTTCTGTAAGGTCCTAATATTAAAAACGTTGTAACATATTCACATTCAGGGCAGTCAACATAGCATAAGCATGCATAATTGGCTTATAATGTTCCCACTGCTGGGACCCAGGCCTCCTCTCTGTGAGAGGGAGTGGGCCGTAGTCCACCACGCGGGCCCAGTGCGGGTTGGTTGTCACATTGTCTTCGAATTTTTTGGTTCTAGGACATGCCGGTTTCCTAACGATGTTTTCCTTCACCGTTAAAGCAAGTGATAATTAATTTCTAATACGCACATGATTTCGAAAAGTCAGCGGTGCGTGCCTCGGGATCGAACTCGAACCATTCGCCGTGGGAGGCACATGGTTAAACCGCTAGGCTATCACTGCACTACAGTCAACATAGCGTCGAAGGGAATTCTCTTATGTGGAAAGCTCCATACAAGAAGTTCTGCGCTTGCACACATGCTCAACCTTTACCTGTATGTGTTGCTATTGTATACCACCTGAAAAAATAAATACTAATTAATTATAATTAATCAATCATCTAAATAATTTATTTAGATTTGATTGTTGATTTCTCAGAATTACGTTTAGATGCGGTAAAGCTAATCATTACTATTATTGTAATCCTAAGATTATAAGGAACAAAAAATCTTAACGTTTCATTTTATACATTTTTTTAAGAATGTTGAATGAAGGATGCATTTAAAAAAAAAAAAATATCATAGCAAATTACAAAATAATGTTAGTTTAAGTTTAACTGGTTAATAATTATAACTCTACTGTGTTATCTACTCAGTTAAAAACGATTAAGATCTGTTTTTGAGATGTGTTCAGCTAACTATGTGTTTTTGAGTTTATAATATTAAAATAATGTCATTTTGTAGTTCGCTATTAGATTACGTTTTTCAAAAATGCATCATTTAATTTTTAACATTCTTACAATATATGGTTCTGTGCGGGCGAGAAAGGTGCCAAATGCGAGAGCCCTCTTAAGATTAATCCTATCAATAACGGTAGGTAGGTACTGCGTCTATTCTGAGAATATGGTATACACTTACATAGTTTGTGGGATGTGTTACTAGTAGTCTAGTTTTGAAAATCCAGCATCGTTTTCGTATCACAATACCAACGCAGAGGATCAAAGACACCGCCGACATTGTTGAAATTATAATAACAGTATAATCAGCAGTACCTGCACCTGAAATGACAATTGGTCTGTTATTGTGAAGTTCAAACTGAACGACTGTCAAGATAATCACATCAGCCTATGATCCTCCACTGCTACACATGGGCCTCTCAGTTGAACGCTATAATTAACACTTGAGAGGGAATCTCATTATGGCGGGCTGACAGACGAGGGGATGTACTTGCAAAAATGATGAGTAATTTATGAGATAAACATACCATGGTCACCAGTGATGTTCGTTGTGTTCGAAGCATCCGAGATATTACGTGTGGGGTTTAAATCGCTTTCTGTAATAAAATAAATGCATTTTTTCATCCCAATCTGCACGTTAAGCTTGGCAAAGGAAGACTTTTAAAAACAGCCCGGGGGCCCAGGGTGAGCTGTCACCCCTCACCGATCACCCTCAAAATAAATAGTGGATTTGGAAGTAAACACAGTAGTTAACAACAATTCGTCTGTCGCCCATGTGCATAATAATAATAACAAATGGACAATTTCAAATCATCCCAATAAAAGGCAATAGTGAAATAAAAACATGACTGTAGTTTCAAAATACATCAGTCACCCTATCTTGTGCTTAACGTTTCGCCAGTAATGTTAATATCCCATGTGATAGGGCTGCCATCCGTCCGGGGTTCCCCGGATTTGTCCTAGTTTAGAGGGCGTTCGGGGAGCGACCGGTAGGGGTTTCAAAAAGTGTCCGGGTGCCTGCGCTTTGTAACGCAAGGGCGACGGGGTTACTCTTCCCGCAGCGCCGGAGAAGTTTCAATTCCAAATTCAGGGCACCCCGACTCAGTTCCTTGCATTGAGTCATTGTCCTGGACATTTACCATGACCTTAAGGTCATTGACGTAGACCCTAAGGTCACTTTCATTTTTTTTTACTGACCTTAAGCTGAATAATAATTCAAAATCAGTTCGGCCTAGGCCAAACTAGTTTAGCCTGAAGTTTGTAGGACAAACTAGTTTGTTCTAGGATAAACTAGTTTATCCTGACACGTGTAGGATAAACTATTTTTTTTTTATATTATAGGAGGCAAACGAGCAGACGGATCACGTGATGGTAAGTGATTACCGCCGCCCATGGACACTCGCAACATCACATAAGTCGCAAGTGCGTTGCCGGCCTTTAAAAAACTGCTCTTGCCTTGGGCATTGTTGAGCGCAGTTTTGGCCCCCCCCCCCACAACAATTTGGTTTAGGACAAACTAGTTTGGCCTGAAATCGGGTTTGTCCGGTAACAGATATACTCACCAGTATCATTTGCAATCATTTTGTCTGTCGTTATTTCTACATTATCGCGAGGCGATGTTGGAACATTGGACACAAAAGTATTACTTTTACTTGTTATGTTTTCAGTAAAAGACCTCGTTGTGGTTGTTGGTATAATATCTGTAAAATTCAATATCATTATTGGTATAACATTATTCAACTAAACAAATCAACCACGGAGTGACTTCAAGAGGATCGGCAGCGTCCTCCAGTCTGCTGGAGACAACTCTTTTAGTAGCGGATGGAGAGTGCCAACCCTTTAATTTTATTTCAAACAGGCCATCACGGCCAGTAGACCCAGCTCCAAGCTGATACAACCGACGTATTTCTACGCGTGAATAATTCTCAAATCTATACTAAAATAATTATAAAGCTGAAGAGTTTGTTTGCTTGTTTGAACGCGCTAATCTCTGACACTACCAGTCGGATTCGAAAAATATTTTTGTATACATAAAATATTACGCTACGATCCTTAGGAAACGAGCAACGGGGGTGAAACCGCGGGGAACAGCTATTAATTTATTAAATTAATGAGTAATCTATGAGAAAAATATACCTTGGTCACCAGGAATGTTCGTTGTATTCCGTGTATCAGAAATATACCGTGTGGCATATGAATCGCTTTCTGTAACATTAAATAAATATAAATTTACCACAGTTTTATATACCGATCTGCAAGTTTAAAGTAAATGAAGTCCTTTAAAAATAGATTTTCGCCAGAAATGATATAAATCCCATGTGATTGATATACTCACCAGTATCATTTGCAGTCATTTTGTCTGTCGTTATTTCTACACTATCGCGAGGCGATTTTGGAACATTGGACACAAAAGTATTACTTTTACTTGTTATGTTTTCAGTAAAAGGCCTCGTTGTCGTTGTTGGTATATCTGTAATATACAATATCATTATTGGTATGACATTATTCAACTAAACAAATCAACAACGGAATGACATCAAGAGGATCGGCAGCGTCCTCCAGTCTGCTGGAGACAACTCTTTTAGTAGCGGATGGACATACCTACCAACCCTTGGATTTTATTTCAAACAGGCCAGCATGCCAATTATAGACCCAGCTACAAGCTGATACGAAAGACGTATTCCTACGCGTAAATAATTCTTAAATCAATACTTACTAAAATTATAAAGTTGAAGTTTGTTTGTTTGAACGCGCTAATCTCTGGAACTACCATTCGGATTCAAAAAAATATTTTTGTATATAATAGCCTTATTCATGAGAAATAGTATAATAGGCTATTTAACATTACGCTACGATCCTTAGGATTCGAGCAACGGGGGTGAAACCGCGGGGAATAGCTATTAATTTAATAAATTATTGAGTACCTACCTAATCTATGATAAAAACATACCATGGTCACCAGTAATGTCCGTTGTATTCCAAGTATCAGAAATATACCGTGTAGCATATGAATCGCTTTCTGTAACATTAAATAAATGTAAGTATTTACCACAGTTTTTCATACCGATCTGCATGTTAGGTTTCGAAAAATCTAAGAAATACTTTTTGGAGTCAAAGTCAAAGTCAAAGCATTTATTTCAATTAGACCAATTACAAGTACTTTTGAATAAATTGTCAAGGAGTCTGTCAGTTAGTCATAATGATGAAGCTAGATGCCCGTTCCAAAGCGTAGATTCCTATGGAGAAGAACGGGCAAGAAACTCCATGGTTACTCTTTTAAATCAAATCATTACAATATCATGGTTACATTGTTTTTGTCGGAAATAACACAAATATCAGAGAACAATGTATAAGTCTAAAATAATAGTAAAAACAACTCCAAATATTAGCCATAGCAGTCCAGAGATGACCAGTCCCAACAGACGGCACCCGTTCACGAACATGACGCATGAATCAGCGCCATTTAGCTCAACCATTTTTTTTTTTTTTTATTTTTTTTTATTAAATTATAGGCTCGCGTTTGACCGCCATCTCGCCTGTTGTTAAGAG
The DNA here is from genome assembly GCA_948465475.1 of Thalpophila matura. NCBI lineage: Eukaryota > Metazoa > Arthropoda > Insecta > Lepidoptera > Noctuidae > Thalpophila > Thalpophila matura. The sequence continues at coordinate 7,000,598 of OX419205.1, read as the reverse complement.
CCTATACTACCTCAGCTCAAATTCTAATTTCGCCCCCACTTCACCGCGCCGCCTAACTCTTTATCTCGCTCGCACCTCGCACACTGCTGCTCGCGCGGTCCCGCGGCGCGGGCACACACGTGTGCGTTACCCCAGCAGGAAAGTAGCTCCTAGGAAGATATGAGTGGGACGAATAATTAGTGCCTAATCTGCTGTAAATGTGCGCCAAATAAATAATTTGTGCGCCTTGTAGTTTTGGAGAAAAACAGAAAAAACTCTTCCTGCTGGGGTAACGTTGTTCCAGCAGGAAAATTCTAAACGAATGATCGGAGAGTGAAATATTGTGCATGGGCAGATAGTTTATATTTGTGCATAAATGTGCGCCAAAAATATAATTTGTGCGTCTTCAGGTTTTCAAGTTATTCCATTTCCTGCTGGGGTAACGTTTTGCAGAATCGTGTTTCTCTAAAACCATTGTATGTGCGCTTGTAGAATAAACACACACGAGTAGCTCTTAATTTGTGCGTATTTGTGACAGAATTAGATTTCAGAAAATATTTATAATTTTCAAGTAATCGCGTTTTTTCGAAAACCCGAAAAAATTTTGCAGCGCCTAAATGAGAAAACGTAGAAGGTTGCTGAAAACTGTATTCGGTCCTTCTTGACGCTTATAATAACCATAAAAAGTTTCAATAGTGTACATGCATGCGTTATTGAATAATATTGCTGAAAATCAAAACGACAGTGTCATAACTTTGACGAAAAAATACAAGAAACCGGCTCAACCTAAGACGTGTTGTAAGTGTGAACCAAAAATTAGTGCGTTTAATCAAAAATATATAGTAAAAATATTCAGCTTGGAATGTTTCGCATTATGTAGATATAAACAAAAAATTAAATACGTAAACAACGGCAGCGACGGATTCATACATATCGATGACCTTCTTTATTGGACGTATTAAGCCTTGGACTTTATTGGACGTATTAAGCCTAAGTACGGACAACGGCTTACCGTTGTCCGTACAGTCGCGTTCAGACGTTTTTTAGTCGTTTTTTTTTCGTTGATCTTGATGAACAGTTCACAGCCACATACGACATGTTTTAATTTTAAGCACTTACCATACCGCTACAATTATTTAATAATTTGCATTTTACAACCATAACGCAATGTTTTGATACACTAAGTGTATCACTGTCAACAAGAAAAGGCCAACCTTCACACAATATACAGACACGGATACAGGACCGCCAGCAATCTACCTCCAATGACCTTCATATTGTTGTCAACCATATTAACGTACTTTATTTTCGATAAAATAGGTATACTTTATACTTTTGCATAAAACTATGCGATTATTTATGAAACAGATCGTCCATAAATTAATTAAAATACGAGTTATTTATTTATTTAAATCTAAATTTCGATTGTAAAACTACCCTTGAAATTTTCAAAGACAACCAAAAATTGTTAGTGTGTGCTAAAAAGTAGGTACAAAAATATATTAAAAGAGAATAAAAAAATACTATTATTTTCCCTAGGTATATCTCTATAATACCTATCATATGTATCTGCATAAAATCTCTAGATCACAATAATAGTATTACCTTTACTTAGTCTAACCGGAATCCTGCGAAATTAACAAAACTAGTAGTTATGTACAGTAAAGTGTTGTAGTTATTGTTATAAAAGTATCCATTTGACCTCTGCCCAAGTGCTCACGCTCAGGTCTAGAAGCTCTCAGCCAGCACGGCATACTATTATTACCTACCTACATATAATTATTCTAAATGTCCACCTACAAAAAAAAATATTTAAAATAATATGATTATTCTATTTATTTCAATCTATAATGCATTGCAAATAGGAGTACAAATTCTACTCTTCGTTACACGCAATTTTTTTTCGTATTATTAACAAGTTTATTTTTTCCATCTTTTCTACTTCAGTGTACTCGGGCACAACACGTTGCCACCGGTTCGTGAGTAAAGTTAAGAAGGTCATCGATATGTATGAATCCGTCGCTTTTTTGTAGTCATTCGAATTTGGTCGGATAACCAGCCGTTGTTTACGTATTTAATTTTTTGTTTATATCTACATAATGCGAAACATTCTAAGCTGAATATTTTTACTATATATTTTTGATTAAACGCACTAATTTTTGGTTCACACTTACACGTCTTAGGTTGAGCCGGTTTCTTGTATTTTTTCGTCAAGTTATGACACCGTCGTTTTGATTTTCAGCAATATTATTCAATAACGCATGCATGTACACTATTGAAACTTTTTATGGTTATTATAAGCGTCAAGAAGGACCGAATACAGTTTTCAGCGACCTTCTACGTTTTCTCATTTAGGCGCTGCAAAATTTTTTCGGGTTTTCGAAAAAACGTGATTACTTGAAAATTATAAATATTTTCTGAAATCTAATTCTGTCACAAATACGCACAAATTAAGAGCTACTCGTGTGTGTTTATTCTACAAGCGCACATACAATGGTTTTAGAGAAACACGATTCTGCAAAACGTTACCCCAGCAGGAAATGGAATATCTCGAAAACCTGAAGACGCACAAATTATATTTTTGGCGCACATTTATGCACAAATATAAACTATCTGCCCATGCACAATATTTCACTCTCCGATCATTCGTTTAGAATTTTCCTGCTGGAACAACGTTACCCCAGCAGGAAGCGTTTTTTCTGTTTTTCTCCAAAACTACAAGGCGCACAAATTATTTATTTGGCGCACATTTACAGCAGATTAGGCATTAATTATTCGTCCCACTCATATCTCCCTAGGAGCTACTTTCCTGCTAGGGTAACGCACACGGCACACAGTACACCCCGAGTAGGTACTTCATTTCGATCATATATGTTTGCCTGTTTCTTTACGCCAACCCCGTCGCTTCTTATTTTTGTTTCGGTTATTTCCCATTATGCAAACACTAAAAACTCACGTACCTAATTCAATATTTTTATTTTATTGTCGTTCTGTTGCGTAATGTGTCCTGAGCGCAAAATGACACAGCCCTCCCGTACGAAAGCCGGAGCAGGAATGAGCGCGGGTTGCGCGCGGCGGGGAACAAACTTTAATACGGCCGATATTATAGTTTATTTACTTTAAAATAGAAATGCACGAAAATAAATAACATAAGACCTGCTTTATAGTTAGTTTAGTTAGTATAAAAAGTTTCATGATCTAATTTGAAGTATTTTATGATTGCCAGCTGTTTATTGTTCGGTTTAGAGGTAACTTTGGAATTTATTTATATCGAGAAAATTTTATGGAATCGTGTTTTCGCCAAACATAGGACTTAACATTAATCCTCAACTTTACCATATATTTATTTCAAAATTAATGCTTCAGTATTTTCGGCGTAACAGAGTATTTTGCTAAGCCTTTTGAGGTAGTATAGGCCCTTAAGTGATGATGCGGTCTACGATGGAGCACGCTTGCCTAGAAGAAACCGATTCACTCTCGACTTGAAGATACCCAGATTGTAACTGTCGGGGAACACCCACTCGGGCAGCGAATTCCATTGTTTTGCGGTTTTCACAATGAAAGTGGAATCAAAGCGCTTCGTTCGGGTTTTTGGTACATCAACCATGAACCGATGGCGCTTTTTCGTGCTTCTGGCTGTCCGATAGAAAAAAGGGCAGGAGGGAATTAGATCATGCAGATCTGTAGCACACTCTCCGAAATGTATCCGATAAAAAACCGATAGACTAGCAACCTTGCGCCTATGCTCAAGACTTTGGAGCTTAGTCTCTACAAGGGAGTCGTTGCTAATGAGCTTCTTGGCACGCTTTTCAATGGACTCCAACGCCTCAAGTTGGTACTTGGCTGAGCCATCCCAAAGGTGCGAGCAGTATTCCATGCACGAACGAACCTGTGCTTGGTACAGTCGAAGCAATTGTTCCGACGTGAAGTACCGCCGCACCTTCGAGAGTATACCCAGCTTTTTAGCTGCTAATTGAGCTTTGGACTCAATATAGGAACCAAAGTTGAGGGTAGACGTCAGAGTAACGCCCAAGAGCTCAAGATGGTCAGTTATCGGTATAGACACATCTCGAAAAGTAGGAGCCAGCTGGAATGGCCTCCTTTTGGCAGAGAACAGACACGCCTGGGTCTTAGCTGCATTGAACTTGACCAGGTTGGCATCGCCCCAATTGGAGACTGCCTTAAGGGCCAAATTCATGCGCTCGACCATGGCCTCTCTCAGGGACTGGATTTGTGGTCCAGTGGTCCGTGCATTGGCTATGTAACTCTCTACAACAGTGCTGTCGTCAGCATACCCAAACGTTCCGGGTTTTAGCAGATCGTTGATATGCAGCAGAAAAAGTGTCGCAGAGAGCACTGACCCCTGAGGGACACCGGCATTAATTGCCTTTCGATCGGACGAGCAGCCATCAATGACCACTCGAATCGAACGATCCCTCAGGAAGTCCGATATCCACGCAACGAAACCGGTGGGCAAGCCATACGCGGAAAGCTTACGGATAAGGCCGTCGTGCCAAACCCTGTCGAAAGCCTTCGAGACGTCCAGGGAAACGGCTAGCGCCTCCCCATGTTTCTCGATGGCCTCACTCCAGATGTAAGTGGCGTACGCTAGAAGGTCCCCAGTAGACCGGTTTCGGCGAAATCCGTATTGCCGGTCACTGAGGAGGTCAGCTTCAAGGTACGTCAGGAGCCTGCTATTGAGGACACGCTCCATACTCTTGCAGAGTATAGACGTAACCGAGATGGGCCTATAATTGGTAGGGTCGGCACGACTACCTTTTTTGGGCACGGGTTGCACGTTAGCAAGCTTCCACGATTTCGGCACTTGTCCAGTTTCAAGAGAGAGACGAAAGAGGCGTGTCAGCACAGGAGACAACTCAGGCGCACATGTCCTCAGAACTATGGCTGGAATACCATCTGGACCACTGGCCTTGTTCACGTCAAGGTTGCGCAGCGTTTTGCGGACCTACTTTTGGCGAATGCGAATTTCCGACATAAATGTCGTGCTGCCAGGTGGAGTTGGAGGTATCGCGTTGCCAGCATCTAGACGTGAAGACTCCGCAAACAGAGAAGCAAACAGGTTTGCTTTCTCTTCTGCGGTGTGAGCCAGCGTCCCATCAGGTTTCAGCAGTGGAGGTAGTGAGGGGCGGCAGAAGTTCGCTTCGACTGATTTAGCTAGGGACCAAAACGCTTTACTACCTGCTGGGTACGAAGTCAATTTGTTCCCTATTCGACTAATGTGGTCGAAGCGAGCCTTCTGAAGAACCTTTTTGCAGGACTTGGCAGCCTTGTTAAACGCCTTCTTCCTCTGACGTATGTCCTTCGCCTTACGGTGTCGAGCATCAACCCAGGCCAGGTATGCCTCATGTTTACGGGCTTCAGCGCGACCACATTGAGGCCCAAACCACGAGCGAGCTTTGCCGGACAGCGGTACATCGGAATAAGGAATGTAGTATTCCATGGCCCGATGCAACACATCCGTCACAGCATCCGCGCAGGTCGAAAGATCATCAGACGAAAAACACATCAACTGCCAAGGATAAGATGCAAAGAAAGACCGCATCTCATCCCAATCGAATTTTGAAGGGAACTGAATGACCCAACGCATGCGTCACCATCAGCAAGACATTTTAGTGAGCATGACATACTCTCAACCGCCAGGCGACATTCAATTAAAATCTTAAGTAGTAAATGGCTACACTGTACTCACATGTACAATATTGAAATAATGCTGTGAAGTTATATAAACCAAGGATTAAAATACTTAATCCATAAAAATGCAAATGGCTATTAATATGAAATTAGTAACCTCACAAAATTATATTTGATCGTCAACGGCAACTGATAAACAAAGTTATAGTAAATATCTATCAGTCCGTAATTTATGAGCTTAGTGGTTGTGGAGCAGGACCAGCATTTTGCCAAGCATTTATCGTTTATATAGTCTTCTAATTTGTAATATGCTTGCTCACATAGTGTGCGTTTTATACAGGTTTTAAAGGACATTGGCAGTTTTGGGCTTGATATGTTCTTTGCCTAATTTATCTTAAAGATTAAGAATTGAAATCAAAAATCGAAATAAATAAGAAATAAAATGATTATGCTGTTGACATTTTGAAAAAACTAATAAAACAAAAACGGGTGCATGCTGGCTGGCGCGTGCCTCCACAGAATATCATGTCGACAGCAACTAAAACCTTTGAATTGAGAACTCATTAGTCGCGCTGTACTTCATTGGATTATTCACACCATACTTAACCTCACTGTCACAAATACGATAATTTCTCTTTAATCCAATTACGTACAAAAACAATAGTAAATAGTAGTAAACGTAGAATTTAATAACTCTTGAAATACTCGACCACACCAAACTAATTTCATATCTGTACCGACATACACAATCTGAAGCCCAGCGTTCTATGGGCGTTTGCCGTGTCCTTTCTTCTCATTTAGTTGAAAAAAATCTAGAGCTATTTTAGCTTCTCAAGAAGTAGGTAAGGCGTAAGTACTCTCGTAAGGATTTCAAATCACAGAAGCTGATTCTAGCTTAGTTCTGACTAAAGCCATATAAACGAGTTTAATTTCCAGTTTATTATCGAATCCTCGCATATTCCTTATTACGAAACCAAGCCTTCTGTATGAATCTGTAGCGTGCGACCTCATGTGTTCGTAAAAAGTTAGTTGTGGATCGAAAAGTACTGCTAGATCGTTTACTGAATTAACACGGGCTATCGGTTCCGCTCCTAGGAATTGTACATGCTGCGGCTTACGTGCTCGACTGAAAGACATACACTGCATTAGCAGTGTTGAAAAGTAATTTGTTCTCAATACTCCATTGAAACAAGGAATTAATGTCCTCTTGTAGAGTGGAAGTATCGGCTGTCTCCTCCACGCCATAAATTAATTTGAGGTCATCAGCGTACAGTAAACACCTGTACCCCGATCATGAGTTTTTTTTGACGTGTAGTATCGTTAACGTAAGCATATTTTTAACCGACTTCATTAACCGACTTCAAAAAAAAACGTTTTTATCAAAAAATAACCGACTTCAAAAATCTACTACAAAGAAAATAATAATTTTGGTTTCGGAAGTGGTGGCTTTGGTTTTTGTTTGTTTTTTTTGCCACCGACTTCCGAAACCAAAATTATTATTTTCTTTGTAGTAGATTTTTGAAGTCGGTTATATTTTGTTAAAAAAGTTTTTTATTTTTCCCTTTTTAGTTCTTTATCCCGTGTTAGATTACTTTCACGAATTCGTTCAACAGTAAATCTTCTACGGAGTGTGTACATTCATGCCTATAACTTTGTACATAGGAATGATTACATAATGTATTATATACTAAAACCTTCCTGAAAGTATGTAGATTACGTTAGTGAAAACCTCATCCAAATCGAATCAGTAGTTTTTGAGAAAATCGCGCACATACAAAAATACATACATACAAACGGAAGGAAGGTTTTAGGTTTTGAGGAAGGTTTTAGTATATAATACATTAGGTAATCATTCCTATGTACAAAATTATATGCATAAATGTACTCACTACGTAGAAGATTTACTGTTGAACGAATTCGTCAAAGTAATCTAACGCGAGATAAAGAACTAAAAAGGGAAAAATAAAAACTTTTTTAACAAAAAATAACCGACTTCAAAAAGCCACTACAAATAAAATAATAATTTTGGTTTCGGAAGTCGGTGGCAAAAAAAGCAAACCAAAACCAAAGCCACCGACTTCCGAAACCAAAATTATTATTTTCTTTGTAGTGGCTTTTTGAAGTCGGTTATTTTTTGTTAAAAAAGTTTTTATTCAAAGATCAAAGGCTTTTTTAAAGTCAAAGTAAACAACATCAACTTGAATACCTTTGTCCAAGTGCTGCGAAATGAGATCTACCAGAGTTAAAAGGTTCGTATTCATAGAGCGGTTTAATCGAAAGCCGTGTTGAGAGTCGCAAAGAAATGGTTGTATTTGGTAACTAATAAGCCTGTGTAAAATTGCTTCAAACAATTTGGGAAGGGATGAGAGAAAAACTATTGGTCGATACTACTTGGGGAAGTATCGTTAGATTTAGGTATAGGATGAACGCGCGATACCTTCCACCGCTGCGGGTATTGCCGATTAATTGTTATGTATGTATGTATGATATGTATGTATGTAATAACTCATATTTATTAACACTTTCACTGTCCATGCATTACATGTAAAGGCGCGTCCCGACCTGGCACTGATGAGTTAGCTCCGTACGTCCGTGCATGACATACAATACACTATTAACCAATACACAATTATCTCTTACGTCCATGCATTGTATATAGCGCACTATTGGACGTGCAATAATTGTATTGATAATTGTCTTAGGATAGTTAAAGTGTTAAATGTTAACCCACATTCATCAACATCAGCACATCATCAGCATATGAAGGATGTCCCCCGCCTGACATGGGCGTCCCCCAAGCATCGGCACAACGACCGGTCCTGTGCTGTCCGCATCCAGCGGATTCCCGCGACCTTGTTGACCAAAGTTGAAATGTGTCATGTGCCTGTACCTACACCGGCACCCATACCCTGCAAGCCGGAACACAGCAGTGCTGCTTACAGGTGCTAGTACTTCCCGGACGAGCGCTCTCACAAACACCTCTACCGCTCCTAAATGACGTCACAAAACATCTCAATGTAAGTTCAGAAGCTAGTGGATATCAAAATGCTTACCTTTGCATCCGTTCTTCAAATCCACCTCAACAACACAGCCAGGATAATTTAAACAAATATCGTTATCTGAAAGAAAATAAAAACCATGCAGTATTTCAGCAGTATCAAACTTTTTTTATTTGCGTGTGTAAAACACACGCAAATAAAAAAAGTTTAAATATATTTTTATATATTATATTTTTAAAAAATATATTTCACACAAATACATTTGTTTTTTTAAAATTTAAAAATTTCGAACCCCCACTTTGAAAATAAAAATATATTTAAACTTTTTTTATTTGCGTGTGTTTTACACACGCAAATAAATAAAATAAAAAAAACGTGTTTTAAACAGTGATGAAGGAAAACATCGTGAGGAAACCGGCATGTCCTAGAACCAAAAATTCGAAGCCATGCGACGTCCACCAACCCGCACTGGGCCCGCGTGGTGGACTACGGCCCACTCCCTCTCACAGAGGAGGCCTGTGTCCCAGCAGTGGGAACATTATAGGCCAATTATGCTATGCTATGCTTATGTGTGTTTTATTTATGTGTGTTTACTACCTATATACATTCCCCCTCGGGTGACACAGGCGTTAAATTATCATTTATTCGTCTAGATATTAATTATACATATATTCGAACGAAAATAATATAATCAATGAATTAACTCGCCAGCAAATTGTTCTTCGATGAATTAATTTTAAGTGAAGCGATTCATTGGCGAATGATCCGATAACTCGTATTTCGGAGTAATATTCAGTGGTCAACTTCGACAATTATCTTATTACACAAGAAAGGCAGAAGAGACGATATCGGTAATTACAGACCGATAAGCTTGATGTCTAATCTGTATAAGATATTTGCGAAAGTAATTTTGGATCGAATCACAAAAGTTCTAGACGAGAACCAACCGAAAGAGCAAGCAGGATTCCGCAGTGGCTTCTCAACAGTCGACCACATCCATACGATAAAACAGGTTATTGAAAAATACAGCGAGTATCAAATGCCCTACTACTTAGCGTTTGTAGATTATAACAAGGCATTTGATTCTTTACAACATCCAAGTATCTGGGAAGCACTGTTGAATCAAGGCGTACACAAAAAATATGTAAGACTAATTAGGAATATTTACACGAATATGTCGGCTAGAGTAAAGACAGAAAGATTGGGAGAAAAATTTAAAATAAATAACGGTGTGAGACAAGGAGACCCACTGTCGCCGAAACTCTTCTCTGCCACTCTAGAACAAGCTTTCAGAAACCTGGACTGGAGTGGTTACGGAATTAAAATAAACGGAGCAACGCTCAACCATTTGAGATTTGCCGATGATCTCATACTAATTACCAATAACCCGACCCACCTTAAGGAAATGTTGGAACAACTAGTCGGAGAAAGTAGCAAAGTAGGACTGCAGATGAACACTTCAAAAACTAAATTGATGACCAACCGCACAAAAATACCAATCCTATTGAATAACAACAGCATTGAATATGTCGAGGAGTACATTTACCTTGGTCAAATTATTTCCCCAACACAACTCACCACCAAGGAAATACAAAATAGGATAATTTCTTCATGGAAAAGATACTGGTCTTTAAAAGAAATATTAAAAAACTCATCTGTGCCCCTCAAACTAAAAAGTCACACGTTCAACTCCTGCATTCTTCCTGTTATGACTTACGGCTGCCAAACATGGCCTCTAACCAACGAAAACATAAAAAGGTTAGAAACGTGCCAACGCAACATGGAGCGAAGCATGCTGCATCTGAAGAAAAAAGATAAAGTGAAACTAAAACTAATAAGGAAAAATACAAATGTTGCAGACGTGGCGCGCACAATAAAAGATCTGAAATGGCGGTGGGCAGGCCATACTATCAGAGGCAGAACAGAGAAATGGACTAAAGATATTATTGAGTGGTACCCGAGAGAGGGGAAGCGGAAAAGAGGGAGACCGGCGAGAAGATGGGAGGATGACCTAAAAACAACAGCAGGTCCAACATGGAGGAGGAAAGCCCACGATCGGCAAATGTGGAAAAGTCTGGGGGAGGCCTATGCTGGAAAGCAAAACAAACAAATTACCGATGTCTAATTATAAAGTTTAAATTATTGTAAAAATAGTTAAGTTTGTTAATAAAGGCTGTTTGAATTGAATTGAATAAAAATATCTGCCACGGCTGCAATGGGAGACAGTATTGTGTTTATAGATTACAATAGTAAAGATAAATTATTGATTACTTGTCATATTTTTTTTTATACAAAAAAAGGACGTATTTTTAGTAGATTAAGGCCATGTTGTTTCAACTTACAGTTACGTATCTGTAACCGTCAAATATGGCGGCTTGTACGACAATTTCATACTGACTTAACGATTACGTACTGACTTACGAATACAGATGGTTTGAAGCAACCCGCCCTAAGTAGTGATGAACTAGTCAGCTGATATCAGTTTTCATTCACGGAAAGAGATAGCAGTTGTTTTCATTGACGAAGCGACACATCGCGCCTGATTTGTGAACCACGTTATGCAGAGTAGAGTTAATGTTAATTTAACTTCTTTATTTTCTCAAATTGAATTAACCGTTCCGGGGTACGAAAGTTCTTCACTATTGTAATCTATAAACACAATACTACCTCCCATTAAAGCCGTGGCAGATATTTTTATAGCACCTTTATATACCTAGTACCTACCTATTTCAATAGGTATAAAATATTCCTAAGTCACTTCATACAAAACTCTAAAGAAAAGAAGAGGTTGTGTCTATTCTATGGTAGAAATCACAAGCTTACCTGATTGAGATGTGAGGTACACAGCTGGGGTCGTGTTTGGTGGTGTATTTTGAAGTTTCACTGTCATTTCTAAGTAATCATCAATGTAATAGCCGAACTTAAATGTATCACTACCTCTTGTTACTGGGCTTTTTCCTTCTAAAAATAAAATGAAATATTTTTTTCACATGCTTGTATTTCGGTTCAGTGTTTGTTAGCATTGGTCCGTTTTATTGCCACGTACATTCCTAACTTAAACAACATACAAAAAGGTAGGGTTACTCACCCTCATAATCTTCAAAATTATAAATAGTTATTTCCGCCGCATGTGAATAATATAATGATAATATAATAAGATAAACAATGAAACACATCTTTTAAAATAAAATAAATTGTGAATAAAAATTATACTTAAAGGCTTTGATGATACTGATTATGTTTAGGTATCTACTCGACTACGGCGCAGCAGATAATGAGATGCCGCCGCCTGCGCCTGTGTAGTTATTACCGCTTGTCCCACGCAAATATGCAAGGGTTGTCCAAAATTGGGAATAAAATAATTTTAGTTATTATTAAATTATACTCACATAATACTTAATTTACATAAACATTTATTGGCTGCTCTATAAAAAGTAGTTGTATAGTCTGGGTATCTTTAAGTAGCGAGTGAATCGCTGCTCCATCCCAGACTCCATCATCGCTTAACATCAGGCGAGATAGCGGTCAAACGCAAGCCGAATATTAAATAGAAAACAAAAAGAGATAGACGGACTGACCGAAAGAGTAGGTACCTAACTGACAGACAGAATATGGTACCGGACTATATTTTTTTATTGTGAATCTGTAAACTATTTGAAAAAAGATAATTAACACCAAAAAAACCGATGAAACATCTACAAAATTGGCAAAGTTATAAGCATTTTAAAATAACGTAACGCCACCTATGTTCGCTACGCGCGACAAAGACGGAGCGATACTCCCTCCAAAAACTTTAAAAGCGTCTATGTTTTCCATTTTGTGATATTTTTTTTTTACTTTTTTGTTATTCCTATTCCTTCTTTGGAATAAAATAATTTATTTGTACTTTTTTAATAGTAGTCCACTACCGTATTGTGTTGCTGCGGAGTTTGTTGCGTCGTTTTTTCTTCGCAGCTAAAACACTAGGAAGCGGTGAAAGGCGGGCGTTTTTGGGAGCTGTACCCCGATCATGAGTTTTTTTGACGTTATATTTTTTAAAATGTGTAAATTGTATAAAATTTTATCAAAATGTTCCAGGACTGCTGTATTTTAAATTCAAAATATGCTAACGTTAACGAAACTATACGTCAAAAAAACTCATGATAGGGGTACTGGCTTAATGTATACGTTGACGTACAAAAAGTGCTAATTCGTTGACACGCTTAATAAATGATTTTTGAAAAAAATTGGTAATTATTAACTATTCGGAGTAACTGGAGTAAGTCATATTAAGTCAATAAGCCCAATTAAGGTGTTCAGTTATATTTTAGTCAGATAAAAAATTAAGCAAAATTATTCGTTTCAAAATATTTAAGCGTAAAACGGACCTAAAAAAAATAATGACTCAAAGCAGTAGGTACAAAGGGGGAACAAATGTTAAAATCATCTTTGATAATTTTAACATTTTGTGAAACATCTAGTAAAACCATTTAATCGACCATTATGAATATGTATTAAAAAAGGAAATTGCTCAAACTCGGCTAAATGTGGACAAGCTGCTCAGTTAAAGGTGTTTTTGTACCTAAAAATATAATTAATTCTTTAAAAAATATTATATCACCCTCGTCGCAGAATATTCTATGTAAAAAAGTCGTATTAATAAGTATTTAAGCCATTTGCGAGTACATCCCACAAAGCGCGCCATTGATTGGTTACAGACCCGTGTCATTTATGACCAAAGAGTATTTATTCAACAATGAGGTTTTAGTTTAATTAATAAAAACAATGAATAACATAGATTTTTGTAAAAAAAGTAATTATATGACCTGACTTATATACTTTTATTTATTTTATTAGGTTTAAAACCAACAACTAACTTATTTTATTGATTATTTCATTACTAGACGGACAAACAGACAGACACAAAAAGCGACATTGCTTTATGTTATTTGCTACCGACCCGCCCCGGCGTCGCACGGGTGCTATAAACATTCCTCTTGAATCACTTTAACTAATAAAAAACCGGCCAAGTGCGAGTCGTACTCGCGCACCGAGGGTTCCGTATCAGTTTTGGACGTATAAAGTGAAAAAAACCGGACCGCAAAACTAAGTTTGTTTGTGAAAGAATTTTGATGATTTTGAAAAAACTGTACTAGTTAGGAACATCGTTTTATTTTTGGTGCCATATTTGGGTCAATTCCTATCAACTCTAATTATTTCAGATTTTTCGCTCCGCAAACTTCGGAGATAAGGGGGGGGAATGGTATTTTTTCAGACGTTTTTCATCATATGTCGAAAACTGTGAGACATAAAATTAAATAAAAATATATTTTGAAATATGCAGATCAAGCCCTTTCATATGATATGTCATTTGACCTAGTAACCCCACTTTGAAATTTTGGACCCCCACTCCGGCCCCTTTTACAATGAAAATAAAAATATTTTTTTATTTTTTTAATTTGCAATAAAGTTGGACAAGCATTTTTTATTACTGTTCCAAATTTCAAGTCGATAGCATTAGTAGTTGCTGAAATAAGCGGGTGTGACAGACAGACAGACAGACAGACAGACAGACAGACGAAGTCGCACCATAAGGGTTCCTTTTTTACCATTTTGGTACGGGACCCTAAAAAAACCGCATCAAAATCTGTTGGGTAGTTTTAAACATCTAAGCATACATAGGGACAAACAGACAGACAGACAGCGGGAAGCGACTTTGTTTTATACTATCTAATTACTATAGACTAAAATCTCATTAGTGATTATGAATCATAAATGACACGGTCTATAACCCAAGAATGGCGCAGCTTAAGTGGGATGTAAACGGCTTAAATACTTATTATTTAGATAATTTTCAAATAGAATTTCCTGCAACCAGGGTTACAAAAATATTGTTTTCAAAATTAATTATATTTTTTGGTAAAAAAACTTTTAACTGAGCAACTTGTCCATGTTTTAGCCAGAGCTCTGAACAAACTGAGCAAAAGCAAGGTGATTTAATTTTGATAAAAAATCTAACTGGTACAAAAGAACCAGTTTGATTTTTTATCAAAATTAAACCACCTGGCTTGAAAGAAAGAAAGAAAGAAAGAAAGAAAGAAAGAAAATTTATTTTGCATTGTATTTAATAAAGGACTTGTATTTAATAAAGGACGGTTTTGTCTAAAACACTTTTTCTAATCAATTTACTGTTTATAATTTTTTTTTAACATACGCATGTGCTTTCTATATTGTCTATTTCTTTCGATATTTTAATTCTTTAGGATAACTGTCAAAATTATACAATGGGTCAACATTTCATTTCAAATTGCAAGGTAAATTGCATAGTTTTCTAAACACTTATTCATATGGAGTGTATTTAGTTTCATTATCCTACCGTATTCAATTTCAAATTCAACGAAAATCACAAAAATCTCTCTAATTATCTGTATTTTTAATTTTTCGTGGTGGTACGGAGTAGAATTTAGCTTTTTTAATACCTAATAGTTCGCATGTTTTTTTTTAAAACAGATGACAAAAATTCAGTCCCGTTATCGTTTAAAATCTCTTGTGGTGTTCCATAACGTAAAACGAAATTTTTGACAAAAGTTCTTGAAACTGTAAGTTCTATATCCTTTTGCTGTATAGGGTACCTATGCTTCGAATAAACTTTGATAATTCACGTTGTACTGTTAGGATTAGGATACCTACACTTATTATTATAGTTGTCTAATTCTAAGGGGCCCCTTAAGTCTAAACTAATCCTACCAAACGCGGAACTGGTCATTCTGAATCCCGCGAAATCCAGGTATTTGTTGGCTCCCGCATGGTCTGTAAGACTTCGCAAATAAGTTATGGACAAGTTCAATATTTGAAGGAACATAAAAAACATCAATATTTAATAATCAAAATGTTTAATAATGTTTTTCATATACAATTAATTAATATTAAAAAAAAGATCATTAGTAGATGAATAAACATTAATTTGAAAGTAGCTTCGCAAAAACGTTTAAGTATTTATACCCCCTATAAAAACTTGTCACTTTTAACCACTGATTAAATATACAACCATCGTTGTCATTTCTATGCCCATGAATAGATATGGCAATTGACATAAGAGCTGTTTAAGTTAAATAACGTTTAATCATCGTTTATAAGTAAAGGGGGTTATTGTTTTGTCAGCTCAACGGCTTCTGACTTTGTGTATTCAATGACAAACAGTCAAAAATGCTCCTTCTACTTCCGCGCTTGTAGGAACAGTCGTCATTGAGGCGTTTAAAAACGAATTTCAATAAAATATAACAAAATAATGAATACCTATCGCTTCTTGTCAATACCGCCAAGCCCGCGCGGGATCCTGTTCAATTTACGACCGCGATCAGTCTCGCACATTGGGGTCCCGGTATTTCGGTATCCCGGTATTGCATTACCGGTCACAGGTAGTAGGGGGCGAGCCTCTTGCTACTAACCGGGCACAAATCTAAACTCCGGGCTGCTTTCAACCTAATAACGCTTTGCCCGACCCGGGGATCGAACCCAGGAGCCCGCGCCCAGCAGTCACGCTTGTGACCACTACACCGACGAGGCAGCCGCTTTCGTTATTGCAGTCAGAACTGTGTCCTCAGTGCAGTATGCTAGTATTACTTAATTTAGACATATTTTTTTTTTTTATTAAATTATAGGCTCGCGTTTGACCGCCATCTCGCCTGATGTTAAGTGATGATGCGGTCTACGATGGAGCACGCTTGCCTAGAAGAAACCGATTCACTCTCGACTTGAAGATACCCAGATTGTAACTGTCGGGGAACACCCACTCGGGCAGCGAATTCCATTGTGCGGTTTTCACAATGAAAGTGGAATCAAAGCGCTTCGTTCGGGTTTTTGGTACATCAACCATGAACCGATGGTGCTTTTTTGTGCTTCTGGCTGTCCGATAGAAAAAAGGGCAGGAGGGAATTAGATCATGCAGATCTGTAGCACACTCTCCGAAATGTATCCGATAAAAAACCGATAGACTAGCAACCAATATAAATGTAATACTGTAAATTATAATTCATGTTTTTCTTTGATAGGCATTAAAAATTTCCTGTTGCGAATGCTGGGCATAACAACGGAGGAAATCTGCTCCGTAGCGATAACCACAATAGTATCAGTTGTATTATAATTTAAATAAGCGGAAATAGCTCAAGGTTATGGAGTGGGCTGACAAATACGAACCCATTTTGTTACCGAGATCTGTTTGTAAATAAAATGTATGTACCTCAGATCATAGAAACAAGGGAGATGTGCCAAGGCGCTACTAAAATTGACGCTTTGATACGGTCACATTGACCGTATATAAAATGTACACGCTGGCGACGAACCGAACACGATCGATGATATAAATACAGTGTTTTAGTTTAGTGCTAGTGTTGAGTGACGATTAACAGTGTTAGTTTTTGGGTGTGTGGAATGTTTAATGCGTGGGAGATCTTTATATTCACGAGGGGCGCATGTAATTGTGTTGAAAAATGTACTAAAAGTGGCGACAGTTGTTCCCGTACTAATTTGCTATGATGGCAATCTCCTTGTTTCTATGATCTGAGGTATGTACCTATTTGTCACCAGTGATCGGATATTCGGACGCTTATTTGCCCATATTTCACTTTGTTCCCACAATAATATGGACATGCCTTTCTGAATAGATTGATTTTTAGGGTTCCGTACCTCAAAAGGAAAATAGAACCGTTAAAGAACCACTTTGTCGTCTGTTTGTCCGTGGCAAGTCCGAGGCATCTGCTCATAGATGGCGCTACTGTAAGAGTAATGTAAGAGCGGCATCTTGCTCATAGATGGGGCAGGGGGCTACTACATATTTCTGGTGGAATGTTTCATTGTATGTAATACATATAATATATCTACATACATAATTAAGTTTGTACGGAACCCTAAGGGCGCGAGTCCTACTCGAACTTGTTCGGTTTTTTATTTTTTTGAAATCCCGGGATCATTTTGAAGTCCGTAGATTGCAAAAGTGCATACAATTTTTTATAGAACTTCTAGGGACAATGTATTATTAAGTATAAAAAACGTTCCGTCTTAGTCATAATTTCATTACTTATAATCTATAGGTATTATTAACCGTTTGAGTTCTACGTAAAACCATAATTATTTATGTTAGTTATGGAGTAGACAACTTTGTCCCACTTGATCCAGACATCATCAACATACCTAAATTCCTATAAAAAAATAGTACCTACATACTAACAGATTAATAAAATAATCAATAGGTATATAATAACCTATTATTTTTTAAGATAAAAAATTTATTTATTCAGAAATGCATGTTGTATGTTCATTTTGTTCAAATAATTATTATATTTTCGTTGGAATAAAAGTAAAGCTTAGATAAATTACACGCCCGAACATCCACGCACTGTTTTAATCAATTTATTATCACTGCGTTAAATACTTATGAGTGGGAGTGTTGTGAAATAATCAGTTACTACCCAAATAACACAGGAAGCATTTTAACAAGCGAATAATAAACTTGTGTAGAACTTAAGGTCCGTATTGTAACTCATATACTTTTTTTTTTTTTTTTGAGGATGGGAAATCATCAAATGACCCCTCCCGCTCTGGGCGGAGCGGAAGGGAGTGTCAGACTCTTACTGACTAAAACCCACCCATGTTCCTTAGGTTAGCCCTTTTGTCCGGGTCAGCGGTATCCCTTCCGGACAATCCCGCTTTCCCGGCAGGCTTGGGCCCTAGAGGGCCCCCTCTCTAATGCTGACATCTCTTTGAGGCGCGCGTGGAACACGTACGCGCCGTTGTAACTCATATACTTACGTTCACCTTGACGCTTTATATTGGCATTTCAAAACCGTTATGCAACGAAACTTATGAAACGGCTAGACCAATTTTGACGGGACTTTTACGGGCAGATAGCTAATGTTATAAGGAGTAAAATAAGGCTACTTTAATTTTAGAAAAATAATTACAGTTACGCGCAAAAAAATTGAAACCCATGAAATCCAATATATATGTATAGACTAAACTTTACCCGTGCGAAGCCGGGGCAGGTCATTTAGTAGATCAGTGCGCCGTGTTCCGCGCGCGCCTCTCATTAGGAACTGCGGCCGTACGGTGATGGCCGCAGAGGGTGACGGGGCCCGCCTTTGACATCTGGCGGGCCAATACCTGCCGGGGGTGCGGACGAATGCGCGAGTGACTCCCGTGCCCCCGGCTTAAGGTAGTTGGAGGAACACCGGGGTGATTTTAGTAGTTACCTAGTAAGAGTCTGATAAACACCCCCGCCCTCCCCAGGATGGGGGACATCAATGTTGCCGTGCTTTGAGTTGAATTACCTTAGACTTACTTTTTAATTACAATGTTTAATAATACCGTGTCCATGTAAAACAAAATACACATTTTTTTTTCTTCTCAGCTCTTGCTATTTCTTGTTGTAACTATCAGTGTCACTTTCATCGCTGCCCACTTATGATCTACTATGGTCAACCCCTTTGAACTTAACCTGTCCGTGTCGGGGTGCTACAAGTTCCGGAGCTCGCTTCGCTCGCTCTTGGACCCTAGTTAGGTGTGCTTACCGCGCCTTATACCAAATTGCCAACCCCATATTCCATTTTTTTTTCTGAGTCAGCGCCGCTTCATAGTGTTTTGACTGCGAAGAAGAAACGGCGCAATAAACTCCGCAGCAACACAATTCTGTCTGTCAGTTACTCTTTCGGTTAGTCAGTCTACCTTTTTTTGTTTTCTATTTAATATTAGGCTTGCGTTTGGGCGCTATCTCGGTCTGGGATGGAGCAGCGATTCACTCGCGACTTAAAAACACCCAAATGACACAAATATTTTTATAGAGCAGCCAATATCAGGTCATCTCTGGACTGCTATGGCTAATATTTGGAGCTGTTTTTACTATTACTACTATTATTCTAGACTTATACATTGTTCTCTCATATTTGTGTTATTTCCGACAAAAACAATGTAACCATGATTATTTGTAATGATTTGATTTAAAAGAGTAACCATGGAGTTTCTTGCCCGTTCTTCTCCATAGGAATCTACGCTTTGGAACGGGCATCTAGCTTCATCATTATTACTAACTGACAGACTCCTTGACAATTCAAAAGTACCTGTAATTGGTCTAATTGAAATAAATGCTTTGACTTTGACTTTGACTTTGAATAATGTTGATATAAATTAGGTATGTGAGTATAATTAATAATAACCAAAATGATTTTATTCCCAATTTTGGACAACCCTTGCAAGCCTTGCATATTTGCGTGGGACAAGTGGTCATAACTACCTAGGCGCAGGCGGCGGCATCTCATTATCTGCTGCGCCGTAGTCAAGTAAACTCACTAACATTAAAGTCTATAAGTATAATTTTTATTCACAATTAATTATATTTTATTTTAAAAGATGCATTTCATTGTTTCTCTTATATTATTATCATTCTATTATTCATATGCGGCGGATATAGCTGTTTATAAATACATGGACTTTCTCCGTAAGTGGCGCTACCTTTTTATATGTTGTTTAAGTTAAGAATGTTCGTGGCATTAAAACAAACCAATGCTAACAAACACTGAACCGAAATACAAATAATTATGAGAAAAAAATATTTCATTTTATTTTTAGAAGGAGAAGCCCCAGTTACAAGAGGTAGTGATGTATTTAAGTTCGGCTACGATATTGGTGATTACTGTGATATGGAAATAATATTAAGAAATACACCACCAAACACGACCGCAGCTGTCTCTTTAACATCTCAATCAGGTAAGCTTGTGATTTCTACCATATAATAGACAAACTCTTCTTTTCCTATAAATGAAGTGACTTATAAATATTGTATACCTATTGGAGTACTATATTACTCCGAAACACGAGTTATCGGATCATTCGCCAATGAACCGCCATCGAAGAACAATTTGCTGGCGCGTTAATTTATTGATTATTATTTTTGTTCGAATATGATAATCTAGACCAGGGCTGTCCAATGCACGGCCCGCGGCCCGCGACGTGTTTTTGATCTACCACAAATCGGTCATTCTGAGGAGTCTCATTGTTTGGTTTATTTCGGTGGAACATTATTTAAATTAACTGGGTCATTTCAAAGGAAATACCTGAATGTACTCTCTGCTACCAATACTCTTAAAGTTAAATCTAGATTTAATTTATTTAATTTAAATCTATTTCTTGTTAAAATATCCTAATTAACAGAAAAAAACGTGCCACCGAAATCAACCAAATAATAGGACACCTCAGAATGATCCAAATACGAAAAAAATCCCTTATAATGGTATAATTATTTTATTTTTATGGCATCAATTATTCAAAAAACTAAAACTAAGTACATTATGTTTCTGCGGCCCTCCAATCTATTTAGTGATTCATAGTGGCCCCCGATAGTATCTGGTTTGGACAGCCCTGGGGGGTGATTCTCGCGGGTTCGATATTGATATCGCTTTCGATATAGGTACATTGCAACAATTGTCAAAATCCCTACCATTTTGACATTTGTTGCAATATATAGATCGAAGGCGATATCAATATCGAACCCGCGAGAATCACCCCCCTGATCAGACGAGTAAATGATAATAATTATAACGCCTAGGGGGTGAGCCTATTTAATTGTCAGTAACCAGGCACAAATCCAGACGAGGTTGCTACTGCTATCTAATCTAAATTCATAAGGACGCGTTTACAAATCTGACAAAAATAGGCTGATTTTCGGTAGATTTTGTAACCGAATGCAACTAAATCAAACATAACTAACTATTGCCACGGATAGATTAGGTACTCCTTTATTTCCGATTCATAGAAAAAAAAAAATGATTTCCCATTGCCTCTTCACACAAAATTGACGATGTGAGCTTGAGTTTAGGATATTTTTTCTTGATTTATTGTCATAATCTTGTTTCTTTAAAAATTCCCTAGGTAAGCAGAATTATAATCATTTCAAAATGATACAAAAATAATTACTTACAAAAATGTTACAAGTAATCTCAGAAAATAAAAAGTCCGTCTACATACATCTGTGGCAGGACACAGAGGTACATTGAAATTACATTTATTATAACAACTGGTTTACCTGTGTACACAAATAAACATATTTGATTTGATTTAGACATGAATCTTAATGGGTGGCATTAAGGTTTATTTTACTTGGTTTGATTTATTGTATAAAAAATTCTAATGAAATGAAAGTCCACATTGTGAGTGTTGTGAGTGGACCCTGTGTCGCTTGTAAGCAGCAGCTCGCAAATTAGTTTACTTATTCATTATTCCTGCAACTATAATTGCGTTTTTGTGCGTTTGAGCCGTGTCAATATAGTGGTGCGATCTATTTTGTACACGCACCCTTAATTAAAAATCCTAATAACACTTTGCCCAACTCGGGGTTCGAAATTAGGACCCCGCGCTCAGCAGTCACGCTTGCGATCACTAGACCGACGGGGCAGTCAAGCAAAGTGAGCGAATGTTTGTAGGTATTTGTATTTGAAGGCCGCGTACTTCTATACTATCTTATGAAGTGCAAGCGTTGTTTATTCTAATTTATTCCAGGTGACGCGGTGGAGAAAGAACATGTGACAAAAATAAATAACAATGTTTTCTTTTGCTACAAATATTTGACGAAGCCAAAACTATTTGTAGATATAGACCTAGTAACAGAAACAGGCTCGTGTCGTATCAGAGTATCGGAAGGGAGAGATGTGGCGTCACCGGAGACCTGGCCAACTGACGAGGAATACGAATGTAAGAGAGTTACATATTTTAACGTTCTTATCCACTATGTCTTATATATTTTAAGCAGTAACAAGCATGGCTGCTAACAAGTCAAAGTTAGTCAAACATTATTTTATTGCAGTAGATTATTCGTTTATACTTATGTAATAACTAGAGATTGGATAATCGGATGCATTTTTACCTAAAGTCAATTTTTGGCTAAGAAATTATGAAAGCGGCTTCTTAAAAAATATATATCTTTTTTAAATAATATCCCGGGATGCTAGGAAATCCAGGTATGCATAACCAAATTTCACTGAGCTTAATTTGTTTTAATAGGTACATAAATTCATTATTTTAAATAAGTATTAATATAGTCTATTAACTTATCCAGACCTTTATAATTATACATCCGAATCCATAGTCTGAAAAACACAAAATCTGTCGATTCCGAAATTCCGGGATTTTTACTATAGACATAAAAGTGCATTCCATGATAGCCAACACCTGAATTCTATAATCAGAACACTAAATTGATTGATCCCGGATTCCCGGGATTTTTTTGGTACAAAAGTGCATTCCATAATAACCAACACCTTAACTTTAGGTAAATATGCATCCAATTATCCAATCTCTAGTAATAACATAATTTTATTTCAATAATTAACCCTGCATGAAAAAAATACAAAAAAGAACAATAAAACAATCAGAAAATGATTATTTAGTGAATTATGTTCAAAGTTCAGATTCAGAAGTATACCGGTCATAGATTTATCTATACCTCAGATCATAGAAACAAGGGAGATGTGCCAACGCGCTACTAAAATTTACGCTTTGATACTGTCACATTGACCGTATACAAAATGTACACGCTGGCGACGAACCGAACACGATCGATGATATAAATACAGTGTTTTAGTTTAGGGCTAGTGTTGAGTGACGATTAACAGTGTTAGATTGAGGGTGTGTGCAATGTTTAATGCGTGGGAGATCTTTATATTCACGAGGGGCGCTTGTAATTGTGTTGAAAAATGTACTAAAAGTGGCGACAGTTGTTCCCGTACCAGGGACCGATTAATCGGGTTAAAAGGTTACCGGTTAAATCTCTAACCCATATTTTTGGTTAATCCTAATGCAGGGTAACCGGTTAACCCTTTAATACGGATACCGTTACCGGTTAATATTGCTGATTAACCGGAACGAAATGGAACAAAAATAAAAAAAAGGAACAAAAATGAACTCTATGCGTGAACCGGTTATTATTAGGCTGATTAACCCAGAATACGGGTTAACCTTTATGCAAGGTTTTTCACCTAATCCAAAAAAAATAACCCGGGTTAACCCCTATACGGGTGACCTTTTCGGTCCCTGTCCCGTACTAATTTGCTATGATGGCATATCTCCTTTTTTCTATGATCTGAGATCTATACATATACTTACTATTATAAAATAGTAAAAAAGGTGTGTCTTTACATATAAGATATTCCAGAAAAACAGTCGGAGTAGGGTCTTGGGACGTAACCATAGGTACCCAAAAAGATTTTATTTATTGTCTGGTTATCTGTGTTTGTCCGTTTGTGTGCGCATCACGCAAAAGTACTGAACGGATTTTGATGTGGTTTTTACACTTTGATAGCTTGGGATCCAACTTAAAATCTAAGCTATGTTTCATCTAATTCCGGTGGGATAAACCAGAGATACAGCTTGATCTCTTGGTACTAACTACCCTACACTACAGGTTATTTAAACTGGTCATTTCATTTAATTCCACCAAAAAAAGAATAAGAACTATTAACTGCATGGTTTTTCTTTTCTTTCAGATAGCGGTATTTGTTTAAATTCTCCTGGCTGTTATATTGAGGTGGATTTAAAAAACGGATGTAAAGGTAAGCATTTTGATATCCACTAGCTTCTGAACTTATATTGAGATGTTTTTGTAACGTAATTTCGGAGTGGTAGAGGTGTTTGTGAGAGCGCTCGTCCGGGAAGTACTAGCACCTGTAAGCAGCACTGCTGTGTTCCGGCTTGCAGGGTATGGGTGCCGGTGTAGGTACAGGCTCATGACACATTTCAACTTTGGTCAACAAGGTCGCGGGAATCCGCTGGATGCGGACAGCACAGGACCGGTCGTTGTGCCGATGCTTGGGGGACGCCCATGTCAGGCGGGGGACATCCATCATATGCTGATGATGTGCTGATGTTGATAAATGTGGGTTAACATTTAGTAAATATTAGTTACTAATTATTACATACATAAACGTCGCGCCTGTACTCCCCGAAGGGTTAGGCAGCGGTGTATAGTACAACCACATCACTGTTGAGTTATTACATAATGATACAATTTCAAGGGGTTCCATGAAAGTATGTACGACAGCAATAAATACTTCCCAGTTGTATTTCCGGTCTACTACATTAGTAATTATGTAAAATGGTATAGGTATATTTATTTTTTTCTCCTTTTTGACTCTTGCCGAGATATTGCATTATTACAATGGTAAAGTTTAGACATAAATCACTACAACTCAGGTACCTAATTTTTTTTTAATAACTTGTTTGAAATAACATGCAAGGGTTGGCACTCTCCATCCGCTACTGAAAGAGTTGTCTCCAGCAGACTGGAGGAGGCTGCCGATCCTCTTGAGGTCACTCCGTGGTTGATTTGTTTAGTTGAATAATGTTATACCAATAATGATATTGTATTTTACAGATATTACACCAACAACGACAACGAGGCCTTTAACTGAAAACAAAACAAGTAAAAGTAATACTTTTGTGTCCAATGTTCCAACATCGCCTCGCGATAGTGTAGAAATAACGACAGACATAATCACTGCAAATGATACTGGTGAGTAGGTATATCGATCACATTACAATTTGCAAATCCACTATTATTATGAGGGTAGTCGGTGAGGGGTGACAGCTTACCGTGGGCCCACGGGGTATTTATAAAGGTCTTTCTTTGCCAAGCCCAACCTACAGATCGGTATGAAAAACTGTGGTAATCATTTATTATATAATAATGTTACAGAAAGCGATTCATATGCCACACGGAATATCTCATACTTCGAATACACCGAACATTACTGGTGACCATGGCATGTTTTTTCTCATAAATTACCTACTCATTAATTTATTAAATTATTATGGAATTATTTACGCGTAGAATATGTTTAAACGTCGTTTGTATCAGCTTGTAGCCGGTCTATTGGTCTTTCTAACTTTGTGGTATTACTGTGAACATTTAACTCGTACGAATCAAAAATACTTTGAACCGCGTCTATAGAACTTCAAAAATAATCTTTATAGTCTTATTAGAACATTCGTGTGCGGTATTTATCGAGGTTTATTTAGAGAATCAATAAAAATACGTGATGCTGCTACGATTAAGTTATGTGTGCAGTAAAAATGAAAAGCGTGGCGTAGACTGTCATAGACTTAAATTATAATGTAAAATCTAACATTAATATGCGCGTATGGCGCGTATGATATGATATGACCAGTGGTTCTTAAACTTTTTGTAGCCACGGACCACTTTTGGAATTAAAAATATTACACGGACCCCTGTCAAATAAAATTTTAGGAAAAAAAAGACAAAGCATACTTAATATTAAAGATCACATTTATTGGTTAGCTAACCAATAAATGTGAAGAATAACTTTGATTAAAAATCTCTTTTATTGGTTAGCTAACCAACCAATGCTTGAGTTACTGCATTATTTTCCTAATAAATATGTGAGTGAACTGAGTGGATGCGGACCCCTGCCACTCACGTCACGGACCCCCTGGGGGTCCGTGGACCCCACTTTAAGAAACCCTGCTTTAAACTTTCATATAATCTCTAGCCTGTTCACTACCATAAATTGGTTACTTTTTTTATATGTAATGATTATGATTAATAGCCGTTGCAATTTTTATTGGTCCCAAAAAAGACTGTGTTCTTTCTCCGCGCTGGCTCCACACGTTGGCCCCAACGCCACTCAACGTTGGCCAACGTTGGCCAATGCTATTTTCTAGATCCACACGTTGGGTGAGTGGCGTTGGGGCCAACGTGTGGAGCCGGCGCCGGCGTTAAGATATTGTAAATCTGTTGACACGCATCTTTCACAATCCCACTAGACTGCTAGTGATGGTATCGTAGTTGAGATTCCGTATTCTATTCATATAAGTACCTAATGCAGTTCAGTCTTATGGCAACCAGCGGAAAGGTACCTGACCAGCATAATATAAATAATATTTATTTTTATTTCAGCATCGTCACTTCAAGAAAATAATCCTAATGAAGGCGGTTCGACCGCGTAGATATATACGAGTACAACTACAACTAAAGGATCAACGACAAATAATGATGTGACTAACACGATTTTAAAACCAATTGCCGAAAGAATGCAAAACAACAACAATGCAAAGTGCAAATTCTACTTTTGAAGACGGCGACAGACATTTTTTATTATCTTTATTAAATGATTTCAAAAAGATACCGGAGAATCGTAAAATGGATGCTAAGTATGATGTGCTTGGAATTATTCGAAAATACGCGGAATCAAATTCATGTACTGGATGTTGTAACCAAAATTCACAATTTGATGAACAACGTGGTTTGTAACCGCGTTGTTCATAAGATTGTCTTTGTAACAAATCAATCTTCAGATCTCATATATAACAGTCTCATAAACAGTTTCTGTCCACATCAAATTAAATATCACAGCTTTCACTCTTGTCTATTTTTTCTGCGAATTCCGATGATTCCATATATCAAGATCTTTTTACTGGCGACAATCCTAGAATATAATTTATATTACATACCTATGTATATATAATTTTAGTATCTAATTTTGATAAAAATATTTAGCGAAATCGCATTGTTTTAACTTCACTAAAAAACTTGATACATATTTATGATAATAAATGATATTACATTGAAAAAAAAACTATAAATGATGTTTTTTTTACTCTACTTACCTCAATGTTATCAGAAGTCTTTTTTAACCTTCGACGCAAAAAGAGAGGTGTTATAAGTTTGACCGCTGTGTGTGTCTATCTGTGTGTCTGTCTGTGGCACCGTAGCTCTTAAACGAATGAACAGATTTTTTTAGCTATGGTTCTTATATATGTTTTATTAAAATTAGTTCAGCTATTTCAAGGTCATCAGCTCTTTTCTTAGCTGCGGTACAGATATTAAGCGTCTAAGATCCCCTTAGACGCTTAATGGGTATTTACTTTACTTGCAAACACAATGTGTGACCTAGAGACAGCAATTTGTACGCTATATAATTATGCAAGATTCTGGAATTCTTGGTCTGACGCTGCAGCCAGCCAGCACACTAGTACATTCTTGAAAATATAAAAGGAGATAATTATGTCTTGTTTGGATTCTTTTCTTCTACATACAATGCAATAGTGGCAACACGATGAGCTGATGCTGCAGCCAGGATATCCAGCATGTCATGTTTAGCATAGCATAAGCATAGCATAATCGGCCTATAATGTTCCCACTGCTGGGACACAGGCCTCCTCTGTGAGTGGGCTGTAGTCCACCGCGCGGGCCCAGTGCGGGTTGGTGGACGTCACATGTCTTCGAATTTTTGGTTCTAGGACATGCCGGTTTCCTCACGATGTTTTCCTTCACCGTTAAAGCAAGTGATAATTCATTTCTAATACGCACATGACTTCGAAAAGTCTGCGGTGCGTGCCTAGGGATCGAACTCGATCCCTTCGCCGTGGGAGGCACATGGTTAATCCACTAGGCTATCACTGCTTTTTTATGTCATGTTTGGATTCGTTTTTATTTATTTGCAGTACGATGTGTAAAGAAACTTGGTATTCTGCAGTAGTAACAAGGCATCTCTATATTGTTAAAATGCGTAAAGTTTTTGACTTATATACCTACTCATACCTACATAAAGATGTACAAAAATAAATAAAACTAGTTTGTTTTATAAATAGTCTTTCAGTTTCTTTTATTACTATATTTTCTTACATAGATATGTTACATCATACAAATTCATCTAAAACATTATAAAAAATAAATAATCTTTGATGTTAGACACGAGTGGGACTCGTACCTGCGACCTGTGCCGTACCGTGGCATTATTAATAATACAGCATACCTGGCAATGTGCTACGGCGTAGCTCACGATGTGCTACGGCGTAGCTCACGATGTGCTACGGCGTAGCTCACACTTTACTACGATTAATAATCAATAAATAATTTTGTTTAATGCAGATTCGGATTAATTTATTAATGGAGTATATTTAAACACCAAGGGTCTATTTATACCTATTACAATAAAATACATAATAGTTGGGATTTTTATTATATTCTAAAAAGCCTGGTTAAGACGAATTAAGATATTTGGGATTCCTTTATAGGTACCTACCTATCGTAGTAAAGGTATCGTAGGTAGTAAAGTAGATCTGCCATTTTCCTGTCATTTCGTCACTTGCAATGTTGCCAGACGTACGATAATTATCGCACTTGTACGATAACTCCTATGCAATAGTACGGTAGGTACGTGTATTATCGTACACAAAAGTACGATCCTTTACAATCCTACTGTACCCCGATCATGAGTTTTTTTGACGTGTAGTATCGTTAACGTAAGCATATTTTGAATTGAAAATACACGTCTGTTACACAATATTTATATAAATTAAATACTTAATTAATTTCGCTGTATTTTTTAAAATGTATAAAATTTTATCAAAATGTTCCAGGACTGCTGTATTTTAAATTCAAAATATGGTTACGTTAACGAAACTATACGTCAAAAAAACTCATTATAGGGGTATATACTGGTAACTCAGATAAAACCTGAATAAGAAACAAACTTAAAACAAAAAATAATAGAGGGCTTCACTTTCACAGCAATGCGTAAAAACAATCAAAAGAGTGTTAAGGGTTAAACCATCTGAGAACATGTTGTCTCCAATGTTATATCTTTTCTGGTTTAAGACATTTATTCTCATAAAGAACTTACAGGGTTCACTTACATGAGAAACTTAAAAAATAATACAAAAATATTAGTCGACGGTCTTAAGAGCTATAATGTATCTTCTACATTATACGAGTACCCATATCTACGTATGGAGTACTTATGTATGTAGGTACTTTTATATATAACTAAGACATTACAGTAAAAAAAAACTTTTTTAACAAAAAATAACCGACTTCAAAAATCCACTACAAAAAAAATAATAATTTTGGTTTCGGAAGTCGGTGGCTTTGGTTTTTGTTTGCTTTTTTCGGCAAAAAAAAGCAAACAAAAACCAAAGCCACCGACTTCCGAAACCAAAATTATTATTTTTTTTGTAGTGGATTTTTGAAGTCGGTTATTTTTTGTTAAAAAAGTTTTTTATTTTTCCCTTTTTAGTTCTTTATCCCGTGTTAGATTACTTTCACCAATTCGTTCAACGTTAAATCTTCTACGGAGGGTGTACATTTATGCCTATAACTTTGTACATAGGAATGATTAGATAATGTATTATATACTAAAACCTTTCTGAAAGTATGTAGATTACGTTAGTGAAAACCCCATTCAAATCGAATCAGTAGTTTTTGAGAAAATCGCGCACATACAAACATACATACATACATACGGGACGAATACAGAACCTTCTTTTTTGAAGTCGGTTAAAAAGAGAGAGAAACTGGGTTTACAGTACCTATATATATGCTATATGCTACCGTAAAAGCCCGTTTTCGTGCACACATCACAATTTCCTTCACTTTTGATCAACCTCCCTCATCTCTCATACAAGAGGTGTTGCGCTTGCACACATGCTCAACCTTTACATGTATGTCTTGCTATCATATACCACCTGAAAAAATAAAATACTAATTAATTATTTTATATTTAAGCAATAGGTATTAAAAATAATTAATTTCGATTAAATTGTTGATTGATCAGTACCCCTATCATGAGTTTTTTTGACGTATCGTTTCGTTAACGTAACCATATTTCGAATTTAAAATACAGCAGTCCTGGAACATTTTGATAAAATTGTATACAATTGCACATTTTAAAAAATACAGAGAATTTACACAATATTGATATAAATAATTAAATTCTTCATTAATTTCTCTGTATTTTTTAAAATGTGCAAATTGTATAATATTTTATCAAAATGTTCTAGGACTGTTTGTATTTTCAATTCAAAATATGCTTACGTTAACGAAACTATACGTCAAAAAACTCATGATAGGGGTACGGTACCCCGCATTCCGTTTAGACGTGGTAAAGCTAACAATTACTTTTATTGTAATCTAGATTTTAAGGAACAAACCATCATAACGATTCATTAATATCAGCTACATTTGTGATGGGCCTAATCCCAAAACAGAAAATCTGTCTCCTTTTTCTTAAGAAAGTCTATTCCTACATAAGATTAATCCTATCAATAACGGCAGGTAACTACTGCATCTATTCTGAGAATATGGTATACACTTACATAGTTTTTGAGTAGCTGTGGTGTTTCTGGTAGTCTGGTTTTGATCCAGCATCGTTTTCGTATCGCAATACCAACGCAGAGGATCAAAGATACCGCCAACAGTATTGAAATTATAATAACAGTATAATTAGCAGTACCTGCACCTGAAATGACAGTTGGTCTGTTATTGTGAAGTTCAAACTGAACAACTGTCAAGATGATCCCATCAGCCTGTGATCCTTCACGGCTACACATGGGCCTCTCAGTGACCGCTATAATGAACGCTTGTGAGGGAATCTCTATTGAAAGCTCGTGTAGATTTGTGTGGTTGGTACACTTTTGGAATTCAGTTGGGGCATGAGCAGGCATCGGAGAGAATAATTTGCAATAATAGTTCAGACACTGGACGGCACATTGAATTTTGATTTTATCTGATCAAACGGCTAAGTCAATGATAAGTGCTGCTGTGTCACCTTGGCAGCAGTGTTTCTACAGGAACTATAAATGTTGCGTTCTCTACTACTAGACACACGTGATACATTATTAGCTTATGGCTATGTATGGCTACATTCATTTTTACAATCTCATTATCACCTCGCTTGACCAATGGAGCGCTTTTGCATGTAGCTCAGGACGGTATTAACTACTAGGTACTAGGTACTTGTTTGTACCGTTCCACACACCTCCCACTGACACATGTAAGTAAGCACCCTCCCCCACCTCACTCATATACTCTGTCATCTCACTTATGGAGAAGACAAACATTGATTTACTCTTTTTTAGGGTTCCGTACCCAAAGGGTAAAAACGGAACCCTATTACTAAGACTTCGCTGTCCGTCCGTCTGTCTGTCTGTCTGTGTGTCTCAGTGGCGTGCAGTGCATATAGGCAAGTAGGCAGTGCCTACCTCATAAGATTCAATAAAACTATTTTAACTATTACTACATAAATAAAATATATCAATCATGACTAATTATTGATATAAAATGATGTATATTGATGTAGTAATAGTTAAAATGGTTTTATTGAACCTTAAGAGGTAGTCACTGCATACTTGCCTATACGCACTGCACGCGCCTGGTGTGTCTCCAGGCTGTATCTCATGAACCGTGATAGCTAGACAATTGAAATTTTCACAGATGATGTATTTCTGTTGCCGCTATAACAACAAATAGAATAAAAAAACAGAATAAAATAAATATTTAAGGGGGGCTCCCATACAACAAACGTGATTTTTTTGCTCGTTTTTGCTCGATATTGATAACGGCAGCAGGTAGACGCTTGAAATACTCACAGAATATTTAATTATATATTCACTTTAAAAATAAATAATTAAATTAAAATAAAAAAAATATTTAAGGGGGGGTTCCATAGAACAGACATGATTTTTTTGCCGTTTTTATAGATAATGGTACGAAACCCTTCGAACGTGAGTCCGACTCGCACTTGGCCGGTTTTTTATTTATTTTTGTGTACCTCTATCAAATATAATTGCAAAATTTATGAGTAATTTACGAGAAAAACATACCATGGTCACCAGTGATGTTCGTTGTATTCGAAGCCTCCGAGATATTCCGTGTGGCATTTGAATCGCTTTCTGTAATAAAATAAATAATGTATTTTTTCATCCCAATCTGCACGTCGTGTTAGGCTTGGCAAATAAAGTCCTTTATAAACAGCCCGGGGGCCCATGGTAAGCTGTCACCCCTCACCGACTATCCTCAGAATAAATAGTGGATTCGTAAGTATTATAAACACAGCACGTAACAATAATGCATAACAAAATTATAGCTATTTATTGGAAAAATTCAAAGCATGGCAATAAATGGCAACGAAGTGAAATAAAAACAATATGTAAATTGGAAATATACTTGACAGTCGTCTTAACCCTGTGTTCGCCAGTAATGTTATTAAATCCCATGTGATCGATATACTCACCAGTATCATTTGCAGTCATTTTGTCTGTCGTTATTTCTACACTATCGCGAGGCGATGTTGGAACATTGGACACAAAAGTATTACTTTTCCTTGTTTTGTTTTCAGTAAAAGACCTCGTTATCGTTGTTGGTGTGACAGTAATAATATCTGTAACATACAACATCATTATTGATATTTCACTTATTTGTTTATTCCACTAATCAAATCAACCACGGAGTGACATCAAGAGGATCGGCAGCGTCCTCCAGTCTGCTGGAGACAACTCTTTTAGTAGAGGATGGAGAGTGCCAACCCCTGCATGTTATTTCAAACAGTATTTCTACGCGGAAGTAGTTCTCAAATAATTTAATAAATTAATGAGTAATTTATAAGAAAAAATACCATGGTCACCAGTAATGTTAGTTGTATTCCAAGTATCAGAAATATACCGTGTGGCATATGAATCGCTTTCTGTAACAAAATATAATTAAATGTATTTACCACAGATTTTGATACCGATCTGCAGGTTAGGCTTGGCAAAGGAAGAACAATAGCCCGGGGGCTCATGGTAAGCTGTCACCCCTCACCGACTACCTTCAGAATAAGTAGTGGATTCTAAACACAGCAGATAACAACAATCCGTCATTCGCCATTGTCAAATCTATTTTATCAAGCTATTTATTGGAAGATTTAAATGCATACTAATAATTGGAAATAAAGTGAAATAAAAAAAACTCGTTCAAGTGCTAGTCGCACCGAGGGTTCCGTACCATTCTTGGACGTATAAAAGTAAAAAATCCGGACCGCATAACTAAGTTTGTTTGTGAAGGAATTTGATGATTTCTAAAAACGATGATAGTTACGAACATTGCCTTATTTTTGGTGTAATATTTAGGTAAAATTCTATTAACTGTAATTATTTCAGATGTATCGCATTACAAACTTTTTTCTTTTGTCGAAAACTATAGAACATAAAAGAAAAGAAAATATTATTATTTTGAAATGTGCAGAAAAAGCCCTTTCCTATGACCCAGTAAGTCCAGTAACCCTACTTCAAAATATGGAACCCCCGCTTCGGCGCCATTTGCAATGAAAACAAATATGTTTTAACTTTTTTCATTTGCAATAAAGGTGGGCAAGGAACACTGTCCATAATAATGTTTTGCACGGTCCTTTCAAGTTGATAGCACTACCTAGTAGTTGCTGAAATAAGCAGCTGTGACAGAGAGACAAATGGGCAGATGAAGTCGCACCATAAGGGTTCCGTTTTACCATTATGTTACGGAACCCTAAAACAATATATAGTTTCAAAATATTAGATCAGTTGCCTTAACCCTCAGATCATAGAAACAAGGAGATATGCCATCATAGCAAATTAGTACAGGAACAACTGTCGCCACTTTTAGTACATTTTTCGACACAATTACAAGCGCTCCTTGTGAATAAAAAGATCTTCCACACATTAAAAATTCCGCACACCCTCAATCTAACACTGTTAATCGTCACTCAACACTAGCACTTAACTAAAACACTGTATTTATATCATCGATCGTGTTCGGTTCGTTGCCAGCGTGTACTTTTTATATACGGTCAATGTGACCGTATGAAAGCGTCAAGATCAATAGCGCCTTGGCACATCTCCCTTATTTCTATGATCTGAGCCTTAACCCTATCTTGTGCTTAACGTGTTGCCAGTAATGTTATAAATCGTGAACGGGCGCTGTCAGTCGATACTGGTCCTATTACTGGTACTATTTTAGTACCTACCTTTGATTTTATTTTTTATCCTAAGGGATTTTTAAAATATCTCACATTGTTCTCACATATTAGGGCATAAATGTAAACAAAGAAATTGTATAGTTGAATTAGTTGAAAAAGAGTAACCATGGAGTTTCTTGTCCGTTCTTCTCCATAGGAATCTACGTTTTGGAACGGACAACTAGCTTCAACTAACGGACAAACTGACTGACAACTATTGCTTGACTATTCAAAAGTGCCTGTAAATGGTCTAATTGAAATAAATGTTTTGACTTTGACTTTGACTTTGAATCCCACGTGATCGACATACTCACCAGTATCATTTGCAGTCATTTTGTCTGTCGTTATTTCTACACTATCGCGAGGCGATGTTGGAACATTGGACACAAAAGTATTATTTTTACTTGTTTCGTTTTTAGTAAAAGACCTCGTTGTCGTTGTTGGTATATCTGTAAAATACAATATCATTATTGGTAAAACATTATTCAACTAAACAAATCAACCACGGAGTGACATCAAGAGGATCGGCAGCGTCCTCCAGTCTGCTGGAGACAACTCTTTCAGTAGCGGATCGAGAGTGCCAACCCTTGCATGTTATTTCAAACAGGTTATTAAAACAAAATTATAGTGATTTATGTTACCTTACTATTATAATATGCAATATCTCGGCAAGCGGCGGAGAGTCAAAAAGGAGCAGAAAATGAAGATATACCATTTTAATTACTAATGTAGACTGGAAGTACAAGTCTAAGTATTTTATTATTGTATCATTAAGCACAACAATAACTCAACAGTATTGTGGTTGTACTATACACCGCTGCCTAACCCTTCGGGGAGTAGGTACAGGCGCGACGTTATGTATGTATGTATGTAATAACTCATATTATTTTGTTAAATGTTAACCCACATTTATCAACATCAGCACATCATCAGATCAGTATATGATGGATGTCCCCCGCCTGACATGGGCGTCCCCCAAGCACCGACACAACGACCGGTCCTGTGCTGTCCGCATCCAGCGGATTCCCGCGACCTTGTTGACCAAAGTTGAAATGTGTCATGTGCCTGTACCTACACCGGCACCCATACCCTGCAAGCCGGAACACAGCAGTGCTGCTTACAGGTGCTAGTACTTCCCGGACGAGCGCTCTCACAAACACCTCTACCACTCCGAAATGACGTTACAAAAGCATTTCAATATAAGTTCAGAAGCTAGTGGATATCAAAATGCTTACCTGTACATCCGTTCTTTAAATCCACATCAACAAGACAGCCAAGATAATGTAAACAAAGTGCGTTATCTGAAAGAAAAGAAAAACCATGCAGTTAAATAGCTCTTCTTCTTTTTTTTGCATAATTATTATTCACTAAACTTCTCCCCGCGACTCCGTCCGCGTGGAATTCAATGAAGTGACCAGTTTAAATGGAACACAGCAAATATAGTTAAAAAAAAATGTATCCGAGCAATATGTGAAGCCCACTACCTAGATAGTTGTAAACCCCTTTTTAAAAAACTAAAAATATTACCATTGCCTTGTCTATAATATTCGAAATCTGTTTATTTGTAAAAAAGTATCCCCATTTTTTTTAAAAATTTAGTGATAATGTGAATAGCCGATCCAGACACAAAAACAGATTACGCATGCGCCAATACATTTAGAAATATTTAAAAGAAACGTGTACTGTATGTGTATTAGAATATTTAATCACCTTCCTCAAAGCCTTGCTCAACAACGCCTCACATTGTTCAAAAAACAGTTACATAACCTATTACTAAACAAAACTTATTATAGTGTTAAAGAATTTATTGACGACAAGATATAATAATAAAAAATACATAATATAAGATAATAACATTTTTTGTAATTGAGTATTAATATTAATTGAATTGTTTCTAACTTCATAATTACTCGTATTTTGCACGCCGCATGTGGCAGAATATGTCGGAACTTATAAAACTGTAAGACCATTGTACATACCATGTCCTAGCAAATAAATGATTTGAATTGAATTGAATTGAATTAAATGACATCAAGCTGTATCTCTAGTTTATCCCACCAGAATTAGATGAAACATGGCTTAGATTTTAAGTTGGAATGTGTCAAGCTATCATATTGTGTAAATTACATCAAAATCCGTTCAGTACTTTTGGCAAACAAGCAAACAGATATCTAACCAGACATAAATTAAAAAAAAATCTTTTTGGGTATGGTTACGTCCCAGGAACCTATCCTTACTGCTTTTTCTTGAATATTTTCAATGTACAGACACACATTTTTTACAATTTTATAATAGTACTAGCTGTTCCCCGCGACTTCGTCTGCGGATAATGGATGAAAAGTAGCTTATGTGTTTTTTTAGGTCCCAGGCTACCTCTTTGCCAAATTTTATCCAAATCCATCGAGCCGTTTCAGCGTGAAGAAGTAACAAACATACACACACACACGCACAAACTTTCAAATTTATAATATTAGTGGGAAGAATATAAATAAATAAATCCATGACGGGTCTACTTCTGAACATAATTCACTAAATAATCAGTTGCTGATTGTTACATTCTGGTTTTTAGTATTTTTTCTATACTATTATAAAATTGTAAACAAGCTGTGTCTGTACATTGAAGATATTCCAGAAAAAAACAGTCGGGATAGGGTACTGGGACGTAACTATACCCAAAAAGATTTTTTTTAGATTTTTTGTCTGTTTATCTGTTTGTCTATTTGTGCGCGCATCACACAAAAAGTACTGAACGGATTTTGATGTGATTTTCAGAGTTTTATAGCTTGGGGTCCAACTTAAAATCTAAGCCACGTTTCATCTAATTCCGGTGGGATAAACCAGAGATACAGCTTGACCTCTTGGTAGTACTAGCCACCCTACACTACGGAGGTCATTTAAACTGGTTATGTCATTGTAGTCCACGCGGACGAAGTCGCGGGCAAAAGTCTAGTTATTGAAATAAAGGCTGCATTCCGAATTACGCTGTAATCGATTTGAGCGTCCATAAACCCGTTCCGAATTACTGTGAGCGCGATATCGATGTCCCTTGAATCGTCATAGATGACGTCATGACATGCGCCATCTTGCGATTATACACCGACCATGCCCCAAATAAATATCACCGTGAGCGCTGTCAAATATTACAGTTGTGTTCATAGGTTGTGTTTGTTTATTGTTTTGTTATGAAGTTAGGAGTCGCTTAAAACAATTATTCTATTGTCGCACTTTAATAAATTGTGCACATAACCATGAGTATTCAAGTGAATATAGCCGACGAGCCTAACGGACGACAAATTATCGATAGAGTCAACCAACATAACTTCCATTTTCACTTTTCAGAAAGATTTCGGTTTGGAGGTTATGTTATGTTCACTGTGAACGCTTTCACGAGCGTTCCGAATTGATGACAGCTCTTAGCTGTCATAATCGTGATATCTAAATCGGAACGCAAAATATGGATGTGAGCGCTGTGAGCGATTATTTTGTAATTCGGAATGCAGCCAAAATTGTATGTTATTATATTACATAAGTAAACGAATAATCTACTGCAATAAATGTTTGACTAACTTTGACTCGTTAGCAGCCATGCTTGTTACTGCTTTACAAATATAAGACAAATGGATGAGAACGTTAAAATATGTAACTCTCTTACATTCATATCCCTCGTCAGCTGGCCAGGTCGGTGGTGACGTCACAGCTCTCCCTTCCGATACTCTGATACTACACGAGCCGGTTTCTGTTACTAGGTGTATGTCTATAAATATTCTTTGCTTCTTCAAATATCCGACACAATAATTATAATCACTATATAAACTTTTTTCCACTTGTCTTTTTTCCACCACGTCACCTGGAATAAATAAGAAAAAAACCAGTCAAGTACGAGTTATACTCGCGCACGGAGGATTCCGTATCGTTCTTATTCCCAACAAACCACGTGGTCCGTTTTCGAGATCACTAAAAATAGTAATAAATAACAAGACGACCTTGCAGTTGGGATCCAATATTATATTTCATTTTACCCCGAACGAGTGGGTTTTTCTTTGTGTTTTTTATTATTTTAAAGAGTCTCAAAAACGAACCACGTTGTTCGTTGGAAACAACTCCGTTCTTGGACGTATAAAGTAAAAAAAAACCGGACCGCATAACTAAGTTTGTTTGTGAAGGAATTTTGATAATTTTGAAAAAACTGTACTAGTCAGGAACATCGTTTTATTTTTTGTGCAATTTTGGGTCAATTCCTATCAACTCTAATTATTTCAGATTTTTCGCACCGCAAACTTCGGAGATAAGGGGGGATAAATAATAATTGTATTTTTTCAGACATTTTTCATCATATGTCGAAAACTGTGACTACTGTGAGACATAAAATAAAATAAAAAAATATTTTGAAATGTGCAGATCAAGCCCTTTCATATGATATGTCATTTGACCTAGTAACCCGACTTTAAAATTTCGGACCCCCACTCCGGCCCCATTTGCAATGAAAATAAAAATATTTTTAACTTGTTATTTGCAATAAAAGTGGGCAAGCACTTTTTATAACACACGACGCCGACTTTGCGTGTGAAGTAGTTTTTTAGGTTTAGTTTTATTTTATGTATTTAATTAGTTTGTAATATTATTGTTTGTATTTTATCTATGGGTCTTAGTTACCTGAAAATAAAGTTATCAATTAAATAAAAATATAACTGTTTCAAATTTTAAGTTGATAGCATTTGTAGTTACTGAAATAAGCAGCTGTGACAGACAGACAGACAGACAGACGAAGTCGCATCATAAGGGTTCTTTTTACTATTTTGGTACGGAACCCTAAAACAACGCTTTCACTTCATAATGTAGATGTACACGTACTACAATATTATTAAGCGAGCCTCCAAGTACAAAAAATATTTGCTCAGTTTGCTTGACTTCGCAAGCGTGACTGCTGAGCATGGGGTCCTAAGTTCGAAGCCCGAGTTGAGCAAAGTGTTATTAGGATTTTTCTGACATAGCAGCACCTAACCTCAGATCATCATATCTCCTTGTTTCTATGATCTGAGGTTAGGTGCTGCTATGTCAGAAAAACTATTGCAAATTAGTACGGGAACAACTGTTGCCACTTTGAGAACATTTTTCGACACAATTACAAGTGCTCCTCGTGAATTTATAGATCTTCCACACATAAAAAATTCCGCACACCCTCAATCCAACACTGTTAATTGTCACTCAACACTAGCACTGAACTAAAACACTGTATTTATATCATCAAACTAATCCTCAAGCTCAATAGCGCCTTGGCACATCTCCCTTGTCTCTATGATCTGAGGCAGTAACAGTCCCGAGTCTGGACTTGTGCCTGGTTAGTGGAAATTAAATAGGCTCGCCCCCTAACTAGCGACTTGTGGGTTTATTACCTATATACACGCCCCCTCGAGTGACACAGGCGTTATAATAATATTACCATATTTAAAGGTCGTAGCCGACTTATCCAACACCGCTCTAACACGGCAAAATAATGTCCATTGAAATGTGAACTTCTTGGCGTCCTCCGTAGGCATACTTTACATTGACAACATAAATTAGCAGATCGCTCGCTGTAAGCTAGCTTGCCGCCATCGTACCACTCGATAGTAGACGTCTCGCGCGGGAGCGGTGTTGGAGCCGGGTCGTGTAAATGGGCTACGGCCTTTAGGTACTCGTCTAGATTATTATATAAAAATAATCAATTAATTAACTCGCCGGCAAACTGTTCTTCGATGAATTAATTTTAAGTGAAGCGATTCATTGGCGAATGATCCGATAACTCGTGTTTCGGAAAAATATAGTACTCCAATAGGTATACAATATTTCTAAGTCACTTCATACAAAACTCTAAAGAAAAGGTTGTCTATTGTATGTAAATCACAAGCTTACCTGATTGAGATGTTAAATATACAGTTGCGGTCGTGTTTGGAGGTATATTTCGAAGTGTCATATACATATCTAAGTACTCATTAATTTGATAGCCGAATTTCCATATATCAGTACCTCTTCTTAGTGGGCCTTTTCCTCCTAAAAATAAAAATAAATATTTTTTCACGTTTGTATTTCAGTTCAGTGTTTGTTAGCATTGATCCGTTTTATTGCCATGTACAGTCAGGGAAAGGGATCCTTTAGCTGGTACACTATCGTTCATATTTGGTCATATTATTCAAACTTCGAAGCAAATCCGAATTGCTTCGAAGTTTGAATATACGACCAAATATGAATTGTGATAGGTAGTGTAACTCTCAGATCATAGAAACAAGGAGATATGCCATCATAGCAAATTAGTATGGGAACAACTGATGCCACTTTTAGTACATTTTTCGACACAATTACGTGCATAATTAAGCGCTCCTTGTGAATAAAAAGATCTCCCACGCATTAAATATTCCGCACACCCTCAATCTAACACTGTTAATCGTCATTCAACACTAGCACTAAACTAAAACACTGTATTTATACCATCGATCGTGTTCGGTTCGTCGCCAGCGCGTACGTTTTTAGTATGAGCAATTTGCTCAAAATCAGGCATCAAGCTCGATAGCGCCTTGGCACATCTCCCTTGTTTCTATGATCTGAGGTGTAACTGCTAAAGCATCCCTTTCCCTGACTGTACATTTCTAACATTAACAATAAACAAAAGGGTAGCGTTATTTACCTGTATAATTCGTCCATTTATAAACAGTTATATCTACCGCATGTGAATAATATAATGATAATATAATAAGATACACAATGAAACTCATCTTTTAAATAATAAAAATAGAATTAATTGTGATTAAAAGTGATACTTAAAGGTTTTAATGTTACTGATTACGTTAACTCGAATACGGCGCAGCAGATAATGAGATGCCGCCGCCTGCGCCTGTGTAGTTTACCATTGCACTAGTCCCACGCAAATATGCAAGGGTTGTCCAAAATTGGGAATAAAATAATTTTGGTTATTATTAATTATACTCATTTAATACCTTATTTATGTAAACATTATTGGCTGCTATTGCAATAACAATAAGGGGCATCTTTTTTTTTTTTTTTTTTGAAGGGCCTCTCGCAGTTGGCTTCTAACAGCCGTCACTGCTTAACCGGTCATCTGGTGAGGACTTACAAATGCCTCCAGCCAGGCTTAAAACTAAATAAAAACTACAAACTAAGCGACCACACGCTAAGGGCACCCCCTACTGGGGTACGGACCTCGGCTTAGGGCGTCGCTGGGGGGAGGACAACTAGAGGGAGGGGCTACTAGCTGGAACGGTTTAATATGATTTAGGGACATATTTAAATCTACAGGCTCAGCGCGGGCTGGCTCGAGCAAGGGTCGGTTAGGGGACTGAGTCATACGCGGCGGCGGACTCGGGTCATGATGGGGACGTCGCGACGGGCCTCGTCGGCGAGGTCGGAATGGCGCCGGTCTGTGTTTGTACCTACGAAGAGTACTGGTCTCCCTGCTGCTCTCTTGCAGTAAGGTGATAGCATCATCGGGAGTATTTAAAGCATGCCTCGGGCGGCGAATTTTGCTAATCTGAGAGGGGGTGTATCGGGCGGCCGATACCACCAGAGGATTCGGGTGGTTCGGGGCAGAGTCAAAGAAGCGCTTGGAGGCGCGTTTCAAGCACTGCTGGATGGTAGGCAGTTTTAGATCTAAGTGCAGGCGATCATTACGAACGTACCAGGGAGCTCCCGTGGCCTTTCGCATGAACCTGTTTTGAATGATTTGCATCCTATGGATTCGAGATGCCTTGACGTGTGCGAACACAGCGCCAGCATAGGTCATGATGGAGCGTATGCAAGTCACGTAAGTGCGCACTTTGTACTTAAGTGCCAACTTGCTACGTGCATTTAGGATGGAGTGGAGGCGACCGAGAGCGAAGGCGGCGCGAGAGCGGACCGTCCTTATGTGCTCGATAAAGTTCAATCTCCTATCGAGGATGATGCCCAGGTATTTGGCTTGCTTATCCCAAGGGATCGGCTTGCCGAACATGGTGATCGGGGAGGGGTTATCAGGAGGAGTGCGCGGTTTGGAGAACAAAACCGCCTGGCTCTTATCGGGGTTTACTTCGATTCTCCATTTCCGAAACCAATCGCCTAGGGCGTTGACCGCGGTCTGTAGATTTCGGGCTATGCTATCGGGGCTGATGCCTGAGTAATAGATGGCCGTGTCGTCAGCAAATAAAGCCAACTGGGCCTTTCCCTTTTTGGGAATGTCGCTTGTGTACAGCGTGAACAGGAGGGGGGACAGCACGGAGCCTTGAGGGACTCCGGCTTTTATGGGATGAGGGGAGGAGAGAGCGCCTCCCTCGATGCGATAGCGGAAGGTGCGATTCGACAAAAAGTCTCGGATGATGTGCACGAGACGATCTGGCACTCCGAGTTCGTACAGCTTGTACAATAAGCCGTTGTGCCAGACTTTGTCGAAGGCTTTTGCCACATCGAAAAATACTATGCCTGTCATCGTTCCATATGTGAAGCCGTGGCTTACACGTTCAACAATACGGTGGACTTGATGAATACAAGAGTGTCTGGGTCGAAACCCAAACTGCTCGTCAGGAAGGAGACTCTTGGATTCTACGTAATCCTTGAGTCTTTTGTAAATTAGCCTCTCGTAGATCTTCCCGAAAACCTTGAGGAGGCTAATGGGGCGATAGCTAGAGGGTTCGGATTTGGGCTTACCGGGTTTATGGATGCCTATAACTATAGCGTCTTTCCACGCTTGTGGGAATATATTATTGCTTAATGCACCATTGAAGATGGCGGTCATTAGCAGTATGAGGTGGGCGGGGAATAATTTAATCACTTTGTTGGTGATGCCGTCGGAGCCAGGAGCTTTTTTGGGGTTAAGCCCCTTAATGAGATCTTGCACTTCATCAGGGGTGATGGGGGGCAGGGGATTATCGGGGTCGTCTACGGGAGGGAGCGTAGCTCTACGTTCGACTTCAGCGTCTACCCGGGAAAGGTGGGCTTGGTCTACTGGTAGCGTACTAGGCGTGCATTGGGCTTCAAGACTGTCGGCTAGGCATTCAGCTTTGTCTTCGTCGTCGAAGGCGATCGACTTGTCGGGACGTACTAGGGGGGGCATGGAAGTCACCTGTTCGGATTTTAACTTCCTCTGCAAGTGCCAAAAAGCCTGATGGGTCGGTTCGAGTTCGCTCAACATCTTGTCCCAGCGGGCTCCCCGCACTTCTGCTATGCGTTTCTTTACAGATCTCTGTAAATAGCGCATATGAGCACGGTTCGCTTCACAGGGAAAAGCGTCATACGCACGGATGGCCGCGTTCTTCTCGGTCAGCAGAGCACGCACATCATCGGGCAGCCTCCAGCGATGGTCGTCCATCGCTGGAACCTGCCTCGAATAGTCGTCCAAGATGGACTGCACGTGACTGCCGATCGAGAAGGCCGCCGCCTGCGTTTCGTCGACTGTGTTAATAGCGTCGGGGATAGAGTCCAAGTGTACGGACCGGGTGGATTTTAAGCCTTCGCTCAATTTCCCCCAGTCCGTAACGGTCTTGGTAAGATCGGGATCTCTAGGACCCGTGAGAGGGCCTAGAACCATTACAACTGGTCTATGGTCCGAATCGAGCTCTTGTAGCGTCTCAATAGAGCGCAAACCGAGGTTCACGTTCTTAAGAAGCGCTATGTCGAGGACGTCAGGACGGTGGTCTGGGTTGGGAGGGAAATGAGTGGGATTCATCGGAGCGATGATGTCAAAGTGGAGTTGGCCACACATAAGGTGTAAGAGCTTGCCTCTCGTGTTATTCGAGTGGCTGTTCCAGGCGATATGTTTGGCGTTAAAGTCGCCCGCTATGATAACGGAGCTACTCAAGCCAAGAAGTGTTTCAAGATCTTTTTTAAGATCGTTGTTATCGGAGGAAGAGGGAGGGAGGTAGGCCGATACTAAAGTGATCGGTTGATGTCCTGTCATGCCTAGTCGACAGATTGAGACCTCTAACTGCAAAAGAGGTGGGGGATCCATAGGTATGCAGTACAGTGACCTTTTGTGGTAGATGAGAGTTCCACCCTTGTGGCAGCGAATCCTGTCATTGCGTACAACTTGGTAGTTGGCAATTGACGGGTTTCGCGTGCTGGGCTTTAGGAAGGTTTCCTGTACGAGGAATATATCAATTTGATGGTCGCGGAGGAAGGTGGCGATCTCATCGCGTTGATTTCTAATGCCGTTGGCATTAAAGAAGCCTAAATTAAGGGATCGGGGTTTGACTCTGCACCTTTTTTTTGTACTATCCATACTAAGGGTTAAATCTGAGGTTTTGCAGGGCGGCTATGACGTCCTGGTAGCTTTCCCATATTTGCGAGAGTGCAAATGGGTTGCCTTCGTTGGCGCGTATGGCTTGCGACATTTCACATGCCCTGGGGCTCATGTACACCGACGTCAGCTTTATAATGGGACTAGCAACCGACATGACGTCTGAGACGTTGCAAGCGGGGCGGGCTGTGGGGGCGGGGTACGCGGCGGCGGCTGGCACGGCTGCGGGGGCAAGCGCGGGTTTGGGAGCGGACGCGG
This sequence comes from Thalpophila matura, assembly GCA_948465475.1. NCBI lineage: Eukaryota > Metazoa > Arthropoda > Insecta > Lepidoptera > Noctuidae > Thalpophila > Thalpophila matura. Next base: position 6,955,665 of record OX419205.1, on the reverse strand, counting down.
GTTTGGGAGCGGACGCGGGTTTGGGAGCGGGCGCGGGTTTGGGAGCGGGCGCAGTTTTGGGAGCGGACGCGGGTTTGGGGGCGGACGCGGGTTCGGTGGTGACAGGCGCTACTTGAGCGGTCGCAGGGGGTGACGCGGCGATGGGGGGGACTATCGGCGCGGGGATAGGGGTTGAAGTTGGGGGAACCACCTGCAAAGCCGGGAAGGCTTTCTGGTGATTGAGCTGGTTCCACGGAGAGGGTCTCTGTGGACTGAGCCTAGCGGGTAACTGCGCCGAGGGAATCGGGACAGTGGGGCTCTCCCTCTTTTGGCGGGCGTTATTACGCTTGGCCGATTTGCGGGAGGATTTGGGGGCTTTGGGGCAACCACGGTAGTTAGCCGGGTGACCGGATTCACAATAAGGGGCATCGCCCACGGCGACTTTTTGTAGCGCTGCAGTAGCGATGCTATCGCGCGTCCGCAGCGATACAGTCGCGAAGCGGTCGCTAGCTGTGTGCCCTCGCCCACGGGCCCAGATTCAGTCGCGATGCAAACGCGATACTGTCGCGCTTCTGTCGCGATGCAAACGCGATTGAGTAAACGGCACAAAATAACCGCACCACCCCCTCCCTCCGTTCTCTCCCCGATGGCGTCGGACACCGTCGCGCCTTTGCATCGATACAGTCGCGATGCAGTAGCGCGTTGCAAATTAACACGCGTTAGTAGCGATGCTGTCGCAGCATCGCTACAAAAAGTCGCCGTGGGCGAGGGGCCTAAACATTAACTTATTGTAATAGTAGTCACCATAAAAATATAGTTATTTGCACAGACAGCAAAAGTGCTTTACAACATTTAGCTCGATGCGCCTCTGGACACAGGTGTATCGATAGCTTATGTTACCCTATCTAAGGTAGATGAATTACTTTTAAAATGCGTTAAATTGAGATTGCAACGGTTTCCATCGCATATTGGATTACAGGGCAATGAAAGGGCTGACATGCTGGCCAAATATGCAGCTAAGGATGGAAAGGAAACTAATAACCCTAGGCCCCGCCGTCCCGCGCGAATTTGGTGGCGGTGTAGATGATAATATATATATTCTCGACGAGTTGACCAACCCCGGCTTCGCACGGGTAAAGTTAAGTCTATAAAAATTTTGGATTTCATGGGTTTTAATTTTTTTTTTGTGCGGAACTCGAATTCTTATTCTAAAATAAAAGTAGCTACTTGTCAATAAAAGTCCCATCAAAATTGGTCTAGCCGTTTCGGAGATTAGCCGGAACAAACAGACCGACAAAAAAATGTTTTTTTTTTTTTATTTTTTATTTATAAGTGCTGTTTCTTTGTTTTGAAGACAGACATTTCATAGAATTTAGTTTTGCAGTAAATGTTTCATAATTATAATACTCGTATTTGGTCCCAATGATCGGGTAGGTTAGGGTAGGTTAGGCATATATCCACACCACTGGAAAACCTCACGAGTGACGCCCGTATCTAAGACTACTAACAAATCAGCTGTTGAAGGTTATCGACCTATCGCTATATTGTCATCTCCAGCCAAGGTATTCGAAAATGTTCTTCATAAACTTATTTACTCCCAATTTGAAAAATATTTAAGTAACAACCAGCATGGTTTTAGATGCAAGAGGTCTGTCAATACCAATCTGCTGATAATCACAGAGTACAAGAGGCGACAGGTAGATGTGCTTTATTTTGATTTTTGTACAGAGTCAATAACGATATCTTGCTTCTGAAACTCAGCGCCATTGGTTTCTGTCCAGACTTACTGCTGCCTCTTCAAACAAACTCTTCAGTTTTTTTAATATTAATATCACTACATAGTATAAAACAAAGTCGCTTCCTGCTGTCTGTCTGTCCCTATGTATGCTTAGATCTTTAAAACTATGCAACGGATTTTGATGCGGTTTTTTTAATAGATAGAGTGATTCAAGAGTAGAGAAAGGTTTATAGCACCCGTGCGATGCCGGGGCGGGTCGCTAGTAAAGGATATTTCATAAACTGAATAAGAAGAATATATACTGTGCCTCTATGTTTTTATTTTTGCATTAATAGTTGTCAAAGTACACTAGACCTCTGTTAACAGCTGTTTAAATAGGCAATTTTAAGCATTTTCTAAGCGTTCTAGTGCTTATAAAGATAACATTATCAAAAACGAAAACTTAGGGTCATAGAAGAAGTTCATATTTATTTTGTTCTAAAAATCCTTGCTTTAAGGTCATAAACCCAAAAGAAAATAGGCGAGAGCGTTTGTATGGAGAAAATACCACCCGCATTAGAAATACTTGAAGAACAGAGCACTGGACCCCACCGTGGCAGCTGTCTATTTGACTACATCTCAATCATATATGCTTGTGATTTAGAATAATATATCCAGGTATATCTATACTAGTGTATTAAAGCTGGAGTTTGTTTTTTTGAACGCGCAAATTTACAATCTCTGGACTTCGAAATAATCCCTGGATTTTTTCAAAATAAAAAACCGGACAAGTGCGAGTAGCACTTGTCACGGACAAACGGACGACAAAGTGATCCTATAAAGATTCAGTTTTCCTTTTGAGGTACGGAACCCTAAAAATCTATTTATTCAGAAAAGCATGTCCATATTATTGTGGAAGCAAAACGAAATATGGGTAAATAAGCGCCCGAATATCCAATCACTGGTTATAAATTTATTCACACATTGTGTTGATGACGTTCTCGCGGGTTCGATTTAATATCACTTTCGATATATATAGCAACAACTGTCAAAATATCGATCGAATGTAGATCTCGGTATTCTCGTGGGGGGTGATTCTCGCGGGTTCGATATTGATATCGCCTTCGATATATATTGCAACAACTGTCAAAATCCCTACCGTTTTGACATTTGTTGCAATATATATCGAAGGCGATATCAATATCGAATCCGCGAGAATCACCCCCGTGAAGTCACTGCAGATATATATCGATGGTAAAGCGTTCGACATGCATCGCGTGGTATGGAGCAGTCGATAGTGTCATATCGAATGAATTATCGTACGCGCGTAAAAGAAGTTGTAGAATTGTTGTCAGATTGGTAAATTAATTTTGCTTTCAATTGATTAAAACTATGAATTTCGAAAGAAAATCGTCTTTACAGACAAATTTGTCCGTTGTCGAGGCTTGTATCACAGAAAAATTCCCAAATCAAAACTAACAAACAAAAACAAACGATTTCACTTCACTTTTAGGTTATGGCACTATTACTTAAAATGATTCAATTCTCAATTAAGCTAAAATTATGTAAGTATGAGTACAATTTTAGAAAAATTAACAAATGTTTAATAACAATTAAACACGAATAAAAATATAGAATTTTTGACAGATGTCCATAAAAGTCACTGTCAAAACATTGACGCTCAGTTCCACAAAAAGTATACACATGTTAAGATTTTTTTTTTAATTAGAATGAAATAAATACTCCGTACTTGACTAAATTCTAATGGTGGTTACTGTAAAATGATAACTTAATCATACTTTTAGCCCAAATGACTAGAAAAAAATATTTGAAGACAAATTATCGAAATTTATTATTAATTCTTGGTCCGAGTACCTACCAACCAACAAAAACGGAACGGAGACAAAAACTCGAAAAGGATTGAATGAACATAATAATAAGTCAATATCTATTACAAAAATATCTGTTGCCCGCGAGAATACCGATTTTAGCATGGGACCGATATTTTCAGTAGATATGATCTTATTCGAATGCGATATCTACATGATACGATATTGATCATATCACTGATTTATCGCACAAAGCGAGAATCACCTCCGTGTTCCTGTTTGTTATCGCGCCCTTTGACCTTGGGTTATTCCCGCTTGTTTAATTTAAATTAATCATACAACTGATACTAAATTTCGGGGTTATCTCTGCGGAGCAAATATTTACTCCGTGGTTTTCCCCATTCGCAACAGGAAAGTAATAATACCTATCATCGTAACTACATGAATTATATTTTACAGTACCGTACCTTTAACATTTGCATTGATTGTTGTCCAAATTAAGTAATACTAGCATACTGCACTGAGGACACAGTTATGACTACAATAACGAAAGCGGCTGCCTCGTCGGTGTAGTGGTCGCAAGCGTGACTGCTGAGCGTGGGCCTTGGGTTCGATCCTCGGGTTGGGCAAAGTGTTTTGTATTGAAAACTCTCAGTAGCAGCCCGGAGTTTAGATTTCCAATGTGCGGGACTGATCCCGGTCGTAAATTGAACGAGATCCCGCGCGGGATTGGCGGGATTGACGAGAAGCGAAATTCATTATTTTGTTGTATGTTATTTTATTGAAATTCGTCTATAACGCCTCAATGACGACTGTTCCTACAAGCGCGGAAACAGAACGAGCATTTTTGGCTGTAGGTATCTCATATAATATGCAAAGTCAAAAGCCGTTTAGCTGGCAAAACAATAAATTATAATAATTTCGTTAAAAAAAATAAAACGCATGAAATTCAATATTTGTATAGATTAAACTTTACCCGAGCGAAGCCGGGGCAGATCAGCTAGTAGATAATATAATATATCTATATAATATACTATCATCTATACAGCTACCAAAACTCGCGTGGGACGGCGGGGCCTAGGGTTGCCAACATTTTTTTAACAAACATAGTACCTATTTTCGAGGATATTAACAGAAAAATATAGTAGATGGCGAAAAGTAAAAGAAATACCTATAGTAGGTGTGTTTTAAGGTGGATCCGTCAAGGTTGCGTGCAAAATTCAAAATATTTTGGGTTTTTGGAAATTGCATCGCTGTTTTACGTTGTATGTTGATCCAAATTCGATTCATTATTGCCGCGAATCGAATTTGGATCAACATACAACATAAAACAGCGAAGCAATTTCCAAAAAAACCCAAAATATTTTGAATTTCGCGCGCAACCTTGACGGATCCACTTTAACTGAATATTTCATTTTTTACAGAATATTTTTTTACTGCTTTGAGTCATTATTTTTTTTAGGTCCGTTTTCCGCTTCAATATTTTGAAACGAATAATTTTGCTTAATTTTTTATCTAACTAAAATATAACTGTGTACACCTTATTGACTTAGTATGACTTACTCTGAATGGTTATTATTTTTTTTTTTTTAAATCTCTTTTTGTTTTCTATTTATTAATAGGCTTGCGTTTGACCGCCATCTCGCCTGGAGCACCGATTCACTCGCGACTTGAAGACACCCAGATTGCATAAACTAATATTTTTATAGAGCAGCCACTAATGTTCATAAATTAAGTATGTGAGTATAATTGAATAATAACCAAAATTATGTTATTCCCAATTTTTAAGGGACTTTTATAAACACGGTACGTATGACAGTCCCATCGTACCCTAAATACAATTACTACACTTACATATCTTATTCTAATAAAATTAATATATTATAATATTATAAAAATACAATTATTATTTATCCCCCCTTATCTCCGAAGTTTGCGGTGCGAAAAATCTGAAATAATTAGAGTTGATAGGAATTGACCTAAAATTGCACAAAAAATAAAACGATGTTCCTGACTAGTACAGTTTTTTCAAAATTATCAAAATTCCTTCACAAACAAACTTAGTTATGCGGTCCGGTTTTTTTTTACTTTATACGTCCAAGAACGGAGTTGTTTCCAACGAACAACGTGGTTCGTTTTTGAGACTCTTAAAAATAATAAAAAACACAAAAAAAAACCCACTCGTTCGGGGTAAAATGAAATATAATATTATAAGAGTGGATCCCAACTGCAAGGTCGTCTTGTTTTTTATGACTATTTTTAGTGATCTCGAAAACGGACCACGTGGTTCGTTGGGAATAAGAACGATACGGAATCCTCCGTGCGCGAGTATAACTCGTACTTGACTGGTATTTTTCTTATTTATTCCAGGTGACGTGGTGGAAAAAAGACAAGTGAAAAAAAAAATATATTATGATTATAATTATTGTGTCGGATATTTGACGAAGCAAAGAATATTTATAGACATACACCTAGTAACAGAAACCGGCTCGTGTAGTATCAGAGTATCGGAAGGGAGAGCTGTGACGTCACCACCGACCTGGCCAGCTGACGAGGGATATGAATGTAAGAGAGTTACATATTTTAACGTTCTCATCCACTTGTCTTATATTTGTAAAGCAGTAACAAGTATGGCTGCTAACGAGCCAAAGTTAGTCCAACATTTATTGCAGTAGATTATTCGTTTACTTATGTAATAACATACAATTTTATTTCAATAACTAGACTTTTGCCCGCGACTTCGTCCGCGTGGACTACAATGACATAACCAGTTTAAATGACCTCCGTAGTGTAGGGTGGCTAGTACTACCAAGAGGTCAAGCTGTATCTCTGGTTTATCCCACCGGAATTAGATGAAACGTGTCTTAGATTTTAAGTTGGACCCCAAGCTATCGAAATGTGATAAAAACTTTTTTAACAAAAAATAACCGACTTCAAAAAGCCACTACAAAGAAAATAATAATTTTTGTTTCGGAAGTCAGTGGCTTTGGTTTTTGTTTGCTTTTTTTGCCACCGACTTCCGAAACCAAAATTATTATTTTCTTTGTAGTGGCTTTTTGAAGTCGGTTATTTTTTGTTAAAAAAGTTTTTATTTTTCCCTTTTTAGTTCTTTATCTCACGTTAGATTACTTTGACGACTTCGTTCAACAGTAAATCTTCTACGTAGTGTGTACATTTATGCATATAACTTTGTACATAGGAATTGTAGCTGCAATGACATTAACGCATCAGATCCAGACATCCACAGCGCGCCGAGCGCGCTGACCGACTGAGGAGCCCCGTCGCACCTGTCGTTTCCGCGTGTAGGCCGCCACCGACACCGGCACACCAGCGCCACCGCGCCGCGCCGCGGACGGCTGAACTAACTATACTCATATCACAGCTGCTCTCTGATTGGTCGATGTAAAATATCCTGTAGGTTTGTGCCCACGTTTTGGCACCTGATATTTTGTACATAAGTAGGCTAGCTTTTAGAAATAAAATTATTACTTTAACGAATACTCTAAATCGTGTGTTTCATTTACTAAGTTAGCTCAGTCCCAACAGTGGTGACCCCGACGTGATATTACTCAAGCCCGACGTGATATTACTCAAGCCCGACGTGATATTACTCAAGCCCGACGTGAAAAACAGCAAACACAATGGCCGTACAACCTGAAACCAGTGATTCTGCAACACTTCACATACCAGAAGTCGCCGGCATATCGCTGTCTTTACGAATCCCAGCATTTTGGCGCGATCGTGCTCGACTGTGGTTCGTTAGTTTTGAAGCCGCCACTCACGATTTGAAGAAAGGGCAACGAGAACTTGCACAAATGGTTATCGCGCGATTAGAAAAGCAAGACGTGGAACAGATCTGCGATCTACTATATGATCCACCTGCAGCACGTCAGTACGACTTATTGAAGGAGCGCTTGATATCTGTCTACGAGGAATCAGAAAATCGGCAATTTCAGAAACTACTGTCTGACATGGAACTCGGCGACCAGAAACCCTCACAGCTTCTTCGGCGCATGCGCAATTTAGCACGTGACAAGGTACCGGATTCTACGCTACGCATTATGTGGATGAACCATCTCCCAAGCCATGTACGATCCGTCCTCGTTGTCACCAAGGAAACATCTTTAGACGAGCTGTCACTACTCGCCGACAAAATGACTGAACAAGCCCAGGAAGTTTCATCCGTAACAGTTTCCGAGCAACAAGCGAGCCAACCACGCAGCGATACACAGTACCTAGTCGAAGAGATAAGAAAATTATCACTCGAAGTAGCCGGACTCAAGTCGGCGCAACACCACTCGTGCCACTGCCGATACCGAGGTAGTTCAACGCATCGATCTCGCTCGCGCGCACGGTCTGGCGCGTATACACCGTCTCGCTCCCGCTCAGCAACACCGTCACCGTTTTGTTACTACCACCGTCGTTTCGGAAAAGATGCAAGACGCTGCCGTCAACCATGTTCCTACGACAAGCAAGAGCATCACAAAGGCACGGAAAACTAGAAAAAGCGCTAGATGCGGCGGATTCTGGCGTTTTCGAAAAATCATACCGCCTTTTCATATATGACAAGACGTCAAGACTTACTTTCCTGGTAGACACAGGGCTAACATATCCGTCCTGCCACGGAAAAAAGGACACCAGGCAAAGAAACTGCCTTTCACACTGTTTGCAGCTAACAACACCGTTATACCGACTTACGGAGAGAAAACGCTGGAATTAAATCTCAATCTACGAAGACCGTACAGGTGGAAGTTTGTGATAGCTGATGTTAGCAAACCGATCATCGGAGCAGATTTTCTCAACCATCACCGACTCATCGTTGATTTACGGAATCGAAGACTCATCGACACTACTACTCAACTGTCCGTCACCGCTCCTGCTCGAGTAACAAACATGCCTACAGTTCGGAGTGTCGACTTACGGCAATCGTACCACGATATACTGGCCGATTTCCCCGGCATTACCCGTGTTACATCGATGAAATTGAGCCCGAAGAACAACGTCGAACATTACATCGAAACCACCGGTCCACCAATACACTGTCGTGCAGCACGTCCAATCCCACCGCACCGCTACAATCAAGTCAGACACGAGTTCGAAGCCATGATCAACCAAGGCCTATGCAGACCAAGCAAAAGCCCGTGGTCAAGCCCACTACACGTGGTATCCAAGAAAAATGGCGATCTACGCGTTTGCGGTGACTATCGGAGACTCAATACGGTGACCAAGCCTGACCGATACCCGATACCACGAATCAAAGACTTCACCTACCACCTCGCCGGCAAGAAGGTCTTCTCAACCATCGACCTCAACCGTGCGTACCAACAGATAGTAGTCAGAGAACAAGACATCGAGAAAACTGCTATTATTACGCCATTTGGATTGTTCGAGTTCCCGAGAATGTGCCCTGGACTCAAAAACGCTGGGCAGACATTCCAACGCTTTATCCACGACGTTCTGCGGGGATTAGACTTCGTGTTCCCATTTGTCGACGACCTGTTGGTAGTGTCAACCGATGATAACCAGCACCGTGAAAACCTGCGCATCGTACTCAAACGCCTAGAAGATAACGGGATTACAATAAATCCATCAAAATGTGTGTTCGGTCGAGAATCAGTAAAATTTCTCGGATACACAGTGTCAAGCGAAGGCATCAAACCACCTGAAGAAAAGGTCAAAGTCATTATAGACTACCCCAAACCAAAGACGGTAGAAGCATTACGTAGTTTTCTCGGAATGATAAACTACTACCGAGAAAACATACCGAACGCCGCAGCTGTACAAGCGCCCCTCAACAAGTATCTACACAATTCCAAGAAACGCGATAAAACAATAATAACATGGACCGATGACGCATCGCTTGCATTCGAGAATTGTAAGAAGAGCCTACAAGACGCCGCACTGCTCGCACATCCCTACCACGCCGCCCCACTCGCAATAATGTGCGACGCATCGAACACTTGTGCCGGCGCAGTGCTCCAACAATACGTCAACAAGGCATGGCAACCGCTCGGTTATTTTTCGAAGAGGTTCTCCGACACACAATTGAAGTATAGTACCTACGACCGGGAACTACTTGCAATATACATGGCGATGAAACACTTCAGGAAGATGTACGAGGGCCGTGAATTAATAGTGTTCACCGACCACAAACCGCTCACCTACGCATTATCAAAACTATCATCGGACAACGAAACGCCTCGACGAACGCGTCAACTACTATTCATCAGTGAATTTACGACAGATATTCGCCACGTCAGTGGGAAAGAGAACATCGTAGCCGACACGCTATCACGCATCGAGACTATCAGCTGCCCCACAACTATCAACTACGCAAGTTTAGCGGTAGCTCAAGCTAAGGATGAACAAATACCCGCGTTGTTGAAGCAAAGCAATATACAATTGAAGAAAGTCACTATGCCTGATTCAAGCGATCAAATCTATTGCGAATCGTCAACCAACAGTGTGCGCCCATACTTACCAGTGGAATTCCGATTGGCTGCTTTCAACGCGCTTCATGGGATAAGCCACCCCGGCGTCAGAACGACCCGCAAGCTCATGCAAGACAAATACTTCTGGCCAAGCATGAATATCGACATTGGAAATTGGACCAAGTCATGTATCGCTTGTCAACGAGCTAAAGTGCATCGGCATACAAATAGCAACATCTCAACGTTTGCACCTACCGAGCGTTTCAAGCACATACACATTGATATCGTCGGTCCACTGCCTACGTCACCAACCGGTCATCGGTATGTACTTACAATAATCGACCGCAAGACTCGCTGGCCCGAAGCAACACCTATAGTGGACATCACGGCAGATACCATCGCGAAGACTACTTACGAAACGTGGATCTCGAGATTTGGATGCCCAGAAACATTGACGAGTGACCAAGGCCGTCAATTCGAAAGCCAGTTGTTCAACGCCCTAACCAATCTACTGGGCATACACCGTGTGCGCACCACACCATATCACCCGCAGAGCAACGGTGTCATTGAGCGCTGGCACCGGTCGCTCAAAGCTGCACTTACCGCACGCCTAACAAAAGGAGGTACGTGGGTAGGTGAATTGCCGACCGTTCTACTGGGACTCCGAGCCGCTAGTCGCACCGACACAGGAGTCAGTGCTGCGCAACTTACCTACGGCTGCAATCTCCGACTACCTGGCGATTTTTTTTCAACATCGACACACAAAGAAAATATGGACTACGAATATGTTGACAAGCTGCGACGAACAATAGCTAGTCTGAAGCCAACACCTGAGCAACCACATAGCAACAGCCGTGCAATCTTCGTACATCCCGATCTCAAGTCGTGCCACTCAGCATTCATCAGAGTAGATGCCGTACGAAGACCGCTACAACCAACATATGACGGGCCGTATCCTGTATTGAAGCGTGAAGATAAAGTGTTTACACTGCAGCTGCCAAACCGTCAAAGCTCTGTGTCGATAGATCGGCTGAAGCCCGCCTACGTAATCACTGCCGACCCATCAGCTGACGTCACTACATCACCAACGACGACACCAACGTCTACAGAAGCTGACGATCCTGTGAAGAGGACTTCTTCCGGACGAATCGTCCGACGCCCAGTACGCTTCGCTTGAAGGGGAGTACTGTAGCTGCAATGACATTAACGCATCAGATCCAGACATCCACAGCGCGCCGAGCGCGCTGACCGACTGAGGAGCCCCGTCGCACCTGTCGTTTCCGCGTGTAGGCCGCCACCGACACCGGCACACCAGCGCCACCGCGTCGCGCCGCGGACGGCTGAACTAACTATACTCATATCACAGCTGCTCTCTGATTGGTCGATGTAAAATATCCTGTAGGTTTGTGCCCACGTTTTGGCACCTGATATTTTGTACATAAGTAGGCTAGCTTTTAGAAATAAAATTATTACTTTAAGGAATACTCTAAATCGTGTGTTTCATTTACTAAGTTAGCTCAGTCCCAACAGAATGATTACATAATGTATTATATACTAAAACCTTCCTGAAAGTATGTAGACGTTAATGAAAACCCCATCCAAATCGAGTCAGTAGTTTTTGAGAAAATCGCGCACATACAAACATACATACATACATACATACGGGACGAATACAGAACCTCCTTTTTTGAAGTCGGTTAAAAAACCACATCAAAATACTTTAGTACTTTTTGCGTGATGCGCGCACAAATAGACAAACAGACAAACAGATGAACAGATGAACAGACAAAAAATCTAAAAAAATCTTTTTGGCTATAGTTACGTCCCAGTACCCCTGTTTTTTCTGGAATATCTTCAATGTACAGACACAGCTTGTTTACAATTTTATAATAGTACAGATTAACCCTGCATGAAAATAATACTAAAAACCAGAGTATAACAATCAGCAACTGATTATTTAGTGAATTATGTTCAGAAGTAGACCCGTCATGGATTTATTTATTTATATACTTCCCACTAATATTATAAATGTGAAAGTTTGTGCGTGTGTGTTTGTGTGTGTGTATATTTGCTACTTCTTCACGCTGAAACGGCTCGATGGATTTGGATGAAATTTGGCAAAGAGGTAGCCTGGGACCTGGAAAAACACATAAGCTACTTTTCATCCATTTTCCGCAGACGAAGTCGCGGGGAACAGCTAGTACTATTATAAAATTGTAAAAAATGTGTGTCTGTACATTGAAAATATTCCAGAAAAATCGCGCACATACAAACATACATACGGGACGAATACAGAACCTCTGTACGGTAGGCAGAGACAATAAATGAAACCAACGACTGCTGAGAATATACTGCGTTTATTATAAGATATAAAGTGGTATATAAAGTGTCTAAGATGACAAAGATTATAATATATCTAGAGGGGACCTTACACCTCCCCCCTAAAATAAAGAAAAAAAATACAGTTTTCAATGCAAAAATACATTTTTTTCTTAATTAACACATTATTAAATTACTAGTATGGTACATTTTAGTGCGGTTTTTGTGTATTACATCAATCTTATTGTTTTTCATAATTTCCACATTCGGTGATATATCTCTAACAACCACATATGGTCCTGAATATACACTTTCCAATTTATCACCTACTTCATTTTTAACTAAAATCAAATCATTAGGACTATACGTTACAGGTCTATAGGTTTTATCGTACTTTTGTTTTCTATTTTACTGTCAAGCAAATTGTCTCTAGCCTCTTTTTGCGATAACTGCAACCGAAACTTTAACTCTAGCGGATAATTGTCATATTGTATAATGGCTCCACTACATTGGAACTTAGATTACTTGGAAGAGAGCATTTTTTCCCAAAAATTAGTTCGTATGGTCTAAATTTGGTCTCGCTATGTACTGATAAGTATTATACGAAAAACACCAAAATGGAAGCCATTGACTCCACATTTCGGGGTGACTATCACATTGGATTCGAAGAAATGAACCAAGATGTTTGTGCGAATTTTCTAAAGCACCTATAGATTGGTGGTGATAGGCTGTCGAGTTCATTTTATTAATGTGTAGAAGGGCACATACCTCCTTCATGGTAGAAGACATAAATTCAGTGCCTCTGTCCGTTGCAATATCTTGTGGTATACCATAGCGCAAAATGAAATTATTGACAAAAGATCTAGCTACTTCGGTCGTACTCTTACAAATCAGTGGATAAGCTTCGACGTATTTAGATAGTTCACATTGTATCGTTAATATATACGAGTAATTATTGTTATCTCGATTTAATGGTCCAACAATATCTAAATAAATTTTTTCGAAAGCGGTTTTTGCTGTGGATGTAATAACCATTGGTTCTTTTATAGGTATTGAATATTTATACCTTTGACATTTATCGCACGTCTTCACAAATTGAATGACGTCCTTTTCTAACCCTGGCCAAAAGTAATATTTTTTTATATTTTGCTCAACATCCTTCTCATACCTGCGTGACCACTGGTTGGCAGGAGATGGAAATCGTTCAAAATCACTCTTTGGTCATCTTTATTTTCTATCCTAATTACGTCTTTTAATATACATAGCTACTCTTGGTGCCGTTGTACTACTGCATTTTTTTATCTCATTCAATAATTTTTCAATAAAAATATCATTTGTTTTAGTTTTTATCAAATATATTTCATTTATACCCATTTGTTTACACGATATATCGAGTTTTCTCACAAATTCGGCTGGCGTAATTTGTGATGGAGAATTTTTGTATTTTATATAAATTGTTTTCATATCAGGAATATAACAAAAGGTTTTACTTTCATAACAAATATTATTAGATTTTCGCATGGCTTCTAACTTTTCTTTTTCAATAAATATTAACTCTGTGCGATCCTTTGACTTGATGTGTGTCTCCACAATTTTCGGTTGGTAAGGAGAGTCATTGCTATTAACCACGGAATCTGTTATAGTCTGCGTTTGCTTGCGTTTTTGCGCTCTTGTCATAACACTTATTAAGTTTTCACTCATCTCTTTTAAATCCTTTGAGGTCATACTGATTCGAGACAAGGCATCTGCCGCTGCATTATCTGAAGCTTTTACATACTCAACACTAAAATTATATTCCTCTAGTAGGAGTCTAAACTTCATTAACCGGCTTGAAGGGTCTTTCATATTAAATAAATAAACTAAAGGTCTGTGATCTGTTTGAATTTTGAATGGTTTACCATATAGGTATGGCCGAAAATGTTTTATTGCCCAAACTATTGCCAAGAGTTCCTTTTCTATTGTAAGTAGGATATTTTTTCTCTGCCTTGTTTAAACTCCTACTAGCATAAGCTATCGGCATAAGATCTTTGTTAGACAAAATGGCACCGATTGCATAATTTGACGCATCAGTTTGTATAACAAATTTATTTTTCTCAGAAAAATCCGGATATTGCAATACAGGTGGTGAAATAATGCATTATTTTAAAACTTGAAATGATTCCTGACAATTACTATTCCATATGAAGGGCACGTTTTTCTTGCATAAATTATTTAACGGGTATGCCTTTTTTTGCAAAATTCGGGATAAATTTTCTATAGTAATTAACAAATGCAATGAATCTTTTAACATCATCGAGGGTTATAGGCTGTGGATAATTTTTTACAACATCAATTTTTGATGGGTCTGGTAATATTCCAGCATCAGAAACCACATGACCTAAATACCTACAATATTTGTTTCTTTAAGAAATCGCATTTTCCCGGATTCAACTTTAGATTTACGCTTCGCAAACGTTCAAAGACCTCTTGTAAGTTCCTATTATGCGTATTTAGACAGTTTCCAAAAATGATTAGGTCATCCATATAAATAAAACATTTATCGTATGTAAGGCCAGCCATGGCCATATTCATCATACGTGAGAATGATCCTGGGCTAGTTTTTAATCCCATAGGTATACACATCGTCTGGTACTGTCCAGAGCAAAATGCAGTATATTTTCTACTGTCCTTTTCTAATTTTACATTATAAAATCCATTATAAAATGAGTAAAATATATACTTCCTGATAAAGCATCTAATATTTCTGACATATTTGGAAGGGGAAATTTATCGTCTTCGATCAAATTATTTAGTTTACGGTAGTCTATGACTAATCTTAATTTTTTCTGACCGCTGTTATCAGTCTTTTTCGGCACTAATAGTAATGGACTAGACCAACTACTATTACATTACTAATACTATCCTCTAATAATTTATTTATTTGTGTTTTTATTTCGTTCTTTTGTGAATATGGTAACCGATAAGGTTTTGTAAATACCGGTCTAACGTTTGGTTTCAAAGTAATGGTATGTTCGTAAATATTGGTTGTTAACAACTTATCACCCGGTAGATAAAAAATGTCAGAATATTTGGCACATAAATTTTCGATAGATACTTGCTCTTCTTTATTTAAATGATTTAAATTTAATTGAGAAAATAGTCGCTTAACCCTTTCAGCGTTCCCATCTGTCTTACCGAACGAACATATCGTATAATCACATAATTTATGAATAGTCGGCTCGATATTTGTCAAAGTTATTGTTGTTTCCCTAGTATTTAATATTCGGATCGGCACAAAACCATTTCGGGGAGTAGCTATAGAACTTGCTAATAACACACCTTTACTTAATGCCTTTGAACATGTTACGCATTCTTCAGTATAATCTGTTGGGATATAGTGTATTGATTCACATCTAGATGGTATTTCCCAATTGGTTTTGTGATTACGCACAAAAGATAAGTTGAGTTTAATATTTTGGTCTGTCCATAAAGTTAAGTTATTATTTTTAAAATCTATGATCGCATTGTATTTTTCTAAAAAATCCTGGTCTATGATACCGTGCGCTTTACAAGGTAAGGTATCAAATACATAAAACTTGTGGCTAAAATTCTGATTATTACTCCGTAACTGTAAATATGTGTATCCAATTGCGTGGACTTTACCACCTATCCCATTTATAATAATCTCCTCATTATGGATAAAATGATTTTGCTCGAGTGCATGTTTATATTTTAAAGCTGAAATGGTAGCGCCCGTATCAAGTAACCAAGAATATGACTCATTATTTACTGATAAATTAATCCAACAATTACTGTTAGTTGCTAAAATAATGTCATTGTTCACGAAAAAACTGGTTTTCTACTCGTGTGGCAGATACTTTGCGCAAGGTCGCCATGTACGGTAGGCAGAGACAATAAATGAAACCAACGACTGCTGAGAATATACTGCGTTTATTATAAGATATAAAGTGGTATATAAAGTGTCTAAGATGACAAAGATTATAATATATCTAGAGGGGACCTTACACCTCCTTTTTTGAAGTCGGTTAAAAAGCAGTAAGGATAGGTTCCTGGGACGTAACCATACCCAAAAAGTTTTTTTTTTGCATTTATGTCTGGTTAGGTACCTATCTGTTTGCTTGTTTGCAAAAAGTACTGAACGGATTTTGATGTAATTTACACAATTTCATAGCTTGACACATCCCAACTTAAAATCTAAGCCATATTTCATATAATTCTGGTGGGATAAACCAGAGATACCTACAGCTTGACCTCTTGGTAGTCTAGCCACCCTACACTATAGATGTCATTTAAACTGGTCACTTCATTGAATTCCACGCGGACGGAGTCGCGGGGAGAAGTTTAGTGAATAATAATTATGCAAAAAAAAGAAGAAGAGCTATTAAACTGCATGGTTTTTCTTTTCTTTCAGATAACGCACTTTGTTTACGTGATATTGGCTGTCATGTTGATGTGGATTTAAAGAACGGATGTACAGGTAAGCATTTTGATATCCACTAGCTTCTGAACTTATATTGAAATGCTTTTGTAACGTCATTTCGGAGTGGTAGAGGTGTTTGTGAGAGCGCTCGTCCGGGAAGTACTAGCACCTGTAAGCAGCACTGCTGTGTTCCGGCTTGCAGGGTATGGGTGCCGGTGTAGGTACAGGCACATGACACATTTCAACTTTGGTCAACAAGGTCGCGGGAATCCGCTGGATACGGACAGCACAGGACCGGTCGTTGTGCCGATGCTTGGGGGACGCCCATGTCAGGCGGGGGACATCCTTCATATGCTGATCTGATGATGTGCTGATGTTGATAAATGTGGGTTAACATTTAACAAAATAATATGAGTTATTACATACATACATACATAACGTCGCGCCTGTACTCCCCGAAGGGTTAGGCAGCGGTGTATAGTACAACCACATCACTGTTGAGTTATTGTTGTGCTTAATGATACAATAATAAAATACTTAGACTTGTACTTCCAGTCTACATTAGTAATTAAATGGTATATCTTCATTTTCTGCTCCTTTTTGACTCTCCGCCGCTTGCCGAGTAAGGTTTAGACATAAATCACTATGATTTAGTTTTAATAACCTGTTTGAAATAACATGCAAGGATTGGCATTCTCCATCCGCTACTAAAAGAGTTGTCTCCAGCAGACTGGAGGACGCTGCCGATCCTCTTGATGTCACTCCGTGGTTGATTTGTTTAGTTGAATAATGTTATACGAAAAATGATATTGTATTTTACAGATATACCATCAACGACAGCGAGGCCTTTTACTAAAAACGAAACAAGTAAAAATAATACTTTTGTGTCCAATGTTCCAACATCGCCTCGCGATAGTGTAGAAATAACGACAGACAAAATGACTGCAAATGATACTGGTGAGTATGTCGATCTGTTGTAAAATATAGAGAATAGAAAAGACCTTGTCGGTGAAGAAAAATTTATTTGAGTGATAGGTACAATTTTGTTTTCTAGAAAAACAAAAAATCTAAAAGAACATGAAGTTTTAATTAGATGTAATAGCAAAAAGTATTATATTAAGTTGTAAAATATAGAGAATAGAAAAGACCTTGTCGGTGAAGAAAAATTTATTTGAGTGATAATAACAATTTTTGTTTTCTAGAAAAACAAAAAATATAAAAGAACATGAAGTTTTAATTAGATGTAATAGCAAAAAGTATTTTATTACAACATCTCCCCTTAATTAAAACTCTCATAAACAAAAGTACCACTTTAACTGTGTAAAACAATCATCAAAAAAACGTTACATCCCTCGACTTCTGTATATGCCGTGGGTTAGAAAACATGAAGTTTTAATTAGATGTAATAGCAAAAAGTATTTTATTACAACATCTCCCCTTAATTAAAACTCTCATAAACAAAAGTACCACTTTAACTGTGTAAAACAATCATCAAAAAAACGTTACATCCCTCGACTTCTGTATATGCCGTGGGTTAGAACAATCTCTGAAGTAATATCCATTTGGATCATCTGAATACCCAATAAAGATCCTTTTGTCCAATTGATCCTTTGTCTTCAGATCCAGATTCGTTGTGAGCTTTCTTCAATTGGTCCATTCCAATGCGACATAAATGACCTAACCGTTTGTGCCATAATTGGTACCTACTTAACGAGTTAGAATGAACATCTTACGCCACATTTAGGCAGGAATTGGTAGTACAATCTAGAGTGTACAGTCCACCACAAACAGAACAATGTGGCAGGAATTGGTAGTACAATCTGGAGTGTACAGTCCACCATAAACAGAACCATGCAGAACCGCTTCACGCTACATCTTTAATACTATTTATTGTGTTACACGCAGTGTTGATAGATATGTCACCAATACCACCACAGTCGATCTTCTTACCATTGGCAACAGTAACAGTGCTACCTTCTAATGGTTTGATGTCCTTAAACCAATCCCGTCTCAGAGTCATGTGTTTTGACGCGCCAGAGTCTATAAACCACATGTCTCTCTCCGAACACGAAGACACACCTAGAGCGCTAAGTGAAGTATTTCCCTTTTCAGAAGAAACGCCTTTTTTTTCTCTTTACTGCGTAAAGGGCAGTCAGGCCGTTTGTGTCCAGGTTTGTTACATTCGTAGAATATTGGTGTCTTCTTCTTAGGCTTACGAACATTAGTTGAACGATTACTCAACTGAAGAGCTGCATCATCGTCTGTGGAGTCCGTCTTTGACATTTCATTCAGTAGCTTCCTTTTAACTAAATCGGTACTAACTTCCACATTGCTATTTTCCAATGCCATTATTAGTGGCTCATATCTCGAAGTGAGACCTCCTAATAAAATTGCAGCAATCGAGGCGTCTTCTATAACTTTACCGATATCAGCCAAATCTTGGGCTGTACTCAGGACAGCATTTATATACATTTCAATATTTTGAAAATCATTCAACGAGAGCCTGTACAATTTTCTCTCAAGTGCCAATCTTCTACCTATACCTTTATCTTCATAGGCATTCTGCAAAGCTTTCCAAGCTTCTAAGGCCGATTTTGCACTTCTTACGTGTGTTATAGCCGAGCCATCTAATGTTAAGCAAATTTTTGCTAGTGCTCTTCTATCTACCTTCGATCGTACTTGTTCAGTGGTGGTATCTCCATCACAGTACCCTTCGATTGCGCTCCACAACTCTTCGTGAATCAGATAGTTCCTCATTTTGAATTTCCACGAAGAATAACCTTCTCTATTTGACAGGAAGAGCGATGGTATAATTGATGGAGACCATCTGGTGGAACCAGAGTCACCACTGGACATCTTTGCAACGAACTATATGACTCCAAATAATATTTTTATATTTCACTATTTATAACAAGCCTAATTACTGTAAATTCACTATAAAATCACAGAATTTCGTGCTGATAACGAGTTGTAAAATATAGAGAATAGAAAAGACCTTGTCGGTGAAGAAAAATTTATTTGAGTGATAATAACAATTTTTGTTTTCTAGAAAAACAAAAAATATAAAAGAACATGAAGTTTTAATTAGATGTAATAGCAAAAAGTATTTTATTACAACACGATCACATGGGATTTATAACATTACTGGCGTAACGAGCTCAAGATAGGGTTAAGGCGACTGATATAATATTTTAAAATAAGCTACATAGGTATTATTTTTATTTCCTTTTATTGCCTTATAAATTGAGATGCTTTGAAATTTTCCAATAAATAGCTTCGGTAATTTTATTAATATTATGTGACAAAAGCGAGTGACGGATTGTTGTTATCTGCTGTGTTTAGAATCCATTATTTATTCTGAAGGTAGTCGGTGAGGGGTGACAGCTTACCATGAGCCACCATGCAGGCTATTTTCTTCCTTTGCCAAGCCTAACCTGCAGATCGGTATGAAAATCTATGATAAATACATTTATTTTATGTTACAGAAAGCAATTCATATGCCACACGGAATATCTCAGATACTTCGAATACAACTAACATTACTGGTGGACATGGTACGTTTTTCTCATAAATTACCTACTCATTAATTTATTAAATTATTATGGAATTAATTTACCTTCGCGTAGAAATATGTTTAAACGTGGTTTGTATCAGCTTGTAGCCGGTCTATTGGACGAGACGGTCTGCCGTCACCACGGTTTCTAAATTTGTGGTATTACTGTAAACATTTAACTCATATGAATAAAAAATACTTAGAACAGCGTTTATCTTATAAAATAAAATAATCTTTAGTCTTATTAGAACATTCGTGAACGGGAGTTATTCAGGTTCATTTAGAGAATCAGAAAAAATACGTGATGCTGCTACGATTAAAGGCCGAGTTCACCGACAAGATTACAGTCCGATGGATTGAAAACGGCCGTTTAACATATTTTTTTCTATAGAAAAAGTCATGTTAAACGGCTGTTTTCAATATAACGAACTGTTATCGTGTCGATGAACTTGGCCCTAAGTTATGTGTGCAGTAAAAATGAAAAGTGTGGGGTAGACCGTCATAGACTTAAATTTAATATACAGTAGAATCCGGTTATAGCGACGGCCAAGGGACCGGTGATATTACGTCGTACTAACCGGACGCCGTACTAAACGAATAGATATTTTTGTTTTTTATTAATCACATATTAATGTATTTATTCATAAGTAGGCGACTAGCAAATAAAAAAAAATATTAAAATATTTTTTTTTATTTATTTCACATACGTATGTATGACTATGTGTCATAGCTAAGAATGAGAAGAAATCTAAGCCATTTTTGTACGCATACTCACTCGTTACCTGCAAATTAAGTACCTATGTACTGCTGTAAAATAAACAGTCGCATCAGCCATGTGCAGGTGCGCGGGCGGAGATATTATTTGTAAATACGACACGCTCGTCGTTGTAACCGGACAAATGTTTAAAATTCCGTCGTTAAAAGCGGTCGGTCGTTGTAAGCGGAGTCGTAATAAACGGATGTACTTTCACGGTGGCTCATATTAAAACCAAACATATGCCTATACTTACGTCGCTAAAAACGGTTGGTTGTTATATGCGAAGTCGTACAGTCAGTGCCCCACATTGTCTGACCCCTCTTAGAAATAGTAAGATTCTAAGAGGGGTCAGACAATGTGTGGCTCTGACTATACTAAACGGACTACACTGTAATGTAACATCTAACATAACATGCGCGTACGGCGTAACATAACATGATATTGACCGTTACAGGAATACTTAAACATCTTTAAACTTTTAACCTTTAAACTTTCATATAATCTCTAGCCTGTTTACTACAATAAATTGGTTACTTTTTTGTAATATGATTAATAGCCGTTGCCATTTTTATTGGGCCCAAAAAAGTCTATGTCCTTTCTCTAAAGATTTTGTAAGTCTGTTAAAAGTATGCAATTCAGTCTTATAAAAAAAAAACTTTTAATTCACTGTAAGTCCATTTGGTTTATATACAAATTACTTAGAAACTAATGTTAGTACTTAATCTACAATAAAAACAAAAAATGCACTATGTATTATGTAGATAGGTGCTACCGATACGCCACAGTGGCGTGTAGGCGTATCCAATGTCCCAGTATGGGGCTGTCCCACCTACCTGCTATGGCCTTTAGGACGCTGTTGGGGCTAGCGCGTACCCTGCGCATGATGGAAGCGCATCGCTAGCGCATGATAGCGTGAAACCCATCTATTCCCGCCTCTGCGAACATGCCGGAAGCGCTGCAATACCTCGGCAACCCCATCAACACCCTAAAAGCATTATTGTATTATGCCATCTGCGTATAGTTAACCCACAGACTGCATGTATAGAACGACTGACAGTAGAATAAAGGTTGTACGCTATGAACAGCGTAGCCTTTTCTTCAGTCGTGCATTTTGCAAATCTGCGGGCCAACATTATTGCATCGGACTTTTGAAACATTTGAGTAAAAAAAGCGGGATTCTTTCGTCGAAAGCGGGACATTCAGCAGTTTATTTTTAATTTTTTACTACCTAGTAAAAAATAAACTGCTGAATGTCCTTATAAATACTTTTAATAAGTACCTACCTAGGTACTTATCCTTGTATTTGAGTTTCAAATTATGTTTACAATGATGATAGATAGCCACCGAAAATGTATATTTTAATGAAAATAGGTTACTTTACTATAATAACGGCCGCGCCGCACCGTCGCGTAATCCCCGAAAAGCGGGACTGAGCCTGTCCCGCGCGGGACATTTAATTTTGGGGCTAAAAATCGGGACGTCCCTCCAAAATCGAGACGTCTGGCAACGCTGGTCTAGGCTGTCTTTTAGGTCTTTGGAAACCCAGTGGCCCAGATACTTGATAGTGGTGACTTGCTGTAAAGGACTCTCGCAAAGTTTCAAAGGTGGCACAATAGGGTAGAATTTAGTGCCCGCCCTAAAGACAAGTAGGTACCTCACTTTTCTTAACGTTGTATTTGATCCCGTGGGCCCCCGCGTACCTTTCACATATCGTGAGCAGACTTATCATTGATAAGTGTTGCTGAGTTCAACGATCAGCCGGTTTATGTACAGATTGAAGAGCCGAGGCGAGGACAGGCCGCCCTGCCTCACTCCACACTCCAACCTATACACATCCGACAATGAGCCTGCCCACCTTACACAATTGGTCTGATTGTTATACCAAAACCGAAGTATTGATATAACTTCCCTATCCACTGAAGTATCATTTAATAGTTTCTCCCACAACAAGTCGTACGACACCAGATCAAACGCTTTGGAAAGGTCCAGGAAACACGCGTTAACAGGCGTTTTCCTGGACGTGTAGTACTGGACCGTGTGCTTGAGAGACAGTATGACACTTTCCGTAGATACACCTGGTCTAAACCCAAACTGCGCATCATGCAATTCGATGCGGGTTGCCGTATGCCTATCAAGTAAACTGTCCAGCACCTTGGCCATGACAGTAGCGACTATATAGGCCTATAGTTCGAGGGATCTGATGTGGCTCCGGTCTTATCCTTCACAATCGGCACAACTACAGTTTTCATTAGGTCACTAGGCAGATGAGAGTGGCTTAGACAGAGAGACTTATTAGTTTACTAGCTTCCGCCCGCGGCTTGGCCCGCGTTTTCCGAGATATAAGGTAGCCTATGTGTTATTCCAGACTATAATGTATCTGTGTGCCAAATTTCATCCAAATCCGTCCAGCCGTTTCAGCGTGAAGAAGTAACAAATATACACACACACACACACACACACACACACAAACTTTCGCATTTATAATATTAGTAGGATCTGTCGAAACACCTGATTCAGGTGTGGAACAATAGAAAAATCAATTGTGTCTCATTAGTGACAGTCAAAGGATTATGGCAACCAGCGGAAAGTTACCTGCAAAAATAATAATTTATTTTTATTTCAGCATTGTCACTTCAAAAAAAATTGAAAAATATTATAAGGGATGCTTTGTTACGCGAGTCGAACAAACAACGGAGATTAAAAGGTGAACGTCATGAAACAAGACTTGCTTTACAAGAAAAAAATAACCCTAATGAAGGCGGTTCGACTGCGTCGACATATGCAACTACAACTAAAATATCATCGACAAATAATGATGAGAATAACACGATTTTAAAACCGCTGGCTGAAATAATGCAAGTCAAAAATAATGCCAGTGCAAATTGTACTTTCGGAGACGGCGACAAACATTTTTTATTGTATTTTGTAAATTATTTCAAAAAGATCCCGGAGAGTCGAAAATTGGATGCTGAATATGACATAATTGGAATTATTCGAAAATACCCGGGATCTAATTCAAATGCTGGAGATCGTTAGATCCAAAATTCACAATTTGATGAATAACGTGGTTTTTAACCGCGTTGTTCATGAAATTGTCTTTGTAACAAGTCAGTCTTTAGGATCTCATATATAAGAATCTCTTAATCAGGTTCTGTCCACATCAAATTAAATATCAGAACTTTCACTCTTGTCTATTTTTTCTGCAAATTCTGATGATTCCATAATTATATAAAGATCTTTTTACTGACGACAATCCTAGAATATAATTTATATTACATAGCTATGTATCAGTGGTTTTTGTAAGAGGTAAGCCGGAACTACAAATTCTTACCTGGCCACGAAAAGCCAATTAATAAAAGCAGGTAATACTGCCTGTGCTATTTTTCAAAGGGAAGCCGGTAGGAATCGTATTGCAGGAACCCTTCGCCACTGCTATGTATATCTAATTTTAGTACATATCTAATTTTGATAAAAATATAAGAAAAAATCTGCATTGTTTCCACTTCACCAAAGAACTGGATAACATTTATGATAATAAATAATATTACATTAAAAAACTATAAATGATGTTTTTTTTAACCCCATACGCAAAAAGAGTGGTATTATAATTTTAACTCCCGACTCAAAAAGAGCTTAGGTCTGTGTGTTATTTTAACGGTGACTTTGGTGAGTAGACTGATTTAGACGCTTAAAAATGGGTATTTACCTCAGATCATAGAAACAAGGAGATATGCCATCATAGCAAATTAGTACGGGAACAACTGATGCCACTTTTAGTACATTTTTCGACACAATTAAGCGCATAATTAAGCGCTCCTTGTGAATAAAAAGATCTCCCACGCATTAAACAGTCCGCACACCCTCAAACTAACACTGTTAATCGTCACTCAACACTAGCACTGAACTAAAACACTGTATTTATACCATCGATCGTGTTCGGTTCGTCGCCAGCCCGTACATTTTTAATTTGAGCAATTTGCTCAAGATCAGGCATCAAGCTCGATAGCGCCTTGGCATATCTCCCTTGTTTCTATGATCTGAGGTATTTACTTTACTTTCAAACATAATGTGTGACCTAAAATTTTAAACACCAATGTATGCTATATAACTATACAAGATTATGGAGTTCTTGGTCTGATGCTGCAGCCAGGTTATCCAGCACACTATAGTACACTCATGAAAAAATAATAGCAATATGTCGTGCTTGGATTCGTTTTGATCAGTATTTAATTCTACATACAATGCAATGGTGGCAACACGATGAGCTGATGCTGCAGCCAGGATATCCAGCATACTAGAATACTCTTGAAAAAATAATGGCAGACATGTCATGTTTGGATTCGTTTATAATGATCAGTATTTAATTCTATTTACAGTGCGATCGTGGCATCACGATAAATTAATGTTATGTGTAGAGAAACTTGACATTCTGCAGTAGTAACAACGCATTTCTATATTGTTAAAATGCGTTAAGTTTTGACTTAAATACATAAAAATGTACAAAAATAAATAAAACTCGTTTGTTTTTTAAACAATCTTTCAGTTTCTTTTATAACTATATTTCTTACATAGGTATGTTGACTTTTAACAAATTCGTCTGAAACATTATAAAAATTAAATAATCTTTGATGTTAGACACGAGTGGGACTCGTACCTGCGACTTCTGCCGTAGCGTGGCATTATTATTAATACAGCATACCTGGCAATGTGCTACGACGTAGCTCACGATGTGCTACGTCGTAGCTTACACTTTACTACGATAAATCTTTAAGAAATAATTTAGAATAATTTAGATTTTCAATGCAGATTCGGATTATCTACTTAATTTATTAATGGAGTATATACAGGGTGGCAGGTTAGACAGTGGAAATATTTTAAGGGGTCATTGTACTCATCATTATGATCAACTTTTACTATGGGAGTAATCCTGAAATCGCGAAAAAAAAACGGTTCCCTACATGTATATGTTCACATAACATAACAAAATGTATGGAACAGCTGATTTTTTTTAGCGATATCAGGGTTGGTCCCATAGTAAAAGTTGTTCATAATGATGAGTACAATGACCCTTTAAAATATGTCCACTGTCTTTATTCTCAGAATAGTTGCAGTAATTTTTTAGATTACAAAATCTTAAAATTTACTGCATCTATTCTGAGAATATGGTATACACCAGTGGTGAAAGGTCAGTTTTTGTAAGAGGTAAGCCGGAGCTACAAATGCTTACCAGGCCACGAAAAGCTTATTAATAAAAGTAGTCAATACTGCCTGTGCTATTTTTTAAACGTAAGCCGGTAGGAATCGTATTGTAGGGACCCTTCGCCACTGGTATACACTTACATAGTTTTTGAGTAGCTGTGGTGTTACTGGTAGTCTAGTTTTGAAAATCCAGCATCGTTTTCGTATCGCAACACCAACGCAGAGGATCAAAGATACCGCCGACATTGTTGAAATTATAATAACAGTATAATCAGCAGTACCTGCACCTGAAATGACAATTGGTCTGTTATTGTGAAGTTCAAACTGAACGATTGTCAAGATAATCACATCAGCCTGTGATCCTCCACTGCTACACATGGGCCTCTCAGTGCCCTCGGAATGAACGCGTTATAGGCTAATTATAGGCTAATTATAGGCCGACCGGCCGACCGTTTAACTGAGTCCTCGCCTGCGCGGTACAGGGGCCCGGGGGTACGACGACCAAGGGGACTGAGACAGGTGCGGGAGGTGGGCGCATTTCATCTCGTATGTATCTTCGCCCGCACCTGTCTCAGTCCCCTTGGTCGTCGTACCCCCGGGCCCCTGTACCGCGCAGGCGAGGACTCAGTTAAGCGGTCGGCCTATAGTGATTCTTTGCGAAATAAACTAGGTAGGTACTATTTATTTATTTTCAATAACGTCACACTAGGGAAGAATGGGTCCTGTGTCGTGGGCACGTTTACAAACACAAAGGATAATGCCGGGGGACGTACCAATTTGTGCCGCGGAGCGTCACAACCTCAGATCATAGAAACAAGGAGATATGCCATCATAGCAAATTAGTACGGGAACAACTGATGCCACTTTTAGTACATTTTTCGACACAATTACGCGCATAATTAAGCGCTCCTTGTGAATAAAAAGATCTCCCACGCATTGAACATTCCGCACACCCTCAATCTAACACTGTTAATCGTCACTCAACACTAGCACTAAACTCAAACACTGTATTTATACCATCGATCGGGTTCGGTTCGTCCCCAGCGCGTACGTTTATAATATGAGCAATTTGCTCAAGTTCAGGCATCAAGCTCGATAGCGCCTTGGCACATCTCCTTGTTTCTATGATCTGAGGTCACAACCATATAGTTTATAAATTACTCGATTTTAGGGTTCCGTACCTAAAGGGTAAAATGGGACCCTATTACTAAGGCTCCGCTGGCCGTCTGTCTGTCTGTCTGTCACCAGGCAGTATCTCATGAACCGTAATAGTTAGACAGTTGATATTTTCACAGATGCTGTATTTCTGTTGCCGCTACAACACAAATACTAAAAACAGAATAAAATGAATATTTAAGGGGGGCTCCCATACAACAAAACGTGTTGTATAGATATTGGTACAGAACCCTTCTTGCGCGAGTCCGACTCGCATTTGGCTGGTTTTTTTATACTTAATCAGTTTTATTTAATTTGTAATAAATGTTAAGGAGTCCCGGGTTTTGACTTAAACACTAATTAACTATAGACTTAGAATTAGTTATTTTCTCGAACTTAACCTCAAAATTAGAAGTAGGTAAAATACAAATAAATACAAATTGCGGCACTCCATTTAAAAGATAGTTAGCAATACAGAAAGGACATTAAAATTTAATTCTCCTCCAAATACACTTGGTTTGGTCGTGACACAAAGACTTTCGAGTTTTGTTATGTATGTAGCTCCTAGAAATAAACATATAAGCTACGCTTACCGCACAGGCTCGAATTGTATAAAAGGAACTCGTATATAAATGCTATAAAGGTATATAACGAATTACCAAACGCCTATAAAGATTTACCTTTGACCATGTTCAAAAAGAAGTTGACGCAATGGCTAAAAGAAAAATGCTTTTACGATCTCAATGAATTCATGTCATATCGCGGAAAAGAAAGCCATTGATAATTATCAATAATATTGGTATACAGGGTAAAATTAAAACCAGTGCGGATATTTTAGGAGGTGAAAGTACTCATGAATATGATCAACTTTTATTATGGGACCGACACTGAAATATGAAAAAAATTATCAGCTGTTCCATACATTTTGATCGTGTTGTAGTGCATTTTTGTAGAGAACAGCTGATTTTTTTTTCATATTTCAGTGTCGGTCCCATAATAAAAGTTGATCATATTCATGAGTACTTTCACCTCCTAAAATATCTGCACTGGTTTTAATTTTACCCTGTATAGGTACCTTCTACTAATTGATTGATTTTCTTTATTTAATCAACATTTTGACATTATAATAATTATGGACATTTCGAATTTCAATTTATAATTATACCTATACATTCATAATATTAATATGACATTATTATCTTTAAATTAGTTTAAATACAGCAATTTTATTTTGCCGTTTAGTAGTCGCGCGCTCAACGAATAAATAAATACACGTGATATCTCACTACACCCCCCTCCCCCCTTGTGATATTTCGAGATTTTTTCCGAACCCCCTCCCCCCCCTTTCGAGCCTCACGTGATTAATGGACGACCCCTAATACCACAAAGTTGGAAAGCGTTGTGACGGGTGATTGTCGCGACCAATAGACCAGCTACAAGCTGATACAAACGACGTTTAGTTTCTACGCGTAAATAATTCTAAAATAATATTATAACAAATTGATGAGAAAAACTTACCATGGTCACCAGCAATGTATCCGAGATATTTTGTTTAGCTTTATTAGTATTTGAATAACTTCCTGTAAAATAAAATAGTAAATTTATTTACCGCCGATTTTCAGACAAATATCTGCCGATTGAGGGGCTAATGGAATCACGTCTTTAAAAATAGCCCGTGGGCCCATGGTAAGCTGTCACCCCTCACCGACTACCCTCAGATTCACCTATATGTCCCTAGACAAGTAGTTCCGAACAAAAGATCATACCCCACACGCGGGTACTTGTCTGTTGCTCACCGCATCAAACGTCAAAGTGTATGTGAGGCAAGTACAACACTTGAGTGTGACATCCTTAATGTTCGGAATTGCTTGTCTAGACATATTATAGGTCAATGCTCAGATTAAATAGTGGATTCGCATAGTTTAGACGTCTTGACGTTGACGTAAGGTGTTGTACTGCGCACGGACGGTTGTTTATTAGGGTTTCGTACGTAAAAACGGAACACTCTTACTGAGACTTCGCTGTCCGTCAATTCAATTCAATTCAATTCAATTCAAATCATTTATTTGCTAGAACATGGTATGTACAATGGTCTTACAGTTTTATAAGTTCCGACATATTCTGCCACATGCGGCGTGCAAAATACGAGTAATTATGAAGTTAGAAACAATAACGTCCGTCTGTCTGTCTGTCTGTCTGTCTGTCTGTGTGTCTCCAGGCTGTATCTCATGAACCGTGATAGCTAGACAGTTGAAATTTTCACAGATGATGTATTTCAGTTGTCGCTATACTAAAAACAGAATGAAATAAATATTTAAGGGGGGCTCCCATACAACAAACGTGATTTTTTTGCTCGTTTATGCTCGATATTGATAACGGCACCAGGTAGACGCTTGAAATACTCACAGAATATTTAATTATATATTCAATTTAAAAATAAATAGCTAAATTAAAATAAAAAAAAATATTTAAGGGGGGGTTCCATACAAGAGACATAATTTTTTTGCCGTTTTTATAGATAATGGTACGGAACCCTTCGTGCGCGAGTCCAACTCGCACTTGGCCGGTTTTTTTTTATACAGTTGACGCGCTGCGCTTGGAGCGCTTTGCCGTCCTGCTGTCGTGAGTGCGCGTTGCCGGCATCTCATCGCACTGCGCTCTTAAAAAAAGGTTTTGTCGACAATGAATGCTGAAACCTGATTCTGAATTCAGTTTGATTGAGATAGTAAATGAAATTAAAAGAAAAAGTTAAAGAAATGAATTGAAATCCGTTTGATTGAAATTGAATCTAGCCGATTGAAACCTGACCTGAATTCCGTCTTTATCTATACTTACTAATAATTATAATAATAATAATAATAATAATAAACTCTTTATTATCAGGCTACTTTGGCCCATAGATATATACCTTACAAACTAACATATATAGGTATATAATATTATACAGTTTATGTTAGTAATAAAACTTAGCCTATGTTAGTAAGAACACTTCACTTGTGCACTATGTCATTCACTGTGCGATCGTGTGGCACTTGTCCGCGGAAGCGACGGAACACCACTCCCTGCGGCCAAAAGTCCTCTTCCATGACGAGGTGCAGAAGACAAGTTGGTACTCGCACCACGAATGCCCTGAAGTTGACATTGCGGCGCGATTCCAGCAGCTGCACTCTCGGCGTGTACTTAGTCCTTTGGCGCACGTACTCCACGATATCCTCCGCCTTACTGCTGTAGTGTAGGCGGGAGATGTACACCGGAGTGTTCGGCTTCGCAGCACGTATGATTACGTTAGGCTCCACAGGAGCCGTGCCGCAGCGGTTCTTCGGGGTTCTTTGCCGGCGCTTCCTCCTTTGCACCGTCACAAAACCGTCACCATCAGCCCGCTTCGGTGCTTTTTCAAGCAAGGGCTTCGTAGTAGCGTCGACAGTGCTCACTGCGACGCTGGCGAGAACTCTACTTCTCGCTGACGCGGTAGACACAGGCACCGGGTCAGAGGGTCGGGTAGGTCGTGCGGCAGTGAGGGGAGGAGCCGCAGGGGCGGGAGCGGAGTTGCGGGGCGCGCACGGTGCGCGCTCTGCAGGCTCAGCATGTGACGGTGTCGGCGAAGACAAAACTGCTGACGCGAAACTTGCCCCCGATAAATCGAGGTTCGCTCCGCGACGCATGTTTATTTTCGATGCACTCGATGGTGACCCAGTTACCGCTACCTTTTTACGCAACTCTATAAGGTCGTTGCGCAAATCGGCGACGGTGTTTTGGGATGCATCCAACTTCTTCTGCACATCCACTAAGCTTGCCTTTAGAAAAACGATGTCTTTCAGCAGGCTGGTTACGTCGACGTGGTCGAAGGTGACAGGAGGGAGCTTATGCAGATCCTTAGCCACAAACGTCGGCACGTCGTCAGGGTCGGTCTCTTTCAACAGCGTGATGATGTCCTGCACGCTTTTCTTAGTCCCGTCACGCCGGCGGGACACCATCTGGTCTGCCTTGTTCAACGTTTTGTACAAGAGCAGCTTGGCAGTGGCGATGTCTTCCTCGCTGAAGTTGGTGGAGCAGATTTGGACTGCAGACACCTCATCCATCACGTCTAGCTTCTGCTGCAGGAACGCTAGTAATTCGTTCGCCACAAGTTGTTGACTCATGGCGATTGATGTTACGGGCGACGGCTGGCGCCGCGCAGCACGGTTTTTTGTAGTGTCAGCAACACGTCCGCATCAAAACGCGGCCGAAGCGAGACTGGATTATAATAGAGCTGAAGAGTTTTGGTTACGAAGTTCCATTAGTTCCCCCCTGGTGATACGTGGTCAAGTTTTGAACTAACCCCTCCCCCCCTACCCAAGATCACGAGTATTTTTTCAGAATATTATCTTTAACGAATAAATAAATACACGTGATATCTCACTACACTCCCCCCTGCCCCCTTGTGATATTTCGTGTTTTTTTCCAACCCCCCCCCTTTCAAGCCTCACGTGATTAATCGACGGCCCCTAAGGTGCGCAGCCGCACTGCCGTGCCGTCGACGCCGCTTGCTGCAGTCAGTCTCACCGACGCCGACGCGGCGCTGCTGCGCCGTCTTTTTTGCGCGCAAACAACCACTCATAAATGACCTCACAAAACATCTCAATACTTATAAGTTTAGAAGCTAGTGGATATCAAAACACTTACCTTCACATTCGTTCTTTAAGTACACCCTAAACCAGCAAATCGGATAACCAATACAAATATCGCTATCTGAAAGAAAAGTTGAACCAGTCAATAGTTATTCTTCTTTGTTTGCATATACAACATGTCTGACATTAAAGGATTTATTTATACTACTAGCTGATGTCCGCGACTTCCTCTGCGTGAAAATAGATGCAAAGTAGCCTATGTGTTTTTCCGGGTCCCAAGTCTGCTAATGCAAATTGTCATCGTGTCAGAATGGTCTCTCAATGACATCGTTTTGACCAATGACGAAAGAGATAGTCACTCTAAGCCTCAGATCATAGAAACAAGGAGATGTGCCAAGGCGCTATCGAGCTTGATGTCTGATCTTGAGCAAATTGCTCATATTAAAAACGTACGCGCTGGCGACGAACCGGACACGATCGATGGTATAAATACAGTGTTTTAGTTTAGTGCTAGTATTGAGTGACGATTAACAGTGTTAGATTGAGGGTGTGCGGAATGTTCAATACGTGGGAGATCTTTTTATTCACAAGGAGCGCTTAATTATGCGCGTAATTGTGTCGAAAAATGTATTAAAAGTGGCATCAGTTGTTCCCGTACTAATTTGCTATGATGGCCATATCTCCTTTCATTTCATTTCATTTATTCTTATAACAATTTACATTGTGTTGAATATCACATGCAATTTACACAAAATACAGATAAAGTATCTAAGAATTAATATCAATGAAATTCGAGTATGTATAGTAGTAAACCAGTTTTGAATAATTACCTATGTCAAACAGATTTAAATACAATTATTTCAAACAATTTTAAACTTCCTTGTTTCTATGATCTGAGCTCTAAGCCAATGAACGCTTAGGTTTCGACCGTTATAGTGTCATTATGACACCATTTTACTACATGGGTCTACCCATTTTACCCGCTGATGTATCCTACACTTTTTGTACTGGGTATGGTGGGGTATAACGAACTCAGAGTGCGCAGGGAATTTACACTCGCGGCGTATGCGCTAAAGCTCCTGCGTGGACTAGCGCATAACCCGGGTGTGCTGCGTCACCTGCAGCTGTGCGTGCCGGACCGGTACGTATGGAAGCGGCGGCGGCCGCCACTGCTGGCCGTGCCGGGAGCCAGAACTAACCTGCTGTCAAAGACACTCCTCACCCGCACAATACGGGTACTAAATGAAGTGCATGAGAGGATTGACATTATTTTCGTGCGATCTGAGTGAATTCGCAAGAGTTTTGTTGAATTTTGTTACATTTAAATGATTACGTAATTATATATATTAGCCGTAAGTTTGTTTTAAATTTATGTTATGTGTGTGTAAACCACTATTGTATTGGGTCAGCCTGTGAAGATAGTGTGTGTGTGTTTTAATAAATAAATAAATTTTAAGACAATTGCAATAGCAGAATTGGGGCCAGGGGCCTATTTGATATAACTACTCTGCAAGTCTGCACTCCAAATTCCGAACTCTTCAACTGAATCATGTGTTATGTACACACATTTTGCAGACTAAAAATTGAAATTTGGAACACTTTCGCTCCACACTCTGCAATATTTGAAAAGTGAAGAGTAGAGTGCAGAGTGAAGACTTGCAGAGTGGTTACATCAAATAGGCCCCAGGTTTCAGGCTACCTCTCTGCCAAATTTCATGTGTGTGTAACAGGCGTCTAGTAAGGGGGTAGATGAATAAATTACTGCAATATAGGTTTGACTAATATCCCTCGTTTGCATCGCTGGGAATATCAGTTATAGTCAAAGTCAAAGTCCTTTATTTGCCAGAATATAGGTATATAGAGTATGATCTTAAATATAAAATGGCCCATTTACATTCAACCATCACATATGGTATGCAAATAATTGTTTTAGTAGACAAACACAAGTGATAGTATTTTAATGTTAATTATTTTAAAACCATAAATAAAACAACAAATTAATATGAACTCCCCTGTTATGCTTGTTAAGTACTGTTTTAAAAATATAAGACACTAGCACTTTGCCCGCGACTTCGTCCGCGTGTCCCACAGGAACTGTGCATTTTTGGGGATAAAAAGTAGCCTATGTTACTCAGTGATAATGTAGCTTTCTACTGGTGAAAGAATTTTTTAATCCGGTCCAGTAGTTTTGGCGCCTATTGGGTACAAACTTAAAAAAACTTTCCTCTTTATCCATCTATCTATATACATACAGGTTGTCCCACGGCTATGCCACAAGGAGGGAAAGTACTTTAAATATTGTAGATAGGAAGTTGTTCTTCATGGACACTTCACTTTATTTTTTAAATTA
Source organism: Thalpophila matura (assembly GCA_948465475.1). Taxonomy (NCBI): domain Eukaryota; kingdom Metazoa; phylum Arthropoda; class Insecta; order Lepidoptera; family Noctuidae; genus Thalpophila; species Thalpophila matura. The sequence goes on along the minus strand of OX419205.1, from coordinate 6,921,349 downwards.
AGTAATACTGCATTCAAAGATTTTTAAAAAGTTGCTTGCTTCATCTGGGAGTCGAACTGACCAAATGTGAAAAAATGAACATCCTGTATTTTTATGATACCGAATGCAGTTTTACTTAATTTTAAAAATAAAGTGAAGTTTCCATGAAGCAACACTTCCTATCTCAAATATTTAAACTACTTTCCCTCCATGTGGCATAGCCGTGGGACACCCTGTATATAAAATTGCTTGTCCTGACTGATTGATTCATCATCGCAGAGCCCAAACTGCTGAACATAGAGATTTGAAATTTAGACAGTGGGTTTCTTTTATCACGTAAACATCCGCTAAGAAAGGATTTTTGAATATTCTACCCCTAAAGGGGTGAAAAGGAGGATGAAAGTTTGTATGGAAGTACCGTTAGTTTTAAAGTTAGAGTCATGAAAATTGGTATTTATACTCTTAGTTTCAAATAAATAAACACGTGTTACAGGATTTTTGAAAATTAGCCGCCAAAAGGGGTGCACAAGGGGATGAAAGTTTGTATGAAAGTACCGTTAGTTTTGAAGTTAGAGTCATGGAAATTGGTATTTAGGCTTTTCTTTTTGAATGAAGAAATACGTGTTTCAGGGTTTTTGAACATTCGTACCCAAAAGGGGTGCAGGGGATGAAAGTTTGTATGAAAGTACCGTTAGTATTGAAGTTAGAATCATGGAAAGTGGTATAAAGGCTTTTGTTTTCAAATAAAGGAACACGAGTTTCAGGGTATTTAAAAATTCGATCCCAAAAGGGTTGCAAAGGGGTATGAGTTTGTATGAAAGTACGTACCATTAGTTTTGAAGTTTAGAGCCATGGAAATTGGTATTTAGGCTTTTCTATTTGAATGAAGAAATACGTGTTTCAGGGTTTTTGAAAATTCGCCCCCAAAAGGGGTGCAAAGGGGGACGAAAGTGTGTATGAAAGTACCGTTGATCCGATTCTGAAAATTCTTTCACTAATAGGAAGCTGCATTATTCCTGAGTGTTATAAGCTACTTTCTATCCGGAATAAAATCACAATTTCTGTGGGTCACGCGGACGAAGTCGTGGAAATAGTGCTAGTATTAGTATAGAAGTGGATGAGAAAGTTAAATTATGTTATTCTCTTACATTCATATCCCTCGTCAGCTGGCCAGGTCGGTGGTGACGTCACAACTCTCCCTTCCGCTATTCTGATACGACACGAGCTTGTTTTCGTTACTATCTCTATATCTATAATTATTGTTTCGTAGTTTAAATCAGCGCCGGCCGAAAAATAGGTTAAATTTTCATTTTTTAAGGTCCTTGTATCTTTTTCCATTATGTGACCTGAAATAAATTAAGAAAAGCAAATGGGTATTTACTTTACTAAAACATATGTGTGACCTAAAATTTTAAACACCCATGTATGCTATTAACTATGCAAGATTATGGAATTCTTGGTCTGATGCTGCAGCCAGGATATCTAGCACACTTGTACATTCTTGGAGAAGTAATAGCAGATATGTCGTGTTTGGTTTTGTTTTGATCAGTATTTAATTCTACATACAATGTAATGGTGGCAACGCCTGTCTGTGTATTTGTATGTCTGTCTGTAGCATCGTAGCTCCTAAACGAATGGACTGATTTTGATGCGGTTTTTATAATTTATGAACATCTGTTCAGGCTTTTGATGATCCTTAGCTCATTTCTTACTTGATTTGAACTTTGGTGTACAGTAACTTCAGGTGTATGTCCAAAACATGCTAACCTTGAGCTGATGTTGTAGCATCAAATAGTCTGCGGGATGCTCAATTCCTCAGAAACTTGCAGCAGATATAGTGTGTGTGGGCTCATAAGAATAGTCTCAATGAGAAGGTGTTAGATAGATGATGATCGAGGCCACATCGAATAATAAATGAATTCAGATTAGACGACGAGCATCGACTGACGAACCAATCGCCTGCAGCCTCTGCGCCCCCCGTCTTCTTAATTCCGCCAAAGAGACTGAAAATCAGCTAGTGCGCAGGTGACGTTTGCGATCAAGACTGACGCCGGGACTTATACCTATATTATCATTTACTCGCATATATAATATTCAACCAAAATAATCAATGAATTAACTCGCCGGAAAATCGTTCATCGATGAATTAATTTTAAGTGAAGCGATTCATTCGCGAATGATTTCGGAGTAACATAGTGTTCCAATAGGTATACAATATTTCTAAGTCACTTCATACATAACTCAAAAGAAAAGAAGGGCTTGTCTATTCTATGGTGGAATTCACAAGCTTACCTCGTGATAAATACATATTAACTGCGGTCGTGTTTAGTGGTATATTATACACTGTCATTTCGAACATCATGTGTTCATCAACATGATAGCCGAACTTAAAAAAATCGCTAACTGTTGTTACTGGTCGATCTCGTCCCGCTAAAAATAAAACGAAATATTATTTAATGTCTCAGTTTCAGTGCAGTGTTTGTTGAAATTGGTCCGTTTTATTGCCACGTACATTTAGGGATGTAAAGCGGTAAAATTACTTTCATAAAATTCGGTAAAATACGATCTTTTACGATAAAATACGGTAAGATTGGGAAAAAACGAATTAAACTTCTACTATAAAAAGTTCCGAGTCCGGGGAACAGATGGAGCCAGTCACTCATTGCGACCAATCATCACCGACCGCGGTCAGCGCATACCACCATTCACCATGCATAAGTAGCCGGTAATTTTACCGTAATTTATATAAATTACCGTAAAATACCTGTATTTTACCAGCGTTTTCGGTAAAATTACGTAATTTTGCAACCCTACGTACATTTCTAACTCAAATAATAAACATTAAGGTACAGTATTCCCAAATTAATAATGCGCATGCAGATCTTCGCTAGTTGTCGTATTCCCAGAAACACCCGAATCATAGAATCGTAAGAGCCCTAAACAATGCACTTGCATTTTGCACCTTGTTCGAAAGAAATAGGAGTCAATATCATGTGTACACAATCGAAAACAATTCGGGCGGTCGCCGGTCAGTCAAAGGTCCGTCAGCAGGCTCGGTCAACTGTGTATGGGTGACTTTGGACACAAGGTGGGTTCCAGTTCATGATAAGAATAGCGATATCGATGACTCTGTCTAACAGGCTGATTACAATGAAATGTTACTAAGTAAAATAAAATGAAATATCGTGTAACAAATTATGACCTAAACATGATTAATTTAATTTAAAATGTAGCTTAATAACTAACACCTATTTTTTTTACGGTTATATAATTAAAATTATGAACTCTAAACGAAATTTGGAAAAATAATTATATCTTTAGAAATAAATTTGAATTTAAAAAATGGACTCTGGTAGTTTGTTCTGGCAACACCATTTGATAAATGTCTGCTGTTATGGTTGGTCGTTTTTTCTTGTTTCTGTTTATTTGTTGTGCTTTAAAACGATAAACTGTTTCTGATTTTTCCATCATAACGTTGAGTCGGCATACTGTTACGCCGTTGCACTGTTTTGGTGAAAAAGTGTTGTGTTGAGTGAGATAGTGACTCTTTCGAGATTTCTTTGTGAGAACGAGAATTGTTTCGCAATTAATCAAAAGTAAAACATAGGAAAGTGCGTCACTTGTGGATTTTCAGTATCTCAAGATGTATTAATTTGTATTATATGCCCACCTTTATGAATAGATATTATTTTATTGTCATAAACTGTCAATAAAATAATATCTATTCTAGGTGGGCATTTAATTTTTTTCATTGGATTTAGTGGGATCCCACTAGATGGCGTGCAAATTCGTCTCATATTTTTACTATGAAGTTGATATTCTTCTCGCTAGAGTATTATTGTTCTGTGTCCGTCAGTCGTCTTTATTTATTGGAGTTGTCTGTACGTGTTCTCTCTGTGTGGAATTATATAGAGCTGCTATTACACACCCTTCTTGGTTTTCCTTTCAAAGGTGAATTTAATTTCAACCCTAATTATCTTATTCAAATTTAAATACTTTATTTTGTAAAATAGGTAAATTACTAACATTTTTCACTGTTTTTTAATATTAAAAATTAAAAATACCTACGTTAAATACATTTTAAGTAGTAGAAAAACATTTAAAAAATCAGATTTAGGCTTATATAAAAATAGAAAGATACACATGCATAAATAAACAAATAGATATAGGAATAAATAATATTATAAAGTATATTAGTACATAATGCAATAATACAACAAATAAATAACTCGTTGTTATCGTTACTGATAAATCAATATTTTTCTCTTTTAGCACAAAACACATGATATTCTACTAAATTATGCATGAAGAAAATGCACTTAACCACTCTATATACATATCGTCTACCGACGCTCGGGAATACGACCGTTGCCGAACAGTGACGAAGATTTCTTTGGGAATACTGTAGAGTTAGGTACTTACTGATATAACTTTCAACTTTATAAATATCCACTTTCACCGCATGTGAATGATATAATGATAATATAATAAGATATACAATGAAACACATATTTTAAAATAAAATAAATTGTGGATATACTTATTGGCTATGTGTTACTGATAGTGTTAACCCGACTACGGCGGAGCAGATAATGAAACGTCGCCGCCCGTAGGTTATTACCACATGTTCTACGCGAATATGCAAGGGTTGTCCAAAATTGGAAATAAAAAACAGACTTCAACAGACTTCAATATACATTTAGATTTTTTATTATGGAAGTTTAAACTTTTTATTTCATAGTTTTTAGTGTAATTTTTGGAAGTCGGTTTTTTTAAAACCTGTTTTTTATTTTTAACTTTTTAGTGTAGTGTAACATGTCATGTTTTTTTTTATAATAATACCTTACGTATAAAAAAAATAAAATAAAAATAAACCAACCGAATGCAGTTGGAAGTCGAGAAGGAGAGCATGTGGAATCCAGTGTCCATCCAACTACTATGATTACTACTACTAGGATAACTACTACTAGGATAACTACTACTAGGATAACTACTACTAGGATTACTACTACTAGGAATACTACTACTAGGATTACTACTACTAGGATTACTACTACTAGGATTACGACTAGGATTACTACGGCTACGATTACTACTAGGATTACTACTACTAGGATTACTACTGCTACGATTACTACTGCTAGGATTACTACTGCTAGGATTACTACTACTACGATTACTACTAGGATTACTATTACTAAGATTACTACTGCTACGTTTACTACTAGGATTACTACTACTAGGATTAGGATTACGACTACTAGGATTAGGATTACTACTTTTAGGATTATTATTACCATTAGGATTATGATTAAGACTCGGATTAAGATAAGGATTAATCAGGCTTAGGATAACGGTAACGATTAAAATTAGGATTACGATAACATATATGATTACTATTACAATTACTACTGTTGGGAGTACTACTGGGGATTACTACTGATAAGATTACTACTACTAGGATTACTACAAGGATTACTATTGCTACGATTACAACTAGGATTACTACTGCTACGATTACTACTGCTACGATTACTACTGCAAGGATTTCTACTGCTAGGATTACCACTACTAGGATTACTACTACTAGGGATAGGATTACTACTACTAGGATTAGGATTACTACTACTAAGATTAGGATTACTACTACTAGGATTAGGATTACTACTACTAGGATTAGGATTACTACTACTAGGATTAGGATTACTACTACTAGGATTAGGATTACTACTTTTAGGATTATTATTACTACTAGGATAACTACTACTAGGATTACTACTGCCAGGATTACTACTGCTAGGATTACTACTACTAGGATTAGGATTACTACTACTAGGATTAGGATTACTACTACTAGGATTAGGATTACTACTTTTAGGATTATTATTACCATTAGGATAATGATTAAGACTCGGATTAAGATAAGGATGAATCAGGCTTAGGATTACGGTAACGATTAAAATTAGGATTACGATAACATATATGATTACTATTACAATTACTACTGTTGGGATTACTACTGGGGATTACTACTGATAAGATTACTACTGTTAGGATTGCTACTACTAGGATTACTACCACTAGGAATTCTACTACTAGGGTTACTACTACTAGGATTACTACTAGGATTACTAATGCTACGATTACTACTGCTAGGATTACTACTGCTAGGATTACTACTGCTAGGATTACTACTGCTAGGATTACTAATACTAGGATTAGGATTACTACTACTAGGATAAGGATTACTCCTACTAGGATTAGGATTACTACTACTAGGATAAGGATTACTACTACTAGGATTAGGATTACTACTACTAGGATTAGGATTACTACTTTTAGGATTATTATTACTACTAGGATAACTACTACTAGGATTACTACTACTAGGATTACTACTACTAGGATTACTACTACTAGGATTACTACTACTAGGATTACTACTACTAGGATTACTACTACTAGGATTACTACTACTACTAGGATTACTACTACTAGGATTACTACTGCTAGGGTTACTACTACTAGGATTAGGATTACTACTTTTATGATTATTATTACCATTAGGATTATGATTAAGACTCGGATTAAGATAAGGATTAATCAGGCTTAGGATTACGGTTACGATTAAAATTAGGATTACGATAACATATATGATTACTATTACAATTACTATGTTGGGATTCCTACTGATAGGATTACTACTGTTAGGATTGCTACCACTAGGATTACTACTACTAGGATTACTACTACTAGAATTACTACTATTAGGATTGCTAGTTTTAGAATTACTTCTTTTAGGATTACTATTACGATTACTACTGTTGGGATTACTACTGATAGGATTACTACTATAACCATTACCACTATTAGTATTACCACTGTTAGGATTACTACTACTAGGATTACTACTACTAGAATTACTACTACTAGGAATAGGATTACTACTTTTAGGATTACTATTACCATTAGGATTATGATTAAGACTTGGATTAAGATAAGGTTTAATAAGGATTAGGATTACGGTTCCGATTAAAATTAGGATTACGATAACATACAAGCTGTTGTTTTGCATCCTCGTCAAATTTCAGGAGGTTATCATAAAAGACATAAATAATCAATTGATAGTACAGTACCGGGTAATAACATTAAGCGCTGCTTTTTTTTGCCTTTGAAATTTAACAGTATTTCAGAATTAAACCCTCAAATAAAAGGGAATCACCCGACTACGCACACAGCGACAATGCACCTGTGTGCGTGAGTGTCAACGTCTTACCTACGAAATTCTCGCGCGCGCTACCGAGTAATGACCTTCGGCGACCGTAGCAATAATTATACCTACCTAGTTTTATTTCGGAAATCACCTACATTATTGTCATAAATTTCGCTTTATAATAAACTTATTTTATGCATCATTAGAATACGAAAATCTTATTATTAACAGTAATAATTATGCGCAAAGTTCAGTGACCTGTTATCAGATGTTAGTTTTGCTTTATTGCTATCCTTCAGCCTGAAGTTTTCGTAATGTTTTTGTTTTTATTTGTGGATTAACTTGGTTGATTTGAAATTTCCTTCCTACTTAACGGGCTTAGGACCGGCAATAATACCTACCTTAGTTGTTGTACCGATCTACTACGTATTAAAATGTTTTCTACGTTTGATGGAAACGGAAGATTGCTAGTTAAGTGTAACTACGTGGTGATACTTTCGACTCTTAGGTATTATTGGCGTAGTTACAAATTTGAAATCAACTTATTTACAATAATAAAATTGATTATGCTAACAACGTATTTACAAAATGTACTAATTAATAAATTAGATAGGTACCTACTTAAGTTACCCGGAGGTATTGTTCAAAGTTACCACCATCACACTCTTGGCACAATCGAGCACGACTTAGCTGGTTTTCCCTCAGCTTACGTAGGTAACACTTACCTTATTTATACCAAACCGCAGTGAAACCGCAGTCGGGTTTTTAAAACTTACATTTTTTTTTTGTATAAGATATACATTGTATATTTTCGAAATTCTAAAGTCCTTCATTTTGATATGACTTTGTAAAAAAAAAAATATTTTTAGTTAAGTGACTTTATGACCTCTAGAGGACGCCATATTTAATTTAATGTGACGTCACACAGCCTATAACTAGCGGAAAATCAAGACGCTTCCAAAGGTACCTACCTACCTTTATCAAACTATGATAAGTAGTAGTAATTAATGAGGGAACATAACAGATGGACATACATACATAGATACATACCAGACAAACACATAAACTTCCTTTTCGATTCGCCGTAGCCGGTTAAAAAAGATAAAAACCATTTTTGGAGTAAGTCATAATAAGTCAATAAGGTCAATAAGTGTATCTACACAGTTACACGTCGGGTTCCCAACCCTACTATACAGGGTTATTTGTAAAACACCAGAAACCTCTTAAGAGGTCATTGTAATCATCATTATGAACAACTTTTACTATGGGACAAAACCTGAAAACTCGAAATAAATATCAGCTGTTCCCTACATTTATGTTCGTATAACTCGTCAAAATGTAGGGAACAGCTGATTTTTTTTTCGACATTTCAAGTTTTGTCCCATAGTAAAAGTTGTTCATAATGATGAGTACAATGACCTCTTAAGAGGTTTCTGGTGTCTTACAAATAACCCTGTATAACATAGTATGTTAGTATCCTACTACTTGTATTACAACTTTACAAGTCTGACTATATTTTTCAAAAAAAAAAATAGACTTAAGCGAAACTACTATAGGTAGTTCAGTTAGATAAAAAAAAAGCAACATCATTCATTTCAAAATACTAAAACGTAAAACAGACCTAAAAATATATAAAAATAAGTCCTTTAAAATACAAAATATTATTTTAAAACGTAGGTACCTGGACTACAATACATAATATTTTTTTACTTTTTCGCCATCTCCCTAGTATATTTTTTTTCTGATAATATCCTCGGAAATAGGTATTAATTTTGTTAAAAAAAAAGTTGACAACCCTAGGTCCCGTCGTCCCACGCGAGTTTTGATAGCTGTGTAGATGATAGTACATATACAATAATAATGTTACAGTCAAAACTCACAACCGGTCAAAACTACGTACTTAGTTTTGACTACAAAAATATTTTGGTTTTTTTTTATGATGATAGTACATAATATATATAATAATTGTTACAGTCAAAAAATAAAAAAACATTTAAAAATATTAAAAATAGTAGGTAGGTACGTACCCCACCGGCATCGGGAACAGGGTCCAAGCTAGTCAGGGGTCCAGAGAGAGGAACCTCCTAACAATGCGAGCCGTGTTCAGGAGTACCGCTCTCTGCATCAAGTCCTTGATCCAACTGCCCAACGAGAGCCTCCTCAGGTTTTGGTCGAGGCTCTTGGCTATTAGGCCATTGGCCGAAACGACTATCGGCACAATGATTGCCGAATCCATCCCCCACATGCTGACAATCTCGCGTGCCAAGTCAAGATAGGTACTTGATTTCCTTATCTTTTTCGGCTTTCACGAGATTGCCATCATGCAGGACCGTGATATCAGGGTCATTTTCACAAAAACTGTACATTGGTGTTTCGGGTGTGTCCCACAACTTTAGTATTTTTTTTAAAGAATAATATCTATGTTTAAGAAAAACCAAACTAAAAATATGAATCTGTGGTCAGTTTAATAATAATATTGTATGTGTTGCTGCTTGTAAACACAGACATATTACCATCATTTTTAAAAATTAAGGTAGAAAGTATCTATTTTAGCACTGTCCCACTACCATTTTCATTCAAATAACGTAACCTTAATTTATGTTGCTGACCTAAATATAATATTGTGGTTGATATTTTGAAAAGTATAGTTATGCACGATTTGTAATACGATTACAGCAATAGTCTAATGTGACACACTATTTTTAAATAATTTAATCTTTGTGAGGACATAAACTGGTTAAAAGGGATAATTCCCTTCCGAAACCGCAATTTTTGCCAGATGTGCAATCAAAACTACCATAATGATACGTATTTTTTTCGATCGGCAACATTTTTAACGCTGTCAACCGGTTTTAACAAGTAAATCGGCCATTTTGACGGCGGCCGGCGAACAAGCAAGTAGTACCTCAGTAGTGGTCCGATTTTGGTTTCCAGAGCCGCAACCAATTCCAAAGTAAGTTTACAAGTTTTATTTCTTGCAAATTATTTTGATATCTTTATTAGCTTTCAGTGAACATAAATTGATACTAAGCTTGTTGTTCTAATGTGTTAGTTTAAAATAATTAAAACAAAAGAGTTTAAAGTCAGCCTTCCGATACTTCCGTTCCGTAACCAAAACGTAGGTAACGTAGAAATGGAATTGAAATGTTTCGGAATGGAACTCTTAGGAAGATGATACATTATATTTGTAGTAGGTACTGGCGATCTATTTATTTATAGGTAATATCAAAATGACGACTTTCAAATATAATTCGTAACGTCCTAAATGAGTCACTTTGTTAAACAAAACACAAACACTTATGTTGTTATATTTTGAGTTTTTGCTAAATATGTAGCTGTGTACATTAAGTGTACTTATGTGTTTATTTTGATAATATTAAATATTGTTGAAATAAATGTGCTTAAAATTACACTAGTAAAATGTATGCATTTTCGTAATATTATTTGAATTGGTTGACTATGTCCAGCAGTGGTCGTTTGCCTGAAAGATTATGATGATGATGGTTGTGTATGTAACATAAGCATTTTTTTTTCAGGTACTTTACCTACATAGTAAAAATGGTTGTCCAAGCAAACGTTGATGAGTCGTCAATTTTATGTTAGAATATTTGTAATAATTTGATCTCATTTACTTGATAATGTGCAATACTCTTAAGAATTCTATTCCGTTACAGGAACAATTTATTCCGTGACTGTCCTATTTTATAATTTGTTTTAAATATTATTTTTAGAGCGCAACGTTATTTAATTGTTATTAGATTTTGATAATTGAGAGTGTTATCATTTGATTAATGTAATTAAAAAAAGAGTTCCTATGTATATGTTAATTGAGAAACATACCAAAAAGTATTGAACTAATTTGGTCCAAAGAGTAACAGAATGGAAATTAAATGTTGATTATGTATGTTTGCTATTGTTTATTTTATATTTCATCTGTTTTGTATTAAAGTACCTACATAACATCGTTAACCAATTATATTATTTGATTAAATCCAAACGAGTTTTATTTAATTTCTATAACCGAAAGCTATTAGTTTCGGAACGGATCAAATTTTGTTTCCCAGGGGCAATGAAATAGTTTTATTTGAGGATATTAATCCTGAATACGTGATTTTATTATAATTTTCATATTGTGAAAAGAATACTAATTCTGCCGTGCATTCCCTAAAACGCAGTATGAGCAAAAATGTGGTTTCGAGAAAAACGCAAAAAACTTTTTGACACTGTTTTTTTTATAATAATACATTTACATGGTGGATTATTTGTTACCACAAGGACTAAGGTGTTAACAAAGATTGAATTTTGATAAAGAACATACTATTTAGTTTATTACATTAAAAATAAAAAGGATTTTTTTTAAATCATGGAAAATCATAGCAGTTACTGCACGCAAAACGGTACACATATGCAGATTAAAATGCGGTAAAAATACTTTATACTGCAAAAACTATTGATTTATACGCTATTTTGCAGACTAATATGCAGCATAAGACTTTCTTTACTGCATTCTAATTTGTGTCTTCAACCGATTGTACATGCAGTACATGTAATGTATGTAACTTACGAGTATGTCATGTAGGAATTTATAAAACAAACAGACATTTTTGTAAGTATAAGAATAACGTTTAGTTTTTAACCATTTGAGCTAATTCTGACCTAACGTTGTTCGGTGCATTTACGCAATATGAAAGTATGGGAGGAGGTGACAGAGAAAAGATTGCAAGAGGAGAGTGAGATTACCGGAAACCAGTTTGGGTTCATGCCAGGTCGAGGAACAACGGATGCCATATTTGCACTCCGCCAATTGTGCGAGAAGTGCAGACGTGCTCACAAGAACTTGCACACATAGTGTTCCTCGACCTGGAAAAAGCATATGATAGAGTACATGTGTTGTGGTGGGCTATGAAAGAGAAAGGTGTGCCTACAAAGTATGTGGAGTTAATTCGTGCTATGCACAGTCAATCCAGTACCTACGTCCGGTCAGTTGCTGGCAACACCGATGAGTTTAGTGTGGCTGTAGGCTTACATCCAGGGTCAGCTTTAAATCCGTACCTCTTTCTATTGATAATGGACGCTCTAAAATACATAGCTCGTACATAGCGATGGCGAAATTGACCGGACGTCAAGCACAGAGTTAACATAGGATGGATGAAATGGCGGAAGGTCAAAAGAACAATTTGTTGACTTCCGAATTCTCCTTAAACTTAAGGGGAAAATTTATATAACAATTGTAAGACCTGCTGTTTTGTATGGATCAGAATGTTGGGCTACAAAAGAGATACATGAAGGGCAAGTGCATGCAGCTGAGATGAGAATGTTGAGAGGGATATGTGGTGTTACGCGAATGGATAGAATAAGAAATGAGTATGTGAGAGGAAGTCTGAAAGTAGCGCCGGTGACCGAAAAGTTGTGTCGACATCGTTTGTCATGATATGGGCATGTAATGCGGAAGAATGAGGAAAATGTCGCGAGAAAACTTTTGAGTATGAATGTGGAAGGCTATAAGAATGGAGGAAGACCAAAGAAGTGATGGATGTCCAAAGAAGATGATGATGACCAAAGAAGGTCTGTGTGAAAAATGATATGGCCAGAAAGGGGGTGAGTTTGTGTTTTATTTAAAATCTTGTGTAATTAATCACTATGATATGAAGGTTTTTTTTTATAATTCCAATAACCTGATCTTGAGTAGAACGCAGTAAAGTATGATCTCGATTGCAGTGAAATTTTGGAAAATTGTTCGAGTTACTAATTATAATGCAGTAACAGTGACTCATACTGCAATTTAATTAGCATTTAGTTGTTATTCAGCTTTAGAACAATACCGACTATAGTGCAGTAAATAATGAACATACTGCAATTTAGTTGGTGTTACGTACCGTTCTCATAATCGAAATTTTAATTATTATTTGTTTTATTATTCATTCATCCCACAACCTTTTGGTGCGAAGCCTTACAATGGCAAAAGGGCTTGGTGTCAATTCGGGTCAGCTGACCATAGTTCTCGAAGATTCGATGCGCTGTCCAATCAGCGATCGCATACCTTTTTTGGCGACACACACGCCACCTGTCGCAAGATACTCTGAACTTGCAAGCGCCGCCGTTACACCGCGCGCTCCGTGAAAAATATAAGAAAAAAAGGGACTGAAGTGGTTTTCTGCTCTGCAACCCACACAAAAGGGAAGTGCGAGGTGACTAGTGCCCTGTGGATGTGTTATCCGTGCGAAGAAAGGAGTTCAATTGGAGTTATCTACCTCGAGGCGGCCGCCTCATTCGGAAGAACTTCTAAAAGAGGTAAGCTGTCCGTGGCGATATCAAGTCTCTTTTCTTAACAGTTGGTTTTCACTAAATAAACCTACTTCAATAACACTAAATAAAGTACCACATTCAAGCATTTTGCTGCGTTTTAATCTGTAGTTTATTATTAAATAAATCAATGATCAACTGTGCAGTATTATCATTTTTGGTACAAAAACTGCTTACTGCGTTTTATTTTATATGGCTAAATGTATTTTTTGGTGTAGATTACAAATTTTATGTGGTAATAACGATATTTACTGCGTTTAACTTGGTGAAGTGACGGGTCGTCGGGCGTCGGTTGCAACGTAACTGCTTTTACTGTATTTTAGTTAGTACTACAATGTATTTTAACATGCGAAATTGAGTTACTGCGTGGTTACAGCTTTCATAAATTTGGTTTTGTGGCCGTTTAAGTCATCGCATCAAAAACTGGGTTAGTCCAATGTGTTCCTTATTAAATGCCCGTTAAAACTCAATATTTAACTCAAAAACGCAAAAAACCCTGTTACTGCGTTTTAGGGAATGCACGGCAGAATTGTGAATATAATTTAAAAAAACTAATTACAATAAAAATATAATTTCCGGCATTTTTCTAATATTGTACACTTTTTTTGAAAATGACCCATCAACAATCATTGCGCTGCGTTCTAACCGATCTACCACCACTATGTCCGGCTTATTACCAATAATAGTCCGATCAGTGATGATAGATCGATCCCAGTACAATGTGATATGGCCATTTTCGAGGACTGGGTCGGGCACATACCTGTAGTACGGCACTTCTAAATCTACAAGGTGGTATCTCAATGCAAGTTGCTGGTGGATAATCCTGGCCACCAAGTTGTGTCTGCGCAAATACTGGACTATATTATTATTATCAATAAATTATTGTCGCGAATTGAATTTGAATCAACATACAATGTAAAACAGCGCTGCAATTTACAAAAAACCCAAGATATTTTAAATTTCGCGCGCAACCTTGACGGACGCCTTAATAAGTTATGATCGTGGAACAGGGTAACAAAAGCTAAAAGACTCGTATCCAATCAATGTAACAAGTAAAAAACTAAACTTGTCGTGTTGTCAAAAGAGTTCAATACAGTCGAAACTGAATGTCGAAACAATAATTTTGTGAAATTATCAGTAAACGAAGATATTAATCAACCGGACCATGTAAATTAAACATGCGATAATAAAGAAGTACAGTTTTCAAGTCATACGCCCCGTGTTAGTCGTGCATTTTCGTTGTTAATCTAAAAAAAATATTCCCAAGAATGGATGGGACTTGGGTTCTAATTTTACTTGCTCTGGTGATGTTAGTGGGGTCCTATGTTGCTGGAAGTATACCCCTGAACGTGAGCATGTCCGAGGTAAGCCTAACTTTTGTATTCCAAGCTCTATTCTTGTAATAGTTAATAAAAAATAGTGACCATCTGTGAACTACGTTTTGGTCTATTTCGCTGTCGGTTGTGAAAGCTGTCTATTTTACGAGAAAATCCTATTTTGTGGTGCTATTTCATATTGAATAAGAATATAGCAATGAACATTATTAGGTATACTTTTTGCTTTTTTCCCTGAAAATACATTATAAGTTCGCGTGACCCACAGGAACTGTGCATTTTTTCAGGATAAAAAGTAGCTTATAGCACTCAGAGGCACTCCGAGATAATGTAGGTTTCTCTAAGTGAAAGAATTTTCAGAATCGGATCAGTGGTTCCAGAGACCCTCCACACATACACAAACACAAAATTCACACTCTCTTTTCATATTTTTTTTAATGCTAGGTTTTCATGTTAAATAGTTGACATGAAAATTAAAATTGAATATTTGATTTGTTTCCTTAGGACAAGCTCCAAAAAGTAACAGTATTTGGTGCGGGCCTCCTTGTTGGCACAGCTCTCGCAGTAATTATTCCTGAGGGAGTCAGGTCCCTGTTTAGTGAGCGGTCGCATCCTACAGTGGTGACGAAGGATTTCACAGCGGAGCCACCGAGCCATGAAGATGATCTACATTCCGTTATTGGTATATCACTTGTTTTAGGTAAGAAGTCAGCATCTTGAAACCATAATGTTGTTTAGCTCAATGGACCCTGTTTTCTCTATAGGAATCTACAGACTTGGGCCGGCCACAGACACCGGAATGGCTTACTGAATTAAAAGACAGAATCCAGAATAGGAAACTGAAACATTCTGAATCTCATATTAAATCATTGAATGTCACACACTCAGATTTTTTCCGGCTATGATTTTTTCAGATCGATCCTACATTCTGGTTTCCGATTCTGGATCTTGTCTCTTGATTCAGTAAGCCTCCTAATTCGGTAGTCTGTGGCCGGCCTTGTTGGTCTAATTGAAATCAATGATTTGACTTTGAGATACAGACAACTTTTTGTTAAAGTCAAATCAAGACAAATAATATGAAATAACATGTAAACAAGTTGTTGTTTACATGTTTTTTTTTTGTCTTAATAAACATCTGTATAAATAAACTAGCAGCAACAACATACAATAATATTTATTATGGCAATGTTGAGTTATTTTTTTTTAAATTAGCTCATTTCAAAGAACCGACATAATACACTGGCAATCTTGAAGTACGGTCAGCATCATAAGTCTCTGATCATTTTAAAATTTTAATAATTAAATATCGTAAAACCTAATTATTGTTTTAAATATATCATAATACTAGTTTTCAAAGTATTGCCTGCTCTTTAATAAATTGTTACAAGCAAGTTATAATTGACAAGTTTTCATTCATAAAACACATGTTAAAATTTTTAAATTATCAGCGACTTATGATGCTGACCATACTAGAAAAGAGGAGCGTTTTCTCGTGGTCCTACTATTTTGTCCTACTAGTAGGACCACGAGGGAGACCAGTTTCTGTTCGTCCTACTATGACATATTGGAGCAGTAATCATTTATTTATACCACCTGTATATAATTTATACCTTTGACACTAACTAGTAAAAGGAAGAAAAAAAAAACAATCATTTTGTAACAAACTAAAAATATGCTTCTATTATAATATGCTCCTATTATCTCATTTTCTCTAAGAAATGGCCTATTGGTATGTCACCGTGAATTAATTGTAGCTGGATTGTCATAACAAATTTGATAAAAAAAAAAAAAAAAATTTTTTTTTTTGTGAAAACGCTTGAAAAGAGATCTTTACATGGGCTATGTTTATACACTAGCTGTTCCCCGCGGTATCACCCCCGTTGCTCGGCTCCTAAGGGTTGTAACGTAATGTTAAATAGCCTATACTTCATGAACCTGGCTATTATATACAAAAATAAGTTTGCTAATCCAACTGGTAATTCCAGAGATTAGCGCATTCAAACAAACAAACTCTTCAGCTTTATAATATATTTGTATAGTTAATACATAATTATAGTTAGTCAGTAGTAGTTAGTCAGTTAATACAAATATACATAATACAGAAAAATACGAAGTCAACAATATTGCAATCATGGTTAAAATAATATATTTGATTATGTTCCCATTTTCTACGGAAACATAATTTTTATTTAAACTATATTTTCGTTTAGAGTACACTAAGCCCAGCAGATGTACTCCAGTTAGCCCAGTTACCCCAGTAACCCCAATTACCCCAGTTACCCCATAACCCCAGTTACCCCAGTTACCCCAGTAACGGCAGTAACCCCAGTTACCCTAGCTGGACCAGCCCTGTCCCAGAGTATGGGCGTTACTACAAAATTGCTGTTCTTCCAGGGTTTGTGTTCATGCTGCTGGTGGATCAAATGTCCTCAAGATACAATGATCAGAGCAACCCCATTGAGAAGAACGTCACAGCCACCGTCGGATTAGTAGTACATGCTGCAGGTTGGTTTAATTTAGCTTTTGTTAAAGACCAGCCGCCCTAGCATGACCACGATAGAAACGGGTTTTGTCTACATAGAAATAGACAAAGTGACAGATTTCATTCATAAAACGTAGAAATGTTTCTACAATCTGTCACTTTGTCTATTTCTTTGTAGACAAAACCCGTTTCTATCGTGGTCATGCTAGGCCGGCAGGGACCGATTATTGGGTTAAAAGGTTACTGGTTAAATCTCTAACCCATATGTTTGGTTAATCTAAATGCAGGTTAACCAGTTAAAATATTGCTGATTAACCCGAATGAAATGGAACAAAAATGAACTCTATGCGTAAACCCGGTTATTATTAGGCTGATTAACCCAGAATACGGGTTAACCTTTACACAAGGTTTTTCACCTACCTCAAAAAATTACCCCGTGAAAACCCCTATAGGTGACCTTTTCGGTGCCTGTTAGAGACATGTTCTGAAGTGGGGGTTCGAAACTTAAAAGTGGGATCACTAGTGGTGATATTATTAAATTAGCATTATAAAATTTTCTGCATTAGTATAATAACGTCCATATTTAAACTGCGATATTATTATTATATTATCTATTATTGCGATCCAACAGACAAACTATATATATAGTTTTGTTGGACATTATATTATTTTATAGACCTTAATATGTACCTTTATAATAAATAAATAAATAAATAAATAAATAAATAATCGCATCAAATATCCATTATCTGCAAAGATAATGTTTTTGAGTTGGAAGTCTGCATAGCTTCCGATAGATGTCGCCACACGCTCATATGAAGCGTTAAAGGGGTATTCAAATTTCAAATGATTTGAGCGTGACCCGGTAGCTCAGTTGGAGTCAGAGCAATGCCACGGATCGGCAGAGGTTGCGGGTTCAAATCCCGCTCGGGTCGTTCGGTTTTTGAAGATCTCTTATATTTTTAATATCATGAGATCACTACGTTAAGTGGCATATCATATGAAAGGGCTTGATCTGCACATTTCAAAATATATTTTTATTTTCGTTTTCCCCTTGGTTGTTGTTTGCAAAGCGAAATATCTGAAATAGAGTTCATAGAAATTTACCTATTGGTAAATATTGCACCAAAAATAAAACGATGTTCCTAAGTATCACAGTTTTTTCAAAATCATCAAAATTCTTAGTTCATAAGCAAACTTACAATTTAACTTTTATACGTACATCCAAGGATGGTACGGAACCCTCGGTGCGCGAGTACGACTCGCACTTGGCTGATTCTTATAGACAACATGACCGTGATAAAACTCTGAAAATGTGACAGACACACACATTACTTTCGCAAAAAAACATGCTCTTTGCTCTTTACAAAGGACTGACTCCGTTTGAGTCTGAAACTGATCGAGAAATCTATAAATGAAACTAAGCAATGGCAAACTGGCATTATTCACTTAAATTGTAATAAAGAAAACTGTAAAAATGTTTAAAAACTGATTAGATGTTACATTTAATTGCAATTGAAATTAAACTCTGTTCTATTGTATCAAGATTCATAATCGTAATTCATAAAGAAACTGCTAAGTTGCAATATACCGGAACTAAGTTATGCTGAATTAGTACGCAAGCGGTAACATGAGGTTATGGTGATTGTATAAGCATAGCATAATCGGCCTATATTGTTCCCACTGCTGGGACACAGGCCTCCTCTCTGTGAGAGGGAGTGGGCCGTAGTCCACCACGCGGGCCCAGTGCGGGTTGGTGGACGTCACATGTCTTCGAATTTTTGGTTCTAGGACATGCCGGTTTCCTCACGATGTTTTCCTTCACCGTTAAAGCAAGTGATAATTAATATCTTATGGCGATAACTAAATGAAAAATATAACATGTAGTGCGATAAAGTACTTATTTACTATCGGCACGAATCATTTCGAAATACTAGCTTTGGCACGCGATTTCGTCAGCTAGGATTACGTATACAAGGTGGCAGGTTAAACAGTGGAAATATTTTAAGGGGCCATTGTACTCATCATTATGAATAACTTTTACTACGGGACCAACCCTGAAATCGCGAAAAAAAAAATCAGCTGTTCCATACATTTATGTTCACAAAACTCAACAAAATGTATGGATAGGCTGATTTTTTTTTTGCGATTTCAGGATTGGTCCCATAGTAAAAGTTGTTCATAATGATGAGTACAATGCCCCCTTAAAATATTTCCACTGTCTAACCTGCCACCCTGTATAAATTACCAGTTGATTTTCCACTCAAATCATAGCAAACTAGTACGGGAACTAGGGATGTTATGGATATGAAATTTCGGATCTGAATGTGGATACCGATATATGAATTATATCAGTTTCAGATACGGTTACGGATATGAAATTATTTCGGATATCCGATTGTTTCGGTTACGGTTACGGAACTCCATAACATCTCTGGCGGGAACCACTGTCGTCACTTTTAGAACAGTTTGCGACACAATTACAAGCGCTCCTTGTGAATATAACGATCTCCCACACATTGAAAATTCCGCACACCCTCTAACACTGTTAGTACAGAATAGATCTGATATTCCCTTTCCGTACACCCTCATTCTAAGACTGTTAGTGCAGAATAGATCTGATTTTCCCTTTCCGTACACCCTCAATCTAACACTGTTAGTACAGAATAGATCTGATTTTCCCTTTCCGTACACCCTCAATCTAACACTGTTAGTACAGAATAGATCTGACGTCCCCTTTCCGCACACCCTCAATCTAACACTGTTAGTACAGAATAGATCTGATGTTCCCTTTCCGTACACCCTCATTCTAAGACTGTTAGTACAGATCTAATTTTCCCTTTCTGTACACCTTCAATCTAACACTGTTAGTACAGAATATATCTGATTTTGCCTTTCCGTACACCCTCAATCTAACACTGTTAGTACAGAATAGATCTGACGTTCCGTTTCCGCACACCCTAAATCTAACACTGTTAGTACAGAATAGATCTGATGTTCCCTTTCCATACACCTTCAATCTAACACTGTTAGTGCAGAAAAGATCTGATGTTCCCTTGTAGCGGACGGCGTAGCTCTAGGCGCGGCCGCGACCACTTCCCACGCGGACGTGGAACTCATCGTGTTCTTAGCCATCATGCTGCACAAGGCGCCGGCCGCCTTCGGGCTGGTCACCTTCCTGCTGCACGCCGGCCTCGAGAGGTATGTGGTCATCAATCAGTAGGCATCTATCATTTGACGTTACGGTAAGGGGTCGTCCATAAATTACGTCAGGGGATTTTGCCGATTTTCCGACCCCCGCCAAATCTCACGATATCTCACCAAGGAGGGGGGTCTTGGTGAGATATCGTGAGATTTGGCTCAACCCCCTCACCCCCCCGTCAATTTATTATTTACTAAATTATTTACTTCTAACGTAAATGTTGATATGTAATACTAAAGAAGGCTGCTAGGCTTCTTTTACTTCAGTTAATTATCTGATAATTTAGATAATTATCACGACAATTATCTGATAATTACCACGATAATTATCAAGAAGCATATTTATCTTGATAATTTAAAATCCTGCTTAATAGTGGTGTACCAATAAAAAAATATATAATATAATTTTCTTATTTACAGGAATAGGATACGAAAGCATCTGTTAATATTCTCGTGTGCCGCCCCGCTGCTGGCCCTGCTTACGTACTTCGGGATAGGCAATGAGAGCAAGCAGACCCTAAGCGATTTCAACGCTACAGGTAAGATTTTGTTACTAAACTTGTCTCTTAACCTCACGATAACTATATTGTCGTTCGATACTCTTGGATATTGTATTTTTACCTGACTTCGAAAAATAAAGGGTAATGAGTTTATCAAAATCGGCCCCGAGACTCCTTTAAGTGTTTTTCGCTATTCCTTATAGTTTCGGATTTCGCCGTCCACACCCACTTGAAAAAATCATCCGGTATAATAGCCAGATTCATGAAGAAAACTATACGACCCTTAGGAGCCGAGCAACGGGGGTGAAATCGCAGGGAACAGAACAGCTAGTATTTAATAACAATATTTGTATCTGTTCCAGGTATCGCTATGCTGTTCTCAGCCGGCACGTTCCTATACGTTGCAACAGTGCACGTACTCCCTGAGCTCACTCACCCCCACTCTCACACCCACTCCCTCCTCCCAATACAAGAGGGAGTTCCCCCCAAGAAGGGATTCGGAGGCCTCCTTCTCTCAGAAATGATTATACTGACAGTGGGAGCGCTAATGCCTCTCCTCTTAACCATGGGACATAAACACTGATCTACGGAATTGCTCGACCGACTACAATGCGATTCGGGAAAATAATAGGTGAGTCCGAATCGATTTAGTCAGTTTTATTACGTGTTGAATCAAAATAGGTAGTTTGTAAATTTCTGTTGACGCTTTTGTGATAAAAAATTATAGTTGACTAAAAATTCCAATGTATATTATGTATAGTTGACTATTTAAATATAGTGTTGTTAAAATGATCTGACTATCAGTCGATTTTTATCGATGCCTAATGAAATTTGATTAATATTTTAGTCGATTATTTAATATTAGTTAACAATTAAAAAAATATATTTTAGTCAAAATTTTCTAAAAATCGACTAACAGTCATAATCAGTATAGAAAACATAAAGGACATAAGCAATGTTATAAACTAAACTAAATGATATAATTATTATGTATTATTAAATATTTCATAATGTATCAAACAATATTGCAATAGTAATACACCTATTATATTATATTAAATAATATTTAGATATTGCAATTTGCTTATTCTACCTATGGGCCTACCTTTAATTAAAAACTATGAGAAATAAAAAAGGGTCTTAACAGATGAACAGACGACTAAAATAATGATCCTACAAGGGTTCCGTCTTTTATTTTTGTGGTACGAAACCCTAAAACGTGATAAAACAATTCAAGGTTTATAATTAAATCGATTGGTTTGGTTTATTCAAGAATCAAAATTAGCAAGAAAATATACCATAGCATTGCACCAATCGATAAATGATTGTTGCCGATAATGATCCAAACACGTTTCGTCAAAGGTTTTTTTTTGTATTTTATGCCTAACAAAATTTTTCATGACATGATAATTTTCATATTCTTTATTGTTTTTTTTATAAATATTTTATGTATAAAGGCGAACTGAACTCAGAATTGAGTTTTCTTACAGCAAAACTCAGCGATAGAGAGATTTGAAAGTATTATAATTTTAATATTTTATCAGAACATAATTATACAGGGTGGCAGGCTAGACAGTGGAAGTATTTTAAGGGGTCATTGTACTCATCATTACGAACAACTTTTACTATGGGACCAACCCTGAAATTGCGAAAAAAAATCAGCTGTCCCATACATTTTGTTGAGTTATGTGAACATAAATGAATGGAACAGCTGATTTTGTTTTCGCGATTTCAGGGTGGTCCCATAGTAAAAGTTGTTCATAATGATGAGTACAATGACCCCTTTAAATATTTTCACTGTCTAACCTGCCACCCTGTATAATTCCGCTGCAAAAAAAAACAATATCGGCCTATCAGTCGACCATAGACTCACATGAAAAAATGGAACGGTTATTCAGAACTTCGAAGTGTTTTCAGAGTAAGTTGCAGGTCTAAATAAAGATAAATTATCGGCGTATAAACCATGAAATACTTGCAGTACTTATTTAAAACGATTTAAAATGTCAGAAATGGTCATTATACAATGAACTGAGCAAATTGATCCCTTAAAGCCCCAATGAATGACTATATAAAAACAGATCTTATATGAAACGGACAAATCGTGCGAATAGCTAATAAATAATTAGTATTTAGTAAGTAGTGTGAAATGTCTTGATAATGCTATATTGTATATTTCGACGGAGGTGATACAATTTGAAACCCCAAAAAAATACGAGCTAAAACCATGTCTTGGTTAAATTTTTATGTTTTTAAGGAAGGGGCTTAGATTTTTAGCTTTTAACAATTTTATGGTGAGTCTCTAAAGGTTTATTTCGATTCGAAAAATCGATTAACTTCAAAAGCAACTGTGAAAATCGGAAATAAAAAATATTTCGATATTATATCGATTATTGCGAATTTATTGTTTCAATAGGCACCTAAGTAATGTGCAGTAAGCAAAATAGAAAAGTACCTACTCAGGCTACAAACTACCGTCAATGTTTTTTACCGGAGATCAGAAATATTCTGTCTCACACCAATAATGCAGCGGTCAGGGGTTGAACTCACGACCTCTCGCTAGTCTGACGTCCTACCTGGGCCCCAATTCTGCTATTTCAATTGTGTAAGAATGGTGTCATAATGGCACCATTACGTTCAAAACCTAAGCTATCATTGGCTTAAAGTAAGACTATCTCTTTCGTCATTGGTCAAAACGATGTCATTGAGAGACCATTCTGACACGATTATGACAATTGTATTAGCAGACTTGGGGCCATTGCAGCTTTTACATCATATTGTTACATAGACATGCGTTTTTCCTACTTTTGTCTTGTGAAATGTGTGTGAAGGAAAAACAATTAGCGATACTTCCAGAGCCATATCTCATTGAGACGCCATGGCAGCGACGCGACGCCAGCAGCGCTTCCGTGGCGTCCGTGAGACGCCAAACGGGCCGCCAAAGCGGATGCCAGACGAGATTAGTATGAAAACAAAATGAACATCGAAGAAATGTATGCGTGTCGAGCGAGCGAGTGTGGCGTCCGGGCTGGCGGCGACGCCAGTAATACAATTTGACATGTTTTAATTGGCGGCGCTGCTGGCGTCGCCGCCATGGCGTTCTAATGAGATATGGCTCTCATACCATTATTTATATACAGATTTTAGACTGTGCAGCTAAATATTGGTAGTTAGCAAAAATAACTAAAATAAGTGTTGTAGCTTGTAATTAAAATTAAATGTATGGCAAGGCAAAATGCCGAATGCGAACCAGCTGCAAATTGCTGAGTTTATGCGGTTGGCATATTTTACTATAAATAAATAAAAGTAACTGCTAGGCAAATAACGTAACTGCAAACTGCTTTGCAGTTACGTTAAATGTGAAATAAAATCACCAAAAGATAATTTGAATTTTAATCTTTTTTTTATGATTAAATAATATAATATATTTAGTTAAATTTTCGTTAAGTTTTTGCAATTCGGTCTCTGACTGCGTATTAACAATTTAAATTTGTATAATTTCAAGTTCTAAATACGCAAACATAAATATCAATAAATGCACTATTAGAATTATTTTTAGGCCTCTAACAGACAACGTGCTCAATCGCGCAAAAAGACGTCGTTCGTTAGATGCCTTATTCAATTCCCCCCCTTATCCATAAACGGCTTTAGACGTTCTAAAACTAAAATGGTGTTATAGGTATAGGTAGCGGCGTGAATTATGAGCACAGATCGCGCATGTACATTTTCGGCCCATTTTAGACAGTTGACAATACGTAATAGAGAATGGTCCAATTAGACGACGAGCATCGACTGATGAACCAATCGCGTGCATCTTTGGCGTCCCCCGTCTTCATTCCGCCAAAGAGACCGTAAAATCAACTAATGCGCAGGTGACGTTTGTGCTCATAGCTGCTGCCGCTTGTTATACTCTATATTCTCTATATCTCACTTAATTGACATGTCACACCACAAAGCATTTATAAAACATGAATATCAAATCTGTGCGAATAAGGGGGTAATTGTGTTATTTTACATAAGTTAGTGAGATTCAAATAAAATTATTTTATTTGTCATTATTTTAGTAGAAGAAATTTACTGTAGTTGAGTAAGCGTTACACGTTCATAAATGGCGACATAGTGCAAATATCTACTTTATACAGGGTGTGGTATTTGATATTGTTATTAATGATACGATACCTATTTGGGTACCATAGAAAAGGGGGTATTTAATGTTTATTAACAGATTTAATCGTGTATTAACAGATAGGGGTGCCAGTGTAATTACAGGCTCATAAGACATTTCAACCTGCCGGCCTAGCATGACCACGATAGAAACGGGTTTTGTCTACATAGAAATAGACAAAGTGACAGATTGTAGAAACATTTCTACGTTTTATGAAACGGTAGAAATGTCATGCTAGGCCGGCTGGTCTACACAATGCATCTGCTATGCCTCTATTGGAAATGCCGAAAAAAGACTCAAGTCACGGGGTCTTATCAGGAACAAAGGAACATTTGTTGAAATAACTCATAATAGATGGCGTTATACCTATCGATTTGTTGTTGAAGTTTATGTAAAATTGAGACATGAAAAAATACATCATGAATAAAATTTGTTCAAATTTTGAAAAATCCTTTAAGCACGGAAAAATGTTTAGCCTGAAGATAGCTCGCGCTAAATCGGTCACATTTCTTTGTATGAGATGAGGCATCTGTACGTATAGTATTATATTATCTGTGCTCAAGTCAAGAAAATATTCAGTGGTTTTAGGCTATACGTTGTTGGTCAAACACGGAGGTGATTCATTATGTGTAAAAAGCGATGAACTACATATAAATAGAGTAGGTATTTGCATTATGATAGTATAATATTACATCTAGAAGATTATTTTAAGGCTGTGTATTCAAGATTTTATTTTTAAAATAAATTTTATTTTCTGCTATTTTATCTAGATTATTTTTTGAACAAATTCACTGCCTGATAAACCATGCAGTGTAGACACTTCTAAATTGATTAATAAAATCTTAAAATTTATTTTTTATAACAAAATATAAAAAAAAGTTTTCGATCACGATGTGACCTAACGTCAGCTTATGTTTATACATAAATTGACGGTCCGTACGTACAATCCCCTAAGTGGGAGATATGTGATTTTACCACCACCACCACCACCCTAAACATACAATTTCTCTTGTAAGAACATTATGTACGCGCGTTTGAATCTTTGAAGCGCTCTCCTGTAGAATTTTTCATTTGTAGTTAGGGGGATTATACGTAGGGACCGTCGAAATATGAGCTACGTTTTGATCAAACCGGAACTAATCATGAGTCCGTAAACGTCCATTTCCGCCCTTTACAGAGGCAGCCGTGGACGTTAGCAGACTGTTATGATGAGACCGATGTTAGGAATCGCTTATTTTTAAGGTTAACCAAACAGTTTTTTTGACTTCAAAGGAAACATCCGCAGTACTGAAAGTCATGTGCCAATGTGACTTTTTAAGAAAAATGTATAAAAATACAATGACATCATAAAATGTTCTTGCTCGTCTCGCTGTTCCTAATAAATAATTCCTACCAATGATAACTTTTGGGGTGAACGTTCATTGGTCCGACCGAGCCGCAACGGACGCACGGCACGCAACAGATATGGTATAGGAGGCTCGGTGTGGGCTGTGCCACGGGGTCTACTCTGTAAGTCCGTCAACGAAGATACGGGCCCGTCCGAAAGTACAATAGACATAAGATTCCGTCAAAACAAGTGTCAAATTAAATTTTTCGGACGGATAAAAACACATCGGGAGTAGGGACAACTGTCAAATAGTGCTATCATTCATTCTTAGTTCGGGCCCCGAACTAATCTTAAGTCCGTAGGTGATACGGAGTAAGAAACGCCCGTAACTAAGGTCGAAACTATGGATTTCGTGCTTAGAGAGTAGACCCCCAGTAGTGATGATAAAACTGAAGAGTTTGTTTGAACGCGCTAATCTGTGAAACTACCAGTTGGATTCGAAAAATTCTTTTTTTATATGATAGCCAGATTCATGAGGAATAGTATAGGCTATTTAACATCACTCTACGACCCTTAGGAGCCGAACGACGGGGGTGAAACCGAGGGGAACTGATGGTACATTATAAACAAGTACGGTACCTAACTCGAATATGAATACCTAACGTTGTTGGGGACAGCGAGCCTTGTAAAAAATTATGTCATTGAATAAATATGAAAATGTACAATGTGTATTGTTGTCTGTATGTAAATAATATTTTTTTTGTATATCTGTGGTGTCTGTTTACTTTGTAAATATGAATAAAGCGCTTGTATTATAGTTTTGGTTTTCATTTACATGCGTAAAAGTGTATGAATGTAAAATAACTGTTTATAAAACGTTGTCTTTTTGGAACTACTAACTTTTGGAACGAAGTTCCTTCCTTCTGGAGTTCTGGTAGGAGTCGATTGGTAGAAATCGTTACGTAAGAAGAAAGCGTTATGTCCCCTCCGCGTCTATCCTAAATATAATAAGAGGCGTAAAGAACTTTCTTTCTGGGGGTTCCCTCGACCGCACACTTTTTTTTTGTGTTATCAAGTATAGGCCATGTATACCTCTTTTTTGAAGTCGGTCAAAAATAAAACAAATTCATTTAAAATATCTCAAAAGTGTATAATTATTATATTTACAAAATTAAATTAATAAGTAGGTACTTATACCTACTCAATCTTCTAGTATCTATTTGTTAAGTACCTACTTAGGTAGGTACTTATATTTATGTTTTAATGTAAGTATCAATAGTTTAATAAATACATTGCACGATATTTTGCAAAATATCGAAATAGCTTTGTAAACATTTTATAGGTAGTTAGATAAAATTACATATTTCTATTTTCACAATCTTATTAGGACGGATATAAATCTCTAGAAAAATCTAGATGTAAGCTTTTAACAAGGATTACAAGTATTTACTAACACATAACATTTAATGCAATCTGCAAGTTTAATCTTAGATTAAAGATAGAGCACTCATAATGGACGGCATGTTTACCTACTTAGGAAGGCCGCACACGTGAAGTAAACCGGTCCGGTTAACCGGACCCGGCTGCCGGATCAGGGTAAAGAACCTGGGCCCCAAGTCTACTATTGCAATTGTTGTAATCGTGTCAGAATGGTCTCATAATGACATCGTTATTGTTGGTTTTGACCAATGACAAAAGAGTTTTACTCTAAGCCAATGAGCAAAGGTTTTGACCTCAGATCATAGAAACAAGGAGATATCATAGCAAATTAGTACGGGAACAACTGATGCCACTTTTAGTACAGTTTTAGACACAATTACGCGCATAATTAAGCGCTCAAGTGTATTAGTTTAGTGCTAGTGTTGAGTGACGATTAACAGTGTTAGATTGAGGGTGTGCGGAATTTTTAATGTGTGGGATCTTTATATCCACGAGGGGCGCTTGTAATTGTGTTGATAAATGTACTAAAAGTGGCGACAGTTGTTCCCGTACTAATTTGCTATGATGGCATATCTCCTTGTTTCTATGATCTGAGGTAGAAACCGAATGCAATCTAGTCGTCTGGGCGGGGCTCGAACCGAGTCCGGTAAACCTGACCGGGTGACCTGACGTGTGCGCCCTCCTTTAGCAGAATTTATTTTAATTCTACCATATCACTATTTATTGTTTCAAATCAAATCAATCTTTATTGTTTCTAAATCCGATTTAAAATAATTGTTGTAGTGTTTTTTAATAAAAATCCGGGGTGTCGGCTTCTATGGCAACTGAGTTTCGCGTGGTTGTCAACAAAGAAATAACTTTCGTTGGCATCTCTGCGGCTCAATGAACACGAGAAACTAAATAAAAAGGTTTAGTTTAGTTTAGCTACTTTTCCAGACCTAGTCTAGGCTAATAGATTTACCTAATAAGCTATTTAAAACTAGTAAGTACTTACATCAGTGCATTTTGTTTTTAATCTTCTTTCTCTACGTTTTGAGCAAATATGATAAACGATGTGTTGTCAACTTAGTTCTTCAAAGTTACCTACAGTGACTTAAAAATATATTTTAAGAAATAGGTACTTATGACCTTTTTGAAAATCTATACTTACCTACCTAATTTATAATAAGTATATCATAGCAACCCCGGATCTTGAATTAACCGACAACAATATTTTTTTTTACCTTTATCTTCATCATCATTTCAGCCATAACACTCCCACTGATGCTGATGGACATAGGCCTCCCCCAGAGAACGCCACAACGACCCCCCCCCACCCCTAGATCCGGGGCTGTACCATAGGAAACTACACATTGCGAATTACCCTTGACTAACGCTTTTATGCTGGCGAAAATTAAAGTACCTATCTATCAGTGGCGAAGAGTCCCTACAATACGATACCGACCGCTTCCCTTTGAAAAATAGCACAGGCAATATTGCCTACTATTGTCAAATATTTATAAGTATTAGCTTTTCGTGTAGGTAAGCAATTGTAGCTAGGCATACCTCTTACAAAAATTGATTCTTCGCCACTGCTATCTATAGTCATTAAACGATGTTTAACTTTACTATGCTTGACAAAACTAAGCTGAGAACCATCGTGCCCCACAATACTAACATTATCTATTTTTAGATCTAGACTTAAAGCAAATTATCAACGACCAATCACAAGCGAGAACACAGGTTTGAGCAGAAAATATGCTAAGTTTAATACTAGAACAATAGTTACAGCCTTAAGCGCCTGATGCAAGTAGTATAATCTGAAACAAAAAAGTTAAATTTTATTAAGAAAATACCTTAATCCGACTAATTTCGGGCTCGAAACAGGGGCCATCACGTGGCGAGATCGAGAGGCCTCATTCCCATTCCCTTCTACCTCATGAGGATAAGAATTTGTAGCATGTAGCGACAGCGACATCTGCCGTCAACAACGAAGACTACCTACACCTCCATAGCTAGACAGCTAACAGTAGGTACCTAACAACTTGTTAGATGTCACTACATTACGTCTGACGTCAGAAATCCTACATCGCGCAAGCAGTGTTCGCAGCGATGATCGTAAATACAGAAACCCGCAGTGGCCCGCCAGACAATACCAACCGGTTTGATAGGAGGATCCTCCCTTTTCAATGGAGAGACATTCCGCCTCGTTCCTACGGGACAGTTCTACTGACAAAGTTTTAAAATGGCAATCAAATCGCAGCTAAATGACGGCTGTCAGATACAAGTGGATCTACCTGTTAACCAAGAACAAGAAATTTATAAATTAATAAGTTTGAGGTAGGTACTTACTTGTTCCACTTTTTCCTAGCTTCAGGCAACGTGGAAAGATCATCCTTGATGAGGTAGACTCGAAGACCTGGTACAAAAACGAGCCTTTTATTAGCTTAGCTTAATTGGACGGGTAATTGTGCTTAATTGGAGGAGAAATTGTGCTCAGTTTATTTTAAACTGAATGCCTACGGTAGAAACGGGTTTTGTCTACAGAAGAATAGACAAAGTGACAGATTGTAGAAAGATTTCTACCGTTGGATGCATACAATGAAGAGAAGAAATGTTTCTATTCTTCAGTAGACAAAATTCTGATAAACCAAGCATGGGTCGCCGCGTGCTCGGGCAGAAGAGATAACGAGTTGGATAGAAAGAACTTTGTCTATTCTTTGGTAGAATGGAGATAGAATTGGTCATGCTAAGCGTACAGAGCGCAAAAAGCGAGGTTAATTGACTTATTTAAGGAGTGCCTGGGCTTTGTTGGAGGAATAACTGAGCTTAGTTTGGTAGATCTTTGGTACAGCCTTTTGCGCTAATACTCACCAATCAAGAATGTTTCACACATATATTCCCAGGACATTTCTCCTATGCTGAACGGGAACACGACGCGGTCTTCGCCAGACAGAGAGTTCCACATGTTTCTGACATTCACGTCAGAAAACTTCCAGTCTTGGGTTGAGAAGTAGAACAGGATGTTGGCAAGCTTCATCACTTTGGAGTACAATTTTAACATCCTGAAAAGTGAGTTTGGTTTTAACGCCATCTAGTTTGTGAAGTTGGGAATAGTAATTGGCGCCATCTGTGAAAAGTTGTCGGTATTAATTTTGTTTTGTTCATTTTCTTATATTTTTTCCGAACGAAGAACGAAGACGGGTGTTAGTACGGAAATCATTGTCACCACTTTTAGAACAGTTAAACGCTCCTTGTGAATATAAAGATCTCCCACACATTAAAAATTCCGCACCCTCAATCTAACACAACACTGTTATTCGTCATTCATCAGTAACACTAAACTAAAACACTATTTATATCATCGATCGCGTTCGGTCCGTCGCCAGCGTGTACACTTTATCTGATCAATGTGATCAAATTAAAGCGTCAAGCTCAATAGCGCCGTGGCACATCTCCCTTGCTTGAGGTTACAAGTTACAACGTAACAATTTAGTCGACTTACGCGCGTCTCTTCCCCGTGATGGCAGAGTACGTGTCGATCACCAGTGCAGGCAAGTAATGCAGGAAGAAGTTGTAGAATAGGAATAAATAGTAGTTGTTCGTAGGATTCAGTCCGTAGTACCTGGAAATAAAAATCTAGGTTAAAAATCGGACAAGTGCGAGTACGACTCGCGCCCTGAGGTTTTTGAAATATGCAATAGCGCCATCTATGCCGCTATTAGGTACATCATAGTAGATATATCATATCTTGATCATAGATGGCGCTACTGCATTCTTCTAGTGGCGCCATCTATAAGCAGATGGCTGCACTCATGGTCATGAAAGACGGACAACTGAGTGATTCTATAAAGGTTCCTTTTTCCTTTTGAGGTACGGAACTCTAAAAATAGCAGACATACCAAACAGCCTTGGTAGTAGGCTTGTCGATGCCATACTTCCGGTTGCGCTCGATGAAGTCCCCCCAAGTGAGGGGGTTCTGTGCTCCCGACACGAAGTTGTAGATGGGGATGTCAGATGTTTGGCTGGAAAATATGATTTATTTCAATAAAAAGTAAGGAATAAGCTTAGGCGGATGTATTTTTGATAATTATTAACTTACATTGCTATGTATTCCGTCATATGGCAGAACGTACTATTTACATGAGACAAAATGTCATCTTAACTGTAGAATGGTCTCTCAATGACATCGTTTTGACCAATGACGAAAGAGAGTCATAAAGGTACTCTAAGCAAATGGCCGCTTAGGTTTTGACCCTTATGGTGTCATTATGACACCATTCGTACACATTTGAAGTAGCAGAATTGGGGCCCTGGTATTGCTCAATCATTAAACAAAGGTTGCAAAATGTAGATATTCCCACAAATAAAAACAATTTAATAAATATTACTGGCAAGGACTCTAGACACATAGTTTCGTCCTCTCAAAAACTTTGATCTGAACAAAAGAAGCAGATTTATATAGATCAGAGTAACTCACTTTTCCTTATAGTTTTTGGCCGTGAACCAGGCGGAGGCGAGGATGGCGTTCACACACAGGTCCACGGGGACCATGTCCGCTACTTTCTCTTGGTCCATGTACATGGTGCGCAGGACCTGGGGAAATAAGCTTTTATTTTGATAAATACAACAAGTAACTAAAGCAGTAGGTACTTGGGCTAGTATGGAATGCGCGTGGTAGGATAGAAGTTATATAGGTACTTATAGGTATTTTATAAATTTTTGTAGAACTTCACCATTATTTTTACAAAGGTCTGTTAAATCTATTAGCCTTTTCCACTAAGCGCTTCTGGCACAGAATACCTACCTACTACAGAAGGATGTCTCCGTAAAGACAGTTAGATGCTGTCTCCAGTAGCCAAATTAGCCAGAACCGTTCGAACAGAAATCACGTTCGGAAAAATTAAACAGGATCAAAAAATAGGCGGGAAGTGCTTGGAACAAGTAGATGAGGTCTGCTCACCCCGGTACCGATGCCGACGACCAGACCAGTCGGGCCGTACACGCTGTCTGTCCAACCCCTCACTGGCTCCTCGTACGTAGATACAACTGTTAATAAATTATATGTTGGATTTTTTTTTTCTAAACATGTTTGAAAATGGCCACTTCTCAGCTCCATCAGGAGACACTGGACATCATCCAGCTTTACAGTACTTGTCAAGACAAATCCAACGAACACACGACGGAGTTATGTTGAGAAGTTGAGGAGTTCCCATGGCCAGTTGGCCTCATCATGAGACCACCTCCATTCATCATCTGCCTAGCCTTTTCCCAAATTATATTGGGGTCGGCGTCCAGTCTAACTAGTTTTGGCTGAATATCAATATTTTGCGTGGAGCGACTGCCATCTGACCTCCACAACCCACTTAATGGGTAATACCGGTATTCGAATGTTAGACCAGTTGTCAGACTTTTAGGGCTTCTGACTACCCGTAACGATTGTCAAAGATATTCCTATGACAACCGGGACCGACTGCTTTACGTGCTCTCCGAGGCACGGAGGGGTCTCGATGTGTAAAGAACGGTCACCCATCCAAGGACTAACCGTGGCAAGCGCAGCTTAACCTCGCTGATCGATCGATCAGCGCGGCCGTCATTTAGCCACGAGCCCCTCAATGAGACCACCTCCATCCTCCATCTCCATATGTGTTCCAATTTTCAGCTCAATCGTTTAAGGGGTAACTGGTCTAAAATTCTGTCGCAAGATTTTGCCCTCCACTAACAGAGCAAGTTAAGAGCTTGTAATAACATTTAACTACCAGTACGACCGCTCAGAGAATGCGTTCCTGACAGATCGTAAATGTATAGGTGCTGACAGGCGACGACACTTTGAAGTGGAAAATATTTTACGATTAAAAATATTTTTAAATAATTTAACTAAAATTCTTATTGTTCTTAATATCAATCTACAATAAACTAAAATAGTCCAGCATGGAATGCATTGTAAGCTGATCATTTAAAATTGTAAATAAATTAATCTATTGTATCTAACGATACAAGGCTTGGGTTACCTATGGAAGGCCTGACGATGCTGATCGGTAGTCCCTCCCCATACTTCCTGACTGCCTCTTCTGCTACCGCCTTTGTGAAGCAATAAGTGTTAGGGCGCTTTCCTAGAAGCCTGCAAATCAAATATATCCAGTGTTGCAGCCTCAATTGCTTCAGGTTGAGAAGCATACAATGTCACGTTGTATGTCTTAGTCTAAGTACTAAGAATACGCGTATAGGTGGGCCCCAAGTCTGCTATATTGCAATTGTGTAAGAATGGTCTCATATTAACATTTTAACTGTCAAAACCTAAGTCAAAGTCTTTGGTCATTGGTCAAAACCAATAATAACGATGTCATTATGAGACCATTCTGACACGATTATGACATTTGCAATAGCAGACTTGAGGCCATATTCTTGAGAATAATGCGGGTACAGTGGCGATCTCAGGGGGGAGTTGCAGGGGTCACGACCCCTCCAAAATCGTACTACACGTCAAATTGACAAACTTGTAATTCACGGTATAGCAAATCGGCACTAATCAGTATGGACCCTCCCCTTCAAAGTCTTTAGCTGCAACCGCACCTGGCAGGTAAAGCCTCAATCAAGAAGAACTTAAGGTTGGATCAAGACATTGCTCGCATACTTGGCGAACGCCTTGCAACGGCTCGATTTATACATTAGCACATACCCCACCACGAATATGAACGTCCACACATTGCGCAGCATGCGTGCCGTGCGCCAAGCACGCGAGCAATGTTTGGATTCACCTTAAGATGAAGATATGATTGCTTACGTTGGCAAGATGCTTTCAATCAGTTTCTCATCGACTTCAGAGATGGCTTCCAACGCTTCCACAGACATTGGGGGCTCGTAGAACCTGAACACATTAGTCAATGATTTTATTATAGGTACTGATTTTATTATACATACTCGTATAGTCAAGTAGGTTCAGCTACAGCATTGTTTCGTGAATAGGATCATTTTTTAAGCCTTTATTGAAACGATTTAAGGGTAGAGCTTTTAAGGCATGGCAGTTCTCATACATATGAGTGTTGCCTAACATAATAATTTTAAAAGAAAAGGTGTGGCTACATCAAGTCTTTTCAAAGGATTAATAAGGCTTCCAATTGTCACGATTGGTTTATCTATCGCTACAAATGAAACGGTCATTCTTGCTATAGGACCCGGACACAGACCAATTTCTTCTTCCATAAACCAAGAGGTACTTACTTCTCCTCAATATATCTAACATGAGTGTTAGAAAAGGCCGTCGACACATGAGTGATGGCTTTCAACTTCCTGCACTCCTTGGCCAGTTTGAGCACTTCCTTAGTGCCTTTGACGTTTATAGCTGTAGAGACCGACAGCTTTTCGTCGAACTTCACTGTGGCTGCTGCATTTATTATTATTGTAACCTGCAATTACATCCATTGGTGAAAATTTAAACCATTTTTGGTTTGATAACCGTTGTTCTGTTTCATGGTTTATCTCATTATTATATCTAGACCGCTTCACCTAAGAATTCCCTTCGACACTATGTTGGCTCCACTATCTGTCACTCCTATTTAAGTCATAACTTTTTAGGGCTTTTTGTAGATTTGTGTGTTGATGTAATATACCTAATAATGCCTAGGACGTTAAAAAGTTGTGAAAGAGAATTGGTACTGAAAGAAAACTTCTAACACCGTTAAAAACGTTGTAACATATTGCCATTCAGGGCTGACCTTGCTCGATAACATCTTCCTATCTTCGTCACTGATGCCTAATCCCGGCAGCTCCATGTCCCCAAGGATCGGCACCACCTTGTGGATGCCCTTAGGATTCTCTTCATGAGCTCTTTGGAACAGCTGAAAAATAATGGTTTAAGTAATTTAAAATATCTTCAATTATATCAGGAGCCGTATACTATGACGTAGCACTCTTTTGAGTTGCGAAAAAAGCACCTACTATGCTGAAACTCGTCCGGAATTTTCTGGACATGTCCGGAAAGATTATTTGTCTAGAATGCGGTGGGAATTTTCACAGTATGCATCACGGAATTAGAAATAAAAAAGTCGGACAAGTGCGAATACGACTCGCGCCTTGAGAGTTACGAAATATGCAATAGCGCCGTCTATGCCGCTATTACATCATAATAGATATAATGTGGCGCCATCTATGAGCAGATGGCTCCACTCATGGTCGTGACTGACGGACAACAGAATATCCCATAAGGGTTCCGTTTTTTCTTTTGAGGTACGGAACCCTAAAAAAAATAATGTCCGGATTCTTCTCGATTCTTCGATCTCGAGCTTTTATTTACCTTGCTTTGTGTGTATGAGGCGAAATCCCGCAACTGAATTTTAGACAAATTTCTCTCAACCGATTGAGCTGAAATTTGGAACGCGTATGTCATTTTGATGACAATCCATCGATCACTAATAAAAAACTAGATACACAATCTCATGCAAAAGTTCTCTTAAAAATGTCGCCAATTGTATTGTGTGTGTGTGTTACTTAAAATAAATATACATTAATGTAATTTCAACCTTAACTGCAATGTTTAAAGTCGAATTCACAAAGCTGTTACAAAAAGCAATAAAATTTTACGACCGGTACCCATCACTGCTCAATAAACATCAAAACAACTTCAACCTTATACGCATGCATTAAAGTCAGAATTACTAAGTGCCAAAAGAAGTAATAAAATTTTACGACCACACGCATAACCCAAACAATTTAAGTGGGCATGCGATAGTATGATTATTACGTTTAGTAAGAGTCTTTACAATTGAGCTGCTTTATATCGCCTGCTATTTATTACGACTTAATTTAAAATAATGTTTTTACGATGATTTCTTGACAAAATATCAGTATTTACAATACAGTGTTAACAATTATATAAATATATATAATGATAATAATAACCGCAGGGCAGCTTGTGGCGAGCTGTTGGGCAGCTGTAGCGACCCCACGGACCTGACCCTCCCGGGAGAACTCTTGTTCCTCATCTCTGGCTTGCCTTTTTTTTTTTTTTTTTTTTTTTTTTTTTTTTTTTTTTTTTTTCGAGGTGGAAATCCTCATGGATGTCCCCCGCCCTGGGGAGGGCGGAGGGGTCTGTCAGACTCTTACTGACTAAAACCACCCCGGTGTTCCTCCAAGTACCTTACGCCGGGGGCACGGGAGTCGCTTGCGCATTCGTCCGCACCCCCGGCAGGTATTGGCCCGCCAAATGAAAGGCGGGCCCCGTCACCCTATGCGGCCGTCATGTACGGCCGCAATTCCTCTGGACAGGCGCGCGCGGAACACGTCGCGCCACCGTCTCGGGCCTGTTTCCGTTCGGGCGACGGACGCCCCAAGTCCGCCGCCCGCAGGCCGCACCCTATGGTGGCCGGAGATCGTTGGCCGCCCTACGGCGCCCGGTGCGTCTGCTGCGGATGGGGAGAGAGGACACCGCCTCCCTCTCCCTTTCCGCCGCCTCCTTGGCGTCCATCACCTCCTCGCAGAAGGAGGCGACGGCGCTCCAAGCGCTCTCGCCGCCGACCATGGCCTCAACCACGGCCGGCAGATCTCTGGCTTGCCTTAATTGGCCTTAATTGGCCGGTCAGAGTGAGCACTGACGAGCAACAAGGCTCCCACCTCTCTCTTGCCTTTATTGGCTGGTTTGAGTGGAGATTCGCAAGAGCAAACGTGCTCGGGGGAAGGAAGTATTCCAGTAAGATGCTGGTAGGGATCTTGACCGTACTTCCGGAATTGTCCTGATAGCCGTGGAATACCGCTCCACTCCTCAAGCACCTCAAGATATGTTGCCCCCTTGTCGCTACGTCACTATGTGCTAGCGGCCGTTTTCGGGGGCCCATTTACTGAGTGTGCAAGTCACCCCCTGCCAATTTTATCCGTGTTTACAACCATAGGACAGGCAGGGGCCATAGTTATTCCATAGTCTCTGGTACCTAGCCCACGCAAACAAGCCAAACCCATAGTCCAATTTTTTTTTTTTAATTCCATGACTAATAATAATTCTACACCAACCGGGGGTTGTCCTTGGGTGCACTTGCCTAGTGCATATAGGGATAATCGCCGGTTGGTGTCTCATTTCATATTTATAAAGTTTTTCTTAAGGGGCCTCTGCGAGTTGGCTTCGGCCCCTCGTACGCCTTTAAAAGGCCCAGGACCTCAGGGTCCTGAGATATATAAACGAAATAAAAATAATAATACTTACCAAAAATATGAAATGCCATCCTTTTTAAGCGTCCTAGACGTGTGATTTTTACAATTTTTAAACGAGCACTGAGGCATGTTTACCGTCGGAGCGTTCGAATGCTACTAGACGAAAAGACCACCCAAATGTTCAAGTAGGCGGTCATTCGGTGAGGACATTTTTTGACGCTGATTGTGTATCTAGTTTTTTATTAGTGATCGATGTGACAATCCAATAATATGGTACTACGGGGGTGGTCTCATGATGGAGCGCGGAGGTGGCCATAGGAATTCCTCAACTTCTCAACATAACTCCGTCGTGTTTGTGCTCGTTGGATTTGTCTTGACAAGTACTATGGCACAGCAGTGATAGCCTAGTGGTTTAACCATGTGCCTCCCACGGCGAATGGTTCGAGTTCGATCCCGAGGCACGCACCGCTGACTTTTCGAAGTCATGTATTAGAAATTAATTATCACTTGCTTTAACGGTGAAGGAAAACATCGTGAGGAAACCAGCATGGCCTAGAACCAAAAATTCGAAGACATGTGACGTCCACCAACCCGCACTGGGCCCGCGTGGTGGACTACGGCCCACTCCCTCTCACAGAGAGGAGGCCTGTGTCCCAGCAGTGGAGACATTATAGGCCGATTATGCTATGAAGTACTATGGACCTAGATAATGCTCAATGTCTCTGGGAAGTGGTCAATAAAAAAGCTTGTCTTGAAAATGTTTTTCAACGTAAAACTTGTTTATGAATACTTACAAACTCGTCCAGCATTTCATGTATGCGCACTCTGGCGTCTTTGCCTTTCTTGTTTCTCGCCAATACGTAAATGGTGTCGATTTCTCCGCAGGCACGTATTAACTTCTCAATTATGACTAAAATAAAAATATATTATTTAATTCTAGGTTTACAATAAAAAGATGGTGACTATATGCTTTATATGTGTGCTTAAGAAAATTTTGCTTTAATTCTAAAGGATACAGGGCGTCCCGTACCTAGTGGTCCAAGCTCCTAGTCCCAAGATCATAGAAACAAGGAGATATGCCATCATGGCAAATTAGTACGGGAACAACTGATGCCACTTTTAGTACATTTTTCCACACAATTACGCGCATAATTAAGCGCTCCTTGTGAATACAAAGATCTCCCATGCATTGAACATTCCGCACACCCTCAATCTAACACTGTTAATCGTCACTCAACACTAACACTAAACTAAAACACTGTATTTATACCATCGATCGTGTTCGGTTCGTCGCCAGCACGTACGTTTTTAATATGAGCAATTTGCTCCAGATCAGGCATCAAGCTCGATAGCGCCTTGGCACATCTCCTTGTTTCTATGATCTGAGGGTCCAAGGGAAAACCCCGGTAAGAGGACATGTTTATCTATCAGTATGCAGAGTTTGGGGAATTTCGATACCGATTAGAAATTTATTATGGATTGATTGATTATCACGTAAGCGATTTTTAGATAAGTATCATAAAGCCAGCCACTGCGACGACCGCACGGTTGTCGCAGTGGCTGAGGGATTGGCTGCTGCGCGACGTGTCGCGGGTTCGATTCCCGCATTGCACAAGGTCTGGCTGTTTGTGTATGTGAAATTTGTGTTTGTAAACGCACCCACGACACAGGAGAAATCCTAGTGTGGTGCAACGTAAAATGAAAAAAAAAAACCTACATTTTGACTACAATTCTCTAGCAGAAGGTTCGAATGAAAAAGTGGGATCGTTATGAATTATTAAATTGAAAATCGTGCCAATATTCAGTTTTCCGTGAAAACTTGTAACAATAATTTATTTAAATTCCCCAAACGAATGCTGCATACTGATAGATAAACATGTCCTTTTCCCGGGGTTTTCCCTTGGACCACTAGGTATGGGACACCCGGGTCGATAGTCGTTATCTTACTACAGGAATAAAAGAAGATGGAAGATAGCTAGGTAATTGTGACGTTCTAGTCGGAGCCAGGTTGATAGTACTGTAGCGACATCTGCCGGCAACAGCGAAAACTACCAACACAGCTAGACAGCTAACTGTGAATGTCACTACATGACTACTATTGGCTGAATCCTACATCGCGCAAGCAGAGTATTCACAGCGATATATACAGAAACCCGACATCAACTGTCGGGGGGCAGTGGCCCGCCAGACCATAACACCCGGTCTGGTAGGAGGATCCTCCCTTTTCAATGGAGGGGCATTCCACCTCGTTCCTCCATCCCCCAAAGTACCATTGGTCCTATCCTATTACTTAAGCTACCTCGCTCAAACACACGGCAATCCCATCTTCCTTGTTATTCTGCCTGCCTTTTCTGTGCCGACTCGCCGCGTGATATCACCGTGAGAGCTGCCAATTGTTTGCGAACGTTCGAGGGAGAATCTCACCGTGACATTCTCCCTCGAACGTTCGCAAACAATTGGCAGTTCTCACAGTAATATGACGCGGCGTGTCGGTACAGCCGGTCGATTGTGTAAAAATCTCACCGTGAAAACTTAGGTGAAGTGAGTTTGTTTTTGCTAGGAATTGACACTATTAGCTCACTCCACGCTCACTTCACCAAATTTTTCACGGTGAGATGGTTACAGAATCGCACTGCAGTATAGACAAGCAGATTGTCAATCTATATTTGAGGGGTATAGTTTCAAAATCCCCTAAATCATCCTGAAGAAATTTTTCACAAGAAGGTTATTTGTAAAATGTTGTGGTAAGCAAATATTTGATATTTATTTGTTTGTCATGTCATAGCAA
Organism: Thalpophila matura; assembly: GCA_948465475.1. NCBI lineage: Eukaryota > Metazoa > Arthropoda > Insecta > Lepidoptera > Noctuidae > Thalpophila > Thalpophila matura. The sequence goes on along the minus strand of OX419205.1, from coordinate 6,880,501 downwards.
TAAAAAAAAACGTGGAAAATCTAAAATATTTCTTTGCATTTTAGCGGAATTTGCAACTAACATTACTTTTTAAACTGATTTTACTGTGTATTTAAGTGGGTTATGAAATTTATCGTATTGTCATATTGAAAGTAAAATTTAAAACTTTATGTTGGTGCAAAAATATGTAAATGTGTTCGAAGTCATTTTAGGGAGTTTAGAAATTAGTCCCCTCATTTACTTATCTAGATATTTAATCTGGATTTATGTACCCACTATGGTATTTTTCCGTTTTAAATATTAAAACTACCTAACTATAATTGCCATATTTAAAAAACCGGCCAAGTGCGAGTCGTACTCGCGCACCGAGGGTTCCGTATCGGTTTTGGACGTATAAAGTGAAAAAAACCGGACCGCATAACTAAGTTTGTTTGTGAAGGAATTTTGATGATTTTGAAAAAACTGCACTAGTTAGGAACATCGTTTTATTTTTGGTGCAATATTTGGGTTAATTCCTATCATGTCAATGTCTGAAAAAATACCATTCCCTTATCTCCGAAGTTTGCAGAGCGAAAAATCTGAAATAATTATAGTTGATAGGAATTGACCCAAATATTGCACCAAAAATAAAACGATGTTCCTAACTATTACAGTTTTTTCAAAATCATCAAAATTCCTTCAAAAACAAACTTAGTTTTGCGGTCCGGTTTTTTTCACTTTATACGTCCAAAACTTATACGGAAGCCTCGGTGCGCGAGTACGACTCGCACTTGGCCGGTTTTTATTTTTAATATTATGTAGGACTGTAATTATTATTTTAAATGATATTAGGCAGGCCAGCTATGGACCCCCAACACTCATGATATGGACCCCTTCCTTAGGGGCCATGGACCCTAGACTGTCTATACTGTACCTGCGAGAACTGCCAATTTGTTTGCGAACGTTCGAGGGAAAATGTCACGGTGAGATTCTCCCTTGAACGTTCGCAAACAAATTGGCAGTTCTCGCGGCGAATCGGTACGAAACACTGGTATAGATCATTAATTTAAGTACTCTTATTATGAAAGGTAGACAGAGACATCTTAGCGATTACATTATGATTATTTATGTAATAAATAAAACATTAATGGTTATTAACACAGATGTAATTAAGTAATTATTGTTGCTAAAACTATTTACTTATACATAAGAGGATTTATTAATACACATGTAAGTCACATGCAAACTCCGCTGCGCCGGCGCCACCTGTAATCTTCACTATCACACTATCACTACCTCAGATCATAGAAACAAGGAGATATGCTATCATAGCAAATTAGTACCGGAACAACTGATGCCACTTTTAGTACATTTTTCGACACAATTACGCGCATAATTAAGCGCTCCTTGTGAATAAAAATATCTCCCACGTATTAAACATTCCGCACACCCCCAATCTAACACTGTTAATCGTCACTCAACACTAGCACTAAACTAAAACACTGTATTTATACCATCGATCGTGTTCGGTTCGTCGCCAGCGCATACGTTTTTAATATGAACAATTTGCTCAAGATCAGGCATCAAGCTCGATAGCGCCTTGGCACATCTCCCTTGTTTCTATGATCTGAGATCACTACATGTATAAAACAAAGTCGCTTCCCCCTGTCTGACCTTATGTATGCTTAGATCTTTAAAACCACGCAACAGATTTTGATGCGGTTTTTTTTAATAGATAGAGTGATTCAAGAGGGAGGTTTATAATGTATAATACATCCCAAAAAACGCGGGCGAAGCCGCAGGCGGATGCTAGTTAAAAATAAATTACAAAAAGATATGATTCCGGCCAGGATCGAACTGGCGGCCTTCTGCGTGTAAAGCAGATGTGATAACCACTACACCACGGAACCCGATAAATAACATGTCGAAATTACTGTCCACATACTTTGTACATTTCTTTCTAGTGATGAGACAAAGTTGATTGCCCCGGATTTTTTTATATCTATGATTGATTAGCGATGACTTTTGAATACATTGTTTTTAAATAGGTATCTGCCAAGTTCTTTGGAATAGTTATGTAGGTGCACTCTGTCATAATAAGGTAGGTTAGGTATTATATATAAGTAGATAATATTTTAAATATATATGACCCGAGCGGGATTTGAACCCGCGACCTCTGCCGTTCCGTGGCGTGCTCTGTCCAACTGAGGTACCGGGCCTCGCCCGACTTATATGAATTTTGAGATCCCTTTGTACACGCTTCTTAGGTGCGTTTGGCGACATCTATCGGAAAACTATACAAACTTCCAACTCAATGCTTATAACTTTGCAGTTATAGGACATCGATGCGATATCACCATCTATACATTATGTATGTATGTATGTATGTATGTATGTATCTTTATTTATCAACGTTTCACAATATTCATATAATTAAACAAAGCCCCACAAAACTGTTTTCACAGTTTATCTGTGGGAACAGATATAAATGTATATTTTTGTGAATTTGAAACATGTGAAAGCCATGTTAAGCTTATATTAATAAATTAGATAATATTTACCATCTTATCAAACAATGAATATGATAGGTAACATAATGATAATACATATAATTATTATGTATTTCTTTACTGTCACAATGCTGGGTAAATGCATTTCTAATTTATTTCACTATTCGTGGTCCTGGGAATTTCCAGGGTACTTACCTAGTTTATAAAGATACCTAGGTACCTTTTATCATTATTAGGTATTCTATTTATGTACCTACTTGCACAAGTACTTATTAAACTTTATCTAGGTAGGTATTTCCTTTAATAGTACAAAATGAGGTTAAAAATAAAAAATATAAAAGCATTCAATTTTATTTAAATACGTTACACACACCACTAAACAATGCTTTTAAATAATAAGTATGCTTTTAAACAAAATAAATAAATTAATACACATAATAGGGCAACATCATAGCACAACTTTTTCGACAACACGACTCGCTTTCAAACTTATTCTGCCATCTGTGAACATAAAAAAACAGGACAAATAAATAAAAATATTTTAAATAAAAAACTGTGAAAGAAATAATATTTATCTCCTGTATCGTTAGTGTTTTGTGAGACATAACGTTGAAAACATACAAAAAGTCTATAGTCAGTATTTCGATCTTCATCGAGAACTTTTTACCTCATCTATCCTAAATAATTAATTTAATTTATTTTGCTGGTGCTGGTACAGTTAGCTTCAAAATGTTGTGATGCAAATTGTAACTTTTTAAAAGTTACAATTTTTGTATGAATAACTAAGGATAAAATGGAAAATTAACTTAAGATCAGTAAAGGAACTGTATAACAAGAACTAAGAAGCTTATAAAAATGACGAAACAGGAAAATTGTAATATTATTATTTTTTTGCATTTTTAGCAAGATTTTGTATCTCAAACACGGTTGCTTACCTCATTTGGAATAATCCCTTTAAATCATCAGACATGCTATTTTGAACACAGACACACACAAAAAAGCAAAAACAAAACACAACAAGCAGTAAATAACACACAAAAAAAAATAAAAAATCCTAAAAAGAACATGCGATATTGTAATAACGCCCGCGCCAGTATGTGGGTGTATGTTAAAACTCAAACTACTTAAATTATATTTCACCACCACAACAAAAAAAAAACCGACCAAGTGCGAGTCGTACTCGCGCACCGAGGGTTCCGTATCATATTTGGACGTATAAAGTGAAAAATCTGGACCGCATAACTAAGTTTGTTTGTGAAGGAATTTTGATGATTTTTAAATAATTGTACTAGTTAGGAAAATCGTTTTATTTTTGGTTCCATATTTGGGTCAATTCCTATCAACCCTAATTATTTCAGATTTTTCGCCCCGCAAACTTCAGAGATAAGGGGGGGGGGGGGAATGGTATTTTTTTGGACATTTTTCATCATATGTAGAAAACTGTGAGACATGAAATAAAATGAAAATATATTTTGAAATGTGCAGATTAAGCCCTTTCATATAATATGTCACTTGACCTAGTAACCCCACTTTAAAATTTTGGACCCCCACTCCGGCCCCTTTTGCAATGAAAATATAAATATTTTTGGATTATTTTTATTTGCAATAAAGTTGAATAAGCATTCTTTATAACTGTTCCAAATTTCAAGTCGATAGCATAAGCAGTTGCTGAAATAAGCAGGTGTGACCGACAGACAGACAGACAGACAGACGAAGTCGCACCATAAGGGTTCCTTTTTTACCATTTTGGTACGGAACCCTAAAAAATATAGGTACAACGCATTCGTTCCCACATACATTATAATACGAAAAACAACATGCAAGAAAAAAGGAAAAAAAAATTGATCCTTCTTTTTAAAAAAAAAACTTGCTGCATTATGATAAGACTTAAATACCTATAGAGTATTTCCTCAGATATTTAAATGATTCGCTGAACGTCTTGGTAATCGTGGAACCTTTTTGAGAGTCCATTCGGGGAAGTACCCACGGTAACACCGGCTCCACACGTTGGCCCCAACGTTGACCCCAACGCCACTCGCCCAGCGTGTGGATCTAGAAAATAGCATAGGCCAACCTTGGAACCAATGCTATTTTCTAGATCCACACGTTGGGCGAGTGCCGTTGGGGCCAACGTGTGGAGCCGGCCTGAGGTACTACCGTCGAAAAAGATACAATTTTTTATCCTACTACGTTGTTGTGATCCGGTTTAAAGAGGACCGTTGAAACAGACATTCCATTTGATATAATGCAATACGAATTAAAATGTAGGTATATCGTATAGTAGTTGTATTAAGCAAAGGATACCGGATGGGCCATATCCTAGGTCCGTCACATACTTCATTCGCAGTATAAACTAGTAATACAAGTTTCTTTGTAAAAATAATACAAGACTTTTTCTGACTCTTACCCCAGCCCCCAGCGGCCATTATTTTTACGGTTTAAAACTGGAACGTTATTTAAGTAAGTAACTATTCTTAACTAAGCACATCTGAGCACTAAAGAAGGTGGTTTAGTGCACTTAATTCTGTAAGGTAATTAAAGCTCGCCCAGTAGGTATAATACGATAATATTTAGCGTATAAATTAGTCGCTAAACAAACAATAATATACAGGGTAAAATTAAAACCAGTGCGGATATTTTAGGAGGTGAAAGTACTCATGAATATGATCAACTTTTATTATGGGACCGAGACTGAAATATGAAAAAAAAAAATCAGCTGTTCCCTACAGAAATGCACTACAACACGATCAAAATGTATGGAACAGCTGACTTTTTTTTTCATATTTCAGTGTCGGTGCCATAATAAAAGTTGATCATATTCATGAGTACTTTCACCTCCTAAAATATCCGCACTGGTTTTAATTTTACCCTGTATAATTATAAAGGTGTATGATATACAGGGTGGCAGGTTAGACAGTGGAAATATTTAAAGGGGTCATTGTACTCATCATTATGAACAACTTTTAGTATGGGACCAACCCTGAAATCGCGAAAAAAAATCAGCTGTTCCATACTGTACTGTTTTACAGTACCTATAAACGTTATAGGTATAATAGTATATTTTAAACGTAAACTATTTTTAGATGTATAATTTAGTTTCATTTATTGAAGAGCATCTATTTCTTGAGCGTCTATTCAAATTTGCATGTGCGATTCTTTTGTGCATCCGGAAATGGATAAAAATAATTTCAACGTAAAAATGATGTAACAAACGTGTTTGGTGATCTTGAACTATTCGATTTTAAGTACGCAATAAACCGAATAAAACGACCTTTACGACAGTCGACAAATTCGACAACAATATATTTTGAAACTTTCCCCCACACTACGATTTCTCCTGTGTCATGCACGAACCCAAATTTCACATACACAAACACTCAGCTTGTCTATCTGTACCACGGAGGAAAAACACAATTCCTCTGTGATCTGCCGGTCGATTCTGTAAAAATCTCACCGTGAAAACTTAAGTGAAGTGAGTTTGTTTTGCTAGGAATTGACACTATTGACAGCTCACTCCACGCTCACTTCACCTAAGTTTTCACGGTTACAGAATCGCACTGCTGTACCAACACGCCGCGTGATACACCGCGAAAACTGTCAATTTGCTTTAGAACGTTCGAGGGAGAATCTCACCGTGACATTCTCCCTCGAACGTTCGCAAACAATTGGCAGCTCTCACGGTGGTATCATGCGGCGAGTCGGTACAGAATAGATAGGTTGATCCGAAACAAATATTAGTTTCGTGCAGGAATCGAATCTGCGATACGTCGCGCAGCAGGCAATCGCTTAGCCACTAAAACAACCGTGCCGTTATTATTCCAGAATGTTTAAAAAAAAACATTTTAGGTACAGTGGCATGATGCATGATCGGTGCTTTTTTTTTAGAAAAAAATATAATTTTATGGAGGTCCAATTTACGTGTGTGTGACGCTTTAAATATTCATTAGGTACAATTAATTAAATATGTAGGTACTTAGCATTGTATTAATTTATTGTGAATCTTTCAGTTTCACTGTACGTCAGTTCATGCATGATGTAAGTACCTGCTACAGTCAGCATCATAAAATGATTAAAAAAAATTGTGTCTGACCGAAACCGAAACTTCCATATAAGGCCATATTATGACCTTATATGGAAGTTACGGTTTCGGTTTCGGTCGGACACAAAAAAGAATCTAAAAAGCTATAAGTAATTAACCTATTTAGAATAACATTTGATTTAATCATCCAATTTACGAAATGACAAATATTGGACAATTACTTGGAGAAACAGAATAAGAATAAACTTTGTTTCTCACTATTCTTAAACCTATATATGTATGAGTAATTATTTCTTTCATTATCATATCTATGTCTGATTTTAATTAATCAATAGGTAGGTACATATAAAAATAAAACTCCTGACGCACTCACTGACTGACTGATCCACGCACAGCCCAAATCCTTGGACCTACAAAACTGACATTTTGCGTAGTTCCTATAAGATGTAGATAAGGAATTTACGAAATTCCCACGGAATACTAAAGTCTACACGGACGGAGTCGTGGTCCAAAGCTAGTAAAAAATATAAAAAAAAAACAGTCAGAATTTTTTTTGTTAATTAAACAAACGATGATCAGTTGCTTTTAATGCTAACTGTACTTGTTTTTGTATAGTATGGTCATTTAAATTTTTAATTTTAGCCTCGTTTAAACACGATTGTTGTGAAAACAGCATATAATTTATATACCTACAATTACAATTAAGTACATAATAATGTGATAGCCAAGTGACGGACTACAATAAGCACCGTGGACTGACGTACAGTCACGAAAAAAGTCGGTTAAAAAAAATCACACTGATCTCAAAAATATTAAATATTCATCGGAAGAGATCTTACATTCAAATAATACTTATATTGACTATCACATGAAACGCTGAAAATTGTACGTTATAGTTTTGTATCAATTTAGATGGGTAGGTAGGTACCTACAATGTAAACGTAGAAATGATAACCGACTTATGGCGCTGACTGTACTATAAAGTGTTAAAACTAAAGACCGACTGAAATTTCGGTTTTGGCCAGTTTTAGCCAAAAATGCTGGCTTCGGTCGAACGGTGCAGTCAATATTGTCAGTCATAGGTACCTACTAAATTTATAATGAGGATTGACCTTCTGGTTTCGTCATGATGTTTTTATTCATATTTTAGTTTAACTTATAAAGCACCTGGTAATATATTACACTGGTAATAATAACAGGAAAATAATGTCTAATTTTATTTTATCGTTTTTTCAATGTGTTGTAATGTTTTTAGGGTTTCGTACCCAAAGGGTAGAAACGGAACCCTATTACTGAGACGTTGTCCGTCTGTCTGTCTATCTGTCTGTCTATCTGTCTATCTGTCTGTCTATCTGTGTTTAAGGGGGGCTTTAATATTTAAGGGCTCCCGTACAACAAACGTGATTTTTTTGCTCATTTTTGCTCGATATTGATAACGGCAACAGGTAGACGCTTGAAATATTCACAGAATATTTAATTATATATTCACTTTAAAATTAAATAATCAAATTAAAATAAAACAAATATTTAAGTGGGGCTCCCATACAACAGACATGATTTTTTTTTGCCGTTTTTATAGATAATGGTACGAAACCCTTCGTGCGCGAGTCCGACTTGCACTTGGCCAGTTCTTTTTTCTTTTTTATCAGAATTCTTCACGGTCGCACACAAAACTATTAACAAAGTTTAAGTTAATCAAATAACTGATGCGCGAGCGCATAGGTGACGAAATAACGAACTAATATAATCCTACACCTATAAGATTAGAAGATGCTGTAAGAAATTTTAATCAATTCCGGGTCGATCAAGGAAAAAATAACATTCAAAATCATGGAAAATCTTAAAAAAAACGTTATCCGTGTTTTTTTTTGTTTACCTTAATAAAATAATTAAATAAGTAGTACCTACCTACTAACTCCAATAAAATGATAAAGATTAACTTTTTTATAAAAAATACTTGACTAGCGCAAAAAACAGCACACACAAACAAGCATTATGTAACATCTATAAATACAGTCGGGTCCAAAAGTTTCTGTTTACAATGACAAAAAAGTCCAATTATTTATAAAAGACGAATATCCTTTTGAAAATCTATACCTACATATACAGGGTGGCAGGTTACACAGTGGAAATATTTTAAGGGGTCATTGTACTCATCATTATGAACAACTTTTACTATGGACCAACCCTGAAATCGCGAAAAAAAAATCAGCTGTTCCATACATTTATGTTCACATAACTTAACAAAATGTATGGAACAGCTGATTTTTTTTTCGCGATTTCAGGTTTGGTCCCATAGTAAAAGTTGTTCATAATGATGAGTACAATGACCCCTTACAATATTTCCACTGTTTAACCTGCCACCCTATATAAATTATATGCTAAGAGTTATGCATTTTAATTCGCAGCGCTACCGGTTAAGTACCTAGGGCTGAATTCACCGAAGATAACAGTCCGTTATATTAAAAACAGCTGTTTAACGTGACTTTTTCTACAGAAAAAGGTATGTTAAACGGCCGTTTTCAATTTATCGGACTGTTATCATGTCGGTGAACTCGGCCCCTAATGTAAAAAAAATACAATCCAGCCTCTCTATTCTGTACCGACTCGCCGCGTGATGTCACCGCGAGAACTGCCAATTTGTTTGCGAACGTTCGTGTGAGAATGTCACGGTGAGATTCAGTCTCGTACATAGGTACAATAGGTAGGCAGGCCGCAAAATTTTTACATAATCTGTCCCCAAGGGTGGGTTGGTACATAGCATCACGCCTCTATCCCCCAAATGGTTAGGCAGAGGTGTAATAGTACCTACTCAGGGATCGAACCCAAGACCCCGCGCTCAGCAGTCGCGCCGACAAGGCAGTCTGTATTCTTATTAGTGTTGCCCAAATGCAAGACCGAGACAAGTCTAACCCCGACTTTGGTCTCGGTTCTGCGTCAATACCCATAGTCGTGGTCTTAGTTTTAGTATTGTACATTCATTCTTGGTCTTGGTCTTAGTCGTGCTGTAATTAGGTGGTCTTGTACTTGCGAAAATGATTGTTGCAAGACCGATTTTGGGCAACACTAATTCTTATGTCAGTACGTAATAGTCATTCTAGCGCCATATGTAATAATATCTGCGCAAAGATGATACAATGTCGTTAATTAAATATACAGGTGAATTATTCAAGTGGGCGTGAATGGCCAAATCCGAAACTAAGAAATAGCGAAAATCACTCAAAGAATTTTCGGAGCCGATTTTGACAAAAACTAAAACTGCTTATATATGTATATTTTTGTGAATTTGATGAAACATGTCAAAGCCATTATGCTTCTCTTATGTTACTAAGTAAATATTTTAGGAAAAGTTCCTTTGAACGCGCTAATCTCTGAAAGTACCAGTCGGATTCGAAAAAATATTTACGTGTATGATAGCCAGATTCATGAGGAATAGTATAGGCTATTTAACATCACGCTACGACCCTTAGGAGCCGAGCAACAGTTCATGAATAATTCCTACAAAGATACCAGAAACTTTTGGACCAAAAAAACTCCATGCAACTCACCTTTCCCCAGGAAACCAGTCCCACCAGTCAAAAACACACACTGGTCCTTATAAAACTGCTGTATTGCAGTCTTTGGTCCATTACCCTTGGTTAGCTTCTGTTTCTCCTCTTCCTTGGCGTCCATTTTGTCCTCTTCCGCGTAGTACGTGTCTTTGTTGTCGGGAACGAACTCATGGTCTTCGGAGTAGTCCAGGATCTGAGCTTTGGGGTTCATGGCTTCGTTTTCTACTTCTGCTATGCGGACTGAGTTTTCTAGTTCCTGTTGGTTGGTTAGGTTAGATTAGTACAGGCGCGGTCGCAGCTGAAGACTAGGGGGGGGGGGGGTTATACTAATTAATGCCGACATGCTATCCTACCGTGAATGACCGTGCTTCGCACATTTTTGTAAGATTAGGGGGGGGGGGTCATGACCCCTACGATCCCCCCTCGGACCGCCACTGGGTTAGAATACTGTCAGGGGCTGCGGAAGAGTGTTTATATGCTCCGGCAGCCTCCGTTCCTTCAAAGGACGTTGGCAGTTTTGGGCTTGATATGGTACAGTAATAAAAGCTTAACCAAAAATAAAAATATATTTTAATTCACAACAATTAAATAAATAAATAATACTTAAATAAATAATACTTTATTGATAAGGATTTGTATTAATAAAGTATTATTTATTTATTTAAATGTTCTTTGCCTAATTTATCTTTGAATAAAAAATCGAAATAAATAAGAATTAAAATGATTATGCCGTTGACATTTTGAAAAAACCAATAAAACTAAAACGGGTGCATGCTGGCTGCCGCGTGCCTCCACAGAATATCATGTCGACAGCAACTAAAACCTTTGAATTGAGAACTCATTAGTCGGGTTGTACTTCATTGGACCTCCACAGAATATCATGGCGACAGCAACTAAAACCTTTGAATTGAGATCTCATTAGTCGGGTTGTACTTCACTGGATCATTCACACCATACTTAGCCTCACTGTCACAAATACGAAGATTTCTCTTTAACCCAATTACGTACAAAAACAAATAAAAAATGAATTTAAATACTCTTGAAATTCTCGATCACACCAAACTAATTTCATATCTATACCGACATACAAGATCTGAAGCCCAGCATTCTATGGGCGTCTGCCGTGTCCTTTTGAAGTAAAATCAACATAATAGCGACATAATTTGACAGCAGATCATTTTTTTAAAGACGAAATGTAAGTCTAATAAGAAAATCCAGAAATACAACATTCTAACAACGTCGTCGTTCAGGTTCAGAATATCCTATCCTCAAAATGTCCAACGGTTTCAAAACGTCCAATCCCCAAAAAGTCCAATCCCCAAAATGTCCAATTCCCAAAACGTCCAATTCCCAGAATGTCCAATCCCCAAAATGTCAAATTCCCAAAATGTCCAATTCTTAAAACGTCCAACTCCCAAAATGTCCAATCTTTGAGATGGGAAAATTTGTTCAGTAAGTAAGTCCCTACGCTTTAAACTTACATTCAGATTGTCTTGCAGCTCTTTGCTCAGGTTCCTGACATTTTCCAGCTCCTTGACCATCAGATCCGTGGGTTTTCCATACACATCTATTTCTATCTTCTCTCCCTTCACCTGGGCTTCCACCCATTTGTCCATCTTTGCGTGGGTTATCGGCGACTGCGCCAGAGGGGATTCTTCTAAAGTGTGGCTCATTCTGAGGAAGAAGAGAGAAAGATATTAAAAAAAAAAAAAAACAACCGAATGCAGAACCTCCTCCTTTTTGGAAGTCGGTTAAAAATAGGAGATTTTATAATCGATTGTGTGTTACTTTTTAGGGTTCCATAGTAAAACTAGGAACCCTTATAATTTCGTTATGTCCGTCTGTCCGTCTGTCTGCCTAGCAACCTATGTTCTGTGTCCTCATATCCTTTGTCCACACGTCTCTTTGTGCCTTACACTTTATAACATTGCATAATATTCTCTTAAACTTTCACTACATAATAAAATTGCCGAAACAAGTTTAAGTACCACAATAATGTCGTCGGTGTCAAAATAATCCAGTTTTGTGTGTAATACAACAGTCGACCGGACCGCACATACCTTGAGTATACTTTAAAATTAAAAAGTACCTCACCAAGGTTGAAATGCGTGCATTTTTGTGCATTCTTTAGCTAGGTAGGTAGGTACTTAGAGGTAAAATACAGATTTGGTTCGTGTTGGATTTACTAAGGGACCAAAGTTCAATGGTTACCTCAGATCATAGAAACAAGAGATGTGCCAAGGCGCTATCGAGTTTGATGCCTGAACTTGAGCAAATTGCTCATACTAAAAAAAAACAATGTTTTAGTTTAGAAAAATACAGTGTTTTAGTTTAGTGTTAGTGTTGAGTAACGATTAACAGTGTTAGATTGAGGGTGTGCGGAATGTTTAATGCGTGGGAGATCTTTTTATTCACAAGGAGCGCTTAATTATGCGAGTAATTGTGTCGAAAAATGTACTAAAAGTGGCATCAGATGTTCCCGTACTAATTTGCTATGATGGCATATCTCCTTGTTTCTATGATCTGAGATGGTTACCCAAAAAACCCCCATTATATCAAAAAAATAAAAACAAAAACAGTATAGAACAAAATATCAATACAATCATAGAGAAGTGCAATATGGTCAAATATGGTGTGCCTCAGGGTAGCGTTTTAGGTCCACTTCTATTCCTTATTTATTTACATAAATATCATACAATGATTATTTTTACTGATGGTAGCACTGCTATCTTTACTGGAAAACGTACGAACACTTATGAAGCAGACTTAATACGCAACACTGAATACTATTTTAAACTGGTTTGCAGATAACAATCTGAACATTAACCTTAAAAAAAAAATAGTCACGTATCCTAAAATAGTAGTTCAAACAACTTAAACATAAAATAAAGAGACCTACTTAGTAAAGAATTTTTCTGCGTATTTTTTTTAGATCTATGGATAGATAATTGAAACGGCAAACACTTATTGACACGGTCTGTTCCTCAGATCATAGAAACAAGGAGATATGCCATCATAGCAAATTAGTACGGAAACAACTGATGCCACTTTTAGTACATTTTTCGACACAATTACGCGCATAATTAAACGCTCCTTGTGAATAAAAAGATCTCCCACGCATTGAACATTCCGCATACCCTCAATCTAACACTGTTAATCGTCACTCAACACTAGCACTAAACTAAAACACTGTATTTATACCATCGATCGTATTAGGTTCGTCGCCAGCGCGTACGTTTTTAATATGAGCAATTTGCTCAATCAAGATCAGGCATCAAGCTCGATAGCGCCTTGGCACATCTCCTTGTTTCTATGATCTGAGGTCTGTTCCTAAGTGAAAAATTATGTGAAGTATTTTTAGGCCCAATAAAAATTATATGATTTAAACATTATTGCTTTTAATAATAGATTAAATATCTGTTACTATATTTTATACCAAATGAGTGGCACCACTTTTTATTGGATCAGTAAAGAAGAACGATCCATTTTCGCATTTTATTATAGGTATATCCTTGGTTAATATAATGGTAGGTACTTATTCAGGACTTCATTACCAGCACGCTTAGCCACCACGATAGAAACGGGTTTTGTCGACGGAAGAATAGACGAAATGACAGATTGTAGAAAGATTTCTACAATCTGAAAGAAATAAGTACAATGAAGAGAAGAAATGTTTCTATTCTTCAGTAGACAAAACTTTGATAAGCCAAGCACGCGTCCGTCGCTGCGTACTCGGGCAGAAGAGATAACGAGTTGGACAGAAAGAACTTTGTCTATTCTTTGGTAGAATAGAGATAGAATTGGTCATGCTAAGCCGGCAGTACAATGTGGTGGAGTGATGACTTTTCCAACATGAGATTGTCATTATTAGGAACAAATATAACAACTTTGGTACCTACCTACAATGTTTACGAAGCTATAATAATGATTGTTGTTTGAACACTATCCATATATTTACTTTCACACTCAGATCATAGAAACAAGGAGATATGCCATCATAGCAAATTAGTACGGAGACCATTGTCGCCGCTTTTAACAGTTTGCGTCACAATTACAAACGCTCCTTTGTGAATTTCGCACACCCTCAATCTAACACTACACATCACTCACACTAAACTAAAACACTGTATTTATATCGTCGATTCGCGTTCGGTCCTTCGCCGTCGGCGGCATCACGCTTTAATTCTGATTCTGATCAATGTGATCAGAATTAAAGCGACAAGCTCAATAGCGCCTTGGCACATCTCCCTTGTTTCTATGATCTGAGGTTTCACACTTATCTGCTAAACAAACTATCATGATTACGTAGTAATTTTCACACGTTATGGTGATATTTTAGCCATGATATCACTCAGGTTTTCTAGAAAAACTTAGGTTGAGCTAGGAAACAGACCGGCCTATCCTTAGACCATTCTTAAATGGACTTGGCAAAGCCGGGCGAACCCCTCTGCCAATGTACACTGCCCACATAACCGATGAGGCCTTAGAAATGGGAACAGATCAAATTTCCGATTTTTTTGTTGTTCGAATTTCATTTTACCGAAAACTATTGCCCGACGTATTTTTTGTTCGTTCTAAAAATGGTGACAGCGGTTCCCGTAATAATCTGCTATGATGGCATTCTCCTATTTTCTATGATCTGAGGGGTTTCCCAATGCGTTGCCTAAGAGTCAAACTTATAATATGTGCCTGTAATATAAGCATCACCCACACTCTTTAAATCAGGGCGCTGCAATTACTACTGACCGACATTTCTGCCTTCCTCCGTCGCGGTAAAGCGTGATATAATATAAACGTTTTACCAACATCTAACCATATTTACTTCCTAGTTAGAAAATACGGCATTCTTTAACAAAACTACGTGATACACGCTTGTCAGCGTAGTTTTGCTTCGTAATCATAATAAATTGACAACAGTAATTCAAGACTAATTAGATAAAATAATTATGGCTTATGTTGAAGGTATTTCCACGTAAGTTTCGAATTGTAAACAAAAAAATATACCTACGGGGTATAAGTGCAGTGGCGGTCCGAAGGGGTCGTAGGGGTCATGACCCTCCCCAAAATCGTACAAAAATGTGCGAAACACGGTAATTCACGGTATAGCACGTCGGCATTATCGGTATGACTCTCCCAAAGGCTTCGGCTGCGGTATGACCCCCCCAAAGTTTTCGACTGCGGCATACCGCAAAAAATCTGGCAACGCCATAACCAGCGCAGATTTTTTTTAGCGCAAAGCGGGATTTTTAAGCCTTTTGAGTAAAAAAAGCGGGATTCTTTAGTCGAAAGTGGGACATAATACGTAAAAAAACGTAAATAATCAGCAGTTAGTTGAAAACTTTGCACAGGATAGCTCCAGATTGAATTGAATAAGTAATTCTACTTTCATTTTTACGGAGCATTTATTTCTACGACTATTTAAAATTAATTTGGGAAAAAACGCGTTCGGGAAAGCAGTTTGAAGTTGCGGCCCACACCGTCACGTAATCCTGGAAAAGCAGGACAGAGCCGTTCCCGCGCGGGACATTCAAGTTTGGGCAACAAAATCGGGACGTCCCGCCAAAATCGGAACGTCTGGCAACGCTGGTGGGGGAGGGCGTGGGGTGTGGAGGTGAGGGGGGGTGGGAAAGTTTCGTCCTGTGAATTTTTCGGAATTTTTCCGAAAAAAAAAACGGAAAATAACCACGATTTTTTTTTCATTTATTTTTTTCGGAATTTTCACACTTATACAGACATACATACATACAGACATACAGACATACTTGTACCTACATACACTTATGACTTTTTTCCATGAAGGCTACATAATGTGACATGTGACGCGTTTACGTTATTGCATACTCCTTCATACATAGTCATAGTTACCTACAAGCGAGTGCTTTTTGAATGATTTCATCAATTATTAAGTGGTATGACCTCAGATCATAGAAACAAGGAGATATGCCATCATAGCAAATTAGTACGGGAACATCTGATGCCACTTTTAGTACATATTTCGACACAATTACGCGCATAATTTTAAGCGCTCCTTGTAAATAAAAAGATCTCCCACGCATTAAAATTCTGCACACCCTCAATCTAATACTGTTAATCGTCACTCAACACTAGCACTGAACTAAAACACTGTATTTATACAATATAGGTAGAAATAAATTATGTTAGTATTAACAAAGTACTAATAAAATTAAATTATGTCTGTCTGTAATTTCAGTTTTTCACAATTATGTCACGTGTTATGTGCACGTTATTAGAACCCGTTTTTAACGTTCCGTACCTACCAAAATTGTAAAAAAATCGGGGGCGGAGTGCTCCCGAATGACAAAACATACGTACATATAGTCGTTCGGGAGCTTAACCATTTCTTATTGAATATTTATAATGTCTTGACGATGTCGGCTTTTTCGACAACATCAAACGCGATGACTGACTATATGGTAATATGGTTCTTAAGACTGTGCACTGAGTATGGAAGGAAATAGGCTATTATTTATTAGCACAACCATGCGCACAAGAAATGAAATCGAATGTCTTGATCGTCTTGATATAGTCCGGAGGTTGAACGAGGTCGCGGGTTCAAACCTGGCAAGCAATAATGTGACTTTTTCAAGGTAAATGTAAAGTAGGATTTTTTTTTAATATAATGTAGGTCATTTTCTAAGTTTAGTGACTACTGGTAGTACCTTGTCTGTTTGAGGAGACACACTAATGTTTATTTACCAAAAAATCAAGCAAGTTTAAACTAATTTAATTATTTTAATTAAACATTGGTGTTGTTTTACAGCACGTCTAGGTTTATGGTATACAAGGGGAACTGTTCAAGGCCGGTATCTACTGTTTTTAATATAATATTTTAATAAAAAAAAATATAGGTACACACTTATAAAACAACTTGATTTAAACATTACTGTTTCCGTGCACAAATTATGATTATTCATGATGTTTTTTGACACAAAGTTATTATATAACAAAAACATTGACAAACAGATTCGAAACGGATCCTAAATATGGATTTGGAAAAAACAACCATTCAGAGGGTTGGCTAAGTAGACAACTTGTGGATAGGAAAACGTATTGACTACAATTTTCTTTGTTTACGATAGGAATATTGATGGCTGCAATTATCGATTCAAGGCAATTGACTGACATCGCCGTCGGTCTAGTATGTCCGTCTCATTGAAATTGCACGCATGTCAAGTTCACCGACCTTGTGACAACATAAGTAACATAAGTAGTGTTTCCCGGTTCTTACATAATAGGTAAACTTACTATCATGCTTCATGCAGTCATGCATCTTAAGGTGCGGTTAAACGGGCTAGTTCTTCGACAATTTAATGCTGCATTTGTATAGCCGTGAGTTGAGATCTAAGTCGTGCAACTCAGAAGAACGTACCATCATTTAATTTCATTGCAATATTGCCGGGCTATACTGCAAGATTGTGGCAATTGTTCTACTGAGTTTCACGATATAGACCTCAACTCACGGCTATACAAGTACAGCAAAAATTGTCAAAAAACCAGCCAGTTAACCGCACCTTTAAGCTGTGTCCCCAATAGGCAAACTGTGAGCGGCCGACTGAGTTTGCGGCGTATCGGTTTAGTACGCCCTTCCATATATTTGAAATGGAGTGTCCACAGTTTGCTAGTTTGCGCTAACAGTTTGCTACTGCAATTTGCTAGCGCAAACTCAGTCGGCCTCTCACAGTTTGCCTATTGGGGACACAGCCTTGTTTAGGTTTTTGTACTCCCAAAATTAAAGTCTCTTTGTCTGTCCGACAGTTTCCTTATGTACGGTCAGTCAAAATAAATTAATATACCTAATTATACGGATACTAAGTTAAGTCTTCAAAACAGTGATTAATTCAAGGTTGTCTCACCCTTCGTAGCTTGATTTAACAAAAAAACTAAAATGCATTGAATTTTCATAAATTTTGATTTTTAAATGCGACCGATATAATAATGTTTTGATACTTACCTACTACATAATTACTTACATTTATTGGGATACGCATTCTTTTGGGCACGTTATTGACAGCGATGCAGACGAATATTTTGATCTGTTTTTCCTTGTTTCTGTATTTTCTTTTAGTTTGTGAATACTTGGTGTTTATTTATGATAAAAAAAGATACTCATAACCGAACATAGAACCTACTCCTTTTTTGATGTCGGTTAAAAAGTAGTGTAACTAATTATCCTAATTTTGAAATACTGAAGCCGCGTCTCCTGCGACGTGTTTTCGTGTTCAATTGAACGACGAACATGTTTTACGTCACGTGGTCGAGTGCTTTTGCCATACAAAACGCGTAGGCCACCCCTTTTTGTTCATTAAACGTGTTCGTCATTCAATTAAACACGCGCAGGAGACGCGGCTTTAGACTTCAGCTATAACGGAAATATATTGTTTATAGGTACCTTTTGTCTTGTCTATTGCTTTGCTGAATAATATCGATAATTGGCTTTGTCAATAATACAGATAATTATTTATTCTAGTCTAGTAGTAACATAATTCCATTGCGTTATATCAAAGACAAAGGTAATGTTTTCGTAATTTTTATCGTAATAAGACAGATGTGTACCTACCTACTTGTAGTTTTTACCCTCAGATCATAGAAACAAGGAGATATGCCATCATAGCAAATTAGTACGGGAACAACTGATGCCACTTTTAGTACATTTTTCGACACAATTACGCGCATAATTAAGCGCTCCTTATGAATAAAAAGATCTCCCACGCATTGAACATTCCGCACACCCTTAATCTAACACTGTTAATCGTCACTCAACACTAGCACTAAACTAAAACACTGTATTTATACCATCGATCGTGTTCGGTTCGTCGCCAGCGCGTACGTTTTTAATTTGAGCAATTTGCTCAAGATCAGGCATCAAGCTCGATAGCGCCTTGGCACATCTCCTTGTTTCTATGATCTGAGTTTTTACCTCATTGGCGTCTAATGAGGCAATTATTTGTTTGTAAATATGGTACAGCGAACATCAAAAGTGAATGACTATTGTTTTTAATTAATAAAAATTTGCTATAATAATATTATTCTGTGTTATACTTTCTAAATTTTATAATAATGATGACCTATTAGGGTGCATTAATAGGTAAGTACAACCATTTCATGAAATGGCCGGCAACATCATGAACTGATCAATCCTTACTATCCGTACTTCCTTACTCCCTTACTATAATATTATAAATGTGAAAGTAACTCTGTCTGTCTGTCTGTGTGTTACGCAATCACGCCTAAACTAATGAACCGATTCAAATGAAATTCGGTACAGAGATAGTCTGGAGCCTGAGAAAGGACATAGGCTTGAAACTTATTTTTGAGATTTGGGGTGTAGGGTAGGTGTAGGGTAGGTGTAGGGCAGGTGTTGGGTAGGTGTTGGGTAGGTGTAGGGTAGGCGTAGGGTAGGCGTAGGGTAGGCGTAGGGTAGGCGTAGGGTAGGCGTAGGTTAGGCGTAGGTTAGGCGTAGGGTACGCGTAGGGTAGGGGTTGGGTAGGTGTAGGGTAGGGGTTGGGTAGGTGTAGAGGTGTAGGGTAGGTGAAGGGTAGGTGTAGGGTAGGTGTAGGGTAGGTGTACTAAACTTTACCCGTGCGAAGCCCGGGCGGGTCAGCTAGTAAGATAATAAAATCAAGATCATCAGAAATTCACACACCTATTCAGTTATTCATTTCACTGTACATAAAACTAGGCATATTTTTTCTCGTTACAATTACCGTATGTTTGTTTTGACGACCAAGGACGTAGGTACATAATGTGCGTGGTTTGTCTAAGTACCTACATACTTGTGTTGAACCTTACACAAGGTTAATGTAGATACACTCGACGCCATTTACGGTCGACCACTTTTCGCCCTTATTACTAAGAACATAGGGGTGAAAAGTCGCCGGAAATGGCGTCGAGTGTACATAAGTTTATGCAAAAGGAAACTGAGTTATTATGTCGGAACCGAGTGCTTTAAAAACATCGTCATTTGCCATCGTCGCGTCGAGTTCGAGTCAATGCAGCCTGTCTGTACCGACACGCCGCGTGATGTCACCGCGAGAACTGCCAATTTGTTTTTGAACTAAAGATTTACAAGACTTGACTAAAGTTTGACAAGACATAACTAAAGTTGGACAAGACATAACTAAAGTTTGACAAGACTTAAGTTTGAAAAGACTTAACTAAAGTCGGACAAGACATAACTAAAGTTTGACAAGATTTGACTAAAGTTTGACAAGACATAACTAAAGTTGGACAAGACATAACTAAAGTTTGACAAGACTTAAGTTTGAAAAGACTTAACTAAAGTCGGACAAGACATAACTAAAGTTTGACAAGATTTAACTAAAGTTGGACAAGACTTAACTAAAGTTTGATAAGACTTAACTTAAGTTTGACAAGACTTAACTAAAGTCGGACAAGACTTAACTTAAGTTTGACAAGATTTAACTTAAGTTTGACAAGATTTAACTAAAGTTTGACAAGACTTAACTTAAGTTTGACAAGATTTAACTAAAGTTTGACAAGACTTAACTAAAGTTGGACAAGACTTAACTAAAGTTGTACAAGACATAACTAAAGTTTGACAAGACTTAACTTAAGTTTGACAAGACTTTACTTAAGTTTGACACGACTTAACTTAAGTATGACAAGACTTAACTTAAAGGTAACTTGATTTTGGTCACATATTGCATAAAGTTATGTGGTCACTTTTTGTGTTAAAGGTCGACAAAAATTTGGTTTTGTACTTAGTATAACCTTTTTTCAGTGCAGTTACCTATCTAATGATATATCCCCGGGGATCGAACCCATGACTCAGTGGTCCCATAAATATTATCAGATTAAACCGAAAGCTGGTTAACTAAAGTCATCGTTACCTTTTAAAATAGTCATTTAACCTAATGTTATGCTCGCGTGACCTCTTACATAATAACTATGGGAAAAATACCATTGAACACGCCGATAGAATAATTATTATAAGTATTTCATTGTCTAGTTTTTGACACTGTCATGAGACCACCCATGACAGCTTATAATTAAATGAAGACATAATAATATATCTTATTTGATTTTGTAGTTAGTATTTTATCTAAATTTTATTTAGAATACAATTTTCTATTAAATTCACATTATTTTGTAATAGATTGTGTACGGGACTCATATTCTTGACTTGATTAAATTTTAACTAAAAATATTGACAGATTTAAAATAATCTTTTTCAATCTCAAATAAAATGTTGTAGTCCGAGGGCCCATGGTTATTTTTTATGCCTAACCAAACACCCTATAAATTCATAGTGATTTCGCAAGTAAACATGGCAGAGAACCACGATCTGCCTGTTATAATAAAGGTACCTAATTATTGGGAAATGTAGAAGCATTCCAATGAAAATAGGGAAATCGTAGTGAAATATAATTATGTAGTTGAGAAATAAATCAATGGCTCTTAAGATATTGTGCAAACTACCCCGGTGATCAATTTTAAAGGGTGGTTCGTCGGTGCGTCATTTCCATGAATTTAAGGACAAGGTAAACAATATGTTTAGAAATTTAAGAATTAACAATACGGTAGTGGACTACTATTAAAAAAGTACAAATAAATTATTTTATTCCAAAGAAGGAATAGGAATAACAAAAAAGTAAAATAATAAATAATAATTTATCACAAAATGGAAAACATAGACGCTTTTAAAGTTTTTGGAGGGAGTATCGCTCCGTCTTTGTCGCGCGACGCGGACATAGGTGGTGTTACGTCACTTATCATGCATGCCGTCCGTGTCTAGCAAATCATTTTAAAACGCTTATAACTTTGCCAATTTTGTAGATGTTTCATCGGTTTTTTTGGTGTTAATTATCTTTTTTCAAATAGTTTACAGATTCACAATAAAGAAAAATTTGTCCGGTACCGTATCATATGGGTAGATCAGACAACCGTAATAATTTATAACCTCTTAACCTAATAATTCCGTTGACGTCACAAGTAAAAAAAGTTGTTTACAAAAATAAACAAAAACCGGCCTACGCATGACTCGATTATCATTATTTAATAATACTGTTATATTTATAGATTCATGATACAATTATTATGGTAGACATAATAATTCATGATTATGCGCTAGTTATACCAGTTTATTTATATAAATAGAACTTAAAATTTTAAACGGAAGGTGCAAACCTTGGAATTGTTTCAACTTAAATACAGCGTAGTTTTTAAGGGTTTTTATTAGGGTTCCGTGCTAAAATGGAAATAATTTTCATTATTGCAAAAGGCGTGGGGGTTCAAAATTTTAAAGTGGGCTTACTAGGTCAAATATCATATCATATGAAAAGGCTTTATCTGTACATTTAAAAATACTATCTTACTATCAGTAGACCAACGCAACAGTCATAATAATTATTATTATGTACTCTAACTCTACTCCTGGCCTTAGACCTATAAACTCCCAGAGTACACCGGATCTGTCGTATTTTTACACGACTGCCCAAAAAAAGGGGTGCTAAGTATGTTTTTATTTGTTTTTTTGTCCCCCGACTGCGATTAAAATTCATATTCATTCAACACAACTTGTTCTTCACTTGTTAGTTCATTTATTTATAGACATGGCAGGCGGTTATTTAATCATTTTGCTTCTTTTATTGATATTTATTAAAAATTTAATCAATAACAGTGACACTATAGTGCGATTCGATATATACACTCCATCTTTTAATCACAACATTATATTGTTGCTATAATAAAAATGTGCTATTATAATAAACTTGCACTTTTCCCGCGTGGCCTACAGGAACTGTATTTTTTTTTGGGAAAAAAGTAGCGTTACTCAGTGATAATCTAGCTTTTTATAAGTGATTTTTTTTTTAATACGGTCCAGTAATTTCGGAGCCTATTCTGTACAAACAAACAAAATCTTTCCTCTTTTTAACATTCCTAACTAATTAGTACATAGAAGTATAGATTAAATATCACGATGATTACACACTTTTGCAGCTGACTGTACGTAATTAAAATAACTATGGTACAAAAAGTGAATCTATAGTTTATTATGACGTAGAAAATGCAATCGGGTTTCCCGTGAGAATTACGAAGGTTAACCGGAAGACGGTTTTTTGAAAAATCCCAAGAAATTGCCATTTCATGGTTCCTACTTTGTAATATTATCACTAGCTGTTCCCCGCGGTTTCACCCCCGTTGCTCGGCTCCTAAGGGTCGTAGCGTGATGTTAAATAGCTTATACTATTCCTCATGAATCTGGCTATCATATACATATTTTTTCAAATCCGACTGGTAGTTCCAGAGATTAGCGCGTTCAAACAAACAAACGCGTCAGCTTTATTATATTAGTAGTATGCTCAGATCATAGAAACAAGGAGATATGCCATCATAGCAAATTAGTACGGGAAAAACTGATGCCACTTTTAGTACATTTTTCGACACAATTACGCACATAATTAAGCGCTCCTTGTGAATAAAAAGATCTCCCACGCATTAAACATTCCGCACACCCTCAATCTAACACTGTTAATCGTCACTCAACACTAGCACTAAACTAAAACACTGTATTTATACCATCGATCGTGTTCGGTTCATCGCCAGCGCGTACGTTTTTAATATGAGCAATTTGCTCAAAATCAGGCATCAAGCTCGATAGCGCCTTGGCACATCTTCCTTGTTTCTATGATCTGAGGTTATGCTAATCATTGTCGGCTCGTGGCTTACTGATAGCCGTGCGGGTCGATGTAACCGTGAGGTTAAGTTGTAATTGTCATATATGAATGTTTATGAAAAGTTGCGTCCAGAAGCCCGAAATTCTGACTGGTTTTGCATAAAATAATAAAAACGAATTTATGATTATAATTGGGAACCGGACTATTTTTTTTTTATTGTGAATCTGTAAACTATTTGAAAAAAGATAATTATCACCAAAAAACCGATGGAACATCTACAAAATTGGCAAAGTTATAAACGTTTTAAAATGATTTGCTAGACATGGACGGCACTATCATGCAGTGACGTAACACCACCTACGTCCGCTTCGCGCGACAAAGATGGAGCGATACTCCCTCCAAAAACTTTAAAAGCGTGTATGTTTTCCATTTTGTGATAATTTTTTTTTTTATTTTTTTGTTGTTCCTATTCCTTATTTGGAATAAAATAATTTATTTGTACTTTTTTAATAGTAGTGCACTACCGTATTATATTCTTACCTACATCAATAAAATTGGAATCATGATTAGCCTGTCTATTCTGGCTGTTTATTCTGTACCGACTCACGGCGTGATATCACCGCGAGAACTGCCAATTTGTTTGCGGACGTTCGAGGGGGAATGTCACGGTGAGATTCTCCCTCAAACGTTCGCAAACAAATTGGCACAATAGACAGGAAAAAAAAAATTGAAAGACAAAATGTTATTCAAAATTGCGAAATATTTTCCTCCTTTCGATGCTAACTGTACCGGGCACTATTAGGCGATTCGCACACTGCCCCGCATCACGCAGCGTGGCGCGGGGGTGCGTGATGTTCCGTTGTTTGCAAGTACCTGTATTTGTATAGAAATCACGCATGGTGCAACACACTGAAAACGCATTCACGCGCGGGATTTTTGTTCCGTCGCCACGCACCCCGCAGCGTGGCGCGGGGCGGCGAATGAACTGTATGTAAGTCTGTTGATCCCAGGTTGTAGGTAAACTACCCAGGGAACTCGTTTTTGTAATGGTGAACCAGTTTTTATGTCGTAGTTAAAGGATCCTTACAAGAAAGATCTTTGTTATTTACAACCGGGATTTACCTGTTATAAGCATACGGTTTCACCCCCATTGCTCGGCTCCTAAGGGTCGTAGCGTGATGTTAAATAGCCTGTACTATTCCTCATGAATCTGGCTATTAGGTACAAAAATATTTTTTCGAATCTGACTGGTAGTTCCGGAGATTAGCGCGTTCAAACAAACAAACTCTTCAACTTTATAATATTATTATTAGATTAAGTTCTGCTTCACGCCTGTTTCCTCGTAAGGTTAGGCAGAGGTGTATAGTTACATTACATTTCGCCATGTATGTTTAAATCCTATGTATTAGGCTCGAGCCTATTGCCCATAACCGAGCAGGCACAAATCCGGCCATTCCAGGCAGAGGTAGATATATAGATATATATATATATATATCTATATATCTATATATATATATATATATATATATATATAGATATATAGATAGTTACATTACATTTCGCCAGTTATGTTAACATATGTAGGTATTAGGCTCGAGCTCAGATCATAGAAACAAGGAGATGTGCCAAGGCGCTATCGAGCTTGATGCCTGATCTTGAGCAAATTGCTCATATTAAAAACGTACGCGCTGGCGACGAACCGAACACGATTGATGGTATAAATACAGTGTTTTAGTTTAGTGCTAGTGTTGAGTGACGATTAACAGTGTTAGATTGAGGGTGTGCGGAATGTTCAATGCGTGGGAGATCTTTTTATTCACAAGGAGCGCTTAATTATGCGCGTAATTGTGTCGAAAAATGTACTAAAAGTGGCATCAGTTGTTCTCGTACTAATTTGCTATGATGGCATATCTCTTTGTTTCTATGATCTGAGGGCTTGAGCCTATTGCCTATAACCGGGCACAAATTCGGCCACTTCCCCAGACAAGCTCTCACAAAGAGCTCTACTAAAAATTTTACAGTTTTTTTACAAAATTAACTCAAACAAATTACTACATTAAATCCCACTAATAAATGCGAAAGTTTGTGTGTGTGTGTGTGTGTATGTTTGTTACTTCTTCACGCTGAAACGGCTGGACGGATTTGGATGAAATTTAGCAAAGAGGTAGCCTGGGACCTGGAATAACACAGCTACATTTTATCCCGGAAAATGCGGGCGAAGCCGCGGGCGGAAGCTAGTACTTTATATTTGTTACTATCTAATGCCTACTTTTCACTATAGCTTGAACCCCAGAAAACGTTGAAGGAGGGAGGCAATTTTAAGCTGCTTTTTGTTTAAATTAAGTTCAAGAAATTATAAATAAGTATGAATTTTGAAGAAATTACTATTTTTTTTAGTTTGATTAATCGGTGGTAAAAACGCCTTTCTCACTTAAATTAGTAATTATAATTACTAAACCGTAAATTATGTCATACCTGTACCTTAAAAGAAAATTCCGCAAAAATTTACTTTCCAAAGAACAAAAAAAAACTTACCTTACGAATTTTCTTTCACTACTTTCGATGTGTACGTAATATTATTATCACTGTACTTTATAATAACTATTAATAATAATATATACCACACGTCTCTATGCCATGGAGGATGGACAGGGACTGTGCTTTAAATGCAATATAAACTGCCGAATAAGGATTATAGCATAAAAGCCAGGGGCGCGCAACCTTAGGTGAAATAAAAAAAGCGGTTTTTTATAGGGTAATGTTTGTATTCGTTTTTACAAAGAATTACATAACATCACGCCTGCACTCCTCCAATGGATAGGCAGAGGTAATGCATTTCCACAGTTATTTTAGTATTCCACGTAATGGGAATACCATTTTTTTTGTTTAACCATCTCGAGATGGTTGGCTTGAACGCGTCTGGCGCGAGAGTTTCATTTCTACACTCATATATTATCATTGTTATGGTTTTGTGTTGATACGATTATCCAGTCTGATAATTTCGTCGTAATGCGAACAGGAATCTATTTGCACGGTGATTTTATCATTAGAGATCTTAATGTTAGCGATATTTTAAGATAATTTGCTGAATAAACCGTAAACTTGTACTGAGTAATTTGTATTAAGTGTCAGTAATTATTAAAGTAATTTGTATTGCGAGGAATTAAAAGCAAAAAACTATGAATAAAACACTTTATTTAAAAATAATAGATAACCTACTACTGATCGAAGATTTGACCCACATATTAATTGAATTTTAATTTAGCTATAATTTAGTTAACTGTGTTAACATTCGATTTGACGCATGTTGATAAATCTAATAGAACTTTAATAATGTTGATGTGTCATTTTAAATTGTTTTGAATACAAAAGACCACAAATGAGTAATTAAACCGCATTGCAGAGCTACCTAAGCCTTAGGCGTTACCATAGACATTGCTTGAGGCTTGAAGGTTGCCTGTTTAAAGGATAGGTACACGCGCCTGTGACATTACGGTAACGGTAATACAAAATCATTAAAAGTAACCTTTAAAAAATAATTATATCTACTACATATAAGATAAACTACTTTGGAAGTATTTTTGGAACATCAAACATAATATTTTAGAACAGTAGAATAATGGATAAACAATAATGCGGGATCTATCTGTCCTTCCGTAAAGTTATGTCCTCAATGATTTATGAACAAATTGTTATCCGCCCCTGCCTCTGCGCGTATTACTACGCTGCCTTCGCTCTGACGTCACAGCACTCTAGATCAACACAATTACGCTACACGTACTTTATGTAGCAGGTCGATGGTAAACAAGTATTACTGAGGAAAAACTAAACTGCTGATCTTTTGATAGCCTCATGGTAAAAATATAAAGGACTTTAAATGAGACTCAAGGGAGGGAGAGGACAATACGGTAGTGTCCTACTATAAAAAAAGTACAAATAAATTATTTTATTTCAAAGAAGGAATAGGCACAACAAAAAAGTAAAAGCAAAAATAATAATTTATCACAAAATGGAAAACATAGACGCTTTTAAAGTTTTTGGAGGGAGTATCGCTCCGTCTTTGTCGCGCGAAGCGGACGTAGGTGGTGTTACGTCACCAGTAGGTAGTGCCGTCCGTGTCTAGCAAATCATTTTAAAACGCTTATAACTTTGCCAATTTTGTAGATGTTTCATCGGTTTTTTTGGTGTTAATTGTCTTTTTCAAATAGTTTACAGATTCACAATAAAAAAAAGTAGTTAACATCCCTATTGGGACACGTGCACGTTTTTACCCCGAAATAATTGCAGAACATACATAAAAAAAAAGATTCCGAGCAATTGAGAACCTCCTACTTTTTTCGGTTCGAAGTCGGTTAAAAATGCAGTTACTGTGGGTCACGCGGACCAAATCACAAGCAAAGTGTTAGTGTAGTCACAGCTTGATAAATGGATTGATGTGTATCTACAGCATTATGAACTCATATCATAGAAACAAGGGAGATGTGCCAAGGCGCTATCGAGCTTGATGCCTGATTTTGAGCAAATTGCTCATATTAAAAATGTACGGGCTGGCGACGGACCGAACACGATCGATGGTATAAATACAGTGTTTTAGTTTAGTGCTAGTGTTGAGTGACGATTAACAGTGTTGGATTAAGGGTGTTTAATGCGTGGGAGATCTTTTTATTCGCAAGGAGCGCTTAATTATGCGCGTAATTGTGTCGAAAAATGTACTAAAAGTGGCATCAGTTGTTCCGGTACTAATTTGCTATGATGGCAAATCTCCTTGTTTCTATGATCTGAGATTATGAATAATTTTTACTATGGAACTAACCCTAAAATAGCAAAAAAATAATTGCTGTTCCATACATTCGTGATCACATAAATCGATAAAATGTATGGAACAGCAGTGTTTTTTTGCAATTTCGTGGTTGTGTCATACAAAATATTGTTCATAAATGAGTTTGTTGGCCACTTTTGGGATCGTACAGGGTTTTTGTTACATGCTGTATATTTACAAAGAAGCGTTTGTAGCTATGAGTCCTGTACACTGGTTTAAAAGTGGCGACAGCGGTTCCGGTACTAATTTGCTATGATGAAATAAATTTCCTTGTTTCTATGATCTGAGGAAACCATTAAACGGACATAATAAATTATTATCAGTAGTAATTAGAAATATTTACATCACTTTGATTAACCTCTATACCTGCAACATTATGACGATTAGTCGAATCTGCAAAAAGAGCAGGAAAAAACTGATATATTATCAGTGGAACGTATAGTAGCTCATGGCGTGCCACAAGGTAGCGTTTTAGGGCCGCTGCTGTTTCTAGTATAATATTAACGACTTCCCGAAACATGTTTCTTATCCAATGGTTCTGTTTGCAAATGACAGTACTGTAATAGGTCGAAATGTCAAAAATACAAATTACGAGGCTGACATAAACGACATTTAAACAATCAGTTTGTTGACTAGACAATAATAATTTCGTTCAAACCATGTTTTATATCGCTAAAAATTACATTACCGTGTCTGTACTATATGAGACTGCACTATTTGTCCAGAAACATAAAGATTTTTTTTTAAATATCAGAACAACGTAGTCGAACTATAAGACAGAAATACTGACATGAATTACGTTCACGAAGTCGCAAAACCGCTCTGATGCATGAGCATAATTTGCATGGCTCCAAAAATATTGAATAAATTATCCAAGATTTGAACTTTCGACAATTTAAAATCCAATTTCATAAATTAATTCCTGCTTGAGAAATTTTGACATTTATAATAATACTAGCACCTTACGCGACTTCGTTCGCGTGATATACAAGTAGCGCCACGGCATCTAGCAATTGTGACCGTTGAAAGTTATTGTTCTTTTTTCTGGATAAAAAAAAGGTAGGTGCCCTATGTCCTTTTCTGTACCCCTGACAACGTATATGCATTTCATGGTGATCGGTTTAGGCGTGAAAAGGTAACAAACAAACGTACTTTCGCATTTATAATAATTTATTATAGTTAGAATTAATATAATTTGACATTCATAATATTATTTTTTAAATGTGACATTTATTGACAATTTATAATGCAGCTTCCTGTAATTTTCATGTGCTTTATTGGTATTTTCATTTGTTTATTATAATTTTTATAATAGGTACCTACCACGGATACCTACCTACAGTATCTACCTACTTTATTATAATCTATACTAATGTTATAAAGCTGAAGAGTTAGTTTGTTTGAACGCGCTAATCTCTGGAACTACCAGAACATTAGTGTGCAAAGATGACTGTTTGCAGTTAGACGGTAGACTCGCTAATCTGTTCGACACACAACATCTAGACTCGGAACGCTTTTGAAAACAGAATATTCAATCAATTTTATTTGTAATCACCTATCAATTATGATATCACCGACAGAACTGTCAATTTGTTTGCGAACGTTCAAGGAAGAATGTCACGGTGAGATTCTCTCTCGAACGTTCGCAAGCAAATTAGTTGCTCTCGCGGTGATATCACGCAGCGTGTCGGTAAAGAATAGTCTCTCATCACTCACTTACTAGCACTTTGCCAGCAACTTCGTCCGCGTGACCCACGGGAATAGCACTGAGGAATAATCAGCTTCCTATGTGTTTTCAAAAACCCTGAAACACGTATTTCTTTATTCAAAAAGAAAAGCCTAAATACCAATTTCCATTCATACAAACTTCCCCCTTTGCATCCCTTTTGGGGGCGAATTTTCAAAAACCCTGACACAAGTATTTCTTTTTTTGAAAAGAAAAGCCTACCTAAGCATATCAATTTCTATTACTCTAACTTCAAAACTAACGGTACTTCCGTACAAACTTTCATCCTCCTTTGTACCCCTTTTGGGGGCGAATTTTCAAAAACCCTGAAACGCATGTTTAAATATTTGAAAAGAAAAGTTTAAATACCAATTCTCATGACTGTAATTTCAAAACTAACGGACTTCCATACAAACTTCCATCCCCCTTTTCACCCCTTTAGGGGTAAAATTTTCAAAAATCCTTTCTTAGCGGATGGCTACGTCATAAAAGAAACCCACTGTCTAAATTTCAAATCTCTATGTTCAGCGGTTTGGGCTCTGCTGTGATGAATTAGTCAGTCAGTCAGGACAAGCAATTTTAAATATAATTATTATAGATTAGTATTACAGTACGCAGCAGCACACTGGGTGTAAGGTGAATGCCACACCTTGCCGCGCGACGCTGCGGGGTGCGTGGCGACGGAACAAAAGCCACGCGCGTGAATGCGTTTTCAGTGTGTTGCACCATGTCAAAAAAGTCAAAAACATTTATTTCAATTAGACCATTTACAGGCACTTTTGAAATGTCAAACAATATTACAATAGTTGTCAGTCGGTTTGTCCGTTAGTTGAAGCTAGTTGTCCGTTCCAAAACGTAGATTCCTATGGAGAAGAACGGACAAGAAACTCCATGGTTACTCTTTTTCAATAAATTCTGTTACAATTTCTTTGATTACAGTGATGCCCTAATATGTGAGAACTATGTTTAGTAAGGTACAAAATAATAATAATATCAACTAGACAAGTGAAAAAACATTGTTTAGGCAGTCAAGAGATGACCAGCACCAACTGACAGCGCCCGTTCACGGACATGACGTGCGCATCAGCACCGTTCAACTCAACCATTTTGGAGGGAATCGAACGATCCAATACACACGCCACCATCAGCGGTACATTTAAGCGAGCATGAGCAATGAGCATGCGCGATTTCCATACAAATACAGGTACTTGCAAACAACGTAAGATCACGTACTCCCGCGCTACGCTGCGTGATGCGGTGCAGTGTGCGAATCGTCTTAGTGGCAGCATAACAAAAACTAAAGCCATGGGTTCAGTACCTTATTCTGAACCCTCAGAGTTAAAATTTTTCGTCGGCCTTTAAAAATTTACGACTGTGGAGATTTTGCAATTTTGTTTATTCAATGATGGGCTTGCGTTTGACCGCCATTTTGCCAGATGTTAAGCGATGATGCGGTCTACGATGGAGCACGCTTGCCTAGAAGAAACCGATTCACTCACTCTATTTAGGTAATCTCATTTTTCTGTGTACCTTCTGGTACAAAGAAGGAACGAATTGCCTAACCGCTTGCTTCAGCGTGTTGGTGATATCAGACTGGTCTCACGATGTTTTCCTTCACTGGAACTCAGCTATGTCCATTAACTTAGAAATCAATTACCTAACTTTAAGAAATCTGTTAAGGACTGCATACCAAATACTTTAGACATGTTTGCCTTACCTAAACGACAAACAAAGGCGCAATGGTTTCCACTTTCTCCCCAAAACATACGCCAATAATTTTGCTCCAAATACGTCAATACATGTTTCCTTCAAACAAAAGATAATTAAGTAATTTCAAGTTTAAAATATGTACAAAGAGGTCAAAACGACGGACAGACGATACATGCATAATATATGAGTGAATCTAAAATTTAAATACGTTACGTTGAATCAAGTTCAGAGGTCAGCAGGCAACGGTAACGTTGATCATATTAAAAGTATTTTAAATAAAAGCTGTGTATATTATTTGACGTCCTGGATTCGATTCCCTGTTCTAAACAGTACCTTTTAATTTTTTGTAAGGGATTCGGACAGTATTAAAGGACTGGCAGTTTTGGGCTTGATAAGGTACAGTAATAAAAGCTTAACCAAAAATAAAAATACATTTTAATTGTTCTTTGCCTAATTTATTTTAGAGATTAAGAATTGGAATCAAAACTCGAAATAAATAAGAAATAAAATGATTATGCCGTTGACATTTTGAAAAAATTAATAAAACAAAAACGGGTGCATGCTGGCTGGCGCGTGCCTCCACAGAATATCATGTCGACAGCAACTAAAGCCTTTGAATTGAGAACTCATTAGTCGGGCTGTAGTTCATTGGACCTCCACAGAATATCGTGTCGACAGCAACTAAAACCTTTGAATTGAGAACTCAGTCGCGCTGTACTTCATTGGATCATTCACACTATACTTAACCTCACTGTCACAAATTCGATAATTTCTCTTTAATCCAATTACGTACAAAAACAAATAAAAAATGAATTTAAATACTCTTGAAATACTCGATCACACCAAACTAATTTCATATCTGTACCGACATACACAATCTGAAGCCCAGCGTTCTATGGGCGCCTGCCGTGTCCTTTCGGCTAAATAATAAGTCGGAGGTTATAAGCTGAGTTTGCTGCGATCAGTATTAAGCGAAGCGTTCTATACAGACCTCAGATCATAGAAACAAGGGAGATGTGCCAAGGCGCTATCGAGCTTGATGCCTGAACTTGAGCAAATTGCTCATACTAAAAACGTACGCGCTGGCGACGAACCGAACACGATCGATGGTATAAATACAGTGTTTTAGTTTAGTGTTAGTGTTGAGTGACGATTAACAGTGTTAGATTGAGGGTGTGCGGAATGTTCAATGCGTGGGAGATCTTTTTATTCACAAGGAGCGCTTAATTATGCGCGTAATTGTGTCGAAAAATGTACTAAAAGTGGCATCAGTTGTTCCCGTACTAATTTGCTATTATGGCATATCTCCTTGTTTCTATGATCTGAGATACAGACTATTATGAGAGGTGCTAAAGTCTGACAAGGTCTATTTAACTTTAAATAAAAGACAGACCAGAGACAAAGTTGAAAATTGTCTCATGTGTCTGTAACTACACCGGCACACATACCCTACAAAGTAGGACTCAACTATTTTAATAGCGGCAGAAATAGGTGTGTGGTAGTAGGTAGTACACAAATTCTTAAAAATGGAACTCAATACAATACAATACAATTATTCTTATTGTGGTACATAGGTAAGCAATAAGTTGTTACATGTTTCCGAAATTGTACACAGCTATGACCCGCCATAATGGCATACAATAATTTTAAAGTAGGTAACATATTATAACATAAACACAGCACAATCAAATAGAAGATTAAAATATTAACAATTTAAATATGCTCAAAGAGATTTAGGAACACTTTTGGATTGTAAATTACATAAAAGGTGCCTGCGAACGACCCAATTTGATGCCCAATCCGTCTAATATCTACTCGAAACGCTATTTTCTAAGTAGTACATAATATACACAGAGCTTCTGAACATTTAGGTGAGTTGAATACTAGAAATACCTAATAGTACCTAGGTACTGACGGTTGAACTAAACATAAAAATGAATACGACCCTATAAGTTTCTTGACTCTAGAATTACAGTAATATTTATAATAAAAATACAATGCATATAATAGTAATTTCTTTCACTCTAATATACATTTCGTTCCCCTTTACACAGGTGAACAAATAATCAGATACTTTTCTCCTGAATATCACAATCATAGCTTAGAAAATCTCTCCAAACCTCTTTATTGTGAAGAAAGCGACATCTATCGAACGCTTTGTGTTCTAGTTAGAAGCAATGGTCACCAATGATCTATAGATCATTATAGTTAATTTAATGAACATAAGATGGCGCTGCTATAAATAAATAACTTATTTCGAAAAAATAATGGTGTCGATTCTATTGTGAGCAATCCAGGTACATAACTTTCTTTCCAAAAAAATAAACGGTATCAGAATAATAGATACCTACTTATATATAAGATTTATTTATAATATAGTCTTGTCTTGAAAGCAGTGATAGCCTAGTGGTTTAACCATGTGCCTCCCACGGCGAATGGTTCGAGTTCGATCCGGAGGCACGCACCGCTGACTTTTTGAAGTCATGTGCGTATTAGAAATTAATTATCACTTGCTTTAACGGCGAAGGAAAACATCGTGAGGAAACCGGCATGTCCTAGAACCAAAAATTCGAAGACATGTGACGTCCACCAACCCGCACTGGACCCGCGTGGTGGACTACGGCCCACTCCCTCTCACAGAGAGGACGCCTGTGTCCCAGCAGTGGGAACATTATAGTCAAAGTCAAAGCATTTATTTCAATTAGACCATTTACAGGTACCTACTTTTCAATTGTCAAGGAGTCTGTCAGTCAGAATGATGAAGCTAGATGCCCGTTCCAAAGCGTAGGTTCCTATGGAGAAGAACGGGCAAGAAACCCCATGGTTACGTACTCTTTTAAAAGCTGATTATGGTATGCTAATTTTAAGGGTATTGCTACTGATAGACTCTATAATTTGACAGTTCTTAATATCTTCGATCTAATTTCAATGTGATTTGTAAGAATGACATAATTATGGTGTGATTCAAATAAGTTATGTGCTATGTACACTATCGTCACTATCTGTAAGTCTCGTGGTCCTAGGTTCGATTCCAGACTACTCTGTGGATGCTCACGAGCTTCAAGACATTACGTTTAACTAAATATAGATTTTTTCTCAAATCGTTACTTATTCTCGGCGTTGCCACACCAGCACCATATCAATATTATAAAGCTGAAGAGTTTGTTTGTTTGTTTGAACGCGCTAATCTCCGGAACTACCAGTCAGATTCGAAAAATTCTGTTTCTGTATGATAGCCAGATTCATGGGAAATAGTATAGACTATTTAACATCACGCTTAGGACCTTTACGAGGCCAGCAACGGGGGTGAAACCGTGGAGAACAGCTACTTAGTTCCTGATATCTATAGGTACTATTATAAAATTGTAAACAAGCTGTGTCTGTACATTGAAGATATTCCAGAAAAAACAGTCGGGATAGGGTACTGGGACGTAACTATACCCAAAAAGATTTATTTTTTTCTTTTGTCTGTTTGTGCGCGCATCACGCAAAAAGTACTGAACGGATTTTAATGTGGTTTTCACAGTTCGATAGCTTGGAGTCCAACTTAAAATCTAAGCTACGTTTCATTTAATTCTGATGGGAAGAACCAGAGATACAGCTTGACCTCTTGGCAGTACTAGCCACTCTACACTGCGGAGGTCATTTAAACTGGTCATTTCACTGTAGTCCACGCGGACGGAGTCGCGGGCAAAATCTAGTTTTAAATTATAACTTGGGCTTTATGTGCAATAGAGTTAGAGAACTCCTGACATCAATCTAGCACAGTCTTCTACGAGTGTTGCTCTAGCTAGAGTGAAGTCGTAACTATGTCTTTGTTTGCAATAAATCAGCATATCATATGTTTTGACCTCAGATCATAGAAACAAGGAGATATGCCATCATAGCAAATTAGTACGGGAACAACTGATGCCACTTTTAGTACATTTTTCGACACAATTACGCGCATTATTAAGCGCTCCTTGTGAATAAAAAGATCTCCCATGCATTAAACATTCCGCACACCCTCAATCTAACACTGTTAATCGTCACTCAACACTAACACTAAACTAAAACACTGTATTTATACCATCGATCGTGTTCGGTTCGTCGCCAGCGCATACGTTTTTAGTATGAGCAATTTGTTCAAGTTCAGGCATCAAGCTCGATAGCGCCTTGGCACATCTCCCTTGTTTCTAATATATGATCTGAGGTTTTAACCTAAAGAGGTTGCGGGTACAAACCCTGACTGTGTCAGTTGTTTTTGAAATGTCTTATATTTAATAACATTAAAATAAGCATAACATTGCTTTAACATGTTTAAAATTCGCAAAAATATACTATATCTTAATTTGTCAGGAAATATCAAATAGATACTTAAGACGAAGGTCTCGGGGACGTCATTGCGGTCGATTCGATGACCTGACACACAAACACAGTGTTTTGTCGAGAGTATTAAATGCTATGTAAAAATATGGACTTTCTTTCCTAGTAGGAAAACAAACTATACGTGATAGTGATGTGCAGAGAGCGATGTCGATTTGCGTAATCGACTTGTGATTATGATGTTGTTAATTATGATATTTGCCAATAGAAGGTTCTGGATATAATATAAGTCCAATAATAAAAGTTTTTACTGCGAGAACGCTGCTTTATGTAACAGTGGGTGAGTAATTTAACGAAAGGATTTCTAAAGGAAAAAAAATATCAACTCGAACAACTTTCACCAGTGCAGTGGAGATAAATAATATAATTTCTATAAATAAAAAGTGCATTCAATAAATCATCTTATTTAAAGCTAACCGTGATCGATATTTTTTTATCGATTAATCGTTTTAAAATTTTCCGACCTCTCTCTATAAATGAGTGTTGGTTTCACAGAATATGAAAGTAATGAAGCGTTTCCTACAAAAGGTTTCAAGTCTTTCTTACTTTAAATCAAAACTATACCTTATAAACGTAATAATAGGGTTAAGAATTAACTGTTTTTCTAACGCTCACATAAATCTCAAGGGTAAGGAACTTCTAGAAGTGAATGGGAACTCACACATACGAATAAAATGTACGAGAAAATTAAGCACTTAAATGTAGACTTTATACCGATGAGAGAAAGTTGTATTTCATTCGAAAGTCCTTGAGTACATATCTCAAAATGTTATAAAATCACAAACACATGGAACCCTCAGTTCTCACACAAAACCATATGTCGTATGAATCATCACAGAAGAATTGGTCTCCTATTGCGTAATTTATAAAGTCGTAATTCGAATGCTAATGGCATGTACTTATGACGATATAATGATAGTGAAAGTTCGTAGTCGTTCCTAGTTTGTATTTAGTTTGGCGGCAAAACTGGTGGTCGCTGGTTATGCTTTAATTTTTTAATTTTATTTTTTAAATGTGGTTGCGATATGTTTTCGATGAAATGAATTTTTGTTGAAAAATAAGTGAGATTTCCATATTTTTTGTGTCGTGTAAAATGCAATTGACTTTTAAAATGAACGCGGAGGCGTTCGTGTGTTTCTTCCTACTTTCTTCTGGTAAGTTAACTAAACTATCTAAATATGTTTTGTAAACACTTCGGACCATAGACTAATAGATACAAGACAGCGTTAATTTTGTCATTTGTATGCAGTATTGCGACATTTATAATTTTATGGATAGCCAAAAGTTAAAGTACGTCAGTAATTTTGGTTTGATGATTTGATTGATTGATTGATTGAGTAATTTTGGTTAGATATTTAGTTACGTAGGTTTGGAGTTGGAGATTAGATAAATAAATAATATATACCTAAATGACACAATATATTGCGTGTAACACATTGGCTCGTTACACAACACTCCACACCTCGAATCGCGATGTTTAGGCTCAGTTTGCAGGTCACGCAAAAACGACAACTGCTATATTGTGGCAAAAATATAATTTATGCTATGTTAATTCAAGTTTTTTTTGGTTCCAGCCGTTATGTTAAACAAAATATAAATCATAGGCTGGATAATACCTAAGAAAAGCTAATCATCAAATTCTATAAAATATTGAATAGCTACAAAAAAAATATCGATATTTCGATATAATTACAAATTTTATTGTATTTTTATAGATATTTTTGACTTTAATATCGATATCTCACCAATATCGATAAAATATCGGTCATCCCTAATTTATTAACAAACACTTTAAAAATTCAATATAGGTACCTACATAACCTACTTATTCCAGTATTAGTTACGGAACTCACTGTTATTGTGACCACACTGCAGTTTTTAACCCAAACCAACTTTTTGCGAGCTTTCTCCCAACTCGCAAACTTGTTAATTTTATACAAGACAGACGACAGTTAACATATGACATGCATTCTACAAAACCACATTAAGATAATGTTATTAACATTATCTTATCCATCCTATTCCAATCTGAGGCGAAATTGATTAGATATTTGACTGTTATAGGATTTGACCTATCAACTATCAAGGATTTGACGAGTGCCTGCGCAATCGCTAGGTGAGCTAGCGTGCTAATTTCGCTAAGTTTAAAGGCAGGGCAACATTTAAAGGTGTGGAGCCCTGGGGTAACCAAAAATTAGAGACCCCGAAAAGGACGTCGGCAGTTTTGGGCTTGATATGGTAGGTACATTAATAAAAGCTTAACCAAAAATAAAAATATATTTTAATTGTTCTTTGCCTAGTTTATCTTAGAGATTAAGAATTGGAATCAAAAATCGAAATAAATAAGAAATTTGTAAAAGTTGACATTTTGAAAAAACCAATAAAACAAAAACGGGTGCATGCTGGCTGGCGCGTGCTTCCACAGAATATCATGTCGACAGCAACTAAAACCTTTGAATTGAGAACTCATTAGTCGGACTGTACTTCATTGGACCTCCACAGAATATCATGTCGACAGCAACTAAAACCTTTAAATTGAGAACTCATTAGTCGGGCTGTACTTCACTGGATCATTCACACAATACTTAACCTCACTGTCAGAAATACGAAGATTTCTCATTAACCCAATTACGTACAAAAACAAATAAAAAATGAATTTAAATACTCTTGAAATACCTACTCGATCACACATCACACCAAACTAATTTCATATCTGTACCGACATACACAATCTGAGGCCCAGCGTTCTATGGGCGTCCGCCGTGTCCTTTATGATTAGGACGAAAAAAAAAACAGATAAAATAAACATTTCACCGTTTTTCAATACTTGACACAGTACGTAGGTATAATTTCAATAAGCAGAATGAAACAAATAGTTAATCGAACAAGTATCGAATACTGAATTGTTCCTTTAATAGCTCAGTGTAATAATAATTATGTTTGTTTTGATGTGTCCAACGTTTTAAAATCTAATTAAGTATAAACTCTAATTAAGTATAATGAATAAGCATTTATTTAATTGTATAATATATCATAACTAAACTAGTATTTAATATTTAACTGTTCGACACAAAAGTGGGTCAAATTATTATAAATATCCGCTTGAGTCGTGGTTAGGTAACCATAGAGTGAGGCCTCTTTCTCCTGCCAAGTTAGGTTTAAGTTACAACTTAGTATTTAGGTTGAAGTAAAGACTTATCTTCTAGGTATCATAGTGTTATTAAATACTAGCTGTTCACCCGTTGCTCGGCTCCTAAGGGTCGTAGCGTGATGTTAAATAGCCTATACTATTCCTCATGAATCAGGTATCATAAGTACCTATATAAAAGATACTTTTCGAATCCGACAGGTAGTTCCAGAGATGGTTCATTGTCACTAGTACCATTAACAGTTCCATGATGGAACTACTCAAACAAACAAACTCTTCAGCTTTATAATAATATATTAGTATAGATATTTCAAAAAAAACCGGCCAAGTGCGAGTCGTACTCGCGCACCGAGGGTTCCGTATCAGTTTTGGACGTATAAATTGAAAAAAACCAAGTAAGTTTGTTTGTGAAAGAATTTTGATGTTTTTGAAAAAACTGTACTAGTTAGGAACATCATTTTATTTTTGGTGCAATATTTGGGTCAATTCCTATCAACTCGAATTATTTCAGATTTTTCACTCCGCAAACTTCGGAGATAAGGGGGGGGGAAAGGTATTTTTTCAGACATTTTTCATCATATGTCGAAAACTGTGAGACATAAAATTAAATGAAAATATATTTTGAAATTTGCAGATCAAATCCTTTCATATGATATGTCACTTGACCTAGTAACCCCACTTTTGGACCCCCACTCCGGCCCCCTTTGCAATGAAAATAAAAATATTTTTTGACTTTTTTCATTTGCAATATAGTTGGACAAGCATTCTTTATAACTGTTCCGAATTTCAAGTCGATAGCATTAGTAGTTGCTGAAATAAACAGGTGTGACAGACAGACAGACAGACAGACAGACAGACAGACAGACAGACAGACAAAGTCGCACCATAAGGGTTCTTTTTTTACCATTTTGGTACGGAACCCTAACAACTGACGCGGGTGGAAGTTGAACTCGCGACCTCTGTCGAACCGTGGCGTCGCTCTAACTGAGCTATTGCGTCTTACCCGCGTCAATCGAAATTTGGAATCTCTTTGAATACGTCTCTTATGAGCGTTGGTG
Organism: Thalpophila matura; assembly: GCA_948465475.1. NCBI lineage: Eukaryota > Metazoa > Arthropoda > Insecta > Lepidoptera > Noctuidae > Thalpophila > Thalpophila matura. Next base: position 6,839,959 of record OX419205.1, on the reverse strand, counting down.
ACATCTATCGGAGACTAATATACAGACACCAACTCAATATCTATAACTTTGCAGTTAGAAGGACACTGATACGATATATTTGTCTTGTTTTTCGAAATCTCTAATCTATGTTATGTTTGCCTTTGACATGTTCAAAATAAAAAAATATAGTTTAATTTTTTCGTAAAAAACTGAACCAAAGAGAGATAAAGAAATGTTTTGTTTGATGTTCCACTCTTCAAAAATCTAAACAACATCTTAATCTCTTCCATTGACCCATCATTTTCTCAATCTTGCTAATTCATGTCAAAACTCTGTGCAGACAATAATGCGTCGATCGTGCGATTGCAGCCTGTGACATACATACTGACAAGGTCATTGGTTAAGTAACGTACTTAACTATACAGTGAATAAGAAACAATCTCGACATCTTTGTATCTTTACGGTTATTTAAACCCAAATTGTCGTGGCCGGAGGTTTAAGAACCCGTCATTAGGTTGCAGGTTATTTACCTGAAAACCTCAGATCATAGAACCAAAGAGATATGCCATCATAGCAAATTAGTACGGAAACAACTGATGCCACTTTTAGTACATTTTTCGACACAATTACGCGCATAATTAAGCGCTCCTTGTGAATAAAAAGATCTCCCACGCATTAAACATTTCGCACACCCTCAATCTAACACTGTTAATCGTCACTCAACACTAGCACTAAACTAAAACACTGTATTTATACCATCGATCGTGTTCGGTTCGTCGCCAGCGCGTACGTTTTTAGTATGAGCAATTTGCTCAAAATCAGGCATCAAGCTCGATAGCGCCGTGGCACATCTCCCTTGTTTCTATGATCTGAGCTGAAAACCAATATGGCGCTGAAAATTTTTCAGTCCCGGAGCGAAGTTTTATCAAAACCTAGCACTTTGCTCGCGACTCTGTCCGCGTGAACCACAGGAACTGTGCATTTTCGGGATAAAAGGTAGCCCATACTTAGGGATATTGTAGCTATCTATTATTGAAAGAATTTTCAGAATCGGGTCCTGGGCTATGCCTAGGTCGACCACTGATAATATTTGTAATCTAAAAAAATTTTAGGAAAATACACGTAGTGACCTTGACTTGAAAGCTGGATCCGCCCTTAGGAGAAATACAGGCGTGAAGTTATGTAGGTAATCAAAAGCGTTGACAAATAAGATAGTTAAGATTGACATAATAGGTTACAGAAAAAAAACCTGCCAAGTGCGAGTCGTACTCGCGCACCGAGGATTCCGTATCATTTTTGGACGTATAAAGTGAAAAAATCCGGACCGCATAACTAAGTTTGTTTGTGAAGGAATTCTGATGATTTTGATGATTTTGAAAAAACTGTACTAGTTAGGAACATCGTTTTATTTTTGGTGCCATATTTGGGTCAATTTCTATCAACTCTAATTATTTCAGATTTTTTGCCCCGCAAACTTCGGAGATAAGGGGGGGAATGGTATTTTTTGGAAATTTTTCATCATATTTCGAAAACTGTGAGACATAAAATAAAATAAAAATATATTTTGAAATGTGCAGATCAAGCCCTTCCATATGATATATCACTTGACCTAGTAACCCCACTTTAAAATTTCGGACCCCCACTCCGGCCCCTTTTGCAATGAAAATAAAAATATTTTTGCACTTTTTTCATTTGCAATAAAGTTGAACAGGCATTCTTTATAACTGTTCCAAATTTCAAGTCGATAGCATAAGTAGTTGCTGAAATAAGCAGGTGTGACAGACAGACAGACAGACAGACGAAGTCGCACCATAAGGGTTCCTTTTTTACCATTTTGGTACGGAACCCTAAAAATGATATGATAATGATGATGATGATGATGATAATGAAGCCTCTGACTCCTGACCTAGGTTAACTGTATGCCAGGAGTCAACGCCCTCCCATATTTTGGCTTAATATTAATGTCAGATAAGAATTTTATTTATAAACGTGTGTGATAAAAGATTTAAAGATGTGAAATGTCTTATAACACGTGGAGAAATCACAAAACTTTACTATACCGGTACAAGGCCGCTGTGTTGCCGGCTTGTCGCCATAAAAAGCCCGTACTTTGGTACTGCGCTTACGCAATCATTGACTGTGCACGTTTCATCTTTGAGTTTGACGTTTTGTGACGTCACAAGAAATTTAATATGGCGGACGTTTAACGTCATGGTGTAAAATTTAGTTCATTTTTAGGGTTCCGTACCTCAAAAGGAAAAACGGAACCCTTATAGGATCACTTTGTTGTCCGTCTGTCATGACCATGAGTGGAGCCATCTGCTCATAGATGGCGCCATTAGAAGTATGCAGTAGCGCCATCTATGATCAAGATATGATATATCTACTATAATGCAATAGCGGCATAGATGGCGCTATTACATATTTCGGAACTCTCAGACAGCGAGTCGTACTCGCACTTGTCCGGTTTTTAGGGTTCCGTACCAAAATGGTAAAAAAGGAACCCTTATGGTGCGACTTCGTCTGTCTGTTTGTCTGTCTGTCTGTCTATCACACCTGCTTATTTCAGCAACTACTAATGCTATCGACTTGAAATTTGGAACAGTTATAAAGAATGCTTGTCCAACTTTATTGCAAATGAAAATATTAAAAAAATATTTTTAATTTCATTGCAAAAGGGGCCGGAGTGGGGGTCCGAAATTTCAAAGTGGGGTTACTAGGTCAAGTGATATATCATATGAAAGAACTTGATCTGCACATTTCAAAATATATTTTCATTTAATTTTATGTCTCACAGTTTTCAACATATGATGAAAAATGTCTGAAAAAATACCATTCCCCCCCCCTTATCTCCGAAGTTTGCGGAGTGAAAAATCTGAAATAATTAAAAATAGAGTTGATAGGAATTGACCCAAATATGGCACCAAAAATAAAACGATGTTCCTAACTAGTACAGTTTTTTCAAAATCATCAAAATTCTTTCACGAACAAACTTAGTTATGCGGTCCGGTTTTTTTCACTTTGTACGTCCAAAACTGATACGGAACCCTCGGTGCGCAAGTACGACTCGCACTTGGCCGGTTTTTTTTCTGTAGTTTTGAGTTTGTTTATCTTTTTCTATGCCCGCGGCTTTGCTTGCACGTTAGTAACATAATTATTTTTCCGTTCCAGCGTCGCCGTCATTCGCATCGGTGATCATACCTGAAGAGCTGCCTTCCTTGCTATCTGTGGCCTACTCCAACATACCACCCATAAAGAAAGGTAACTATGACTATTAACTTAACCGGATGCAGCTGAATATCAGTATTTTACATATTTTACATGTAGAGACTGCTATATCTGACCTCCTCAACCTAATCACTGGACGGCCCCGAATCTACGAGGGCGGGGGGGCAAGCCGAGACCCGTCCCGGGCGGTAAATACCAAGCGTAGTGACCGGTCGTTGTGGCCTCTTTAGGGGAGGCCTATGTCCATCAGCACCAGTGGGTGTGTTATGGCTGAAATGATGATGATGATAAAGGTAAAAATACTGTCGGGCGCCTCGAAATAATTCAAGATCCGGGGCTGCCACTGGATAATACCGGTCTTCTAAGATAAGGTAGGTATTAGACTTTCCAGACTTTTAAGCTTCTGACTACCCGTAACAACTGTCACTTAGATATTTGGTTGACAACCAGAACCAACTTTGTAACATGCTCTCCGATGTTCGGAGGGGTCTCGACTTATAAAGAAGGTTACCCATCCACGAATGGACCGTCGCAAACGCAGCTTTACCTCACAGTGTATATTTATTGTTAAATTGGTTACAATAATTAAATCACAATATCAAATGATTTCAGGGACGGACTCTCGCGTCGGCTTCGGGTTCGCGTTCGGCAACCACGCCGACTTCCAACTTATGCTCGAGCTGGGACCACAGACTAATACGCAGAATCTGAGTAAGTATTATTTAATTAGATCGTGACGGTATTGAAGTTGATCGAATAGCAATAGAACCACATCTAAAGTATTAAGATACCTCATTTAGACCTAGAAATCGAATTACTTACCTACCTAACCTTAGTTTGGAGTCAAACCAGCGACCATAAAGGTATTTTTCCACGGGGAAGGGTTACTTTTCATTAATTTTCACGCAGAAGAAGTCGATGGCAACAACTAGTCTTGTACCTATATTTAATTTACATCTCCTTGAACGACGTCAGCGATTCAAGACCGGAAATAACTCGGCCAGCGGACCATTCGTTCAATTTTGAGTTTACGTAATAATTAACATTATATTTTGCACTTTCACAGCTGGCCAAGGCTTCCAGCCCAGTTCCTCCAACGCTAAGCGACAAGCGAACTTGCCGCCGCCGTCTAAATACAACAAGAATAAAGATAAGGTAAGAATATGTATAAGGCACTATCTGTTCCCCGCGGTTTCACCCCCGTTGCTCGGCTCCTAAGGGTCGTAGCGTGATGTTAAATAGCCTATACTGTTCCTCATGAATCGGGCTATCATATACCTACAAAAAAGATTTTCGGATCCGACTGGTAGTTCCAGAAATTAGCGCGTTCAAACAAACAACAAACTTAACTTCAGCTTTTTAATATAAGTAGGTATGGATTTTGGTTTTTGCCTAATTTCTAGGATAAAAAATACCTACTCTTTATCTGGAGTCAGATACCAACCTCCTAAGAGGCGTAATAAAATTAAGAGATTTAATATTTCAACTGATGCGGGTGAGGTGAGACACGGTAGCTTAGTGGTTAGATCTACGTCACGGTAGCTACAGCAGAGGTCATGGGTTCTAGCCTCAGTCATTTTTAAATCTCTTATATATTTAATAACACTCAGATACCAAGTTCACAGTTTTTACAGTTTTTCTGTATTCTTTAAAAAGTTACCACACAGTAAAAGTTCTCCTGAATCGTAATTCGTACTGTATGCTCATCATTTATGAGGACACAAATCACAAAAACACACACACACAAAACATACACTCTGATTTAGAACAAATATCTTTAGTCCATACAAATACTGTGCCGTGCGGAAATCGAACTCTAAATTTATTTATTATTTTATTTATTTAAATAAATAAATCACTCAGCATCTTTGCGAACGAGCTATCTCTATGCCAAGTTTCATGTCAATCAATTCAATAATTGCCGTAACAACGCATAAACAGACAGCATTTGACTTATTTATCCTCTGTCCCCAGTATCTAACCTCAGATGGCAGCAACTACCTCCAGAATTGGGCCCAGAAGATGAAATTCCCGCCAAAATTAACCCAGAGCATGCTCCCTAAACCAGGAGACGTGCCAAACTTAGAAGATTCCATGGTAGAATTAGTTAAGAACGAAAAAGGGGAATACGAGATCCACCAGCCGAAGCCTGGTAACCTTCCATCGAATGTTCTAGAAGATTTGAAGAGGCTATACAAGCTTAAGAGCGAGGTCGCGAAGAAGATGAGCGCGCCTACTCAGAAGAGAAGCGAGGCAGAAGTTAAGAAGATAACGGAAGATTTGTCCAATGTGGATCTGGATTGAGGCTTTTTTTATACTTTTATTAAATTGGTTTTGATGTAAGGATTTTGATGTTTTATTGGAAAAATATATAAGCATTTTAAGTACCTACTTGAGCCATTTTTTGGTACGACCATGGTGGCAAGCAAACAGGTGTAGGAACTATGCGATCGCGATAAGAATAGGAACGTCAATAACCTCGGACTGTGAAGTATCACTTGAAAAGTAAGTCTTACAAAGAAAATTAATTTGCGAATCAATAAGGGTTTTTTTTCCTGTTATCTGAGTCTTTAATTTACCAAATCTATTTTAATAGATTAATACATAAACAGCTGAATTTTCAATACAAAACGTCACAATGGCGCAAGGTCTGTCCTATTCTTATTTTGATCGCATATAGTACCTTTATGTGGGGCTTTTGGCAATTGTGGATTGCCACAATTGCCAAAAGCCCCACTTAAACACGTTTACATTCAGCCATTTCCGTTGCCGTTTGCCCTGCCGTAGGCCCCAATTGTGGGGCTTGTGGCAATTGTGGCCTACGGCAGGGCAAGCGGCAACGGAAATGGCTGACTGTAAACGAACGCGGATAACACAACACCCGAAAATGTTTGCCGATACGTTGCCGTTGGAGAGGCAGTTCAAGTCTTCTGTTTAGGTACATAGGCACCGAAGTCATTTTTAAATTATGTACGGACGCCTGCATTATTTGATTACCCCTTTGCTAAGATTTTTTTCTGCGCGAGTAATTAAGTCACTAATAAGTACGTATAAGTAGAATCTAAGGGTTTGTATCGTCGGGCTACCGATCGAGATCACGGTTTTTACGATCTCTACATGTTATAAAACAAAGTCCTCTCGCCGAGTCTGTCTGTCTGTCTGAACGCGATCACAGATAATATAATACTATACGTACAGATGCCTCATCTCATACAAAGAAATGTGACTGATTTAGCGCGGGCTATCTTCGGGCTATACACTTTTCCGTGCTTAAAGCATTTTTCAAAATTTTAACAAATATTTTTCATGATGTATTTTTTCATGTTCTCAATTTTACACAAACTTCAATAACAAATCGATACATATAACGCCATCTATTATGAGTTATTTCAACAAATGTTACACTATTCCTGATGAGACCCCGTGACGCGATAAACTCAAAAGCGAAAGCCACGGCTTCACTCAAAAAAGTGAAGCCGTGGGTGGAAGCTAGTAATAATATAATTAATTATCTGTGGTTTGTACATTCCAAGTTAGTATTTCCAAATTAGTTGAAAAGATATGCCCGTCAACAGCTTAAGAGACTGATGTCTCATAATTACTTGGTTTAACAATTAACGGTTACCAAGGTCGTTATGTTTCCTTTAAATAGTGTTAAGTTGCAATGATTGATCAGTCAATACATAATTACTGTGAGAATATGAAAACAATACTTCGTTGGAGTTAATTATCTACTGTCATATTTTAAAGGTACTTACCATTGCTTCTTGCACATTCGTAAACCAACGACCGGTCATACAAAACGTAACGTTAAATATTTAAAAATGTATAAAAAGTTGTGTGTGTGCGTTCTTATTGTGATTATGAAAAGTAAGTTTAAGGTTTTTTAGTTAATTTGTTATTTTAAAAAAATGTTGCCCCGTTACAAATACACAAACCTCCCACGGCGAATGGTTCGAGTTCGATCCCGAAGCAGGCACCGCTGACTTTTGGAAGTCATGTGCGTATTAGAAATTAATTATCACTTGCTCGTGAGGAAACCTGCATACCCGAGTTCTCCATAAAGTTCTTGAAGGTGTGTGAAGTCTACCAACCCGGATTTGGCCAGTGTGGTGGACTCTATGGCCTATCCTCTCTCATTCTCTATTCATAAACAGTCTCCATTATAATTTTTGTATCCTCTTTGTGGGAAATAAGGGCTGACGGACCTTAACACAGGCTACTATGTAACCTAGCTAGGACGTCAGTACTATCATGAGTTTTCTTGACGTGTAGTATCGTTAACGTAAGGATATTTTGAATTGAAAATACACGTTTGTTACACAATATTTATATAAATTAAATACTTAATTAATTTCTCTGTATTTTTTAAAATGTGCAAATTGTATAAAATTTTATCAAAATGTTCCAGGACTGCTGTATTTTAAATTCAAAATATGCTTACGTTAACGATACAGCTACTACACGTCAAAAAAACTCATGATCGGGGTACAGATCCACCATTATTCTGAGAGGAGGCCCGTGCCCAACAGTGGGACAGTTTATAAACAGTGCTGATATTGATGCCGATTCTGCTTGTTTACAAACTAAACCAATTTAGTCTCATTAAAATGTCTCTTTCTAACGAAAAACATGAGAAAGGGATAAAGGATATTTAATCTTGTCAAATTAGTCCACTTGCTTCATTTCAATGTGAATTTAGTCGGTTTCGCAATATGTCACGACTATTTTCCCGTACCTATATGACAAGGGCGTAGATAATTTGACAGCTCTTAATATTTTCTGTCCTTTTTCAATGATATTTGTAAGAAAGAGATATAGTGTGATTAAAATTAGTTTAGTGCGATATTCAACAGAATCAGCACCATTATTAATATATTTAACAATTGTCAGGTATTCCAAGCGATACCAAGTTTCTGGTGATACCAGAAGATGTTCCCGGAGGGTTTGCGGCTATCTTTGGATTTGCACCACCAATTCACAAAGGTAAACTAAGTGCTAAGAGATACAATAATTGTTTTCTTATAAACCTGCTTAAAAACAAAACACCTTTTGCAATAGGAAGGACGCTTAATTTTTCAACTTAACCTACCTATCTGAAAAAAAATTAACCTTTAACCTACACATCTGAATTTTTTTTTACCATTAACCTACCTATCTGAAAAAAGAAATAGTACCTATCTGGCCCTAAGCCGATGGATTTCAAGTGATTTGATTTTTAGGGTTCCGTACCAAAATGGTAAAAAAGGAACCCTTATGGTGCGACTTCGTCTGTCTGTCTGTCTGTCTGTCACACCTGCTTATTTCAGCAACTACTTATGCTATCGACTTCAAATTTGGAACAGTTATAAAGAATGCTTGTTCAACTTTATTGCAAATAAAAAAACTCCAAAAATATTTTTATTTTCATTGCAAAAGGGGCCGGAGTGGGGGTCCGAAATTTCAAAGTGGGGTTACTAGGTCAAGTGATATATATCATATGGGGCTTAATCTGCACATTTCAAAATATATTTTCATTTTATTTTATGTCACACAGTTTTCGACATATGATGAAAAATGTCCAAAAAAATACCATTCCCCCCCCTTATCTCCGAAGTTTGCGGGGCGAAAAATCTGAAATAATTAGAGTTGATAGGAATTCACCCAAATATGGCACCAAAAATAAAACGATGTTCCTAACTAGTACAGTTTTTTCAAAATCATCAAAATTCCTTCACAAACAAACTTAGTTATGCGGTCCGGACTTTCACTTTATACATCCAAAAATGATACGGAACCCTCGGTACTGCGAGTACGACTCGCACTTGGCCGGTTTTTTTATTTAACGAAGAGCTTGCTTTAGGGGTTTGTGTTGTCGGGCTACCGATCCCGGTTTTTACGATATTTTAATAACTTAAGTATATTTATGTACTTAAAATTAAAGTGGCTGTGGACTAATGTATTGTTGAAACACTTTTAAAATTAGTTAGCTTTACCTACTTACTACGTGCGCAAATTTTTCTAATATGAGTTTCCACTCCACCATTATGGCGACCGGAGGGGTACCTACGTGGTGACAGGCGCGGCGCGCGGCAGCCGAAGACTTTCGGGGAGGTCATACCGCTATACTTTTAGGGCTCCTTCAATTTAGACGATTGGTGTCGGACTGCTGCAGAATAGAATAGAATAGAAAGATGTTTATTTCCCTGGTTCATATGTTACACTATGTCCACAGGTCGGTGGTGTATTCGGCCTGTGGGTGTGTCAGCTACTTACAGTCTACCTATGTTTGTCTTAGAGAGATCTATATAAGTGTGAACAGAATAAATTTATATAAATTTATGATGTTGGTCTATATTGCCCTATCCTATTTACAGCTAACTACAATTTATGGGGACGTGGAGCGGTCTTTCGCTTGCTGAGCAGCCGACTCCTGTCTTTTTTTGGTACATAGTCGATTTCACCTAGTCTAGTATTAGTTAGGAGGGGGTTGTACTGTCCGAATCCAAGGTAGGCGTCACCAGGGGTCTTTGGATCCTCGATGTGCATTTCGCGGAGTTGGCGCAGCATGTCCTCATTTAAATCTTGTGCACGGAGGTGCCATGGGTCCCAATCAAGCATATCCCAGAGTAGTGAGGTTTCAAGACGTCTTGGGAACTGTCCGCTGGTCTTGAGAGCCATTCGATATTGGCGTTCAATTTGCGACTGCTGCAGTGCGGTAGTCGTGCGACAGCCGTGCGGGTGTCCGACACCAATCGTCTAACTAAATTGATAGAGGCCTTAATAGTACCTACCTATTTTTGAATTCAAATATTTTATACACCAATTAGGTACCTACCGTAGATGCCAATGTTAACAATATTATTACAATTTTAGGCAACGACCATCGCTTCGGCTTCGGATTTCGTCTGGGCAATCACGCGGACCTCCAAGTATTGTACGAATTTGGACCCAAATCTCATACCAAGCCTTTACAGTCTTCAAGTGAGTACAAATGATTATACCTAATCCTACAGAATTTCGCTAAAAACTACTTTTAGACTCGATTTTACATTGATGAAAAAGTTGAGTGGACCCCAAGATCATTTATCTGATAAAGTGGTCCCTGTCTAGTAGAAGGTATCAAAGGCCTAAGCTAACTGCCTTACTACAACGCAAAAGCCTTCTCATTCAAAGATGAATCGAACATTATTTTCGCGATTTCAGAGTGCTTAGTGGGAGTTTTTCTAACATATTCGATCGCGCGAAGGTCATAGTCAACGACCAATCGAAACTAAATAGGCGTTACGGAGCTTCGACACCGACTCCGATAAGTCGGAACTTCCGATTGATATTACACCTCCGGTTCCGACACTTTTAAATCAGAGGTTAATCGGAGGTCAAAGCATGGCAAACAGCGACGGCGGCCGTAATTTCAATTATTTTTTAATTGACTTATTGAATAATGTTGGTACTTAGGGCCAAATTCACCGACGAGATTGAATTGAAAAGGGCCGTTTAACATGACTTTTTATATAGAAAAATATATGTAAACAGCCGTTTTCAATTTATCAGACTGTTATCTTGTAGGTAAACTTGGCCCTTACTAGTTTATTTTAATAGACCTGTTTTTAATTAAAATTAATTATGTACCTATTTATCACAATATCTCTTCTGCTACTACCTCCGACTCCGACTTCGGTTCCGATAAATAAAACCACCTTCGTAACATTCCTGAATCGAACATCGGTTCCGCATTTAAAAGTTAGTGTGGTGTCCAAGATGACTTGTCAAAGTCACCATGTTACTTCCCAGTTCCTACCTACCTAATGGTGAAAATGATAGATACTTACCAATTTCCAGAAGTTCGCTCCGCAACTTACCGTCAGCGCTTCGTGCGACGTCACCCCTTGTTTGAGTTGCTGGTGCGAGCTGGTGTTATAAGGAAGAACTTCTTCCACTCCAATGTTATCCATGACTGTGATGATGAACCTAGATAAACGTGTGTTTTAGTGTTAGACTAGCTTTTGCCAGCGAAGGGAGGAAATAAAAATGGGAAGTTCATCAGACCAAGCAAACATGTTTGCCCATACAAACTTTGCCACCCCTTTTTACCCTCTTAGGGGTGGAATTCTCAAAAGCCTTTCTTTATTTATTTATTTATTTATTACTAGCTTTTGCCCGCGACTTCGTCCGCGTTTCCGTCGTTTTTCGTAAAAAAGTAGCGTATGTCCTTCCTCACGGTTCAATGGTTTTGATGTAACAGACAGATTAACTTTCGTATTTTAGTAGGGAAATATAATATGTCAATCCACAATACTGTTGAAAAATATCGCAATAAGGAACCGCAGAATATTATTATGAATAGCTGTGCCCGCGACTCCATCAGCGTGTAACTCCTTGTGTGTAATACAATCAGAAAGCTCCGAACTGCTAAGCTATCGGGAGTTACACGTGTTATTGTGAGTCAACCATAAAAGATAGACATATGTTGTTGTAGGATATTTTTTAGATAATTTTATGTAAAACATTTCCGTCATACATGATTTCTGTGTAGCTTTAACCATTAAGGCTGCACACGCGACGGAAGCTTAAAAAATAGAGTAACTTCTCCCGTTTTCCCAACATTTCCCTTCACTGCTCTGCTCCTGTTGATTGTAGCGTGATGAAAAGTATACTATAACCTGCCCAGGAGTATGAAGAATTATCGTACCAAGTTTCGTTAAAATCCGTCGAGTAGTTTTTGTTTCTATAAGGAACATACAGACAGACAGACAGACAGACAGACAGACAGACAGACAGACAGACAGACAAAAATTTTACTGATTGCATTTTTGGCATCAGTATCGATCACTAATCACCCCCTGATAGTTATTTTGAAAATATATTTCATGTACAGAATTGACCTCTCTACAGATTTATTATAAAGGTACATATTAAGGTCTATAAAATAATATAATGTCCAACAAAACTATATATATAGTTTGTCTTATCAGATGCCTACATCATAAATAACGAATAAGTACGTCCGCCAAATAACGTTTCTACGACCAGCTGTTTAGGCTGTGCATGGGCTGGCATCAGTCAGTCAGTCAGGACAAAGCCTTTTATAAGTATAAAGATATATAAATAGGAACGCTACGTTATGATTTCTAACCTCAGATCATAGAAACAAGGAGATATGCCATCATAGCAAATTAGCACGGGAACAACTGATGCCACTTTTAGTACATTTTTCGACACAATTACGCGCATAATTAAGCGCTCCTTGTGAATAAAAAGATCTCCTACGCATTGAACATTCCGCACACCCTCAATCTAACATTGTTAATCGTCACTCAACATTAGCACTAAACTAAAACACTGTATTTATACCATCGATCGTGTTCGGTTCGTCGCCAGTGCGTACGTTTTTAATATGAGCAATTTGCTCAAGATCAGGCATCAAGCTCGATAGCGCCTTGGCACATCTCCTTGTTTCTATGATCTGAGTTTCTAACACTCAATACAGTGTTAGAATTTAGTTGTGGTGTTAGTTTGTAATGTTGATCTTTGAGGTATAATTATTACTGTGGATGGGACGGCAGTCATTTTACGTGTAGAATGACTCTCTTCCTACACCACTAGATGGCGCTACTTTCATGATTAAGATTTTATTATGTTATTAATTAATAAGTATATTTAACTAATTTACATAATTAGTGTAACATTTAATCAAATATTGCCAAGGATTATATTTTTCTGTTGGAATTATTTTATCAGTGTTAAATTTATAATTTAATTATACTGTTTTAAATAAATAGTGTACTGACTGATCCTTGGAGGCGCCGCGCTACATCCGGTCCCCACTCTCAATGGTTTCTCGTGTAGCGCGCTGGCTCTTTGGACGGACACGGACAGTCTGTTGTGAATCGTGTTACAAGCAAGTGCAAGAAATAAAAGTGTAAAGTGTGAGCAAAAGTGGGTTTTATTGGGACACTTCCCACAATAGGGGTAATGATAGTATAGGGAGAGCACGATAAATTGGTTTGTCATGCAAATATCACTCGACCAAGGCAACTTGTGACCACTCGGTCACAATGTGCCGTGATCGTAAGATCCTAGGTTCGATTCCCATTCCCACGAATGTGATTGGATTTTTCTGTCAGGATATTCTTAGGAGCACCTCGGATTTTGAAACTACCATATACTTAGTTAAATAATTTAAAATTAAAATGTTTCATTATTTCAAACTGAAATGGTGGCTTGGAGCCACTTGGGGGTTAATTGTAGATTTTATAATTTTATTTTTGGGTAAGTATCTAAGTGTAGATACAGGTACAAAATGTATGAAGTTTGTACTGTAAATGTATGAAACCGTATGTACACTCATGTAAAACCAAGTAGGTAGGTACCTTGGCATAGTAGAGTAATAGGCTCTGTGGTAATAGGTAACATTGTGGATGGAAAATGGAACCCAAAATTTCAAACAAAAGGACTAACCAACATGTTTATTTCTTTGTCGGTGTGCCGAGTTTTAAAACGTGTTTAGGATACCTAAGGTAAAAAATAAAAGTCATAGCAATTTCTGTAATTTTTTATTTCTCATATAAATGTCTGACTTCCTACTGTACATTATAACTAGAACAAGAATTCCCGCCAAAATCGGCGACCATTTTGTTAATTCAAAATGGCGAATCGTGTATATTACGGAATAATGATGTTTTTGCCTTCTAAAGTATATTATGTATTTATTACACAGGTAAGCATTAAGTAGATTATTGTAGATAATATAAAAATTAATTGATTATTATGAAAATATATTTTCATATGATGACTGTTATTTATTTCATAATCCTAGAAAGATAAAGAAAGAACGAGATGAAATAAAATTAGAGCTATCAAATTAGGCTAAACTAAACCGGGGTTCATTAGAGTTAGGTATAGCTAGCGGCATCAGTTATGATCACAGACGTCACCTACGCACTAGGTGGTTTTTCGGTCTCTTTGGCGCAATGAAGGAGACGGGGGGCGCCGAGGCTGCACGCGATTGGTTTGTCAGCCGATGCACGGTCAATTGGACTATTCTCTATTACGTATTGTCAACTGTCAATTGTCTATTGGGCCGAAACTGTACGTAGGTACCCGATCTGTGATCAAGATCCTTGCCGATACTTATACCTACCTACAGGGGTAATCTATGGGTTTAAACTCAGATCATAGAAACAAGGAGATATGCCATCATAGCAAATTAGTACCGGAACAACTGATGCCACTTTTAGTACATTTTTCGACACAATTACGCGCATAATTAAGCGCTCCTTGTGAATAAAAAGATCTCCCACGCATTAAACATTCCGCACACCCTCAATCTAACACTGTTAATCGTCACTCAACACTAGCACTAAACTAAAACACTGTATTTATATGATCGATCGTGTTCGGTTCGTCGCTAGCGCGTACGTTTTTAATATGAGCAATTTGCTCAAGTTCAGGCATCAAGCTCGATAGCGCCTTGCTCCTTGTTTCTATGATCTGAGGGTTTAAAGGACACAACTTGGAATACATGCCTAAAACATGGTAAAGTTCATAATGTACCTAGTTTGACAGCTCTTAACGTTCTCCATCTCTTTCTTACTCCATCTGTTAGATAAAGATAGCAATACACTTAGTTTAGTTTGGCCGGTGAACAACATAGGTAGGTAGAACATAATCTTCGCCAATGATAGGACATTCGTGCTTATGATGAGCATAGACAAGATTTGATTTCCCAGCGGTTCTCAAACAGGCTTACTCGTGACACCTTCGAGACTCGTACAAATCGTACTATTCGAATTAAGCTGTCTTCAGACTACGCTATACTATATAGCATTATAGCATAATTATAGCTCATAGGACAACAATATCGCGCACCATACATTGTTATGGACACGTTCACACTGTGCTATACTATATATTATTGGCTTTGTATGGTGCGCTATGCTATATGGTAGTACCTATAGCGTACCTAGTTTGAAGACAGCTTAAGGCCGCGGCCGCACCGGTAAGGCGACTGCGGCGCGACGGCGATTTCCTGAACAAATAAATTTCGCTTGGCGTCGCTGCAGTGCGGCCACCGTCATAATTATCTTTATTTGAAGTTGTTTTCACGAAATCGTCGCCGCCGTCGCGTCACGTCGCGCCGTGCGTACCGGTGCGGCCGCGGCCTAAGTGTCAATTATTTGTATCGAATTAAACTCAACTGACTCGATTAAATCGATGCAGAACTAGAAATTGTCGGGAGTAAGCCAGAGTATGATTGCGGTAAGCCTTTTTCTATCTACTCACTAGGTATTTTAGAAAGTATTTTAGGGGTCGAAACCTCTCCATAAATACTGACTCATCCGCTTCTGAGGCCTGAGTAACACAGTGGACAAGGGCTGATCCAGGGGGTGATGACTCTCCCCCCTGAACGCTCGCGCTTTGATATTTGAAGCTCGTTCCGGCTGGACCTCGATTACGTGACCCCCTCCCCCCCTAATTAATTAGCAATAGGTTTGTTACTCAACTGCAAGTAGATAAGTAGGTAGGTATTATGTACTAATTTTACCTATCATAATTACTTGGGTATCTGAAAATATTTTAGGCGTTAACTATTTCCACATAATAGCTATTATGTGGAAATAGTTAACGCTTAAAATATTTTCTTAAATACTTTGTTTCATTTCATTGAACTACAGGCGCGTGGATATCTTTTCTTTGCAAATATACTCGTAGGTAAGTAGGCAAGTATACACAATATAATAGTGGTAGTAGTAATAGGCTATGATTCTTTTTAGGGAGCGCCTCCGCAGCCGGCGGCGGCTCCCAAAAATAACGCCGTTGGGAACCGCCGTAGCCTTGGAGTAGCAGTGATACCAGACGAAAAGAATTGCAAACTACCGTAGCAGCAGATTAATGTTGCCGTGTTAAGTTGAATTATCTACCTTAGACTGACTTTAAATTACAGTGTCAATGTAAAACAAAATACAAGTTTTTGGGACTTACAAGGGGAAGGAAGGTGGTCGACGGAGCCCCGCTACGCGGGGCTCCTATTTCTGTCTGCAAGGTTAAAGTAACCTAACACGAAGGGGTTGACGGGGGCTTCGTTGGCGGCGGTCGCGGAGTCACTCCCTTCTTTTTATCATGTAATGGAATGTTCTGATAATTTTCAATTCAATTCCAGTTATTATCACGTCTCGTAACATTTAGGTAATAGGGCGCTACATGACTAAAGAGTAAATTGTCTTAGCTGAAGAAAGTCAAATAATACCTACATTAAAAAAGAAAAGCTTTGAGACATTAATGATAAAGTTAAAGTGTGTGCTGTGTGTGTAGTAAGAACAAATATGTGGCCAAGTTTTGATTAAAGCAAAAAAAAAATAACCAAAAAATAAATTCAATATGTTTTATTTCGCCTAAATTAAAAATTAGTGTGCTTTGTTGCTTTACAAAAGAAAAAATATTACAGAGTCCAGTTACTTAAAAATTACAAGAAAACAATAAACTTAGAAATTATTTATAATAGTATTAAAATTAGTCTTTTCCACTGATGGCAATACAATTGAACATTAAATAAAAAGTTATTTACTACACATTTCTTCATAATCGCGGTACACACGTTGTTTAACGAAATCGAGTCAATATTATTTACAAAACAAAAAGGATTTTGGAAGCGACTTTTATTATTTCTTTATACATCCATTGGTAATATTAATACTTCGTTTAATGCCATGAATTAACCCTTATTACATCAACCAGACTTCGATTATGACTTAACTGACTAGTCAGTTTACTCCATTCATTAAGGTTGACCCCACAGATCATAGAAACAAGGAGATATGCCATCATAGCAAATTAGTGCGGGAACAACTGATGCCACTTTTAGTACATTTTTCGACACAATTACGCGCATAATTAAGCGCTCCTTGTGAATAAAAAGATCTTCCACGCATTCAACATTCCGCACACCCTCAATCTAACACTGTTAATCGTCACTCAACACTAGCACTAAACTAAAACACTTTATTTATACCATCGATCGTGTTCGGTTCGTCGCCAGCGCGTACGTTTTTAATATGAGCAATTTGCTCAAGATCAGGCATCAAGCTCGATAGCGCCTTGGCACATCTCCTTGTTTCTATGATCTGAGGTTGACCCCCAGTCAATGATCCTCTTTGACATGATAACGGCACAAAAGGTGTTAGAAGTAACGTATTTGGCAGTAGTATTAGTTTTTCCCTAAGAAATAATTCACACATTTTTCTTTGGACGCGTATAGTCGCTAGCAAATCCTTACATACACTTTTCTACATTAAATACACATTTTATGCATATCAAAGTCAAGTTACATTTTCCCGAAAAAAAAAGCTTTTAAAAAATTACAAAAAAAGAGGTAAAATGTAACCGTTGACCCATTTTGTGACAATTTCGTTACATACAAGAAAACTTAAATAATATCTTTTTATACATGGACTTCAAAACGAACCTACCTCCGTTTTAAGAATACTACAATTTTCATTATGTTTTTCCATTTTTTACTGCTTCGGATTGTAATCTAACTATAGGCGCTGTCCATAATAGGCAAAAATTCGCGAAACGCTGGCGAGATACTACTTTTTGCCGACAAACGAGACGAGCCGCGCGAAATTCACCTTCTAGGCATAGGTCATATCACAGGCAACTCAGGAATAGGTCACTGATAATGTTGTTTTTCCTTATAGTCTATCCACCGAACAGAGTTAATACCAGCCGGCCAGCATGATAACGATAGAAACGGGTTTTGTCTACATAGAAATAGACAAAGTGACAGATTGTAGAAACATTTCTACGTTTTATGAATGAAACGGTAGAAATGTTTCTACAATCTGTCACTTTGTCTATTTCTATGTAGACAAAACCCGTTTCTATCGTGGTCATGCTAGGCCGGCAGACAAATCACAGCGTCGCCATTGGGTGGCGATAACGAGCTAAGCGTTTACGGGCCGCAAACTGTCAGACAACGGTGTCGATTCTGTTGTTTACAATCTAAACTAATTTAGTCTCATTATGTCTCTTTCTAACGAAAAACACGAGAAAGGGATAGAAGATATTTAATCCTGTCAAATTTATCTCAAATCATCTCAAATCACATTTACACACAAAACACATCGTTACTATACTAGAAACAGAGATAATATAGAACTACCTATGATTAGAACCATGTACGGAAAGAAAAATATACAGTATGAGGGAGCTCAGCTATTTAACAAATTACCAAAACATATAAAAGACTCTGTATCTCTTAACGTTTTTAAAAAAAAGTTGATGTTGTACTTAATTAGTAACTAAAATGCATTTAATACTTATTGTAACTATGGAAGATCGAACTCATGTTTGTACCAAATTTAATGTTAATTTAGTTAAGTTTCTCATATAAAGTGAACTATGTAATGTTCTTTTGGGAAATAAATTCTTTAAACCGAAATTAGTCCTCTTGCTTCATATCAATGTGAATTTAGTCGGTTTCGCAAAAGGTCATGACTATTTTCCCGTAAATGACAAGGGCGTAGACTAATTTGACAGCTCTTAATATTTTCTGTCCTTTTTCAATGATATTTGTAAGAAAGAGATATAGTGTGATTAAAATTAGTTTAGTGCAATGTTCAACAGAATCAGCACCAACATCTGTTGCTTGTGCGGTGCGGACACGTCTATTGTTCTTATGTTCCTAATTACCCTACGACTTAGCGTGTTTTTGGACTAATATCTGAAAGATTATTATGAAGTAGGTACACCATATAGATACATTTTTACATTTCTTAGCAATTGTTTACGCCCACTGACCTCGAAATACAGTCATCTGTCTCTATCACTTGCATAAAAATGTGCAACAGAGAGAACGCTATATTAACGCTATTCGGTGGATGACTATAACCCTTCCTAAGATGTAATGGTTTTATACATTCATAGATTCTTTCCATAGTCTCCATGTCTTTTTTTACATAATTATGATACAACACGCGCAATCTAAGTTGACTAGACTTAAATTCGTGCAAATGGCATCAAAGCATCAGTTTCTGTGTATTCTAAACCTCATTTAAAGTACTGTAGGCACGTGCAAACGTCGGGAGACTGGTTTAGTCCGGTCAACTTAGATTGATCTTCAAGGAATGGCTATATTCAGTCAATAATCTTTTATACATCAGTAAAATATTACTCATTTGATTACAATAATCATAATATCCAATAATATTAATTTAAAGAAGTCTAAATTCTGCGGTCTTTTTTTAACATAATTTTTCATAAAATGGACAGCCATATAATATTATAAAATCATAAATAGAACTTTACGTTACATAAAGGTGTTTGAAATAGTTTTTAATTTTAAATACAATTAATGTTACCTGTATAATACAATTAATTAATAGTTATGTGACGGAAAATTTCGATAAAACATTTGACATGTTGTTAAGACGTAATTTTTAACAATTCTTTTTTGATTTTTAAATTTAAATAAAAACCATATTTTTTACGTCATATTTTGAACTTCGCTACCTAAGCCACAAAGATCCAGACCGCGTCTATAAATTTAGGCAAATCTCGAAATCTACGAGATTTTTTTTTTAGTTTTTAGTGTGGCAAAATCCAAAAAACTCGTAAAAGTATATTTTTGGAATGATAATTTAAATGCAATAGTTATTAAATCGGGATTTTAACAAGTATTAAAAGAAGCGATTTCTCTTGGTTCCCGAGGTCTCCGATACGTAAATATGTTGTCAAACCTGAGCCGGCTGATAGGTAAGTTGACACAAGATTTGACATAATATCAGTTAAGTTTGAGGAAAATAGTTATTTAAAGGTTGCAAGCATATAGGTAGCCTAAATTCCTTCAAATAAATTCCCTTTTGCATCATTTAAAATACGTAAAGCAGGGTTTAACCAGAAACTTTTTTCATAAAAAAAAGATCTGTCAAAATCTGTCTAGTATTTTTTAATTTTGACTGAGAGTAGGTCGACCCATAATCTTCCTATGTTTGTTAGAAGATGATATGCGCCGAAATAGCCACTCTCGTAAACTTAATTTCGATTTGATTTCGATATAATCTCAACGCCTTAAATGTCACAAATGGTGATCTCATGTACTAAATGGCAACGTTAAACGGATAAGAGAATACCATTTCTGACATATTCGTATATGGCATTGAAATTAGTATATCGAAATCAAATCGGAACTTATTTTTAATTACGAGAATTAAGCTTCAGAAATAATGAACGTAGTAATAGGACCCGCCATTCTACTTTATTATTAATTTTCTTTCAGATTCACCCGATTTCCTTTGACGGAACCAACTCCTGCGTTTGATAGTAATATCATAGTAGGTATAGAATGTAATATCGTAGTACATTGACGAAATTGTGGTGACTCCACCACTATAGCGACTTCAAGAGTTGAAGATAGTTTGAAAGCAAAACGTCTCAATATAGCGTAAGATTAACCCCCGTACAAAAAACTCATTCAAATATGAACATTGTATGTATTCAGTTAAGGTTCATATTCTTATGATCCTTAACTTCGTTTATATGAATATGAACCTTATTTTTATACTTGTAATGTTCATATTAGTATGAGTTTTCTTGTGTTCGAGAATTCTCACCAGCCCTGGCACACTCCGCACTTCATGTCTGCTAATGCAATTTTCATAATCGTGTCAGAATGGTCTCTCAATGACATCATTTTGACCAATGACGAAAGAGATAGTCTTACTCTAAGCCAATGACCGCTTAGGTTTTGACCGTTATGCTGTCATTATGACACCATTTTTACACAATTGCAACACCAGAATTCGGACCCAGGTAAGAACCTTCAAGTATATTATTATGTCTGTGCCTCCCCGGGGAGGCAATTCAGTGGGTTTACGCCGCGTCGTAAGAGATAGAGTTACGCGATAGAAAGAGACTGCCTTGTAGGTGGATATAATTGGATATAATTGTAGGCACGCAGCGCTATGCAAGCTGAATTACACTTTATTGCGTGGTAACAAGAGTCGATATTTATTTAACTGGCTCTGTTAGCTCTGCATGAAGAATATATTCGCCATCATAATGAAGGAAGAAAAGTAGTTTTAATTTTAAGTTGTGTGAATTAATGATTCAACAAAGAAAGACTTAAAATTGAAAAAAAATTATCGTTTTTACAACAAAAAAACCGGACAAGTACGAGTATGCCTCGCGCCCTAAGGGTTCCGCAATATGATCATAGATGGCGCTACTGCATACTTCCAATGGCGCCATCTATGGGCAGATGGCTCCACTTATGGTCCGGTGACTGACGGCGGACAACAAAGTGATCCTATAAGGGTTCCGTTTTTCCTTTTGAGGTACGGAACCCTAAAAATGTCAATTTTCTAGTATTTTTACCTATAAAAATTGAAGGAAGGAATTGAATCAAGGAAGACATACTCTGAATATTATGACGATTTGAAGGGTAGACGAAGAAAATCACTACATAGTATAAAACAAAGTCGCTTCCCGCTGCCTGTCCCTATGTATGCTTAGAGCTTTAAAACTACGCAAAGGATTTTGATGCGGTTTTTTTAATGGATAGAGTGATTCAAGAGGAAGGTTTATATGTATAATATATCTCGAAAAACGCGGGCGAAGCCGCGGGCGGAAGCTAGTATTATATATGCCGCAAAATACTCATGACATAACATTCTTGCGCCTGTAGTTCATACAAGGAAACGCAGATGGCGCTCAATTACGTTTAAAATGTAAAGATGGCAGCTCCGTCGCATGAAAACAGCGACTTTACAATGGACACCCACTCGAATTGACAAATGTTCCTATAATATTTAATTTAAAATCGTTATTTACATAGTCGTCAACGAGTATGACGTCATTCGCGACTCACAGGTATGTTACTGTACAAGACAGATTATTGGCAAATATAAGATTCCAATAAATTCTAAAGACCATAGAGCTAAGGCGCGACGCACACAGAGAACAAGGACAAGACCTTGACGTTTTTTTTTGATCGTCCACTGCATGTTAATACATGCTGCAATGTACTATGCTCAGATCATAGAAACAAGGGAGATGTGCCAAGGCGCT
The DNA here is from genome assembly GCA_948465475.1 of Thalpophila matura. Classification (NCBI taxonomy): domain Eukaryota; kingdom Metazoa; phylum Arthropoda; class Insecta; order Lepidoptera; family Noctuidae; genus Thalpophila; species Thalpophila matura. Next base: position 6,817,723 of record OX419205.1, on the reverse strand, counting down.
ACTAAAATTGATACTTTGATACGGTCACATTGACCGTATATAAAATGTACACGCTGGCGACGAACCGAACACGATCGATGATATAAATACAGTGTTTTAGTTTAGTGCTAGTGTTGAGTGACGATTAACAGTATAAGATTGAGGGTGTGTGCAATGTTTAAAGCGTGAAAAAAAAAGAAAATTAATTTTATTTGACTTACGGTCGGTTGCAGAAAGATAATTAAATTTTAATGGAGGCATTACCCATACAATTTCTATAGTTAAAGTCTCCTTTAAAACTTAATGACCTTTTCTGCAACTCAGCACGAGTCTTTGAGTTACCAAATCTATTGTACTTAATAGATTTTTTAATACAAAATAGTTAAATTTTCATGTCCGTATGGATTGAGGAGCCACTTTTTGTAGCTTAATGAAAATAATATACTTATTTAGTAGTAAGTTTAAAAATATTGTAGGCTCAATCCTCGAATTTGTAGTATAATAGTTCAATAGTTATATGAACATAAAGGTGGCTCCTCAATCCAAATGTTTGGATTGAGGAGCCACGTGGAAACACGGAAAGTATACAATGAATATTCTTGAAAATATTGTATCATTTAGTAGCCATTATGTAGAATGCCTACTAAAAATCTGATTCCAGTACTGTTGATATTCAAGAATGTACAATACTTTTAATGTGGCTCCTCAATCCAGATAGATGAGAGCGTGAATTTCCATAAAAGCAATTGGTAATTTTAAATTCCACTCCAAAAACATTTAGAAGTAAGTGTGTTAGAATTTGTAGTGTATGGACAAAGTAGTAAAACTGTGTGAATTTAGTAAATAAACGCATTTTATTTGGCTCCTCAATCCTGACGTTACTGTATTGAGAAGATACTTGAGTTACCTGAGATCACAACGGAATAAAAAAACAAAGACACTAACATTTAGTATAAATTTCTACTAAATATATATGCACAGATCAACATTGTATGTATTCGATATCTGATAAACAAATAACTTTTCGATATTCCTTAAGAATTCGCCATTTAGGGGGACCATGTTATATGAATGAAACCAGGATAACCAGTTTTTTATTTTTTTTTTACAAATCAAAATATCGGGGTACAGGTACCTATGTACAGAGATACTTCATAATATATTATGTTTAGGGTGGTGACACATCAAATGGTACAAAGTTATTAAACAAATATTCACTCAACAAACAACGAAACGCAACATTATCATTTCGCAAATCATCATTCCATATAAAAATGTTAAACAAACTTGTTAATAACTTGATAGAAGCATAACATGGCTTTAAGAAAGAAAGAATCTATCAAAGAATCACAATAACTTATTAAATATAAGTGATTCTCAAAAATCATATGACCCGAGCGGGATTTGAACCCGCGACCTCTGCCGTACCGTGACTAGTGCTCTGAACCAACTGAGCTACCGGGTCTCGCCCGACTCATCTGAAATTTGAGACCCCTTTGTACTAGAAAGCATTAAGTAAGTACTTTATGAAATGTAAAGTTTGTTTAACTTTTTTATATGGAATGATGATTTGCGAAATGATAATGTTGCGTTTCGTTGTTTGTTGAGTGAATATTTGTTTAATAACTTTGTACCATTTGATGTGTCACCACCCTAAACATAATATATTATGAAGTATCTCTGTACATAGGTACCTGTACCCCGATATTTTGATTTGTAAAAAAAAAATAAAAAACTGGTTATCCTGGTTTCATTCATATAACATGGTCCCCCTAAATGGCGAATTCTTAAGGAATATCGAAAAGTTATTTGTTTATCAGATATCGAATACATACAATGTTGATCTGTGCATATATATTTAGTAGAAATTTATACTAAATGTTAGTGTCTTTGTTTTTTTATTCCGTTGTGATCTCAGGTAACTCAAGTATCTTCTCAATACAGTAACGTCAGGATTGAGGAGCCAAATAAAATGCGTTTATTTACTAAATTCACACAGTTTTACTACTTTGTCCATACACTACAAATTCTAACACACTTACTTCTAAATGTTTTTGGAGTGGAATTTAAAATTACCGATTGCTTTTATGGAAATTCACGCTCTCATCTATCTGGATTGAGGAGCCACATTAAAAGTATTGTACATTCTTGAATATCAACAGTACTGGAATCAGATTTTTAGTAGGCATTCTACATAATGGCTACTAAATGATACAATATTTTCAAGAATATTCATTGTATACTTTCCGTGTTTCCACGTGGCTCCTCAATCCAAACATTTGGATTGAGGAGCCACCTTTATGTTCATATAACTATTGAACTATTATACTACAAATTCGAGGATTGAGCCTACAATATTTTTAAACTTACTACTAAATAAGTATATTAATTTCATTAAGCTACAAAAAGTGGCTCCTCAATCCATACGGACATAAATTTTCAATACAAAACGTCACAATGTGGCGAAGGTCAGTCCTATTCTTATTTTGATCGCATAGTATACAGAGGCGGCGGCATGCCGACGGGACCTCGATGCTTTAAAGAACATGTACTGTACGTAGCACGTTAGCACGTGTACGTTCATGTTTTGTTTTCTATATGTGCAACGCGCCTAAGCGCTAAGCGGTAGGTTTTGTTTACGTAGCGATATTCGGATATTGTTTATTTACTCGAAAAACGTTACTCATATTAAATTATTAACCAAAGCTCCGTGCTATAGCTAGGCATAATACGCGGAGTTCTTAAAGATTCGTTGGAATATCTTCAGATTTGCCATTAATCGGGCTTTTAAAGTACAAGATTTTCCGACTGTCCCCTCAGTGTGGTAAAAGGTTGTCGATGCGCAACCTACTTATTAATACTAAAGTTACTTAAATATCACTTTTTTAACGATTAACGACGTATGTTACTCGTTAGGCTATCGACGTTTATCGACTAATGACGTCGATGCCTCACTTCGATCGAACCGACGCTTCTATGATGGACAGTTTCTCAAAAATTTTGTTAATTATTAACTAGTAGATTTTGGTTAAAAATTGTTTTTTTCTACCTGATTTGGAGGTTATGAACAACTTTCTAGTCAGACACTAATTCTGCCAGACGGTTGCCACTATTTGCCAGACATTAAAGTCACTAAATGAACTCTTACGCACAGATCTTTATCACTTTCACTTCGCTTCGGAACTAAGAGTATTTTCGCCAGACACACACTATTTTAACCACACATTTTCTTTATCTCTTAATTAACACAACACCAAACACTGTCAGTTTGTACACAAGTTCTGTTCAGTTCTGCCAGACAGTTTGTACACCAGATCTGTTCAGTTCTGCGGATACTAGCTCTCGCCGCCGGGTTCCCTCGCGTTGGGCGGCAGGCTCTGAGGCTGCGAGAACTGGTTCACCATCTTGGTCTGCATCATGTTGAGGAGTATGTCCGAGTACTGCTCTATTAGCGACATGGCGGGGTTGCTGGCGTTCGTTGCTTCTGTAAATGATAAGAATACTATTATGAAACTGTAAAAAAATCGTGTTTGTTTGAAGATATTCCAGAAAAAACAGTCGGTATAGGGTACTGGGACGTAACCGTGCCCGAAATTTTTTTTTTGAATTTTGGTCTGTTTGTTTGTGCGCGCATTACGCGAAAAGTGCTGAAGTGTGGTGTGAAGTACTAAGAAGACGACAGGCCGCTGAGCGCCATCACTGAACCTATCATCACCAGTATCACCAGTGCTGGCCCACCTTTGGAGACGAGGTGGTCCAGCTTGTGGCGGGCGCTGTCGACGTGCAGGCGGCACTCGCCGTCCGTGGACGACAGGCTGCTGAGGGCCATCACTGAACCTATAATCACCAGTATCACCAGTGCTGGCCCACCTTTGGAGACGAGGTGGTCCAGCTTGTGGCGGGCGCTGTCGACGTGCAGGCGGCACTCGCCGTCCGTGGACGACAGGCTGCTGAGGGCCTGGTCGCCGTTCTGAGTGCGGCTCACGGCGCTGCGAAGCACCTTCTGCGTTTCCAGGATGGCTGCTTCTAAACCTGGGGAGGGGGACACAAATATTCATTACTATAGTCCACGCGGAACTCATTGGCCGCGCCCTAGGTATGCGAGCGGCGGGAGGGGGGTGTATTCGGGTGCCGTTCGGTGTATTCGGTAACTGTTCGCGCACCCCCCTCCCGCCGCTCACATACCTAGGGCGCGGCCAACGAGTCTCGTGCGGACTATAGCGAACCCGACAGACGTGCTGCCCGAACGTAGGCTCTTTCTGCTATTAAAGGACGTTGGCAGTTTTGGGCTTGATCTCGTACAGTAATAAAAGCTTAACCAAAAATAAAAAAATATTTTAATTGTTCTTTGCCTAATTTATCTTAGAGATTAAGAATTGAAATAAAAAATCGAAATAAATAAGAAATAAAATGATTATGCCGTTGACATTTTCAAAAAACCAATAAACATAGAGTATATAGCACTTTCAATAAAACAAAAACGGGTGCATGCTGGCTGGCGCGGTCCTCCACAGAATATCATGTCGATAGCAATTAAAACCTTTGAATTGAGAACTCATTAGTCGGGCTGTACTTCATTGGATTATTCACACCATACTTAACCTCACTGTCACAAATACGAAGATTTCTCTTTAACCCAATTACGTACAAAAACAAAAAAAAAATTAAATCCTCTTGAAACACTCGATCACATCAAACTAATTTCATATTTGTACCGACCTACACAATCTGAAGCCCAGCGTTCTATGGGCGTCTGCCAGTGCTCTTTCCTACAACCCGATCTTAGCGGCACCTACCGGGTTCAATTTTTACTATTTCTAAACCACCCTAGTATTGAGGCGAACAAAACAATAAAAAACAAATCGGTCCAACTATGTTCGAGTTTTTGCGAGACGACAGCCGGGTCCGCAGCGCCATGTTCGATATTCAATTGAATGCATAAATTTTTTTTTTCTTTTTTCAAACCATATTTTTTTTAAATGTTAAATGTAAAGATGCATTTTTGAAAAATGTATTCTTTTAATGTTTTAGATAATAATATTAATTTAACAGGTAAATAATTAAAACACATTTCTACTGTGTGATCTAATCAATTTAGGAGCAGAATGCAACTGCTCCTAAATTGATTTAACTAATATTATAAATGCGAAAGTTTGTGTGTGTATGTTTGTTACTGCTTCACGCAGAAATGGCTGGACGGATTTGGATGAAATTTGGCAAAGAGGTAGCCTGGGACCTGGAAAAACACATAGGGTACTTTTCATTTTCCGCAGACGAAGTCGCGGGCAGCAGCTAGTAATGAATAAATAAACTCACCACTGATGTCGGCGGCGGCGTTGGGCTCCCTCTGCAGGCTGGCGTACAGCTGCACCACCTTGCAAGCGGTCTTCGTCAGCTGCTCCGTCAGCGCCGAACACAGCTGGGACGACGACACTGTAACAAACAACCGTTGGATATACTATGCGATCAAAATAAGAATAGGACTGACCTTGCGCCATATTGTGATGTTTTGTATTAATAATAATAACCATTTATTTCGGGTATCAAAGACCCATATCATAAATACCTTAAAGACTAACATACATACTTATATCAACATAATTGTGTTAGTAAATAGGGCTTAGGACTATGTTAGTAGCACTTCACTTTGCACTCAAAGTATTGAAAATTGAGCTGTAAAATTAATTACAACAGATTTGGTAAATCAAACACTCAGTTAAATTAAGAAGATATGAAAAAAAAATAACGTTATTGATTCGCAAACTAATTTTCTTTGTAAGCCTTACTTTTCAAGTGATAGTTGACAGTTCGAGGTCATTGACGTTCCTATTCTTATCGCGATCGCATAGTATAATAAAACCGGCCAAGTGCGAGTCGGACTTGCGCACGAAGTTGTATGGGAGCCCCACTTAAATATTTATTTCATTCTGTTTTTGGACCACAAGTAAAACCGAACTATACAATTAAAATAAGGTAACTTTGGTCCAATTTACAACAGTTTTGCTACAATAGTTTGATGACGACCAAAAAGCATTTTGATATAACTAGCGGCAGCATTCATGAGCACAAACGTCAACTGCGCATTAGCTGATTTTTCGGTCTCTTTGGCGGAATGAAGAAGACGGGGAGCGCCGAGGCTGCACGCGATTGGTTCGTCAGTCGATGCTCGTCGTGTAATTGGAATTCTCTATTACGTACTATCAACTGTCTATTGGGCCGAAAATGTAGGTACATACGCCATCTGTGCTCATAATTCACGCCGCTACCTAACACCTACTTTGAAAATGACTCTTAAACGGTGAGTGAATCCGCAGGGCATAACTAATAGCATAAGCATAGCATAATCGGCTTATAATGTTCCCACTGCTGGGTCACAGGCCTCCTCTCTGTGAAAGGGAATGGGCCGTAGACCACCACGCGGGCCCAGTGCGGGTTGGTGGACGTCACATGTCTTCGAATTTTTGGTTCTAGGACATGCCGGTTTCCTCACGATGTTTTCCTTCACCGTTAAAGCAAGTGATAATTAATTTCTAATTCGCACATAACTTCAAAAAGTCAGCGGTGCGTGCCTCGGGATTGACCTCGAACCATTCGCCGTGGGAGGAACATGGTTAAACCACTAGGCTACCACTGCATTCTCTGATAACATATCTGATGCATAACTACTATCTGAATAAAAAGCTATATAATTACGGTTAGCCTCCGCAGCGGGCTCCTGTTTGGGCCTCTGCCTGGTGCTGGACGTGAGCCTGGCCGTCACCTCCCTCGCCTTGGCCGAAAGGTCTCGCTCACTGCCGCTGCGACCTGGTGGACAAACAACTTAATCATAACATCAGCCCTGTTTATAAACTGTCCCACTGCTGGGCACTCCTCTCGAATGAGAAGGGATAGGCCATAGTCCAAAAAAACCTATTTTCCTCTGACACTCGCCTATTTTCCTCTGACACCTATTTTCCTCCGACACGCACCTATTTTCCTCTGACACTCACCTATTCTCCTCTGACTGTGGTCGACTGAGGAAGCCTCAGAACTGGACTCCTCATGAGCGCCGGTCGCGAGGCTCTAACACTCACCTATTCTCTTCTTACACTCACCTATTTTCCTCTGACACTCACCTATTTATCAATGACACTCACCTATTTTCCTCTGACACTCACATATTTTCCTCTGACACTCACCTATTTTCCTCTGACACTCACCTATTTGCCTCTGAAACTCGCTTATTTTCCTCTGAAACTTACCTATTTTGCTCTGACACTCACGTATTTTCCTCTGACACTCACCTATACTTCTCTGACACTCACCTATTTCCCTCTGACACTCACCTATTTTCCACTGACACTCACCTATTTTCACCTATTTTCTCTGACACTTACCTATTCTCCGCTGACTGTGGTCGACCGAGGAAGCCCTAGGGCGCGGCGGGACGGCCGCGTCGCCGTTGTTCCTGTCCTCGGCCTCAGAACTGGACTCTTCATGAGCTCCGGTCGCGAGGCTCACTGCGTGGGGTCGTTATAAGTGTGGTTAGTTGCGTGAATGTGCGCGAATATAGGATTTACTGTTGTCGAGTGAATATTATGGTTTTAAAGGTTGGATACCTAGCTAATTCTTTATAGGAAATACATAAAATTACAACAAAATATAGGAGTATTACAGGTACTATCGCAAAAAGCCAATTTATTACAAACAACCATTGGATTACTTAATGTCCTTAGTTATTTTCGTTTTTTTTTTATTTGTGTGCGTCATATCGATGCAAATAAATGCATTTTCTTTCTTTTTTTTTTAAATATCGTCTATTAGAAAATTTTTGGTAGCAGCCTGGTGATCGGAACTATGCTCGGTAACTCAGGGGACCGAATAGCTGACGAGATACGGGGATATAAATATATCAAACACCTATGCCAACCCCTTCGGGGAGAAAGGCGTAATGCTAAGTGTTTATAAACAGGGGGTTAAGTTTAATCAACTTGCTGTGACTTTAGTATCCGGTGCCACTAACTACGCGTCCAATATAACGAGAGCTCCGCCGTACCTGCGCTGTAAGCGTTGGCGAGGCCTCGTCGCCTGGCGCTGCTGGCAGCCACCTTGTTCATGGACGATATGGTGGGCCTCATGAGGCCCTGAGGTCTGCTGGTCTGCTGGCGGGAAGGCTGAGGATCGGACTCCGAGTCACTCTGTCGAAGAACGATTACTTGAAAAATTACACGGATATCGGCTAGCTTCTTGGTCTGTCTGCGTTAACAAAGATTCTATGGAATATTCTAAAAATGCTCGCTCGCTTGATGTAGACGGCACTCTGCGAACGTGCGAACAGTTGCTTGGAACGTTCTCACGTGTTCGGACGTGCAGCGTTCGTGTTCTAGCGATTCGTTCGGCTAATTGTGCATTATAATAACCTATTCTGCATTTCTAGTTCTTGGTTCTCATTTTTGCTTTTTGATGTTTTGGTGTAAACGCTGAAAACGAGCTTTCGTTTACACTAAAATATCAAGAAAGAATGCTCTTGTTCTCTCTAAGGCCATGTTGTTTCATCTTACAGTTACGTATCTGTAACCGTCAAATATGGCGGCTTGTATGACAATTTCATACTGACTTAACGATTACGTACTGACTTACGAATACAGATGGTTTGAAGCAACCCGCCCTAACTCTTTGTTCGTTTGGTTTAAATCGACCTTAATAAGTTAGCGACATAACGTCACATAGGTATAAGTGACGAATACGACGCCCTTCAAAGCCGAAGCTAGCCGATTATCTCTTTCCCAAACTAGATGAGTAATATTTACTGCCAGATACTTCTTAACACAAGCGAGAGAGCTTTTTAATAAAAGCAAGATAAGTCATCAAGTCTAACTGACCTGGTTTAGCACTCCAACGCTGGAACTCCTGGTCATGTTGGACTTGTTGGTGTACCTCGGCGCTGGTCGCACGAAGTTGCCCGGCGACTTACTGCTGGAACCATTCTGTGGCGTCGACGGCTTAGCGGTTTGCCCTGTGTGGGATATAAGGATGAGTTGGTGGACCACTTAGAAGAATAACGAAAGGTGTAAAGAATGTTTGATATGGTGTTGATAATAATTTAGAAGTGAACTGGATTTTATGCTTGGAAAAGTTAAAATAAACTTTTTTGATATTCATTTGAAAAACATTGGGTGAAACAAAATTATGTCTGCTTTTCACATAAACATTTTCATTAAAAGAGAATTTTTTTCAATCAATTCGATGATACAATGGATAATAAATTTTGTAAACAGACTTCAAGATTATACCGAGCTTCATATAATTATTCTATCTACAAATCCAAATAAACTATAAGCTAATCTACATAAAAAGCAATGTATTACGCGTTAATAGTAACTAGGGTTATTCTACAGTTGATTATAATATATTAATCTACATACAAAAAGCATGCCATAAAATGAAATAGGTATAATAAGTACGAAGTGCGTGTCTCAACATACAGTCGGTTGCAGAAAAGGTCATTAAGTTTTAACGGAGACTTTTACCATAGAAATTGTATGGTTAATGTCTTCTTTAAAACTTAATGACCTTTTCTGCAACTGACTGATAGCCTTATAATAATTAATGATTACAATCGATCACAATATTAGCTCAAATGTGTGCACAGTGAGGACATAGTCTAATAACCCTTCCTTTGGATTTGCTGTAGTCAGGTAAAGTCAGCCTCTTAAACACACGCAGGGACTATAGGCCGACCGTTTAACTCGCGTATCGCCTGCGGTAAGAAGGGAGCGGGGGCGGGTAACGCTACACACGGAGTCAATAAGCTCTCTGCTCCGCGCACCCCTTTCACCCACCCGCTAACATCACCCCTCGCTTTCTTCTACCCCCGCAGGCGATACGCGAGTTAAACGGTCGGCCTATAAATAACGCAGACATTGCGACTTATTGCACATAATGCTCGCTCTCTGCTCGATACACATAGTTCAAATGTGCTATGTAAAAGGAGCGCTAGCTGCCTACCTAACTGTAGCATGAATTTATGGTCCATTTCAATAGAACTTGTAAACTATGTAAACAAACTTTCTATACAAATTCATCAAATTTTGACAGTTGGCCATACTAACATTGTTTACAAAGTTAACAAATTCAATTGAAATGGATGCCTACTACGGTAACTCACGTAGCGCTAGTAAGCAATTTGAACATTGTAATGTGATCATTAAGGCTTTATTTAGAGTAAGAGGTCGAATTGGAGCTTCCAGACGAATTAAAGTTAGCTAAATACCAAATGTTAAAACCCAGTTGTAACGATATTTTAGCATACTTAGCAAAGATATTGTATGTTAATTCAGTATTAAGTAAGAGTAGGTAGTTCAAGAACAATACAAGCATAACCTTGCTGCTTACGTTAAAAAGTGACGTTCAACGCCGTGATAATATAAATAAGTAATTATAATCTACAAACATTGTTATAATATTCCAATTAGATACAATTAAGTTACAATTATCCCAATTTTGTAATAGCTCTAGATACGATCAATCTTCACTGGACTCATTTTTATCCCCTATCCTAATATTATTCCCAATTGCACCTTACCAGACTCCGGTAATCTCAACCATAGGTACCTAATGGGATTCATCAGATCACACTAGATCCTAATACACAGTACGGGATCCGGTAAGATCCGATAAAACCCAGATAAACCAGACCAGACCCAAACTAACCCAAACCCAATGATTCCCGTCCAAACCCAGTTAAACCCGACCAAACCCAGTTAAACCCGACCAAACCCAGTTTAACCCGACCAAAACCAACCAAATCCCCACCGAGCCCCTCCAGAGTGCATACAACCACCACCAGACGCACCTTGCGGTGTCCTCGGCGCCGGCATGGGCTTGGCGGCGAGGTCCGACAGGGAGATCGCCCGCCTCATCCCTGTGCCCTCCTCCTCGCGGTCCGAAGCGGACAGTTGCGAGCGATTCGCTGGCGACACGATTGCTTATGAATAACATGCGATTATAGCGAGCTGAAGGGTTTTTGAAATCGATTTGGTTGTGATTTTTTGTAGTGACGCCCATTTTTAGCAATTCATGTTTCTTGTAGGGCTAATTATATGGTGATGGGAATTGTAATGGGTAGGTTTTATGAAATACTTTTTTGTTAAGACTTTAGTAGGTAAGACCGAAAGAGGTTTTCAACTATATTGCTTTCCTTTTTTTACAGTTTAGTGAGTTATGATTACTTATGATACTTTTGGTCTAGATACTAGAAATAGTTTAAACTATCAACTAATTTTATTGTACTATATTAAGTATACAATGCATGTTTACCTCACAAATTATAACTTTATCGACTACCTACTAATTATTTTTATTTTTTTGCAAACCAAATGACTAGTATTCAAATAATAATAAAACCATTCAGATTGCTATAACTAAGCACACACACTTACAAGAAAATATAAAAAATCACAACATGCATGCATGAAAAAAATCTCCGCATATGCCTAAAATCATGCATGCTGAAAAGAAAAACCTGAAAAATTATAAAAAAGCGATGGCAAGTGACATGTCGTGAATCTGCCGTGCGATATAAAAATATATATTTATTTGCATGTCTAGTTTTGCCTAAAAACTTTAATTTGGGCGAATTCACAAAATATCACATTATTTTGTGGTAAGTGACGTTTTTCGGTTAATATCTGTAATTAGGCTTTAGATATTTTAAGCTATATTTTTCAAATATACCTACTGTAGACGTAATTATCAGAGGGCCTAGCACGAACAATTTTGACGTTGCGTATCGTAAACGTAAGCATATTTTAAATTGAAAATACACGTTTGCTACACGATATTTAAACAAATTAAATACTTTATATAAATCTCTATATTTATTAAAATGCACAAATTGATTAAAATGTAATCAAAATGTTTTAGCATAATCGGCCTATAATGTTCCCACTGCTGGGACACAGGCCTCCTCTGTGAGGGAGTGGGCCGTAGACCACCGCGCGGGCCCAGTGCGGGTTGGTAGACGTCACATGTCTTCGAATTTTTGGTTCTAGGACATGCCGGTTTCCTCACGATGGTTTCCTTCACCGTTAAAGCAAGTGGTAATTAATTTCTAATACGCACATGACTTCGAAAAGTCAGCGGTGCGTGCCTCGGGATCGAACTCGAACCATTCGCCGTGGGAGGCACATGGTTAAACCACTAGGCTATCACTGCACTATGCACTGCAAAATGTTTTAAGACAGCTGTATTTTAGATTCAAAATTCGCTTACATTTACGATACCGTACGTCAAAATATTTCGTGCTATGCCCACATATAGATTTTTATTGAGGTACATTCGAAAGTACGGTATACTTTCCCAAATATGAATCGAATAACTAATTAACCAAGACTTTCTATTAAGACATATTGCTATACCTAAAGCGAGGTATTATAAAATGACACCACGTTACGAAATTAATAATACGTGTTTCTAATATGTAACATACATACAACGAGTCCAAAATGATTCTAAAATTTCGAAATCTACCCATAGGCATAGGCTATTTCATTTACTTAGTCAAAAAAATATCTAAAGCCAATAACTGTTAACCCAAAAACAATCGACTTCCACGTAAAAAAACGCAAATAAAAGGGACCATAACGACATCAAATAACTTGTCACATGCAGTCCCAAACCTTGCGGTGGCGAGAATTTCGATGGCAAAACCGGATTTTGTACGGGAACCTTTTTCGCTAAACAAGAACCTCTAGGCGAACCGTAAAGTACCGGTCTTATTTTATGCGGGAAAAGACGGTTTTCCATACACAGTCTTGGCGTAGGACCTCTAATGATCTTTCTGAATGGGGTTTTCGGTCTGTTAAAACCGTAAAACGATAGCCGTTTCGGTGAATTGGTACAACTAGAGCTAGTTGTGGACGATTCGTAATTTTCGCTGTCTAGATGAACATCGGTTTTTGGTATTACCATTTCGTTGTAAACTCTTTGTTTGAGACTTTTTGGTGGGTTTCCTATTTCCGGTCGGATTGCATTGTTTAGCTGTACGTCTTCAACAGGCCCTGTGTTGCCAGATTCGTTAGTTATATCTCTTCCGACGGTAACTAGACCTCCAATTTGATCTGAATCCAAAATGTCAGGTAGACTTAAATTTCTTTTAATTTCTTTATTATCTGAGGTTGTGTCAGTATCCGTGTCGGCCTCTTCTAAAGTCAAAGACGCAAAGTTATGAACAGTAGACGATTGCTTCGTAGCTAACTTCTCGAACTTTCTAGATAGTAGCTTAACAACTCCCTTCCCATCATTTATGTTAGCTTTTAAAGGTCTCATTCTCCATTCTTTAAGTATTTTCTCTTGAAGAATTCGTTTCTCCTCCATTTCGACTAATTTGTTGATGATCTCTATTTTTCTTTCAATATTTTTGTATTTCTTAATTTCATCGGTCATTTCTGGTGATATATTTTCTTTTGTGTCACTCTGTCTGCTGTGCGAAGGTCTTGATAAATCATTTCTAGCAAGTTTTAAATTGAGCTGTTCTTTAGCTGTTTTTGCGTATAATTTGTTATCTTGTTCAGCATAATAATCTAAAGAGTCTTTAGCAAAATCATTTGCGTCTACATCAAGGGAATCCATGCTGACTTGTTTCAATCTTTCCATTCGCTGCATCGCGTAGACTTCTAAACTATCCATCTGTATTTCAGACTTATTTTCATTTACATCTTTTTCTTTAACAAACACGTCGAAATGTTTCTCACTGTTATCTGGTTCTAAGTTTGAATTAGCATCTTCTGGTTTCTTATTGGCTAAATAGTTTTTGTTGTGTAGCCCGTCCAGTTTCGCTTTGTAGTGCGACGATATTGATGACGTCAGTCCAGATTTTTCTATACCTGCTTTCAGTCTGTTATTCAATTTGACTGAAGACGTTCTTTTGATTGGTTTTGGAGGCTTATGGGGAACAAACTCCATAGTTATTTTAGTATTGTTAATCTTCTGTCCCGAGCCTCTTTCAAGACTCTTAGTAGCATTATTATATTTACTATTGGATTTTTCTTTATTCAATTGATTTTTATTAACCTTAGTTTGTGTATTCTTCCTAATTTGCTCTTCGAACTTCTCCAAATTCTTCTGAACATGTGAATTCCGTTTCTCCATCAGATTTTTTAAGGGATTTGGCTTGGAAGCCGGTTCTAAGACTACCTCAAAGCTACAACTCCTAGATTTGACCATAGCATTTTGTTCACAACCTTCCATTGCACTCTTGTACTTATTAGCGAATTTTGGCTGTAGAGATTTGCTAGTTTTCACCATGTAATCAGTCTTGTTCAGCCTCGGTATTTCATCGCTAAGTTTCTTTTCTTTATTGTACTGCTGAATATTATTTCCATCGAAATAATACGCAATATTCTTAGCCGGCGGAGGCTGTTTTGACGATGAATCGTACAAACTTTTTGATCTTGTTACAGTTTTGTGTCCATCCATTGGAACATCGAACCCGTAGACTTTATTTGCGGGTGGTTTTGGGTTTGTGGTTACTGTGTTAGGTTTCGTTTCTCTGCAATTAGGACTAGACGCTTCTCCTAAATAATTGTTATACATGTAACCGAAATAAGCATTATTAGGACTGGAGCCGTAACTTTTAGACGTATTGTCAAACTCGTAGCAACTTTTGCTGTTCCGTGGCATACTTTGGTTCTTCTGTTGTTTCTTAGGTTTCGCGCCTTCGAACAACATTTCTAAAGGAGCACTTTTGGTACATTCCGAGTCGTCAGACAGTACACTCTCTAAAGAATTACAGTTAGTTCTACAAAGTTGGTTGTCGTTGTCCAAAAAGTCGTCGGACAAAACCGATTCTTGGCTGCAACTGTTTTTCATATATTTCTTCTGATTTAAAAAGAAACTTGCGCTACTGTGTCTGTGATTTTCTAAGTACTCAGTATCGTGTATGTTTTCATAAGAACAATTCTGTGAATCGTTCAAATTGTATCTACTACTATCAAACTTCGCTTGTTGGAAAGCCACTTCATTACCATATTTTAGGAAAATCTCATTGGAAATACTAGAACAATTAGAATTGTCACTCAAAACTGATTCGTTAGACCTTGTCACACATCTCTTGGTTAAAACACTTTGACACCTGTACATATTAGTATTGTATTTCATAGAATCTTCATCGATATCATCAAGATTCGAAGGCATATTCCTAGGTAAAGTAGAACTCTTCTGATTGGCTATGTAAGCAGGTTTTGCGGGTACTACAGGCTTTTCACTGCCGTAGATTTCATAGTTAGAAACAGCCCGTCTCGGCAAATTTTTTGTATGTTTTTTACAAACTTTTTTGGAGAACAATTTGTTTTTGCAACTGGCATCCTGGCTTAGACTGCAGTCTTCTAAAGAGTCTGACGAGAAGTTGCCATCATCTTTTTCTTTCGTAGGTTTTAAATCAAGATCATCCTGACCTCGAGCCACATCGTATTCATCTAAATCACCGTATTTCTTCGTAATTTCCGCAATCATCTTTTCTGTATCCGACTTTATAGTGTCAACTATACTTTTGCCGCTATCTCTGAGATTCTTATTATCAAAACCTACGAAGAAGCTCAGAGAATTCCTCTTTTTTGGATCCAAGGAGTTTGAATCTGGTTTCTGATTCTTTTGATTAGCTTTATCAGCCCACTTACATTCTTCAGAGACCGGTGATACAGGACAAGACTTGTAATTTTTGAAGATACTTCGCGCAGGTTTTACTGACTTAGGCACTACCGGTTTTTCATCATTTTTAGTTAGATTCAACGTGAAATTTCTTGGTTTAGGCTCCTTTTCAGGAAATAGGCGATTGAAAACTTTAGATTGAACGGGTTTTGTCATATCTATAGTGAATGCTAGAGGTTGCTTTTGAGGCAATTGTTCTTTGAAAACCATGGGTTTGGTATCAAAAGGGATATAATGCGTATTCCGTCTATCGTTTTGGGTTGCTGGCATATTCCCATGGGGCGGCACATAAGGCGCCACATTGTCCAAATAATCTGGTATTATCTTATGGTTTAAGTTAGCTGGTATAGCATAGGGGTTCTTGTTTCGGTAGTCGAGATAAGGGTTCAGACTGTCAAAATAGTTGGAGTTTAAACTGTCCAGGTTCTCTTCCGGACAGGGGACTATTCCTGGTCAGCGTTAAGGGAACAATTTAGGTGTTGGTTAGTATATAGCGATGATGGTTCTACTTATAAACGCTTTCTTACAAAATTGTTGATGATGGTAAGCAACAGTTATCCAGGTCAGTGGTTGGATGGACTAGCGTTTATTTGAGATGTATTTGTAATTAAAGCGTTTATAAGTAGTATTTAATGATGTCACACGTTAGTGAAATCACACATTATGGAGAATACGGTCAGTACAGAAATTGAGCATTCGTTTAACGATTGTCTGAACTCTTAATACAGAATATTAATTATCTCACGTTAAATTCTAGAACATTGATAAGGGATGGGTAACTGCAAATTCTGATTGGAATTATGTTTATTCTCAAAAACGCATGTAAGTATTATATTATTTTGACGAGATTGGACCAATAATCTTGGGAAAGGCCAGGAAAGTACTCCGATAGGCTGCGTTGCTTGAAAGGAGACAAAAAACAAAATTAACAAACAGTCTCACACGCAAACACTTATGAGACGCAACTGCATATCTTTTCCCCACATTATATTCTATCACTTCTCATATTGTGAATGCTCAATTTCCTTCAAATAAATCAAGCGCACCGCCAGAGTAAAGCAGCTTACCGTAAGGCCTGGAATTGGATGGGATGGCCATGGAGACGGGGCGGCTGCGTCGCGAGCTGTCCTTCTCCGGAATGTACGACAGGTCCGTGGTAGACTGACTGGACTTCAAGTTGGAGCGGAAAGCCACCTGGGTGGACAAATTGTATTTTAGTAAAAAGTTATATAGAAAAACTATAGGTTGCCATTTTCAAAAAGAAGAGAAATATGATATGGATAAATAGAGGACCTTGTTGATTTTTAGGTTTATGGACGACGTTTTTGTCTTTGTGGCACATGTCTGAAGCACAATAAGTATCTTTGAGTGTTTTTTATCCCGAAAAATGAACAGTTGCCTTGGGTCACGCGGACGAAGTCGCGGGCAGAGTTAGAAATGTTTATTTGGAGCATTTTGAAACACATAGAAAAACAATTATCTCCCTTATTTTCACTACAAAAAATTTGCTTAAGGCGATTCGCACACTGCCCCGCATAACTGCGCGTAGCGCGGGAGTACGTGATCTTCCGTTGTTTGCAACTACCTGTATTTGTATAGAAATCACGCGTAGTGCAACACACTGAAAACGCATTCACGCGCGGGGCTTTTATTCCGTCGCCACGCACCCCGCAGCGTAGTGCGGCAAGGTGTGTGATCCGCCTAAGTTAGCAAACTTTTTGTAGTGAAAATAAGGGAGATAATTGTATCTTTTCTATACGTTTCAAATGCTCAAAACAATCATTTTTAGGGTTCCGTACCAAAATGGTAAAAAAGGAACCCTTATGGTGCGACTTCGTCTGTCTGTCTGTCACACCTGCTTATTTCAGCAACTACTCATGCTATCGACTTGAAATTTGGAACAGTTATAAAGAATGCTTGTTCAACTTTATTGCAAATAAAAAAAAAACCAAAAATATTTTTGTTTTCATTGCAAAAGGGGCCGGAGTGGGGGTCCAAAATTTTAAAGTGGGGTTACTAGGTCAAGTGACATATATCATATGAAAGGGCTTGATCTGCACATTTCAAAATATATTTTTATTTTATTTTATGTCTCACAGTTTTCGACATATGATGAAAAATTTCCAAAAAAATACCATTCCCCCCCTTATTTCCGAAGTTTGCGGGGCAAAAAATCTGAAATAATTAGAGTTGATATGAATTGACCCAAATATGGCATCAAAAATAAAACGATGTTCCTAACTAAAAACTTAGTTATGCGGTCCGGAATTTTTCGCTTTATACGTCCAAAAATGATACGGAACCCTCGGTGCGCGAGTACGACTCGCACTTGGCCGGTTTTTTCTTTTCATTCTTTCTAGCTTATTGATATGTCAGTTTAACGAGGAATTCAGTATGTGTGACTCACGCTCTCGAGCTGCCGCCTGGTCTCCAGGATCCTCCGGTTGAGCTCCTCCCGGCGCCGCGCCGCCTCGGGCTCCGGCGGGGCGGGCGCGCGCGGCGCGGGGCGGGGCGGCGGCCCGCGGGACAGGTGCTGGGCCGACAGCGACGTGTGGCCTGCCGGATACATCATAATGCCCCTTTTACTAAGGCCATGTTATTTCATCTTACAGTTATGTATCTGTAACCGTCAAATATGGCGGCTTGTATGACAATTTCATACTGACTTAACGATTACGTACTGACTTACGAATACAGATGGTTTGAAGCAACCCGCCCTAACTAACTAACAATAACATTAGGAGACACCTAAAGCCGCGTCTCCTGCGACCTGTTTTCGCGTTCGACGAACATCGAACAATAAACAGTGAACGATAAAGGGGCATGGTCTACGTGTTTTGAGTGTTTTTATTCGGCAAAACACATAGACCACGCCCCTTTCTCGTTCACTGTTCACTGTTCAATGTTCGTCGAACACGAAAACAGGTCGCAGGAGACGCGCCTTAACACTAACAATAACACTAGGAGACACCTAAGTGAAAAGTTTAAATATTAAAAGAATTTACCTAGCGTCAAAAAACATATCACCAACCATTAGGCGACAACCATGGATAGTCCATAGTTGTCGCCTAGTGGTTGGTGACATGTTTTTTGCGCCAGGGTACTCCTTTTCATATTTAAACATTTCACTTAGGTGTCTCCTAGTGTTGGTGATAACCGGCATAAGAGTATTAGGCCGACAACAGCGACCGGAATGCCCCTCCAGAATTAAAAAACTGAATGAGTGATTTCACGTCAAATTGAATGATATCGTTAATAAATTGAACGATTCCAGCCGCAATCGTTCAATTTGACGTAAAATCACTCATTCAGTTTCTTAATTCCGGAGAGGCATTCCGGTTGTCTGTTGCCGGCCTTATTTGGGGTGAATTTTTGAAGTGGGCGTGGATGGCCACATCCGAAACTATAAAAAAATAGCGAAAAACACTTAAAGGAGTCTCAGGGCCGATTTTGGTAAAAACTAAAACTGCACCATTAGTTGTTTCAAAAATTATATTGCCTAGCCAGGAACCAAATCCGTTAATTTGGGAAAAAAAATATACGTACACACTGTATTATTTGCACCATCAGATAATGTCTCTAATAATTATCAAATTGTGGGATGTAATGACATTTAGGGGCAACGCAGACGACAGACTTTTCACAAACGACTTGTTCACAAAATTTCGCAGATTGTTCGAGCGCTGCAAAGCGCTGCAGACTCTATCGCACAAAAAGTCTGTCGTCTGCATCGCCCCTTACGGCAAACTAAAGGAAAGTATTGATTTTTAATAAACTGATTCTTATTTTCGAGTATTCATACATTGCTCGGGCTTTATCTGTAACCGGCCGTGTCCAGCGACTCGCACGACCCGGACAGCGGGTTGTGCGAGTTATTAACAGATGTGTTACCTGCAGTAAGAGTGGCCTCCATCTCGGCGCCGCTGAGGCTGTCGAAGGCGGACTTGATGTACTTCTCGCGGCGGCCGGCCGTGTCCAGCGACTCGCACGACCCGGACAATGGGTTGCGTTCCGTATTGTCGCCGGACGGAGTCGATACCTACGGGACGAACATACGAATTTAAAAAGTTGATAAAAATTAAAGACTGAACATCGACATTTTAGTAGCAACGAGAACGAGATTAAAGACATAAAGTTTAAAGCCCATTTTGGAGCATTTTTTTTGTTTGTAATGTATCTACACGGTATTTAATATGGCACCAGATACTCGCGAAACGAACGCACCGCAACAAAAGGGCGGGCTGAGCGCGAGACCGTCTTCCGAGCAGACGCGTGAAATCACGCGGGAAAAAGATAAAATCATAATCAAATCTGTACGTTAGAACAGACAGTTTCGCTTCTGTTTAGCTTTTCGTACAGATAGGTCAGGCTGACTGTACTGCGGTTTCGCGGCGGATATGATGAAAGGCGTTAGTCGCGCGGGGGGGACGCGGATCGACTAGTTCAACTGGCGAACATCGCCACGTGAATAAAACCGTAAACATGAATACGTCTCACTTGCGTCAAAACAATGCATTTAACGGGCAAGTCGAATAATTATCGCACAGTAGTCATCGCCTAAGGGCCGAGTTTACCGGCAAGATAGGTAACGTGACCTTTTCTGTAGAAAAAGGCGCGTTAAACGGCTTACTGTTATCTTGTCGGTGACCTTGGCCCTAAGAGTTTCTGAGTACCTTTCCACCTAAACCAGTATTCCCTTACCTCATCGTCATCCGAGTCCTGCGGCGTTCCGCTGAGCTTCGCGTGAGGGGGGGGCAGTTCCAGCCTCGCCTCGCCCGTCCACCTCTTGGACCGACGCATGGACTCCCGCAGTTCGTCAACGTCCATTGCATTTACCATGAATTCTCTGTAAAAGGATGCTCATCATAACTGTATAGAAGGTCTTACTTTACTAATAGCAAATATTTTAGGCGGTAAATCTACACAACATTATTATGAACAACTTTTACAATGGGACCAACCCTGAAATCGCGAAAAAAGTCAGCTGTTCCATACATTTTGTTGAGTTATGTGAACATAAATGTATGGAACAGCTGATTTTTTTTTCACAATGACGCCACTTCGTATTCCGACTGTCTAAACTTACATCCAGTATATGCATAGCTATCTGTTCAAGTATGTTCTGTAACTTAGATTTAAAACACTTTTACAAGAGTATTTTGCACAAGCTAGCTAAAGTCGGTATTTATTATTGTCTAACTACCACTGGGATGAAATAAAAAACCGGCCAAGTGCGAGTCGTACTCGCGCACCGAGGGTTCCGTATTATTTTTGGGCGTATAAAATGAAAAAAACCGGACCGCATAACTAAGTTTGTTTGTCAAGGAATTTTGATGATTTTGAAAAAGCTGTACTAGTTAGGAACATCCTTTTATTTTTGGTGCCATATTTGGGTCAATTCCTATCAACTCTAATTATTTCATATTTTTCGCCCCGCAAACTTCGGAGATAAGGGGGGGGGAATGGTATTTTTTTTGGACATTTTTCATCATATGTCGGAAACTGTGAGACATAAAATAAAATAAAAATATATTTTGAAATGTGCAGATCAAGCTCTTTCATATGATATGTCACTTGACCTATAGTAACCCCACTTTAAAATTTCGGACCCCCACTCCGGCCCCTTTTGCAATGAAAATAAAAATACTTTTGGACTTTTTTCATTTGCAATAAAGTTGAACAAACATTCTTTATAACTGTTCCAAATTTCAAGTCGATAGCATAAGTAGTTGCTGAAATAAGCAGGTGTGACAGACAGACAGACAGACAGACAGACAGACGAAGTCGCACCATAAGGGTTCCTTTTTTACCATTTTGGTACGGAACCCTAAAAAGGGTCCAAGACTAGATGTAATCACAGAGAAGGGCAACCTGCCCATACAAACTTAGCTTGCATATAATAATATCTTAGGCTTTCGCGATTATTACACATTATAATAAAACAAGTTTAGGAAAACTCTGTAAAAGTCTGTAATATACGCGATTTAATCCGTTTAAACTTGTTTTATTAGCTTGCTTAATTAACTATGTAACGTTTTGAGCAGATATTAGATGTGCCCTGTGACAGTAGCGTGCCTTGAGAGCAAGCCCGACGCACTCGGCTGCACCTACAAGGCATTTTTTATGTTCATCCTACTAATATTATAAATGCGAAAGTTTGTGAGGATGTATGGATGTTTGTCACTCTTTCACGCAAAAACTACTGAACGGATTTTGATGAAACTTTACAGTAATATAGCTTATACATCAGAATAATACATAGGCTACTTTTTATCCCGAAAACGCGGGCGAAGCCGCGGGCGGAAGCTAGTTTTTCATAAACTTATGTGAGTAAATGTCGTTATTAAAGCAATACATTATAATCACTTATATTCGTGAAAAATAAACATAACATACTCGCTAAAACTAGAAATATACATCAGTTTAGCGGCTAGCCCTCTAGGCACGCCTCTACCCTGTAATACTAGCGCGGGGCACAGAATGGATGTGCCTTTAGAGGAAACTGGGTACCTGAGGCCCTAGACAAGTTGCTAGCGTTCACGCCAAACGCTACGGACAAAATGTATGGAAATGACATTTGTGAGTCACGTGACTTTTCCGCAGGTAATGTCATTGCCATACATTTTGGACGTAGCGTTTGACGTGAACGATAACAGAAAAGCAACTTGTCTAGGGCTTCTGTTATAAGGCTAGAGTAGCTGCAGTGCGTGCGGAAGAAGCACCAGTGCACCAATACACCACACTTGAAGCAACAAAGTTTTGTAGCTAAACTATACTCAGAGGCACAATTAACCGGCCACCTATGTTTAGTGTCACCACGTTTGCTTTCGAAATCGTAAAAATGCTTCGGGAACACAAATCAGAAAAGCAGTGAGAGTAATAAGTGTTTAATTTATTGCTATAGTAGCTACTTATGAAGTAACATTCATCATGATATGCTTTATTTAACTTAAACAAACGTGGTGACACTAAACATAGGTGGCCGGTTAATTGTGCCTCTGAGTATATATTTAGGGGTAATATTCTAGTCTACCTGTAAGTCCACACAAAGCACAACTCACCCAGGAGTCTCGTCGTCATTGTTGCCAGGGTAGTACGTGGTCCTGTTGCCTCTCTCTGAGGATGAGGTCCGTTCGCCATCCGATATGTCCTCGATATCACCATCGTGCTCCGTTGACTCTTGGTCCTGAGAGAAATGTCAATATGGTTGTATGAATAAATGCTAATAAGACGTGTTTTTGCTTAATTTTAACAGTTTTTTTCTTATTTAAAAATGTTTACAAATAATAAACAAATAAACTTGAAAAACTCAGAAGGAATAACTAAAATTATTCCGTAATTATACAGGGTGGCAGGTTAGACAGTGGAAATATTTTAAGGGGTCATTGTACTCATCACTATGAACAACTTTTACTGTGGGACCAACCATGAAATCGCGAAAAAAAATCAGCTGTTCCATACATTTTGTTAAGTCATGTGAACATAAATGTATGGAACAGCTGATTTTTTTTCGCGATTTCAGGGTTGGTCCCATAGTAAAAGTTGTTCATAATGATGAGTACAATGACCCCTTAAAATATTTCCACTGTCTAACCTGCCACCCTGTATAAAGGTCGATTTAAACTAAACTACCAACTAACCGATTAAAGAGCTAGAGTAGAACAAGAGCATTCTTTCTCGATCTTTTAGTTTAAACGAAAGCTCGTTTTCAGCGTTTACACCAAAATATCAACGAGCAAAAATGAAAACCAAGATCTACAATTCTTACACAATAGGGGCCGTACCACAAAAAAGATAAACACGTGTTCAACACGAATGCTACCAAAAATAATACGCACTTGTTTTAGCACTAACTTGTCTAAAACAAATGTGTATTATTTTTGGTAGCATTCGCGTTCAACACGTGTTTATCTTTTTTGTGGTAAGGGTGTAGATGTTTTGATCAGCCGAACAAATCGCTAGAACACAAGAACGCTTCACGTCCGAACACGCAAGAACGCTCTAAGCAACTGTTCGCACGCTATAGTGTTTACATAAACGAGCGAGCATTTTTAGAATATTCCATAGAATCTTTGTGAACGCAAACAGAACAATGAAAGAATGCTCCACGTCTGTTTACACTAAAAGAATTTGATAGAGCGGGGACAGAAAGAGCATTCGCTCGTCTGCTGTGAATCGGCTCGGCCATTACAGACGTAATACCTAAGTTATCAAAATCATTAAATAAATACAAATATGTACATATTAATACAAAATCTTTGTATGACACATCATAATGCAAAAATGAAATGAAGTAAAAACAAAATAAAAAGCAAAAATAAACCGCACCTCGTACTTAAAACTGCCGAGCGACGAGTCGTCGGTGTGGTGTCGCGTCCGCGTCTCAGTCGCGCGACTTTTCGACAAATTAATCGTTACCTAACGTCGACAAACATAAAATAACATAAATATGCGTGTTGAACATAAAAAATGTGTTAATAGAAGAATAATTAGTTGTACTAGGTTTTTTGGATGCAGGCAGCGTTATGGCGATGCTTGGGGAGGCCTATGTCCAGCAGTGGACGTCTTTCGGCTGATATGATGATGATAAGGTTTTTCGTAGCTTTATTCGTGAATCACTGGTATCACTTGGAGCAGTACTTAATCCACATTATTTAAAGTTTAGTAAAAATGTACAACTACTTTTTAAATGACAATTGCTGTACTTTATAGTTTATAGTGACGCGTCACTATTGACAATAAAGCACAGCAATTGTTCTTTCAAAAGTAGTTGTCAATTTTTACGAAACTTTATAAGCGGACAAACTTTAAAAACGCCATCATAGCTTGCCGCTGATATACTACTATTGTTGACATACTGCCTGCATCCAATAAATCGCCCTTATTTTTACACTTCAGCAAATATCAATAGAAATTGATAAAGGTCGCCATACTGTGCTCACATGATTAAAATACAAGTTACATAATTATTATTCTTCAGCATGACACATGCAAAAATATAAAAACAGCGTATAGATAATAGTTATGATTCAGTCAGAAACATTTCAATCAATCAAGTCCAAAATATTTAAGTTAATTTACTTTAATTTTTGAACAGAAAACAACTTTTCTTTTACTCATCATTGTTTTAGTAAAGATTTTTGACGGAATCATTTAAAAAAAAATTGTAATAGTAAAATGTTACAGCGGACATACAAAAAGCACACAAAATTGAAGCAGCAATCCATGCGAATACCATGCATGCAGGCATTATGCTAAATGTAAAAAATACGCACAGATACAACACGGGGCAAAATATAACTGTTGCAAGCACAAAGAACAATGTGAAGTAGTTTGGAAAATACACTATCAATATTAAAATTCTAGTACATCATCATTATTTCATTATTAACAGTCTATACTATAGATTCTTCTTCACTTCAATTAATCAATGGAGAAATCTGACCTCTTTGTAAAATTTATTCTGAACCTTAATGAATAAAAAAATCAACTCGAGCATTTCTTTATATTTTTTTTGTTCAGCTCTAATCTAGCTAAGGCTAAGTTCACATGATCGCGCGGACCCGCGCGGGGCGATGAACCGCGCGGTACAAGAATTCAACAAAACAGTATTACCACAGATTACGTATTACCGCTTACATGATAGCGCGGTACCGCGCGGTTCAAGAATTCAACTAAACAGTATAATAATATCGTTTACATGCGGCGCCGCGCGATCATGTGAACTTAGCCTAATACTGACATGAAAATACTAAAAAAATAACTAAAATATTGTTTGCAATGTGACTAATGAATCAATGAGCGAAACATCACACAAGCTAGCTATAAACGAAACAAATGAGTTACATCTAAATCAAACATGATACGGTATATTTTAACTATGCATCATAAATTATGTTTTTTGTGACATCAATGAACGAAACATCACAAAAGCAAAAAAAAAATAACAAAACATAACAAAAAAATATGCAAATAAGAAAAAATAAAAAAAAACCTTTTCAACCCTGGGCGAGATCGTGAGAATTTCGTATGTCTTTCTCATGGTCGCATCAAAGTTCCTGAATAAGGCTTCGACTCGGGGCAGTTGGGATAGATTCAGCGACTTCGGTCTCTAGTGTAAGTACCACAACCATAGTGAATGGCTTCAATTTTTTATTAATTTTACCCTTTGAATTAAACAACGTTCGATTTCCGTTGATGATTTGGTAAGTGAAGCAAAAAAAAACGAAAAAAAAAAAATTTACAAAAATAAACGGGAAAAACTCAAGACCGTTAAATAATGTGATTGAAAAACCAGGGCTATTTCACTATTTTAGTAAAATTCAGTTAGCAGGGTAAAATAAAGAAAAAAATTAAACCATTCACAAAAATGTAAAAAAAGGAAAAAGTTATAAAAATATAGGAAAATGGCGAAATATGATGAAGGTTGTCTTTGAACTAAAAAAGAAATAACACATGTATTAAATGCGTATCTTTTTCCGTGACAATTTTTTTTGTGATTCCCAAAAACAGTAAACGTTTAAAATAATCATATTCAGCAAAGGAAAGACAATAAGGAAAGAAAAGAAAATAATGACAGGCTATTTTAACCAATCTCCCGAAGATGGGTGGCATATAGCCTATTCCACGACTGGTTATCGACAAATTTCACCATACTTCACAAGAATATTAACATAAAAGTACAGTCAACAGCAAAAGCCGATAATTTTTTTTGCACTATTTAATAGAAACTTATATCTTTGAATGACATTAATTCATTGATCAGCGCGAGGTCCCCGGTGCCCGTTAACTATTGAATTTAATTGTAAACGCACAAGGTTTCGTTAAAATTTTAAGTGGAGTCAATAAAAAAAACATTATTTTTTCTTACTTTTGCTGCTGACCATACACATAGAATACGTGACCACCAAAATACCAACACCATACCATCTACCGTATGAGTGATTGCACATACACCATGTTAATTACTAATATACACTGTGTATTTAATGGCTATAACTAATTAGCAGTGTTCGGAAAAGGGTGAGTATATTTACCTACAGTTTGTATAACAGAGACGAAAATCGGAGACTTGCTTATAACTAAAAAAATTTTTACTAGTAAATTTACCAGAATTATAATTACGTGAATTTAAACGTTTTGTTAATTTAATGAAAACGTCTATTGCGTAAATATTATTTACGCAATAGACGATTATTAATTTATAAAATTTAATGAAACCGTCAATTGCCTAAATATTATTTACGCAATAGACGTTTTCATTAAATAAATAAAACGTTTAAATTCACTTAGTTATAGTTCTGGTAAAATTACTGGTAAAAAACAAAATGTTATAAGGAAGTCTCCGATTTTCGGCTCTGTTATACAAACTGTAGGTAAATATACTCACCCTTTTCCGAACACTGCTAATTAAATTATGGTTAAAAACAGACCCTTGTAGGTACAGCCAGCCTGTCTATACTGTACCGACACACCGCGTGATATTGATATCACGGCGAGAACTGCCAATTTGTTTGCGAACGTTAGAATAGAATAGAATAGTTTATTTATTGTTTATCACAGGTAAGTACAAATACAGGGGGGTGATTCTCGCGGGTTCGATATTGATATCGCCTTCGATATATATTGCAACAAATGTCAAAATGGTAGGGTAGGTAGGTATATATCGAAGGCGATATGCATATCGAACCCGCGAGAATCAGGCCCCTGGTGTTCAATAATATTATAAAGGTATCACTGCAATATACCGCTAGGGTGTACAATATTCGCACAGTAGATATTAAAAAAATATATAATAATTGAGAAACAAGTAAAATACACACTTTAAGTAAAATAGACACAATATTTTTAGTTTAAATCTGTCAAAAAGTCTGTTAAACTGTAATAACATTTCACAGATAAGTAGTTTTTAAGCTTTTTTTAGAAAAGATTAACGTTTAAGTCTCTGATAGATTTTGGCACTTTATTATAAATTATCGGCGCTATACAGAAAACGTTCGAGGGAGAATGTCACGGTGAGATTCTCCCTCGAACGTTCGCAAACAAATACAGAACAGACAGGCTCGTGACACTTTTACAGTGTCGTAAAAACAACCGACCTCAAAAAACTACTGCAAAATGAAAAATAATTTCAGTTTCAGAAGTCGGTGTCTTTGATTTAGTTTGCTTTTTATGCTATTCATTTTGTAGTGGATTTTTGAAGTCGGTTGTTTTGACGACTTACGACACTGTAAAAAGTTTTAATATTATTTTATTATTTTATTTTGGGTACATAGCCATACAATATTCAGCGCTTTATACATAAAACTAGTGACTATGGGGTAATATCGGGGGCCCCGCGAATATTGTGATTTCTTTTATTCATCGTTTTATAATTCATACAGGGTCGATTTAAAAACATAATAACGAACGCTAATTATTAATAAAAGATTTTCAAATAAATTGTTAAAAGTAACACATTTCAAATACTATAAACATTAAGGGCCGTACCACAAAAAAGATAAACACGTGTTCAACACGAATGCTACCAAAAATAATAGGCACTTGTTTTAGCACTAACTTGTCTAAAACAAGTGTGTATTATTTTTGGTAGCATTCGCGTTTAACACGTGTTTATCTTTTTTGTGGTGAGAATGCAACACTCGTTTTCTTATAACTTGTTTAATTTAAGCTGGTATTAAACTTCAGCAAATTTACTGATAAAATATACAACTATCTTTGTCATTTGTATGACAATGAATAGAAATTATGACAATTGACTTAAGAGCTGTTTAATTTAATCATCGTCTATAAGTAAGGGGGCAGATGTTATTGGTTGATATTATTCTGATCAACTTACAACTGCTAATATGAGATTTCACAGCAGATTTATTGATCAGAAACTTTAGGAGACTGGGGTAATATATGGATAATTTTAGAAAACTGGGGTAATTTTAGAATACCGGGGTTATTTTAATAAACGGGCGTATTTTAGAAAATTGGGGTAATTTTAAAAAAACGGGGTTGTTTTAGAAAACGGGGTATTTTAGTAAATTGGGGTAATTTTAGAAAACCGGGGTTGTTTTAGAAAACGGGGGTATTTTAGAAAATTGGGGTATTTTTAGAAAACCGGGGTTGTTTTAGAAAACGGGGGTATTTTAGAAAATTGGGGTCATTTTAGAAAACTGGAGCAATTTCATAGTTGCAGTTGCGAAGAACGGATGGTACTATTCTTACGGGTTATAATACAGCTACGAAGGTAACCTAAACCCCAACACATCCCCACAGTCACCCCACACATAAACTACAGCTACACACACACAACTAACCTGCTTGACACTAGTCTGATCTTTCCGTTTCTCTATGTAGCGAGTATCAGTGCCGCTATCTAGAGAACTGTCTTTAGACCCGTCTGAGTCTCCGCGTTTTTCTGGAAAAATATACATTATATAGACTGTCACAAAAATATTTAAACGTCAAAAAGTAAAGGCGGTTGAATTTAACATAAATTGCTTCTTGTACTGTGCGATCGCGATAAGAATAATAGCGTCAATGACCTCGAACTGTCAACTATCACTTGATAAGTAAGTCTTACAAAGAAATTAATTTGCGAATCAATAAGGTTTTTTTTTTCACTATATTTAACAGTCTTTGATTTACCAAATCTATTGTAAATAGTAGATTTTTTCATACTAAACAGCTCAATTCAATACAAAACGTCACAATATGGCGCAAAGTCCTATTCTGATTTTGATCGCATAGTACCTACTTCTTTTTAACTAGATGCAAACAAACAAAGCTACTTTTCATTAATTTAATCTTTCCGTCACAGTACAAAGCCGAAGGAACCCCATTAAGACTCGGATTTAAAAGACCGATTACTGTAGTAACTTATGGTCATTCTCAATAACTGATCCATTGGCTTTTTCCCTGCTAGAGACCGATTGACTTTTGATATTACTTCTATAGAGCTAAATGATAAATTATATTTGATTTTGTAAATAGGTTAAAAATAACACTTTTACACGTCAAAACATTTTTTTAAGCTAGATGAGGTCGGCTGATGTCAAAACTCGGTCTCTAGTAGGCAAAATAGCCGAAAGATTTTCGGCTCTACGCCGGATTTAACCTTAGAGCCTGTCCAGATGAGGCGTTTTGCGCGCGAGTCCACTCGCGCGTAGATACACGCGCGTTGCCGAGATACTAGAGCTACATACATCACGTCCAGATGCTGCTGCGCGTTTCCTCACTCGCGCGTAAAACGCTTGCAATGAGCGGGACTCTCGACTCGCGCCGCGCGAGTGAGATACTCGGGCGCCATTGCTGCGTCCAGTACTACGCGCGAGTCCGTGGCATATGGACGTACATTTTTATAACTGGCAGGGAATCCCTCCTAGCGTAGAAACGCGCGTAAAAAGCGGCATCTGGACGCAACATAAATTAAAGCGCGCGAGTGGACTCGCGCGCAGAACGCCTCATCCGGACAGGCTCTTAGCGCCGCCCATGGGCACTTATAATGTTTTTAAAAATGCAAAAAAATATTTTTTTTAATGTTTAAAATTTTTCGATTTTTTTTTCGTTTTTTTTTTAATTATTATTTTTTTGGCGGAATCAAAAACATTTTCGATATCGCATTTTTTTCGCACCCTCCGAATTCCGCCGCTCTGGGCACTAGCCCCGAGTGGCCCTAGTGTAAGTCCGGCGCTCTAGTCCATAGTTAAGGCGTTAGTTACCAGTGTTGGGGTTGATCCTTGTGGCCCACTTGCCGCGCGCGGGCGGCTCGGGGGCGGGCGAGTCGCCGGCGCCCTCGTCGCCCAAGCTCTTCTTGGCCCACGTCGGAAGACGACCGATTCTGAGCCTGAAGGAAAAAAAAACCGGATAAGTGCGAGTACGACTCGCGCCCTGAGGGTTTTTAAAGGAAAGAAATTACACTCCCTAATACATAGTAATCGCTTTTATTACCATAGAATATCAACCACGTTCAGTGCCACCGACTCGCCCGGAGAGTTCACGTAAATCTTATTCCAGTGCCGACGACTCGCCTGGCGAGTCAACCGTAAAAAATGGCGGTATCCGAGAAGACATCATGAAAATCGTAGTGGTAATGAATGTGTTAAATAGTAACTCGAGACCACCTTCGTCGTCTGTAGCCGATAATGTACATTATCGACTATACCTGAATGTATCGACGTTTTACTTTTATAAAGTGATCTGTGTGATGCCACAACTAAACGAATAAAACAATGTTGCTACCAACGAATAAATAATTAATCAATTATTGTGTATGCTAACTGAAATAATGCAATAGCGCCATCTATGCCGCTATTACATCATAGTAGATATACATATTATCTTGATCATAGATGCCGCTACTGCATAGTGGCGCCATCTATGAGCAGATGGCTCCACTCATGGTCATAACAGACGGACAACAAAGTGATCCCATAACGGTTCTGTTTTTCCTTTTGAGATACGGAACCGTAAAAAATTGAAAGAAAAAAAACCAGCCAAGTGCGAGTCGTACTCGCGCACCGAGGGTTCCGTATCAGTTTTGGACGAATAAAGTGAAAAAATCCGGACCGCATAACTAAGTTTGTTTGTGAAGGAATTTTGATGATTTTGAAAAAACTGTAGGTACTAGTTAGGAACATCGTTTTATTTTTGGTGCCATATTTGGGTCAATTCCTTTCAACTCAATATATTTTGAAATATGCAGATCAAGCCCTTTCATATGATATGTCACTTGACTTAGTAACCCCACTTTAAAATTTCGGACCCCCACTTTGGCCCCTTTTGCAATGAAAATAAAAATATTTTTGGACTTTTTTCATTTGCAATATAGTTGGACAAGCATTCTTTATAACTGTTCCAAATTTCAAGTCGATAGCATTAGTAGTTGCTGAAATAAGCAGGTGTGACAGACAGACAGACAGACGAAGTCGCACCATAAGGGTTCCTTTTTTACCATTTTGGTACGGAGCCCTAAAAAGGTGGGGCGCCTGTGGAAATACTACCTCCATATCTATTCTCCCCTCCTATTTTTCCGTGCAAAAATTGTTCGAAACCGTCCGTATGTTGAAGACGCGATCTTTCAGATACCTCCTGACTAAAAACACTCGGTTATTGTGCTCCGAGCAACTCACACTACTGTTTGTGTTATCTCAACATTTTTTGTTTTGTGTATCAAAATTCTTTTTTTTTGTGTAGGTAATTCTTAAATATTTTTTTGTGTATGAAAATCCTTTAGGTAATTCTTATTTTATGTTTTTTTTACCCACTTTTTCTCTTTTTTATAACCTGTAAGCGAGAGCAAAATAAACTGATTTTCTTTCTTTCTTTCTACGAACAAGTCGGTGAATCACTTACGTATAGTCAGGCACGACGGGCGTGCCGTACTTGTTGTCCTCGCAGGGGAGCTCCCGCGGCGGCGAGCCGAAGTGCGAGTCGCTCTCGCTGTCCAGCCCCGACATGCCGTTACTAGGAGCCGACACTTTTCTACAAACGAAATAGACAAAGTTATTAATATTTATGATTTTATACAGGCTGGCAGGTTAGACAGTGGAAATATTTAAAGAGGTCATTGTACTCATCATTGTGAACAACTTTTACTATGGGACCAACCCTGAAATCGCGAAAAAAAATCAGCTGCTCCATACATTTTGTTGAGTTATGTGAACATACACTTATGGTCCGGTGACAGACGGACAACAGAGTGATCCTATAAGGGTTCCGTTTTCTTTTTGAGGTACGGAACCCTAAAAACACGTAAACGTGCCACAGCATGCCGAAATCTTGTAACAACATCAATTTTAACTCCCGTCTTCGATTATTTCATATAGTTTCATGTATAATTGTATAGGTAACAATCGAAGACAGGAGATTAAACTCTCTTCCGTGGTTTAACCTACGATTGATCTTATGGCCCTCAGTCGTGAGCTCTGACCGTCACTGGACGGTAAGTGGTACGTGGGTACTAACTTGCCCTGCCTAATGGCCTGCTGTGCTAACCGCGCTCTCATAGTGACGACCATATCGTGTGGTACTCGCCACACGAAGATGCAGCCGTCGCCAGATGCTGATATCAAGTGCTGGCAGTCGGGAGTGAACCTGTGAACAACGTTATAAATTAATAAAAAAATTTGATGCAGACTAAGCCCAATACTAGGTATACAAATAACTTAGGCCATGTTGTTTCAACTTACAGTTACGTATCTGTAACCGTCAAATATGGCGGTTTGTACGACAATTTCATACTGACTTAACGATTACGTACTGACTTACGAATACAGATGGTTTGAAGCAACCCGCCCTGAGAAACGAATGTTAGTACTTAAACCTAACTAATCTATACTTATAATAGCGGGATCTATGCCGCTATTACACCATAGTACCTAGATATATCATATATTGATCATAGATGGCGCTTTTGCATACTTCTAGTGGCGCCATCTATGAGCAGATGGCTCAACTTATGGTCCGGTGACAGACGGACAACAAAGTGATCCTATAAGGGTTCCGTTTTTTCCTTTTGAGGTGAAAATGAGCTATTTATTTATCAACTATACACCACACTGGCATATAGGCGTATCCAATATCCCAGTCTAGAGTTGTCCGTAGGGAAGGTAGCTGAAGCCCCTTCTCCAAACTCTTAAAATCTGTGAGATTTCAGCTTAGATTAGTGATTTACGGCCGTACCACAAAAAATAAACATCTGTTCAACACACGTTCAACACGAATGCTACCAAAAATAATAGGCAATTGTTTTAGCACTAACTTGTCTAAAACAAGTGTGTATTATTTTTGGTAGCATTCGCGTTTAACGTGTGTCTATCTTTTTTGTGGTAAGGCCGTTAGTGTTTTGATTTCCTCCTCTTAGCCCGCCCCCTCCCCCAAAATCATATCTGGATGAGCCCTCAGTTCCCCCCTAAATTATTTCTGAACCCACCACTGTCTCTGCCTAACCTTTGGTGGAATACAGGTGTGATGTTATGTATGTATGTGATAAGAGGTACGTTGGTATAACTAGCGGCACCAGTTAAGAGTACCAACGTCACCTGCGCATTAGCTAATTTTTCGGTCTCTGGCGGAATGAAGAAGACGGGGGACGCTGAGGCTGCACGCGATTCGTTCGTCAGTCGATGCTCGTCGTCTATTGGACCATTATCTATTACGTATTATCAACTGTCTATTGTCTATTGGGCCGAAAATGTACATACGCGATCAGCCGGCCTAGCATGACCACGATAGAAACTGGTTTTGTCTACATAGAAATAGACAAAGTGACAGATTGTAGAAACATTTCTACGTTTTATGAATGAAACGCTAGAAATGTTTCTACAATCTGTCACTTTGTCTATTTCTATGTACACAAAACCCGTTTCTATCGTGGTCATGCTAGGCCGGCTGTGCTCATAATTCACGCCGCTATACATACTTGAGGCCGGTGACGATCTCGGAGTGGCCGTACATGGTGGCCATGCACTCGCCCGAGTAGTAGTCGTACACGCTCAGGATCTTGTCTGTGCTGGACGTGGCTAAGTAGATGCCGCTGTTGTCCAGGGCTACCTGGAATACATAGGTGTCTCTTAGTTCTGTGTTCTTTGAAAGTCGACTGTGGAACGATTTATTTGATTTTTTTCATTATTTATATTGAATACAAGGTGACCCGACAGACGTCCTGTACCCCGATCATGAGTTTTTTTGACGTGTAGTATCGTTAACGTAAGCATATTTTGAATTGAAAATACACGTTTGTTACACAATATTTATATAAATTAAATACTTAATTAATTTCTCTGTATTTTTTAAAATGTGCAAATTGTATAAAATCTTATCAAAATGTTCCAGGACTGCTGTATTTTAAATTCAAAATATGCTTACGTTAACGTACTACTTTTTCCCATATTTCACAATTTTCCGGGCAACTTTTCCCTAAAAAAGTAAAAACCTTATTCGGACTATTACATAGGAAGGTACTTAAAAAAAAACCGGACAAGTGCGAGTATACCTCGCGCCCAAGGGTTCCGACATATGATCATAGATGGCGCTACTGCATACTTCCAATGGCGCCATCTATGAGCAGATGGGTCCACTTATGGTCCGGTGACAGACGGCGGACAACAAAGTGATCCTATAAGGGTTCCGTTTTTCCTTTTGAGGTACGGAACCCTAAAAAATTGCCAAATCAGTCCAGCCCGCCAGCCGTTCTCAAGTAATACATAATAGCAACAAACGGCATTTAATTTTTATTTTATATAAATAGAAAATTGACTAAAGACTAACTTCTGCTATTTAGTTTTTAGAGTTCCGTACCAAAATGGTAAAAAGGAACCCTTATGGTGCGACTTCGTCTGTCTGTCTGTCTGTCTGTCACACCTGCTTATTTCAGCAACTACTAATGCTATCGACTTGAAATTTGGAACAATTATAAAAAATGCTTACCCTACTTTATTCCAAAGGAAAAAAGACAAAAAATATTTTTATTTTCATTGCAAAAGGGGCCGGAGTCGGGGTCCGAAATTCTAAAGTGGGGTTACAGTGACATATCATATGAAAGGGCTTAATCTGCACATTTCAAAATAAATTTTCATTTTATTTTATGTCTCACAGTTTTCGACATATGATGAAAAATGTCTGAAAAAATACCATTGCCCCTTATCTCCGAAGTTTGCGGAGCGAAAAATCTGAAATAATTAGAATTGATAGGAATTGACCCAAATATTGCACCAAAAATAAAACAATGTTCCTAACTAGTATAGTTTTTTTCAAAATCATCAAAATTCGTTAACAAACAAACTTACGTCATGCGGTCCGGTTTTTTTCACTTTATACGTCCAAAAATTATACGGAACCCTCGGTGCGCGAGTACGACTCGCACTTGGCCGGTGTTTTTTTTATTGCTTAACCCGCACGTAGATCTAAAGCCATAATATTTCTTATTTTGTTTATAATATTTCATTCACACTTGATCAAAAATGTGTGGCTTTTCTTTACATACAGCATAAGCATAGCATAAGCATAATCGGCCTATAATGTTCCCACTGCTGGGACACAGGCCTCCTCTGTGAGAGGGAGTGGGCCGTAGTCCACCACGCGGGCCCAGTGCGGGTTGGTGGACGTCACGTGTCTTCGAATTTTTGGTTCTAGGACATGCCGGTTTCCTCACGATGTTTTCCTTCACCGTTAAAGCAAGTGATAATTAATTTCTAATACGCACATGACTTCGAAAAGTCAGCGGTGCGTGCCTCGGGATCGAACTCGAACCATTCGCCGTGGGAGGCACATGGTTAGACCACTAGGCTATCACTGCACGTCTTTACATACAAAATGAGCAAATTGGTCTAAAGAAAGTTTTTCTGTGGGTCTAGTTTTATCAGTTACGGATATCAGTCCCTGTTAAATAAAATATAGTACTATAGTAAAAGTGGAATGTACCTTTATAAGCGTGCCGTCTTCAGCCGTAGTACCTCTGAACGTCTTCGTGTGCCTGCCGTGAGCAGCGCTGTATACGCGGACGTTGCGGTCCTGCAAATTAAACAAAAGAAGTTTTATGTTGAAAACCATTTTTAACCGACTTCGAAAAAGGAGGTTCTGTATTCGTCCCGTATGTATGTATGTATGTATGTATGTATGTATGTATGTTTGTATGTGCGCGATTTTCTCAAAAACTACTGATTCGATTTGGATGGGGTTTTCACTAACGTAATCTACATACTTTCAGGAAGGTTTTAGTATACAGGGTGATTCAATATAAGGGTTTTAACCCGTAAACACTGCATGGCTCTGTACACTAGTAGTTATTCTGGAAGGTCGCCATGGTCGTATCTCAACTTTAAGTAATTTTGTTTTTCTCTTACAAAGTACTAATAATATTTTAACTTTGCCATGTCGTAGCAACCCTAATCGATGGGCGGAGCCAATTATTAACAAAGATTGTACATATCTATAAGTAGGCACTGGCGCGTCCTTAGACCTTGTCGCGCGTCGCTCGAAAACACAAAGGTACCTACACCGTGTCTAATCGGCGCATATTATTCATAATATGCGCCGATTAGACACAATTTCACTCATGAGTGAAATTATCAGTAACTATTAAGTTTGTGGGTCTACCATTTTCCTTTTTTAATCCCGCGTAGCTTTACACACGTACGCGTACACTCATAGTTTTGGTAGGTAGGTAGGTACCTACATGAAAATATTTACTAAAGGAACAACAAACACAAAGGGTGGGTACCTACCTGAACACAGAACTCCACACAGAACTCGGTCAGAGTCACATAACTCTAATTTATTAGTCTTCACAAAAATTGGCGGGACGGGTGGGCATTCTCTTTGTGCTGGTTGGCTAATCAATGCGTAATACCACCATGGGTTGTACGACGAAAGGTCCCAGTGGAGTGAAGGCGATGCACCAAACCACTGAAGCAATCGTACCTACTACGGAATTCTTCTGTTGCGAAAACGCCGCCGCCTGTAGCATTGTCTTGCTGATGAAGATTATTTTCATTCGCAACTAGGTAGGTAAGTACCTACCTACCTACTATTCCGTCATGATTACTCATGATTCCTCGCTAAATTCACTGCAATCCAACGCGAAACTAGACGACATGACGACAAGCATCCGATTCGGAAGCATCAAACGAACTAACAAAATAAATACGTAATTATCTAACTAGCCTACAAATAAAAATGTACACAATTTTAGAGATCGTTATGATATTATGTGAATTCCAATAAATACTATTTTTAAAATAAAATAAGAAGTTCTTTTCATTGTGGATAAAACATACCCCTGACATACCTACA
This sequence comes from Thalpophila matura, assembly GCA_948465475.1. NCBI lineage: Eukaryota > Metazoa > Arthropoda > Insecta > Lepidoptera > Noctuidae > Thalpophila > Thalpophila matura. The sequence continues at coordinate 6,780,274 of OX419205.1, read as the reverse complement.
CTGATGCCTACGGTAATTCTGTCGATATGATAAGGAGCGAGACAAAATTATGATATTGAGGTTGACTATTTGTAGCATTAATTACAAGTCTTACGGGTTTTTTTTTACCTATTTTCTGATTTTTTTGTGAACGAAAAAATATCGCTTATTACGAAACAATGCTAATTTCGGAATAATCGAATACAGTTTTTAAAGTTCATAAAGATTGCCCATCATCATTACACTAATCTTATGTAGGTACTTGACGCATGAATAAATGAAAAGTTAGAATGATATTTGTTTTATCCCGGTTATAACTAGTTGTTTCGAAAAATGTTCGGTTTGTAAATCTTAGTTAAAAAAAAAACAATTGTACGGAACTTAGTAAATTAATTTTCGAGCCAGCGCGGCGGCGCGTCGGCAAAGCTCAAACGATTGTCGGTCCGCAACATTAGCAGAGGCGGCTTAGCAAAGGGTTTTTGTAAGTTGAAAGACTTTGAATCTTATTTTAATGATAAATTAACATTCAAAATAATTTCAGCTTAAAAAAATCTTTCGGATTTGTCATATCCAATAAGAAAGCCGGAAACAATTAGGGCGTGTAGTTAGTGTAGTAATACGTTCGACATTGGTTGCATTTTTACCAATCAGATGATTCCAACTGCAATCAATTCTATTTCACCAAAGAGTAATGAAACAGTTAGGTCGTTCGATTTGTATTATTTTATTTGTACTTTTAAGGGTGGATTTCTAATAAAAAAAGGGAATTACATTACATAGCGAGCTAAAAGGTTTTTTTTTAACTTGTATTTTTATAAAAACCTAGTTGTCTGGTTTTAACTAACAGTTTTATGCAAATGTATGTAGGTACATCTACTTTTGCTCTGCGTAGGTATGTCGCATACCGTACCGGTATTCAAGACCTAATTCAATCTTGAAATAAAAATACAACTTGCCTCTCTGATGCAAGAAAATGATAGGCTTTTTACCATTATGTGTTAAGTGTCCTATCTGTCGCATTTATCCCTTTATCGATGAAGTTCAACAGAGGTCAATCAATTTCAGGGTTGACTCCATCAAAAATATGAAAAAACCTTTGACATGTCGAAAACATTAAAAAACTTTAATAAACAGTGTTGGGGATCTCATACAATGATCAACAATACACAACAGAATATGGAATTTACGGCTGAACAATGGTTTTACGAGTCACGCTGTATAATACATTATGTAATTATTTCTATGTACAAAGTTATATGCATAAATGTACACACTCCGTAGAAGATTTACTGTTGAACGAATTCGTGAAAGTAATCTAACACGGGATAAAGAACTAAAAAGGGAAAAATAAAAATCTTTTTTAACAAAAAATAACCGACTTCAAAAATCCACTACAAAGAAAATAATAATTTTGGTTCCGGAAGTCGGTGGCAAAAAAAAGCAAACAAAAACCAAAGCCACCGACTTCCGAAACCAAAATTATTATTTTCTTTGTAGTGGATTTTTGAAGTCGATTATTTTTTCAAAACAAACTTTCACAATGACCACTTCCCAGCTCCATCATGAGACCAGCTACATCATTTTGAAGGTATTCTTCATTATAAAATATTCGACACCCAAAAAATTGCTTTGTCAAAGTCAAGTCAAAGTCAAAGCATTTATTTCAATTAGACCACTTACAGGCACTTTTGAATTGTCAAGGAGTCTGTCAGAATGATGAAGCTAGATGCCCGTTCTAAAGCGTAGAGTCATATGGAGAAGAATGGGCAAGAAACTCCATGGTTACTCTAAAATTGTCTTAAAATCTTTCTAATTTCATGGTATTTTACTCTTATTACTTACTTTTCTACCACCCCCATAAGCATGATGACGATGTTACTTTACTACTGTACTTTAGGGGGCCTACCCAAATGTCCTCTCTGATGGTAATGTTCGTCGGGTCGTTGAGCTCCCTAAGTCTGGGTTGAGCTACCACGATACCCGGCACATGCGTGCACAGTCAGGTCAGGTCCACTCAAATCTGTATGGCCTTTTCCTCTAAAGGCCATTTCAGACTAACCTGCATGGTTCTTACATAATTTATCTTAATTGTCTGGACTTTAAAAGAGACATCAACCTTTGAGTTTGTTTCGGTGTTTCTTCTCAAAGGTAATCATATAGGAAACACCGAACTCATCTAGCTTAAAAAAATGTTTTGACGTGTAAAAGTGTTATTTTTAACCTATTTACAAAATAAATTATCATTATCATTTACTGACCTGACAAGCCGTGAGTATATGTCTTCCTCCGGCGTCCACCTCCATATCGTAAAGCGTAGTTCTGCCCGACACGTTCTGACCGCGTTGGAACTGATAGCCACCATCTGGGCTCTGCAAATTGAACATTTTATTTATAACATTACTAAAGTCTGTTTTTACGGCAAGCGAAAAATCGGACATCGCACTTAACAAATTTTAATCACAATTTTAATTTTAATCACTAATTTTAATCTCTTTCTTACAAATATACAGAACATATTAAGAACCGTCAAATTAGTCTACGCCCTTGTCATTTACGGGGAAAATAGTCGTGACGATTTGCGATGACTAAAATCACATTAAAAAAGACTTAGGGCGGGTTGCTTCAAACCATCTGTATTCGTAAGTCAGTACGTAATCGTTAAGTCAGTATGAAATTGTCGTACAAGCCGCCATATTTGACGGTTACAGATACGTAACTGTAAGTTGAAACAACATGGCCTTAATGAGACTAACGCTGAGTTGCAGAAAAGATCATTAAGTTTTAAAGGAGACTTTAACGACAGAAATTATATGGTAAATGCCTCCATTAAAATTTAATTATCTTTCTGCAACCCCCCGTAAATTAGTTTATTTATCAACAACAGGGGGTCTACTCTCTAAGCACGAAATCCGTAGTTTCGGCCTTAGTTACGGGCGTTTCTTACTCCGTATCACCTACGGACTTAAGATTAGTTCGGGGCCCGAACTAAGGATGAATGATAGCACGATTTGACAGTTGTCCCTACTCCCGATGTGTTTTTGTCCATCCGAAAAATTGAATTTGACACTTGTTTTGACGGAATCTTATGTCTATTGTACTTTCGGACGGGCCCGTATCTTCGTTGACGGACTTACAGAGTAGACCCCCAGAATCGGCACCAATGACTTTTGAGCGTGCCGTAGGGATTTTGCCATTTACCCAGTTCTATTTTTAGATCTATGTTTCACCATGTCTCTAATCTTATGAAAACACTAGCTGTTCCTGACGGCTTCACCCCGCTCCTAAGGGTCGTAGTGATGTTAAATAGCCTATACTATTCCTCATGAATCTGGCTATCATATACAAAAAGATTTTTTCGAATCCGACTGGTAGTTCCAGAGATTAGCCCGTTAAAAAAAACTCTTCAGCTTTTTAATATTAGTATGGATATAAAAGGTTCTGAGAACTGCAGGCGAACTATGGGCCACCTGCAGTCTGCCTGCCGTCTAAGTGCAGGCGAACTGTTAGTCAGTGGGGCCCTTAAAAGTACCCCTGGTGATAATATTACTACACTTACAGCCCTTAAATGTACCCCTGGTGGTAATATTACTACACTTACAGCCCTTACAAGTACCCCTGGTGGTAATATTACTACACTTACATGTCGCAGCTGCCTGAACAGTATGGTCTTGTCAGCGCCGCAGGACACCATCTGCAGGCCCGCGCCCGCGCTCAGGAAGCGCACCGCCGTGATGGACGACGAGTGCTCGTCCAACGTCTGCATTATTTGGTAGCCCTGGAGCGTTGGAGAACGATTATATTAGTACTACTAGACTTTTGCTTAAAATATTCCGATCAAATGTCAAGACCGTCCTGCTGTATGGGTGTGAGACGTGGAAAGTTACAAAAGTCGTCACGCGCAAGATTTAGGTTTTTGTCAACCGATGCCTTCGACAGATTCTCAACTCGGCGTACTGCAGGCACAGCACCTCAGTTGTTAATGTTCAGCACTCACCCGCTCCACTTGGAACACGTGTATGAGGCGGTCGTGCGAGGCGGAGGCCAGCAGGCGGGGCCGCGCGGCGTACTCCAGGCACAGCACCTCAGTTGTTAATGTTCAGCACTCACCCGCTCCACTTGGAACACGTGTATGAGGCGGTCGTGCGAGGCGGAGGCCAGCAGGCGGGGCCGCGCGGCGTACTGCAGGCACAGCACCTCAGTTGTTAATGTTCAGCACTCACCCGCTCCACTTGGAACACGTGTATGAGGCGGTCGCGCGAGGCGGAGGCCAGCAGGCGGGGCCGCGCGGCGTACTGCAGGCACAGCACCTCAGTTGTTAATGTTCAGCACTCACCCGCTCCACTTGGAACACGTGTATGAGGCGGTCGCGCGAGGCGGAGGCCAGCAGGCGGGGCCGCGCGGCGTACTCCAGGCACAGCACCTCGGCGTCGTGCGCCTCCAGGGTGTGCAGCAGGGCGCCGCCGGCCGCCGCGTGCACCCACACGTTGCCCGACCGGTCGCCCGACGCGATGTGCTGCCCGTCCGGCGACACGCGCACGCATCTGTACACCACACATTACGTCACACTACATTGTTGGAACAATATGTTGGTCAATGGTGGTGTCGTCTATACAAGTACGCGGCATCATTTTGGTACGCAACCCTAAAAATTGGATACCGAGGATGCTCAGCCCAAAGACGACGTCGAAAATGGTGGCCATAAACATTTACAAATTATTCATCACGGGTATAATTTCCATGGTTTTCGAGTGTGCGTATGCCGAAAAGGAGGTTGAAATCCAAGATGACGGCCATGAAAATTAATGAATTGTTCGTCAAGTATCACTTCCATGGTTTTCCATCCAAAAATGAGGTCACAATTTTTACCATATTTTTGGGTACCTACGCCAAAAACGAGGTTGAAATTAAAATCCAAGATGGTGGCCATGAAACTCTTCGAATGATGCATCATGGGTGTTATTATTTTTGGTAGTACCCAAGACGAAAATGAAGTCGAAATCAGAATACAAGATGGCGGCCATGACAGTTTAAAAAAAAACCGGCCAAGTGCGAGTCGTACTCGCGCACCAAGGGTTCCGTATCAGTTTTTGACGTATAAAGTGAAAAAATCCGGACCGCATAACTAAGTTTGTTTGTGAAGGAATTATGATGATTATGAAAAAATTGTACTAGTTAGGAACATCGTTTTATTTTTGGTTCCATATTTGGGTCAATTCCTATCAACTCTAATTATTTCAGATTTTTCGCCCCGCAAACTTCGGAGATAAGGGGGGGGGGAATGGTATTTTTTTGGAAATTTTTCATCATTATGTCGAAAACTGTACGACATAAAATAAAATGAAAATATACTTCGAAATGTGCAGATCAAGCCCTTTCATATGATATGTCACTTGACCTAGTAACCCCACTTTGAAATTTCAGAACCTCACTCCGGCCCCTTTTGCAATGAAAATAAAAATATTTTTGGACTTTTTTCATTCGCAATAAAGTTGAACAAGCATTCTTTATAGCTGTTCCAAATTTCAAGTCGATAGCATAAGTAGTTGCTGAAATAAGCAGGTGTGACAGACAGACAGACAGACAGACGAAGTCGCACCATAAGGGTTTCTTTTTTACCATTTTGGTACGGAACCCTAAAAACGTCATGTGTGTCATTTTCATGGTTTTTGGTGGTGCCCATGACGAAAATGAGGTCGATATCAGGAAACAAGATGCGGCTATAAAATACAAATTATTCGTCATGGGTATGATTTCTATGATTTTTGGGAGTGCGCACGCCGAAAATAAAGTCGAAATCAGAATACAAGATGACGGACATGCAAAAAAAAAAAAATCGTTATGGTTTTTGGGGTGCCCATGCCAAAATGAGGTAGAAATCAAAATCCAAGATGACGTGGCCATGATAATTTACGAATTATTCGTCATGGGTATTATTTTCATGGGCTTCAGATGTGCCTATGCCGAAAATGATGTCAAGATCAAAAGACAAGATAGCGGCCACGAAAAAATGCAAATTTTTCGATGTGGTCATCATTTTCAGGGTTTGTGGCCGCGATAAAAATAAAAGACTCTCGTCATGGGTATCATTTCCATGTCTTTTTGGGGAGGGGGGGTTATGTGGAAGAAGAGATCGATTTGATTTTACAGCAGGCTTTGAGAGCCGCCATTAAAATGCAATGCTTACATAGTACCTAAGATTACTTAAGATTTTCATGTCGAAAAATGAATTTTAATTATTAGCATTAATAATAAAATGGACAAGTGCGAGTACGACTCGCGCCCTGAGGGCACTGAAATATGCAATAGCGCCATCTATTACATCAAAGTGACCCTATAAGGGTTCCGTTTTTCCTTTTGAGGTATGGAACCTTAAAAATCATTTTTCTGTAGATAACTCCATTAATTAAACACGAATTCATACTTTACATCTTAACTTTGTATTTTATTGTAAATTTTGACATTTCTGTCGTAGATACACTGTGCCCGTACAAAGCAGTGGCAAAGATTAATTGGTTGTTGTTTTAAAATAGTTTTAATTAATTTTTTATGGAAAGAGGCAGCCCTATACGTTCTTATATCTGCTTCAAGACCACGCGGCTGCGTGCTACTGCAAAGTATAATAACTTGTCGCGGGGTGCCTCCCTCCCTCTGTCCTCTCAGCCTCGGCTAGCTATCGGAGGGAGTCTCCACAGACACAAATCTTGATAGGAATAAAACAGCAGCAGGATGGTTGAAGGGGTATATTGCGACGTAGATCGTTTATTGCACTTTACAACACTGATACAAAACTGGTATGAAAATACTGTTTATAAAAGACGTTGCTTGCTTATAACATTGAGCACATTGTTATAGATAATACTAGGTACAGAACAGCGGTTCAGCGGTCCTCAAGTGATGTCGTTGGAGACCAGACAAAGAATGACGAAACAATGAAATAAATGCATAAAAATATGAGATGTTCTAATTTTGAAATTTGAAGTTCAAATCTGGAAGAATGGAGTGGATGAAGTGGCCAGTAATGGAAGATTGCCAGCACTAAATGATGAAAGAGGATGACTCCGTCACAAAGGACGTCGGCAGTTTTAGGCTTGATATGGTACAGTAATAAAAGCTTAACCAAAAATAAAAATATATTTTAATTGTTCTTTGCCTAATTTATTTTAGAGATTAAGAATTGGAATCAAAAATCGAAATAAATAAGAAATAAAATGATTATGCCATTGACATTTTGAAAAAATCACTAAAACAAAAACGGGTGCATGCTGGCTGGCGCGTGCTTCCACAGAATATCATGGTGACAGCAACTAAAACCTTTGAATTGAGAACTCATTAGTCGCGCTGTACTTCACTGGATCATTCACACCATACTTAACCTCACTGTCAGAAATAAGAATATTTCTCTTTAACCCAATTACGTACAAAAACAAATAGAAAATGAATTTAAATACTCTTGAAATACTCGATCACACCAAACTAATTTCATATCTGTACCGACTTACACAATCTGAGGCCCAGCGTTCTATGGGCGTCTGCCAGTGCCCTTTACGCTCGAACGATAAGCTACATTTTCGCACGCAGCGGTCGGCGACGTGAACGAGTAGGCTATTATAGCGGTAGGTATGGAAGATTTTGAAGGGAGTAATAAAATTCATCTGTAGTAATCTGTGCCTGTACAGTAGGGCTGCCATAAATGCTGAAACGCCGACCGGGACATTTGGAATAGAAAAAAATAATTGTGGAATCAGACTTTTTTTCACCTAGGCACCTAGGAACTTTTAAATTTAATTTTGGCTTAGGTGCCTACTTTACATTTTCAGTGAAACTATTCTTTGCTCATGCCTTTTTTTGAAGTTCTCGACTTTTTTAAGTAACCCCTTTTTCATCCTTTTCGTTTTTCGCTCTCGGATTGCAGAGAGATTGGCTACTTTCTTTTGTATATGTAACTATGCATGTCTAACTACCAAACCTGGACAACTGACTTACTGACCGGGAAACCGGGACACAACGCTTCAAACCTGGACATGTCCTGGTGTACCGGGACATATGGCAGTCCTACTGTACAGTGAAACCGCCTATTATTATAACAACAATGTTACATACCTGACGCCAGTCTTGTCATCGTACGATTTGGACTTGTCCTTATCATTGGTGGCCGTGAGATCAACATCCTTCAGGAACTTCAGGTCAGGGTCGATGTAGAATACTTTGTTCAGCTCCTACAAAATTTAGACAATAGGTTTTTCTAAGATAAAAACTATAAATAATTTATTAACAACACCATTAATCACAGGAATCCCAGAATATTCCCAGGAATCACTACTTGATTCCTAGTAGGTAATGGTGTTGTTTATAAATTCCTCTCTTTAATGTTACCTATTATATGTTATATTATAATTACCTACCACAGCTGTTTTATAATTTTATAATAGTATAGATAAATCAAAATAGCACATAGGCAAATTTTTATCCCAAACATGCGAGCGAAGCCGCAGATGCAGAAGCTAATAAAATTATTAAGGGCCTATTTTTCAACCATCAGATAACTTTATCCAAGGAATAATTTCAACCAAAGATTGCACTTATATAGTAGAAATGTGTATTGCATGTCAATAAAAATCTATAATAAATTACCTGCAGTCTTAAGAATGTTACCAAGCAATAAATTCAAAACTAGAATGTTTACATGGCTTTTAGATAAATGTTTTTATTCTGTTAATGATTTTCTCAAGTATAAAGATTGACATTATATTTTATTTGTATTGTAATTGTATTAATTCACTTTGACTTGACGTAATGACCTAAACTGATTCACTTAATTCAATTATTATGAACATTGACATGTAGTTAACAAATAATAATAATTAATAATCTATAAATATTTGTACGCCGGAAACGGTAGAATAATTTGGACATTGTAATAACTTTAAGATCAATTGTAACATTATTTTGACAAATAAACAAATAAATAAATAATAAAAAGATAGATTTCCTATACAAAATGTGTCAAACGTCAATTTTATCCCCCGGATAAAAAATATCTGGCGATGGAAAAATGAGCACTCAAAGTCAAAAAAATTATTTCAATTAGACCATTTGCAGGCACTTTTGAATTGTCAAATAATAGTTGTCAGTCGGTTTGTCCGTTAGTTGAAGCTGGTTCACCGTTCCAAAACGTAGATTCCTACGGAGAAGAACCTAATACTCACATTGCTATAGATATTGATCGGTGCCGGCGTCAGTTGCCATAATCTAAAGCCGCGTCTCCTGCGCCCTGTTTTCGTGTTCGACGAACATCGAACAGTGAACGATAAAGGGGCGTGGTCTACGTGTTTTGAGTGTTTTTATTCGTCAAACACGTAGACCACGCCCCTTTATCGTTCACTGTTCACTGTTCGATGTTCGTCGAACACGAAAACAGGTCGCAGGAGACGCGCCTTAACAGTATCGTCGCTGGAGCAGGTGAGAAAGGTGCCGGCCGGCAGAGGGCGCTCGCAACTGTTCATGACCTCAACCTAGCGGTAGACAACGGTTGTTATCGATAACCGTTGTCAACCGCTTGGTTGACATCGTTGACATCGTCGACAACCGGCTTCGCATGTATAGTCGTGACTCAAGACCAACCAAAAAATGCCAAAACCACATGCAAACAAGAACAAACCTTAGTCTCAGGTAAAAGGAGGACGGCGGCCATTGCATCTGTGCAAGCGAGACGCATTACATTTACGCGGGAGCGACAGAGACAGGTAATAATAGGTTAACGTACGAAATTCTTTCTGCTTCGCGTCCGAGCTTTAGGCCGGCAACAGACAACCGGAATACCCCTCCGGAATTGAGAAACCGAATGAGTGATTTTACGTCAAATTGAATGATATCGTTCATAAATTGAACGATTCCAGCCGCAATCGGTCAATTTGACGTAAAATACCTCATTCAGTTTCTTAATTCCGGTTGTCTGCTGCACAATAAAGCCCTGCGACGTGTTTTTGTGTTCGACGAACATCGAACAGTGAACAGTGAACGAGAAAGGGGCGTGGTCTACGTGTTTTGACGAATAAAAACACTCAAAACACGTAGACCACGCCCCTTTATCGTTCACTGTTCACTGTTCGATGTTCGTCGAACACGAAAACAGGTCGCAGGAGACGCGGCTTAATACTCACATTGCTATAGATATTGGTGGGTGTAGGCGTCAGTTGCCACAGTCGGACAGTGTCGTCGCTGGAGCAGGTGAGGAAGGTGCCGGCCGGCAGAGGGCGCTCGCAGCTGTTCATGTCCACGCCCCAGATGCAGGCGGAGTGGTACAGCGCCGAGTGGGATTTGCCCACCTGTGGGGAAAACATTACATTAGTAGTTTTTAAACTTTCGCGAATTGTACACTACACATGTTTTTTTTCATAATTATATCGGGACTTTCTGCGCACAAACATGATCAAAATATATCAATATTTTGACTAACCTCGACGTTTCGATCAAGTTGCATTGACCGTGGTCACGAGAAGACTCAAGAGGTTAGTCAAAACACTGATATTTTGATTATTTTTGTGCGCGAAAAGTCCCGATATAATTAAAAAAAAACATTACATTAGTAATTAGTTTCGTGGAATTTTCTCCATTTTTTGAGCTAGTTTACAATTTTTACAAACCTAGCCCATTTTGAAACATCTCCTTTGGCATTTACGTTGTCAGGGGTACAGAAAAGGACATAGAGTATCTTTCATCTAGAAAAAAAGTACGGTTCCCGAGGGAAAGAACCACATAGAGGCTGTGGTCGTTGTACACGCACGTGAGCTTGTGGTTGCGCCCTGTATAATATTATACTCCAGAACGCTCACCCGCTTGATGTCGCGCACGTCCCACACGTAGAGGCTGTGGTCGTTGTACACGCACGTGAGCTTGTGGTTGCGCCCTGTATAATATTATACTCCAGAACGCTCACCCGCTTGATGTCGCGCACGTCCCACACGTAGAGGCTGTGGTCGTTGTACACGCACGTGAGCTTGTGGTTGCGCCCTGTATAATATTATACTCCAGAACGCTCACCCGCTTGATGTCGCGCACGTCCCACACGTAGAGGCTGTGGTCGTTGTACACGCACGTGAGCTTGTGGTTGCGCCCTGTATAATATTATACTCCAGAACGCTCACCCGCTTGATGTCGCGCACGTCCCACACGTAGAGGCTGTGGTCGTTGTACACGCACGTGAGCTTGTGGTTGCGCCCTGTATAATATTATACTCCAGAACGCTCACCCGCTTGATGTCGCGCACGTCCCACACGTAGAGGCTGTGGTCGTTGTACACGCACGTGAGCTTGTGGTTGCGCCCTGTATAATATTATACTCCAGAACGCTCACCCGCTTGATGTCGCGCACGTCCCACACGTAGAGGCTGTGGTCGTTGTACACGCACGTGAGCTTGTGGTTGCGCCCTGTATAATATTATACTCCAGAACGCTCACCCGCTTGATGTCGCGCACGTCCCACACGTAGAGGCTGTGGTCGTTGTACACGCACGTGAGCTTGTGGTTGCGCCCTGTATAATATTATACTCCAGAACGCTCACCCGCTTGATGTCGCGCACGTCCCACACGTAGAGGCTGTGGTCGTTGTACACGCACGTGAGCTTGTGGTTGCGCCCTGTATAATATTATACTCCAGAACGCTCACCCGCTTGATGTCGCGCACGTCCCACACGTAGAGGCTGTGGTCGTTGTACACGCACGTGAGCTTGTGGTTGCGCTCGTCGTACGTGAGCGCCACGGCGTCCGGGTACCGCGCGTTCGGCGGTTGCGTGAACATGTGGCTGGAAATAACAACGGTATAGGTTCAATTACGGTCATACTGGGACTGTAAGGGGAGTCACAGGGGGTCACAGTCACACCTTCGTCTATGGCGTCCATTACACGGTAGGTTTTGCTGTCAGTTTAACCACAATCAAGGTGTGACTGACGGATAACCTACTGTGTAATGTGATGATTGACGTTTGCGTGACGGAAATCTGGACACTTTGATATGCTCATCATGCAACCATCAATCATGATTGATGGTTTTGATTGAACGTCTAATGGACGCCTATGAAATTAATCATCATTCATGTTCATGCTGACAGTTACATCATCAGGATTTCGGTAACTTTAATGGAATCGGTTTTCACGCTCACCGAATGCGGCTGAAGCGACTTCCATGTGACTTTTCAACTCAATCATAATTTTCCGAGGTTTTTCTGACTAACGGTATTATTAATTTACTAGCTTCTGCCCGCGGCTTCACCCGCGTTTTTCGGGATAAAAGGTATCCTATATGTAATTCTGATATACAAGGTGGCAGGTTAAACAGTGGAAATATTTAAAGGGGCCATTGTACTCATCATTATGAACAACTTTTACTATGGGACTAACCCTTAAATCGCAAAAAAAATCAGCTGTTCCATACATTTTGTTGAATTTTGTGGACATAAATGTATGGAACAGCTGATTTTTTTCGCGATTTCAGGTTTGGTCCCATAGTAAAAGTTGTTAATAATGATGAGTAGAATGACCCCTTAAGATATTTCCACTGTCTAACCCGCCACCCTGTATAAGCTATTATTGTAAAGTTTCATCAAAATCCGTTCAGTAGTTTTTGCGTGGAAGAGTAACAAACATTCATACATACCTACATCCATTCATCCTCATAAGCTTTCGTATTTATAATATTAGTAGGATAAGTTTTAAGTATTATTTTAGTAGCCAGCTCTATCATGAGACTACTTCCGTGGTACCATATTATTATTGCATTGTCATCGAAGTGACATATGCGTTCCAAAGGACACGGCAGACGCCCATAGAACGCTGGGCTTCAGATTGTGTAAGTCGGTACAAATATGAAATTAGTTTGGTGTGATCGAGTATTTCAAGAGTATTTAAATTCATTTTTTTAGGGTTCCGTACCAAAATGGTAAAAAAGGAACCCTTATGGTGCGACTTCGTCTGTCTGTCTGTCTGTCTGTCACACCTGCTTATTTCAGCAACTACTAATGCTATTGAATTGAAATTTGGAACAGTTATAAAAAATGTTTGTCCAACTTTATTGCAAATGAAAAAGATACAAAAATATTTTTATTTTCATTGCAAAAGGGGCCGGAGTGGGGGTCCAAAATTTCAAAGTGGGGTTACTGAGTCAAATGACATATCATATGAAAGGGCTTGATCTGCACATTTCAAAATATATTTTCATTTAATTTTATGTCTCACAGTTTTCGACATATGATGAAAAATGTCTGAAAAAATACCATTCCCCCCTTATCTCCGAAGTTTACGGAGTGAAAAATCTGAAATAATTAGAGTTGATAGGAATTGACCCAAATATTGCACCAAAAATAAAACGATGTTCCTAACTAGTACAGTTTTTTCAAAATCATCAAAATTCTTTCACAAACAAACTTAGTTTTGCGGTCCGGTTTTTTTCACTTTATACGTCAAAAACTGATACGGAACCCTTGGTGCGCGAGTACGACTCGCACTTGGCCGATTTTTTGTTTTTGTTCGTAATTGGATTAAAGACAAATCTTCGTATTTGTGACAGTGAGGTTAAGTATGGTGTGAATGATCCAATGAAGTGCAGCCCGACTAATGAGTTCTCAATTCAAAGGTTTTAGTTGCTGTCGACATGATATTCTGTGGAGGCACGCGCCAGCCAGCATGCACCCGTTTTTGTTTTATTGGTTTTTTCAAAATGTCAACGGCATAATCATTTTATTTCTTATTTATTTCGATTTTTTATTCCAATTCTTAATCTCTAAGATAAATTAGGCAAAGAACAATTAAAATATATTTTTATTTCTGGTTAAGCTTTTATTACTGTACCATATCCAGCCCAAAACTGCAGACGTCTTTTCCGCTCAATCGGTTGGGGGAAACTGGTCTAAAATTCAGTTGCAACATTTGGCCCCCCACTAACAGGGCAAGTTAAATAAAAGCTTGTAAAGATTGTACCCACCTAATATTAGTGCCGAGCGCCACGTCGACGCCCAGGTAGTGCGTCCTGGGCAGCGTAGTGATGTACCGCAGCGAGTCGGGCGCGAAGCACCGCACTATGCCCTCCGCGCACCCCACGAATATGTACTTGGACCCTATCGCCATGCAGTTCGCGGAGCTCGTCTGTGGATAGTTATATACATTTTAGTGACTTGGAATCATAGGAATTATGTATTAAGCGGATTTTGTCAAACTACATGGAGTTGGAATTTCATAACTGATGTAATCTGAGAAGAAATCTGTAAACTAAGTCAGAGGCCATGGTTTCTTTTAAAGTCCAATTTATTATACAGGGTGTCAGGTTAGACCATGGCTATACGAAAAGGTGTTATTGTACTCAACATTATGAACAACTTTTACTATGGGACCAACCCTGAAATCGCGAATAAAAAAAAACAGCATTTCCATACATTTTGTTTAGTTAAGTGAATGTGTATGGAACAGCTGAATGTTTTTTCGCTATTTCAGGGTTGGTCCCATAGTAAAAGTTGTATGCCTCCTAAGATCGTCACCGCGCGTGATGGCGTACGTACTGTCGGGTCGCTAGTGTATGTGTAAGTCCGCGTTGCCAGATTTTATTTCGGACAAAGCGGGATTTTGAAACTTTTTGAGTAAAAAAACCGGGATTCTTTCGTCGAAAGCGGGACATAATAGAAAACGCAAATAATCAGCAGGTTTTTATTTAAAAAAATATATATATTTTGTAAACATAATTTGAAACTCAAATAAAGGGGTAGTACTTAGTATTTACCCCTTTATTTGAGTTTCAAATTATGTTTACGATGCTGATAAATGGCCACCGAAAATGTGCTTTAATGAAAACATGTTACTTTACAAATCTAATAACCACCGCGCCGCACCGTCGCGTAACCCCGAAAAGCGGGACTGAGGCCATGTTGTTTCAACTTACAGTTACGTATCTGTAACCGTCAAATATGGCGGCTTGTACGACAATTTCATACTGACTTAACGATTACGTACTGACTTACGGATACAGATGGTTTGAAGCAACCCGCCCTTAGACTGTCCAAAGTCAAAGTCAAAGCATTATTTCAATTAGACCACTTACAGGTGCTTTTGAATTGTCAAGGAGTCAGTCAGTTAGTAAACAAGATGAAGCTAGATGCTCGTTCCAAAACGTAGATTCCTATGGAGAAGAACGAGCAAGAAACTCCATGGTTACTCTTTTAAATCAAAATGTTACAATTCCATGATTACATTGTTTTCAAGGCGTAGTTATCACAAAAATATGAGCATAATGTAAAAGATGTTTCTTTGAATTCACAAGGAAAGCATTGTTTGTAATCAGTTACAAAGTGTAATTAAATATTGTTGGATTAATTTATTTGTAAAGTAAAATAACATTAATATAAGTAGGTAGATACACTATCGCATTAGGTTACCCTGTAATGATAGATGTAAGTTGGATAAAAAAAAAAAAAAAAAATGTGCATAAAAATAAAAGATAAATCTAGAAGTAATGAATAAAAGATACAACTCTGGAAATGTCCCGCGCGGGACATTTAATTTTGGGCTAAAAATCGTGACGTGTGGCAACGCTGGTGTATGTGTATGTGGCACTCACCCGCAGCTCCACCCACTTGTCGAGCAGGCGGCGGCTGTTGAACTCGCACAGCAGGCCGCCGCGCGTGATGGCGTACGTGCTGGTGTATGTGTATGTGGCACTCACCCGCAGCTCCACCCACTTGTCGAGCAGGCGGCGGCTGTTGAACTCGCACAGCAGGCCGCCGCGCGTGATGGCGTACGTGCTGGTGTATGTGTATGTGGCACTCACCCGCAGCTCCACCCACTTGTCGAGCAGGCGGCGGCTGTTGAACTCGCACAGCAGGCCGCCGCGCGTGATGGCGTACGTGCTGTCGGCCGCGGCTCCACGACCACACACCACGTCGCAGAACTCGTTGTCTTTCTGCTCGCCCAGGATCGCCGAGCGACCCATCAGCGGAACAGGCTCCTTGAACTGGAACAAGAAGATATACGGTATTTTTAACCGAATGGAGGAGGTTCTTAAATTGACCCGTAATTAGTTAAATTAGTAAAAATTTGTCTCCGATAGACGTCACCAACGCTCATAAGAGACGTAGAAAAAGGTTTCCAATAAACAACTGATTCAGACATGACACTGTGGCTCAGTTGGTACAAGCGCTGCCCCGGTATAGGCAGAGGTTGCAGGTTCAAATCTTGCCTGCGTCAGTTATTTTTGAAATCTCTTATACAGGGTGGCAGGTTAAACAGTAGAAATATTTATTATATTTACCATCCCTGAAATCGCGAAAAAAAAATCAGCTGTTCCATACATTTATGTTCACAAAACTCAACAAAATGTATGGAACAGCTGTTTTTTTTTTCGCGATTTCGGGGTTGGTCCCATAGTAAAAGTTGTTCATAATGATGAGTACAATGACCCCTTAAAATATTTCCACTGTCTAACCTGCCACCCTGTATATTTAATAACATTGACCTGTGTATTTTTTTTTATAAATCACTAGCTGTTCCCCGCGGTTTCACCCCCGTTGCTCGGCTCCTAATGGTCGTAGCGCGATGTTAAATAGCCTATAATATTCCTCATGAATTTGGCTATCATATACAAAAACATTTTTTCGAGTCCGACTGGTAGTTCCAGAGATTAGCGCGTTCAAATAAACAAATTAACTCTTCAGCTTTATAATATTCTATTAGTATAAATAAATCAACAAGATAAGTTTGTCATCGAGGCACGGAGGGGTCTCGACGGGTAAAGATCCACTGGTCACCCATCCATGTAATGACCGCGGTAAGGGCAGCTTGACCTCGTAGACCGACCAACCAGCGTTGCTGTTATTTAGCCTCGAGCCCACTCAAATTTTGATATTTTTTTGATATTTTTTTCGCCACCTTTTTGATATTTTCACGTCAGCCAAACTGTCCTGTGATGACTCACTTTTTAGGGTTCAGTCCCTCAAAGAGAAAAACAGAACCCTTATACTTTATAGGATCACTTTTTTGTCCGTCTGTCATGACCATGAGTAGAGCTATCTGCTCATAGATAGCGCCACTAGAAGTATGCAATAGCGCCATCTACCATCAAGATATGATACCAAGATGTAATAGCAGTATAGATGGCGCTACTGCATATTTCAGAATCCGCAGGGCGCGATGCGTACTCGCACTTGTCCAGTTCTTTTTTGACAGACTAATTACGTCTCCTAAACAGCAATAAATTAATTAATATTCTGATGTTACACACCTTAGCATTCCTCGAGTACTCCAAATACCAGAACTTGACGTGCCTGAAGCCGACGGTAACAAAGTAGTTGCCGTTCTCGGAAAAACTCACTGCTTTTACTCGAGAAGACACCTGAAATAGAAAATTACATGTTAACAAATAAAATTATGATGATGTGTGTTTGTTGTACAGACGACTTTGTTGTAAACTAGCTGAACCGCCCCGGCTTCGCACAGGTAAAGTTTAGTCTACACAAATTTTGTTTTGTAAGGGTTTTAATATCTTTTAATACCTAGATTGGGGTCGGCTTCCAGTCCAACTGGTTGCAGCTGAATATCAATATTTTACGTAAAGCGACTGCCATCTGACCTCCACAACCCAATTAATGGGTAATAGCGGTATTCGAAGGTTAGACCAGTTGTCAGACTTTCGGGGTCCTGACTACCCGTAACGACTGTCTAAGTTAATCCTATGACAATCGGGACCGACTGCTTAACGTGCTCTCCGAGGCACGGAGGGGTCCCGATGTGTAAAGAACGGTCACCCATCCAACCTAACCTCGCAGATCGCTCGATCAGCGCGGCTGTCATTTAGCCACGAGCGTCTCTTATGCCACGAGCCCCTACATCACCTCCCGCCCCCCAAACAAAAATTCTGGAGCTGCCGCTGCTGTTATGTAATGAATGCTGTTTACCTTATTACTGGCCAGCTTCAGGTTGGCACGCCAGTCCCACACATTGACGATCATGTCATGCTGCGACCCGATCGAGACTAGGTACTTCGATGATGTTGAGAATGCCTGCGAATTAAAAACAAATAAGTTTAATAAACAAACAGCGATATCAAGGAGTTCTATTGGTTAATTTTTATCGACAATGTGTAAAAACGATTTAATAATATGTCCACGCACTGAAGTGGCAACATTAAACACGGCGGATTTCCGCCCTGAGACAGCCGCGCTGCGCGCGCATCATCTGCTATTCATTTTTGTCCGTTGTAGCACGAAACGACATTGTTCGCGATCTATGAATATTATTTTAATGTAAATTCTTTTAGATGGTTTTCTACGAATAAACCAGCATAAACAATACAGTCCATTTATTCCCGCAAGGACCCTAACAAATAACAAAGAATCAAGCCCTTAATCCAGCCGCCTGACGCCTCAAAGTATTTTGTCGAGGTTATTGGCCATTAGGCTATTGGCTATTAGGCCATTGGCCGTTACGACAACCAGCATAATATATGATAGCCGAGTCAAGAGCGGATCCAGTCTTTGAGTCAGGCGGGGGTCACTACCTGTATTTTACTACAAAGTATAATTAGAAATATTATCAGTGGTCGACTAGGCCCAGCCCAAGGAGAGTCACGACCCCGATTCTCTCTCCCCGAATCCGCCCTTGATCTGAGTCAACATTCCACATGTCGCCAACTTCTAACATAGCCTAGGTAATAATAATAATATGTTAATTACAGATTACAGAATAGAATAACTGCGTAGAATCATGTTACTGATGTGTATTATATGATTCAGAAACTTAAGTATGACAAATCCAACTTACCACACAACTAACTCCATGCGTGTGTCCAATAAACTCGCCTATTTGCACCGCTCCAGACGCTGTAGGGTCCTGAAAATAAAAAGTTATTCTTAATATTCATAACATAAGAAACAACAAAACAAATAAAATCAATCATTGATAATATAGTAAACAAGGTGATGGTAGTTCTGGCTATTCGCCGACAGATGGCGTTGTTGTTCTATAGTTTGTTACTACTCGCTACTAGATGGCGCTAGTAGTTCATTAAATATGTTCAATTCAGAGTAATATTATTTTATGTGAGTGATACGAATATTCTTGCATTTACAGCTCTCTGTAGCCCAATGCTGGATACCTTCCAGCATTGGGCTACAGATATCCAGCATTGGGCTACAGAGAGCTGTAAATGACGATGATTATCAGGTATGCATCAATTTCCAAAAAGATTATTCACTATGGCTCCTAATGAGGCCAGCAAACCAGCGGCTCACTCTAAACTCTAACCCCCTTATTTATAGATGCCTCTTAACTTTAACCACTGGTTAAACATACAACTATCCTTGTCATTTATATGACAATAAATAAAGATGACAATTGACTTATGAGCTGTTTAATCAACGTCTCTATGGGGGTAAGAATGCATCTATTTCCAAAAAGATTATAATTCATTATGGCTACTAATGAGGCCAGCAAACCAGCGGCTCCCTCAAAGTCCAAGTAGTTAAGCCGACACGAAAGATTTTTCTTTCGAAGAATGATGATTCTTCTTTCGAAAAATGATAAATTCTTCTTTCGAAAAATGATAGATTCTTCTATCGAAGAACGATACCTCACCTGTAGATCCCACACTCTCACGGCCGGCGCGTGTCCGCACTCGCCCGTGGCCAGATATCTGCCGTCGGGGGAGAACGCGACACACGTCACACTCTTCCGACACGCGTTCAAGACGTGTGTCTGTCTGTTCTTCCGGACGTTGTACAGGACTACCGTACATCTGGAAGGGAAAAAACAGTAGAATTAGTAAAAAAGTTGTTCGTAAACTAAATGGGGACTTGTCATTCGAGCGCGATAGAAAACCAACAACCTACATTAAACATAGTCAAAGTCAAAGTCAAAGTCAAAACATTTATTTCAATTAGACCATTTACAGGCACTTTTGAATAGTCAAGCAATAGTTGTCAGTCAGTTTGTCCGTTAGTTGAAGCTAGTTGTCCGTTCCAAAACGTAGATTCCTATGGAGAAGAACGGACAAGAAACTCCATGGTTACTCTTTTTCAACTAATTCAATTATACAATTTCTTTGTTTACATTTATGCCCTAATATGTGAGAACAATGTGAGATATTATAAAAATCCCTTAGGATAAAAAATTAAATCAAAGGTAGGTACTAAAATAAAATAAAAATCATTTAAACCTGTAAAATGTCAAAATATTGCTTGAGCAGTCAAGAGATGACCAGTACCGACTGACAGCGCCCGTTCACGGACATGACGCGTGCATCAGCACCGTTTAACTCAACCATTTTGGAGGGAATCGAACGATCCAATACACACGCCACCATCATCGGTACATTTAAGCGAGCATACATATCGCACTATTAAAGTTAAATCAACCTAATGAAATTGGTATAAAATAATGCCCTGAAAACGGTGAAGGAAAACACCGCGAGGATACCGGAATATCCTAGAACCAAAAAGGCCTGCGGCCCTAGACAAGTTGCTTTTCTGTTAGCGTTAGCGTCAAACGCTACGGATAAAATGTATGGAAATGACATTTGTGAGTCACGTGACTTTTCCGCAGGTAATGTCATTGCCATACATTTTGTGCTTATCTTTTGGCGTGAACGCTAACAGAAAAGCAACTTGTCTAGAGCCTCTGTGAAATGATATGAAATGATGAAATGATATTTTATTCTGTAAATAGGTTACAGGTAACACTTTTACACGTCAAAAATTGTTTTGATTTTTAAACTAGATGAGGTCGGTGTTTCCTATCTGACTACCTTTGAGAAGACTGTAGGTACGGTTATGTCCACCATTTGGCGCTGAGCCCGCGTAGTGGATACCACATAGTCTTACAGATAGGAGGCCTGAGTCCCAGCAGAGAGCACATTATAGGCTGGTTATGTAAAAACTGTTGCGGTTATTTCATATTCACCGCTTTGCCGTGTGATCTTTTAAAGGTTAGGACCTCCAACAAGTTGAGCAATTACGAAACATGGGCGTGCAATCACTAACCCGTTTGACAAACGTAATGATAGCGATTAATAATCTATTCATATTTCAATACCCGAACAACTAACGAAGTTATGTATTTGAAGCATTTGAAGGACCTATCGAAGTTGCTAAGCAGTTTGTGTCGGGTATTAAATATTATAATATCCGTTCCTATCAACCTATAACAATAAATAAAGACAGGATAAGGTATCCTATAATCCAGTTAGCTAATATACGGGCTATTGAGACAAGTTTATTACGATTACCGGTACCGTAAAACTTTTAATCAAAGTATGGATTTAGAAGTTGCGCGAATACACGCCCTTACAGACTGCGCACCTGATGGAAAACGACAGCGTACTGGGCCCCAATTCTGCTATTTGAATAGTGTATGAATGGTGTCATAATGACACCATTACTATCAAAACCTAAGCGGTCATTGGCTTAGAGCAAGACTAACTCTTTCGTCATTGGTCAAAACGATGCCATTGAGACACTATTCTGACACGATTATAACAATTGCATTAGCAGACTTGGGGCCCTGTACTAATACTAATATTATATAGCTGAAGAGTTTGTTTGCTTGTTTGAACGCGCTAATCTCTGGAACTAATTGTCGGATTTGAATTTTTAGGGTTCCGTACCAAAATGGTAAAAAAGGAACCCTTATGGTGCGACTTCGTCTGTCTGTCTGTCTGTCACACCTGCTTATTTCAGCAACTTCTAATGCTATCGACTTGAAATTTGGAACAGTTATAAAGAATGCTTGCCAAACTTCATTGAAAATGAAAAAAGTAAAACAATGTTTTTATTTTCATTGCAAAAGGGGCCGGAGTGGGGGTCCGAAATTTCAAAGTGGGGTTACTAGGTCAAGTGACATATCATATGAAAGGGCTTGATCTCCACATTTCAAAATATATTTTCATTTTATTTTATGTCTCAGTTTACGACATTTATGATGAAAAATATCTGAAAAAATACCATTCCCCCCCCCCCCCCCCCTTATCTCCGAAGTTTGCGGAGCCAAAAATCTGAAATAATTAGAGTTGATAGGAATTAACCCAAATATGCACCAAAAATAAAACGATGTTCCTAACTAGTGCAGTTTTTTCAAAATAATCAAAATTCCTTCACAAACAAACTTAGTTATGCGGTCCGGTTTTTTTCACTTTATACGTCCAAAACCTATACGCAACCCTCGGTGCGCGAGTACGACGCTCACTTGGCCGGTTTTTTTTTTTGTATATGATATCCAGATTCATGAGGAATAACATCACGCTACGAGACTTATGCGCCGAGCAACGGAGGTGAAACCGCGAGGCGCAGCTGAGAAAGCATAATGTTAAATGGCAAACACAAGCAGGCGACCACGTTCTCTGTTGATTCGATTCCGAAAAATATTAGTATGACACACACGTTATTTTTGTAGATTTGTGTCAATAACACGACGCCAGAGAATTCCGTTTGTAAGACAACGTTTAAAAAATCATTCACATAAAAACACCTAACTGTTACCACTTGTAAGTCTGCCTCTCCCTCTAAAACGTGAACAGACGCACAGTACCTGTATATCCCATACATTACCATAGGATTACTTTAAAATATTCCATTCATCGGCTTGCCATAATCAGACGAACGGCCAACGCGGGTGGAATCATATTAGCTGGGATAAGGTCGCGTCGACAGCGGGGAGATACGCTTATGGAAACCGCTATTGCCAAAACAGTCAGCGATACAGGACGAATAGCTTAAATTCGATCGACAAAGCAGTTTTAAAAAGGGTTTGTTCGTAACTACACAATGTAGGTATGAGTTATGACTATTTACGAACTCGGGCATCGCAAATACCACCTCTTAAAATCTAACACCGTCCGCATATCTGTTGATGTATCACAGATTTGTCAAGCTTTTCATGGGTTTTTCTACAAGGTGTTACATATGTAGCTCTGTAAACTTATAAGGTGTCGTAATCTTTTATTTCTTTCATAATTATTTTATTAAACCTCTAATGCGAAATGATAGCATTCATTTTGTATCGTTCATAACGAGAACCGATTTATATCAGTCCCTAATTATTAGCAATCGAAATTTAACCTAAACATTGTTTTCAGTTTAACAACTCAATGCAAATATCAACTGACCTAGTTTAGATATAATAAACTTAACAACATTTATGTAAACTATTGCACAAACTTCTATTTGTCTTTAGGCCAAGGAAAAACAAACAAACCCAGATATTTGTAAAATAAATAGGACAATAATATAAACAAGCAACAAATCAAAGCATCTAAACCAAACTATCGCTAACAGTGAGGCGTGGCTTCATAACAAATACTTTATTGTAACGTGGGTTGGCGTTTAAGTGTCTGTAAGCACGCGAACGGAAGGTGAAGCGTGTACATTGATAAGCGACAGCCAAAAGTCAAAGTCAAAAGTCAAAAACATTTATTTCAATTAGACCATTTACAGGCACTTTTGAAATGTCAAACAATATTACAATAGTTGTCAGTCGGTTTGTCCGTTAGTTGAAGCTAGTTGTCCGTTCCAAAACGTAGATTCCTATGGAGAAGAACGGACAAGAAACTCCATGGTTACTCTTTTTCAATAAATTCTGTCACAATTTCTTTGATTACAGTGATGCCCTAATATGTGAGAACTATGTTTAGTAAGGTACAAAATAATAATAATATCAACTAGACAAGTGAAAAAACATTGCTTAGGCAGTCAAGAGATGACCAGCACCAACTGACAGCGCCCGTTCACGGACATGACGTGCGCATCAGCACCGTTCAACTCAACCATTTTGGAGGGAATCGAACGATCCAATTACAGCGATTTAGTAGCTTATTCAATATTGGCTTTTGATAGATTGTGTAATAAACAAATGCCAGTGATAATAGGCTCAGAATTTACTAGTACTTATTTCGCAGTACTCATTGCCTTTAAACGGGATTGGGCCACGGAAATGCTGTATGGCGTGTTATAATGCTGGGCTATTTCCCCAGATGAAGCTCTTTCACAGAGAGCTCGAAATCCAATATTAATCTATACTAGTAATTTTGAACGCGCTCATCTCTGGAACTACCAGGCCGGATTCGAAAAATTCTTTGTTGTATATGATAGCCAGATTCATGAGGACAAGTAGAGACTAGGACTAGTAAATGTAACATTACGCTACGACCCTTAGGAGCCGAGCGACAGGAGTGAAACCGCGGAGAACTGCTAGTAACTAGATATTGCCCGTAACTTCAATCGAGTGAAATTGACAAAAAGTAGCCTATGTACCTACTTCTCCAGGTCCCAGGCTACCTCCTTATCAAATTTCAACATCCAGCTCTTCCAGGTAGTGTAATATTTATTTATATGTATCTAGATATCTATTTAGAACTATCCCAGCGGTGATTTGTTAGAAGCGTTTTTCACCATTAACGTATTTTTATTTCTCCTAACAAAGTATTATTTATTTATATGTATGTATCTATGTATGTATTCCTATATATTTAATTATCTCTAGTTAGCATTTTATTTTGTTTGCACCTACCATGTTTTGTCTCTGCATCACCCTAAGGTAGACTGGCAGAAAATGCCTAAGGCATTAAGTCCGCCTTTGTGCAGTGTTTTTATATTCGTGCATAAAGAATTAAATTAATAAATAATAGTTAACAGAAAGCCTATAGCATACTAGATCATACTAGGCAGTCCAATTCCGCTTACAATATGACCTGTCTCATACCGCGTGGGCTTATGTTTGCTATTCAGTTAACAGGAGACGCGTCAGCGGAAGGGCGGGCAGCTGATTTAGTGACAAGCCGTAGCGATTTCATCTGACGAGTTACAGAAACTATGAACCATACTTCTGGAGATGTCGCCGCAGGAGGAGATTATATCCAGAAAAACTTGATAGTGAATAAGACTTCTCTCAAAATAGGTACCGTATTACGATTACCTGTCCTTTTCTCCCCTTACTTATAGACGCCTATTAACTTTAACCACTAAACTAAATATACAACTATCCTTGTCATTTGTATGACAATATCTCATATCATTAATAAATAGAGATGACAACTGACTTAAGAGCTGTTTAATTTGATCATCGTCTATAAGTACAGTACCCGGCAATAAATATTGCACATCGAGTTTGAGAAAGAGATAATCGGCTAGCTTCGGCTTTGTAGAGCGTCGTATCCGTCACTCGTACCTATGTGACGTTTTGTCGCCGACTTGTTTATTAGATACCAGACGGTTAGTGCTTCGTGCGACAGAGATGACGCTCTATAAAGTCGGAACTAGCAAATATCTCTTTCTGAAGCTCGATGTGCATTATTTACTGCCACGTACTGTACGAGGGTTCATGTTCATATCGATGAAGGGCGATATCATTAGACTATAATTAGTACCTACCTTAGTATTTTCTTGTGATTTTTTCAGTCGACCGAACACATAAACCTCATTAATAGCTTTAAAAGCATACCCAACCCAACTGAAGCCACACGTGGCAAGGTGTGGCATATTCTTTGTAAGGAACCACACGGAATTCCCCATAGATTATGGGGAATGAGTAAGTCCATCAATTAACACACAAGTTTAGGGGATGGACCCCTCACGTTATAATAGTTTTTATTTCTTAATTTCCATGGGGTGGTTTACATGGTTTAGGGTGCAGCTAAGGAGTGGTACACGGGGAAGGGTCCCTGCGTCCCACTCCTTAGCTGCACCCTAAACCATATCACAATTACTTAATGTAAGGGGACTAATGCCTGGTTCAAATGTAAAAAAAAGTGTGCGGTCGGGGAACCCCTGTCAAGAAAGGAGTTCCAATAATGTACAGTATTCCCAAATTAATAATGCGCATGCAGATCTTCGCTAATTGTCGCATTCCCGGAAACCAAAAAGTATATAGAAAAAAAAAGTATATGGAGTGGTTAAGTGCATTTTCTTCATGCATAATTTAGGGCTCTTACGATTCAATGATTCGGTGTTTCCGGGAATACGACAATTAGCGAAGATCTGCATGCGCATTATTAATTTGGGAATACTGTACATTTCTGTATGAACTTTTCTTTTATTAGGTACCTATTTTTACACGTTAAATTACGCATATTATTTTCCAATCCGGCGACGCGACCGGCTCTGACTTCTCGACTGGTACTGGTCGGAGACCGCGAGCGCGATTGCAGAGTTTTAGATTTATGGAGGCCTAACGCTTTCTTTCACTACGTGATGATTTCCACCAGTCAACTCGTACTGCAAGACTTCGGTCCAAAAAATTAAGAGATTATGAAATTAAGAGACTGAAGAAGTATCTCCTCCTTACAGAACACAACAGCCAAATAACGCTGCTCTTCGGTAGTGTTGTGTTCCTGTGGTGAGTAAAGTCGCCAGAGTTCCTGAGGATGCACTGTGTTGACAGCGGGGGACCTGCTTGTCCTCTAAGCTGTCAGCACAGCAAATCCTCATTTTAAAGGCTCATGAGCGTAGCGTTGACCAATCGCGTTTCCTATTACTAACACAATGTACGCTAGTCAATTCTTATTGATATGATTAGCGCGTAGTGTGCACGCGGCCTTTCTCACGGCCAAGACGAATAGTGTCGTGTGCGACACGCCTAGCTATGCGTATAGTTCATCATAGTTACTAAGCTATTATTATTTAAGCATATTCAAAGTAGGTATAAATAAGATAAGCCTGCAGAAATGCAGATAAACCTGCACGAGTGCAGATAAGCCTGCACGAGTGCAGATAAGCCTGCACGAGTGCAAATAAGACTGCACAAGTGCAGATAAGTAAATAGCCTGCGGTCGCACTTCATTCTGTATAGCTCCATCTTTCTCTCACGTTGGAACAATGGTGGCAATATCACCTCAAAGTACGACCCAAAGCCTCTGATTCAGTAAGCAATCTTTCATGTTTACAACAAATATACCCTATATTATTCCCATAATGAAGACGAATCTAATGAGTAACGATACATTATACAGGGTAAAATTAAAACCAGTGCGAATATTTTAGGAGGTGAAAGTACTCATGAATATGATCAACTTATATTATGGGACCGACACTGAAATATGAAAAATAAATCAGCTGTTCCCTACAAAAATGCACTACAACACGATCAAAATGTATGGAACAGCTGATTTTTTTTTTTCATATTTCAGTGTCGGTCCCATAATAAAAGTTGACCATATTCATGAGTACTTTCACCTCCTAAAATATCCGCACTGTTTTTAATTTTACCCGTATATTGAAATTAATTGGAGCAATCCGTTTAGGCAACAGAGCATGCTAAAGAAATAGATAATATACACTCAAAAAACACACCCTCCTTCTGTGGTAGTTGCGTTGATACTAAAGACACAACAACGTTAACATACGAACTTTAAATTATGTCATTCTTTACCCCTAAACCCTTTAAAACACGAACTCCATTGTCTACAGCCTTACTCCATCACAGCCAATCACCATCACTTCGACATTCAAATCGTAACGTTACGCGGAAACGGAAGTCGGTACAGTTGACCGGCGGGGGTCATTGCACGGGCGGTACGTTTCTTACTTGACCGCGCCAAGTCGAGACGGTAGTCTGACTTTTTAATGAGATTACATAAACAGAGCTACTGGAATTGTTAAGGAACTAGATGAAGCTATTGACTCTGAAAGTAGCACCAGGGGTAGAAGTTGAAAGAAAAGTGTCTTGCCGGCTTAGCATGACCACGATAGAAACGGGTTTTGTCTACAGAAGAATAGACAAAGTAACAGATTTCTACCGTTTTACGCATACAATGAAGAAGAGAAAAAATGTTTCTATTCTTCAATAGACAAAATTCTGATAAGCCAAGCACGGGTCGCCGCGTGCTCGGGCAGAGATAACGAATTGGATAGAAAGAACTTTATCTATTCTATGGGAGAATAGAGATAGAATTGGTCATGCTAAGCGGGCTGGTATGAGCATGTAATGAGAAGCCAAATAACGCTACTCTTCGGTAGTGTTGTGTTCCTGTGGTGAGTAAAGTCGCCAGAGCTCCTGAGCATGCGCTGTGTTGACAGCGGGGAACCTGCTTGTCCCCTAAGCTGTCAGCAGGCGCACACGCACAAAATGTGCACAGACAAGCCGATGCTCCTGTAGAAGTAGGCATTTATGTGTGTTGGTTTGTATGGAGTGTCGGAGTGTGCTTGAAGCTTGATACGATTTGCAGTTTTCATGCTGTGACATCCACTCACTGTCAAATTAACTTGGTCAAACCTTGTGTCTTGTGGATCATGCAAATTGAACTCATTCTCTTTACTCCACGCTCCAGATCGGGCCGCCATGTTTGCTTGGATAAACAAGCAATAAACAAAATCCATTAAAAATGTACGGATTTATAAGCTGTCAAAGTTTCTCGCGCTCCCGAAAGAAAATCTAAAGTCTT
Organism: Thalpophila matura; assembly: GCA_948465475.1. NCBI lineage: Eukaryota > Metazoa > Arthropoda > Insecta > Lepidoptera > Noctuidae > Thalpophila > Thalpophila matura. The sequence goes on along the minus strand of OX419205.1, from coordinate 6,751,897 downwards.
TAACTTTATCAATTGTTCTTGCTGAGGATTTTCATGGATTTTCTGAAGGATTGTGTGTTGGCTATCTAGGATTTTAGATAAATATTTTTACTTTTATTGGATGTAGCTTATGCCTACTTTAAAAAAAACCGTCAGTCTCTGAAACCCTATTCAACTGAATCTGCTGTCAAGTCTTAGGTCAAGTAATTTAATAAGCTTCTGTTATTTCGGTCAACCAACAACAGCTTACATTACATTTGACCCCTAGAGGCCAGTTCTAGTAATTCATTTAGAACTATGACTGACAGTTGACTGAGCGGAGATTAATTTTGAATTGACGAAAAATAGTATTATGCATAATTTTTTTTAATGTATGTGTCAGTTTAGAATGTTAGCAGAATCTTTGGTTTTGACCAACTATTGATCAATTTTCGATTTCATTGTGTTTGATAAGAATACCATTTGTTACGTTGATGACACTAGTTGGGAACTAGGTAGGCATATTTTGAACATTTTAATTGGGAGAATTGCTGTTCAGATATAGGGGACCCGGGAGTGCGTCAGGTTTCTTCCACTTATATGTAGTGTTCGGGGGCCCTAGCTAAGTCGCTTTTCTCTTAGCGTTTACGCCAAACGCTACGGACAAAATGTATGGCAGTGATATTAGTGAGTTCACGTGACTTTTTCACAGGTAATGTCATTGCCACACGTTTTGTGCTTATCGTTTGGCGTAAACGCTAACAGAAAAGCTACTTGATTAGGGCCTCAGGGCTGGCTATCATGCTAGTCACAGAGGCGTGTCTAGTATTATTATGTACTTTGTACAGGCATGATCACATGCATAATAGGCAGAAGCACGCACGCATTGTAATCTACACGCAAGCGAAAATGCTCTCGTGTCGAAACGTCCCATCACGTATTCACATGGTCACGGCTATTTTTCAAGTTTAGATACCCACTACAATGTGCCTACGTCAATATTGTTATTGAAAAACTGTCACGTAACCCATATTCAAACGAGATAGGATTGCAGGCGTATTAGAATAAGTTTTATGTTTGAAAAACATTTTCCAAAATAAGCTTTTATAATGTCCACTTCCCAACTCCATCCATGAGACCCTGGACACCATCTAGGTCTACAGTACTTGTCAAGACAAACCCAATGAGCCCAAACACGACGGAGTTATGTTGAGAAGTTGAAGAGTTCCCATGGCCACCTCCCGGCCTCATCATGAGACCACCTCCATGGATATTATTGCATTGTCACGGAGGTTACATCTAAAATAAATTCTTTTGCAAGATTTGGCCCCCCACTAACAGAGCAAGTTAAATAAAATCTAATTAGGTATAACAGCTCGAAACTATGCCTGAAAATACACGCCTGCCTCTGCAAGAACTGCAAGGTAATGCAATTTATTCTCCATAAATAACTGAACAGCCCCGCGGCGCACGACTAGCTAATAAAGGCGAGTGCACACCGTATCGATCTAAGGGTGCGGCCACACCGGCGCGCCCCGCGTGGCAACGGCTTAAAGTTCAGGAGTTTACCCTTGAGGGTAATTACTTATTACTGCGGCTTTTTATTAATAATGTGGAGTTTATGGGATACTTTTTAGTACAAGAGACCTTCAAGCGTTTTAGATGGCTATAGATTAGCCTTGTTTTGATATAAACAGCTTTTAACTTAAAAGCGAACAGTTCTCCCTAAAGTGAGTTTAGGGAGAACTGTTCGCTTTTAGACTGAGCCTAAATCACTAAATATAAAATCGTGTTTTTTAGGTACATGATTGAACAAGTGCCCGGTAGAAGTTCGTATACGAGCGAAGAGTCGCCGTCAAAAACTAGTAGCTAAATAATTCTTCCATAGACCACCATACCATTAACCATAGGTACAGTTATGGCATGTGTCCTCTGATGCCCGGACGTACGTACCTAAGGACGTCGGACGGTCAGACAAAACGGGTGGCATTACGTCATTATTATGCGCAGGAGTGCTACGTGGAATATCAATGATTATAATCGATCCGTTCATTATTACGTACGTAATAAGCACGCATCTATTCTATGGATGGTATGACTGGATAATTTGTAGCTTGGAATTGTCGAAGGGGTCATCACCCTATCCTTTTTTGGCCATGTTGGGGTCGACTTCCAATGTTATCAAAATAAAGAAGACCATTTATAAAAAAAAACTTTATAGTTCGGGGTCCTGAGGGTCAAAAATGGCGGTTATAATACTGCTGTTAGAGCCACGATGCTCCCCAAAAGCCATTGAAGAAAAAATATGTTAGTAGAATAAACTATGTCGGGATTTACACCATGTACCTGTAAAGTTCCATGGTTATTGACGTTAGTAGAATAAACTATGTCGGGATTTACACCATGTACCTACAACAAAAAATATGTTTTCACAGAAATCATTGAACCGTGATTTAGTTCGTCCAGTTTGTTTGTTTGACGCGCTAATCTCTGGAGCTACCAGTCGGATTCGAAAAATTCTTTTTGGCGATTCGCACACTGCCCCGCATCACGCAGCAGGGTGCGGGAGTGCGTGATCTTCCGTTGTTTGCAAGTACCTGTATTTGTATAGAAATCACGCATGGTGCAACACACTGAAAACGCATTCACGCGCGTGGTTTTTGTTCCGTCGCCACGCACCCCGCTGCGTGATGCGGGCAGTGTGCGAATCGCCTTTTTATATGATAGCCAGATTCATGAGGAATAGTTTATTAGGCTATTTAACATCACGCTGTGACCCTTAGGAGCCGAGCAACGGTAATGAAACCGCGGGGAACAGCGAGTGACATAATAGACAAGAGCAAAAATCAATCAATATTTAATCTATTCAAGTTAGTCTAAACATTTTCAGTCTAGTCTGCTGCACAAGCCTAAACTTGTAAAGGTCTAGGTCTAGACTGAAACGGCGCCTTAGCTATTGAAATTTAGAGTTCCGTTAATAATAGAAAAATTGTGCTTTCATATTTCATAGCATGCTTTCACGTTGAAATTGTAGTAGGTAGGTACTTTGGAGGTCTATTTTCAGCTACCATCCGTAACGCTTTATTGTGGTTTAATAGATATTTGATTGACCTATACTCCATTTATGTTAACATTAGACAAAAACGGTTAGACCTGATTCGTTATTTGGATATAATGCAGTTATTTCGCCGTTATTTTTTTAATACTATAATTAAATTAAGTAAAGTCATTGTCTTATTAACCCAGCACTTTTAAAAGCATGGTTCTAGTAGCCTTTAAAATGTAATTCCTCATAATCATCATAGAAGACATCCACTGCTGGACTTATGCTTCCCCTAACCATCGCCACATTGATCGGTCCTGTGCTTCTCGGTACTCGCAACCAGTGAATTCCCGTGACCAGATCTTAGATCTACCTGTCTTCCGGTACGCAGTCACCACCCCAGAACCTTTCGACTCCAACCCAACATTGTGAGTATACTAGCTGTAAGTTTTCCGAATAAAATAAAATAAAATAAAATAAAACAAAATAAAATAAAATAAAATAAAATAAAATAAAATAAAATAAAATAAAATAAAATAAAATAAAACCCTATCGCTCCTGTTCACCTCTGGCCGCACCTCGACCGATATAAGTATAGAGAGTATTAGTCTGACACCGAGAGGTGAATACAGGCGACGCCATTTTCAATCCCATTCTTTATCTGAGCATGTTGTACATTATTCTAAGAAAGAAAGTTATTTGAGTTTAATTTTATTAGGTTTTAGGTGATTCAGCAGCCATTGTGATTTGGGAGTCTACTATATAAAAATAAGTCGGGTTTTCCTTCCTGACGATATAACTCCAGAACGCACGAACCGATTTCCACGGTTTTGCATTCGTTGGAAAGGTCTCGGGCTCCGTGAGGTTTATAGCAAAGAAAATTCAGGAAAATTTAAAGAGAAAAGAGGGAAAATCTTTTTTCACATACAGCGCCATCTCTGATACATAGCATGTACTACGGTGGCGAAACGGAGTTCGCCGGGTTTGCTAGTTCCTTAATAATTATTTTAATAAGTCTGAGAGAGTCTATTTCCATTCAATTCATGTGTGCTTTATTAAATTTCCTTGGCCTTTAAGATTTTGATTTAAATCAACTTGATTCAGATCCCTTAACCCTGGTTCTGCGAGCAATGTGCCCCGCCCACGTGACTACAAAACATATGACGCATGATAGCATCTCAAAAATTGTTAAAGTATGGAGTTAGTTAATAAAAGATCACATTTTTATAATGTCAATACAGCGTGACTCGTAAAACCATTGTTCAGCCGTAAATTCCATATTCTGTTGTGTATTGTTGATCATTGTATGAGATCCCCAACACTGTTTATTAAAGTTTTTTAATGTTTTCAACATGTCAAAGTTTTTTTCATATTTTTGATGGAGTCAACCCTGAAATTGATTGACCTCTGTTGAACTTCATCGATAAAGGGATAAATGCGACAGATAGGACACTTAACACATAATGGTAAAAAGCCTATCATTTTCTTGCATCAGAGAGGCAAGTTGTATTTTTATTTCAAGATTGAATTAGGTCTTGAATACCGGTACGGTATGCGACATACCTACGCAGAGCAAAAGTAGATGTACCTACATACATTTGCATAAAACTGTTAGTTAAAACCAGACAACTAGGTTTTTATAAAAATACAAGTTAAAAAAAAAACCTTTTAGCTCGCTATGTAATGTAATTCCCTTTGTTTATTAGAAATCCACCCTTAAAAGTACAAATAAAATAATACAAATCGAACGACCTAACTGTTTCATTACTCTTTGGTGAAATAGAATTGATTGCAGTTGGAATCATCTGATTGGTAAAAATGCAACCAATGTCGAACGTATTACTACACTAACTACACGCCCTAATTATTTCCGGCTTTCTTATTGGATATGACAAATCCGAAAGATTTTTTTAAGCTGAAATTATTTTGAATGTTATTTTATCATTAAAATAAGATTCAAAGTCTTTCAACTTACAAAAACCCTTTGCTAAGCCGCCTCTGCTAATGTTGCGGACCGACAATCGTTTGAGCTTTGCCGACGCGCCGCCGCGCTGGCTCGAAAATTAATTTACTAAGTTCCGTACAATTGTTTTTTTTTTAACTAAGATTTACAAACCGAACATTTTTCGAAACAACTAGTTATAACCGGGATAAAACAAATATCATTCTAACTTTTAATTTATTCATGCGTCAAGTACCTACATAAGATTAGTGTAATGATGATGGGCAATCTTTATGAACTTTTCGAAAACTGTATTCGATTATTCCGAAATTAGCATTGTTTCGTAATAAGCGATATTTTTTCGTTCACAAAAAAATCAGAAAATAGGTAAAAAAAAACCCGTAAGACTTGTAATTAATGCTACAAATAGTCAACCTCAATATCATAATTTTGTCTCGCTCCTTATCATATCGACAGAATTACCGTAGGCATCACAGTGTAGGTATGTCAGGGGTATGTTTTATCCACAATGAAAAGAACTTCTTATTTTATTTTAAAAATAGTATTTATTGGAATTCACATAATATCATAACGATCTCTAAAATTGTGTACATTTTTATTTGTAGGCTAGTTAGATAATTACGTATTTATTTTATTAGTTCGTTTGATGCTTCCGAATCGGATGCTTGTCGTCATGTCGTCTAGTTTCGCGTTGGATTGCAGTGAATTTAGCGAGGAATCATGAGTAATCATGAGTAATCATGACGGAATAGTAGGTAGGTAGGTACTTACCTACCTAGTTGCGAATGAAAATAATCTTCATCAGCAAGACAATGCTACAGGCGGCGGCGTTTTCGCAACAGAAGAATTCCGTAGTAGGTACGATTGCTTCAGTGGTTTGGTGCATCGCCTTCACTCCACTGGGACCTTTCGTCGTACAACCCATGGTGGTATTACGCATTGATTAGCCAACCAGCACAAAGAGAATGCCCACCCGTCCCGCCAATTTTTGTGAAGACTAATAAATTAGAGTTATGTGACTCTGACCGAGTTCTGTGTGGAGTTCTGTGTTCAGGTAGGTACCCACCCTTTGTGTTTGTTGTTCCTTTAGTAAATATTTTCATGTAGGTACCTACCTACCTACCAAAACTATGAGTGTACGCGTACGTGTGTAAAGCTACGCGGGATTAAAAAAGGAAAATGGTAGACCCACAAACTTAATAGTTACTGATAATTTCACTCATGAGTGAAATTGTGTCTAATCGGCGCATATTATGAATAATATGCGCCGATTAGACACGGTGTAGGTACCTTTGTGTTTTCGAGCGACGCGCGACAAGGTCAAAGGACGCGCCAGTGCCTACTTATAGATATGTACAATCTTTGTTAATAATTGGCTCCGCCCATCGATTAGGGTTGCTACGACATGGCAAAGTTAAAATATTATTAGTACTTTGTAAGAGAAAAACAAAATTACTTAAAGTTGAGATACGACCATGGCGACCTTCCAGAATAACTACTAGTGTACAGAGCCATGCAGTGTTTACGGGTTAAAACCCTTATATTGAATCACCCTGTATAAAAACTATTACCAAACAGAACCCTCACACCACAACTGCGCTCCCACTTGACCAATTTATAGCTATTTCCGATATAGAGTGGCGCAGTGAAGTATTTTAAGGAAATTGCTTTTGCCTACCTAGTACCTACATGAATAAACATACCAATATGGCACCTGAGGTTTTCTAGGGAAATGACGCATCAATTTAATGCAGCAACATCAAATGGGTTACCTATAAATTGTAGATATTTGATAGGAAATAGAGTAAGAGGTGGAAACTAAAATCATTTTTAGAGGACAGGACGAAAGGCACGGAGGGACAAACGGGGTCACTCTGCACCCTAATTACGTAACTCAATTTCTATCATGGCTTTCATTTCGACAGTTCAACAATATCCATTGCGTCGTTGAGCTAGTTATCGAGAACACGTTTTTAGAATAGGCGTAATGGATGTCAAAATTAATACCATGGTGATAGCAACTGAGTAACGCAATTAGTGTGCTGATAAAGTAGATACTGCCAATAGGCACATGCGATACCCAGGTAATTAACAAAACCACATGTGTCTGTATTTTAACCAGTATCCGTAATCAATAATTTATTTGCATCTAATTGAACAGGTTCTTACATAAATATTTAGTGGTTAAGACTTGGTAGCCTACAGTCACTGCACATAAAATAGAACATTTTTGGGCTATCGAATAATGTCTAAATGAACGGTCACCCATCTATAAACCAACCGCAAAAGCGTAAAAAAAATAACCTTGCAGACCACCTAACAAGATACTAATCCCTCCATCCAAATTGGCTATTACCAAGTCAGAGTGACCATTAAAATGGCTGGTACAACCGCTGATACCTAATTCCGTTTGCTTGCCGCCAGAGGGAAGTTGCGACCGAAAAATTGAATGCATCTCACCGTGAAAACCAGATAGGTAAATGTCACCGGAGATCACACGAACGCTAGTAGGTAATACTCAGATCATAGAAACAAGGAGATATGCCATGCCATCATAGCAAATCAGTACGGGAACCATCACTGTCGCCATTTTTAGAACAGTTTGCGACACAATTACAAGCGGTCCTTATGAAATAAAGATCACACATAAAAAAATCCGCACACCCTCAATCTAACACTGTTATTCGTCACTCAGCACTAGCACTGAACTAAAACACTGTATTTATATCATCGATCGCGTTCGGTCCGTCGCCAGCGTGTACGTTTTAATTATGGTAAATGTGTCTGTCAAAAGCGTCAAGCTCAATAGCGCCTTGGCACATCTTGTTTCTATGATCTGAGGCTGTAAGGCTATTGTCTGTTATCATAGAAGTGATGAAGAGTACTCACCCTGCCGGATAAGCAACGAGCTCGGTGTTGGGATCGCAGTCGAGTGCCGCGTTACTGCCCACCGTAAGACCGAGGACGCTCTCCAACTTTATCTGAGGACAAAGAGCACGTTAGTGTTAGAAAAGAAATAACTTTATCTCTTGTACAGAGAAGTAAATTAATTGGGCAGGCAAAAAGGGGTAACCTCTTTCGCCATGTATTGTGCCTGCAAATGGAAGGGCTGAAATACCTAGTAAAATACCTAATGAACTTTTTACCTGTTTTGGAACGAGCTAATCAACAGTAGCTCATGTGATGAAAGAAACCAGTCATAATGGTAGTAAGTTTTACAGCTCCAGTTGCGCTTGCGCAGGATGGATGTTCTAGAGTAACTCGTGTATTTGTTACCCACACAGTGGCGTGCCTACAGGGCAAGCCCGAGGGTATATCTCAAAATTTTTCATGAATGTAAGTGAGTAGCGTACAATAAAAAACACTTACAATCATGAAAAGGTTAGGTTGCCTCGGGCTTGCCCCGTAGGCACGCCACTGTCCACAAATATGTATTATACTCTCCTTTACTCCTGAAGTCGGCAAGATCTAATCGAGAATAAGTTATGATCAAACCGTGACAAAAAGTAATGTAGGTATTTCTTCTATAACTCGTCAGCAAGATAACCTGTCTCCTTGTCAGTCAGTGGTAAAAGAAAGCAAGAAGTATTCGATAATTTAATTTCGTCGATGCACAACTCGTATATCTGAACGCAAAAACTTTCAACACCTCCAGAAAGTCTAGAAATTTCTAAAAAAATCACGATGCTAACATCCCACGGACACCTCAGCCGTGCCTAAACAGTAAACAGCACTTATCTAAAACTCTCAATGCCGTATCAGTAAACATAGTTACGAAACTGTACCATAAACCTTAAAAGTTTAATCTATAGGTAAATAAAGTTCATATACATAGGAAAACTGACGTTTTGTTTGAGTGTAGAATGTGTTTAGGGTTCTGTATCTCAAAAGGACGGAACCCATATAGGATCACTTTGTTGTCCGTCTGTCATGACCATGAGTGGAGCCATCTGCTCATAGATGGCGCCACTAGAAGTATGCAATGCGCCATCTATGATCAAGACATGATATATCTACTATGATGGCATAGCTATTGCATATTTCTGAAACCTCAGGGCGCGAGTCGTACTCACACTTGTCCGGTTTTTAGGGTTCCGAACCAAAATGGTAAAAAAGGAACCCTTATGGTGCGACTTCGTCTGTCTGTCTGTCTGTCTGTCTGTCACACCTGCTTATTTCAGCAACTACTTATGCTATCGACTTGAAATTTGGAACAATTATAAAGAATGCTTGTTCAACTTTATTGCGAATGAAAAATGTTCAAAAATATTTTTATTTTCATTGCAAAAGGGGCCGGAGTGGGGGTCCGAAATTTCAAAGTGGGGTTACTAGGTCAAGTGACATATCATATGAAAGAGCTTGATCTGCACATTTTAAAATATATTTTTATTTTATTTTATGTCTCACAGTTTTCGACATATGATGAAAAATTTCCAAAAAAATACCATTCCCCCCCCCTTATCTCCGAAGTTTGCGGGGCGAAAAATCTGAAATAATTAGAGTTGATAGGAATTGACCCAAATATGGTACCAAAAATAAAACGATGTTCCTAACTAGTACAGTTTTTTCAAAATCATCAAAACTCCTTCACAAACAAACTTAGTTATGCGGTCCGGATTTTTTCACTTTATACGTCCAAAAATGATACGGAACCCTCGGTGCGCGAGTACGACTCGCACTTGGCCGGTTTTTTTATAGTATGGTCTTTAGTTTACAAGCTGTCCTCGCTGTTTTAAGAGTCAAAGAAAACAGTACTCTCAAATTAGAGAGGTTTATTAATCGTCAATGGAGTAATCAGGAATTTCGATATAATCACAGCGAAAGACCTGGCAAGTTCAGATTACAGAACAAGTATTTTAGTTATGATGGTGGACGAAAAGTGCTTGGGAACTTAGATTTCAACAATTTTGCTAGACCAACAATTATATTATTCTAAAAAGAACTTCCCTATTTCTAAGATTTATATTTTTGGTGGGATTAAAACGCCTCGTCTTCTTTGTACAGGCAAAGCCGTAGGCACAAACTAGATGGAACAATATTTGACTATACAAGGCGGCAAGGTTGTTCTAGTTGTGCAAATATCTCGGAAACCTTGGCTGTATTAGATAAAGCTTTGTTTAACAAGATGCGCGTTAGAAAGACAACGAAATGGCGGCGCGGTAGCCATATTGGATTTTGTGTCACTGTCAACCCTCTATCTATCTGATGGACAAATTCGGTTCTTTCGTTTGATGTTCATACATAGTGAATAAATATTTGATTACGTTTGAATTCAAATTGATCCTTAAGTTGACTATGGCTTTTCTAGAATAGGTAGCGTATCATCACCATAGACATTTCTTATATCATTGATCATCACCATAATTTCAGCTGTGAGGTCCACTGCTATAGGGCATGTCTGGACTGCGGTATACCGTAGTTAAAATATTACCCAGTCAGCAGGTTTGGTTGGCCCAGAGGACTTAACTTAAAATAACTCGTGGAAGCTTTTTTAATTCTCCCCATTTTGCCGGTAAAACCAGCTTTAATCTTCAGATATTAAAAACGTAAAACCTATCCAATCATGGCAATGAGTGAGTTCTGAGCTTACATTAATCGTAGTTGATCCAAATTGATTGAAATATTTGACCGCACCCAGTCACATTTTAAGCCCCCTTTTATTTTAAATGCAAAAGCGGGTTTGTCCGTTTGGTTGGTTTTTTTTTTAGGATTAAATTACCGAACTCAATCTGATATTTGGCAGTGACAGAGACGTAGCATGTAACACCAAAGGACATAAAATTATGACACTCGTATCGAAAAACGAAAATGGTACAGACAGGTTAAGTTGCGAGGCTAAGTTAGTGCTGCTTGAATGTAAATTCGATAGTGTTAGTAATTGGAATCGACGTCGAAGCTTAGCTAAGTAAGTAAGTAAGCTTGGTATACTAATGAACTTTGAGTTAAACTAGGAGTAAAAATAGCAACATGAATCAGCTGTTTGTAATTCTGCTAGACAAACCTAATCAATATTAATTAATTCAATTAGCTTAACAAATGTAGGTACTGGTATAATTAGCATATAGCATAGCATAATCAGCCTATAATGTTTCCACTGCGGGGATACAGGCCTCCCTGCGAGAGGGGCCGTAGTCCACCACGTGGGTCCAACGCGGGTTGGTGGACGTCACATGTCTTCGAATTTTTGGTTCTAGGACATGCCGGTTTGAATCATATAAAAGGCTAATATATCTTTGCCATATGATGCTAAGGACACCAAATTCGACTTGGATTCCGTCCAGGTAGACTTAAACCTTAGAATATTATTAAAAAACTTAGAATATTTATTTGGGATTATCAGACTAGTTTGTGTTCGATCCGAAGCCCTCGTTGCGTGATGAGCTTTTAAATAAGGACTTCATTCAAGTCCGACATTAGTTGGATAGGCCCGAAACAAATAATGAGCAAAACTGGATACAATAAGAAATAGGACTAGGATTTTACGAAAGTTATTTAAAAAAGGTAGATTAACATTTTAGCTAGATGAACCGACCACCTACGTTTTCCGAATGCGCAGTCTCCATTGAAGAAATGGTTTGTACCTTACAAACTCATTATTTTTTTACTAGTAGATGATGCCTAAGATAATCCATGTTTTATTGTAACATCGTGTATTGACTTGTTAACCTTGACTCACAAGGCTGTAAAGTGGCTACGGTACTCGTTATGCGCATCCTTGCGCGTACGCAGCAAGGACGCCCGGTCGGCCATCTTGGATCAAGTGTCAGACGACCTTGACAGCGCACGGAATTTGTAAGTGGAATTCCGATTTTGTTTTTTTTTCTTCTTCATTGATAGGCAGCGATGTACACTCGACGCCATTGACGGTCGACCACTTTTTACCCTTATGTTCTTAGCAATAAGGGCGAAAAGTGGTCGACCGTCAATGGCGTCAAGTGTACCTACCCAGTGCCCACACGCGGTTTTATCTCTTTTTTGCTCAATGGATCACGTGTTCTTTTATTAAATTAAGAGGAATCGATTATAATGTATGCTTTTGTTTTTGATGTAATTTTTTATTCTGTATCTGTAGAACCAAAGAGAACATAAAGTTCGATATCGTGCGAGTCTTACAGGTACCTAGTAATTAATTCACATAATTATGACTCTAGGGACAAAATGGCGTCACTTCTATCTACCCTACGTCAACGAGAACAAGTCGAAATAAAAAAATGTACACGCAAACCAAACATCAATTTAAAAGTTACCCAACACTTATAAAAGCTAAAAAGAGTTTAAATTAATTTCTACGCAAATAAACACCACATTTGTCATTGGCTATTTATTATTAAGAACTTTCGATTTCTATAAAAATTTATAGTGCGATGTTTGCTTTCACTAAATGGATCGATCTGTATGACTGGTTAAAGGCATTAGGTCGATTGCTGTTCTTCTGAGAATCAGAACTAATAATTAAGTTCCTGCTGCGAGCTTCCTGCTAAGTCTTTGTCTGTATGTTATTATTTATATTTAGACATGTCTATAAAATTAATGGATTGAATATGAATCGTTTAGATTATGACGAATACTTAGTCCATAATTCTTCTACCTGAAGAAATCGAATCGAGCAGGTTTGCGTGCTATCCATCGGATGTGGTTTGCACGTCCTCCTCTCTCCATGGAATCAGAAAATAGAATCTCACCAACCCTTAAATTAAACAGGAATGGTGATAGTACTTTCTAGGATCGACATCAACTGAACTAACTTTCAGAATATCACAGACCACAGCGAAATAACGCTATTCTTCGGTAGTGTCGTGTTCCTGTGGTGAGTAAGGTCGCCAGAGCTCCTGAGGATGCGCTGTGTTGACAGCGGGGGACCTGCTTGTCCCCTATGCTGTCGGCACAGCAACTCTTTATTTTAAACGTGGCAACGCGCAATGTTGCTCGGTGTTGCATCCCATCAGGCGGGCCATACGTACGCCTGTTTACCAAAAAGTCTACGGCATAAAGTCAGTGCTAAAAAGTATCAGAAAAGCAACAAAAACTTTTCTTCACAAGTTTTGTCTGGTACAAGTCACGAAGAATATAGCAGTGTGCTGCCTGATATCTTGACATTGCGACACAGCTCCTTATCCCGCACAATGCCATTGGATAGGTACCAGTATTATCAAGATATACGGCGAATGTCAGCCACTACGCTACCATCCCACGCTGAACAGCTAATTGAAACAACTGGGTTACTTATGCGGCCCGGAGGCGATAGTTAGTAAGCTGTCTTTATTGGTATTGTGTCCAAGAAACATTAAATAGAATGGTAAATAAAATTGGTTAAGGTAAAAAACGATTTGATATATAAAACTGATGGACTAACTAACCCAACCATTATCCCAATATGTTTAGGGTCAAAATTGGTCCTATTTCTACGGTTTTTCTTCCCAGTAAACATCTAAACATACGGTTAGGTTAAATTTAAACTGTTTTTCGAATGACCGTGACAGTAATTGTTGTTTTCATTGTCTGATGTCAAGAGCATAATAATAGCTCTTAACATCCGACAATTTTTGAAAGTAAACAAGAGTGCTGGGTATCAAAAAGCTGTCTAAAGCTGGAATGCTTGCACGCATCTACGAATCCTACAAAAAATCGGGTATACGCTCTTTGCTACGTTTGGATTGCCATAATGACCGAAAACATATTCACAGGAAATCTTTCTGCAGCCTATTAGGCACTAATATAGTAGGTGTTACCTCCAACCTTTACATGCTATTAGAACTTCAACTCATCCACCTTCAAAATAGAGTCCATATTAACACGGTCACACAACGTAACTGTTACAAATTACTTTCTATCGCTTCACTAATGAACAATTTTCTTCGCCATTAGTCGAATTAATTGCTAATCAAGCGCAGAATTTTTAATAACTGCGCTTAAATAGCTGGATCGAACTAGCTTTATGAATTCAAAGATTCCATTACATCATAAGAGGAAAATGGAAATGTCTCAAACCAACTGTAAAGATGGTTCTCCTGCCACTATTGACGCATGGACATACAATTATTTCCTCCTTCAGAGCAAAATTCAATTGGACATGTAGAACCAAACACTTTGAATCCACTTGCCCCACTTTGAATGAAAAAGTATTTGAAGCTAGAGAGTACAGAGACAGCAAGACGACATTCTCACGGCATCAGCTGGCGTCGTGGGCGAACAGCGAAGAACGCGAGACGCTGCGTGTTGGCGTGTCGAAACTATTCCAAGAAACATTTCGACACTTGCCGTACATACCGCGCGCTCATGGAATTTGTAATGAAACTTAGTTGATAGTGCTTAGGTTAGCACGTTCGGTCGTCTGAACCTAATCAGGTCGCACAGCAGTTGTCGTTGGTGTGAATTCCGAAATCTGTTCCGATCATTTCGGGTCAAATAGATTGGAGGATATCATAAGTTTTAGAGAAGCCTATGAAAAAGGGGACTCCTAGACCCTAAGTCATGTAACTGACTTAACCTCAGGAATACTGGTCTTAATAGGTGGCAGTGGAAATGACTAAGGTCTCCGAACAACCTCCCCAAAGAATATCAATCCTCAAGTGGCAACAATCTGTATTAGGCGTTGCGCAGACGATGGAAAATCTATCCACGACGACAAAACGTATGCAATAACGCATACGAAGGACAAATTTACTGCCGAAGTGCGGATATCCATAGGTTTTATCGTTGCGGACAAATTGTCCATCGTCTGCGCAGTGCCTGAGGGTAACATTACACTATAGCTGAAGTCAACCGGCAGTTGCTGAGTATAAAAGACGATCCATTATGATTTAAAGGCGATCCCGACATACTTGAGAAATCGACAACTGCTTGGGTTACTACTTACTACAACAACATTATAAAATCTATTGTAACACCATCTGGGAACGAGGTAAAACAGTGGGTTATAAGATAAACTAAGTATTACCAACGCATTATTTACAATAAACACTTCACAGTTAACAGCCAGTTATAGCCCGGTAAACAAACCTCCGTCGACTATGACAAACTTCTTACAAATATGGCGATGGTATTCGCGTCGGCGGCCTACGTCGACTCACTTGTTTAGACCAGTTCTGGAATACAAAATTGTAAGAATTGTGCTTGGACTGACCGGGGACATTACTTATTCGTAGCGAACAATGTATCATTTCATGCATGATCAATCTATTGGTGGATTCTTCTTACAGCTTTTAGGTTCACTACCAGCAGAACAGCACCCATCACCAGTCACCCGTGGCGCCCGATTCACCACGGGATCAAGCAAAAAAACGAGAAGACTTGATGAACTCCATGTTCGAACAACTAGAACGAAAAGGGTACTTACTGCTAATACATAATATACATATTACATTTTTTTTTAATAAACTGTGTTTTTCAAGACGAGTAGTTCATTTCTTAGTAACAAATAAATTATTATGGGTAGGTGATTTTCCAGACAACGTCACTCTGTAGCTCAAAAGCAAAATTCCAATACCATCCAAATGCCATCAGAATTTGATTATCTTATAAGAAAATTAAAGGACTATGAGGATCTGATATAGCAATGGTATGCGACTTGCGTTGAGCGGTTACACTGCATAGTGATTTGTTAAAAGCACTGGTTGAATACTAATTTCTACGCTGGTTCTGAGAACTACACAACCAACGCGACGGCGGAAGGACAAAATGTCAAGCCAGAGGACGAACTAGAAATATCACGTTGACTAGTCACTTTTACGATAATGCCTGGTAGGATAAGACTATCAAGACCTTACCAAATATCGGCAGATGGTCGTAGAAGGCTGGGGACTTGGATGCAGTCAGTATTGTGGCGAATCTTGGAACAGAGTAAGTGCAAACGCTGATTACGACAGACCATGATAATTGATTGATCCGTGTCGACGACAACAGTTGAATAGATCTTATCATGGACCTCACTATGTTTGCTAATATGAACATTTACACATTAGTGAATAAAGACACCCATCCCATACTGCAATACTCAACGTGGTAAACAGAAGAATAGTGATCAAACTGTCGCCACTACCACATAGGAAGATGCTCTTGTCCCTAAAGATAGCTTTGTACCATTTCATCAAACCGATAGTTAGATAAGAGACAGTCATTTTTGATAATAACACGTTACATTATGCAACGAGTACTATGCTATTATTTACCTTCAATGCGTAATGACTACAGAATCATTACTTAAATAAACAACTTAATTCTCACAATAGACACAATACTAGGTATATGTATAGCTATTGGTATGTAGGCAGCGGTCAGAATTGATGACATAAGTATTGTGTAACCACATGTGGATGGTGTAGGCGATCTATACTGAGATTGTATTCAAAATGGTCGAACTTGTGTTTATATGTTTTGATGAAGTCCCTTATGAAATGAAAATTGGCAGGACAGGGATTATTAATAATTTCAGCCTATTACTGTCCCACTCTTTTCATACAGAGAAGAATCAAGCATTTATAAACATCGTTGGCAATTTTAAACCATAGTCCAGCAGCCTAATTGCGTAACTCAATTTCTTTCGCCATGGCTTTCATTTTGACAGTTCAACAACATCCATTGCGGCGTTGAGCTAGTTAAAGGAGCACGGAATAACAATCATACGGCGTAATGAATGTCAAAAACAATGCCACGGTGATAGCAATTGGGTTACGCAATTCGGGTGCAGGTTTCCTTATGATATCTTGATTGAAATGTTGATTGTGCTTCACAGTAATATTCACAAAGTTTTGTAAATTCTAACGTTTTGGATTCTCCAAAGAAGATGTTAAAATGTTTCATTAATTTCACTAACCAAAAAATCATTAAGCTAGTGTATAGTTTCATCTAGATACAGATACAGATATTCAGATCTGTGAAACTCTAATGTAGAGCAATGTTGACCTCCTAAAGGGCAAAAGCGTGAATAGCTCCGCGTGGGTTGGAGCCGTTGGAGGTCTTTTACTTTCGTTTGATATAGCTTTCTGTTTCTTTACAACCGGTCGTTTGTATAAGTGTGATATACATCAATATTTTATGGTGGGCACTGCCAAAACAGGAGAAATGTGAAAGAAAGGTGAATGAAGACAATAGTGTGATTATGGGAAGATCTACACCAAAGAGCGGATGCTTACAAACGTCAGGATAAGCAGTGGTTGATTATGGTGTGTGGTCCTAGATTATATAACCTTAACTTGTTCTTAAAAGTCTAATTACAAGGGAAAGAAAATAATGTACCCGAAGTATTGTTATTTTGTCTGGCAGAGTTTTTTTTTAACAAAGGAGCTTTTTAAAAGTTTAATAAATCTTCCTGTTGTCATTAATCCTAGCTTTTACCGCTACAGCCGGCCTAGCATGACCACGATAGAAACGGGTTTTGTCTACATAGAAATAGACAAAGTGACAGATTGTAGAAACATTTCTACGTTTTATGAATGAAATCTGTCACTTTGTCTATTTCTATGTAGACAAAACCCGTTTCTATCGTGGTCATGCTAGGCCGGCAGGAAGACCCTTTTCTTTTTCAAACATTAAGCCTAATTTTAAACAAAAACCTCCCGTTTTTTTTACTTTTCCAGATAATTTGCAACATTTATACATTCTTTAAGGATGTCATCTAATGCCGCATGCCACGCGTAACTCTACAACCACATCATCAACTAAAAAGCTGCAAGGAGAAGAATCAAATTCATAGCCCTGGCGATAGCAGGCTGTCCGCCATCCACTACTCAGTCGTTTAATTTTGTCATCACTTTCCGTTTCTTTAAGAACCGGCTGTCATATTTCGGCTTTTATGGCGTAATAGCATGTCTGGCAGACATAGGCGGCATGTTATGGGTACCTATCATCGACAATTTATGGTTCTATTCGTCCCATTCCAATGTTAATTTAATGGTATTTTGGTATGTGTAGATGGAAAAAAATGTTTTGGCCGTTATTTTATTAAATCGTTACTTTTCATTATTTAAATAAAACGAGCCGTTTATACATCAGTCTGGCTGCGGAGTTCAGACTGAGTCTCTCTCGGGTTAAGTATTGATATTCAAATCTGGTTAAACGGGTCTCAAGAAACTACTAAAGTGTCTTTTTCGGTTACCGCAAAGCATCAGCAGACAAATTATCCGAATAGCATCCAAATCCAATACATTTTACTAGCAAAACATTTTGGACCCACTATTTTCAAAAAATGGTAGGGCACAGTGGGATATCTCACTCAAATCTAGAGCCGCCCGACTGGGAAAGTACCTCCACCTAACAGAATACCACAGCCGAATAATGCTACTCTTCGGTAGTGTTGCGTTCCTGTGGTGATTAAGGTCGCCAGAGCTCCTGAGGATGCGCTGTGTTGACAGCGGAGGCCCTAGTTGTCCCCTAAGTTACTGGTCCTTTAAAATGAGGATTCGATGTGCCACATCGAATCCGACACATGCGCATGTTATACTCGGTGTTGCAGGCGTTCCATAGGCTACGGTAACCCTTACCATCAGGCGGGCCGAACGCCTGTATGCCACTATCGTCGTATAAACAACTAGGTATCTTTATTTTTGAAGATCATTTTCTTCTTTATACACCAGAGCTCTTTACCGCCAACAACCGCAACTAACCGACCCGCCTGAACCGTGAAAAGAATAAAACATTAATTAAGCCCGTCTATATTAATAAGAAATATTCAAGTCACGACAGACGCCAAGTACGGCAACTCATTGTGCATTAAGTAATTATTAAGTAACACTCTTGTGGAGTTATTTAATATGTTTGTGAAGCTATCGATGTGTGAAACGAAGACGGAGTGGGTCGATGATTTTACTAAATACATAAATGCTTTCTAGAGCTATCTGACCTAATTGATCCCGTAACCGTGTTAGAGCCACGGGATCAATCAGGTCATTTAAGTCTTCTCCTAAAAGATGTTGGGGTTTGTCTTTTAAGAATAGCCCTTTCAGCCGGCTTAGCATGACCACGATAGAAACGGGTTTTGTCTACATAGAAATAGACAAAGTGACAGATTGTAGAAACATTTCTACCGTTTCATTCATAAAACGTAGAAATGTTTCTACAATCTGTCACTTTGTCTATTTCTATGTAGACAAAACCCGTTTCTATCGTGGTCATGCTAGGCCGGCAGGACTATTTCTATATGCTATTCTACCCTTGTTCCAAAATGTGTTAGATTTGTTTTCCATTTCGTCAGATATCTGTATCGTAGAGTTTACGCCAAGCGTTCCGAGTTTCTTCTGGATCGCGAAACTGCGCAATCATGTTTATAACGCAAAATACCACATAATGAGTGGGCGAGCCATCAGTGATAAATTGATAATATTTATAATCATCCAGACGATGCAACGGTTTAACATGATCTTTGACCCATGACCCAGACTAAGTTGATCAATCCATATTTTACCCATGAGCCGTATTATTTGAAATCTAGCAGGTTATTCTTAAAATACATAATACAAGTCAACCAAGGTTTCTTGACCGTTCTGAAGTTAGCCGTTTAAATGCGCAATGGATTGTTTGGGGTAAAAATTGTCTATTACGCAGCCAAACAGCGAATTTCAGAGCGGCCAAAAAGCGTTGGCTGACCTGTAATATTGTCTTGTGTATTATCATGAATTAACACGTATGTACATACACTACATGTATAGGAATGCACATCAAATAAGACATTTTGATAAGCTAACCCTGCGTACTATGGTGACGATACTAAATATAATCACCTTAATAACATTATAATAATACCTACTGTAAGATGTTTTTCTAAGTACTAAATTGTCTGCAACAAAAAGTGATGTTTCCTTATTCATTACTTAGATAATAATAGGTATTTCATTAATTATAATAATATAACAATTTCAGTCTATTTGCTTCGTCGAGCTTTTTTATTTATTATGAGTGATGTTTTAGCAAGATTAATTTAGCATTAACGTGATTGAACAATACTTGTGTGCGCATATTCTTAAATTAAAATTATAACGCAAGTTTTGTTTTTATGTTTTGGACTGGTCACAGGACTTATAAGTTTCATGTTTTTTCAAAACATGTTTTTTATAATGACCACTTCCCAGCTCTATCATGAGACTCTGGACATCATCTAGGTCTACAGTACTACCAACGAGCCAAAACACGATGGAGTTATTTTGAGAAGTTGAGGAGTTCCCATGGCCACCTCCCGGCCTCATCATGAGACCACCTCCATGGTACCCCATATTATTGCATTGTCACTAAGGTTACATATTATGTGTTTCAAATTTCAGCTCAATCGGTTGGTCAAAGAACAATGGCCATGCTGGCCTCGGAAAAAACATTAATTCTTATAGAGATAGTAATGTTAGCAAAATGTAGTACATTGTTAATGTAATTAATAGATGGTATCAGTTTATTTTTAAAAGCCGGGAAATAATAGATAAACGTCTTCAAAATTATACCATAATACTTGAAACAAAACGCAGGATAAAATATTTATTTATTTATTTATGAAAGCATCCACATTTATTTACGTCCCTAGAGACGTCCATACATTTTTAAAATCTAAATTGATTTTATTTCTGAATCTTAATTAAATCCCAGGCTGTATTCAACTAGATAAAATCATGATAATTATTTAACCCAAGGTTTAATGTACCTGCCTACTTAAATTAGACCTCAATGTGAAAAACCTCTGAATTCAAAATGCTACAGATTAATAAATATACCGCATAAACACAAAAAACATTATAGGTAATTTCTTGATTCTCCGTGCTTTAAAAAATATATTGAATGCCGAACGTAGTTATATATAAATAGGCAAATAAAATGACAAATGTTTCATCGTTATAACTTTTATAAGATTTTCCGAGTCCAAGCATGTAAGGAAAGTGGCCATTGTTCTTTCAGCTCAATCGGTTGGGGGGACTGGTCTAAAATTCTGTTGCAAGATTTTGCCCCCCACTAACAGGGCAAAATATAAGCTTGTAATAAAATGGGCAACAACCTATACCTAGTACAAAGTTAGCTCACCTCGTAGGCCGGTGTATGCAGGCTATCCCTGATGACTGGAGCACTGTTCCTCGGCCCGATAAACGCCATGTTCACATGGTAGCAACATTAAAGTATCCAGGATCTACTTCACTGTTAAAAAACACTGTTGCTATGTTGTCACAGCACTTAAATCACATTTGGCGCACGTTATTTTATTTAGGAACTGTTATTTTTAGAGCGTAAATAGCTGTTTGTCACTTATGTGTTTACCATAAATCTACTGCTACTGAAGCAAATGTTCACTGTTGAAAACATTGGTTAGTAAGTAATGTTGTGATATGTTGACAAAATAAAAATGGTTTATAAGTACCGGTAGGGATCTTGATCACAGATCGCGCATGTACATTTTTGGTCCAATAGACAATAGACAGTTGACAATACCTACGTAATAGAGAATAGTCTAATAGACCACGAGCATGACTGACGAACCAATCGCGTGCAGCCTCGGCGCCCCCCCGTTTTCTTCATTTCGCCAGAGACCGAAAAACCAGTCAATGCGCGGGTGACGTTTGTGATCACATCTGGTGCCGCTAGTTATACCTATTCTTAAAAGATGTATTGTATTCGGCATACCTCAAACATTTACTGAACGCCTACGCCTTTTTGTCTTTAGGTCAAGGTTTAATACAAACGAACATTAGATGCTCTAGTATCTTTAAGTCATTTTTCAGTCCTACCAGACACGTCTTAGCATCTTTAGATCGTTTCCTCAATATCGTTAACCTTGCTTTTCAGAAATACCACTTTTAACTAAGATAACCGACTTTATCTTACAATTACAATTGAACAGAATCACACACTTGACCACGGAAGTCATATTTCATGGTACAAACCGGTGCTAATTATGACCATTTATGACCCATATAGGTTCAAAGTCTTCCGATACGCAACAAGGTCAGAATTATCGCGAGTTTCATTTACTCTGTTGTAGAAAAAACTACTTTTGTATTTTTATTAAGTGCGTATCTTTTTTACACGTTTTTGCGAGAATTTAAATATTAATTTATTAATAGTTCTTTGTATATTATGATAATTTGGAATATATGTGGCAGGTAACTTGCAAATTATAAGTTAAAGATAAAAATTGTTGGTGATTATAATATCAGTCATTATAATATCAGTCTGTAAATATTCACTATTGAACAGGGACCTTTAAATTACCGTAACAAGGGAAAATTGCGATATTCGCCACGCTTGGTAGAAAAATTGCAATTTGTCTATTATGTTTCCCTGCCAGGCAAATTGATATCTAGACGGTCATGTTTACTTAATCAAGCATGTCTCATGCAAATTGGTTGATAAACTTGAAAATATAGCACCCATAAGCAGATAATATAAGGAAGCTGTCATCCATTCTTCTCATTTTAGAAAGAAAGATATAGGTAGGTACCTCAGATCATAGAAGGTAGGTAGGTACTCTATTGTACACAGGAAAGAATGACGTGAGGCATATAAAAGTAGGTATACGATATTTCTTCTAGACAACCATTGGATAGAATCACCAATGAAATTCAGGAGACTCAAGATGAAATCATGTCTATTATTTCTTCAAACATTCTTATTGTAGCCTACAGGCACTTCTGCCTACCCCACTAGAGCCATCTACCGGTAGACATAAAGCATCGCTCGCTTCTCGGTCGACAGCTATCCCGTAGAGTAGAAAGCTATCACCAATTATACTGAGAGGTAGCACACGCAGTGTCAGCGATGCCGAGATAGTGACTAGCGATAAGTTTTAATAATAACAGTAGCTTATCAGTTACGTTCAGTTTAAGTCCCGAATAAACTTAACTGTATGAGATCAAAGTCAAAACATTTACCTATATCAATTAGATAATTTACAAGCACTTTTGAATTGTCAAGCAATAGATGTCAGTCAGTTAGTTGAAGCTAGTTGTCCGTTCCAAAACGAAGATTCCTATGGAGAAGAACGGACAAGAAACTCCATGGTTACTCTTTTTCAATAAGTAGAAGATCCCGCTAAAATCTTAATCCCCTAAACTTGTCGCTTTTAATTACTGATTAAATATACATGTATCCTTATCATTTCTATGCCAATAAATAGACTTAAAAGCAATTGACTTAAGGAGGTAAATATGTAAAAAATAAGTCAAAGTCATCTGTTTGCTTCACCAGAAAAAGTCAATGTCAAAGATGTTTGTTTTGTATTTAAAACCAGATTACAGGTACTTATAAAACGTTAAAAAATATGTACACAGTTCCAAAAGGTAGGTCTAAAAAGGTAACAAAATAAAAACAACGATGTTCTACAGTAACTGGAACTTTAGCTAGTAGGTAGGTACCTAAAATATTAGTAATGATACTACTAAGGCTTTTATTTATTAATTTGACCCCAGACAGTGACCAGACAAGTATGTCGGAGCTGGTTGCAATCTCATTAGCGAGCACAGCATCAGTTTGAGGCTTGTCAGAAATAGTATTAACTGTAAGTACCTATGTAAAGTAATCGCTTTCGGACATGCTAATTCTGTCCCAACATTTCTTTAACCGATAAATGCGAAGCTGAATCTAAATCCCAGTCTGCACTAGACATTTTAATATGTATCGGCAAATGATTTTAATGGGCAAATTTAATGTACCGAGATCTGCGTAACACAATTGCTATCACCATGGCTTCAATTTTGACATCCATCACGTCGTATGTTTCTAAATCCATGTTCCCGATAACAATTCAACGCAATGGATGTTGTTTAACTGCAAAATGAAAGCCATTATGATATCAACTGTATTAAAGCTGATAGAGTCAACGACGTGTGTTTGTTATCATTGTTTCAGAGTTTGAGAACGATGGAGCTATGGAAGAATAGCACCATCCCAATCACACTAACATTACAAATGCGAAAGTTTGTGTGTGTGTGTTACTCCTTCACGCTGAAACGGCTGGATGGATTTCGATGAAATTTGACATAGAGGTAGCCTAGGACTTGGAGAAGCACATAGGCTCATTTTCATTCATTTTCACGCAGACCAAGTCGCGGGCAACAGCTAGTAGTACAATAATAGCTTCATCACTTAGCACAGGCCCAGGAGTGGAACAAAACCGCTTCCGAGACATGATAGTAGACAAGGCAGTAACTTCCTCGTTCGCCCAGCATCTCCCGACGCTGTACAACAATCATTACAATTTTCTCTCGAGTGAAAGCCGCAAGCGACAGGTGGAAGGGTGGAATCGGAATTCGCCTTTAATAGATCTAGTGTTACGGTTTCCTCGTCTACAGATATATCTTTAATATCTGGAGTGCTATAGCTTGTCAAGTGAATTGTTAGACAGGTTAGAAAACTGGATATTTTGATGTTAACGAGCCATTGTTGTAGCGGGGAATCGAGTGTTGTTGATTTGTGCCGCGTTGGAATAAGGCTAAGTTATTATCATCTGTTCAGTGGTGACCATAAGTACCGCTACCAGCCTTACTGGATAGTTATTTGACTATTATCTTACGGACTACCCGAACCGTATCTCTCTTACAAAGTGGTTAAAAACTATGGACAGTTAAACAATAGCTTTTACGATTTCAGTATGATACCAAATCTAATGATCATACCTATAGCCGGTTAATTTCACTGGATGGTAGCGGACCTCTTGATATGATGTCGTAGTTGTTTTCTATCACTCTTAAATATGGAAAAGGAAGAGCATATACCAGAAATCACAGATATTCTAAGGTTAGACCAGTCGTCAGACTTTCGGACTTCTGACAACCCGTAACGACTGTTAAAGATATACGTATGACCACCGTGACTGACTGTTTAAAGTGCTCTCCGAGGCACAGACGGGCCATGCCTCGCATGCCTCGTAAAACAGTCTTTATGTGTAAAGAATGGTCACCCATTCTTGGACTGACCGCGGTAAGAACAGCTTAACCTTGCAGGTCGATCGATCGATCAACACAACTGCAGCAAGGAGCCTGTCTCAACATAAGCTCTAATAAAAATACCATTATCAACTTTTGATAAACCCAGCACATTCCTCAAAGTCTTTACGATTCGACTCAGTGCCAGCACAGTAAATGCCCCTACAGGCTCCGTGTACTACATCAAACTACTTGTCACCCATTAACAATGCCACACACAGTCCCGAACCCCACTGACCTCGAGTTGGACGTGCATTAACCGTTCGAAAGCTTCGCTATAGCATACCACAGAGTAACTATTATGCCAGTGTGTCAGCCCAAGCGTTCAGCTGACCGTTCTTATTTAAGCACGGTGATATATTATTTAATGATGACAATTTCGGATTGCTATGTATTAAAACGGCAATTAAATAAATATGTATAGGTAAACCATACGCAAGCAGAACAGATGCCTTATACATACAAGAGCAGTACCAAGCTCGGTCTACATTCGATAAGTCATTCGATCATAATAATAAACGTATGGCATGTTTTAAAAACGATGTCAAAATGAGAAATACATTAAACAGACCCGAAAGACCGAGAAACCTATAGAAGATAATAAAGTCAAAAGATGGTGACGGGGCGGCGGGACCAAATAAGGAGCTGTGTCATCCATTTTATTCATATTGAAGGCACTTACTCGTAAGACTCGCCTGATGCATCCCAATTTAGAATGTAATTTACAACCATTTGACATTTAGAATCTATTCTATTTTTGTTTATGGCAAGCAAATTAGAATCATTTTAATGTATCACGTGAAAGCCCTGCGTACATATACATACAATGTCAATGTCAAAAAGTCCATCAATCAAGAAGCAATGAGCCACTGTGTGGTTAGAGTATAAAGTTATACTGTGGTTCAACTTCACCGCATGGCTCTCAAACAATGCGAGATGTTTGCCAGTTTCTAAAGGCTTTAGAGTGCTGCCAGTATTTTGTTAAGTTCTTGTACGGGGTTGAGAACTTGGCTAAGGGAACTTAGAATGGTTGAGGTTTTAGCCGCCTCAGGGGTTTACTCTCTAAGCACGAAATCCGTAGTTTCGACCTTAGTTACGGGCGTTTCTTACTCCGTATCACCTACGGACTTAAGATTAGTTCGGGGCCTGAACTAAGAATAATAGATAGCACGATTTGACAGTTGTCCCTACTCCCGATGTGTTTTTATCCATCCGAAAAATTGAATTTGACACTTGTTTTGACGGAATCTTATGTCTATTGTACTTTCGGACGGGCCCGTATCTTCGTTGACGGACTTACAGAGTAGACCCCCTGGAACACTAGGTAAAATCTCTTGCATTTGATGCATGAATTTGCAGTGATAAATCGCACAATGTGCATGTTGCTCAATTTGGCATCATACAATACCAACATTACGTGTCAGCTTATCACCAGTAATTCTGAGCTAGACCGAAAAAAAACCTGCAACGTGCTATGCGAAAGAAATGATCGTGGAAACTAGAACATTGTTTGGGAAATAAATCTTACTTGAAACAAAATTTCCTGTCTTAATAAGGGGTTGACATTTATATTAAATTGTCAAACCAGCATAACATGTAACTTTCTTCGGAACGATTACGAGCGCTTTCTCGAGCTAGCCAACGACAAAAAGGTTATGTTACGCATATGTATCGTGTTACGAGATTGGATATCACTATTGTTATAAGTTCCAACTGTATTCATTCATATTCATTGTATTGTTCATTGACGGGAGAATGATTAGTAAGACATCGTGTGTTACAAATTATATTAATAGCCTGTGTAATGTCTAGTCAGTTAATAATGTCTAATTAAGTAATCAGCCTGTGTAAAACAAAGCGTACCATCCTTAGCCTCATCTTCCTCTTACACTACAACAGATAGCAATAACACGTCGTATTACGTCCATTGAACCTTGGAATTGATCGTCACAATTGTCAGTTTAACACTTCCAACTGTCGTAACGACTGGCATAGATTACATTTCAATCTGACACAGGATTGAATTTCTTCTTACCTCAGAGAGTTCTCAATGTGCAGAGAACGGAAGTCTTAACACTGGCTTGACCAAAACCACCTTTATGAAGGTCCCAATCTAAGTCATGTAAAGTTAGGGAATCTCTAGTTTCAGTCAGATGGAAGAAAGTAGGCAATGGAGCAGACTAGATGCGAATGCATCCAGTGTTATGGCTCCAGAAGAAGAGATCTATGATCAGATGCAAACTGCGATATCTAATTTAAGGCCTTTAACAGACGATGTTCTTTTTGCGCGATCGAGCCTGCAGCGCTCGAACAATCTGTGAAGTTGTACACTGTTCGGGAGCTGCAGACTCGATTACGCAAAAAGAACGTCGTCTATGCGAGGCCTTATCAACACATTTTGTAATGCGAAAGCTAATGAATTTGCTACCTTTTATAGCACACCTAGTATGCTAGTAAAACTGCAAGCAACGGCTAGTACCTAATAAAGAACGTAAGTTTCTTTCAATTCTAACACAAACGTAATAAACTCATTACGCAATTCTGACTTTCAGTTTATTATAGTAATAATGGTGCAGTAATAAGCTATTAAATCACGTAGCGGTACGGCCAGTTACCACGTGTGGGCTAGTCACGAAGTCACGACCAATCTGAGCTGGTCAGCGTTTATAGCAGCGAGATGAGCGAGGAATGAGCTGAGCAAGGATGTGGACTGTTGAAATACTTAGGAAATTCGTAAAAAGAGTGCTTGCGTCAGCAGCAGGAGTTAATGAATGGAAGGAGCGGCTGTAATTGATGGCTGCACAACCACTAAAAACATGAAAACCCGACGAAAATCACAGTTGTAGCCAAGTTCTTGAAACCAGTAACCCAAATTAGCAATTAAGTGAATTTTCAAATAATTTTAATAAACCTCTACCAAATCAAAGCTCTTCTGCATAAACATGTTAACAGGTACTTCAACAACGTAAGAGTCAAGATGAGCTAAGCTAGAAATGAGTGTTTCTCGATAAGACCTCGTCGAAACTTGTCATGCCCGCAAGCGACACTAGACAAGTTTGTGACCTGCACTTTCGAAATGGTCTTTATATGGTCAAATTGCTGACAGATAAAGAGTTTTGGTAAATAGAAAGTGTTTGAACAGTGTTATGGAGCTTTTTGGGGAGAACTATACCATTCTATTTGCAAATTGCTATTGCTATAGAAAAGATTGGTGGAAGTCCAATTCTACAATATTGAGATCTGGATGAAGACACTTTATTATTGCATCTATGCGAGTGGAGGAAGACGCCAAAAGGAATAATTCCTCATTGTATTTTTACCTTGGCGCAAATTTTCAATCGCTCCATAATGCTTAAGTCTTTAATAAAGTCTGGTCTGGATACTTCAATATTTCGTTAATTCAACTTCCAATATCATATGCCAGTTACAAAGCATTCCGAGGCATCCTATTTCTGTATGAATCGTACAAATATTTGGCTCAGTGCGGAAACAGGCTGTGCCATTTGGATTTTCAATAACCAATATCGGAAATTAAACTTGGATTATTCGATTCATATGAACATCTGTGAGCTTAGTAAACATAGACCTTACAATACCAGCCTGTTATTTTCCACTGCAAAGCCAAAAGCCTTATCTGAATATAATTCTAGTACAGAAAATGGAACGAGCAATGATGACTCTGCTTACGCTTGCGTGTTGACGACTTCACAACATTAAGTCCAGATTTCAGTGATGGTTTTCTTGGTAACATACCAAAACTTCTCAATTTCACTCAACTACATTCATTCATAAAGAGTCAACAGCGACTTTGACAACTCCTTTTCGACTGACATCGATACTTAAACTGAAGGTCTTAAATTAACTTAGAAAGTACATAATCATGCAATCTCTAAGGCCTTAAGGTCCATAGCTGAAGGGAAGAGCTCACTTAATCGTTCACATTAAAACAGTAATTAAAACATTTACCGCTGATTGGTACAATCAATTAAAACCTTATAAATGTACAACTTTCTTCTCGATTAGTTGCGTGCAACATTTCCGCGGCGGTATTACGGAAGTGGGGACTTTTCTCCGTATCATTAACTAATTAACTAGATGTGTCCGGTGGAAACCGGTTTTGATTATTATGTGTGGCTGCAGTGTGAATTACTTGAAGAGAGATTTTTGTATGATTGTAGAGAGGATGTGTGTTTAGTTTCTTACATAGCTATAGTTTAGCATTCCATAGCTCCTGCTTAGCTTAACTTGGTACTGATTGATTTTTAAGGCCACAGACCGATTTTTTAACTAAAGCGAATTATCTAGTTTGTTATAAATATCGATTTAGAGATTATCTGTACATTGTATTCAGTGAAAAGATGATATTAGATATTCCGTGGTCGTAGCCAAGGAACAAATCGCGACATTAAATTGTTAATGCCTTTTAAAGTCTAACTTAACACTATAACGAGGATCAACAAAGTCACCTCTTTGTTAATTTCAAGTCGGTAAGGCATTGATATAACAGTTATTTAAGTGACAACAGCTGATTCCCCAGATCATAAATTCTATACCAGACCAGCATACAAATTAACAGAACCCTTTGCATAAAAATCACCATCTATCTATGAAACCACTATTTCTTGACTTTATTGACAGCGCTACTTGCAGAAGCAAATGTCAGCGACAAAACAAATTTGAAACATTCAATTTTAGTTCCCTATTCGTCCACAGGCCAGGATATACTAGCCTTACCACATAAAATATCCGCAAAAAATACAGTTAAACACCATCCATATACGGGAACACCGCAAGAGGGCTTACCGGAAGCCCCGCCATCTTTGTCTTAAACCGGATGCGAGCGGAAACATGCGCGGGAAATCATAACGCCATATTGAATTGTGGTTGACATAAACTACCGTATTGAGCGTGTCTATGGCTAGAATTATGGAAAGTTGTAGATCTTGTGCGGTTTATAGATTGCGATTTATTTGATGGAATCGGTTTAAACTTTGAATAGAATTCATAGGCAAATGTATAACTATACTAAGCTGCTGGTTAGAATGGAAGCCAACCGCAACATAGTTGAGAAGCTAGACAGGTCACCTCACAGGTAAGATGACGCCTTAGCTTTTAATTTTATGAAGTTAGTTAGGTACCGTACCTAAATAAGCCTTGGGCGAAGACTGTCCAAAATTACGCTTTAATTGGCTAGATAGCTTTGATTGATTGCTATATTGCTCGAAGCAGTGGACTATAAATTATATAGTTGCTTAGGAAAAGAAACAGCTAATATTGCATGTCGAAAGTCGAAAGATTTCGACAGTATCAGCGCATAGTTTCGGCCACAAGACGCAAAACATGTATCGCAACGTGTTCCGCAAAATCATCACACACTGCTGAATCTCTTTTAAGTAACCTAAAGGTTCTTCTCTCACGTCCGCACAAGATACAAGAATAGTTCATGCACTTAATAACATTTTATTAGTTGTAGGTAAACATAAAAATCTTAGCGCTCCGTTCCAAAGCGCAGGCCCCGACACACGTGGGCGTCAATGACAAAAGATCAGTGCATATTATGTCTCGACGAATGTGGTGTAACGAGGATATGACTTCATGTTATACTTTATTATCCAATTGTGTTTGTTGTTTCATGGCCAGGTTACCTGGTGGATTGATTGTGTTCTAGAAGGAATGGAAGAGCTTCTCTGTCGGAATGAACTTTAGTATGATCTGTCAGCCGAGCAATCTTGCTTACCGGCTATAATCTGTTTACCACGGTATCGGCATAAGATATGCTCTTATATATCCCATGCTGCCACAAGAGGAAGCAGTATTTTTGTTGATGGTGATTCTAGATCATGGCTTACGGGAGTTAAAATGAAGTAGTAAGGAGCATAATAATATCCCAAAATTACGTTTCTATCTTTTCAATCACGGGTCACAGGCGTGACGTATATTTGAATATTATTACCATAACATGCTAATATTGTCGTGACACGCTTCTATAGGCACCCCATATTTGTGACGGAATCGGTCGAGTGATTTGAACAAAATAAGGAAATCAGAAATAAGGTGCATCCTGCCAAAAGCTAGTGATTATTATAATGCATGATATAGGAAATACGTTTGTTAGCTGTCTAGAATTCCGACCTTAAGCAGGTCAGGAGGACGCATTGGGCTGACGACATCATCAAAGAAGTCAAAAACACAGGAACGAGGCACGCACTAAAGTGTGGAGACTGGCAAAAAAAATATAGTACCCAGCAGTGGGAGATGATGATGATGATGAGGATATGGTCAAACTCCATGTTGTTAAAATGAATACTCTATCAGTCTAGCATACTCTCAGTAAGAAGCAAAAACAACAGAAGGCAGGCCAACAACTACAAAATCTCACCACGAATATGCTTTTAATTGCACGAACAGCCTGTAATTGACCCCTTGGTTAATGCCTCGTCTCATATAGTGCGGGACCGAGCAGTGATCATGCAGCATGCTTGAACACGACAGTGACATCAGGCCCAGGAAATCCAAAATTTTCTTAGAAAGAAACGCATGCCACTGAAAGATACTTTGGTACTCGTATCGTATATTATTCACTGGGTTTTGAAGCTACCTAGAAATCGGTTTAATCCTTCACAGGCCACAAAATGTAACGTGCGTGAAGAAACAAATAAATCATTAAAACAGTATTCAAATACTTTCATTCGACAAACCTAATTGCTTGCCGCATAATACGAAATGATGCAACTATTACGAAGTAGTAATTATGTTTTTCATCGCCCACCATCGTGCGTAACCGATTTTGCATACTTTTTTGCATACAGTGCATATTCATAACGCATATTGTTGATGCGTAATTTAATTTTTATCTTTGTATGTGGGTCGTTGGATTGTGCTGAACAGGTATTGGTGACAAGAATTAAACAATACCCTGTAATATCATTGAAGGCCCTGTAATGTTATCTGATATCGGACCACTTGGCTGTTAAGGCAATTAGCCAGTTATTACCACAAGCCCTGTGAGAAGGATGGACGCACCGGACCCCTTCTAGAGTACATTTTATGACACCACTGACTTTTAAGTATTATAATCGCTAATACTCAGTGAGCAAGCGCAGTTGCTAATCAATGCACTTTGTTTACTACGCCATAATCGTGTGAGAAGACATTTAAATGATGCCTGCGTTAGGACGACTACAAGCCAATGTCATCTTCATTAAATTCAGCCGCATCTGGTCAGAATAGTCAAACTCCATGTTCGTAAGGAATAAAGGCAAGGATAATGATATTAATGACGTCGACATTCACATCACACCTTAACTTCTCTGTCTTGGAACCTCAGATCATAGAAACAGGGAGATATGCCATCATAGCAAATTAGTACTGTGTATTAGTATTAGTAGTATTTGTGAATTAAAAGATCTCCCACGCATTGAACATTCCGCACACCCTCAATCTAACACTGTTAATCGTCACTCAACACTAGCACTAAACTAAAACACTGTATTTATACCATCGATCGTGTTCGGTTCGTCGCCAGCGCGTACGTTTTTAATATGAGCTATTTGCTCAAGATCAGGCATCAAGCTCGATAGCGCCTTGGCACATCTCCTTGTTTCTATGATCTGAGCTTGGAACCTATCTAAGTATCTACCGTGCCACAAATTAGCACTCGTCACGTTATTAGAGATGCGTTGATAAAACCCATTTATTATTAACACGACACATCGCATGCTAGCACATATTATGTAAATGACAATTGTGATTTATTTTACTTGCCGTGTTCAACATGCATGTTTAACAGTAGCACTTTAGGGAGTGGACAGAAAGTATAGGAATAGAAAAAATTTGAAGCTAGAACATAATAATACGTCTGAGGTAAGCACTTAAGCAGTCACTTAGTTATTTTCGCTGTCCCCAGGTTGCTGACCTAGTCTGATTATTACTGCCTATATAAATTTTTGGCGAGATACCTATGTATATTCAGCAGTTGGTAAATAATGAGGAACATGGAGTGGTTAATGATAAAACCACATGTTCTATCTTTTTGTATAGAGGACATTTTCTATGTTATGTGAGAATACAGAAAGGGACAATGTAAAATCATATCATTCAGTAAGTCAGGAAGCTGATTCTTGGAAGATACTTCGGAAACCGCTAGAAGGATGAGAGAAAGGACTCGTGCACTAAAGACGTCTGTATAAGCTAAGTTTTTTTTTTTTTAAGGTCTTGTATTTATGAACCTCAGTTTTCTACATCAGCAGTTTTCACGAGTGACATTGCTAAGCGTTTGTCTGGCACTACCTGCTTACAAGAATAAACATCTTTCATCTTCATCTTTCTTCGAAGTCAAGTCAAAGTACAAACATTATTTTTTTAAATTAGATTTATAGGCACTTTTGAATTGTAAAGCAATAGTTGTCAGTCTGTTTGTCAGTTAGTTGAAGCCAGTTGCCCGTTCCAAAACGTAGATTCCTGGAAAAGAACGGACAAGAAACATCATGGTTATCTACTCTTTTTGAACAAATTCAGTTTCTTGTTCCTTTTTTCATCTTTCTCTTCTTCTTCCTTCTTTAACTACTGACTGACGTTTGATGAAGGCTGATAGAGATGTGTGGAAGAAAAAGACAAGCTGCGTCGACTCCAAATAAATTGGGATAATAAGGACAGAACGATGATGATGAGCTAATATTCTCATTTCGCTTGTGCCGACACAAGATAAGTTTTTGAAAACGGTTCGTCCAGTAAGCGATGTGTATGGATTATGTATGTTACATTACAAGTAGGTATTACAACTTACTTTCAACAACGTATTTGCTAATTTGTTGCACACATTACAGGTAGTTAACACAAAAAACGGTAAAAGTTGGTAAACGCTTACTTATGCAAATATGTACCTACTATAAAATCTTGGCAAAAAGCCAACTACTTCATAATCGTCCCGGGTTATGAAATTGGCTTATTTGCCTCGTGAGCAACCAGAGGTAGATGGCACGCAAAAGAGGAAGCACAACAGTGGGATTGTAGAAGCAGAATATGTTGATGATGATAGCCCAACACGCATGAAACACGATCAAGTCAAATTAAGGATAGGGACAGGGTTCTTGCCCAACATGAAATGCGCTGATGCAGACAGTGGTTATGAGGACCTT
Source organism: Thalpophila matura (assembly GCA_948465475.1). Taxonomy (NCBI): domain Eukaryota; kingdom Metazoa; phylum Arthropoda; class Insecta; order Lepidoptera; family Noctuidae; genus Thalpophila; species Thalpophila matura. The sequence goes on along the minus strand of OX419205.1, from coordinate 6,717,910 downwards.
AACGTATTACTCTCCCAACCATCTTCAAGATGGATTTAGTCTTTACTACTCTTCAGAAATTTCTGACTGTTATCAGCACTCGCTCATGAGATCATACACAACCATCAGAATATTGCTTTTATTGCTCAGTTTTATAGTGTATCCTAAGGTATGACATCACTCGTACACACTGTACTCGCTAATTGCTTATAGTTATCTCAACAAGCTTGTGCAAATAAAGTTTATTTATTTTTATACTCAACTGTTTTAAAAATAAATATATTTTCGTATCTGCAATTCATATTAGTGCGGCGAATTGAAGTATAGGTAGCTTTTAATTAAAGTAGAGCAAAAAATACTCAAAGATTTATTATAATAATCTTCTTTATCTGAGCCTAAATACATTTTATTCCTAAATAGAACCTATGTGAGTAGTCGTTGCCCTGATTACGATCGATATACTTCATTTATATGCTATAATTAAAATATACTATAATTTAAACTTTATGTCAACGTCCATAATTGTAACGTGGCTAGCTATAGTTGTTAGTGTTTGTTTTAGGCGATAACACTCGTCTTTATAATTATGCAAGCAGCATAGCATTGATGGAAATTATAGACGTATTAAGTAAAGTCCATGATGGAAACATAATGGCTACCCTTTTCTGCCTTATGGAAAAGTCGTCACTATGATTCAAATGATCCAAAAAAACTAAATATCGAGAGAGTTGAAAAGATTGTCGCCATCTTCAAGCAGCTAACGTTGATAGCCTTTATAATGTCGAGTAAAACGTGCAAGTCACAACCTCCTACGTCCGCAGTCGGGTTGCTGATGTAACAGTTAGTGTGAGACGTAAGAGTCGTGTACGAGCAGACGTTATAGTCATGCTTCGCTGGTGAAGTCTCAAGGACACAACAAATGCGTCGTATCTAAATAGCAGCTTTTAAAATGCTTCTTTTTTACCCGACTGCGGCGAAGCCCAAAAGGAGGTATAGTGTTTTTTGGTAAGCTAAAGAAAGAAATTCAAGAAAAAAAAGTAAGACATCAAAGTGATGGCTTTTCTATGTTAAAGAGTAAAGGAATCTGACTGACTGCAGAAAAAACACACATTTAACTTGGTTTTTGAATAGTTACAGATGCAAGAAAGCTGCAGCAATCACTTCGCGCATGGTTAAAACATGACACCTCATTGATTAATAAACAATGACACCTTTCTAATCAAACCAAGCCAAGCCCATAATTCAAAAGACAGGTGAAATGCATGCATGAAAGATCTTAAAATCTCAATTCTTATCTAAAATAACCTTAGCAAACACGTCACCACTTAAAAACAGTTTAATAAAACACTGTTCAACACTATCAGCCATAAACGGTGACGTCACAATACAAATTGAGATAAGTGGATCAGCAGAACAGTTAGATCATATCTAAGTTTGTGCTGTGCAAAATTTTACTACCTAGCATACATAATATTGTCAGAAGGTATTGTATACTTCGGTATAGAACTTTCTGATTAGCCTACTGAAGTCCACATGAATTGGGACTTACCTATCTTAACATTACTAGGATTCCAATTAGCCAGGAGGCGATCAATGACTCGCCTTAACGTGTTCCTTGGAACTGTATTGAAAACCGTAGCAAAATGTATGAAAAAGAATACGATTAATAGACCTTAAATCCAGGGTTTCTTGAGTTTCTTGGCAGTATAGGAAAGACCACGATTGGAGATAGACCTTTCCTGACAAGGCGTACTTAAGAGAAGCGGGTCATTGTTTGCAGAGATAGTCCTATCACAATGATAAGACTGCAGTCTTGTGTGACCTAAATTATTTCAGCAAATGTATCGAATTAGCGGAGATTCATCAAAGCACAGAATAATTGGCCCCAAAATTATGCTAAGCCTTCTGTTTTTAGTTTGTTTTGTTCAATACTGAGAAGTAATGTTTGTTCCGTAAGTGTACGCTATGATTAATTTGTGTGTTCTTAGCTTGGTTGTACAATGTGGGCTATATCCGGTGAGCGAAAGAATGGTGACAATCTAAATTACCTCGCATAGCATAAGTTATCGTTGAAAAAAAATAACATTATTCTTTATAAAATTGAGTAGCAAACAAGCAGGCGGCCTACCTTGGCCCCAACCCCCAAGTCTGCTATTGCAATTGTCATAATCGTGTCAGAATTGTCTCTTTATGACATCGTTTTGACCAATGACCAAAGAGATAGTCTTATTCTAAGCATGCTCTAAGCCAATGACCAAAGGTTTTGACAGTTATGATGTCATTATGAGACCATTCTTACACAATTGTAGTAGCAGACTTGGGGCCATGATAATAAGTGGTCGTCAACTCACCGCCGCTAATAGACACTAGAGGCTTCGCAGGTGCGTTACCACCCTAGAGACAAAATTGAAGTGTCTCGTGTGCCGCTAGTTAGACTGGGACCTTTCAAACTAGAACATAGCAATGCTGCTGGGCGGCAGAAATAAATATGAGGGCAGTATTTCCTTAGGCAATCTCTTTCACAAAGAGCTCTGCTCTCTCTCTCTCTTCTTAAATTTTTCGAGGAATCTTTTCGCTTTAGGGGGGCCTCAACATAAAGTCTGTCATTTTGTAATAATAAATGACTGTAAATAAGAAGGCATGCTAAAATCCTTGGAACAGTCTGAGCTCCCATGAAGACAAACATCACAGAATCTTGACGAGGGTCATATATTTCCAAAAATGACAGAATTTACGTAACTTTTCCTAAACACTTGAAGCCTTCCGCACAACAAACTAGCAGACTAGCAGCTAGTTAACTTATTCGTGCCTAATCGGGTATTATGTAAATAGGTAGATTCGAAGCAGGAAAACAGATAAGTCTTTGTATGTAAACACACAGTGTCATTTGAATAGATAATTGCATCTTTGTATGTTTACATAATATGCATACTCGTAGATATATAGCAAGGGCTATGGTTAGGTCAGTAGAAGGTGGGCAGTGAATGCTACTTACTTTTTAATATTTTCAAAACGGGCTGAGTGTGAGCGCTTTTTGAACGTCAAAAATCATAATAGATCCCAAAAAGGCTACCTTTAACCATTTCCTAGGAGCAAAGCTTGGGACAATAAAATATTATCCAGACTTAAATGAAATTGGTCGGGTCATATTCTTCAGAACGACTGTGGTCGTCATTTAGTACACTGATATTCAGCAAGGCTATGAGAGACCATAACCTAACGGTAAATAAATCAATTTCCGTAAACATACTGTAAACAACAACACATTTGACAATCGTCATAACCCTTTTTATATAAATCGTCATAACCTAACATTTTTTTGTGCTTAAAGTGTATCAGAAGGAACTTGTTCTCCATCTCCAATTCTCCAGTACATGAAAGCATGAAAGATTAAAATATAGGCAGGCACTGTGTGGAGTCTTCAATGGGGCTCATTTGGGCTCATTAGTCATTACTCATCACGGCTAAGACGAAAATGAGTGCTGAACTGGTTTTAGCGGATAAGCGTAACATATTTTTCAACAAACCAATCAAATGTATGTAACCTTGACCGAAATTAGACATATTTGGCTAAATCTGGTAAGATGAATGGATTTGAATGCCATTCCCAAAATATTTGGCAAATAACAAGGTAGACACGACTTCCAACCCAAGGCTCAATTGATTTTTCTTTACCCTGCTTCTAGCATTTCTGAAATTTGTATTGGCGCCAATTCTATAATCGAATAGAGTTAAGACAAAACAGGAAAGAAACAGACAATAAAGCTGCTTCTCCGTTGCTGCGCACGTAAATTCGTACACGTTACGCACGTGTCCTTAGTTTCGCTTTTTATATAAAATGCAAGTAGGATGATCCACAGCAATACAAACAAACACGCACGGGTGCTTTGTGTGCACGTCCTACGCAGAAATAGAACATCGCCTTCACTCTTTTTGTCTTTGCCACCTCCTTCCTTCTAGATCGCAACTTAGCACATAGTCTTTGTGCAACTTAGCGCATCGACAATGTACGCTTGCATAATACACAAAACACCTTGACATGCAGTCGTAAATAATATAACAACGACGATTAAATAAGACTTAAGACTCTTCGTAGTAATAAATCATATAGAATAGGTATTACAGGGACAAAGTACAGTTGAAAAGTTCGCTTTTATCCATTTTGAGCCAAGATTTTAAATGGATTTAAGGATTTTTGATGACTCAAGCTGATGGCAGTAGAATATTTTATAAAATCAGTTGACTACGCAATTCTTTTGGAAGAACTGCCTCGTTAGGCTAGTGGTCGCAAGCAGGACTCTACGGACCAGCATTCGAGCCCCAGATTGGGCATTGTTATCAGGTTTTCCATTGGGAAATTCTAAGTACCAGCTCGGAGTTTGAAATCGTGCCGGGTTAACAATAGGGTTGCCTCATATTACATCGGACTTATGGGTGTAGTTTCGAACTCTGCTCCCTTTTGAACAATACGTGAAGTTGTGAAAAAAAAACTGTAAGGGCCAGCGTTTTTCCCTGAAATCCTCATTTATAAAATTCATTTGTTTATCGGCTACCACGAACCATTCTTTAAAATTTTTGCCACTACAGCCACACCTTTTAAACAACAGCTTATTTATTATCATTATTTTAGCCAGCCTTATAAACGAAAGTAAACCTCCCTATAACGACTGAACGTGACTCGGCATACTATATTTCTTTATACCCACAACTTTAATTTGCAAACCCCATCAAAACAACAATAGTTTGCATATTAATCTTTGTCACCTTGAACGGCTATAGCGTCATTATGGTACCTATAATAAAGTCCCTATACTTACTAACTAAAGGCGATTCGTTGATGTCATTCTGGTAGAAATAGATAGATATAATTATTGCCTATATTGTGGTACGTCGTTTAGACCTTGCATAACGCTAAGACGGCTAGACTAATATTTCTTCGCATGTGTTGTGATTTAGGTACTTACTACTAATGTTTAAAAACTAGGATGCAGCTCTTCGTCAACAGCTATTGGTTTAGTAACATTAACCTGATATTATTCTCCTGCTTCAAGTCTGTTCTCATACCATAAAGGACAAAGGTATGAGCCTTGATGTATTGCACTAGGTACTAGCTGTTGCCTGCAGTTTAATGCGCATTCCTGGAGACCTTATTTATGTACCTACCCTACCTGGATAAAAAGAACAAATTTTCTTTATCAGGGTTTAATCAAGCTATAGCATAATCATAGCACAGCATAATCGGCCTATAATATTCCCACTGCTGGGACACTGGCCTCCTCTGAGAGAGGGAGTGGGCCGTAGTCCAACACGCGGGCCCAGTGCGGGTTGGTGGACGTCACATGTCTTCGAATTTTTGGTTCTAGGACATGAGTTCGATCCCGAGGCACGCACCGCTGACTTTTCGAAGTCATGTACGTATTAGAAATTAATCAAGCTATATCTATACCAAATTTCATCGATATCGGTTCACCGTTTAAACTTTGAAAGCCTAAAACAGACAGTTACTTTCACGTTAAAGTTGAAGGCTTGGCTTACGTGCGATTTCAGTATATTAAGTCCATAACTGTGGCATTAAAAAAGGTGTATCGGGCTAGACAAGTGTAGGTACTACAAAAAACCCTTTTCTATCTAATAATACCAGTACTTTTCCCTTTCCTAGCATGATACCAAGTCAAGACTACTTAGAAATAGTTAAAATAACTTCCTCAGACATAAGTTATTAAGACAAGCAGGCAGCGCATACGGTAGTACGTTATATAAGGTAAGATCTGACTAGTTTTTATACTGCATTAGTTTGTAAGGATTGAATGCCTGCAAATCTATCGAGTTAACTTTTTATTTTATGACTAGATGTTATTATTACAATTTAAGAAAACAAAGTTATCTTGCCGTCTGGTGTCTTAAGTTTATCTTGAAGAATAAACATAATGTTCGCATAATTAGATAACATTAAGATTTATGAAGAAGAATGAAAACCTTATATTTAGAATTCCCAGAAATAAAATGAAGCACTTATAGTGTCATAAACTTTCTTACTAAATGTCCACTAACTTGCAACATGGAGAAGCCCATCAACATGTAGTGATTAACATTCGTTCCTCTTCTGTATAAGATGAGAATAGGCCTTATTGCCCTGCAGTAGAACAAAACAGGCCAAATGTTTTACAGACATTGTTTTGAAAAATAAAAAAAATCTAACAAAGACAAGTCCTAAAATAAAATATTCTACAATGATAAAGTCCTAACATAAAACACTACAAAACAATGTCCTACAATAAAAAATTTTACAAAGACGTGTTCTAAAGTGTCTTATGATAAATCCGTACACGTACACGTGTTTTGCCACCAACTCTAGGTAATTATTTAACCCCTCAAAGACCACCATGGTAATGGTAATCAAGATAAATTATAATGACACTAAAAATTATCAATTACTATAACCGGTTTTATCGTCTATAAATAATTCTACTTCGTAGTACATTACATCACAGTTTGGAATAAAACCAGTTGTGTGTCAATTATGTGACCTTCATCTAAGGTCTACCTACCCACATTGAGAAATTTCATTAATGCTTGTGGGAGGGACATTCGTGCCATGAGGGGGATCCTACGCGATGTTGTGAGGTCGGGAGGGTTAAAGGACGTTGGAGGGTCGGTTTATAGGTCATGGAGACGAACAGAAGGGTTATCGGCAGTTGTCATTACGTAAGAAAAATGCTGGGATTGTTGAAAAGGTTGAATAATGGTACTGATAATAATACAGATTGTTTGGACAGTCTTAGTCAACTGGGAGTATTACATGGCTTGTAGATAACACAGTATTTCGTTGAATAATAGGCACTGTAGTAACCCAAAAAAACTTAGAATAAAATAAAAACCGGTTTGGTTTCAAGAGCGTAGTTCTTTATGATTTAAGATTGAATAAAGAAGTCAGATTTTTGAAGGTCGGATCGACTTAAGATTAAGACCGTGATTTTTATAGGGCTGACTTTTTTTAGGACGTGTGCGACTTCAGACTGTCAACTTAAAACAATATTCCGACGAGTCAGGCTTCAGTTTTGCAGTATAAGAAGTAATAAGACCTAAACGTGAACCCTAACAAAAAAAAATAACAAATATTGGTTTGCGTGGACATTTTAGTTTACGAGATACCCACGAAGCAATACGTGCACCGATCAGCTGATTGTGTCACAATCAGCTGTTACTTCACAATACACAAATCGATTAGACACGCACTTTCCTACTACTATAATAAAAACATAAAAAAATATTGAAATTTGATGAATACGGAGATTTTTGTAGAAGGCGTTGTTGGACAACTGTTATGGTAAGAGGTCATGGTTTAATTTTGACATTTCGGTTAGATTAATTAGTTTTGAGAATGGTCCAGTATTAGTGGACTTAGTATGTTAAGGTAGGTAAGGTTCGAGCACAAGCAGACACACACTTTGTGCAATGTTTCATCACTTGCTCTAAAAACGGTGAAGGAAAACGACTTGAAGAAACCGATATGTCCTAGAACCAAAAATTCTAAGACATGTTACGTTCACCAACCCGCTGTGGGCCCGCGTGGTGAACTACGGCCGAATCCCTCTCACAGAGAGTAGGCCTGAGTCCCAGCAATGGGGAACATGGGCCGATCATGGAAATTGTTTTAGGTGTTTTTTAACAATTTAAAAGTGTAAATACGTGTCATTTACAAGGCAAATAGGATTAGATACTGAATAATTTAAGACATTCAAATGACTTTAATCATTACTTTTAATGCACGTAATTCAATTTGTAGAAGTGCTAGGTGTCCTAGCCTAGCGTGCTATTTTCGTATAGTTTACGGCAGTTCGTCAGCTAGTCTATCTAATATAGAAAACACCAATCGGTGCATTGGACTTGCCCGTTTTTAGCTATGTATTGCAGAATAGATTGCTGAGCTAGACTTATATTTTTTCGACCGAATTCTGATCCTTCCATTTGGTCGGAAACACCACTTTCATATATTCCGTGGTCGGAAAACGTGGAAATATACATAGAGGTACCTACTCTTGTTGTGAAAAACCTTGTGGATGTTATGGGTAATTGATGAGCAAGCTAGCAACTTGTCACTAAGTATTTTATTACATCATACGTCTAGGGATTTTCTGAGGTCTAAGAAAAATGACTGTTGTTCAGTTCCAGCGTCTCTGTATTATCTGAGACTAGTGAACATGCTCTGCCTGCGTCCGATCACCCTGTTTAAGCGTGGTGGTGGTCATGGGTTTAAAGAACAGTGGTGAGTAAGGTCGCCAGAGCTGAGGATGCGCTGTGTTGACAGCGGGGAACTTGCTTGTCCTCTAAGCTGTCGGCACAGCGAATACACATTTTTAAGGGGCGGCAATGCGCATGAAGCGCTCGTGGCTAAATGACGGCCGCGCTGATCGATCGATCTGCGAGGTTAAGCTGCGCTTGCCGCGGTCAGTCCTTGGATGGGTGACCGTTCTTTACACATCGAGACCCCTCCGTGCCTCGGAGAGCACGTTAAGCAGTCGGTCCCGGTTATCATAGGAATATCTTTGACAATCGTTACGGGTAGTCAGAAGCCCAAAAAGTCTGACAGCTGGTCTAACATTCGAATACCGGTATTGCCCAGTAATTGGGTTGTGGAGGTCAGATGGCAGTCGCTCCACGTAAAATATTGATATTCAGCCAAAACTAGTTAGACTGGATGCCGACCGCAATATAATTTGGGAAAAGGCTAGGCAGATGATGATGATGAATGCGCATGTGATACTTTGTTTTGCAAGTGTTTCATAGGCTATGGTAACCACTTACCATCAGGCGTGCCGCCTTTTTGCCACCATCGTCGTATATAAAATAAAAAAAGTTTCTGGCTATCATTCAGTCTAAGATTCGATAAATTATGCTGATGATGATAGTCCCACTACCTTTCAAACCTTCATACATCAAATTAAACGTACTTACTTAACATTACGCAACATAACATTACGCATGTATGCCTCATAGACTAGGCAGAGGTGTATTGTATAAGTACTCCTATTTAACCAGTTAAGTCCCTTCACATTATAGCGTATCAAACTGAACTAGTGATTACGTTTACTAAGTTGACCGGTTAATCTATAGTCAAGAGCCGCCATTAACCCATTCCCCACAATTATAATTAATTACTTGGGAGATAACATGTTTTATAGTTACACTATGCATTAGAAGCATCGTTGTAACGTAAACGTTGAAAGTAGATTATATTTTGCATTGTGGTTGATATTTAAATTCGAACCCCAAATGTTGCGCTTGAGTTAATAATTCTTCCCATTACGGCCATCTCCCCTTTGACCTTCATTGTAGCGGTCAATTGGTCATGTTCTGTAGTGGATATTTACAGGCCATTTGGAGATATCGTAGATCGCTGCTGGATTTAGGTATCTCTCAAAAACAGCTACTGGTGCTGATTCTGTTGAACGTCGCACTAAATTAATTTTAATCACACTACATCTCTTTCTTACAAATAACATTGAAAAAAGCCAAAAAATATTTAGAACTGTCAAATTAGTCTACGCCCTTGTCATTTACGGGAAAATAGTCATGACCTTTTGCAATTACGACTAAATTGACAACAAAACTATTCAAGTGGACTAATTTGACAGGATTAAATATCTTCTATCCTTTTCTCATGTTTTTTATTAGAAAGCGACGTAATGAGACTAAATTAGTTTAGTTGGTAAACAACAGAATCGGCACCAGTCTTTATTCTCGGTAGCCGGTTCAAAGACTAGGTTGCACGCACCAGTGATGCAGGTTGGTGGTAGGTAGGCAGGTGAATGGCTATCCTGTAATCCACCAGTTTATAATACTATACTATCCAATCTAATATTACATTTTACATAAGACATTCACGATAAAAACAGCATTTACGTCCTGTTTTTAACCGACTTCAAAAAAGGAGGTTCTGTATTCGTCCCGTATGTATGTATGCATGTAAGTATGTATGTATGTGCGCGATTTTTTAAAGACATGTGCCAACTTCAATAGACCATATTTTGTCAACATACCCCAACACACTTTAAACACGTAACTTAACAAGACCTAGATTTTAACTAAAAACGATTGCATTCTCCACATACTTGCATTTCAAACGCCTTTCTAAATAACAAACAAAAAATAACACTTAAATCTGTCACATCACTAGCACTGATCACCTTTAAACACTGCACAGAGCGCGTGGAAAAATAATCGACTAATTGGGGGACTCGATTAATTTGGGTTTTTCGGTAATTACCGATTGCGGCGACGGCAACACGCGTGCGGACACGGCGAGACGGATACCGACACTGGCTTAGTCGCTTAGAACGTGCTATAAGGGGCCAGTGTTGCTATAGATAGAAATAAAATACGTACGTTTTTATTAGTGCTAGCGGAGCGATTTGCAGCATAGTGTGCAACATATTGGATGCAAGTAATCATAATTATTTATGGAGCCTACTTTCTCATCTCTATGGCAGTTTATAAATGGTTTATCTCGGTAGATAATATTATACAATGGTTAACAATTTGCATTACTAGCAAAGTACGCATAACTTGCTGACAATAACATATAATTCAAATTAGTTATTACTTAGATTATTTATAAAGGGTCTTAAATGCATCTCATACTGGAAAGTCAATTTTCTCGAAAGATACTCACTATTATTGTGTTTTACATTGTTTTTTATTGTAGCGTTATAAACAATTTCCGTAGAATTTTCCATCATAATTCGTACCAAAATACAATGATTGCTCAACTCTGGCAGCCCCATTTCACGTCGGATCACACGTTAATGTGTCATTAGAATTACTCGACGGATGTTCGCTGTTACGTGCCCCGACTTTCGACTACACTTACATGTGAAATGCATGCCATAGAACACCATAGAATTCTGTTACTATGTAGTCCTATCTTGCCTCATGTATATTTGTGATGGCATTTTCTCGGTCCATCCTAGAGTGCTTAAGTGATCTTCAAAATCTAATGACTGGAAAGTACCGTCACAATTTTAGGCTAGATCACTGATCCAGATTCAAGAATGATCCTTTGGGGAATGGAGGCCAGAGGCAACTAGGTGGCAGAATCAGTAAGGAGTAATGGTAACAGACTTTTAAGAGTCATATGTAATTTAGGCATAGCTGTCAGCGCAGATACAAACCGAAAGAGAACTGCTCGAATGCTATACCAATTTTGAAACAGAAAAAGACAAATGAAGGTCCAGGATTGTAGCAGTGAACTGACTGCCTCTCCGGATTCAAAGTCAAAGTCAAAGCATTTATTTCAATTAGACCAATTACAGGTACTTTTGAATTGTCAAGGAGTCTGTCAGTTAGTCATAATGATGAAGCTAGATGCCCGTTCCAAAGCGTAGATTCCTATGGAGAAGAGAAGATTCATAAGTCATCTTCATACACAGTCACATCGGTCATACAGTTAAGTTTGTAGACATCGGCTAAATATTTCGATGCGTCTCTAAATGGCTTAATTGTGGGACGTCCTCTAGCCAGATCGATGTCCTGAAGAAGGTTATAAGGACTGGGGGTCGTCGCTTTGAAGTTTACTCTAGAAGTCTAGACCATAGCAATATTTTGGTCGATCTTTCCGAAGGTCGAGCCGAGCACATGTGAGATGTCACACCAATTGCACCGCAAACGCACTGCTGGTTGCACTTCATTTGTTATAACTGTTCCACGCAGTTTCACCCCCGTTGCTCGGCTCCTACGGATCGTAGCGTGATGTTAAATAGCCTATACTTGTTCTCATGAATCTGGCTATCACATACAAAAATATTTTTTCGAATCCGAATGGTAGTCCCAGAGATTAGCGCGTTCAACCAAACAAACTCTTCAGCTTTATAATATTGTATAGATTATGACATCTCACATAGAGGTTTCTTACATTGCAATTTGCAGGTCCCGCTCGGCGTACGCACTGCACCCGCGCCTGGTGTACTTCGGCACTAGCAGATTCTAAATAAAAAAGGAATGGTATTTTGGGGGTATCCCCACTTCTTTTGGACAAGGTCACAAGGTTCCAAGCTCAAAACTTGACAGGTTACTATGTGACCTTTGTTAGATGTACTTGCTTTCAAAGTTAGCCTTGGACACTACAGACATACGTGAAGGGACAGAAAGTGAGGGAATCTTAATTGCAAGACTTAAGTACCGAATGGTCTGAAACTTCTATTACTTGTTCCTTCTCTGTATGAGAAGATGCCTAAAGGGATGTTATGGAAAACCAAATGCGGTATTCCTACTGTTTAAAAAAAGTGCATACATACACCCGGCGGAATACCACTCGGTATTTTTCACTACCCACAGCGGTAACTTATAGTATCGCTTATATCTGAATAGGTCTTTAGTCCCATAGTGGGTTTATTCCCCAAAGGTAATGTATTGTACTCCCACATTTCGCCACTTAGAAGTTCCATGTAACAGGGGGCGGGCGAATCTATAGCCGTTAGTCAAATACAAATCCAGACTCCATAAAATCTACAGGTTGATACCATTTAATAAGTATTGACATGATTAATCAAATAGTAATGCAAATGTCCATATTTGTGTCATATCGTATAATTAATATGTCCTCTGCGATATCAGAGGTAATACGATCATTAGTTATTATGTACGAATGTTAATACATAAATCTGTGCGTTAATCTGGGCGTGGCAGATAAGTGTGTCAGTCGTGTGTGCACGCAAGTTTAATATCATTTAACAGAACATTCATTTCATATTTTAAAAATAAAACTAGCCGCAAAAGTATCTTGCGCACTAACTAGGCTACTAGCGCTTAATTGGCTGCCATCACCAGAAAGAGACTATGGACTGCTATGGACCGATAGGAACCTCCCACCCACCTGATTTTGATATGCCACAAGTGCAGATTAGGATCTGCACTTGTGGCATATCAAAATCAGGTGGGTCATCGTCATCTGGTGGGCTAGATGACGGTGGAGCACGCATGCCTAACAGAACCCAATTCACTCGCGACTTGGAAGACACCCAGATTGTAACTTTTCTAATTCGATACATTTGCCGAAATTATTTAGGTCAAACAAGGCTGCAGCCCTATCATTGCGATAGGACTATCTCTGCAAACAATTACCCACTTCTCTTAAGTAGCCCTTGTCAGGAATGGCTTATCTTCAGCCGTGCATCAGCAGAAATGCAAAATTTCTGCTGAGAGTGAATTTACATCAATAGTGTAACGGATAGGCTATGAACTCAAAACTTCTCGCTCGCCAGTAAAATGTTGCCGCTCATTCGATACTACTGCGTCAACAGAAAAATTGACTGGGACACATACCTAGAACCATAAACCGGTCACCGGCACTTATACTAATCAAGATCTAAGACCTAATACTGTCTGAGTCATCCAAGGCATTTCAAGTATCTCTTTAAATACCAGCATTATGTACAGTAACAGTTCATTAAGCCCAGACTACGAGCCATACCAATTTAATTTGTACATTCTAGTTAATAATTTTTAGCCATTACTAAAGTAGTTAACTGTATGCCTGCGGTTAGGACATAAACCTTCGTCAAATGATGGTTCATTATTAAAACTATTCAGCTAATAGAGATCGGGTTAATTAACTGTTATTGTAGATAGATACAACTAGATAATATCGGTTTTTAGGGTTCCGTACCAAAATGGTAAAAAAGGAACCCTTATGGTGCGACTTCGTCTGTCTGTCTGTCTGTCACACCTGCTTATTTCAGCAACTACTTATGCTATCGACTTGAAATTTGGAACAGTTATAAAGAATGCTTGTTCAACTTTATTACAAGTGAAAAAAGTCCAAAAATATTTTTATTTTCATTGCAAAAGGGGCCTAGTGGGAGTCCGAAATTACCATTCCCCCCCCCCCCCCTTATCTCCGAAGTTTGCGGGGCGGAAAATCTGATATAATTAGAGTTGATAGGAATTGACCCAAATATGGAACCAAAAATAAAACGATGTTCCTAACTAGTACATTTTTTTCAAAATCTTCACAAACAAACTTAGTTATGCGGTCCGGATTTTGTCACTTTATACGTCCAAAAATGATTCGGAACCCTCGGTGCGCGAGTACGACTCGCACTTGGCCGGTTTTTTTAAAAACGCGGAAGCCGAGTTAATAGTGGGTTAAATTTAAATATATTTGGATATAATACATACCTACACCGTGTATGTATTATATCCAAAGATATGAATTTCAATCAAGTGGATTTGAAATGGCCAGGAGTCTCGGAGCCGATTTTGATAAAAACTAACACTCCTGTTTACTTGTTTAGTTATCCGTTAACGTTAAAAAAAACCCTTTTGCCCACCTGCGACGGTGCCCAAAAGGAGGCTAATGTTTTCTAAAGAGCAGTGGTGGCCTAATGGCAACGGTCAAAGTCAAAGTCAAAGTCAAAGTCAAAAACATTTATTTCAATTAGACCATTTACAGGCACTTTTGAATAGTCAAGCAATAGTTGTCAGTCAGTTTGTCCGTTAGTTGAAGCTAGTTGTCCGTTCCAAAACGTAGATTCCTATGGAGAAGAACGGACAAGAAACTCCATGGTTACTCTTTTTCAACTAATTCAACTATACAATTTCTTTGTTTACATTTATGCCCTAATATGTGAGAGCAATGTGAGATATTTTAAAAATCCCTTAGGATAAAAAATAAAATCAAAGGTAGGTACTAAAATAAAATAAAAATCATTTAAACCTGTAAAATGTCAAAATATTGCTTGAGCAGTCAAGAGATGACCAGTATCGACTGACAGCGCCCGTTCACGGACATGACGCGTGCATCAGCACCGTTTAACTCAACCATTTTGGAGGGAATCGAACGATCCAATACACACGCCACCATCAGCGGTACATTAAAGCGAGCATGACATGCTCTCAACTGTCATACTACAATCAGCTTAAAACATTGTAAATATCTACATGGTACTCACATTCACAAATCTCAAAGAAATTTACTTAAATATACAAAAATAATGTTATTTATAACTATACAAGAGAAACCAGCTTACTTAGAAACGAACAATTAATTCATGACAATCTCTGGACTGATTACCTATAAATGTCAGAAGAATAATAAAATTTACAAAGTCATAAAGGGGAACTTCAAGAGCAGTTATTAACTCCGATTATATGAGTCTAAGTGGTTGTGGAGCAGGACCAGCATTAAGCCAAGCATCTTTATCAGCAATATAATCTTCTAGTTTATAATATGCTTGCCTACAAAGTGTGCGTTTTATACAATCTTTGAATATATTCTCATTTAATTGGAGAACGTTGGGAGGTAGTTTATTATAAAATTTTATACAGTACCCCATAAAAGATGTATGTACTTTCGATAATCTGTAGCGTGGTTGAACTAGTTTGTTCCCATCTCGAGTATTATAATGGTGTCTTTCACATCTTTTACTAAATAGATGTAGATTTTTCCTAACATACATTATGTTTTCGTAAATGTATTGGCAAGGCACCGTCATGATGTTTATTTCTTTGAACAGTTCTCTAAGAGACGGCTAACGGCTTAGACTTACGAGGTCTAAGTCGTGGGTTCGACTTCGAACCCAAGCAAACAGACGCTTTACTTTGTGTAATTAATTTAATCAATGGGTACTGCTTTAAAAACGGTGTATGAAAACCTCGTGCGGAGTCGTGCGTGAGAAAACCGGCTATCTTAGTGCAAAAAATTCGAAGACATGTCTACGAATTTTTGCGCAAATCTTTAATCACGCTACGATGAAAATACAGAAATGACAATTCTGGTCTCAAGGATGCTTTTTATAGCAGCACTACACGCAAGAGCTGATCAAATTACCAATTTCTATAAAAAACCTCAAATAATTTTCTGCGAAAATTCAATAACTTACACATCATATTAAATAAATCACCGATCATTCGTTCTTCTATAATCGAGAGGAACACTAATACGCATTTAAAATACTTGTAATTAAAGACACCGTTTAACTGCATTAGATTCGAAGTAAGCACAATTCTCAGAATCGGTCGTATTTCCCCTCAGAATGCCGTGGCTAACAGGCCATGGGCCCATGGCTATGTATGGTGAGAATTCAGACCATGTCTGTGGAGGCATTGGAAGATTTTAAGACATCTTCAAGCCTTGTTTGTAGAGCAGGCAAATGACGGTAGTTAGAGAATATTTGAACGTGAATGACTGTAAATGATTTTTTTAATGAATGGCTTAGGACTGAGTGAATGGACTTAATTAGAGAGCGTAATTAGACTAAACGAGTGAGCGAATAGGGGATAAATCTCAAGTAATATCCTGTAGGTCGTGTGGAATTTCTTATAAGTGGGGTAGCTGTGAGATAATAAAAAATACTTTGAATTTGGTGACTTTATAGCTCATAGGTGCTCTTGGATTACTGATGGAATGCAGGATGCAGTGGTATCCAGGTAGCTTTATTTCTCATGCAAGAAGACGACTAACGCCCAGTTTTTAAAAGCTTACACTGATTGGCTAACCAACAACCAATCATCAAGTCATATAAAAGACAGTAGATTTACTGAACAATTTTGGAATAGTTTTCAAGAAACCCAAAGGACGGAAAACACCTTCTTCTGCCAAAGACTAGACACACCTAATCATGAGTGACAAAACTGTGGTCAATAAACACCTTAGCAGTCCACTGCTGAGCATCAGTACATTCAGTACTCGCTAATAATTCTTTTAGTCACAACAAAATCTAAGTTATTTTTAGAAGAAACCTTTCGAAATGGCCAAGAATTAAAAAGGTAAGACGTAAAAGCGACTTTTGACGAGCCAAGAGCGCTTTGAGCGGTTCAAGTGTTGCTTTTACACAAGTATGCGCCTACCTTACAGCCGGGTGGAGGGTAGGCTGGCGAATCTTGACAATTTCTGGGCGTGTGACAATAAGGAATTTGTCAGGTGTGCATTTCGGTTTTTTGCACATACAATGAAACGTCATTTCTCTAGGATCCTCGCTATAAAATGTAGAAAATCTTTTCAGTTCAACTACCTACCTGTCCTAGTTATTTGTATGTCAATTAAGGTCAAGTAAAACAATACATGGCAAAACAAATTTTTATTCATAGGTGTTGTTAATTGGGTTTCTTTTATTGTGTTTAAAGAGTGCAGTGATAGCCTAGTGGATTAACCATGTGCCTCCCACGGCGAATGGTTCGAGTTCGATCCCGAGGCACGCACCGCTGACTTTTCGAAGTCATGTGCGTATTAGAAATTAATTATCACTTGCTTTAACGGTGAAGGAAAACATCGTGAGGAAACCGGCATGTCCTAGAACCAAAAATTCGAAGACATGTGACGTCCGCCAACCCGCACTGGGCCCGCGTGGTGTACTACGGCCCACTCCCTCTCACAGAGGAGGCCTGTGTCCCAGCAGTGGGAACATTATAGGCCGATTATGCTAAAGACTAGCAGAGTTTTACAATCTGCCTAGACTTTTTCCATTAGGTTTGGGTTCGGTTTCAAGTCAAAACAGATGCGACTAAACACCAGTATTTTCCATACATTGTCTACCATCAGTCTAAGTAGGTACTAGGCAATATTATGATATTGCCTAGTACCTACTTAGACTGATGGTAGAACTATGGTTCTAACGGACTTCCGACTTTTATTTTGCGCACCACAAAATCTTCTTAAAACCACCTTTTCTACCAAAGAAATTCTTCAAGTTATGCATAAGTCATACTGCTAGTAGGTAATACTTATTACAATTCTCTTAGTAGTGCAGTCGAGCGCCAATTTTTCGCTCAGTTCGTCGCGAGCTATGCCGCCGACTAGCGACCGTAGTATCATGCATTTAATTTCCTCGGGAATGCAGCCAGTTTTACAAAGGAAATCATTTTGCATAGTTTGTCTAAAAAAGATCTAGAACGATGGACTATCTTTGCACGACTTTTTAGTTTTCAGAAAGAAGGTCGTTTTTGAGTCGGAATTGCAAGACTTGTCAAACAATTTATAGAAATCTGAGTTTAGAGCCAGCCTGTGTGTAGTTCCAGCATAGGATGAAGAATATAGGTATTATACAAGAGTTACCTACGACGCAAGAGGCCTAGAAATATCATCAATTAAACATTTGTTTATATAGAGGATAAACCTAGTTCTCGGGTGCCGAACTCTCCGATTTAGAACCAAATTATGATGACATGATTAACACATTTGACACTTGATTCGCCTATTATTAGACGGACACACAATAGGTACATAATCTATAAATAGTCGTAGTACATTAACTTGTCTTAGGACAACGACTAATGGCCCTTCTCAGTAACCGATCTATCCGCTCTTTACCCTACTAGAGATAGATTTTCGACATTACTTCTTTAGAACATAATTATATAAAAAATCTATCTTTAGCAGAGCCGGTAGATCGGTTATTGGGAATGGCCATAAGAAGGTTAGGTTAGGGTAGGATCGGGTTTGTTACCGAAACGATTTCAATACGAGAACAGCTTACACATTCTATTCAGTCGTACGGTATCTATCCGATGTTGACCTGACTTGCTTATGAAATGTCCATAATATTGACATTGAGGATCATCGCGGCCTTTGTTGTGTCTTGCGTATTCTGGACACGGACCAAAAACAATGGCCCGACATCTTTAGAATGCTTTGGACGAATCGAGGTTTTCAAAAGGCATTAAGTGGTGCTGATTCTGTTGAACATCGCACTAAACTAATTTTAATCACACTATATCTCTTTCTTACAATTATCATTGAAAAAGGACAAAAAATTTTTAGGACCGGCAAATTAGTCTTGTCATTTACGGGAAAATAGTTGTGAACTTTTGCGATTAAGACTAAATTGACATTAAAACTATTCAAGTGGACTGATTTGACAGAATTAAATATCTGTTATCCCTCTCTCATGTCTTTTTATTCTTCCTCTAAATTAGTTTAGTTCGTAAACAACAGAATCGGCGTAAATTCATGGTCTATGTAGTATTTTTTTTAAAAGTACAATACCGCGTTAACCTGCAACATTAAAAATTGGTACCTAGTCCATCAAAAAAAGGAATGGAAAAAATAATTCACTTACCCGATCCGAAATAGCTTCTTCCATCTTCCCGCGCTTCAAACCCGGCGCGCGAATAACATTCGCCGGTGGCGCCACCACAGAGCTGGCTTGCGGCATATTGCCGCCATTGCCGCTGCCAACCGGTATGAAACCGGCCTCCATGGCAATATCAGGTACTAAGCATTGCCGCTACTGAACAACAGATGGCGCTGAACGCAACTTCGCACAAAATAACTTAATCCATCGCACGGTAGATGGCGATGTTTTAAACTTTTGGCACGCGCGAAATGATCTTTTGCATTTTTTGTAGAAAACTAATTTTAAAAACCCACTATTTTGCACTAAAATGCACTTATTCAATTCACTGTATGCAATATTGGACGTATTTAGAGTCACTAGCCATTTTTGAGGAACTGGGTGTTTTGAGCACAGCACTTTTAATTTACGCGAATTTGAGCATGTAACATGAACGGAATGCTTTTTTCGACACTTAAAAACACTAATTACACTTATTTTTATTACATTAAACGTTTTAATATTTTTTTTGTTTATTGCAAAAATCACATCGTAGACGAGTTGGCGGGCCGACGGTTGAATTTTTTCTGCAATTTGGGTAGTGTTATCTCGCTCATGGCCATATCTGTGAAAGAGAGAGAGGACGGTGGGTTAATTGACAAAACATTATACGACAGGTTCCAGTTCAATAAACATGTAGGGTAGAACACATAGTTATTGGCAGAATGTCTAAGTTTATTATCGCTAATAATGGAAATATGGAAAACTCGCTCCTTTAAAAGGTCGAGTCTTATATTTACGTTGTTTATAATGTGATTTCATTGATCAGAACTATTGATAGGATAGGATTATAGGTTGGTAGATACAATAACATAATCGTAGTAAAAAAAGAACAAGTTTGTTGCGCGTTTGTTAGGTCCTGCCTGCCCTCAGATCATAGAAACAAGGAGATATGCCATCATAGCAAATTAGTACGGGAACAACTGATGCCACTTTTAGTACATTTTTCGAAACAATTACGCGCATAATTAAGCGCTCCTTGTGAATGAAAAGAGCTCCCACGCATTGAAAATTCCGCACACCCTCAATCTAACACTGTTAATCGTCACTCAACACTAGCACGAAACTAAAACACTGTATTTATACCATCGATCGTGTTCGGTTCGGCGCCAGCGCGTACGTTTTTAATATGAGCAATTTGCTCAAGATCAGGCATCAAGCTCGATAGCGCCTTGGCACATCTCCTTGTTTCTATGATCTGAGTGCCTGCCTGACTGACACGAGCTATCTTCGTATTAGATTTGTTGCGTCTTATTTTAAATGCAGCAAATAAGGCCAGGTGCTTTGCATTTTTTAAACACAGCTATCTCACTTGTGGATGTTTATTGTGCCTGCTCAAAATCATCAAAACATTAAGGGCAGATTGAAATTGTCAGATAACTTTATCCAAGGATTAATTTTAAATTTTTGACAGTTTTCTATACGAAAAATGTCAAACGTCAATTTTATTCCTTAGATAAAAGATAGGTACCTATCTGGCAATGGAAAAATCAGCCCTTAAAAAGATTTCGTAAGCGTTTAGCACCCAGAAAAAGACAAACACAAAATCAGCTTAAAAATATACTGACACAATGTCCATCAACGATCATCTCACCTCACTAAAATTTTATTTAATATCATTCAAGGTCGCTACAATTATCATGATGAGAATTTTCGCACAAATATAGGAAGAGATTAAAGACTATTTACGTTTTTGCGTATAATCTATAATAACATCGAGGTTTTTTCTATCAATGAATCGATAGTCTCGTGATGTTTTTTATCTAAACGATCTGAATATACATATTTTAAGCGACAAAAAAGTGGTAGTTATGCTGATTGCAGAAACATTCGGCGTAGGTACCTACTACCTACCCATATGAATTTATGTTAGATCATGAGTTTTTTTGACGTGTAGTATCGTTAAAGTAAGCATATTTTGAATTGAAAATACACGTTTGTTACACAATATTTATATAAATTAAATACTTAATTAATTAGGTACTCTGTATTTTTAAAAATGTGCAAATTGTAATAAATTTTATCAAAATGTTCCAGAACTGCTGTATTTTAAATTCAAAATATGCTTACGTTAACGAAACTATACGTCAAAAAAGCTCATGATAGGGGTACAGATCCCACTACCCATACGATCTTCAGAAGAGTTTAACTAAGAGTGAACTGATTACCATAATGCCAAGACCCATTGATAATATTGATATAAGTCATTGCCAAAACCTCATTCCTCAAAGTTCAGAAATTAAAGGGCAGTTTGCTCTGATTTAGGGGTAAGTTCACCGACAAGATAACAGTCCGATAAATGGAACCGGAACTGCTTGTCTAGACATATAGGTCAATGGTTTAACATGACTTTTTGTATAGAAAAAGCTGTCATGAACAGCCGTATTAATTTTTACGGACTGTTATCTTGTCGGTGAATTTAGGGCTTAGACTAGATAGGTTAGGTACCTATTTGCCACTTAGGAGCAGTGGTAGCGGCCCGGAGTTACAAATCGTGGGTCGTGGGTGCGAACTCCGGCAGGCGGTGACTTTGTGCAATTAGTTTCATAACCACTGCTCTAAAAACGGTGAATGAAAACATCGTGATCAAAAATTAATTCGAAGACGTCGTCCACCACCCCCCATTGGGCCCGCGTGGTGGAAATATAATACAAGTCTATGGCTGTTTGTGCACTACACGTTTACAGCACGTTTTTCACGGACCGTTTTTATTTTCATACGTTTTAAAAAGTGGTGGGGATCGTTTTGCAGGCCTATTGGCTAAAAATCCGTAAAAAACCGAATACGAATTGAAAACGTCTGTAGTACACAAACGCCCTATGTCGTGTATATTGTAAAATAGGTATATTGTTTGTGTTTGACAATGTGACAAAATTATACCAAACAAGACGCGTGTCTAAGCAACCATGCGGGTTACGCAACCAACAGCAGAAAATAGACAATATTGGCATACGGGTAACGGATGCAACCAAACGCTTGCGAAATATACGCAAAATAACATAACATGGCCGTCATGGGTGATGGAACTGTTGGAAATATGAGCAATCCACCGGGTTTCTTTGGTAAACACCCGATAAACACTCGAAAAAAAACACCCAACGTTTTGGGTGTTTATCGGGTGAATAACAAAGAAACCCGGTGGATTGCCCATCTATAGTTGGAAGTAAACTGCCGTAGGTATATTGGATGCTAGAAAAATGGACGGAAACCATCGGAATTTCTTTAGTTATTGGGTGGTAAGTGGTCACCGCCGGCCGATCCAGGGGGAGAGGCTAGGAAGCTGAAGCCTCCCCCAAAATCTTAAGTTCTGACAGATTTCAGCTCAGATGAGTGATTTAATGAAGGCCAATGAATTCAAATTACCAGCTCGTTCAATGATGACAACTTGGACTTGGATAAAATATCTTTGTTGATTGTCAATGCTTGATTGCCACCCCCCCCCCCCCACAAATAAATTCTGGTTTCGCCACTGCTCGCTCGAATAACTCATACCGACCGAGACGAGGGAAAATAACAGGTAAAAAATTACAACAATTTAGAAACATGATCACTCCTCATTTCATTGAGACAAAGAACATCTTTCGATCATAATTCAGTAAAGACAGATGGTATCAATGAAACTATTATTTGTACCAAGTGACGCGGATCGAGAAACGAACGATCGGTAGCAATTACCGGTAAGTACTTTGTATTAGATGCTATTGTAATTTGTATGCATAACCACTTATACCTACTTGCAGAGTGTTTTCCAACTAGGTTGGGGTCGGCTTCCAGTATAAAGGGGGTGTGTGTCTGTGGGCCCTTAACAAGACGTAGCTGAATATCAATATTTTGCATGGAGATACTGCCATCTGACCTTCACAACCCAATTACTGGATAATACCGGTATCCCATAGCTAGACCAGCTCTCAGACTTTCAAGCTTCTTACTACTCGTAACAATACTGTCATAGATATTGACAACCAGGACCGACGTTTTAAGGTGCTCTGTAACTTGCTCTCGAGGCAAGGAGAGCATGCGTTGTCTCCAAAGCATGCGTTGTCTCCAACGCATGCTCTCTCCTTGCCTCGAGAAATACGAAGTTTGTCGATTAAAACTGAGAGGTTAAAACTAAATAGCAGCAGCGCTAATCGATGGATCTGCAGGCTTTGTTGCGTCAGGCCATGGATGTGACCATTCTTTACATAAACATCGAGATTCATCGAGATTCGAGAAACATCGACATTCTTTACATAAGAATCGAGAGCATGCCTTGGAGAGCAAGCTCTCCAAGGCATGCTCTCGAGGCAAGGAGACAGTCTGTTACAGTCTGTTTGATGTTTATGTAAAGAATGGTCACATCCATGGCCTGACGCAACAAAGCCTGCAGATCCATCGATTAGCGCTGCTGCTATTTAGTTTTAACCTCTCAGTTTTAATCGACAAACTTCGTATTTAAATCTAAGTAGCCACTGTATTGCGACTGTCTCGCTTCCAGTTTATGACAAACGTGACCAGACACACCTATCTTCAATATGTACATAATAAGTATTCTTATTTAGTATGCGGGTTTCCTCACCGTTTTCCTGCATGCTTCCAACTCGATTAATTGAATTATTCAAATAATTTGTGAAGCACGTCTGAGTGTAAGCAAATTGTTGTTTGTGTTTTATAAAATTATATCATCACGCTTGAATTTAGCGAAGGAGAAGGCAGGGTGTATGGTACACGGCCACATCTAGACTAATAACATAAAGCTGAAGAGCTTGTTTCTTTGAACGCACTAATCTCTGGAACTACCAGTCAGATTCGAAAAAACATTTTTAGCCAGATTCATGAGTAGTATAGGCTATTTAACATTACGCTACGACCCTTAGGAGCCGAGCAACGGGGTAAAACCGCAGGTAGTTACGAGTATAAACGAGTAAGTCCTGTTTAATATGTCTCGATTATACTCTCGATGTTAATGAAATGGTCACCCATCTATAGACTGATCAGCGCCGCTGTTTTTAAGCCACGAGCGCATCTCCTTGAAAATGATAGTCTTAAGGAATTTAAATTCCAACCTTCATATAAAATCAAGTCTTACACATCCTCAACGGACTCTGTCGCAGTACCTCGTAAGTTGAAGGCCAACGAATTCAAATTACCAGCTCGTTCAATGATGACAACTTGGACATTTACATTCGTTTGCATATTCGAGATTGTTTGAGGTAACGGTTGAAGATTGAAACGAATAAAATATCTTTGTTGATTGTCAATGATGAGATTTTGGATGGAGAGGTACACTCGATAAATGAAACAAACATTAGGTATAGTCATTAGTCAGTGGTGTAAACAATTTTATAATCAATGTAGCGGTTCTGATACTTCTGACTTCAATTCGATAAAAGTTTGTTTATTCCTCTTTAGAAAATTTGCTCTTTAAGAGGTTAAGAAAATGTATCTGGTAAAGTAATTTCACTAGAAGGTACAACTTAAAATAATATAATTAAAGAAAAGCTAAGGGCTGAGTAGGCTTACCCATTTTGCGGTACGCTTGCTAACGAGAGCACGACTCGAGACGAATTCCCTCAAGCAAAATGGATCTAATAATTATTCCTGGCAACTGGCCAGAGGGAGATGAAGAAAATTTGCCGCAACACAGATTCGTATCAAAACAGATCAAATTCAAAAGCAAATAATCTATTCATATAAAAACAGTTCCGGTACTAACAGAATGCCTAGCCTAAACCACTGAAGAAAACAAGCGACGAAACGACCCTAGAGGGTGTAATGGACGCCAATTTTTTAAAACTAACCCCCTTATAGCCGACAAGACGATAAAGTTAGAAGCAAACAAAGTCGCGGCAAACAACAGCTAGAAACAGTAAACACAACCTTACCTTCAAGCAAAGCTAACAATACTTTTGATGTAATGAAAACTGAAACAATTCGCTACTAAATATTTACTGAACATTGTAGCAACAATGGTTGACCTGCGACCACAAGTTTAAATGTCTGCTTGTTCAGGGCAAACAGTTAAACAAGTCGCCACAATGCAGTAGTTCAGGGTTAGCCGACTTCATTACGTATAGGTTAGGTAGGTAACAAAGGTGGGTTTTCACACACTTACAAAATTATAAGTGGTTGTAGAAGGTTAAATAAGGGATGTCCTTAATTTTTTAAATTGCCAACACGCAGTGGGTAAGCGCCCCGATCAATGCCCGAATTTTCTTTGTATGAGGACTGCACTTGACTTGCAAAAGGAAAATAATAGGCTGATACTAGACAAAATCATAGCGAAAAGAGCCTTGTCAACAATCAAACTAGAGAATCTGTAGAATCTAGCGGACTATTAACTGCTAGACTGATCTCCTTGTTTCATACACGATGTAGACTGCTTAGAAAGTTATAGTAAGTCTCTTGTGGACGACGGGATTTATGTTTTTGACTAAGGTAAACCACCATCCATCTCAAGTGAACGTTACGAAACGGGCAACTAGCTTCAACGGACAAACTGACGGACATCTATTGGTTGACAATTCAATGGTGCCTGCGTAAATGGTCTAATTGAAGAATTGAAACAAATGTTTTGACTTTGACTTTGACTTCCAAGGCTACATTGAACACATCATCAACTTAGAGGAGTGATAAGCGAGGAATAGCTATGGATACTACAGAGAAGATTTTTTTTACTCATGTCATGAGTGTCAAGAAGCAGACGACCTTCCACTTTTAAAAAGAGCTTTACTATCTAAAGAGAAAGGATTAAAATTGTAAGTTACAAACACAGAAAGCAGAAAAACCTGGCGACATTCGTCACTGAGCATATGCTGTGGTATAATCCGACATTCCTGTCATAAGTTACTTTAGAACTACCTACCCAACTTGCGCGAAAAGTTTTCAAAAAGTTATTCCTGGATTATGAGTATGGATAGTCAGCTGTCAACAGAATGAACAGTTTTGAAACACCTGTGGTCAGTCCAGTAACTGGAGGCAAGGCATTATTCAGCTTAGACTAGATTTAAGAGAAGTAATATTAAACTGACTCTATAGTTTCACGTGTTTTTTTTTTCTGAGTTTTGTTTGTCTATTGTTGATCAAAGATTTTCTATGACCACACAAAATATTCCAGTAGAATCATTTATTTTTACGAGGGTAAAGCGTCGAGTCCCATTTCCGCCCTGTAAAGACAAATGGTAGGTACGGTGGTTAGAGCTTAACTAAATTCTCAAATGACAGTAAAATAATGGGTAAAACTTAAAAACTGTCATCAATAAAGAAGCAAGTAAAAAAAAATTCTTAAAGCTTCAAATACGGCGTCATTGACTCGAATACAGCATCGGAACGGAAACTGTCAACCTCATCACGCTCCAATTGCCAGTCGAATGACATTGCCGCAGTGGGATTGACTATTTTTATCATAGAGGTATCAAGTTCACGAGCCCGGCAGAAGTCTAAATGGTATTTGATAAAAAACCGGCCAAGTGCGAGTCGTACTCGCGCACCGAGGGTTCCGTATCAGTTTTGGACGTATAAAGTGAAAAAAACCGGACCGCATAACTAAGTTTGTTTGTGAAGGAATTTTGATGATTTTGAAAACACTGTACTAGTTAGGAACATCGTTTTATTTTTGATGCGATATTTGGGTCAATTCCTATCAATCCTAATTATCTCAGATTTTTCGCTCCGCAAACTTCGGAGATAAGGGGGGGGAATGGTATTTTTTCAGACATTTTTCATCATAATGTCGAAAACTGTGAGACATAAAATAAAATGTAAATATATTTCGAAATGTGCAGATCAAGCCCTTTCATATGATATGTCACTTGACCTATTAACCCCACTTTGATATTTTGGACCCCCACTCCGGCCCCTTTTGCAATGAAAATAAAAATATTTTTTGACTTTTTTCATTTGCAATATAGTTGGACAAGCATTCTTTATAACTGTTCCAAAATTCAAGTCGATAGCATTAGTAGTTGCTGAAATAAACAGGTGTGACAGACAGACAGACAGACGAAGTCGCACCATAAGGGTTCCTTTTTTACCATTTTGGTACGGAACCCTAAAAAGCTGCGATCATTGAAATGACATCAAGCCTAGGGTGATCCCCAGGTCATCATACGCTGATGTTCTTAAGGCGCGGCGCTACTAAGTGCCAACGGCCTTGAGTGATTTGGGTGGTATAGCTTGAGTGTTCTACGCTGAGCTCACGCAACGCGACATACGTCCACCGAGCAATACGACTCGCTTATCAAGGAGCGCGCTGTGCCGAATTAGACGTATTATTACTTTTTAGTAACGAATATTAGATTTTTTACAAAAACACTCATACTAAAAGTTAGATAGTTAAATTATCTTTAAAATGGTGAAGGTTTCGTAAAAGTACGCTCAATAGTTTTTGCACGATCTTCACTTTTTTGAACGCGTTAGACCTAACTTTACAAATTAATTACACTACATAGATAAACGTAATCTAAAATATACTCATATCAAATTATTAAGAAAAAATGCTCTAGTTTAGCATATATTTCTTTTTTCAAATCATAACACTACTCGCTTAGACGTGATCTTCAGTTTGAAATCTTGAAAAGTCGTATATCGGCGCCTTAATGCATGGAGATTCATCACACCCTCAGATCATAGAAACAAGGAGATGTGCCAAGGCGCTATCGAGCTTGATGCCTGCTCTTGAGCAAATTGCTCATATTATAAACGTACGCGCTGGCGACGAACCGAACACGATCGATGGTATAAATACAGTGTTTTAGTTTAGTGCTAGT
Organism: Thalpophila matura; assembly: GCA_948465475.1. Lineage (NCBI taxonomy): Eukaryota > Metazoa > Arthropoda > Insecta > Lepidoptera > Noctuidae > Thalpophila > Thalpophila matura. The sequence continues at coordinate 6,690,078 of OX419205.1, read as the reverse complement.
GTTGAGTGACGATTAACAGTGTTAGATTGAGGGTGTGCGGAATGTTTAATGCGTGGGAGATCTTTTTATTCACAAGGAGCGCTTAATTATGCGCGTAATTGTGTCGAAAATGTATTAAAAGTGGCATCAGTTGTTCCGGTACTAATTTGCTATGATGGCATATCTCCTTGTTTCTATGATCTGAGATCACACCATTAAGTCAATGATTTAAAAGATACCGCTCGTAAAGATACACGAAAGAAATAAGATCAAGTACGCCCAATCGAATATATCTCAGAGATATTTCCAAGAAGCCACACCCCCGTTACAATTATATGATTTTTTCGATTACCGATCCGAAGTTAAATGGAGCAAAACCCGAACAATACAACTGTACCAAATTGTCCGTAGAGAAACGATTCTAAACACTCGGATACAGATAATCGATTCAACATTCATATTTCTGAACGTACGTCACTACGTCGCGACTTGGGACGGTACTACCGATTGTCTACCAATTCCAAGTTGCATTTAAACCGTAATGTTCTTTCTCGTGTCAGTTATACGAAAACATCTCACAGAACACACCTAAGAATTGCAATGGTATGGCAGACGGATAGACAGATGACGAAACCTTAAAGGTTCTTTGACTACGGAACCCTAACATGCCTGTAATTCGAAACAAGGTTCTTTAAAAATAAATTAAAATAAAACAAATATTTAAGGGGGGCTCCCATACAACAGACATGATTTTTTTGCCGTTTTTAATAGATATGACGAAACCCTTCGTGCACGAGTCCAACTCGCACTTTGCCGGTTTTTTTTATCTGTTAGTTTTTTTTCCTCTCTTTATCTTAGCAAAGAAAGAAACCCCCAACATTTAGCAATAATTTACTACACAGTAAACGCGATAAGTTACTAAGAAATATTCACCAAAAAAGGCCAGAACTCCTTTGACGCATCAATAAGGATGGCAGTAAATAAATCGCATGACAAACTCCAATACTATCCTCGATACGAACGTGACTAACTGAATTTGGATCGCTGCCAACCCACAATTAAGTCCTTACACATCCCTACAAACTTATTACGCTGTCATCGAACTAAAATCCTCCTTTTGCATCTAGAAATACAGTTGGAAATGACGGCAAAACTAACTTTGTTTTGACAACCCTATTGAATTTCAAACGGCAAGAGCTTTTTAACTTTATCTCTAAGAAAATAGAGCCCAAAATTGCATACTATAGTCGACGTTTATCAACCCCTACACAAAACTTTTTTAACAAAGCATCTTGGTCTTTAAGATTCTATTAATAAAGCTGAAAACCGTCCCTAAACAGCATGCACACATATTTCATTATGTCATGTTTGGAAAAGCGCGCTTTTCCTTTGGCAAATACGTTCAAATGAAGTGCAAAGCATAAGCAAAGCTATTAGTGACAGTGCAAGGGATTTTAGGCTTAATTCTGAAGTTTATAAGAATGATATTTGAGAGTCGTTTTTGTATAGTTAACTAATGAGGCTTTAAAGTATCATTGTTATAAGGATATTATGACATAAGGAATAGCATGTCATGTTATTTTAAACAGTGTCATGTTCAGATTTCTAAAATCACACTTATTTCGGATGGTTTTCCTTTTCCTTAGGATAACATTTTTTTTTTTTTAAATAAACGTTGCCCCACACTAGAATTTCTCCTGCATCGTGGGTACAAACACAAATTTCACATACACAAACAGCCAGACCTATGTGCAATGCGGGAATCGAACCCGCGACACGTTGCGCAGCAGCCAATCTCTCAGCCACTGCGACAACCGTGCGGTCATTGACAGACACACATTCTATTATACTTAAATCGTTGGAAGCCATATTGAGCACGCTTGGAAAAATTTTTTTGCTTAAAATCCTCTTAACATAATCCTGCAATTCCCACTCGTAACAGTAAGTTTGACGAAAATCCATTGCAAAAAAATGGAAAGCGTTTTTTATGGCAAACACGCAGGCGTACCTGCCTATAAGTAGTCACCACCGCCTATACATAATATTTGCAATACAAGAAGACATTATTACAAGAAGACAGTATAGGTATATTCCCTATTCTCACCTGGGCCCATATCAAAGAATTTCTGCCATAAAACCCAAACACGAACATCGGGAAAGCATGAACTAGGCCATATTACAAAACTTTCTTGGTAACTTTTGTCCGTGCCTGGTACGGTGTCCCTTGCATTGTAGACAACAGTATTGACTGGTGACACGTTCTTCTTTATTCGTACAAGAAAAGGAAGTATTTAACAATAGCTATGTAGGGATGAAAGGGCTAGGTGTCAGTATGTGTGTAAGAGAAAGGGAAGTATGGAAGCGGAAGTGAAAGGAAGGGGAAGTAATTGTAATGGTAAGACGTTGGAATGTTGTAATTCCCACAGCTATGTTCGGAAAAAGGGGTGGGGGAGGGTTCTCAGGCTCTCATTAGAAGTCGGCTTTTTCGTACTAAAGCATCTTATCGTCCTGAAATTGTTACAACTTATATGCTGAACATAATTCATGAATTGCGTTCCTTAGGAATTTATTTTCTGCAACATAGTTATCAAGGTCCAAAATATAGTCAAGGCACCCAATGTATAATTAAACACTTTATAGTCTCTAAGACATAGATAAACTTTTGAAATTGTCATAGGAAGAATAGTGCGCACTAACGCCACACTATGTGGATGTTCCATGCTGGACTATGGCAGCTCGGGAGCGGGATGTTAGCTCTACCATCTACATTTCCTTACTCGATTTTAATCTGGAAAATTCTACTAAGTATATTCGTTTAAAACAGCCAAGGAAAGGCCATGATGTAAAACAGTGCACTGCCTACTTGATATCATAATGATATAGTCAATTATGATGAATCTCATAAGAAATATCATTAAATATAATACAGACAAATAAAGGTAAATAGGACATAATCTCATAGAATTCAAAGAAATTGCAAACAGCACGAAGTCGCGGAATAGTTACATAAAAACATTGTCGGTTTTCATTGAGTGCTAACAAGCAGGCAGAGCGTAGAAGTACAACAGTAGGTACGGGAAAGATACCATCAAACATAATAATATGACGAATTGACGATCCTTCAGAAACGAAATAAATTCACATTTAAACTCCTTTTCCGAGCCTAGCCATGGCGACAGACGTGGTGTTTTTCGCGAAAACATTACAAAATTCCAACTCAAAGCAACAATTTATTTTATTGCATATTGTTCCATTCAAGAAAGTTTTTGTGAGCGTGTAATTACAGACAGGTCGATGATTCTTGGCCGTCTTGAAGTTAGCAGTTTGAATGCACAATAGATTGTAGCCAAACGGCTAACTTCAGGGCGGAACTGTTGACCAATCTGGCTATTGATGCCAGACATTTCAACTTTGTCTCTAGTGGAAAATGCTCCTGCAATGCTCCTGGTAGTAATGCAGATATCCATGGGCGGCGGTGACCTGCTCGGAAGTATACATAAAAAAAAACCCAGTTCATAACTTGAATCTACGCTCTGGAACGGGCATCTAGCTTCATCATTCTGACTACTGACAGAATCCTTGACATTGCAAAAGTACCTGTAAGTGGTCTAATTGAAATAAATGCTTTGACTTTGACTATTGCCAGGATACATTTCTAGTTTTCCGCCAACTGAACCTTCTCTTTCGTACCTGGTATCCACCGTACCGCCATGGTCTAAGGTCAGTGACACAGCGGAGACGCTGTAATGGCTTACGATCGATCCACGGCAGACACTACACCGCAATGGAATTATTTATTTTCAGTTTATAGTGGCGAAGTACTTCTTTAAGTACTTCCGTCTGTTTCTAAGTACCGAATGATAGGAGAGACTCACTGATGTGGAAGAAACTGTGGAGATGTCTTTATGTCGTGGCAGCTTGAGCTATAACGAGGATAAATGATGCCACGGTGAAAGGATTAGCGAGGCAGGATAGTTTATAGTTGCGCTGATTGCTTAGGGATCGTTGGATGAACTTGGATGTAAAGGTAGTCATGTCATGATGAAAAGATTAGCCAGTCAGACAGTCAGGAAAGTTTGTAGTTGGGCTGATAGCTTAGGGTTCGTAAGAGAGGAAGGACGTAAGAGAACCAATCATACCGTGGTGAAAAGATCAGCAAGACAACAAAGTCAGCAGCTGGGCTGACTGCCTAAGTAGCGTCTTATGTCATGATTGATAGAGCCAAAATAAATAATAATAGATATAAAATTAGCAAACGATAAAACTTTGATAAGATCGAACTCGGAAGTAGTATTTACTTCCAACCTTATCAAATATCAGCTATTATCGGTAAAAAATGGGTTTTTTATCATATCAGTTTGGCAACACTGATAGACCCCCAATCGAGAAGGAATTAGTCAATTAACATACGTAAAACAGTTGTAGCCCACCGGGATTCGCCACAGGGTCCAAGCAAATCAGGGTTTGTATTAAAACCATTATTGTATCGTTTTGAAAAAGAAATAGTGATATTCGTTCTGTGTAGCTCCATTTCTGTCTAGCACTGGAAAAATTATGGCTCCAAAACTGTCCAAAGAATGGAACCTCGCACCGATACGCATCATATCCAGGAGTATCGCTTGTTTAACTTCTATATTAAACCCTATAAATCACTGGTTTCCAACTGGTGGCTGATCTAAATTAAGGTAAAAAAAATCATTAATAAAAAAACCTTTTTAGGGTTCCGTACCAAAATGGTAAAAAAGGAAGCCTTATGGTGCGACTTCGTCTGTCTGTCTGTCACACCTGCTTATTTCAGCAACTACTTATGCTACCGACTTGAAATTTGGAACAGTTATAAAGAATGCTTGATTAACTTTATTGCAAATGAAAAAAGTCCAAAAATATTTTTATTTTCATTGCAAAAGGGGCCGGAGTGGGGCTCCGAAATTTCAAAGTGGGGTTACTAGGTCAAGTGACATAATATCATATGAAAGGGCTTGATCTGCACATTTCAAAATATATTTTTATTTTATTTTATGTCTCACAGTTTTCAACATATGATGAAAATGTCCAAAAAAATACCATTCCCCCCCCTTATCTCCGAAGTTTGCGGGGCGAAAATCTGAAATAATTAGAGTTGATAGGAATTGACCCAAATATGGCACCAAAAATGAAACGATGTTCCTAACTAGTACAGTTTTTTCAAAATCATCAAAATTCCTTCACAAACAAACTTAGTTATGCGGTCCGGATTTTTACACTTTATTCGTCCAAAAATGATACGGAATCCTCGGTGCGCGAGTACGACTCGCACTTGGCCGGTTTTTTTTTATTTTTATCCTGGGATCCCACCGAACAAAGAAGTCCTACTGATCCCTCGTTAAAAATGTTGAATTGAAAGCCACTGCTACAAATGATGATGCCAATAATCGTGCTCCAACTCAAAGGCTAGGCCTATTCTTGAGTGGGACAATTCATCGGAAGCTTTTCTCTCAAATCGGTAGATAAGCGTAAAATTAAAATATCAAGTGAAAGGTTGTTGGTTCATGGTTGCAAAACCGAGCCACATTGTATTAACTTTCAATTTGACTAAGAGTAATTATGGAACTGTTTATACTTCTCTTTTAATTTAAATATTATTGTAAATGGTTATAAAATTAGAGCATTAATCATGATCTTAATAGAAAAGTTTATTATAATTAGGTTCGTCCGGAGAATTGCTACACCATAGTTATTTCTGCAGCTATTCTGTTCCGGTTCACGAGGTAGATGGTGAATTAACATTTCAACTTTATCGTTCCAGATATACAGATACGGATTTCAACTAACCGTAATTTTCTCACAATAACAGATGGCGAAGAATCAATGAATTGCAAAAAAACTAAAGAACCCTAGATATCTCAAAAAGCCTGAAATATTCTACAAAAAATCCCATCGATGAAAAATATTGCACATCCCAAGGCACAGATCCAATCCAAACACAGACAAAGTCACGAGTAAAAGCGCTATTTGAACAAAACATTAGGTATGCGAGCGACAAACAAGCAGACAAATAAACATGGGCGCGCCATGGCGCGGTGGTCATGAATTGTTAATGCATTAAGTTTATTGTACAGTAGAAGATAGGCGCTGTTTTTTATAGCTTGGCATAGCTGTAAGATAGGACGTGGAATGGCGAGGCTCGGGTTTTATACAAGATAACCATAAAGATTCTCCACTATAAGCCACAATACAAAACTTTTATGCCACGAGCGTTTCTGTTCAGGGAAATGGATGTTGCCTATTGTCACTGGTTGATACCTGTATTGGTTAGTGTGAAAGGGATCACACAAACCAATGCAGGTATCAATCAGTAACTGCACTGTGTTGAATATTTTCTTGTTTCATGCGTTTCAGTCGGTTTTTCCGCAGCAAATAGAACACAAATTGGGGCTGAAGCAGTTTGATCGGTCGACGTTGTGTGTGAGCCGTGGCCCGTGACCAATCAGAACAATTGGCGGCTGTGCAATTGACGGTCTCGCTGTGTACACTCCGAATTTAATCCGTATGATTTCAGACATTCGTATATTTAAAAAAAACTCATGCAGTTGAAGCACGACGCGACGTCCGCCGTTCGAGCTGTATTACAAACTTTCGGCCTTTATTCATTAAGGTAACCTAATTTAAATCGATCGCATCATCATCGCTATCAGTGCACTAACGACCTAAAATTAACAAGTACATAAAACTGCATACTAATGTGGTCTACGCTTCTAAAATACTTTAACATGCATAATTACTTGCAGCTTGTCCCTAAGGGAGTTAGGTACAACAAATATTTAGGCACCGTTAGGTGAATTAGTAAAACTTGCGGTAGATACCTTTTAAGGTACGGTACAGAACCCTTAAAATAGTGTTAATTAATGGTGTTTTTCAAAAGATGTCGTTTTACGGGGTTACTTGGACAGATCGATTTTCTTGGACTAAAATTTTTATTTAAAAAAATATCTAAAAAACTAGGTCAGACTTAAAGTATTTATACGTAGGTACCTACTGGTGACAGTGTAACAGAGGTGAATTGCAGGAAAATTTCCTAGCGATAATAGAGCACGCCTAACGTAGGTATTAGCGTTATGAGGCGTGCAAAAAGGTATACAGCAAATTACCTTTTTGCTTTTATCAATAGCCGATTCCCACAGTAAAACAGCATAGCCAATATGTCAGTATGTTTGTAGGCGTCATGCAAGCGGGAGACAAGTGACCGTTATATGCTCACTAACACGATTCTTCAAATATTCACTGTTAAAAGGTCTTGCCGTTTAGTTAAATCGTTGTTGTAATAGTTATTGTTTATACTTGCAAAGTTGCTTTAATGTTGCTACTTTTTTATTGCTCTTTTTATTGTTTGGAAATCCTGATGGATCCGATCCGCCCGGGAATTTCGGTGGGTTATAGCCGTTATGGGTTATGTGACGTCAGACTTATACAGTCAACACCAAGACACGGTAGCGACAGCCATTAGAACACCACACGGCGTTCTAATGGTTGTCGCTACCGAGTACCGATGTTGCTGTTGTTAAATGGTATCCGTTTATGTGGTGGATCTTAATAAATTTTGCTTAGGACATTCTTGTATGGACGAATTTTCAAATAACAGAGAAACACCCATAAACAGGGCTGGTACAGTTTCAAAAAGCGACCCGCAACCTTGACCAGCTCGTCTGTCCCCCTTGCAGAGATATGATATTACCATATAGGTACTTACATATATTTTTATATATATTTTTACTACTACATTTACTGTCTTTAATCATTTTATTCAATTATTATTTATTGAATTATTAATTATTACTCAATTATTTGTTATTATAGTCTTATTAATTTACAATGATTTTTGGTTAATTTTGTATTATTTCTATCTGTAATGTTAGCAGTCAGTGGTGTCATTAGGTCATAACAGAATATCAGCGCCGCTTCATTCCGTTGAAGTGGCCCAATGCTGAGTTATGACCATTTTTGCCTCTCGTCTTTTTGTGCAATTTTTTATGTTAGGTTTCTGTATGTAATATTTTTTTTGTACATTTATGTTTATTTTTATTTCTTTTTCTTGTCTCGTTTTTTTTTTTTTACCTATTTGTACCTATTAGTAAGCGAGAGCAAAATAAACAGATTTTCTTTCTTTCTTCTTTCTTTCATATACTGCTAGCCCTACAAACAAGCCGTGACGGCAGATGTTACATTCTACGATATCCTTCACAAAACAAAGGCTTCGCCGCATCGCCGCCCATTCATTGGATGCAAATCTCAGTACAGATTCGCGTCACGGAGTGACTATCATTACATTACGACTTGTACGTTCACGCTTGTTACCAGCGGAGACAAGTTGTGGGTACGAGTGTAATTTGTTATGGTGTTGTAATTTTTCCGGTTTCATCATCAGCATCATCATATCGGTCGGTCCATGGCTGGACATAGGCCTTTTAAGGAAGGTGCAGTATGGCTAGGTATGCCTCCCCACTGCCACATGGTATACTGACGGCTGGCGACTGGCTTCGGGAACCGCAGAACCGGTTTTCCGATTTGACCAGCACGCTTAGCATGGCCAATTCTATCTCTACTCTATCAAAGAATAGACAGTTCTTTCTATCCAACTCATTATCTCTTCTTCCCAAGCACGCAGCGACCCGTGTTTGGTTAATCAGAATTTTGTCTACTGAAGAATAGAAAAATTTCTTCTCTTCATTGTATGCATAAAACGATAGAAATCTTTCTACAATCTGTCTTGTCTATTCTTCTGCAAAGAAAACCAGTTTCTATCGTGGTCATGGTAAGCGTGCAAGCTGCGGGTATCCATAAGTATATCCACGCAAGAATGAAATAGCACCAGTTGTCAGACTTTATCGTCACTTATAGAGGCTCTTTAAATTCCTGTCATACCAGCATCATCAGCCATGAGTCCTGAGGCATGGAGAGGCTTCGAATACCTCCTCCACAGTATTACAAATTCACAAGTCTAAGTCTAGCTCTTCCTGTCTTTATAAGTGTTACAATAGGGAGTAGTAACGAGCGACTATTGTGCAATGACGTCTCTCCGCATCATGCCGCCTTGTAGGCTAACATAATACTTGATTGTTGTGTTGCGTGATGAAATTATATTAGGTGGGATTGAGATAGTTGGTAAACCGAAAGAAGGCTTTTATCTATGATGGTGTCTCTTACTATTGGATAGGCTGCACCTTACTACTCTGGGTGAAGATAATAGAGCCCTAAACAAGCCTAAACCTTCTTAATTCTTAATTCTTTATTGTACACACACATAAAAATAAAATACAAAATTACAAGATAATAATTATGTACAAAGGCGAGCTTAACCCAAAATTGGGTTCTCTAACAGCAAACCTCAGTGCGCTAGAGAGCTTTGTAAATGAGGACAGTAACTTAACTAAGTGTACAACCAATTTTATAGATACCTACACTACAAATTCCTTCCCCAAAATCCCTCAAATTTTCATCTGCTTAGGCTGCTTTTTATAGAATCTCTTCGGAAATTAAAATCATAGCTGCACCTTACACCCATGAATGGATAGACCTTATTGGTTTTTAAAATTCTTTAAAATATACCCATATGAATCAACTTGTAGATTAATATTTGGTAACGATAGTCACAGATAACAGATACGATTAAAATATTAAATGGATCTTCTAATTTTCTAACTTAGCATTAGTTGGGTACAACTTTGTGGACAATAGTGGCACTATTTCATTGGACTATACACAGGATATTCTGGTCTAAACGCAAAGAACTGAAACAAAAATGATGAAGTCAAAGACTATCTTCTCAGGACGTCGGTTTTAAATTCTAATACCTTCCTACCTACCTTCAATTCTGTTCCTCTTAAAAATAACATTTTCCCAAGAAGAAATTCCAAGGGTCTCGCTAACTAAAACTAGCAAGAACTTATATAAGCCAAACAACATTTTCTAAGCCTGCTGGCATTTGTCGACCTTGCATAGGTTTCGGCTCGATCGACTTTACGTAACATACGGGTATAAAGTAAGAAGCCGTATTAATTAAATTAGTTAGGTAGGTACTTCGATACAAGTAGAACTTGTGCGTCGGAGCATCGAATTTTCTGCTACTATAGAATTTATATGTAATGAAAATGATTCGAGTAGTTTGAAAAAGCTTCCATCCTCCTTCCCTGAAGCACAGATTATACCTGGACTGACCTGGAGTGATGATATCTAGAATCTAGATATCTACACGTTTCGCGAAATCTAGAGTCACCTTGGTGACCTTGCTGACTGTGTAACCTTTCTATCAAGGCATGAGCTAGTCTGGCATAGATGGTATCGAATCGAGAAGAAATGAAAAGGTACGAAAATAGAAATCAATTTAGTATTCTTGTCATTGCGTTGTGGGATTGAGTTGGTAGAAGCCCTCAGCTGAACATAAACATTATAAAAGATCATTACTACATATAAACAGCAGAAGTGAGGGAAGACTGCCAATCTGTCATCATCACCACACCTTACAAACTAAGAAGTTGTTATTCCCAGTATTGTCCCTAGAATAACTCTCGCAATCAATTTAGTAATTTCAACTTAATTTCGGAATACAAGTAGTCAAAATATAAACAAGGCGCATATTTGCTTATTATAAGAGTTAACTTACTGCGTTGTATAAAGATTAAAGTCGCGCAATACAACACGTTTTCGCTGCGCACGCGCCTTCCTACAAAACATCAGTAATCTTGAAAAAGTTGCTGGTACTGCAATTGATTTACTATTACATATTACAACGTTGACTACAAAAGTCTATAAAACTCACGTTTTGTTCTCGTAAACAATTTAATAGTTTAGGAAAAGTGCAGCCCAATAAAAAAAATATCGAGAAAATTCCAATAAATTACAAGAATTATAGGATTAGCTTATCGGATTAGCGGTTGCGGGCGCCAGGGGCCACTCTTGAGCATGGCTGGAGGTACTGGCCTAAAAACGTGCACGCAGCCATAATAAAGCGAACAACTCATTACCTCCCACAAACCCCCAAAACCCACGTCGGCCAACGATGCGGCCGAAGCTACGGCTTCCCTGGCCTTTCCAGTCACGAGCGCAAGCGCAACTCCTGACGCTGCTTAAATCATCTGACAAAGATGTCACAAGGCCTATAACGAAAAAGGGATGGTTATATTTCGTTCTGTATAGCTTCATCTGCTCTTGCACTAATAATACAGCCCCTGTATTATTAGTGCAAGAGCAAAAAAATGTGCACTCCAAAAATCACAACGCGTCACTATCAAAATGCTTGTACTTACTTAAAAGTAGTGTTGCCCAAATGCAAGACCAAGACGAGTCTAACCCCGTCTTTGGTCTCGGTATTGCGTCAATACCCATAGTCATGGTCTTAGTTTTAGTATTGTACATTAATTCTTGGTCTTGGTCTTAGTCTTGCTGTAATTAGGTGGTCGTGATCTTGCGAAAATGATTGTTGCAAGACCGATTTTGGGCAACACTACTTAAAAGACATCCGTATATATCGTATGGCGACACTGATAGATAATGATATCAAGTAATTATTTTTTATCTGTCAAAACCGCAAACTGCAATGGTGACGATGCACGGCAGGAAATTGTCTACAACGTGAAAGTTGGAAAGTGACCCAGTACTGATAAAAAGAATAGAATCAGACGAAGGCTGTCTCGATGGTCTTGGGGCCTGGATTCGATATCCGCTATATGCTCCAGCACAGGACTGATCATTGTGGCGAGCTTGGGAGAAGTGGGGGAGGCCTATATCCAAAAGGACGTCTTTTGGTTAAAAGGTACCTATGATTATAATGAAATGCATTGCGGAGGACATTGGCATCTCGCGGCGTGTCGGTACTGAATAGACAAGCAGTACCCCTATCATGAGTTTTTTTGACGTATAGTTTCGTTAACGTAAGCATATTTTGAATTTAAAATACAGCAGTCCTGGAACATTTTGATAAAATTTTATACAATTTGCACATTTAAAAAAATACAGAGAAATTAATTAAGTATTTAATTTATATAAATATTGTGTAACAAACGTGTATTTTCAATTCAAAATATGCTTACGTTAACGATACTACACGTCAAAAAAACTCATGATCGGGGTACAGCCTTGCTAGCTAGGCGTCAACACTACCGTCACCAACATATTTAGATAGAGGCCAAGAAAGACGATGGGATGACCTAAGACATGATGACCCAAAAGACAACTTTTGGGTCATGATGTCTTAGGTCATCCCATCGTCTTTCTTGGCCTCTGCAGAAGATTGAGTAGAGCTACAAAGCTCTACTCAATCTTCTGCGAAAAGATCAAGATATAAAAGGTGAACGAATGGATAACCGTGTTCTTAACTTCTTATGTTATCTTTTATTTACCGATTCTCTTTATCTCAGCATTCGCTCGATTCTAATCTAAAAACATTTGTATCCTCATTTCTGTTTTGGATCAACAGAATAATCCTTTTCTTGTGTTGACACGAGAAGATTACTAGTCAGCAAGATGGCAGAGGAGCTAACTGTCCGGTATCCAGGGTGCGCCCTAAATTAAATAACTCTACGGTAGTGTTGGTAGTGAGTAAGGTCGCCAAAGCTCGTGACTTCCTGAGGATGCGCTGTTGACAACGGAGGACCCGCTTGTCCCCGAAGCTGTCTGCTGATTTTAAAGGGTCGGGAACGCGCATGTGATTCTCGGTGTTGCTACGTTTCATAGGTACAGTAACCGCTTACCGTCAAGAGGGCCAGCCACCATCATAGGCAATCATAGCATAAAAAAAAAGTTATCACTCGTGGAGACCGGTTCCCCTATCATGAGTTTTTTTGACGTATAGTTTCGTTAACGTAAGCATATTTTGAAATGACAATATACGTTTACTACACAATATTTATATAAATTAAATACATTATTAATTTGTCTGTATTTTTAAAAATGTGCAAATTGTATGAAATTTTATCAAAATGTTTTAGGACTGTTGTATTTTCAATTTCAAATATGCTTACGTTAACGAAACTATACGTCAAAAAACTCATGATCGGGGTACGGATCGGAGTTTTATTAAAAAACTCTTTGTACTCCCAAAAATATTTTGTGAGCCTCACACCCTTGGTATAATTCACGCATTATTTTTACCAATTTAAATAATCAGTTCTAATCGCAAAATTATGTAAGTCTTCGGAATTTAATGATATGATAAATTGATAACTAATGTGAATTATCTAATTGAATAAACATAAGATTTTTTTATCTATTTTTATCTTGGGCTGATAAATGATGAACAAACGATAGGTACCTACAATAAGTTCTTTCTAAGTTCAATGGTCTGAAGTTTATGCGAATGACATCGCAAATTATATTACTGTATATTTTGAATTTCTGAGGAGCCTAGTAGGTATCAAGCCAGTCAAGTTTTCTGCTATAGCAGTGTTGCTAACTTGAGGTTTTCCCCCTATATTTTGGAGGTGAAATGTTAAAAGGGGCTTTTAGGGCATTTTTTTTTTTTAAAGGCTTAACAAATTATAAAGAATTTAAACAAAACCTGCAAATAAATCGAAAAACAGCAGGAATGGAACTGATTACACTGCTTAGCAGACAAATTGGTATTACAACTATAGTTGGGCAGAAACCCAAGTATAATTACAACATAATAAATTATGGAAGAGTCGACTATCTAATGCATAAACATAAAACTTTCTTTTCTATCGAAACAAGTTTGTATATTACAATTTCGAAAGCAGTAATTAAGTTACATAAAAAACATAATCAGAAATCTAAAGATAAGAGAATGTAAGATTACTTTGATTGATTTATTAACTTTTAATTACAAAAACAGTAAAAACTCTGTTTACACATGTATGTGCCATTAACTTGTGAATTATGGATGTGTTAAGTACAAATGAGGATAATATAAGTGTAATAATGCAGTAACACAATTTTAAGTAAATGAGTTACAGTGGCGTGCCTACAAGGCAACCCCAATGCATTTTTTTATTTTAGAGTTAAGTTTTCATTAATTTATGTGAGATAATGTCATTATTAAGAGGGCTCTCGCATTCGGCACCTCTCTTGCTTGCATAGAACCAATATATTTTAAGAATGTTAAATGTAAAGATGCTTTTTTGATAAATTAAATCTACGTAAATTATATATCACTTATAGTCATGAAAAATGAACAAGTAAATACTCTTTAAAACAAGAAAAAAGTGTCAGGCTTGCCCTCTATGTATATGCCACTGATGAGTTTTTTATGTTTATCAAAGGATTTATTGTGATATATTGCCTAATACCAACTAATTATTAATTTGTTTGGGCTGGTGACTACTTCTACTTTGGCTATATTATGTTAAACAATTACAACAGCAAAGATGAGATTTTACTGCAGATTTATTGATGAGTTACTATCAATGTTATGTAACTTGATGAGGTTTCCAGAAACCAAACAAAGTGTTAACCGATCATCTCCACTCATAACTCTCATATCAATAATAGTCAATACTGTGTATAGGTAGTATAGATGTTACGGTTGGCTGCTGTCCCAAAACATATTATCCTTTCATCTGTCGCAATAAAAAAGACAATTGATTTTGACCTCCAGGAAGGTGATTTTTCAAATGCGATAGACAACATTATGCATGTTTTGGACAAATAAAGAATCTCATCGCTATATTAGAGCTTTAGTAGGAGTTATGGGTAGGTTAGGTAGCATGATGCAGTAGCTTCATACAAGATATCTGCCATATCTTTGGAACTTTTTAGTATGATATCCTATTTGGTGTGTTTATTAAAATGTGGTTATATATAGTTTTGGACCACAAAATGGACGTAGTTAAGCAGAAATAATCCAATCCACAAAAAGTCACTCTTGAAAAATCTGCATTCAAATTTCAGATATTTAGAGCTCATTTTCGACAGTATTGTGGATGTGGGTTTGATTCTTTCTGCTAAACTACGTCCAAATAATGAATCACACCGTAAATAATACTTAAGTTCATACTATTACAAATAGGTAGATTAGATACTTACCTACTGAATATTATGAGGCAATTTTCCTACTTTTTTAATGAATTAAACCATGTTCACATGAAACATAAAAAATGATAATGCTGATCATCATGATTCTTATTCCACAAAGTTGTCAGTTTGTGAGTGGCCACCCATCATAATACCCGACCTTACCACCCGTAGCTTGACCTTTCAAAACGATTTCAATTCAACAACAATAGCAGTTTTTAGCTAACTGAACTCTTTCATGCACTTAAAAATTGTGAGCAAACTATTATTTCTCAGAACGCAAAACACTAAAATCTATTAATTAAAAACCAGTTTCAGTTTCTCGGAATAAAAATATTCCTATTCATGACTGTATTGTTGTAAGTAATATGTCACGATTCAGTACGAAATAATCAAAAGAAATGTACCATAACAATAGACCCATTATACAACATAGAATTGGTGAAATATACTTTCACCGGTTGTTTAGAGGGTGATTGTTATCTCCGAAATCGTAAATGTGGTAAAGCAAAAAAAAACGAAACATCAACTTCGAAATTTTTCGTAATTATTCTAACTTAACTTTACGCTTACCTGAGTTAATTACGCGCGAACGGACGTCAGCAATGCTATGAAATCACTTAGGACAGCCTGAATTATGATAAGGCTTTGATAAAAGTAAATATTGAGACAATCTTTGTTCTAAGGCTCCGCGAGTTCGTACACAATATGGTCACCGCGACACAGTTGCTCATGTGTTATTTACAGCTGATGTGTAAAAAGTGAACAAACAAACACGCACGCGACACAATTTGAGCAATATCCACTACGAAATCGAGCGTTCGTTATAAAATTTAATATTTGTTATTCGATCGGTTGGCAATCGTCACGAAATTCTTTTGAATTGATTGATTTGGTTGTTCCATTCATGTTGGAATAGTTCATTCGAGGGAGCGTATTGAATGAATGTCATGTAGGCTTGCAGAAAAATATCGATGTATCGATATATTTATATTTTTTGTTTGATATTTATTATTTCGATATATCGATATAAAATATCAAATATCAAAAACGTATTAATATAATATATAAAAAACTATATATTTTCAGTAGCAAGACCATAGTCGCCATTGATTAAAAGTCACAGTTTTTAGATTTAAGTGATAAAGTAAGTGTCAGGGACACTAAAAGTTGTGAACGAGAATAGGTGCTGAAAGAACACTATTCTAACATCGTTAAAAACTCAGATCATAGAAACAAGGAGTTATGCCATCATAGCAAATTAGTACGGTGACAACTGTTCCCACTTTTAGTAAATTTTTCGACACGATTACAAGCGCTCCTTGTAAATAAAAAGATCTCCCACACATAAAAAATTCGCCACACCCTCAATCTAACACTGTTTATCGTCACTCAACACTAGCACTAAACTAAAACACTGTATTTATATCATCGATCGTGTTCAGTGTGTCGCTAGCGTGTACTTTTGTACTACGCTCAAAATGACCAAACTAAAGTATCAAGCTCAAATAGCGCCTTGGCTCATCTCCCTTGTGTCTATGATCTAAGGTTAAAAACGTTGTGACTTAATGAAGTGCCGAAAGGAATACTTAGTGAAACGCACACTACTTTTATGAATAGTAATAATAGGTACTGACAGATATATTGAAATAAACTTGTAAAAACAAACACAATAGAATTTCGTAAGGTACTAATATTTTTTGAAAATTTCACCGATATATCGATATATCGATATTTTTTTTTCGATATATCGAAACCGATATTGATATATTTTTTAAATATCGAAACGATATATATCGATACTTTTTGGCACTTCCTGCATCCCTAATGTCATGAATGAATGAGTAATAACAACGCGTTCCGTTTATTGCTAAATGTATGTAGATAATAATAATTAATTTCATATTTTTTTAGGTTTTAAATTGTATAATTAGTTTAGCTCTATAGTTTCAAAATTCTATAGATTTTATTTAGAAAATAAATCGTTAAAAATACATATTGTTGATTTTGCTGTTGGTGCGTTCCATTCTTTAGCTCTTTAGTCTATTGATGCTTTGCTTTGGCCAGTGTTGCCAACTTAGTGGATTTTCCACTAAAACTGGTGGTTTAGACCCCTCTTTCAGCAGAGGAATTTAGTTTTTAGTGGCTGGTGGATTTTGCTAGTGATTTAGTTTACAACAGTAAAGCCCGTCACAGACGTAGCTATAATATATATTAATATGAATCATAGCAAGGCATATTACGACATATTTTCTATATAAATTTTCGAGTGACCACACACACAGCACAGCTATATATTTCTATGACGTCACCAATACATTATACCGATATATTAATATATATTATAGCTAAGTTTGTGACGGGCTTTAGTGGTAAGCAAGACATTCATCCGCTAACACGTAAACGCTGTTTTTTTGCATTTATGCAACACTTGATTCAAGGATCCCCCAAACCATTGTTTCGTCTGCTTAACTGACTGACTGAGTACTAGTAGTTCCAGCTAACGTGCCGTAGGTACAATACATGCTTTGTTTTGTCAAGGTTCCACGTGAGATTTAAAATAGCTTGGGTTTTTTTGCAAATTGCAGTGCTATTTTACGTTGAATGTTTATCGAAATTCAACACATAACAATAATACTAAATAATAAATCATTAAAATCACCAAGCCATCGAAATTATTTTCAATTAAGAAAAATACGACTATTTCCTGAAAACATTACGGATATTTAAAAAATCATTCTGTAATATAGAAACAACTAAAACTCAAAGGTAAGAGGTACCTAGTTCAGTCAGCTTTTCACTTATCGCTAGCGTCCGAGTTAGTTTTTGGAATATAGAATTTTTTTTATAATGATTCTGGTTTTAGTGGATTTGGCAGGAAAAAGTTGGCAACACTGGTTTTGGCTTTGGTTTATTCATATTGTCAAGTGAATCAAACGAGTCAAACTGTAAACTGTCAATCTGTCAATCTGCATCTGTATTCTATTCTGTTTACGTTTTCATCATAATATTTTAATGTAATACCTTTGGGTATTATGTTTTTCCTCACAAAATTAAGCTAAAATTAACTACATTTATCTGAAGTAACAAATAGACACTCCATCAGAACGCTCAAAAAAAAAATTCTAACAACCTTAAAAATGGACGAGCCTAATCAAAAAGCGAAAATAGAAGACAAAATCGAATTTAAGAAGCCTGTACTGTTTGGACGTATCGGAAAATTGCCAAAAAAAGTTAAGAGTGGGCCTGAAAAGGCGCCAGAAGAAAAACAGGTGGAAACTACCGAAAGGAGTTCTGAATCAACATCCAAAAGTTCTTTACCGCCAGCAGTACTATTAAAAGAATTATCGACGCCTATTCCTTATAAAGAGCCGAAATGGTCCGGCATTTGCCCAGATGGTGAGTAGTTGCAGGTGACAGAATAGGGTATTTTTGATTATTCAAAATGTTGCCAACTGTTAAACGAAAGTCGTAGTAATTTTTGCTCATTAAACTTGTCATTAAAATCAATCAAAATACGGTTTAATCTATAAATTAAATCTATAGAAATACTGTTTAATTATCTACTAATATTTTTGATCTTGGGGCTGTGCTTTTGGCTGTGCCTGTGGCTGTGCCTGTGAACCTATGGCTGTACTTTTTGTTGTGCCTTTTGGTTTCACCTGTAGCTGTGCCTGTGTTTAGTTTTCTGTCACCACATGTATCAAAAACAATTATATTGTAAAACTGACTGTAGTGCTTAAATATATTGTCAGTAGGGATGAATATTACATTATATAAGTACCTAAATAAAAACCAACATATTTGTGTTGTACTCCGAGAACGTAGTACATTTCAGAATGGCCGTGTTATAAAACAGTAATAATTTGATTATTGATTATGGTATTTTATGCCATTATAATTAATTTAAATGTATTTATTTAATACAAATAATTCAATATATCATCTAAGATAAATAGGTTATTAAGAACAACTGTTGTTTATAACAAAATGTTTGTTATGGAACCACATGTTCTTTTTTATATCAAGAATCTTATAGCTGTGTACTAAATAAATCTTTCTAGAATTTTTGATAACCATTGTAATTAATCATACATCATAAAATCATTAAGTTATGAACAAGTGTTCTTTTAGCGTTGTTTGGTACACTGTATAAAAGGAGACGGAATCGTACGATGTGATTCATTCTGTGTCCGGCCGCCATAGTGAGCAGAGCTCCGTAATATTGTTATAAAAGATAAGTATTGGTATTATTATGTAATAATCGTAGAAAATGCTTGTCTATATATATGTATTATGGTTGTTAATCTGAATATTTTATTATTATATATATAACCTGTATACATATATACCTAAAATAGTTTATATAAGCCTGGAAGTATTACTTTCTTATAACATTGCCTAAAATTTATAAATATATCGCCTGTACATAACATTCATAATATACATAATAACATACATAATATACATAACATTCATAATATTCATAATATACATAATATACATAACAATCATAATATACATAATATACATAACATTCATAATATATACATAATATACCTACATATTATATTTTGAACATAATTTATACTTAATCCTATCAATCAATACATAGTTAATATTCATATATTTATATTAGATTTTGAATATATAATTATTAAAGTAAAATAAATCGTATCACCTTTATTCTAATCTTTTAATCTTTGACTTTTTACCAATCGTTTCTACGAGGTGCCACTTGAGTTAAGTACAGTGTTATTATTCTCTAAAATTATGTTAATTTAATATCTTTATATCTGTGTTGCTATATTGCTATGCTTTGTGTATCCTCATTTTATAATTGCTAATTTAAATGAAAATGATTGTCCAAATGATCTAGTTATATTAAGTAGGAATATTGTTTTTCTACCTACATGTTTTACAATGGTTATGACTAAATTTAATTTGTGTATATCATGATGAAAACAATATGTATAAAATAAACCATGGAGTTTCTTGCTCATTCTTCTCCATCGGTAATTTCTTTTGGAATGAGCAACTAGTTTTTCGAGTCACAAAAATAAAAGTCTAGTCTTGCCTAATTGTGTTATTTTATAATAAAATCCCTTTTGTGCTGGACACCTACCTACACATATTCATAAATACTTGATAAATCACAAATAATCTCTAACATATATCTATAACAATGTAACCCACCAATATAATCTTTTGACATCAGAAGTGGGATACGATCTCTGAAATTATTATTAATCCACTAGACTGTATTTTCCAGAATGGATATTGAGGCAATAAGTGATCTTCGGAGGGCTATCCGCGACGCTGTCTCATCCCCACACCAGAAGGAGATTGACATCACGCTGCCGGTGCTTGATCCTGACCTGACAAAAACGATTGCGGAGCAAGGAGTTGGTGTGTAAGCATCGAGACCCTTGCCAAGGAATTGCAGAGGAGTAGCATCACAACGGTGGTTAAAGCCGGTAAGACGACCGTCGGGGCTCTGTCTGCATTATCATGCCTCAACAAAAAGATTCTAGTATCACAGTCCTTGATTGAAAGTGATTTAGATAGGTATAGATTTGTATTTTTTTTTTCCATAATTATGTATAAACTTGTTAGATTATTGTAGCATGATAATTGATATATTCTGGTGCTCACTAAGATCGGGCTGAGAGTTTTCTATTGGTAATGCCAGTGTTCATGAAGATGACAATAACGGACAAACCGATTGACAACTATTGTAATATAGTTTGACATTTCAAAAGAGCCTGTAAATGGTCTAATTGAAATAAATGTTTTGACTTTGACTTTTGACTTTGATGGAGCTTCGCATTGCTGGTGAGAAATTCTACTGCTCACTAAGTGAGGATGAGAATTGTCAGTTAAATGTATAGGTAATGCAAGTGTCCACATAGATGGAGCTTGGCATTGTTGATGATAGATTCTAGTACTCACAAAGATGAGGCTGAGAATTCTGATAGATGTTATGCAAGTGTTCACATAGATGGGGCTTGGCATTGTTGATGATAGATTCTAGTGCTCACAAAGATGAGGCTGAGAATTCTGATAGTTGTTATGCAAGTGTTCACAAAGATGAAACTTGACATTTTAGATATAGGTCACAATAAGACTAATGTATATTACCTATAGATAATAAGTATATTTATATGATATATTATGATTTACAAATTGTTTGAATACTTTGAGAGCAAAGTACCAGTCAGATTGGCCAAGCGGATTGTGGAAAGTACAACAATCAATCAACACCACTATTCAGAGTTCTACCGGTTTCACACCGATTCGTTTGCTTATAGGCTGTAATGCTAATATCCCTTCTATCCAAGCACATTTAAATGATATAAATATTCCCGAAGATAACATAAATGTAAGGACAGATCGTGAACTTGCTTATCAACGTCTGTGTTCCGAGGCAAACAAATTCAAAACTCGATTTGATACCGTAAGGCGAGATAATATTATTTTTGATATTGGAAATAGTTTATGTAAACCAGGACCACAGGCGTCATGATAAACTATGTCCCAGATTTAAAGGTCCTTATGAGATAACAGCTATCTTACCTCATGATAGGTTACTCCCTAAGGGGAATAGGAAATTTAAGAAATATTACTGTAGCCAAGGATAAATTAAGACTACGGTCAGGAGAATGGATTGATGATGTTGAATAATGAAAGTTTTGTGATTCCTATGAGATATTATATTTTATATTGTACTTAATATGAAATTATGTATTAGATGTCAGATGTGACAGATGGTATAATACTTTGATTGAAACTGCTGAAGTCAGTTACTTTGTTAAATTATGTATTAGATGTCGGATGTGACAGATGGTATAATACTTTGATTGAAACTGCTGAAGTCAGTTACTTTGTTAAATTATGTATTAGATGTCAGATGTGACAGATGGTATAATACTTTGATTGAGACTGCTGAAGTCAGTTACTTTGTTCTAGCCCATCTCATGTGCAGCAGGTGAGGGGTTTAGATTGATGTCAAAGTACTGACCGTTGTTGTTTTGTCCATTTGATGTAATAAATAGGACTACAACAATGAATAACATGTATTAGCGTTAAATTTTCCTTACAAAAGTGTATTTAGTAATAATTAGTATTAAATTTATTTTTTGTAGTCCGAGAACGAACTACAAGTCAGTATGGCCGTGACAGAATAGGGTATTTTTGATTATTCAAAATGTTGCCAACTGTTAAACGAAAGTCGTAGTAATTTTTGCTCATTAAACTTGTCATTAAAATCAATCAAAATACGGTTTAATCTATAAATTAAATCTATAGAAATACTGTTTAATTATCTACTAATATTTTTGATCTTGGGGCTGTGCTTTTGGCTGTGCCTGTGGCTGTGCCTGTGAACCTATGGCTGTACTTTTTGTTGTGCCTTTTGGTTTCACCTGTAGCTGTGCCTGTGTTTAGTTTTCTGTCACCACATGTATCAAAAACAATTATATTGTAAAACTGACTGTAGTGCTTAAATATATTGTCAGTAGGGATGAATATTACATTATATAAGTACCTAAATAAAAACCAACATATTTGTGTTGTACTCCGAGAACGTAGTACATTTCAGAATGGCCGTGTTATAAAACAGTAATAATTTGATTATTGATTATGGTATTTTATGCCATTATAATTAATTTAAATGTATTTATTTAATACAAATAATTCAATATATCATCTAAGATAAATAGGTTATTAAGAACAACTGTTGTTTATAACAAAATGTTTGTTATGGAACCACATGTTCTTTTTTATATCAAGAATCTTATAGCTGTGTACTAAATAAATCTTTCTAGAATTTTTGATAACCATTGTAATTAATCATACATCATAAAATCATTAAGTTATGAACAAGTGTTCTTTTAGCGTTGTTTGGTACACTGTATAAAAGGAGACGGAATCGTACGATGTGATTCATTCTGTGTCCGGCCGCCATAGTGAGCAGAGCTCCGTAATATTGTTATAAAAGATAAGTATTGGTATTATTATGTAATAATCGTAGAAAATGCTTGTCTATATATATGTATTATGGTTGTTAATCTGAATATTTTATTATTATATATATAACCTGTATACATATATACCTAAAATAGTTTATATAAGCCTGGAAGTATTACTTTCTTATAACATTGCCTAAAATTTATAAATATATCGCCTGTACATAACATTCATAATATACATAATAACATACATAATATACATAACATTCATAATATTCATAATATACATAATATACATAACAATCATAATATACATAATATACATAACATTCATAATATATACATAATATACCTACATATTATATTTTGAACATAATTTATACTTAATCCTATCAATCAATACATAGTTAATATTCATATATTTATATTAGATTTTGAATATATAATTATTAAAGTAAAATAAATCGTATCACCTTTATTCTAATCTTTTAATCTTTGACTTTTTACCAATCGTTTCTACGAGGTGCCACTTGAGTTAAGTACAGTGTTATTATTCTCTAAAATTATGTTAATTTAATATCTTTATATCTGTGTTGCTATATTGCTATGCTTTGTGTATCCTCATTTTATAATTGCTAATTTAAATGAAAATGATTGTCCAAATGATCTAGTTATATTAAGTAGGAATATTGTTTTTCTACCTACATGTTTTACAATGGTTATGACTAAATTTAATTTGTGTATATCATGATGAAAACAATATGTATAAAATAAACCATGGAGTTTCTTGCTCATTCTTCTCCATCGGTAATTTCTTTTGGAATGAGCAACTAGTTTTTCGAGTCACAAAAATAAAAGTCTAGTCTTGCCTAATTGTGTTATTTTATAATAAAATCCCTTTTGTGCTGGACACCTACCTACACATATTCATAAATACTTGATAAATCACAAATAATCTCTAACATATATCTATAACAATGTAACCCACCAATATAATCTTTTGACACAGGCATTTCAGTCTTTACCGTTTAACAAACACATGTTTACCGAATTCCCTAGGTACCTATATGTTATTAAATATTAAGACATTCCAAAAACAATTGACACAGGCGGGACTTGAACCCGCGACCTCTGCCGAACCGTGGCTTGCACTCTCACCAACTGAGCTACTGTGTCTTCGCCTGAATCAATTGAATTTGGAATGTCTTAATATTTAATAACATTAAGATAAGCATAACATGGCTTTAACATGTTTAAAATTCGCAAGAATATACATTTATAATGTATAGTAGGTGATATTGTATCGATGTTCTTCCAAACTGTAAAGAATGGAAACATTGAGTTGGAGTTTGTAACTATTCTCCGATAGATGTCGCTGACGCTCGGAAGAGGCGTATTGAAGGGATTCCAAATTTCAATTGATTCAGGCGAAGACACAGTAGCTCAGTTGGTGAGAGTGCTAGCCACGGTTCGGCAGAGGTCGCGGGTTCAAGTCCCGCCTGTGTCAATTGTTTTTGGAATGTCTTAATATTTAATAACATTAAGATAAGCATAACATGGCTTTAACATGTTTAAAATTCGCAAAAATATACATTTATCCCATACATAGGTACATACATATCCCTAGGTATATTCTTGTGTTGATATTTTCATACTATACTTTAGGCGCAATTTTCATCTATAAAGCTAAAACTGGTTAAGCACGCCAGCCTACTAAATTAACCCTACAGCAGTGGTGAAAGGTCAGTTTTTGTAAGAGGTAAGCCGAAGCTACAAATGCTTACCTGGCCACGAAAAGCTATTTAATACTAAGGCGACTCTCTGACCTAAAATTAGTCAATACTGCCGGTGCAATTTTTCAAAGGGAAATTTTTAGGAATCGTATTATAGGGACCCTTCGCCACTGCTCTACAGATTATTCCAATAGCCAATAGAAACTTTTTTGTTTCAGGTCCAGAATATGCTCTAGAGGTGCTGAAGTCAGGGATGATTGTGGACAAGGTAGATTTGACCAACAAGCCGTTTTATGTTTTTGGCAGACTTGCCAACTGTGATGTGATGATGGCTCATCCTACTATATCTAGGTAAAGTTTTATTAATTTTTAGGGTTCCGTACATCAAAATGAAAAAACAAAACCTTATAAGATCATTTCATTGTCCATCTGTCTGTCTGTCCCTTTTTCTCAGAAACTTGTAGAGGTATCAAGTTTAAAGGAGTTGTTTCAGAAATGTATGGTGCCTGGGAGAGGTCTACATACGCAATTAAGTATTATAGCTATACATGATAGTAACTGGTTTGTAACGCTTATTTTCTATTATATTACTTCGTTGAATTGTAATTCATTCTTTTCTTTGTCAAGGAGAGCAACACAACACAAAATAGTGGATCAACAATCGACAAATGAATTAAGTGAGATGTCATTTTGACAACTGTTGTTATGTAAATGTCAGTCAAAATGGCAACATTCAATCCACCACACGTGCCCACAACGACTCAAACGTCATGTCTTAAAACAAAACTGTCAAACTCAACTGTTATGGCCGCCCTAAAATAGGGATATCGTAGTGAAAAACTTCATCTCAAATAATTCTCTTACAATACGGTAGTGGCCTACTATTAAAAAGTACAAATAAATTATTTTATTTCAAAGAAGGAATAGGCACAACAAAAAAGTAAAAGCAAAAATAATAATTTATCACAAAATGGAAAACATAGACGCTTTTAAAGTTTTTGGAGGGAGTATCGCTCTGTCTTTGTCGCGCAAGCGGACGTAGGTGGTGTTACGTCACTAGTACGTAGTGCCATCCGTGTCTAGCAAATCCTTTTAAAACGCTTATAACTTATATTATATGTAAATCTTATATATATTTATATGTAAATCCCTTATTTTTTTCCTATTTTTCTATGTGGCATATGTATACCAGTTCCAGGATGAAACAACTCCTTTATATCAAATATTAATATTTAAGTCTATGGTCACTTGGAGCTGTAAAAAAGCAAGCTTCTAAGTAAATTCAATATTAAGGCAGGCATAAAATTTTGTTTCATACAATTTGGATATTTTTTTTCACTGTATTCTGCACTTCTGTACTTATGGTGCTAAAGTCGAGTTAGGAACTCTCAGTTATCATATTTTGTTAGCTCATAATATTTTGAGTAAGTATCCTTCAATGAGGGCCATTACTCTTTATTTAAATATTTGGGCTATTAAGAATAGTTTTGACATTTACAGTGAATACAAATAATGATTATCTTGTAAAATATTGTATTTTATATTTAATTTAATATTAGAGGCTTGCATTTGATCACCATCTCGCCTGATATTAAGCGATGATGCAGTCTACGATGGGGCATGCTTGCCTGACATTATGTTTACCTTTTCCAGACACCACTCAGTCCTCCAATACAAAGCCTTCGCAGAAGAAGGCGAGCCACCCTGCGGCTGGTACCTCTTCGACCTGGCCAGCACCCACGGCACCTTCCTTAACAAAGACCGGTTGAAAGCAAATCACTACACCAGGGTTCGTGTCGGACATCAGATCAAGTTCGGCAACAGCACAAGGACTTATATTATGTTGGTGAGTCTAATTTACATGTCATAGAAGGCTAAAGGCGTAGTGATGCGACCACAACCCAGTTTTTTTTTATATGATGATTGTGGCAAACAGACAAACGGACCGCCTGATAGTAAACGATTACTGTAGGCTATAAAATGTTTGCAACACATTGACCTTTTAAGATGAGGATTCTCTGTTCCAACAGATTAGAGGACAAGCAAGTCCCCTGCTGTCAACACAGCGCATCCTCAGGAGCTTTGGCGACCTTTACTCACCACAGGAACACAACATTACCAAAGAGTAGCATTATTTGGCTGTGGTATCCTGTAAGATGGAGTACTTCCCTAGTCAGGCTGCTCTAGATTTAAGCGAGATATCTGGTGTGCCCTACCTCTCTTATCTTTTTATTTTATCAGACCATATGTTTATAAATACATTTTATTATTATTATCACTACATAGTATAAAACAAAGTCGCTTCCCGCTGTCTGTCTGTCTGTTTGTCCCTATGTATGCTTAAATCTTTAAAACTACGCAACGGATTTTGATGCGGTTTTTTTTTGTAGATAGAGTGATTCAAGAGGAAGGTTTTTAAGTATAATAAATGCATAATATAGTAGAGAAACACTGATAGTTTTAAGGTTTCTAATGTGATGTCGTAAATAAACACATTTGTTTGCGCTTACATTGCAAACGCTGCCTGAACCCTTCGAGATAGATCAAAATAATGTACTTCTATTGTACACCTTAAAAATGTCTACAAAAAAGTCCGCGTTAGCATATATCTATATTTTAAGGTTGACTCACAATAACTATTTTTATGATTTTCCATTTTGGTCTAAAATAATGCTTTATTTGGGAAGGTGTTTTTACTAACATGGTATTAATCCTTATCTAAATAATTATGTTAGTCATCTCAAGTATTTAATTTAGACCAAAATTGCCCTTTATACCATTTAATTTGGATGAATATCTTAGGAAATATCACAGAATTAAAATAACTCGCGCAACAAATTAATATCACGCCGAGCGACGACGGACGTACCTACCGTCCGACCGTACCTTCAGGAGCCTCGCGGGCTGGTCAATAAAATTTAAATTGCACGCGCTGGAGATACTTAGTGCTGCGTGACCGTTCTTTACACATCGAGACCCCTCCGTGCCTCGGAGAGCACGTTAAACAGTCGGTCCCAGTTGTCATAGGTATATCTTTGACAGTCGTTACGGGTAGTAAGGAGCCCAAAAGTCTGACAACTGGTCTAACATTCGAATACCGGTATTCCCCAATAATTGGGTTGTGGAGGTCAGATGGCAGTCGCTCCATGTAAAATATTGATATTCAGACGCAACCAGTTAGACTGGAAGCTGACCCCAATCATGTTTGGGAAAAGGCTAGGCGGATGAGATGAATGTTTTTAAACTCCTACAAACTCAATAAAAAGTCGCATACAAACCCATTGACGGTGAGTGACTATAATTACATAGGGATAGGCTCCTAACCCCATAAGGCCGTCTGACATTATGCGGATGATGATTATTATTAAAAAAATATTTCAAAAAAACATGTGTTCACTTTCAAGGGTCCAGATTTCGATTGTGAAGGGGAATCAGAGCTAACAGTGACAGAAATCAAGAGGAGATCGCAAGAAATGTCAGTAGAGCGAGACAGAATGATTAAGGAAGCAGTGGAACAGAGACAGAGGGATAGAAAGGAAGAGGAGAAGAGAAGGGAGGAACAGGGAATTGATTGGGGGATGGGTGAGTTGATAGTCTAATAACAATATTTTTTAATTAGATTCCAATTACAATGCAGGTAGAGCATTTTTAACAATATATAAGTATTTTAGTTTTTTACTTAAAAAAATGTTATGAACCTCTGAAAGTTTGTTTACATTCATTAACTTGTCTCACTAGCCTTACTTAAGCTGCTATTGTGATCACTGTTAAAAACTCAGCCTGTACGTATATCCTTCTTAATATAAATGCGAAAGTTTGTGAGGTGAAAAAGAGTGAAAAACTACTGAATAGGTTTTGATAAAACTTTACAGTAATATAGCTTATACATCAGAATAACACAAATGCTACTTTTAATCCCAAAAACGCAGGCGAAGCTGCGGGCGGAAGCTGGTTTAACAATAAAAACAACTACTATAATATAAAGTGCTTGAGGGGCTCGTGGCTAAATGACAGCCGCGCTGATCGATCGATCTGCGAGGTTAAGCTGCGCTTGCCGCGGTCAGTCCTTGGATGGGTGACCGTTCTTTACACATCGAGACCCCTCCGTGCCTCGGAGAGCACGTTAAGCAGTCGGTCCCGGTTGTCATAGGAATATCTTTGACAATCGTAACGGGTAGTCAGAAGCCCTTAAAGTCTGACAGCTGGTCTAACATTCGAATACCGGTATTACCCATTAATTGGGTTGTGGAGGTCAGATGGCAGTCGCTCCACGTAAAATATTGATATTCAGCCAAAAACTAGTTAGACTGGATGCCGACCCCGATATAATTTGGGAAAAGGCTAGGCAGATGATGACTATAATATAAAGTGCTTGCGATGTCTATCCTTGAAGGTTGACATCATAAGTTGTCAAATGGTGACAAGAAATCCACCCTCCCGCTGAATCTATTACCTCCTTCCTCAGGCGAAGATTGCAGTGATAGCCTAGTGGTTTAACCAAGTGCCTCCCACGGCGAATGGTTCGAGTTCGATCCCGAGGTACGCACCGCTGACGTTTCGAAGTTATGTGCGTATTAAAAATTATCACTCTTTAACGGTGAAGGAAAACATCGTGAGAAAACCTACATGCCTGAGAGTTCTCCATGAAGTTCTTGAAGGTGTGTGAAGTCTGCCTACAAGCACTTGACCAGCGTGGCGGACTATGGCCTATCCCCTCTCATTCTGAGAGGAGGCCTGTTTCCAGCAGTTGGACAGTTTATAAACAAGGCTAATATTATTTTTATTTATTTATACAGGCGAGGATGCTGAGGACGAACCGGATTTAGCAGAGAACCCTTACGCGGTCACAGCTAACGAGGAGTTGTACCTGGAGGACCCTAAGAAGACCCTGCGAGGGTACTTCGAGAGGGAGGGGCATGAGCTCAACTATAATTGCGACGAGAGGGGCGTGGGACAGTTTATATGCAGGTAGGGGAATAGTAGCGACACTTATAAAGTTGGCAGACATTGAAATTCGAACTAAGTTGTAGAGGTGCCAATGTGCCAATGACGTCATTAATCCTAATGCAGAAAAGATCATTAAGTTTTAAAGGAGACATTAACCGTACAATTTCTATGGTTAAAGTCTCCTTAAAAACTTAATTACCTTTTCTGCAACTGACTGCAAAAGTATTCTTGATCAACTTCAAATCACAAAAAATTTATCCATCTATAGATAAAGTCAACATCAAAGTTATCCTTTTGTATGTTTTGTATTGGGATCCCGTAATCCCAATACAAAACATACAAAAGGATAACTTTGATGTTGGCTTTATCTATAGATAGCTTTTCAGCTTATTCTAAGGAGAATAAGCTGATACGGGACCCGGGGGGATAATGTTCATATTTGAATGAGCTTTTTGTACATAACAAAAACACAACATCTAAAAAAACTCATTTAAATATGAACATTAACCCCCTTAATTATTATAGACGCCTCTTAACTTTAACCACTAATTAAATATACAACTATTCTTGTCATTTGTATGACAATGAATATAATGTAGATTGATATAATTGACATAAAAGCTGTTTAATTTAATCATCGACTATAAGGCGAATCACACACTTTGCCGCGCTACGCTGCGGGGTGCGTGGCGACGGAACAAAAGCCCCGCGCGTGAATGCGTTTTCAGTGTGTTGCACTACGCGTGATTTCCATACAAATACAGGTACTTGCAAACAACGTAAGATCACGCACTCCCGCGCTACGCTGCGTAATGCGGTGCAGTGTGCGAATCGCCTAAGTAAGGTAGTGTATGTTAGCTACTTGACTATTTTATTCAGCACAAAAAAACTTTTTTCACAAAAAATAACCGACTTCAAAAAGCCACTATAAAGAAAATAATAATTTCGGTTTCGGAAGTCGGTGGCTTTGGTTTTTGTTTGCTTTTTTGCCACCGACTTCCGGAACCAAAATTATTATTTTCTTTGTAGTGGCTTTTTGAAGTCGGTTATTTTTTGTGAAAAAAGTTTTTTATTTTTCCCTTTTTAGTTCTTTATCTCGCGTTAGATTACTTTGACGACTTCGTTCAACAGTAAATCTTCTACGTAGTGTGTACATTTATGCATATAACTTTGTACATAGGAATGATTACCTAATGTATTATATACTAAAACCTTCCTCAAAGTATGTAGATTACGTTAGTGAAAACCCCATCCAAATCGAATCAGTAGTTTATTTATATACAGGGTGGCAGGTTAGACAGTGGAAATATTTTAAGGGGACATTGTACTCATCATTATGAACAACTTTTACTATGGGACCAAGACCGAAATTGCGAAAAAAAATCAG
Organism: Thalpophila matura; assembly: GCA_948465475.1. NCBI lineage: Eukaryota > Metazoa > Arthropoda > Insecta > Lepidoptera > Noctuidae > Thalpophila > Thalpophila matura. The sequence goes on along the minus strand of OX419205.1, from coordinate 6,659,062 downwards.
CTGTTCCATACATTTTGTTGAGTTATGTGAACATAAATGTATGGAACAGCTGATTTTTTTTTCGCGATTTCAGTGTTGGTCTCATAGTAAAAGTTGTTCATAATGATGAGTACAATGACCCCTTAAAATATTTCCTCTGTCTAACCTGCCACCCTGTATATATTATTCATACATACATACATACGGGACGAATACAGAACCTCCTTTTTTGAAGTCGGTTAAAAATGCTCTATTCCAGGGTGGAGTTACCGATAGATGATGCGCGGGGCAACCCTGTGATCGCTGAAGTGATTCACAGAGGGAAGAAGAAAGAAGCCGTTGTCGCGTGCGCGCTAGAGGCGTGCCGGATATTGGACAGAGCCGGGTTGTTGAGGCAGTCTAAACATGGTGAGGATCATCTCATTAAAAGTCCCGTCACGTAAAAATAACGCTGGATTGTTTGCGCTTTGCTTTTTACGTGATGGGACATAGGTCCCATCACGTAAAAAGCACACACCTTGTTTATAGAAACAAGGTGGATTTTTCAAGTGGACATAGATGGTCAAATCCGAAACTAGTGAAAAACACTCAAAGGAGTCTCGTGGCCGATTTTGATAAAAAATAATACTGCATCATTCGATTTTTTTTACATTCATTTTCGTTTTGAAATAGAACACAGCCTGTATTATTTATTATACCTTCTGATGGTGTCACTAATAAGGATCAAATTCTGGGAAGTAATAAAAACAAAAATCATTTATTTTGGACCAAACACTTCTTTCCTCTTTATGAAGTTATGACATACGGAAAAGTACATACATATCATATCTCTAACGGTTAATCATAGCTGCCATAGTCCATGCCATCCCTAAAAACCTCAATATTTATTGTTTCTCAGAATCCCGTCGGCGCAAAGAACGCGATTGGTCAGCGGACGACTTCTACGACTCGGATGACGACACGTTCCTCGACCGGACGGGCAGCGTGGAGCGGAAACGGAAGTTACGCATGCAGAAACTAGGCGCCGCCGAGAGAGAAGCCGAGAAACCTAGGACCTATGACGATCTGGTAGGCCGGAATAGCTTTAAAAATTAGTTTTGACTTTTCCGACTTTTTCGACTTGATGGGTTAAGAGTGCTACTTTCGTCGTTTAAAAGAGGAGCAAAATTTCCCCGTCGACCAATAACAACGTCCCTTAAATAGAGTTGTTATAATAAATTGGTTTTTAACCGACTTCATTGATTTAGCTTTATTTATTTTTCTTACTACGATTTGAGTCTGACTTCCATAGTAACAAATCATAGCCATAAAAACACATTTCCTTAGTTTAAACCGAAGGTTCAAATGCGATGTCTAGATGACGTAATTGATGTAGCGATTTTTCTGACTTGGCTGATTCTTTCGACTTCCGTGACTTAGTATAATAGAGTATAACAGTCAGTGTGGCTTATAATACGAGGTATTTCCTTAGTATGATTAAAATTACGTTCTTAGACAGGACAGGCAGCGTGATGACTTCGCTGACTTTTACGATTCTTTCGACTTTCATGACCAGTTTTACGTACGACGCCCGACAGATTTTCAGAACCTAAAACCTTATCTGTGATAAGAAAGTTGATATTACTGCTGACTTTTACGACTTGGATGATTTTTAAGGCATGATTGACTACTACTGCAATAAAAATAAACTTTTTATGAATTCAATATGTTATCTGTTACAGCTCAAAGAAATTACAGAAATCGAAGGCAAAATAACTTCAGAAGAGCGAACTTTGGAGAAGCTGCGGTCTTCTGCCGCCAAGAGCCAACAGAGTATTGACGATGTTGATGAACTGGACCAGTACATGAGCAGCCTGGGCAACCAAGGACAGAGTATGGCGCAGAAAGCTGAGATCTCGAAGACCAAGGTGAGATTAGAGAAAATTTAATTCATATTACCTTCTGAATACACATAAGTATTTACAAGCTAAAAAAAGATGAAAATATACGAAAATAAACAGGCATCAAAATATTCGTCCGCAAATTATATTTGAGGAAAATCGTAATGTTTTCACGAAATAATTGTATTTTCCTCAAATATAATTTTGAGGGCTATATTGCTGATTTTGATATTATTTAGTATTGTCGCCAATGGGGAAGAAAAGTGAAAACTTTTAGGCAGAGGGCGCTGTGAGGTAGTTACACCTGTCAAAAAAACTATAATTAAAACAGTGCATTATGTGAATGATAAATTTAGTTTTGCGAAGTTTTATATATCAATTTACGTTCTTAACTATGTATTCTACCTGGGGAATTGAAAAAAATGGGATCATCGCAACGAGGAAAAAAAGCTGAGCTGGTCGAAAGGTACATTATATTTATCATTAATATTCATTAATATCGATTTTTAGCTGTATTTAGGACATTATTAAAGTTTTATGTGTTCTAAAATGAACTTATCTCGCTATGATAAGCTAGCTTTAATTATATTAATGTTATACAAGATGTTACAAACGATTAGTATTATGACATATTATATTGCCGTATACCAACCTGTTGCCTTAGAAATGGTCTTGTAGTCTGTTTTTAGGGTTCCGTACCAAAATGGTAAAAAAGGAACCCTTATGGTGCGACTTCGTCTGTCTGTCTGTCTGTCTGTCACACCTGCTTATTTCAGCAACTACTTATGCTATCGACTTGAAATTTGGAACAGTTATAAAGAATGCTTATTCAACTTTATTGCAAATAAAAAATATCCAAAAATATTTTTATTTTCATTGCAAAAGGGGCCGGAGTGGGGGTCCAAAATTTTAAATTGGGGTTACTAAGTCAAGTGACATATCATATGAAAGGGCTTGATCTGCACATTTCAAAATATATTTTCATTTTATTTTATGTCTCACAGTTTTCGACATATGATGAAAAATGTCCAAAAAAATACCATTCCCCCCCCCTTATCTCCGAAGTTTGCAGGGCGATAAATCTGAAATAATTAGGGTTGATAGGAATTGACCCAAATATGGCACCAAAAATAAAACGATGTTCCTAACTAGTATCAAAATCATCAAAATTCCTTCACAAACAAACTTAGTTATGCGGTCCGGATTTTTTCACTTTATACGTCCAAATATGATACGGAACCCTCGGTGCGTGAGTACGACTCGCACTTGGCCGGTTTTTTTAGCAATGTTTATCACATAGCATGTAAGTGAAATGTGAAAAGTTAGTTGATTTAAAGTTTACTATTCTCAGTGCTTTTTCCCACTTTCTTTTTAAACGAATATTACTTGGGAATTTGTGAACACCTATTTCCTTAAATCCAAAGGCTACACAACGACCCATATTTTGGTATAAATCGAGAAAATAACAAATTTTAAACAATCTCTATGGAGATTGACAGTTCGCTTGTAACAAATTATTAGCGCCCTCTAGGCGGAACTAATTGACAGTTATCTTCCTCATTGAATTTGCATCAACATACAATGTAAAACAACGCTGCAATTTGCAAAAAACCCAAGATATTTAGAATTTCATGCGCAATTGACGAATCTACCTTAACAATATAGTAAGTTACGTGTGGTATGCACGATTGCCTAGGAAAAATCTGGAACCATACATTTTATGTGGCGATGATCGCACAAAGGGCCTTAAGCACAACTAGTTAAATGTAGATGTACTACAATACACCTCTGCCCTCAGATCATAGAAACAAGGAGATGTGCCAAGGCGCTATCGAGCTTGATGCCTGATCTTGAGCAAATTGATCATATTAAAAACGTACGCGCTGACGACGAACCGAACACGATCGATGGTATAAATACAGTGTTTTAGTTTAGTGCTAGTGTTGAGTGACGATTAACAGTGTTAGATTGAGGGTGTGCGGAATGTTTAATGCGTGGGAGATCTTTTTATTCACAAGGAGCGCTTAATTATGCACGTAATTGTGTCGAAAAATGTACTAAAAGTGGCATCAGTTGTTCCCCTACTAATTTGCTATGATGGCATATCTCCTTGTTTCTATGATCTGAGCCTCTGCCTAACATTACAGAGAATTTTGGCGTTATGTTATTGTACTTACTTGCTATGTTACTCAACAGATGAGCCTACAAAAGCTGAAGATGGAGCTCTCAAAGACGCAGCGTCTGGCCGAGTTAGCGCGGCCCGCACACCTACCACCGCTAATCAAGAAAGACGACAAGGTCATCAAACAAGCCAGCAATTCCGCCGTGTATGGCAAGCGGTGAGGATTAAAACAAATAATACCTCATAGCATAATCGGCCTATTATGTTCCCACTGCTGGGACACAGGCCTCCTCTGTGAGAGGGAGTGGGCCGTAGTCCACCACGCGGGCCCAGTGCGGGTTGGTGGACGTCGCATGTCTTCGAATTTTTGGTTCTAGGACATGCCGGTTTCCTCACGATGTTTTCCTTCACCGTTAAAGCAAATGATAATTAATTTTATTAATTTTTTATTTAATTATAAGTTTCACGTGTGTATCTGTCTGCGCCATTGTAGCTCCTAAGCGGATGAACCGATTTTGATTTAGTTTTTCTTTTCAGAATAAGATTAAAAGAAGACGCAGAGAAGAAATCAAAAATACGAAAAGCAGTAAAACAAGAAGAATCAGAGTTTGTCGAGGAAATGGACTCAGATGATGAAACAGAAACAGATTCAAAGAAGGAAAGTTCGAACGAGATAAGAGAAGTTAAGATTCAAGAAGATATCAAGACTGAAACAGAAGATATAAAGAGCGAGACAGGAAAACCAGAAGTTAAAAAAATGTATGGTCCCATGAGACCGCCAGAAAATTACGTGATTCCTGAAGATTATTTCGATCAAGAAAGTGATAGAGACTTACCTGAAATTATGGAGAAAGAGTAGTTATTTATTTAAGATTAAATATAATAGTTTTAAGAAGACTTTTGGTTTGATTTTATCTACTAGACTTTTGCCCGCGAATCCGTCTGCCGTGAACTACAATGAAGTGACCAGTTTAAATACCTCCGTAGTACACTACGGAGGTCATTTTAACTGGTGGCTACTACTACCAAGAGGTCAAGCTGTATCTTTGGTTTATCCCACCGGAATTAGATGAAACCACAGAGGAATTACAGTTTTCCTCCGTGGATGAAACGTAGCTTAGATTTTAAGTTGGACCTCAAGTTATCAAACTGTGAAAACCACATCAAAATCCGTTCAGTACTTTTTGCGTGATGCGCGCACAGACTAAAAATTTAAAAAAAACTTTTTGTATATTGTTACGTCCCAGTCCCTATCCCGACTGTTTTTTCTGGAATTTCTTCAATGTACAGACACGGCTTTTTATCAATTTTATAATAGTATAGATAAGCAATATTTTGTTCGGCTTACTTCTTACAAAAATTGACTCTTCGCCACAGGAAGCTATGGCTACACTTTGTTATTTAAAATGTTTGCCGCCACATAATTCAATTAGTCGAACAGTTTCTTATCACTCGCGACTCCGTGTTGTTTTTCAATTAAAACATTCTACAATACGAGTGCAGTGATAGCCTGAGTGCAGTGATAGCCTAGTGGATTAACCATGTGCCTCCCACGGCGAATGGTTCGAGTTCGATCCCGAGGCACGCACCGCTGACTTTTCGAAGTCATGTGCGTATTAGAAATTAATTATCACTTGCTTTAACGGTGAAGGAAAACATCGTGAGGAAACCGGCATGTCCTAGAACCAAAAAATTCGAAGACATGTGACGTCCACCAACCCGCACTGGGCCCGCGTGGTGGACTACGGCCCACTCCCTCTTACAGAGGAGGTCTGTGTCCCAGCAGTGGGAACATTATAGGCCGATTATGCTTATGCTATTCTACAATACCTACCTATAAAATAGGAGGTAATACTGTTATCTACAGGATAAAAAATAAGTTATTTGAATCCGGTTAATGATTTAGCTATAAATACCCGTGCGTCTACGCAACCTATTCACTACAGCTTTTAAATTGATGCAGTACTCAAAGTATATTAATTTAGTAAAACGAGTCTACTTAGTTTACTTCAAATAAAATATTAATTTCGCAAATCTGTGATTATTAAATTGAAAACTTGTATAGTTGTGTTACTTTCTGCTGTTCCATTGTTCAGATGTCATCATGTAAGTTATTTTTATATTATCTATAATAACCTCCTTATTTAAACGCTCCTTATTGAACCATTGATTAAATAAGACATACGAACTGTTTAATTTAATCATCGTAATCATCAAGTAAGGGGGTAAATGCTTAAAATAACGCTTGCCATACAGGTACAATTTATACAAGCTGTTGATTTGCATCCTAGTCAAATTCAAGGACGTAATTATGCTAATGATTCTCGACCCAAATGAATAATAAAATGGGTAGGTTTTTTTTTTTTTTTTTTCTTATTTATGGAAATCCGTAAGTGTGCACCAGCGGTATTTAAACTCAGCGCGTCTGTTACCTAGCCTTATGACCGCGCTCTCACACACAAACAAACGCAAACAATGCATACACAACACATACGCAACGATCATTCGATAAATTCGTAGGTAAATCAATCCCATCCAACCACTCACGGCTGCGCGACAGTATGTTTGATGTCGCCGCTGTGTGCATGTGCATGCGCTTTGCACATACCTGGAGCTGTTGCGGCACGTTGTTGAGGAGATTTTGTAGGATATTCCTCTGGCACTCCATCGCAACCTCTACTACCAGCAGGACGGTGCTCCCCCTCACTATGGTCGGCAAGTACGCGAGTACTTGACCGAAAGGTTTGGTGACCACTGGATCGGTCGCGGAGGACCTGTGGCCTGGCCTCCGCGTTCTCCGGACCTGACGCCTCTAGACTTTTATTTGTGGGGAGACGTTAAAAGATTAGTTTACACGGAGGAAGTGACAAGTGTAACAGAATTACGTGGAAGGATCATTAGTGCTTTCGACTCTTTAAAAACGAATGTGTTAGTGTTACGTAAGCTGAGGGAAAACCAGCTAAGTCGTGCTCGATTGTGCCAAGAGTGTGATGGTGGTAACTTTGAACAATACCTCCGGGTAACTTAAGTAGGTACCTACCTATCTAATTTATTAATTTGTACATTTTGTAAATACGTTGTTAGCATAATCAATTTTATTATTGTAAATAAGTTGATTTCAAATTTTAACTACGCCAATAATACCTAAGAGTCGAAAGTATCACCACGTAGTTACACTTAACTAGCAATCTTTCCGTTTCCATCAAACGTAGAAAACATTTTAATACGTAGTAGATCGGTACAACAACTAAGGTAGGTACCTATTATTGCCGGTCCTAAGCCCGTTAAGTAGGAAGGAAAATTTCAAATCAACCAAGTTAATCCACAAATAAAAACAAAAACATTACGAAAACTTCAGGCTGAAGGATAGCAATAAAGCAAAACTAACATCTGATAACAGGTCACTGAACTTTGCGCATATTACTGTTAATAATAAGATTTTCGTATTCTAATGATGCATAAAATAAGTTTATTATAAAGCGAAATGTATGACAATAATGTAGGTGATTTTCGAAATAAAACTAGGTAGGTATAATTATTGCTACGGTCGCCGAAATTCATTACTCGGTAGCGCGCGCGAGAATTTCGTAGGTAAGACGTTGACACTCACGCAACAGGTGCATTGTCGCTGTGTGCGTAGTCGGGTGATTCCCTTTTATTTGAGGGTTTAATTCTGAAATACTGTTAAATTTCAACAGCAAAAAAAAGCAGCGCTTATTAGTTATTACCCGGTACTGTACTATCAATTGATTATTTATGTCTTTTATGATAACCTCCTGAAATTTGACGAGGATGCAAAACAACAGCTTGTATGAACCATCACAAACGGCGATGCTAAGTGTTGAGTGACGATTAACAGTGTTAAGCCTGCAATACATGTTGGCCAAGCTTAGACCAACGCGAGCCTAGACAAATTGACACAAGGCAAGCGCTACTGTCTACACGTTCGGCAAGTTTGACGTCAACCGCATAATAGCGCGCGGACAAACATGTGAACACTATTGTCCGAGCGCGCGCAAGCGCCACAGCGAGCGCCTTTGATTTGTGCAGAAAAACCGACACCGCTCCGAAGTGAGGCAAGCGATCGCGAGCGACTGCAAGTTGTGGCAAGCTACGTCAAATGAGGTCTATACACGTTGGCGCTTGTCTATACTCAACCAACTAGGCAAGTGACACCGAGCGATAGCAAGACAAGGCAAATATACCGTCTACATGTTGGTATTGGCCTTCACTCGACAACACTCGGCCAACATGTAGTGCAGGCTTTAGATTGAGGGTGTGCGGAATTTTTAATGTGTGGGAGATCTTTATATTCACGAGGGGCGCTTGTAATTGTGTTGAAAAATGTACTAAAAGTGGCGAAAGTTGTTCCCGTACTAATTTGCTATCACACTAATATTATAAATGCGAAAGTTTGTGCGTGTGTGTGTGTGTGTGAGTGTGTGTGTATGTTTGTTACTTCTTCACGCTGAAACGGCTTGACGGATTTGTATGAAATTTGGCACACAGATAGATTATAGTCTGGAATAACACATAGGCTACCTTTTATTCCGAAAAACGTGGGCGAAGCTGCGGGCGGAAGCTAGTGATGGTATATCTCCTTGTTTCTATGATCTGAGGCACGGACTTTAGCCCAATCAATATTGCGCGTATTGTAATTTGAAGGTAAGGTATTTAGAAGTTTTTTTTTTCTTTTAGATAGCGATATTTGTTCAAGATACCGCCGGCCCTGTGTAGTCGAGGTGGATTTGAAGAACGAGTGTAAGGTGAGCATTTTGATACACTCTAGCTTGTAGATAATATACAGTGTGTCCCACGGCTATGCCTCATGGAGGGAAAGTACTTTAAATATTTGAGATAGAAAGTTTTGCTTCAGGGAGACTTCACTTTATTTTTAAAATTAAGTAATACTTACTGCATTCAAAGATTTTTAAAAAGTTGCTTGCTTCATCTGGGAATCGAACCGACCAAATGTGAAAACATGAACATCCTGTATTTTTATGATGCCGATTGAAAGGGTTGATTGTAAGCATTAATTCCTTTAAAGTAACATGGTATCCTAAATTAAAGGAACATCGTAATATTTCATTATTTTTCAAATTCGCCTATTGTCTAGCCAACTCTAGCCCATAGGAAAGATGCATTCAAATAGTATTTTATTACATTTATCATGCACTTTTAAGTGTAAAAAAGTACTTATTACTAAATAATCTAAGTTATCTATGAATATCGACACGAAATGTTATTTTAATTAATTCTTTTCCTAAACTTGAATGTAAAATTTCACCATGTTATTTTGATTTAAGATACTATGTTTCTTAGAATAAATTAATGCTTATAATTAACCCTTTCAATCGGCATTATAAAATTACGGGATGTTAATTTTTTCACATATTGTCGGCTCGATTCCCAAATGAAGCAAGCAACTTTTTAAAAATCTTTGAATGCAGTATTACATAATTAAAAAAATAAAGTGAAGTCTCCATGAAGCAAAACTTCCTATCTATAATATTTAAAGTACTTTCCCTCCATGTGGCATAGCCGTGGGACAACATGTATACCGTGTCTAGCTTCTCAATGTACTTGAGATATTTTTAGGTACCTACATCAAACTATGCTCTATGAAATCAAATTATGTTTGTCTCCGTAAGCAGATCATTAAATACCCTTTTTTAAAAATTTTATTTGATTTATAAGTCATTAATTTGATATTTTAAAGCAGAAGCCGCCGTAATTTCCTAACATAAGATGTCTGAAATGTAATGCCGAAAACAAAGAGCGAATCGAATAGTCTCTTTTGTTATTCAAACAAACAATACCTACCCAGCTAGATACATAAGTTTAATTTAACTAGAACAGTAGGTAGGTACTTTTGGAAAATTCTAAACAACAAGATCTAAAGAGATTGGAGACATTAAAAATAAGGAAGTGACTCCGCGACCGCCGCGCCGGTTGCTAAATTGGCAGCCGACGCTGACATTGGAAAAAAGCGGGAAATGGGGTTGGCAATTTGGCATAATTAAAAAAACATTTCATGTTTCATTTGAATAACATACCAAACTAGGGTCCAAGAGCGAGCAAAGCGAGCTCGGGAACTTGACACCCCCACACGGACAATTTAGGTTCGAGGGGGTTGACAGGGGCTTCAGTGAGCGAGCAAAGCGAGCGAACGAAGCCCCCGTCAACCCTTCTCCCGTCCCGGCTCCGTCGACCACATCCCTTCCCCGTGTAAGTCCAAAAAAAATTATATTTTGTTTTACATTGACACTGTAATTAAAAGTCAGTCTATGGTAGATAATTCAACTTAAAACACGGCAACATTAATCTGCTGCTACGGTAGTTTGCAATTATTTTCGTCTAGTATCACTGCTACTCCAAGGCTACTCCGGTTCCCAACGGCGTTATTTTTGGAAGCCGCCGCCGGCTGCGGAGGCGCTCCATATAAATAATGTTAACTTTATTTATAATTTTTGCTAAATCCATGTTATAAAACTATGAGGTTGAGATCGGAGCGAAATGATAACCAGCCGAATGATGAGTAAATACTGTCTTTATTAAATAATGTTACACTTTATATATCGTAACTCATACATAAAATAAGATAATATAAGAGAGCCTACATACACACGACACCTCCCCGGGGGGAGTAAAAAAAATAAACATTATTAATTTTTTTTTTTCTATTCAATAGTTAATAGTAACATTTTAATATAAGAAAATTATCATAATAAAATATTGGTTAAACAGATTCATTGTTTTTCTTTACAGTAACATACTGAGTTGACACATTATTAACCATTAGGTACAAATTAGACACGACAACACAGGAACATTTTCCTTACAAGTATGAAAATTCATAAAGCAGGTATAGTACAACATTACACTACATTAATCATAATAAGGCTTAGTTCTATTCTTATGTATAATATCGGTTTTGCCATTTATCTCAATTTCAACATTTGGTGAGATGTCTCTTATAACTCTGTAAGGTCCAGAGTATAAGCTTGTGAGTTTATTGCCTGTTTCGGTTTTTATTAAAAGTTTGTCATTAGGATTATAATGCGTGGGATTAACATACATGTCATACCTACGTTTTGTTGCCAATTTACTGTTGATCAAATTTCTGCGGGCCTCTGTTTGTGATACTTGTAATCTATACTTTAGTTCCAGAGGGTAACTATCATAATTATAAAGTGGTTCTATTTTTTGAGTCAGGTTGCTTGGCAAAATGCACTTTTTCCCGTAAACTAATTCAAACGGAGTAAATTTTGTAGATGAATTTACCGAAGTATTATAAGCAAAACACCAAAAGGGTAGCCAAGTACTCCAGGATTCAGATTTTTGTTCTGATTGAATACGTATAAATGCTGACAAATTTTTATGTGAATTCTCTAAAGCTCCTATGGTTTGATGGTGATATGCAGTTGAATTAAGTTTTGTAATATTAAGCAAAGCACATACCTCTTTCATTATTTCTGCCATGAACTCTGTACCTCTGTCGGTAGCAATTTCCCTCGGCACACCATGGTGAAGTACGAAGTTGTTGACAAAAGAACGCGCGACTTCTACTGCTGCTTTTGAAATCAGTGGGTAAGCACATACATATTTTGACAACTCGCATTGTATAGTTAGTATATATGAGTATCCATTATTATCCGTATCTAAAGGCCCAACTAAATCTAGAAAAATCTTTTCTAGGGCAGTATGCGCCGTAGTGGTGACAGTCAAGGGTTCCTTTACTTGTACGGTGTACTTTTGTTTCTGGCAATCTGGACATTTTTTCACGTAATCTTTAACGTCTGTTTCAAGGCCAGGCCAAAAGTAATATTTTCGAATATTTTTGATCATTCTTCTTATGCCCGCGTGACCACTTGTGGGCAAAAGATGAAAATCATTTAGTATTACTTTCCTATCATCTTTCTCCTCTACCCGTTCTACGTCTTGTATAATAATTAATCTGGGCCCATTCCAATATTTATCACTTTTAATTTGACTTATTAGTTTTTCAACAAATATGTTATTATTTTTACTTTTCATGAAGTACACTTCCTCTACACATATTTCACTACAAAAATTACACAGCTCTCTCACAAATTCTGCTCGAGTCATTTGCGATTGAGACGCTGGTTTTATAAAAATAGTCCTTTTTCTTTCAGAATATATAAAGACGTTATTTTCTTTTATCTCGTTGCCCTTTCTTAATTTTTCTAACCCTATATTGTCTATAAATCTTAATTCTACTACTTCTTTTGGTCTAACAAGAGTCTCGACAACATTTGGTTTATTAAAGCAATCGTCAGTAGGACTTACATCGGCCGATGGGGTGTTGCTTAATTTAAGTTTCTGCGCCCGTGTCATGACACATATATTTTTGTTCATTTCCTGTAATTCTTTTGAAGTTATTGTTAATCGAGACAGTGCGTCCGCAGCCACATTGTCTCGACCCTTGACATACTCTATTACGTAATCGTATTCCTCAAGTATCAGCTTGAATTTAAGTAATCTGCTTGATGGATCTTTAAGATTAAACAAATAAATTAAAGGTTTATGATCCGTTATAATTTTAAAATGACGACCATACAAATATGGTCTAAAATGTTTCACTCCCCACACAACAGCTAAAAGCTCTTTTTCTATGGTGGGATAATTTTTCTCTGATTTGTTTAGACCTCTACTAGCATAAGCAACGGGACGGCCATCTGCGTTTGATAAAATAGCTCCGATAGCATAGCCCGATGCGTCAGTTTGTAACATGAATTGATTTTCTTGCGAAAAATCGGGATATTGCAGAACTGGTGGTGTTGTCATTGTATGTTTTAATATCTCAAAAGATTTTTGACAGTTCTCATCCCAATTAAACTTGACGTTTTTTCTACACAATAAATTAAGATAATAAGCCTTATCTGCAAAATGAGGAATAAATTTACGATAATAGTTCGCAAAAGCGACAAAACGTTTTACATCTTCAACATTTTTGGGTACCGGGTAATCTTTAATGACATTAATTTTTGATGGATCCGGCAATACACCTTCACTAGATACAACGTGTCCTAAATAAAGTATTTCTTTTCTCAGAAAATTACATTTGTTTGGGTTCAATTTTAAATTTACTTTCCGCAAGCGTTCAAATATGTCTAAAAGATTTTTATTGTGTTGGGAAAGAGACTTCCCAAGAACTATTAAATCGTCAAGATATACTAAGCATTTATCATATGTGAGCCCGGCCATAGCCATGGTCATCATACGTGAGAAAGAACTAGGGCTGGTTTTTAAGCCCATGGGCATACGCGTCATTTGAAATTGGCCCGAGCAAAATGCGGTGTATTTGCGACTTTCTTCGTGTAAATTTACATTGTAAAATCCTTGGTTTAAGTCCAAATGACTAAAATAGATACAACCCGATAAGGAGTCCAATATTTCAGATATATTAGGGAGGGGAAACTTATCATCTTGAACGCAGTTATTAAGTTTTCGATAGTCGACAACCAACCGCCATTTTTTCTCCCCGGTCGAGTCCGGTTTTTTAGGTATAAGAAGGATAGGACTTGACCATTCACTGTTACATTTTTCTATAATACCTTGGCGAAGTAAATTATCTATTTGCTTATTTATTTCCCCTCTTTGTGAGTATGGAAGTCTATAGGGTTTTGTGTAAACTGGTGTTACGTCAGGTTTTAAGTTAATTTTATGCGTATATAATTTAGTTGTAGTCATCTTGTCCCCTTCAAGACAAAAAATGTCGCTGTACTTGGCGCATATTTTCTCAATCGATAATTGTTCCTCTTTATTAAGGTGTTTTAAATTAAGAGAGGAAAACAATTTCTTTACCCTTTCCGCGTTATTATTCGATTTCTGAAACGAGCACATATTGTATTCTGACGCTTTGTATATAATAGGATTAATTTCTTCTAAGGTTAAATCGTTTTCCGTTGTGTTAAGAACACGAATTGGAATCACCCCATTTTTCGGTGTAACCAAAGCGCTAGCTATAAAGATACCATTTTGTAGTTCTGACGCACAAATAACAATTTCTTCGGATGCATACTTCGGATGGGTACTAATTACATGAATAGATTCACACCTCGCTGGTATTGTTATATTCTTACGTGGAAAATGTAATGGAAAAGATATTTTGACGTTATTATTCCATAGCAATAAAGTATTGTTACCAAAGTTCAGAATTGATTTGTATTTGTTTAAAAAGTCATGCCCTAATATACCGCTGGTCTTACAAGGCAAGGAATAGAATACATAGAACTTATGTTTTAGTATTTGATTCTTTGAACTCAAATCTAGAAAAACATATCCAATAGATTGAACTTTGCCTCCCATACCAAATACGTCGATGTTCTGTTTATGGATTGGAATGTTTTGATCCACTACATGTTTATATTTAATTGCCGATATGGAGGCACCGGTGTCAATTAACCAATTATATGAATAATCATTACTACCATTTAAAAAAATAATACTTGAATTATTATTTGTAGTTAAAATCACTTTTTTAGTCACGAAAAAACTGATTGTTTTCATCTGTTTGCAAAGAAGTTTCGGGCGTTTGCACAGAAATTTCGGAGTCGGAGTTTGTCAAAGTATGTACATGCGGTTGGTGACTATAATTAAATCTACCTCTATTCCTGAAGGATGATCGTCTTGCACCACGCGCGGAGTTCGCTTGACCTCGCCAACCGCGCCCTGTGCCCTGTTGGTAACCGAAGTACTCGTTGCTCTGCTCACCATCAGCTGTGTGTGACGTACCTCGGGTTCTCACGTTTCCTCGCCGGTTTCCGTAACTTCTGGAATTGTTATTATGATAGTTATAGCGATTAAAGTACAAAACATCAGAATTTGCTGGCCGAGAGATTTCTTCATCTAAAGCCGCTTGTACGGCATCCTTTAGCGAGGTATAGTTTCTCGCTGTTATAACTGTACTTAGTCTGCGATTTCTTAATCCATCTGCAAAACACTTTATTGCGAGTTTTTCGTTCAATGGACGTAAAACTTGGTATGCATGGTCCTTACCTTCTGACTGAGAAACTGTCAGATCTACGAACATTTCTGTGATTTGCTTACCAAATTCGTCAATTGATAGATCATCTTGTTTGAATCCTTGTAGTTTGCGTTGAATAGCAGTTGCCGATTTTTTGGGTAGCAGCTGAGCTTTCATATCCTTTATTAGAGCATCAGTACTAGGATAACTAGCACACAATTTTAATTTAGCAGCGCGAGTTAATCTATTTTTCAAAACAAAGTTTACTAACCTTTTCTGGGAGTCATCGTCGATTTCTGAGCTGTAATATTCAATACCATCTATAAGACGACTAATACTGGATTCATCGTCAGCTGAAACAGGCAATAAATTCATAGCTATCTTTAAATCAAACTTCGCCATTATTTGATTTTCTTTACATTTCACGGAACATAAAGTTAATATTTCTTTATATAATGCATCAAATTGTTCAATATTTTTCTTTATACACAAGTATTCTTCTTCCTTAATGCTACCTTTAATTATCTCTAAATTTCCTAAAATAGTCTGATATTTTTTATTTAGATTGCCAACTTCTCGCAATTTTATTTCAATTATTTGACCTGTGCGTCTCTTAGGTCCTATCTTTATTAGATATGTTCTCACTTCTTTTAGTTTAACAAGTAAATGTGACAAATCTTGAGCCATAAATCATAATATCTAATCTTTGTTTACAAAAAAATATGAGTTGTCTACTTATGTATTAGGTACTTACAATTTACGTATTCATGACAATAATAGTGACTTTAGGATAATTAGGCATGTAATACATTACCACAATAAAATAATGTCCGAAGTTCCACGATTTCGTTTCTGTCCATATACACGCGCGTCACAATAAACCTCGAAAACGCGATTATTAAATACGCACTTCACAATTTTTCTTAATTTCGTGATTGAACTATAATACCTCCGTACCTGTCCGTAATGTCCTTTCTTATTCAAGCATCTGTGGCTTAAATCATCATCACCAGTTGGTCGGTTGGTTCTTCGTCATCACTGGTCACAGAACGGATTTATGTTCTTGAAAACACCATCGGATATCTGTTCAAATCATAGACTAATGTCGTGTATGTATACTAAAATGCTTCTTGGGTGTCGTCGTCCATGCCTTGTCCAATGATGTAATTATGGCCCTTCTGTAAGTGTTTCTTTTAAGCGTCCTCCGTCCTCATATCAATTTTTGGATCCCGACGAAAGAATGAAATTGATCTTCGCAAAGCGTGACGATTTATTTCATTAGCCATCCACTTGGAGTGACAATTTTTGTAAACTCGAAATACAAGGTACAGGAATCCCATCAACAGGAGAGTCAAAATCACCATCAAAACCACATTTGTTGTACTCGCGTGGTACTTAAGCTGCTCTACATCAGCGCTATTATTACCCCCAGAAGCAGTTTGCGCTATAACTATTTCTTCTTTACTCTGACCTTTTCCCATGTTGATGATGATAATTATTATTCAAATCAAAAGCACTTAATCTCACAAAATCTAATGTGTAACTACACTGGCGATTCATCGTGGAACGGTATCCATATAAGGAGAAAGGAATTTTAAACAAGTCCACGGGACTCTTACGTCACGGTCGCCATATGAGGTTGAGATCGGAGCGAAATGATAACCAGCCGAATGATGAGTAAATACTGTCTTTATTAAATAATGTTACACTTTATATATCGTAACTCATACATAAAATAAGATAATATAAGAGAGCCTACATACACACGACATGTACTACACACTGTAATAACAACAGTCGCTAAAGCAAGTTTTTGTGTAGATCCTATGGTTTAGGTTTACCTACATAATTATACGGTTGTGTCGCGGGCATAGGTACCTATTAGTTATCTATTATATTTATACATTGGTTCATTATATGTTGCTGATAACAAATTAACAGTACTTCGCGTTGTATTGAGGAAAAAGCAGTGAGTTTTAATAAAATATTATACCTATAAAGTTTTCCTGTAGTTTGTTTGAATTATAACGACCCACGCGTGACATCAATATAGGTATTTATGTTCGCGACCAGTGGAGCAGTGATAGGTTTAACCATGTGCCTTCCACGGCGAATGGTTCGACTTCGATCCCGAGGCACGCACCGCTGACTTTTCGAAGTCATGTGCGTATTAGAAATTAATTATCACTTGCTTTAACGGTGAAGGAAAAACATCGTGAGGAAACCGGCATGTCCTAACCAAAAATTCGAAAACATGTGACGTCCACCAACCCGCACTGGGCCCGCGTGGTGGACTTCGGCCCACTCCCTTTCTCAGAGGAGGCCTGTGTCCCAGCAGTGGGAACATTATAGGCCGATTATGCTTATGCTATGTTCGCGACCCGAAACTGATTCAGTCAGATCGCATTGTGATGACTTTGTACACCCAACGAATGTTTCATACAAATCTGCATTAAAATATATCTGCCTTTTTTCAGCACTATGACTCATTTTACCTGGATCTACTGTTCCGGGGAAAATGTTGTAAAGAAATCGAAGAAACAGAACAGCATTATTATGAGGAAATTAACCCCGAAGAACTTGCAGTTGTATAGGGAGAACCGAAACCGTTCACCTGTTTGCGGAGAGTACCTTTTATCGAGAAGGCCAGACTTGGCCAGTGTTGATGAAGTACTCCGCTTTTCTGTGCTAACGAAAACTGGAACGAAGGAAAATAGCCCGATAACAAGACATAATTTTTTACTGGGCCCACCATGTGCCCGATGTTGCTTTTCTTTTCATAGTTCCCATAGAAACCGAAGGACGTACGTCTGTCGTGCATAATGTACTGTTGAATTGATCCTAAATATTGTTGACACTCCTTAACTTATACGTAAAATGTTTGTCCTAAGCGCCATATCTCATTAGGATGCCATCGCAGCGACACCAGTAGCGCCGCCAATTAAAACATGTCAAATTGTGTCATAACGTACCTAATCCTACCTCACTTGGCGACAGTTTGGCGTCGCCACCAGCCCGAACGCCCCGCTGACTCGCTCGACACAGACACATTTTTTCGACGTTTATTTTGTTTGCGTGAACAAGCGATACTAATCTCGTCTGGCATCCGCTTTGGCGGCCAGTTTTGGCGTCTCACATACGCCAAGGGTAGATCCATGGAAGCGCTGCTGGCGTCGGTGCCATGGCATCCTATTGAGATATGGCCCTAAACGTTACCAAAGAGTGTTGACTACGCCATCGTAGTCCAGAGAGCTACGCTGTAGCACTGTGAGCTACGCCGTAGGCCAGTATCAGCCTCGTAGCTCGCCATGTCATTTGTGAATTACGTGTGTGAGAAATAAACAAAAAATACAAATGTTTGTTGTATTGTCTGAAAAATAAACAAAAAATACAAATGTTTGTTGTGTTATTTTTTCGTTTTTACGTCCTTGAATTACTAAAAAAGTGAACTTATATCCTATGTTGACATAATTATGTCCCTTCAATGAAGAAAGTAAAAAAATATGATTGTAATAATAGTAATAAGTAGACCTCTTTGTGAAGAAGCACCACACCTATTTCTGCCGCTAAGCAGAATTGCTGTGTTCCAGTTTGAAGGGTATGTGTGCCGGTGTAATTACAGGCACGTGAGACATTCCCACTTTGTCTGTAGGGTGGACACTACGATGCCTCTGGTATTGCAGATGTCTACAGGCGACGATGACCACTTACCATAAGCCTGCTTGGCATGACCAATTCTATCTCTATTCTACCAAAGAATACACAAAATTCTTTCTATCCAAATCGGTATCTCTTCTGTTTGAGCACGCGGCGACCCGCAGCCTAGTTGCGTGCGTAACTCAATTTCTATCACCATGGCCTTCATTTGGACAGTTCAACAACATTAATTGCGGCGTTGAGTTAGTTACGGGAACACGGATTATGAAACATACAGCGTAATGAACGTCAAAATCAATGCCATGGTGATAGCAATTGAGTTACGCATTACTGAAGAATAGACATTTCTTCTCTTCATTGTATGCATAAAATGGTAGAAATCTTTCTACAATCTGTCTATTCTTCTGTAGACAAAACCCGTTTCTATCGTGGTCATGCTAGGCTAATAATAGGTTTAATAAAAACAAACATGGATGAAATAAGTTTTATCGCTTTTGTACATTGTTACTAGCAGGTCGTAACTCCCCAATTATTTCGGCATAAGGCGATTCTTCATGATGTCCTGGTGGTTGAGTGTTTCCAGCCAGGAATCCAATATCCGCATACAAAACTTGGTTTGTGGACTGAAATAGAAAAAAGTAACATTAAACTCTCGTTGGTCCACTAGTGGAGACCGTCACTGCTAACCACCCAGGGCCCCAAGTCTGCTAATGCAATTGTAATAATCGTGTCAGAATGGTCTCTCAATGAAATCGTTTTGATTTTGACCAATGACGAAAGAGATAGTCTTTAAGCCAATGACCGCTTAGGATTTGACCGTTATGGCGTCATTATGACACCATTCTTCTTACACAATTGCAATAGCAGAATTGGGAACCAGCACGCTTAAGCCGCGTCTCCTGTGACGTGTTTTCGTGTTCGACGAACATCGAACAGTGAACGAGAAAGGGGCGTGGTCTACGTGTTTTGACGAATAAAAACACTCAAAACACGGAGACCACGCCCCTTTATCGTTCACTGTTCACTGTTCGATGTTCGTCGAACACGAAAACACGTAGCAGGAGACGCGGCTTTAGCATGATCAATTCTATCTCTATTCTACCAAAGAATAGACAGAGTTATTTCTATCCAACCCGTTATCTCTTCTGCCCGAGCACGCGGCGACCCGTGCTTGGCGTATCAGAGTTTTTTCTACTGAAGAATAGAATTTTTTTTTCTCTTCATTGTATACATAAAACGGTAGAAATCTTTCTACAATCTGTCACTTTGTCTATTCTTCTGTAGACAAAACCCGTTTCTAGCGTGGTCTTGCTACGCGTGCTGGTCCTGGGTTCGATTCCTAAGTCACACAATGTGTTATTGGGTTTTTCTATTAATAAATTCACAGAAGCAGTTCGGAGTCTGGATTTGTGCCTAATTATTGACAATAGGCTTGCCACCTATTAGGTAGGTACCTCAGATCATAGAAACAACGGAGATGTGCCAAGGCGCTACTAAAATTGACGCTTTGATACGGTCACATTGACCGTATATAAAATGTACACGCTGGCGACGAACCGAACACGATCGATGATATAAATACAGTGTTTTAGTTTAGGGCTAGTGTTGAGTGACGATTAACAGTGTTAGATTGAGGGTGTGTGGAATGTTTAATGCGTGGGAGATCTTTATATTCACGAGGGGCGCTTGTAATTGTGTTAAGAAATGTACTAAAAGTGGCGACAGTTGTTCCCGTACTAATTTGCTATGATGGCATATCTCCTTGTTTCCATGATCTGAGGTAGGTACCTACCTATATCGGAATCCTATTAATAGATATTATAAATGCGAAAGTGTGTGTGCTTGTGTCGTAGGTGTGTTTGTTACTTCGTAAAGTTGCAAGCCGTTTCAGCGTGCGAAGTAACAAACATACAAAATCCGTTCAGTTTTTTTTGCGTGAAAGAGTGAAGCCGCGTCTCCTGCGACATGTTTTCGTGTTCGACGAACAGTGAACAGTGAACGACAAAGGGGCATGGTCTACGTGTTTTGCCGAATAAAAACACTCAAAACACGTAGACCACGCCCCTTCATCGTTCACTGTTCACTGTTCGATGTTCGTCGAACACGAAAACAGGGCGCAGGAGACGCAGCTTAACAAACATCCATACGTCCATACATCCTCACAAACTTTTGCGTTTATACCTAATATTAGTAGAAAGGATAGCAGGATAAGTCACAAATGGTGGTCTCATATACGGTACTAAAAGAATAGGTACCATTTTTGTGACATAACGTATGACATTTGACACTAAATTGGAACTATGTAGGTATATTATGAACGTTTTCATTTACAGTACCCGGCAATAAATATTGCACATCGAGTTTGAGAAAGAGATAATCGGCTAGCTTCGGCTTTGTAGAGCGTCGTATCCGTCACTCGTACCTATGTGACGTTTTGTCGCCGACTTGTTTATTAGATACCAGACTGTTAGTGCTTCGTGCGACAGAGATGACGCTCTATAAAGTCGAAGCTAGCAAATATCTCTTTCTGAAGCTCGATGTGCATTATTTACTGCCACGTACTGTACGAGAATTGGGCTTCAGGTCATCACAACAAAGCCATACTCACGTAAGTATTCATTTCCAGTGGTTCTGCGGGATGCGAGTTTTTATGACAATATTTTTGGACACTTATAAAAATTGCCAATATTAAAATACATATCACTACTACGGATACTATAATGTATATTACATCGTTTCGAGAAATCGACTGCGGGTCGGGATTTTGAAAAACTGAAAACAAAACATAAATTTATTAAACTAAATATACAACTACTTATCCTTGTCATTTGTATAACAATTGACAATGAATAGAGATGACAATTGACTTAAGAGCTGTTAAATTAATTTATAATTTTGAAGTAAGGGGGTTAACCGTTAGGCTACTAACGCACAGGCAAATGGCTTGCTTAGCGCCCAGAGCCTAGATCTCAGATCATAGAAACAAGGAGATATGCCATCATAGCAAATTAGTACGGGAATAACTGATGCCACTTTTAGTACATTTTTCGACACAATTACGCGCATGATTAAGCGCTCCTTGTGAATAAAAAGATCTCCCACGCATTGAAAATTCCGCGCACCCTCGATCTAACACTGTTAATCGTCACTCAACACTAGCACTAAACTAAAACACTGTATTTATACCATCGATCGTGTTCGGTTCGTCGCCAGCGCGAACGTTTTTAATATGAGCAATTTGCTCAAGATCAGGCATCAAGCTCGATAGCGCCTTGGCACATCTCCTTGTTTCTATGATCTGTGGCCTAGATAGTCACCTAGCGAGTAGGTAGCTTAGAAAACAAACGTTTTATGATGCTCGCAACCTCCGCACTGCGCGCTGCGGAGCGACTAGCCAGGCGCCAAACGTTTGTTTTTTAAGCTACTCGCTAGATGACTATCTAGGCTCTGGGCGCTAAGCAAGCCATTGGCCTGCGCGTTAGTAGCCTAACGGTTAACCCCCTTACTTCAATATGATAAATTAATTTAACAGCTCTAAGCTAGTCGCTAGGTGACTATCTAGGCGCTAAGCAAGCCACCGCCCGTGCGTTTTCACGCTTTAGGTTGAGAGTATCGAAGCCTTACCATTGCATTTGTTTCGTAAATTCATCTCAATTAGACAGGTGTTTGAATTTAAACAAGGTGTGTTATCTGAAAGACAAATAAAGCCAATCAATAATAATTAAATTCTACGTAATTTACAGCCCGGAGCTTGAATTTATGACCGGTTGATGGTACTAGACCCGTCTCCTATTACGTACAAAGGACTTATTTAAAATAATAAAAATAAATAAATAATATCAGCCTTGTTTATAAACTGTCCCACTGCTGGGCACGGGCCTCCTCTCAGAATGAGAGGGGATAGGCCATAATCCACTGCGCTGGCCAAGTGCGGGTTGGCATACTTTACACAACACACACAGCTACACTTTATGGAGGCATGCAGGTTTCCTCATGATGTTTTCCTTCACCGTTAAAGCAAGTGATAATTAATTTCTAATACGCACATGACTTCGAAAAGTCAGCGGTGCATGCCTCGGGATCGAACTCGAACCATTCGCCGTGGGAGGCACATGGTTAATCCACTAGGCTATCACTGCACTCGTGTGTGAACGTATTATTAAATGCAAGGATGACTACAACCCTAAATGCCTTTACACTGAAATTCGTCTATTCGTTTCCAGGTCGGTGACAGCACATCTCTCCCTTCAAAGATTCTTTCAGTACACGAGCCCGTTTTTGTTTCTAATACTATGTTCATCGATATAAATTGTTCTGCCAGAAACCCATAGAACTGAAAACATGATTCTGAGTGTGTCTTTAATTTCACCCTTTCCCCCGAGTCACCTGAAAATAAAAAATAAATTATAATTCTTTCAATGATAACATTGATAAGAAGTGGTTATTAAAGTAAAACGTACAAATAAAAATATAAATTCCATCATACGAGCCTTCGACCAAAACTCTGATGAACAAAGCCACCTGTCGTGCTTCGACCAGTGGCGCTAGAGGGCAAGCCAGATGCTTTTTTTTCGTTTTAGAGAGTATTTAAGTTTATTTTTAGGGTTCCGTACCTCAATAGGAAAAACGGAACCCTTATAGGATCACTTCGTTGTCCGCCTTCAGTCACCGGACCATAAGTGGAGCCATCTTCTCATAGATGGCGCCATTGGAAGTATACAGTAGCGCCATCTATGATCATATTTCGGAACCCTTAGGGCGCGAGGCATACTCGCACTTTTCCGGTTTTTTCATGAATGTAAGCGATTTTTAATGCACGTATTGCTTTATTAACGCCATCATCTCACTTAAAGGACGTCGGCAGTTTTGGGCTTCATATGGTATAGTAATAAAAGCTTAACCAAAAATAAAAATATATTTTAATTGTTCTTTGCCTAATTTATCTTAGAGATTAAGAATTGGAATCAAAAATCGAAATAAATAAGAAATAAAATGATTATGCCGTTGACATTTTGAAAAAACCAATAAAACATAAACGGGTGCATGCTGGCTGGCGCGTGCCTCCATAGAATATCACGTCGACAGCAACTAAAACCTTTGAATTGAGAACTCATTAGTCGGGCTGTACTTCACTGGATCATTCACACCATACTTAACCTCACTGTCACAAATGCGAAGATTTCTCTTCAACCCAATTACGTACAAAGACAAATAAAAAATGAATTTAAATACTCTTGAAATACTCGATCACACCAAACTAATTTCATATCTGTACCGACTTACACAATCTGAAGCCCAGCGTTCTATGGGCGTCTGCCAGTGCCCTTTATGGAAAAATTACATAAATACTTCTAAACTAATAATACTTTGGGCACACCACTGGTTTCCACGATATATTTCACACCCTTACCACGGGGTCTCATCAGGAACAAAGTAACATTCGTTGAAATAACTCATAATAGATGGCGTTATATCTATCGATTTGTTAATGAAGTTTGTGTAAAATTGAGAACATGAAAAAATACATCATGAAAAATATTTGTCAAAATTTTGAAAAATGCTTTAATCACGGAAAAGTGTATAGCCCGAAGATAGCCCGCGCTAAATCAGTCACATTTCTTTGTATAAGATGAGGCATCTGTACGTATAGTATTATATATTATCTGTGCCCTTACCCACCTGAATGATATTCTAAAGTGACTGCGGTAACTGTGGCTGCTATATCTTTTATATTAATTATCATATTTATGCTGTCATTGTTCCTATAACCAAACTTGTATGGAGTTATAGATACAGGTACTGCTTCAGGTGTACCTACAAGAAAAAAAAAGATTAAAGGTGAGTATACAGGTTGGCAGGTTAGACAGTGGAAATATTTTAAGGGGTCATTGTACTCATCATTATGAACAACTTTTACTACGAGATCAACTCTGAATTCGCGAAAAAAAAATCAGCTGTTCCGTACATTTTGTTGAGTTATGTGAACATAAATGTATGGAACAGCTGATTTTTTTTTCGCGATTTCAGGGTTGGTCTGATAGTAAAAGTTGTTCATAATGATGAGTACAATGACCCCTTAAATATTTCCACTGTCTAACCTGCCACCCTGTATACTCACATTAACAATAACATGTCAATTAGGTAAATATTTTAAATACAGTATCTAAGAGCGTTGTACGTAAGAAGTCCGTTCGACGCTATGTTAACTCTCCTGTCTGTCATTCCTATTTAGGTCTTAAAGTTTTATGTTTTTTGTAGATTTATGTGTAATGCGCCTGCCAGACTATTCTCCTTGCGCTGCTCATCGCTATGCTCCTCGCGCTGCCGTGATTTGCCGCGATGTTGCCCTCTCTGCCCACACACTGCTCTACTCGCGCAATTAATCGCGACGCTCCTCACTTGTCATTTGCCTTGGTGAGACAATGGACGTTGAAACGGTGGCAGCGTGCGCGCTATGCATTTTTAGTATAGCTAATTATATTAATGTAGTAAAAAGAAATATACATCGTCGTCGTCCTCGCCAACGGAGATGGTGGATTACATCTATTCAATAAACATTAACACTTTTTCATTTGACCATTCCACGCTTGGCGACGACATAATTTCCAATTTTGCATACGCGTGCGTCTTGCGCGAGCGCTCGATGCGGACTGCGACCTCGCGAAAGACAAAAAAATCGGGTAAAAACGGAACCCTATTACTGAGACTTCGCTGTCCGTCCGCTGTCTGTCTGTCTGTCTGTGTGTCTCCAGGCTGTATCTCATGAACCGTGATAGCTATATAGACAGTTGACATTTTCACAGATGATGTATGTCTGTTGCCGCTATAACAACAAATACTAAAAGTAGAATAAAATCGATTTTTAAGGGGGGCTCCCGTACAACAAACGTGATTTTTTTGTTCGTTTTTGCTCGATATTTATAACGGCAACGACGTATAGATAGACGCGTGAAATATTCACAGAATATTTAATTATATATTCACTTTAAAAATAATGTTAATAAATGTTAATATTCACTTTAAATTTCCCATAGGGGGCTCCCATACAACAGACATGATTTTTTTGCCATTTTTATAGATAATGGTAACCCTTCGTGCGCGAGTCCGACTCGCACTTGGCCGGTTTTTTTTTATTTTTTATTCTACGTTGTATAAAACAAATGATGACTTACAAGCGTTTTCATTAATTCTAAAACTAGACACCTGAATGACGACAATCGCGCAAGAATATATGATGACACTAATGATTGAATACATTGTTTACTAACTTCAATTACACATTTAGATTGTTGAATATCTTTTACTAAACTATTGTTTCAAATTATAATTGTTAAACACGTTTACACTGTATTTAAAAGCAATTATTATGAATATAGGGATAAACATAATATAAATAAAATCGCAGCGTTGTTGGTTTTCCTATTACGAGCTTCTAATTTTAGGCACTCCACGGCTATCTGAATTTTAATTTTTATGGATATTTTGGGTAAAAAAGTCAAAAAAATTGCGATCTTTTTACACTAAACGCAAACATTGTTATGTAAAACAGAAAAAAATTGCGGGTTCTCTGTCTTTTATTGTGTCAATTTCATAAAATTTTCATTTCAAACTTATAAAAGTATGGCAGTGCTTTGTTGCACGTTTTTAGTGATTTTCAAATTTTTTTTTCATTCATCTACAAGGTTTATCCTTAAACCGATTTTTTTAAAGAACAGTCAAACTCTTCAGCTTGTCAGACGTTTTTTTTCGTGGTTACTACTTTACGTTTTCTACAGGGTGGTAGGTTAGACAGTGGAAATATTTTAAGGGGTCATTGTACTCATCATTATGAACAACTTTTACTATGGCACCAGCCCTAAAATCGCGAAAAAAAAATCAGCTGTTCCATATATTTTGTTGAGTTATGTGAACATAAATGTATGGAACAGCAGATTTTTTTTTCGCGATTTCTGGTTTGGTCCCATAGTAAAAGTTGTTCATAATGATGAGTACAATGACCCCTTAAAATATTTCCACTGTCTAACCTGCCACCCTGTATATAAACTCATTGAAATACTATAACACTATTTGCCGTAATGCACCCTTAAGCCTGGTTACACAATAACTATATCGCTTGGCAATATATGTATGCTTCCTAATCATTGCCTCAAATTAGGTGACTAGAAAGTGCCTAAAAAGGCTATCTACAGGGTAAAATTAAAACCAGTGCGGATATTTTAGGAGGTGAAAGTACTCATGAATATGATCAACTTTTATTATGGGACCGACACTAAAATATGAAAAAAAAAATCAGCTGTTCCCTACAAAAATGCACTACAACACAATCAAAATGTATGGAACAGCTGATTTTTTTTTTCATATTTCAGTGTCGGTCCCATAATAAAAGTTGATCATATTCATGAGTACTTTCACCTCCTAAAATATCCGCACTGGTTTTAATTTTACCCTGCATAGATACCTTTTTTGCGCCCGGTGCGTGCTTCTATAACAGCGCTCTTAAAAATTATTTAATCTGATAGGTAGATAGTAGGGTGCGTCTATACCGTATTACGCAATAGGTAATACAATAATGTATGTATGCTACTATTTATTTATTCAATAATAGGCTTGCATTTGACCGCCATCTCGACTGATGTTAAGCGATGACGCGGTCTACGATGGAGCACGCTTGCCTAGAAGAAACCGATTCACTCGTGACTTGAAGATACCCAGATTGTAACTGTCGGGGAACACCCACTCGGGCAGCGCATTCCACCGTTTGGGGGTTTTCACAATGAAAGTGGAATCAAAGTGCTTCGTTTGGGTTTTAGGTATATCAACCATGAACCGATGGCGCTTTTTCGTGCTTCTGGCCGTCCGATAGAAAAAAGGGCAGGAGAGAATTAGATCTGGCTTGATCGTTAGGCTATTGCTGCTTAATTAAATGCGTCGTACAAATGATTAAATTCTGTGGTTATCCTTCTTGGCCATCGGAAAATACATATAATAAGTAGGTTTCTAACTATCCGAACAAAACAAATAAAATTATAATAAGCAATAATTTATTAGTAGGTAAGTATTAAGGAAACAGTTGTGTGTGGCTACAAATAACAAAATAATCATTGTAGCGACACCTACTGGGCACAGACTCATCTATACCTAAATCACGGGTGATGAATTTACCGATAGCGCTCTTAGGATCAAGTGCAGTGATAGCTTAGTGGTTTAACCATGTGCCTCCCACGGCGAATGGTTCGAGTTCGATCCCGAGGCACGCACCGCTGACTTTTCGAAGTCATGTGCGTATTAGAAATTAATTCTAACTTGCTTTAACGGTGAAGGAAAACATCGTGAGGAAACCGGCATGTCCTAGAACCAAAAATTCGAAGACATGTGACGTCCACCAACCCGCACTGGGCCCGCGTGGTGGACTACGGCCCACTCCCTCTCACAGAGAGGAGGCCTGTGTCCCAGCAGTGGGAACATTATAGGCCGATTATGCTCTTAGGATCGTTGCAGAAGCGTTACTTTTGCTGTTGTTCAGCTACGCAGTAACACGGTGTGAGCTACGCCGTAGTACGGTGTGAGCTACGCCGTAGTACGGTGTGAGCTACGCCGTAGTACCTACCGTGTGAGCTATGCCGAAGCCCGCTTTGAGGCTTTATAAAACGTTTACTTAGCAAAGTATAAGACGATTCCCACACTGCGCCGCGTCACGCAGCGTAGCACGGGAGTGCGTGATCTTACGTTGTTTGCAAGTACCTGTGTTTGTATAGAAATCACGCGTAGTGCAATACATAGAAACGCATTCACGCGCGGGGCTTTTGTTCCGTCGCCACGCGCCCCGCGGCCGCGGCGTGATGCGGTGCAGTGTGCGAATCGTCTTAAAGTGCGGTCTATGAATTTGCACTTTGGGTCAGCCCAAAGTGCTGGTAATACCTATAATAGCATAATGCCCAATGGTCGGAGTAGGTAGATTGATTTTACGTACTTGCATCATGAATCATAGAAATCATAACAAGGATAAGCCTTTTTTCCGGGATTTCATTTTGGTACTTACGGGATTGAATCAAATATTGTGAATGTAAAGATTTTTAAACTAAAACATTTGAAATTTATAGAATGCGATAGTTAAACATTTAAAATTGTTTTCTTCTTATTTGTAGTTTTTAAACTTTCGCGAATTGTACACATGTTTTTTAATTATATCGGGATTTTTCGCGCACAAACATAATCAAAATATCAGTATTTTGACTAACCTCGACGTTTCGATCAAGTTGCATTGACCGTGGTCACGACGAAGACTGACTTTTTCTTATTTATTAAGGGCATGTATTTAATGCGGCAACTAAGTAAAATGAATATAGGTTTTAAAAAAAAATAGAGTGGGTACCATATATAATGGGTTGGCAGCTAATAAGGAGTATCGTAATAAGTAATAGGTAGCATATTAATATATCAGTAATAAGCTCCGTTTTAATTTAAACTAGCATCAAGTTTTTCTTTTGGGAACTGAATTAATATCTAAGCGGAAACTTAATGGCGAAAATAAAATAGAAAATGGGCATTCATAAATAATATAAATCAGATTCTATTTAAAAAATAATTGCAAACTACCGTAGC
Organism: Thalpophila matura; assembly: GCA_948465475.1. NCBI lineage: Eukaryota > Metazoa > Arthropoda > Insecta > Lepidoptera > Noctuidae > Thalpophila > Thalpophila matura. The sequence goes on along the minus strand of OX419205.1, from coordinate 6,629,832 downwards.
GGCAGATTAATGTTGCCGTGTTTTAAGTTGAATTATCTACCTTAGACTGACTTTTAATTACAGTGTCAATGTAAAACAAAATATAACTTTTTTGGACTTACAAGGGGGAGGGAGGTGGTCGACGGAGGCGGGGCTCCTATTTCCGTCTGTAAGGTTAAAAGTAACCTAACACGAAGGGGTTGACGGAGGCTTAGTTCGCTCGCTTTGCTCGCTCACTGAAGCCCCCGTCAACCCCTTCGAACCTAAATTGCCCGTGTAGGGGTGTCCAAGTTCCCGAGCTCGCTTCGCTCGCTCTTGGACCCTAGTTAGGTATGTTTTTAGACGGCACGAAATAGTTGGTAATAAATTATCTTTGCCACCCTACTAACATTATTAGTCGCCAAGTCATTATTTATAGCTCCTCGCCTAATATTTTATTTGACTGGTATAGTTTATTTACTATCTAAACGCAGCTGCTAGTTTTTAGTTTTTATAACACCTTTAATTTTGAACCTTACATAATATAATAGTCGCGAAAATATTTAATCGCTGGCAAGTTATTTTATTTGTTGCAAACATTTAGTCGACTTTTAAGTTATTAGTCACTCGGAAAATAATAAGCTTTTATTAAGTAATAAAGTGAATCTTACTTTTGTGCGTCCATTCTTCATCCTACACATAACAATATTTGAAATTCTTAAAAAATTATTACAAAATCCCGGAATCCCGGAGGCATATCCATATTAATATACAGGGTAAAATTAAAACCAGTGCGGATATTTTAGGAGGTCAAAGTACTCATGAATATGATCAACTTTTATTATGGGACCGACACTGAAATATGAAAAAAAAAATCAGCTGTTCCATACATTTTGATCGTGTTGTAGTGCATTTTTGTCACATGTCATCACAAAAAAAAAAATCAGCTGTTCCATACATTTTGGTTGAGTTATGTAAACAAAAATGTATGAAACAGCTGATTTTTTTTTCGCCATATCAGGGTTGGCCCCATAGTAAAAGTTGTTCATAATGATGAGTACAATGACCCCTTAAAATATTTCCACTGTTTAACCTGCCACCCTGTATAAAAATCATCAATATCAAAATACATGTGCCTATTGCGGATGACGCTATGATGTATATTACAGCGTTTTGGGAAAGCGCCTCATTGCCTGTACTTTCTCAGAATAAAATAAAAATTTTGTACAGAAAAAGCGCGGCGTGGCTGGGTGCCATGCGGAACGCAAGGGTTGACTGATCAAATCAAACACGTGCATTCGAAATACCCGCGCGCCACGTTCAGTCCGACATTTTTCAAGATATTTGACTACAACAAATAAAGAAATAAAAAAGTAGTTCAGAACTATTTTCTTCATGATGATGATGAAACCAGCTTCATACGTGTACTAATAGAAAAATATCCAGAAGAAACCTGGACTTGAAATATCCACAAGAAATAATACCACCAACACGCACTGAGCAAGCTGACTGTGCTCGTTTTAATTTACAGCGAGACACTCCTGTGTCTTGCTGACAGACTGATAGTTATTATTCTTCAAATCCTGACAATTTCTAGATATGAATTACTAGCCAAAACATTCTTCCTAACGGCACGGATAACTGATAAGATAACTATAATAATCAAGTACTGTTTGCAGTAACATTAGTCGTTATTTCTATGTTTTCTTATGACGATGTTTAGATCTGTGTAGAAGGAATACCTCCATCCTGCCGGGAAAGCTGGATTGTCCGAAAGGGATACCGCTGACCCGGAACATAAAGGGCTAAGGAAGGAACACGGGTGGGTTTTAGTCAGTAAGAGTCTGACACTCCCTTCCGCTCCACCCAGAGCGGGAGGGGCCATTTGATGATTTCCCATCCTCAAAAACAAGCAATACCTCCATACATCACTTCCATGTAACGAACGATTCAAGCAGCACACGCTTGGAACTGGGAATAGCCATAAAAAATATGTAGCCGAATTGAGAACCTCCTCTTTTGCTGTCGGTTAGAAATACAGTTCTACACAAACATAAAAGTTTTTGTTATTACTGCACTGTGCCGTGGTGTCAGTATGAGGAAATTTTCGTAATAGGAAAACCAACAACAATGCTATTCTGTTATTTATATCTGTTTGTCACTGTTCTCATTATAATTGGCGTTAAACACAGTGCAAACGTTCAAAATTAATAATTAATTTAGTGCAAAAATATATTTAACGTACGATTAAAAAATTAGGCTTGTGTAAAACTTTTTAGTGTTATGTATTATAATGTATACAATAATGTATGTGTTTACGTTGACAGCTGTCAGTGTGGCAAATAACAACGGTATGTTCCTTGGTATGTTACGTTTATTTCTTATGCATAGCATTGTGCCTTCTTTGTTTTTTTTAGGGTTCCGTACCAAAATGGTAAAAAAGGAACCCTTATGGTGCGACTTCGTCTGTCTGTCTGTTTGTCTGTCTGTCACAGCTGCTTATTTCAGCAACTACTAATGCTATCGACTTGAAATTTGGAACAGTTATAAAAAATGCTTGTCCAACTTTATTGCAAATGAAAAAAGTCTAAATATATTTTTATTTTCATTACAAAAGGGGCCGGAGTGGGGGTCCAAAATTTCAAAGTGGGGTTACTAGGTTAAGTGACATATCATATGAAAGGGCTTAACCTGCACATTTCAAAATATAATATATTTTTATTTAATTTTATATCTCATAGTTTTCGACATATGATGAAAAATGTCTGAAAAAATACCATCCCCCCCCCCCTTATCTCCGAAGTTTGCGGAGCGAAAAATCTGAAATAATTAGGGTTGATAGGAATTGACCCAAATATTGCACCAAAAATAAAACGATGTTCCTAACTAGTACAGTTTTTCAAAATCATCAAAATTCCTTCATAAACAAACTTAGTTATGCGGTCCGGTTTTTTTCACTTTATACGTCCAAAACTGATACGGAACCTTCGGTGCGCGAGTACGACTCGCACTTGGCCGGTTTTTTTTATTGTATCAAACTGAAATCAATAAAGTGAAAAGACACGAATACATGCGAGGTCGCGAACTGGCGACCTCGCATCATGTAACACTACAAGTCTTAAAATAAACGTAGTTAACAAGCGGTAGGCACTAATTAGGAAATAGCAAGTGAATGTATATTTTTGCGTATTTTGAACATGTTAAAGCCACTTATTTAATGTTATTAAATGTAGAGATTTTCAAAAACAACTGACACAGGCAGGGTATGAGCCCGCGACCTCTGCCGTTGTTTGAGTTGAAGTCTGTAATTAGTCTCCGATAGATGTCACTAACGCTCAAAGAGGCGTAAAAAGAGGTTTCTTTATTAACCGACTTCAAAAAAGGAGGTTCTGTATTCGTCCCGTATGTATGTATGTATGTATGTATGTATGTATGTATGTATGTTTGTATGTGCGCGATTTTCTCAAAAACTACTGATTCGATTTGGATGGGATAATCTACATACTTTCAGGAAGGTTTTAGTATATAATACATTATGTAATCATTCCTATGTACAAAGTTATATTTATAAATGTACACACTCCGTAGAAGATTTACTGTTGAACGAATTCGTGAAAGTAATCTAACACGGGATAAAGAACTAAAAAGGGAAAAATAAAAAACTTTTTAACAAAAAATAAACAGTAAAAAAATAACCGACTTCAAAAATCCACTACAAAGAAAATAATAATTTTGGTTTCGGAAGTCGGTGGCCAAAAAAAGCAAACAAAAACCAAAGCCACCGACTTCCGAAACCAAAATTATTATTTTCTTTGTAGTGGATTTTTGAAGTCGGTTATTTTTTTACTGTTCTGCTTAAAAATAAGGGAGTGCCTCCGCAGCCGGCGCTGGCTCCCAAAAATAACGCCGTTGGGAACCGGAGTAGCCTTGGAGTAGCAGTGTACCAGACGAAAATTAATGTTGCCGTGTTTAAAGTTGAATTATCTACCTTAGACTGACTTTTAAATTACAGTGTCAATGTAAAACAAAATACAACTTTTTTGGACTTACAAGGGGGATCGGAGGTGGTCGACAGATTGTTTCTCGGACTATTTCTATCTGCAAGGTTAAAAGTAACCTAATACGAAGAGGTTGACGGGGGCTTCGTTCGCTCGCTTTGCTCGCTCACTGAAGCCAGCGTCAACCCTTCAGACCTAACCTGTCCGTGTCGGGGTGCCGCAAGTTCACGAGCTCGCTCGCTCGCTCTCGGTCTTATATGGATGGTCGTTTTTCTGTCTGCAAGGTTAAAAGTAACCTAACACGAAGGGGTGTCCAAGTCCCCGAGCTCGCTTTGCTCGCTCTTGGACCCATGTTAGGTATGTTACTCAAATGAAACATGAAATGTTTTTTAATTATGCCAAATTGCCAACCCCATTTCCCGCTTTTTGTTGCAAAGCCAGCGCCGGCTGCCAATTTAGCAACCGGTGCTGGCTGCAAATTCAGAACACAGCGACGGTCGCGGAGTCACTTCCTAAAAATAATATTAGATAATGAGGAGAAAAATCGATATCATGCATAATTTTGGACTTGTAACATCAAATAGTGAAGTAGTTAATTTTCTTCGTTGTATGGAAAAATAAACGGCTTGCGCAGCCTTGGGATCCTGTGCCCGTGTGCCGCATTTTTTCTATCGGACGGCCAGAAGCACGAAAAAGCGCCATCGGTTCATGGTTGATATACCAAAAACCCGAACGAAGCGCGTTGATTCCACTTTCATTGTGAAAACCGCCAAACAGTGGAATGCGCTGCCCGAGTGGGTGTTCCCCGATAGTTACAATCTGGGTGTCTTCAAGTCACGAGTGAATCGGTTTCTTCTAGGCAAGCGTGCTCCATCGTAGACCGCATCATCGCTTAACATCAGGCGAGATGGCGGTCAAACGCAAGCCTATTTACAAAAAAAAAATTAAAAAAAAAAACACCCAGCACCACGGGTAAAGCCGGCACTGAATGCATCGATTGGTTAATATCTCACTAATTTCACCTACCGACGTTTCACTGCTTCTTTATCAATCCATAAATCGAAGTAGGTACTTTTGGTCGAAGACTCATTTAATGCAATCGTAATGCGGCTATTATTATATTATCTACTAACTAATATTATCTACTTTCAAATTTTGGGCATGTGTTATTTTTTTGTTTAATTCCAGGTGTCGTGAAATATTTGAAGAAATCTGAAGCAGTTTCACAAGTAGGTTATAAGTTCGATGCACGTTCCCGTTTAATGAACAAAACAATATATTTTATTGACGTAGAATTGTTTACAACCACTGGCATGTGTGCTACAACACGTATAGTTGATGGCAGAGATGTAATAACATTTCCGGACGATTATGAATGTAAGACAATGTTATATCTAAACTAATATAAAATTGTAAAAAAGTCGTGTCTGTACAGTCACGAGCATAAATATATTACCATGGACAGTTTGGCAATAATATCTGATTTCATGATTTTTAATTAATTAAAAAAAAAACTGAATGAAACCTGAAATCAGGTATTATTACCGAACGGATTCATTCATTAAATTATAAAATTAATTAATGAATCATGTGATACGATAGTGAAGAACTGTCAATAGTAATATATTTATGCTCGTGACTGTACATTGAAGATATTCCAGAAAAAATAGTCGGGTACTGGGACGTAATCATGCCCAAAAATTTTTTTTTTTTTTAATTTTTGTTTGTTTGTGCGCGCATCACGCAAAAGGTACCGAACGGATGTGGTTTGATGTGGTTTTCAAAGTTCGATAGCTTGGGGTCCAATTTAAAATCTAAGCCACGTTTCATGTAATTCCGGTGGGACGAACCAGAGATACAGCTTATTACGCCCACGCGGACGGAGTCGCGGGCAAAAGTCTAGTATTGTAATAATAATAACAAGCTCGGCTGCTATTCTCAGCTACACCTCAGGGTGTATTATCGAACGAGGATCATCAGTCTACCGCACATGGTAGCACATTGATCAGTGTTATTATTCTTACAGATAACGACATTTGTTTAAGATCACAGCCCTGTGACATTGTGGTGAATTTGGTTAACAAATGTAAAGGTAAGCCTTTCGATACCTTCTAGTGACTAGAACGTACAATATTATTTACAAAATAATACCTTATTCAGAAATATGAGATATTTCAGTACATAAATTATCATAAATAAATAAAATTATGTCCTTATATTAAAACTGAACATAAATGCGCATATAACCGTGAACCATCTACGATGGTGTTCCTCAAGGGACAGTATTAGGACCATTGTTATTGTTATGATAAAGGTTCATGTATAGTATAGAGTTTGTTCGTGAAAGTACCTACCCTCATTCGTATATCTGATTTGGTTCATAAAGTTAATTATACTAACTTTGACCCTGGGGAATTGAGTGAGTCATAGACGCCAGGCTGCCAACGCTTTGCGTTTTTAGTACATCGTTTTCAGAATGCTGCTGCGTCTGCCTCACTTTTGTGGAAAGTTTGCAGAAAGAAAGAAAGATTGCTATAAGACTTTGTTCTCTAGACCTTCCCCCTTCCATCTTATAAGTGACTTCAGATTAAATCACCCCGTTTTTTTAGTTATATAAGTATTAAACTTGCTAGAAACAGGTACAAGGCTGTTAGGTATACATTTATAGTTCGTCATATTTCACCTATAATATCATATTTCTCCTAATAATAGTTTAGTGTTAATATGAACTTAAGTCTGCGCAAGGCGCTTCTTTTTCCACACAAACGTAGAAAGTTAGCTACTTCACTATTTGATGTTACACGTCTAAAATTAAGCATGATATCGATTTGTTTCGTCATTACTGGTATAATTATTAATCAGGACAGTAAAAAAACAAGTGTTTTGGCGCCGCCCACCGACGAGTTGGTCGGAGTGGCATGCGCAATCTTAACGTAACCAAATTATATGCAAATATTTAAAAAAAAATTGTTATTTTTAGATACACCTGGAAAACTAATACTTAATTCTCCATTTATATTTGCTTACCATTGGAAGGATGTATTTTATGGTAAAATTATTATCACGAATATAGCACCAAATCTGGAGGTCCGTGTTCTGCATAATTCATGTAAGTTTATGGTTCCTGGAAAAGGTCTGACCTCCATCTATGTCCTCGTCGGTGCAGTAACATTTTTAATAAAGGCATTGTTAAAGAGAACACCGTGGGAGAGCCATGCTTCGGCACGAATGGGCCGGCTCGACCGGAGTAATACCACGGCCTCACAGAAAGCCGGTGAGTGAGGGTACCGGAGGCCCAACCCTCCCTCCCCCATGATGGCGCAGTTGATAAATCCATTGTTGTGGGGGGGCAAAACTGCTCTCAACAATGCCCAAGGCAAGAGCGGTTTTTTAAAGGCTGGCAACGCACTTGTGACTCATCTGGTGTTGCGAGTGTCCATGGGCGGCGGTAATATATTTTTTTTATTGTAATTCACAAAACTAATGTACAATCTCACATGCAATAAAAAAGGTAGAATACCGTACGTCTGATTGACATCTACTAGATGTGAATCCAGCATGCACATTTAAGTATGACACTATAATTAAATAAAGTTAGTTAAAAATAAAAAAAATACAAATGCAGATTAGTTAAAGAATGTGTTTCGGGGAAGAAAAAAAAATAAAAAATATTTATGTAATTAAAGTTCTGAGTTGAGACCTTACTGAGGGTACAGAACCAGCAAAGACATCTATTTCACTACGAGTGGAATTAGCAAGAAAAAGCATGCGGCATATGGGAGAAAAATTACCTATATTAGTTCGACTATGTGGCAGAATGAAAGTTTTCCGGTTTATTAAGCGGCTGCTGATACGTCGGACACAAATTTGTACTTTTTCTAAAAGCTCGGGAGAATCTATTAAACCATTGATTAATTTATAATCAGTAATCACTTTATAATTAGTAATCACTTACCATCACGACATCCGTCTTAAAATATTGATTCGTTCTGAGCCATTCCGTATTGATAGTACATACTTACATCAGGATTATAATTAAAACAAGTAAATAAATTATTTTTCTTTATACATACAAAAAAAAAAACAAAATAACAATACCTAACTAAAACAATGCTAAAGAAAATAATAATATATAAAACAATGATAAAAAGAATTTATAGAATTGTACTTCCTATATTATGGTTTTTAATATGCAATTGTGTTTTTTGATTAATTCCAGTTGTCCCCGCATCTATGCAATTTAAAGCAGATTCACAAGAACACACTTTGACTATTGAAGAACATTTAAGTTTAATGTACGAACGAACACATATTTATGTAGAATTGTTTACAAACGATAGCTTAATATGTGCAACAAAACTAATAGCTGAAGGGAATGTAACAACATTACCGGATACAACGTATGGACGTAAGACAATGTTACTATTGTTATTGTTGTAATTATAAATTATTATATTATTATATTTAAATGCCGTATCAATACATTGAAGATATTTAAAAAACCGGACATGTACGAGTACGACTCGTGCCCTAATGGTTCCGAACAGGGACCGAAAAGGTCACCCGTATAGGGGTTAACCCGGGTTATTTTTTTTGGGTTAGGTGAAAAACCTTGCATAAAGGTTACCGTATTCTGGGTTAATCAGCCTAATATTAACCGGTTCACGCATAGAATTCATTTTTGTTTCTTTTTTTTTCATTTTTGTTCTATTTCATTCGGGTTAATCAGCAATATTAACCGGTAACGGTATCCGTATTAAAGGGTTAACCGGTTACCCTGCATTAAGATTAACCAAAAATATGGGTTAGAGATTTAACCGGTAACCTTTTAACCCGATTAATCGGTCCCTGGTTCCGAAATATGCAATAGCGCCATCTTTGCCGCTAGTAGATATATCATATCTTGATGGTTTTCACAGTTTAGTAGCTTGGGGTTCAACTTAAAATCTAAGCCACATTTAATGTGATTCCGGTGGGATTAACTAGAGATACAGCTTGACCTCTTTGTAGTACTAGCTACCCTACTCTAAAGATGTCATTTAAAATGGTCACGTTATTAGAGTCCACGCGGAGTCGCGGGCAAGTCTAGTGTTGTAATAATAACAAGCTCGGCTGCTATTCTCAGCTACACCTCAGGATTATCGGTCGAGGATCATCAGTCTACCGCACATGGTAGCACATTGATCAGTGTTATTATTCTTACAGATAACGACATTTGTTTAAGATCACAGCCGTGTGACATTGTGGTAGATTTGATGAACGTATGTACAGGTAAGCCTTTCGATCTTTCTAGTGACTAACACCCTTACCACAAAAAAGATAAACATGCGTTGAACGCGAATGCTACCAAAAATAATACACACTTGTTTTAGACAAGTTAGTGCTAAAACAAGTGCGTATTATTTTTGGTAGCACTCGTGTTGAACACGTGTTTATCTTTTGTGGTACGGCCCTAAAAGTTTAATATTTAAAGTTTTTTTTACAAAATAATACCTCATTCAGTAATGTCAAACAGTTTACAATACATGTAAATAAATAAATTATGTAAAATTATCAGTGTAACATCTATGATGGTGTTCCTCAAGGGACAATGTTAGGACCATTGTTATTGTTAAGATATTCATGTATTAAAGTAGACTTTCGTATTTTTGCCGTATAGCAGCATTGTAATTCGGTTCAGAAAGTTATTAATACTACTTTCTTACTTTGTCCCTGAGGAATTGACGTAATACACTGACAAATCTAATGTTAATAACGTACCTATAACAACTAAGCTAGTAAAAGGTTGATCTATGTAGCAATTGTAATAGAACTGAAGAATCTGAAAAAAAAGATCAGAGTCACATACATAGGTATTCCATTAAGTATTTGTTTTATAAATAGTGATATTGCAGGTGACTATACCGTCAGTGTATCACAGCCGCAAGTAACGACAGTGGCGCCTTTTGGTAATAATGTTCTAACATCGACACAAAAAAACAAAGATATAGCGACTAATCATATTATTGCAAACGATACTAGTGAGTATAAAGATTATAGTTATCTTATCAGTCACCCTGCTGATCGTCTACTCCAGTGCACGAGCAATGGGGATTGTCCATGTTTTATTAATTGTGCTGATTACAAAACCATTTTGAGGAATAAGGTCCTACGATTAAACATATTTTCATTGTTTATGCACTATTGATACAAATTTAACTAAAATCCTTATTATAACATCAACCAACAATAAACTAAAATGGCTTAGTGCTAAATTAATCAAGTGTCAGGAACGCATTCTCTCAGCGGCCGGACTGTATGAACTAAACGTAACAAATTAATATGCAAATATTTTAATGGTTTTTGTTATTTTTAGATACACCTGGAAAACTAATAATTAATTCTCCATTCAAATTTGGTTACTATTTGAAGGATGTATTTTATGGTAGAATTATTATCGAGAATATACCACCAAATCTGGCGATGGTCTTTTTTAAACATGACTCACGTAAGTTTATGGTTCCTGGCAAAGGACTCACCTCCATCTATCTCCTCGTTGGTATAGTAACAATAGATAATCGTATTGTTATAGAGAACAAGCTCTGTTAGGCTAACCTGTGTCCCCAACTCCCCAGTAGGCAAACTGTTAGCAGCCGCGAACTCTATATATTATATGGACGCTGCATACTGCTTAAAGTGAGCTCAAAACCAGCAAACTGTGGACACTCCATTTCAAATATATGGAAGGGCGTACTAAACCGATACGCCGCAAACTCAGTCGGCCGCTAACAGTTTGCCTACTGGGGACAGCCTTAGGTGCACTAGATACGTTACAACGCGACTGAACTAAACATGTTTCACCACCAACTATTCATAAAATGCTGATGCATTCTGAGCCATATACACACATGAAAACTTCGGTGGATGAAATTAATGAGATATCAAGCAATCTTAATGTGTCCCGTGTACTGATTGGTTAGTAGTAGCTTCATTGAAAAATCTATTATAAATGTATATTTACCTAATAATATAAGAAATGCATAACATGGCTTTGACATGTTTCAAATTCTAAAAAATATATCGTGGTGATATCGCATCGAAGTCCTGTATCTGAAAATTTAAGTTAAATGCATTGAGTTGGAGTCTGTATTAGTTTCCAATAGATGTCGCCAAATGCTCTTAAAAGGCGTATGCAAAGAGATTTCAAATTTCGAGCGAAGCGAGCGGGACGCGATAGCTCAGATGATTCAAAGCACCATATAGCCACGGTTCGGCAGAGGTGGGGGGCTCAAATCCTGCTCGCAACATTAGATTTTTGAAAAATCTCTTATTTTAATAACAAATGTGGTTTTTAATAAATTCCAGTTCTCCTGGCAGATAAGATTTTTAAAGCACATTCAGAAATATATACTTTAACGTTTGAAAAAGCTTTAAGATTAATAAACCAAGAAATATATATTGACGTAGAATTGTATACCACTAGCTGGATGTGTGCCACGAAACGAATTGTTAATGGGAAAAATGTACCTCTGGACTGGACAGATGACACAGCATATGGATGTAAGACAATTTTATATTGTAATAATAACAAGCTCGGCTGCTATTCTCAGCTTCACCTCAGGGTGTATTATCGAACGAGGATCGTCAGTCTACCGCACATGGTAGCACATTGATCAGTGTTATTATTCTTACAGATAACGACATTTGTTTAAGATCACAGCCCTGTGACATTGTGGTGGATTTTATGAAAAAATGTGTAGGTAAGCCTTTCGATACTTTCTAGTTACTAAACGTTCAATATTTAAAGTATTTTACAAAATAATACCTCATTCAGAAATGTTAAACAGTTTACAGTACATGTAAATAAATAAATTATGTAAAATTAAATTTAAACTGAAATAAATACTCATAGCAGTGTAACATCTACGATGGTGTTCCTCAAGGGACAATATTAGGACCATTGTTATTGTTAAGATACAAGGTTCATGTATAAAAGTAGAGTTTCGTATTTTTGCCGTATAGAGCTTTGTGATTCGGTTCAAATAGTTAAAAAGACCTACTTAATCTTTCTTACTTTGTCCCTCAGGAATTGACGTAATGCTATTGACAGACAAATATAATGTTATTAACATATAACAACTCAGCGAGTAAAAGGTTGATCTATGTAGCAATTGTAATAGAACTCAAGAATCTGAAAAAAAAAGATCAGACTCACATCCTAGGATTAAGTATTCCATTAAGTATTTGTTTTATAAATAGTGATAATGCATATTGCAGGTGACTATACCGTCAGTGTATCTCAGCCGCAAGCAACGTCAACAGCGCCGTTTGATAATACACAACAATTTGTTAATACTACTACTCTGCCTAATGTTGTAACATCAACACAAGAAAACATAGAAGTAACGACTAATAAAACTACTGCAACTGATACTGGTGAGTATAACGATTTTAACTAATACATGATATTTATTTTGCAAATCCTTGTATTACACATTATTAATTAAAGTAACCCGATTGTCTATATCGGATGTGAAAAAACCCTTAACAAAAACTGAAACCACATATCGTCCTCGTAGAGCGAAAAGTCATTAAGGCGACGCGCGACGGTAAATGGTAACAGCCGTAAATCTCAAGTTTCAAATCTCTTATTTCGCCGTCAAATAATGCAGGTTAGTTGTGCAATTCTTTTATGTTAAACTAGAACATATGTACATCAATCGTACCTGTGAATATTTAACAATTGTAGTAAAATACCTAATGAAATAAATTCATGAAAACTGTCTACCCAAAACACAAAACCGTAATTACTTTCAAATCGCTTAAGATATTTTCAGGATTTGTTTTGTGTGAAAAGACTATGTTACTACCTATAATATTGCCTGTTACATTTTTTTTATTTTATATTTTAGATACTAAAAAGTAATAATACGTCTAATTCGGCACAGCGCGCTCCTTGAAAGGCGAGTATTGCTTGGTGGACGTATGTCGCGTTGCGTGAGCTCAGCGCAGAACACTCAAGCTATACCACCCAAATCACTCAAGGCCGTTGGCAGTTATCAGCGCCTTAAGTCGAAAAATCGTGTTTTGCGATAATGAGAGTTACCGTTTAACTTTAACTTTCATTATCGCAAAACACGATTTTTCAACTTAGTGACTTTTCGCTCTACGGGGACGATATTTTACCCATCAATACGATGATTTTCTCACATCTTGTTCAAGACGTTTGTCAGTTTCTGTACAAAAGTTTTATTTTATTTTCAGAAAGTACAGGCAATGAGCCTGTAATATACGTCATAGTGTCAGCTGTAGGGATATGTATTTTATTATTGATGATTTTTATGTATATCAAAAAATATCGCCACAGAAATTCACAACCAGTGGATATAATAGAGTTAAATAGATGTGTAAGCATGATTTTTTTATTATTTTTGGTGTAAGCAGCGCAGAACCGGTCGTTATGGCGATGTTTGGGGAAGCCTATGTGCGGAATTGGACGTTCTTTGGCTGTTATAATGATGGTCTGATATAAAACGATAATTAGGGTTCCGTACCAAAATGGTAAAAAAGGAACCCTTCTGGTGCGACTTCGTCTGTCTGTCTGTCTGTCACACCTGCTTATTTCAGCAACTACTTATGCTATCGACTTGAAATTTGAAACAGTTATAAAGAATGCTTGTTCAACTTAATTGCAAATGAAAAAAGTCCAAAACTATTTTTATTTTCATTGCAAAAGGGGCCGGAGTGGGGGTCCGAAATTTCAAAGTGGGGTTACTAGGTCAAGTGACATATCATATAAAAGGGCTTGATCTGCACATTTCAAAATATATTTTTATTTTATTTTATGTGTCACAGTTTTCGACATATGATGAACAATGTCCAAAAAAATACCATTCGCCCCCCCTTATCTCCGAAGTTTGCGGGGCGAAAAATCTAAAATAATTAGAGTTGATAGAAATTGACCCAAATATGGCACCAAAAATAAAACGATGTTCCTAACTAGTACAGTTTTTTCAAAATCATCAAAATTCCTTCACAAACTTAGCTATGCGGTCCGAATTTTTTCACTTTATACATACAAAAATGGTACGGAACCCTCGGTGCGCGAATACGATTCGCACTTGGCCGGTTTTTTTTTGTTTAATACAAGTGCAATACCACCAAGATACTAGTTTGATCGGCCATATGCCTATTATATTACCAGCACTTTGTGCCAGATTCATAGACCGCTTTAATACTTTGCTAAGGAAGCGTTTTATACGATTATGACCTTATTTTCAAACGAACAATATTCATATTCGTATGAAACGCTTACTTAGTAAGATTTAAGATCGAGATAAATTAAATAGACATTATTTAGCCCGTGCTTTGGCTATGTTCCCGTCTCTGTTTTGCACTTGCAGTTGCAAGTTGTGCGATAGTGACAACGATACCGCTTAGCACGTTATATATAGCGGCTATTTAAAACTAAGACTATTTTGGCCTAAGATTCGTTTTACAGAAAATAACTCAAGACTCAAAGCCTAAAACTAGTTTCAAGCCGTATGATTAGTTGAAACTAGTTTTAGGTAATGCTTGAGTCTTGAATTAGGTTCTGTCATTCGACCCTCACACCCGTTGCAATATTAACGTAAACCCACTTCTATCAATTTTACTAAGGGCCGGATCCCACTGGCGTCTGTCGGGCGTGCGCGTTCCTATAACGTTTGACTAGCGCCAACGTTGCGCGCACGCGGCTTTTGCGTCGCGTGCTCAGATCATAGAAACAAGGAGATATGCCATCATAGCAAATTAGTACGGGAACAACTGATGCCACTTTTAGTACATTTTTCGACACAATTACGCGCATAATTAAGCGCTCCTTGTGAATAAAAAGATCTCCCACGCATTGAACATTCCGCACACCCTCAATCTAACACTGTAAATCGTCACTCAACACTAGCACTAAACTAAAACACTGTATTTATACCATCGATCGTGTTCGGTTCGTCGCCAGCGTGTACGTTTTTAATATGAGCAATTTGCTCAAGATCAGGCATCAAGCTCGATAGCGCCTTGGCACATCTCCTTGTTTCTATGATCTGAGGTTGCGTGCCTTCTATTGACCGTTTCACGTAAGAATTCGCCTAGATGCTATGTTGGCTCCCCTGCTTGTCATCCCTATTTAGGTCATATCGTTTTGTGTTTTTTGTAGATTTATGTTTTATAATAATTTTTAGGACGTTAAAAAGTGATGAAAGTGAATTGGTGCTGAAAGAAAACTTCCAACACCGTTAAAAACGTTGTAATAAATTGAGATTCAGGGCAGCCGCGCTCGCGTCGCGGACACGCGGTGAGACCTTTGGAGTCGGGAGAGTCAGCGTAAAAAACGCCGCGCTTGCGCCGTGCAGAGGAACGCGCACGTCCAACAGACGCCAGTGGGATCGGACCCTAAATTATGCTGAAGGGGTTACCAAGAATACAATCATATTTTTTTCCAGCCTCCAGTTCCCTTTGCAAACCAAGTTATTTATGCGGATCTCAGCTTTGTGCATAGCAGCGATCAACCGGCCACAGATAATGAAGAATCGCCCTATGCTGAAATAATTGGGGTGTTAAAACCTCATAATGAAAATGTGCGAAAATAATAAATGCTATTTATTTACAAATTTAACGGCTCGTGGCTTGAGCCATTGAAGTTAAGCTATGCTGGCCGCGGTCAATTCATAGATGGGTATCGCCTTATAGAGTTCGCGAACGATGAACGAGTACGAAACCTATCTTAGCACTGTAGTAAAAGAAACATTTTCGAACGTTGATTGTAAAGGCGCGTCTCCCTGTTTTTGTGTTCGACGAACATCGAACAGTGAACAGTGAACGATAAAGGGGCGTGGTCTACGTGTATTGAGTGTTTTTTTTCGTCAAAACACGTAGACCACGCCCCTTTATCGTTCACTGTTCACTGTTCGATGTTCGTCGAACACGAAAACAGGTCGCAGGAGACGCGCCTTTAAAGGGTCCAATAGCTCTATTCGGTCATCTAGTGGTTCACCTACACTCACTCGCAAGATACAGGCAGATTATGCTTAACTAGAGCGAGAGAGATGATGAATATATCAATCGGGAAAAACCCGACGAATGACGATGCTACCGACCGAATACGTTAGAATGAGAAGTTAAAGAAACAGGTGAGTTAAGTCAATGCAATAACGTCTATTTCAGCTTATCGCCTAAAAAGACGATAGACTACACACGATGATCGAATAGAACTAATAGAGTGAACTATGTTATTAAATATAATAAGAAATTTCAAAAACCAATAATAATTTTGGTTTCGGAAGTCGGTGGCTTTGGGTTTTGTTTGCTTTTTTTTGCCACCGACTTCCGAAACCAAAATTATTATTTTCTTTGTAGTGGATTTTTGAAGTCGGTTATTTTTTGTTAAATAAAAAAGTTTTTTATTTTTCCCTTTTTAGTTCTTTATCCCGTGTTAGATTACTTTCACGAATTCGTTCAACAGTAAATCTTCTACTGAGTGTGTACATTTATGCATATAACTTTGTACATAGGAATGATTACATCATGTATTATATACTAAAACCTTCCTGAAAGTATGTAGATTACGTTAGTGAAAACCCCATCCAAATCGAATCAGTAGTTTTTGAGAAAATCGCGCACATACAAACAAACATACATACATACATACATACATACATACGGGACGAATACAGAACCTCCTTTTTTGAAGTCGGTTAAAAAGGTGGATTTGTTTTCATTAAAACTGTCTGTTTCCTGCGACTTCGTCTGCGAGAAAATGGCTGAATATGCCTATCTACTTTTCCAAGTCTCAGGCTACCTCTTTGTTAAATTTCATCCAAATCCGTCTAGGCGTTTCAGCGTGAACGAGTATCAAGCACGCAGACATACACACTAACTTTCGTATTTATAATATTAGTGTAATTATACAATTTATTTTTAAACTGTATTATTACTTTATAATAAAATGTATCTTTTGTTCAAATCCTAAGGAAGTGGTTGAGCAAGTCCGAATGTTCTACGCAAACAATCGAATCTAATTCAACCAATATTATGTTTTTTTATATATCTTTCGCGCGTAGTTCACGGAGAGCTACGGAATAATACGACGTAGCACTGTGCTACGGCGTAGACCTGTGCGCTACGATCGCTTTCTTTGCGGGTTTTTTTCTCACGCTGACCGTCGTCGCGTCGGCGCTGATAAGTGAATGTGGTATGTATTACTATGAAGCGTTTCTGACTTACGCTGACCGGTCAGCGCTGACCGAATCAGTTGTATCAGTTGAGTTAGTTGACCGACTAGCTACGCGCTGACGGTCGCCGCCGACGGTCAGCGTGAGAAGAAAACCCGCCTTAGTGCATGCGCGCTGAGGGAGGGTAGTATTTTACGAAAAATGCCTAGAAATAATTGGATGGTGATTAAAAAGTTTTCCTGTATAATTTTAATTTAATCGAAAAATAATTATCGCCATGTATGTTAGCTGCTCTCATAAGCAGCAAAAGCAATATTCTCATACATATTAATAAATTATTTTATTATATTTACATTTTCTTTAATAAAATATTAAAGGTTTTATTTTCTTGTCTTTTATTTTATATTTATTTATACTACATAAATTTTTTATTTAAATAATTATTTGAATTTTATTTTTTTTATTTAAACCACATTTTTTTAAAACGGACTAAATAGTATAAAATAATTACTAGTAAATAAAACTTGCTATTATCTATTGCATGCAAACCACGTTTTTCATTTCATTTGAAATTATTTTATACTTTTTAGTCCATTTTAAGGGCGACGGAGACGACAGACTTTTTGTGCGATCGAGTCTGCAGCGCTTTGCAGCGCTCGAACAATCTGCGACACTTAGTGAACAGATTGTTCGAGCGCTGCAAAGCGCGGCAGACTCGATCGCACAAAAAGTCTGTCGTCTGCGTCGCCCCTTAAAGTATAGTATAGTAAGTATAGTATATAGTAGATATAGTTTTATAAAAAAAAAACAAATAATTATACAGGGTGGCAGGTTAAACAGTGGAAATATTTTAAGGGGTCATTGTACTCATCATTATAAACAACTTTTACTATGGGACTGGCCCTGATATCGCGAAAAAAAAATCAGCTGTTCCATACATTTTGTTGAGTTATGTGAACATAAATGTATGGAACAGCTGATTTTTTTTCACGATTTCAGGGTTGGTCCCATTGTAAAAGTTGTTCATAATGATGAGTACAATGACCCCTTAAAATATTTCCAGTTTAACCTGCCACCCTGTATTTGTTTGATATGAATGTTGCTCTGAGTAATAGTAAAAAAAAATAGAAAATTAAAAATTTTGTAAAAACCCGACCACGGTTTGCATTACGTCTTATCTGGTGTTATAGAACAACCAACATAGAAAAGGAAAACAAGACATTGCAGTCGGGACATGGGTCCCGACTGCAATGTCTTGTTTTCCTTTTCTAAATGACTATTACCCGGAAACACTGGATCCCGAATGCAATGGTGCTAATTCTGTTGTTTACGAACTAAACTTATTTAGTCTTATTACGTCTCTTTCTAATAAAAAACACGAGAGAGGGATAGCAGATATTTAATCCTGTCAAATTAGTCCACTTGAATAGTTTTAATGTCAATTTAGTAGTAATTGCAAAAGGTTATGACTATTTTCCCATAAATGACAAGGGCGTAGACTAATTTGACAGTTCTAAATATTTTCTGTCCTTTTTCAATGATATTTGTAAGAAAGAGATATAGCGTGATTAAAATTAGTTTAGTGCAATGCTCAACAGAATCAGCACCAATGTCTTGTTTTCCTTTTCTATTTTGGTGGTTCTAAATAAATATGACCATTTCTGGTATAGTTTGTAGAAAAATAAACAAATTAGCGTGTATTTATTTATTTTTTAAGAAGACAAACAGTACAGTTTTGTTCTACAATTCAACAATTCCAATACAATTCTTGCTGATTGCATTCTCTTCAAGAGTAGATCCATGTTGGGTTGCTGAAACAAATGAACATTCTTTTATACATGAACTAGCGACCAGCCTGCCTATTCTAAACGTTCGGGGAAGAGTGTCACGGTGAGATTCTCCCTCGAACGTTCGCAAACAAATTGGCAGCTCTCGCGGTTATATCACGCGTGTCGGTACAGAATAGGCTGCCCCTGCTTTGCACGAGTGCACCACTGATGTGGCGACATGTCGAAAAATCGACCATCGCTGTATCTAAGGTATGTATTAGCAGTTCGTCGCGGTTTCACCCCCGTTGCTCGGCTCCTAAGGGTCGTAGCGTGATGTTAAATAGCCTATACTATTCCTCATGAATCTGGCTATCATACGCAAAAAGAGTTTATCGAATCCGACTGGTAGTTCCAGAGATTAGCGTGTTCAAATAAACAAACTCTTCAGCTTTTATAATATTAATATAGATCAGGGGTCGCCAAATGGCGCACCGCGCACAAAATGGGTCGGCCATTTTGTGCGGGCCGCGAAAACACAGGCTATATGTTATATGTTGCATGTTCAGCTATTATTCCTTGCCCTTAATTCGAAAATTATGCGATATTCCCCCGCATTATCTTTGTTGATGTTAATTCGAAAACGGCCGGGCGAAGTAACGAGTTAACAAGCGAGAAAGAGTTCGCGGATTGCGAAAGCGTTGATCAGCGCTTTTCATATCATTATGTCAAAAAATACCTTTGTTATTTCCGTAATTACATTTGCTCATAACAAATTTGTTTTTTTCTATAAAAAGTTGTGCGGACCGCGATGGTCATTTCTTAAAACAGACCCCGAGTGAAACTAATTGGTGACCTCTTTTTTTTTGAGGATTGGAAATCATCAAATGACCCCTCCCGCTCTGGGTGGAGCGGAAGGGAGTGTCAGACTCTTACTGACTAAAACCCACCCGTGTTCCTTCCTTAGCCCTTTATGTTCCGGGTCAGCGGTACCCCTTTCGGACAATCCCGCTTTAATTGGTGACCCCTGAAACCCTGATAACATAACATATTATAGACATAACCTTCCGAAATAAATTCTCAAAATGTTATTGAAAACTGAATTAAAATCCATAGTATAGTTTTGAAGAAATCAGTTGACAAACGGATTTATCTATTTATCTAAACGGTGATCGTTTTCATACTTCAAAATAAGACTGCTGAATTCACAAACTTACCTAATTGATATGAAGATGGTACACCAGCCACCATCTACCGTACAGTAAAATCTCGAAAACCATATTATTTTATATGGTTGAAGAACTACTAGCTCTGAATTTATCTGAAAACAAAAAAAATATTAATTAGAAATGTCTCATACACTAGTCGAATCTGGAAAAATCGCTGCGATAATTAATCGTTTGTCTGTCACACTTGACAGACACAATTGATTTCGACCTGAATAAGGCAGTGGTCCGACCAACGACGATGAACGAGAAACGATTAGAACTAGAAACTATAAACGAGTTGGCGATCAGCGGGAAGCGAGTGTGTAGTTTCGATAGTTTTGTCGCCGGGCCATAAGCGAGTGTGCATCGCTGAGCGAGTTTATTTTTGACAGGTCGTCGCTTAGCGACAAAACTAGTAAAGCGAGTCGTCGCCGGCAGTGTGACAGAGGGCAACTATTAATATATGCATCTCTTTTGTTTACACGGAATGTACATTTATTGTGCGTTTCTTGAGAGAGAAAATCGCCGATAGCTAGTCGTTTTCTCGCCGGCGGTCGGACCACTGCCTGAGGCGGATTTTTCAGATGCGACAGATGGAGGGTTAAGGGATACCGCAGACGACCTTTTTAAATCATGGAGAGTCTGTGTCACACGTGTGCGTTTCACAAAAGAAGTCCCTACGACGACGCTATGTTGGCTGCACTGAGTGTCAATAAGTTACAACGTTTTTAACAGTGTTGGAAGTTTTCTTTCAGCAGCAGTTCTCGTTCACCGCTATTTAGTATCCTAGGCATTACTTTAACACTTTCATAAAAATCTAAAAAAATATAGCACGTAAAGACCTACGCAGAGTCAAACGTCGGACCGTTGCCAAAAAACAATGGAAGGAATCGCATTTTCGAATATCGATTCATTCGTCTTCAAGAAAAAATATTAATCAAACGAAAATGACGACACAATAAAGGCCAAGTTCACCGACAAGATAACAGTCCGATAAATTGAAAACGGCCGTTTAACGTGACTTTTTATATAGAAAAGAAAATGTTCAACGGCCGTTTTCAATTTATAAATCGGACTGTTATCTTGTCGGTTAACTTAGCCCTAGGTTACGGAACGGCGACAGGTTGCTAGTCATTTAAATAAGTAAAAAAAAAGTAACTTACGTGTTATAGTTATTAACACTTTTAAAAGCAGTCACGTTAATTACCAGATTGGCAAAAAAATATACAACGAAACAATTATTTATCGAATTAATTTTATGACTTATTACACTTTCAAATGATCCGTGTGATGAAACATTTTGATTTCTATATAATAACATTATATTCTAAGTACTACTCGTCACACAAAAGTATTAATTATGAGTAATTTTGTCCGCAAACCTCATTATATACCAGGATGTAGATAAGAAATACAATTGTTTTTCAGTTATATTTCCTAGTACTATCAGTAGTACAAGAGCACAAAGAATTATACTAAAACAAGTTTAAACGGATTAAATCGCAAATGTATTATTGTATATTATAATGTGTAGTAATCGCAAAAACCTTATACCCACAGTAATTGCTAAAAGTTGGTTGACGGCAAATAACTACAGTCAGCGACAAAAACTACTAAAGCAATAACATGATAAAATTTGTTCAATAAGTTTACATAGATAATATTATTAGGAGAAATTAAAAATCGCATTCTGCCAACACCATTACTATACTATTATTATGTACTTGTGAAGTATCGGATTGTTCATGTAAAATGTATGAAAACTAAGGCTATCGCGAGATCCCACACTTCACAACAGATTAAAACAAACGACTCTAAGGGCGGGTTGCTTCAAACCATCTGTATTCGTAAGTCAGTACGTAATCGTTAAGTCAGTATGAAATTGTCATACAAGCCGCCATATTTGACGGTTACAGATAGATACGTAACTGTAAGATGAAACAACCCGCCCTAAGGCCGAGATAAATAGACGTTACTTAGCACGTACTTTGGCTAAGCAGTATCGTTGTCACTGTCGCGCAACTTGCAAGTAAGACAGAGACGGGAACATAGCTTAGCCAAAGTCCGTGCTAAGTAACGTCTATTTATCTCGGCCTAAGTATGAATTGCCCCAAACACTTCAACTGAAAGTTTATCTACTATCGTTCTTTCCTATGGAGAGTGCCCTGGTGTCCTGAAATACAGGCCACGGTTTAGTTTAGTTTATCTATATCTATACTAATATTATAAAGAGGAAAGATTTTTTTATTCGTTTGTTTGTTTGTACCGAATAGGTTGCGAAACTACTGGACCGATTTTAAAAATTCTTTTACCAATAGAAAGCTACATTATCACAGAGTAACATAGGCTACTTTTTATCCCGAAAAAATGCAAAGTTCATGTGGGACACGCGGACGAAGTCGCGGGCGAAGTGCTAGTAAATGATAATTGTAGAAGAGTCTTTTTATTTTTTTCTACCGACGACAACTGTGTGCCGCGCGTTTATACAAAATGTAAACAAAATTAATATAGTATACCACAGCTTCGTGGCGGCGCGGCGTTTTGTAAACACGAACGCTTGACTATAACAGGAATTTTGAAATTTTGTGTCCAATTTATTTGTTTTTTAAAAGTAACAATGTTTTTTCCGCTGAATGTACTAGTAGTCCCGCGTTAACTTCACAAATATTTTAATTAAACAACAGGAAAACACAAGCACATTGTTTTTGATAAGCGCATAATGATGTTCATGGACTGGCTAAAATTCAAAGGAAGAATAGAATATTCTGGAATGTTTAGGAACCTAAATTTGGGGGGGGGGGGTCATACCGCAGCCGAAGACTTTGGTCATACCGATTAATGCCGACGTGATATACCGTGAATTATCGTGTTTGGCGCATTTTTGTACGATTTTGGGGAGGGGTCATGACCCCCACGACCCCCCCTCGGACCGCGCCTGTCCGCCCGCGGCTTCGTCCGCCTTTTTCGGGATAAAAAGTAGCCTACATGCTATTCCAGACTATAATCTATCTTGGTGCCATATTTTATCCAGATCCGTTCAGCCATTCTGGCGTGATTGAGTAACAAACATCCATCCATCTATCCATACATCATCCATCCATCGATCTAAACTTTCGCATTGTTTTATAATATTAGTGTTATGATTGGAGTTCGGTAATGGTGATAGAAATGCTGATAGCTGATAGTTGTAGTGCGGAGTCACGAAGGGGTTGCACTAGTTATTATAACTTTTTAATTAGGGTTACGTACCTCAAAAGGAAAAACGGAACCCTTATAGGATCACTCCGTCTGTCCGTATGTCAAGACCTCAGATAATAGAAACAAGGAGATATGCCATCATAGCAAATTAGTACCGGAACAACTGATGCCACTTTTAGTACATTTTTCGACACAATTACGCGCATAATTAAGCGCTCCTTGTGAATAAAAAGATCTCCCACGTATTAAACATTCCGCACTCCATCAATCTAACACTGTTAATCGTCACTCAACACTAGCACTAAACTAAAACACTATATTTATACCATCGATCGTGTTCGGTTCGTCGCCAGCGCGTACGTTTTTAATATGAGCAATTTGCTCAAAATCAGGCATCAAGCTCGATAGCGCCTTGGCACATCTCCCTTGTTGGTATGATCTGAGGTCAAGACCCTTAACGGGTGGAAGCATGTACTCATAGATGGCGCCACTAGAAGTACGTAAAAGCGGCATCTTGCTCATAGATGGCGCTATTACATATTTCAGAACCCTTAGGGCGCGAGTCGTACTTGCAATTGTTCAGTTTTTAGGGTTCCGTACCAAAATGGTAAAAAAGGAACCCTTATGGTGCGACTTCGTCTGTCTGTCTGTCTGTCTGTCACACCTGATTATTTCAGTAACTACATATGCTATCGACTTGAAATTTGGAACAGTTATAAAGAATGCTTGTTCAACTTTATTGCAAAAGAAAAAAGTCCAAAAATATTTTTATTTTCATTGCAAAAGGGGCCCGAATGGGGGTCCAATATTTTAAAGTGGAGTTACTAGGTCAAGTGACATAATAATATCATATTATCATATGAAAGGGCTTGATCTGCACATTTCAAAATATTTTTTTATTTTATTTTATGTCTCACAGTTTTCGACATAGATGAAAAATGTCCAAAAAAATACCATCCCCCTTATCTCCGAAGTTTACGGGGCGAAACATCTGAAATAATTACAGTTAATAGGAATTGATCCAAATAAAACGATGTTCCTAACTAGTAGGTACAGTTTTTTCAAAATCATCAAAATTCCTTCACAAACAAAATTAGTTATGGGGTCCGGATTTTTTCACTTAATACGTCCAAAAATGATACGGAACCCTCGGTGCGTGAGTACGACTCGCACTTGGCCGGTTTTTTCGTTAAACACCGGTTTTAGTTAAGTGCAAACATTCATAGCATAAAATGTCAGTGTAGATTCATGTGTACCTACATTTTTTAATTTTTAAGCAATAAATTATTGTTATATAATTTTGAAGCTTATTCGTGTAAATAACCGGTAATTTCCAACAATCCCCATAACTATGTTTGCGAAGCATTGTACTAAGGAAAATAATAAAAAAATATATTAAATCAGATTATAATGGGCGTTTTTATTGAACAAATTAGCTTACATTTTATTTTACATTTTATCATTATTTTAAAATTCATCGCCCTACACAATTTACATTATCTAACGAAAAGGCCACGGGGACGGGCGTTGGCACGCCACGGGCAGTTGCGTTTGCTGCGGCGGCGCGCGGCGAGTGCAATTAACTGTTTTGGTTGTTACACTATTCGCCGTGTCAGCTGCTCGACACCGTGGCGTGCGCGTGTCATACATTTGTTTGAGTCGCGCCACCGCCCGATGCTCGTGCGATTCGCGTGGCAAGTTCCGCCGGTCGTCCCGCCGATCGCCGCTACGCGTGGCATGCCCAGTACTTTTCCATAAATTGTTTCAGTAGCAATACGCTCCGCCGTTCGCACCGCGCGAATTTTCGCTGCAGCGAATGTCCCGTGGCCAAGTATCAATATCTATTTTAGTATTTGAGTTACGTCACTAACTTCAAATAATATAAGGATCGCAGCTAGCAGTAACAGGGTCTTTGTAGGGCTGCAGGAAGCCGAGAGAGAATAGACAGGAGCAGGTCTCCGTATATATCTCGGTGGAGGTGGTATATAATATCTCGGTGGAGGTGGTATATATCTCGGTGGAGGTGGTACATAATAACTCGGTGGAGGTGGTATATATCTCGGTTCAGGTGGTATATATCTCGGTATAGGTCTAGCTGAAATGAAAAAATATAATACTTAGTATTGTCGTATATTTTATTTAATACAGAAACATTGATATTTTAGTGAGTATTTTAATGGCAACATTATATAATAGTTCAAAAGTACAGGTGGTTATTTATTAGTCGTACTATTCTATAATCTATGTTTTAATGGCAGCACAACTCTGGATATCTTCCTTTAGTTTGGTTTATTATAAAACAAGAACGAAATAATATTTCGTTCCTTCTGATTGTGTAGTTATATGTCTGCCAGTGTCGAATCAGATAATAAAACAAATGTGTCAATCAAGCGTGCGTTTGCAATTAAAGAACCCACAATAAGAACATTATAAGTATTATGAGAAGTTATTACTTTTTAATCTTTGGACGCTACTGTAAGTAGCATCTATCCGAGTAGCACAGTCATCGGAATGGCACTATCCGATGGTTGTGCTACTCGGACTGTGCTATTCGGATAGATGTCGCCAAACACTCATAAGAGGCGTATGCAAAGAGATCCCAAAGGAGTTGTTTCAGAAATGTATGGAGCCTGGAATGGGTCTACGTACCCAATTAAGTATTATAGC
The DNA here is from genome assembly GCA_948465475.1 of Thalpophila matura. NCBI lineage: Eukaryota > Metazoa > Arthropoda > Insecta > Lepidoptera > Noctuidae > Thalpophila > Thalpophila matura. The sequence goes on along the minus strand of OX419205.1, from coordinate 6,603,850 downwards.
TATACATGATAGTAATCGGTTCCTAATGCCTATTTTCTATAATATTACTTCGTTGAATTGTAATTCATTATTTTCTTTGTCAACGAGAGCAACACAGCACAAATATGGTGGATCAACAATCGACAAATGAATTAAGTAAAACGTCATTTTGACAACTGTTGTCATGTCAATGTCAGTCAAAATGGCAACATTCAATCCACCACGCGTGCGCACAACGACTCAAACGTCACGTCATAAAACAAAACTGTCAAACTCAACTGTCATGGCCGCCCTAAAAGTAGGGATATCATAGTGAAAAACTTCATCTCAAATAATTATCTTACAATTGTACTCTTCTATAAAAGAATTTAATAATATTTTTATGTAAATCTCCTATTTTTTTCCTATTTTTCTATGTGGCGTACGTATATACCAGTTCCAGAATGAAACATCGCCTTTCGAGTGAACCGAGTGGGTCGCGGTCGGTAGCTCAGTTGGTTCAGAACAATGGCACGGTAAGGCAGAGGTCGCGGGTTCAAATCCCGCTCGCTCGAAATCTCTTACATAGCATTGACATATTTCAAATTCACAAAAATATACAATTAGTAAATTAATGATTATGAATAAAATACCTAATTATAATGGTGTTGATTCTGTTGAATATCACAATAGACTAATTTTAATCACACTATATCTCTTTCTTACAAATATCATTGAAAAAGGACAGAAAATATTTAGAACTGTCAAATTAGTCTACACCCTTGTCATTTACGGGAAAATAGTCGTGACCTTTTGCGATTACAACTAGACGCAGACGGCGGACTTTTTGTGCGATTGAGTCTGCCACGCTTTGCAGCGCTCGAACAATCTGTTCACTAAGATTCGCAGATTGTTCGAGCGCTGCAAAGCCTGCAAAGCGCTGCATTCTCGATCGCACAAAAAGTCTGTCGTCTGCGTCGCCCCTAAAACTATTCAAGTGGATTAATTTGACAGGATTAAATATCTGCTATCCCTCTCTCATGTTTTAGGTATATTAGAAAGAGATATAATAATACTAAATGGGTTTAGTTCGTAAACAATAGAATCGGTACCATTACACGGCATTACATCGGCACAATAAATAACATGCATAATATTATATAAGTATTAGATATTTTTACGTGTTGTAGTTGTAGTAGTTGGACGAGTTGATGGAGCCGGGGCATTGACTGTTCTTGAGGCCTTGCACTTGCCGCTTTTATCATTGGTCGATCGCCGTAATGCTACCAAGGCATTATTCGCTGTAATAAAATAATATTAGCAGGTACTAGAGGATTTTCTGAAAGCAAAACCCAATACAGTACCCAATAGGATAAGTAGATGTACAATGTGTCTGGCCATCGGTGTCCGACCCGTTAAGGCAAAGCAGTGGCGTGCATTGCATATAGTCAAGTAGGTAGGCAGTGCCTACCTCATAAGATTAAATAAAACCATTTTAACTATTACTACATAAATGAAAATACATCCAATCGTGACTGATATTGATATAATTATGATGATGATATACTTATGTAGTAACTAATAATTAAAATGGTTTTATTGAATCTTAAGAGGTAGGCACTGCTTACTTGCCTATACGCAATGCACGCCACTGAGGCGAAGCAATATGATCAATTTTATCAACAAATCCACCATAATAAGGTGTTTGGCCTCTACTGTTTTGAAATGGCAGCCATTTCAATTCTTTTTTACTTTTTGCCATATCTACTGATATTAGGGGTCCTACAGGCATAAAAGTAGTTTTGTTCGATACCTACAAAAGTAGGCTATAAATTCACACTAAAAAGTTTATCAAAAACTCCCATTAAAACCTTAAAAAAATAATAGAAACTTAAAAAGTGAAAAAATTTGGTTATTTTTAGGGTTCCGTAGCAAAATGGTAAAAAAGGAACGCTTATGGTGCGACTTCGTCTGTCTGTCTGTCTGCCACAGCTGCTTATTTCATTAACTACTAATGCTATCGACTTGAAATTTGGAACAGTTATAAAGAATGCTTGTTCAATTTTATAGCAAATGAAAAAAGTAAAAAAATATTGTTATTTTCATTGCAAAAGGGGCCGGAGTGGGGGTCCAAAATCTTTAAGTGGAATTAATAGGTCAAGTGACATATCATATGAAAGGGCTTGATCTGCACATTTCAAAATATATTTTCAATTTATTTTATGTCTCACAGTTTTTGACAAATCATGAAAAAAAATCGAAAAAATACCATTACCCCCCCTTATCTCCGAAGTTTGCGGAGCGAAAAATCTGAAATAATTAGAGTTGATAGAAATTGACCCAAATATTGCACCAAAAATAAAACGATGTTTCTAACTAGTGCAGTTTTTTCTAAATCATCAAAATTCCTTCACAAACAGACTTAGTTATGCGGTCCGGTTTCTTTCACTTTATACGTCCAAAAATGATACGGAACCCTCGGTGCGCGAGTATGACTCTTACTTGGCCGGTTTTTAAAAAGGAGGTTCTGTATTCGTCCCGTATGTATGTATGTTTGTATGTGCGCGATTTTCTCAAAAACTACTGATTCGATTTGGATGGGGTTTTCACTAACGTCTCATCTACAGACTTTCAGGAAGGTTTTAGTATATAATACATTATGTAATCATTCCTATGTACAAAGTCATATGCATAAATGTACCTACACACTCCGTAGAAGATTTACTGTTGAACGAATTCGTGAAAGTAATCTAACACGGGATAAAGAACTAAAAAGGGAAAAATAAAAAACTTTTTTAACAAAAAATAACCGACTTCAAAAATCCATTACAAAGAAAATAATAATTTTGGTTTCGGAAGTCGGTGGCAAAAAAAGCAAACAAAAACCAAAGCCACCGACTTCCGAAACCAAAATTATTATTTTCTTTGTAATGAATTTTTGAAGTCGGTTATTTTTTGTTAAAAAAGTTTTTTTTACTTTTTAATTGTTTTCCGAAAATACCTTATTGTGGATTTGTCGATAAAATTGATCATATTATGAGGGGTATGTTAAATATTTTTTTCTTTTAAATAGATTATAAAATATGTTAGATTAAGGAGACTTTTAAAAAGTGCTTCATCTGGGAATCGAATCGACCAAACGTGATGTACGGCGACAGCGACGCGACGGCGATTTCGCGAACAAATAAATTTCGCTTGTCGTTTCTGCAGTGCGGCCTCCGACATATTTTTATTATGAGTTTGTTTCACGAAATCGCCGTTGACCAGACGTATAATTAGGTATAAGTATCGGCAGGGATCTTGATCACAGATCGCGCATGTACATTTTTGGCCCAATAGACAATAGACAGTTGACAATAGGTACGTAACAGAGAATAGTCCAATAGACGACGAAAATCGACTGACGAACCAATCGCGTGCAGCCTCGGCGCACTCATGCCGCTAGTTATACCTACCTACTCTTTTACAACTTCGAGTACCTGTCGCGTGTCGTTAGCTTACCAAAAAAGTTGGGTGCCTACCTTTACATTCATAGTTAAATTCCACTTCAATTACGCAGCACTCTGACGCTTCGAAACAATTATCGCTAACTGAAAAACAAAATATAACAGGCATAGATTGTTTAATACAAAACAGCTCAATTTTTAATACAAAACGTCACGATATGGCGCAAGGTCAGTCCTATTCTTATTTTGATCGCATAGTATATAGTACACCATTCACTACATGAGCCTCACGCCGTACCTACCGTACAAATCGGTGGGTGGACAAATCCGGCATCCGCCACACACTCTGCAGTCTCGACATAGAAAACGATCGCTTTACGACCGAAATCGGTCGCTATCTATGCAATTTTTTTTTTGAAAAATACGGCGTAACAACCAATTTCGGTCGTAAAGTGATCGCTATGTCGAGACTGCAGGCCCAGTGCTAAGTTACAGTACAATCGGTTGTGTACTTTCGGTAAGCGGTTCACGGTTCGGATTTGTCCGGCGCGGCAGGAGTGCGGCGCGACGCTCGCGTATTCTGACGGCGAACCGCAAACCATAATTCATTCACACGCAGATTTGACCGCGGACCAGCGAAAAAGCCGGCGGATAGGTGTGCGTGTGAATGGTGGCATCTAGATACCATTGCAGGTACAGTGGTTTTTGTTTGTAACTGTAGGTATTTTATCCCACTACGATTAAACTGACTACTAATAAAAACACATAGAAAACACAGTGGAATTAACAACCTCCTCTTTTTTTTAACCAACGTTATTTATATTCCATTTAAGTATACATCATTTTCTATATTACATTTATTTATTATTTATATTTACATTTATTTATTTGATTATTTAAATGTCTAGCTACCGCGTCGCCCAGTAATTCCGTTTTTAAAATGGGCCAAAATTGACAGGCTTGTGTGAGTGACAGCATTGTCTTACACTCGTGATGACTCGTGTCATTTGTCCATGTGTGCATTTATTAGCAGCTATTATGGTGGACCCGTTCACCTATACTTTTTTCTACGTATTTGGGGCCGCGATAGTCCATCTAGACATTATATAATCAAAGAAATATTTATATAAAATTATTTAACTAACCTGATCCCGCGCTACTTGTAAAGTACGGTGTAGATGTCTCATTCCTCCCTTCTAATATTCGCGATTTCGTACACAAGACTCCTCCTGTTCTTAATTCAACGTCTACAAATATTCTTTCATACTTCGATATTTCCTCATTCACTTCAATCACTTGTGTTGTTTGGTAATCGTCGATTTCATTCCTACTAGGACCTGGAATATAAACAAAAAGATTTTAGGAACGAAGTTCCTTAACGCGGCTTGCGGTAGGCTTAGGGCTGCCATCAACTAATTGCTGACGCCGGACAAAAACTTTAAAAACTCCGGACATTTGGATGAAATTGACTATTTTTCCCGGACGCCCCCGATTAAAAATTTCATCAATCAGGATTCCCCTGACACAAAGTGTCCGGATTTCCCCCGGACACTTTTGAAACCCCCACCGGATGCTCTCCGGACGCCCTCTAAACTAGGACAAATCCGGGGAACCCCGGACGGATGGCACCCCTAGGTAGGCTTGACTGGGAGAAATCGTCACTTAAGGAAAAAGCGTTATGCACCCTCCATGCGACTTTCTCTGTTTGACTTTTTTTACAGACAAGGCGTAAGGAACAGTGGACTGCCATAGGCGAAGTGGGCCCTCGCCCACGGTCTCGCACTTAAAGGGGCCTCGCGAGGCCCCTTTAAATGCAATGCTCCCAGACTTTACCACAGATGACTAATTAATTTGAGAACTTTTTACGCTCGAAAAAGAACGTCACAAAAAAGCGTGTTACCTACTAGTTACTACCTACTACCAGTAAAATACCGGTTACCGAAATAAAAATTATCTTTATCTTACACATGCCGTCGGCATAAGTCAAAGGGCGTAGAGCTTTTGTGTAAAACCGGTATTAAAATGGTAACGTAAACAGAGGTAACATATTCATTTAGGTATCTTGGTTACCCATATAGCGGTAACCTTAATGTAAAGGGTAACCGAAACCGTTCAATACCTGTACCGTAATTTATAGCAGTTTTCGGTCCCTGGTTTCCATACCGTGGCCGCACGGTATGGAAACCATTGACCAAAAACCGCTATAATGCTACCGCTACCGGTGAAGTGCGTGCCCAGCCTTACGAGCCCTATGACAAAACCCACAGCAGAAGAAGGATTGCTCTAAATATGCCAGAAACCACAAACTTACTTTTTTGATACGTCACATAGGTGGTGGGGACCCCACCCGCTGGTAGATTCTTCAAAAGCATCAAAAAATTTATGCGATTATCGAACTTATTGCCGTAAGTCACATGGAATGGATACGCTGTTTCGAGTGTACCTAAAAGAAAAAAAAAATGCATTTTAAGCCAGTGAAAGTGTTAATGCTGGTTCTTCCTCTTAATATTACTGTGTTGAAATGGTGTTGAAGGTTGTGTAATTACACGTACAAAATAAAAAAAAAGTAGTTTCTAGATTCGTTTCATTCAGTTCGATAAGAACTTTATTTTATATTTTTTTTTTTCATCTGATTAAAAATAAGCTCCACTTCTGTGTTACCCTAGGGAATAGGTTCTCAACATTTTATGGACTACCGCCCCCTTTACAAGAAAAAAAATCCAACGCCCCCTTCACATAATAAGTTAGTTAATTATACCAATTTTATATGTCTGTATGTATAATAAATTAATAATCACAAATTAAAAATTAATTTTCTCTCTCTCTCTCTCTGTAATCGTGCTGAGGCTGAGGGGTCTAAAAATACAAACAGGTTGTTACAAAGTTCCAGTATTTTTGTAAAAACATGCTTGATTGCGCTTACCAACTTGCTTAGACTTGTTACCGAAAGTCCTAAACCGAATCAATTAGCTGGTTTATACTTAACTAGCGACTCGCCCCGACTTCGCATGGGTGTTATAAAGCTTCCCCTTGAATCACTCTATCTATTAAAAAAACCGCATCAAAATCCGTTGCGTAGTTTTAAAGATTTAAGCATACATAGAAACAGACAGACAGACAAACGGCGGGGAGCGACTTTGTTCTATACTATGTCATTATATAGTATAAAACAAAGTCGTAACATTTAAATAAGCATCACTATGCTTATTTAAATGTTTTAATATAATAATCTTTTTTTTCATGAAAATAGATGTACCTTAAGTAATTTATTATTTTAAATTTTTAATTAGGTAGGTACGCCGCGACCTTGACTCTCATAACGCCCCCGATTTGCTTTTGAACCCGCTACCGCCTCCACAAAACGCTCCAGCGCCCACTAGGGGGCGGCACCGCCCTCTTTGGGAACCTATGCTGGAGCCTCCAAACTTTTAAATACGGCCCTGCATGAGACATTTCAACTTTGTCTCTAGGGTGGATAACGCGCCTGTGATGCCTCTGGTATTGTAGATGTCCATGGTGACCACTTACCATGAGGGGGGCCAATTGCTTGTTTGCCACTCTAAAAAATCTGAAGTTATCAATGACATTCACTCTACGAGCCTATTTAAAAAAAAAATTGTATAGGTATACAGGATGTCCCACGGCTATGCCTCATGGAGGGAAAGTACTTTAAATATTTGAGATAAGAAGTTTTGCTTCATGGGGCCTTCTGTTTATTTTTAAAATTAAGTAATACTGCATTTAAAGATTTTTTAAAAGTTGCTTTGTTCAGCTGGGAATCGAACCGACTAAATGTGAAAAAAAATATCATTTTTTATGGTGCCGATCGAAAGGAGTAATTGTAAGCATTAATTTCTTTTATGTAACATGGTATCATAAATCAACGGAACACCGTAACATTTTTTTTTCAAATTCGCCTACCGTCTAGCTCACAGCAAAGATGCATTAAAATAGTATTTTATTGCATTTATCATATACATATAAGGTTAACAGTGTACAATAGTAGATTTTATCATAAGGGAGTAAAATTATATTTCTACGGCGAGGGCGCTTTTTTGAATCCAGAGCCAAGTGAGGGATGGGATTCTAGAGTAGAATCCTGAACGTAGCGAGGGATTCAAAGTACCTACGTCGCCCGAGCCAAAAATTTATTTTGCGCCCAAGTGATACACTCTACTTTTTATCACCCTCTATGAGAAAGTAAAAGGCGCCTCATACTTTTCACTGTCACTTGAAGAATTCATTTTTCAAAACAAAACCATGAATTTCTAACAATCCGTGAAAATTGACGAAAACGCGGGCTGTAGTTCGCGCGTTTTTAATTTGATTTCTTTTTTTATTCAGCCGGCGGCGGCGGCGCGATGATGGGCTGTCGTCCCAGCCAGTCTTCATTCAAACAATATTTGCGTTAGATTCTTTGACGCTGAACACTAAGATACGCGCGGAAAAGCGGCGCACTTATAAGTGCGCCGCAATTATCTTTTCCGCGCACTTATTGAATTTGGAACATCTAAAGAGGATTAAAAACTCATTACTGCCCGCTAAAAGATTCTTATAGAAAACACCACCTTTGGGCGCACTTAAAGGCGAACCATTAAGTCGTCCTTTTCGAATAGATGGGATGAAAAAGTATTTATTCTAAATAATCAAGCTGTCTATGAAAATCGACCTGAATAGTTATTCTAATTCATTCATTTCCTAAACTTAAATGTAAAATTACACCATGTCATTTTATTTAAGATACTATGTTTCTTAGAAGGAATTAATGCTTATAATTTACCATTTCAATCGGCATCATAAAAATACAGGACGTTCATTTTTTCACATTTGGTCGATTCGATCCCCAGAAGCAAGCAACTTTTTAAAAATCTTTGAATGCAGTATTACTTAATGTTAAAAATAAAGTTAAGTATCCATGAAGCAAAACTTTCTATCTCAAATATTTAAAGTACTTTCCCTCCAAGGCCGTGGGACAACCTGTATATCTACACTTATATCTATGGGGATAAAAGTGCTTACCATAAGCATAGCATAATCAGCCTATAATGTTCCCACTACTGGAACATAGGCCTCCTCTGTCTGTGAGAGGGAGTGGGCCGTAGTCCATCCGTAACCACGCGGGCCCAGTGCGGGTTGGTGGACATCGCATGTTTTCGATTTTTTTGGTTTTAGGACATGCCGGTTTCCTCACGATGTTTTGCTTGACCGTTAAAGTAATAATTAATTTCTAATACGCACATGACTTCGAAAAGTCAGCGGTGCGTGCCTCGGGATCGAACTCGAACCATTCGCCGTGGGAGGCATATGGTTAAACCATGGCTATCACTAAAATGCATAAAGTATTTAAATGCTTAAAGTAAGAAAAATGCCGCGGTGTAAGCGAACAGCCCTACGCTTAGGCAAACTCAAAAACTAGGTAGGTACATACTGTACCAATTCTTCAACCAAAAAATTATTTCAACAGTAGAACTAGAAAACTACTTTATTACTGAGTAACACTGAGTATCCTAGTTTTTATCCCGAAAAAATGCACAGTTGCTGTGAGTCACGCGGACGAAGTCGCGGCCAAAGTACCTATGTCTATACCTAATATAATTATCACAATAGTGAAGAATGTAAAATACAGAACCTCTTTTTTTGAAGTCGGTTAAAAAACGGAACTTACTGAGGCCGGGCACGTGAATTACCAAAACTGCAATTACTTGTAAAGTGAGAGTGAGACTAATGAGTGAATTCATTTTAAGATATTAATTACACATTTATTCACTTGGTAAATGTTTTCAAATTAAAGTAAACAGTTAACTTTAAATAGTACCACTCGCCACTCAAAATTATTGCGGAATGCATTTGCGGAACTATATCGGGATAGTTTTATAGGACAGTATTGTACCTACAAGGGTTGCCGCCCATGCTTTTAATAACGTTACATCCTACTTTATTTTCGATAAATATGTTATCTTTTAGGAAGTGACTCCGCGACCGCCGCCGTGACCTGAATTTGCAGCCGGCGCCGGTTGCTAAATTGGCAGCCAGCGCTGACTTTGGAAAAAAGCGGGAAATGGGGTTGGCATTTTGGCATAATTAAAAAAACATTTCATTTGAGTAACATACCTAACTAGGGTCCAAGAGCGAGCGAAGCGAGCTCGGGAACTTCCGGCACCGACACGGACAGGTTAGGTTCCTTTTAACCTCGCCCGTAGCGGGGCTCAGTCAACCATCTACCACCCCCTTGTAAGTCAAAAAAAACTTTTTTAACAAAAAATAACCGACTTCAAAAATCCACTACAAAGAAAATAATAATTTTGGTTTCGGAAGTCGGTGGCTTTAGTTTTTGTTTGCTTTTTTTTGCCACCGACTTCCGAAACCAAAATTATTATTTTCTTTGTAGTGGATTTTTGAAGTCGGTTATTTTTTGTTAAAAAAGTTTTTTATTTTTCCCTTTTTAGTTCTTTATCCCGTGTTAGATTACTTTCACGAATTCGTTCAACAGTAAATCTTCTACGGAGTGTGTACATTTATGCATATAACTTTGTACATAGGAATGATTACCTAATGTATTATATACTAAAACCTTCCTGAAAGTATGTAGATTACGTTAGTGAAAACCCCATCCAAATCGAATCAGTAGAATGAAATCGTGAAAAAAAAATCAGCTGTTCCATACATTTTGTTGAGTTATGTGAACATAAATATATGGAACAGCTGACTTTTCTTTCGCGATTTCAGGGTTGGTCCCATAGTAAAAGTTGTTCATAATGATGAGAACAATGACCCCCTTAAATATTTCCACTGTCTAACCTGCCACCCTGTATATTATTATTATAAATGCAAGTGTGTTTGATGGTTTATCCTTTCACGCAGCAACGGAGCAACAGATCGCCATAATTTTTTGCATAGAGATAGGTTATCGACCGGAGAGCGATACAGTTTACGTTTACTCCAGGTACACTCGACGCCATTGACGGTCGACCACTTTTCACCCTTATGTTCTTAGTAATAAGGGCGAAAAGTGGTCGACCGTCAATGGCGTCGAGTGTACGTTCCCGTGGGAGAATTTGCGACTTCCACGCAGGCGAAGCCGCGGGCAAAAGCTAGTCTGCTATAAGTGAGTCATTTTATTTAGGTATTAAAAATTGCATATCAAAACTTTATCCATTTTATGCAAACATTTTATAACGGGGCGGCATTTTTTAGTGCCCAGGGACGGCGCTAAGGTTAACCTGGCACTGTCCATGCGATGACATCTCATAAGCTTTATGTGGGATGGGATTTAAGACAATGAGTGAATTTTACGTGATCGATTCTTCGATTTGCCGCCCCCCTGGATGTGCCGCCCGTGTGCGGTGCACTCCTTGCACACCCGCTTGCGGCGGGCCTGTACCTACTCCTTTACAACTTCGAATTAGTGGCCTAGCGCCCTAAAACGGCGCCCTGGGCACGGATCCAAACTGCGCCCCTGTCCCAAAGGGACTTTCTTCTTTGCAAGGAATAAAATTGTTTATTTGAAACATTTATTATTTCTGCAATAGGTACCTAAAAGTTTTGCACGTCGCGTTGCCCACACAACTATCACTATCACTGCGAAGGTCGTGGGATTTGATTTTCTATCAAATTGGTTATTCCCGTCCGTCATACCGACAGGATAATGTCTGCTGGCCGGTTTTTGCAGATAAGTCGAATATTGCAAAACATTCGGTTCATCATTCTTTGATAACATGCTATGGATTAGCGATGCCTACAAACGCCTAACTATAATGTTCTGATTGTGGGTTTTTTTAAATTTTAAACGTACACTTGATTAACACATTTGTTTATACTAACTGATTCGACACTGACCGACTTATAATACTTACTTACTATTAGATACTAATAATTTAAATCATAATCAGAGGGAAGGTCCGACATGCTGCCGACACATAATCATTTCGCCCATTTTTGGGTAATTAATCTAAATAAAGGAAGATATCTAGATTTGAGCTGTCCATTAAAACATAGACTACAGAATAGTAAGACTAATAAACAACCACCTCTATTTTTAAACTAGTATACAGGGTGTCAGGCGAACGCTTCCGAAGCCAGAACGTAGATTATATACAACCTAAATGCAAACGGATACCAATAACCTTTCGCTTTAAATTGATTATTTTTAAGACTTCATATTTCGTAAACACGCAATGGAAACCGTACAAAGCGTGAGGTCACTGACACGCTGGCAACAAAGCGCGCGCGGAGCTGGGGTCGTCGGCCGCGCGGCTGTCGGCAAGCGCGTGTACTTTGAACTCGAGGTTATGCGCGAGCGTCAGCTGATATTATTTACGAGTACATGGCGTGTTAATGTTGCAAAGAAAAAAAATGTATTTAATCGCAATTATTGGTTTTAGTTACCTGTTCTCAAAGCATAGTGTACGAAAAAGGCAAAAAAAAATTGGTAAAATTGTAATTTTTTTTTCCCGATTTTTTGATGGTATCGTATCGAGAATCACTAGCTCTATCACCTGTCTTCGTTTTCGGAAGCGTTTCCCTTACACCCTGTATAATGTTGCCATTAAAATATCCACTAAAATATCAATGTTTCTAAGTATATTAACTAACCTATCTAGCCACCACAAGTAGGAACTATGATTTTCTATAAAATGTAGAATTTTCTTAAAAAAGTATGCTTTTCTTGCTTTTCGTCTGGTAGGTACCTAACTCTTTGTTGAAATGCTACCATTTAATTCAAAATAGATCTTTCCGATTTTAGGGCATGTAATCAAAACTTTTTTGGTAGGTATATCAAACATGAACCGATGGCGCTTTTTCGTGCTTCTTGCTGCCCGACAGACAGACAGACAGACAGACAGACAGACAGACGAAGTCGCACCATAAGGGTTCCTTTTTACCATTTTGGTTCGGAACCCTAAAAATCAGCTGTTCCATACATTTTGATCGTGTTGTAGTGCATTTTTGTAGGGAACAGCTGATTTTTAGGGTTCCGTACCAAAATGGTAAAAAAGGAACCCTTATGGTGCGACTTCGTCTGTCTGTCTGTCACACCTGCTTATTTCAGCAACTACTTATGCTATCGACTTGAAAGGACATGGCTAAACTACTGCCCTAAGCACGTATAGAAATGTGTCACTAGCTTATAACATTCAAATATTCATTCATTAATTATTACGGGTTTATTATTCTCATAAAACTTCTGTGAAATAATCAAATAGTTAAAAGATTTTTACTTGTTTTCCTATTTTTTGTTTACCAAGGAAACCATAATGACATTTCGTTTTACGAAACATGACTGTGAGCCTACCCACTTTTAAAGATATATTTGCGTAAAAGTAGGTATTAGTTAATATTATATTATTTGTTTTTGTATACCTCAATACGTTTCAAAATGTTGATTTCTTGAATTGCCTTCATCTGATTTGAAACGATTGGCAAAATCTGGAAAAAAACTGCGCTTGAATAGTGCTGGCACTAAAAAGTGACAGTCAATTTTTGCCAAAAAATAAAAAAACTTCAGTCAGACCACGTCAGACGTACTTTTGTCAGACGTCGTTTGATCGCTCTGCCGTTCGTTTGTTCGTTTTGCCTTACTACTATTTCTGTTCTTACTTTTGACCCTCGCTTGTTTACCGGACTTATTGTGTGTGCTCACCTACCTACTGACCTCTCGCTACTCAACACGGACTTCCTTTGCCTATTGATTCAGTATGAGATGTTTAAACTGTGGTATAGCCACGCAAAGACTGCGGAGGTATATCACCTCGTCATTGCCTGAATTCCTACTCGCTATTCTAGCACGATGGCTAACAATCGAGGTAAGTCATCTACAGTTAACTGGAATCATTCTACAACCAGTAAGGGTGATTTTCTATTGTGAAAATGATGAAAAAAATATGGCTGAAATAAATTGAATACAGTTGTAAATAATGACGTAGGTATGGTAGGTCTGTAACGGATTTTGCTAGCATAATCTTTCTTTTAACAACTATTTTGTTGAAGTTAATATACAAGCGCCTAGGTAAAATTGCGTAGCAAAGCCGTAGCATAGCAGAATGTTTTACTTAGTTGACGTTTGTATGACATATTAACGTAGGAGTTTCTACGATTTTATTTCAGGATTGTAACGATATGAGAAGTTTTGGGATCTTTTTTTCATACAAAATACAAATATTCAGCGATTCAGCATTACATATTACTAGTTGCAATGTTTATACATTGCTAGGGCAGTCGCCCATACAGTATTTAGCCGTCTCCTTTGGAACAGTTATAAAGAATGCTTGTTCAACTTTATTGCAAATGAAAAAATCCAAAAAAAAAATTTTTCACATTTGGTCGGTTCGATTCCCAGATGAAGCAAGCAACTTTTTAAAAACCTTTGAATGCAGTGTTACTTAATTTTAAAAATAAAGTGATGCTTTCATGAAGCAAAATTTCCTATCTCAAATATTTAAAGTACTTTCCCTCCATGTGGCATAGCCGTGGGACACCCTGTATAGCGGTAGTGGAAGATTTTGTAGGGAGTGATTCATCTGAGTAATCTGTGCTATCGGGTTGGTACAGCGTACAATATACTGTAAATATAACACGGTTTTCCTGTTATTTATCTGTCACGAATATTGTTTTAACGATGACGAAAACTCAATCACGGTTTAGGTATGTTAAAGTTTAGTTAAAACGGTATCTCTACTTGACTGTGCAGTTCTAAACGAATACCTACTAGGGTTGCCAACTTTTTTTGACAAAAATAAAGTATCAAATTATGATTAAAAATAAAGTAGGTAAGTATTTAATTGGAACAAAAAAATTTTTTTATAAAAATATATTTATAAATAAATAAATTGTAAATAGGTTACATTAAGCCAATTTTTTTTTGAGGATGGGAAATCATCAAATGACCCCTCCCGCTCTGGGCGGAGCGGAAGGGAGTGTCAGACTCTTACTGACTAAAACCCACCCGTGTTCCTTCCTCAGGACTTTTGTCCGGGTCAGCGGTACCCCTTTCGGACAATCCCGCTTTCCCGGCAGAAGTTACAACTGTTACAAGGCTGGTTTTACAATCGTAGATTTAAATAATAAATAACTCGTACATGGCCGATGATAATGACATTTGTGTTCACATAACTCAACAAAATGTATGGAACAGCCGATTTTTTTTTCGCGATTTCAGGGTTGGTCCCATAGTAAAAGTTGTTCATAATGATAAGTACAATGACCCCTTTAAATATTTCCACTGTCTAACCAAAAAGTGTTGAATTTAATTAAAAAGGTATTTGTATGATAGTAATTAATGAATATGGTATTTATGTTATAATTTATAGGGTACGTACCTTTTAATTTTTGAAGTTGGTTTTATTTTTTTGTTAAAAAGTTTTTTTTACATTTGGTAAACTGCAAATGCATCTGGCATTTATGCACAGTATCTAAAAATTGAAAATTAAGTATTTTCGCTACTACTACTTATTACCTACTTTATTTTTATGCAAAAGTTTAAAGTATTAGACTTATGCCCGCGACTCCGTCCGCGTGGAGTGCAATGAAATAACCAGTTTAAATGACCTTCGTAGTGTAGCGTGGCTAGTACTACCGAAAGGTCAAGCTGTATCTTTGGTTTATCCAACAAGAATTTGCTGAAACGTGGCTTAGTTAAGTTGGACTCCAAGCTATTGAACTGTGAAAACCACATCAAAATCCGTTCAGCACTTTTTGCGTGATGCGTACACAAACAGTCAAAAAAGTAAAAAAAAACTTTTTGGGTATGGTTACGTCCCAGTATCCAGTATCCAGTATTCCAACTGCTTTTTTCTGGAATATCTTCAATGTACAGACACGGTTTTTTTACATTTTTATAATAAAAGATAGGGAGTGCTTCCGCAGCCAGCGCCGGCTCCCAAAAATAATGTCCCGCAAGTTCCCGAGCTCGCTTCGCTCGCTCTTGGACCCTAGTTAGGTATGTTACTCAAATGAAATGGTTTTTAATTATGCCAAATTGCCAACCCCATTTCCCGCTTTTTTTCCAATGTCAGCGCCGGCTGCCAATTTAGCAACCGGCGCCGGCTGCAAATTCAGGTCACGGCGGCGGTCGCGGAGTCACTTCCTAAAAGATAACATATTTATCGAAAATAAAGTAGGATGTAACGTTATTAAAAGCATGGGCAGCAACCCTTGTAGGTACAATACTGTCCTATAAAACTATCCCAATATAGTTTCGCAAATGCATTCCGCAATAATTTTGAGTGGCGAGTGGTACTATTTAAAGTTAATTGTTTACTTTAATTTGAAAACATTTACCAAGTGAACAAATGTGTAATTAATATCTTAAAATGAATTCACTCATTAGTCTCACTCTCACTTTACAAGTAATTGCAGTTTTGGTAATTCACGTGCCCGGCCATTACAGTAAGTTCCGTTTGTTAACCGACTTCAGAAAAATTAAAAATTAAAAAAACCCGACTGCCAAAAAACAACTAAAAAGTTCAAAACAAGAACACTTTTCAAGCAGTCTGATGCAGTTGGTGGCAATTATTTGTGTTAAATCTTAGATTTTATGCCACCAACTGCATCAGACTGCTTGAAAAGTGCTCTTGTTTTGAACTTTTTAGTTGTTTTTTGGCAGTCGGGTTTTTTTTAATTTTTAATTTACTATTTTTATTTTTCACTTTTTAGTTTTTAATGTATGTTTTCGTAATCTTCTTTTCGAGCCCTTCATTTTGATACCCCACATGATAGGTTTTGAGGATAAGTAAGAATTAGCGAGAATGATTGCTTTTTTGAACAACTTTAAATCGTTATATATCCTAAACTATTATTTAAAATGAAAAATGATAAAAGGAACCTAAAGATGATTTTAAAATACCTATTCAACGACAACCCACTTGACATAGTTCATCAACTTTTTTTTTTTTTTTTCATTTTGACAATATGGCGTCTGGTTGTCGCTGTGGTGAATTTTGATTACTGTTATGTCTTTAGTGACACTCGCAAGGTTAAGACGAATCGATTGACGTAAGAATTATCAAAATCGGCCTACGCATTTGGTCTCTAGAACGCCACATAGAAACAAACATACATACATACATACATACATACATACATACATACATACATACATAGACTGATAAACACATTACCCTCCTTTGCGTCTCGCAGTCGGGTAAAAAGAGGTTCTGTATTTTACATACTTCACTATTGTGATAATTATATTATGGTACATACTTTGCCCGCGACTTGGTCCGCGTGACTCACAGCAACTGTGTTTTTTTTTTCGGGATAAAAACTAGGTTAGGTACTCAGTGTTACTCAGTAATAATGTAGTTTTCTAGTTCTAATGTTGAAATAATTTTTCGGTTGAAGAATCGGTACAGTACCTAGTTTTTGAGTTTGCCTAAGCGTAGGGCTGTTCGCTCACACCGCGGCATTTTTCTTCATCATCTACCTAGCCTTTTCCCAAATTATATTGGGGTCGGCTTCCAGTCTAACTAGTTTCGGCTGAATATCAATATTTTACGTGGAGCGACTGCCATCTGACCTCCACAACCCAATTAATAGGTAATACCGGTATTCGAATGTTAGACCAGCTGTCAGACTTAGAGCTTCTGACTACCCGTAACGATTGTCAAAGATATTCCTATGACAACCGGGACCGACTGCTTAACGTGCTCTCCGAGGCACGGAGGGGTCTCGGTATGTAAAGAACGATCACCGATCGATCAGCGCGGATGTCACTTAGCCACGAGCCCCCCAAACCGCGGCATATTTCTTACTTTAAGCATTTAAATACTGGCATTTTAGTGACAGTGACAGCCTAGTGATTTAACTATGTGCCTCCCACGGCGAATGGTTCGAGTTCGATCCCGAGGCACGACTTTTCGAAGTCATGTGCGTATTAGAAATTAATTATTACTTGCTTTAACGGTAAAGCAAAACATCGGCATGTCCTAGAACCAAAAAAAACGAAAACATGTGACGTCCGCCAACCCGCACTGGGCCTGTATGGTGGACTACGGCCCACTCCCTCTCACAGACAGAGGAGGCCTGTGTTCCAGAAGTGGGAACATTATAGGCTGATTATGCTATGCTTATGCTAAGCACTTTTATGCCCATAGATATAAGTGTACAGGCCTTGGAGGGAAAGTACTTTAAATATTTGAGATAGAAAGTTTTGCTTCATGGACACTTCACTTTATATTTAAGATTACGTTTTAAGTTTCCCCATGAAGCAAAACTTCCTATCTCAAATATTTAAAGTACTTTCCCTCCATGTGGCATAGCCGTGGGACATCCTGTGTATACTTTTTTGTAAATAGGCTCGTAGAGTGAATGTCTTTGATAACTTTAGAGTTTTTAGAGTGGCAAACAAGCAACTGACCCACCGTGATGGTAAGTGGTCACCATGGACATCTACAATACCAGAGGCATCACAGGCGCGTGATCCACCCTAGAGACAAAGTTGAAATGTCTCTTGCAGGGCCGTATTTAAAAGTGTGTAAGAATGGTGTCATAATGACATCATAACTGTCAAAATCTAAGTCAAAACCTTCGGTCACTGTCTTAGAGCCAGGGCTGTCCATACCAGATACGATCGGGGGCCACTACACTAAATAGATTGGAGGGCCGCAGAAGCATGTAGTTTTAATTCTTTGAATAATTGATGCCATAAAAACAGGGACCGAAAAGGTCACCCGTATAGGGGTTAACCCGGGTTATTTTTTTTGGGTTAGGTGAAAAACCTTGCATAAAGGTTAACCCGTATTCTGGGTTAATCAGCCTAATATTAACCGGTTCACGCATAGAGTTCATTTTTGTTTCTTTTTTTTCATTTTTGTTCTATTTCATTCGGGTTAATCAGCAATATTAACCGGTAACGGTATCCGTATTAAAGGGTTAACCGGTTACCCTGCATTAAGATTAACCAAAAATATGGGTTAGAGATTTAACCGGTAACCTTTTAACCCGATTAATCGGTCCCTGCATAAAAATAATATACCATCATAAGGGATTTTTTTCGTATTTGTGTTAGATCAAAAACACGTCGCGGGCCGCACAAATATAAGCCACGGGCCGTGCTTTGGACCGCCCTGTCTTAGAGCCAGTGGTGCCCAGGCACAGGGCGCAGGCCCTGGAGGGGCGCAGAAATGACCAGATCAGGACCAAGTTTCTGATTAGAACACAATTCAAGAGCGCAGTTATAGAAGCTCGCACCGGGCGCACAAAAGGCTAGTTACGGCACTGCTAGAGCATAGGTCCCCAACGGGGGCGGTACCGTCCCCTAGTGGGCGCTGGAGTCTTTTGTGGAGGTGGTAGCGGGTTCAAAAGAAAATCGGGGGCGTTATGAGAGTCAAGGGGGCGGTCGGGGCGGACCTACCTAATTAAAAATTTAATATAATAAAATACTTAATTAGGTAGAGGTACATCTATTTTCATGAAAAAAAGAAGACGGCCGATAAAGTATCTTATAGATATCTTATTATTATGTCATAATTAAACATTTAAATAAGCATTACCTAAGTATAAACTAGCTAATTGATTCGGATTAGGCCTTTCGGTATGCAAGTTGGTAAGCGCAATCAAGCATGTTTTGACAAAAATACTGGTACTTATAACAACCTGTTTGTATTTTTAGACCTCTCAGCCTCAACCACGACCACGTGTAGCACGTTACAGAGAGAGAGAGAGAGAATTAATTTTTAATTTGTGAATATTAATAGTTACATACATACATTTACATACAGACATATAAAGTTGGTATAATTAACTAACTTATAATGTGAAGGGGTCGTTGGATTTTTTTTTCTTGTAAAGGGGGCGGTAGTCCATAAAAGGTTGAGAACCTATTCACTAGGGTAACACAGAAGTGGAGGCTCCAATTTTTTTTTTAATCAGATGAAAAAAAAAAAATTTTCAATAAAAAATAGTTCTTATTGAAACGAATCCAGAAATTACTTTTTTTTTTTTGTACACCTTTAACACCATTTCAACACAGCAATATTAAAAGGAAGAACCAGCATTATAAATAAATAAAATAAAAAGCCTTATATTTCTTGCAACCGTACTTAGTTTACACAATAAGATCTTAAAACTAAATGTTAGTAGGTAACTTTCTAAGGTGTGTATTAAAAGTTCGACTACCTATATTATTTATTTCTAAGTTTCTACCTATACTATGTTAAAATTATTTCTAAGCTGCAAGAACGAGCTACGGGTGAAGGCCTCCTCCAAATATATCGAGCTAGTTTTATATATATATCCAATCTTCTCGAGTCTGTCCTTTTTAATCCAGTTTGTTCTATCTTTTAGATCTCGTCTTCCCATCTAGCGTAGGGTCTCCCCTCCTTGCCTGTTCCTTGAGGGCCCAGACATGTCGTTACCTTTTTCGTCCACCTCTGGTCTTGTAGACGTGCTACGTGGCCGGCCCATTTCCATTTTAGTTCTAGGGCTTGTCAGCCCCGGATCTTGAATCATTTCGAGGTGGGGCAAAAACTGATAAATGCCGCCCCGCCCGACAATATATTTCTTATCATCATCATTTCAGCCATAACACGCCCACCGATGCTGACGGACATAGGCCTCAACAAAGAACGCTACAACGACCGGTCTAGCGCTGCTCTTTGCGATTACTACGCTTGGCAGACGAATACACTACTCAGGGTTTTCGTCTACCAAGCTTGAATTTGCCGCCCAGGGCACGAGGCCCTGCTAGTCCCCCCCCCCCTAGATCCGGGGCTGGGGCTTGTACTAGCCCATCCCTGAATTTTGTTTAACCAGCATTTTTTTAGAAACAGCATTAAACAGGCTTAATTTTTTTTTTTTTCAGCACTCGAAACAGCATATCCATTCCATGTGACTTACGGCGATAAGTCCAAAACTAGCCTAAATTTTTTGATGCTTTTGAAGAATCTACCAGCGGGTGGGGTCCCCACCACCTATGTGACGTATCAAAAAAGTAAGTTTGTGGTTTCTGGCATATTTAGAGCAATCCTTCTCCTGCTGTGGGTTTTGTCATAGGACTCGTAAGGCTGGGCGCGCACTACACCGTGCGGCCACGGTATGGAAACCGTGATTTTTTTTTTTTTTTATTATTTATTATTAAGGTTACCGCTATATGGGTAACCAAGATACCTAAATGAATATGTTACCTCTGTTTACGTTACCATTTTAATACCGGTTTTACACAAAAGACCTACGCCCTTTGACTTATGCCGACGGCATGTGTAAGATAAAGATAATTTTTATTTTTTCGAGCGTAAAAAGTTCTCAAATTAATTAGTCATCTGTGGTAAAGTCTGGGAGCATTGCATTTAAAGGGGCCTCGCGAGGCCCCTTTAAGTGCGAGACCGTGGGCGAGGGCCCACTTCGCCCATGCCTAGTCCACTGTTCCTTATGCCTTGTCTATAAAAAGAGACAAACAGAGAAAGTCGCATAGAGGGTGCATAACGCTTTTTCCTTAAGTGACGAGTTCTCCCAGTCAAGCCTACCTAGGGGTGCCATCCGTCCGGGGTTCCCCGGATTTGTCCTAGTTTAGAGGGCGTCCGGAGAGCATCCGGTAGGGGTTTCAAAAAGTGTCCGGGGGAAACCCGGACACTTTGTGTCAGGGGAATCCTGATTGATGAAATTTTTAATCGGGGGCGTCCGGGAAAAATTCTCAATTTCATCCAAATGTCCGGAGTTTTTAAAGTTTTTGTCCGGCGTCAGCAATTAGGTGATGGCAGCCCTAAGCCTACCGCAAGCCGCGTTAAGGAGCTTCGTTCCTAAAATCTTTTTGTTTATATTCCAGGTCCTAGTAGGAATGCAATCGACGATTACCAATCAACACAAGTGATTGAAGTGAATGAGGAAATATCGAAGTATGAAAGAGTATTCGTTGACGTTGAATTAAAAACAGGAGGAGTCTTGTGTACGAGATCGCGAATATTAGAAGGGAGGAATGAGATATCTACACCGTACTTTACAAGTAGCGCGGGATCAGGTTAGTCAAATAATTTTATATAAATATTTCTTTGATTATAAAATGTCTAGATGGACTGTCGCGACCCCAAATACGTCGAAAAAAGTATAGGTGAACGGGTCCACCATAATAGCTTCTAATAAATGCACACATGGACAAATGACACGAGTCAACACGAGTGTAAGACAATGCTGTCCCTCACACAAGCCTGTCAATTTTGGCCCATTTCAAAAACGGAATTACTGGGCGACGCGGTATCTAGACATTTAAATAATCAAATAAATAAATGTAAATATAAATAATAAATAAATGTAATATAGAAAATGTTGTATACTTAAATGGAATATAAATAACGTTGGTTAAAAAAAAGAGGAGGTTGTCAATTTCACTGTGTTTTCTATGTGTTTTTATTAGCAGTCAGTTTAATCGTAGTGGGATAAAATACCTACAGTTACAAACAAAAACCACTGTACTGCAATGGTATCTAGATGCCACCATTTACACGCACACCTATCCGCCGGATTTTTCGCTGGCGACAAGTCCGCGGTCAAATCTGCGTGTGAATGAATTATGGTTTGCGGTTCGCCGTCAGAATACGCGAGCGTCGCGCCGCGCCCCTGCCCCTACTTTATGTGAAACGCTGATAAACGTTGTCAAGTCAATAAGCCTGTTCTATTTTGTTTTTCAGTTAGCGATAATTGTTTCCAAGCGTCAGAGTGCTGCGTAATTGAAGTGGATTTTAATTATGATTGTAGAGGTAGGCACCCAACTTTTTGGTAAGCTAACGACACGCGACAGGTTGGTACTCGAAGTTGTAAAAGAGTAGGTATAAGTATCGGCAGGGATCTTGATCACAGATCGCGGATGTACATTTTCGGCCCAATAGACAATAGACAGTTGACAATACGTAATACCTAGTCCAACAGACGACGAACATCGACTGACGAATCAATCGCGTGGAGCCACGGCGCCCCCGTCTTCATTCCGCCAAAGCGACCGTATAACCAGCTAATACGCAGGTACCGTTTGTGATCATAATTCACGCCGCGACCTATACCTACGTCTGGTCGATGGCGATTTCGTGAAAACAAACTCATAATAAACATAATGTCACCGACATCTGCCGCATTGCAGAAACGACAAGCGTTATTTGTTCATGAAATCGCCGTCGCGTCGCAGTCGCCGTACCTACATTTGGTCGGTTCGATTCCCAGATGAATCAAGCAACTTTTTAAAAATCTTTCAATGCAGTATTGCTTAATTTTAAAAATAAAGTGAAGTCTCGATGAAGCGAAACTTCCTATCTACAATGTTTAAAGTACTTTCCCTCCATGTGGCATAGCCATAAGACAACCTGTATACCTATTATAAACTAGCACCTTGCCCGCGACTTCGTCCGCGTGACCAGGAACCGTGCATTTTTTCGGGATAAAAAGTAGCCGTAAGTAGTAGTAGGGTTTTTCTTTCAGAAAATCCTCTAGTACCTGCTAATATTATTTTATTACAGACAATGACGCCGGGGTAACATTATGGCGATCGACCAATGATGAAGGCGGCAAGTGCAAGGCCTCAAGAACAGTCTATGCCCCGGCTCCGGCAACTCGTCCAACAGGTAAAATATCTCGGATACTTACAGTCATCAGCTAATTTAAGACACATATGACAATGGACGGGTTTTTCCACATAACATTTCCTATCACCATAATACTAATTTCGTTTCGTAATTATGCATGTTATTTATTAATAATGATGCCGATTCTGTTGTTTACGAATTAAACCAATTTAGTCTTATGTTTCTTTCTAATATTAAACATGAGAGAGGGATAGCAGATATTTGTCAATTTACCTAGTTGTAATCTCAAAAGGTCATGACTATTTTCCCGTAAGTGACAAGGGCGTAGACTAATTTGACAGTTCTAAATATTTTCTGTCCTTTTTCAATGACTTGTAAGAAAGAGATATACCTAGTGTGATTAAAATTAGTTTATTGTGATGTTCAACAGAATCAGCACCATGATATTTTATTCATAATTATTAATTTACTTAACGTATATTTTTATGAATTTTAAACATGTCAAAGCTATGTAAGAGATTTCGCGCGAGCGGGATTTGAACCCGCGACCTCTGGCTAACCGTGGCATTGCTCTGAACCAACTGAGCTACCGCGACCCGCTCGGTTCACTCGTTTGAGATCTCTTTGTATACGCCTCTTATGAGTGTTTGGCGACATCTATCCGAATAGCACAGTCCGAGTAGCACAATCATCGGATAGTGTCATTCCGATGATTGTGCTACGGGCCCTTCCAGTAGCGTCCAAAGATTAAAAAGTAATAACTTCTCATAATACTTATAATGTTCTGATTGTACTTTAATTGCAAACGCACGCTTGATTAACACATTTCTTTTACACAATTTAAATCATAATCAGAGGGAAGGTCCGACATGCAAGCGGTACAATTTCGTTCTTGTTTGATAATAAACCAAACTAAAGGAAGATATCCAGAGTTGTGCTGTCCATTAAAACATAGATTATAGAATAGTACGACTAATAAATAACCACCTCTATTTTTAAACTATTATATAATGTTGCCAGTAAAATACTCACTAAAATATCAATGTTTCTCTGTATTAAATAAAATATACGACAATACTAAGTATTATATTTTTTCATTTCAGCTAGACCTATACCGAGATATATACCACCTGCACCGAGATATATACCACCTCCACCGAGTTATTATGTACCACCTCCACCGAGATATATACCGAGACCTGCTCCTGTCTATTCTTTCTCGGCTTCCTGCAGCCCTACAAAGACCCTGTTACTGCTAGCTGCGATCCTTATATTATTTGAAGTTAGTGACGTAACTCAAATACTAAAATAGATATTGATACTTGGCCACGGGACATTCGCTGCATCGAAAATTCGCGCGGTGCGAACGGCGGAGCGTATTGCTACTGAAACAATTTATGGAAAAGTACTGGGCATGCCACGCGTAGCGGCGATCGGCGGGACGACCGGCGGAACTTGCCACGCGAATCGCACGAGCATCGGGCGGTGGCGCGACTCAAACAAATATATGACACGCGCACGCCACGGTGTCGAGCGGCTGACACGGCGAATAGTGTAACAACCAAAACAGTTAATTGTACTCGCCGCGCGCCGCCGCAGCAAACGCAACTGCCCGTGGCGTGCCAACGCCCGTTCCCGTGGCCTTATCGTTAGATAATGTAAATTGTGTAGGGTGATGAATTTTAAAATAATGATAAAATGTAAAATAAAATGTAAGCTAATTTGTTCAATAAAACGCCCATTATAATCTGATTTTATATATTTATTTTATTGTTTTCCTTAGTAAAATGCTTCGCAAACATCTATATGGGGATTGTTGGAAATTACCGGTTATTTACACGAATAAGAGACGCCAAAGAGACCGAAAATCAGTCAGTGCGCAGATGACATTAAATTTGTGGTCAAGATCCACGCCGATACTTAGGCTGTGTCCCCAATAGACAAACTGTGAGCGGCCGACAGAGTTTGCGGCGTATCGGTTTAGTACGCCCTTCCAATTTGAAATGGAGTATCCACAGTTGCTAGTTTGCGCTAACAGTTTGCTACTGCAATTTGTTAGCGCAAACTCAGTCGGCCGCTCACAGTCTGTATTGGAGACACAGCCTTATACCTAGTAGTAGTAAGTAATACCTATGCTCCTTCCTACTAACATCTCAAGTTATTATAATAGGGATGTTAACTATTTTTTTTTATTGTGAATCTGTAGGTAAACTATTTGAAAAAAGACAACACCAAAAAAAAACATCTACAAAATTGGCAAAGTTATAAGCGTTTTAAAATGATTTGCTAGACACGGACGGCACTACCTACTAGTGACGTAACACCACTTACGTCCGCTTCGCGCGACAAAGACGGAGCGATACGCCTCCAAAAACTTTAAAAGCGTCTATGTTTTCCATTTTGTGATAAATTATTATTTAGCTTTTATTTTTTGTTGTGCCTATTCCTTTTTTGAAATAAAATAATTTATTTGTACTTTTTAGGGTTCCGTACCAAAATGGTAAAAAAGGAACCCTTATGGTGCGACTTCGTCTGTCTGTCTGTCTGTCACAGCTGCTTATTTCATTAACTACTAATGCTATCGACTTGAAATTTGGAACAGTTATAAAAAACCGGCCAAGTGCGAGTCGTACTCGCGCACCGAGGGTTCCGAATCATTTTTGGACGTATAAAGTGAAAAAATCCGGACCGCATAACTAAGTTTGTTTGTGAAGGAATTTTGATGATTTTGAAAAAACTGTACTAGTTAGGAACATCGTTTTATTTTTGGTGCCATATTTGGGTTAATTCCTATCAACTCTAATTATTTCAGATTTATCACCCCGCAAACTTCGGAGATAAGGGGGGGGGAATGGTAATTTTTCGGACATTTTTCATCGTATGTCAAAAACTGTGAGACATAGAATAAAATAAAAATATATTTTAAAATGTGCAGATCAAGCCCTTTCATATGATATGTCATTTGACCTAGTAACCCCACTTTAAAATTTCGGACCCCCACTCCAGACCCTTTTGCAATGAAAATAAAAATACCAATACTCATGTTAGGAGGTTGATCCTTTTTGATATCGATAGCTAATGAATTGCAGAAAATGGAAGTAATCATAACTCCATACCGGCCATAAGGTACCTTTACCCGTGAACTGACACATTCTCTACTAGCTTCCACCCGCGGCTTCACCCGTGTTTTTGGAATAAAAAGTAGCTTGACAGACAGATTGTAGAAACATTTCTACCGTTTCATTCATAAAACGTAGAAATGTTTCTACAATCTGTCACTTTGTCTATCAAATCAAATGCCGTTCAGTCGTTTTTGTGTGAAAGAGTACCAAACATCCATCCATACATCCTCACAAACTTTCACGTTTATACCTAACTAGCTTCTTCCCGCGGCTTCACCCGCGTTTTTGGGATAAAAGGAGCCTATGTGTTATTCAGTACCCCGATCATGAGTTTTTTTGACGTATCGTTAATGTAACCATATTTTGAATTTAAAATACAGCAGTCCTGGAACATTTTGATAAAATTTTATATAATTTTCCCATTTTAAAAAATACAGAGAAATTAATTAACTATTTAATTTATATAAATATTGTGTAACAAACGTGTATTTTCAATTCAAAATATGCTTACGTTAACGATACTACACGTCAAAAAAACTCATGATAGGGGTACTGATGTATAAATAAGCTATATTACTTTAAAGTTTCATCAAAATCCGTTCAGTAGTTTTTGCGTGACATCTTTACAAACTTTCACGTTTATAATATTAGTAGGATTTACTATCGGGTCGGTGTAGCGTATGTACCTCAGATCATAGAAACAAGGAGATATGCCATCATAGCAAATTAGTACCGGAACAACTGATGCCACTTTTAGTACATTTATCGACACAATTACGTGCATAATTAAGCGCTCCTTGTGAATAAAAAGATCTCCCACGCATTGAACATTCCGCACACCCTCAATCTAACACTGTTAATCGTCACTCAACACTAGCACTAAACTAAAACACTGTATTTATACCATCGATCGTGTTCGGTTCGTCGCCAGCGCGTACGTTTTTAATATGAGCAATTTGCTCAAAATCAGGCATCAAGCCCGATAGCGCCTTGGCACATCTCCCTTGTTTCTATGATCTGAGGTAGGTATGTACCTATGTAAGACTGTAAGTAGAACACATTTTTCCTGTTAATTATATTTATCATGAATATTGTTTTAACGATGAGGAAACCTTAATTCCGGGTTATTTTAAAGTGAAATTTTAAGTAACGGTATCTACTACCATTGTTTCGCAATTATTTTCAGTGGCGAGTGGTACTATTTAAAATTAATTGTTTACTTTAAATTGAAAAAACATACTAAGTGAATAAAAGTGTAATTTACGTAATCTTAAAATGAAGTCACTCATTAGTCTCACTGTACATTTAATTGCAGTTTTGGTAATTCACGTGGCCGGTGATATCAGTAAGTTACCGTTTTTTAACCGATTTCAAAAAAGGTGGTTGTGTATTTTTAACCGACTTCAAAAAAGGAGGTTCTGTATTCGTTCCGTATGTATGTATGTATGTATGTATGTATGTATGTATGTATGTATGTATGTATGTAAGTATGTATGTATGTATGTATGTTTGTATGTGCGCGATTTTCTCAAAAACTACTGATTCGATTTGGATGGGGTTTTCACTAACGTAATCTACATACTTTCAGGAAGGTTTTAGTATATAATACATTATGTAATCATTCCTATGTACAAAGTTATATGCATAAATGTACACACTCCGTAGAAGATTTACTGTTGAACGAATTCGTGAAAGTAATCTAACACGGGATAAAGAATTAAAAAGGGAAAAATAAAAAACTTTTTTAACAAAAAATAACCGACTTCAAAAATCCACTACAAAGAAAATAATAATTTTGGTTTCGGAAGTCGGTGGCAAAAAAAAGCAAACAAAAACCAAAGCCACCGACTTCCGAAACCAAAATTAGTGAAGTCACAATAGTGAAGTAGGTATGAAAAAAGGAGGTTGTGTATTTTTCATACCTACTTCACTATTGTGATATTAAGGCTGTGTCCGAAGTAGGCAAACTGTTAGCGGGCCGACTGAGTTTGCGGCTTATCGGTTTAGTACGCTCTTCCATATTGCAATGGAGTGTCCACAGTCAAAGTCAAAGTCAAAGCATTTATTTCAATTAGACCAATTACAGGTACTTTTGAATTGTCAAAGAGTCTGTCAGTTAGTCATAATGATGAAGCTAGATGCCCGTTCCAAAGCGTAGATTCCTATGGAGAAGAACGGGCAAGAAACTCCAGGGTTACTCTTTTAAATCAAATGATTACAATATCATGGTTACATTGCTTTTGTCGGAAATAACACAAATATGAGAGAACAATGTAAAAGTCTAGAATAGTAAACACAACTCCAAATATTGGCCATAGCAGTTCAGAGATGACCAGTCCCAACAGACGGCGCCCGTTCACGATCATGACGCATGAGTGCACGCACAGTTTGCTAGTTTTACGCGTTTTTATTATTTTTTAGTTTTTTAGGAGTTTGCCTACTGAGTACTTGTTTGGCTGCTAACATTTTGCCTACTGGGGACACAGCCTTAATCCTAATAGCATTTTGCCCACGACTTCGTCCGCGTGACTCGCAGCAATTGAGCATTTTTTTTTCGGGATGAAAAATTGCCTGTGTTATTCAGTGATAAATGTGATAATATAGCTTTCTATGTAGTTCTATTGTTGAAAGAATTTTTCGGTTGAAGAATCTGTCCAGTAATTATTGAGTTTGCCAAATAGGCTGTTCGCTCACACCGCGGCATTTTTCTTACTTTCAACATATTTATACCCGTTGTAACTTCGAAACGAAAGGCTCGATTCGAATAATTTAAAGATTAATTTACATCATGTTGGTACCTACATTATTACGGTTCGTGTACCGTAAGATCAATCGTAGTTTAATTCACAGAAGAGAGTTTAATCTCCCGTCTTCGATTGCTTTCTAATACAAAAACCCAAAGAAACAACAACGGAAGATTAAAATCTCTTCTGTGGTTTAAACTACGATTGATTTTACGGCCCTCCAAAGAAATAAATGATTACAACATAAAGTCATATTTTTTTCACGTTTTCTTACATAGCTCCAATTCCCCCGCTCTCCCTGCAAATTAAAAAGAAAAAAAACTGTAGGTACCTACTAACTAATTAACATTATTTTGAGGATTTTTATGTAGGTACATATTTCTTCTTTGTCTAATCACAATAAATATTCTTTATACTGTCTTCTTGCTGATCAGTAAAAATTTTACTTGCATCATAATGGGGCTCTAGTCTACACAACGGATTGTTCCTGTATTTTGTAAGTACCCCTATCTTCGCAGTGTTAGATAGGAAATCTTTGGCCGGTTTAGCTGCTAGGTACTCAGTCCTGACAAGTGTTTAGTTTATATTCCTATTTGAATAGCTTCTCCGGTGTGGTCCCCTTTTTTACGGGCTTCCCGCCGCACCATGTTTCATCTCATGCTGAAATAAACAAATAGTAAAGGCTAGCCTACACACAATGCCGGCGGCATGACGATGGCCGTGCCGCACAAACGAGCTGCCGACATGAATAACAATAGTGATAATGCCGGCGGCAAACCCGCGCGGCCATACCGCCGGCATAGTGTGTAGAAGCCTTAATAGTTCATTAAGGCTCCTACACTATGATACTCACATTAACACTCACTCAGATATTGACTGGAATAATACGGTACTCCCACCTGTTTATGTGCCAAATCCATACCTATACAATAGTATTATCCAAAGCACTTAGATCCGGTGCACAATGAACCATGGCTCATTGCTTACCCAGGATAAATGGCTCACTGCGTACCCGGAGCCCTTAGGAAATGTTAGGTTATGTTTTGCCCAATAATCGTTGAGAAGTAATTTAAAAAAATTGTCCCAACCAAGCTCAAAGACCCACATTACACATACAATTCACTCATAATTTAGTAAGATTTAGATCAATAAAGTAATTACAAAAAGAAACTCACGTTTTTTTCGTAATTTTTGCTTGAGTAGATAAACACTAGAACGCGGCGCACGCGTTCGTTTTTGGAAAAAGCGGTCGGTGCAGCGGTGGGCGACTAGATCAAACTTCACGACATGGCAAGTGTGTCGTGCGTGATACATTTTTTGCCCGAGCTAGCACCCTCGGTAGGACTATGGTACATACGGTTCACGCGGTTCATTGGCTACCAAGAAATAGGGGCCCCGAAAAATGTTTGAGTCATAATAATGAAAAAAAAAATCACAGTTCTTAATTAATTTATTTTAATAAAAAAGGTTCTTAACGAACCGAATGAAACGAATAGGTGGTTAACGTCGAATACTAGAAATATATACAAAAGAATTATTAAAAAGTACCTAAGTACCTTGTGAATAATTTTATTTTATTTTTTTATTTCACACTTTTGTTTTCTGTATTTATATTTGTAATTTCCT
This sequence comes from Thalpophila matura, assembly GCA_948465475.1. Taxonomy (NCBI): domain Eukaryota; kingdom Metazoa; phylum Arthropoda; class Insecta; order Lepidoptera; family Noctuidae; genus Thalpophila; species Thalpophila matura. The sequence continues at coordinate 6,573,452 of OX419205.1, read as the reverse complement.
GTGCGAGTATCTTTTTCTCTATGACAAATAGATTTTTTTTATTATCTAAAAACACTCATGTTGTGGAGACCCCTTTTTTGTGAAGGCCCCCGGGCTAGAGCCCTTGCTGCCCTACCCTAAATTCATCCCTAATTTCATGTGCCTGTAATTACATCGGCATTCGGCACCCATAGGTACCTACCTACCAGCCCCGGATCTAGGGGCTAGCCGGGGCCCGTGCCCCGGGCGGCAAATTCAAGCTTGGTATGTGTATTCGTCTACCTAGCGTAGTAATCGCAAAGAGCAGTGCTAGACCGGTCGTTGTGGCATTAGTTATGGCTGAAATTATGATGATGATAAGAAAAATATTGTCGGGTGAGGGCGGCATTTTTCAGTTTTTGCCCCGCCTCGAAATAATTCAAGATCCGGGGCTGGTACCTACGCTTGAACCAGCATTAAGGTCGCTTAAAATTCAAATCTTTTTTTTTCTTTTAGATAAACTCGGAAGTACATATAGGACATTCCATGTGACTTACGGCACTAGCTTCGACAACTACTTAAATTTTGTGATACTTTTGAAGAATGTACCAGCGGGTGGGATCAGAGGGCTGACCAATACTATGAAATATCAAAAAAGTAAGTTTGTGGTTTCTGGCATATAGCAACCCTTCTCTTGCTATGGGATTAGTCACTCATAGGGCTAGTCAGGTTGGGAGCGCACTATACGGCGGGCGACCACGATTCGGTTGGCCGCAAGCGCCCCAATACGCACTGACGCACAGGGCCGCTGCGGCTCTGCAGTCGGCTGAGCGGCCTGCCGAGTCGTGTCGTGAGTCGAGACACTCGTGACTGACCGTAACTGCATCAGTGCGTGTTTGGCTTAAACGGACTATAAAAATTCGTGACGGGCCCATGACACCATTGGTGAAGTCACGGGGGCACTACCAAAAGGCTGCCCCTCAGCAAATAATCTATTAAGTAGGTATGTAGGTACTTATATAACTTTATATCATAATAATATTGTATCGTTACTTACGTGTTTTCAAATTAACGAAGGAATGAAACGAACGAAGCTCCTTACCAGTGGCGTAGCGTGGGCTGATATAGACGTGGGCGAAGTCGCATCAGCGAGGCCCCTTTTCTTTCGTTACCAAGATCTACCTGGTAGTTACAAGGGACTGATACTTAAGATCAACAGTCATAATATCACCAGTTAAAACATCAACACCGTAAGACCAACGGTTCAAAATCTCAACACTTCAGAATGTCAGCAGCTTAGTAAGTCAACAGTTCACCAGACCAAAGTTTAAAATCTCAACTTGGAAAGTATTAGGTAAATACTAATTATATTAATGTTATGCATGTTTTACTATAAGTAAACAGTATTTGACGAGGGGTGCTTACCTTTTATTTACTTTTTGGTATAGGTAGGTACATATGTACTTGAGTAATTACACAATATATTAAAATCCTACTAATATTATAAACGTGAAAGTTTGTGAGGATGTATGGATGTATGAATGGATGTTTGTTACTCTATACATCCTCACAAACTTTCACGTTTATAATATTAGTAGGATTTTAATATATTGTGTAATTACTCAAGTATGTAAGTACCTACATGCACCCCTCGACAAATACTATCTCCTTATAGTAAAACATGCATAACATTAATATAATTAGTATTTACCTAATACTTTCCAAGTTGAGATTTTAAACTTTGGTCTGGTGAACTGTTGACTTACTAAGCTGCTGACATTCTGAAGTGTTGAGATTTTGAACCGTTGGTCTTACGGTGTTGATGTTTTAACTGCTGATATTATGACTGTTGATCTTAAGTATCAGTCCCTAGTTACAATGGCCTCGCAGTCGCAACAAACACGCTGCACGTGCCCGGCTCAAGTCTGGGGCATCGCATTTAAAGTGGCCTCGCGAGGCCTCTTTAAGTGCGAAGCCGTGGGCGAGGGCCCACTTCGCCCACGCCTCTCTACGCCACTGTTCCTCACGCATCGTCAATCTATACCTGCTATAGATGATGGAAAAAGCGATAACATGGTGCTTATCGCTTTTTCCTTAAGTGACGATTTCTCCAAGTCAAGCCGCGTTAAGGAACTTCGTTCCAAAAATCTTTTTGCTTATATTCCAGGTAGGACAATATTCGCCGATTACGAGACAACACTAGTCATTGAAGTAAAAAAACAAATATCGATGTATCAAAGAATATCTGTTGACATTATTAAAGGAGAAGCAGGCTTTTGTACGATACCAAGATTATTAGAATGCAGGAATGTGTCCTCTACACCGGACTGGACAAATGACGCGGGATCAGGTTAGAGAATAGTAAGGAACGATTTTATAAGGAAAAATGAGGTTTTTAACAATTTTAATCAACTCCAAAGAAGAGGTTGTCTGTACCACTGGGTTTTTAAGTGTTTTAATTACTATAGCAGTCAGTTTAAAATCATTGTGAGATAAAATACCTACAGCTACAAACAAAAACCACTGTACTACAATGGTATCTAAAGGCCACCATTCACACGCGCACCTATCCGCCGGATTTTTCCCTGGCGACAAGTCCACGGACAAATCTGCGTGTGAATGATGGTTCGCGCCTCGCGGTTCATGTCCGCCGCCCGTAGACGCGAGTGCCGCGCCGCACCCCTGCCGCGCCTGTCAAATCCGGACAGTGAATCGCTTACTGAAAGTACACAAGCGACACTTTACTGCAACTTGGCGCTGGTGTAGTGTGTCCATGTCCACCGATATGTACGGTGCGGCGCGAGGCTTGTTGCGTCCATTGGTATTTAGGCATAGGCAAATTAGGCGATGGCCTAGGGCGCTCGAATTTGGAGGACGGCATGGCCAGGGTACGGGACAGACGAGGGCGAGCTGAGCTGACTGGCTGACCCGGCTAGTATTAATATCATTTGTGTTTTATTTTGTTGCGTTTTTGTTTGAAGGGGCGCCATTCGCAGTTATTCGCCGAGGGCGTTGAATTTGCTCGGGCTGGCGGTGCGAGGCTCGTGTAGTGAATGGTGTACTTTATGTGAAACACAGATTTAAGGCTGTGTCCCCAGTAGGCAAACTGTTAGCGGCCGTCTGAGTTTGCAGCGTATCGGTTTAGTACGCCCTTCCATATAGATATTTGAAATGGAGTGGCCACAGTTTGCTAGTTTTGCGCTAACAGTTAGCGCAGGCAAACTATGTTAGCGCAAAACTAGCAAACTGTGGCCACTCCATTTCAAATATATGGAAGGGCGCCGCAAACTCAGTCGGCCGCTAACAGTTTGCCTACTGGGGACACAACCTAAGTGTCAAGTTGATAAGCCTGTTCTATTTTGTTTTTTCAGGTAATTGTTATCAAGGGTCAGAATGCTGTATCATTGAAGTGGATTTGAACAATGAATGTAAAGGTAGGCACCTATCTTTTTTGGTAAGCTAACGACACGCGACGGGTTGGTCTTGGTATAACCCGCGCCAATTAAGAAGCGAATCGAAAATGGCGGCTGGTACTGTTGGACCCTCAGATCATAGAAACAAGGAGATATGCCATCATAGCAAATTAGTACCGGAACAACTGATGCCACTTTTAGTTCATTTTTTGACACAATTACGCGCATAATTAAGCGCTCCTTGTGAATAAAAACATCTCCCACGCATTAAACATTCCGCACACCCTCAATCTAACACTGTTAATCGTCACTCAACACTAGCACTAAACTAAAACACTGTATTTATACCATCGATCGTGTTCAGTTCGTCACCAGCGCGTACGTTTTTGGTATGAGCAATTTGCTCAAAATCAGGTATCAAGCTCGATAGCGCCTTGGCACATCTCCCTTGTTTCTATGATCTGAGGTTGGACCGTTAGCAAAACAGAGTTGCCAGATAGGTGATACTTATTTTAATACTACTTTTGTTGTTTGAAAATAAATAGCAAGCAAGATATTTAAAAAAGCCGACCAGGTGCTAATCGGGCTCGCAAACTGTGGGTTCATACTTACCTTAGAAAGTATAAAATAACGCCTAATTCTTGAGTAGGTAGATACATAAGTAGATAGGTAGGTATTGGGGTACCTGGATCGAGAGATTTAGGCACCCCAATACTAAATATGTTTGTCTATACTTATCCAGCTTATCCTAAACTGTAATTGGGTTTATCTTTCAGAAAATTTTCAGTAGTATCTACTAATCGTATTTTATTACAGACAAAGACGCCTTGGTAACATTACGGCGATCTACTAATGATGAAAACCACAACTGCATTGCCTTAACAAAAGTCAGTATCCCTGCGTCATCTACTACAACTACAACGACAACTACAACAGGTAAAAATGTCTAAGACATCAACTCATATCTTGGACACAAATGACAATGGACGGTTTTTGCCTCATAAAACCTATCACCATAATACAACAGTACCTAATGAATGTTATTTACCTAATAATATTTATTCATAATAATTAATTTAACTTCGGTCAATATGGCATAGTCACACGTCGTGACATACATATAAATCTACAAAAAAACATGATTCATGCATCTTGCTTTATACCTAGGTACTATAATTTGCACATTCTAAAACAAGCAGTGGCGGCTTTTGCCATTGCGAGGCCCCAGGGCGGCAGACCTTTGCGAGGCCCTTGTTCTTTGTTGTTTCGTGATTCGTTGTAACGTGAATTCGTTGTTCCGTGATTCGTTGTAATGGTTTTCTTTGTTGAGTAGCGCACCCGTGTAATTGATGTAAATTAAAAGTAGATTGACGAGAAATGCAAATTTATAAATAAGTTAATGTAGAATTTTAATGATTTTTTCTACTTAGGTTGTTGCGCGAGGGCGCGAGGCCCCTGCAAGGGCGAGGCCCCGGGCGGTTGCCCTGCTGGCCACCCCCTAAGGCCGCCACCACAGCCGCCACTGAAAACAGGTTTACTTATATTTTATTTTGTGCCGTGTACTTTTCGACTTTTAAATGAAGTGTCAAAAAATCTACTTATGTATTTGCAAAGGACGTTGGCAGTTTTGGGCTTGATATGGTACAGTAATAAAAGCTTAACCAATAATAAAAAAATAAAAAAAATTGTTCTTTGCCTAATTTATCTTAGAGATTAAGAATTGGAATCAAAAATCGAAATAAATAAGAAATAAAATGATTATGCCGTTGACACTTTGAAAAAACCAATAAAACAAAAACGGGTGCATGCTGGCTGGCGCGTGCCTCCACAGAATATCATGTCGACAGCAACTAAAACCTTTGAATTGAGAACTCATTAGTCGCGCTGTACTTCATTAGATCATTCACACCATACTTAACCTCACTGGCACAAATACGATGATTTCTCTTAAACCCAATTACGTACAAAAACAAATAAAAAATGAATTTAAATACTCTTGAAATACTCGATCACACCAAACTAATTTCATATCTGTACCGACATACACAATCTGAAGCCCAGCGTTCTATGGGCGTCTGCTGTGTCCTTTGTACAGCGAAAAATCTGAAATATTACAGTTGATACACGTTTAAGTAAATATAACAGGAGAAATAGAACAATGTTCCAACTTTAATAGCACAGTTTTTTAGATATCAACAAAATTCCTTTACAAACAAACTTGTGCAGACCAGTTTTTTATACATAATTAGAATTTTAAATAGGTACGGTCAGGGAAAGGAATTCTTTAGCAGACCGTACTCTATCATTCATAATATTATTGGTCGTATATTCAAACTTCGAAGCAATTCGGATTCGGATTTGCTTCGAAGTTTGAATATACCTACGACCTCAGATCATAGAAACAAAGAGATATGCCATCATAGCAAATTAGTACGGGAACAAGTGATGCCACTTTTAGTACATTTTTCGACACAATTACGCGCATAATTAAGCGCTCCTTGTGAATAAAAAGATCTCCCACGCATTGAACACTCCGCACACCCTTAATCTAACACTGTTAATCGTCACTCAACACTAGCACTAAACTAAAACACTGTATTTATACCATCGATCGTGTTCGGTTCGTCGCCAGCGCGTACGTTTTTAATATGAGCAATTTGCTCAAGATCAGGCATCAAGCTCAATTTAATAGCGCCTTGGCACATCTCCTTGTTTCTATGATCTGAGCCTACGACCAATTATGAATGATAGTTTACCTGCTACAGAATCCCTTTCCTGACTGTACATAAACTTTTTATAAGTTCAAGGAAAGTATGGAACACTCAGTGCGCGAGTCCGACTCGCACTTGACCTGTATTTTTTATTTATCTATTGGATACATAGTACCAATTCGATGACTGTGGTATTTACTGGCTCCTAGTGTAACTTCCTCAAATCATACAAACCAGGAAGATGTGCTAAGGCGTTATTGTGCTTGACGCTTTAGTTTGATCACATTGATCAAAATAAAAGCCTATACGCTGGGGACGGACCGAACGCGCTCGATGTTATAAAATGTAGTTATAGTTTGGTGTTAGTTATGAGCAGTGGTGAATTTGCGCTAAGGCACAGTAGGCCCGGGCCTAGGGCGGCCAGATATTAGGGGCGGTCAACTTCGGTTAACTCCGAAGTTTGCGGGGCGAAAAATCTGAAATAATTAAGGTTGATAGGAATTGACCCAAATATGGCAACAAAAATAAAACGATGTTCCTAACTAGTACAGTTTTTTCAAAATCATCAAAATTCCTTCACAAACAAACTTAGTTATGCGGTTCGGATTTTTTCACTTTATATCTACGTCCAAAAATGATACGGAACCCTCGGTGCGCGAGTACGACTAGCACTTGGCCGGTTTTTTTTTCTATGATCTGAGGTATCTTCCGAAGATTAAAAAACGTAAACTTCTCATATTACTATTATTATTTAATTTCAGCTAAAAGTGTTGCGGCCCCTCCCTCTGCGGTTCATAATTGTATTGACACCTAAAATATCAATGTTTCTATATTAAATAAAATATACGACAATACTAAGTATTATATTCTTCAATTTCAGCTAGATCTAGACCTGCTCCTGTTCGGGTCTCTTCTCTCTCGGCTTCCTCCAGTCCTACAAAGACCCTGTTACTGCTAGCTGTGATCCAGTTAGTGGCGTAACCCGATTATTAAATAGATATTGATAGATGACGTAAATTCTGTTGGATGATGAATTTTAAATAATGATAAAATGTCAGCCAGTTTGTTTAATAAAAACGCACATTATAATTAGATTTTAAATATTTTTTTATTATTTTCCTTAGTACAATGCTTCGCAAACATCTATATGGGGATTGTTGGAAATTACCGGTTATTTACACGAATAAGCTTCAACATTATATAACAATAATTTATTGCTTAAAAGTTAAAAAATGTACACAGGAATCTACACTTTGACATTTTATACTATGAATGTTGCACTTAACTAAAACCGGTGTTTAACGAAAAACCGATAACTACCGAAAATCGTAAATTACCAAACAAAATCTGATAAATTATTGACGATAATTTCAATTACCGGTTTTTACGTTGCTACCGTTATTTTGCGTCTAGAATCGGTATTTATCGGTCAATCTCTCCGAACACGACGTCCAACGTTCCTATGATAGCTACAATGTCTGCCAACATGGAATTCTTGCCGATTTTCTCCAAGGCCGCTAAGTGAGCGAAGCCGGGCGCCTTTATTTTGCATCTGTGGAAAGAATTTGTTAATAAATAATAGTCGAGTCAATGAATGGTTTCACCTCTGTGTCAGAAACAGCTGAGACAGAGGTGAAACCATTTGAAAGCTTTCATGATTTTTAGGGTTCCGTACCAAAAAAGGAAAAACGGAACCCTTATACCCGAAATATGCAATCTATGCGTAAGACAGTAATGTCTTTAGTTTTACATTAGAATTAAACAAGTTTTAACGGATTATATCGCGTGTATTATTGATTTTTGTTTTTCCTGACGTTTCGAACACAGTCATCCTGCGACCACGAACGCTGCAAAGTGTTGGAACCCTAAAAAAAGTTAACACAGGTACCTGTAAGGTTTGGATCCTCCATCTGAGACCAGGTAGATACCGAACTCGCCCTTGGGGGCCTCTACAGCGGTATACGTGGAGCCCGGGGGCACCTGGTAGCCCTGCGTGAACAGCTTGAAGTGGTGGATCAGGGCTTCCATTGAGGTCTGCAAGAAAAAAGTCGTTTTAAGGTAGTACTAGCTTCCGCCCGCGGCTTCGCCCGCGTTTTTCGGGATAAAAGGCCTATGTGTTATTCTGATGTATCTATACTATTATAAAATTGTAAAAGAGCCGTGTCTGTACATTGAAGATATTCCAGAAAAAACACAAAAAAAAAAATCTGCTGTTTCCATACACTTATGTTCACATAACTCAACAAAATGTATGGAACAGCTGATTTTTTTTTCGCGATTTCAGGGTTGGTCCCATAATAAAAGTTGTTCATAATGATGAGTACAATGACCCCTTAAAATATTTCCACCGTCTAACCTGCCACCCTGTATGGATACTTAGATATGCGCGTTTGCACTAACACTGGGAGACACCTAGGTGTAATGTCTAAATTTTAAATACCGGTAAAACCGTACCGTAATACCGTTGAAACCGTACCGTAATACCGTTGAAACCGTACCTTCATCTCCTCGCGAGAGGGCGGGGTCAGCTTAGCGTCATCAGTCTTGACTTCACCGGGAGGCATCTTGTTGAGGCACTGGTCGATGATGCGCAGGGACTGACGCATCTCCTCGATACGACACAGGTACCTGGGGGGGAGGGATATATCATCACGCTGCAATTCTGTGGAGGCCTATACCCCCTGGCCTATAATTGTTTGCAGTAACTTGACAACTGGCCTAGCATGACCACATTGATCACGATAGAAACGGGTTTTGTCTACAGAAGAATAGACAAAGTGACAGATTGTAGAAAGATTTCTACCGTTTTATGCATAAATATTTGTTCTAATTTCAAAAAATCCTCTAAATACGAAAAAATATACAGGGTGGCAGGTTAGACAGTGGAAATATTTTAAGGGGTCATTGTACTCATCATTATGAACAACTTTTACAATTGGCCCAATAATGAAATCGCGAAAAAAAAATCTGCTGTTCCATACATTTTGTTGAGTTATGTGAACATAAATATGTATGGAACAGCTGACTTTTTTTGTCGCGATATCAAGGTTGGTCCCATAGTAAAAGTTGTTCATACTGATGAGTACAATGAACCATTAAAATATTTCCACTGTCTATCCTGCCAACCTGTATAGTCCAAGGATAGCCCGTTACGGTGGTCACGTTTGAGATGAGGCATCTGTACGTAGTATTATAATATTATCAGTGATATAGCTAATATACTTATAGATATTACCTATTTTATATATAAAGGTGATGGCTAAAAAAATACCCAGAGTCGACACAAACTTCTTATGTGCGGTCTGAGTAGGCTTATTTTGTACATTAAAAAGATGTTTTCATTTATTCGAAAAACTGTGGGATTTTGTTTTTTTTTTTTCATATAAAAATCATGTCTACAAATCTTTCAATGTGAGAGCAATTGTTTCATAATTGTGTCAGAATGGTCTCTTAACAACAGCTTAAATACAGACTAAACTTTTGCCCGCGACTCCATCCGCGTGGACTATAATAAAATGACCAGTTTAAATGACCTTCGTAGTGTAGGGTGGCTAGAACTACCAAGAGGTCAAGCTGTAATTTCCATACCTCACGGATTTCAAGGTTTGCACTTTGGTACCATCAAATTTCTATTAAAGCTAATCCGTTGGCAAACATTTCATTGCTGTCGATTCTGGGTTTTCAGTGTATGGAGTTTTAGCCATGTCCTTTAGTTATAACTTGTTAATTGTTTTAATGATAATGATAAATGATAAATGATAAATGATATTTATTTTGTAAATAGGTTAAAAATAACACTTTTACACGTCAACACATTTTTTAAGCTAGATGAGTTCGGTGTTTCCTAAATGACTACCTTTGAGAAGAAACACCGAAACAAACTCAAAGGTTGATGTCTCTTTTAAAGTCCAGACAATTAAGATAAATTGTGTAAGAACCATGCAGGTTAGTCTGAAATGGCCTTTAGAGGAAAGAGCCATACAAATTTGAGTGGACCTGACCTGACTGTGCACGCATGTGCCGGGTATCGTGGTAGCTCAACCCAGACTTAGGGAGCTCAACGACCCGACGAACATTACCATCAGAGAGGACATTTGGGTAGGCCCCCTAAAGTACTCAAACTGTCAGACTGAACTTGAGATCTATAACAGTAACATAATAACCCACATAGTACTCACATTTACAATAATTATAATCAATATATTATCATATTTATGTTTCCACTTCAAACATAATAATGCACCTGCCACGCTATCACCACCCTTGGTTGACTGGCAGAGACCGTCTAAGGCGTTTAGTCGGCCTTTGTACCTGTCTGCGCCATTTAATAAAAATAAATTAATAAAATAATATTCGACTAATCGTTATCACAATTACACAAATCACAACACTAATCATTCATACACGCGAGATCCTGTTTCCTTCCTTATTCAATTCCCTTCCGCATCCCAGTTGCATTCGACGCGTCACTCAAACCGCCCGCGCATTATCGCTCTCCAAAACTTTTTCAAAAAAAACTCTAAAAGTGTTGTGTGTGACCTCAAAGTCTGTGGGTGTGCCTCAAGAACCATCTCTAAGAAAACATACCAGCCTCGAAACTATCGAAGATGACGCCTTTCCCTGTGAGTATACCTGATTTCCTATCTTGCACTCGCGCCCACAGTACCTTTTACGTTGAATAAAGTTTGAATAAATAAATAAATGTACCTGTCGTAGCAATCCCCGTTGGTACCGATGGGTACATCGAACTCGACGTGTTCGTACGCGTCGTAGGGCTGCGACTTGCGCAGGTCCCACTTGATGCCGGACCCGCGCAGCATCACGCCGCTGTGAAGTATAAGTTTATTTTGATAAATAACAATAATAATAATTTAATGTACCCGCAGGGCACCTTGAGGCGAGGTGACGGGGAGTAGCGACCCCGCGGTACCCGAGTGCTCCACGGAGAAGCTACCGTTCCTCACCTCCGGCTTGCCTTTATTGGCCGGTTGGAGTGAACACTGACGAGGAACAGGTCTCCCGCCTCTAGCTTGCCTTCATTGGCCGTCTAGAGTGGAGTCGCTAGAGCAGAACACCTCTGCTCGGAGGGTGGATGCTGAGCGTAAGTGGTGAGTGGGCCAGTGATGCCGGACCCTCAGGGAGCAAATGATCTGAGTTTAAAGTCCAGCAAAGCCTCTCCACCTTTCAGCCGGTCACGTTCACAGCTGGGGTTTGTCCTTGGATGCATTTATATAGCGCATACAGGGATAATCGCAAGCTGTGTCACCATTACATTTTATATATTTTAAGTTTGTTGTAAAGGGCCTCTACGTGTTGGCTTCGGCCCCACGCACGCCTTCGAAAGGTCCGGGACTTTGTAAAGTCCCGTGCAACAAAAATAATAATGTTGTTATCACCGTAATGATTGTTGATATCACCGTCCCGCATGATGAGAATCTCGTGAAGGCTGAGAAAGATAAAGAACTTAAATATCTTGACTTAGCGCACGAGGTTGTCAGCATGTGGGATGTGGACTCGGCAATCATTGTGCCGATAGTCGTCACGGCCAATGGCTTAATAGCCAAGAGCCTCGACCTACACCTGAGGAGGCTCTCGTTGGGCGGCTGGATCAAGGGCTTGATTCAGAAAGTGGTACTCCTGGACACGGCTCGTATTGTTAGGTTCCTCTCTCTGGGGCCCTGACCGCCGGTGGCTTGGACCCTGTTCCCGATGCCGGTGTTGTACCTACTATTTTTTATATTTTTAAATGTTTTGTTTTTTATATATTTTATAATGAAATATTTAAAAATGTAAATTATAATTATGTATATACAATGAATAAACGAAATAATGATGTTACCATCCCGCATGACGAGAACCTCGTAAAAGCTGAGAAAGAGAAACAAATCAAATATCTCGACTTGGCGCACGAGGTTGTTGACATGTGGGATGTTGACTCAGCTATCATTGTGCCGATTGTCGTAACGGCCAATGGCCTTATGGCCAAGAGCCTCGACCAACATCTCAGGAGGCTCTCGTTAGGCGGCTGGATCAAGGGTCTGATTCAGAAGGCAGTTCTCCTCGATACGGCTCGCATTGTGCGGAGGTTCCTGTCTCTGGAGCCCTAACCCTGGACCCTTGGACCCTGCTCTCCATATCGGTGGATTCCTATTTTTAGGGTTCCGTATCAAAATGGTAAAAAAGGAACCCTTATGGTGCGACTTCGTCTGTCTGTCTGTCTGTCTGTCACACCTGCTTATTTCAGCAACTACTTATGCTATCGACTTGAAATTTGGAACAGATATAAAGAATGCTTGTTCAACTTTATTTCAAATGAAAAACGTCCAAAAATATTTTTATTTTCATTGCAAAAGGGGCCGGAGTGGGGGTCCAAAATTTTAAAGTGGGGTTACTAGGTCAAGTGACATATCATATGAAAGGGCTTGATCTGCACATTTCAAAATATATTTTCATTTTATTTTATGTCTCACAGTTTTCGACATATGATGAAAAATGTCCAAAAAAATACCATTCCCCCCCCTTATCTCCGAAGTTTGCGGGGCGAAAAATCTGAAATAATTAGGGTTGATAGGAATTGATCCAAATATGGCACCAAAAATAAAACGATGTTCCTAACTAGTACAGTTTTTTCAAAATCATCAAAATTCCTTCACAAACAAACTTAGTTATGCGGTCCGGATTTTTTCACTTTATACGTCCAAATATGATACGGAACCCTCGGTGCTCGAGTACGACTCGCACTTGGCCGGTTTTATATTTTTAAAAGTTTTTTTTTGTATTTAGATAAATATTTAAAAATGTATAAAGAATAATAAATATATGTGTAAAGAATGAATAAATGGAATAATAATAATAATGTATTTAGATATAACTACTATACTATTTACTTTCGTGATATACAAACCAAAATTATAAGCGAAAGTAACTGGTGCTGATTCTGTTGAACATCGCACTAAACTAATTTTAATCACACTATATCTCTTTCTTACAAATATCATTGCAAAAGGACAGAAAATATTAAGAACTGTCAAATTAAAACTGAAAATACTAAATACATATTTCAAAAAGTTATTAACATATCTTGTTCAAACCAATTTTAATCGAAAGTATTTATTGAATGCTATAAGCTTGATTTTTTCAGTTTTTTTGATAACTACAGGGGTTGGAAAACTACAGGGGGGGACACATTGTTAACGACTTTCGGAGCTCGTAGTTCACTAAATATGCACTTAAATGAAAAAGTAATTTAGAAACCTTTATGTTATTTTCAAAGACCTATCCAACGATACCTTACACAAAGGGCTGTGCGTAAATATTTTGTTTCATCCCTCAGTTTCATGTATGGGGGCCATCCATAATTATTTTATTTTTTGTAATTTCACTTTATGGCGGCTCACAGAATCTACTTGCGATGTTTCATACAAATTGGTTATGAACGGTAGACTTGACGAGGGTGTGACAGACGGACAGACAGACGGACATGACGTAACGGCTCAAATACACCAAATCCGTCATCGTACCTAGTTTTACTACGGAACCCTAAAACCAATGTAATTTCCAAAAATCTAGAAACGGCTACCTGAATCCGTAGTTGAGCGCGTCCTGCGCGGTGACGATTCCGATGTCCTTGGTCCTCTGCACCCAGATCCTGTTGGTTGTCAACACGTCTTCTACTTCATCCAGCCGTTCGGCGAACTTCGCTGAGAACTCGTAGATATCATCCATTAGGCCTAGAGGCATGTCCTGGAAGAACAATTACTGTGTTTAAGAGCCATTTAACATTTTGCTCGCACAGAATCATATTTTTAAGAATGTTAAATGAAAAGATGATACGTAAAATATTGATATTCAGCCAAAACTAGTTAGACTGGATGCCGACCCCAATATAATTTGGGAAAAGGCTAGGCAGATGTTAAATGAAAAGATGCATTTTTGAAAAATGTAATTTATTAATGTTATACATAATAAAATTCACTTAATAATATCACAATTGCTTTAGGACACTAGATGGCGCTACGTGTTTGTCACGCGGACGAAGTCGAGAGCAAAAGCTAGTCTATACTTATACAGGGTGGCAGGTAAGACAGTGGAAATATGTATTTAAAGGGGTCATTGTACTCATCATTATGAACAACTTTTACTATGAGACCAACTCTGAAATCGCGAAAAATCAGCTGTTCCATACATTTAAGTTCACTTCCTACTAATATTATAAACGTGAAAGTTTGTGAGGATGTAAAGATGTATGGATGTTTGTTACTCTTTCACGCAAAAACTACTGAACGGATTTTGATGAAACTTTACAGTAATATAGCTTATACATCAGAAGAACACATAGGCTACTTTTTATTCCAAAAACGCGGGCGAAGCCGCGGGCGGAAGCTAGTATCTCAATAAAATGTATGGAACAGCAGATTTTTTTTTCGCGATATCAGGTTTGGTCCCATAGTAAAAGTTGATTATAATGATGAGTACAATGACGCCTTTAAATATTTCCACTGTCTAACCTGCCACCCTGTATAACAAAGCTGAAAAGTTTGTTTGAACGCGCTAATCCCTGGAACTACCAGTCGGATTCCAAAAATTGTTTTTGTATATGATAGCCAGTTTCATGAGGAATAGTATAGGCTATTTAACATCACGCTACGACCCTTAGGAGCCGAGCGACGGGGGTGAAACCGCGGGGAACAGCTAGTCCTACTTAATATTATAAATGCGAAACTTTATGCGTGTATGTGTATGTTTCAGGGGCGTAGCTACCGCCGTATTTGCCGTATCAATTATACGGGGCCCCCGGGCCACGGGGGCCCCCAAAGTGTGTAAGGAAAAATAATAAAAACTTTCTAATTTATTTTATTTTACAAATGACAAAATTCTATAAAGCAATTCCTTTTTTTCCCGCCTTAAGCGTGCGTTCAAAAGTTGGCAACACTACATCGTTATGGCGGCGGTTATTTTTATTTGTAAAATGGGTAAATTATGTGATAAATAAATATTACTTCTCACAATATTTTTTTTCTTTTGTGAAAAATCTTTACCTCCATATAAGGGCCTCCAAAAAAATTTTTATACGGGGCCCCGACAAGGCACGCTACGCCACTGGTATGTTTGTTACTTCTTCACGCTGAAACGGCTGAACAGATTTGTATGAAAGAACAATGGTCATTTTGGCCTCGGAAAAAACATTAATTCTTATAGAGATAGTAATGTTAGCAAAATGTAGTACATTGTTAATGTAATTAATGGATGGCATCAGTTTATTTTTAAAAGCCGAGAAATAATAGATAAACGTCTTCAAAGTTATACCATAATGTTAGAAACAAAACGCAGGATAAAATATTTATTTATTTATTTATGAACGCATCCACATTTATTTACGTCCCTAGAGACGTCCATACATTTTTAAAATCTTAATTGATTTTATTTCTGAATCTTAATTAAATCCCAGGCTGTATTCAACTGGATAAAATCATGATAATTATTTGACCCAAGGTTTAATGTACCTGCCTACTTAAATTAGACCTCAATGTAAAAAACCTCTCAATTCAAAATGCTACAGATTAATAAATATACCGCATAAACTCAAAAAACATTATACGTAATTTCTCGATTCTCCGTGCTTTAAAAAATATATTGAATGCCGAACGTAGTTATATATAAATAGGCAAATAAAATGACAAATGTTGCATCGTTATAACTTTTATAAGATTTTCCGAGTCCAAGCATGTTAGGAAAGTGGCCATTGTTCTTTGGCAAAGAGGTAGCCTGGGACCTGGAAAAACATATAGGCTACTTTTTACCCATTTTCTGCTGACGACGTCGCGGGGAACTGCTAGTGGTTAATAAATCACTTACGAGAGAAACTCCCCCCGGTCTGATATAAGCGGCGTGCATGCGAGCCCCGCTCACTCTTTCGTAGAACTCCATCATCTTCTCTCGTTCTTCGAACAGCCAGAAGAAGGGGGTCAGGGCTCCCACGTCCAGGGCGTGGGTGCCGACCGCCATGATGTGGTTGAGGATACGAGTGATCTCCGCGAACAGAGCTGCGGAGAGAATCGTGTTTGCAATTGGACGTAGTCTTTGAGTGAGGTGCCAAGCGGCGAATCACCGAATAACATTTTCTACCACTTTTTGCGGGGGGCGAGGTGAACACGTATAGCACATTATGGAAATTTTACACAGATACATGCTTACAGATTGTACATAAATAAAACCATGCATGCATAATTTATACTTAGGTACCTACATGTGATAGGAAATTCCATGGTTTCGCAGATTTATGATTTTTTGGGGGGGCTCAGAGGTAAAAATCAAAACATTAAATCACTAATCTTACGTAAGAGTTTAGGGGCGTGCCCCCCCCCCCCCTGGATCCGTGACTAGATCTGTACCCCTATCATGAGTTTTTTTGACGTATAGTTTCGTTAACGTAAGCATATTTTGAATTGAAAATGTACGTTTACTACACAATATTTATATAATTTTATTCTCTGTATTTTTTTTTGATGTGCAAATTGCATAAAATTTTATCAAAATGTTCTAGGACTGTTATATTTTCAATTCAAATTATGCTTACGTTAACGAAACTATACGTTAAAAAAACTCATGATAACTGAAATTCGTTAGGTACAGCTGGCAAAAAAGAGTTTGGAAAAAATGAGGGCGTCACTATTACACTAAGGCCACTTTTAATGGAAAATTAGCAAAAGAATTTGAATAAATTGTTAAAATAAATGTCAACAATGACCGGATGACTCAAAATCTATCTACTATATTTTAGCATTTGTGGACAAAGTAGTGTCTCCGTTGAGTAAAATATTTAATTCCACCTGTCACCACGTCAAACTCTTTTTTGCCAAGCTGTAGTATGCTATATAATATTACTCACTTCTAATGTACTTGGCTCGTATCGGAATATCGATGTTAAGCAGTTTCTCGACGGCCAAGCTGTAACACTGCTCGTTGCACGTCATAGACACGTAGTCGAGCCGGTCAAAGTAAGGCAGGCGCCTGGGAGTACGTCTTGTATTCCGGTGCGCCAACAAAATTCACCCCAAGCTTTGCGATCTAGGAATTATTTTGGGGGGGAGAGGGCTCATCCATTTACGATTTTTGGGGGGCTAAGAGGTAAAAATCAAAACACTAGCCGCCTTACTTATAGACGCCTCTTAACTTTAACCACTGATTTAATAATACAACTATCCTTGTCATGGTTATTAAATATTTAAGATATTTCTCAAAAATCGAATGTCGCGAGCGGGATTTGAACCCGCGACCTCCGCCGAACCGTGGCATTGCTCTGAACCAACTGAGCTACCGCGACCCGCTCGGTTCACTCGAAACTTGAGATCCCTTTGCATACGCCTCTAATGAGCGTTTGGCGACATCTATCAGAAACTAATTCTTTGATCTGGAGTCTCCCCCCTCCTGGATAGTCCCCCCCCCCCCTTGGATCCGCGACTGGATCTGAAGTTTGATATGTGGTACTTACTTCTAATGTACTTGGCTCGTATCGGAATATCGATATTGAGCAGTTTCTCGACGGCCAAGCTGTAACACTGCTCGTTGCACATCATAGACACGTAGTCGAGCCGGTCGAAGTAAGGCAGCGCCTGGGTGTAGGTCTTGTATTCAATGAGCTTCTCGGTACCGCGGTGTAGGAGGCCGATGTGAGGGTCGGCGGCGCGGACCGTCTGGTATCAATTGAAGGTTTTAATTGGGTAATCTCCTAAATAGGCCCTGATACAGAGGGTATTTTTGTAATTTTTTCATAAATTTAAGTGAGTTAGGCCATGTTGTTTCACCGTCAAATATGGCGGCTTGTACGACAATTTCATACTGACTTAACGATTACGTACTGACTTACGAATACAGATGGTTTGAAGCAACCCGCCCTTAATGTCGTTATTAAAGCAATACGTACATTAACGCCCGTTTTCACCAACACTAGGAGACACCTAAGTAAAATGTTTAAATATGAAAAGGAAGTACCCTGACGCAAAAAAACATGTCACCAACCACTAGGCGACAACTATGGACTATCCATGGTTGCCGCCTAATGGTTGGTTATATGTTTTTTGGCGCTAGGTAAATTCTCTTAATATTTAAACATTTCACTTAGGTGTCTCCTAGTGTTGGTGAAAACGGGCATAAAAATCACTTAGGGGCCGTCCATTAATCACGTGAAGGCTCGAAAGGGGGGGGGGGGATCACGAAATATCACAAGGGGGGAGGGGGGGGTGTAGTGAGATATCACGTGTATTTATTTTTGCGTTGCACGCGCTACTTATAAACCGAAAAAAAAATAGGTATTTAAAGACAATATAGGTAGGTACCTATACTGAAAAAAATTAAGATAATTTGTACCAAAAAAATATCACACGTAATCTTGGGTAGGGGGGAGGGGTTAGTTAACCTCACCACGTATCACCAGGTTTGTCAAAAAGTTGCTAAAAAAACATCACGTGATTAATGGACGTCCCCTTACATTCATGAAAAATTGACATAAATACTATCTAAAACGAAAAAATGCGTCGGGCTTGTCCTCTAAACACGCAGCACGTTTAGCATGACCACGATAGAAACGGGTTTTGTCTACAGAAGAATAGACAAAGTGACAGATTGTAGAAAGATTTCTATCGTGTTATGCATACAATGAAGAGAAATGTTTCTATTCTTCAGTAGACAAAACTCTGATAAGTTAAGCACGGGTCGCCGCGTGCTCGGGCAGAAGAGATAACGAGCTGGATAGAAAAAAAATTGTCTATTCTTTGAAATGAAATGAAATGATATTTATTCTGTAAATACACGTAACACTTTACACGTCAAGAATTGTGTCAGTGTTTCCTATCTGGTTTGAGAGTCCGCTAATGAGCGTGATCAATTATTGCTAAAATCGGCGTTTGCGTTTGTCAAAAACATCACTTTGTCTAGCTTTTAAACGAAATACGTCACATTAGCGTGACGTTTCGTAAGTTAGCGTTAGCGTTCCGTTACAAGTTAAAAGTCTACAACCTTAGCGTGAGGTCACGTGACTTTTCCGCAGCTGATGTCATCCCCATACATTTTGTGCTTAGCGTTTGGCGTGAACGCTTACGGAAAAGTTATGTGTCTAGGCCCTCTGACCACCTTTGAGAAGAAACACCGAAACAAACTCAAAGGTCGTTTGGTAGAATAGAGATAGAATTGGTCATGCTAAGCGTGCTGGTTATGAATTTACCTCTCCGTCAAGCTCGAGCACCAGACGTAGCACTCCGTGAGCAGCGGGGTGCTGCGGTCCGAAGTTCAGCACCATGTTGCGGACCTGCTTCTCACCGGGGGAGATCACACCTGCGGAATGTAGGCGGTTTTAAATACATTACCTACTTAAGAGATTTCTCAAAAATCGAATGTCGCGAGCGGAATTTGAACCCGCGACCTCTGCCGAACTGTGGCATTGCTCTAAACTGAGCTAACGCGACCCGCTCGGTTCACTCGAAATTTGAGATTCCGATAGATGTCGCCAAACGCTCATAAGATGAGTATGCAAAGTGATCTCAAACGAGTGAACCAAGCAGGTAGCACAGTTGGTTCCTAGGAGCGCTGTCACATTAAATCCATCCCTGATACTGCCTTTGGCTGACCCTGAGCCCAGGATCAGCTAAAGGGAGCAATAGGCTTAATCAATAGGCTTAAGAATTAATTCATTTAGCTGATAAATTATATTCTAACTCACTGTGGTATGGTGGGTGTTTCAGCAGGGAGGTGACCTCATCAGGGTATATGACGGCCCCTTCGAATTGCTTCACATATTCTACGTCCGGCATCCATCTGTGAGCATTACGCTGGCTGCTGTGGGTTATAAAACTATCTGTTGTACTGATCCTACTTAAGTTTTAGGATGTAGTGCAATCTAAATATGGCATACCTTGCCCCATATACATCTAGTATGGAACAAATGTGTCAGCATTGATTATGAGCCTGGAGCAATCACTTCGTTTACACTATATGACCATAGTGGGGTCAGCCCTACAGGCTTATATTATTATATTATTAATGAGTGAGCTAGATATGTAAATAGCAGCGAAAATACAATTATGTTCTGGAATAAAATGTTTAAAAAGACATCATTCATTTTGGGTTCATTTTGAAAGTGCTAGCTGCTAGCCATATAAAAATGATGCTATATTCCAGTAAATACTGACGGCCGTACCACAAAAAGATAAACATCAGTTCAACACACGTTCAACATGAATGCTACCAAAAATAATAGGTAATTGTTTTAGCACTAACTTGTCTAAAACAAGTGTGTATTATTTATGGTAGCATTCGCGTTTAACGCGTGTCTATCTTTTTTGTGGTAAGGGTGTGATAGTCTATGTTTAGATAATTGTAACAGCTACTTAGTAATATTTCTACTGTTCCACTGAATTATCACTGTGGCATGTAATTTTATTTATTTCTTTACCATTCACTCGTTTCGATTCATATTACAATATTTATTATCTTGAAATAATAAACTGTGGCTTTTAAAATGCTTTTGAATATCAATATTACATGATAAACATAAGATTATTTCATCAACTTATTGAATGAACGAATATCTTTTTCAGGGTTTTCAGACTACTACAAGAAAGTCAATTTGATTATCTTCATGATAGCACCGCAAATGATACATTTTAAAAGCAAAATAAAAGGATTTGTTAGGTTTGTAACCTCAAATGTTACATAATTTTTATATCACAATAACACCACAATTTGGGCAATATTTGATATTTTTATGCAAGAGACACTCACTTCACATTATAAAGTGCTGGTAAATTCTTTGCGAGGGCCGCTGTTTGGCCCAAACTTGGGGATTTTCGCAGCAAAACATTGATCAAAGAGGCCATTTTTGACGGGACTGCGATCCGTTCGAAAATGAGAGAGAAATATCAATGTCACATTTGACAGCTAAAAGTTTATTGATCAACTTGGCAAAACGTCTTGAAAATAACATTCATTCGTAAATTATACGAAAACCATGCAAACATAAAAGTGCCGCAAGTTTACTTACAATAAAGCTAGCCATTTTCTAATTACATTATTTCTTGGCATCCCCATGATTTCTTGTACTCCCTAAATATGCGTGTAATGGAACGTTTGTGAGAACGTCAAATAATAGTCGCGTTCATATTTATGAATTTCTCCGCACTATTGTAAGAAGTTTTTTGTTGTTTTAGCCCAGTAATTATTAATAATATTTCCTAGACCAAAACTTGTGAGTCGCGTTTTTGAATGGCGTAATAATGCTGCATTCGGTTTTAAATAAAACCACACGACGCGTAATTCCAAAACTCAGAAATTGCGCTTGTTTGGGCTCGCCCTAAAAAACTTTTTTTTTTCCGCTACACTGCGAAAGAACATAAGTTGAGATTTGATATTATAATAGTATATGAAACCCGCATGGATTCGTTTCTAGTTTAATGCGTAGGTAACGCGTTACCCACGCATAGTCAGCATAGTTTGGATTCAGATTCATGTTGAGGATCTCGTTTTTGGTGTCACATTCATTTCAATCTTCGGTCTTCGTGGTGCCAAGCTCTAATGAAATAGTTGACTTTGTAATGTATATTTGCAGGTTCTAAGTATTTAAATGCATTCAAATACTTTACTATTGCAATAAAATAATTCAATTATTTGCCAACACGCGCACGCGCATGAAAAAGCCAAAAAATCGAAATAAAACACCAAAATGGTCACAATAATTTTATTATAAATCTTCACTTATTTGAATACATCATACAAAATACATCTCATTGTTGTTACGTTACGGTACAATTTTATTTGACTCGTTTCTGCTGCCGCTGCCGGTAGATGTCGTTGACGGGCGGCGCGACACCCAACTCGTCGTCATCTGAATCTTCGCCCGCTTTCCTTCGGCGAGCCTGGAAAACATATTGTAGTCTGCTATATAAAATGTACTCTGTGGTCAGTCTTCTCGTGACCACGGTCAATGCAACTTGATCGAAACGTCGAGGTTAGTCGAAATTCTTATCTTTTGATTATGTATGTGCGCGAAGTCTCGATATAATAAAAAAAAAAAAATGAATTCGGGAAAAATGGCGCTATGCTGATATAGGAGCCTTTTGACCTCGTACAGTACCCCTATCATGAGTTTTTTTGACGTATAGTTTCGTTAACGTAAGCATATTTTGAATTTAAAATACAGCAGTCCTGGAACATTTTGATAAAATTTCATACAATTTGCACATTTTAAAAAATACAGAGAAATTAATTAAGTATACAATTTATATAAATATTGTGTAACAAACGTGTATTTTCAATTCAAAATATGCTTACGTTAACGATACTACACGTCCAAAAAACTCATGATCGGGGTACAGGTTACAATTAATTTTTTTGTATTTTCACTCTTTTGATTTTCCATTTAATGTTTTTAATTTCTTGTGCGAGTCCCAAATAAACAATTTTTCTTTCTTTCTATCATAGTGATACCCATACCTTGCTAGCAACCGTCGTAATTCCTTCGTCATCAACTATCCAGTGGACTGAGCGCGCCAAGTCGAAGAGTTTAGTGTCACAGCCATTCTCTTGAGTAGGGGCTGGCGCTGTAAACATAACCGACATTGAGTTTATAACATTATTGAATACTACTGCACTTTTTTTGTAACTATAAGTTGTGTAATAGCCGCTGTATAATAGCTTAAGCCGCTATTATACATCTTAAATTTATAAAATAGTATTTTATAATTATAACTTTAAGGGCCAAGTTCACCGGCAAGATAACAGTCCAGTAAATTCAAAACCGTTTTCAATATAACGGACGGTTATCTCGACGGTGAACTCGGCCCTAAGATTAACAGCAGCTTATGAGTTCAAATTCATTTAAATTCATTTATTTGTGAACACAGGGTTATAGAGATGTTACAATAAATTTTGGTTCCATACCATGTTCCGCCAGAAGGCATACAAAAATAATTAGATGCATTACATATCTACAATAACATTATGTCTAATTAAATAATACATGCAATAATAAGGCAATAATAACAGATGCAATTAATAATTAAATCATCAATTAAATAGAACAGTTCATTATAATCTTAACTAATTATTACATAAAGATGAGTCATTCAAAAAGTCATAAACCGAGTAATAACATTTTTCATACAATAGGGCCTTTAATTTCCTTCTAAATAAATGTATATTAAGACTATGAAATGTCTTTGGAAGTTTATTATAAATCTTGGGTGCCAAACAAAATATACTTTTTCCCATAAGAGCTGTAGCACATGGTCGAATACATAATTTATTATTACGCCTATTGCGAATGACAACATCAGACAGTTTGGGAAATAGATGGGGGTTGAGCTTAACAAACAACGCTATTTCAAAAATATAGAGTGACGGAAGTGTTAGAATTTTATATTCTGAGAAGCAAGGTTTACAGCTTTCCGTCGATTGAAGACCAAACATGGCTCTAATACATCTCTTTTGAGACTTGAAAGCCATGTCTTTGTCAGTAGAGTTGCCCCAGAAGATAATTCCGTATCTTAGATCGGACGCAACTGTACCATGATAGGCAGTGAGTAAAGCTTGTATGTTCACTACTGGTGCAAGTTTATAGAGTGCATAGGCGGAACTACTGACTCTTTTGCAGAGGTGTTCAATGTGGGTCTTCCAGTTTAACTGCTTATCAATGGTTAGACCAAGAAATCTTGCTTCATTGGTTTCCGAGATTTTATCTTTTTGATAAGTAATATTAAATTTAGAAAGAGTTGACCTTTGGGTAAATTGCATTATTTGTGTTTTCTTTAAATTCAGTTTTAAATTATTGTTGGTTAGCCATGATATTAAAGAAGATAAAGTACTGTTTATGTCAGTTTCGTAAGAATCAGGGTTATCACAAGGTATCGTTACCGTACAATCATCAGCAAATAGTGTTACTGGATATTTTAAGGTTTTAGGAAGGTCGTTAACACGTTAAGGGCGAAGCGAGGCCTAAATCACCCCTGATGCAACTTCCCTGTGGTGCGGCAAGCAAAAAAGTGAATTTCTCTGTCGTGCGAATGGCATAGCTTTGGTTTGGTCCAGTGTAGGAAAGAGATAAATATATATTTGAGATCACTAATGGTTCCGGACTCGGTGGTGTACCTACCTTGGTACCGGATGTCTTAGGCCTCGTGCCGCACTAAATTAATATAATTTTAATGCAGTGCGGAACGAGGCTAAAACGTCCCATATCCCCCCTGACCTCGTACCGCACTCAACGCGAGCTTCCCGCGACCAGTGTTGTGCATCACGTCGATTGGAGAGCACGTCCTTTTACAGCGCCGAACATGTCTAAACGATGTAAATAATTGTATTTTTAAAGCCCGAGGCAGAATAAATAGGACAGTTTCTTTTCTACTTCTGGTTGCCTTTTTTTTCTATTCTGTGAACCGCATTAAGATTTTCATATACAAATAGAAAGATAAACTTTATGCATAAACCGTAATCCATTATTTTCCAATAATAAGTCTGTAATAGGTGCCTCTTAATGGTATAGAATGGAACCCTTCGTGCGCGAGTCCGACTCGCACTTGGCCGGTTTTTTTTTCTTTATGGCGCCTTCAAGCACAATTTAGATTATTTAAAAAAAAATGTATCCTTTGATAGCTTTGTGTTGTTTTGCCAGGTTTTGCCCTTAAAACGATCTAATGAGATATAATTGATCAAAATCGGTCAAGTCGTTGCGTAGTTAAGACAGTTTAAAAACGTCGATATTATTTTTCCCATCACTAATCGCAGCGAAAATTTGCCCTATTTTAGTGCGTTACGAGGTGTATAAGATCCCATATTTTGTTTTGCTAATAATTCCTAAACTAGCCATCAGATCCCGGGGCGACGGTGGATTAGGGTTCATCAATTCACTGTCTATATCAATAAGGACCAAAATTCTCATTTATCTTTGATTTCGCGCCAGAAAATGGATTTTAGTCTGTAAAAGGAGGTGGGGTCTAATAGACCGCGTGTCGCCCTAACGTCTGGTCACGGTACGGGCCGATTATACCTCGTGCCGCAGGAACGGAAAGTATGCAAAAATTGGTGCCGCAGCTAACGTGTTAATATATATTATAAATAGCAAGGGTCCCAAAACACTTCCTTGTGGCACCCCATATGATATTTTACGTTCTTTAGAGAGGTACATAGTTTCCCTTTTTGTTTTAATATCAATTTTTTTAATAGCGGTTAACTGTTTTCTGTTTTCAAGATAAGAGTTTAGTAGTTTTAAAGCGTTACCTCTGATTCCATAAGATTCCAATTTATTACTTAAAATTTCATGGTCAACATAATCAAATGCCTGTGTCATATCGCAGTACATAGCACTGATAGGTATTTTTTTATCAATATTACACATAACTGTATTTAAAAAATCATATATAGCCATATTTATAGTGTTATTTTTTCGGAAACCTTTTTGTTCTGTACATAATAAATTATTTTTTTCTAAGTAAGAATAAATTGTATTAAATATATACTTTTCTAGAATTTTTGTGAATATTGACAAAAGTGCAATCGGTCTGTAATTCTGTAGTGACTCTTTATTGTCTTTTTTAAGTATCGGATTGACAACAGCTACCTTGAGTTTTTCGGGGAAAACACCTTGGATAATACATAAGTTTAG
The DNA here is from genome assembly GCA_948465475.1 of Thalpophila matura. Taxonomy (NCBI): domain Eukaryota; kingdom Metazoa; phylum Arthropoda; class Insecta; order Lepidoptera; family Noctuidae; genus Thalpophila; species Thalpophila matura. Next base: position 6,547,722 of record OX419205.1, on the reverse strand, counting down.
TATATAGCTTAAATGTCCACATATTAGATCACTTACTGATTTTAATATTTTGGTTGAGATCTCATCATATCCTACGCTATTTGTACTTTTTAGACCAATTATGATGTTGTGAATGTCAGTTGGCGTACTGGGACACACAAAAACTGAATTTACATTCTTGGATATGTTCTGCGTGCAATTAGTGCCGGACACAGGGTTAGGCACAATTTTGTCTATAAAATAATCGTTAAATTTGTTAGCTATGTCTTCTGGTGTATCAATAATTTTACCATCTATTATAATTCTATTTACTGATTCATTTGGTAGATTGAAATTCGAATTCTTAATTATTTGCCATGTTGTTTTATTCTTATTTTTAGAATGTTTAATGTTATACTCATTTTGAGATCGTTTAGTTAACTTTATAATTCTTTTAAATAATTTAGTATATTTTACATAATTTGATTTGTTATTAGGCGTAGGTTTTAGTCTGGCTTTCCAAAGCAGTTCTCTTTTCTTTATGCTACATAATTTAAGTCCGCGCGATATCCATTTTGGTTTATCGTGTACTCGTATAGTAATCCATCTAGAGGGAAAACATAAATCGTAAAATAACTTGAATAGCTCAATAAATGAATTATATGCCTCATTTAGATTATCCATTTCATAAATTTCAGAGAATGTAAGAATCTCAAGACAAGATCTGAATTTTGAGATATTTCGAGATGAATAATCCCTTAGTCGCTTTCGCCAATATTTAAGTAAGCATTTCTTATCTATAGGGCATCTCAGTACCTGAGCAGTATGGTCAGATAGAGCAAAATCTATCACTTCCGTCTTACAGCCCCTATTAAAATTATGTGCAAAATTATCTAAGCAAGATTGACTCTGTAATCTTGTAGGTTTATCGATGGCTAGGTTTAGATTAAAACTATTTAGTAGACATTTCAGTTCAAGAGTAATATTGTTATTTTTTAGTATGTCAATATTTAAGTCACCTGCTAGAATTATGTGTTCGTACTTCATTTTATTTACAGACATTAATAGTTTTTGTAATTTACTAAAAAAACTATTTAAATTCGCAGGTTTTGGTACCCTGTATAAGCAAATCAAAGCAATCAAGCAACTTAAAACTACTTCTTAAACTCTTAAGCCGCTGTTATACAACTTATAGTTTTAAATAGGCTGCAATTTCCACCAGTATATTGGTTGAGCGGTAATCGTTTAGTTTAGAGCTATATCTCATTAGGACGCCAGCAGCGAAGCCAAAGCGAATACCAGTGAGATTAGTATGAAAACAATATGAACATCGTGGCGTTCAAGCTCACTCGCTCGACACTCATACATTTCTTCGATGTTCATTTTGTTTTCATACTAATCTCGTCTGGCATCCGCTTTGGCGGCCCGTTTGGCGTCTCACGGACGCCACGGAAGCGCTGCTGGCGTCCTAATAAGATATGGGTCTTAAAGTGGATCTGTCAAGGTTGCGCGCGAAATTCAAAATATTTTTGGTTTTTTGCAAATTGCAGCGCTGTTTTATGTTGATCCAAATTCGATTCGCGACAATAACGGTAGTATAGTTACTAAATAGTTAGAATTAAAATCATCAATATAGTCCTCGAAATTATATTTGAGGCAAATACGATTATTTCGTGAAAACATTACGATTTTCCTCAAATATAATTTCGAGGGCTATATTGATGATTATTATTTAGTAACTATAGTATCGTTATTGTCGCGAATCGAATTTGGATCAACATTACAACGTAAAACAGCGCTGCAATTTGCAAAAAACCCAAAATATTTTGAATTTCGCGCGCAAACTTGACGGATCCCGCTTAATGGTAATCATTAATTCACCAGTACGTGTATACTCACGTTTGTCAGGCAGTGAGATCCTGTTGAACAGCTGCATGAGCCTATCGATGGCCACGAAGGGTCCGCGGAAGCAAGTGGGGGGCGGCATCATCGTGCACAGGTGAGCTGCGGCCGGCGGTATGGGGAACGTGCCTCCTAAAGAATACAAGCAAAATTGTTTTAATAATACAAAAGATAACCTTTGATTAAATGCCCTATCTCAGGGTTGAGCACCCACGATACCCGGCACATGCGTGCACAGCACTGTTGCCAATTTTGCGATAGACATTTATGACTTTTGCGCTAAAATTGGCGACAAAGTCGCGTAGACCGCATCATCTTATCATCAAAGCTAAAGATTTTGAACGCGCTAATCTACAGAACTACCAGTCGGATTCGATTTTTTTTTTTTGTATATGATAGCGAGATTCAAGAGGAACAGTATAGGCTATTTAACATCACGCTACGACCCTTAGGAGCTGAGCAACGGGGGTGAAACCGCGGGGACTAGATAGTACAGTATTATATCGCGTTTCTGGGCGGTATTGAGAGGTAAGCAGTGTTGATCATACCTGGAATAGGATGTTCTCCTGGCAGCGGGTTGACCTTCGGCTTGTAAGGTATCATCTGACTCGTGTCTGGTCGGGCGATGTCCTTGTTTGGGTCGTTATCTCTGTAACAAACGGAGAATGCAATATTTCCAGTATAGCAGCAGTGGTGGTACTTTTCAACCGACTTCAAAAGAGGTTTGAATTTTACTGTATTTTTCTCAGATCATAGAAACAAGGGAGATGTGCCAAGGCGCTATTGAGCTTGACGCTTCAGTTTGACCACATTGGTCGTAATAAAAACGTACACGCTGGCGACGAACCGAACACGATCGATGATATAAATACAGTGTTTAAGTTTAGTGCTAGTGTTGAGTGACGATTAACAGTATTATGATGAGGGTGTGCGGAATTTAATGTGTGGGAGATCTCTATACTGAGGCATCAGTTGTTCCCGTACTAATTTGCTATCATAGCATATCTCCTACGGCCCACTCTCTCTCTCAGGAGGCCTGTGTTCCAGCAGTGGGAACACTATAGGCCGATTATGCTATGCTTATACATATCTCCTTGTTTCTATGATCTGAGGTTTACCAACTTATCACAATAACTTAAAGAGGTATGTTAACTTACTTCTGTCCCAGTATGACAGCTGCTAGTTCAGGCGATATGCCTGCTAGAGGTCCTCCCAGTGCCCACGACTTGTTTGACATAGACGCCACCTGTTTCAACGAAATGTTTCATATAAAAGTTCTCTTCGACGCTGTATGTATTGGCTCCCCTGTCTGTCGTTTTGTCTAGATCTTAACGTTCCATGGTTTTATAGATTTAAGTGTTATAGTAATGACGCTAAAAGTAGTGAACGAGCATTGGTGCTAAAAGAAAACTTCTGACACCGTTTAAAAAGTTGTAACATATTGACATTTCAGAAGCACGGTTTCTTTTTTGGCATGCTTTTTAGCCTAAGCGACCCGTACCCCTATCAGAGTTTTTTTGACGTGTAGTATCGTTAAAGAAAGCATATTTTTAATTGAAAATACACGTTTGTTACACAATATTTATATAAATTAAATACTTAATTAATTTCTCTGTATTTTTTTAAATGTGCAAATTGTATTAAATTTTATCAAAATGTTCCAGGACTGCTGTATTTTAAATTCAAAATATGCTTACGTTAACGAAACTATACGTCAAAAATACTCATGATAGGGGTACTGATGGATTTACGAGGTGTCGTTTCAGTGACCGGATTTTTGGATATTTTCATTATTTTGTTTAAAAATACATATGGATTTTTACACATAAACACGGAACCAAGTTATGCAATGACAAACGTCCATATAACCATAAAGTATTTGATGTAAAAGCTTGTCGTAACTTTATTCCGTAATTATTTCTAATAAGGGGAAAGTGATAAGTTAAAAACCGGGCAAGAGCGTGTCGGACCACGCTCAGTCTAGGGTTCCGTCGTGTTCAAACCAATTCTAATCGAAAGTATTTATTAAATGCGATATGCTTGATTTTTTTCAGATTTTTGGATAAAGGGGTTGGAAAACTACAGGGGGGGGGGACACATTGTTAACGACTTTCGGAGCTCGTAGTTCACTAAATATGCACTTAAATAAAAAAATCATTTAGAAACCCCTATTTTATTTTTAAAGACCTATCCAACGATATCCCACACAAAGGGGTGGCCGTAAATATTTTTTTTCATCCCTCAGTTTCATGTATGGGGGCCACCCCTAATTATTTTATTTTTTGTAATTTCACTACAGGCCTTTATGGCGGCTTACAGAAGACATCTAACTGCGAAGATTCAAACAGATTGGTTATGAACTGTAGATTTGACGAGGGTGTGACAGACAGACAGACGGACAAACAGACGGACAGACGGACGGGATGAAACTATAAGGGTTCCTAGTTTTACTACGGAACCCTAAAAAAACGAAGGTAACGATAGCCTGTTATCGCTGACTGAACAAAATGATGTATTTTTTAATAATAGGCTTGCGTTTGCCCGCCATCTCGCCTGATGTTAAGCTATGATGCGGTCTACGATGGAGCACGCTTGCCTAGACGATGTCTCTTACTCTCACCTCTGTGTATCCGATGGACTTGAGCTCCGCAATGCTGCAAGGGTACAGATCCAGGAACTTGTACCTGTCCACCAGTTGAGCCGTCTCCTTGCCTTCGAACTCCTTGATCTGTTCAACAAACACGTTTAAATTATGCAGTGTTAATTACTTGATAAGGTTTTTTAGGGTTCCGTACCTCAAGAAAAGTCAAAGTCAAAGTCAAGTCAAAGTTATTTCAATTAGACCAATTACAGGTACTTTTAAATTGTCAAAGAGTCTGTCAGTTAGTCATAATGATGAAGCTAGATGCCCGTTCCAAAGCGTAGATTCCTATGGAGAAGAACGGGCAAGAAACTCCATGGTTACTCTTTTAAATCAAATCATTGTTGTCAACAGTGGGCAACAGTAACCTACCTTCTCCAAGACCGCCTGTCTCCTCTTCTCGACCTTCACGATACTGACTAGGTCCCCGATGTTGGACTCAAACTCCAGAAATCTGTTCCATATGTCCACTTGGCTTTCCGGCTTCAGACTTCCTGAGGACAGGACTCGCTCGAATAGGACGCGGGTGTTGTTGTCCTCTGGGGAGAGAAAAGGGGGGTATTATAGACAGTGGCGTGCCTAGAGGGCAAGTCCGACGATTTTTTTATCGGTTTTAGAGGGATTTATGTTAATTTTTCGTGAATTTAAGTGAGAACCGCTGAGTTGCAGAAAAGGTCATTAAGTTTTCAAGGAGACTTTAACGATAGAAATTGTATTTATTTATTTATTTATTGCACAATGTACACACAACTTATAAACTAAAGTATGACTACTTATTCTAATATGAGTACATGACCCTGCTAGGGTGTTGCAACAGAAAAGGTGATGCCTTAAGCCGCCCTGTTTTCGTGTTCGACGAACATCGAACAGTGAACAGTGAACGAGAAAGGGGCGTGGTCTACGTGTTTTGACGAATAAAAACACTCAAAACACGTAGACCACGCCCCTTTATCGTTCACTGTTCGATGTTCGTCGAACACGAAAACAGGTCGCAGGAGACGCGCCTTAACTTTAAACTCGAATGTGAAGAGTGAACCATTTTTTTTTGCTCGCAAATGTGTACCTTTTCTTTTCCGTTCTTCTAACCTTTTAATTCAGTAAGTTGGGTAGGTAGTTAGTAGTTTTTTAAATCGTGTTATCAATACGGTACCGGACTATTTTTTTTTATTGTGTATCTGTAAACTATTTGAAAGAAGATAATTAACACCAAAAAAACCGATGAAACATCTACAAAATTGGCAAAGTTATGAGCGTTTTAAAATGATTTGCTAGACACGGACGGCATGCATGATAAGTGACGTAACACCACGGTCCGCTTCGCGCGACCACGACGGAGCGATACTCCCTCCAAAAACATTAAAAGCGTCTATGTTTTCAAATTTGTGATATTTTTTTTTTTTTTTTTTTACTTATTTGTTATTCTTATTCCTTCTTTGGAATAAAATAATTTATTTGTACTTTTTTAATAGTAGTCCACTACCGTATTACTGAGCGATATTTTTTTCAGAAATTGCATGATGTCAGTAACATTTCATATTCAGTTTTCTGTGTAACTAATAAACCTAGAAAATCAATTGCGATCCATTCAAAATTGAACTCTAAATCTAGCAACACACGACTCACCGTTGAGATGCGACAGATAGTCGATATAGCACAGCACATACTCCGGAATGTGGGAGAACTTCTTGAGGCCTAACTCGAAGATTCTGAAGGCTATGTTCTTGTCTTTGGAACAGTAGTACTCCATTAGGGCTGCGGCCACGAACACGTGGTATCGGGACCTACAACAAATTGATACAATGATAATAAAAAGTACAACCACATTAATAACCTCCTCCTTTTTGAAGTCGGTTAAAAAACCGCTCGCTCCCTGAGGGTTCTGTACAAAACGAATAATAAATAATATAAATATTCCACTAGAAATATGAGCGCCATCTAGGAGCAAGATGCTGCTATTATATACTTCTATATCTGTATTTGTATATGATAGCTAGATTCATAAGGAATAGTATAGGCTATTTAACATCACGCTACGACCCTTAGGAGCCGAGCAAGGTAGTGTTTTATAAAGAGTTTTCGTTACCTGGGGTCTTCCCTAGCCCGCTTGAACACAGTCCGAGCCGACTTGATGCCCTCGGCCCTGCGCGCGAACTTCATGTACTGCACGTAGGCCAGGGTGGGGTCGATGTCCTCCATGTCTAAATAACGGGTGTACACTTGATGGACCTAGTTAAAAAAAAATCACAATAAAATCACATCAGATTATTTCATTTTAACCGGGCCCAGACCAACCAAAAACTTGAACGAAGCGCTTTGATTCCACTTTCATTGTGAAAACCGCCAAACAGTGGAATGCGCTGCCCGAGTGGGTGTTCCCCGATAGTGCCATCATAGCAAATTAGTACGTGAACAACTGATGCCACTTTTAGTACATTTTCCGACACAATTACGCGCATAATTAAGCGCTCCTTGTGAATAAAAAGATCTCCCACGCATTGAACATTCCGCACACCCTCAATCTAACACTGTTAATCGTCACTCAACACTAGCACAAAACTAAAACACTGTATTTATACCATCGATCGTGTTCGGTTCGTCGCCAGCGCGTACGTTTTTAATATGAGCAATTTGCTCAAGATCAGGCATCAAGCTCGATAGCGCCTTGGCCTCCTTGTTTCTATGATCTGAGACCAACACCATACAATCTCCTACCTTATTATAATGCAGCCTGCTCTCTTCGTAGTCCGCATGCGCGAAGTGCAACAGCGTGGAATGTTTCAGAGGTCCGCTCGTAGCCCTCTCGTAGACCGCGGCCGCTTCGTCCGAGAACAGACGGGCGGCGTTCGAGTCCTGTGCAATGAAATCATTGTAAGTTATCGACTGCTTTAATGAGTGGCAGACAGTGGCGGATCCAGAAATCATTTGGGGGATGGGCTGAGGTTTTATCCAGATCAGGGGTTCTTAAACTTAAAAGTATCAAGCCTCCCTATTGCTTAAAATAAATATGCCTCTTCTTCTACCTGGCGCTAATCCCGGCTATTGCCAGGGTCCGCCTTCCGACTGAACTGAAAAGGATGTTGAAGATCGGGCAAAGTGGAGGAACCACTTTGCCCGATCTTCAACATCCTTTTCAGTCAGGCCATTGGCTCTCATGTCGGACTTGACGACGTCCAGCCAGCGCTTGCGAGGGCGACCACGGGACCTAGTCCCAAGGACAGCCACATTCATGCATCTCCGACCAACGTACTCCATAGGGCGGCGCATGATGTGGCCATACCATCGCAGACGACACTCTTGCAGTTACTTACACACTTAAAATGAATATTCCTACTAGTGGCGAAAGGTCCCTACAATACGATTCCTTCCGGCTTCCCTTAAAAAAATAGCACAGGCAGTATTGCCTACTTTTATTAATTAGCTTTTCGTTGCGAGGTAAGCATTTGTAGCTCCGGCTTACCTCTTACAAAAACTGACCCTTCGCCACTGATGCCTACGCTTCCCACCGACCCAGGGCCCAGCAATTAGCAGCAAGTATGTATGCGCCGGCGACCAGAGTGATAACAGTCGCCCGCGCCCCCCTGTACATACATGTCTTCGCGCCTCCCTAGTGGGGCGCGCCCCCCACTTTGAAAATCAAAGATCCAGATATTATTTGGAGGGAGGCGCCTAAGCCTAAGAGTTGGAAATGTAAACACATAATCACTAATGCCCGTAACCAATAACACACGAGGCTCTTGACCTTACTAGAGATCGATTTTTGACATTATTTCTATGGAGCCTATGTCAAAAATCTATTTCTAGTATGGGAAAAAGCCGATAGATCTATTACTGGGAATGGCCACAATTAAATCTGTCAGAAGTTCAGAACTTAAGATTTGGAGGGGGCTTTAGCCCTTAACCTGGATCTGCCACTGCACTGGTAAGGGTATATACAGGCCTTTACCTCTTAGTACACCTCTAGGGTTATCAAGGAATCTCTAAGTCCACCGTTTTATGCTGTGTGTGTAGTCTGTCAGTCAGTCACCAATTCACCATACTGTTTTATAGGTATAGATTAATTACCGCATTTGGCTTTGTGTGTAGAAAAGAAGTGGAGGGGAGACTATTTGCTGCGAGGTACACATACCCTCCTTTTCTACAAAAAGACTTATCCTGCTGTTTGTTCAAAGTTAAGCAGCTGTCGCGGCGGTATAGAACTGGATGGGTGACTCACTCCTTTCTCCTGCAGCAGCTTAGCGGAATGATCTAGAAACTGTGCGGCCTGGTGCCACACGTCGGGGTGGTGGGCCAGGCAGAGGAGGCACTGTTCTATGGCGAACATGACCCGCCTGGCAACCAGGGCTGTATCCTCAGAGCGGAGCGGGTTCGAACGCTCCCAGGTTATGTATTTCTTCCAGAGTTCCACCTGCAAAGATAGATAGATATTAGCCCACTGCTAGGAACTGGCCTCCTCTCACAATGAGAGGGGATAAGCCATAGTCCACCATGCTGACCAAGTGCAGGTTAGCCGACTTCACACACCTTCAAGAACTCTCAGGCGTGCAGGTTTTCACACGATGTTTTCGTGACTGCCCTAGCTGAAAAAAGTCTCTTCTCGTCTCCGCTTCGGACATCTCTGCCCATCTTCGCTCTGGTGGAGTCCGGGCCTCAGACTTTAAGCTACGCCTACCTGTTTCATCTCCTCCCTGTCAGCGGTGGGCGGCGTGGCTGGCATGTTCCTGTTCAGCCCTCGAGTGACCGTCTCCAGCTCTTTAGCCACGCGACGAGCGTTCATGTACTCGCGGGAGCGTTCCATGGCCATGCGCTCGGCTGTTGGGGAACAAAGTTAGAAATTAAAGTTAATTAGGTTATAGGTACCGGCACCAGTCTTAAGCACAAACGTCACCTGCGCATTAGTTGATTTTTCAGTATTTTTGGCGAAACGACGAAGGCAGGGGTCTATTGGACTATGCTCCATTGCGTATTGTCAACTGTCTAGTCTATTGGGCCAAAAATGTACATGCGCGATCTGTGATCATGATTCCTGCCGGTACCTATACTCAAAAAAGTAATACCTTCAAAAAATTATGAATAGGCCAAGAAAAGTTGCACTGAGAACGTAGAGTAAGCCCAAGAAAGTTAGAATGTCGTTTTTTGATAGATTTTTCGCATTTTATATAGTTTTTATACATTATTTTTTTATTCCAAATGTCCCGATCGGTGTTTCAGCATTTATGGCAGCCTAGATTCACACATACCTACAAGCCCGTTTTTAAAATGATAGAGGGTGAAGTCTTACCAATAATGGTGTTGATGCTTTGTTCGAAGGCTATGTAGTCCTTCCATAACGTTTCTATGCCTATTATGGGCGTGATTACTGCTCTTTGATATACCTGAAACATTAAAAACGTTACTTTCATAGAGATACATGATCGATAGAACTATACCGTATTGTTATTATAACTAGCAGTTACCCGCGACTTTGTCTTCCTGAAAATGGATGAAGAGTAGCCTATTTGCTTCTCCTCCTCCTCCTCTTTGTCAAATTTCATCCAAATCCGTCCAGCCGTTTCAGCGTGAAGGAGTAACAAACACACATACATACAAAGTACAAATACTGCTTTTATGATTAAAAAAAAAAACCGGACAAGTGCCACTACGACTCGCGCCCTAAGGGTTCCGAAATACGGAACCCTAAAAAGGTTTTTACTTCATCAGAAATAGCAAAGATTTTGCTTCTAGGGCATGATGGTTTCCTCACGATCGCGTTGTTTTTCTTCACCAGTTTTAGAGCAGTGGTGATGAGACTTAGGTACACTAAGGACCAAGTTCACCGACAAGATAACACTCCGTTATATTGAAAACGGCCGTTTAACATAACTTTCTATAGAAAAAAGATATGTTTAACGGCCGTTTTCAATTTATCGGACTGTTATCTTGTCGGTGAACTCGGCCCTAAGTGTGCGCCTGCCGGGATTCGAATCCACGACGTACGACTTGTAAGTCGGGGCCGCTACCACTGCTCTCAAGGCATAGCATAATCGGCCTATAATGTTCCCACTGCTGGGACACAGGCCTCCTCTCTGTGAGAGGGAGTGGGCCGTAGTCCACCACGCGGGCCCAGTGCGGGTTGGTGGACGTCACATGTCTTCGAATTTTTGGTTCTAGGACATGCCGGTTTCCTCACGATGTTTTTCCTTCACCGTTAAAGCAAGTGATAATTAATTTCTAATACGCACATGACTTCGAAAAGTCAGCGGTGCGTGCCTCGGAATCGAACTCGAACCATTCGCCGTGTGAGGCACATGGTTAAACCACTAGGCTATCACTGCTTCGCTCTCAAGGACATAATCTTAATTATTCCTTACCTTCCTAACTGCGGATATCTTCTGATTTTCAGCATAAGACCCAACAGCTTCTACGCTCTTCAAAAACGTGATATAGTCGTTCCAGATGGGGTACGCGTGGATGTCCAGGCCAATTTTGTCGAGGGCAAAATCGTAAGCCTGCGCCATTTTTTCTCTGGAAATTAAATTTACATTATCGGTGCTAAAATACCATTTTAAACCTTATCTACCAAAGTCATTTTGGTCAATTCTGCAGTGGTCCATGAGCATCTAAAGACTTTCTAGACTTTTAGCCCCATTTTCAGTTTTAGCAAAAAAATCTAACTCATGAAATCTAATATTTGTATTTACATAGTTTAGTGTAACTTTACCCGTGCGAAGCCGGGGCGGGTCAGCCAGTTGTAACTAAGTTAGTATACGTACTTGTAAGTGGGCAGCATGCACTTGGTCTCCTTCACGTAATTGAGGTACAGCCTCCACAACTCAATGTTGAGGATCTTCATCAGGCACCGCTGGAACAACTGCCCGCCAAAACGTTATCATGTCATCATTGTCACCCTTGAACCACTGCTGATCATGGGATGCCTCCAAGGACCTACCCAACGCTACCAATTTTTTTTTTCCCCTAAACGCTCTAAATACTGACCAATAATATCTACTTCTTTGATGCAGTGCCCAAATCATTTGTGACTTCAGCCGGCCTAGCATGACCACGATAGAAACGGGTTTTGTCTACATAGAAATAGACAAAGTGACAGATTTCATTCATAAAACGTAGAAATGTTACTACAATCTGGCACTTTGTCTATTTCTATGTAGACAAAACCCGTTTCTATCGTGGTCATGCTAGGCCGGCAGGTCATAGAAACAAGGGAGATGGGCCAAGGCGCTATTGAGCTTGACGCTTTAATATCGTCACATTGACCATAGTTAAAACGTACATGCTGGCGACGGACCACGATGGATGATATAAATACAATATTTTAGTTTAGTGCCAGTGCTGGACAAATAACAGAGTTAGATTGAGAGTGTGCAGATTTTTTAATGTGTGGAAGATCTTTATATTCACAAGGAGCGCTTGTAATTGTGTCGCAAACTGTTCTAAAAGTGGCGACAGTGTTTCCCGTTCTAATTTGCTATGATGGCATATCTCCTTTTCTCTATGATCTGAGTTTGTAACTCATAAAACGTCTACATATTAATTTATTAAGGCCACACAGGCCGCGTACGAGAATTAAACCGGTGGCGGTGTAGAGTTATTATTATTGTGAGGTTTCACTCGCTATCACAAAAAACAATCTCTATCCTGCTGTTGTTCAATTTATTTGCAGGTTTTGTTTAAATTCTTTATAATTTAAAAACCCTATAAATCATATTTTTAACTTTTCTACCCCCTAAAATAAGGGGGAACCCCCCCAAGTTGGCAACACTGCAAATATCGTACAAAAGAGAGACCTTTCAAGCTTGGCAACTGCCGCAACTGGATTGGGTATAGATACAGCCAGGATTCAGTTTGAATGAGCGTTTTAAAAGTTTTTTGATTTATCTCTATCTATCTATATCGATCTATTTCTAAAATATCTGAATCCAATTTCCCCTGGTCAGTGGGTGAAAGAAATATTCGCCTAAATTAAGAAGATGGAAGTTTAACTGCGATATAGGTAACTAAAATTTTGGATTATCTAGAAGTGCTCCAACGCTGAATCCACTACCAAATTAATTGCCTAACTTCGTAACTAGGATTATCACCATTTAGGGAGATCCCTAAGATCAGCGGTGGACTCCGATAGGCCGAGTTCAATAATTCAGAAGAGTTTAAAACATACTTACTTTTAGCGTTAACGTAGCTAGTTTAAGCAAGAACTTACCTGATATATGGCATGAACATTGTCACGCACAAATACACATTTTTAAAAATGTTAGAGGAAAATAGTGATGTCGTCTTTACTGATATTACATGCAGGCTACGTCTGCACAGGCGGGTGGCTTGCTTAGCGCCTAGAGCCTAGCGGATCACCTAGCGAGTAGCTTAGTAAAAAGGAACGCTTTAGAATGTTCGCGGCCGGCGCTGAGGAGCAACTAGCTAGGCGCCAACCAAGCGCGCAGTGCGGCCGGTCGCGAACATTCTAAAATGTTCGTTTTACTGAGCTACTCGCTAGGTGACCCGCTAGGCTCTAGGCGCTAAGCAAGCCACCTGTCTGTGCGTACGTAGCCTCAGGGTTTATTTTTTCGGAAGTAATTCAAATATACAACCCGTGCAGATAAAGGATGAGATTAAAAATGGCGTTGCCTCTTTCACTTGCACTGTTGCTGTCTGTACTCACACCCGCCGGAGTGCGAGTGAGAGGTGAATAGAGGCGACGCCATTTTCGTGCATGTTCAGAATGTGTCTGAAAGATTAGAATTGAATGAGTCTCAGGATATTTTAGGATTTGGACATTTTGGAAATTGGACATTTCGGGAATTGGACATTTTAGGAATTGGACATTCTGAACCTAACAGGCATTTTCAATCCCATTCCTTATCCGGATAGATAATACGTGACGATACAGCAAAAAGTTTAATAGATAGATAGATCTGAGACCTGCAAGGTCGGTTGACTATAGTCGTTCTAGCGCCCTAGGAAATAGGGTTTAGATTTGAGTAAATAATGAACACCGCAATTTATGGCATCCTCTCTTGTAAAAGGACACGCTGAGTTTTGTAGTAGGTACTGTACTAGTAACCCAAGATAAAAAATCTACAGAATTTAACTCTAAGGACCGTCTGCGTCAGAATGGCTGGTTGTCTGTGGCGTTGGTCAATGAGAGTTGATCCGAAAATTGCTAGCAATTATTGACGCAATACATTTCGGGAAACTCTGCATGCTTGACTTTAAACTAGAAGGTGACCAGCCAACCAAACGTCAGGATGGCTGGTCAAAAAAAATATTTTATTTCTAAATATACATGCTATGTAGCAATTATTTATTATATGTAGCAAATATAAGCAATTATGTAGCAATTTTCGAATAAACTCTCATTGACCAACGCCACAGACAGCCAGCCATTCTGACGCAGACTAAGGACCACAGGCTCAATCCATCAGATATCAAAATCGATGGATAAGTATCTTTCCCATGAATGCAGAAACAATAATTTTTCAACAAACAAATTAGCAAAATATTCTGATAATGTCTATTCAGTAATTATTTACTAATTTTACTTTTAACGTGAGATACATTTCACGTCTGGGTCTTCTTTCCATACTTCGTGAGCATTAGCAAAATGTACACGTGACCATCTATTGTGATAGTGCCAATACAGTAATTTATCAATTTTATATATTTATCAATTTTACGGCGGCTTATGGGCTTTTCCCATTCATTGTGACCATTGCCCTTTTATAAATATCTAAACAAATTTTGAACCAATGAAAAAAACCCAAATGAATATTGTACAGTTCGGCCGCTGAGAGAATGCGTTCCTGACAGTTTGTGAATTCGTGATCCGTGATTGTACAGGCGACGAAACTTTGAAGTGGAAAATATTTTACGGTTAAAAATATTTTCATCAATTAAATGCTCTATTGATACTAATTTAAGTAAAATTATTATTATTATATCAATCTACAGTAAACTAACACGGCCGTACCACAAAAAAATAAACATCTGTTCAACACACGTTCAACACGAATGCTACCAAAAATAATAGGCAATTGTCAGCACTAACTAAAACAAGTGTGCATTATTTTTGGTAGCATTCGCGTTTAACGTTTGTCTATCTTTTTTGTGGTAAGGCTGACATAGTTTAATGCTTCAGGAATGTGTCAGGAACGCCTTCTCTCAGCGGCCAGACTGTCGAACACACAATCTAAGTTACATCAATAGGACATTGGGATCCTATCGCCCTAGTCCCAATCACCACGTCTTGTGGTGCATCGTGCATAAATACAAACATAATATTACTTTAGTAAGGATTTCACGTAAAAGGGTTTATTACATTTCAAAAGCGAGCTTTCTTTGCTAATGTTTTATGGTTTGTTGAGCCCTGAGACAACCCTCCCCCCCCCCGAAACCGCCACTGATTGTATATCTATATCAATGACTTAAAAAAAACTGAAATGTAGGTACAAAAATACTCTTAATTTTTTTCCAGCTTCTAGTTTATTAGTGTGCCTTAGAATGACTAATATTGACTAATTTCGGTTCTCAATTGTAAATAAAGTGACATTAGCATAAAAAACTCGCCTCCAATATGTCTGAACACATTAGCCCTAGCCGAAAAAAAAGATACAAGTTAATTATTTCCGTTTTATTTCAATTGAAACTAGCTTACTTACATCTATGCCATTGCGACAATCTTGAAACTGTTGATCAACTTTTGAAACGATTTAATTATTTTAAATAATATCATGTGCATAGATACATTTGTGCAGTGCCATTGGTTAAACGATTCATTGTGAAAAATACATAAACAGCTTTGGAAATTTAACTTTGTTTCAATGGGCTAAAGTTCTTGTCTGAATGACAGCTGCTGTGTACTATGACCTACTCTGAAACCAGGACATAAACTTTATGTCATTGACATTAAATAGTTAACTTTCTTAGCAGTTCAGTACCCCGATCATGAGTTTTTTTGACGTGTAGTGTTAACGTAAGCATATTTTGAATTGAAAATACACGTTTGTTACACAATATTTATATAAATTAAATACTTAATTAATTTCTCTGTATTTTTTAAAATGTGCAAATTGTATAAAATTTTATCAAAATGTTCCAGGAC
This sequence comes from Thalpophila matura, assembly GCA_948465475.1. Lineage (NCBI taxonomy): Eukaryota > Metazoa > Arthropoda > Insecta > Lepidoptera > Noctuidae > Thalpophila > Thalpophila matura. Next base: position 6,532,132 of record OX419205.1, on the reverse strand, counting down.
TGCTGTATTTTAAATTCAAATTATGCTTACGTTAACGAAACTATACGTCAAAAAAACTCATGATAGGGGTACAGAACAGATCATTTTGAACAGTCTGTCCTGTTATTTATGATGCTGACTGTACCAATACTTTCAATTTAGGCATTGATACAACAGACAATTTATGATCATTTACCAGATATTAAAATATTGTATTGAAATATTACCATGACTGGCAAAACCATGCTCAAATAATTACTAAATATGGTGAGATTGTAAATGTGTGAAAGCAGAATGCCTTATGGCACACATGCACATATTATTTAAAATAATTTACTATAGATATCAGTTATCACCTTTTATTTTATCACAGAATATTTAAATTCTGAAGTTTGCCCTTCGTATTCATTTTATTGTAATGATATTATCACAGTCATCGTATCACTTATGGTTTTAAAATACCAACTTACATAGTTACAATACTAACCTTTTCCACTTTTTCGAAATTCCGTGCCTTCATCTGGGAAAACAAAATACATATAATTAATGTTTGCAGATCTTAAATTAAGACCATAATTCTCATCTAAATTCATCTAAAATTAAGATCATATCAATCATCTAAAATTGTGATCACAAGTCTGCATAATGCTAAGTCTAATGACAGTCTTGCTAGGATTTTTTTTATTTTTTCTTTATTAATTTTATTTTTAATATTAAGATTAAAATTATGATTTGATTAAAATTACAATAACTTTTCGAATTGTCGACCTTCAACAGAAATGTATTAACAACAACTTTTAAGAAATTTCCAAGTGCATGCTGCCCACTTACAAGTATGTATACTAACTTAGTTATAACTAGCTAAATACAAATATTAGATTATTAAATATTTAAGAGATTTCTCAAAAATCGAATGTCGCGAGCGGGATTTGAACCCGCGACCTCTGTCAAACCGTGTCAATGCTCTGCCAACTGAGCTACCGCGACCCACTCGGTCAACTTGACATACATGACATACACACATGCATACAGCCGACCGCGACAAGGCACACCCGCGCACTGAGGAACACCGTTGCGATGCGCAGTATTTACATATGCGCCAGCGGTGGCGCGGTGACATCATCGCCCAGGAGTGGACAGCGGACTGGGTATCTGCATGGAGTCAAGCCATACACTGGACACAAGATCGCGCGCAAACGCTATATAGGCGAGCATGCTGCGTCCTGATTGGTCAGTTGTGTTTTCTATATTTTGGATGAATACCACTAATTTGAGATTAAGTAAATGTACATAAGTAGTAGTTAAATGAAATAAAATTTTTTGAATACTGCAAATCGAGTTTTACTACCTAACAATTAATATCCCTAAAAGCGTTTGGCGACATCTATCGGAAACTATTACAGACTATAAATTAACTTACCTCCTGCTCTATATAGATCTTCCAGAACCGGCCCGTGGTTGGGAACGCGTTGATTAGCTTCTCATACATTGGCCGCACTTCATTGATCGGTCTCGTTTGAGCCTCACGGATGAGAAGGGACCAGGAGTCAACATCATAGGTGTTCGTTTCAACCGCACGTTGGGCTCTACTCAACCTTTCATTACCCCAATCCTGCAAGAATAGTGTGTTTGTAATCAGAAACAAAACAAGCAAATGTAATAGAAATTATTTGAAGTCGGTAGTTATTTTTAAGGTTTTACATCTTGTTTTACAGGTGCGGATAGAGACTATCTAGGAACTGTTCAGTAAGTCAGTTCACATGGGTAAGTTACAAGATAACTGAATAATAGTTTAAATAATATGTGAAACAATCCTAAGCTACAGATACTGACACACCATGCTGATATGCTACCGTTTATCTTTTAAACTGGCGAATTTTATTTTTTTCTAAAATTACCAAGTAAACTGACTGAACACTCTACTCATACTTAAATTAGATAGCGGTCAGAGAGTCGCAATATGGGCGACACTAACTAACAAAGATTAATGAAATGATAGAAGCACCAACACCATGACTTTGAAGAAAATATAGGTAGAACCGGCTCAATACAATTGTCCGGCTCAATACAATTTGTTTGTTGTTATTTCGACCCATATCTTGTGCAGATTCAAAACTACGTTAAACTAGCTTCCGCCCGCGGCATCGCTCGCGTTTTTCGGGATAAAAGGTAGCCTATGTGTTATTCCAGACTATAATCTATCTGCGTGCCAAGTTTCATCCAAGTCCGTCCAGCCGTTTCAGCGTGAAGTTACAAACATACACACACACAAACACACACACGCACGCACAAACTTTCGCATTTATTATAATTAGTGGGAAGTGGGATTAATAGAAATAATTAACTTACAATTTCGGCATTATTTTCTTCGGTGGTCGTCATTCTTTAGGTTTGGAATTTATAGGTTAGGTATGTCTGTAATTAAATATAAACTATGGGGTTCCCTAAGAACGACCCTAAATAATTAGGCTAATTAAAGAGAAATAATGTTTTTTGCTTATCTTGTGATACGTAGGATGAAAGATATATAATTATTCACAGGACAAAGTCAACAACGGACGCCACTGGACGGGACGCCATACTTTAGTGAAGTGATACTGTGAACTGTGATAGGAAAAAGTATCGATATTATTCGATGTATCTAAATATCGATATTTTTTAATCAATCAATCAATCAATCAAAACATTTATTTGCTAGAATATGGTACATAAGGTGTTACAGTAAATTGGTTTCAGCATATCCTGCCATAGCATGGCGTGCAAATATGTTCACAGTCAGTGACGTTAATTAATCTAACTTGCAAATTACAGGTTCTATTGACTTATCCTCTAAAAAGTCTTTTACAGTATAATATTTTTTAAACAGTAACATATTGAAAAGCATTTTTTTAAACATTGTCAGGGGTAAGTCTTGTAAAGTATTAGGTAAATGATTGTAAATAATAATCGACATGCAGTAAACATTTTTCTTAAATAATTTTAGCCTTGTTGGTGGCAATCGAAGTCTGTCTTTATGCCGTGTTCGGCTATTTGGCCTGTCAGTGTTCGTCTCAAATAAATTATAGTTTTTCTTAACAAAAACACATATTTCAAAGATATATAAACATGGCAGAGGTAGGACTTTAAGTTTTTGAAATAGTGGCTTACAGCTGTCTAAAAAGTGAGCCCCACAAATGGCTCGAATACATTTTTTTTGAGCTTTAAAAACTCTGTCAAAGTCTACTGAATTACCCCATATTATAATGCCGTATCTAAGTACGGATGATACATAGCCATGGTAAGCCAGCATTGCAGTTTCACAGTTTACTGTTTGTCTAATTCTTTTTAATACATATATGAAACGATCAATTTTTGTTACAATTTTATCTACATGTGCCTTCCAATTGCAATGCTTGTCTACCGTAATACCCAAAAAAACACAATTATTAACAGTTGTCAAGTGAGAATGGTTATAATGAATGTCAAGTTTATTTATGTTTGAATTGTATGTCTGGAATTGTATAATGTTTGTTTTAGTCATGTTTATTTTCAAGTTGTTTTTGTCAAGCCAACTGATAGCATTATCCAAAGCCTGGATGATTTCCTTTTCTAAATTTTTGTCAGTGTCACTCTTAAGCATTATAGTTGTGTCATCAGCAAATAGTATGCAGTCTTTGCCTATCGCCTCTAGAATGTCGTTGATGTAAACCAGAAAGAGCGGTGGGGATAAGATTCCTCCCTGTGGGGTGCCATAATTATTGACTTTATATTCCGACCTATAGGTTTTTTTTTCATTTTGACGGGTTTTTGTTATTTCCACGCATTGGACTCTTTCAGAAAGGTAACTTTTGATCCAGTCATTGGCCTTACCACGGATTCCATAATGTTCAAGCTTTGACAGTAGTGTTTTATGGCAAACAAAGTCAAAGGCTTTTGTCATGTCTAAGAACACGCAACTTATCTTAGATTTTTTATTCAAACCTTCTGTTATATATTTTACTAGTGTAAAACATGCTAACGCAGTGGAACTGCCTTTCCTAAAACCGAATTGTTCTTTTTTAAGAATATCACATGTTGTTAAAAAGTTCTCTATTTTGATACACATAACTTTTTCAAATATTTTGGACAGAATAGGGATTAAAGTTATTGGGCGATAGTTGCTTATGTCCGTTTTTACACCTTTCTTATACAGAGGTATGACAATCGACTTTTTCAGGCGTGTTGGGAATACTCCTTCAGTTAAAGATAGGTTTATAATATATGCTAAGGGGGCCACTAGACTCCGTGCACATATTTTTAGCACCTTAGTGCTAAGGTTGTCATATCCAGTCGAGTTAGTGTTTTTTAGACTGTGAATTATTTTATAAACGTCTGATTCATCAACTGGTGTTAGGAAAATGCTTTTAGGATTTTGAGAAGTCGTTATTTTTACGTCATTTTGCATGTTATTTTGTGTGGTCTTGGTCGTCATTGTTTGGGATATATAAAAGTCATTAAATAGGTCACATATTTTATTTGGATTATCATAAAGCTTACCGTTAGCATTAACGGCGTCAATTTCAGAGTTACTAGTCATATTAATTGTGTTTGTTTTAATCAAGTTCCAGGCCGCTTTGCTTGTGTTTTTGGCCTTATTAATATAGTTTAAACTATTAATCTGCTGAGCCTTGTGTATGCATTTTTTCAGTAGTCGATTGTAGTTGTCATATTTTTTTTTGTTTTGTTTTTTATTATGTTTGTGTAGATGGTATTTTAAATATAATATTCTTTTTTTTATGCAGCATCTTTTTATACCCTTGGTTAGACCTCTATTTTTCACTTGCTTACAAGTATTTTTTACTTTAACTATAGGAAAACATAAATTGTAGAAGAGGGTTATTATGTCGTGTAATCTATCAAAGGCGTCATTTGTATTTTGAACTTCGTATACTTCGGAAAAGGATAGACTTGAGATGCAGTTATTAAATTTAATTATATTTTCGTCACTGAGGTCTCTTACATATTTAAAGTAAAAGCTTTGGATATCTTTTACTTGAGAATCTGTTTGTAAGTTCACCGTAATTGATTGTGCTGTTTCGTGGTCTGAAAGTGCGAGATAGTGAATTGCAGACTTAGCGTCATGTATGTTACTTACTATTAAGTCCAAGCACGCGTTTTGTCTCGTAGGCAGTTTTATGTGGTTTATTAAGTTATTATTACTAAGTATAGACCTTAACTCATTTGATGTTTTATTTGTTTTTAGTGTATCAATATTCCAGTCGCCACAGATGATGATTTGTTTATTGCATTTTTTACATAATTTATTGGTTACAAGTTCTAAATTATATAAAAATATTGAGGCATCACATGTAGGAGTTCTGTATATGCATACTATAATTAAGTTAAATTTAATTATTTCGACGGCACAGCATTCGAATTGTAAGGGAATGGGGAGAGGTAAATTTTTTATTTCTCTAAATTGTAGGTTATTTTTTAATAAAATACACGAACCTCCCCGACGCTGGTTAGTTCGAGAGAAGAAGGATACCAGTTTATAATTATTTAGATTAAGGTTTTGTTCGTAGCCCCTTTTAAGGAAAGTTTCAGTTAAACATATAACATCTACAGAGCCCAGCTCCTTTTGTAAATTTGAAATGGCCACCTCTATTAATTCTTGTTTGTTTAAAACCCCAGCAATATTCTGATGAATTATCGTTATTTTAGTATATTCCGATTTATTTGCGAAAAAACCCAGTTTTCTTACCATTACCGACTTGTTCTATTTTCTCAAAGAAGGCAGTAATTTTGGTTTGTGTAGTTTTTCGCGGTGTCATTATGTATGTTTGTTTTGTTTTGGAGAGTGTGCTTATTTTTAAATCGATAAAGAAACTCAGTCTTATATTTAGCGTAGTCAATATTTGTGTTAAGTTTCAAACATAAATGTGATAGATAGTGCTGGTGGTAACTTTTAATTGACCTGCCATTGATACTATTTAAGTATTCTAAATTGTGTATTTTTATGTATTTACAATTTTTATAGGTTTTTAATATTAATTCTAGGTTATAGTTAATTGTATTTTCGTTTAAATAGGGATTATATTGTACGTTAGTCATAAATACTGTATTGTTTCGCAGTTTATACAAGACGTTACACAGCTCTGTTATCAAAGAGTACGGGTTTTTGTCATTAGATCCTATCACTAAAACTATAATATCGTTACTGGTCAGTGTCTTTACGAAGTCGTCATTACAGCTGCTAAGAATCTGAGCACTTGTCGCATTGGGCTTGATGAAAGACGTAATTTTATAGTTATTATTCCATTTGTGTAATCTGCTATTAGTCATAGTTTTATTGAGACCGTAGGCCTGCTGGTCTCCGATAATTATTATTCTATTACGATTGTCCAATACACTAACTGGAGCAACTTCTTTCATGCTCTTGTGCGGAGGTTGTTTCGGATCTATGAAGTCCGTTGCTATGTCATCATCTGCACTCTTCTGGTGGAAATTTTGTTCCTCAATCAAACCTATTAAAGTGTCATTTTCTATGCCTTGACGTGGAGATTGTGGATGAGTGGGGTGTATCTCATCCAGGCTGCATACTGAGCCGGCTGTATTGAATGATACATTTCCGACTTCGTTTGGTGATTGTGCTACTATGGCCATGTCAGACTGATGTGCCGTTGTAAGAGGAAGAATTAACTTGGACGGAGTAGAGAAACTGCTCGTTCTCATAATATTTTTCTTGCGTGCAGACTTTGGTGTGAGGCTCTTTGTTTCTAATATGTTAACCTTTTTGTATGTATCTATAACCTTCTGATATTGTCCGATATCCATTTTTAGACGAAAATTTTCACTATTTAGATTGTCGATCTCCTGATGAGCGCTTTCGAGTTCCATGGTGAGTCTTTTGATTGTGTCTTTGTATTTCTCAATTTCGTCGCTGTCATTTAGTGAGGTGTTTGGTAAGCTCATCATGGTCGTGTCAAGTAATGTGGAATTATTGCTTCGGTCGACCATGAAGATGTCGTCCACTGAATTAGCCCTTCCTGGTTTCCGGACAGTAATATTATCCATTTCCAGATCCATTGTATTGTCGTAAATAGATGAGAGAAAAACGAAAAATGTATTTTAATTAGTTTTCCTTCAGCAATTGTTTCTTGGTAAGAGTCCAAGGCCAAAAAGCAAGCAAAAATAAAAATAAAAAATGCAAAAAGTAGTGTCAGAAGTCAGTCTCGAACCAGCGCCTCCTTCACTGGAAGGTAGCTCCAAGCTCAACTTAGCCACTCAGACTTGATATTGTAGCGTTGTAATTAACAATCTGTATCTTGTTTCTGTGTCTAATGAAACGAGGCAATTGTGACCATATATGGTCGCGCGTCGAGCCGTGTCGTGTGTATGACTCACCACCAATCAGCGCATAGGGGCGGTCTCGCAAAGCTGTGACTCACTGCTGCTTGAACTTGTGACACATTTGTTATGGCCGTTGAGTGAAATCAAAAATTGCTTATTTCTTCACTTTTAATGAGTAACTTGTAGATATTAAATCGGTGATACTTTTATTGGCTTATGTACTATAACTCTAGTAAAACACTGAATCGATATTGCTCTTAAAACAACGGAGAATATTTATTCTTTACGGAGCGACTTGCAACACGTCTTACTGTTAGTACGCTTCGCGCGACGATCCCCGACGATTATTAAAACTATCGATAAAATATGGTCAATATTTTTAATGGAGATGTAAGCTGCCCATTTATCCCGATAGGTGGCGTAGCGTCGTCATGCCCATTGAAAATTGTCAGTTTTTTTTTTTTTCTTTACTTTCTTTATATAAGGTGCTTGGTCGAAAACTGGCAGTTTCATACATTTTATAACCTATTTTTTGACTTTTCTCGAATTAAGTCTCGATTCAACATTAAAAAAAAGTGAGAAAAGGCTATAAGTCGCAAAAAAAAATTAGCGTCACAGCGTAGCAGGTTATACTGGGATAATTTCCAAGAATCGGATGATGTAGGAGAGACAGTCACTCCTAAGGGTTTATTATGTAAATAAATTAATGAAAAAAATTGTGTCCTACATGCACCTCCATACTACAGATTATGGGTTATATTATTAAAACTTCTTCTCATAATTTATCACTAATGTTCTCTGAATTTACGTGAATTTTTCTAACATGACTCATGTAATATTTAACACATTACAACCATAAAAGTGTCCAAATCTAGAACATAATCACTGATAAAATCTATAGGTTTAGTTCAGAACGAACACTGAATTCTTCTCATATCTTTCCTTCTCGATTTTTAAGTTCGTCTTTCAATTCTCTAAACTTCTAGGCACAAAAAATGTTAACAATGTCGTTGGTGACCGGTTTTAAACACAAAAGTAAAAAATCAAATGTAAACAAAGCGAAAACGATTTGACAACAGTCAACACGCTGCTGGCGCCCTCTGCGCAGAGCTTTGCGTGTGGATCCTCATTCCGATAAATCGATATTCTATATTTATTTTACAGTACCTATCCAATTCATATCAATTTCGATATATTTTTTAATGCAACTCTCGTTTCTATAATTGTTTCTAAACTTCGAAGCATAAATAAAAAAATACTATTTACTTCCTGTGTATTACTTTTTACGTTTGAATGTTTTGGGATTAGAATAATACTAATAATCATAATTATCATACTTCATAAAATTACGATAAATCGGTATTTTTCACTGTATAAAAATATCGATATATTTTTTTAACTTGTCCATCCCTACTGCCATGCCAATGACCGGCCCAGCGATTAAGCTGTGAACACATTATCGGAAATGTCTGTAACTTGTAAGTTTGTAAGCTGCGGGCCATGCGGGCACGTGGCTGACAGCAGCTGTTGCAATCCCCTAAACTGAGCTATAACGAGATAGGGCGCTTGTGCACCACATACGGTTCCAGTTCGTATCCAGTTTTATACGGAAACGGATCAAAATTTCCGAATGATGCCTTGTGCACTACATTCGGTTTTTACTGTTTATAGGCCAGGAATGGCGAACCTTTTTTTACAATTGCGTGCTGCAATCTTACTTCTTACTAATATTATAAATGTGAAAGTTTGTGAGGATGGATGTACCTATGTATGTATGGATATATGGATGTTTGTTACTCTTTCACGCAAAAACTACTGAACGGATTTTGGTGAAACTTTACAGTAATATAGCTTATACATCAGAGTCGGAGAAGGAAAATAAACAGTATTTCGGAAAAATAAACAGTTTTTGTATAATATTCTGTTTTATGTATTTATATCTTCGCAGGTTTCATTTATAGTTCTGGGTACCAGAAATGATGAAAACAATATTTTGTATAATTTATTTTTATTGAACAGAGAGCGAAAAACAGTTTAATACTGTTTTTAACAGTATGGTTGGCAACCCTATCACATATATAGTGCACAAGGCGTCATTCGGAAATTTTGATCCGTTTCCGTTAAAAACTGGATACGAACTGGATACGTATGTGGTGCACAAGCGCCCATACAGTGTGTGAAACTCGTTCTTACATTTCGTCCTCACTGTCGATACTCGACATGTTTCCCTGTTGACAGTAAATTGTGGAATGAATACAAAGAAATATGTCTGACGAGCGTCCGAGATGGACGTTCGAACAATCAACGGTCAACACAAAGCACACTCACTCATGTCATGCATAAAGCTTCAGCCTTATCCGTTATTGTGATCCCAGCTTAATCGGAGTAAATATTTTAGTTGGCGGTTGCGTTCAGAAACTAAACTTCAAAATGAGTCGAGTTTAAATGACATGAAAAATCACTCTACACACAAAAAATCAACTTATATGCCATGGGCAGAGTTGCCAACTTAGTGGATTTTCAGCTGAAACTGGTGTTTAAGCCCCTCTTTTAGCGGAGGAATTTTGTTTTTAATGAGTTGTGGTTTTTGCTAATGGTTTAGTTTACGACAGTAAGCAGTAAGCAAGACATTCACCCACTAACACATAAACGATGGTTTTTGTTATGAAAAGGCCCTTCGACACAAGGGAGTTTCGACACTATGATGGCAACACTAGATTCAGGGATTCGTCTGTATAGGTGATCTGAGGCCCTAGACAAGTTACTTTTCTGTTAGCGTTAGCGTCAAACACTACGAATAAAATGTATGGAAATGACATTTGTGAGTCACGTGACTTTTCTGCAGGTAATGTCATTGCCATACATTTTGTGCTTATCGTTTGGCGTGAACGCTAACAGAAAAGCAACTTGTCTAGAGCCTCTGAGTATTTAATATTTTTATTAAATAAATAAAATTATTTTAAATAAATTATTTGACACATAAAAATACTATTTTCGACATCCATTTCGCTTGTTTTTAATATTAATAGTAAGGTACGTAAAAACTAGCGTAATGGATGTTGAAAATAATATTTTTTATGTGTTTCAAATAATTTTTAATTAACTTATTTAAAAAAAAAATATACTCAGATCATTTTTTTTTTCTTTGTATGGCATCTTTACCACCTATAGATGTGCCTCTTAAAATATTTCGAGTATGAAGGGTAGGACCCTATATAAAGTTTTTTATTTATATTAAATAGGCTTTTAGTGGTTTCTGGCGGTTTGAACTTTATTGCGGAAATGGCAGGTAAAAGTTGGCAGCACTGGCCACATCAAAATGTCAAAGTTTGACATTGACATTTGCCAGATTTGCAAGTGCAAGCAAGCCAAGCCGAGACGTTTTAAAAGTTTTCTTATCAAAATAAACAAAATGTTATTCTATTCCTTCTTTAAATCGCTTGTGGGGAAAGATGTGGTGGTGGAACTGAAGAACGACCTCAGTATATGCGGCACCTTGCATTCTGTTGACCAGTATTTGAATATAAAGCTGTCGGATATAAGCGTCATTGATCCTGAGAAATATCCTCACATGTTATCTGTTAAAAACTGCTTTATCCGTGGTTCTGTGGTCCGCTACGTGCAGCTGCCGGCGGACGAGGTCGATACCCAGTTACTCCAAGATGCCGCGCGAAAGGAGGCTACAGTTTCGACAAGATAATTAACATAACCTCTTTCGCTAGATGTTGTGTATTTTTGGACCATAAAGTGCGTGTACATACTAATTTAAGCATAAGTTTCGCAATAAAGTCGTAATGTGAACGTTGTAGTCCTTTTTTTTATTTATTTATCTTTTTCTTGGTACCTTGTTTTCCTTTACCCTCTAACAGTATTTACCTGAAATAACTTTTACACAGCTTTTTATGTAGGCACTTACATTTCTAATGTTCACAGTATACTGCAGTAAATATATTTTTGCTGTCCTGAGATTGACATAGGTATATTATTCAAAGCAAAGCTTATCTATTGAATCTGCTTTGTCGACATTAAACATTAATTTGATCATAGAAATTACCAAATAATATTTCTTGCACCATATTAAGCTAGTGGTGTGTAGTGGTAATAATTGGACGTAGTTATGTAAAATAGAACCAACCCACAAAAAGGTACTTAAGAGATAATTTGATTTTTGTTTCTGAAGTGTGTAGAAACAAATAGGTAAGTTATTTGAGATAAACAACTTTACTAGGTTAAGGTTAGTATTGATGACGATTTAAGACAATACATTATTTGGATTTTAGTGAGATTTTAGTATCTATTTATGATCAAAAACCTGATGGTTCCTTATTGCAAAATTATGTTTTGTGGGTTGGATCTGTATTGCCATATGTTTTGGTTTAGCTTGGTTCTGTTTTGCGTAATGAAAAAGCTTAAGATCTATAGGTACTATGCCACATGGGTCTGTATTTTTTTTTTAAAGTGACTCAATCTAGGGTTGGTATCCTTGGCAGCTTTCAATAATATGAGTAAAGAGTGTCTCAAGCAGCTTGGATCTTTTTTGAATATATGAAAGTTGATTCGTAGATTCTGTTGGTACCAATAACTCAATTTTACCAGTTTTGTGGGTTGGATCTATTTTGCATAACTACGTCCAATTATAGTATAGTATAATATTCTTCAGGATGCTTGCAGGCTAGCAGAATAATTTAGCACAGATTTGGTTTTCATAATCATATAATACCTCATTTTACACTTTCCATTATTATTATCTCCTAATAACACACAATGTCTTGGCCATTTTTTCTTATCCAATTATTTATCATTTCTAAAATAATAGAAATAAAACAATGCTGATCTAGGAATCAAACCCAAACATAACCCAAAAATCAAATCCTATCTATGCCAACTATGCCAATATCCTATACTTTGGCAGTCTCGAAAATGACTACTAAGTGATTGAAGTGGGAAAAGAGATTTAACATTTTAAAAAGACTGGTAGTCTATTTTGCTGATAGATCATTAATTTATTTAAATACCTATTGTAAAAATAATTTATTCTCAAATTATTAAATCATCTTAATTTTGCCTTGACCAGCCATGACCATGACACAGCTGCGTGAAACGAAACGTACAAAGCTTTCTTTTTTGAAGTTTTTTTGTTTTGCAGCAGCAGCGCCATTTTTATTGCCCAGTCTGAAATATTTCTACCAAACTGGTACAAAAATTGAAAAGGTTTTTAGTGAACTATTAAACCAATAAAAATAAAAAAACCATAAAAGATTATTTCCAATCTAATAACAGTCATAGAAAAAAAAGCGAGATTTCAAGTTTTTGAGCACAATACATGAGGGTTAAGAAATATAATCTGTATTCGGATAGAACTTGCGGACAATGTAAACAAACACTTTAGTCAATATTTCTCTAATAACCATTACCAGATCAACTAAAGGTTTTGCTGGCAGGTTTGGCGCAAATCGGGGTAGAACAATTAATAAAATGTGTTGTCCGTGTTTTAAAAGAGGATAATATAAAAAATATAGACAGTATCCTGGATAATCCTGGACAAACATCGGAACCATTCATTAAACATGTTGGTGACACTAACACGGCTTCTAGTACTGATTCGAATAAAAAAAATTAACTTTTCAATTTGCTACAATTATGTATGTAAACTATATTTCATAACCTTATTATTCATATTTGTTAACCTTTCCCATCACAAGTAAATAAATTTAGCCATAGATAATGCCAATATGGTGGATTGTTTACAAAGTCCGCAAGTTCTATCCGAAAAGACTGCACAAGGTGGTTGTGGAGCTTGTGCATTGACACATTAGTGGATCTAGGGGGGACTAGAGGGCTAAAGCCCCCCAAAATTTTAAGTTCTGATAGATTTCAGAATAAATTAATAAATTGGTGTTTTGATCTTTACCTCTTAGCCCCCTCCCCAAAAATCATATCTGAATATTCATAACCATTCGACAAGCTTCCGTGTTGGAAATTACACTTGTTCGGAAAGCATCGGCTGATAAGCCCTCAGCCCTCCCCCCAAAATAATTCCTGGATCCACCACTGCATTGACAACAATAAATAAACTTAAATAAAATCTAACCAGAACCTAAATAAAGAAAATAAACTAAAATCTAGTTGATTTTATTCTGTAGAAGTGTAGATAATATTGAAAAACTACTATTGTAGGTTTTAGGGTATAGTAGAAAATTTATTACGGATCTAGCAACCCCTGTCTCATTTCATTCAACTTTTCTAAGCTTTTCGCCCTTCGCGTTTGGTATTCGCCACTGTGTTCGCGACTTTGCCCGCTGTATTTTGTAATACTATCGTTATTATTGTCCAGTTCGCTTTATCAATAGAAAATAACTGTTTTCTCGTTGATTCACGTCGCGAGTGATGCTTATTACCCGTTTGATTTTATCTCAGAAACAAAAACACTTGTTTAATTCCAGTGTTTTCTAACATGTGATTACAAATGTAAATATTTAATTAAAATTATCGCACAAAATGGACGTGAAAGGTTGTAATCGTGGGTGTAATGTGTAATTACTTTATGTTTGTTGTGTTCGCAAGCATTTGTTAGTGAGAAAGCGTATCTTTATAAAGGATTTTGGCGTTCTCTCGTCTGCTTCAAAGAGTATACAATTCTTCCTTGCTCCCGAAGATACAAGTAAGTTTTTAATCAATGTTTACGTTCAACGGCTTGTTATAATCTTGTTGAAGCTTACATCTGTCTGCAACATGCCAAGTGACTCACTCGGACAGCACAAACGTTTTTTTTGTTTATATACATGAGAGCCTATTTTGTGCTCGTACGATTAGCGTCAATTATCACGATTCAGTGGCCGCAAATGCGTTTAATGTCGTTTTATTTTAGAGTTTATTTTTAGCTGAAACAATGTTTTGTGTTCGAACTGTGAAGTTGGGTTTATTTCTGTGTGTAATTCTGGGTAAAGTGCTTAGCATACTTTTTGCTATCGTAATAATTCGTATGCTAAGGGGGGGCTGTAGAAGTGTAAATTGTAAACAGTGCTAAATAAAGAAAACCTTAGCTATCTGAGCGTTGTATCTTCACGAGATAAAAGATATTATAAGCAGATGACCATTAAAAAATTTTAAGTTTTTATTTTTTATTCAATATGTGCAATTACAGTATTTAGTTATGAATCTGGTAAACAACCCTAAGGCGACTGACCAGAATTTGTCCTACCAAGTAAATTTTTAAACAACTTAATTATAATTGAATATATGCTTACAAAGTGATTAATTTACTGTAAAAAAATATATTTATAAATGATTTACAGGGTAAATTTTTAGATAGGATTGTAATTATAGCTAATTCTGATACTGTAAGAAATAGAGAGGAGTAAGGAATTCAATTTGTAAAAAAAACTAAAATTTATTGTTTTTAATCTGTTACATGAGTGGGAAGTCTGAATATTCATACAATAGTATAAATAAGATTCATATTCATACAATACACACATCATCCAACTTTTCTCATAATTCATCTCAGCATACTGTTGCATAACATTTTATTATTTAAACTCCGATTACATCTAAATAGTGAACGTGTTTACAATGTTTACATACCTACCTAATAAATGATATAATAACCACTCTCAGCATCATCAAGATTGTTTGGTAAAAGTATAGAGAAAATGGTGAATAAGAGGAATGGTTTGAAAACTTTTTATTTAATTTAATACTATTATGGTGGAAAACAGGCGTACGGCCGGCCCGCCTTATGATGACCAGTTACCATAGTCTATGAAATGCTTGCAACGCCTAATATCACATGTGCACCTTTTAAAATGAGGATTTGCTATGCTGACAGCTTTATGGGACAAGCAAGTCCCTCACTGTCAACACAGCGCATCCTTAGGAGCTCTGGCGACCATACTCACCACAGGAACACAACACTACCGAAGAGTTGCGTTATTCGGCTGTAGTATTCTGTAAGGTAGAGGTATTTCTCCAGTCAGATTTCTGTTACAGACCTATCATTCTTTTCGATGTCGTAAAACCTTAAACACTCCTCCTTTTTTCGGTAATGGCGACCGTTTCGACTCTACTGGCGTCGTGCGTGTGCTCGTACATGACTGGTGTACCCTATTTTATGCATAAAGGTCCGTGCACACTGCGGACATGTCAGGGTACCAGCCACAATGTTGTGGTCGAGCTACCAACTCGTCACGTTTGGCATCCAACATTTAAACACTAAAGTAGGTAGGTACCTACAAGAGTAATCACTCTCAGTACTCGCTTAAGTAATGTATCTAATTCTCTCCTAGCAAGGGGACAATAAGGATGTTAACTACTTTTTTTTATTGTGAATCTGTAAACTATTTGAAAAAAGACAATTAACACCAAAAAAACCAATGAAACATCTACAAAATTGGCAAAGTTATAAGCGTTTTAAAATGATTTGCTAGACACGGACGGCACTACCTACTAGTGACGTAACACCACCTACGTCTGCTTCGCGCGACAAAGACGGAGCGATACTCCCTCCAAAAACTTTAAAAGCGTCTATGTTTTCCATTTTGTGATAAATTATTATTTTTGCTTTTACTTTTTTTTGTGCCTATTCCTTCTTTGAAATAAAATAATTTATTTGTACTTTTTAGGGTTCCGTACCAAAATGGTAAAAAAGGAACCCTTATGGTGCGACTTCGTCTGTCTGTCTGTCTGTATGTCTGTCACACCTGCTTATTTCAGCAACTACTAATGCTATCGACTTGAAATTTGGAACAGTTATAAAGAATGCTTGCTCAACTTTATTGCCAATGGAAAAAGTCAAAAAATATTTTCGTATTTATGTAAACCGACTTACAAGCGCGCCTCGAGCGTTTGACTCCTGCTCGACTTTCCTATATACATATTAGTCTATGTGCTCGACTGTGCTCCGCCAATGTCAGTTTTTTGATGAACACAAAGGCTCGCAGTGGGCTCGTGGACGTCCCGTCCACACTCGACGATGCGCAGAGATGCGGCTCAGCTTGTGCTCGGCTCGTCTATGTATAAATGTGTTTCACTAGTTCAAAGCTACATTATCCCTGAGTGCTATAATAGGCTACTTTTTATCCCAAAAAAATGCACAGTTCCTGTGGGTCACGAGGACGAAGTCACGGGCAAAGTGCTGGTTGATTATAAACTAAAGTCCATGTCAATTGAATTTGTGAACTTTGTAAACAATATCAGTATGGCATATATATTGTCAAAATTTGCCATATCAAGCTATTTCTTCTGTAACTCAACATAGCGCTTGAAAGCAGAATTTCTTTTATATCACATAATAATTATACTAGCACC
Source organism: Thalpophila matura (assembly GCA_948465475.1). Classification (NCBI taxonomy): domain Eukaryota; kingdom Metazoa; phylum Arthropoda; class Insecta; order Lepidoptera; family Noctuidae; genus Thalpophila; species Thalpophila matura. The sequence continues at coordinate 6,515,536 of OX419205.1, read as the reverse complement.
TTTAGATATTTTAGAATTCTAGATTATTATGGCTACACTACATTGGCTATACTATACCTACGCATATTTGATCCGTGCGGTAATTCTTCTTTGCGCGACAATGGCTGTACTAAACCTTTTAAACGTCATATACCTAGTTTTAGACTAGTACGTGGCTAATTCAATGCCCTTATTTGTGGGAATTTAATCCAAGATACGTAATAGTAGGACCACCGCGCCATTTCCTCAAATTAGAGTGGTTATATAAGCTTTAGACAGGTGCTGCCCATCTCCCTAAAGAGCTAACCCTACTTACCAGGGCCCCAAGTGATCAAGATTTAAACCTAAACTTTGTAAAGGTCAATTGCCGCTTTGACGCCGTTTAGTACCCGGCTTTCGTCATTAGGTATTCTCTAACGTGCCTTACGGACGGGTCCATTTACCCGATTGCGCCCTTTGCTGAGTTTAACTATAGTCTAGAGCTCTAGAGATTATGTCCACAGTGTAGTTGGCTAAACGTGACACTACATTTTTTTTTTCTTGCGTTTGACCGCCATCTCGTCTGATTCAGGCGCGGTCGGACTTTAGGGGGGGTCAAACCGCAGCCGAAGACTTTGGAGGGGGATCTGAATGAATGCCCACGTGCTATACCGTGAATTACCGTGTTTGGTACATTTTTGTATGACTTGGTGGGGGGGGTCATGACCCCCACGACTAGGGCTGTCATCAGCTAAATTACTGACGCCGGACAAAAACTTGAAAAACCCCGGATATTTGGATGAAATTGGGATTTTTCCCGGACACCCCCGTAAAAAAATATTTATCAATCAGGATTCCTCAGACACTTTTTGACCCCTACCGGACGCTCCCCGGACGCCCTCTAAACTAGGACAAATCCGGGGAACCCCGGACGGATGGCAGCCCTACCCACGACCCCCTCCCCCCTCGGATCGCCACTGTCTAATGTTAAGCGATGATGCAGACTACGATGGAGCACGCTTGCCTAGAAGAAACCGATTCACTCGCGACTTGAAGACACCCAGATTGCAACTATCGGGGAACACCCACTCTGACAGCGCATTCCACTGTTTGGCGGTTCTCACAACGAATGTTGAATCAGAGCGCTTCGTTCTGGTTTTTAGTATAATATATCAGGCTTCTAGCTTTATCCACAAAGATGTTACAGGGGGGTCGGAAATGCCCTGAATGGCTTCGAGAAAAGAGTTGTACGGCTGTGCCTTTGTTTTTTTGCTCCACTTGGCGATATCAGTCAGATATCAGTCTACATCTGCCTAGCCTTTTCCCAATTCATTTGGCGTCTGTTTCCAGGTTACTTAAATATTATTAATAATTCGTGGAGTGGCTGTCAACTGAAGGCCACTTCTCGTAATTAATGTGAACTTTGACTGACAGTTGACCCAACTGAGATTAGATTATGAATTGACTAAAAATTGTTCTACTTCTCAGTTTTGTCGTTTATTTTAGCACGAGAATACAATTTTTTGTAATTCATAGATAGGTATGCCAGTCCAGAATGATAGCAGAATACCGTTTTGGCTGTGGGATTCTGTGAGGTTTGCACGGTGAGATTCTCCCTCGAACGTTCGCAAACAAATTGGCAGTTCTCGCGGTGAGATCACGCGGCGTCGGTACAGAATAGGCAGGCAGATCTATTGATGAGATTCTTCCTAAAACCACTTCGGCTTACCCTATCATCCACGAAGCCCCCACTATAAGATGTTTATACAACGTGAAATTTTAGTGGTTGTTTTCCCGCGGCACAACGATTTGCCCTAAGTAGTACTATCGAAACATAGGGTTAAATTTTAATAATATTATTAGAATATTTTTTTTTTTTTTCAATAACCACATTTTTAAAACGGTCTAAAAAGTGTAAAATAATATCTAATGAAATGAAAAATGTAGGACGCATAATAAAAGATGCGCCCCACGTTTTTTATTTCAATAGAAATTGTTTTATACTTTTCAGACCGTTTTAAAAACGTGAAATTTGAAAAAAAACAATTTTTTTTCTGCTAATTATTAAAATTTAACTCTATGTTTTGATAGTACTACTGAGGGCAAATCGTTCTGCTGCGCGAAAAGAACCACTAAAATGTCATGTTGTATATGCTCCGTCCGTTATCACTTCCTCGTACCTACAAAGAATTGGTGGCAATGACCTCTTATCACCGTCTCGCCGTGACTGTACTTTATCAGTCGTGCTATCGTTAATATTGCGAATGATGCCCGGAATTCGGACCTTGAGAATGTTTGTGAGAATTTAAAGATGTGTTTATAGTTACGGTCTAATTTTCGGAGCGATTAGTAGTACAGTAGCGCGATCTTAGTTTGCCCGACTGAAGTTCGTCCAAATGGCGTCACAGAATCTGTTGCTAAACGACTGTACTTGCGCAAACTTCACAACATTCCACGGCAACACTCCAAAAACCTCTAAAATCCTTCCGTGGTGTGAAATCTCAAGTGGAGACAGAGAGAGAGAACGTCAAATGGGCGGAGGGGGGGCAAAACCCTTTTTCCGTACGTGACGATTTCTACAAGTCAAGTCCTACTGCAAGCCGCGTGGTCGTGGCCGTTGGTCGTGAATTAAGGCCATCATTTAGCCCACTATACTATTTTTATTTTTTATTTACTAAACATTCGTCATAAAAGATAAGAATAAAAACAAATTCTGTAACTGGTTCAGTAGTTTAACTGATAACCGCTGTTATCTTAATTTATGTGTCAATAAATATTGCTTTAATTTACCTCTAACTCTATTTTCCCGCAGTCTGTAAACTAATACAGCTTGCTAAGATAGATGTGAATCTGTGATTCTATGGTTGTGTCTTCAACTCTGGCTTTAAAAAAAATATATATCGAGAGAGCTAACATTGGCCTGAACATTGGTCCTAGACTCAAACTCTATTCGGTCGATTGAAAATATTTGAGAAGTTGGCCCAAATATTTGAGCCAATCTTTGGAGCTGAGATTAGGACGGCTGGCACTGATTAACTTCCTTATAAAATGTGGACGATTGCAATAACCCTTGGATGTATTTTCTCCAGGATGAAGAACACCAATCAAATAATTTGCCAATTTTGCAAGCTGCATGCTGGCGGGCCACGCCAGCATGCCCTTAATTTTGTAGATGGCCCTTTAGAAAATCGATTTGCCACCCCTGCTGCAAAAAAAGTTTTAAGTGTTCCTTTCCTGACTTAAAATAAATTTACACAAAATGAAATGATACTAGTGCAGTGATAGCCTAGTGGATTAACCATGTGCCTTCCACGGCGAATGGTTCGAGTTCGATCCCGAGGCACGCACCGCTGACTTTTCGAAGTCATGTGCGTATTAGAAATTAATTATCACTTGCTTTAACGGTGAAGGAAAACATCGTGAGGAAACCGGCATGTCCTAGAACCAAAAATTCGAACACATGTGACGTCCACCGACCCGCACTGGGCCCGCGTGGTGGACTACGGCCCACTCCCTCTCACAGAGGAGGCCTGTGTCCCAGCAGTGGGAACATAGGCCGATTATGCTTATATGCTTATGCTAAATGATAATAGGTATCTTTATTTAGGTCGCAGGTCGCTTGCTAATGACCCGCAGGCCGTATTATGTTTAACATGACTGCTTTACATTTTATTTTTTTGTCATCCCTGGCGTTTTCTATGAGTTTGTTTGTTTGAACGCGCTAATCTCTGGAACTACCAGTCGGATTCGAAAAATATTTTTTGTATATGATAGCCAGATTCATGAGGAATAGTATAGCTATTTAACATCACGCTACGACCCTTAGGAGCCGAGCAACGGGGGTGAAACCGCGGGGAACAGTTAATTTATTATGATAAAATGTCAGTGGAAAGTATGACATTTTCGCTAAACCTATCAAGCTTGTGTTTCAAATGGGGTAGCCCTTGGTTCGCAGGGGCGGAAACTGTACGCTCGACCTTTTGATCTGCCCACCCCTTCCCTTAGGTCCCTAGGCTATTATTGGCTATATTGGCTATATTACTGATGTTTTGCGGGCTGTGGCATATTTATGTTGTGGTTTTAACGTAGACTTGGACGAATATTCGGCCATGGTATTTGGCCGAATAGGCCGAATATTCGGCCGAAAACCAAAGAGGGTCGAATATACGTTGCAAGGTTTCCCCCGGACCAATGCGAAGACACACGATACCTACCTTTTTTAATCGAGATTATCTAGATGGCAAAGGATAATTTTGAAGAAATTATAAGATTTTAAGGCCATGTTGTTTCATCTTACAGTTACGTATCTGTAACCATCAAATATGGCGGCTTGTACGACAATTTCATACTGACTTAACGATTACGTACTGACTTACGAATACAGATGGTTTGAAGCAACCCGCCCTAAGTCTCGCCAACATTACTATGGAGTTATGGACCTTTGTCTGAAAATAAAGATTTACTTACTTTAGTACTTATTCATTACTATTATTATTTATTTATTTTACTACTAATCTATACTAATATTATAAAGAGGAAAGTTTTTTTTTGTTTGTTTGTTTGTACCGAATAGGCTCCGAAACTACTGGACCGATTTTAAAAATTCTTTCACTAATAGAAAGCTACATTATCACTGAGTAACATAGGCTACTTTTTATCCCGAAAAAATGCACAGTTCCTGTGGGACACGCGGACGAAGTCGCGGGCGAAGTGCTAGTTCATTATGTACATATTTTAATAAGTAGAATAAAAAATATCTGCCATGCCATGGGATTTATGCTTCATTAGTCGGTAACTTATGAAATACAGTATGTTATTGTGTATTAGGTCATGTTACATAGTAGGTATGCAATTATGCATTCGAGTTCTGACGTATTTAATTTCAATTTCGTACCTAAACTGAATGACAATTTAATACTTGATTGAGTTCAAATGGAATTAAACTCTTGGTCGAATCGTCGTTCTTATTCATCAATTGCGTATAATTTATCCGTGTACATTGAGTATCCATAACATCACGGCTCCATTTCCCGAAGAAGGAGGTAGACTAGTACGACCACATTTCGCCAGTTATGTTTAAATACCCATGGAATAGGGGGCAAGCCATAACAGGGCATAAATTCCTAATGAAAAACCCAATATCTAACACTTTGTCCCGACCCCGGAATCGAACTCAGGATCTCACGTTCCGCAGTCGCGGTTATGACCACTAGGCAAACGAGGCAGTCATGGATACTTTTATTAACAAACTAACTGTTCCCTGCGGTTTCAACCCGGTTGCTCAGCCCCTAAGGGTCGTAGCATAGGGCTGCCATAAATCCGAAACCGGGACATTTAGAATAGAAAAAAAAATGTGAAAGCAGAATCTTTTACACCTAGTTAATGCGAAAAATCAACGATGATCTATCAGAAAAACATCCTAATAACTACGTCCTCAGTGCATTTTTTTTAAGTCAGACTTTTTTAATTAACCCGTTTTCACCCGCTTCGTTTTTTCTTCCACTGCGAATTGCGATGAGGTCATGAAAACAACTGCTTCACATGAGCATTGTGGCTTAAGATTGCAAAGAGAGATTGACACATTTTGAGATTTGCATAACTTTTGTGTATGCAACTATTCTTGTCTAACAAACCGGGACAACTGACATACTGTCCGGGACACCGGGACACAATGCTTCAAACCGGGACATGTCCCGGTGTACCGGGACGTATGGCAGCCCTATCGTAGCATGATATTAAATAGCCTGTCTAGTCTATACTATTCCTCATGAATCTGGCTATCATAATTATATTACAAAAAAAATAATTCCAATCCGAGATTAGCGCGTTCAAACAAACTAACATTATTAACATTTTTGATATGGAATGATGTACAGTTCTGGCTGTAAATTACGTGAAACATGAAACGTTACAATTCAGCAAGTTTTTCTTTGTGAAATTGATTATTACTATTTGCACGGAGTAATAAATAGCTGACTCGTGGTTACAATAATGATTCATTATTTCATTACCTAACTACGTAATTAATTAAATAAAAATATGATGGCAATGTCATTAATTAATTTTTAATTATTGAACTGAAACAAATAACTGTGTAACTGTTTTCGATCGCAAAATCCATGCAAATTGTAATTCAGCTAAATCGTAAACGACTTACTACAAGAATTAAAACAACAAAAAGGACTTATGACAGCGGTGGGATTCGAACCCACGCCCTTTCGGACTGGTGCCTAAAACCAGCGCCTTAGACCGCTCGGCCACGCTGCCTTATGGCAAAATATCTGAAATAAGCGTTCACGTATGAAAACTGGCTGAAATTTTCACGATGTCATGGTTTTTCATGAAAAAGTAGCTTACGTCATCAGTATTATAACGGTATTACCTATTGCAGGATGAAAATAATAGGTCATAGATAAGTTAAATGAAGTCGTTTAAAAAATACACAAGTTGAGGTATGTTGCGCAAGACATTTTAGATCAGATATCTACTTATTTACATAAAGACGCCTCTTAACTTTAACCACTGCTTAAATATACAACTATCCTTGTCATTTGTATGACTATGACATAAGAGCTGTTTAATTTAATCATCGTCTATAAGTAGGGGGTTAATGTTTTGTATAACCTTGATTATTTTGTCAATGTGTGCATTAATAGTCATTGTCATTTGATCTTCTGTAATACTACGATATACTTACGAGGTTAACAAACTTTTACGTTTGTCCATCATTGTCAATCGTCATCGCGGCCTTTTGCCTCTAGTATATTGTCAAGTAGGTTAGGGTCATATTATTGTTTAGATGTTGTTGAATATCAGCATTTTATATTATAAATGTTGCCACTGTTTTATTAAAAAAAAAATAGGGCCAGGGTATTTTATACGTAACAAATTTTTTATGTAACTTTTCCTCCTGTTTTTGTATATACAGGAGATTTTGTGGGATCGTCAAGAGTTTAGGAAACCAAATAAATTGAATATCCAATCTACTCGACAAATTATCTATAAATCTACAACCTTTTAAATAAATATGCAGGGGTTTTACCGGTTTTACCATTTCTTACTTAAAAATAATTTAAACGTAAGCGAAGGGTCCTAAAATGACGAATTCATAATCGAATCGCAAAATCCCGGCACTAAGTAATTGTGCATGACGCAGAAATATTAAATTTTAACGCCATAACTCATATCGAGAGGGTGAGCAGACGTGGATGTTAAAATACTGGATGTGGTAATAAAAGCAAAGAGAGAAACGGATAAAGCAACTTACTGAATATGCGATCGCGATAAGAATAGGAACGTCAATGACCTCGAACTGTCAACTATCACTTAAAAAGTAAGTCTTACAAAGAAAATTACTTTGCGAATCAATAACGTTATTTTTTTTCACTATACGTAACTGAGTCTTTGATTTACCAAATTGTAGGATATATTATATATTTTTTAATACAAAACAGCTCAATTTTCAAAACGAAACGTCGCAATATGGCGCGACGTCAGTCCTATTCTTATTTTTATCGCATACCTATGACATATTAAAAAAATCGGCCAAGTACGAGTCGTACTCGCGCACCGAGGGTTCCGTATCATTTTTGGACGTATAAAGTAAAAAAATCCGGACCGCATACCTAATTTTGTTTTTGAAGGAATTTTGATGATTTTGGTGCCATATTTGGGTCAATTCCTATCAACTGTAATTATTTCAGATTTTTCGCCCCGTAAACTTCGGAGATAAGGCCTCCCCCCCTTATCTCCGAAGTTTACGGGGCTAAGGAGAAGGGGGGGGGGAATGGTATTTTTTTGGACATTTTTCGTCATATGTCCAAAACTGTGAGACATAAAATAAAATGAAAATATATTTTGAAATGTGCAGATCAAGCCCTTTCATATGATATGTCACTTAACCTAGTAACCCCACTTTAAAATTTTGGACTCCCGCTCCGGCCCCTTTTGCAATGAAAATAAAAATATTTTTGGACTATTTTCATTTGCAATAAAGTTGAACAAGCATTTTTTATAACTGTTCCAAATTTCAAGTCAATAGCATAAGTAGTTGCTGAAATAATCAGGTGTGACAGACAGACAGACAGACAGACGAAGTCGCACCATAAGGGTTCTTTTTTTACCATTTTGGTACGGCACCCTAAAAATGGCCTAGCACTCAAGGATAAAGGTGCATTTCCACGGGCGATTAGAGGCGAGACGAGGAGAGGCTAGAATTGAAAATTGTATGGCAAAAATTCAATTCGCAATTCGCAATAGCGCATCTTCGGTGGAAATTGTCTCGATTGGCGAGGATGTGCGAGACGAGAATTGAAATATTTGTTGAACCGTATTGCTGCGCGTATGACTGTTTGTGCACTACACGTTTACAGCAGGTTTTTTCACGGACCGCTGTTGTTTTTCATACGTTTTAAAAAGTGGTGGGGATCGTTCTGCAGGCCTATTGGCTAAAATTCCGTTTAAAACCGAATACGAATTGAAAACGTCTGTAGTGCACAAACACCCTAACTGTGCAACGGAAACACGACACGACGACGGAAGCGCGAGCTATGGCTGGCTCGCGATAGCCATCGCAGGACAGCGTTGTGTTCTCATGGCTAGCGGCGGCGTCTATATCTTCACCGTACGTGCCATAATCGATTTGCCACGATTGATACTATTTCTGACAATTTTGATGGACATCGGTCGGCGAGATTTCAATTCTCTTCCATCCAATCGTCTCCTATCCGGTCCTCTCCTCGCCTCGCCAGTGGAAAAGCATCGTTATTGTTTCAGTGTGCGAGAGAGAGAGATGGATCCTTGTTTTACAACGTAACCAAAATGGTAGTAACACTTCATAGGATGGCCCCAGCGGGCTAATTGTGTAACACACTCCAGCACGCGTAAAGAAGGGCTCGTGGCTAAATAACGCCGCGCTGATCGATCGATCTGCGAGGTTAAGCTGCGCTTGCCGCGGTCAGTCCTTGGATGGGTTATCGTTCATTACAGATCATGACCCCTCCGTGCCTCGGAAAGCACGCTAAACAGTCGGTCCCGGTTGTCATATCTTTGACAGTCGTTCTAACTTCGCTGGCATGGACGGCAGTCGCTCCAGGTAAAATATTGATATCCAGCCGCAAACAGACTGGAACCCGACCCCAATCTAGTTTGGGAAAAGGCTAGGCGAAGCACTATAGAAACGGATTTTGTCGACGAAAGAATTAGATAAAATGACAGATTCTAGAAAGATTTCTACCAATTTCAGCATGGCGATGTTAAAAATCAAGATAAATGTTTCAGCTATTCTTCAGTCGACAAAAGTCTACAACGCCAAGCCCGGGTCGCCGCGTGCTCGGGCAGAAGAGATAATGAGTTGGATAGAACTTCTATTCTTGGTAGAATAGAGATGGAATTGGTTACCCTTAGACCTACGCGTGCAATTGAGAATCGCGTTCATTTCGACCACACAACATGATCCATTGCTTGTTAAAAAGTTCGTCTGCCTGACAATTACCACAGTAAAAATATGTACAGTACGGAAACTACGGCACACTCACACAAACACGCGGCAACCACTCGTCTTGACGCGGCACTCACGACTGACAGCACCGCGATGTCCGCTTAGAGGTCACGTCGATTCGCGTGTTTGTGTGAGTGTGCCGTTTCGAACGTTAGTACGTAGTTTCCGTACTGGTGTACATATTTTTACTGTGCAATTACTTTGATCAACGCAATGTATACGTATTATAGAATTGTCAATTGGCCTGCTAGCTGCTGGACTGAACGTGGTCAGCAACAAATAACTGTAGAAATCTATTATGCCATCATGAATTTTGGTGTAATTAGTCTAATTAGGTAACAAGGGTTAATTATCAAGTCGGTTGATACTTAAAATTCACGGTAATTGAGGATTTCTGTTCCGGGTCAGAAAATTGTGATGGACTCGCCATTTATTTGACTTTTTGGGATGAAAGTTATTACAGATTACTAATGACTTAATCTGAGTATGAAATTTGCATATTATGTGACTAATGACCCGTTACTGTTAGTCACCTATACAAGGTGTGACGAAGAAAGATAAAAAATATTTTAGGAGTAAAAACCGGGCAAGAGCGCGTCGGACCACGCTCAGTCTAGGGTTCCGTAGCAAGAAGTATTTCAGTCTGCCGACCGCAAATATAAGTTTGTATTTCATAATATTATTATGAAATACGTTATTTATGCGGTTGTCAAAACTCAAAACTAAAAATAGTGAATATTTAAAAAAGTTATTAACGTATCTTGTTCAAACCAATTTTAATCGAGAGTATTTATTAGATGCCATAAGCTTGATTTTTTTCAGATTTTTTGATTACGTGGTTGGAAAATTACAGGGGGGGACACACATTGTTAACGACTTTCGGAGCTCCTAGTTCATTAAATATGCACTTAAATAAAAAAGTTATTTAGAAACCTTTATGTTATTTTCAAATACCTATTCAACGATAAAAAAATATTTTTTTTCATCCCCCAGTTTCAAAATTATTTTATTTTTTGTAATTTCACTACATGCCTTTATGGCGGTTTACAGAAGACATCTGCCTGCAAAATTTCATACATATTGGTTATAAACTGTAGATTTGACGAGGAGGTGACAGACGGACAGACGGACATGACGAAACTATAAGGGTTCCTTGTTTTACTACGGAACCCTAAAAACAGTCATAAATCAGGGCAGAACAACTCTGTGCAGTGCCACATAAAATATCCCATAGTAAATAGGTACTTTGGTGCTCAGACAACCCAATCAATACTAGTCGCCCTAATCGCCTATAACGCATCCAGACACATATCAGCCAGGGGTACGCAACGAGGGGTGAAAAGGCTTCATTCACCGGGTCGACGACATGCAGCCGTCTGAGGGGAGCACCCCTGGCATGCCAATCAATACACATGACGTAACGTCTGGCAGGCAGCTCCATGCTTTTTATTTAGAAGGTGATGAGGGGTTCAAGGTTATGAGACGAGTTTTATGTTTTAAAATTTGGAGGATTTGTTTGTCTAAATTCTGAAAGTACAAAGTCCAAAAGGTGTCTGCCCAAAAATTTTTCTGCTAATAATGTAGGTCGAAGTAGGCACGCATCAAATTTTTTTAGCTGCAAATTGGAACTGAGGCACATCTGCACAAGGCAACTGTAATTGAAATCTTATTGATTTCGTCAACGCCTTTTAAGCCGTTTTAAGCCTTTGGTCAATAACCTATTAACGCATGACGAAAACCGTATGTTTTTTTTTGTGGAAAATTACTATTGGTTGATATTAAACCATTGCTTTTTATATGACTGCATGGATTTTTAGATGCTCCAATAAAAAAATATTTTGGATATCAATCAATAGATACGTCTGTTCAGTTCATTCTTGGGTCTATAATCAGCAATGAACATCAACGAGTTAATATAGTATGTCGATAAGGAAAGCAGTGTCTTGGGTCTATAATCAGCAATGAACATCAACGAGCTAATATAGTATGTCGATAAGGAATAATATCCTCAGAGCATGACAAAAATGTAGCGGTATGTTATTCATGCAATAATATAATATGCATCATAACAATAGTCTAGGTCCCTACGTTTGTTTGTAGAAAGACGTCAGTGCACTAGACTTTAACGCTTCTAACGCGTTTTGTAACAGTAACGATATGTAATATAGGATCTAATAAATAGTAGAAAATATAGGAGTATTAGCAGGCCCGCGACATCCGATTCCAAAAAATCTGTAATTTAAGCTGTAGGTACTTATCAGATTTGTTCAGATACCCAAATGATGTAGTGTTTTTCGCTCAATGTTCGTCTCATGCCATCTTTAGGTTCGTCATCGCGTTTACATATCGACAAAAATTACAGTACTGTTTGGGTCCAGTAACTGGTAATGTTATTCGTTGGTAGATAGTGTTTTTGGGAGCATCTAGAACTAATCTAAAGTACATGCTGGGCTCTATGATTGACGATACTGCTGTCTATGATACCGCATTATTCTTAATCGTGTTTGATTACCAGCAGTTAAGATTCGTATTTTAAACCACGCTGATTTAATGGACGCAAGACCCTTTAGGCTCTAAACGAACACTTCCCAAAACGTCCACTTCCCAAAATGGTAATTCCCTAAATGTCTATTTCCCATTTGGTCCACTTTCCCAAAACGACCGGCTCCCAATTAGTCCGTTTCTCAAAACGGCAACTCCCAAAACGTCTAGTACACATGAAAAATAAAAAGAATCACCTTATAGTCTGGTTTCTAAACAGGATCACAAGAAGTTGCGTAATTCATGTCAGCTGGTACGTGACATAGTAAGTAATTGTATTACTTGTCTTAACGACTGTAACAAGGACTTCCTTCATTTGACTCATCAGGAACACGACTTGATTGTTATCAGCTGATGCACTTTCACTGTTGTGTCATGACTATCATGACTAATAGTGCCGACAGTCCGGGCAGTGTTCTGCGATCCATGATTTTCGATTGGTTCATGGAACTGCTTAAGCCAATCTAAATTGGGAATGAAGAAAGATCTCTTGGTAAGCCAATCATCAACACATAGAACACTTTCTGCTAGATATGTTTAAGTTGAACTGGGAAAATGCTCAAGCCTTTTAAGTCTGGTCCGTAATGACATAATCAGAAAGGGAACTTAAGTCATCAACTTAGATTCCAATGGCTTAGCTAGGTGATAGTGTTCTGAAGAGTATTTATCTGCCAAAACCAAACAAATATTTTAAACCCGAAGGACCAGTGACACTTGTACTCTGGTACTAAGTTATGCAGAAAAATAGATAAACACGTATCAAGTCCTTTGACGTCATAAACCAGACTCATTGATAAAAGGTCTTATAGAAGTTCGCCTAGAGTCTAGACTAAGTACGGCTAGAGGAGGTCTAAAGAACGTGACCTATGCGTATCGACACTGACTGATAAGTGAAAGTAGAAGGAGGATAGTGACCTTTATCTTAGGAGACCCAAAGCAATCTACGTCTGCATGAGGGACGATCTTTGCGCGATGACTCCAAATGGCCAGATATTATTAAATAAATATTTGAACCACTACCAAACATAACATGCAAAACAATTGGGCCCCAAGTCTCCTATTGCAATTGTCATAATCGTATCAGAATGGTCTCATAATTGATCTCAGACTTAATCATGTTTTGACTAATGACCAAAGAGATAGGCTTACTCTAAGCCAATGACCGAAGGTTTTGACAGTTATGATGTCATTATGACACCATTGTTACACAATTGCAATAGCAGACTTGGGGCCCTGGTTTTCTGATAAGCCTTAAATCTGCAACACTATGAGATTAATGGTTGATTATGAGCCCACAACCCCTGGTTGGATTTACATCTTCCTGAAATGGAGCCAGAAACGGACTTTAGTGCTTAAACAAATTTCATATTTTACACACTATCTTTCTTATAATCTGCAAAATTAAAAATTCTGTAGGTTCGAGGTCCATTTTAAGGTCAGGAGATACCTTTTAGAAATCTGGCAGAAGATTAATCTGTCAAAAGATGATATGGGTCCGATCTTCTGACACGTCAAATTGAATGTTTATGTCTATTTGAAGTGGCAGCTCGCTTTTTAATATCAAGACGTCTAGACCGTCTCATAAAAAATGTCTGGCGATGGAGGGTTGATAGACCTTTGAGAATGATAACGAAGTAGGGTTTATTAAAAAGTTGGGGGTGAAGTTGCTTTCGTTCTTGGAAGTTGTGTGCGGCCAACAGTAAAATGAAAGCTTTGAAATCATCAAATTGAAACAGGAGAACCCATGCTTTACTATATTCTGATATTTATCGCGTTATTAACCAAATAAGATATTCATTTTTTCTTGTCTATTAATAGGCTTGCGTTTGATCGCCATCTCGCCTGATGATAAGCGATGATGCCGTCTACGACGGAGCACGCTTGCCTAGAAGACACTGATTCGCTCGCGACTTGAAAACATCGGAACACCCACTCCGACAGCGCATTCCACTGGTTGGCGGTCTTCACAATAAAATTAGAATCAAAACGTTCGAGTTTTTGGTATATCAACCATGAAACAATTTTTCGTGCTTCAGGCCGTTCGTTCGATAGAAAAAGGGCAGGAGGAAATTAGATTATGCAGATCCGAAGCACACTCCGAAATGTATCCGATAAAAAACCGGTAGACTAAAAAGCAACTTGGCGTCGATGTTCATACTATACACATTATTACACATCTCTTGATAAAACTTCCTCACAGTCTTGTAATGTCTCCTAACTTGAGATGCAGAGAAATATATCTCAAAGAACCTCTGTCTTGGCTTAAATACCGGCGTCGCATCGTACGAAGGAGTTCCGAGTTCCGATTGTCTACAGCTACACTGTAGTGCCAACCAAAAGCGGTTTTTCTGCAGAACTTTGGCCTCGGGGTAAAAGTTACGGCAAAAGGTTTGCGAAAGCTGAAAGTGATGGTTATTATTCAGTTATCAAAGAGTTTTCTTCTTCAGTTTAATCTTCATTAGTTATTTAAAAACCAAAGAGAAATATCAATCTCTAAATACATAGTTTAAAAACAAAGTCGTTTGTCTGTCTATTCGCTTACTAAATTACTTGGTGCGGTTTTCAGAGAATTTTCTTCTTTTGGAAGATCGTGCGAACTGTATGTTCATGTAGTACAATATTTTTTTATTTATTGTGGCGTTATCAATGAAGCCTTAAATAAAAATGCTTCCATAAATGTTATTATAACTTTATAACCCGTTCGCTGCGATGCGCGGGTACAATAGAGCGCGTGGAAACTAAACGTAACAGTTTCAGTTAGAAGTAGCTGTTAGTAGTATGTTTTATCCTGCTATTGAATGCGTTTCTCGATAGGACTATGCGAAACTGTTCTACTCGCCTGTAGTGAAGCTAAAAATTGTTGCAGGATTCCATATTGAAATATTTGCTAAGCTAAACGTTTGCGCGAATTCATTGGCGCTTATTTCGTTGTACAAAGTCCAAACAATTGTAAAATGATTGCTTTCTTTTTCTAACAGTCGGTCTAGTTTGTTTAGAGTCAATCTAGTTCTTATGTATAACTTCAGAGTGTTTCAGGCAACATATTCCAAAATATCATCTAATGAATACTGCTGTCTAATTTGACAGGTCTTGTTGTCTTCTCTTTCTTGTTTAACTCCAAGAAAGAGATAGCCATAATTTAGCGTAAGTTCGTATGTTATTAATATTAAGACATTCCAAAAACAACTGACACAGGCGGGGTTTGAACCCACGACCTCTGCCGTACAGTGGTGGCGTAGCATTGTCACCAACTGAGCTACTGTGTCTTCGCCTGAATTAGTTGAAATTTGGAATCCCTTATAATACGCCTCTTTTGAGCGTTAGCGACATCTATCGGAGAATAATTAGGTACAGACTCCAACTCAATGTTTCTAACTTTGCAGTTAGAAGAACATCGATACGATATCACCATAGCGTATTAGCGTTAGTAATAGTAGGACCATTGTAATATTAATGCTGCATGATCCCCAGCGAGGAATAGGCCTCTTCCCGTGTTTGGAAACGGGAAGAGACTCATAAGATTGAATTAGTAAAGATATTTTGACATTAGTCACTGGTAGGGTTGCCAGATACAGGCTTATCATTTCCTGGACTTTTCTGGGGTTACGAACGGTGTTGGAGCACGAGTTCCAACTCCAACTGTGGGACGGATGCTGCAAAAACATTGAAATTACAAAATATTTTAGTGGTATTTTTAAAGGGGAAAGGAAAATGCAAATTATTTATTAATGTAAAAAAAATACAAAATAAATGTATTTTAGCTAAAAACTAAGTTACCTAACCCACGTAACACGTACTTTACCCTAGTTTATTTGCAAACAAACAAAAATTGGGTGACTCATCTAGGCTTATAAATAAAATTATAAAGAAAAACTAGTATTCGGAAATTTCGAGACAACAAAGTGTAATTACAGGATTTTCTCAGATTTCCCGCCCATCTGGCAACCTTAGTCGCTGGTCTAGTAACCCCAAGGGTAACTAACTCGCAAGCAAGCAGTATGGACATGTTCAAGATTCAGTGATTTTAAATGTTCTCAGATAGTTTTGACTATTTATCCCAAATAATCAAAGGCCACATCACATCTACCCTTGGAGTCCCCTTACCCTTGCGGTGTACCCTTGGAGGTTTAAAAAAAAAAGTTCTCTTGACATTGAATTTGACAGCTGTCAAACTGGTCATGAACTCATAGACGTACTTATAAAGTTAGAGAACTTATTTAACACCGAGGACGTTCTAAGGAGGTCTGGACTCTGACCTATTTAGACGGTTACGCGGGCAAAGATCTAATGACCCTCTGCGAACTCTTGTTCTAATGTCATTTAACTTTATTTGAAAGGGATTCTAAATTAAAGTTTAAATCTTTTAAGGGTCGTTTGAGTATGTTGAACTGCGATGAGAGATGAGATGTGCTAAGCTGTGTCGCTAAGGATGTGTATGATATCCACCAATAAGGATTGTTCAATTTCATAGCTTAGTTTACCACTGATGGATACTGGTTCAACGAAGCTATGTTTTTTATGTGGAGGGATACGAGCTAAAGATGGGAGCTAAAGATATGACGTACCGCTACCCTACTACTAGCGATGCATCGCTTAGCTGGGGTTGCGCATCTTCCTCTCACAGCTACCTTGCGCAGTGCATCTTCATAACACATCTTACCCGCTCCGCTACACCGCCTAGCTTTGGTGGAAAAACGGTCACACAGTTTCGTAGCTTACTTTGACCACGCTCACCGCTTAGCTACCTCACACATCTCTGAACACTGTTGACATTGGAAATCCATCATTCTCTTCGCAATGGTACGACCGTATGCTTGCGGTCATCTCAGATCATAGAAACAAGGGAGATGTGCCAAGGCGCTATTGAGCTTGACGCTTTATATTGTCACATTGACCATGGTTAAAACGTACACACTGGCGACGAACCGCACACGATGGATGATATAAATACAGTGTTTTAGTTTAGTGCTAGTGCTGAGTGACGAATAACAGTGTTAGATTGAGGGTGTGCGGATTTTTTTATGTGTGGTAGATCTTTATATTCACAAGGAGCGCTTGTAATTGTGTCGCAAACTATTCTTAAAGTGGTGACAGTGGTTCCCGTACTAATTTGCTATGATGGCATATAATATCTCCTTTTTTCTATGATCTGAGTTGGTCTTCTATCTTTCGAATACAAAGCTAAAATGGTACCTATACGGTCATGTACCTATACCATATAAATAGCGCATATAGGAAGTACATATATGGCGTTGATGCAGGAAAGACCATGATAACACAGCTTGAAATACTAATGATGTTGACTTTAGGCCGGCTGCACAGTTGCGACTACGATAATTTAGTAGGCATATTTTGTAAGGTTAACTACTTTTTGAGTGGAAGGTAGGTGAATAGATAGTTTGATTTAGTTTTCAGCGAGCGGGACACGGTAGCTCAGTTGGTAAGAGGGACGCCACAGTGTGGCAGAGGTCGCGGGTTCAAATCCCGCCCGTGTTAGTTGTTTTTGAAATCTCTTAAATATTTAATACCTAACAAATGTTTTTTTATTGTGGCAGCGTGATGGCTCGAAAGTTAGGCGATCCTCACTTCAAGCACAAGGTTGCGAGTAACCTGATGATAATATCAATATGTTAGGCCCGTGATTGGTTCGTTCTGATTTGTCGCACGTGCTGTGCTTTTGACCTTAGCACTACGTCTTGAAGTCGCAGATACGTAACGGCCTTACAAACAATGCTTATAGTCGCGAATAACTTTACAAATAGCTATTATTAACACCAATAATTTGAGATGTCACGTACTAAATCGATATTGCATATAATTAAGTTGATATTTTTATCGGATATAACTAGCTTCCGCCCGCGGCTTCGCCTGCTTTCTTGGGATAAAAAGTAACCTATGTGTTATTCTGATGTATAAGCTTAAATCCGATCAATAGTTTTTGCGTGAAAGATTAACAAACATCCATACACACTCCTACAAACCTGCCAAAAATATAATCTGCTGTTGAAACCCCAAACTGATACTCTAACGATATAATCTTGGTATTTCCATATTAATCACGCACCGGCTCCTATCGGGAATGTCGAAATAATCCTTCCAATAGGTTTAGGTATACAATCTGTATTGATAAAATCTTCTACGTGTATTGAAGTATGTTACGAATGATTTAATAACGTAATATGGGAAAGGAAGTCCTCTTGGAAAGCTAGAATACGGTACCGGACTATTTTTTTTTATTGTGAATCTGTAAACTATTTGAAAAAAGATAATGAACACCGAAAAAACCGATGAAACATCTACAAAATTGGCAAAGTTATAAGCGTTTTAAAATGATTTGCTAGACACAGACGGCACTATCATGCAGTGACGTAACACCACCTATGTCCGCTTCGCGTGACAAAGACGGAGCGATACTCTCTCCAAAAACTTTAAAAGCGTCTATGTTTTCCATTTTGTGAGAAATTATTTTTTATTTTTTTACTTTCTTGAACTTGTTCCTATTTCTTCTTTGGAATAAAATAATTTATTTGTACTTTTTTAATAGTAGTCCACTACCGTATTCACAAGTTAGTTACACGTAAAGCAGTTATTACATTTTCTTGAATTCAGTCGTCCTAAATGAAAAAGTAACTGAATTCAGTCACGTGTTCAGCAAGTTAGCAAGTTCGCTGACGTACATAATCAGTTATAATCCTAATTAGGAAAGGATTTAAAACGACTGAATTCAGGAAAGTCTAATAACTACTTTAGTGTCGTTAAAAAGTTTTTTTTTTTATTATTTCATCTTGCAGGGCTGCAGGGGCTAAAATAGAAAAGGTAAGTAGGGTTTAAGGAAAGAAAAGCTTTGTTCCCCGTCTTTTTGCAGTGCAGTTTTTCAATGTTGTTTTTCTATTCGTTCATTGGTTATGGATTTCCAATAGGGTATTTGACTGTATTTTTTTTTGGCGAACCTATAGATCCTATAGGCTGTGCTATAGATTCGCCTATTACACGGAACTAGCAAAATGGTTGGGTGTATAATACATCTGTGCCTACACCTTCAGGAATTACAAGTCTTATGTTTGAACAGCTAACCATACCAACCAACCAGAGTACTCATGAACGCAATACACAATTTGTAGAATGCAGTATTGAGCAATAGCTAACGTTATTTTGGGAGGCTATATTGCATTACCGATTACTGCATCCACAAATATTTAGACCAGACATATCAGGTGCCAAGTATTTAGATTTTATAAATTGAATAGGTCATTGGTGTTCTCGGGATTTAGAATTTGATATGATGTCGTGGTCGCATGCCTGTTGGGCCAGGGTATTAGTATAATCTGTGGTATTAGTCATAAATAAGGTGGCATGCGACCACGGCTATACCCTGGATGTTAAAACGTTGATTTATTAAGTTTTTCACAACACTGAATTCCTAAAGTCTAGAGAAGAATTTCAGGCTATCAGACAGGAATATTTTCTTGTTTCATTTCATGCTTTTCAGTTCGAATTTTGTTGTTTTTTTCGTATGACTATCTATTCAACTCCTGCACTCACGATTAACCATTTTTTGTCTGCTTACATTCGGTCACCGCAGCTCCTTCGGTCCTAGATTCTAAAAATACAAGAACTGCCCCACTTTCAATAGAAGACCATTCATTTCAAACAAAGACACGACCAATATTCTCGTTAGACGCTCCTTGGCTAAAAGCTTGGCGTCCTATTTTGTCAGCGTCTTGTCTATACAGCTAACTTTAGCGTACTCAGAGGATCGATTGTTCTGGTCGGCCTTCCAGTCTAACTAGATGCGGCTGAATATCAATATATTACGTGGAGCGACTGTCATCTGACCTCCACAATATTATATTCATCACATTTACTCTATTTCAAATTATCAATGATTAAAAGAAATCTTGGTTACACTTCACATTATCAGACAGTGGTCCAAGCACCTACCATTTTCCTAAAAATGATCTTGGGGTTTGTTGTGTGGCATAATCTAGATACTTTGTCAGTAATGACTATTGACTACATGTAGCTTGGTAGATTTCGGTACAAAGTGAAACGATACTGCGCCGATTTATCAGAGCAAACGATGCGCTTAGGAATATGACAAATATTAGTATAGTGCCATTCCACAGAAACTTCTAAATCTCCTTGTTTGTCTTCGAAGCACACATTGGTGTATCTTTGAGAAGTTTATTTATTCATGATAGTAGCTAGTCAACCGTTAAAAGTACGTATATCCTATTTGTCTACGTCCGTATTACTAACTTTGGCGAATTCGCAGAATCGATAGTTACACTGACACGCGGAGCGGGTGCATAGCTATTATTGAGTGTTGCAGTGTCAATCTGGGATTTAAATGGGTGGCATGTTCTGACACAGGTGTAGTAGTGAGAAATCCTCAGATCATAGAAACAAGGGAGATGTGCCAAGGCGGTATTGAGCTTGACGCTTTAGTCCGGTCACATTTAAAACGTACACGCTAGCGACGGACCGAACGCGATCAATGATGAATGAGTGACGAATAACAGTCTTAGATTGAGGGTGTGCACATTTTTTAATGTGTGGGAGATCTTTATATTCACAAGCAGCGCTTATAATTGTGTCGGAAACTCTATAATATGCACAAAGGAGCGTTTATAACGGTGACGCATACTGCTTTGAAGTGGCGAGGCGACAGTGGTTCCCGTACCTACTAATTTGCTATGATGGCATATCTCCTTCTTTCTATGATCTGAGGTAAGACCAGACTAATGGACAGGAAAATCGGAAATATCCTACCGGCCTAACCCTATTCCCCGCATCTGTTTGAACTCGTTAATATTGATGGTTCCAAGAAAATGGTAATGACATCTTTGTTGGCAAGAGATTACTCGCTTATCCATTCGAATCGTGAGGCAATTAGTAGTCAATCGATTGTAGTATTCATCTTGTACGACAGAAGTTAAGAGAATCTATCTAGAATCTGTCTAGTAGAAGGGTCTATTACAAGGTTATACGTTAGTATCTTTTACAGATACAATTTATGGTCAATTCAAAATCTAATCTCAGTTCAGTCAACAGTCAGTCATAAGAGAAGAGAGAAGTGGCTTCCTGATTAAGTAAATATACTCAATACGTCAAATCTCATGATAGTTGTTGCATTTGATTGGCCATAACAATAATATCCATTATGGAAGTTGACAGATTGAATTGAATAGGGTTTTAGAAACTAACTAACTAACTAGATGTTATATCTTTGACAGTTCGTCCTTAGTTGTATTACCAAAACGAATACATAAGAAGACAAAGAGTCTGAAGTCACATTGCCTTATGGAAATATTATTAGCCAAGATAATGCCTTTAGTTTACTGCTATTAATTCTATACAATATAGCCGACTCGTCTGTAATTTGGCAGCTCTATAACAGTTTCGGGATTGTAGCAGTATTCATTGCTTATTCCGCAGACTATCTGACGTAGAACAACTTGTTTTGGCTTGTTTAACTAACTGCAGAAGGCAGGGTTGTCAAGATCTGACTTATGCGGGAAGTGTTCTGTGTTTATGATCTTTGGCCTGTTCTGTCCTGTTGGAAGCATCTTTCTGGCTGATTTTAATGGTGAAGCTTATGCAATATGAAACTTCCTAAAGTTGGCACCTGTCGTAATCATCGTCTTTTGTGACAATGAACCATTGGTCGTTATCGCAACAGTAAAATTATTGCGAAATCATTTGATTTTGTTCAATTTCACTAAAGTTATTGGGAAGTGGATCAGCTAGATGTGAAGACACTCTTCGACAGGCTTTCCATGTACCGAGCTTGCCAAAAAAATTGTGTTTTCCAAAAATAACGTCATCTGTTTCTGCCTGTATGTGCGTTGAAAAGAGCAGAAAGTGATTTTGCTTAAAATAGAAATGAATTCGCCTGAAAGGGCACTGGCAGACGCCCATAGAACGCTGGGCTTCAGATTGTGTATGTCGGTACAGGTATGAAATTAGTTTGGTGTGATCGAGTATTTTAAGAGTATTTAAATTCATTTTTTGTTTGTTTTTGTACGTAATTGGGTTAAAAAGAAATCTTCGTATTTCTGACAGTGAGGTTAAGTATGGTGTGAATGATCCAGTGAAGTACAGCCCGACTAATGAGTTCTCAATTCAAAGGTTTTAGTTGCTGTCACCATGATATTCTGTGGAGGTCCAATAAAGAACAGCCCGACTAATGAGTTCTCAATTCAAGGTTTTAGTTGCTGTCTACATGATATTCTGTGGAGGCACGCCCCAGGAAGCATGCACCCGTTTTTGTTTTATTGGTTTTTCAAAATGTCAACGGCATAATCATTTTATTTCTTATTTATTTCGATTTTTGATTCCAATTCTTAATCTCTAAGATAAATTAGCCAAAGAACAATTAAAATATATTTTTATTTTTGGTTACGCTATTATTACTGTACCATATCAAGCCCAAAACTGCCGACGTCCTTTCCTTCTTCAGCTTACTTTTGTAAACAGCCCTAAGTAAAGGTCAGGGGAGTATTGATTGGTTGTTTGTATGGTGTACTGTGCCCTTAGGGACAAAAGTTTCGGACTTTGTAAAGAAAGTATTATTTATGGATAAAGGGAGAAGGTTGGTTTCGTTCGTTTAGCAAGTTGTTCGTCAGTCTGTAAGTTGATTGCCTGTATTCTGTAGGATACAATTTGAAATGTGTTATTTTTGTTTAAATTAGACGACTAGCTGTTCCCCGCGGTTTCACCCTCGTTGCTCGGCTCCTAAGGGTCGTAGCGTGATGTTAAAATAGCCTATACTATTCCTCACGAATCTGGCTATCATATACAAAAAGAATTTTTCGATTCCGACTGGTAGATCCAAAGATTAGCGCGTTCAAATCTTCAACTTTATTATATTAGTATAGATAGATTTAAGACGCTTTTAAGTTTAGATGGAAAAATACTAGCTCTTTTTAAGGTCTGAATTAAAGATTCCAAACTACTACAGTGAATTTAACAATGTAGGGCATCGCCCAGAATAGTCTTTTGAAAGAAGAGCTATGCTAGCTTTGAGTAGAACATTTCTGGCAGATGACAAGCAAGAACCAATCATCGTGCAGCTCAGCCCTGTTTTATGGAGCTCGGTGTTTCGTAATACACATAAGTTAGAATCCTAATCGAGTCTGTTCTAACTTTTATGTTTTAGACTCTGTTCAAACAGTTCTGATAGTCACAAACAACCTACTCAATTTGCATTTAGCACATTTTATTCACGTCGCGTCCGACTTGATTGTAACCCATGTTCGTTGTCAATGCGTTGTAAATTGGGGCAATTAGGTTCATGTATAAAAGCTTTCTGTGTCCTACCAACGAGGCATAACTTTGCCAGTATTCTATGGAATATTATAGAATGTATGTATTTACATAGTTATTGCTGTTGAATAATTCTGAGCTGCTACTGAAAAATTTCTAACAGAAAGAACTCATTATTTCTACTTCAGAATCGAGAGACCATAACCTCAGCAGACTTGCTTTCGCCCACAATATCAGTATAATTATCGAATCAGACACAGTTAAATAATTATATTTATTCCAAACCCCGTTAAACAAAAACCGCTATCCGATTTCAAAACTTAGCACAACCTCTGGAGGTCACGTCACGTTCACAACTTTGTTTGTTTTGGCAGACATTGCAAAAACTTAACGATTTTTCGTTTTTTGCTAACAGTTGAGGATAATCTTCTTACGTGAGTACGAGGTTGACTACGTGACTGGGATGAGGAGATTGCTACCGAATAACTTGAATCTAAAAATGTTCTGGATTTGACATGGTAAGTACTCCAGGCAGCGCTGCCATGAGCATCCAAGATATGCGGAAACAGGACATCTTGCAACGTTTTCGTTAAGTGAGGATTTCGCCGTGGCAAGTATTTTGCTGGGGTTCCGGGATTATTTCGCCGATAAGGAAAATAGTGGATGTAGGTCAAGGGCACGGAGGATGTGGAAATGGAAAAAGTGTAGTGTCTAGTTAAATGAAACGTTGATTGAATCTGCTTGGTAAAGTCATCCTATGGTGATCCTAACGGGTCTTATTTTTTTACCAAGTTACGGTGGATTGTAATTGTAATCCATAGCAGCCTCTTTTAAGAATCTCCACTTTACTTATGTTTGTGGAGCGCTTCCTTGGCAGTCAGCCCTGCTATTAACATTGCAGTCTTAATCAGTTTACGCAGTAAAAGCTGTTTTCGTACAATTCGTGCAGACAGGAAAGAAGACAAGATCCTTCGTGATGGATGCCGAAGTGATTCCAGTCACTGAGTTTATCGTGACATTAACATTAGGCGCCAACACAGTCACGATTCTGAATCCTAATCTACGCAGTTGTAAAATACAGTTAGTACCTAACTGTTTAAAAGTCTAGACATTCGATATGATCTTACCTGCACTTGCACACACGACCTTAGGTATCAAGTCGGCAAGTATTATGATAATTTTCTTTAGGATTTGTATTATTTTCGAGTTAGCCTATTACAGTTCGACTTTTTAGCTTAGTAGAGGTTTTGGGGAACTAAATCCAATTAAGTGGGCATTTTCGCAGTCTTCGTTGAATCCGACGCTTAACGTCCCAGCGTCACGTAACCAGTAACTTAGGATTTGTGCTTCGGAATTTGGTTTAACTTTTTGTTCACTGTTCGATTTCGGAGCTAGATTTGGTCTTTAGTATTGGAACTTAGGTTCTTTATTGTTATTGGCTTTTTGGATGGTCCCTTTTCTTTGATTTTAAGATGGTTATTTGCTTTCTGGTAATATTTAATGGGAAATTATAAGTCTAGCCACAAAATTATTTATTGGACACGTGATTAAACTTCTAATTTTATAACTAAGCAACGGAAAAATGACATAGCCTCTAATAAACTAATTCGTCTTTTTTACAACGTCCACTAAATATTCTATAGAAAGCGTCAAGTAAAGATCGTCAATTATTGTGACTTGTCCTTCTTATTTATGCATTGCCACCTAATTTACTAACTCGGCCACGGATTTTACACCTCGTCACCATTTTACGTTTTACAGCTTCCACGCAATGTCCTCAAAAAAATATAATTCAAGCTTCTACAGAAAGCATCATTTATTATAACTTAGCATGTAAAATAATACATCATATTCTTTTATCGTGAAAATAGCCACTGCATGATTTGGCGCGAGTACGCGAGACGACGCGCCATTCGACTCATGTGACGACGAGTTGAGTTTTTCACGTGTAATTGTTTAGGAAGTGAGTCCGCGACCGGTGCCGTGACCGGAATTTGCAGCCGTCGCCGGTTGCTAAATTGGCAGCCGGCGCTGACATTAGAAAAAAGCGGGAAATGGGGTTGGCAATTTGGCATAATTAAAAAAACATTTCATGTTTCATTTGAGTAACATACCTAACTAGGGTCCAAGAGCGAGCGAAGCGAGCTCGGGAATTTGGACACCCCGACACGGACAATTTAGGTTCGAAGGGGTTGACGGGGGCTTCAGTGAGCGAGCAAAGCCCCCGTCAACCCCTTCATGTTAGGTTACTTTTAACCTTGCAGACAGAAATAGGAGCCCCGCGTAGCGGGGCTCTGTCGACCACCTCCCTCCCCCTTGTAAGTCAAAAAATAAAGTCTTTCATTTTGTCTCTCCTCAATAGCTTCTGATAATATTAGTGGCCAATATACCGACTATTTGATGACATTTTTAGCAAAATTTTAACGATCAATTAATATGGGATGAGTTATGTTTTAAACGTACCTACTGAGTTAAAAATTTAGAAGCTTAATAAATATATTTTTTGATGTCATTTAATAGTATTTTAGAAGTTTACTGTTAGAATGCATGCTACAAATTTAGATGCTAAAAAATAATCATTATGCTGAGTTGTATTTAGAGTGGTTTACATAGAAGATAACTAGTGGCTAAGATAGTATTATTTAGATGCTCGTTAATTGTGGCTGACTTAGTAATTTAGAAGGCAACATACATTTTTAGGGGCGAATAATGATATTAAAAAGAAGCCTGTTTAATTAGCACCCATATTTAATTATATTGGGCATGGTACTCATCTTTTAACACATTCAGACACAAGGGGAAAATTCATTGAGTTAAGGACTAGACGGCCTTACTCCCATAGTTCTTGAACGGCACGTACGAGTTTAAAGTCTACCGAAAGACCAAAAGGAATTAACCATTAGCATAAGCATAAGCATAATCGGCCTATAATGTTCCCACTGCTGGGACACAGGCCTCCTCTGTGAGAGGGAGTGGGCCGTAGTCCACCACGCGGGCCCAGTGCGGGTTGGTGGACGTCGCATGTCTTCGAATTTTTGGTTCTAGGACATGCCGGTTTCCTCACGATGTTTTCCTTTACCGTTAAAGCAAGTGATAATTAATTTCTAACTAATTAACCATTAATTTTCGTCATCTCAATCTCTCAACACATAAACGATCAACTCGCTCTTCTAAAAACCACTACAATGAACGGTAGCGCAGATAAAAAAGTGGAAAAAACCGAATAGTACTAAAAAAGCCCTTCAGAGACCAAATAACACTTTACAGGACAACTACGGAAAGCTCAATAAACATGCATTACAATGTACATACATTCTAAATCAAGGAAACTCATCCCATCCACAAGACGGATGGCTTCCGTCGGCAGCCATGAATTTATCATTGTTCCGGGAAGATGGACGTTTGTGGGTCGTGTGCTCAGGAATGGAGATAGCTATAAATATCGCACATGATATGCTATCTGATAGAATAACAAACGAGTATGAGAGAGGAAGTTTGGAAGACAAGTTGTAGTCAGTCGATTATCTTGAAATGTGATGCGGTAATACAGAAAATCAGTCAGTTTGTGTATGAATGTGGATGGATATAAAAATAGAAGAAGATCAAAGAAACGATGGATGGACTGTGTGAATGATGATAAGGGCAAAAAGGAAGTGAATACTGAGATGACGACTGATATGGAAGAAAAAGACATGATGCGCCGACTTCAAATGGGATAAGAGCAAAATAATGATGACTATGGATTTGGAGAGAATTGTGTTAGAAACTTAATGTTGCATTGCATTTTTTGAATGTGTATTTTAAGTTAAGCTCCGCTTGCTGTGTTCATGTACTAGATGCCAAAGTGGCTGTGCTGAATTTTTCTCATTTCTTTAATGATAGGTCCTTATCAACACAAAGCTGCAAGATCACTCGTGTCTAGCTAGGATATCCGTTTGATCCGAGGTCTTTAACTGAAGGCAGTCGCTTTGTGTATAGATAGATATAGATACTTACTTTAAAACCAAGCTGCCTAAAAGATAGAAACGGCTCAACTAATGGTCTCCTATTTCTTTTGTTGGAAAAATATAGGGTACTTAGCAGCTAAACGATTGACTACACTACAATGCAAGATCGTGAGGTTACAATTACATACTAACATAAAATCACGTCTGTATTTCCAGAAGGGGTAGATAGACGCGGTGGGACCTATATGTAGAAAAAAAAAATGTAATTATTACACCTATTTTTCGCTAGTTATAGTTCCCACCTAATGGACGGCGAGCCTATTGGCATTAATTGGGCATAAATCCAGATTGCGGGCTGCTACTGACTACTTATTTTCTAATGGAAAAACTGAATACGACTTGAGTGTCTAGTCTAGGTCTATAATAAAACACTTGCTTATGATTGCAGTGCGTGTTAGTCGTGCTGTCGCCACGGCTGTCTGATTAGAAGTGTGAGTGCGGTTACTGTGATGCATTGCCCCGCATTCCCTCCACCGTTCATCCCCCACCACAGTATCATAACTTATTTATTAAACGTCACACTGCAGTTCGACCCGGGGATCAAACCCGTGACCACGCTTAGTCGCGCTAGCGACAACTAGACCAAAGAGGCAGTAATGATTCCGATATTAAAAATAGATTCTGTTTACATACATACAGAGTTTCTTCATCTCACACTTCACATCAGATGTGTCATTCTGTCGGAACAAGTGATAATATAGTGATAAGCTGTCAGTTAACACAATAAATCAATCACAAAGTGACAAGTGTCGTGAAACTTATTTATTAGTGAGCCTAATTTATGTGGCCGATACTCTTGGTTTTATGTTTTGTCTTTGTGGGTAGTGAACGGTAGAAACGGGTTTTGTCTACAGAAGAATATACAAAGTGACAGATTGTAGAAAGATTTCTACCGTTTTATGCATACAATGAAGAGAAGAAATGTCTCTATTCATCAGTAGACAACATTTTGATAAACCAAGCACGGGTCGCCCCGTGCTCGGGCAGAAGAGGTAACGATTTGACAGAAAGAACTTTGTCTATTATTTGGTAGAATAGAGATAAAATTGATCATGCTAAGCGTGCTGGTGGAAGAAAGCGTTGATGGCTATAGACAGTACCCAGTAAATGGAAAACCTTCTCATCTTTTACAGTTTGTTAGAAAACTGCCAGTGTTTATAGGTTTGGAATTAGCATGCCTGTTTTAGAGATTGTCTAATCATGAACCCCTCTCCACTAATGGTCATTGTTTCAATGTTTGATAGGAAATAGCAACACTTTACTTGTGTGCATGAGTGCATTTGTGATATGCATTGTATAACGTCTCTATAGTCTATACCTACTCCCATTTTGCATATGAGCGTAAAAACACACTGGAGGGGAGGAGCATTCAGTTTTAGATTAGACAACCTCTACCTACCTACATTTCAACGACAAACTACCTGATTGCTATAATACCAGTCTAAAGTCCAACCTACAATACAATATTCATGTAATAACCTGCTGTAACAGTTTTATTGTAATTTCTTGGTGTAGAAAAAAAGACATAAATCGGGGAATACAAGGACGAATATTAGTTATCTTTTATGTCATCTTGCATTAGTAAAAATCGAAGAATAATGGGCCCAATTCCATCGGAATAAGTTATTATTGAGCTCCCTCGGCCTATTATAGCTTCGTGGGATATAAAACTGTATTTTATTATTGCGTATTACTTTCAAGGACATCGGATAAGTTACATGGCATTTTGGTAGCGGCATTGCCAACAATATCTAATCGTAAAACTATAAATTGGATCATAAAGATTGGAGTTCTGGGTCAGCAAAGTTAGTCTGGTAGGAAAGACTTGACATGGAAAGGGGTATAACTTACTAGTTCAAATAACCCGCTAACACTGGCAGAAAACCTGGCACCATACGTATGCCACGTGTTTGCGCATACCTACAAATTTTTGGAAGAATTTGGAGATGTTCAGCTACGATTTCCAAGACGCCAAGAAGACTATATTTAATGGACCACTTGTGTACGCACCAAATGTAAAAATGTGTCCATTAACGGCCATTTGTAATGAGCCATAAATTCTCTTGGATGAGAATTAGCTCATCTTGATCTCACAAAACATGTCTGTTTTAAACATTGCCATAAAGTGGTGACAGGTTGCTAACCCATATTTTATTATTCTCATAGTCTGTTGAACCTCACATGATAACTATAGCATCTATTTTTAAATACACACCATGTGCTAACGTAACAATATTTAATGTACTCTAATTTGTTTAGCATAAAAACTAAAATTAATTGCAGATGTTTTGCTTTCAAATACGCACCATGTGTTATCATGACAATCTCTTCTAAACCTTAAATTGTTCGCTCTAAAGTCTTAAATTAATCATAGGGCTTGTTATTTTAAAATACACACGTTGCTTAAACTTACATACAAGTTTGAACTTTAAACTGTTAATACAAGGCGTAGATTTAATTGTGTTGTTAATTAGTTACGTTTTACGCAAGATTATAATGCGTATCATTGAATATTAGGGCAGGCGAGGATGATGTAAAGAATCATGTTGGTATTTTGATCCATAAATGTAAGCATCTAAGTGTTGTTTCACAATTACCTCAATCCAGAGATGGTAAACCAGTGACACGCGTGACATAAGTACCAAGCTAGAATGGCAAGTACGGCGTTGATGAAAGACGAATCTATTACATAAAATTACGCCTGTACTCGAAGGGGTAGGCAAAGCTGTATGTTATAGTGCGCCCACGCACGAAAGAGTGTATGATTTGGCATAATTAAAGTTTATATGGAGAAGAAGTGCATAAAGCCAAATTTATTTTACAAAATGCAATGACAAACACTTCGACCACAGGCGAGCAGTGCAGGATATATACTCTTAGAGATACCAAAAAATTACACTTCAATGTAAAAAAGGTTTGCCATATTCTTAGCCCTTTCTTACTGTCGTGACTCGTGTATAGTCTTCCTTATACCTACAATATTAATGCTAGACCAGGTCCCAAGGCATGTTTCGGCATAAATTGAATCTGTGCCCGACCCCTGACCTTGAAGCAAAAAAATTCAAAGAGCCAGGCTACGCGGAATGCAGTTCAGCTAGGATTGGAATTCAGAGAGGGATTTTAAAAAGAGTTGTAATTTTTTTTGTACTACGATGGTGGCAAACAGGCGTACGGCCCGCCTGATGGTAAGCGTTTACCGTAGCCCATAAACCAAGTATGACACCAAGTATCACATACACGTTGCTGACCCTTAAAAGTGAGGATTCGCTGTGCCGACAGCTTAGGGGACAAGCAGGTCCCCCGTTGTCAACCCAACGTATCCTCAGGAACTCTGGCGACCTTAATCACCACAGGAATACAATACTACCGAAGAGCAGCGTTAATGGCCTGTGTTATTCTGTAAGGTAGAAGTAACGCCGTATTTTGTCCATTCGATCTACTCCAGACATAGTTGATATCCCGCCGTGCTCTACCTCTCACTTCATTATGCAGGGGTTAGGGAAAAACTATAGAACGCTACGCACTGATGACCGGTCGTAGTGGTCATGCTTGGGGAGGTTTTTGTCCAGCACTGGACGTCCTACGGCTGATAACGATGACGAATTTGCTAAATGACTTCTAAATATTATGGTATAGGCCCAAATCTTGGTGATTCAATGTGGCTTTATTTCGAAATTGATCTAAGTATACTTTATCCAAGAATTTATTCGTATCACTTTCCTTTTCATTACGGAAGAAACTCAGCGATCCCTTTTAAACTGCACTTAAAAGAATTAAAAGACAATGCAGTTGGCTGACAATGGTAGCTGGTGCAAAGCCATGAATGATAGCTCACCTACTATTGTTAGATGGCTCATTTCCTTTTAGCAAGATGGCTCATAGCTTGCGGCTTTTTACAATAAACCTTTTAATTTGCAGCGTATTTTCTGCGTGGTGGAATGATTTTATTGATGCAGTGTTCCAGTTTGCAGACCCACTGATTCGAACCTATGGTTTGGCTCGAATCAGTGGTTCTAAACTTTAGATGGTATTTTTTCACTGTCATTGTCTCCTAAGTTACCCGATTTTAAAAAATAAAATTGCCAAATCAAGGAGTATTTCGTTTGCTAATGAGTACACAAACTGGTAATAGCGATAAAGGAAGGCGCTTAGAAGTTAATGTTTAATGAACTAATCAATCAACGCCAAAGAACTGCCATAATCAGTCTTGGAAACTTACAGCCTCGCTACGGGGGGTCGATTTATCGTTTGTATATTACCAGTTTCCACTGCCTTGTTGTCATGGGACGCAAACACGTCTGTTGGGCGTAGGGTTCTGGTGATTATCAGGTTAGGTTTTTCTATTAGAAAAATTCTGAATAGCAGCCTGAAGTTTAGATTTGTCAGAATATTGGCTAATTAACTATTCATGGGACTTATAACTGATGAAATGCGAGTGTACTATCCATCTACCTACCCTTTACAGGAAATAGAGACTTGATGTAATGTTTTTTATTAACAAATTATAGTACTTTAGTTTAACTTAAGACGAAAGCTTATTTCGCTCTCGACCTAAGACAGATATGAACAATATGTTAGATAAGTACCTGGCTCTGTTTTTCAACAATACTAAAGCCTGAAAATCAACTGCTAGCCCTTCCTTTAGTTATTACTTAGAAGTAATGACAGCAAGAAGCACAGGCTAATAATCTGATCAGTCAACGCTAGAGTTGAAAATTCCGGAAAGAAACAAATGTTTTTTTCCACGAAAAAACAAATCGTGGTTTTTTTCCGTTTTTTTTTTTGGAAAAGATCCGAAAAATTCACAGGACGAATCTTTCCCGCCCCCCTCACCTCCACATCCCCCTCCCCCCTCACCCAACCTAAACTGTGGCAAATAGAACTTGGAAAAAAAACCGACATTTCTTTCGTATTTTTCGGTTTGTTTCCGTTTTTTTTCCAATAAAACATGAAATATATTTTGGCGAATCTTCGAATAAAACATGGAAAAAAACAACGGAATTGAAAAAAACAGGAATTTTTCCTGCTTTTTTCAACGCTATCAACGCTCTAGTAAGTCTAGTAGTACAATCAGCAAAATAAACAGTCACGCTGCGTGGGGTCGAATATTGTGTACATTTACGAGCGAGCCTCCATAATGTTATATATTTATAACGTTTTGTCGAAGCAACGTGTTCATTTGCTTATTTGCGAACCGTACCACTTGTTTTAGGGTTGGCAGTCACTTGTTTCTTCATAAACAATATTTGATCAGATAATGATGTAGCAATTAAGAGTTTTTGAACTGCTATACTTAGGTGTTTCATGGAGAACACTAACCTGGGGTGTAAATGTGGTGTTCTACAAACGATGGGAAACTTACGTGCACATTGAAGAAACTAATAGACTTTACTGAAAATGCAATACACGTAGCCAAGTTCAGGCCTGATACGATTTATATTGTCATCATCGAAGAAGAATTTAACAGAATACACTATTCAAATGAAAATATCTACCGGACATCCCTATAAAATTATGAATGGTGTAGGCGAGCCACAAACTCATAATTTTGAGCTTTTTATCTGTATGCAAACGAGAATATGGTATGCGTACACGCGAGCCAGGATATTGAGGAAGCAGATCTTTGTGTGTTTAGCTGAAGGACGGAAGGAGGAAGGTTATTTACTTGTACCTAGGCAGACGTGATCCGAAGCAGGTT
Organism: Thalpophila matura; assembly: GCA_948465475.1. NCBI lineage: Eukaryota > Metazoa > Arthropoda > Insecta > Lepidoptera > Noctuidae > Thalpophila > Thalpophila matura. The sequence goes on along the minus strand of OX419205.1, from coordinate 6,482,565 downwards.
ATTTAAGATATAAAAAAAGCGTACAGGTAAATAGAAACCCTTAAAGACGTTAGCACAGTCATGAGACAGTGTGAAAAGAGAAGAAGCCATGGATCCGATCCTTTCATTATGCCGTGCTTACGGTAGTCGCAGAAAGTCCATTTTTGTCGATATTGAATTAAATACTTAATTGGAATGTAGAGAAGATCTACATTTCTGTATAGCATAAATTCGACTTACTGCTATTATCGTAAGCACGGTAGCATTGGCGACGTTCACTTTCTTTTTTCTCGTGAAAAGTACTGTGAATTCTTTGGAAGAAGATTCTGTTACTTCTCGACCAGCTTCTACATTTTGTAAGGTTTTGGACATTGTCATAAGCCTAATTTGACTTCTAGCGTACGCTCAGTCTGCGTACGTGTGCATCGTAATTACAATTGAATAGTTTATTTGAGAAACCCCATAAGTCAACAGACCCTAACTTTACAGGAAACGAAAACACCCTGTGTATTTACTGCCAAAGAATGCATATTACAAAAAAAGTAATTTTGCCAAAAAAGCTGACTTATGGGGTTTCTCAAATAATCGATTCAATTGAAGTTTTGATTGGCTCATGAAGTTGAGTATTCATGTCCATCATTTGTTGGCTCAGCTTCGAAGCTATGGCTAATTGGTTAGGTCTGTATAACACGCTTCCTTTTGAACTTACCTTTCTAAAGATAAAAATTATTAGTCTGTGAAAGGACGTTGGTAGTTTTGGGCTGGATATGGTACAGTAATAAAAGCTTAACCAAAATTTAAAAATATATTTTAATTGTTCTTTGCCTAATTTATCTTAAAGATTAAGAATTGGAATCAAAAATCGAAATAAATAAGAAATAAAATGATTATGCCGTTGACATTTTGAAAAAACAAATAAAACAAAAACGGGTGCATGCTGGCTGGCGCGTGCCTCCATAGAATATCATGTCGACAGCAACCTTTGAATTGAGAACTCATTATTCGGGCTGTACTCCATTGGATCATTCACACCATACTTAACCTCACTGTCACAAATACGACGATTTAATCCAATTACGTACAAAAACAAGTAAAAAATGACTCTTGAAATACTCGATCACATCAAACTAATTTCATATCTGTACCGACATACACAATCTGAAGCTCAGCGTTCTATGGGCGTCTCCCGTGTTCTTTGGAACCGTATCCCTTTTAACGTCATTCAACCTTCGTCATGTCTCTGTTATTAACTATAGATGTCGATCTTTTGGACGTTTTACTTTTCGTTTAGCCGTTTTAAGTATTGCTTGTCTTTGAACTGGGTTCATCATAAACGTTGGGACACTTTATCGCCATCAAATTGGCCCATTGTGTCTTCGTTTGATGTGTTGTTAAAATTCGTCGTATAACAATAGCTTTCTGCTCCATTTACGAAAATTTGGGGTCGCGTGGTCCTTTTATCCTATCGATCACTACTAATAGGTGCTATTACCCGCATGTGGCTATTGATTACTTTATTTTGAGCGGCATTATACGGGAGAGAACAAGCTTTTATTTAACTTGCTCTGTTAGTATGGAGCCAAATCTTGCAACAGAATTTTAGACCAGTTCCCCCTTAACCGATTGAGCTAAAAACATTATGTCTCCGTGACAATGCAATAATATGGTATCATAGAGGTGGTCTCATGATGAGGCCTGGAGGTGGCTAAAGGAACTCCTCAACTTCTCAACATAACTCCGTCGTGTTTGGGCTCATTGGATTTGTCTTGACAAGTACTGTAGACCTAGATGATGTCCAGGGTCTCATGATGGAGCTGGGAAGTGATGATTATAAATGCTTGTTTTTAAAAAATGATTTTTTACAAACTTATTTTCACACTTTTACATGAAATGGACGCTCTCTTCAAGAAACCTCTTTTTAGCGAACCTTATGAAGTGACAGCGCCTTATGTAAAATGTGGTCGTATTATTGTTGTGTTGTGATGATTATGTCTTTAACTTGTGTAACAAAAACATTACAATTATCCTTTTATACCATTGTTGACTCCACATTTCTAAACCGCGTCCTTGTCACAAATTAATATGTATCTGCACAAAAGCCTAATTTTGACCGCTCTTTATTTATGAGAGTGTGCCGAGCGCGTGGGAAGGATTAAGGACATTTGTTGAACTTTGATCCTTTTATTATGTATGTAAAAATGTGCGTAAAGCTGAAGGTTGATCAAAGGATTAAAAAAGAAAGGCTATAATGTGTCAGTTGATTATTATTTCAATGCTATTGATGAGAAAAAATGTGCCCCCCACTGCGAAAGGTTCGAGTTTGGTCCCGAGGCACGCACCGCTGACTTTTCGAAATCATGTGCGTATTAGAAATGAATAGGGATGCTGAATATATTTTTTTTTATTGTGAATCTGTAAACTATTTGAAAAAAGATAATGAACACCAAAAAAACCGATGAAACATCTACAAAATTGGCAAAGTTATAAGCGTTTTAAAATGATTTGCTAGACACGGACGGCATGCATGATAACTATGATAAGTGACGTAACACTACCTATGTCCGCTTCGCGCGACAAAGACGGAGCGATACTCCCTCCAAAAACTTTAAAAGCGTCTATGTTTTCCATTTTGTGATATTTTTTTAGTTTCTTGAACTTGTTCCTATTCCTTCTTTGGAATAAAATAATTTATTTGTACTTTTTTAATAGTAGTCCACTACCGTACTATCACTTGCTTTAACGGTGAAGGAAAACATGCATGAGGAAACCTGCATGCCTAGAGTTCTCCATAAAGTTCTTGGAGGTGTGTGAAGTCAGTCAACCCGCACTTGGCCAGCGTGGTGGACTATGGCCTATCCCCTCTCATTCTGAGAGGAGGCCCGTGCCCAGCAGTGGGAAAGTTCGTCAGTCGTCATCACGTCACGCACGGAGCAGATATTTGTGTAATCTACACAGTTACACCGAGAGTATGTTTGTGCATAATTATGCAGAGGAACAATCCTAGTGAAGTAAAAAACCAACCGAATGCAGAACCTCCTCCTTTTTGGAAGTCGGTTAAAAACATATTCCGACAGTTCACAATGATTCTGCCGTTTTTTCTCTCTTTTTATCTGTGGGCGCCCAAAGGTCGAATTTCGATATGCAGTTGACATTATGCATTTGTGTGGGACAGACCTTGCTCTTTTTATTATAATTAATATTGGTTAAGATATAAAATCTTAAATAGCGGAAGTATAACATTATGTATAGTAATTAATTACAAAAGGTCGTGACTTAGCAGTAATCAGTAACACAGTTGCTATCATGATCTCATAATGACATTATACCTGTCAAAACCGGTTGTGCCATTCGGCTACGGAACCTTAAAAACAAATCAAAAAGTGTAAACTACTTAAAAGTGCATGTCCCGACTTCGTAGAACAGCGGTGGAAGCCCGCTCCTCTACTAATTTCCTTCCGCTTTGAGCACTGAAGAGTGCCGTAAACCCGTGGAACAGGAAATGTAAAAATAAACTTGATAAATTCGTGAAAGTGCCCAAGTACTTTGCTTTTATTAATGGCTGGCTCACACTGAATGTGACGCGATTTCTACACGGGAGCGATACAGATAGTTCTTATGTACTAATCTCAGATCATAGAAACAAGGGAGATGTGCCAAGGCGCTATTGAGCTTGACGCTTTGATACGGTCACATTGACCGTATAACAAACGTACACGCTGGCGACGAACCGAACACGGTCAATGATATAAATACAGTGTTTTAGTTTAGTGCTAGTGTTGAGTTATGATTAACAGTCTTAGATTGAGGGTGTGCGGAATTTTTAATGTGTGGGAGATCTTTTAATTCAGAAGGAGCGCTTATAATTGTGTCGAAAAATTTTCTAAAAGTGGCGACAGTTGTTCCCGTACTAATTTGCCATGATGGCTCTCCTTGTTTCTATGATCTGAGGTACTAATCATACTAATATAATAAACTAGCTGTTCGCCGCGGTTTCACACCCGTTGCTCGGCTCCTAAGGGTCGTAGCGTGATTTTAAATAACCTAAACTATTCTTCATGAATCTGGCTATGATATACAATAAGAATTTTTCGAATCCGACTGGTAGTTCCAGAGATTAGCCTGTTCAAACAAACAAACTCTTCGGCTTTATGATATTAGTAAGTACCTACACCTATAGATTTATTGCGCTTGCCGGCGAAATGTGGGAGTTACATTTCGGGGAAAAGACACGCAATGTTATGAAATGGATATTGATATTGGCAGCTCATCTTTAAGAAATCATTTCATCTCAAGGTCAGTCAAAACGTAACTTTTCTTCCTTTCTTTATAGCTTCCGTTGGATAAATATTATGATACATTGAAACAGGCGTTTCTTAGAACTGACGTCAATAGCAGAACGTGATAATATCCTTATAAGATAAGGTTTACTGTCACACGACACCGAGAAGAACTAGGTATTTAGTTTAGGCACGTTTTCTGAACATGTCCACTGTTGAACGCATTATGCACAGTGCCGTAACTAGGGCGGTGCCAGTGGTGCCCAGGCACAGGGCGCAGACCCTGGAGGGGCGCAGAAATAACCAGATCAGGACCAAGTTTCAGATTAGAACACTATTCAAGAGCGCAGTTATAGAAGCTCGCACCGGGCGCACAAAATGCTAGTTACGGCACTGATTATGCATGACCAATTCTATTTCTATTCTACGAAAAGAATAGATAAGTTTTTTCTATCCAATTCGTTATCTCTTCTGCCCGAGCACGCAGCGACTTGTGCTTGACTTATCACAATTTTGTCTACTGCAGAATAGAAACATTTCTTCTCTTCACTGTATGCATAAAATGATACAATTCTTTCTACAAACTGTCACTTTGTCTATTCTTCTGTAGACAAAACCCGTTTCTATTTATGGGCTGCTAAGCGCGCTGCATATGCGTAAAATTCTGTATCAGACCAGTCAATGTTTTTTTGCGCGTATTCTGACCCCCGGGTCACCTTTTCCACCATTCTTGGAAGAGAAGACTAGATTCCTAGCCGTAAATCATTCCGTCGGTCGATTTTTATGACTGAATGATAAACAGATGAAAGTTCCTTTGTCTTCTTATGACTTCCTGATCGGTGCAGCCGCATAAAAACTGAGACGTATAGGACGTCTAATTATGATAATTTAATGCTCGGTTATCGTGCCGTTATTCTGTGACTAACTCACGACATAGTTTTTATGTTAGTAATAAAAAAACGTCTGCGGTTTATTCTGAGTCATTCAATTATCTCATTATTACTGACGTTACATAAAAACTTTGATAATAAGTTAGACATTTTTATTGCGGATTTATTGGATGGTGGGAACCTCAGACCATATGATCTGAGGTGGGAACCTACATTTTCATAAAAATCTATAGGTACGTTCATAATAATGGTGCCCGTGCGCAGCAATGGAACAGCGCCCAACCCTGATAGGTAAATTACTAATACTTTATTCCACTTTGTTCACCTGGGTGATATAATTATGACCATTCCCAATAACCAATCTGTCGGCTCTTTACCCTACTAGAGATAGATATTTGACATTACTGCTATAGAGCTTATGTCAAAAATCTATCTCTAGCTCTCTCCAGTAGGGGAAAGAGCCGATGGATCGGTTATTGGGAACGGCCATAAATGTGCAGTAGAATGAGATAGGTACTATAAAAGTTTTATTTTATTGTTTGTGGCCGCAGGAGGTCGCTCGCGCATCTCCGAGATGATGCATCCATTAGACTTCGAACGGTTGGCAAATAAATAAAGGTACAGTCATGACTTCGTATTCCCAATACTCCTGCTGGAAGGCAAAAACCTCTTCCAGCAGCAATATTCCTCGAAAGTTAACAATGGTCGCATGTGCTGTACCTACAAATGACATAATAAGCATCGAACTTATTAATGGAAATCCATAGTTTAGTTTACGCGCTCGATGTCGGAGCTCTGAGCGGTGCATTAAAGAGTTTTCTAAACCATGATTTCAGATTTCTAATTTTCTATGTCGGACCGATAATTACTATACCTGGTCTAAGTAAGAGAATCCTCTCTTTTCAATGGAGGGACATTCCTACCAGACCGGATGGTATTGTCTGGTGGGCCATTGCCGAAAACTCTCCTTGCGCGATGTAGGATTCATGATGTATGACGTCTGACAAGTTGTCGCTGTCGCTACAAACGGGTGCCGGATTGGACAAGTGGACAACCCTAAATAAAACTAACAACACTACCCTAATTAATAATATTAGTGTGATAGTGGTGTGATTAATGAATGCCAAGCTAAATTATGAACTCCCTTGTTATGCTTTAAACGAAACGGGTAGCCTCGAGCAACACAAGGTCTGCTGAATATTTCAGAGGTTTTTATATGAAACGATATTACGTCAGTTCGCTGTCAGCTGTTACTTTTCTAATATAACATCTAATTAATGACATAGAATTATTCTACACTGCTTTTGAGGGTTTCATGTAATAGTGTGGAGTTTTATTTTAATGTTACAATGGTTTTTGACTCTATTATAGTCAAAAACTATTGTAACATCAAAATTACTCCGTCAGGTTCTTTCGTTCTCCCTCTATTTTTTTTTTTTAAATAGTGCTAGTAAAAATAGTAGTAGTAATTTCTTACTGGCTTATTCAAAACAACCTTACCGTTTAATCCAAATTGCTATAGGTATCAGCTAAAATTTGAAAATACCTATCATAAATTCATTTTAAACTCATTCTAAATTGCATTTTTCTTTCATTTTGACTCAAAAACGTGCACGGTATTTGCTGACACAGCGAACAATACTGCTGAATATTTTAGTGCGGTCAGGTGCAGAGCGGGCGCATCGAGAATGGGTAACGAGATAGCTGTGACCACTAAACTAGTGTCATTGGAATTTTTTTATGCAATGATGACGGATAACAGGCGTACGGAACGCCTGATGGTAAGCGTATACCGTAGCTAGGGTTGCCAACTTTTATAAGAAGAAATAGAGTATAATTATCTGATTTCAAAGAAGGCAAATAAAGAGTACGGACTTCCAAAAAAGAGTATCATTTATTTTAAATGGTTAAAAAGGTATTTTTTTGTGCTTTTTGCAGCACATAACAATTTTACATGGTTTTTAAAAGAAATGTATGACTCCAAACTTTCTTACTCTAAATTTATAAAGATCAAGAGGTCATTCTTAATCAATTTCAATGAAGCTTTGTTTCTCTCTTTCCGCCACTTCACATCCATGACCGAAAAGACTCTCTCAGTAAATGCTGTAGTAGCTAGTAAAAGTTTTCCAAACAAAAAACAGTCACAAGTGTCAGAACACAGTGGAGAAACGAGAATTTTTCTTGCGTCAAAATTAACGTACCCTCAAAACACTTCTCAAAACTTGTGACATGACATTGACATAATAACATTAATAACATTAGTGCTTGAGTTCAGAAACGTCCGAATGTGGCTTGGGGAATTGGAGATACCAACATATTAACAGTAAATATTCGACTTTTTTGGTTATGATAAATTGATAAATATGGGTTTGCATAATATTATTATGACTGGCACTAATATAGTAAACATTGTGTAAAAAAGAGTATTTTAGCGTACTCTATTAGTGTTATAGATTATAGAGTACGCCTACATGATATAGAGTACCATACTCTATTTTAGAGTACGGTTGGCAACCCTAACCGTAGCCTATGAAATGCTTACAACACCGAGTAGGCTGTATCACATGCGCGTTAGGACTAGAGAATACAATCCCGAGCATGTTTTTCAATCCCGGGATTACGGGATTTTTGAAGCGTAATCCCGGGATCCCGGGCCTATCCCGGGATTAGACTATGTGGTTTCTAATTGGGCTCAAATTAAAAAAAAACTTGAGTAATTAAAAAACTTTATAATGTCTTTGCACAACAGTCAACACAAATCACAATAATAATAAGAAAATAAAAAAGACAAAACAAAAAAATTATACTTTTGCAAGAAATTAAAAAGACAACATAAATATACTTAATACTATTTAGTATTTCGAAAATATAATCGCAGAAATATCAAAGCATTGGATGCTTTGATATTTCTGCGATTATATTTTGTTTGACTTCCAAGCCTGCTTCGTAGTTTATTGCCAACATAAGCGGCAGCTGAAAACGCTCGCTCAGGTTCAACGCTGGTTGGAGGAATAGACAATAGATACTTGTATGCTGTTTCTAAGTGATATCCACGAACTCCTCCATTTTCGAACAGACTCATTTCACGTCTAATACTATTTGCCAACCCCAATTCATTTTGTACTTGTACATCAGGATCTGGGGATTTCATACTCTTGTTAATTTCCAGCTGTAACTTTTCCTTTAATGTCAATTGGGGTTGGGAGGTTTCTGGCCTTAGCTCATCATCTATTTGTGATCCTGACCTTTCTTCTTCTTCTGTGTCATCTCGACTATTAAGTCTTTTAACAATACTCTTTATTTGCTTCCTCACTATAGCCTGTGTCGGAACTGGAAATAAGTCATGCCATTCCAAATCCGATAACAACTGATTTTCATCATTCATTCGTGGATTTTGTAAATAATTCAATACACCAGTTAAATTATCACTTCGTCGTTGCTTTATACGTTCCACTAAGGATGTTTTCATTTTTTTGGCAAGTGCTGAGTTTTTGCTAGACAGTTGTTTTATAAGAAATTTCAAAGCGGCATCAGCTGTGCATAAATTAGCATCTCGCCTACAGATTGCTTCTACTGTCAATTTAATTGGGGTCAGCACATCAACAATTTTATTTACCAATTCAAAATCAACATCTTCTAAACGAATTGGATGATTGAGATCTATAAGAGCTTTTTGAATGCATGCTTTTAAAAGATAAAATCGCTCCAGCATTGTTAAAAGACTATTCCATCTGGTTTTACAGTCCAAAAGAAGTGACAGCTCTTTTCCATGTTCAATTTTCACATATTTTTGAAGTACTGTTTCATTTTTTAATGGTGATCTTTTGAAATACACTACAACTTTGCGGATTTTCTTTATCAGCTCATTAATATTTTCATATTGTGTTAACTCTGGTACGTGTTCTGGCGCAAGATCATTTTGTGACATTACGATTAAACCTGATTCTGGACAGTCTAAGTCTTCTAAATCGTGTTCATCATCGCTGTCGTCCATATAATCAACAGTAACAGCTGGTTCATTCAGAGTATCATCTGAGGTAGGGCTATGTTGCAAATAATTATGTTTTTCATAAAGCACATCACAGACCGCCAAATTGATACCATGTGCGAGACACAGTTGATGTTCGGTGCAAACAAGCCGCCCCACCTTTATCATAACATTCGGTCCATCGGTTACAATAGCCACGATGTCAGTTTCCAGGGAAATATCAAATTCACTGAGACGCTCTTTCAATATACGAAGACAATTTTCAGCTGTCATACTTCCGTAAATAGGAACAAGTCCTAAGTTCCAAAATTTTTTATATGAATGAACGTTGACAGCCATGTATCGTTTATTGGAAGTTGAAGTCCACTCGTCGAAAGAAAGACTAAATCTTTCACCTGCACTTTTCAATTGTTTCAATTCTGCAATTACTTGCTTTTTGATTTTTTCACTGTAATTCATAACACGTTTTCGAACAGTGACGGCTGACTTTGGTAAATCCGGGTATTTTGCTAAGAGCAATTTTCTCAAATCATCTGAAGCTATGAATACACTGAATGGAAATCCATCTAATGCAACCATTCTTGCCAAAACATCATCCAGGCTATCGTCGGCACTTTTAGTAAAATAATCATCTAACTTTCGCTTGGTTGGCGGCGGAGCTGTGTTCATATTTTCAGAATCTTGACTTGTTGAAGCTGATATAACCTTGATGTTATGTTTTGATAACAAATGTGTATGTAATCCCTTAGTCGATCCACCCAAAGTCTTGAGAATGGCTGGGCACCGCTTACATTTAGCACTATTCCCATCCTTCGCGACTAAAAAATAACTCCACACTGACGTCGCATCACTGTCTTTTTTATGTTTAACAAAGTCTGCCGCCATTTGAAATACTTAATTTCAGGTAATTTACTTTAAATTTAAATGACGAAACCTTCGTAACCCGTCACTGACAGAATAATAAATGAAAAAAATAAAATCTGATTAGCATATTTATACTTTCATACAGGGAATCCCCGACGGGAAAATACCCGCAACAATACTATGATATGAGATGATCGGGTGATTTCCCTGTTGGTTCGTTGGGGACTTGGGGAATCACCTTAAAAGTAGCATATTTAATACTTTCGTACAGGGAAACCCCGACGGGAAATACCCGCAAAAATATTATGATAATAAGAGATGATCGGGTGATTCCCCCGTTAGTTCATTCATTGGGGAATTACCTTAAGAGTATTGTATTGAAGTACTCAGAGTGGGGAAGTCCCTTCTAAGTTTACAACAAACATATTAAGACTGTACCTGTGTAGTGAATAGTACGTATCGTATGACGGCATTGACGGCGTATCTAAAAGTGTTTTTTGTCGTTATGTATTAAATGCTATTAAATAACCTAGGCAAGGTTATCGTCAAGGCGCAACGGACTACGGCATATAAACTAAACTTGTATGTGGCAATCTCGAAAATCCCGAGATTAGCCAAGTGCAGTCCCGGGATTTTCGGGGCCAGAAAACGGTCGGGATCCCGGGATCCCGAGATTCGGGATCCCGGGATTGTATTCTCTAGTTAGGACCCTTTATAATGAGTATTCACTGTGCCGACAGCTTAGGGGACAAGCAGGTCCTCAGTTGTCAAGCGCATCACAGGAACACGACAATACCGAAGGGTACCTACCGTTATTTAGCTGTGGTAGTCTATAAGGTGGAGGTACTTCCACAGTTGGGGTGCTCCAGGTTTGAGCCAAATGTCTCGCTGTGCCTCACTTCCTTGCTTTCTTCAGGGGCTTGAGGCTAAAACACAAAAATAATGATCACAACAAAGAAACAAGCACCCTAGTAATTACACCCTTCAATATTGGTCTGATCAAATTAAACAAACTTTATTAAACTCTAAATCGATTGTGATAAAGTCCAAATTTTCTTAATTTACATTCATTAAGGTTAAAGGGCATTTCCTTCTTAAATTATCAATAGCAGGAAACCCTTATGCGTGCTCAATTTTAATAACTAGCCAAACGCAATATAGGCCCTATTTTTAAAGGGTTAAAGTGTGTTTTCTTTTGAAGTTTAGTTCAGAATTTTTCAAACAAAAGGAATTGACTGAATTTATTTTTCGACGGACTTTAGAGTGGTGCTTAATTGGAATAATGACTTACGTTGATAGAGTTTTTTTTTCGTTAACGAAATTTTATGCCAGACAGTTCTTGACTAATAGTACCGTTTTTAGGCTTTTATATGAAAAAAAAAGTATGAAAGAAACTAAAATATTTCAGGCCCGGGATATTTAATACGTGGAGAATATGTAAGGATATCTAGACTAACTAACTCTACCTAGCGTAAGAAGGCTCGCTGTGCCCTCATTCCTTAGCAATTGGTGAGGTAGGTGCAATTACCCCCAGACTCTCGGCCAAAGTACTTTATTTTGACCAATTTCAAAATTTGAAATCCTCATAAAGACACCACTACAGTACTTATCTTACCCTCCCCATCTTCGAAACGAAATCCTGTATCCGAGCCTGCCTCTCATAAGAGAAGGCGTGACTCCCAATATAGTACCTATGTTATGCAGTAGCAAACATTATGTACTCATCTATACCTACCGTACTTATCTATAACCCGCGCGAGTAAAGAAACGAATTAAAAGTGGCAGCACTAATCATTGCCTCTCACTCGCACGTTATTGCTGTCTATTCTCACACACGTCGGGTGTGAGTAAAGACAGCAATAACGTGCGAGTGAGACGGAATGATTAGTGCCGCCATTTTTAATTCGTTTCTTTACTGGCGAGGGTTATAGCATCAATAAAAATATTTGTAAGCCAAAAGTCAGTAGCCTACCGCAGAAAGCCAACATACAAAAGAATGGCTCGTCTAAATATTATTTTCACGTTTTCCATACAAAATTGACGCTCCATTTTCAGCTGTAACCCCTAAATACCTCATGGGGAAGGTTCAAAAGGTTTTAATCCGTCCGTTGAAAGCGTAAACCGCGCTCCACCTCATCAACGCACTTTTGTTTTGGCTTCCCAAAGAATTTCATGTATGTGGGTATTACGGTATTAAATAGTACGTCAGAGGGTAGTTTGGAATCATTTGAATGAATATTGTGGGGTAGATTTTTTTTTGTGATTGTGTAGAATTTATTTGACGTGTTAAATTGTTTTCAGTCTTCTTTTTTGTACATGTAAGGAAGATTTTGGTAGTATTACAGCTCTTTGTTAAAGAGCTTTTCAGGGGAAGAACTGCCACCATACTATTTGTGCCGCTAAGCAGTATTGCTGTGTTTCGCTTTGAAGGTATGGGTCGGTATAATTACAAACACATGAGACATTTCAACTATTTCTTCTACTGAACGCGTGTGAAGGATTATGAGTATCTTTATCACTTTTGGCAAATGGATTGTCGGTACACAGATTCTTTTACTTATCCTTATGACTATCATGGCATTTATATTTAACGGACTCATAACTTATGTGTTATTCCATCCGTTTTATGTCTAAAGTCCGTGCCACTAAAGAAGTCAAGACACCTAATTTCCGCGAGACTTTGGTGGCGCGGAACCTGAAACTTGCCATTTATAACAACCGAAGAACAAAGTGACAATTTGCAAATTTTTTACATAATTTGTCACGCGAAGACTTAAAGGTTGAGGTTAGCCAAATAGTATTTTGATAATTATCTCCTTTGGCTGCGTTTTTGACTCTCCCAGCCACAAAAAGGAAATAAGAAGCCTCAATGGAATAAACTTATTTGGATCACGATAATTCAACTTTAATTATTGTTTTCGTATGCTATGTAACTTATAGTTCTATAGTAAAGTGTGAGTGGGTTTAGCAGCTAAGTAGTTTAAGAGGTCGCGGTCCAGTCATCGTACAACTGACCTCTACACTTCGCGTTACATCGGAACTCAATTATGACGTCTCAGCGATCACAGTTTCTTTTTATTGACCTTTCAAACACTTTGTTCGTATATTAATGGATATTTTCTTTTGTTACAGACTTTCTCATCGGACAAAATGGCGCAACGGAAATCGAATCGAGTGAAGTGCAAAAATTAAAAGAAAGGATGGAAAGGTCGAAACTCATAATGACCTGAATGTTAGAGATACTTGTGATATCAAACAGCCAATCAAATATAGGCCTATTTTACTAATTAGAAAACTATAAAAATCCCGCGTTCCTGTAGTCATAGAGTCAGTCAATTAGCAGAAACCAAAGTAACTCATTAGGTCCTACATCTAGTAGAAGAAATTGTCAAAAAAACTATATATTTTCGAACCAAAGCTAGTCTGTTAAGCATGTCGAATCAAATACCTATATATAGCCAGGTTGTCCCCAAATCACAATACCGGGCGAAAAATTCTAAAGTCAATAAGACTCAGAATTCACAGAGAAATGATTTTGATCCCTTGAATTTTAATAACGGAGGGAACTTTGCCATGAGTACTCCTGTTGAGGCTAAGGATAAGAAGGAGGAGAAGCCTAGGAGGGTTAAAGAGGACTCTGGGAGGACGAGGAGGGTGCGGAATGAGGCGAGCGAGGGCAAGGTGGAGGCGTATTTGAGGCAGTATCAGGTCAGCATGAGGCAGCAGCAACATCGGCATTCTGCTGTCAGGCAGGCTGAGCATCGGGTTAATCTCAGGTGAATACTCGTATATTTAACTCTCTAAGAGCCATATCTCATAAGAATACCATGGCGGCGACGCCAGCAGCCCTCCCGTGGATACCCTTGGCCGCCAAAGCGGATGCCAGACGAGATTAGTATCGCTTGTTCATGCAAACAAAATGAACGTTGAAGAAATGTGTGCGTGTCGAGCGAGTGAGCGGGGCGTCCGGGCGTCGCGTCGCCAAGTGAGGTATGGTTATGTAATACGATTTGACATGTTTTAGTTGGCGGCGCTGCTGGCGTCGCTGCCATGGCATCCTAATAAGATATGATCCTAAACACTATCCGCTGCGTGCTGGTGTAAATCGTCGTACCTTAGTTAAACCAGTGATCAATGACCATGAGTCGTTTCAGCCATTTGACCTTCCGATATTCCAGATCGCTTCCTCTAAACGACGTGGCGACGGCTCGCGGCCATGACCGTACACCAACGGACCGGCACCGGGGCTTCCCTGAGAGAGACAGAGATGGCGCTAGAGAACATCGACGCGAGAGGGACAGGGATAGAGAACGGGAGAGGGATCCTTTTGATTTTGATGGTGAGTTTAAGTAGTAGATGAGTAGGAGGGGGAGGAGCGAATGCGAATATAATATCTACATGGGCTTCTTATTTCCTTTAACTTTCTGAGCGCACATGTTACTTAATTCTGTTGTTTAATTTAACGTTTGAATAAATGCTCCCCGGATAATCTGGTGGCTGCTATCCTCAAGATAAGAGCTTATGAAACTTTGAGAAACTGGTCGGATATGCAATTTAGAATGATCCTGAACCGCCTGCAAAGCGTACTGAGAATATCAAGGAAGTTACCTTGTAGAAGTCTGTAGGGAATGCCTCAGCGATGCAGATTTGCAAACAGACTTGATCGTAATCTCATTAGAAACTTTGTGACTTGAACTCTGATCGCGATGTATCCGCTTCGAGATTCCGTTGGGAGGGGAGCCAGGTTGAGTTAGCTGCGAGTTGTAGGTAAGCTAACTCCGATGGATTTAATCTTTATTCTTTCTGCCAATTATGGTCGGAAATTTGGTGTACGTCGGTGTATTTTGACTCGATATTACACAGGGTATTGGTGGTAATTCTGTGAAATTGTGCTGAAGTAATTACAAGCTTTTATTTAACTTGCCGTGTGTGTATGAGACAAAATTTTGTACTGAATTTTAGACCAGTTCTCCCCAACCGATTGAGCGGAAATTTGAAACGCATAATGTGACTTTGATGACAATGCAATAATATGGTACTATGGAGGTGGTCTCATGATGGAGCCGGGAGATTGTTATGGGAACTCGTCAACTTCTTAACATAACTCCGTCGTGTTTGGGCTCCTGGCAACCCTAACTAGACTTGCCCGAAACGCTGTCTAACCAAATTAAGATGGTTCTAGTCTTTTCCTAAATACCTGTGTTCGGATTGATTAGGTACACGTTTGCCCAAATGCATCTGAATGTGGGCCTATTGTTGACTTATAGCGGTAAAGCTGGTGCTACGGATTTTATTATTATGTAAATTTTTGGTACCTGAGATTTATGAATGCCCAAATACATTGCCTTGTTGGTCTGGTGATCGCAAAAGCGACTGCTGAGCTGAGGTCTTAGGTTCGTTTCCCAGGTCGGGCAAGGAAACTTTAAGGAGTTGCCTGGATTTTTGCCTGGTCTGTGTCAATCGGCTCGCCTTATTACATAGGACTTATCATGACAACTGGGCGACCTAGGCCCAGGCCTAGGTCGACCAAAGGTCGATCTCTGATGATATTTGAAGCCTGTTCTGGTTGGACCTCGATTACGTGACTCCCCTTGACTGAAGCCTTATAAACGCTGCAAAACGAGCTTTCGCTTACACTAAAAGATCGAGAAAGAATGCTCTTGTTTTACTCTAGCTATTTGTTTGTTTGGTTTAAATCGAGCCTTAAACGTATGCTCTTCATTCCAGGCACACCGCTGAGCCCCATAGCATCCCGCGCCCACGACAAGGAAACTCGCCCTGTCCGGAAGTCCTCATCAGCGCACAGAGTGACGGAGACCAGCATATCCACCGACAAGAGGCGGTTCTTCTGCAGGGAGTGGGCCTTCCAGAAGATCGCCCATTGCTTGGAGCAGCGGCCTGTTAGCAAGACCTGCGGGGCGCTTATACTAGGTAGGCGACATCTACCGACAACATCGAACACTACCTACATAGCTTGACAGCTCATATCTACCGACAAGAGGCGGTTCTTCTGCAGGGAGTGGGCGTTCCAGAAGATTGCCCATTGCTTGGAGCAGCGGCCTGTTAGCAAGACCTGCGGGGCGCTTATACTAGGTAAGCATAGCGCCAGTAGCGAGACATCTACTGACAAGAGGCGGCTCTTCTGCAGGGAGTGGGCCTTCCAGAAGATCGCCCATTGCTTGGAGCAGCGGCCTGTTAGCAAGACCTGCGGGGCGCTTACACTGGGTAAGCTTAGCTCTTGTAGCGACAGCGACATCCACCGACAAAAGACGGTTCTTCTGCAGGGAGTGGGCCTTCCAGAAGATCGCCCATTGCTTGGAGCAGTGGCCTGTTAGCAAGACCTGCGGGACGCTTATACTAGGTAAGCTTAGCTCTTGTAGTGACAGCATCGAACACTACCTACATAGCTTGACATGGAAGGGATGTTTGTTAAGAACCAATAGAATCGCTTCATTTACCTAGCCTCAGGTAAATGTCCCGCACAGGTGTACCCACGGGTGTAGCTAAAGCAGATGTCGCCCTTGTCGTTGCCAGATACGTCAGAAATAATAGCTTTGTATAAGGCACAAGTCACTGGAAGAAGCATAGCGTGGTCGTGCGAAGTCACCCGCGGCTTCGCCCGCGTTTTTGAGATAAAAAGTAGCCTATCGTCGCTCTGCAGTGAAAACCTCGTAATGGTAATAAACGTAAACGTAAACGTCTGGTAAAATAACCTCCTTTTTTTAAGTCGGTTAAAAACATGTATGAAGTGTAAAAATGTAAGTTCTTCTGTATTCTAATAAGTATTTCAATATTATTTAATGAATTATTAATATATGTGTTTTTTATGAGCATTAAGGGATGCAACAAATAAATAAGAAGAAAAATGAATTTGTGCTTTACGAGGTTTTCACTGCAAGGCGACGCTATGTGTTATTCTGATGTATAAGCTATATTACTGTAAAGTTTACTCCAAATCCGTTCAGCCGTTTCAGCTTGAAGAAGTAACAAACATACACACAAACTTTCGCATTTATTAGTAGGAATTTGGTTTTCTGCACTCTTTCTCCATATAACTTTTATAACAATGTCTTCTCCAGGTGATGCAGGCAGCGGTAAGACAGCTCTGTGCCAGGAGCTGAGCGAGCCCGGCCAGGGCCCGCAGGCAAGGCAGCAACGAGCTCTCAATAGGAGACTGCTTGCCAGACATTTCTTGCAGGTCTGTATTGGCGACAAAGGTTTTGACTTGTTTGTTCACCTTTAATTATATCTTTTGAGTAGGTAGCTGTTTTAGAAGGGAAAACGTAACCCTTATAGGATCACTTTGTTGTCCGTCTGTCATAACCATGAGTGGATCCATCTGCTCATAGATGGCGCCACTAGAAGTATGCAGTAGCGCCATCTATGATCAAGATGTGTGATATATCTACTATGATGTAATAGCGGCATAGATGGCGCTATTGCATATTTCGGAACCCTTAGGGCACGAGTCGTAGAGTTTTTTGATGCTATAAAGCGGTAGTAGACTATGATCGAAGCATCGTTTATTCTAGAAAAACAGTGATTAAGTGGCACCGTGTATCTATAGATAATACTATCTGTGCCCCGCGTGTTAAATAGCCTATACTATTCCTGATGAATCTGGCTATCATATACAAAAAGATTTTTTCGAATCCGACTGGTAGTTCCAGAGATTAGCGCGATCGAACCAACAAACTCTTCAGCTTCAAATAATATTATGGTACCTATTCAATTGCAGAGTCACACAGAGAGCAGCTTGCGGCCCGGCGAGTTCGTCCGCACCCTCGCGATGCAAATACTGAGCCACTCTTCGCGAAGACCCCGCGCTGACAACTCTGACCTGTCTCCGAGGGACCCTGACACACCGCACAGTCATAGGTAACATAACTTGAGACAAAATAAATAGGATTTTTAGCACATAACACCACGTCAATGGTGCCGATTCTCTTGTTAACCAACTAATTTAGTCTTATTACGTCTCTTTACGTCTCTTTCTAATAAAAAACATGAGAAAGGGATAGCAGATATTTAATCCTGTCAAATTAGTCCACTTGAATAGTTTTAATGTCAATTTAGTCGTAATCGCAAAAGGTTATGACTATTTTCCCGTAAATGACAAGGGCGTAGACTAATATGACAGTTCTAAATATTTTCTGTCCTTTTTCAATGATATTTGTAAGAACGAGATATAGTGTGATTAATATTAGTTTAGTGCGATGTTCAACAGAATCAGCACCAATATCAATAGAGTTAACGAGGCAGTCTGCTTACAAGCTTTTATTCTACTTACCTTGTGTGTATGCGGCATATAGTACCATGATGGAGGTGGTCTCATGATGGAGCGGGGATGCTATAGAAACTCCTCAACTTCTTAACATAACTCCGTCGTGTTTGGGCTCTTTGGATTTGTCTTGAGAAGTACTACAACCTAGAAGATGTTCAGTGTCTCATGATGGCGTTGGGAAGTGGTGATTACAAAAGGTTATTTTGAAAAAATGATTTTCAACATAAAACTAACTTATATTTGACTATTATTGTTTCAGACGCAACTCCGAAGAAGAGCGGCTGATCAGTCGGTTCCGTGACCTCGGTGATGATGGCGAAGAGAGCTCCAAGCCACTCCTGGCTGATAGCGAAGGTATGTTTATTGTCATTAGGTGTCAAAGCAGGGCACCAAGTCTGCTATTGTAATTGTCATAATCGTGTCAGAATGGTCTCATAATGACATCGTTATTGTTGGTTTTGACCAATGACCAAAGAGCTCTAAGCCAGTGAGCA
The DNA here is from genome assembly GCA_948465475.1 of Thalpophila matura. Classification (NCBI taxonomy): domain Eukaryota; kingdom Metazoa; phylum Arthropoda; class Insecta; order Lepidoptera; family Noctuidae; genus Thalpophila; species Thalpophila matura. The sequence continues at coordinate 6,463,789 of OX419205.1, read as the reverse complement.
AAGGTTTTGATAGTTATGATGTCATTATGAGACCATTATTACACAATTGCTATAGCAGACTTGGGGCCCAGGTAGCCCCCAGCTAAGTGGTCATCACCGCCTATGAATATCCATACTAATATTACAAAGCTAAAGTGAGTGAGTTTGTTTGAACGCAAAAATTTCTCGAACTACGATTCGAAAAATTTTTTTTCGACGTAGTCGTTAGATTTATGAGGAACTAGCTTCCCCCCGCGGCTTCTCCCGCGTTTTTGGGATAAAAAGTAGCCTATGTGTTATTCTGATGTATAAGCTATATTACTGTGAAGTTTCATCGAAATCCGTTCAGTAGTTTATGCGTGAAAGAGTAACAAACATGCATCCATACATCCATCTTCACAAACTTTCACGTTTATAATGTTAGTAGGATAGTATAGGCTATTTGGAGGGGCTCGTGGCTAAATGACAGTCGCGCTGATCGATCGATCTGCGAGGTTAAGCTGCGGTTGCCGCGGTCAGTCCTTGGATGGGTGACCGTTCTTTACACATCGAGACCCCTCCGTGCCTCGGAGAGCACGTTAAGCAGTCGGTCCCGGTTGTCATAGGAATGTCTTTGACAATCGTTACGGGTAGTCAGAAGCTCTAAAAGGTCTGACAGCTGGTCTAACATTCGAATACCGGTATTACCCATTAATTGGGTTGTGGAGGTCAGATGGCAGTCGCTCCACGTAAAATATTGATATTCAGCCGAAACTAGTTAAGACTGGAAGCCGACCCCAATGTAATTTGGGAAAAGGCTAGGCAGATGATGAGTATAGGCCAGGGACTGATGAATTGGGTTAAAAGGTTACTGGTTAAATCTCTAACCCATATTTTTGGTTAATCTTAATGCAGGGTAACCGGTTAACCCTTTATTACGGATACCGTTACCGGTTAATTTTACTGATTAACCCGAATGAAATAGAACAAAAATGAAAAAAAAAGGAACAAAAATGAACTCTATGCGTGAACCGGTTATTATTACGCTGATTAACCCAGAATACGGGTTAACCTTTATGCAAGGTAACATAACCCAAAAAAAATAACCCGGGTTAACCCCTATACGGGTGACCTTTTCGGTCCCTGGTATAGGCTATTTAACATCACGCTACGACCCTTAGGATCCGAGCAATCGGGGTGAAACCGGGGGAAACAGCTAGGCATCTATAAAATCGTACGGTATTCAGCGTATATCAGCTAATTATTTACAAATTATTTACATAAAATATTCATGAGTAGTTCAACAGACGGCGTGGCGACCTGCAATAAACAATGACACAGCTTAGGTTGGCTAACTTAAACAATAGTTATGCATTATTTATGAATTTTGTGTGAATAGTAAGCTGAAATACTTGAGTTACTGCCAATTTTTATGAACAGATGTACTCCTTGTTGTGACTTATTACGTTCAACACTCACACCTAGTCAGTTCGCTCACTGAACATAAAATGGCCATAAATCAAAAAAATCTGTTTTTTTTTTTTGCAAAAATGAGGACTTAAGGTGACGGTAAATGGTAACGGCCGTAAATCTCAAGTTTTAAATCTCTTATTTCGCCGTCAAATAATGCAGGTTACTTGTGCAATTTTTTTATGTTCAACTAGAACATAATTATGTACATCAATCGTACCTGTGAATATTAACCTATTGTAGTAAAATACTTAAGGCGCTATAGGTCCAGCGAAATATTGTACGTGCGGGGGTGAAGAACACGATGCGGCGCGCGCGCCCGCGGGCTACGGGGTGGCGCGTTGACGAGATCTCTTGCGGCGGGCTGAGCGCGACGCTATTACTTTTAGTGGAAATTGGCGCGCACATAGTGTAATTAAAGTAGTTGTCAAACTTTATTAGGTAGGTACCTACTTTTGGTACAAGTTAGTTTAGCGAATTAAGTCAATTTATTTTTTGTGGTGGTTATTTGGAAAAACTAGGTAGGTATGTACTAACCTTTTAGAAATCGGACTAGGTAGCGTTAATTTAGGTACCTAAACTTCGAAGAACAGAGGCCGAAAGTGGAGACTTTCTAACAACAACGTTTTTTCTGGGCCGAAACTTGTTCTAGGTTTCTAGACATCACCACTCTTTATAGGTACGTTATAATAACACGTACCTATATGGATGTTTCTCACGAACAGAGAGATTTTGACTAATTAATTTGGCTTTAAAAAAAAAACCGGCCAAGTGCGAGTCGTACTCGCGCACCGAGGGTTCCGTATCATTTTTGGACGTATAAAGTGAAAAAATCCGGACCGCATAACTAAGTTTGTTTGTGAAGGAATTTTGAAAAAACTGTAGGTACTAGTCAGGAACATCGTTTTATTTTTGGTGCCATATTTGGGTCAATTCCTATCAACTCTAATTATTTCAGATTTTTCGCCCCGCAAACTTCGGAAATAAGGGGGGGGGGGGGAATGGTCATTTTTCATCATATGTCGAAAACTGTGAGACACAAAATTAAATAAAAATATATTTTGAAATGTGCAGATCAAGCCCTTTCATATGATATGTCACTTGACCTAGTAACCCCACTTTGAAATTTCGGACCCCCACTCTGGCCCCTTTTGCAATGAAAATAAAAATATTTTTGGACTCTTTTCATTTGCAATGAAGTTGAACAAGCATTCTTTATAACTGTTCCAAATTTCAAGTCGATAGCATAAGTAGTTGCTGAAATAAGCAGGTGTGACAGACAGACAGACAGACAGATGAAGTCGCACCATAAGGGTTCCTTTTTATTTACCATTTTGGTACGGAACCCTAAAAATGCAAGAAATCACTGTAATAAAAATTTTAGATGAAGGAGAAACTATTTTCTAACAGTGTTTTTGTTATAAACTTTATTTATCGTACCTACCTACAATTTGTAAGTTATCAACTATAATATTTTTGTACAGAAAACTCATGCGAATATGAACATTAATAATAATTAATGTATAAGAATAAGGTTCATATTCATATAAGAGAATATAAACAAGCGCTTTACACGAATATGAACCTTAATTAAATACAAATAATGTTCATATAACGCCAGATGAATCCATATGAATTAGAACCAGAATAATGAGAATTTACAACAAATTCGACTGTAAAATTACTTCAAGACAATTTTGACCGTTAAAAACAAAATAAATTACTTATTGTAGGTATCCTATTTGCTTTTATTTTAATAAACGTTATACATACTACAATGGGCAAAGAACAATGGTCAAATTCCTATAGAAGCTGTACCTGACATTCATTTGTTTATGACCCTGTACAAATTATAATATAATTATAGTTTGAATGGTTTTCATGTGGTAAGCACCATCCTGGATGAAAATAGTATCTAAATAGCCAAGATATTATAATATCGTCAAAAATACTTTAGAGGGTTAGAATCCACAACTAACTTGATATACTGATAAGCAGACGACGTAGGTTAAATAGATCATAATTATTTATATGAATACATTGCATTGATCGACAATCGCACAATGCATAAATAACACAATTCATAACAAACCCAATAACAACTGTGTCGAACTCGGACCAATAATTCTTCCGAGGTGGTGAATGATCGCCTGTATCAATCGATTTGAATCGCGCTCATGGCTTTCCGTTTTGATATCTATGTATTTATTGAATTGAATTACTGATAATAAATAATCAGAAAAACGAGAAGAATAATTATTTTTGATTAATTAGTAATTTCGTATGCAAAACTAAACGTCAATTTGGTACGTCCTGAGCATTAATATAAATAATTTCTAATAAAATAACATAAACAAAAAAATGTATATCTCTTTTTCTGGCTTCCTAGAAAGATACCTATTTCTTTTATTATTTATAGACCATAAAAAACTTTTATAGAAAAAAATTACCGTCTTCAAAAAGTCACTACAAGTAAAAATAATAATTTTGGTTTCGTAAGTCGGTGGCTATGGTTTTTGTTTGCTTTTTTTAGCACCGACTTCCGTAACCAAAATTATTACATATTTTCATTTGTAGTGACTTTTTTAGTAGGTACCTTCTTTATACTAAGTTAGATTACTTTCCTGAATTCATTCATCAGTACATCTTCTACGTATTGTATTATGCATATAACTTCGTTTATGTATAGGGAAGATTACCTAATTTGTTATATACTATAACCTTCCTGAAAGTATGTAGATTATGATAGTGAAAATCTCATCCAAATCGGATTAGTAGTTTTTGAGAAAATCGCGCAAATACAAACATTTATATACATAATTACATACAGGGTGTTCCGTTATGAGCGGTCCAAGAGAAAACCCCGGTAAAAGGACATGTCTAGCTATCAGTATACAGCTTTAGTTTGGGAAATTTCGATATCGATTAGAAATAATATTATTGTTACAAGTTTTCATGAAAATCTTCTCATAGGCGCGATTTTTTTCTTTGAATAAGTAATTTCGAAAAACGATCTCATATATATTAATTAGAACCTTCTCATAGGAAATTGTAGACAAAATGTAGGCTTTTTTGATGTCTAAAAATCGATTATTTCTAATCGATATCGAAATTCCCCAAACTAAAGCTGCATACTGATAACTAGACATGTCCTTTTACCAGGGTTTTCTCTTGGACCACTCATAACGGGACACCCTGTATATACATACATACATACGGATCAAATACAGAACCTATCCTCTTTTGAAGTCGGTTTTTTTCCTTTTTAACCGACTTCATTAGTATCTACTTTATACCAAGTTAGATTACTTTCCCGAATTCTTTCATCAGTACATCTTCTACGTAGTGTGTACATTTATGCATATAACTTTGTACATAGGAATAATTACCTAATGTCAAAGTCAAAACATTTATTTCAATTAGACCATTTACAGGCACTTTTGAAATGTCAAACAATATTACAATAGTTGTCAGTCGGTTTGTCCGTTAGTTGAAGCTAGTTGTCCGTTCCAAAACGTAGATTCCTATGGAGAAGAACGGACAAGAAACTCCATGTTTACTCTTTTTCAATAAATTCGGTTACAATTTCTTTGATTACAGTGAAGCCCTTATATGTGAGAACTATGTTTAGTAAGGTACAAAATAATAATATCAACTAGAAAAATGTAAAAACATTGCTCATCTCTTGACTGCTTAGGCAGTCAAGAGATGAGCAGTACCAACTGACAGCGCCCGTTCACGGACATGACGTGCGCATCAGCAGTCAGCACCATTCAACTCAACCATTTTGGAGGGAATCGAATGATCTAATACACACGCCACCATCAGCGGTACATTTAAGCGAGCATGACATGCTCTCAACTCCCATACTACAGATAAGCTTAAAACTTAAATAGCTAGGTACATTAGGTACATAGCACTCACATACACAATATACTCAAAGAAAGTTACTCAATTACAAAACTAACGTTATTCAAATGCATATAACAAAACAAACCAACTTACTATTGGAAATTAATACATTAATTCATGACAATTTCTGATTATACCTATAAATATCAGAAAATTAAAATAATTTACAAAGTCATAAAAAAGAGCTTCAAGGGCAGATAACTCCGATTACATGAGTCTAAGTGGTTGTGGAGCAGGACCAGCATTAAGCCAAGCATTCTTACCAGCATAAAATCTTCTAGTTTGTAATATGCTTGCCTACATAGTGTGTGTTTTATACAGTCTTTGAATTTATTCTCATTTAATTGAAGAACGTTGAGAGGTAGTTTATTATAAAATTTTATGCAGTATCCAATAAAACATGTATGTACTTTGGATAATCTGTGCGTGGTTGGACTAGTTGGTTTTCATCTCGAGTACTGTAATGATGTCTTTCGCATCTTTTACAATGTATTATATACTAAAACCTTCCTGGGGCCCAAGTCTGCTAATGCAATTGTGATAATCGTGTCAGAATGGTCTTTCAATGACATCGTTTTGACCAATGACGAAACAGATACTCTTACTCTAAGCCAATGAGCGCTTAGGATTTGACCGTTATGGTGTCATTATGACACCACTCATACACATTTGCAATAGCAGAATTGGGGCCCTGCAAGTATGTAGATTATGGTAGTGAAAACCCCATCCAAATCGGATCAGTAGTTTTTGAGAAAATCGCGCACATACAAACATACACACATACATACGGATCGAATACAGAACCTCCTTTTCTGAAGTCGGTTAAAAATGAACCGATTTTTCCATGTGGGTATATGGAATATTGGGTCGCCGTCAGGTACGATAATTATGTCCATTGTTCTTTGAAAAACTGCAAATATAAATGAAGTAATTACCTTACAAATGCCAGATCACAGACGTATTTTTTTTATTACATACTTCCGAACGCAACCGACTTGACGTTCACTCTAAACAGTGTCTTGCAGAACACCATATTTTATTCTTGCCAATCGCGTTGACGGCGCACACAAAGAATTAACCGACAATTCTACAGGGTGGCAGGTTAGACAGTGGAAATATTTTAAGGGGTCATTGTACTCATCATTATGAACAACTTTTACTATGGGACCAAACCTGAAATCGCGAAAAAAAATCAGCTATTACATACATTTCTGTTCACATTCGTCAACAAAATGTATGGAACAGCTGATTTTTTTTTCGCGATTTCATGGTGGTGGTTGAGTTGATTGGTGGTGTTCATAATGATGAGTAAAATGACCCCTTAAAATATTTCCACTGTTTAACCTGCCACCCTGTATACTTGCAGCGCCAACACACGGCAGATGAATGACTATGTTGCTTACGGACGTTTTTGCAATATAATTTGTATCAATTAATATATAAAACCTATTATATATTAATTGATACAAATTATAAGACAAGACCCATTTTTTACATTCATCAGCTACACAGGGTGGCAGGTTAGACAGTAGAAATATCAAAAGGGGTCATTGTACTTGTGGGTTTTGATATCGTGTTTTATGTTATTTTGAGTTATTATTTCTATAATTTTAGTATTGATTAATGTTTACAATTTGTTTCCTATTGGATTTGTATTATTTTCTTATTAGAATTGTGTAGGAATAAGATTTCATGTTTTTTATGTAAAGTCGTGAATACCTTTGTAACCATAATCGAGGTTTTGTGTACATCGTGTTTTTATAGTGTAGGAATGTTGTTTACATAAGATGTATATAAGCAGTTATACCTCTCGACGATAGGAAAGCTATAATTTGAGAATAAGTGTCATGTACATAAAATTGCATTTGTAGGATTGTTGTAATGTGTTATATAGAATCTAGTCATGTATTTAGGTTCGGTAGGAAGGCTAGGACATAATGTTGTGTAAATACTCTGAATTTCATGGATATTGTGCCTATAATATAGATCGATATGTGTTTGAAAATGCGATATTTCTGTGTGTAAGTTAGGATGATAAATTGTGTCTTACTAGACGTGTGGTAGTCTAGAAACATGTATCTAACAAGAATATTGCAGATCCGATAAGAAATGGCTATGTTATAGGCAATTGGATATTGTAACTTTGCTAAGTTAGAAATTTAGACAGTTTTTGTTCTAGAAACTTTTTTATGTGACTAGTTAGGTTCATGGGAGTTGTACCATTGGATAGGTAGGATTTTTCCGCAAATTATGATGTATAACACTTGTGTAATTTATGTTTGGATATTTAAATAACGTTGATTAGAAGGGCTCACACGTAGTGAAAACGAAAGTGAATTAGGATTCAAAAACACGGCTCTATGTGAGGTAAAGTAATTAGGTTATATAAGAAACGCGTGCTCTCCGAGGCACGGAGGGGTCTCGATGTGTAAATAACGGTCACCCATCCAAGGACTGACCGCGGCAAGCGCAGCTTAACCTCGCAGATCGATCGATTAGCGCGGCCGTCATTTAGCCACGAGCCTCTCTTATAATATATTAAGTTAGTTTTTTTTTTTTAAATAAATTATGATTATAATAATAAAATGCGAAATCATATTCAAACTAAATCTTATACCTACGTCTCAAATAATAAAGAATATGCTTGCTTACACTCTTGTATTATAAATAAATCTAAAATGATGTACCTATCTATTGTATCTTTTGTTTGACGGATTTTACTGACTGAAAAATATTAAATCATGACGAATTTTTGACGGAAAATACCAACCTGCTTAGCGGAATTTTGAAATTGTAGTTGGCAACACTGTTTCGAAGTTCGATGTGAGCGTACCTACGTTTATCAGTCAATAGCGCTATTTGCCCAAATATGTGCTAAAACCTAACCTTAATTGTATAAAAAATATTATCTTAATGATATTATTACGTTTGTTAGTCATTTTCACAAAGAATTATTGAAAGTAATCGGTTCGTGAGCGGCGAAAAATTTGGCACGCGTCCTACTCCGGTGAGGTCTGAGACCGGACTGAAGCAGTCGTGCGCACGTTCTAGGAACGTTTTTTGGGTATAAAAAATTATCTAAAATTGCCGTTTTAATTTTTATACAATTTTATTAATGAATTCACTAACTCAATTATTAAGTAATATGTTAAAAAATTTTCAGAAATTAAAACGTAAGAAATAAGTCTAAAAAATGAAATATTCGTAATGAAAAAGTATCTTCGAGAGGTATCTTTGGAATTTTTTTCTATCGAGTGAAGTTATTCATATCGTGTATTGAATTAATGATTTCACTAGCTAATATGCTTAAGTATACCATATATTTTTTTCTGGGTGGAAACTGTAAGAAATCTTATTAAAAAATGAAAAATTCTAGAGCTCATTCTAGCGTTTTGTGAACCCATAGCGCCTTAATGAAATAAGTTCATGAATTACTGTCTACCCAAAACATAAAAACGTAATTACTTTCAAATCGCTTATGATATTATCATGATTTGTTTTGTGTGAAAAGACTATGTTACTACCTATAATATTGCCTGTTACTTTTTTTTAATTTTATATATTAGATACTAAAAAGTAATAATACGTCTAATTCGGCACAGCGCGCTCCTTGATAGGCGAGTCGTATTGCTCGGTGGACGTATGTCGCGTTGCTTGAGCTCAGCGCAGAACACTCAAGCTGTACCACCCAAATCACTCAAGGCCGTTGGCAGTTATCAGCGTCTTAATCGACTAAATTTTTTAGTAAAAAAAACACCCATAATTTTGATTTTGATTTGTGGCCCTTTTGTATTCAGTGAGCGAGTTATAGCTATGATTAATACAAGGTGTAAGTTTAATCAGTCACAATACGAAAAGAGGTCTTTGAACTCATCATCATGAACAACTTTTTACTATCGGACCAACCTTGAAATCGCCAAAAATAATCAGCCTGCTGCTCCATACATCTTATTACGTGAACACTAGCTGTTCTCCGCGGTTTCACCCTCGTTGCTCGGCTCCTAAGGGTCGTAGCGTGATGTTAAATAGCCTATACTATTTCTTATGAATCTGGCTATCATATACAAGTACACTTTTTTTAAATCCGACTGGTAGTTCCAGAGATTAGCGCGTTCAAACAAACAAACTCTTCAGCTTTATAATATTAGTATAGATGTGCTTTTCGAAATTTTCTATTTATGTTCTAAAGTGGAAATTTTTATGTAGACTGACATTTGAAGATATTGGTGCCGATTCTGTTGTTTGCAAACTAAACTAATTTAGTCTCATTATCACTCTTTCTAACGAAAAACATGAGAAAGGGATAGAAGATATTTAATCCTGCCAAATTAGTCCACTTGCTTCATTTCAATGTGAATTTAGTCGGTTTTGCAATAAGGTCACGACTATTTTCCCGTAAATGACAAGGGCGTAGACTAATTTGACAGTTCTTAATATTTGCTGTCATTTTTCAATGATATTTGTAAAAAAGAGATATAGCGTGATTAAAGTTAGTTTAGTGCGATGTCAGAACAGAATCAGCACGATTCAGGGTTTTGTAACAGGTTCGCTGACAATATTTTTGATATGTTTCAGATCAGCGCACGGACGATGAAGAGTGCGGTTCTAGCGTTCGTCGCACGCGCACCATTCACCGCATCCACGAGCGCGGCTCTTATAAAGACCTGCACGCCGACGCGCCGCTCAGCGCTGCCGACGATGTAAGCGTTTAAGGGCCGAGTTCACCGACAAGATAACAGTCCGTTATATTGAAAATGGCCGTTTAACATGACTTTTCAAGATCACAGCCCATTAAATTAAGAACGGCCGCTTTTTCTATAGAAAAAGATAATAATATGTTAAACGACCGTTTTCAATTTATCGGACCGTTATCTTGTCGGTGAACTTGGCCGTTATCCAGTTAGAGCATTAGATTACAGCGGCATGATTGTCGCAATGGCTAAGCAATTGGCTGCTACGCGATGTGTCGCGGGCTCGATTCCCGAGCATAGCAAATATTTGTTTCGGGTCTGGCTGTTTGTGTAGTATGAGGTAAGTATTATAAAAAAAAACCGGCCAAGTGCGAGTCGTACTCGCGCACCGAGGGTTCCGTATCATTTTTGGACGTATAAAGTGAAAAAATCCGGACCGCATAACTAAGTTTGTTTGTCAAGGAATTTTGATGATTTTGAAAAAACTGTACTAGTTAGGAACATCGTTTTATTTTTGGTGCCATATTTGGGTTAATTCCTATCAACTCTAATTATTTCAGATTTTTCGCCCCGCAAACTTCGGAGATAGGGGGGGGGGAATGGTATTTTTTTTGGTCATTTTTCATCATATGTCGAACTGTGAGACATAATAAAAATAAAAATATATACAAAATAAAAATATATTTTGAAATGTGGAGATCAAGCCCTTTCATATGATATTAGGTTGGGGAAAAAGTATTTTCGCATTATAGTATGTATGAACTTATAATAAAATCTCTTTGGCTATACTATTTGTATCTGGCTGGTTTTGGTATCATAGAAAGTTTAAATTTTAAAGAACATAATTCCAAATTCAAATTAGGAAAATGTGTGATTTTCATTTGTTTTTCGTACCGTCAAGATGAGTGAATCTAATGAAGAAATTCGATACATTTTAAAATTTTACTACAAAAAAGGTAAAAATGCAACGCAAGCCGCGAAAAAAATTTGCGATGTTTATGGACCTAGTGTAGTGTCTGTGAGAGTAGCACAAATTTGGTTTAAGCGTTTTCAATCCGGAAATTTTGATGTCAAAGATGCACGTCGCTCTGGTCGCCCTATTACGGATAAAATGGATGCCATTTTTGAAAAAGTGGAGCAAGATCGGCATACCAGTAGTTACGACGTAGCTGAAGAACTGGAAATTGACCACAAAACAGTTTTGGCGCATTTGAAAAAAACTGGGTACACAAAAAAGCTCGACATTTGGGTACCTCACGAGCTCACTGAAAGAAACCTAATGAACCGTGTACTCATTTGTGATTCTTTATTACGACGTAATGAAACCGAACCATTTTTGAAGAAGCTGATAACTGGTGATGAAAAGTGGATCACGTATGACAAGAACGTGCGAAAAAGGTCGTGGTCAAAGTCCGGTCAGGCTTCACAGACTGTGGCGAAACCCGGGTTAACTCGCAACAAGGTGATGCTGTGTGTGTGGTGGGATTGGAAGGGCATTATTCATTACGAGCTGTTACCACCAGGCAGGACCACCGATTCTGAACTCTACTGCGAACAACTGATGAGATTAAAGCAAGAAGTTGAGAGAAAGCGGCCGGAATTAATCAACAGAAGGGGTGTGGTTTTTCATCATGATAACGCTAGACCTCACACATCTTTAGCCACCCAACAAAAATTAAGAGAGTTTGGCTGGGAGGTGTTAATGCATCCGCCGTATAGTCCTGACCTTGCACCTTCAGATTTCCACCTGTTTCGGTCTCTTCAGAATTCTTTAGGTAGTGTCAGGTTAACATCACGAGAGGACTGCCAAAACCACTTGTCGCGGTATTTTGACCAGAAGTCCCAAAATTTCTATAGCAATGGGATCATGTCCCTACCTACAAGATGGCAAAAAGTTATCGAACAAAATGGTACCTACATACTTTAGTTAAATGTAAATAAACTTTATTAAAAAATGTTTTGAATTTTCTTAAAAAATGCTAAGAAACTTTTTCCCCAACCTATTATATCACTTGACCTAGTAACCCCACTTTGAAATTACGGATCCCCACTCCGGCCCCTTTTGCAATGAAAATAAAAATATTTTTGGACTTTTTTCATTTGCAATAAAGTTGAACAAGCATTCTTTATAACTGTTCCAAATTTCAAGTCGATAGAATAAGTAGTTGCTGAAATAATCAGGCGTGACAGACAGACAGACCGACAGACAGACAGACAGACGAAGTCGCACCATAAGGGATCCTTTTTTACCATTTTGGTATGGAACCCTAAAAAGTGCAGTAGTGCCGCCTAAAAATAGCGCTAGCTGCCTAACTGCCTTTACAGTGTACAAAATTATCACGCTAGCTCATCTAGCGCTCTGCAAATTATAATGTAATGCGGCTTTTATGATTTTGTGCTTAACAGTAGGCAAACACCATAATTTTATTAATTCTTCTACCTAATTAACATATTACAAATTCGGTACGTGCAGTGATAGCCTAGTGGCTAACCGTGTGCCTCCCACGGCGAATGGTTCGAGTTCGATCCCGAGGCACGCACCGCTGACTTTTCGAAGTCATGTGCGTATTAGAAATTAATTATCACTTGCTTTAACGGTGAAGGAAAACATCGTGAGGAAACCGGCATGTCCTAGAACCAAAAATTCGAAGACACGTGACGTCCACCAACCCGCACTGGGCCCGCGTGGTGGACTACGGCCCACTCCCTCTCACAGAGGAGGCCTGTGTCCCAGCAGTGGGAACATTATAGGCCGATTATGCTATGCTTATGCTTAAATTCGGTACTACACTGTAAAATGGCCATCGAGCACGGGTGATGGAAGTAACTGGTGCTTATAGCATAGGAATTTCTCCTAGTTTAAGTTAAGTTTAAGTTTAAGCCCAGTTGCACTTTTCCTTGAATCTTGCCGCATATGTAAGCTAATTACTTTGGTTTTTCTTTGTAAACTAGGTTAAGTCTTGCTTCAATAATATTCTTTATTGTTTAATTTATTCACGTTTCCAGTTGCCAGAAATCTTGCCAAGATCGTCAGTGAAACCGACAAATCCCTTCGTGACTGACGAGAAAGATGATCTCCGACTTTACGAAAACCACGAAAATCTATTCCTAAGAAACATTTCCCAGCGCCAATCGAAAGAGCTGCGCAACTCTAGACTGCTGCGGCAGTCTTCTGAACCGCTGTGCGAGAAGAAGACTAACGTGTTACAGAAGAGTCTGTCTACGGAACAGAAGAATGATAGCTCCGGAGACGACAGGAGGGTTGAGAATAGCCCGCCTAAGTCGAGGATACCGGTTGCTAATTTCAGGTACGTTAATGTTATTAAATATTAAGACATTCCAAAAACAATTGACACAGGCGGGACTTGAACCCGCGACCTCTGCCGAACCGTGGCTAGCGCTCTCACCAACTGAGCTACTGTGTCTTCGCCTGAATCAATTGAATTCAGGTACGTTGTATAGGTCGATAGAAAATGTATGCAGTTTGGTGGAGGGCGGGCATTGCCTGTCAAATGATATAGACGAATTTAAAAGGTTACTACAGAACACTAAAAAAGGTACCTACCATGTGTGTTGAAGACATAAAAATAAATTATATGAGTTAAGGAGGATCCGCGCGCAATTCAAAATATCTAGGGTATTTTTGCAAATTGCGTATATTTTTCAATAGCGCTGTTTTACGTTGTATGTTGATTCAAAACATAGAACAGCTCTGCAATTTGCAAAAAAATTAAGAAATTTTGAATTTCGCACGCAACCTTGACGGATGCATCTTAACAAAGAAAAAAAATAGTCTCTAGTTCTCAGATCATAGAAACAAGGAGATGTGCCAAGGCGCTATCGAGCTTGATGCCTGATCTTGAGCAAATTGCTCATATTAAAAACGTACGCGCTGGCGACGAACCGAACACGATCGATGGTATAAATACAGTGTTTTAGTTTAGTGCTAGTGTTCAGTGACGATTAACAGTGTTAGATTAAGGGTGTGCGGAATGTTCAATGCGTGGGAGATCTTTTTATTCACAAGGAGTGCTTAATTATGCGCGTAACTGTGTCGAAAAATCTAGTAAAAGTGGCATGAGTTGTTCCCGTACTAATTTGCTATGATGACATATCTCCTTGTTTCTATGATCTGAGCTCTCGTCTAAGATAATTCCATGATAGATTAAAAATCTAATATTATATTTTCCTTAATTTTTTAATTAGGTTCTGTCTTCTTGCTACCTAAAGATCTTACTTACTCGTATACCCTACAACAGTTAATATAGAATACACATGCTACTACCTTTTCAGGTACCCCAATAAAAGTGACCTCCGCTCAGCAGAGAGTTCTCCAGCCAAGAAGCAAGAACGACCTTCGACCCCCAAAGAAGAACTGCCAGAATACCAGAATATATTAAAGCCAGAAGCAGAAGATGTCGAGAAGATCGAGAAGAAGGAAGATGTTCCACCGCCTATTCCTAGTCTGCCGATAAGTCCTAGGACTTTGATAGCGAACGCGTATTACGATAAGCTTCTGTCCGAGCCTGAGATACAACAGGTAAAGAAGATATTTATTCGAATATCATTTGTGGATTTTTATTAAATGTTTAAGAAAGGACAATGCCAGGGGGCCGTACCAGTTTATGCCGCGGAGTGTCACAACCAGATTTAGTTCTTAAAATTACTCGTTTTTAGGGTTCCGTACCTCAAAAGGAGAAACAGAACCCTTATAGGATCACTTTGATCCTATAAGGGTTCAGTTTTTCCTTTCCGTTGTCCGTCTGCCATGACCATGAGTGGAGCCATCTATCTGCTCATAGATCGCGCCACTAGAAGTATGCAATAGCGCCATCTATGATCAAGATATGATATATCTACTATGATGTAATAGCGACATAGATGGCGCTACTGCATATTTCGGAACCCTCAGGGCGCGAGTCAGGTTTTCCGTCACGTGGTCGAGAGTTTTTATTCAATAAACATGTTCAATGTTTAAGAGCCTATACTACCTCAGCTCAAATTCTAATTTCGCCCCCACTTCACCGCGCCGCCTAACTCTTTATCTCGCTCGCACCTCGCACACTGCTGTTCGCGCGGTCCCACGGCGCGGGCACACAGGTGTGCGTTACCCCAGCAGGAAAGTAGCTCCTAGGAAGATATGAGTGGGACGAATAATTAGTGCCTAATCTGCTGTAAATGTGCGCCAAATAAATAATTTGTGCGCCTTGTAGTTTTGGAGAAAAACAGAAAAAACGCTTCCTGCTGGGGTAACGTTGTTCCAGCAGGAAAATTCTAAACGAATGGTCGGAGAGTGAAATATTGTGCATGGGCAGATAGTTTATATTTGTGCATAAATGTGCGCCAAAAATATAATTTGTGCGTCTTCAGGTTTTCGAGATATTCCATTTCCTGCTGGGGTAACGTTTTGCAGAATCGTGTTTCTCTAAAACCATTGTATGTGCGCTTGTAGAATAAACACACACGAGTAGCTCTTAATTTGTGCGTATTTGTGACAGAATTAGATTTCAGAAAATATTTATAATTTTCAAGTAATCGCGTTTTTTCGAAAACCCGAAAAAATGTTGCAGCGCCTAATTGAGAAAACGTAGAAGGTCGCTGAAAACTGTATTCGGTCCTTCTTGACGCTTATAATAACCATAAAAAGTTTCAATAGTGTACATGCATGCGTTAATGAATAATATTGCTGAAAATCAAAACGACGGTGTCATAACTTTGACGAAAAAATACAAGAAACCGGCTCAACCTAAGACGTGTTGTAAGTGTGAACCAAAAATTAGTGCGTTTAATCAAAAATATATAGTAAAAATATTCAGCTTGGAATGTTTCGCATTATGTAGATATAAACAAAAAATTAAATACGTAAACAACGGCAGCGACGGATTCATACATATCGATGACCTTCTTTATTGGACGTATTAAGCCTTGGACTTTATTGGACGTATTAAGCCTAAGTACGGACAACGGCTTACCGTTGTCCGTACAGTCGCGTTCAGACGTTTGTTGGAAATTATATATGACCAAATTTTGGGGGCTAATTAAAAAATATATTAAATTAAGGTGCCTTTAATATATTTTGTGACCATATTATTATGAAATGAAAGAGCTTGTTGATGTGGAAATTATTATTTTTTATGTTTATTATTTTATTTATATTATTATTCTTTCTCATAGATGGCGCAATTGGGTTTGGGTTGTTTTTATACGCCCAAGGAAGGTACGGAACCCTCGGTGCGCGAGTTTGACTCGAACTTGGCCGGTTTTTAGGGTTCCATACCTCAAAAGACAAAACGGAACCCATATAGGATCACTTTGTTGTCCGTCTGTCATGACCATGAGTGGAGCCATCTGCTCATAGATGTAAGACAATCTTACCCACAATGTGTAAATCTTCAATGTTTATTGATTTTCCAAATAAAAATCTCAGTAATTAACGATAAAATCGGTGTCAAAGACGTGTAAAATGTTAATTCCGGGACTTCTAAGCCCTCTTTCGTTGATCTTGATGAACAGTTCACAGCCACATACGACATGTTTTAATTTAAAGCACTTACCATACCGCTACAATTATTTAATAATTTGCATTTTACAACCATAACGCAATGTTTTGATACACTAAGTGTATCACTGTCAACAAGAAAAGGCCAACCTTCACACAATATACAGACACGGATACAGGACCGCCAGCAATCTACCTCCAATGACCTTCATATTGTTGTCAACCATATTAACGTACTTTATTTTCGATAAAATAGGTATACTTTATACTTTTACATAAAACTATGCGATTATTTATGAAACAGATCGTCCATAAATTAATTAAAATACGAGTTATTTATTTATTTAAATCTAAATTTCGATTGTAAAACTACCCTTGAAATTTTCAAAGACAACCAAAAATTGTTAGTGTGTGCTAAAAAATAGGTACAAAAATATATTAAAAGGGAATAAAAAAATACTATTATTTTCTCTAGGTATATCTCTATAATACCTATCATATGTATCTGCATAAAATCTCTAGATCACAATAATAGTATTACCTTTACTTAGTCTAACCGGAATCCTGCGAAATTAACAAAACTAGTAGTTATGTACAGTAAAGTGTTGTAGTTATTGTTATAAAAGTATCCATTTGACCTCTGCCCAAGTGCTCACGCTCAGGTCTAGAAGCTCTCAGCCAGCACGGCATACTATTATTACCTACCTACATATAATTATTCTAAATGTCCACCTACAAAAAAAAATATTTAAAATAATATGATTATTCTATTTATTTCAATCTATAATGCATTGCAAATAGGAGTACAAATTCTACTCTTCGTTACACGCAATTTTTTTTCGTATTATTAACAAGTTTATTTTTTCCATCTTTTCTACTTCAGTGTACTCGGGCACAACACGTTGCCACCGGTTCGTGAGTAAGTAAAGTTAAGAAGGTCATCGATATGTATGAATCCGTCGCTTTTTTGTAGTCATTCGAATTTGGTCGGATAACCAGCCGTTGTTTACGTATTTAATTTTTTGTTTATATCTACATAATGCGAAACATTCCAAGCTGAATATTTTTACTATATATTTTTGATTAAACGCACTAATTTTTGGTTCACACTTACACGTCTTAGGTTGAGCCGGTTTCTTGTATTTTTTCGTCAAGTTATGACACCGTCGTTTTGATTTTCAGCAATATTATTCAATAACGCATGCATGTACACTATTGAAACTTTTTATGGTTATTATAAGCGTCAAGAAGGACCGAATACAGTTTTCAGCGACCTTCTACGTTTTCTCATTTAGGCGCTGCAAAATTTTTTCGGGTTTTCGAAAAAACGCGATTACTTGAAAATTATAAATATTTTCTGAAATCTAATTCTGTCACAAATACGCACAAATTAAGAGCTACTCGTGTGTGTTTATTCTACAAGCGCACATACAATGGTTTTAGAGAAACACGATTCTGCAAAACGTTACCCCAGCAGGAAATGGAATATCTCGAAAACCTGAAGACGCACAAATTATATTTT
The DNA here is from genome assembly GCA_948465475.1 of Thalpophila matura. Classification (NCBI taxonomy): domain Eukaryota; kingdom Metazoa; phylum Arthropoda; class Insecta; order Lepidoptera; family Noctuidae; genus Thalpophila; species Thalpophila matura. The sequence goes on along the minus strand of OX419205.1, from coordinate 6,445,737 downwards.
TGGCGCACATTTATGCACAAATATAAACTATCTGCCCATGCACAATATTTCACTCTCCGATCATTCGTTTAGAATTTTCCTGCTGGAACAACGTTACCCCAGCAGGAAGCGTTTTTTCTGTTTTTCTCCAAAACTACAAGGCGCACAAATTATTTATTTGGCGCACATTTACAGCAGATTAGGCACTAATTATTCGTCCCACTCATATCTCCCTAGGAGCTACTTTCCTGCTAGGGTAACGCACACGGCACACAGTACACCCCGAGTAGGTACTTCATTTCGATCATATATGTTTGCCTGTTTCTTTACGCCAACCCCGTCGCTTCTTATTTTTGTTTCGGTTATTTCCCATTATGCAAACACTAAAAACTCACGTACCTAATTCAATATTTTTATTTTATTGTCGTTCTGTTGCGTAATGTGTCCTGAGCGCAAAATGACACAGCCCTCCCGTACGAAAGCCGGAGCAGGAATGAGCGCGGGTTGCGCGCGGCGGGGAACAAACTTTAATACGGCCGATATTATAGTTTATTTACTTTAAAATAGAAATGCACGAAAATAAATAACATAAGACCTGCTTTATAGTTAGTTTAGTTAGTATAAAAAGTTTCATGATCTAATTTGAAGTATTTTATGATTGCCAGCTGTTTATTGTTCGGTTTAGAGGTAACTTTGGAATTTATTTCTATCGAGAAAATTTTATGGAATCGTGTTTTCGCCAAACATAGGACTTAACATGAATCCTCAACTTTACCATATATTTATTTCAAAATTAATGCTTCAGTATTTTCGGCGTAACAGAGTATTTTGCTAAGCCATTTGAGGTAGTATAGGCCCTTAATGAACACTCAAACACGTCGCAGGAGACGCGGCTTTACTCGCACTTGTCCCAGTTTTTTTGCAATAATAAACGGGTTTCTGACATAAACACTAACTATAGACTTCACATTAGCTATTTTCTCGAACTTAACCTCAAAATATTAAGTAGGTAAATTACAAATAAATAAAAATTGCGCAGCTCCATCTACAAAATAGTTGGCAACACAGAAAGAGAATTTAATTCTCCTCCAAATACACTGGGTTTGGTCGTGACACATAGACTCTTGAGTTTGGTACAGGGCTCCCTACATGGAGGGGCATTGTTCTTTATAAACACTTATACCGGCGGAATTTGAACCCGTGACCTCTCCCATACCGTGGCGTTGCTCTAATCTACTGAGCTATCGTGTCCCGTTCGCATCAGCTGCCTAAAATCATATGACCCGAGCGGGATTTGAACCCGCGACCTCTGCCGAACCGTGGCTAGTGCTCTGAACCAACTGAGCTACCGGGTCCCGCCCGACTCACCTGAAATTTGAGACCCCTTTGTAATACGCTTCTTAGGAGCGTTTGGCGACATCTATCGGAAAACTTATGCAGTATTTCCAACTCAATGCCAATTACTTTGCAGTTATCGGACATCGATGCGATATCACCGTCTATACATTATAAATGTATATTTTTTGTGAATTGAATTGAATCAGGTGAGTCGGGCGGGACCCGGTAGCTCAGTTGGTTCAGAGCACTAGCCACGGTTCGGCAGAGGTCGCGGGTTCAAATCCCGCTCGGGTCATATGATTTTTTGAGAATCACTTATATATTTAATAACTTAATAGAAGCATAACATGGCTTTGACATGTTTCAAATTCACAAAAAAGCTGCCTAAAACTTTACCAGAGGTTTTCAGAGTTAGTTGGAGGTACATTATAGTTATTTACACCCTTACCACAAAAAAGATAAACACCTGTTGAACGCGAATGCTACCAAAAATAATATACACTTGTTTTAGACAAGTTAGTGCTAAAACAAGTGCGTATTATTTTTGGTAGCATTTGTGTTGAACACGTGTTTATCTTTTTTGTGGTACGGCCCTTAGAGTTTAACATAACTATTATTGCTTTCAGGCACTGCTACCTCAGAATCTAGAGAAGAACCCAGATGAATGTTTCAAGAAAGCTCTACTGTTCCCGCTACTAGAGATCGACCCTCCCAAACAGTGTCTCTTTCTTCTGGTCGACGCTATCGACGAAGGGATATTGGGCGGTAGGTTGTTTCATATACTTCTATGCTTTCTTGTAAACTGTTAATAACAGCGTAGCCGTAGTTTTTGGAACTTTTTGAGTAAAAAAAGCGGGATTCTTTTGTCGAAAGCGGGACATAATAAAAAAGCGGGATTATTTTGTCGAAAGCGGGACATAATAAAATAACGTAAATAATCAGCAGTTATTCGAAGAACTCTGCACATACTCCAGATTGAATTGAACGAGTAATTCTGCTTTAATTTTTACGGAGCATTTATTTCCGGCAGCCGACTATTTAAAATTCACTTGGAAAAAAACGCGGTCAGGAAAGCAGTTTGAAGGTGGGGCCGCACCGTCGAGTATACCTCGAAAAGCGGGACTGAGGCTGTCCCGCGCCGGACATTCAATTTTGGACTAAAAAATCGGGACGTCCCGCCAAAATCGGGACGTCTGGTAACGTTGACTGTTATCCTTGTAAGACAATCCTAGCTGCTCCATACATTTTCTTGAGTTATGTGAACATAAATGTATGGAACAGCTGATTTTACTTTTCGCGATTTTAGTGTTGACCCCATACTAAAAGTTGTTCATAATGATTAGTATAATGACCTCTTTTGGGTACCAACAGGGTTTTTCTTACATGCTGTATACTAATAGGTATTATAAAGCTGAAGAGATTGTTTGTTTAACCGCGCTAATATCTGAAATACCAGTCAGATTCGAAAAATTCTTTTTGTATATGATAGTCAGATTCGTGAGGAATAGTATAGGCTATTCAACATCACGCTACGACCCTTCGGAGCCGAGCAATGGATATGAAACTGCGGGGAACAACCAGTACTGATTTAACTGTGGTTTTCTCCTTCCAGGCATATGCGAAGACCGTGAAAGTACCGAAGGCTCCACCAGTGTTGCCAGTCTGCTGTCTCGCCACCAGCATCTGTTCCCACAGTGGCTGCTACTGGCGTGCACGGCTCGCAAGCACTGCAGGAATCTCACCAGGATGTTCACAGGTAAGGGAAAGGCATTATGTCCTGACAAAGGGTCTAGGAATCTAGGTACAGAATGGTCCACCAGCGTGGCGAGTTGGTACATAATGAACCACCAGCGTGGCGAGTTGGTACAGAATGGTCCACCAGCGTAGCAAGTTGGTACAGAATGGTCCACCAGCGTGGCGAGTTGGTACAGAATGGTCCACCAGCGTGACGAGTTGGTACAGAATGGTCCACCAGCGTGGCGAGTTGGTGCAGAATAGTCCACCAGCGTGGCGAGTTGGTACAGAATGGACCACCAGCGTGGCGAGTTGGTACAGAATGGTCCACCAGCGTGGCGAGTTGGTACAGAATGGTCCACCAGCGTGGCGCGTTGGTACAGAATGGTCCACCAGCGTCACGAGTTGGTACAGAATGGTCCACCAGCGTGGCGAGTTGGTGCAGAATAGTCCACCAGCGTGGCGAGTTGGTACAGAATGGACCACCAGCGTGGCGAGTTGGTACAGAATGGTCCACCAGCGTGGCGAGTTGGTACAGAATGGTCCACCAGCGTGGCAAGCCTGCTGTCAAGCCACCAGCATCTGTTCCCGCAGTGGCAGCTCCACTGAAAAGACAGACACGAAACATAAACGGACAGACAAAGCCAAAAGCGCCATCGGTTCATGGTAGATATACCAAAAACCCGAACGAAGCGCTTTGATTCCACTTTCATTGTGAAAACCGCCAAACAGTGGAATGCGCTGCCCGAGTGGGTGTTACCCGACGGTTACAATCTGTGTGTGTTCAAGTCGCGAGTGAATCGGTTTCTTGTAGGCAAGCGTGCTCCATCGTAGACCGCGTCATCGCGCGACATCAGACGAGGTGGCAGTCAAACGCAAGCCTATCATTGAATAATAATAATAAATAAATAATAAGGAAACAACAGCATATTATGTCTTGAAGGAACCTGATCAGGATGTTCACAGGTAAGGGAGAGGGAACAGCATTATGTCCTGACAAAGGGTCTAGGAATCTTTGGCCCAATCTTTCCAAATATTTCGACTTATTTATACTTCTAATGGAATATTTTATTTATATAATGTATCTACAGGGTAAAATTAAAACCAGTTCGGATATTTTAGCAGGTGAAAGTACTCATGAATATGATCAACTTTTATTATGGGACCGACACTGAAATATGAAAAAAAGTCGGTCCCATAATATTATATTAATAATAAGTCGGTCAACTTTTATTATGGGACCGACTTTTTTTCATATTTCAGTGTCGGTCCCATAATAAAAGTTGATCATATTCATGAGTACTTTCACCTCCTAAAATATCCGCACTGGTTTTAATTTTATCCTGTATATCTACATACATATTTAAGTCTGTAGGGAACCCTCAGGGTGTACGTCCTACTCGCAATTATTCGGTTATGACGTTTAAAAGTACCTTCATATGGTCCAATCATAAAATAAATATTTTAATTTTGGTTCCCGGGGGCCGCAAACAATATAATTTGAATCTACTTTACATTGATTGAAAGTTTAAATATGAAAATTGTTTTAAATATATATTTTTGCGGATTTTAAACTTGTTGAAGCCATATTATGCTGATCCGGTTCGATACCTGTATGGGGTTAGAACCCGCGACCTCTGCCGTACGGTACGGTAGAGGTCGCGGGTTCATACCCCGCCTATGTCAGTTGTTTTTGAAATGTCTTATAATAAGAAGCGTATTACAAAGGGGTCTCAAATTTCAGATGAGTCGGGCGAGACCCGGTAGCTCAGTTGGTTCAGAGCACTAGCCACGGTTCGGCAGAGGTCGCGGGTTCAAATCCCGCTCGGATCATATGATTTTTGAGAATCACTTATATATTGAATAACTTGTCTTATAATAATATAGCATAATCGGCCTATAATGTTCACACTGCTGGGACACAGGCCTCCTCTGTGAGAGGGAGTGGTCCGTCTTATAATATATTAAATAACATTATGAAAATTGTTTCCCCAGGGTTCCGCAAGATAACCCTGGATGAGTTGCAGCGCGCTCACGTGTCCGCCGATGTTCAGCGCTACGTGCTCGCGCGGTTGGATACGGAACCACGGCTTAGGTGAGGCTTATATCGGTAATATTACGTCATGAATGTGCCCTGTATGCTTGCAGTATGGTATTTGACTTTGTTTAGTTAAAAATTACGGTTGTAAGTTTTAAATTCAGAATAAACTGTGTTAAAAAAAACCTAGGTGTATAAAGTTCATTGTTGCCGACGTTTAATTGCGATATGAAACGCTTTGTAAGTTATAATTGTTCGCAATCATGTCAAGACATGTGACGTCACATGTCTGTCAACAAGTAGAAGTAACCAATAGAAAATCATTACGTGATATTCCATGTTAGATGATGCGTTATTTATTTATACCATTCCCCCTCTAAAAAGCTTATTTTATTCACTGAAAACAGTGAATAAAAAGCACTTTTACTCACTGTTTTGATGTTTGAAAATGGAACACACCAATGTATTCGACCACAGATTTAAAGAACCTATGCTAGATGCGGCACGTTATTAGATTGTATGAAAACCGAACGTGTCATCTTTTTTATACCTACGATAACTTCACCCCAGCCATTTAGTGATGTGCTCAGAGTAAACAGAATTGTTTCAATCACTAAGCGTCACTGAGCTAACAGACTTTTTTTAGTACGAACAGTCGAACATGCAGGGCACGCTTGGTCGTGGCTTGCCGTATCTAGTGTAAGTGTAATCTGTGTATTCGACCTAAATTGATGTGTTCTAAATTCAATTTGATTGGTCGACATTTTCGACAAGGAGTTTAGCATTAGAATAAAAACTGTTTTGTGTTCTTTGCTGTCCTTAGTAAATTGGCGCTATTTTGAATACTGTAAGTTGTACGAACACAAAGTTTAGTGTTACTTTAATCTTTAATTTTGTGTATTCTAGTGATGAAGATGTGTTAACACCTGAGTTTGTGAAAGAGAGGGCGGCCGATATAGTGGAAAGGTGGAAAGCTTGCTACCCAAAAAATCACGGCTGGTTTACATCAAAGCCAATTTAACTTTACTTTTTCTTCATTATATGTATATTTTCTTTTCCTCGTAGTCATGGTATAAAGTATAGTATGCAACTCTTGAATAAAACGGATTTATATCGAGGGCCATGAATCGCTCGCGTCGCTCAGGATTCTAACACTTGAATCACTCGCTACGCTCGTGATTCAATCATCATGAATCACTCCCTACGGTCGTGATTCAATCGTTAGAATCCTTCACTAGCTCGTGATTCATCTATGGCCCTCGCTTTAAATCCGTCCTTTATTCACTAATTGCATAATATACTATTTTTATTTATAGATGTGTTGCGTGAAAATTACACGCGAAATTATTCAAATTATACATTAAATTCCAATCCAAAATACGATAGATGTCCAGACTAAAATTACTGGTGCTGTGCTGTGTATTAAAATAAACTTTTATACAATCCTACTAATATTATAAACGTGAAAGTTTGTGAGGATGGATGTATGGATGGATGTTCGTTACTCTTTCACGCAAAATTTACTGAACGGATTTTAATGAAACTTTACAGTAATATAGCTTATACATCAGAATAACACATAGGCTACTTTTTATCCCAAAAACGCGGGAGAAGCCGCGGGGGGAAGCTAGTCTATACTAATATTATAAACGTGAAAGTTTGGATGGATGGATGGATGTTTGTTACTCAATCACGCCAGAACGGCTGAACGGATCGGGATGAAATTTGGCACAGAGGTAGATTATAGTCTGGAATAGGACATAGGCTACTTTTTATCCTAGAAAAACGCGGGCGAAGCCGTTGGCGGAAGCTAGTAATTATCAAATGTTATTTGTGTTTTGCAGAGCGCGGGTGTCGAGTGATTCTACGGCTGCGGCGGCGGCGGCTGCAGCATTAGACCATCTGAGGATCAAGAGTGATGGCTGTCTACTGTACCTGGAGAAGGTCAGACCGTTGTTATGTGTTATTTACACCTGCATTCACAATGGCTACGAGGTCTCGACCGCGCAGTATACAGAAATTACAATATGAATATTATTTGCATTATACGAGCATTAAGATGGATCTTAATATAATGCAAATAAATTTCATATTCGTATGAGTTTTATGTACACTGTGCGTTTCTGTACACTATTCGTATGAAGCGATAGTTTATATTTGCTTATATGAATATTAATATTGGTGCTGATTCTGTTGAACATTGCACTAACTAATTTTAATCACACTATATCTCTTTCTTACAAATATCATTGAAAAAGGACAGAAAATATTAAGAGCTGTCAAATTAGTCTATGCCCTTGTCATTTACGGGAAAATAGTCATGACCTTTTGCGAAACCGACTAAATTCACATTGAAATGAAGCAAGAGGACTAATTTGACAGGATTAAATATCTTCTATCCCTTTCTCATGTTTTTCGTTAGAAAGAGACATGTTGAGACTAAATTAGTTTAGTTTGTAAACAACAGAATCGGCACCATTACCTTATTAAAATTAAAAAATCATTTATTCAAAGACCGCACGGTTGTCGCAGTGGCTGAGAGATTGGCTGCTGCGCGACGTGTCGCGGGTTCGATTCCCGCACTGCACACTGGTCTGGCTGTTTCTGTATGTGAAATTAGTGTTTGTAAACGCACCCACGACACAGGAGAAATCCTAGTGTGGGTCAACGTTTTTAAAAGTGGCCTAAAGCCAATTAGTACTTTTTGAACGTCAACAAACATAGGACAGCCCCTAAAAATGTCCCACCTTCATCGCTTCTTAGTGAAAACGTCAAAAATATGTTTTTAAACATTTTCAGGCAATTATTAAATAAACATACTTTGAGCGAGATTCATAGATTGCGCTGTGACTTTGCTAAGTAGAGTAAGCGTCATAAGAATATGACTATTATTCGTGTAAAAATAAGGTCCATATTCGTATAAGCGAATGTTATCAAGTGCTTTGTATGAATATGAACCTTAACGTTATACGAATAATGTTCATATTTGAACGAAACGCTTACTAGTATAGTACTGGGTGTTCCCCGACAGTTACAGTCTGTGTGTGTTCAAGTCGCGAGTGAATCGGTTTCTTCTAGGCAAGCGTGCTCCATCGTAGACCGCGTCATCGCGCGACAGCAGGCGAGGTGGCGGGCAAACGCAAGCCTATTTACCAATAAAAAAAGTTGTGAATTTCGCCTTTACGTATTTTCTGAAGTCAAAGTCAAAAACATTTATTTCAATTAGACCATTTACAGGCACTTTTGAAATGTCAAACAATATTACAATAGTTGTCAGTCGGTTTGTCCGTTAGTTGAAGCTAGTTGTCCGTTCCAAAACGTAGATTCCTATGGAGAAGAACGGACAGGAAACTCCATGGTTACTCTTTTTCAATAAATTCTGTTACAATTTCTTTGATTACAGTGATGCCCTTATATGTGAGAACTATGTTTAGTAAAGTAATATGTTTGTTACTATTTTGCAGGTATTGGATGGCGTTGCGGACGGGTTCATAGCGTTGCGCGAGATCCGCGAGATACCGGGCACTCTCAACGGACTGTACTTATGGCTGGCACAGAGACTATTCCATGGCAGGAGATTTACGAAGGTATATAATATCCTATCATTTAGCACGCGACTTCGTCCGCGTGACATAAGTACCAGTGGCGAAGGGTCAGTTTTTGTAAGAGGCAAGCCGTAGCCACAAATGCTTACATGGCCACGAAAAGCTAATTAATAAAAGTAAGCAATACTGCCTGTGCTACTTTTCAAAGGAGAGCCGGTATGAATCGTATTGTAGGGACCCTTCGCCACTGATAGGTACCCGTAGCGCCATCTAGCGTCCTAAAGCAGTTGTGACTGTCAAAAATTATTGTTTTTCCCTCGGGAACAGTATTTTTTTTCTGGACAAAAGGTACCCTATGTCCTTTTCTGTACCCCTGCCAACGCATATGCAACATTTCATGATGTTTAGACGTGAAAAGGTAACAAACTTACTTTCGCATATTACTTAGGACTACATTAAACACTACTACACAATAAACAACTAACACAACTTTACACAATAAAGTTAACTACCAGTCGGATTCAAAAAATGTTTTTTGTGTATGATAGACAGATTCATGAGGAACAGTATAGGCTATCTAACATCACGCTACGACCCTTAGGAGCCGGACAGTGGAAATATTTTAAGGGGTCATCGTACTCATCATTATGTACAACTTTTACTATGAGACCAAGCCTGAAATCGCGAAAAAAAATCTGCGGTTCCATTCATTTATGTTCACATAACTCAACAAAATGCATGGAACAGCTGATATTTTTTTCCCTATTTCAGGGTTGGTCCCATAGTAAAAAATTATCATAATGATAAGTACAATGACCCCTTAAAATATTTCCACTGTCTAACCTGTCACCCTGTATAAGTAGGCTCATGTCTTGCTGATTATAATCAACTGTTTAAATTACCATTTCCTTTAATTTCCAGGTCCGTCTTCTGCTAGACGTGCTACTGGCGGCCAGGTGCGGCGTCACAGAAGAGATGCTGTACAAATGTCTTCTGACCAAGGAGTATAGTGTCACCAGAGAAGACTTCAATCGACGTCTACATCTGTTGAGAAGGTAATAGGGATGTTGAATATATATTTTTTATTGTGAATCTGTAAACTATTTGTAAAAAGATAATTAACACCGAAAAAACCGATGAAGCATCTACAAAATTGGCAAAGTTATAAGCGTTTTAAAATTATAAAATGATTTGCTAGACACGGACGGCATGCATGATAAGTGACGTAACACCACCTACGTCCGCTTCGCGCGACAAAGACGGAGCGATACTCCCTCCAAAAACTTTAAAAGCATCTGTTTTCCATTTTGTGATATTTTTTTTTTTTTGATACTTTTTTGTTATCCTATTCCTTCTTTGGAATAAAATAATTTATTTGTACTTTTTTAATTGTAGTCTCCACTGCCGTATTGTGACGGTAGTTGAAGAGATGGTGTAATTAGCAATGGCGAAGGTTCAATTTTTGTAAGAGATAAGTTGAGCAAAATATTCTTATCTTTGACAAACGTGAAACTAAATTTGGTTGTGACACTCCGCGGCATAAATTCTAGGCATGTTGGCGATGCGGATGTGGATGATGTAAAATTTCCCTGTACCCCGATCATGAGTTTTTTTGACGTGTAGTATCGTTAACGTAAGCATATTTTGAATTGAAAATACACGTTTGTTACACAATATTTATATAAATTAAATATTTAATTAATTTCTCTGTATTTTTTAAAATGTGCAAATTGTATAAAATTTTATCAAAATGTTTCAGGACTGCTGTATTTTAAGGGGTCAGTACCCCTATCATGAGTTTTTTTGACGTATAGTTGTGCTTGTTTAAATATTACGTAACTTACAACCTACTTTAGTTTACTATAAATAAAAATAACTAAAGTAGGTACCATCTTTATCATTTATTCATGTAAATTAAATAGAGTATCCGTTAACCCTCCATCTGTCACATTTGATAAATCCGCCTCATTCAGGTCGAAATCAACTGTGTCTGTCAAGTGCGACAGATGAACGATTATAAAAACATTTACTTGGCATCCGCATCCGCATCCCTAATAAATTCGTACGCCCCTCGGCATTGTCCTTTTTAATATGAAAATAGCTAAATTACACCTACCTTGTTTCCAGGATCTTGGTAATGGAGCGCTCTACGGGTTTCCTGTCAATGTTCCACCACTCGTTCGCGAAGTGGCTGGTGGACGTCAAGCACTGCACGCGGCGCTATCTCTGCTGTCCCGCCGACGGACACGCCGCCATAGCCATGTACTACACGCTCGACGCTAAGAGGTTTGTCAAACTAGGCAAAAAAACACAAAAAAAAAACAAATAAAACAAAGCAGAAACAAAACCGGACAAGTGCGAGTACAACTCGCGCCTACATCGTAGGCGACGTTTGTTTAGGACGTGACGAGTGTTTCTTTTTAACTTCAAAATTTAGTCGATTATGCCTCATTTTTGCAATATTATCATTTTCAGAATTTTTGATTTGTGGCCCTTTTGTATTCTGTGAGCCGATAATTTATAAAATCACACAGGCTGATGATGAAATTATTTAGTGAAATATTGTTACAGGCTGAGTGCTTTGGAGATCCACAACTACGTGTTTCACATGACGAGCTTAGAACAACATATGGCGTCGCAGAAGAAAAATAAAAACGTGTAAGTATGATAAATATTTTGTACAGTCAGGGAAAAGGATTCTTTAGCACGTACACTATCATTCATAATTATTAGTAGTATATTCACAGTGGCGTGCCTACAGGGCAAGCCCGAGGATATTTCTCGTAATTTTTCATGATTGTGTTTTTTCTTGTACGCTACTCACATTCATGAAAAAGGGCACTGGCAGACGCCCATAGAACGCTGGGCCTCAGATTGTGTATGTCGGTACAGATATGAAATTAGTTTGGTGTGATCGAGTATTTCAAGAGTATTTAAATTCATTTTTTATTTGTTTTTGTACGTAATTGGGTTAAAGAGAAATCTTCGTATTTCTGACACTGAGGTTAAGTATGGTGTGAATGATCCAGTGAAGTACAGCCCGACTAATGAGTTCTCAATCAAAGGTTTTAGTTGCTGTCACCATGATATTCTGTGGAGGTCCAATGAAGTACAGCCCGACTAATGAGTTCTCAATTCAAAGGTTTTAGTTGCTGTCGACATGAAATTCTATGGAGGCACGCGCCAGCCAGCATGCACCCGTTTTTGTTTTATTGGTTTTTTCAAAATGTCAACGGCATTATCATTTTATTTCTTATTTAATTCGATTTTTGATTCCAATTCTTAATCTCTAAGATAAATTAGGCAAAGAACAATTAAAATATATTTTTATTTTTGGTTAAGCTTTTATTACTGTACCATATCAAGCCCAAAACTGCCGACGTCCTTTAGAGATGTATCCTCGGGCTTGCCCTGTAGGCACGCCACTGTATATTCAAACTTCGAAGCAAATCCGAATCAGAATTGCTTCGAAGTTCGAATATACAACCAATTATGAATGATAGTGTAGGAACCTGCTAAAGAATCCCTTTCCCTGACCGTACAAACAAGCTTGTGTGTCTTGCCTTATTTATTTTAACAATTTCTTATAGTTCTCCAACTTTTAATTTAAATTATCGTACACAATTTCTATTTAATAACAATTTCACCACCAACACTTAACTTCAACTCCAACACACAATTTCACCACCAACACATAATTTCACCATTAACACAAGTTTGCCATCAACACACAGTTTCACCACCTACACAATTTCACCACCAACACAATTTCACCACCAACACAATTTCACCACCAACACACAATTTCACCACCAACACACAATTTCACCACCAACACACAATTTCACCACCAACACACAATTTCAACACCAACACACAATTTCACCACCAACAAACACTTTCAACAAATATATCCTTTGTTCCAGTGAACATAAAGAAGATGAACTGGATCTCCACACTCTGATCCTCCTGTGGGTGCTGGACTCCGGCTGCGACGTGGAGTCAGCCCTCAGAAGAGAGAGCGACTCTCACAAACAGCTAGAAAATGATGAGCCACAGGTGAGAAACTAACAACTTGTATCTTATTGATGACTATACCACAGATAATATAATACTATACGTACAGATGCTTCCTCTCATACAAAGAAATGTGACCGATTTAGCGCAGGCTATCTTCGGGCTATATATTTTTCCGTGCTTAAAGCATTTTTCAAAATTTGAACAAATATTATATACCTCAGATCATAGAAACAAGGAGATATGCCATCATAGCAAATTAGTACCGGAACAACTGATGTCACTTTTAGTACATTTTTCGACACAATTACGCGCATAATTAAGCGCTCCTTGTGAATAAAAAGATCTCCCACGCATTAAACATTCCGCACACCCTCAATCTAACACTGTTAATCGTCACTCAACACTAGCACTAAACTAAAACACTGTATTTATACCATCGATCGTGTTCGGTTCGTCGCCAGCGCGTACGTTTTTAATATGAGCAATTTGCTCAAAATCAGGCATCAAGCTCGATAGCGCCTTGGCACATCTCCCTTGGTACCTACCAATTTTGTTACAGAAACTGGATGCGAAGACCGAAGAAAAAGATGGCGACCCTGAATCTGAGAGCAAGGATTCAGTATCGGGTGAGTGGAATATTCTAGATATATTTTTACTGTTGACCTTATGCTAGATTAGGTATCTCTTGAAGTAAAGTTACAGACCTAAATCTCACAAACATAAGCATCAAGAATCGGAACAGTGTGAATTTTTGTGCCTTTTGGTAATAGAACGTGCGCTTTATGAAAGCCAACAGTTCAGCTGAAATCATTAAATCATGTATAGGTACTCAATACTCAATTATTTATTGCATTCCTTATGTATTACAGGTGGTAGGCTTAAGTCTATAGGTTCTATAAGGACCCTGTCGGGCACAGCACAATTTAATTTGTAGGTAGGAGAGAGGAAGAGCGCTATTTATTATAGTTATTTAAATATTTGTTGTATTTAAGTAGGTAGGTTTTTATTATATTTCGCTGTTTTTTAATACTAAAATTTATTACATTTTATAAGTATATTATATGATTATTTTATAAGTAGGTAGGTAGGTGTATCGAATTTAAATATTGAATTATTTTTGGTATTTGTCTATTGTAGTATGTAGTTATGGTTATTAATAAGTAAAGTACATACCAGTCATGAGCATAAACGTCACCTACGCATTGCTGATTGTTCGGTCTCTGGTGGAATGAAAACGGCGGGGGGCGTCGAGGCTGCACGCGATTGGTTCGTCTGTCGATGCTCGTCGTCTATTGGACTATTCTCTATTACGTATTGTCAACTGTCTATTGGGCCGAAAATGTACATGCGCGATCTGTGATCATAACTTATACAAGGGCTTTTCGTTTCGAGCAAAATGGGCGATTTTAGCTGGCTGTAAGATAAGAGCTATTTGTGAAAAAGCTCGTCTAGGGAAATACTACCCCACACCTATTTCTGCCGCTAAGCAGCATTGCTTTGTTCCAGTTTGAAGGGTATGTGTGCCGGTGTAATTACAGGCACGTGAGACATTCCCACTTTGTCTCTATGGTGGACACTGCGATGCCCCTGGTATTGCAGATGTGCATAGGCGACGGTGACCACTTACCATCAGCCGGCCTAGCATGACCACGATAGAAACGGGTTTTGTCTACAGAAGAATAGACAAAGTGACAGATTGTAGAAACATTTCTACGTTTTATGAATGAAACGGTAGAAATGTTTCTACAATCTGTCACTTTGTCTATTTCTATGTAGACAAAACCCGTTTCTATCGTGGTTATGCTAGGCCGGCTGCTATTGCAGATGTGCATAGGCGGCGGTGACCACTTACCATCAGCCGGCCTAGCATGACCACGATAGAAACGGGTTTTGTCTACAGAAGAATAGACAAAGTGACAGATTGTGGAAACATTTCTACCGTTTTATGCTTTAAGAGAAGAAATGTCTCTATTCTTCAGTATTGCGTAACTCAATTGCTATCACCATGGCATTGATTTTGACGTTCATAACACTGTATGTTTCATAATCCGTGCTCCCGTAACTAGCTCAACGCCGCAATGAATGTTGTTGAACTGTCAAAATGAAGGCCATGGTGATAGAAATTGAGTTACGCAACGAGGCTGCGGGTCGCCCAGAAGAGATAAAAATTTGGATAGAAAGAATTTTGTCTATTCTTTGGTAGAATACAGATAGGATTGGTCATGCTAAGCAGGCAGGAGGGCCGCCTGCTTGTAATAATAATAAAAAAAATATTACAATACTATTTATTAATCTTTAACCTTCTAACAGTTTCCTGTAACACCATATCAATTGAACTCTGACCCAGTTTAAAAGGAAAAAATAGCTAAAAATAATAAATAAAGTAATTCTTATTGTAGCTTATTCCCCTTGCATATAAAATTATTTAATTATAGACGATAAAACAATAATATTGACTCAAGTTTCCTGGTTTTCATAATTGCGTGTTTTCCTATTCCTAACATAAGTTTTACAGGGTGGCAGGTTAAACAGTGGAAATATTTAAAGGGGTCATTGTACTCATCATTATTAACAACTTTTACTATGGGACCAGCCCTGAAATCGCGAAAAAAATATCAGCTGTTCCATACATTTATGTTTACATAAAAACTCAACAAAATGTATGGAACAGCTGTTTTTTTTTCGCGAATTCAGGTTTGGTCCCATAGTAAAAGTTGTTCATAATGATGAGTACAATGACCCCTTTAAATATTTCCACTGTCTAACCTGCCACCCTGTATAGGAATACCAATATCAATACACATAATAACATAAAACAAATAATCATAATTTGCGACCATACTACGACGTGTTAAAGACATCGTTATTCCATTGTGAGAGAGGGATGGAGCTATACAGAACGGATAGCACTATCCCTTATTTACAGCGGAACAATGGTGGTTTTAGCACGTTATAGTAGGGCCCATGGTCTCTTCCCAACTACGTTTGTGTCGTCAAACAGTCTGCTCAGGTGAGAATAAACATTTACGGCCGTACCACAAAAAGATAAACATCTGTTCAACACACGTTTAACACGAATGCTACCAAAAATAATAGGCAATTGTTTTAGCACTAACTTGTCTAAAACAAGTGTGTATTATTTTTGGTAGCATTCGCGTTTAATGCGTGTCTAACTTTTTTGTGGTAAGGGTGTTAATAAATATTTTACATTTCATTTATTAAACCTATAATATAGGTATTCACAAGTTTCCTGTATTTTGTGTTTCCCTATAAGTCCCCAGATAAGTTATTGTTATAGCTAATTGTATCGGTCATTCAATATGAGGAAATTAACGTCAAATTAAATTGAAAAAATTCTGTTATGCGGATTTAATTTGTCAAATAATGTAGGTGTGTATTGCACATAATGTTTTTTTTTTCTCTCTTCATTTAAGTAGGGACTTATACAAATGTACATGCCAGTCCCATCGTACCTTTATAACAAATTCTTAAGGGCGCTCTCGGAATTTTGTCTCCTCTCTCGCTCGCACAGAACCATTTTTAAGAATGTTGAATGAAAAGATGCAGTTTTGAAAAATGTAATCTGATACAGAACTACAAAATAATATTAATTTTACAGGTAAATAATTAAAACACATATTTACTGTGATATCTAATAACCAACCAAGGTTAAAAAACGATTACGATGTGTTTTTGAGGCATGTTTAACTCATGTGTTTTTAAATTGGAGTTTATAATATTATAATTAATATCATTTTGTAGTTCTGTATCAGATTACATTTTTCAAAAATGCATCTTTTCATTTAACTTTCTTAAAATATATGGTTCTGTGCGAGCGAGAGAGGTGCCGAATGCGAGAGCCCTCTTAACACTATAAACGTAATTTGGTAAACTTATACATAGGTACTAATGGCGGCTTCAGAATTAGGCGCTGACAATACTTATGCACACAATGTGTGGTCGTTATATGCAAGGTAATTATTTAGCAGTTTTAGTTTTTATCGTAGTTAAATGAACCGGTAACGCATAAGCCACCCTTTTTTCGCTGTGTCGACAGCTTAGCGAACACGCAGGTCCTCCGCTGTCAACACAGCGCATCCTCAGGAGCTCTGGCGACCTTACTCACCACAGGAACACAACACCACCAAGGAGTATCGTTATTTGGCAGTGGAAAAGGGTCCCTACAATACGAATCCTACTGGCTTCCCTTTGGAAAATAGCACAGACAGTATTGCCTACTTCTATTAATTAGCTTTTCGTGCTCAGGTAAGGATTTGTAGCTCGGCTTACAAAAACTGACCCTTCACCACTGTTTGGCTGTGGTATTCTTTAAGCCCGAGGAGCTGGAGGTACGTCCCAGTCGGGCTGCTCCAGTGGATAACGCACCAGCGTTGCCTCCGGTATTGCAGCAGTCCATAGACAGTGGTGACCACCTACCATTAGATACCATCTGCCGGCCTAGCATGACCACGATGACTCCCGCGCCCCCGGCGTAAGGTAATTGGAGGAACACCGGGGTGGTTTTAGTCAGTAAGAGTCTGACAGACCCCCTCGCCCTCCCCAGGGCGGGGGACATCCATGAGGATTTTCACCTGGGAAAAAAAAAAAAAAAGCATGACCACGATAGATTGTAGAAACATTTCTACGTTTTATGAATGAAATGGTAGAAATGTGTCTACAATCTGTCACTTTGTCTATTTCTATGTAGACAAAACCCGTTTATATCGTGGTCATGCTAGGCCGGCAGCTTGTTTGCAGCACATAAGCTATAGCTCTCATTAACTAGAAATCAATCAGTAGTAGGTAATGGGAAAGTTTTAGATAGCGATAGTGTAGTATTTAATAATCATTAGGTTGATTCCTATAATTTACTAACAGATACTAATAGCAGATAAGATAAACAAAGAATCTGACACACTATTTGTATAAAGGGTGAGTTTTGTGATGTGGCTGCGGGGCTAAAAATTATACAGAATAATGTGGAAATGGGTCGTATTGGAGAAAATTTAATAATTATTATAAACTAGCTTCCACCAGCGGCTTCGTTGTGTGTGTTCGTGTTATTCTGATGTATAAGCTATATTACTGTGAAGTTTTAATCGAAATCTGTTCAGGAGGTTTTGCGTGAAACAGTAACAAATATCCATGCATACATCCATCCTCACAAACTTTCACATTTATAATATTAGTAGGATAGTAGGATCTAGCTAGCTTATAATGATAATAAATCCGGATATACGACAATATCACTCTTTATTATTGTACTTATCGGTAATGTCGATGACAAATATACAATGATTTCAAAGGTACGAGTATATTTATGTCAATGCAAATATCTAGCAGTGATAGCCTAGTGGTTTAACCGTGTGCCTCCCACGGCAAATGGTTCGAGTTGAATCCCGAGGCACGCACCGCTGACTTTTCGAAGTCATGTGCGTATTAGAAATTAATTATCACTAACGGCGAAGGAAAACATCGTGAGGAAACCGGTATGTCCTAGAACCAAAAATTCGAAGACATGTGACGTCACCAACCCGCACTGGGCCCGCGTGGTGGACTACGGCCCACTCCCTCTCACAGAGGAGGCCTGTGTCCCAGCAGTGGGAACATTATAGGCCGATTATGCTTATGCTATGCTATGCAAATATCTAAACCAAGCAACTTGACGTATTTTGCCAAGAAATGGTATTCTATACTATTCACTGAGTGCCTTTATTATGGAAAATAGTTTATATTATCATCGTAAAATCATATTAGTTTTCTCTACAATTCAAGCTCATGACTTCTCAAAATGTGAAGAAAAAAAAAATTACGACCTTTGACCTTATTTTCCACCCTATAAAGTTTTAATTTTGGTTCTGTCATCCTGTATACAATTGACATGTTATCAACGTAATGTAATTGACCTGACGGTCGTTTTCCCTTGAATAGTGATTGCAACAATTATGTATAATTTTATTATCATATCCTGTCCGGTGGTAGGTCCTTTAGCTATAGTTCGCGGGTTTGTCTGTCTATTTATTTACAGCTATAAATATTTTTGTGGTAAAACTATACCTTCGTCAGTCGCATTTGAAAAACACAATTGATTTTGACCTCCAGGAGGCTCCTCGACAAATAAACGTTTAAGCGTGTTTGTTTGATTTTTTTTTATACAGAATAGGTCAGTTCTTGACCTCTTGTATTTCTTGTTTTATTACTTTAACGCAATTATCATGAAAAAAACAAATGAAATCGTGATACTTAATTAAAATAATATATAACACAAAAAAAATCATTCTTTTTACATTTTGGTGAACCATGTTCGTCGTGGTACTGAGAATTTTCTAATGGAAAATCCCAATAGCACTGTTCGACCCCGGGGATCGAACCCACGCTCACCAATACCACCACGACCACTAGACCAATGGAACAATCTTTCATATCTAAAGTTACAAATCTATTACTAATAGCGACAAACAGACACTTCAAACATAACATTAGTAGTCACTGACAATTAGCATACAGCCCTTATCGCTATACACATAAAGTCTAAATTATGACTAATTAGTTATTAGGAAAAATTAAAGCAAAAACGTTCAGTTGTTCACTTTGTGTGGTATAGTGTTGTCACCTGTGTGTGTTATAGTGAATTAAAATATTATTGTTTTGAATTAAATATTAAAGTTTATAATTTATTCGACCATAGTCGTTTTTGTTAGATTTTTTTTCTAATATTTACAGTGCAAAGTGAATTTCTAAGTGAAAAATAGTCACTTTTAAAAAAATATATTAAAATAGTTTATGGACAAAATACGACTTAAGTTACATGTTGAGACTGAAAGTAGACTAGAACATAATTATTTGGAATTAAAAAAAGCGATACAATTTTGATAAGGGGAAAAATATGAAGTGTATTTTACTGATACTGAAATTTGAATAGAACATACCGTACTTGGGATTTTAAAAAGTGCTAAGTCTATGTATATCTACTAAGTGTTAAAAGTCTACTGACTGATTGTATAGAGTGTATAGTGAAGTGCATAAAAATATTATCAAGTGGTTACTAGTGGGTAGTTGATGTTAAACGAGATTGATATAATGTATGGTCATATCATGTCAAATGTTGAGAAGATGGAGTACCTGTATTATTCGCACTATCAACAGTTAGCGGGTATGTTAATTTAATCACCGTTCATAAGTCAGCGGGTAAATATTTAAGAGGTATAGTTTAACATGGCTTAATTTTGTTGGAAATCATTTTTCAAAAGAAGCTTTTACAATGACCACTTCCCAGCTCCATCATGAGACACTGGACATCATCTAGGTCCACAGTACTTGGCAAATCCAATAAGTCAAAACATGAGGTAGTTATCAGTGGCGTGCCTACAGGGCAAGCCCGAGGGTATTTCGCGTAATTTTTCATGATTGTAAGTGTTTTTTATTGTATTAATGAAAAATTTTGAGATATACCCTCGGGCTTGCCCTGTAGACACGCCACTGGTAGTTATGCTAAGAAGTTGAGGAGTTCTTATAGCCATCTCCTGGCTCCATCATGGGACCACCTTCACGATACCAATATTATTGCATTGTCATCGAAGTCACATATGCGTTCCAAACCGCTCAATCGGTTGGGGGGAACTAGTCTTAAATTAGGTTGCAAGATTTCGCCTCATACACACACGGCAAGGTAAATAAAAGCTTGTAAAAACATACAATATAACGAACAAGGAAGTCGCATTACAAGTGCGCGAATATGACTCGCATTCGGCAAGTTTTATGGGAAACAGCTACAGTTTCTATGTTGAAACAGCTCTATAAATAACCAATTAATAACTAAATATCCAACATAATAAGGCTTCTTCGCCACCTATACAAATATTATAAAGCTGGAGAGTTTGTTTGTTTGTTTGAACGCGCTAATCTCTAGAAGTACCAGTCAGATTCGAAAAATTATTTGTATATGATAGCCAGATTCATGAGGAATAGTATAGGCTATTTAACATCACGCTACGACCCTTAGGAGCCGAGCAACGGCGGTGAAACCGAGGGTAACAGCTACTAGCTCTAAAAATAACCAATGAATAACTTAATACCCAACATAATAATAAGGCTTCTTCCCTATTACTAATTATATTGACGTCTGCTCAAATTAGCCAGCATTGAATGACGTAAATTAATAAGTTACTAAGCATTAATTGACGCCTTTTGTACAAATATGGCTGTATTCATTTCACATTGAATTATACTACAGAATGTTTTTTTAATTTTCCTTACCTCATTGGTTTAACAATGAACCTTGGCATGGCTTGGCATTTTTACTGTTCTTCCTACTTTTTTTTTTATTTTTTTTCAATTTACTCTTTTACATACCATACAGCAATATGACACAGCCCACTTGAGATTAGTTTTTGTTGATCAGTTTAACTCCGACCGTAAACTACCTCCTATAATACAGGTATAGCCTAGCTTAGGAGGTAGAGTCCTATTTATTGTACAGAACTTTCAACTTAAGATTTCAATGTATTTGTTCTTTTAAACTCTGTATATCTTTGGCTCAATAAAGATTTTATTTATTATTATTTATTTTATTGTTTATTCATTGTATATACATATAATTTACATTTTTAAATATTTCATTATAAAAGATATAAAAAATAGTGCTCCACCGGCATCAGGAACAGGGTCCAAGCCACCGGCGGTCAGGGCCTCAGAGAGAGGAACCTCCTAACAATACGAGCCGTGTCCAGGAGTACCATTTTCTGAATCAAGCCCTTGATCCAGCCGCCCAGCGAGAGCCTCCTCAGGTGTAGGTCGAGGCTCTTGGCTATTAAGCCATTGGCTGTGACGACTATCGGCACAATGATTGCCGAGTCCACATCCCACATGCTGACAACCTCGTGCGCTAAGTCAAGATATTTTAACCCTTATTTTATTTATTATTGGCATAAGGGAATTTTTCAAGAGGGCGTGAATGGCATCCGAAACTCGAATGGAGTCTCGGGTCTTAGGGTACAAGCAGGTCCTCCGCTGTCAACACAGCGCATCCTCAGGAGCTCTGGCGACCTCACCACAAGAACACAACACTACCGAAAAGTAGCGTTATTTGGCTGTGGTATAAATAATATTTTTTTCGTTTATGGTTGTTTTTGTATGTGAGATTTATGTTTGTAAACACACCCATGATACAGGAGAAATCCTTGAGTAGACGAAGACAAAACTACAAGTTATTAAGTCTACAATATGGGTTCGTTCAAATTATGCGCTTGGTGTCGGACTGCTGTCGTGTGATAATGTGCGGGTGTCGTACTGTGCACCGCCGCCGCCGGCTGTTTTTAGGGTTCCGTACCTCAAAAGGTAAAAAAAAGGAACCCTTATAATATCACTCTCTTCTCCTGTCTTGTCTGTCCATCTGTCTGTCCGTGTGTCAACACCGATTTTCTCAAGAGCGGTCGGACCTAGCAAGTGGAATTTTTTTACCAGATAATGAGGTCTATTTTCCATAGAGTTGACACGCCGAGAGCGCCGTCCGACTGTCGTCAACTGTCGTGCGACAGTAGTCCGACACCAAACGTCTAAATTGAAAGAGCCCTAAGGTTTAAAATCCCTTGGAAACCGCCATATTATTATTTTTTCAACACACTTGCTCATAAAAGGGCTCTTATTTCACCGCAATTAGGCACGTAATGACACCTGTAATCAAACTGTGACTTTTCATTACCATTACTCACTAGTGAGTTATACGCCTCCCCCACACTGGGCACGCGTGCTGCTCCGGCACGCGCCAGTATTATTTTATTCACAAGTGTGTTGAAAAACGTCATATGATACACGTGTGTATTAGTGATTACCGTCCTCGGCTCCCTTAAGACCCTCGCCTGACGGCTCGGGTTTCAATGGCGCCTCAGCGGTAATCACCAACATTACACACTTGTACCATAATGTACTATTATCCCTTGTGTTTCCACAGTAGACCCCACACCGCTCGAGGCTATAATGCCGGAGCTGATAGCCGGGGAGTCCACAACTCACTGGCCGAGAGATCGCCGCGTTTTACGAGCGCTGTTGGAGCTGAGCAGAGCTGACTCCGTGCCTCCAGAGACTGAGCTGCCGGAGGATATATTGGTGAGTGAGCTCTTAGAGCCATATCTCATTAGGACGCCAGCAGCTGTCGTGTTTCTGTATTATGCTAAGTGCGCTGAAACCTCGTTGGATTCATGATGTCAGATGTGTAATAGTAGTGACATCACGGCGAAACTATGCAGACTTCCAACGCTTCTTTATACTTCTTTCATTGTTTTAAATTTTCGCAGCTGTCATCAGAAGTTGGCGTGGGGCTTGAAAGCGAAGATAACCATGAAAAAGCTGAGGAACAGGAAGACGCAGTGCCTCTGGACCCTAACGCAGTTCACGAGCTAGCTACAAAAGGCGACGAGGAGACCCTAGCTGTTCTATTGAAGGTAGGCCCTTAGGTAGTTTTAACTTTTCAACCTAGGTTGCGCCTGAGTCCAAAGCTCCCAGTCTTTGAAGTTTGGAGGGGATCATAATAGTGCCGACGGCGACGAGATATATCGTGAATTACAGGTTTGTCAATTTGACGTGCACTAATTTTGGGAATGACAATTACGAGTACTACTATGACCCCGGGCCTTGACCGCCACTGTCTATACTAATATTATAAAGAGGTAAGTTTGTATGTATGAGGTAGTCTCGGGATGAATGGTCACTCGAACCGGGCAAGGGAGACCCCTTGCCGCACGAAATAGCATCGCAGTTTTCTGCATTGCGAATTCGCTTTTCACCGATTCGCAGTTTTGTGTCTTAAACATGAGTGTTATCAAGGGATCATATTTAAATGACAGTTTTTGTTGCAGCGTTACCCCGCTCTTGTTGACGCGACAGACGCAACCGGTGGCACTGCTCTTCACGCGGCAGCTCGAGGAGGCAGAGCTCACGCCGCAGCCGTGCTGCTGCGAGCTGGAGCGCGCCCTGACGCCGCTGACGCAGACGGCTGGAGCCCGCTCAGAGCAGCCGCCTGGGCTGGACACACTGAGGTAAGTGACATGTCGCAGTTGAAGACAGATGGCACTGCTCCCGAGGCGGCAGGCTCACGCCGCAGCCGTGCTGCTGCGAGCTGGAGCGCGCCCTGACGCCGCTGACGCAGACGGCTGGAGCCCGCTCAGAGCAGCCGCCTGGGCTGGACACACTGAGGTAAGTGACATGTCGCAGTTGAAGACAGATGGCACTGCTCCCGAGGCGGCAGAGCTCACGCCGCAGCCGTAAAGAATGGTCACCCATCTATAGACTGACCGCGGCAAGCGCAGGTTAAGCGCAGGCCACACCGCCAGCTAGCGAGCGAGCCGGGCGAGGCTTTTCATACGCTGACGTAGCTTAATATCTCTGTAGTTCGCGGTATGAATCGGAATATGAAAAGAAGTGAAACGATGCCGCTGATAAATAAAAAAAATATAAAATAAATATCTTGTCAGCCTCGCCCGGCTCGCTCGCTCGCTCGCTCGCTAGCTGGCGGTGTGGCTAAAAAGTGTAAAATAATTTCTAATGAAATGAAAAACGTGGGGCGCATCTTACAATTATGCGTCCTACATTTTTCATTTCATTAGAAATCATTTTACACTTTTTAGACCGTTTAAATTAAATTAATTTTTTTCCTGTTAATTATTAAAATTTTACTTTATGTTTCGATAGTACTACTGAGGGCTAATCGTTCTGCTGCGGGAAAACAACCACAAAAATTTCATGTTGTATATAAAAATAATAATATTTTCCTTTGTTTTAGGTGGTGGAAGTTCTGCTAGAATTCGGCTGTGACGTGGATTGCGTGGACGCAGACAATAGAACAGCTTTGAGGTAATCAATTGTTATAAGCTTTAAGTAGAACTCCCATCCAATAATGTAACACTAACTTCGATTAATTTCGGTTTTAACTTGCGACAAAAGATAAGAATCTTTTTTATAAAACGAAGCTTTAAAAGTAAACTTATTTGATGCCTATGGATTCATTCCGCTAATCTCAGGTTTAGCAGATGACAGTACTAATTTCATGTTAAAATAAAATATTGCTCGTCATACAATTTATATGAACCATCGCAGATGGCGAAGATAATATACAGGGTGGCAGGTTAGACAGTGGAAATATTAAAATGGGGTCATAGTACTCATCATTATGAACAACTTTTACTATGGGACCAACCCTGAAATCGCGAAAAAAATATCAGCTGTTCTTTATGTATAAAACAGCTGATTTTTTTTTCGAAAGTGGCGACAGTTGTTCCCGTACTAATTTGCTATGATGGCATAATATATCTCCTTGTTTCTATTATCTGAGATTTGAACCTATTTTCTTTGCTAACAGGGCGGCGGCCTGGTCAGGCCACGAGGCCGTGGTATCTCGGCTCCTGGCCGCCGGGGCCGACCCCGACAAGGCGGACGCGGAAGGCCGCACGCCGCTCATAGCGGCCGCGTACATGGGACACGCCGACATTGTGCGGGCGCTGTTAGACGCAGGCGCGCAGATCGACCACGCCGATGATGATGGTGAGTGGTAGAATAATACAGGGTGGCAGGTTAGACAGTGGAAATATTTTAAGGTGTCATTGTACCCATCATAATGAACAACTTTTACAATGGGACCAACCCTGAAATCGCGAAAAAAAAATCAGCTGTTCCATACATTTATGTTCACAAAACTCAACAAAATGTATGGAACAGCTGATTTTTTTTTCGCGATTTCAGGGTTGGTCCCATAGTAAAAGTTGTTCATAATGAGTACAATGACCCCTAAAATATTTCCACTGTTTAACCTGCCACCCTGTATTATGGACACTACTGACACGCGGACATTGTGCGGGTGCTGTTAGACGCAGGCGCACAGATCGACCACGCCGATGATGATGGTGAGTGGTAGAATAATATAATGGTTTAAGTTCATTAATAGATGCCCCCAACATCCATTAATGACGTAAGGCGATTTTAAGACGGTAAGGTAACATCCATTAATTACGTGAGGCGATTTTAAGACGGTAAGGTAACATCCATTAATTACGTGAGGCGATTTTAAGATGGTAAGGTAACATCCATTAATTACGTGAACTAACTGACCGTATGCAAGCCAATCAGTACTATTCCTATCAAAGGGATAACTAACCCTGTCGTGTTACTAAGGGTATTCAAACTTTTTCTCCGGTCCCAGGTCGCACAGCGCTCTCCGTCGCGTCGCTGTGCGCCAGCGGCTGCGCGTGCGCAGCGCTGCTGCTGGAGCGCGGCGCGGACGTGTCGCGAGCCGACCGGGACAACGCCACGCCGCTACTGGTCGCTGCGTTTGAGGGACACACGTGAGTTATAATAAACCTTTACGGCCTTACTACAAAAAAGATAGACACGCGATAAACACGAATGCTACCATAAATAATACCTACACATTTGTTTTAGACAAGTTAGTGCGTATTATTTTTGGTAGCATTCGCGTTTAACGCGTGTCTATCTCTTTTGTAGTACGGCCCTTTAATTTTATTTTAAACTAGACTTTTGCCCGCGACTCCGTCCGCGTGGACTATAATGAAATGACCAGTTTAAATGACCGCCGTAGTGTAGGGTGGCTAGTACTACCAAGAGGTCAAGCTGTATCTCTGGTTTATCACACTAAATTGGTTGAGTTGGAGGGGAGCTAGGTGTGTACAACTAACTTGACTTTCAATATGCGTTTAAAATAGGTTACGAATGTTACGATAGTTATTTATCATATGAGAGCGTTATTTTTGAATTAAGCCCGTCACAAACGTAGCTATAATATACTTATATATTAATATATCGAGATATAGAAGTAAAAATGTATAGAAACGGTGACGTCTTAGAAATAGATATTATACACTCGGCGTCACAAAAATCGCACCTCTTCGAAAATAAGTTTTAAGCATGTGCCGCCATCAACGAATACATTAAACCCAATTAATATTGGTATCAATTGAAAGTATGTTTAACGACCTTTAAATTAACAACAGTTAGAATTCCTAAACACAACAGATCTCATTAGCACGTTACGTTAAAAAAATGTTGTCAAAATACGCATTACAACGGCCACTAATTGCACCTCCCTACAAGGGTATAAAATGGGCGACCCGGGTTAAATGTGGGTCATTCGCTATTCAACCTTCGAAGTGAACACACGTGAACAGTTACAGCAAGAAAAATACCCCAGAAGATGGATACCACTGCAGATGAAGCCGCTCAAGTCATTGCACTACTGCAATCAGGGATGCGGCAATGTGATGTTGCTCGGCAACTGAACTTGAGTCGTTTTTCCGTTCGACGAGTGTTCCAACGCTTCCAAGAGACTGGTGGCTATATCCGAAGACGTGGATCTGGAAGACAACGGTGCACATCCGAAAGAGACGATCGCTTCATTGTTTCGACGTCTTTACGTAATCGGTTCTCCAATGCTGTTGAGCTGCAACAACAACTGCGATCAGCTCGCAGAACTTCTGTAAGCGTCTCCACGATTAGAAGAAGAATGCGGGAGAAGAAAATTGCAGCTCACAGGGCTGCTACAGGGCCAAAATTGACTGCACAGCATAGGAGAGACCGGTTGCAATTTGCCCGTGACCATGTAAATTGGACAATAGACCAGTGGAGGGCTGTGCTCTTCTCGGATGAGACTAGGGTGTGTCTTTTCTGCAACGACAGGCGTCGAAGAGTGTACAGGAGGCAAGGAGAACGATTCGCACAAGCCTGTATTCAAGAGACAGTGGAATACGGGGGTGGCTCGTGCATGTTCTGGGGCGGCATATCAATCGACGGCAAAACGAACCTTGTGTGTGTTTCTCGGACTGGAAGTGCTCGCGGGCAAGGGTCGCTGACTGCTCATCGGTACATAACAGAGATCTTAGAGGAGCAGGTTGTCCCTTATGCGGGTTTTGTTGGCAGTGGGTTCACGTTAATGCACGATAACGCCCGCTGTCACACCGCTTTAATTGTAAGAGACTACCTGCAAGAAGTTGGGATCCCTGTTATGCGCTGGCCGGCGCGAAGTCCAGACCTGAACCCTATTGAGCACCTTTGGGATGAACTGAAACGGCGAGTACGGGCACGTGATCCTGCCCCTACCACTCTTCAAGACCTCCAAGATGCTGTCGTTGCGGAATGGGACAACATTCCTCAAGAGACTGTTGTCACATTAATTAGGTCCATGAGAGAACGCATGGAAGCAGTCATCAGGGCTAGGGGGGGTAACACTAGGTTTTAAGTTGTTTTTAAGGACTTTGTTGTAATTTTTGCTGATAAAATTAAATTTAACTTTTTAATCATTTGCATTAGCTTGCTTTTTTTTATTCCCTGGTAAAGAAAAAACCAAATCTGTTGATTTATTCTGAAATTTAAATAAATTACCTTTCCAATGATACCTTATAGTCATATGTCTACTATTGATTAATAGGGTTAAAATGACTTTGAAAGGAATTCTTAAAGAGGTGCGATTTTTGTGACGCCGAGTGTAGCTGCGTGTGTGGTCACTCGAAAATTGATATAGAAAATATGTCGTAATATGCCTTGCTATGATTCATAATAATATATATTATAGCTACGTCTGTGACGGGCTTTATACGTATTATCAACACAATGCTGCGGAGTAGCACGGGTCTCTCGTAACTTATTATTACGCCGGCTCCACACGTTGGCCCCAACGCCGCTCGCCCAACCTGTGGATCTAGAAAATAGCATTAGCCCCAACGTTGGCCAATGCTATTTTCTAGATCCACACGTTGGGCGAGTGGCGTTGGGTCCAAAGTGTGGAGCTGGCGTTAAGATTTCTGTGGTTCATCTGTATTCGTTATCTCCAGTGAGATCTGCGAGCTGCTCCTAGAAGCGGAAGCGGATGTGGAAGCCGTAGACGCGGCCGGCAGGACTGCGTTATGGGCGGCCGCGGCTGCCGGCCACGCGAGGGCGCTCCGACTGCTACTGTTTTGGGGCGCTTGCGTCGACAATATGGACGCTGACGGACGCACCGTGCTCAGCGTGGCCGCTGCACAAGGTAAAGGAATTTAGAAATAATGGCTCGGTTAACGCCTTTATCACACCCCCGCCGCGACAATATCACACCCCCGCCGCGACAGCCTCACACCTCCGCCGCGACAACCTCACACCTCCGCCGCGAACATGGATGTTGACAGACGCACCGTGCTCAGTGTGCTATCACACCTCCGCCGCGACAACGTGGACGCCGACAAACGCACTGTGCTCAGCGTGGCCGCCGCACAAGGTTGGTATAGGCAGTAGACGCGGCCGGCCACGCGCGGGCGTTACGACTGCTACTGTTCTGGGGCGCCTGCGTGGATAATATGGACGCTGATGGCCGTACTGTGCTCAGCGTGGCTGCTGCTCAAGGTAGGAATTTAACTGCCTTTCGGAATGGAAGCGGAGGCGGTCGTGGAAGCAGTGGACGCAGCCGGGTAACTCCCATCCACCCCGGTCGTTTCGTCCCGGTAATGGGACAGTTGTAGAAAAGGTTGCGTCGACCCCGGTAGTGCCGACCCCGTCGTTTAAGGCGAGGTTTTCCCAATTTTAGCTATTTATTGATGATCTTTGAACGTCTGCGCCTGGTTATCACTACAATAATGTGTAGTAAAGGCTAGTCTTAAGCCCCGTATTAATGGTAAACAAATGTTGAGCAGTTTGTTGATAGCAGCATCAAATGTTGCTGAATACAATCCTTTCCTGGCCACTGAACACGTTGTCATGCCAGCAGCATGTTTCTAGCAACACAGAAACACGTTGCTGCAACAATGTTGCGCAACATTTGTTTACCATGAATATGGGGCTTTAGCCTTTTCTCGTATAAGTCATGCTGATAGATAAAGATAAAGATAATTTATTTGTATAAAACATGAGTGTACAGTACAAATGGTGGTTTGCAATGTAAGGTGGTGATTACATGGTATAATGATCTACATGTTTTGCCAAAAAAATATGGCGTACAAACTAGGTAGGTAACAGATATAAACTAAATTACATAATTGGACTATGAAACTAAATACAATTGAAAGTGTGATAGCAATAATTGTTCACAGGCAACGTAGAGGTGGTTCGTCAGCTACTAGATCGTGGGTTGGACGAGCACCATCGTGACAACTCGGGGTGGACACCGCTGCATTACGCCGCTTTTGAAGGTAATGCCTTCCGATACAATGTTTGTAAGAGAGGTTTAATTCTCAGTGTTGAATGTTATCGACGGACCGCTTGCATCAAAATGTTAATTTTTATCGCTGTTCGCGTTTTTGGTTAATTCGATTCTTGTTACTTAATATTGTTTTTTTTTTAAGAGGACATGCGGGCTGTCTTTTCTCCATACAAAAAATAACCAAACGCTCTCGCCTGTTTTCATTTTGATTTATGATCTTAAAGCAATTAATTTTTTACATTAAAATTAATAACAACCTCTTCTATGTCCCTATGTTTTCCTTTTTGATAAATACATTATCTTTATAAGCGCTAGAACGCTTAGAAAATGTTCAAAAATTGCTTATTTAGACAGCCGTCAACAGAGGTCTAGTGTGCAAAGGGCACTGGCAGACGCCCATAGAACGCTGGGGCTCAGATTGTGTAAGTCGGTACAGATATGAAATTAGTTTGGTGTGATCGAGTATTTCAAGAGTATTTAAATTCATTTTTTATTTGTTTTTGTACGTAATTGGGTTAAAGAGAAATATTCTTATTTCTGTCAGTGAGGTTAAGTATGGTGTGAATGATCCAGTGAAGTACAGCCCGACTAATGAGTTCTCAATTCAAAGGTTTTAGTTGCTGTCACCATGATATTCTGTGGAAGCACGCGCCAGCCAGCATGCACCCGTTTTTGTTTTAGTGGTTTTTTCAAAATGTCAATGGCATAATCATTTTATTTCTTATTTATTTCGATTTCTGATTCCAATTCTTAATATCTAAGATAAATTAGGCAAAGAACAATTAAAATATATTTTTATTTTTGGTTAAGCTTTTATTACTGTACCATATCAAGCCTAAAACTGCCGACGTCCTTTGACAACTATTAATGCAAAAATAAAAACATAGAGACACAGCATATATTCTTCTTATTCAGTTTATGAAATTTATCTTTTATATTGGTCCAATATTGGAGGAGGAGACAGTAGAGAGCCAAACCTCGAATTATGACTATTTATTTAGGCTTTTCAGTTGGATCTGAAGTTGTCCTTATCGCACGAAGCCGAGGGCCGGGACGTGCAGAGCGACAGCAATAGTTTCTTCAAATACCTAATTTTCAAAAGTTTTTCCACCCTCATATCCTCTTAATATCAAATAACGCATATGATCTTAAGCGAAGTGTCCACTAGCAATAAAATTTGCGTAAAGTTGACTTGCACAAGCGACTTCTCGAACAACAAGTCAACTTGCGCGAACGTTACACGTTGGAAGTCGCTTGCGCAAGTCAACTTCCGCAAATTTTATTGCTAGTGGACACTTCGCTTTACATAAAACATCGTTCAAGTAATGTTTTTTATTTGCCCAGATGGATAGGTTTTGTAACCGTATTATCATGATTTTAAACACTTTATTACCTAACAGATCAATCGCTAAGATAATACATATTTTAAATCCGCATTAACATTCGCAGGTCACGTGGAAGTCTGCGAAGCTCTGCTCGAAGCCGGGGCGAAAGTCGACGAAGCCGACAACGACGGCAAGGGGCCGCTGATGCTGGCAGCTCAAGAAGGTCACAGCAGACTGGTGGAGGTCCTGATAGAGCAGTGGGACGCCAGGGTCGAGCAGAGGGCCCATGATGGGAAGACTGCCTTCAGGTAAGACAGAAAGAAAGAAAAATTGTTGATTCTCATACAATTCGCTCACTGAATGCAAAATGCAAAATTTAGTCGATGTAGACCTCATTTTTGCAATAAAAGAATTGACTTTTTTTAGGGTTTCATAGTAAAACTAGGAACCCTTATAGTTTCGTCATGTCCGTCTGTCTGTCTGTCCGTCTGTCTGTCCGTCTGTCACACCCTCGTCAAATCTACAGTTTATAACCAATTTGTATGAAACTCCGCAAGTAGATGTCTTGTATGTGCTGCCATAAAGACCTGTAGTGAAATCACAAAAAAATAAATAATTGGGGGTGGCCCCCATACATGAAACTGAGGGATGAAAAAAAAAAAAATTACGCGCACCCCTTGGTGTGGGGTATCGTTGGATAGGTCTTTGAAAATAACATAAAGGTTTCTAAATGACTTTTTTGTTTAAGCGCATATTTAGTGAACTACAAGCTCCGAAAGTCGTTAAAAATGTGTCCCCCCTGTAATTTTCCAACCACGTTATCTAAAAATGGAATAATTTATAGCCCGAAGATAGCCCGCGCTAAATCGGTCACATTTCTTTGTATGAGATAAGGCATCTGTACGTATAGTATTATATTATCCGTGCCGCAGGCTGGCAGCTCTAGAAGGTCACGTGGAGACAGTATCAGCGCTGTACGCGCGTGGAGCAGACGCGGACGCACTAGACGCAGACCGACGCAGCACGCTGTACGTGCTCGCACTCGACAACCGCATGGCCATGGCGCGGTACCTCATCACGCACTGCGCCGCGCACGTCGACACTACCGACAACGAGGTATTATTTATTTATTTTACTAGCACTTTTCCCGCGATTTCGTCCGCGTTGCCCACAGGAACTGTACATTTTTTCGGGATAAAAAGTAGCCTATGTTACTCAGCGATAATGTAGCTTTCTAATGGTGAAAAAATGGTTAAAATCGGTCCAGTAGTTTCGGAGCCTATTCGGTACAAACAAAAAAATCTTTAATCTTTATAATATTGTTATAGTATATAGTATAGATATAGATTTGTTGACCTTCTCGCACGGCCAACATGATGTTCACATTCGTTTTGTGATTCAGAGTTCAATCTTGGATGAACTACCGAACACGATGGCGCGAGCGCAATTAGCGAATCCGTCACAGAAAAGTCACGATTCGAATTTTTTGACGAACGTAATTTGTAAAAGACGTGTTTTGAGACGTGTTCGTCATTTTTCACAATACGGTAGTGGACTACTATTAAAAAAGTACAAATAAATGATTTTATTCCAAAGAAAGAATAGGAATAACAAATAAGTAAAAAAAAAAAATGACCACAAAATGGAAAAGTTAGACGCTTTTAAAGTTTTTGGAGGGAGTATCGTCTTTGTCGCGCGAAGCGGACATAGGTAGTGGTACGTCACTTATCATGCATGCCGTCCGTGTCTAGCAAATCATTTTAAAACGCTTATAACTTTGCCAATTTTGTAGATGTTTCATCGGTTTTTTTGGTGGTAATTATCTTTTTTCAAATAGTTTACAGATTCACAATAAAAAAAAAAATATTCAACATCCCTATTCGTGATGCGTGAGAACACGGGGATTTAAAAACATTGCCGTCGTAAAAAAAAAAACGAATCATGAAAAAAGGCATTCATCAAAAAAACGAATCGCCCTCGTGTGAATGAGCACTTAGATTGCCCGTATGGTGCTAGCTACAAGTTCGTCATATAATTTTAATTTTATTTATTACAGGGCCGAACGCCATTGCATGTGTCTGCGTGGCAGGGACACACAGACATGGTGAATCTTCTCATTAAAGTTGGTGAGTTATATTTTAATTTCTACATATAATGATAATGATCTTTCTCTGTGTTTTCT
This sequence comes from Thalpophila matura, assembly GCA_948465475.1. NCBI lineage: Eukaryota > Metazoa > Arthropoda > Insecta > Lepidoptera > Noctuidae > Thalpophila > Thalpophila matura. The sequence continues at coordinate 6,412,409 of OX419205.1, read as the reverse complement.
AGCAAACAATAGGTCACCTTGTCTTTATTTATAGGTGTCTTAAAAAAATTAAAGATAATTTTAAGAGAATAGTACTTTACTTTGGTTCGATTTCGGGCAAGAAAAAAATATTTTTCGAAAATCTAATGATTCGTTTTTAGTTTTTATCAAAATCGGCCCCGAGACTCCTTTGAGTGTTTTTCGCCATTTCTTACAGTTTCGGATTTGGCCGTCCACGCCCAGTTGAAAAATTCACCTTGTATGGTCCTGAGACTGAGAGGTTGTTAGTGTTTTACCAATAACCCTGTATAATAGCTAGACTGCCCCACTGCTGGACAAAGGCCTCCCCTAAATCCTACCAACAGGTAAAATGAAATACGGTAATTGTTGTTTGTGTATATTTTTGTGAATTTGAAACATGTCAAAGCTATGTTATGCCTCTCATAAGTTATTAAATATACAGGGTGGCAGGTTAGACAGTGGAAATATTGAAAGGGGTCATTGTACTCATCATTATGAACAACTTTTACTATGAGACCAACCCTGAAATCGGAAAAAAAAACAACTGTTCCAAACATTTTGTTGAATTATGTGAACATAAATGCTGATTTTTTCATCTGTCACATTTGAAAAATCCACCTCATTCAGGTCGAAATCAATTGTGTCTGTCAATCGCGACAGACGAAGTGTTATATATTTAATAAAATGTAATATGTTGTTCATGTATAGGCGGCGCGGCGGTGGACGGTCGCGACCGCTGCCTGCGGACGGCGCTACACGCGGCCGCGTGGCGCGGGCGCACGCAGGTGCTCCGCTCTCTACTCAAGCACGGGGCTTCGCCCTCCGCTGTTTGCACGCAGGGGGCTACGCCACTAGGTAAGTCCGCCACAACGTGTGTAGAACCCCAAGACCCCGAGACCCCTAAGACCCCCAATACCCCTTAGCCCCATTCGCTCCCCTCACCCCCTAGGCCCCCTTCGCCATCTTCGTCCCTTTAGCCCCCTTCGCCCTCTACCCCCCTTCGCCCCCTTCCCCCCTTACAAAAACACTACAGTTCATCGGTTTTATTATTTTGCCCAAGACAGGGTGGTCATTATTCATAATTACCGGGAAAAGTGATTAATCGTGCAGTTTTAATCACATGGCCCAATCAAATTGCCCGTAACATATAGATCAACAAACTTTTCTGGCTCACTCTGAAGTTAGCGTATTGGTTGCGCAATAGACCAGGGATTCCTAAACTTATAAGATAACGGAACACTCACCAAATATCTTTTGGTTTATGGAACCCCATATCAAATGATTAGGTATAAATCAAAGACACTGTAATTTTATAAAAAAATAACCGACTTCAAAAAGCCACTACAAAGAAAATAATAATTTTGGTTTCGGAAGTCGGTGGCTTTGGTTTTTGTTTGCTTTTTTTGCCACCGACTTCCGAAACCAAAATTATTATTTTCTTTGTAGTGGCTTTTTGAAGTCGGTTATTTTTTGTTAAAAAAGTTTTTATTTTTCCCTTTTTAGTTCTTTATCTCGCGTTAGATTACTTTGACGACTTCGTTCAACAGTAAATCTTCTACGTAGTGTGTACATTTATGCATATAACTTTGTACATAGAAATGATTACCTAATGTATTATATACTAAAACCTTCCTCAAAGTATGTAGATTACGTTAGTGAAAACCCCATCCAAATCGAATCAGTAGTTTTTGAGAATCGCGCACATACAAACATACATACATACATATATACATACATACATACATACATACGGGACGAATACAGAACCTCCTTTTTTGAAGTCGGTTAAAAACAAAAGCTTTTATTATAAATATTTTAAAAGTGAAACTCTTAACTTTTAATGTGAAGAATATTTTTTTTCATATTTGTACTTAACTGTGATATCATTTAACAGCCAAAAACGAGAAATTTCGCGGAACCCTGACGACTTTTAAGCCGCGTCTCCTGCGACCTGTTTTCGTGTTCGACGAACATCGAACAGTGAACAGTGAACGAGAAAGGGGCGTGGTCTACGTGTTTTGAGTGTTTTTATTCGTCAAAACACATAGACCACGCCCCTTTATCGTTCACTGTTCACTGTTCGATGTTCGTCGAACACGAAAACAGGTCGCAGGAGACGCGCCTTTCGGGTCATCACAGACGTCCGGAAAAATTAAGAAGGTGAATGAGGTATTTTACGTCAAATCGAACGATTGCGGCTGGAATCGTTCAATTTATGAACGATATCGTTCAATTTGTGATCGATATCATTCAATTTATGAACGATATCATTCATTCGTTCTCTGAATCCAGTAAAGGCGTGTCTGCCTGCACCAAATTTTGAACAAAACATTGTTTTACGAACATGTTCACGAATTTAAATCATTCATTCACCCGCCTCCTGCTATGTTCGACGTTTTTGTTTTGCTAAACAAGAACATCGAACAATGTATGACAGGTATGCCTAGGGTTGCCAACTATCCTATCCTACTTCCTACTAATCCTACTAATATTATAAATGTGAAAGTTTGTGAGTATGTATGGATGTATGGATGGATATTTGTTACTCTTTCACGCAAAAACTACTGAACGAATTTTGATGAAACTTTACAGTAATATAGCTTATACATCATAATAGAATCAGAATAGGCTACTTTTTATCCCAAAAAACGCGGGCGAAGCCGCGGGCGGAAGCTAGTACTTTATAATAACGTATCCTACTGTATTTTCTACTAGCTTCCGCCCGCGGCTTCGCCCGCGTTTTCCGGGAGTAAAAAGTAGCCTATGTATTATTCTAGGTCCCAGGCTACCTCCTTGCCAAATTTCATCCAAATCCGTCCAGCCGTTTCAGCGTGAAGAAGTAACAAACATACACACACACACACACACACACACACTTTCGCATTTATAATATTAGTGGGTTTAGTGGGAGTGGGATATTTATAATTTTGCATAAAAATAAAGTATGCGAAAATACTTTATATTCAATTTTACTATACATGTGCAAATACATCTGATAGCTTACCAAATTTAAAAAATATATATTTCTGATTTACTCTCTGTTCCCGCCACTTCAGCTTTTACTAAAAGAGTTTTTTCGGTATCGAATCTGACATGGCGAGAAGAGAGAAACAAATGGTCCATAAAATAAAAAACGAGTTATTAATTATTTATTTAAATATCGGTTGTCAAACTAGCCTTGATACTTTCAAAGACAACATAAAAAATATTACGTGTGCTAAAAGTACCAACACATTTTTTTTTTATGTGAATAAAAACATACTTAAATACGAGAAATCCTTTTTTTTTCTTCCAAATAAGTTATTTTCTCAAAAAAAGTTGGCAACCCTAGGTATGCCATTTCAAAATGAGTTCCGAAGAATGTGAGGTCATTCATTCATTCCATTCATTCCCCCGCAGGCGAACGCGGTGATGTTTTCCGCTAGGCTCGGCAAACATGTTTGTGAACGATAAACGAACAAAATCGTTTATCGTTCACTCTATCGTTCACTTTATCGTTCGTTCAATGTTCGTCCAACACAAAAACAGGGCGCAAGAGACCCGGCTTAAGCCATTACGGACGTCTGTGATGAGCCTTATAGGGAACCCCTAGGTTCCGCGGAATCCGCTTTAGGAATGGCTGCCCTAAACAATCCATTGCGCATTTAAACGGACATGCCAACCCTGAAGCCACACCCGCATCATTTGAATTTTCAAATTCATTTTTGGATTACGCCTCTTACAAGATTATATTCAAAGATCTCTATAATAATTAGGGTTCTGTACCAAAATGGTAAAAAAGGAACCCTTATGGTGCGACTTCGTCTGTCTGTCTGTCTGTCTGTCTGTCTGTCACACCTGCTTATTTCAGCAACTACTTATGCTATCGATTTGAAATTTGGAACAGTTATAAAGAATGCTTGTTCAACTTTATTGCAAATGAAAAAAGTCATAAAATATTTTTATTTTCATTGCAAAAGGGGCCGGAGTGGGGGTCCGAAATTTTAAAGTGGGGTTACTAGGTCAAGTGACATATCATATGGGGAAAGGGCTTGATCTGCACATTTCAAAATATATTTTTATTTTATTTTATGTATCACAGTTTTCGACATAATTAAGAATGTCAAAGAAAATACCATTCCCCCCCCCTTATCTCCGAAGTTTACGGGGCGAAAAATTTGAAATAATTAGAGTTGATAGGAATTGACCCAAATATGGCACCAAAAATAAAACAATGTTCCTAACTAGTACAGTTTTATCAAAATCATCAAAATTCCTTCACAAACAAACTTAGATATGCGGTCCGGATTTTTTCACTTTATACGTCCAAAAATGATACGGAACCCTCGGTGCGCGAGTACGACTCGCACTTGGCCGGTTTTTTTATCATTGTGCTTAGTTTTGTATGTAATTGTCACAGGTATCGCTGCTCAGGAAGGTCATGAAGAATGCGTGCTGTGGTTATTGCAGCACGGAGCTGATCCTTTGCAAGCGGACCACTGTGGTGAGTCAAACATTATTTAATTTTATACAATACAATACTAGCTGTGCGGTTTGTGTGATAACTATAACGAAATTTGGTTTGTTTATCTTTTCATTAAAATGGATTGGAACTTGGTGTAGTTAAAAATTCTAACAAAGCGTTTTTGGAACATATTGTTGATATTTTAACTGACCGCAACGCAAATTAATTTCTAATACGCACATGACTTCGAAAAGTCAGCGGTGCGTGCCTCGGGATCGAACTCGAACCATTCGTCGTGGGAGGCACATGGTTAATCCACTGCTTTAACGGTGAAGGAAAACATCGTGAGGAAACCGGCATGTCCTAGAACCAAAAATTCGAAGACATGTGACGTCCACCAAACCGCACTGGGCCCGCGTGGTGGACTACGGCCCACTCCCTCTCACAGAGGAGGCCTGTGTCCCAGCAGTGGGGACATTATAGGCCGATTATGCTATTATGCTTATGCTATGTTTGATGTCTGTCAGGTCGCACGCCGGCGAAGGTGGCGTGGCGCGCCGGGCACGCCAACATCTGCCGGCTGCTGGAGCGCTGGGCGGCGCCCTCCGCGCCCGCCGCCCTCGACCTGCCGCAGCCCCGCCCGCCCAGCGCCGGTACGTGACACACTTGATACTTACCTACAGGTGGCGTGCCAACATCTGCCGGCTGCTGGAGCGCTGGGCGGCGCCCTCCGCGCCCGCCGCCCTCGACCTGCCGCAGCCCCGCCCGCCCAGCGCCGGTACGTGACACACTTGATACTTACCTACAGGTGGCGTGCCAACATCTGCCGGCTGCTGGAGCGCTGGGCGGCGCCCTCCGCGCCCGCCGCCCTCGACCTGCCGCAGCCCCGCCCGCCCAGCGCCGGTACGTGACACACTTGATACTTACCTACAGGTGGCGTGCCAACATCTGCCGGCTGCTGGAGCGCTGGGCGGCGCCCTCCGCGCCCGCCGCCCTCGACCTGCCGCAGCCCCGCCCGCCCAGCGCCGGTACGTGACACACTTGATACTTACCTACAGGTGGCGTGCCAACATCTGCCGGCTGCTGGAGCGCTGGGCGGCGCCCTCCGCGCCCGCCGCCCTCGACCTGCCGCAGCCCCGCCCGCCCAGCGCCGGTACGTGACACACTTGATACTTACCTACAGGTGGCGTGCCAACATCTGCCGGCTGCTGGAGCGCTGGGCGGCGCCCTCCGCGCCCGCCGCCCTCGACCTGCCGCAGCCCCGCCCGCCCAGCGCCGGTACGTGACACACTTGATACTTACCTACAGGTGGCGTGCCAACATCTGCCGGCTGCTGGAGCGCTGGGCGGCGCCCTCCGCGCCCGCCGCCCTCGACCTGCCGCAGCCCCGCCCGCCCAGCGCCGGTACGTGACACACTTGATACTTACCTACAGGTGGCGTGCCAATTTTACGGTAAAATACGGTAAGATTGGGTAAAAAACGAATTAAACTACTACTAAGAAAAGTTCCGAGTCCGGGGAACAGATGGAGCCATTCACTCATTGCGACCAATCATCACCGACCGCGGTCCGCGCATACCACCATTCACCATACATAAGTAGCCGGTAATTTTACCGTAATTTATATAAATTACCGTAAAATACCCGTATTTTACCAGCGTTTTCGGTAAAATTACGTAATTTTGTAATCCTATGTATGTCTAATGTTCTACAAGGCCACGAAGTAGACGCTGCGAACAGCAGCGAATTTCCCTACATTTGTTTTTGACGCTTGTAGCACAAGTAAAATTCGCTTGGAGCGTCATTTTCGTGGCCTTCGGCTTAGACTTTTGCCCGCGACTCCGTCCGCGTGCACTACAATGAAATTACCAGTATAAATGACCTCCGTAGTGTAGGGTAGCTAGTACTACTAAGAGGTCAAGCCGTAGCTCTGGTTTATCCCACGGGAATTAGATAAAACGTAACTTAGATTTTAAGTTGGACCCCAAGCTATCGAACTGTGAAAACCACATCAAAATCCGTTCAGTACTATTTGCGTGATGCGCGCACAAACAGACAAAGAAACAAAAATTAGAAAAAAATATTTTTGGTATGGTTACGTTCCAGTGCATAGGGGGGTAGGTACCCAATTGTTTTTTCTGGAATATCTTCAATGTACAGACACGGCCTTTTTACAATTTTATAATAGTATAGACATTTAGTTAACCACTAAGTTGTAATCTTAATTCTGTGCACCCTGCAGGCTCACCGGAGTACAAACGTCGCAGCGTGCACAGCTCCAACTCCACCAAGTCATCTTCCAACATGACCGGAGGGTCAGCTCGGTCACACTCGCACCAGGAACAGCCCGATGCTAGCAACGAAAAGGTAAGATCTAGCGTGTATTTGTGACACTATCGGATTGTATAATAATACAGGGTGTGGGCGATGGAACAAGAAGGTAAGATGGTACTCACAGGAGAAGGAGTATCTTCGATCTTCAATGGCCTTGAGGCTAGTGGAGTATATTTTCTTGATATGGTTTTTGAGGGACACCCACAAAGTCTTTTGAGGTCCAGGCGCGGTCCCAGCCGACGAGTTTGGGGGGGGGTCATACCGCAGCTGAAGGCTTTAGGGGGGTCATACCGATTATTGTCGACGTGCTATACCATGAATTACCGTATTTCGCGCATTTTTGTACGATTTTGGGGGGGTCATGTCCCCCGTGACCCCCCCCCCCCTGGGACCGCGCCTGTTGAGGTCACACACAACACTGTGGGAGAGTCTTAAGAAAAGTTTTTGAGAGCGGTGATGCGCGTGCGTTTTTAGTGACGCTTACTCTAAGCCAATGACCGCTTAGGTTTTGATAGTAATGGTGTCATAAGACTCCATTCTTACACTATTCAAATAGCAGAATTGGGGCCCTGTTTGATTTGTATGATTGTGATTACTAGTTGAATTATTTATTTTTATTAAAGGGCGCAGATACAGGGTGTGTTCTTTTTCAAAATCGACGGGTATGATTCCCGGCAAGGAAAAATATTTTTTCGAAATCTATTGATGCAGTTTTAATTTTTACTAAAATCGGCCCCGAGACTCCTTTTAGTGTTTTTCGCTATTTCTTACAGTTTCGGATTTAGCCACCCACGCCTAGTAAAATTCACTCTGTATAGCTTACAGTCAGTTGCAGAAAAGGTCATTAAGTTTTAAGGAGACTTGAACCCTCAGATCATAGAAACAAGGGAGATGTGCCAAGGCGCTATTGAGCTTGATGCTTTTGTACTACGCCCAATGTGGGCAAATTAAATTGCCCACATTGGGCGTAGTACAAAAGTACACGCTGGCGACGAACCGAACACAATCTAAATACAGTGTTTTAGTTTAGTGCTAGTGTTGAGTGACGATTAACAGTGTTAGATTGACGGTGTGCGGAATTTTTAATGTGTGGGAGATCTTTATATTATTCACGAGGGGCGCTTGTAATTCTGTTGAAAAATGTACTAAAAGTGGCGACAGTTGTTCCCGTACTAATTTGCTATGATGGCGTATCTCCTTGTTTCTATGATCTGAGCTTGAACCATACAATTTCTATGGTTAAAGTCTCCTTTAAAACTTAATGACCTTTTCTGCAGCTGACTGTTAGTTGGAAAGTTTAGCAAGAATACGAATAACTCGTAATCCGACCTACACTGGCAGTAAGCAACAAAAAAAACATTCGGCGAGCGAGACAAATAAACTCATTTTGTTACAGGCTAACCGCGCAAACTTATCGCTGTCTTTCGCGCAACAAGTGGCGCGGTGCGGCCGCGGGCGACGGGACATACCCGAACACAACGAAATACCCGAACACCAAGTGGTAGAGAAAGACTCCAAATTGAGGTAAGTTAATAGTTATGTTGTGTATATTGTGTAATGTGTTATCTTACTTAGTTTGTATTGTGTTGTGTGTGGCTAAATAAATGGTTTAAATGGTTTTTAATACACCTTTAGTATTTGTTATAAGGTTTTACTTAATAATATTAAAAATTAACCGACTTCAAATGGAAATAATTAATTTTAGGCAGGTAATTTTTTAAATTGTTCCCTTTATTTATTAACCGTGTTGTTGAAACGGACAGAAACTCATTCAAAATTAGTCAAATGTTAGCAATTATAACTATGGTGAGATTTTTACTCGAAAACAAGTGATGTGGGATATAATATGACTGCACATTTATTTTTCTCACCCGTAATGATGTTCCATCGACGTTTCTTGTTTAAGGGGCTTCCGTCAGGTGGTGCGCGTTTGTTTTTATTTTAGGAGTTTTGCGAAATGCTGCTCTATTTGACGTTGTATGTTGATCCAAATTCAGTTCGCGACAATATGATAATATAGTTACCAAATAATAATCATCAAAATCGAAATTATATTTGAGGAAAATCGTAATGTTTTCACGAAATATTCGTATATTTTTCAAGTGTAATTTCGAGGGCAATATTGTTGATTTTAATGATTAATATTTAGTAACTAAATTATCATTACTGTCGCGAATCGAATTTCGATCAACAAACAACGTAAAACAGCCCTGCAATTTGCAAAAAACCCATGATATTTTGAATTTCGGGCGCAACTTTAACGTATTAAAAAACTTTTCTGAAACAATGTTTCATTAATCCCTTTACGTTGTTACAGGAGCTACGCGGCGAACGAACGTGACGCCGAACTAGGAGCGTGGTCGGGAGCGGCGCGGCGCGGTGACTGGCGCGGCGACACGTCGCCGCTGTACGCGTCGCCGCCTAGGACACCCGTCAGCGACATCTGCAGCCCTACGCAGCCTAGTGTACCCTTTGGTGAGTGTTAGGGACCTTAGGAGCGTAGTAGGGGTGCGGCGACACGTCGCCGCTGTACGCTTCGCCGCCTAGGACGCCCGTCAGCGACATGTGCAGCCCTACGCAGCCTAGTGTACCCTTTGGTGAGTGTTAGGGACCTTAGGAGCGTAGTAGGGGTGCGGCGACACGTCGCCGCTGTACGCTTCGCCGCCTAGGACGCCCGTCAGCGACATCTGCAGCCCTACGCAGCCTAGTGTACCCTTTAGTGAGTGTTAGGGACCTTAGGAGCGTAGTAGGGGTGCGGCGACACGTCGCCGCTGTACGCTTCGCCGCCTAGGACGCCCGTCAGCGACATCTGCAGCCCTACGCAGCCTAGTGTACCCTTTGGTGAGTGTTAGGGACCTTAGGAGCGTAGTAGGGGTGCGGCGACACGTCGCCGCTGTACGCTTCGCCGCCTAGGACGCCCGTCAGCGACATCTGCAGCCCTACGCAGCCTAGTGTACCCTTTGGTGGGTGTTAGGGACCTTAGGAGCGTAGTAGGGGTGCGGCGACACGTCGCCGCTGTACGCGTCGCCGCCTAGGACACCCGTCAGCGACATCTGCAGCCCTACGCAGCCTAGTGTACCCTTTGGTGAGTGTTAGGGACCTTAGGAGCGTAGTAGGGGTGCGGCGACACGTCGCCGCTGTACGCGTCGCCGCCTAGGACGCCCGTTAGCGACATCTGTATGCAGTGCATTCACAAAAAATATACATTTGTAATGTATAGATGGTGATATCGCATCGATGTCCGATAACTGCAAAGTAATTGGCATTGAGTTGGAAATAGTGCATAAGTTTTCCGATAGATGTCGCCAAACGCTCCTAAGAAGCGTATTACAAAGGGGTCTCAAATTTCAGATGAGTCGAGCGAGACCCGGTAGCTGAGTTGGTTCAGAGCACTAGCCACGGTACGGCAGAGGTCACGGGTTCAAATCCCGCTTGGGTCATATGATTTTTGAGAATCACTTATATATTTAATAACTTAATAGAAGCATAACATGGCTTTGACATGTTTCAAATTCACAAAAAATATACATTTGTAATATTTTGAATTTTTAAGGATCCCCCTTAAATATATTTTTTCTTCAACAGGATCTCAACCGCCCAGCCTGACCACTGTGCAGCCAGTGGTGACGGACACCCACTTCAACAGAGATACCCACATGAGGATCATACTGGGTAGGGACAGCAAGCCTCAGCAGGACAGGACTGAGAGGTCAGTATCGTTGGAGCGAGATGGAATAGCGTCAAGTCAGTTCAGTTAGCCGAATATTTGTAGCCGAATACTTGTATGCCTACAAATATTTGTTCCGAACCGTAGGTACCTATCGTTAGAGAAAGATAAAATAGTGTAGGTACAACTCCTACAAATTGTTGTTCCGGGTTCGGTTTTTGTGAGATCAGTATCGTTAGAGCGAGATGGAATAGCGTACAAGTCCAGTTTATTTAGCCGAATATTTGTATGCCTACAAAAATAGTTGTTCCGAACCGTAGGTACCTATCGTTAAAGAAGGACAGAATAGTGTAGGTACAAGTCCAGTTTAGTTAGCCGAATATTTGTATGCCTGCAAATATTTGTTCCGAACCGTAGGTACCTATCGTTAGAGAAGGACAGAATAGTGTAGGTACAAGTCCAGTTTAGTTAGCCGAATACTTGTAGCCGAATATTTGTATGCCTACAAATATTTGTTCCGAACCGTAGGTACCTATCGTTAGAGAAAGACAGAACAGTGTACAAGCATTGGTGTGCCTAAAGGGCAAGCCCGACATTTTTTTTTGGTTTTAGAGGGTATTTATGTTAATTTTCTTGAATTTTATTGGGTTAATGTCGTTATTAAAGCAATACGTACATTAAAAATCACTTACATTCATGAAAACCCTAAAAATGAACAAAAATACTTCTAAAATAAAACAAAAATGCATCGGGCTTGCCCTTTAGCCACACCACTGACACTTATAGCCACTGGACTTTAGACTGTTGTAACATATTAATGAGATCTTGAACGATTTTATGTCGATCTTTATTATTTATTCAGATATTTGCTATATCTGTAATGTAAACTTACTATATTTAAACACCTACTGCTTAGTAGCAAATATAATTCATTTGGGATTATTTATAATAGCATGTGTATATATCTACGTATTCGGTCTTGATTTGAATGCCGAATACTACTTTAATAGTATCCGGAAAATATTTGCTGAAGCTAAAATATAGATGCGGGAAATAAAGCTATTAGAACGGAATTACATGATTAAAAATAATGCTTTTGTAATGTGTTTGATAATTTGCTAACTGCAGTTATTGTGTTGTTTGTCGAATATTCGGCTTTCGGCATCTAGAAATAGTCTTAGACGATTTTCAGTTCATTATTTTCAGAAAAAAGATTTATATTATTTGTTATGCATTTATGCGTTATGCTTTCCTTTAAAAATTGTTTACGTTGAATATTGATTATTTATCTGAAAGCCGAAAGCCGAATACCGAATATTCGGCGACACTAATATTGGAATAACACTACAGTATAGTATGTGTGTAACGTAGCGAGGTGTGGAAAGCGATGGGTCTCGTTGCGTACGGCAAGCTAGTGGGGAGTATCAGCAGAGCCAGAGGGCGGATATTGAAAAAAACGTGAGTTAGATACGCCGGTGTGTTTGTTAGAGGTGCGACTGTGACGTCATTTGATTTCATGTCGATTTTTTTTGGAAATTATTTCATTTATTTTAACTGTGACGTAATTCACGTAATATAACATTGACAAATCATTATTAAATTTTGCTTCTTATCTTTTATGTTTTCACTGTGTCAGAAATAGAAAGTATAACTTTGACATATTTTTATCAGTTACTATTTCTATGACGATTATAATACTATATAAGACTAGCTCTTTTCCCGCGAATTCGTTCGCGTGACTCACAGGGACTGTACATTTTTTCGTGATAAAAAGTAGCCTATGTTACTCAGTGATAATGTAGCTTTCTATTGGTGAAAAAATGGTTAAAATCGGTCCAGTAGTTTCGGAGCCTATTCGGTACAAACAAACAAATCTTTCCTCTTTATAATATTAGTATAGATTTTAAAATATTATTAATTTATTATAAATAAAATATACCCGGACACATAACATAATCAATTCAAAACCGAGTCCATTTGGTATGTTTTCAAGACTTTACTAGAATTTATGAAGATTAGCAGAAATGCAGCGCTGTAAAATTATTACAATATGAAAAAAGTCACAGTCTCACCTCGGGTACTTCGGCTGGTATTGGCTAATTGGCTGGTGATAGGGATCTGGCTTTATCATCATCATTCAGTTTAAAAAATAAATCATTATGTTCAAAGAATTTAAGTTGTATTAGTAAGGGCTCGTCCAGAAAATCTATTTCTGCCGCTAAGGGCCGTAAGATCAATCGTAGCTTAACCACGGAAGAGAGTTTAATCTCCCGTCTTCGATTGTTTTCTAATACAAAAACCCAAAGAAACAATCGAAGATTAAACTCTCTTCTGTGGTTTAATAAACTACGATTGATCTTACGGCCCTTAGTAGTATTGCTGTGTTTCTATCAACATTAGACAAATAAGGGCCAAGTTCAGCGATAAGATAACAGTCCGATAAATAAAAATGGCCGTTTAGCATATCTTTTTTTCTATAATAATTACAAGCTTTTATTTAACTTGCTCTGTTAGTATGGGGCCAAGTCTTGCAACAGAATTTTAAACCAGTACCCCGATCATGAGTTTTTTTGACGTGTAGTATCGTTAACGTAAGCATATTTTGAATTGAAAATACACGTTTGTTATACAATATTTATATAAATTAAATACTTAATTAATTTCTCTGTATTTTTTAAAATGTGCAAATTGTATAAAATTTTATCAAAATGTTCCAGGACTGCTGTAGTTTAAATTCAAAATTATGCTTATGTTATCGAAACTATACGTCAAAAAAACTCATGATACTTCCCCCAACCGATTGAGCTGAAATTTGGAACACATATGTAACTTCCTTGACAATGCAATAATATAGTACCATGGAGGTGGTCTCATTATGAAGCCGGGAGGTGGCTAAAGGAACTCCTCAACTTCTCAACATAAATCCGTCGTGTTTGGACTCATTAGATTTGTCTTGACAAGTACTGTAGACCTAGATGATGTTCAGGGTCTCATGATGGAGCTGGGTAGTGGTCATTATAAAAGCTTTTTTTTTTAAAAATGTTTTTCAACATAAAACTTATAAAAAAGTCATGTTAAACGGCTATTTTCAAATGATGAGCATAATGGCCCCCTTTGGGATTAGGCAGGGATTTTGTTACATGCTGTAGAACGACTACAAGATTCAGTTAGCGTATTTAATCCATACATTTAATCTCAAGCTTAGCGGCTAATTAACTTGCATTAACTCTGGGTGGTTGGGTGCACGAAGAACTAACTTTAACCTTACATAGAGCAACTAAGGGCCGTAAGATCAATCGTAGCTTAACCACGGAAGAGAGTTTAATCTCCCGTCTTCGATTGTTTTCTAATACAAAAATCCAAAGAAACAATCGAAGACGGGAGATTAAACTGTCTTCCGTGGTTAAACTACGATTGATCTTACGGCCCTAAGAGAATAATAATATGCAGAAGAATTTAACCTCTTGTCAAATCTGCTAAGGGTTGCTAATTAGCTTAAATATAAAAATTATGCACAGGATTAGACAAGACCGCACGAATTACTTTCGTATCCAATTTATTTTGAGTGTTCGGTGAGAGGTGACATATTCCTATGGGCCCTCGGACTATAACCTATCGCACAACTAGATCTAAGGAGAACTAATAAAAAAAAAAATAATGTTTGAATTTGCTCTCTAGTACCTAGATCTAAAGACAGCCAATTGAACAATTTTAATTTTGAGTTAGCTCTCTTTAGATCTAGGTGTGCGAGCATGCTTCTGAGCACGTGTGGATACCTTCATGTCCGTGTTACTTGCCGTAAATATTAATGTATTGCTTTTTGTTATAGCAAAGGCAAGAGAAACGGGATTGTCACAAATCCGGCGATGCGATTGGTCGCTAACGTCAGAAATGGTCTTGGTAAGTTAACAATATGCTCGCAAAACATGGCTTTTCATTCATCATCCGCCTAGCCTTTCCCCAAACTAGATTGGTGTCGGCTTCCAGTCTAAGTAGTTGCGGTTGAATACCAATATTTTACGTGGAGCAACTACGTTCTAACCTCCACAACACAATTATTAAGTAATACCGGTATTCGAATGTTAGACCCGTTGTCAGACTTTCGGGCTCCTAAGTACCCGTAACGACTGTCAAAGATATTCCTATGACAATCGGGACCGATTGCTTAACGTGCTCTCCGACGCACGGAGGGGTCTCTATGTGTTAAGAATGGTCACCGATCTAAGGACTGACCTCGGCAAGCGTAGCTTAACCTCGCAGATCGATCGATCAGTGCAGCTATCATTTAGCCACGAGCCCCTCATGACTTTTTAATCAAGATTTTTTCGAATCCAACTAGTAGTTTCAGAGATTAGCGCGTTCGAACAAACTCTTCAGCTTTATAACATTAGTATAGATCTCAGATCATAGAAACAAGGAGATATGCCATCATAGCAAATTTGTACGGGAACAACTGATGCCACTTTTAGTTGCAATTTTTCGACACAGTTACGCGCATAATTAAGCGCTCCTTGTGAATAAAAAGATCTCCCACGCATTGAACAGTCCGCACACCCTCAATCTAACACTGTTAATCGTCACTCAAGACTAGCACTAAACTAAAACACTGTATTTATACCATCGATCGTGTTCGGTTCGTCGCCAGCGCGTACGTTTTTAATATGAGCAATTTGCTCAAGATCAGGCATCAAGTTCGATAGCGCCTTGGCACATCTCCTTGTTTCTATGATCGGAGGTATAGATAGTAGGATTGTAACAAGTGCTTAATACTTAATTTTCTTACAGACAGCGCGGCAGCGAACATACGTCGCACAGGCGTAGCCCTAGCAGCCAGCGCTAGTTCAAACAACCCAGCCGTGAAAACCAACGCTTTCCAGTGGAGGAAAGAAACCCCGCTATAATTGAAGAAAGAAATAAAGTCGGTACAACGTATACCCGAAGAGATTCAGCTGTCCCAGGTCAGGTCATTTTGTTATGGAGGTCAAATTCCGAGGTCATTTGTTCTGAGTATCGGTTAGCCCAGCTTTTTGGTGTGAGAAGCAAAGATTTAAATCGTAGATGTGCCCTAACCGTAGTTCATCGCGCGAAAATGTGTCCTTATTGAGACGTGTGAGCTCACAAATTAGACAAAGAACGATAGTGTGCAATATTCGGTATGAGTGAGCGAGACAATACTATATTTGAAACTTCAGATGTCATTGAAATCGACATTGGAAACGTGACCATATTTTGACACAGTAGCATCTACGATTTAAATCTTTGGTGAGAAGCTTTATTTAGAATCCGGATGTTTACATGTTACATGTTTATCTTCAATGTAGACTCAGGCTAAGGTATAGCTTGACTGTTTATTCAATTTATGTAAAAACTTGAATTATGTAAAGCCAGTTGCCAGTTTAAAAAAATGTAATTTAAATTTTAAGTCTGGCAATACTGTCGTCAAGTTTGACGACAGGGTAGAAATGGCCGTAATTGGTATCGAAAATGAGGCCTACTCGAATTATTAGTATCGATGTGATTAGAATGTATTTTATATGTGACAAAAGGTATGTTTGTTTAAGGGGAAAGGAGTGGAATTTATCTTTATACACCATGGCATTTACCATTCTATAGCAGCAAATATGTTATAAAAAAAACTAGGGTAACTCAAATAAGTCTCATGTTGCTCAAACATTAATCGTAACATTAAAGTTCACTCACCGCAGAAGCGATACGTTCAAAAGTGATAAGTGCACGTGCACCAACAAGGACGCCTGGCCAATGCGGGCCGAAATGCAAATAAATAATGACATGCAACTGCGCTTACTACCTTTTTATATTATGCTATAAAACAGTAGTAGACCCTGCAATTCCTCTGGTATTGCATGTCCATAGGCGGTGGTGACCACTTACCACACGCATCTGCTTGTTTGTCATTGAATAACAAAAAAAAAAACAATAATATCGATGAAATATCTGAAATTCTGATTTCAGATATTTCATCGATATTATTGTTTTTTTTTTTAGTTTTATGTCTGCATAAAACTGTCAGAGATATAGGTAGACACGAAATACACCAATATTTGTGTCTGTATCTTTGTTACGGCAGCATGCAAAAACGGCTGGTTGCATCGTGATTTGACTCACTGTTGTATACAACAGTGAGTGATACAATGAAAATAAAATCAACCTGATCTATAGATCAGGTTGATTTTATTTGCATGAGAGACTTATGACCATACAATTTTTTTACCAATGTGTCGCCCATTATGTTAAATCTATATGATTTTATTCGAATCTCAAAATGGAAGTTACATGCGCGATATAAACTATTATAGCGCTCTTTCCCTTTAAACCACAAGGACCTAACTAAATGGTCTATGACCATATAACTATATACCTAAGAACATGTATATAAAGTTACATAATGTAAAGTTCAATATAAATAGGTATATAAAGGCAATATTAAAGACACCATGTATTATAAAATCTAATTGTTGAAAAAAAATGATTGACAAAAGTATATACAGGGTGGCAGGTTAAACAGTGGAAATATTTTATCGGGTCATTGTACTCATAATTATGAAGCACTTTTACTATGGGACCAACCCTGAAATCGCGAAAAAAAAATCAGCTGTTCCATACATTTATGCTCACATAACTCAACAAAATGTACGGAACAGCTGATATTTTTTTCGCGATTTCAGGGTTGGTCCCATAGTAAAAGTTGTTCATAACGATGGGTACAATGACCCCTTAAAATATTTCCACTGTCTAACCTGTCACCCTGTATATTTTAATTAGAGTTGCTTTTTTTTCTATTATTTTTAGCAAGTATTTTCTGATATAGGCCTAATTTAAAACATAGTAAAACATTTTATTACAAAAAACATATGTATCCGTATTTAAAATTACAAAAAAAGTCATATAGACATTTTTCCATGCAATTAAAAAAATTTATCTGGAGTAGTTGATTTTTATATTAGTTTCTATATAAATTATGTACTCATTTATTATGTACTGTGCAACAGTTAAGGTCGGAACACACCAAATGAGTGCATTCCGAGTGTTGCGCATGCGCCGAGTCACTTTAAACCCCGGTTACAATTACAACAACCAATCATATATACATAGGATTTGACAACTGATTAATTAAATATGCTTTCGGAAACTGGAGTACTGAACGGACTGTTTTAGTAGTTCTACGTCCGTACAATTTGTGCTTTGGCCTTTAAGCGATGCGATACTATACGTTATTTTCATAGATTTTACGATTTTTTTTCTATAATACGAGTTTTAAAATCAAGAAAGACGTTTTCAAAAATATTTTTATTTAAAACCTTCCCTTTGTGAGAAAGTGAATTGCTAAATCATCTAGTCTAAGGTGCTGATTAACCTAAGAAATATATCTAAAGCATCGCATCGCTTCTAATATGACAGATTCTTTACTTTTTTAAACATGTTTACAAAAATAACGTCAGTATTATTAATACTTTAAATGTATTGGGATAATCTTTTGGTTTGCGCATTTTTTTTTATTAAAAACAAAAATAGCAGCACAATTTCTTTTATAAGACAGTGGGCTCGATTAATATGAACTGAAAACGGGGTTCGGTACATTTCTATTGATAAAATTATTATTATCAATAAAATCCCTGTTCGATCCCAAAAGGGGTACCACTCATCATTACGAACAACTTTTTCTATGGCACCAACGCAGAAATCACGAAAAAAAATCAGCTGTTCCATACATTTGTGTTCACATAAATCTATAAAATGTATGGAATGTTTAATAAATGTTAAATGTTTGTATTTTTGCGATTTCAAAGTTGTGTCATACAAGATATTGTTCATAATGATGAGTATAATGTCCGCCTTTGGATCGAACAGGGTTTCTTGTTACATGCTGTATAAGACACGCCATATTTTTTATACACATACTTCCATCTTTCTTTCTCACGCTGGACCATTGACCCATGCTCATCGTCCCACTGCTGGGCAAAACGTGCTGTTATTTATTAGTTAGCTGTCTCTAGTAGTTTAATATCTAGAATACACATCTATAAAAAATACAATGTGTGGGGATCGGAAGTTTTAACCGGTTAAAAAAAGGGAGTTATTGTAGTTAGCAATAGAAATGTGACCGAACCAAATAGCGTTTGATCTCAAAACGAACAAACTTTTTGTATAAAAATAAATGAATTAGTTATCAACAACGCATTTATTCATGTGTACATATATTTTGTTTATGTTTTTATACTAGTCTGTATTTCAGTAGTTTTTTTTTTTGAGTAAGTACAGAAAAAATATTCAAAAACATTTTTCAAAGAAACTAGTGTTATTGCGGCGTACTCTCTGATTTTAATATCTTACACCATAGAAGCTAGAGAGAGAAGAAGAAGCTATTATCGTCGTTAAAATATTCTTGTAGCCAAAAATCAGAATCAATCGCCAATGGTTTACTTAGAAACTTACTTAGCCCCCCGCATTCTTAGTTGTTTAGGGAACGTCCTTGCGTTCTCAAGATACAACTAAGAATGCGGGGGGCTAAGTAAGTTTCTAAGTAAACCATTGGCGATTGATTCTGATTTTTGGCTGCAAGAATATTTTAACGACATTTGACGCATTTCTAAAGGACATTATACGAGACGATTATTGTAACGATCCATCGTTCGATTTTAATATCGGACGACGGATTATACGTGTGTGGCGATATCGTATCCAATCTTTTAGTCAGAACGATCGATGGACACACAGTCAGCAGATATATTGAGAAATCGTTCGATCACATCGCGTCCGTCACAAACGACATATAAGATGGATCGTCGATATGGGAGGTGATTCTCGCGGGTTCGATATGATATCACCTTCGATATATATAGCAACAACTGTCAAAATATCGATCGAATGTAGATTTCGGTATTCTCGTAAAGTCACTGCAGATATATATCGATGGTAAAGCGTTCGACATGCATCGCGTGGTATGGAGCAGTCGATAGTGTCATATCGAATGAATTATCGTACGCGCGTAAAAGAAGTTGTAGAATTGTTGTCAGATTGGTAAATTCATTTTGCTTTCAATTGATCAAAACTATGAATTTCGAAAGAAAATCGTCTTTACAGACAAATTTGTCCGTTGTCGAGGCTTGTATCACAGAAAAATTCCCAAATCAAAACTAACAAACAAAAACAAATGATTTCACTTCACTTTTAGGTTATGGCACTATTACTTAAAATGATTCAATTCTCAATTAAGCTAAAATTACGTAAGTATGAGTACAATTTTAGAAAAAATAAACAAATGTTTAATAATAACAATTAAACATGAATAAAAATATAGAATTTTTGACAGATGTCCATAAAAGTCACTGTCAAACCATTGACGCTCCGTTCCACAAAATAGAATAGAAGTATACACATGTTAAGATTTTTTTTTAATTAGAATGAAATAAATACTCCCTACTTGACTAAATTCTAATGGTGGTTACTGTAAAATGATAACTTAATCATACTTTTAGCCCAAATGACTAGAAAAAAATATTTGAAGAGAAATTATCGAAATTTATTATTAATTCTTGGTCCGAGCACCAACCAACAAAAACGGAACGTGTCTTGGCAGAGACAAAAACTCGAAAAGGATTGAATGAACATAATAATACGTCAATATCTATTACAAAAATATCCGTTGCCCGCGAGAATACCGATTTTAGCATGGGACCGATATTTTCAGTAGATATGATCTTGATCGAATGCGATATCTACATGATACGATATTGATCATATCGCTGATTTATCGCACAAAGCGAGAATCACCTCCATGATCTGATCGTTACGATTATCGCTTGGTGTAAAAGCAGCCTATAGCACTCAGAGGTAATGTAGCTTCCTAAATTAGTAAAATTATTTTCAGAATCGGATCAGTAGTTCCGGAGATTACTCCCTACATACATACAAACTGTGCTTTTTTATATAGTTGATTATTTTTGCATGGTTCTAAAAGTCTTTAACCAAGGAACTGATGTACCATAACATAAAATGCTGTACCGAAATACATACTGTTGTTAGCGATAGATAGTGCAGATAATCGGACAAAATTATTCCTGGCAATAATTTGTCATGATACAACTGTAGATGTAATATTACGTAATTGTGTAATATATTATGTGTAAGTGAAATGGCGAAGATTTTGGGTACCTATATTTAGGTTGTGTGTGTTACGTTTTGGGTAATTAATGGCCAAGGTCACCGACAAGACAACAGTCCGTTATACTGAAATAGCCGTATGTTAAACGGCCGTTTTCAATTTATCGGACTGTTATCTTGTCGGTGAACTCGGCCCTAAGTGATTTTTTTTGGAAACGATTTGTTTTAATAATCTGCAATACAATGGGAAAATATCCTTAGTTTAAAAATGTTGAAATTGAAAAATATCCAAATGTGTTACTCAACCTAAGTATATTTACAAAACAAAAACAATTGTAAACTTAGTAGTGTTGCCAATACTAGGCATTGTTATTTCATTCACCTCAAAAATGCTAATGATTTTTAAAATGGTGTGCTTTAAAATTTTATTTAAATATCCGCCATTTTTAAAACGTCACAATGGCAACACTGCACTCGAATGAAAACGATTACGACTAATTTGCATTTTAGTTGTATTTATTTTTTGTAAGATTGGAAAATAAATATTGTAACTAAATAATTTACTTTGAAAACTCGATGAAATGGTTACTTACTTATTAAAAAACTAGTTGTGCTCTCGGTTTCGCTTGAATCCTAGAAGAACTACTTTAGGTACCCGGATATAAAGTATCCTATATATTAATCCAGGACATGGTCTATCTGTGTGCCAAATTTCATCGAAATACATTCAGCCATTAATGCGTAATTGAGTAACACACATCTTCGCAAACTTTCACATTATTATAGCCCTAGCTGCCGCCCGCGGTTTTATTCGCATCCTAAGGGTAGTAATTTATACATCCAGGTAAAAAGTGTCCTATGTGATAGCAGGTCACTTGCGCGAAAGACATTTGCGCAAAACACACTTGCGCGAAAGACACTTGCACGAAATACACTTGTGCGAAACACACTTGCGCGAAACACTTGTGCGAAACACACTTGCGCGAAACACACTTGCGCGAAACACACTTGCGCGAAACACACTTGTGCGAAATACACTTGTGCGAAACACACTTGCGCGAAACACTTGTGCGAAACACACTTGCGCGAAACACACTTGCGCGAAACACACTTGCGCGAAACACACTTGCGCGAAACCCACTTGCGCGAAAGATACTTGCGTGAGAGTTACTTCCGCATTTATAATATTTTATGAGTGAGAAATCACTGAGTGTCAATAAATCATAACCCTCCTTTTTGCTTCGCCGTAGTCGGGTAAAAATAGAGTTTCTATCAAATAAGTGAGTGGCCATTTCAAAACAAAAATTGTAAAATTAGGCAGCGATTAAAACGAAAAAAATATTATTAATAAATCTAAAAAAATAGAAATAAAAATCTCAATGGTAGTTGTGTTAGATTTTTGGAATTATTAGGTATTATTATAAATTAAATTAATTGGGTAAATTATAATAAACGTGTATTATTTAGATGTTTTTTTTTTCAAATAGTGCATGTTTCTCTGTAATTTGCCTTTATTAGGAAGGGTTTTGTGAGGCTGAGTCAAAATTGTGTGTTCCCACATATTTTAGAAATAAATTTGTTTCGTTTCTGGTGATAGCTCCATTTGTCTTCTTCTTCTTCTTCTACCTGGCGTTAATCCCGGTTATTGCCAGGGTCCGCCTTCCGACTGAACTTCCTCCACTTTGCCCGATCTTCAACATCCTTTTCAGTCAGGCCATTGGCTCTCATGTCGGACTTGACGACGTCCAGCCAGCGCTTGCGAGGGCGACCACAGGACCTAGCCCCAAGGACAGCCACATTCATGCATCTCCGACCAACGTACTCCATAGGGCGGCGCATGATGTGGCCATACCATCGCAGACGACACTTGCAGTTTTTCCCCCACGTCACGGACTCTAAGACTACCTCGGATGAATGAGTTGCGTATGCGATCGGAAAGCCGAATACCGAATATTCGGCGACATTAAACCAAACGAACAAAGAGCTACTAGAGCTCTTTGTTCGTTTGGTTGAAATCGACCTTAACCTACTTAATAATGTATAAACATGTTTTCAATGTATAAACATGTTGTCAACAATGTTTACAAAAAATATGTGGGAACACGACTTTAAAATTTAGGTATTATTTTCGTTGTGTCATATTCGAGGCTAAATTCTAACGGTATCTAAAATGTATAGACGATGTCGCAACTATTGTATAATGAATAATTTTAATAACAGTGATATATTTGCTTTATATTTTTTAAACGTATTGTATGTGTTTGGTATTTCCATTATTTAGGTATTGCAGACCTAATTTTCATGTTAATGGTGCTGATTCTGTTGAACGTCGCACTAAACTAATTTTAATCACACTACATCTCCTTCTTACAAATAACATTGGAAAAGGACAGAAAATATTTAGAACTGTCAAATTAGTCTACGCCCTTGTCATTTACGGGAAAATAGTCGTGACCTTTTGCGATTACGACTAAATTGACAACAAAACTATTCAAGTGGACTAATTTGACAGGATTAAATATCTTCTATCCTTTTCTCATGTTTTTTTATTAGAAAGAGACGTAATGAGACTAAATTAGTTTAGTTGGTAAACAACAGAATCGGCACCAATTACGGATTGTAAGTGACAGTGTAACGAAAAATTAAATCATGGGTTCAGTACTTACCTTTTTCTGTAAAAAATTGCGTCGGTCTTTTGAAAAAAATTAGACTTTGTATGGAGATTTTGCAATTTGTTAAAAAATCTTCAAACAGTTGTATTTTTTTTAAAGACCGACGCAAAATTTGTGCCTATAAGTGATTTTGGCCTGATAATAAAAAGAGGAATTCTTAAATAAGAGCTGTTTAAGAATGTTAAGATGATGTAAAAAAAAAATCCCCAAAAAATGGGGATTTTTTGGGGATTTTTTTTTACATCATCTTAACATTCTTAAACAAATTCAAATTCCAGATACATGCAATACGTGATTGATAACGAATAAAAATCAATTCTTGCTAATATTCAAGTCAGTAATTTAGTTTTTGAAGCGTCAAATGATTTTTGATAGAGGAAGAATTATAATTATTTGATGCAAATGGTTTTAGGAGTTTTGCTTATACCCTATTTGGTGTCGTAACTGTACGAATCTTTGTTTTTTTTTTTAAACTAGCTAATGCGCGTCCTCTTTGGTCATATTACAGTATTGCCAGTAAAAAAATGCTCCCAAAACAATGTCTTTATTAAAAATTCTACGATTTGTGCTAATAACTTTCTCTATCAGAAATTCTTGGCAGGCTAGTGTTAGCGCTTTGTATAAACTTAGCATTATTTATTTATTAGACAGACTGTGTGAGTTTCAAATGTGATCTATTATAAGAGCGTGTGACGTAGACGCCGTGCGATTCGTGGAAATATAATGAAATATATATAATTTCTCTTAAACCAGTGTTTTATTTTTAACTAGCTGTTCCCCGCGACCTCTTTTGCGTGAAAAAAAGTAGCCTATGTGTTTTGCCAGGTCCCAAGCTACCTCTTTACCGAATTTCATCCAAATCCGTCCAGCCGTTTCAGCGTGAAGAAATAACAAACATACACACACGCACACGCACAAACTTGCCTTTATACTACAGGATAGTGGGATAGTAGGACTTTCCTAAAAAATCGACCCGCTGTCCTTCAATTTATTATTGTTATACAGGTAAAATTAAAACCAGTGCGGATATTGTAGGAGGTGAAAGTACTCATGAATATGATCAACTTTTATTATGGGACCGACACTGAAATATGAAAAAAAAATTAGCTGTTCCCTACAAAATTGCACTACAACACGATCAAAATGTATGGAACAGCTGATTTGTTTATTATTATTTTACAGATTCACAATAAAAAAAGTAGTTAACATCCCTATTATTTTCCTAAAGACCAATTAGTTACGATTAAACCGACAATTAAAAGTAAAAATATAAAAACAACTGGGTGTCATCTTACCCGCAGTTAGCAGAAGCGCACTCGGTCACATCTAGCGCGAACACAAAATAATAGCGCGCGTGCGATGTAGGGGTGGCAGAAATCATTTATTTTAAAGGATGTCCTCTTTTTAAGACCTAACAATTGAATTTGTAATTCTAATTTGAAATCTTTATTCTATAATAAAGATTTCAAATTCAATACAAAGTATTGTCCTATGTCAATACTTTGTATAAAATATGTCGCTTAATACAGCCACAGCATACTCAATATTAAAAATAATATGTTAACATTTATTTTCGATTTTTGAAGACTTATGAAATATTTCAGGTGTAGGTAAGTATATTTTTGGGTTAGGTAATGTATTTTAAAACTTAAAAGGGTAAGTAAAAAATAAAAAAACTGCTGATTATTTACGTTTTTTAGGGTTCCGTACCTCAAAAGCAAAAACGGAACCCTATAGGATCACTTTGTTGTCCGCCGGCAGTCACCGGACCATAAGTGGAGCCATCTGCTCATAAATGGCGCCATTGGAAGTATGCAGTAGCGCCATCTATGATCATGTTTCGGAACCCTTAGGGCGCGAGGCATACTCGCACTTGTCCGGTTTTTTTATTATGTCCCGCCTAAGACTAGTACTACTAGTAAATAAATCATTTCTTTTCTCTTTTTAACCCACCAAACTGCGTAACATGTGTCTACCAACCCGCACTGGGCCCGCGGCCGCTTGGTGGATTATAGTTAGATTCACATAAACTAAAATATATATTGAGACCGTGCCAACCCTGTGTTCAAGTAATAGTCGGATAATAAGCGAGGTAAAAAACTCGCTTGTTTGTAACCTGAGCCGACTCACCCCTTGTTGCACCGACCAGTTTAACTTGAACCAACACTGCGGTGTTTTCAGTGAATTATTTTTGGTAGCATTCGCGTTTAACACGTGTTTATCTTTTTTGTGGTAAGGGTGTTTATGTCCAGTAATAGTGTTTTATTTTTTATTTTGTTGTTTTACGGTTCATAAGAAGTTCCAATTTTAAAATGTTCAAAACAAACATGGTTCTTTTTTTCTTTCCATAGATTATATCCAATTTGACATAGTTCAACCTTTTTCTTCAAATTCAAATGAGTCGGGCGAGGCCCGGTAGCTCAGTTGGACCACAGTAAAAATATGTACAGTACGGAAACTACGTACTAACGTTCGAAACGGCACACTCACACAAACACGCGGCAACCACTCATCTTGACGCGGCACTCACGACCACAGAACAATAATACTCTAGCGAGCTCACGACTGACAGCACCGCGATGTCCGCTTAGAGGTCTCGGCGATTAGCGTGTTTGTGTGAGTGTGCCGTTTCGAACGTTAGTACGTAGTTTCCGTACTGGTGTACATATTTTTACTGTGGTTGGACAGAGCACGCCACGGAACGGCAGATGTCGCGGGTTCAAATTCCGCTCGGGTCATATGATTTTTAAGAATCACTTATATATTTAATAAATCTTTAGCCTTTTTTTATTTTTTTTAATGGCTTGGAAGACCTAAAACCTATTGATCGGGTTCGCGATTACAGTATGTTGTTACTATCGCACCTAGGTACCTACAAAGATATTAGTAGCAGTAGGTAGGTGTACACTTAGCTTGCAAATAAATGTTTTGATTTTACCTATGCACAAATAAATAGATAGGTACATACTGATATTCTCGCATCTACGTAGCCACTCCGAGCCTTCCTTCAAAGATCCTCGTAAACCCAAGGAAGCAACACACTTAATGTCACCGCTTAAAAAAAAACAATAGACTTCATCCGACTTCCGTCGACTGTCTCAAAACCCTTGAAACCTAAACGGATGACATCTTTATCCTAAGTACATCTCAGTCAAAAATCTCCCTTTTAAACACAGGAAAGGAAAACAATACGTCAATTTGGAGCAGCCCTCAAGAAATTTGAGCAGCGACACGCGCGCGCCACGCGGCGAGTAGCGGAACTAAGCTCTCAACAATGGCCGACTTTATTAGCAGTAGTTTGAAAGGATTAGAATTTGATTTCGTAAATAATGATTATTTTGTTGTATTGTGTTTTATTTTTTGGTCTAATTGTGTTTGTTAAACGGTGGGAATTTTGTGGGAGAAATATTGTAACTATTGTAACTGCTATTCTTGAACTTTAAAGACCTATCGTACTGAATGAGTTTTCGGTTATTTTATAAAAGAAATGTTATTGAATTGCCCTTTAGACACCTGGACACCTGCAACACCAGGGGGTTTGCAGACGGGTAATATCATCGGTACCTACCCATTATATTCTTAAAATTGGATTTTAGAAATGCTGCTTAGCGACACACATTTAACATGAATTCATACAGTGATAGTAGGCACCTTACAGAATACATATCTACCACATTCAAATATGAAATAACACTACTTACTCTTTCCTAATCACACTAACGGCAAGCAAGCTGGACTCATACAAGTCATACACAAATTAACACTACACAATACTGTAATTAGCAACACCGCTCACATTATCGATGACATCAAAGCTTATCATTTTGAAATTCTCAATTTCTCATCCCCAATCAAAAACCTAACAGAAATAACTGAGTCTTTAATAAAAATAACCAAATTACTCTCTCGGACAAGTAGGATGAAAATAAAAGCTAAATAATACTTAGACCATACTTACAACATTACACACTTGTACCATAATGTACCTAACATTATGGTACAAGTGTGTAATGTTGGTGATTACTGCTGAGGCGCCATTGAGACCCGAGCCGCCAGGCGAGGGTCTTAAGGGAGCCGAAGACGGTAATCATCAATACACACGTGTATCATACGACGTTTTTCAACACACTTGTGAATAAAATAATACTGGCACGTGCTGGAGGAGCAGCACGCGCGCCGGAGGAGCAGCGCGCGCGCCCAGTCCATAACTCACTAGTGAGTAATAGCAATGAAAAAGTCACAGTTTGATTACAGGTGTCATTACGTGCCTAATTACGGTGAAATAAGAGCCATTTTATGAGAAAGTGTGTTGATAATAAAATTACAGAACACCACTATAATTTGACCCGTGGCAAAAAGTGTACCAATTTTAAAATTACCAAATTTGACATTGTCTGTGCCACTAGCGCCGCCATAATAGGTCAAAAGATAAAATAGCCAAATAATCTATGGGATAGTGTATCCCCCTGTCAAATTGCGCGGGAAATTAAATTAGAACTGTCAAAATATATTTTGTGAGCAAAAGTGATGCGTTTATTGGACGCACGCGGCTAAAATTATCTTTATCAAAGCGCTTTGTGAACGGTGTGAGCAGAATTGTAAGTGCTGGTACAATATAGGTATGATTTTTGAGGGGTGGACTTATGGATCGATGATCGTGGACTTGCTGTGTTTGTAATAGGTATCTGTGCCTCAAACTTGTTAGGTAGATGGTCTACTTAAACCTGGGTTACGGAATGGCATAATATAGTGCTGTCTTGTTCCAGCAGACTCGGAAAACTTTGCTCGCTCGTTCAAAAATATTTTTTCGTTCACAATTTCAGATACCCCCTTACTTATCGGTACTTAGATGCCTCTTAATTTAACTACTGATTAAAATATACAACTATCCTTGTCATTTGTATAACAATTACTAGAGATGACAATTGACTTACGAGCTGTTTAATTTAATCATCGTCTATAAGTAGGTAGAGATGGCAATTGACTTAAAGCTAGGTATTTCATTTAATCATCGTTTATAAGCAAGAGGGTTAGTGGTTAAAACCGTCTTTTGTCGCCCACTAGAGAAAAAGTATCCTATTTATTCAATTCTATCATAAAACACCGGCCAAGTGCGAGTCGTACTCGCGTACTGAGGGTTCCGTATCAGTTTTGGACGTATAAAGTGGAAAAAACCGGACCGCATAACTAAGTTTGTTTGTCAAGGAATTTTGATGATTTTGAAAAAAAAACTGTAATAGTTAGGAACATCGTTTTATTTTTGGTGCAATATTTGGGTCAATTCGGAAATATGGGGGGGGGGATGGTATTGTTTCAGACATTTTTCATCATAAGTCGAAAACTGTGAGACATAAAATAAAATGAAAATATATTTTGAAATTTGCAAATATAGCCCTTTCATATGATAATTATTTCACTTGACCTAGTAACCCCACTTTAAAATTTTGGACCCCCACTCCGGCCCCTTTTGCAATGAAAATAAAAATATTTTTTGATATTTTTCATTTGCAAAAGTTCGGCAAGTATTTTTTATAACTGTTCCAAATTTCAAGTCGATAGCTTTAGTAGTTGCTGAAATAAGCAGGTGTGACAGACAGACAGACAGACAAACGGACAGACGAAGTCGCACCACAAGGGTTCCTTTTTTACCATTTTGGTACGGAACCCTAAAAAGTATCCTATTTATCCAATTCTATCATAAAAATCATCTTCGTTGTGTGCCAACAAAGTCATCCAATGCGCGTGACGTATCTCCAATCAATTGAGTACCACTCCGGCACTTAATTGGCATGGTACCACTCTGTGGGGTGGCGAAGTACCACTTAGTTTGCCCTGTTTAGTTGTGTCTAAATAGCAGATTTGTTATCTTGTATTATGAGATCCGGCGATATAAAAAGTTAACACTATTTAATAAGTACCTAAGTAGGTAGGTACTTAAAATTTGTTAAACTTTTTCGGCCGTACCACAAAAAAATAAACATCCTGTTCAACACACGTTCAACACGAATGCTACCAAAAATAATAGGCAATTGTTTTAGCACTAACTTGTCTAAAACAAGTGTGTATTATATTTGGTAGCATTCGCGTTTAACGTGTGTCTATCTTTTTTGTGGTAAGGCCGAAATGCGTTTAATCGATTTTTTTTTAATGTGGAAGTAGGGTACTTTGAGTACTAGTTTTGCTTTTGTTAAACTTTGATCTCTGCGTAGTTTTAGGAAGGCGGAAGGCCGTAGCCAGGAATTTAAAACATAGAATAGGTAGGTACCTACTTTAACTTACATAAACTACTAAATGGGTACGTAAAAGAAACACACAAGAACACTTGACTTATTTGTCATTCTCTTTGAAAGTCAAGTGCGCATGTAAGAATGTTTTTTTAAGCGAAATGTGGGGGGAGGATGCAATGTATGGTCCATTTCAATAGAACTTGTAAACTATGTAAACAAACTTTCTATACAAATTCGTCAAATTTTGACAGTTGGCCATACTAACATTGTTTACAAAGTTAACAAATTCAATTGCAATGGACCCTCTGTATTTTTGTGTGATTTCAAAATATATGTCCCTGCTATGACGATTTCAAAATTCTTATATTGGTCAATATAAAGTGCTCCGGTCGTGGGTAAAGGGGCCAATTGCACCCATTGCTCCCCCCCTTCCCCCCGCTCCTGTATAGGTAATAGGAGGCAACCCTATCGCCATTTACCGGGCTATGGTACTGGTATGGTATGGTACTATGCTACTGGTATTTTCCCTATACTTAATCGAAAAAATCTAATTTCTAATCACCTTTTTAACACTTTGTTTTAAAACACTTCTTTTATTATAAAAACACTGAATTTGTGTGCCAGATACAAAATCTCTCGCTGCGGCACGTACATTCAACATTTTGCTAACACAGAGTGGTACCAAGTGGTACTAAAGTGACAACAAAGGCTGAGTTGAAAGCTAAAAGTGGTGATAAGCCGGGTGCTCATTAGCGGGTAAGGCTGAGTTCTCACCCTTTGCAATTAAGGCTGGGGACGTGGTGAATGTGACACTGGGCTTACTTTGGAATCAATACTATTTTGGGATTGTGTTTCTTATTGTCTTAGTACCTATTAGCGGTTCAAGGAAACGCCTTTCGTTAATTAGGTAAAGATAATGATGAACTTACAGTCAGTTGCAGAAAAGGTCATTAAGTTTTAAAGGAGAGAAATTGTATGGTTAAAGTCTCTTTTAAAACTTAATGACCTTTTTTGCAACCAACTGTTAGAATGATAATATTGATGAATATTAAATCAATAAGGCACGTGTAATGTAAGGTGTCCTAATAGACGCTCAATCAAACCCATCAATCATGATTGATGGTTGCATCGGTTATCTACATGATCAACTTATCAAAGTATCCAGATTTTCGTCACGCAAACGTCAATCATCACATTACACGGTAGGTTATTCGTCAATCACACCTTGACTGCGGTTAAACTGACAGTAAAACCTACCGTGTAATGGACGTCTAAGGGAAAGGTAGGATAACCGCTACGTAGGTACCTACCTACAGCGTCAAAATGTTGATGTGTTCAGGATGTAATTAAGTCCGTAATATTTAAACGATTTCATTTGATACATTAGTGAGTTATTTGACAATCACTTTTGACAACACAACAAGAACCATTTAAAAGCTCGCCCACCTAAGGAAGAATCTCACCGTGACATTCTCCCTCGAATGTTCGCAAACAAATTGGCAGTTGTCACGGTGATATCACGCGGCGCAGCGCTGGTTTCAGCGACAGCCGGCGATGTCCATGCTAAGATTCTGATAGGGACCACCTAACCCCCTTCTTCACGTCTGTTAAAAACGTAATATAAAATAAATGGTTAAAAACGAATGTTAAACTAATTCTTTAAAATATTTTAGTCACGTTTTAACTAAATAAATGTTCGCAGACAAACCCGGGTAGAACCCCACTAGTCTTCAATAAGTGACGTTAACAAAACGACAAACGTTAAAATGCAACCCCAAATCGGCAAGCTTTTGATCCCTAATTGGCGCATGTTCATTGGTCGAGACGATACACTTGCGCGCGCGGAGCACTCTGGTTGGTCGACAGTAAGAAGCCACGCCCCTATTTGTGGATTAGGGGGGCAGGTCGGGGGTGAAGTGATGGCTTAACTGACAAACAGTCTTGATCGTGGAGATTAAGATTTTTTTGTTTTATTACTGATTTTATTCTAGTTTGTATTTTTAAACTGCAATGCGTAATTGAGAGATTTAAATAACATTTAGTACATAATTTAGTAGCTACTTATTTATTGGTTTCGCGGTTTATTTAATAATTATGCATCCTCATTTGCAAACATACCTAAATAGGTATATTTTACATAGCATATCTTTTGAGCCCAGTTTAAAACGCGGTCACCCATCCTAACTTCACCGCGGTGAAGTTAAGATGGGTGCTATTATTTCAACATAGCTTTTATGTTAAAATAAAATATAACATTAAAAGCTATGTAACTAATCTTAAGCAGTAGGTATCTAATACAGATAAATGAAAAATCATACGACTATTTTTTTTTTTAAATACTTCGTATTCTGTCAATTCATTTAATTAACTTATTATTACCTTCCACCTGCGGCTCCGCCCGCGTTTTTGGGATAAAAGTAGCCTACGTGTTATTCTGATGTACCTACTATCGAACAAATCTCAAACTTACCAGTTTTAAAACAAAATCCCTAGCACATGATTACCACAGATGTTTACCGCCCATTTTGCATCGACCAATAGATTTTTTAAACAAAAAAGGACCTTTTTGGGTCAACCAATAGTAATACGAGTGCAGTGATAGCCTAGTGGATTAACCATGTGCCTCCCACGGCGAATGGTTCGAGTTCGATCCCGAGGCACGCACCGCTGACTTTTCGAAGTCATGTGCGTACATTAGAAAGTAATATTATCACTTGCTTTAACGGTGAAGAAAAACATCGTGAGGAAACCGGCATGTCCTAGAACCAAAAATTCGAAGACATGTGACGTCCACCAACCCGCACTGGGCCCGCGTGGTGGACTACGGCCCACTCCCTCTCACAGAGAGGAGGCCTGTGTCCCAGCAGTGGGAACATTATAGGCCGATTATGCTATGCTATAGTAATATAACAAAACAAAAGACTTTGCATACCTTTCATGTAACATCGTAATAAGCACCGTAAATAACGACCGTCCGGACCGAGCAGGTACTGCAAGCTTGAACCGTCCTTACGGTGGTAACAATGAGGTTTATACGATAGTAGGTACCTATAAGCTACATTACTGTCAAGTTTCATCAAAATCCGTTCAGTAATTTTTGCGTGAAAGAGTAACAAACATCCATACATCTAAACATACATCCTCTTTTTTTTTTTTTTTTTTTGAATGGTCTCTCGCAGTTGGCTTCTAACAGCCGTCACTGCTTAACGCGGACTTCTGGTGAGGACTTACAAATGCCTCCAGCCAGGCTTAAAACTAAATAAAAACTACAAACTAAGCGACCACACGCTAAGGGCACCCCCTAGTGGGGTACGGGCCTCGGCTTAGGGCATCGCTGGGGGGAGGGCAACTAGAGGGAGGGACTACTAGCTGGATCGGTTCATTATTTTGGGTCGAATTTAAATCTACAGGCTCAGCGCGGGCTGGCTCGAGCAAGGGTCGGTTTGGGGTCTGAGTCAGACTCGGCGGCGGACTCGAGTCATGATGGGAAACATACATCCTCACAAACTTTCGCATTTATAATGTTAGTAGGATAGTAGGATGTACGAGTAGCTACTTTATAGCATAGCATAATCGGCCTATAATGTTCCCACTGCTGGGACACAGGCCTCCTCTGTGAGAGGGAGTGGGCCGTAGTCCACCACGCGGGCCCAGTGCGGGTTGGTGGACGTCACATGTCTTCGAATTTTTTGGTTCTAGGACATGCCGGTTTCCTCACGATGTTTTTCCTTCACCGTTAAAGTAAGTGATAATTAATTTCTAATACGCACATGACTTCGAAAAGTCAGCGGTGCGTGCCTCGGGATCGAACTCGAACCATTCGCCGTGGAAGGCACATGGTTAATCCACTAGGCTATCACTGCATTAGCGAGTAGCTACCTAAATATACTAAAGTATCAAGCCTCTTACGTCGCAGTATCCATCCCATTTTGCATTCTAGGGATGATCCGGCGAGTGGGTTACACCGTCTTACATCAACTTAGCTGCCTATCCGTCGTATACACACGTATGTATACAGCAGTATACCGGGTATAAGCTGGGTAGACACGGTAGGAAACAAATATGTTTCCATAGATATAAAAAAAACTTTTATAACAAAAAATAACCGACTTCAAAAATCCACTACCTACAAAGAAAATAATAATTTTGGTTTCGGAAGTCGGTGGCTTTGGTTTTTGTTTGCTTTTTTTTGCCACCGACTTCCGAAACCAAAATTATTATTTTCTTTGTAGTGGATTTTTGAAGTCGGTTATTTTTTGTTAAAAATGTTTTTATTTTTCCCTTTTTAGCTCTTTATCCCGTGTTAGATTACTTTCACGAATTCGTTCAACAGTAAATCTTCTACGGAGTGTGTACATTTATGCATATAACTTTGTACATAGGAATGATTACATAATGTTTTATATACTAAAACCTTCCTCAAAGTATGTAGATTACGTTAGTGAAAACCCCATCCAAATCGAATCAGTAGTTTTTGAGAAAATCGCGCACATACAAACATACATACATACATACATACTTACATACATACATACATACATACATACATACATACATACTTACATACATACATACATACATACATACATACATATCATCATATCAGCCCTGTTTATAAACTGTCCCAATGCTGGGCACGGTCCTCCTCTCAGAATGAGAGGGAGTAGGCTATATGACTATATAGCCTACTCCCTCTCATTCTGAGAGGGAGTCGCCACGCTAGCCAAGTGCGGGTTAGCAGACTTCACACATCTTCAAGATCATTATGGAGAACTCTTCCTTATGATGTTTTCCTTCACCGTTAAAGCAAGTGATAATTAATTTCTAATACGCACATGATTTCGAGTCAGCGGTGCGTGCCTCGGAATCGAACTCAAACCATTCACCGTGGGAGGCACATGGTTAAACCACTAGGCTATCATTGCACTTCGATCTATACCTAGATTTACTTAGGTACCTATATGATTATTTTTGTGTGAATGTTAGAATTGTCAGACTTTTGGGTTCCTGACTACCCGTGCCGACTGTCAAAGATATTCCTATGCCAACCGAGACCGACTGTTTAACGTGCTCTTCGGAGAGCACGTTAAACAGATTAACACATCTAAACATTTCTGTTTAGACATCTAAAATGTTTAGATGTGTTAATCTGAACGACCCCACCCATCCAAGGACTGTCAGAGGTAAGCGCAGCTTAACCTCGTAGATCGCAGATCAGCGCGGCTGTCATTTAGCCACGAGCCCCTCCAACAACCCTATCAACATTATCTCTATCTTTGTTTATGTAGGTACGTTGTATAGGTAGGTACCACAGATCATAGAAACAAGGAGATACCTATACCATCATAGCAAATTAGTTCGGGAACAACTTATGCCACTTTTAGTACATTTTTCGACACAATTACACGCATAATTAAGCGCTCCTTGTGAATAAAAAGATCTCCCACGCATTAAACATTCCGCACACCCACAATCTAACACTGTTAATCGTCACTCAACATTAGCACTAAACTAAAACACTGTATTTATACCATCGATCGTGTTCGGTTCGTCGCCATCGCGTACGTTTTCAGTATGAGCAATTTGCTCAAAATCAGGCATCAAGCTCGAGAGCGCCTTGGCACATCTCCCTTGTTTCTATGATCTGTACCCCTATCATGAGTTTTTTTGACGTATAGTTTCGTTAACGTAAGCATATTTTGAATTTAAAATACAGCAGTCCTGGAACATTTTGATAAAATTTTATACAATTTGCACATTTTAAAAATACAGAGAAATTAATTAAATATTTAATTTATATAAATATTGTGTAACAAACGTGTATTTTCAACTCAAAATGTGCTTACGTTAACGATACTACACGTCAAATCATGTCTGTTTTTTTGTGCTGTGTCTACACTACAAAATAATTCGGAACCCATGTACACCTCCCCTTACAGTGAATTCTTCCACCAATTTGCAGCGGAATCTCTCGATTTGATTTAGAATTCCGGTCCCATTTGACGAACTCACGAGCTTAATGTTATACACCATATTTATTTATACTCACGCCTTACATAATGCGGGGTAGGCAGTGTATAAAGGTAGGAACAGTATACCTAGGCAGATTATAGGCTGTTCGATTCCCGTATATTTTCGAGTGTGTTTACTTGGTGGTAAACAAAGCAGTTAAAATTCTCTTGGTTTGTGTGTTTAGTAGTCACAAAATATTAAGATTCATCTGCATGCCAACCGCAATTTATGAAGCACAACTTAGTAAGTAGGTATAGAGCCTTAAGAATTTCAATTTGTACCGACCTGTTATTAAATATCTGGGAGGTTTTCAAAAGGAACTGACACATGCTGGCATTAAACCCGCGACTTCTGTCTCACCGTGGCATTGTACCTACCTACTTATTAAAAGTTAATATCAACACAAATGTCACCCTCTGTGTACTATAAAAGGTAAAAATATTAGGTAAGTGTGACTTATAATAAAAGTAGATTTAGGAGAATTAGGCCCCCCACAAATTGAAGTGTATAATAATAATAGTGAAACTAACATAGTTTGTTTGTTATAATCTCTAGATTACAATAGTAATATTAGCTTTACTTCGTGAAAAGGGGATTTCGAGAAATCAACAATTAAATTAGAATTTATGTGTATAAAAATGTTTAAGATATTGTTTTAGAAGTATCTAGGTAGGTACTTATTTAACCTCTGCCCAAGTGCGCACGCTTAGGTTTAGAAGCTCTAAGCCAGCATGGCACACAGAATAAATTTATTGTTCTAAATGCTGCACAAAAAAAAAAAATTTCAAAGAATGTTTATTAAAAATAAATATTATTATTTTATTTATTCATTTCTTAAACATATATTTTACATTTTTAAATATTACCTACTCTAATTAAAAATAAAAATATTAATTAAAAAACATTTAAAAATATAAAAAATAGGGATCCACCGGTATGGGGAGCAGGGTCCAAGCTACCGGCGGTTAGGGCTCCAGAGACAGGAACCTCCTCACAATGCGCGCCGTTTCAAGGAGAACTGCCTTTTGTATCAGGCCCTTGATCCAGCCGCCTAACGAGAGCCTCATGAGATGTTGGTCGAGGCTCTTGGCCATAAGGCCATTGGCCGTTACGACAATCGGCACAATGATAGCCGAGTCAACATTCCACATGTCAACAACCTCGTGCGCCAAGTCGAGATATTTAATTTGTTTCTCTTTCTCAGCTTTTACGAGGTTCTCGTCATGCGGGATGGTAACATCGATTATCACCGTGCGGCCCGCCACTCGATCTATTATTATTTTCTTTATTTCAATCTTTAATGCACTGTAAATAATCGACTCTTCGTTACGCGCAATTTTTTTTCCTATGATATTGATCGTGAGACGAATATCAAAACATCACGTGTTTTTTATGATTTCTCATTCTCATCATCAACAGCAGTGATAGCCTAGTGGTCTAACCATGTGCCTCCCACGGCGAATGGTTCGAGTTCGATCCCGAGGCGCGCACCGCTGACTTTTCGAAGTCATGTGCGTATTAGAAATTAATTATCACTTGCTTTAACGATGAAGGAAAACATCGTGAGGAAACCGGCATGTCCTAGAACCAAAAATTCGAAGACATGTGACGTCCACCAACCCGCACTGGGCCCGCGTGGTGGACTACGGCCCACTCCCTCTCACAGAGAGGAGGCCTGTGTCCCAGCAGTGGGAACATTATAGGCCGATTATGCTTATGCTATGCTCATTATCATCATTCCGTTTTCATTTTTAAATAATTCTAGCCTGTTAACAATAGTAAATTGGTTACTTTTTTATATGTAGGTAATTATGACCGTCAAACATTAACTATTTCCACGGGGCCCAAAAATAAACCATGTTCTTTATGTTCATTAGAATGTAGGTAGGTGAAAAAGTGTAAGTGACTAGAAAATTACAACTTTGAAAGCTCTGCCAACAAATTGCTTTACAGTTTAGGTATTATAGGTAATATTGTATGTAAAACTGATCATTTCTGTAAATAACCACAATTTATTTTACATTTTCATTTTTCTATTTCATGTACCTAGGTAGGTACCTAGGTACTAAGTAGATACGACATTTTCTGAAAGAAATTTTGAACTTTTCTTACTTAGAACTTAAATCTAGGACTTCATGATCCGTAATCCTTACAACGCAATGTCTGTTTTAAATCCCGAAAGGAAATAGGTAAAATGGTTTTAATGACAGAGCCCGCTGATTTAATTGAAGGTAATTTTATAATTAAGCAATGGACATCAAAATAGATCTATCTGTTTTGATTACCTAAATGTATATAAAATATAATTAAGTAAGTACGTTTTCTTTTACAAAATACCATAATATTTTCAATAAAAACCAGTTACCGTGCCATTTTCCTCCATTAAAAAATATAATTTCTAAATTCCAAAAATAAAATGCGAACTGCTCCGACCGACCAATAAAGACAGAGACCTTATTAAAAAAAATACACAGTAGCATCCCACCCCCTCCCAAACGGCTCATCCCCTTTCTCCCACCCCATTTCACCCCCGTAACGACAGATTATCGCGGCGTTTCGCCCCATTCGGCCAGTTTCTGCCATACAGCGCAAAACGGTCGATTATTCGAATAATTGTCATCGATTAACGTAATCGGGAAAAAGAATCGGACTGAAATTCGGGGTTTTGGCGGCAAACGACTTCAATTCGGACTTTTGAGTGTTTTTTTTTTCAAAGTGTTTTGTTTTTTTTTATATGTGGAAAAGTGTGTAATGTTTTAGTGTATTTGTACCCTTTTGGTTTTTAGTGGCGATTTTTTTAGTGTTTTTTTTTATATCGTTGTCATAGATAGTGTAGTATCTACGTTACAAAGTTAAATAAGAGGTGAAAATATCTTTTTTGTGATTTTATTTGTAGTGATATTAAAAAAAAAAATTAAAAAGAAAAAAAGCAAAGTGAAAATCAAACAAAAATTCCTAACATTTAAAAAAATCGATGCTATGAACTTATATGTAGAGACTTCAAAATTATTTTTTATTACTAAATAAATCTGCGCAACTGTAAAAATATAAAAAAATAAGTTAAATATAAATAAAATTATTATAAATTAAATATAAATTATTAACATAAAATCTCTAAAGTAAACTGTACCCCGATCATGAGTTTTTTTGACGTGTAGTATCGTTAACGTAAGCATATTTTGAATTGAAAATACACGTTTGTTACACAATATTTATATAAATTAAATACTCAATTAATTTTTCTGTATTTTTTAAAATGTGAAATTGTATAAAATTTTATCAAAATGTTCCAGGACTGCTGTATTTTAAATTCAAAATACGCTTACGTTAACGAAACTATACGTCAAAAAAACTCATGATAGGGGTACTGTATTTAAGGCGATTCAAATCCTTGCGCTATTGACGGGATATAGTCTTTAACATTTTGTGATTATAATTTACTAGCACTTCGCCCGCGACTTCGTCCGCGTGTCCCACAGGAACTGTGAATTTTTAGGGATAAAAAGTAGCCTATGTTACTCAGTGATAATGTAGCTTCCTACTGGTAAAATAATTTTTAGAATCGATCTAGTACCTAGTTTCGGAGCCTATTCGGTACAAACTAAAAAAAAATACTATTTATAATATAAGTATAGACTAGTATTTTATTAGGATAGATTTTTAGCCAGTCTTAAATAGGGCATGGGAGTTTCTAGTTATTCATTGTTTTGTTAAAAAATCTAAAATATTTTACTGGAAAAATCAGATCATAATTATGTAACACAAAGTCCTTATATTTTTTATAAATCTAGTTACACACAACATAAGTACTTATTATAAAATTAATAAATCAAGCACTAACATTAATAAACAAACAAAATAAAATAAACAATTAAAAAAACGAACAATTAAGTACAAACAAGTGAAACAGTGACTCAAATAAAAAAGAGACGGCAAACCAGTGCTTAAAAAACAATTGAACAACCAAAAATCTCCAATCACATCCATGATACGAAAATAACCAAAAATGGAACCAGAGACAAGAAGCGAATCACCCACCGACAGTAATCGCCAAGAACATACATCAAAAACATCATTTTTAATTGAAGACATTTTGTATAGGAGTCATGAAACTAGGAACTTCAAAACCCCTGAACAGAGGAGATTCGATTATGACAGAGATCCTAAACCTTTTTTCCCTGTACCCAATGAGATGAGGCCTCATGTGCC
The DNA here is from genome assembly GCA_948465475.1 of Thalpophila matura. Lineage (NCBI taxonomy): Eukaryota > Metazoa > Arthropoda > Insecta > Lepidoptera > Noctuidae > Thalpophila > Thalpophila matura. The sequence continues at coordinate 6,372,723 of OX419205.1, read as the reverse complement.
CGGTAGAGAAGGGTCGTATCTGCAGGTGGCTATGGGAGCCCTAGGGGCTTATCTGCACACACCTAACACATACAAGGCTGTTGAGGCCCCGTATTTTTTGTCACAAGGTAAGAAAAAGCTATATTCACTGCTATTAATGTTGTCCAAGGTACATTTTCGTAAAATGTCAAATACAAAAATGTAGGGACGGTAATTCACAGTATAACACGATGGCGTTAATCGGTATGACCCCCCTTCCCCCCCAAAGCCGTCGGCACGCCTGATGTCGTCAGCAGATACCTAAATCTCATCATCTGCCTAGCCTTTTCCCAAATTATATTGGGGTCGGCATTTAGTCTAACTAGTTTCGGCTGAATATCAATATTTTACGAGGAGCGACTGCCATCTGACCTCCACAACCCAATTAATGGGTAATACCGGTATTCGAATGTTAGACCAGCTGTCAGACTTTTAGGGCTTCTGACTACCCCTAACGATTGTCAAAGATATTCCTATGACAACCGGGACCGACTGCTTAACGTGCTGTCCGAGGCACGGAGGGGTCTCGATGTGTAAAGAACGGTCACCCAACCTCAACGGTGACCGCGGCAATCGCAGCTTAACCTCGCAGATCGATCGATCAGCGCGGCCGTCATTTAGCCACGAGTCCCTCCAGCAGATACCTGAATCTGATAGACATTAATTTCTGATCCGATTGTAAATTTATTTTGGTAATCGGCATAAAATTGTATTCAATATCGTATTTTATCTTAAATTGTTACCTTTAGTTTTCTCCTACACCTGTGAAATGTTATTCACATAGATTTTGCATTTTTAATAAAACTATGAAAAGTGACACGCGGTTATATAATTGGTCAATATTCGACAATTAACTTTATGCATGTTGACAGTTTGTTAACATACGAAAAAGCTTTCCGGAAACCCAAAATTGCTTTGAATGAGAGCTAATTGAAGATTGACATTTGAAATTACAAACATTTGACAGACTATTGACAGATTGTCACATATTTCTTTCAAAAACCCAAAACACGTTTATTTTGAAGTTAACAGACTGTTGACGTAAATCTTTCGATAATTTTTGTTTCGGAAACTGGGGGTTACTCTTCTTAATCCATCCTCAGGTGGACTCTCTGACAGTTACAGCTGTCTAAGTGACGTTTGATACTGTCAGATGAGTTTGACGTTTCAGGGATCTACAAAATGACATTGGATTGACATATTCTGTCGAATGATTTGCCGTTTTCTCGTTGAGCGCTGACTGACATTGCTTAGGTATAAAGATCGTTGCAAAGGGATCTCAAATTTCGATTTGACCGAGCGTTTCGCGGTAGCTCAGTTGGGAGAGCATTGGCACGGTTCGTCACAGGTCGCGGGTTCAAATCCCGTTCGCGACATTCGATATTTGAGAATCTCTTAAATATTTAATAATTAATAACTTAAGTATAAAGATCATTCAGATTATTGTGTTGCTGCGGAGTTTGTTGCGCCGTTTCTTCTTCGCAGCTACAACACTAGGAAGCGGTGAAGGGCGGTCGTTTTTGGGGGCTGTCTTATGTATGTTGACGTTCAAAAAGTGCTTATTCGTTAGCCCACTTTGAATAAATAAGTTTTGAAATTTGAATTTTAATCAAGGAACTTTTCTTGCCCGCTCTGAAATTAGTCGTTTGAATACGCAATGGATTGTTTAGACTTTAGTCGTTATTAAAGCAATAGGTAGGTACCCGTACATAAAATATGACGTACATTCATGAAGAATGAACATGAACATAAATACTATCTAAAACGAAAAAATGCGTCGGGGTTCCCTCTAGGCACGCCTGATCGCGTCAAGCTCAATGGCGCCTTGGCACATCTCCATTGTTTCTATGATTTGAGACATGCCTGCTTATTCTGTCTATTCTGTACCGATACGACACGTGATATCACTGCGAGAACCAGCAATTTGTTTGCGAACGTTCGAGGGACAATGTCACGGTGAGATTCTCCGTCGAACGTTCGCAAACAAATTGGCAGTTCTTGCGATGATACCACTCGGCGTGTCAGTATCACCTGTAAATGACTTTTTTTTTGACACATCTCCCTTGTCCTTAGCACATCTCCCTTGTTTCTATGATGAGACCTGTCCTCACAGTAGTATGTATACAGGGAAAAATTAAAACCAGTGCGGATATTTTAGGAGGTGAAAGTACTCATGAATATGATCAACTTTTATTATGGGACCGACACTGAAATATAAAAAAAAAAACAGCTGTTCCAAACATGTTGTAGTGGATTTTTGTAGGGAACAGCTGATTTTTTTTTTTCATATTTCAGTGTCGGTCCCATAATAAAAGTTGATCATATTCATGAGTACCTACTTTCACCTCCTAAAATATCCGCACTGGTTTTAATTTTACTCTGTATAGGTATGTATTGTTTTATTGTTGCAGGAGTGCCGTACCACGCACTCTTCACTCCGTCGGAGTTATCCCTATCAGCACTGAAGCATTGCCGGCGGAGGAAAGCAAGGACGGTGTTCTCCGATCCACAGTTAACCGGTAGGTACTTTATTAGTCCCCGTTCCTTTAGATTTAACGAATCGTTCTCATTATTCATTTTAGAAACAATTATTTTATACATTTAAACGATTGTAAAGTTGTAAAAAAGCCGTGTCTATACATTAAATACATTTCAGAAAAAACACTTGCCATGCCCAAAAAATATTTTTTGGGCACTTTAAATGTCTGTTTGTGCGCGCATTCCGCAAAAAAGGCAGAACGGATTTTGATGTGGTTTTCAGTTTAATAACTGGGGGTCCCACTTAAAGCCACATTTCATCTAATTCCGGTGGGATGAACCAGATACACCTTGACCTCTTCGTAGTACAGCCACCCTACATACCTACCAGTGGCGAAGGGTCAGTTTTTGTAAAAGGTAAGCCGGAGCTCTAAATGCTTACCTGGCCACGAAAACCTAAATAATAAAAGTAGGCAATACTGCCTCTGCTATTTTTCAAAGGGAAGCCGGTAGGAATCGTATTGTAGGGACCCTTCGCCACTGATACCTACACTAAGGAGGTCATTTAAAATAGTCAATTAACTGTGGTCCTCGCGGACAAAAGCCTAGTTTTTAAATATTTCTATAAATAAATTTAAAAAAGTAGGTACCCGGCGGGCATCCGGATTCTGTTCTCACATCCAAGCTACCGGTGGTCTAGGGTCCAGAGGGAGAGTGGAACCTCCTAATCTCCTAAGAATCGTACCTAACACCTGGCGTTCTGCAGTTTCGCGTAATACAGTTTATTTAACATCACGCTACGACCCTTAGGAGCCGAGCAACGGGGGCGAAACCGCGGGGCACAGCTAGTAATATAATAAAGCTGAAGAGTTTGTTTGAACGCGCTAATCTCTAGAACTACCAGTCGGATTCGAAAAATTCTTTTTGTATACGATAGCCAGATTCATGAGGAATAGTATAAACTATATAACATCACGCTACGACCCTTAGGAGCCGAGCAACGGGGGCGAAACCGCGGGGCACAGCTAGTAATATAATAAAGCTGAAGAGTTTGTTTGAACGCGCTAATCTCTGGAACTACCAGTCGGATTCGAAAAATTCTTTTTGTATACGATAGCCAAATTCATGAGAAATAGTATAAACTATATAACATCACGCTACGACCCTTAGGAGCCGAGCAACGGGGGTGAAACCGCAGGGAACAACTAGTTAAGTTAATAGAAATGTCATCTACCACATTTTATTCCAAGACTCGCAGTCAATATCAAAGCATCTATTGCGATACAAAATTAAACTTAATTCCGTTCACATACGTCACATTTTTAAACGCGCGCTCTCGATGTAGTGGTGTAAGATACCACCTGCCTTACAGAGTTTTTTCGAAAGCAACGACAAGGTCACGCGCCTATATTATCTAGATTTTGTGATGTTACCTATTTAATACTAAGGCCTGTATTACAGAACGCTACTCGAGCACAGATCTCGCCTTGAGCATAGATTAAAACTAGTTTCAACCAATCAAATGGCTTTAAATTCATGCTCAAGACGAGATCTGTGCTTAAGTCATCTGCATAGCCTTTTCCCAAATTATATTGGGGTCGGCATCCTAACTAGTTTTGGCTGAATATCAATATTTTACGTGGAGCGACTGCCATCTGACCTCCACAACCCAATTAATGGGTAATACCGGTATTCGAAGGAATTCGAACCAGCTGTCAGACTTTTAGGGCTTCTGACTACCCGTAACGATTGTCAAAGATATTCCTATGACAACCGGGACCGACTGCTTAACGTGCTCTCCGAGGCACGGAGGGGTCTCGATGTGTAAAGAACGGTCACCCATCCAAGGACTGACCGCGGCAAGTGCAGCTTAACCTCGCAGATCTATCGATCAGCGCGGCCGTCATTTAGACACGAGCCCCTCAAAAAAAAACGAGACCTGTGCTCGAGTATCGTTCTGTAATTACGGTCCACCGCTTGTATGCTAACCTAAACTGGAGCTGCGAACACAAACGTCGACTTACCACTCCCGCAGCCGTGGTTGCGGGCGACACGGTCTTACAAATCTACCTTAGGGCGCGTGGTAACGCTAAAGTCCTTTTCTACAGTGGCTGATCTGCGCGGAGACGCAAAGACGCACGCGAAAATCAGCAAAATCATTTCCTGCTTATACTACAAAACGTATTTTGAAATAAGACAAGTTCCGATTCAAGATAAATGGATTGCCTATATTCTCCAGCAAAAACCGAAAAATTATCACCTTTAGTTTAGGAGCAGTAGCGAATTTAGTTCTAAAAACGACCTCATTTCAATAATTATTTTCATACAGTAATTTTTAAGCTAAAATATTTTTATTAGTTCAAAATAAAGATAACATATCAATGTTTATTATACAGGGTGTCGCAGAAATCAACGTCAAGCCGAAATCGAGCATTAGGCCAAGTCGTAACAGTTATCAGAAAAATATGAAAAAAAATCTTGGTCATGTACTTTTCAAATTAAAATTTAAAGTTAAAGTTGAGTAATGTAAATTTGCATTCAATGTTGGGCAAAAATCTACCTTTTTATTTGAAACTGAGGCAGTTATATTCTAACTTTTAACTGTGTTTGACAGAAGGGTTATTCATAGTTATACGGTAGAAAAAAAAATGACGAAAAGTTAATATTTGCAGTCACAGGACTTGAAAGATCATCACAGGGTGTCAGTTTTTAAGATTTATTTTTGAATACATATAATTTGAAAAGTACATGACCAAGATTTTTTTTCATATTTTTCTGATAACTGTTACGACTTGGCCTAATGCTCGATTTCGGCTTGACGTTGATTTCTGGGACACCCTGTATATTTTTTCTAGATTTTTATGTTAGTTAGTTTAAGAGTAGTAGGACCACAACGGCGACAGAAATCTTTTTAGGGTACCATACGCCTTAATCTCTAATACAAGGACTTAGAGTCTCAATTAAATGTGTGCAAAGCATAGACCAATAAAATTCTCGTAGACTTATGTTTACATTACCAATCTCTTCACAATTCATGCTGAAGACGAGATCTGTGCTCGAGTATGGTTCTGTACTACGGACCCTAATCTTTTTGTTTAGGCCTTGAAAAGCGCTTCGAATCCCAGCGGTACCTGTCGACTCCTGAGCGCGTGGAGCTGGCCGGAGCCCTGAACCTCTCGGAGACGCAGGTCAAGACCTGGTTCCAGAACCGACGGATGAAGCACAAGAAGCAGATGAGGAAGCAGCAACAGCAACGAGGTAGGGATGTTCTACTGATAATTAAGTCGATATCACCGCGAGGACTACCAATTTGTTTGCGATCGTTCGAGGGAGAATCTCACCGTGACATTCTCATTCGAACGTTCGCAGACAAATTGGCAGTTCTCGCGGTGATATCAGGCAGCGTGTCGGTACAGAATAGATAGGCAGTTTCCCGGTTGGACAATTGAAGGACGATCCATTCCGGCAAAATCATTTGACCAATCACGAGCCAGATCACATCGATGCTTGCCGTCGACCGCAACATCTAGGTGAAGCTCCATGTAGACAGCGATGTACCTATTGCTGTGAGGCATCGTTCGGCATGTGCGTTCTTGTCTATTTGCATACACATTTGTTTTACATCGAGGTTAAGATAGCTCTAAACCGTGACCGCGAGACATCGCAATTCGCAGATAGGCATCTTTGGCATAACCTCAGATCATAGAAACAAGGAGATGTGCCAAGGCGCTATCGAGCTTGATGCCTGATCTTGAGCAAATTGCTCATATTAAAAACGTACGCGCTGGCGACGAACCGAACACGATCGATGGTATAAATACAGTGTTTTAGTTTAGTGCTAGTGTTGAGTGACGATTAACAGTGTTAGATTGAGAGTGTGCGGAATGTTTAATGCGTGGGAGATCTTTTTATTCACAAGGAGCGCTTAATTATGCGCGTAATTGTGTCGAAAAATGTACTAAAAGTGGCATCAGATGTTCCCGTACTAATTTTCTATGATGGAATATCTCCTTGTTTCTATGATCTGAGGGCATAACCCTGCCCCATATTGAAGGAGGGTATTGAGTATTTGATACAAGTTCGATTAACTACGGGACTAAACTTGAAACCACGAAAAAAATCGGTTGTTCCATATATTTTGTTGAGTAATATGGATATTTTTGTGTAGAAGAAGATGCTTTGTTACAAGGAATTAATCCTTATAATTGACCCTTTTGATCGGCATCATAGCGATATAGGAAGCTCATTATTTATGTCAAAATTAAAATAATGTTTTCATGGAACATTTCCTATCTAAAATATTTAAAGTACCTACTTATTACTTACTTACTTTCCCTCCGTGTGGTATAGCCGTCGGATGTCTTGTTTATATCACGGTAGTTACCTACATACAGTACATTTAGCGAACGTATCCGCTGAGTAACATACGAAATTCTCGAGTAATTTATTGGTTAATTAAACAAAGTTCGCAGCGACTGGGGAACTGTTTCAAGAGGTATTTCTTGTGAAGTTCCCGAACTATGCTGTTTGCTAACTGTAATTAGGAACTTTGGGACTGCAAAGGGTGGGACGCGAATATATCGGTATATGAACAGAAAATGTAGGCAGGAATCTATAAATTAAACGAATTTATAAAATCTATAGCTGTTGCTCGCGGTTTCATCCTCGTTGCTCGGCTCCTAAGGGTCGTAGCGTGATGTTAAATAGCCTATACTATTTCTCATGAATGTGGCTATCATATACAAAAATATTTTTTTGAATCCGACTGGTAGTTCCAGAGATTAGCGCGTTCAAACAAACAAACTCTTCAGCTTCATAATATTAATAGGTATAGATTACGAGACCGTCCGGCTGTTCTATCCAACCGATTTGCTTGATTTTTTTTTTAAGGCACAGATTATTTTGTCATCGAGCATTGGAATGCTGCGCACCAGCACGGGTCCTTTAGTTATTTAGTAAATATAATAATATCATTATTGTCGCGTATTGAATATTGATCTGCATACCTACAACGTAAAACAGAGCTGCAGTCTGCAAAAAACGAAAGTAACTTTGAAACTCGCGAGCTAGGTACCTTGACGGATCTCACAAAACTCGGGTTGCTATAATTTCTAGGAACGGGACACTTTAATATTTCGATCGATGCTCAAAACACATTAACACATTCAACGCCAGAACGCAGCATTTCAACCACATAAATATGTCGATGTATAAAAAATGTAAATCAAATATTTTCGTTCTCACATCTCGCGCCGGCCACTTGCGTCATTCAGTTCTGGGCCATTCCCGTATTTTGTTAATATTGACGAAAAACGAGACAAATACGGGACATGTAGCAATACGCAACGCGGTGGTCAATCGAAATCAAATACTAAACCCACGGTGGGGTTTACTATTGTGCGTTCCACATAAGAATTCCCTGCGACGCTATATTGGCTGCCCTGAATCTCAATTTATTACAACGTTTTTAACGGTGTTGGAAGTTTTCTTTCAGCACCAATTCACTTTCATCACTTTTTAACGTCCAAAATATTATTAAAAAAAAAAATATACTAACCCGACCGCGGCGGTACGTCCGTAAGGAAAACAAGACATTGCAGTCGGGACCCAGTGTTCCCGGGTAATATTCAAATAATGGGTCCCGACTGCAATGTAGTATAAAAATTTTAATTTTCTATTTTAATTTTTCTCTTTTTAGTTTTTGATGTCTGACATATATACTTATTATATATTTTCGAAACTGTCTCTTTAAGTCCTTTATTTTGATACCCCACATGATGATGTAACATCATCCGCCTAGCCTTTTCCCAAACATGATTGGGGTCGGCTTCCAGTCTAACTGGTTGCGGCTGAATATCGATATTTTACATGGAGCGACTGCCATCTGACCTCCACAACCCAATTATTGGGAAATACCGGTATTCGAATGTTAGACCAGTTGTCAGGCTTTTGGGCTCCTGACTACCCGTAACGACTGTCAAAGATATTCCTATGACAACCGGGACCGACTGTTTAACGTGCTCTCCGAGGCACGGAGGGGTCTCGATGTGTTAAGAACGGTCACCCATCCAAGGACTGACCGCGGCAAGCGCAGCTTAACCTCGCAGATCGATCGATCAGCGCGGCTGTCATTTAGCCACGAGCCCCTCCGATGATGTAACAAAAAAATAAAAATCATTCTTTTTTTTTTAGATAAATATTTTTTTTAATGTATAAGATATATATATTTTCGTAATCGTCTCTTTGAGCCCTTCATTTTGATACCCCACATGACCATGTCAGATTTTTTTCATTTTTTACGACTTCACTTAATGGCGATTAAAATCAGCCATATTGGTTTTTTTCATAATACATATAGCCTATATTACTCGCGACGTCAATACAAATCTAATGATATGTCATATGTTTAAATCCGTTCGCTCGTTTAGTCTCTAGGAGGGAACACAGAAACGGAAATACATACATACATACCCACATACTAACATACAGGTGAAACACTATACCCTCCTTTTGGGCTTCGCCGCAGTCGCGTAAAAACATAAATCTACAAAAAACACAAAACGATATGACCTAAATAGGACGCCAACATAGCGACGAAGGGAATTCTTACGTGAAACGGTCAATACCTACCTATTTGATTTCGAATGTCATATTGACAGTCCCGTATTGGTCCCGTAGGTATATACCTACGCGACGTCTGACAACCATACATATAACGGGTAGATATAGATAATAACCGGGAGAGTTAGGTACCTGTAAAGAAGCTGCCATGATACCTGTAAAGAAGCTGCCATGATAACAATTAGGTCATTACACTGCTAGGGGTTCGGACTTATCGCCAGCGACGATGGGTGCGCGTGTGAATGGTTGCCTTATGGCAACCATTCACACGCCATTACTGCCGCGTTGATATTGGTCTAACCTTATGGTTAGACCAATAGCAACGCGGCAGTAATACGTTAGTGGACTACTATTAAAAAAGTACAAATAAGTTATTTTATTCCAAAGAAGGAATAGGAACAACACAGAGGAAAAAAAAAATATCACAAAATGAAAAACATAGACGCTTTAAAAGTTTTTGGAGGGAGTATCGCAAATCCAGTCTCTGAGAGAGGCCATGGTCGAGCGCCTGAATTTGGCCCTTAAGGCAGTCTCCGATTGGGGCGATGCCAATCTGGTCGAGATCAATGCAGCTAAGACCCAGGCGTGTCTGTTCTCCCCCAAAAGGAGGCCATTCCAGCTGGCTCCTACTTTTCGAGATGTGTCCATACCTAACTGACCATCTCGAAATCTTGGGCGTTACTTTGACGTCAACCCTCAACTTTGGCTCCTATATTGAGTCCAAAGCTCAATTGGCTGCTAAAAAGCTGGGTATCCTCTCGAAGGTGCGGCGGTACTTCACGTCGGAACAATTGCTTCAATTGTACCAAGCACAAGTTCGTTCGTGCATGGAGTACTGCTCGCATCTTTGTGATGGCTCAGCCAAGTACCAGCTTGAGGCGTTGGAGTCCATTGAGAAGCGTGCCAAGAAGCTCATCAACAACGACTCCCTTGTTCAGACCAAGCTCCTAAGTCTTGAGCATCGGCGCAAAGTTGCTAGCCTATCGGTTTTTTATCGGATACATTTCGGAGAGTGTGCTTCAGATCTGCATGATCTAATTCCATCCTGCCCTTTTTTCTATCGGACGGCCAGAAGCACGAAGAAGCGCCGTCGGTTCATGGTTGATATACCAAAAACCCGAACGAAGCGCTTTGATTCCACTTTCATTGTGAAAACCGCCAAACAGTGGAATGCGCTGCCCGAGTGGGTGTTCTCCGACAGTTACAATCTGGGTGTCTTCAAGTCACGAGTGAATCGGTTTCTTCTCGGCAAGCGTGCTCCATCGTAGACCGCATCATCGCTTAACATCAGGCGAGATGGCGGTCAAACGCAAGCCTATTTACAAAAAAAAAAATTGAAAAAGAAATCGCTCTGTCTTTGTCGCGCGAAGCGAACATAGGTGGCGTTACATCACTGCATGATAGTGCCGTCCGCGTCTAGCAAATCATTTTAAAACGCTTATAACTTTGCCAATTTTGTAGATGTTTTATCGGTTTTTTGGTGTTAATTATATTTTTTCAAATAGTTTACAGATTCACAATAAAAATAAAATTGTCCGGTACCGTATTGCAGCTATATTATTATGTATCTGTCCAGCATCTTTAAGTCTTCCTATCTCCTAAATTGCCATCTTAAACCTCAGGACACTTCAATTTAATAATGTCTCCGACGCCGCAACTCAAGACATTGTCAAATCAAATTACAAGCAATATGGCGCCGTTGCTAGGCAACCAACGTCTTGGAATCGTTCTCAAACCATTTCGCAACTTATCTCTTTAGCTTTTGGGTCCAAAATTGGTTGGTAATGGTATTTGGGGGAGGGGATTGCGGTGTGTACGCGAAAATGGGGCTAATTGCGTAGTGTTAAAGGTTAGAATTGTGTGTCGGTGGTAATTTGGTAATGATTTGGTTTCTTTTCAGCGCAACGTCTTGACTGTAATGATTTTTGTGTAGTGCGTATTGTCGAGTTTTAAGATAGGGATTGATTTATATCGGATTTGATTTTAATTTTGGTACAAAAAGTTGATAGTTGTTTGATCTTAGGTAGGTAGATACTTAATGTACCTAGTAAATCTAAATTTTATTAAATTTTAACTAAAATTAATTATTTAATGTAGAATAGAAATCAACGTTTGTCCGCCTAACGCTTTTAAAATTATGACTTCATATTTTTTTTATGAATAGGTTGAATAAGTAGATAGATAGAATGTACTTTATTGTAACACGGCTCATATTGTAATGTACGCGGCCATATCGCTGATAGCGATATCTACCAGACAACCTTTGGATGAAAGAACTGAGAAGAGTGGATTTTTTAATATATTAATTGAAATATTAACTTATAATTTCTAATAACGTATAATTTCTTTTAGTTTTAATAACCTACTGCGGTTAATCAACCATAAGCTATTACATTAGAATAAATTCAGTTTTACAAAAATGAATTGATTCAAGCGACAGCGTAGCTTGCTACGACGTAGCTAATGCTACGACGGACGTAGTTGGTGCTACGCCGGCGGGACCGCTACGCGCGCAGTAGAATTCAACTATTCATGTTTTTGTCTGTAGGCAAAATATTAGGCATGGCACACACGGCAGCGAAATTTATGTTAAAACATTTCCTTTTAAACTTAAGAGAAAATCAGTTTAATGAAAAAAAAAGCATTTTTGTGAGGTATCCGTACGTTATATCTACCTTGGACCAGTGGGCTTGGACAGCAATATAGTCTCATATTCTAACACTCTTTTCCTTGTCCCCAGGAGCTGCAGCAGTAGACTTCACCACAAAACATCCACCTACACATTCCGACTGTCGAAAGGTGAGGATTTCAGTATTTTTTAGGGTTCCGTATCTCAAAGGGAAAAAGGAAACCCTTATAGGATCACTATGTTGTCCGTCTATTATAATTAAGCTCATTTCAGACTACGCTATAATATTATAGCATTATAGCTCATAGCACGACAATATCGCGCACCATACGTTGTTATGGACACGTTCACACTGTGCTATACTATATAGTATGGCTTTGTAGGGGCTCAAAGGGCGTAACCACCATTTTGGCAAAAATGAGATTTGATCCTTATATCAATACTTTTAGGCTCAAATCTCATGGTTTTCAAAATGGTGGTTACGCCCTTTGAACCTAAAGGTATCGATACTATACAGGGTGGCAGGTTAAACAGTGGAAATATTTTAAGAGGTCATTGTACTCATCATTATGAACAACTTTTACTATGGGACCAACCCAGAAATCGCGAAAAAAAAATCAGCTGTTCCATACATTTATGTTCACATAACTCAACAAAATGTATGGAACAGCTGATTTTTTTTTCGCGATTTAAGGGTTGGTCCCATAGTAAAAGTTGAGTACAATGTAGTATAATGATGAGTACATTGACCCCTTAAAATATTTCCACTGTCTAACCTGCCACCCTGTACCTATAGCATGCGCTATACTATATAGTATAGCGTAGTCTGAAGACAGCTTTAATCATCCGAATATTTATTTGTTCTCAGGCGGAAAACTCAAGAATATCGACGGATTCCGACACGGAACACAGCGACAGCGATATCGATATTGTCGGCGAATCGAACTACGTACAACACTATTCTAATAATAATACGTAAAAATCGATTTGAAATCAATAAATAGTGTTTGATAGTGTTAAATATAAGCATCGTTTGATGGTTTGGTTGCTTCGGTCAAGTGGCCGTAAGCACGAGGACATGCGGTTCGATTCCTACGTCAGGCAAAATTTTATTGGGTTAAGTATGGAGTCTTTCATTCGTGTGTTAAGGGCAAAGTTCACCCCCTATTCCATGGGAATTACAACTTATCTGGCGAAGTGTGTGTAATACACCACTGCCTAACTTTTATGGAAGTACAGGTGTAATGTTATGTTACCTAAAGATTTAAATCGTAGTTGCGCCCTACCGTGTCAAAATATGGTCAAATGACCATATTTTGACAAAAACAAAAAACAAAAAAAAAGTAGTTAACATCCCTATTGTCACTGAACGAATGATGGATATTTATCCATCATTCGTTCAGTGACAATAGGGATGTTAACTACTTTTTTTTTATTGTGAATCTGTAAACTATTTGTAAAAAGACAATTAACACCAAAAAACCGATGAAACATCTACAAAATTGGAAAAGTTATAAGCGTTTTAAAATGATTTGCTAGACACGGACGGCAGGCATGATAAGTGACGTAACACCACCTATGTCCGCTTCGCGCGACAAAGACGGAGCGATACTCCCTCCAAAAACTTTAAAAGCTTCTATGTTTTCCATTATGTGATAAATTATTATTCTTGCTTTTACTTTTTTGTTGTGCCTATTCCTTCTTTGAAATAAAATAATTTATTTGTACTTTTTTAATAGTAGGCCACTACCGTATTCTTTCAGTAACTAGGGAAGTATCGCAGACTGTCTTTTGACCACATTTCGTGAATAATAAGTAATAATTGGAAAAATATATAATAATTTCTGATGAAATGAAAAACGTGGGGCGCATCATTGCATGCGCTCCACGTTTTTCATTTCAGAAATTATTTTATACATTTCAGCCCGTTTTAAAAACGTGGTTTCAAAAAAAAAACAATCATTATTTTTTTACTTTTTAGTCCATATATTATTATTGCATTGTCATACAAATTACATAGGTATACCAAATTTCAGCTTAATCCGGTGAGGAAGTACTTGAAAAATGAATTGCAAAATTTGTACCGAACAGACAGACAGACAGACACGAAAGCGTGGTAAAAAAAGGCTAAAGCCGAGAGTAAACATATATCGCGTCTCGCGGTTTTATAGCTATAATAATACTATTTGAATAATAGAAAACTTAGTATTAGGTATTAGTCGATTTAAAAAGAGAACTTGTAAGTAGTTATTATTATTAAGTGCAATAATAGTAATATTTTGTATAAAACAATAGTGACGATTTGAGTGTAGTCTAGTCATTCAAAATAATAGTATTAAATAGTTTATTTACTTATAATAAATATTTAATTTGTACAATAACTTAATAGAAGCATAACATGGCTTTGACATGTTTCAAATTCACAAAAAAATATACATTAATTTGTACTGTTAAAAATTATTTATGTATTTTGCCAACAAAGAATCAGTTTCAGTCTTCGGGTTGGTACTATCCACCAGATAAATTAAAATCGAAAAGAATTTGTATAAAATTATTTGTCAAATGAGGTAAACTAACTTAAACTTATCCAAAGGTCATTGCGAACGTTTGAGAGAGAATGTCACGGTGAGATTCTCCCTCGAACGTTCGCAAATGGTGATATCACGCGGTGTGTCGGTACAAAATAGATTTTGTACGAATCCCTGCCAAGGAAGATGCAAGCAAAAAATTAAGAATCTTTGTATAAAATAAAATGATGGAGTCGCGGGCACAGCTATTAATAATAATATTCTGCGGTTCCTTATTGCGATATTTTTCAACAGTATTGAGGATTGACATTTATTATATTTCCCTACTAAAATACGAAAGTTAATCTGTCTGTTACATCAAAACCATTGAACCGTGAGGAAGAACATACGCTACTTTTTTACGAAAAACGACGGAAACGCGGACGAAGTCGCGGGCAAAAGCTAGTATAAAATAGATTGAATGATAATAAAATAATTTTAACTAAATACTAGAAAGATTATATTTTAGGTTGTAAATAATTTTAATTAGTATAGGAAAGCTCAAAATATAGATTTAACTGTGAAACCTAGGCTGTTTGTTAGACACAATAAAAGTTCATTTTCCTAGCAATAAATACAATTACATGAATGCGGTGTCTTCGTGAAATTGCCGGGTATTCCTCGAATTGTCTGTTGTATATTTAACTAAGTCTTCTTCTACCTGGCGTTAATCACAGATATTGCCAGGGTCCAGGTTTATATTTAACGAAGTAATTGAAAGCAACTATTTTCATAATGAATCAATTGAGTCATACGAAATACAATAATATATTTATTTTACATTAATTCCGAGCACATTTCTGTTGAATTACACAGCCAATTACGAGTTTGACTTAATCGCGGAGGGTTCCGTATACTAGCCATGTTTCTTAATTATACAAAATCACTCAAACCATTTAATTTATTTTGATATTTCTTAAATACGGAACCCTTAATAATATAATGAAATAGTAAACTTCATAATTAATACACAAGATAGCCTAATAGACACAAGGTTTTAAAGTTTAACGAATTGACCAGACAGTTACGGCGATTGCCGGCGATTTTACGAAGATTAAATTACATAAAAACCTATAGATTTTCATTGGGTATCATTCACGTTAGTATAAGAATGCATTTCATTGAATTTTAACAGTTTTTATTGTTATTTCAAATCTGTTTGAATTCGAATGGATGGTTATGACCCAATTACTTATAGTCATAAAGGAAAATTTTACCTTTTGTTTTAAAAAAAAACTTTTTATAAAAAATAATTTGGTCCAATCCGATTTTTTATAATTTACCATAATTTAAGTTAGGTATAACTAGCGGCAGCAGTTATGAGCACAAACGTCACCTGCGCATTAGCTGATTTTTCGGTCTCTTTGGCGGAATGAAGAAGACGGGGGGCGCCGAGGCTGCACGCGATTGGTTCGTCAGTCGATGCTCGTCGTCTAATTGGACCATTTTCTATTACGTATTGTGAACCTGTCTATTGCCGAAAATATACATGCGCGATCTGTACTCATAACTCACACCGCCACCTATGCCAATATTCATTTTACTATTTGCCTGGAGTAGGACAGAAAAGACTAACAAAAAAATTGACAAAAATAATTGTTTCTCACCGGTACTTGTGACAGACAGGCAGATATCCTAGGCTCACTAATAAGAGTTTTTGGAGCATGTGTACGGGACCCTAAAAAATACTACAAAAAAGTTTTTATTCCATCGTGAATGATATAACAAAAGATTTTACAATAGTTCTGAAAACTAGATGATGGTTTTTGCAAAATAGTAAAAATTAAGAATTACTGTTAATTAATATTATTGTACATTTGTTTGTGATGTAGTAATTAAGTTATTTGAATAAAATGAATAGAAAAATTAATAGTTTTATTGGAAATCCAAAAAAAAACTCGGTTGCTACCTAACTATTATTGACTATGTTATCATCACAGATTTAGTTAAGGCTAGATACCGCATGTTCATTATACAGGGTGGCAGGTTAGACAGTGGAAATATTTTAAGGGGTAATTGTACTCATCATTATGAACAATTTTTACTATGGGACCAACCCTGAAATCGCGAAAAAAAATTCAGCTGTTCCATACATTTATGTTCACAAAACTCAACAAAATGTATGGAACTGCTGATTTTTTTTGCGATTTCAGGGTTGGTCTCATAGTAAAAGTTGTTCATAATGATGAGTACAATGACCCCTTAAAATATTTCCACTGTTTAACCTGCCACCCTGTATATGAGTATGAAAACGAGCGTGCCCTTTTTTCCAACCTACTTTGCTGTCGGGCAAGTCATTTAAAGGCCTTGGGCAACCCTATATGAGTTTTTACAGTTTTTATTGGTACAATTTGGCATTTGTATGTTAAGTTTTAAGTTTCACCGGCGCGTTTGATAGTAAACTGAAGTTGAAACGCGGCAAGTAGGCGCATCGCACTAACTTTTCGGGCACGCTGGGACGGACGGTTTGCGGTATTTAGTCTACTCTAAATCTGTGGCTATCATTGTGTCAATGGCCTAATGGCCAAGAGCCTCGACCAACATCTTAAGAGGCTCTTGTTAGGCGGCTGGGTCAAGAGCCTGATACAGAAGGCGGTTCTTCTCGATACGGCGCGTCTTAAAGAGGTTCCTGTCTCTGGAGCCCTAACCACCGGTAGCTTGGATCCTGCACCCCATACCAGTGGATTCCTATTTTTCATACTTTTATATTCCTGAAGGTATAACAGTAACTTTCGATAGCCACAATTGCTTTAGGACGCTTTTTTATTTTCGCTCGATTATTTTCAACATCCATTACGCTAATTTTTACGTAACTTACTGGTAACTTTAACTTCACCTTTAGGTAACTTAATGGTAGAAACTAGCGTAATAGATGCCGAAAATCGTATTTTATGTGTCAAATAATTTAATTAATTTATTAAAAAAAAAAATACTCGGATCATTTTTTTTTCGTTTGTATGGCATCTTTACCACCTATAGATGTGCCTCTTAAAATAATAGGTCTTTACCTATGAAATTGCCGTTTTGTATGAAAAAATTTAAACGAATTTTTTTCATGTATTTTCTATTTGTATTAATCGAAGTAATCACCCATGTAATCAATGCATCTTTGCCAACGCAGTGGCAGTTTATTGATGCCCTTCTTAAAGAAATCAGCTGGACGGGAGGCAACAAATTCTTCAAAGGGATTTTGTACTGCCTCTCGGGTATTGAATTTTTTTCCCGCCAAGAAGTTATCCAAATTCTGGAAAAAGTTAGTAGTCTGTAGGCGCAAGGTCTGGTGAGTAGGGCGGATGACGGAGAGCTTCCAACCCCAGTTCTTGCAACTTGGAGACCGTCTGCTAGGGATTTCGGTCTCGGAAGCATTTTCAGTCCCGGGACCAGTCTCGAACCTCGGAAGCTAGTCCCGGGACTCCCGGGAAATTCGAGACCCACGTGTTTTTTATATTAGAATGGTTTTTTACGGATACGTTACGTTATGGATGGAGGTATTGCAGGTGTGCAAGAAAATGGTGATTTTAATATTGTTTTGGAAGGTAAACTAGACTTATTTTGGTAAAAGTAAAAGAAATGGCAATGACATAGTTTGACTTAGTAAATGATAAACTATAAGAGGGTGAGGTGATGTACTGAAATTTGTAGAATATCCCCTAAAACTAAATTAGAGACTTCCTATACATCCGCATACAAAAAATGTTAAATACGGCGTGCCGCAAGGCAGCGTACTGGGTCCGTTACTATTTTTAATATATATAAATGACCTTTCAAGAGCAGTAAAACAAAAAATGGTCCTGTTTGCTGATGATAGCACAGCAATTATTGAGTGTACAGACCCTAACGACTATGAAAATAATATCAACGTTACTCTAAGCGAAATCGTTAAATGGCTTGAAAGAAATAACTTTAAAATAAATTTAAATAAGACTAACATAATGCATTTTCACCAACGACGCGTAAATCCTACCATTTCTGTAACCTATGTAGATAAAATAATAGAAGAGGTTAGGTTAGAAGAGGTTAGTTATAGGATGAATAGTAAGTTCTTGGGCATAACTATTGACAACAAACTAACTTGGAAAGTTCATGTAGAATTTTTATGTAAGCGCATAAGTAAATCTGCCTATGCACTATTCCAGCTTTCAAAAAAAGTAAACATCGAAACACTAGTCACAGCATATCATGGAGTAGTTGGTTCAGTCCTTCGCTACGGGGTTATTTTCTGGGGCCAATCGACTAACAGTGAGACAGTATTCAGAATGCAAAAGCGTTGCATAAGGTCAATGTGCGGTCTTCAAGTAACAGATAGCTGTGCTCCTTATTTTAAATCCTTGAAAATATTAACTCTGCCATCATTATATATTTTAGAAACTGCGTTGTTTGTAAAAATGAATCTGAATCTGTTCCCTAAATTCTCAGCAGTAAAGAAAAACCCAATACGATCTCAACATGCAAACCAATTATGTAATTTAAAATGTAAAACAGCTCTTATGTCTAGAAGTTTTTTCGGATTAGCTCCTAAAATCTATAATAAATTACCTGACGGCATAAAAGACATGCTAATAGTTAAGTTCAAAATAGCTCTACAGAAATTTTTAACAGAAAAATGTTATTACAGAGTAGACGAATTTTTAAACGAGAAATATATGTATATGAAACTAAAAACCTCACTGTAATAGTTCCAAATTAAATTTTAAATTTATTTTATTGTTATAGTTTAATATTTTTTATTATTATCTAAGCATGTGAATCTAGTTATTAAGCTCACAACAAAAAAACATTTGTATGCCAATGAAGCAAAACATAGAGCTACTATATTTCATTTTATTTTTTTGCTTAATACCATCTATGTAAAACCTATGTTTACAAATGAATAAATGATTATGATTATGATTATGATTATGAGGGTAGTAGTGAAACTGACTGAAGTGAGTGGTGGTGAACTGTGAAGTAAATGATAATTACGATTGTAATAGAATAGAAATTAGATAGAATATTATAACAAATAGAAAAAAATAAGATAGCAATACTTGAAGTACCTAATTCAGACTTTCAGGTTATTACTTAATTCTTTATTCTTAATTCTAATGTTTAGTCTTTTTTAATTAGGAACTTTGGTAAAAAAAGCTTATGTCTAAGTAGTCGTTTTATCTAGTAAAATATAAAAAATATACCCTTTCCTTAAGTTTCGGTAATTTAGGTATAAATAAACTTATAAATGTCGATTGACCTGACCAAACATTTAAACAAAACAAAACGAAAACTCTATAATTCTTGCACTAGAATCTCTAGAATCTTGCAATAGAATAAGTTCGGGTCTCGCTCGGGCATTGTCGGGACGCATTCGGCAAGCGGCAGTGTCACTAGGCGGTACATAGTGCGCGGCGGAGAATTTATAAGTATAAAATGTACAAATAAATTCTGGTGTTAAGAATATTTTAATGTTTTTCTACCGAAACATTTGGTCTCGAAATTCCCGGGAATTTTTATTAAGTCTCGGTCTCGGTCTCGATGATAAAAGTGGCGAGACTCCCGGGATTTCGAGAATCGAGACTCCCGGGGCGAAATCCCTAGTCTGCTGTGCAGTATGAGGTCGCGCGTTGTCGTGCAGGAGCAGTGGAGACGAGCGATTGACCAATGCTGGTTGGAGATGTGCCAGCTTCTTCATCATTGTGTTCAGTTCTTCACAGTACACATCTGCAGTAATGCTCACCCCGTTTGGTAAGAAGCTGTGATGAATTACACCGGCGCTAGACCACCAAACAGTGACCATCACTTTTCTAGGGGTAAGTTTTCGTTTAGGGCATTGTTTAGGTGCTGAACCAGGATCCAACCAACTTGCTGAGCGCTTGCGGTTATCAAACAGAATCCATTTCTCATCGCAGGTAACAATGCGGTTCAAAATTCCTTCATTTGTGTGTCTGTTGAGCAGTGCAAGGCACGTCTCGACGCGTACTTCGCGCTGGCGATCATTGAGTTCGTGGGGCACCCATTTGTCAAGCTTTTTTACCTTGCCAATTTGACGCAAATGGACCAATATTGTGTTGACGCTAACGTCGAAATCTGCTGCTAATTCAGCCGTAGATTGTGTATCATCAGCTTCCACAATCACCTTTAATTCGTCATTGTCAACCAAAGTGTTCGGACGACCGCGAGGTTCATTTTTCAGGTCGAAATTTCCAGAACGGTAGCGAGCAAACCAATAACAGGTGGTGCGTTGGTTTGTAGTGTTAGCTCCGTAAACGTCGTTGATGTTGCGTGCCGCTTGTGGCGCGTTGCTGCTACGACGGTACTCGTATTCCATAATTACTCGAATTTTTAACGTATCCATGATGACGAAAAAGATTGAAATGCGATGAAAATGTAACACTAATCAATAAACAAATGACTACTTTTGGAAAAAAAAAACCATGTTTTTAAAATAAAATTAATTTGAAATTGGAATTCTTAGCCAAACAAAAATTATTTTGATTTGAAATGGCCAGTACTGCAGAACGGCAATTTCATAGGTAAAGACCTAATATTTCGAGTATGAAGGGTAGGACCTTATATTGTTCTACTCTTAGGTACAGACAAATTCTATACCTCCTCCTTTTTGAAGTCTTTTAAAAGGAACAACTAATTTCTATGTGAACCTCTAACAAGTAATCAGAATACCCTCTTTACAACATTAATACAATTTCATACAATTATCTAAACATTCACGAATTTAACAAGAAATAACAAACACGTGTAAACAATAACCTTGCCATGGGGTGCGCACAATACAGAAATTAGTGTCAAATTGTGCGTGTGATTGTACTGAACGCCATAACAAGGTTATAGCGGACGGTAACTCTGTTAAATGCAGGCGACGACGGGGGAATAACGTAGTGTGATGTTTTTCTTTTAGGTATTTTGGTTTATATTTTATTCAACTAGCTTTTTCTCTTAGCTTATTCATATTGTTTATTTTACACACAAATATTAGGTAGGTAAATACAATTTTCAATGGATATTAGATTATATCCAGCCTGTCTATGCTGTAGGTACCTGTCCGTACAGGGAGAATCTCACCGTGACATTCTCCCTCTAACGTTCGTAAACAAATTGGCAGTTCTCACGGTGATATCATTCAGCGTGTTGGTACAGAAGAAACAAGCCGATTAGCAGAATATCTTTATTTTTTATTTTTATTTTTTATTTGTAAATCGGCTTGCGTTTGACCGACATCTCGCCTGATGTTAAGCGATGATGCGGTCTACGATGGAGCACGCTTGCCTAGAAGAAACCGATTCACTCGTGACTTGAACACACCCAGATACAATCTGGGTGTGTTCAAGTCGCGAGTGAATCTGACTGTCGGGGAACACCCACTCGGGCAGCGCATTCCACTGTTTGGCGGTTTTCACAATGAAAGTGGAATCAAAGCGCTTCGTTCGGGTTTTTGGTATATCAACCATGAACCGATCTTAGAGAGTAAATTCATTATTCTGATCTTACAATGTCACTTTTAACCTAGTACTTGATTTGAAGATGTCAGATGGCAGTCCAGCCTCATCTAGTCAGACTGGGAGTCGATCCCAACCTAAGTTGGGAATCGGCTAGGCGAGATGATGGGGCTACGTATCAGAGACATAAGGTGTAATAACTAATAAGTGTCACAGTTAGGACAGTTTTAAGTTTTTTGTCACAGGTAATATAGGGGAGTGTGTAGTTGCTAAGTGAATGGTGTTATGTAGAAGGCAACCAAAATTTACAAAACCGGACAAGTTCGAGTAAGACTCGCGCCCTGAGAGTTCCTAAATATGCAATAGCGCCATCTATGAGCAAGATGCTATTACTTCTTCTTGTGAAAAGATGCCTTTATGAAAAATGTATTCTTATGTTTTAGATACTTAATAATATTAATTTAACAGGTAAATAATAAAAACACATTTCTATAGGATAATACTTCTGCTCCTTAATTGATTAGATCACACAGTAGAAATGTGCTTAGAAAATTATTTATCTGTTAAATTAATATTATTAAGTATCTAAAACATTATAAGAATACATTTTTCAAAAATGCATCTTTTCATTTAACATTCTTAAAAATATGTTAAATGAAAATGTGATGAATGAAATGAAAAATGTGCGAGCGAGACAGGTGACAAAAATGTAATTTTGCCCTCTTATGGGTCTTGGCATACGGACAGACACAACAAAGTGATCCTTCAAGGCCCGTATTACAGAACGATGCTCGAGCACAGACCTCTGCTTGAGCATAGATTTAAAGCCATTTCATTGGTTGAAATCTATGCTCAAGCAGAGATCGGTGCTCGAGTATCGTTCTGGAATACGGGCCTAAGTGTTCCGTCTTTCCTTTTGAGGTACGGAACGCTGAAAAAGGGATAGGGTAGGCAGAGCTCTTGAGGGGGCCTATCACGAATTATTTTGGTTTAACCATGTGCCTCCCACGGCGAATGGTTCGAGTTCGATCCCGAGGCACGCACCGTTGACTTTTAAGTCATGTGCGTATTAGAAATTAATTATCACTTGCTTTAACGGTGAAGGAAAACATCGTGAGGAAACCGGCATGTCCTAGAACCAAAAAAATCGAAAAACATGTGACGTCCACAAACCCGCACTGGGCCCGCGTGGTGGACTACGGCCCACTCCCTCTCACAGAGGAGGCATAATCGGCCTATAATGTTCCCAGTACTGGGACACATTGCCAGTACTGGGAACATTATAGGCCGATTATGCTAATTTATAATGATGGTGTAAACTGGCTGAGATTCAGATCCTTGACTAGAACAGGCAATTTGACTCCACTAACCTTTTGCTCGACCCTTGTCCTGGCTTGGATCAAGCTTGCTGATGCTGCCGCGTGGTTGGATGTGACGTCACTATGGGCTTCCGGAAAGTCTTTCGGGATTGGAGGCACACACAAATAGGATTGTTCTGATACGATCAGAAGGCACTATATCACAATAGTAGGTGAAAAGTCAGGTTTTACAATGTGGTAATCGGCACATCGGCGTGCACGGCAACGCGATCCTGCTTCCCGTTCGGTAGTCGAACGTCGACTCAATGCAGAACTAAGATGGCCGCTCATAGCCGTCACTTCACCAGAAGTGAGGGTAGGAGACATAAAATTAATGGAGCTTAAAACTACCTTAAACTTGACAAGGATCGAACAGTCGCAAATAAATATCGGTTTTCTTATTTCAAAATATGTTTACATTTACGATACCACACGTGACTTATAGGTACGTCAAAGGTCATTCCAGACTAACCTGCATGGTCCTTGCATTTTAATTTGTCTGGACTTTAAAAGAGACTGACCTTTGAGTTTGTTTCGGTGTTTCTTCTCAAAGGTAGTCAGATAGGAAACACCGACCTAATCTAGTTTAAAAATCAAAACAATTCTTGACGTGTAAAAGTGTTACCTGTAACCTATTTACCTACAGAATAAATATCATTTCATTTCAAAATTATTCGTAACTAGACTTTTGCCCGCGACTCCGTCCGCGTGAACTACAATGGAATGACCAGTTTAAATAACCTCCGTAGTGTAGGTAGTGATCCTAAGCAGGTCATTTAAAAAACGATCAATGGTACTTAGTTCACGCGGGCGAAGTCGCGGGAAAAAGCTATTCTTACAGTTACCTATATAAAATTGGTTCCTTACACAACACCGTCCCAGCTATAATCAAATCATGCCGATATTGAGCCTTCTGTTCCCAAATTAAAAGAGTTGTAGTCCATTTCACCCTTCGTCACTATACAGGTCTACAACAGTAAGTTAAGTGTGATGTGTCCACGAAAAAAAAACTTTTTTAACAAAAAATAACCGACTTCAAAAATCCACTACAAAGAAAATAATAATTTTGGTTTCGGAAGTCGGTGGCTTTGGTTTTTGTTTGCTTTTTTTTGCCACCGACTTCCGAAACCAAAATTATTATTTTCTTTGTAGTGGATTTTTGAAGTCGGTTATTTTTTGTTAAAAAAGTTTTTTATTTTTCCCTTTTTAGTTCTTTATCCCGTGTTAGATTACTTTCACGCGTTCGTTCAACAGTAAATCTTCTACGGAGTGTGTACATTTATGCATATAACTTTGTACATAGAAATGATTACATAATGTATTATATACTAAAACCTTCCTGAAAGTATGTAGATTACGTTAGTGAAAACCCCATCCAAATCGAATCAGTAGTTTTTGAGAAAATCGCGCACATACAAACATACATACATACATACATACATACATACATACATACATACTTACATACATACATACATACATACATACATACATACATACATACGGGACGAATACAGAACCTCCTTTTTTGAAGTCGGTTAAAAAGGCCTTATGGCTGCGGAGTAATGCGGAGCTATGCCGAGTTTACGCGACGAGTAATTTGAGCGGGCGGCGGCGGAAGATTCCGCTTCCCCGCTCCGCTTCTCCGCTCCGATCCTGGTTTTGTATGAATTTTTAAACTAGTTGGTAAATCCCTGTCCACTGATGCGGAGCGGAGAATTTATGCAATTCTATTGGTTAATATTAGCACAGCGCTTAGCTCGGCTATTCTCCTCCCCGATCCAGTGGACAGTCAGCCTAAATTATTGGTGAAACGTGAGACTATTGAAGGAGAGTATTCAGTATTCGATGCCAGTTCGATTGACTACGAGACGAACCTTGAAATCACAACAAAAATTGGGGTGGGTAGAAGTCAAGCAACTAGTACGGCTAGTTTTTTCGTGAGTTCAATATCTCATTTTAAGCGCCTTACTCCCGCGGTCTATGACGTCATTGCGAAGGGTTGAGGGAGAGTAAGAAATATATTTTTGTGTTGCCGTCAGATGGATCTTCGCAACGATTTAACTATGCTTTTTGTATCTTTTCAATTTCAGGAGTATGAAGCTTTCAAAAGTACATGTTTTTTATTACATTTTTTTTCTGGAATGCCTGCTGTGACGAGGAAGAGTTTGATCGAATTCACGTCAAAAAGAAAAAAACAATACTTCTGTCATTTATTTGTACTGCGACAACAATCTGCGAAAACATAAAGCGCCCATCGAACCCATTTTTACTACCCAGCTTTGACCCCTTGCAATACAAACCTTATCACCTCAACACAAAGTCCAAAATCCAATAAAAAATCGAAAATTTACTTGGCATTCAGTAATTTGCAGTTATTACAAGCCGGAATGCGCCGCTTTGATCCAGTTATTACCGGATTGAACCGGTTTTTAGGGTAGGTGTGACCGTCAAAGGTAGACTTAAATACATTATGAAGGCTAAATATGATTATTTCTATTCTGTTTGATGTAGGGAACTAATAACGCGATTTAGATAAAGGTTTATTGGATTGATTAATTTAGTGAATGAAAGAGGGTCGTAGTTATTGGAAGAGCTTTGATTTTAATGAAGTCTGATGCATCAATAACGTTATAAATAAATGTATTTGTTGAGTGTCATGAGATTTTGTTTTTAAAAGTGATTGTGTGACGGTAAATCACCCACCTGTACCCCTATCATGAGTTTTTTTGACGTATAGTTTCTTTAACGTAAGCATATTTTGAATTTAAAATACAGCAGTCCTGGAACATTTTGATAAAATTTTATACAATTTGCACATTTTAAAAAATACAGAGAAATTAATTAAGTATTTAATTTATATAAATATTGTGTAACAAAGGTGTATTTTCAATTCAAAATATGCTTACGTTATCGATACTACACGTCAAAAAAACTCATGATCGGGGTACTGATGGTATGTGGTACTGATGGTATGTGGTAATCGCTGGCTATTGGTGCCGATTCTGTTGTTTACCAACTAAGCTAATTTACTTAGTCTCATTACGTCTCTTTCTAATAAAAAATATGAGAAAAGGATAGAAGATATTTAATCCTGTCAAATTAGTCCACTTGAATAGTTTTGTTATCAATTTAGTCGTAATCGCAAAAGGTCATGACTATTTTCCCGTAAATGACAAGGGCGTAGACTAATTTGACAGTTCTAAATATTTTCTGGCTTTTATCAATGTTATTTGTAAGAAAGAGATGTAGTGTGATTAAAATTAGTTTAGTGCGACGTTCAACAGAATCAGCACCATTGTCTCAGAAAGAAAGAAAATTTGTTTTATCGATTGCCTCGTTGTAATAGTGGTCGCAAGTGCAACTGCTGAGCGTGGCGTCCTGGGTTCGACCCACGGGTCGGGTAAAATTTTATTGGGTTTTTTCATTAAAAAATCTTCAAAAGCAGCCCGAAGTCTGAATTTGTACCTGGTTAATGGCAATAGGCGCACCCCCTATTACATGGAACTTAAAACTCGACAATAGATGCATTAGGTCGTATCTACGAAACTTAAGGTTTTAAGGAGAGCAAAAATAAAATCCACTTTTGTATGGGAAAGCCTTCAGTACCCCGATCATGAGTTTTTATGACGTGTAGTATTGTTAACGTAAGCATATTTTGAATAGAAAATACACGTTTGTTACACAATATTAATTTATATAAATTAAATACTTAATTAATTTCTCTGTATTTTTTAAAATGTGCAAATTGTATAAAATTTTATCAAAATGTTCCAGGACTGCTGTATTTAAAATTCAAAATATGCTTACATTAACGAAACTATATACGTCAAAAAAACTCATGATAGGGGTACAGATCCGATTTTTTTCACTTATGTATTTCCTTAGTAGAGGTAGGAAAATCAGAGTCAGTGGGTTCGAAAGAGTAACGGAACCTTATAGCTTTGTGTCAAAAAGTAATTTTGGGCGGATGTGTACATCCGACATGATGTAAATAATTGGCGATATGTATGTAGTATTATTGTCAAAATTAAACATTTCTACAGTTATAAAAAGGACTTTCGGTAGAACCTCAGATTATAGAAACAAGGAGACATGCCATCTTAGCAAATTAGTACGGGAACACCTGATGCCACTTTTAGTACATTTTTCGACACAATTACGCGCATAATTAAGCTCTCCTTGTGAATAAAAAGATCTCCCACGCATTGAACATTCCGCACACCCTCAATCTAACACTGTTAATCGTCACTCAACACTAGCACTAAACTAAAACACTGTATTTATACCATCGATCGAGTTCGGTTCGTCGCCAGCGCGTACGTTTTTAATTTGAGCAATTTGCTCAAGATCAGGCATCAAGCTCGATAGCGTCTTGGCACATCTCCTTGTTTCTATGATCTGAGGGTAGAGCTAACTTTGCAGCGACGGCGACGTCATACCTAATCAAAAAATTGCGCGCCCCACAAAGGTTAAACATCGCCTAGGGGCCCGACATTTTGATAAAATCGCCATTATAAAGACATGTCACCCCTTTTTAATACGTTAGGGCGATATGATAATAGATGTGACATGTTTTACCCTCTAATAAAGCGTTTAAGGGAAGTACCTTAACCTTAACCTTACAGAATACCACAGCCAAATAACGCTACTCTTCGGTAGTGTTGTGTTCCTGTGGTGAGTAAGGTCGCCAGAGCTCCTGAGGATGCGCTGTGTTGACAGCGGGGGACCTGCTTGTGTCCTAAGCTGTCGGCACAGTTAATCCTCATTTTAAAGAGTCCGCAACGCGCATGTGATACCTAGTGTTTGTAAACGTGAGAAGATAAGTGTGTCATTAAAAACAATTAACATTTAATATGTCAGCAATCAGCTAAAGCGAATTACCGCCATTTTGCCGTCAACGGGCGCTTAATGTCAATTATCAAGTGATTACGCTACTGGCCGCTAGATGGCGCACATCGGATTACCGTCCATTGGGACTTGTTAGGGCGTTTAACAACCACCATAAGTTGACCTGTGTTTCTATTTATAAATTAACCAATGACAGTTCTTGTATTATTGGTCAATTTTAAGAGTTTATTTGATGGAAATTCAGTCTTAGCTATCAAAAATAAAGTCGGTTTTACAATGTTAGAGTTTGATAATTAGTTTTGGTTTGATGTAATCTTTTCTTTTATCTGCTTATCGATGATAAAATGCTATTGATTTAGGGCGTGGAGTGGAAAGACACAGTTATGTTGCGTTTTCATTGTAGTTATTATAATTACGGTTAGCTGGCTATAAGGTAGATATAGTTATCAGAAAATTATGTTCGTAAAATTATCTATCATTTAATCTCGTTCCAGTACCACCAGACATTGTAATATGATTAAAACAAATACCTATTGATAGAATCGAACGTTACCTAGAAAAAAAAATTAAAAGAAAAAATCTTTATCATACAACTAGCTGTTCCCCGCGGTTCCACCCCGTTGCTCGGCTCCTAAAGGGTCGTAGCGTGATGTTAAATAGCTCATACTATTCCTCATGAATCTGGCTATCATATACTAAAATATTTTTTTGAATACGACTGGTAGTTACAGAGATTAGCGCATTCAAACAAACGAACAAACAAACGAAGTTTTTAATATTTTATGCGCCCGATGCGAGCATAACTGCGCCCTTGAAAAATGTTCTAATCCGATAGTAGGGCGCCGAGAGCGCGTCTACACCTGTATCTAATACCTACGCGATAAACAATAGGTATTGTACTGCCGTGCATTCCCTAAAACGCAGTATGAGCAAAAATGTGGTTTCGAGAAAAACGCAAAAAACTTTTTGACACTGTTTTTTTTATAATAATACATTTTCATGGTGGATTATTTGTTACCAAAAGGACTAAGGTGTTAACAAAGATTGAATTTTGATAAAGAACATACTATTTAGTTTATTACATTAAAAATAAAAAGGATTTTTTTTAAATCATGGAAAATCATAGCAGTTACTGCACGCAAAACGTACACATATGCAGATTAAAATGCGGTAAAAATACTTTATACTGCAAAAACTATTGATTTATACGCTATTTTGCAGACTAATATGCAGCTTAAGACTTTCTTTACTACATTCTAATTTGTGTATATTGAGTTACTGCGTGGTTACAGCTTTCATAAATTTGGTTTTTTGGCCGTTTAAATCATCGAATCAAAAACTGGGTTAGTCCAATGTGTTCCTTAATAAATGCTCGTCAAAACTCAATATTTAACTCAAAAACGCAAAAAACCCTGTTACTGCGTTTTAGGGAATGCACGGCAGTGTAGACATTGGTGCTGATTCTGTTGAACGTCGCACTAAACGAATTTTAATCACACTACATCTCTTTCACAAATAACATTGGAAAAGGACAGAAAATATTTAGAACTGTCAAATTAGTCTACACCCTTGTCATTTACGGGAAAATAGTCATGACCTTTTGCGATTACGACTAAATTGACAACAAAACTATTCAAGTGAACTAATTTGACAGGATTAAATATCTTCTATCCTTTTCTCATGTTTTTTATTAGAAAGAGACGTAATAAGACTAAATTAGTTTAGTTGGTAAACAACAGTAGTATGCTACTAACTACCATGCATGACCCAAAATTTGGTCCTAGTCTGGTCATTTCTGCGCCCTGTGCCTGGGCACCGTTGTCACTGCCCTGATTACGGCACTGTAGGTACCTACCTACAATGTGTGTGTGTGTGTGTTATTTGTGTTTGTAAACGCACGCAATGGCGGAGTTTTTTTTTTAATCTAAAAAACTGTTGGGCTTGTCCTAATTTTTGTCCCTAGGCACGCCACTGTAATTATCAATAATGATTAAATATCAGTGATTTCATTAAGTTCTCTTATTTTATTCACTGTTATTCACTGGAATTACTAAAGACAAAGAGGTTACTTTCCAAGAAGTATTTGTTGAGTCAATTCATACGAAGTATCGTCAAGCTTGTCACACTTCCGTAATCCAGTATTTTATCTTATCTTTAACTTTGGACACACACGTAAATGAAAGTACTGTATGCGACCCTTATTTAACCTATTTCCACAATAACAAGCATCGCAAATCAAAGATGGAAATATCGTTTTTAGGGTACCACAATAAAACTGGGAAGTGAAACACTTATGAGGCTAAAAAAAGAGGTTTCAACTGATTCAGGCGAGACACAGTAGCTCAGTTGGTAAGAGCGATGTCACGGTGAGGCAGAGGTCGCGGGTTCAAATCCCGTATATGTCATTTTTTGTTTTTGAAAATCTACAGGGTGGCAGGTTAAACAGTGGAAATATTTTAAGGGGTCATCGTACTCATCATTATGAACAACTTTTACTATGGGACCAACCCTGAAATCGCAAAAAAAAAATCAGCTGTTATATATATAAATATTTCCACTGTTTAACCTGCCACCCTGTATAATATTACCATAGGTACAATTGTAAAAAAGTCATGTCTGTACGCAAAAGGTACTTAAAAACGGATTTTGATGTTGTTTTTACAATTTAGTAGCAAGGGTTCCAACTTAAAATCTAAGCCACATTTCATCCAATTCCGGTGGAATGGACCAGCTTGATCTCTTCGTAGTACTAATCACCCCACACTAAGGTCATCGCAAACGGTCAATTTATTGTCGATCACTCGAACAAAAGCCTAATAATAATTATTATGCTTCGTGACTCACATGTTTTACACATAGATAACAGGTGATAAAACTGATAAGATATTGCGGCAGACATTTTGTTTTTAGTTCTCAAAACGCATCGCGCCAGCTATATTGTGTTTTTTTCACCAAGTTTTATCAAAAAGTGTTCATGTGTTTGTGATCTTTGCAGGGTGAAAAACAGGTAAATAGATAGTCTAGTACTTACTACTACTAATAATAATGGTGTCATGTCGAATTGATATTTTCTTTATGTGTGTGTGTGTGTGTGTGTGTGTATTGGTGTGTATAGTATTATTGTAGGTATAGGTATAATAAATTGTAGTATAACATAATTAGATTGTATTTTATAATGGTTACAATACGATATATTGTTTACCGAACTTGTTCTGTCTGATAGTTAAGATGCGGTTAAACGGGCTGGTTTTTTGTAAAGATGTTTCATCCTGGAACTAGTATACATACGCCCCATAGAAAAATAGGAAAAAAATAGGGGATTTACATAAAAATATTATCAAATTCATTCGAAGATGAGTACAATTGTAAGAGAATTATTTGAGATGAAGCTTTTCACTATGATATCCCTATTTTTAGGGCAGCCATGACAGTTGAGTTTGACAGTTTTGTTTTATGACGAGACGTTTGAGTCGTTGTGCGCACGCGTGGAGGATTGAATGTTGCCATTTTGACTGACATTGACATAACAACAGTTGTCAAAATGACGTTTCACTTAATTCATTTGTCGATTGTTGATCCACCATTTTTTTTTGTATTGCTCTCCTTGACATAGAAAAGAATCAATTACAATTCAACGAAGTAATATTATAGAAAATAAGCATTAGGAACCGCTTACTATCATGTATAGCTATAATACTTAATTGAGTACGTAGACCCCTCCCAGGCTCCATACATTTCTGAAACAACTCCTTTCTTGCTGCAATTGTATAGCCGTGAGTTGATATCTATATCATGCAACTCAGTAAAACAATTTTCGTAGTGTTGCAGTAGGTATAGCCCGGCGATATTGCAATGAAATTAAATGATGGTAGGTACATCACAATATCTGCTGTACGATATAGATACGATATAGGTACGCTCACGGCAATACAATTGCAGCAAGAAATTGAAAAAAAACTTGCCCGAGCCTAGAAAAATATACATTAAAATAAAGTACTTATGTAGGTACACGTACTGATTGTTTTTTAAATGTACTTATTTATAAGAATTTGTTATGAGATAGATAGGGTATCTAATCTAAGGGTATAAACAGAACATAATTATTTAGAGGTGGTGTAACTGGCCAATACAGTACAACGCATAAGGTGTTTCCACGACAGGTACTGATAATATGTTATCAAAGATAGCTATAGTACTCACCGAGTTGCATGTTCTAGGTAGGTATTGTATTTGGGATATGATCATCATTATAATAAGACCACAGCTATACAGGTCTAGATACTGTGGCCCCTGGCAAGGCAACTGGAGGAACACGGGTGGGTTTTAGTCAGTAAAAGTCTGACACGCCCTTCCGCTCCACCCAGAGCGGAAGAAGTTATTTGATGATTTCCCATCCAAAAAAAAAAAAAGCTATACAGTACCCCGATCATGAGTTTTTTTGACGTGTAGTATCGTTAACGTAAGCATTTTTTGAATTGAAAATACACGTTTGTTACACAATATTTACATAAATTAAATACTTAATTAATTTCTCTGTATTTTTTAAAATGTGCAAATTGTATAAAATTTTATCAAAATGTTCCAGGACTGCTGTATTTTAAATTCAAAATATGCTTACGTTAACGAAACTATACGTCAAAAAAACTCATGATAGGGGTACAGGTCTCCCAAAGTGATAATGCGCATAGAAATGTTCGTCACTGTTCGGCAACGGTCGTATTCCCCGAGTGTTGGAAGACGATATGTATAATTATAAGGTCCTACCCTTCATATTCGAAATATTTTAAGAGGTAGGTATATCAGTAGGTGGTAAAGATGCCATACAAACGAAAAAAATAATAATCTGAGTATTTTTTTTATTTTTATAAATAAATAAAATTATTTTTAATAAATTATTTGACACATAAAAATACTTATTATCAATATTTATATTTAATAAATATAAATATATCAATATTTATATTTAATAAATATAAATATTGACTAGCGAAGATCTGCAAGCGCATTATTAATTTGGGAATACTGTACGATCATTATACCAGCCTGTAATTGTATTGTACCCATTGCTGTGACTCAGGTCCACTCATTGTGAGAGAGTGGGCTGTGTTAGGGCTGCCATCCGTCCGGAGTTCCCCGGATTTGTCCTAGTTTAAAGGGCGTCCGGGGATCGTCCGGTAGAGGTTTCAAAAAATGTCCGGGTAATACCCGGACACTTTGTGTCAGGGAAATCCTGATTGACGAAATATTTTTTCGGGGGCGTCCGGGAAAAATACTCAATTTCACCCAAATGTCCGGAGTTTTTAATGTTTTTGTCTGGCGTCAGCAATTTAGGTGATGGCAGCCCTAGCTGTCGTGCACCCAGGGTCGGATTTAAAGAGCCCTGGGGCAACCAAAAATTAGAGACGCTGAAAAATTTAATCCTTTCAAATCTGGTCTAGGTCTATCCATTTAGCCTGTGCATTGTCAGATTTGTCAGTCAGTCACGGTATTGTTTTAAGGTGGTGACGCGAATCGAATTTGGATCAACATACGACGTAAAACAGCGATGCAATTTGCACAAAACCCAAAATATTTTGAATTTGGCGCGCAACCTTGACGGATCCACCTTAAAGGTCTAAGATATTCTTTCTATGGTTTCGTACTTCAAAAGGAAAACGGAATGAATAAAGGATCACTTTGTCGTCCGTCCGTCCGTGGCGAGTCCGAGGCATCTGCTCAGCACTTATTTTCTACGAAAGCTTTTTTCTAATAGAAACTGATTTTTGGATTGTACACACACACCAGTGTATGTACAATCGTTCAAAAATTCATTGAGCTTACAAACACGCTTATATCCGCGTCACAACCTAGCATCACCGTGACACCGTCATAAGTCAATATGATTTTCCACTTTCCACATTTCAGAAATCCGCGCTCGGACCCTATTAAAATTGTGAGCGAAACCATAGTGCGATTTAGATTACGGACCAAGCAACGCCATCTATCGAACTATCATACGTACTATGGCTACTTAGGGTCAGCAAATATGGTCTACTCAATGAATTTGATAACTTTCAAATAAAAAAGATTTTAGATTAAAAAAAATCTGTGGTGTAGACCTAACGAGTAGCGACCACAGAACAATAATACTCTAGCGAGGTAGCGACAAGAAATCGTGGCGCGCGCTATGGAGAGCGGAATGCCGACTGGCCCGGGTTGCGGTTTCATATGCTACAATTTGTTTATTTTTGCGACAATCGCGTCGCGAGCAGTCGCGGCAAAATGTAACAAATCACAATTTTAAAATCGCGGCGATTTTTTTCTCGTATATATGCGCGCACTGACAAACCCATTCTTTACATTTTTGCGACAATATTATCACGCGACAAAAAAACGTGGTGCGCGCTAGGCCTTAGATCCTTATATTTTTTTACTTCTATCTAAGAAATTGGGATTGCAAACTCCAAACTTGTTTTTACTTAATTAAATCAGAGATCGCACATGAAATTATAATTATTTGTCTAAGAATCGAAATAATGGTTCAAAATTACAATTTCATTCGCTATCGAAATAATGGTTCAAAATTACAATTTCATTCGCTATCGAAATAATGGTTCAAATTTTATTTATAAAATGCTGAAAACTTGCAACTGGTTTTATGACAAGTAATAATAACAGTTTAAGATTGCCGTTTATTTCGTACTGTGCTGATTGTATTTTTTTATCTTTATGATGTGATAAGTATCAGTGCGGCCATACAACAGTATTGGTCATTGATATATTTATGTTTTTCACAGGAAAATGGGTGGGCGCGTAGTAACAACGTGTGTCATTCTTGGATTCCTAGCGATTGGGGTCAACTGCGAAGAAAGTATGTACCGCCATCTATCGGTGAATTTATTGCAACTTACTAATGACAGTTTTAAAGTTTTCTTAATTTACCTAAATTATTTAATTTATTAATCAAATACAATGTGCAATGTACGTGTTCCTTGTTAAAATATTAGTATATTGCGTAAAAAAGATGTATGAGTAAAACTTCATTTAACGCCATCTTGTGTCGAGTAGCGTAACTAATAGTTGTTTAATTTTACAGCCACAGTCAAGCCGGCTTCTAACGGAGTTCCAAAGGATTCCAACATCTGCAAACTTTGTCAATGTCAAGATAATAAAGTAGACTGCTTCGATCAAAATCTTTCTACTTTCTTCACCAAACAGGAATGGGAGGGTAAGTTTTTCTTTTTTAATGGGTATTTAATTTATAAAATGCAGTAAGTATTAGTATGGAATCAACTTGTTATTTGGCCTGCAAATTGTGTTTGACATTTAGTTAGCATGATGGTATGAGCGCCATTTTTAGAGATCAACTCTGGATGGGTAAACATTCTTTACTTAGGCCATGTTGTTTCAACTTACAGTTACGTATCTGTAACCATCAAATATGGCGGCTTGTACGACAATTTCACACTGAC
Organism: Thalpophila matura; assembly: GCA_948465475.1. Taxonomy (NCBI): domain Eukaryota; kingdom Metazoa; phylum Arthropoda; class Insecta; order Lepidoptera; family Noctuidae; genus Thalpophila; species Thalpophila matura. Next base: position 6,337,323 of record OX419205.1, on the reverse strand, counting down.
TTAACGATTACGTACTGACTTACTAATACAGATGGTATATGATCTATTGTACCCGATATGATGAATTTCGTTGGTTTTGGAGCCGTAGGGACTACGGACCCTCGTTATGAACAATTTCTACTATGAGACTGTGAGCGTATAGCAATAGCGTGCGAGTGAGAGGGAATGATTACTGCCGCCATTTTTGATTCTCCTCTTTCCAAATCTTTATTGACGCGGGTTATAAGACCGACTCGTATGTCGTAACGGGGAACGGCATGATGCTATTTCATGCCGCCTCTCCGCCGCCGCTCTACTCCCTTGTGTGTGCGTTTCGATATTTCACATTTGCCGGCTTAGATCATAGAAACAAGGACATGTGCCGGAGAAGGCGCTATCGAGCTTGATGCCTGATCTTGAGCACATTGCTCATATTATAAACGTACGCGCTGGCGACGAACCGATCACGATCGATGGTATAAATACAGTGTTTTAGTTTAGTGCTAGTGTTGAGTGGCGATTAACAGTGTTAGATTGAGGGTGTGCGGAATGTTCAATGCATGGGAGATCGTTTTATTCACAAGGAGCGCTTAATTATGCGCGTAATTGTGTCGAAAAATGTACTAAAAGTGGCATCAGTTGTTCCCGTACTAATTTGCTATGATGGCATATCTCCTTGTTTCTATGATCTGAGTTTGCCGGGCATCAAATGACGGCCATATTGTTTTTTATTTGCAGGTCTCATAGACTTCAAACCTGAAGAAGTGGATTTGAGTGAGAACCGTTTCACCAACATCACTTACATCGCTGACCTGACGATAGAAGTTCTGAACCTATCGAGATGCGGCATCGAGTTCATAGAGAATGCCAGCTTCAGGGACCTGCAAGAAATGAGGGTTTTAGACTTGAGTCACAACAAGCTGACGACTGCGAAGTTGAGTCCACATGCTTTTGAGGTACCTATCTTGGTCTAGTGTGGTCATGTTTATTGTTTGCTATATAAAATTTTGGAGGTTTTTGAGAGAGGAAAGTTACATAAGTTTTTGTTTTTTTTATTTCCGTTTTGAAGATGTTTTGGTGAATGAGTATGGTTGAAATGTTGCAGTTTATACGGGGTGTAATTTTAGTCAGTCTTGATACTTAAAGGGGTAAAAACTTTTACTATGGGACCAACCCTGAAAACGAAAAATAAATCAGCTCTTCCAAACATTTAAGTTCACTGATCTCAACAAAGTGTATGGAGCAGCTGGTTTTTTTTTCGCGATTACGAGGTTGGTTCTACAGTAAAAGTTGTTCATAATGATGAGTACCACAAAGACCCCTTTTCGTATCAAGACTGACTAAACATACCCCCAGTACCTATAGATTTTTTGCGCTCATTACTCTGTCAAAATTAAAAAAAGAAGAATTAAATAGTTATAGGGACTTGCCAGGAAAGTAATATTGTAGAAGCCATGGAGTTTCCCGTTCTTCTCCATAGGAATCTCATAGGATAATCGTAAAAGGCTGTCAGAATTATGAGAAAACCCGAAGGCTTACCCAAACTTACCACATGAATTTAAGAATAGATACAGAGATGGCAACTTCTCATTGAAAAAAAACCGGACAAGTGCGAGTACGACTCGCGCCCAGGGTTCCGAAATATGCAATAGCGCCATCTATGCCGCTATTACATCATATCTTGATCATAGATGGCGCCATCTATGAGCAAACCCAAGCAGCACATTAGCGAAAATTATATCCATAAACCAGCTATATGACAGCCAAAGGCTGTTATGTAGCTGTACTAAGGGATACGACGATACTTGAGGCTGTATAAGAGGCGATTTCTACACTGCAGCTGACTAATGGCTGTATAATGGAGTAAAAATCAACTAAATGCATTTAGTAGAACTTGAAAGAACTGTTCTCCAGCTTTTGGCTACGTATAATGCTACTAGCTGGTTAACAAGACCAGAGCTTGTTAACGGCTGGTTAACGCGATAAAGTAACACCATTTGTAAACTGTGAGCTGTATTAGAGAATCAAATTGTGCCACTGGTTTTTTTATGGTGTACACAAATTCTATTAGTGTAGCCTTACTCCACTTTAATTCCAAAGCTAACAGTGTAAATATTAGCTATTTTACAGCCTCTAGAATTATTGAAGAGTAAACATAGGTTAGTAGTGCTATGATTACGTCAATTTTGTCATAACCTCGAAACGCGACTTTGATTATCGTGCGAGAATAAAAATGAATACGATTAAACCATGGAAAAAAAGGAAAAGAACTGGTGCAGTTAAAAATAAACCTTTAAAAGAATATAATAAGCAAAGGAGCAAGGATAGTGAAAGTCTCATTCATTTATCTAGCTGCAGTCAAGTGCCAGTGTCGATTAAAAATGAGGGTTCCGGACACAAGATTTTGTTACAAATAATCATAGTTCCGTACATTTTATGGATTCGGTCAGTGACCTTTCTAAAGAAATAATTGAAAGCAGAAATAGTGAAAGTTTTGAATCAAACGAAGATTTTTATGAAGATGAGAGCGAAAATATTACTTTAGTAATAATTAATTATTAATAACTGGCTATTATACCTTTTATTATGAACTAGCACTTTGCCCGCAACCAGTGTAGGGCGTAGTTAACTACAATGTTGTAATCTGATTACTAACTACGATTAAAAGTAGTTAACTACATGTAGTTAACTACTTGTAGTTATGATTACATGTAACTTAACTACATGTAATCAAACTACATTAAGTAGTTGTTAATTTGATTGCTGTAATCTAGTAGTTATGATTACTGATTATTAAAATTTATGAACTTATATTTTGCAATTAAATAAACATGTAATGTGTAGTAAAAAAGGGTGAATTTTTGTAAGAGGGAAGCCGAGCTACAAATGCTTACTAAACCTGGCCACGAAACCTAATTCTTGTACCTACTAAAATGTCTATAGACCCTTTCCGTCATCATCATCATCATCGAAGTAATTATCATCGAAATCATCATCATCGAAATCATCATCATTGAAATCATCATCATCATCATCATCATCGAAATTGAAATCATCATCATTGAAATCATCATCATAGAAATCATCATCATCAAAATCATCATCATCATCATCATCATCATCATCATCATAATCGAAATCATCATCGAAATCATCATCATCGAAATCATCATCATCGAAATCATCATCGAAATTGAAATCATCATCATCATTATCATCATCATCATCATCGAAATTGAAATCATCATCATCATCGAAATCATCATCATCATCATCGAAATCATCTTATGTAGTCGTAGTTAGTAATCAGTAACTACTGATTACAGTATTGGGCAAAATGTAATCTAACTAGATTACATTTTGCCCAATACTGGCCAGTGCAGTACCCTAAGCTAATTGAGTACGAAATGCCCGAAATGGTTTTCTATCGAGATTAGAGATCCCTAAGACGCTGTCGTATACTCTCACTTTACTCCCTTAACCAGCCGTTAGAATAACTGAAAACCATCGTACAGCCATTAAACAGAAAAGAGAGGGTCAAGGGAATTTTGTGAGAATTATTGCTGGATAACAAATTGACGCCATTTTAATGTAAACAAGCCGATTACATATGAAAAAAACCACTGATATCTGTTATATTTTCATGTTATTTGTGAGCTATTCAATTACAAACACATTATTTCATTGTTACAAATAGATATTAATGCTCATTAAATGTAAATAAAGTAGTATAATTCGTACCCCGTATTTACTTTGTATAATATTTTTAGTAATACTATATTATTTCGAGGGCGCGTGTAATATTTGACAATATCACCTATAATATTAACAGTAAAAGTGGCACCCGCAGTACAATTAACCAATAGAGATACAAAACAAACGTAAAAAATTACTTCCCTTATATTAGAAATTATTATATTTGTCCACAGATTATAGTTAGACCACCATATTGACATTATTTCTTTGTAGATTTAACAATAACCCTTAGAAAGCCATTAACCATCTCTTGGCTGTCTAAGAGAATTTTACAATGCTCCTAGAGTTCTAGATAGCTATTAACAAGCTACTATTTCACTCAGGGCTGGTTAATTGGGGCCAAATTTAGAATTAATAGGGCTGTGTATCCGGATGTACAGCCCTTGTACAGACGCAAAACAGCCTCGAGTTTTCAAAAATTCTGTTGTCCAGTCACTCTACAGCTGTGTGTGCTGCTTGGGAATGGCTCCACTCATAATCATGACAGACGAAAAACAAAATGATCCTATCCTAAAAGGGTTTCGTTTTTCTTTTTGAAGTACGGAACCCTAAAAAATATCTGATCTAATCACTAATTATTATTAGACTGATGAGACTAGCTAGATTTAGACAAAAATAGGTCGATCAGAAATTGTTTTAAGTAGCAGACTATCAATATTTACCTAGCTTAAACCATAATTCTCTTTTCTAGGGACGCTACGCGCCAGAAGAGTATGAGCCTCTGGCATCCATGAGGGTCCTCAACTTAGCCTACAATGACCTGCATTCGATACACCAGGACTTATTCGAGCATATTCCAGAGCTGGAAGAGCTGGATTTGAGTGGAAATCCGTTGACGACGATTGATCATGTCACTTTGATTGCAATTTCCAGTTTGCCGATGTTGAAGGTTAGTGACATCTAATGTTGGATAGCGATAACTATTAACATTCGTTCAAAAAAATATTAGGAAAAAAGTATGTTAAATTATTTTTTTAATAAGTTTTATTCGTCATAATATTTAAACAGAGAAAATATATTATTTTTTACTGGCGATGAAAATAATACCGCTACTCCCCAACAGATGGCGCTGTTATTAATTTTCGAGTAAACTCTTTCAGGTCCTAAGAATGCGTTCGTGCGAGCTGACAGAGATGCCAAGTTCGTTCCTGCACACTCCTCGATACTTGGAGCGGCTGGACATCAGTGACAACCAACTGGCTGCTGTCCCACAGGAGCTAGAGGAAGCCAAGAATTTGCTCTACCTGAATTTGAACCAGAATCCCATTTTAAAATTGGAAATGACTTCTGAAGAAAATCCGTAAGTGAAAATAATATAACTGATAATTAATCCATAATAATTTAATGTATTCATTAAATATTAAAATTAAAACAGTTAAAACCATGCAATAACCTGACAGTTATGACCTGTCTGACCGAGACCGACACGCGTGATAATTATCACCGCGAGGACTGCCAATTTGTTTGCGAACCAGGGAGAATATTACGGTGAGATTGTCCCTCGAACGTTAGCAAACAAATTGGCAGCTCTCACGGTGATATCACGCAGCGAATCGGTACAGAGGCCCTAGACAAGTTACTTTTCTGTTAGCGTTAGCGTCAAACGCTACGGATAAAATGTATGGAAGTGACATTTATGAGTCACGTGACTTTTCCGCAGCTAATGTCATTGCCATACATTTTGTGCTTGTCGTTTGGCGTGAACGATAACAGAAAAGCAACTTGTCTAGGGCCTCAGGGGGTCTACTCTCTAAGCGCGAAATCCGTAGTTTCGACCTTAGTTACGGGCGTTTCTTACTCCGTATCACCTACGGACTTAAGATTAATTCGGGGCCCGAACTAAGAATGAATGATAGCACGATTTGACGGTTGTCCCTACTCCCGATGTGTTTTTATTCCGTCCGAATAATTGAATTTGACACTTGTTTTGACGGAATCTTATGTCTATTGTACTTTCGGACGGGCCCGTACCTATCTTCGTTGACGGACTTACAGAGTAGACCCCGACATTTTGAAGTGGTGTGTTCAAACCTAAACAAATGAGTTTAACTGTAGAAGTTAACTGGTATAACTATAGTACCTACGAACCTAAGAAATATCCTGCAAAACTAATTAGATCCAAGCTAGGGTGGAACCTCCTAAAACACTCACTTTCTTATAAACGATGATTAAATTAAACAGCTCCTAAGTCAATTTATTGTCATCTCTATTCATTGTCATACAAATGACAAGGATAGTTGTATATTTAGGGTGGTTTCGCACTACGTCCGATCCGAATCCGAGAAAACCTCAGATCATAGAAACAAGGAGATATGCCATCATAGCAAATTAGTACGGGAACAACTGATGCCACTTTTAGTACATTTTTCGACACAATTACGCGCATAATTAAGCGCTCCTTGTGAATAAAAAGATCTCCCACGCATTGAACATTCCGCACACCCTCAATCTAACACTGTTAATCGTCACTCAACACTAGCACTAAATTAAAACACTGTATTTATACCATCGATCATGTTCGGTTCGTCGCCAGCGCATACGTTTTTAATATGAGCAATTTGCTCAAGATCAGGCATCAAGCTCGATAGCGCCTTGGCACATCTCCTTGTTTCTTTGATCTGAGGAGAAAACAGTCCGAAAAAAATATAAATGAACACTATGAAAACAACTCGACATCGGATCGGACGCAGTGCACAACCACTTATATACAAATAGTAGGTACTACGGCTACTTCGGACCGTCTTTTCTCGGATTCGGATCGGACTTAGGGCGAAACCGCCCTTAATAAGTGGTTAAAAAAGTTCCGAAAACTGCGATTTATTGCATCGAGTTTTTGAACAATCTCACGTCTTTTTCCAGCGGCTTTCCTCGTCTCCGCAAACTGCAAGAACTTCACATGTGCAACATGCCGAGACTCCGAAGTATTGGCGCAGGGGCGCTGGCTGGCCTGGAGACCGTCCAACGAGTCCACATCAGCTTCAACCCAGCGTTGAGATACGTGGACCCTAAGGCCTTGGCCCGCCCTGACGATATCGGGGAGACTTATGATTGGCCGTTGGTTAAAGAGGTATGTAGTTAACTTTGAGAGGTTCATCAGAAGCCCAATCAAGACAAATTTCAGCTTATAATCCTATTATCCTACTAATATTATAAACTAGCTTCCGCCCGCGGCTTCGCCCGCGTTTTTGGGACAAAAAGTAGCCTATGTGTTATTCTGATGTATAAGCTATATTACTGTAAAGTTTCATCAAAATCCGTTCAGTAGCTTTTGCGTGAAAGAGTAACAAACATCCATCCATCCATACATCCTCACAAACTTTCGCATCTTACTAATACAAATGTGAAAGTTTGTGACGATGGATGTATGGATGTTTGTTACTCCCAAAAACGCGGGCGAAGCCGCGGGCGGAAGCTAGTTAGTGATATAAGTAGTCGGCCCACCTGCCGACCTAGCATGACCACGATAGAAACGGTTTCTGTCTACAGAAGAATAGACAAAGTGACAGATTGTAGAAAGATTTCTACCGTTTTATGCATACAATGAAGAGAAGAAATGTTTATATTCTCCAGTAGACAAAATTCTGATAAGCCAATCACGGGTCGCCGACTGCTCGGGCAGAAGAGTTAACGATTTGGATAAAAAAAACTTTGTCTATTCTAGAGATTGAATGAGAATTGGTCATGCTAAGCGGGCAGAATAATATTCACTGTTCTATCAGAAAGCCTTCAAATCCGACTTTATTAAACTACATATTTCCTTCGTGGATAATAGGAATATCAGAGTCAATGGGTTTGAAAGAGAAACGGAACCTTTTAAGCCCTGTGCCAAAAAGCGCTTTTGGGCAAATGTGGACATCAGACCTGATGCCTCTGATGTCAAATAATAACATTAAATTAACCGGCAATTTTAAACTACCGTCTTCTATAACACTAACGACTTTGCAATAAAATGCCTCACGTTTCCCAGCTGTACCTTCAATCCAACAACCTGACAGAGGTGGACTCGCGCCTGATCTCCCGATGGGACCTGCTGGACAAGGTGGACGTGTCCGACAACCCGTACCTCTGCGACTGCTCCACGCAGTGGATGGTCGACATCCTGGCACCAACGGTCCAGAGCAAGGGAGGAAACGCCTCCACGATGGTGTAAGTGCAAACAGACGTATTTCCTGTATGATGATAAGCAGTAACCGCTAAGAGACGCTTATAGACATTTTTTTTTGTCTAAATCAAATTCCAAGGTGGCGGCGATAAAAAATTACGAATTATTCGTCATTGGTGTCATTTTCATGGGTTTTGAGAGTGCCCATGCCGAAAGTGAGGTTGAAATCAAAATCCAAGATGGCGGCCATAAAAATATACGAATTATACGTCGTGGGTATCATTTCCATAGTATTTAATGCCCATGCCGAAAGTGAGGTTGAAATCAAAATCCAAGATGGCGGCCATAAAAAATTACGAATTGTTCGTCATGGGTATCATTTCATAAATTAAACGGCGGGTGAAACTGCGGGGCACAGCTAGTAATACATATAATAAAGATAAACATCAAGAGAGCCTCCTAAGAGGGGCTCGTGGCTAAATGACAGCCACGCTCATCGATCGATCTGCGAGGTTAAGCTGCGCTTGCCGCAGTCAGCCTTTGGATGGGTGACCGTTCTTTACACATCGAGACCCCTCCGTGCCTCAGAGAGCACGTTAAGCAGTCGATCCCGGTTGTTATAGGAATATCTTTGACAGTCGTTACGGGTAGTCAGGAGCCCAAAAGTCTGACAACTGGTCTAACATTCGAATACCAGTATTTCCCAATAATTGGGTTGTGGAGGTCAGATTACAGTCGCTCCATGTAAAATATTGATATTCAGCCGCAACCAGTTAGACTGGAAGCCAACCCCAATCATGTTTGGGAAAAGGCTAGGCGGATGATGATCAAGAGAGCCTCCTAAGATGTTGGGCGAGGCTCTTATGGCCAAGAGCCTCTATCAAAAACTTATAAGGCTCTCGTTAGGCGGCTGGGTCAAGGGCAGATATATACAGAAGGCAGTTCTCCTCCATACGGCACGCATTGTGAGAACGTTCCTGTCTCTGGAGCCCTAACCACCTTCTTTTGTGTCAAATAAATCTTTCTTTCTTTGAAGCTCAGTCACATAATATTCTTTTTTTTTCCAGATGCAAGGAGCCAATAGAAATGCGAGGTTATACAATGAAACACCTACACGATATACACCGTACGATGCGGTGCGTTGACAAGTATGGCAATCGCCCAGAGAAGGACGGAGCTATATTGCTCGGAACTCTTATAGGTAAGACTACAGGCTTTGGCTCAGGTCATAGAAATAGAAACAATAAGAATATGTTTATCATCGGGAACCGCTGTCGCCACTTTTAATGCAGTGTGCGTCACAACTACAAACGCTCCTTTGTCATTATAGACATCTCCCGCACATCATCATCGAGGGAGTATCTTACCGCGACATTCTCCCTAGAACGTTCACAAATTAACTGGCAGTTCACGTAGTGATATCACTCGGCGCGTCGATAAAAAATAGACAGACTGCTTCGTGCGACAGAGATGACGCTCTATTTATAGAGCGTCATCTCTGTCATTCGCTCGCTAGCTGGCGGTGTGGCCTGCGCTTAAAAGATAAAGATAATATTCTGAAAAAATTAAGATCATTTGTACGAAAAAAATACACGTGATCTTTGGTAGGGGGGGAGGGGTTAGTTCAAAATCTCACCAGGGGGGAGGGGGGGTCAAAAAGTTGCTAAAAAAACATCACGGACGCCCCCTATCCCAGTCGCCACCCGGTGGCAACTGGGATTTTTTTCCCAATTGCCACCTGGTGGCAATCCATGTGGGGGCGACTGGGACTATACCTCTCGATGTGTAATATTTACCTACTGAGAACTTCTTTCTAATTTTCCTTAAATTTCCAGGTGTTCTCCTAGCGGTACCCATCATGTTGAGTTTGATGCTGCTCTGGCGCCACGGGTACTTCGCGTGGTTAGGACTTCGCCCCCCACTAGACGTGTCGCGAGCATTCTACAAGAGAGCGCCCGCTGACGAAGACAACTATTAAATCCGAAGCTGAGGACTGCACGCTTAGCATGACCCTATGACCGATTCTATCTCTATTCTACTAAAGGATAGACAAAATTCTTTCTATACAAATCGTTATCTCTTCGGCCCGAGCAAGAGCATGCGGCAACCCGTGCTTGGTTTATCAGAATTTTGTCTACTGAAGAATAGAAACATTTCTTCTCTTCATTGTATGCGTAAAACGGTAGAAATCTTTCTACAATCTGTCACTTTGTCTATTCTTCTGTAGACAAAACCCGTTTCTATCGTGGTCAAGCTAGGCCGGTTGACTCGCTTTTGGGTTAAGAAACCCAATCGCGCTTGTATTCCTAAGGAGTAGGCAGAGTCAGTCAGTCAGTCAGTCAGTCAAGTCAGAGGAGACTCTTCGAGTATCATGTCATGTGATAGTCGGAGAGTCAAATTAGTTTGATTAATTAATATTTCTTGTATGTTAAGTTTATGTTTTAAGTTTATTTTAATAAAATAGTAATTATAATACGTAACTATGTTGTTTTTATTTATTTATTTGTATTTGTTTTATTTTACCTGTGTCATGAGAATTTAGAGGTGAATTTTTCAGCTGGGTGTGTATGGCCAAACCCAAAACTGTAAGAAATGGCGAAAAACACATAAAGAGTCTCAGGGCCGATTTTGATAAAAACTAAAATTACATCATTAGATTTTTGAAAAATTTATTTTCTTATCCGGGAATCGAACCCGTTGATTTTGAAAAAAGACACTTTATTAATATACCATCCGGTAGTGTCAACAACAGGGACCTATTAATCGGGTTAAAAGGTTACCGGTTAAATCTCTTACCCATATTTTTGGTTAATCTTAATGCAAACCCTTTAATACGGATACCGTTACCGGTTAATATTGCTGATTAACCCGAATGAAATAGAACAAAAATGAAAAAAAAGGAACAAAAAAACCGGCCAAGTGCGAGTCGTACTCGCGCACCGAGGGTTCCGTATCATTTTTGGACGTATAAAATGAAAAAAATCGGACCGCATAACTAAGTTAGTATGTGAAGGAATTTTGATGATTTTGAAAAAAACTGTACTAGTTAGGAACATCGTTTTATTTTTGGTGCCATATTTGGGTCAATTCCTATCAACTCTAATTATTTTAGATTTTTCGCCCCGCAAACTTCGGAGATAAGGGGGGGGGGGGGAATGGTATTTTTTTGGACATTTTTCATCATATGTCGAAAACTGTGAGACATAAAATTAAATAAAAATATATTTTGAAATGTGCAAATCAAGCCCTTTCATATGATATGTCACTTGACCTAGTAACCCCACTTTGAAATTTCAGACCCCCACTCCGGCCCCTTTTGCAATGAAAATAAAAATATTTTTGGACTTTGTTCATTTGCAATAAAGTTGAACAAGCATTTTTTATAACTGTTCCAAATTTCAAGTCGATAGCATAAGTAGTTGCTGAAATAAGCAGGTGTGACAGACAGACAGACAGACGAAGTCGCACCATAAGGGTTCCTTTTTTACCATTTTGGTACGGAACCCTAAAAATGAACTCTGCGTGACCCGATTATTATTAGGCTGATTAACCCAGAATACGGGTTAACCTTTATGCAAGGTTTTTCACCTAACCCAAAAAAAATAACCCGGGTTAACCCCTATACGGGTGACCTTTTCGGTCCCTGGTCACCAATATACGGCAAACTAAAAGAAAGTATCATGAATCAGTTTAAAAAAATCAACACTTTCATAATTTATAGTGAGCCATAGGCATGGGCATAGGCATTTTATGTCTCACTAATTTCGACATTTATGATGAAAAATGTCTGAAAAAATACCATTCCCCCCCTTATCTCCGAAGTTTACGGAGCCAAAAATCTGATATAATTAGAGTTGATAGGAATTGACCCAAATATTGCACCAAAAATAAAACGATGTTCCTAACTAGTACAGTTTTTTCAAAATCATCTAAATTCCTTCACAAACAAACTTAGTTATGCGGTCCGGTTTTTTTCACTTTATACGTCCAAAAATGATACGGAACCCTCGGTGCGCGAGAACGACTTGCACTTGGCCGGTTTTTTTTTTCTAAAATCAACGGGTTCTATTCCTCGCTAGGAATAGGAAAATAGACTTTTCAGAAATCTACAGACACAGTAGGTACCTAGCATCTATACAGACACCCGCATTGCAAGCGAAAAGTGAATAGAGGCGACGCCATTTTCAATCCCTGTCCTAATCTACGCAGGTAGAACAAAAAAAAATATGAAGACTGATCAGAGGCCCTGGACAAGTTGCTTTTCTGTTAGCGTTCACGCCAAACGCCATGTCCAAAATGTATGGCAATGACATTACCTGCGGAAAAGTCACGTGACTCACAAATGTCAATTCCATACATATGTCCGTAGCGTTTGACGTGAACGCTAACAGCAAAGCAACTTGTCTAGGGCCTCAGACCGTACGAGTAAGTACATAACAGAGTAGGTACTGATAAGATTATATTATCTAAGCCGTAAACAACAGGAACCGGAACTACTTACGTAGGTAATGATTTAGATCTATGATCAATATTATCACTGAAAAAAATGTTAGGTTAAATTTAACAGATTCTGCGTAAATGTTACCAAAGTTTGCGGTTGATTTCGGTCCTATCACAAATTTTGATTGATTTTAGCAAACATATTAAGTTGGTGTTGTACCAAATTTATTTGGTAGATTACACCTATATTTTGTAACTAAACTAAATTGTTGAGATTTGTTTGGTAAAATGTACAATACTCTTTGTTGATTTACATCAGAACTCTGGTACCAACTTCAACCTCTTTAGTCTTGTAACTTCAATAGCGAGGTTTTGTTATATTTATCGTAGTTTCCATGTAATTCCGCCAACCTTTGCTAATTTGGTAAATCCAACAAACCATTTTTTTCAGTGATTGATCACTAGTATTTTTGCCCGCGACTCCGTCCGCGTGGACTACAATGAAATGACCAGTTTAGATTACATCCGTAGTGTAGGGTGGCTAGTAGGTACTACCAAGAGGTCAAGCTGTATTATTCCATCGGAATTGTATGAAACGTGGTTTTTAAGTGGATTTTAAGGTGGACCCCACGCTATCGAACTGTGAAAACCACATCAAAAGTGGTTCAGTACTTTTTGCGTGATGCGCGCACAAACAGATAGACAAAAATTTTAAAAAAGTGCATGGTTACGTCCCAGCCTATCCCGACTGTTTTTTCTGGAATATCTTCAATGTACAGACATGGCTTTTTTACAATTTCATAATACTAGATAGACCATATTTAATAACACAAATGATGATGATGTTTCCATCTTTGATGACCATGGCTGTTGTCGGTCAGTTAGCGAAGGAACTGTGCAGGACATCTAGCCAAGAAATCAGTCGTGTATCAATGAAGTATTTGTAGACATTTATCATAATTTTGTGATTTTTATAAATTCGTGAGCTTATCTGGAGATAAGCTATCGTTTGTGCAAAGAATAAGTAACATTGCAGAGGGGATTATTACAATACGCGCCATGTAAGTTGACCGGACTGAAGTTCGTGTGAATGGCTTCATAGAATCTGTTTTTGTATATTTTAAACATTATTTAAACGCTTTGTTTATTTAAATGTCTAGATACCGCGTCGCCCAGTAACTCCGTTTTTGAAATGGGCCAAAAGGGCACTGGCAGACGCCCATAGAACGCTGGGCCTCAGATTGTGTAAGTCGGTACAGATATGAAATTAGTTTGGTGTGATCGAGTATTTCAAGAGTATTTAAATTCATTTTTTATTTGTTTTTGTACGTAATTGGGTTAAAGAGAAATATTTTTATTTCTGACAGTGAGGTTAAGTATGGTGTGAATGATCCAGTGAAGTACAGCCCGACTAATGAGTTCTCAATTCAAAGGTTTTAGTTGCTGTCACCATGATATTCTGTGGAAGCACGCGCCAGCCAGCATGCACCCGTTTTTGTTTTAGTGGTTTTTTCAAAATGTCAATGGCATAATCATTTTATTTCTTATTTATTTCGATTTTTGATTCCAATTCTTAATCTCTAAAATAAATTAGGCAAAGAACAATTAAAATATATTTTTATTTTTGGTTAAGCTTTTATTACTGTACCATATCAAGCCTAAAACTGCTGACGTCCTTTACAGGCTTGTGTGAGTGACAGCATTGTCTTACACTCGTGATGACTCGTGTCATTTGTCCTTGATTTGTCCATGTGTGCATTTATTAGCAGCTATTATGGTGAAACCTATACTTTTTTCTACGTATTTGGGGCCGCGACAGTCCATCTAGACATTAGGCATATCATCAAAACACATAAACTTTCAGGAATAAAGTTTCTAAATGTTGGTGAAAACCGCATTAAAATCCACTGTGTAGTAGAAGAATTAAGCGGACAATCAAACACACCACGAAAAGCAACTTCGTTTTATACTATTTATAGATAGGTAGAAAACACGCGCATATCTTTAAACCTTCTGATTTCACCAGTCTTAATCTATGACAGCAAATATCTTTAGGAAATATCGTTTTTTTCGACTATCTTGTAACTGACATTTTTATCGAAGATAAGTTCATTTATATTTTGTTTATAATAGTGCGTGGACGCATTTTATAAAATGGTTTTTAATAGGTTAATTAGTTTTAGTGCTGTAGTGGTACTTTTAGTGACAATTAAGCTTAGTGTGACACAAGTTGATAAAGGTAAAGTGTTACTGGTTTTAAATTATGTTTTACCCGACTGTTCCAGAAAGAGAGTAATGTTTTTCGAGTGTATGCATGTCTGTTTCTTTGGTACGCTCTGTAGCATAAACGGCTTAATGGATTTTAACATGTGAGGTGTCTTTAGAATCGTCTTCATTATGGGATTGTGGGAGTGAGATAAGGTAAAATAATACCCAGTCGGTTTCCTTGTTTTTTCTAATAATTTTGTTTGAATGATTTGCTTTTAAGGGCAGGTAGAATAATACACTGTTCAAGCTGTGATGTATAAACTACTGAGCACTGTGTATTTAAAGTTTTTTGTGTAAATATTAGAAAGTTTGTTAGCCAACGCCCTGGACCCGCGACTGTTATCATCCATTAAAATTAAAATCAGGAGTTGCTTATTGGTCAAAATAGGCTGAAATTCAGCTTTTTTTAAACGCCAATTACCTACAAAAGACAGCCCCAAAAATAGCCCTTTCATCACTTCCTACTATTATAAGGGCCTGCAAAAATAAGAAGGTACCTACTACACTTTCTACTACTACTTCGTACTAAGTGTGATACTTAGTTTTGCAGGCCAGTGTATTACCTATAAGGGAACTTATTTATTTGGGAACAATACCCCACAACACTCATGACTGTTTATAACATGAAATGGGCAAGTAACGATAATATGCCTATAATGTTCCCACTGCTGGGATTATTATTATATGGGCATTTCCAGGTACAGACACAACAACCCAGGAGGCTGCTTCAAGCACGATATGTACAATATGCGCGTGCGCAGACGGTGTGGTCAACTGTGCGGACCTCAACATCAGCTCAATCTTCGAGCTTCCAGACTGGGATGGTATGTACTACTTACGTATCATTGTTACACACTACCGGGAACATACTAGAACATAATTATGTTATTAAGTACTCTTTTACACTCTGAAACAATGATTTGTTCCAGAGTGTAAGAGAGATGAAGCTAGGCAGGGTCCGAAAACATCGATGTTTTCCTTTCGATATTTATCATTATCATACTTACATCGAAATTTTTGAATCGATGTCAATATAATCGATGTTTTTCTAATATTGATCATCCCTAATTTGCCCTGCCTAGCTTCATCTCTTACACTCTGGAACAAATCATTGTTCCAGAGTGTAAAAGCGTTCTGTACCGACACGCAGTGCCGTAACTAGGGCGGTGCCCAGACACAGCCTAGGGTGCAGACCCTGGAGAGGTGCAGAAATAACCACACCAGAACCAAGGTTCAGATTAGAGCACTATTCAAGAGTGCAGTTATAGGAGCTCGCACCGGGCGCGCTTAAGGCTAGATAGGAACGGCACTGCCGACACGCCGCCGTGAACGTTCGAGGGAGAATGTCATGGTGAAATTCTCCCTCAAACGTTCGCAAACAAATTGGCAGTTCTCACGGTGATGTCACCCGGCGCGACGAGTCGATAAAGAATAGATAGGCAGTTTCAAGAAGGTTAAGCTATTTTTTAATATTTTTGGGCAGTTTGTTTTCCCCACATGTCATAGTGCAGCACCATCTTGCTTTTAGAGCTCAAATTGACCACGTCTTAATTTCTAATTTCAGGTCTTACAGACTTTAAGCCGACTACGGTGAATCTTAGCCACAATCCGATCACAACTATCACTAGAATCGGCAAACTACCAATACAGGTGCTAAATCTATCCAACTGTGAGATCACAGCCTTAGAAGATGGCAGCTTTCTGTACCTTGAAGCTTTAAACGTTTTGGACTTGTCCAGAAATAAGATATCCACTTCGGATATCAATAGAAAAGTTTTTTGTGTAAGTGAAATTTTTAATAATCTTTATTTTGATTTGAAAGTTAATATAGCGCTTGCAGTTGTCGAGACACGCTTGCTTCGCTCGCTCGGCTCATGAGCAACGGTTCCCATTGGTCCCGGCACTTTGACGTCAAAATGGCGGGATCACAAGGCTTTATAGGTATAAAATCCAAACAAGGTACAAATAGTACAAATTAAGCACTGAAATTCTGATAAAAACAAT
Source organism: Thalpophila matura (assembly GCA_948465475.1). Lineage (NCBI taxonomy): Eukaryota > Metazoa > Arthropoda > Insecta > Lepidoptera > Noctuidae > Thalpophila > Thalpophila matura. The sequence goes on along the minus strand of OX419205.1, from coordinate 6,320,774 downwards.
TTCTATCCGAAGTTTGATACCGCCCTCTTGATGCTTAAATATCTAGTTACCCACCTACAATCTATAAAGCTAGCGTTCGTCGTAATTCCATTGTCAAAATCAACAAACTAAAAAAAAACCGACTGTTTAGCGTTATAAGGTTCACTTTCGGTTGGCACGAAAACTGGATAGAATAAGACGTGTGTTTGCTTCAATGCTTTATTTCCAACTACTTACACTAACATGACATGCACCTAGTTAAACGATTTAACACAACAGCTACATATAACTATACACAGGTATAGTCCTTCCTAACATACCGCCCACCAAAAGAGCTTTAAGTTCTTTTAAACCAAATAAAATTGTAAAGTTAAGTTAATTTACACATTGCCATCAACAATCAAATACTAGAAACAAAATGGTAGATAGTCATAACTATAACCAACTGTAAACTAATGAAATTGAATGCTTAGCAAAGTTTAATCAATCTTACTTCATTACATACAACAATTTAAAAGAATTACACGGTATGCATATTAAATTAAACCTTGGTGTCTACAGGTAGAAGACATAATTTACCAATTGATCGCTTAACTATGTGGTTACCGGTTTTCACACTATACACTCTGGTAACTGCATCTTGTCCAGGGTGTTTATCTACAATGCGTCCAAGTGGCCATTTGCCTGGAACAGTATTGTCCGTTTTTACGAGCACTATCTGGCCAATCTCTAAGTCTGGAACTGTCTTTAACCACTTCGGGCGTTGCTGTAGTCTGGCTAAATACTCATGCTGCCATCGCTGCCAAAAGTCATTCAAAAGCTTTTGAGTGTGCTGCCATCGAGATAGTCTGCTGACAGGTACGTCTTTCAAGTTTGGTGAAGGTACGGTGATTGGTGCTTCCCCGATCAGGAAGTGGCCTGGAGTGAGTACTTCCATGTCATCTTTGTCTGAATCATCGATGGGGCACAACGGTCGCGAGTTGAGACAAGCCTCGATCTGACACAAAAGCGTAGTCATTTCTTCAAACGTCATGTGACTGTTTAAGACTCGTTTGAGGTGATATTTAGTGGATTTTATGCCGGCTTCCCATATCCCACCGAAGTTCGGAGTGTATCCCGGAATAAAATGCCACTGCGTTCCATCCTTGGCCAAAGTATTTACTATATCACCTTCGAATTCTAACTTTGCTGCGTTCCAGGTCTCAACAAGCTCTTTGTTGGCTCCGACAAAGTTTCGGCCTTGGTCACTCCACATGTGATTGCATCTTCCTCTACGTGACACAAATCTTCTGAACGCTCCGATAAACGCTTCAGATGTCAGGTCGCCAACAAGTTCTAAATGTATGGCTCTGGTTGCCATACATACAAACAATGAAATATAGCCTTTGTTCGTTTTAGCGCCTCTTCCTCTAGACATGAGGATTTGGTACGGGCCAGCAAAGTCAACGCCACAGTTCAAGAATGCTCGGGCTGGTGTCACACGTTCCTTGGGTAAGTCCCCCATCAACTGGGTTCTAATTACAGCCCGCTGTTTTGCACAAACTAAACATTTATGCACTGCAGCCTTGATTAAACTTTTTCCTTTCAAAATCCAATATCTAGATCGAATGTAATTATACATTAACTGTACACTTCCATGCAAAGTTACTATGTGTGCATCGGCTACAATCAGTCTTGTTAAACATGATTTATTATCTAAGATGTAGGGGTGTTTTCTATCCTGATCTATATTAGCGTGTCGAATTCTACCGCCCACCCTGAGGACACAATTTCGATCTAAATATGGATTGAGTGACTTCAATACACTCCTGTTCTTAACTTTACCTTTCTCTTTCAGGTCTTTAATTTCTTCTTCAAAACATTCCTTTTGTGTTATTTGTATACATTTGTGTAATGATATTTCTAATTGTTCAGTGTTTAGACTAATCGGTGTTTTTTCTTTTTTCAGGTAGAAGAATTGTCTGCAATATGTCACTGCTTGCAGTAACTCCTTGAGTGTATCACAAACTTCAAAGCGGGTTGACCAAGTTTTCTCATCGACAGATTGTTGTTCCGGTACCATGTTTACATTTATAACTTTTCTCTTTTCTAGATCCGTCGACGTGCTTATGCTGGTAAGTGTTATTTCCTTTTGTTTCAGCCAGTCCGGTCCTTCCCACCATAATCGACAATTCTTCAATTCTGATAGCAGCATGCCCCTGGATACGACATCTGCTGGGTTTTCTTGTGATAGTACGTGAAACCATTTGTCACCGATGTTATCGATTATCGTTACGACTCTGTTCCTTACAAAGGTTTGCCATCTTGCAGGATCTCCTTGCAACCATGATAAAACTATTGTTGAATCTGTCCATGAAAATATTTGATTAGTAGGAATACGCATAGCTTCGCTTATTTGCTTTAATAATTTTGAAAGTAGTACGGCGCCGCATAGTTCTAGTCGCGGTAATGACATTGGTTTTACAGGTGCAACTCTGGATTTGGCAGCAATTATAGTCGTTTTGTATTGATGGTCTTCTCCCAGCACCCTCAGGTAAGCTACAGCTCCATACGCTTTTTCAGAAGCATCACAGTAACCGTGTACAGAAGCGGTCTTCATGCTTTCACTTGTGCATTGTAACCATCGCTGCAGTTCAGCAACCTTCAAATGTGATAAGCTTTCTCTTATACTAATCCATTCTTTTTCTGTTTCAGGGTCTACTGCGTCATCCCAGGCGGATTGCTTCAGCCACAAACTTTGGATTAATATTTTTGCAGGTACTATCGCCGGAGCCAGCCATCCCAGCGGATCGAAGAGCCGGTGAACGTCAGCCAAGATCTTTCTTTTGGTCACTACTCCTGTCATAAGGGCGTAATCAAGATGATAATGAATAGTGTCTTCACCCATATTCCAGGATAAACCTAGTGTTCTGACCGTACCATGCAACTTCATGTCTATTTTAACTTGCTTACTATGCTGTTCAGCTTCAAATTGTTTCAGAAATTTGCTACTGTTAGATGCCCACTTTTGCAGCTTAAAACCTCCTCCTTGCAGTATATGGCTAAGATCTTTAGCTACTTCTATAGCCTGTTCTACTGTATCCTGTCCAGACATTAGGTCATCCATAAAAAAGTCGTGCTTGATGGTTTCAGCTGCGATGGGATAATCTTTGCCTTCATCTTCTGCTAGTTGTTGCAGCGTTTTCACAGCAAGGTAAGGGGCAGAAGCAGTACCGAATGTGACTCGTAGCAGACGATAATCTTTGATTGTTTCAGTTGCATGCTGACGCCATAGAATACGCTGGTAGTCTGCATCTTCTTGTGTGACCAACACCTGTCTGTACATTTTTTCGATGTCGGCCACAAAACAGATAGGCTTCATTCTCCACCTCATGACTAGATATCTCATGTCTTGCTGTAGCTGAGGTCCTACCAGCAGTTCATCATTTAGAGATATATTATTGCAACCTTTGGACGAAGCATTAAAGACAACTCTAACCTTCGTTGTTTCACTTGTTTCTTTCAGGACAGGATGGTGTGGTAAGTACACTGCTGAATTATCTATCTCGTTTATTGGAACTATTTCCATGTGTTTCAGGTCAATATACTCTTTCATTACTTTTATGTATTCCGTCCTCAACTGTGTATCATTCTCAAATCGTTTTTCAAGTTGCATGTATCTTCTCAATGCTATATCTCTAGTTTTACCTTCACATGACTTAGGTTTTTCTGTTCTGAGTGGTAATTTTACCACGAATCTTCCTTCAACGTTTCGCTTGTATGTTTCTTTGTATAGTTTCTCACATGTTTCTTCTTCTTCCGTTAGTTTCATCTTACTATCGTCTTCTACTTCCCAAAAGGATTTCAGCATATTTTCAATGTCAATATGTTGATGCATGACAGTGATATCTTCCGAAGAAGTGGTTTCTTCCACCTTTCCAAAAAGAATCCATCCTAGGCGTGTATCTTGTGCACTTGGAGAGCCTAATGGACCTTTAACTAGACCGCCCTTCAGAATGATGTCATAAATTTGAACACCTAATAAAAGGTCCACTCGCCCTGGTTGATTGTAACTTGGGTCTGCCAGGGCGAGGCCTTGTAAATGCGGCCAGTCTGCGATTTTGTGGGTGAAGTGTCTTGGTGGCAAATTGGAGGTTATGTTTGTGGGTATGACGTACGCCTTCAAGGAGATCTTGAAATCATCTTCACACCGAGATAATAGATCAAATTCTACGATGTGATTTATGTGTGTCTGTTTCCCTCCAACTGTGGTGATTGTTCCTCTGCTTGATTTGCGTTTTATCTTTAATCTTTGTGCTGCTCTCTCACTGATAAAACTTTCATGTGACCCTTGGTCAATTAAGGCGCGCAATACTGTTGTAAGTCCATTGTCATCCTTTACATACACTAGTGCCGTTGCCAGCAAAGCTGTGGACTTTTTCGTCGTGAAGTGTGATGCTATTGCGACGTCTTCTTTTTTATCTTCTTTATTTTGTTCCTTTCCTTCGATATGGCTGTGTGGAGTTTGTGAATTGTCTGACTGCTTGTTGTTACTTCTCTGCTGGTGCAACAGTGAGTGGTGCCGGCGGTTGCATCGACGGCAGAACACAGGAACGCGACATTTCCAGGCTGAGTGTCCTGGTGCCAGACAATTGTAGCAGAGGCTATTCTTCTTTACAAACTCGTTCCTCTCCGTAGGTTGAAGCTTTACAAAATCTTTACAATGGCATAGGGCGTGGTCTTCCTTGCACATTGTACACGTCTTCGCCGGTGTGGTTGCAGAAACATGGCATAACTTATCTTTGATAGTTTTCTCCTTTGAGACAACTGCAGAACTACTAGCGGTCACCAACTCCAATGTACGGAACTTAGACTCCAAAAATATATATAAATCTTTCAAGGTGGGTAACTTGTTAAACTCCTGAGTGTACGTATGCTCCTCCCAGTCCTTATGGATCTCAGGGTCTAATTTCTGAACCACTAAAAATATAATTAGAGGGTCCCAATTGTCAATAGATAAATCCTGATTTTGTAGACTATTCAAACATTCACTTGTAGTATCTAGCAAGGACTTTATCTGATTTGCAGTTGGTGTCTTGATCGCCTTTTGTCCGGTAAGTCGTTTTAACAAAGTATTTACTATGACTCGTTTATTCCCGAAGCGACTTTTCAATATATTCCACGCTTGTTCGTAGTTATTGTCCGTAACCCTTATGTGTTTCAGCAAGGCTTCAGCTTCACCGGTAATACTTGATTTCAGATATTGCAACTTCTGTACTAAACTTAGCGACTTATTGTTATGGACTAGTGACATAAACAAGTCATGATAAGTGGGCCAATCATCGTAATTACCATTAAACTCTGGCAGGTGGATTCTCGGTAATTTAACTTGAGTTTGGTTAATCGTCGCGATGTTACTACATACTTCTCCTGGTGATAACAATGTAGAAATCATGTCCTTTAAGTCTCCTTGTAAACACAAGAACAAATCTTCAATAACGTAATAATCTTCATTAACAAAGTACTGGACGTTCGCACGTTGATCTTTCGGTGTACACTTAACAAGTTCTTCGTGTGTAGACTTAAAGAATTGCCAATATTCTTCTATACATTGTAATCTTGCTTGTATGTAACCCTTTGTTAATCGTGCCTTAGGACATTTCTTCAAGTTTACTTGGGCTTTTTGCATTTTACCAGCTGTTTCTTCTAGAAGATTGAGTAATTGACTGCTTGAAGTACTCATTTTTGTAAAAAGGCACTTTTAATCGCTTGATTTTAGCCCAAATTCACGTAAATACACTAAGTTATGGCGATGTAATAACTCGTAATTTTATAAAGTCTTCACTAATGAGCTTGTTATTCACTCTTATCGCTGAGGAATGTGCAGTCCTTTGTATTCGATCGGCCGGACAGTTTTTATAACTTTAAAAACAACACTAATGGATCCGGTTCGTTTGGACCATATGTTTAGCGTTATAAGGTTCACTTTCGGTTGGCACGAAAACTGGATAGAATAAGACGTGTGTTTGCTTCAATGCTTTATTTCCAACTACTTACACTAACATGACATGCACCTAGTTAAACGATTTAACACAACAGCTACATATAACTATACACAGGTATAGTCCTTCCTAACACCGACACTTTTATTTTAACAGCGGTTTAACTATTGAGAACTAAGTTCTTTGCATAGATGATCTTTTTTGTTGGCACCACTTATTTTTTTTTAAATTCATAAGACCTAAACTACGACTATTGCTTTGTTAAGACTGTCTTTACTTCTGGTTTAGCATAATCGGCCTATAATGTTCCCACTGCTGGGACACAGGCCTCCTCTCTGTGAGAAGGAGTGGGCCGTAGTCGACCACGCGGGCCCAGTGCGGGTTGGTGGACGTCACATGTCTTCGAATTTTTGGTTCTAGGACATGCCGGTTTCCTCACGATGTTTTCCTTCACCGTTAAAGCAAGTGATAATTAATTTCTAATACGCACATGACTTCGAAAAGTCAGCGGTGCGTGCCTCGGGATCGAACTCGAACCATTCGCCGTGGGAGGCACATGGTTAAACCACTAGGCTATCACTGCACTCTTCTGGTTTATTGAACTTAAATTTATTATATTTGTAATCTTCTCTATAGGGTCCCCTGGGCCTCGAAGGTCCAGGTGACTTCAAGAAGATGCAGACTCTCAGTCTATCCCACAACGATCTACACACGCTACCTCAAGACGTGTTCTTCTATATGCCCAATCTTCTGTACCTGGACCTAAGTGGAAACCCCCTGGCGTATATCGACCAGATCACCATGGGAGCTATCTCCGATTTGAAGAACTTGAGAGTAAGTGGCGTCCACTTATAAATGCGAAGGAATATGTCTGTTACCTTTTTGCGACTTAACGGCTGAACAGATTTTTAGGGTTCCGTACCAAAATGGTAAAAAAGGAACCCTTATGGTGCGACTTCGTCTGTCTGTCTGTCTATCGACTTGAAATTTGGAACAGTTATAAAGAATGCTTGTTCAACTTTATTGCAAATGAAAAAAGTCCAAAAATATTTTTATTTTCATTGCAAAAGGGGCCGGAGTGGGGGTCCGAAATTTCAAAGTGGGGTTACTAGGTCAAATGTCATATCATATGAAAGGGCTTGATCTGCACATTTCAAAATATATTTTTATTTTATTTTATGTCTCACAGTTTTCGACATATGACGAAAAATGTCCAAAAAAATACCATTCCCCCCCCCTTATCTCCGAAGTTTGCGGGGCGAAAAATCTGAAATAATTAGAGTTGATAGGAATTGACCCAAATATGGCACCAAAAATAAAAGGATGTTCCTAACTAGTACAGTTTTTTCAAAATCATCAAAATTCCTTCACAAACAAACTCCGGTCCGGATTTTTTCACTTTATACGTCCAAAAATGATACGGAACCCTCGGTGCGCGAGTACGACTCGCACTTGGCCGGTTTTTATACAGGGTGGCAGGTTAGACAGTGGAAATATTTTAAGGGGCCATTGTACTCATCATTGTGAACAACCTTTACTATGGGACCAACCCCGAAATCGCGAAAAAAAACTCAGCTGTTCCATACATTTATGTTCACATGACTCAACAAAATGTATGGAACAGTTGATATAGCTTGAGCCCTGGGAAACAAAGGATACTCTTTTTAAAGATGCGGTAACAGCCAGTTTTTTTTTATTACAAGCCAACGGTCAACCAGCAGCCTGTCATTCTATACCGACACGCCGCGTGATAACTGCCAATTTGTTTGCGAACGTTCGAGGGAGAATGTCACGGTGGGATTCTCCGGTTAGACCCGGATAGATCCCAAAATGTTGGGAAAAGGCTAGGCGGATGTTTTTCCTCCACCATCAAAAATTTTGCTATAAACATTCATATTCATATTCATATTCTTTATTGTACACACAAATATTAAATACAATTTTTTATGGATATTTTATGTACATAGGCGAGCTTAACTCAAAATTGAGTTTTCTTACAGCAAACCTTAGAGTGATAGAGAGACTTAAGATCCGAGAGTAGAGTTAAGTGCACAATAGTCTGCAATATACCTACTTATTAATAACGTACATACATACATAAATAGACTAAACGAATATGTGTATATTACACCATACATAAACATAATATATACAACTATATAATTATATAAATATAATATAATAAACTAATACATACATAATACATGTATATGTTATGGTAACAGGAAATGTTCCTTTATTCTTCTCTTGAAAACGCCTAAAGAGGGGCTATCACGTATGGAGTGTGGAAGTGAGTTCCATAGGCGTACTGCGCGAACAGTGAATGATCCATCATAACGACTAGAAGTATGACGAGGAGTGCGAAGGAGAAGAGATGAAGAAGTGCGACATGGCTTTCCTCTAGGGACAAGAAACTCAAATCGTTCCCGAAGGTAAATAGGAGAATTAGGATTATAAAGAACAGAAAAGAGAAAAGATAAAATGTGAGTATCACGACGCCGCCGAATAGGCAGCCACCTCAGTTGCGCCCGAAATTCCGATACATGGTCGTACTTCCGAAGGCCGAAAATGAAGCACATTGTAATTTATCAAAGCTAATTCAAAGACACTTGTTCCACCTTCTCAGGAGCTAAGATTAAGCAGCTGTGAGCTGGACACATTGCCTATTGGCCTGCTGCGACGACACAGAAGGCTGCGGCGTCTGGACCTGAGCGACAACAGGTTCACAACCATCCCAGCTGTTCTGAAGGAAGCCCCCACTGTGGTGTATCTGAATCTTGACAAGATTTCGCTACAGACTTTGGAGGCGAATAAGTGAGTATTATCATTATCTATACCTACTTACTAATATCATAAATGCGAAAGTTTGGGATGGATGGATGTTTGTTACTCAATCACGCCAGAACGGCTGAATGGATCTACCTAGATGAAATTTGGCACAGAGATAGATTATCTAGAATAGCGCATAGGTTACTTTTTATCCCGGAAAAATGTACGGTTCCCGTGGGATAGATTTGTTATTTCCACGCGAATGAAGTCGCGGGTAAGCTAGTTTAGTATATATCAGTACCTATACCTTCAAAGAGTAGATACCTACTAATCATTCCTATAAATAAATAGAAAGAAGCGTACCTATTCGATCAGCTGCGTTGATGCATCTTTGAGTGAGTATAATTACTTATTTTTCCACTTTTCCAGTGCCATATCCAACATGACGAAGTTAAAAGAGCTCAGCATGAGCAGACTAAGTAGACTGCAGAACATTTCGTCTGGGGCTTTAACGGGTTTGGCTGATTTGGAGATCCTACGTCTGAACTATAACCCAAGGTTGACAAACTTGCATCCAGACTTCCTGGTGTGGAAAAATGAGGACGATGAGGAGTTGTGGCCGAATCTTAAAGAGGTGAGGTGGTGTTACTATTATTAAGTGGTAGGTAAATAAGCAAGTAACCGGTAAGTGGTTACCGTCGCCTATGGACGTTTGCAATATCAGGGGAACTGCAGGTGCGTTGTCCACCTTAGAGACAAAGTTGTCTCATGTGCCTGTAATTACACCGGCACACATACCCTTGAAATCGAAACACAGAAATGCTGCTTAGCGGCAGAATATATGTATAGTAGTAGTACTTCCCTGAAATAGGTATACTTAGTATTTGTACTTCTCTATGCTATTCTCTGAAGAGACAATTTTTTGGATGTCTGACAACGTGAGATCGACTGAAAGTGTAGCTGATTGTCGTCATCAATTTACCCGCTGTTGAGTAGTTCTAACTCACTTAGGAATTTAGGATGGTGTAGCTATTCGGTGAATATCAAACTGTAGTTTTGTTGCTAGGGCAGCGCTCCACACAAAACAGATCGACTACTGAGGTAGCTGATAAGATATTCATGAAATCTTTCTTCCAGCTATACTTAAACAACAACAACCTATCCGGCATTAACTCAGGTATCATAGACAGCTGGAACGAGCTGGTGACGGGTGACTTCTCATACAACCCGTACAATTGTGACTGTAACAACCAATGGATGGTGGATGTGCTGGTGCCGCTACTAATCAGTACTCCTGCTAACGCTACTGTTGCTACTATGGTGTAAGTTCCTATATATTTTTTTATACTACGATAGACTACACTAAACACGTGTTCGGTCCGCCTGATGTTAAGCAGTTACCAAAGCCTATGTAACGCGTTGACGAGCCTTTAAAATGAGGATTCACTGTGCCGACAGCGGAGGGGGCAAGCAGGTCCCCCGCTGTCAACACAGCGCATCCTCGGGAGCTCCATTAAATGTTGATTATGTTACAAATCTTTTAACGGTGTTGGAAGTTTTATTCACTTTTTAGTGTCCTAGGCACAGAAGTCCTAGGCATACACCTTAATCTAAAATAGACAAAACGATAAGACCTAGACAGGTGACAGACAGGAGCCAACATAGCGTCGAAAGGAACACTTAAGTGAAACGCACTGTAGAAGTGGCAAAGGACGTCGGCAGTTTTAGGCTTGATATGGTACAGTAATAAAAGCTTAACCAAAATTAAAAATATATTTTAATTGTTCTTTGCCCAATTTATCTTAGAGATTAAGAATTGGAATCAAAAATCGAAATAAACAAGAAATAAAATGATTATGCCATTGACATTTTGAAAAAACCACTAAAACAAAAACGGGTGCATGCTGGCTGGCGCGTGCTTCCACAGAATATCATGGTGACAGCAACTAAAACCTTTGAATTGAGAACTCATTAGTCGGGCTGTACTTCACTGGATCATTCACACCATACTTAACCTCACTGTCAGAAATAAGAATATTTCTCTTTAACCCAATTACGTACAAAAACAAATAAAAAATGAATTTAAATACTCTTGAAATACTCGATCACATCAAACTAATTTCATATCTGTACCGACATACACAATCTGAAGCCCAGCGTTCTATGGGCGTCTGCCGTGTCCTTTAGGGATGTACCATGAACACGACGACGAAGTATAAGCCCGTATGTTTAAATCTTATAGGGAAAATTGTTCCGTGATATCGAGAAGAATCACCCCCATAAGGGATGCAAGTGATTCAAGTCAACAACCTGTTGAGTTCGTATGTTATTTTCCATTTCAGATGTAAGAAGCCTTCAGAAGTTCGGGGTCTGACGTTTGCTCAGCTGTACAACTCGTCTAAGACCCTGGTGTGTTCAGAATCAGAAAGCATCATAGATTTGCCAGTTTCTAATCTAGCTATCATTCTGGGCATCATGATTGGTAAGCCTGAAGATATTTACTAACCGACTTCAAAAAATAAACTCACTAACTGACCCATTGCTCAAACTGATTGGTTCATTGCTCAAACTAATTGTTTCATTGCTCAAACCCCTTGGGCCACTGCCAAACTACTTGTTCTATTGCTGAAACTACTTGGTCCACCGCTCAAACGAATTGGTGCATTGTTCAAACTACTTGTCCCACTGCTCAAACTACTTGTTCCACTGCTCAAACTACTTGTTCCACTGCTCAAACTACTTGTTCCACTGCTCAAACTAATTGTTCCACTGCTGAAACTAATTGGTTCATTGCTCAAACTCCTTGTCCACTGCTCAAACGACTTGGTCCACTGCTTAAACCTTATTCTACGTTCCCAGGTATCGTGGTGACATTCCCGATGGTGCTGGTCCTGGTGCTACTTTGGAGAAAAGGGTTTTTCGCCAGATTTAGAAGAGGCAAGCACGACGATTCCGAAGATGAAGCTGAAGACTTATAGTGATGTAGCATAGTTTAGCGATAAAGAATGAATGAAAGGGGATTAACAAAAGGAATTGATATTATGGTGAATGTCAGTGGAAACGCCGGCTTCTCCTAAAAATACATGTAACATTGCTGGGGTGATTTTTCACACGTCTCCCCAGCAAATAGAAAACTGATTCCTTGGGTCAGTAGCTAAGAAGATAGCTTATAGGCCTCCCCCACATTGGGCGTGCGCGATCCTCCGGCGTGTGAATGACGCGAACGTTCACGCACGCGGGGTTCGCGTCGTTCACACGCTGGAGGATCGCGCACGCCCAATGTAGGGGAGGCGATAATTTGTGCTACATGACGTTAGGTGACGCACACAAACTCTTTAGTTTTATTATGTTGATAGATATGTATGAACGTCGACGAATCAAAAGGTGTATGTAAGGCTCGTAGCACGACTCATGACGCGTTCTGTAGTTTTTGCTTACCCCAAATAGAAAAATGCGTGAATTTGTGTATTTATATTGTGTGAAGTGTGAAGACGTCGTATAGTGTAGGTACTTGCGTATAGTTTCGTGTGCCTTAGACAAAAAACCTTTTTTAGGGTTCCCTGCCTCAAAAGGAAAAACGGAACCCTTATAGGATCACTTTGTTGTCCGCCTGTCACTATGTCAAGACCCTTAATGGGTGGAAGCATCTGCTCATAGATGGCGCCAATATAAGTATGCAACAGCGCCATCTATGATCAAAATATGATATATCTACTATGATGTAATAGCGGCATAGATGGCGCTATTGCATATTTCGGGACCCTCAGGGCGCGAGTCGTACTCGCACTTGTCCGGTTTTTTTTTTATTTTGTATCTAACGTTAGGCGTAAACTCTAATGGAAAAGTTATTTGTCTAGACCTCCATGATTAGCTATTAATACCATAAGCAGTAGTATGGTAAAGACAATAGGTGGATACTGTTCCATAACCAAAAAACATTTTGTTAAAATGTAAAAAAAAACGAAAATAAATTTTAAATACAAAAATGATAGTATTATTTACTAGCATTTCAATAAAATGTTACTATTTTCTCGTATATTTTCTAGTTTTCTGATGATAGAGGTCACGGCTTGCTGTTAGCTGATCTTCCACAAGCTTGGGACAGCTTAATTGCTGGATAGTGTTTATCTACGAACAAAAACGACCAAACTTAATGGCCAAAATAGGGCCATTCTGCAATACACATGATGATACGTTTACTAAAGCGCAGGCCACACCGCCAGCTAGCGAGCGAGCTAGCGAGCCGTACCCCTATCATGAGTTTTTTTGACGTGTAGTATCGTTAACGTAAGCATATTTTGAATTGAAAATACACGTTTGTTACACAATATTTATATAAATTAAATACTTAATTAATTTCTCTGTATTTTTTAAAATGTGCAAATTGTATTAAATTTTATGAAAATGTTCCAGGACTGCTGTATTTTAAATTCAAAATATGCTTACGTTAACGAAACTATACGTCAAAAAAACTCATGATAGGGGTACCGGGCGAGGCATTGTTTCACCTGTTTTCATACTTCGGTTCACACCGCGAACTACAGAGATAAGCTACGTCAGCGTGTGAAATGCCTCGCCCGGCTCGCTCGCTCGCTCGCTAGCTGGCGGTGTGGCCTGCGCTTTACGCGTGCGTGAATGTTCGCGTCATTCACACGCCGGAGGAACGCCCACGCCCAATGTGGGGGAGGCCTTCAAATAAGGGGGCTTAAGGGGCTAAATGCATATATTTATGAACCATAGGATCCCAAATGCGGTTGTTCTTGCCTCCATCACGAAACGTGGGTAAAATTTTATTTTTCTTTATTGGGACATAAAAAAGTTACACATTACAATAAGAAGCTAGGTGAACGTGTAACGTGTAGCCCACACAAATGTCCGCGAAATAATGGTAACGAGCTAGTTATTAATTAAAATCGTGCATTAATTTTATAAAAAAGTAGCGATAATATTAGGTGAAGAAATGGTTAAACTTACTACTTGTGATAAGGCTTCTTAAAAAATTCGGCGCAATGAACTTTTTGATTTTATTTCTGTAGCAGGCCAACCTGAAAATAACACAGGACGACCGTTATATCGAGGGTTTACTGCAAAAACTAGCTAAGTGCAGTGAAGTTACTTTTGTAATATTGAGTCTTAAACGTTTGAAAGCTTGGATAAAGTATCTAAAAGGCTGGCATTTTAACGATTAAATAGGCGTAATACTCAATATTACAAAAATATCTTCATTGCATTTAGCTGGTTTTCGCAGTAAACATTCGATATTTTCGAACTACATAATTACGTAAGTATTATATTTATTATATTCCCTATAAACATTGGAAGATGCTTTGGAATTTTCCAATCATTAAAATATTAATTTTATTTATTTATTAAATTAATTAATGTTTTTCCAATAATAAAACGACACGGTGCCGTGAAACTGCAGCGATGCGCCCTTTATTTTCAAGGTACGGACCGTTTTTTGGTGCCCAAAATCTTAACAGAATAGATTAGTGATTTGGTCTATCATCATCCCCTCTTCCAAAAAATCATTTCTGATAAATCCTCAGCCAAAATAATTCCTGGATTCACCACTGCTTTGTAACATGAGTCCGTGACAGATGTGTCCAAGCCGTCACGCAAACTTTTTGAACATGATATTGTCACGTCACGTCATAAGCAATATAAGCATGAAGTCACTCACTCGCTCGTCGTCGGCCCTGCTAGCTTCATAACTTGAGCTCTCATACAGCGGTAGCTATGAGACTCCTTGAAGTGTTTACATCTGTAATATTACAAGACTATTAGCTGATGACACTGATTAGGTATAACCTATCATTTGTCTAGTAGTCTTAAAACATACCTTTTCATCTGTGCGCAAGCGCCTAAACTACTTCTGTTTTGGTCCCTGCAACAAGAAAAGTATAATAAGCACTCCACAAAACTAAGGCCGCGGCCGCACCGGTACGGCGACAGCGACGCGACGCGACTAAGGCGGCGATTTCGTGAAAACAACCTCATATAAACATATATGTCGGTGGCCGCACTGCAGAAACGACAAGCCCGCCACTCGCACACTTTGCTAGTCAGGGAGAAGATAGGTATGAACCTATCTTCTCCCTGACTAGCAAAGTGTCTGCCGAAAATTGCGATTCGTTATTTATGCGGCGAAATTTACGTGGCGTAGTTTACGTGGCGTAATTTACGTTGCGTGATTTACGTGGCGTAGTTTACGTGGCGTAATTTACGTTGCGTGATTTACGTGGCGTAGTTTACGTGGGGTAATTTACGTTGCGTGATTTACGTGGCGTAGTTGACGTTGCGTGATTTACGTGGCCTAGTTTACACAAGAGTTCAGTGTCACCAGTTTACCACACTGCACTCTTGCGTAAATTACGTCACGTTAACTTCGCGATAACTGTATGGTCGTGTAAGAGGACTAACGGCAGAACACGACGTAATTTTCGCCTGATAGATAAGGAAGTACTGGAAGTAGGTATCTTTAAAATCGTTGCTGACGTAAGAAATACTTAGTAATAGGTAAGTATTAACTAGAATAATGATAACTGGGTATTTCTTAGGTTCATACTACGGGATAAACTTTTAAAAAACTTACATCACAACTTTTGAGACTTTGGCAACCAAATCAACCCTGTAAAATAAAAAAAATAATATTTACTTAGTAGTTACTGCGTTGTTGGTCCAGTGGTCGCAAGCGAGGCTGCTAAGCGTGAGGTCTTTTTTTTTTTTTTTGAAGATGGGAAATCATCAAATGACCCCTCCCGCTCTGGGCGGAGCGGAAGGGAGTGTCAGTCTCTTACTGACTAAAACCCACCCATGTTCCTTCCTTAGCCCTTTTGTCCGGGTCAGCGGTATCCCTTCCGGACAATCCCGCTTTCCCGGCAGGCTTGGGCCCTAATGGGCCCCCTCTCTGAGGTCTTGGGTTCGGCCCCCGGGTCGAAACGATACCCCACATAACGAGTGTAATAAATTATATTTTGTTATGCCTCAGATTCAGGCAGGTAAGTATGGTGTACCTACTGACACATTATTTTTTATATTATTTCAGAAGTAAGGAAAAACATCTCTGTGTATAAAAAGTGTTCGTCAAAATTCGTTAAATTACGGTGGCGCTACAGTAGCAAGGGAGTGAATTTCAAAGAAAGCGCCAAAAATTAAATCCATTCAAAAAATTCAAACCGTCAACAACTGCTATTAAGGCCCCGGTATACGCCAACGGCCTTGAGTGATTTGGGCGGTATAGCTTGAGTGTTCTGCGCTGAGCTCAAGCAACGCGACATACATTCACCGAGCAATACGACTCGCCTATCAAGGAGCGCGCTGTGCAGAATTAGACGTATTATTACTTTTTAATATCTAAAATATAAAATAAAAAAAAAGTAACAGGCAATATTATAGGTAGTAACATAGTCTTTTCACACAAAACAAATCATGAAAATATCTTAAGCGATTTGAAAGTAATTACGTTTTTATGTTTTGGGTAGACACGATTTCATGAATTTATTTCATTAAGTATTTTACTACAATAGTTAAATATTCACAGGTACGGTTGATGTATATATGTTCTAGTCTAACATAAAAAATTGCACAACTAACCTGCATTATTTGACGGCGAAATAAGAGATTTAAAACTTGAGATTTACGGCCGTTACCATTTACCGTCGCCTTAAGCTAGTGCCATTTTGGAGGGTTTTTGAACGGCTATTGGTGCCGATTCTGTTGTTTACAAACTAAACTAATTCAGTCTCATTATGTCTCTCACTAACGAAAAACACGAGAAAGGGATAGAAAATATTTTATCCTGTCAAATTAGTCCTCTTGCTTCATTTCAATATGAATAATTTAATCGGTTTCGCAAAAGGTCATGACTATTTTCCCGTAAATGACAAGGGCATAGGCTAATTTGACAGCTCTTAATATTTTCTGTCCTTTTTCAATGATATTTGTAAGAAAGAGATATAGTGTGATTAAAATTAGTTTATACTGTATTCAGCTTCCCTTCAGACAAAACATAAACAATGAAGATCTAACCCGACCGAATACAAAATCGCGCCTTGCACTGTAAACTATTGATTTTCATGGGTCATCATAACTTAACAGTATAATAATGGCAGCTTATGTTGCTATTATACTGACCAGGTAAAATGAACCAAAATATCAACAAATAACGGTGCATCGTGTGATTTTGAATTTAGTAGGGTTAGACTTCTATTGTTTAGGTTTTGTCTCAAAGACAGTTGAATATAGTATAGTGCAATGTTCAACAGAATCAGCACCATTTACTGCTTAAAGCTGGACATTTTCAACTTGTCTGCATGAGATAGTTCTCTTTACTCACCGATGTCGAAATCGTACTTTAAGAGCGGTTTCGCACTACGTCACGTCCGATCCAAATCCGAGAAAATTCGGTCCGAAGTAGCCGGAGTACTATTTAAGTCGTTGTGCACTGCGTCCGATCCGAGTTCGACTTGTTTTCATAGTTTTCATCCATATTTTTTCGGACCGAATTTTCTCGGATTCCTAATAAAACGAAAAAAAATCTCACCATCCTAGCTTATAAGGCGTCTTTCTACGATTGATCGTGGAATATAATCGTCTGACGCCGCGAACTGAAAAGTTAAGAGAAACTCAGTGCCGATGCTGTGACTGGGGCTGTGCCAGTTTGTTCAGGTACAGGGCGCAGACCCTGGAGGGGCGCAGAAATTAACAGAGTAAGACCAAAAAGGGCGCAGTTATACAGCATGTAACAAAAACCTGTTTATTTATTTATTTATTTATTTGGGACTAACAAACAGTTACACATTAGATCTTATGAACTAACTTACAAAACAGATACATGATACAAATGTGCAACTAACACCGTTATCCACAATATACAAGACAGAATATTTATTGTTATGAGCAAAACGAATTAAAGTTAAGAAAACAAACAATTATTAAACAAAACTAAAGGCTCTTGATTGTTTTAATAAGGCAGTTACGAAACTTATTAGCCGGCATTGCAAACATGTCTAATTCTGTAAACAGTTTATTATAATTATTACTAATACGACGCAGAGGTGCGCGGACTCCAGCATTCGTATTCCATTCATTCCATTCATTCGTATTCGTAACTTCTGTTCGATCCCAAAGGAGCCCATTATGCTCATCAGTACGAACTCGGATCCAGGGTCATCATGCAGTGGGTGCCTAAAGGCGGGTGTCGTCGTCATGCCTAGAAAACACTGGCGCGTTCCTGGATGAGTTCAGTACCTACATAGGTATTGGCTAGAAAAGGCTACAAAGAGAGGTGTGGAAGGTTATGGGGGGTAATCTTTGTCCAGCGTTAGGAACAAACAAGAAAAACGCAATGAAGACGAATTCAACACCAATAATATATTGAAATCCATCAAAAAATGTAAAAACTACCTCAAAAACATTATCCTCCTTTTGGGGCAGTCGGGTAAAAAATAAAAGAAGTACTTACTTTGATGCTCAGTGACTTCTTCATACAATATTTGTTTTAATTTTCGGATTATGTTTCTGAAACAAAAAACATATTTAGTAAGAACTGACTGTGCGTATGCGTTGCAAGTTGCAATGTCTATTTTTTTTGTCAGAAATTATTTTTTTTTATAAGCTCGGTGTGTAATATTTACTGCCGGGTATTGCACAAGTTTTGACGGCGAGGATTTTTTTTGTTATGCCAAAGGAAACTGTGAGGTGAGTTTCCTAAGGCAGTTATGTATATGCAAAAAACTCACATGTTTCGTTCTTCTTCAGTGCTCATCAATACGCTTATAAGAGAACTCCGATTCAATATATTCTTTTTGACTGAAATAGAAAATTTATATTAATAATGCTATAATACCTAATTATGCAATATAAACATACATATATTATATTTTATTTATATATTCAATCTTTACATCCGAGGCATTTAAGGGTCTCTATGTGTAAGGAAGCGGTCGTCCATCCGTGGACTGACCGCGGCAAGCACGAATTAACCTCACAGATCTGATTGTAGAATAGTACCTACTTACAGAATTTTAATGGCAATTTCAGTATGCTGCCGAGACGTCTGTCCATCATTCTCCTATAAAAAACAACATTGCTAGATATAATCTGGGCAAAATATAAGTGAGTTTTTGAACTGGGTTCACTGGGGGTGGCAACAATGCAACAGTTTGATTTGATGTAAAAAAATCCAAGACTTTTTCAATGTTATTGCAATTTGAAGTTTAAACTTCAACATAGAACTTCCTGAGACACGCGAAAAAGAACCAAACACCGAAGAAACTGTTCTTATTTAAGGACGAGAACTGTAAGTATGAAATTGAACTTACGTCGTTTCAGATTCATCGATAGTACTGTAGGCAGAATCTATCCAATCAGTGCCATACCCGGAAATATCTGTCAAATAATAGTATATGTAAGGAACATTATCTTTTCAAAAGCTTATTATTAAAGTTTTAGATTAGTAAATCTGCTGTCAAATATAAAGTTAGCTGTTGTGAATAGCAGCGTGATGTAATTAGCCAACGGAAATAACAATATCCAATCATTCTAAGTTGCCATAAGACTGAATAGATATTTTAATATACTTTTAGATAGTTATTATTTTAATATTTTATTGGTCAAGTGTTGCTATGTGGCTGTTGAGATAAAAGTCCTAGGTTCATTCTCATCATTCTCGGACAGTGCAATTGGTGGTGGTGATCAGTTAGAAAATTATAATAATATGGAAAGAAAGACAGTAAAAATTTAAGAAAAATATTATTTGTTTATGTTACCCGATTTTTGATTCAATACTAAGAGACTGCATGAAGTCCGTCCTTTCAATCTTGAGCTGTAAAAGAAAGTAGTTGTTAAATAAACGGTTATAGATAAGTCCCAAGAAACGTTAGTCTAGAGTGTTGACTTTATTGGCAACAACTATTTTAAATTACCACGATTACAATTAATATTACTCATCGGGCTATGAAACGGGCTATGCACGAAGTTTCTTTGTATCATCGAATCTAAAACCAGAAAGGACAAAGAAAGAGCCATAACCAATAGAATAACCAAGCTGTGGTGGCAAAAGGCCAACCGTATAGCCGTCAAACCGATGACTCTTTGTAAAAGAACTTTTCCAGGAAAATACTACCACCATGCCTATTTCTGACGCTAAGCATCATTGCTGTGTTTTACTTTGGAAGGTATGGGTGCCGGTGCAATTAAGACACAAAACTTTGTCTCTAGAACGGATAAAGCACCTACCATGCTTGTGGAAGGTACTGCAGATGTCCATAGGCGGCGGTAACCACTTACCATCAAGTAAGCCACCAGCTATACCACAAACCAACATAAAAAAATGGTAAAGGAGAGAGAGAGAAGATAAAACTCACTCAGACTTTATAATTACAGGTAGTTCAGACTTTTTGCGAAGCGCCATGTTGGCTATTTCTGTTGACACTCCGAGCTCTGCAAACAAGTGATTATAGTATGACGTATTAAAAACTTGGTAGCTGACGATCTGTGAGGTTAACCCAGTTTCTGAAAGCTTGATTAAATCTATTGTCAAATATGATGTCTAGTGATACGTTTGGCCGATATTATTTAACTCAACTAATCACGACATCTGACAAGAGCTTTACAGCAGATTTATTAATCAGAGGCTTTATCGGGCTTTTAGAAACTGGGGGTTAAAGCCAGTGATACTTAGTGCTGTGCGATTATCGAAGTTGTTGGCTGGCGAGGGTTAACCGAGCCAATTGGACTATAGGCTAATCATGGTTGATGATAAGAACGACATGGGGAAAAGTAAATGAATACTCACCCGCCATCCTGAGATCACTGCAAATCGGCTTATTTCTCTGTAAAATGTATACCTTCATTTTATTAAGCCGAAATTGTATTGCAGTATACTAAAACTCTAATAGGTATCTCTGTAGTATTTTGATGCAAATTCCGCTTATCCACCCTGTTAATAGTCATAGTCGCGATATCCTTAGATTTTTTCTGGGGGGATAAACAGAATAAGCCGTTCAGGGTAAGTAGACAAAAAAATAAATAAAAACGATTAATGGGTAATGGCGATTATAATTATACATAGGTATTATAAACACTAACGATAGGTTCAACAATTTCCTTCTTTCTATAATGTTTTCTAGGTGGCGAAACTGTTTCTGGCCTGTACGACTTGGCCCTGAAAACGAAAGAAATCTGTTTTAGTAATCTTCGCTCAAGTATAAGATTTGAGTACATAATATTACGCCTATATTTTCCGGAGAGTTAGGCAGAGATGTATAGTCCCTACACCGACATTTTACCAGTTATGTATAAGTATATCTATGTTTAAAATAGGAGGCAAGTCTATTGCCTTGCCTCTTGTGAGTGAGTGATCTTGAGATTTTTGATCAGACCCATTGTGAGTGACCTGTACCAGCAAATATTTAAATCATATCTTTCTACCTTATAGAATACGATCTTTAAACTCACCTGCAGTCCGGTATGGTACAATTGATCTGTCGTAATAACTCTTGAGTTACATCTGTGGTGGTTCCCATTTCTGAAATAAACAAACTTTAACAAACTAAACTACTTTATTTGTATAAAGAACTTTAAAAGGCTTGCTTCATAAACAGCATAAGTCCCAACAACCCATCTTAGAATATAACTTTTAACTTAGAAGAATTAGACAAAGATATTGATTTCTTTCACGTTGCCATTTGCTTCGTATAATATGACAAGTCGATTCGTACAGACGCCCACAGTAATTGGATATCCCTCGTGTATATCTCTTAGCAAAAGGGTTAGTCAATTAACGCAGGCATCTGTACATTATCAAGTTTTAAACCCGTTCTCATTCTCTTTAAGCCTATTTAAAACAAAAACTGATTAGGTACTTACCTGTACTGTTCTTTTTCAGTTGATTCAGTGGCTGCAAATTAAAACAGTTCTAAAACAGAAATAAAAAAATAATCGATTAAAAAATAAAAAAATGTGTGAAATAAAAGATTCTGATTTCTTTGGTAGTACTGAGTTACTAACTGAATACTATATTCCATTTATCCCTCTTAAAAACCCCCCGTAAGCCAAAATTATAGAATTTGTGTTCCTCTTTTCCCTATACAGGGTGGATAATAAATAATTATTAATCATAGCGTTATAGACAGAGAAAAATCTCTTTGAAAAAAAAAACATTTACCCACATAAATCGGATAAGAGGTTCTCGAATTATAAGCGGACTAACGGACAGACAGAATGACGTTCCGTTTTATATCTTAGAAGAGACTTAGGACCGGCCATTGGCAGGCTTTCCAGAAGTGGACCTATATAAGCTGATCTAATAAATACTTACTTCTTCCTGTCTCCTTTTTTCAACTTGCAAGGCCAATGCAGACATCGCCAAATGGCTGAAAAAAATTGCCTCTTGAGTCCTTATCCCTACCACGACAAAGCCGAATTTGTTTAAATGAGGGCAGTGGCGGTCCAACGGGGGGGTCGTAGGGTTCATGCCCCCCCCCAATCTTACAAAAATGTACGAAACACGGTAATTCATCACAGTATAGCAAGTCGCCATTAATCGGCATGACCCCCAAAGACTTCGGCTACGACCGCGCCCGAATGAGGGACCTAATGAAGGAGCATTCAGTATTCAAATCTCGTCTGGTGCTCTTCAAAACCACTCGCGAAAACATGTTAAAAGAAACCCTCCAGACAAAAACACCCGGTCTGGTAGGAGGATCCTCCCTTTTCAATGGAGGGACATTCCTCCCCGTCCCTCCATCCCCCAAAATTAAAAGCAGTTGCTTACCTGGGTTTCCGTGGTTTTTGTCTCCCGTGATCCTCGGAGTCTGAGGTGGTAGATGCTGCCAGTCCCGCCAGTTCGATGACACCGTCTCGGCTCCTGTCAGTCTTTCTGGGCTGTGCTGTTACCCTCCCTCTATCGCGTCTGGAAAAAGACTGAAAACTGGGCTTTTCCTTTTAAGACTTTTCTAAAATTACTTCTAGGTGTATTTCTAGGCACAAATCTCTGATGGCTATAGCCTAAAACCGCCTTCAAAAAGATCAATGTTGTGTGAAACAGTTTCGGAAGTCGTTGCCTTTGATGTTTGCTTAGTGACCCCAGTAGTGTAATTGCCATATTTGCCATACATTTTGACAATGGCACTGGGAACTGAGGTCTCGTGATTTCCCCGCAGGTTATAGGGTACATCATTATCATACATTTTCTACATATGGTGGACCCGTCAAGGTTGTCGAGAAAAGTCACTTTTCTTACATCTTTCCGTTCTTCAACACTGTTAACTAGTGGGCAAAAGCATTCCCAGTCATTAATAGTGTTAACGGCGGGGTATTAACGAGCGGGAACGACCTATATTTACCTATGAGACCTGGTCCTCCTCACCCTGCCACCATGAGTAGCCTTGGTCCTGCGAGCCGTGGAGCACCCCTGGAATATCCTCTGAGCACAGCTGGAGCAAAATATCACCCCTTTGAACACCTCCGCGTTCAGGAGGTTGGTTTCGCTGCAGACATCTGCAGTCAAATTTAGTGATAATGGTCTTCAAATGCCACTACTGGATGCAATTGAGTCTGGTTGGATATAAGACAAAGTTTTGAATAATGTTGCTGGTAAATTATACAGGGTGGCGGGTTAGATAGTGGAACTATTTAAAGGGGTCATCGTACTCATCGTTATGAACAACTTTTACTATGCGACCAACCCTGAAATCGCGAAAAAAAATCAACTGTTCCATACATTTATGTTCACATAACTCAACAAAATGTATGGAACAGCTGACTTTTTTTCTCGATTTCAGGGTTGGTCCCATATAATAGCTTCCCCCCTCCCCACGCTACGCCACTGGGTAGGTATACTAACAGCACTTGTGACATCTCTTATGATAGCTGAAGCCCTCGCGAATCGTCCTCTCGTTTCCAGAGACGGGACTCTGACAGTGCTCGCATACCTCGCAACTACAAATAAAGTTATATTTAAAATTGCTATCTTTAAAAGATCCTAGCTAGCGGAAGTCAACGGCGCGGACTTTTATTATGGGACCGACACTGAAATATGAAATAAAAAATCAGCTTTTCCATACATTTTGATCGTGTTGTAGTGCATTTTTGTAGGGAACAGCTGATTTTTTTTTTCATATATCAGTGTCGGTCCCTTAATAAAAGTTGATCATACTCATGAGTACTTTCACCTCCTAAAATATTTGCAATGGTTTTAATTTTACCCTGTATACGTGGTTATCGCTACCATTACCTACTCATCGCTGGTCCCTACTACTCATGGAGGTTATAAGCTTCCTATAGCCTAGTTATAAATTAAATTCAGAGGACACTTACGCCATAGTGTTTTGCTATTTTTTTTACAATATCTCTACATTTTCAGGACAGATATTAGGTATATTTACAGATAATTTTATATTTTGTATTATAGATTTTGACATTGCCAAGACATTGCTTTTTCATTGACATAATGAAATGGTTTCGGGATGTCAAAAGTAGATGATTTTGAAAAAGAATAAAATGGCCTGTTTTTGAAAAGAGTGTCTTCATTTTTAGGGTTCCGTACCAAAATGGTGAAAAGGGAACCCCTATGGTGCCTTGCATTGTCTGTCTGTCTGTCACAGCTTAGGAACTTGAGAAAATGTAAAATGCACATTATTTTTCACAATTTTATTACAAAACGAAATATATAAATATAATGCTTCATATAATATAGAACCTTGTTCCAGCACCATAAGGTTTAAATTCGAATTGGGAACGGTGTTACATACAGGTGGTGACAATTTTAACGTTCAAAAAATACTCAATTGCATGTAGTATAAAAGTAGTATAATAACAATAAGTAGGTAATGCCGATATACAGTCGAAATTCAGGTAAGTACTTCCAATTTCAGCCTCAGATGCTAATATAAATTATTGTAATGTATTATACGTATATCCTACATACGTAATTTATAACGTTATTGACACGGCTTGTATATACTTGAAATATTAACAAGATATATAATATTTTTTTCCAAAACAATAACACCGCTCGCTTTTTATATTAAAAATAATTATACATATAAGTAGGTATCACAAAACACAAATATCTATAAATAGGCGTAACATTTTTTTTTATTTTAGTGATAACAACTTCTATGTTGTGAAAATTGTGAAAAGATGAGGTCCTTGAGGAGGAGACCCTTGCCCATCAATGGGACTGCATAAATAAAAAAATATATGTGATTGTTTGATTGATAACCACTTGCTTACTAGGGGCCGTACCACAAAAAAGATAAACACGTGTTCAACGCGAATGCTACCAAAAAATAATAGGCACTTGTTTTAGTACTAACTTGTCTAAAATAAGTGTGTATTATTTTTGGTAGCATTTGCGTTTAACGCGTGTCTATCTTTTTTGTGGTAAGGGTGTAGGTGTTTACTGTACACAATCTAGGAATATTACATCAGAAATCGTCTTCGTTTGCAATATAAATCAGTAAATTCGCATAAGTGATCTTTTTTTACAAAAGTGCAATGTACAAACTTAAGTGCATACTTTCAATAATTGCATTTTTAAACAAGAATTGCACATAAAGCGTATTACACAAAATAAATTTAAAACTAAAATGAAAATAATACAAAAACAAAGTAAAATCTTATTTAATAATGATTTATTCATAATAAAGTTTGCATTTACGCTTACTGGCCGTCAAAATGCGTGTTTTAATAATATTAATAGTTTAAATTAAGTACTGGTTCTATGTATTTAAAAAGAAATAAATCGAAAATAGAATATATTTACAAGTTGCATTTAAAATTGTATTTCCAGAATATTAAAAAATACTCGAGATTCCTTCGACTTATTTCTAATGAAATATTAAGTTACAGAAATAAAAATCGTTAGTTTATTGTTTTTGAGATCAAATTCACATAAAACGAATAGAGAGGAATACCAATTGAGATCATAATTTAATATAGAAAGGTACAAAAATATTAAATCTAACTTTTGTTAGATCATTTTAAAAGGAATTTCTGTTTACTAAAATCACAGGACTTTTACGAATAATTCTAACTTTTTATTAAAAATTTTCGAAGCTTATTTTATTTATTTATATATTTTTTTCTTATTTATTCTAAATAATTTCTGAAATACTGGCCCAAAAATTTTATTGCTTATTTATTTTATAACTACACTTAAAATTACAAAACTTAAGTAAATGTATATTTTTAATCATTATTAATTAAGTACATAAACATTTGAAACAAAACAAGTAACTATAAAGATCTAGGTTTGAAAATTTTTAAAATTATGAAATAATATTATTTAGAACAAAAATAGGATTTTTTTAAATTAATTCTAATATTGCCACTACTGCCCTGTATAATATGTTAATTCTTTTTTTTTACATAATATAACGGAACTACTTTTGAGCATTATTATTATACATATTAAAAAATTACATAAGTACCGTAAACCATGTTTTTTCACAAAGCGTTTTTTTTAACTATTTTTTTTTTCAGTTAGACTTTTAGTTTTTCATGGTTTGCGTATACTTCTTAAGATAACCTTAAAAATATATCAAGATCAGAGATCTAGCTTAAAATCATACTTTTAGATAATATCTTTCACCAAATTTTCTTGTTTGTTTACAATTTAAGTCACGTGTATAAGAGCGCTTATTTTGAACCTATCCAAGGCATACGGAGTGTCTATTACGTTATCACATTAAATGATACCACGTATACGACATGGCATTATTAGAACAATAAAATTTAATATTTTAGTCGCGGGACATTTTTTTTTTAATATTTTGCAACATCATGTAGATGCGAAGAGATTGTCATCGGACGAATATGGTCAAACATCTATGGCCGGCGAATTAGTCCTGATATCGTATCTCGCTCTAACACACGTCAACACTATATTCCAATTCACATTTCTAATATTATGTGTAAATACATTTATATCTATGGTATTTATGAAGTAGGGTCGTATGCTTTGTTTCAACTTTTAATCTAGTTGTAGGTGCCTTCAAGGAAAAATCTACTATTCTATACAACACAAATAAGTAAAAATATAATAAAATAAAAGTAGGTAGGTATAATAATTATCTTAAAATAATAAATGTATTAATATTACTGGCCTTAATGGTTTAAGGATAATGCCACATAACATACTCATAATAAATAGGGATTGTCTATTGGTAATCTCTACGGATTTTGTAAAATTCTGTTACAAGGATTACATATCCAAAATATACAGGCTGAATTTTTCAAGTCGGCTTGGCTGGCCAAATCCGTAACTATAAGAAATAGAGAAAAACACTCAATGGTGTCTCGGGGCCGATTTTAATGGAAACTAAAACTGCATCATTAGATTTTTGAAAAAATATTTTTTCTTTTCGGGAATCGAACCCGTTGATTTTGAAAAAGAACACACCCTGTATTATTTATTATACCATCTGATAGTGTCGCCAATAAGGATCAAATTCTGGGAAGTAATGATGTACAGCAAACTAAAGGAAAGTGTTGAAATATTGATATACAGGGTGGCAGGTTAAACAGTGGAAATATTTTAAGGGGTCATTTTACTCATCATTATGAACAACTTTTAATATGAGACCAACCCTGAAATCGCGAGAAAAAAATCAGCTGTTCCATACATTTTGTTGACGAATGTGAACAGAAATGTATGTAACAGCAGATTTTTTTTTCGCGATGTCAGGATTGGTCCCATAGTAAAAGTTGTTCATAATGATGAGTACAATGACCCCTTAAAATATTTCCACTGTCTAACCTGCCACCCTGTATATTTTTCAAATAACCTAAAATTTTGCACTGCCATCGGCTTTATTCTACCTGTCATATTAAATAACTATCCCTATGAGACACATATCTTATTCGTGAAAAAATAAAACAACTTTTCATACATTATGACCGCTTTTGTAACTCATCCCAGAGATTGCAAAAAAAACTCCAGAAAATCCCCAAATTAGAAAATCTGTTCTAGAATTGCCTAAATTATTTGCAATTACAATAAAATATATTAAATATAGTTATTGTCGTATCATTTGAGCAATAGATCACATTAATAATGCCCTTAAGTAATTGTCATTTTAAATAACAATGCCTATTAATAATCCATTGAGGAGTATTTTCCAGTACCATCTGAAAGCTAACTAAGCCTCGCTACCGAAAATATTAACCACCAATCGGGCCCATGTCTGCTATTGCAATTGTCATAATCGTGTCAGAATGGTCTCATTATGACATAAGCATAGCATAGCATAATCGGCCTATAATGTTCCCACTGCTGGGACACAGGCCTCCTCTCTGTGAGAGGGAATGGGCCGTAGTCATCGATCACTAATAAAAAACTAGATACACAATCAGCGTCAAAAAATGTCCTCACCGAATGACCGCCCACTTGAACATTTGGGTGGTCTTTTCGTCTAGTAGCATTCGAACGCTCCGACGGTAAACATAGCAGTGCTCGTTTAAAAATTGTAAAATTCACACGTCTAGGACGCTTAAAAAGGATGGAATTTCATATTTTTGGTAAGTATTATTATTATCATTATATAATTGTTAACACTGTATTGTAAATACTGATATTTTGTCAAGAAATCATCGTAAAAACATTATTTTAAATTAAGTCGTAATAAATAGCAGGCGATATAAAGCAGCTCAATTGTAAAGACTCTTACTAAACGTATTAATCATACTATCGCATGCCCACTTAAATTGTTTGGGTTATGCGTGTGGTCGTAAAATTTTATTACTTCTTTTGGCACTTAGTAATTCTGACTTTAATGCATGCGTATAAGGTTGAAGTTGTTTTGATGTTTATTGAGCAGTGGGTACCGGTCGAAAAATTTTATTGCTTTTTGTAACAGCTTTGTGAATTCGACTTTAAACATTGCAGTTAAGGTTGAAATTACATTAATGTATATTTATTTTAGTAACACACACACACAATGCAATTGGCGACATTTTTAAGAGAACTTTTGCATGAGATTGTGTATCTAGTTTTTTATTAGTGATAGATGGCCGTAGTCCACCACGCGGGCCCAGTGCGGATTGGTGGACGTCACATGTCTTCGAATTTTTGGTTCTAGGATATGCCGGTTTCCTCACTACGTTTTCCTTCACCGTTAAAGCAAGTGATAATAATTAATTTCTAATACGCACATGACTTCGAAAAGTCAGCGGTGCGTGCCTCGGGATCGAACTCGAACCATTCGCCGTGGGAGGCACATGGTTATACCACTAGGCTATCACTGCTACTATGCTATGCATTATGACATCGTTTTGACCAATTACCAAAGAGATAGTCTTACTCTAGCCAATGACCGCTTAGGTTTTGACAGTTATAATGTCATTATGACACCATTCTTACACAATTGCAATATCAGACGTCCCCAGATAAATCGATATGAACCAGGAGAAATCGATAGTGTGTGGGTGAATGTAAAAAAAAACCTATGTGATTTGAATGAAGCAGGCTTCCAAAAACCGTTGGAAAGTTTCCAATATAGTAAATAATCATGGCAAAAGATATTATACAGCATGTAACAAAAACCCTGTTCGATCTTAAAGGGGGCCATTAAGCTCATCATTATGAACAACTTTTACTATGGGACCAACGCTGAAATCGCGAAAAAATCAGCTGTTCCATACACATACATTTTGTTATCACATAAATCGATAAAATGTATGAAACAGCAGATTTTTTTTGCGATTTCGGGGTTGTTTACAAAATATTGTTCATAAGGATGAGCATAATGGCCCCCTTTAGGATCGAACATGGTTTTTGGTACATGCTGTATATGCACACAAATCTAAATAACAGTGGCGAAGGGTCAGTTTTTGTAAGAGGTAAGCCGGAGCTAAAAATGCTTACCTGGCCACAAAAAGCTAATTAATAAAAGTAGGCAATACTGCCTGTGCTATTTTTCAAAGGAAAGTCGGTAGGAATCGTATTGTAGGGACCCTTCGCCACTGCTAAATAATAAATCAATAGAAGTCGCAAAGGTTCGTGACCTTGTCACCGTTTTCGAGCAAATTATGAAAGGCAGGCGATTTATAAACCTACACCTATATCGAAATCGCGCGTTTAAAAATGTGACGTATGTGAACGGAATTAAGTTTAATTTATATCGCATTGGATGCTTTGACATTGACTGCGAACCGGCGACACGCGTCTGGTTATAAAATGTAGTAGATAACATTTCTATTGACTTATTATACATATATGTAGATTTCTGTGTCTATATGCAGGGCCGTATTATCCATAAAGCAGTGTAGGCAACTGCCTAGGGGCCCCGCATTGGCTAGGGGCCCGGGAAAAAAATGAAAATGTTTCACCAAGTGATTTAAAAAAATTTAAGATTTTTATCCGCAATGATAATATTATTGTCTTGTTTTTTATATTACACTGTCATACCTATTTCAAGTTATTAAATAATGATATTAGATTTTTTTGCAGCGATTTTAACGCCGACTAATCAGACGACAGTACGGCAAGCAAAAGTAAGAGCAGGATTTTTAACGCAAAGCGCTTAAAAAGTTCTAAATTGTGAAGGCACAAATACAAGTAGGTACTGGTACTACGTATTAATCTACTCTATGGCCACGTCAAGTTAGAGGAAGTTTGAAAAGGGTAAAGGGGCCCCGAGAATTGCATTGGGGCCCCGACGTGGTTAATCCGGCCCTGTTTATATCAGTGGCGAAGGCTCCATACAACTCGATTCCTGCCGGCTTCCCATTGAGAAATGGCACATTCAGTGTTAACCATTGTCAAAAAAATCAGTTTTAATAGAATAATAATAGATCGAAATAGTTTAATGAAATGGTTTGAAAGCCTTTGAAAATACTTTGAACCCAGGAAGTCAGCAATAGCTATATGTACAGTTACTGGGCCTCAAGTATTGCAATTGTCATAATCGTGTCAGAATGGTCTCATAATGACATCGTTATTGTTGGTTTTGACCAATGACCAAAGAGATAGTTTTACTCTAAGCCAATGACCAAAAGTTTTGACTGAGGTTTTGACAGTTATGATGTCATTATGAGACCATTCTTACACAATTACAATAGCAGACTTGAGGCCTTAGACTGCAACCGTCACGCTTGTCAAAGAGGTAAGTATTTTTTGCTCGGCTTACCTCTTACCAAAATCGACCCTTCGCCACTAATCTATATGTTATAAATTCTGGACAGTTACAAAGACCCTTGGACCCTTGGCCACTGGTCTTTAAGTTATAAATTCTGGACAGTCGCGAACTCAGTGTCTCCTCATGTGTAGTCCAAGATGGTCTGACCTGGCGAAGGACCGTCTACACAGTGGGCAGGTGAACGGTCGATGGCCTGTATGTTTGCGAGTGTGTCGGGTCAGCTCGTCGGATCGTGCAAAGCGCCACTCGCATCCCGCCCAACCGCAAGAGTACGGCTTTTCGCCTGAAAAATTAAAATAAAAAGAAATTTTATTGAAAGAAAACAAAGAATTTCACAGTAAAGTTATAATTCAAACATTGCTATTTCTAAAAGTGCGCTAAACGGGCTAGTTTTTTGACAATTTCTTGCTGCAATTGTCTAGCCGTGAGTTGAGATTTCTATCGTGTAACTCAGTAGAACAATAGCAGCAATCTCGCAGTATAGCCCGACGATATTGCAGTGAAATTAAATGATGGTACATCACAATAACTGCACGGCTCTCTTATTTATATTTAATAACATGTATACTACTAGCACTTCGCCCGCGACTTCGTCCGCGTGTCCCACAGACACTGTGCATTTTTTCGGGATAAAAAGTAGCCTATGTTACTCAGTGATAATGTAGCTTTCTATTAGTGAAAGAATTTTTAAAATCGGTCCGGTAGTTTCGGAGCCTATTCGGTACAAACAAACAAACAAAAAAATGTTTCCTCTTTATAATATTAGTATAGATTTATAATCTATACTAATATTATAAAGAGGAAACATTTTTAAATTATATAATATAAACATTTTTAAATTATATATATAAATTATATAATAAAACACAATTATAAAATTGTGAAAAAGTCGTGTATGTACACTCGACGCCATTGACGGTCGACCACTTTTCAGCCTTATGTTCTTAGTAATAAGGGCGAAAAGTGGTCAACTGTAAATGGCGTCGAGTGTACATTGAAGATATTCCAGAAAAAATAATTGGGATAGGGTTCCGGGACGTAACCATACCCAAAAAGATTTTTTTGAACTTTTGTCTGTTTGTCTGTTTGTGCGCGCAACACGCCAAAAGTACTGAACGGATTTTGATGTGGGTTTTACAGTTCGATAGCTTAGGGTCCAACTTAAAATCTAAGCCATGCTTCATCTGATTCCGCTGAAAAAAAACCAGAGATACAGCTTGACCTCTTGGTAGTACTAGCCAACGTACACTACGGAGGTCATTCAAACTGGTCAGTTCATTGTAGTCCACGCGGACAAAGTCGCGGGCAAAAGTCTAGTTATGGTAATTAAACTAAACTCACCCGTATGCGTCCTCTTATGCGCTTTTAGATGCGAACTTTTAGTGTAAACCTTATGACAGCCAACAACATCGCATTTATGTAACCTCTTCTTATTCGGTCCATCGTCATTGTTGTTCGCGAATTCGTCTGCGACTTCCTTCTTCAAATCCTTAGAAGATCTCTGCTGTGTGAGATGGTTTAAGGAATCTGATAGGGCGTTTTGTAAGGCTGTGTTTAGGAGAAAGGACTTTATTTGGGCGTCGGTGGAGGGTTTGTGAGGGGGGATAAATGGTATGAGCGGTAGGTATGGTTTTGATAGTTCTAGGGTGGGGTGTGGGGTTGCTTGTGTATGTGTTGGTGGTGGTTTAAGTCTGGAAAAAATAAATATAATTATTCGGCATATTAAAAAAAAGTCAGACAAATGCGAGTAGGACGAGTAGGCGAGTAGAAAATTATATCAAATTTTATATCAAATTTTTTTTTTATTTGATATCATTATCTGCCTAGCCTTTTCCCAAATTATATTGGGGTCGGCTTCCAGTCTAACTTATGGGTAATTGGTAATACCGGTATTCGAATGTTAGACCAGCTGTCAGACTTTTAGGGCTTCTGTAGTCAGAAGCCCTTCCTATTCCTATGACAACCGGGACCGACTGCTTAACGTGCTCTCCGAGGCACGGATCCAAGGACTGACCGCGGCAAGCGCAGCTTAACCTCGCAGATCGATCGATCAGCGCGGCTGTCATTTAGCCACGAGCCCCTCATTTTTTATTTGATATAATTTTTCTAATTCACGATTTTCGGAATTTTTGATTTACTTGAGCTGTGGGACTTTTTCTTGCCAAATTTTATGATTCTAGGTTGATTTTGATTTGTATTATTATGCGAGTGTCAAAACTGCGGCATAAATGAGGCAGTGGCGTGCTTAGGGGGCCAGCACGACGTATTTTTTTTGGCGTTAGATAACATAAATACTCATTTATGTTAATTTTTTCACTCATCTTATGCTAATATTTTAAAGCTGAAAAGTTTGTTTGTTTGAACGCGCTAATCTCTGGAACTACCAGTCGGATTCGAAAAATTATTTCTGTATATGATAGCCAGATTCATGAGGAACATTATTTAACATCACGCTACGGCCTTTAGGAGCCGAGCAACAGGGGTGAAACCGCGGGGAACAGCTAGTATTTAATAAAAAAATAGGATAAACTTACTTGTTTATATGTTGTTTGGGTCTTCTGGCGCTTCTGAGATCAGGACCCATTTTTATTTTAGGTAGTTGGTGACTTGAGCTGCAAAAATATATTTAAGTTATTTAATATTTCTCAAAAATCTAATGTAGCGAGCAGGATTTGTACCCGCGACCTCTGCCTAGCTGTGGCATTGCTCTGAACCAAGTTCTTGGGCCAAGTTCACCAACAAGATAACAGTCCGATAAATTGAAAACGGCTGTTTAACATTTCTTTTTCTATATAAAAAGTCACGTTAAACGGCCGTTTTCAATTTGTCGGACTGTTATTTAGTCGGTGAACTTGGCCCTTAGGAGCGTTTGAAAGAAAGAAAGAAAGAAAATCTGTTTATTTTGCTCTCGCTTACTAATAGGTTCAAATAGGTAAAAAAAAAAAAAACAAAACATATGTATAAGAAAAAGAAATAAAAATAAACATAAATGTACAAAAAAATATTACATACAGAAAACTAACATAAAAATTAGCACAAAAAGACGAGAGGCAAAAATGGCGTTTGGCGGCGTTTGGCGACATCTATCGGAAACTATACTTCATCTGCCAAGAGCAAATTTTAATTTTTCAATAGAAATGTAGGTACTCACTCAAATATCAGTTCCGTGGATGTGGTTTCACCTTCTCTGACTATCTTAGATGAAGTGGGAGTGGCGCCACCTGGAAACAAGAAAAGCAAACTTACTTTAGTTAAAAAGTAGAAAAGTCTAGAGCTGTGTGCTAAATGTTACCCACCTCCGGCTAATCGTCTAAAACTTTATATCATAAAATTGTAAAAAAGCCGTGTCTGTACATTGAAGATTGAAGATATTCCAGAAAAAACTATTGGGATAGGGTACTGGGACGTAACCATACCCAAAAAGTTTTTTTTTTTTTTGTCTGTTTGTGCGCGCATCACGCAACAAGTAAGTACTGGAACGGATTTTGATGTGGTTTTCAGAGTTCGATAGCTTGGGGTCCAACTTAAAATCTAAGCCGCGTTTCATCCAATTCCGGTGGAATGAACCAGAGATACAGCTTGACTTCTCGGTAGTACTAGCCACCTTACACTATGGAGGTCATTTAAACTGGTCATTTCATTGGAGTCCACGCGCACGGAGTCGTGGGCAGTAGTCTAGTTTAAATCATAAAAACAAAAAATTCCCTAACAGGAGTACAGAAAAGGACATAGAGTACCTTTCATCCAGGAAAAAAGTACTGTTCCCGAGGGAAATAACAATAACTTTCGACGGTCATAATCGCTTTAGAACGCTAGATGACGCTACGTGTGCACGCGGGCGAAGTCGCGGGCAAAGTGCTAGTAATTTACAAAGATATTATTAGGGTTCTTAGTTGGAGTGGCTAGGGAGACGTCACGGCGTCCTCACCTACCGCCTGACGCAGGTCCTCACCGGACACGGATGTTTCGGGAGGTTCCTGCACATCATCGGGCGGGAGGAAACGCCCGGGTGTCACCACTGCGTTGATCGCCCCGAGGACACGGTGGAGCACACGGTGGGGGCCTGCCCTGCATGGGCGGAGCACCGCCGTGTCCTCCTAGAGGCTATCGGCAGCGGCGGCGACCTCTCGCGCCCAGCCCTGGTTCAAGCCATGGTCCGGTCCGGCGAGGGGGAGTGGGAGGCAGTCGCCTCCTTCTGCGAAGCAGTCATGCTAGCGAAGGAGGCGGCGGGACGGGAGAGGGAGAGATTCTCCCGTCCAAGCCGCCGCGATAGACGCTCCGGGCGTCGGGAGCCACGTGACGACTCCCGGCCACCGTAGGCGCGGGCCTGCGGGCGGTGAGTAATGGGTAGCTCACCGTCCGATCAGGACCAGGCCCGTGCCGAACGGCGCGTACGTGTTCCACGCGCGCCTCAAAGAGATGTCAGCATCAAAGAGGGGCGCCCACTAGGGCCCAAGCCTGCCGGGAAAGCGGGATTGTCCGAAAGGGATACCGCTGACCCGGACGAAAAGGCTAAGGAAGGAACACGGGTGGGTTTTAGTCAGTAAGAGTCTGGCACTCCCTTCCGCTCGGCCCAGAGCGGGAGGGGTTATTTGATGATTTCCCATCCTCAAAAAAAAAAAAAAAGGGTTCTTAGTTCTTACGTGAAAATCGCAAAACCTTTAAAAATTAAGCTAGTTGTTCATAATTATGATTCGCGCCCCTTCCGCCTCAAAAACCAACAAAGTCACTACTGAATTAGCAAAATACCTATTCCTTTAACAAAAAAACAGACTTCTCCTTAACCGTATACGTCTACACAACCTTAACACAATTACCAACCATTTTTTTCAGCCATCACGCCAATAATCGAAATGCCTCGTTTTTATATCGCCGGTGATCGATGCGCAAACGCATGTTCAAGACGCAGACAGGTACAGAAGGTTAATTCAAAAGATTCTCTACAATATTATTTCACATTTCTCATAAGAAAAATGTAATAATATTGTAAAAAAATTAGGCAAGTATTTATAATAAAAAAATAAAATAAAATAAATCTGAACCGACTGCGGTGTGCACTGCATCTTGTCTGGCGGTAATAAAACCACTAAAAAGAAAGAAAAACAAGACATTGGTGCCGATTCTGTTGTTTACGAACTAAACTAATTTAGTCTTATTATGACTCTTTCTTATAAAATACATGAGAGAGGGATAGCAGATATTTAATCCTATCAAATTAGTCCACTTGAATAGTTTTAATGTCAATTTAGTCGTAATCGCAAAAGGTCACGACTATTTTCCCGTAAATGACAAGGGCGTAGACTAATTTGACAGTTCTAAATACTTTCTGTCCTTTTTCAATGATATTTGTAAGAAAGAGATATAGTGTGATTAAAATTAGTTTAGTTCGACGTTCAACAAAATCAGCACCATTGTAGTCATAAATAGAGCTAAAATGCACTAATGTAGAAGGCGAAATTCAAATTTTATTACGTTCTTTTGCAATTTACAGGTCATCATCGGATTGTATGTTGATCAAAATATATGATTCGCGGCAAAAACAAATACGTATTTACCTAGGTATAGAATAATCATTCAAATCATCAACTCTCTAAGTTTTAATTGGTCTAATAAAGTATGAATATTTAATGAAATATTCATCATCTTTGGTAATTCTAATGAAAACCGAATAAAGCTTTGCCCGACCCGGAGATCGATCCCACGCTAAACAGTCGCTTGTAACCGCTAGACCGACTGGACCGTATCCATCCGGCCGTAAGTTTGATATGACTATATCAAACATACGCATATTGCATATTGCAGTTGACTTTATATGATACTGATCCGTATGTATCCGGCCGTATGTTTGATATAGGCATATCAAACATACGGCCGGATACCTACATATCAGTATCAAACGTTTCCTATTGTAAATGTAATTTGATGTGGCCCGCTAGCATACCCTTAATTATTTTTTAGATGGCCCTATAGAAAATCGAGTTTGACATTCCTGTGCTAGACTAAAACGAGGCAGACCATAGATAATCTGTTATAGTAATTATTAAAGCCTTGTTAGGAGTTGAACTTCTGTACTTATTTATCTATGCCATAGTTTTTGTTAGGCCGCAATTTAGCTGCGCCGGCGCACCGCCACAAAGGGAACTGCGTTTTTATTGGTACATACCGTTTTTAAGTAGTTTGCTGGTTAGAGTAGGGTTCCGGGATTAGATTTTAAATAAGTTTTAAAAAAGGTGAAATTTGGCTAGCTAATTTCTAATTTCTTCCTGACTGAGAATTTAACCGTCATAATAAATTATGTCAATGAGCTAAAGAAATACTGTCACCTTTTTGCAGTTGACTTTATATTAATATTTTTTACATAAAGGTGACAAATAAACATTTTTTTTTACTTTTTCTTTTCTTTCTTATCATAAGCAGCTAGTTGTTGGATAGATTGTTTCATTATTTAGCAGGGGAAATCTTTTCAGCGGCCATGGATCTGTCATGTAAAAGCTCAGCTGCGATAAAATGGCATTAAGGTAAAAATTACCGTTAATACTACCTAATACACGTACACACGGCTACACATCAAGCTATACATTCCCAGTTTACACTGACCTCTCACTGTAAGGAAATCCTATACAATGCGAGATCAGCTTATACTGGAAATGTATAGCTTGATCTGTAGCCGTGCGTACCATGTGTACTCAAACGTTCAAAGTAGGTACAATCAGTGCAGATAAAGAATGGGATTGAACATATCGCCGCCTTTATTCACCTCGCGCTGTCACACTATCTCTCGCTACAACGTGAAATTTTAGTGGTTGTCTTCCCGCGGCACAACGATTTGCCCTAAGTAGTACTATCGAAACATAGGGTTAAATTTTAATATTTATTAGAAACATTTTTTTTTTTCCATAACCACATTTTTAAAATGGTCTAAAAAGTGTAAATTAATTTCTAATGAAATGAAAAATGTAGGACGAATAATTGTAAGATACGCCCCACGTTTTTTATTTCATTAGAAATTGTTTTATACTTTTTAGACCGTTTTAAAAATGTGGTATTTGAAAAAAAAAATGTTTTTCTGGTAATTATTAAAATTTAACTCTATGTTTCGATAGTACTACTGAGGGCAAATCGTTCTGCTGCGGGAAAACAACCACTAAAATTTCATGTTGTATAGTCACACCCGCTGGGGTGCGAGCGAGGGGTGAATAGAGGCTACACCAATTCATTATCTCCGCATAACTACTTCCTCCAGATATTATTAAAAAATAGTAAATATTTTTTCAAGGTGACAACCCTAACCACGCATAAACTAGATAGAGCGCAAAAAATGCGGGAAAATGCAATGGCAATCGTTTAGTCTATGGTTTAATCAGAGGTTATTTGGTCTGTGATGTGATTGATGGTTGTTTGTACTTGTCCGTAAGCTTATAGCATTGCTGGTCAACTTTAGAACTAATTCGTTCTACTAATCATCATCCGCCTAGCCTTTTCCCAAACTAGATTGGGGATCGGCTTCCAGTCTAACTGGTTGCGGCTGAATATCAATATTAAAATACTGATATTCAGCCGCAATCAGTTGACCTCCACAACCCAATTATTGGGGAATACCGGTATTCGAAAGTTAGATCAGTTGTCAGTCTTTCGGTTTTCTGACTACCCGTAACGACTGTCAAAGATATTCCTATGACAACCGGGACCGACTATTTAACGTGCTCTCCGGGACACGGAGGGGTCTCGATGTGTAATGGACTGACCGCGGCAAGCGCAGCTTAACCTCGCAGATGGATCTACCAGCGCGGCTGTCATTTAACCACAAGCCCCCTCTAACTTTTTGAAGTAGTGGTGCTGAAATGAATTGCACAAAGTATGCGCCTGCCGGAGTATGGCCCCACGGCCTAAGCCTTGTAAGTTGGGGCCCACTGGGCCATCACAGCGTAACGAGTAACTGAGTAGGTAACATAAACATAGCCACGGTGAAACGCGTATGGTTAGAAGGGAAAGTTAGAATTAATGGGACAGACAGTCTGTAAATGTAACACCGCCATTCTAATACAGTCATGTATCGGCTGATTTAAGTGTTACAAGTAAGCCTGTATACGACTTAGCAGCAGCTAAGCCTTAGTACAAGCCTGTAAAGGCTACAAGGTTACAACACACTTTTAACACCCGACGCCACCCCACGCTTGTTTAATTTGATAATAGGCTTGCGTTTGACCGCATTCTCACCTGATGCGGTCTACGATGGAGCATGCTTGCTTAGAAGAAACGGATTCACTCGCGACTTGAAGACACCCAGATTGAAACTGTCGGGGAACACCCACTCGGGCATCGCATTCCACTGTTTGGCGGTTTTCACAATGAAAGTGGAGTCAAAGCGTTTCGTTCGGGTTTTTGGGATATCACCGCGGACGTGTGTAGTTGCAGTTTATGTGCAGTGCGTTCGGTGTGACATTGTATTTGGTGTGCTCCGCTCTAAATCTTAGGTATCAGTCAGTGTAGTGTCTTCAGACATTGAAAAAGTCACATTAATGCGACTATTCTATTAGCCTTGCTGTAAAAGCCACAAACCCCGCCCCCTGATGATGAAGCGCGGCTCAGCCACTTGTGGTCGGACTCGCGAGAGCCAGAAACGCCTCCAACTGAAGCCGAAGGGCGTGACAGCCCCTTTGGTGGTCGACACAAGTTTGTATACAAGTTGTTTTGTATCTGTATCGGCGATGGTAGCGTTTGTGGTCGTCGCGAGTAGCCCG
This sequence comes from Thalpophila matura, assembly GCA_948465475.1. NCBI lineage: Eukaryota > Metazoa > Arthropoda > Insecta > Lepidoptera > Noctuidae > Thalpophila > Thalpophila matura. The sequence continues at coordinate 6,281,156 of OX419205.1, read as the reverse complement.
TGTGCTTCGAGGCATTTAGTCGCAATTTAACTTTTGATGGACAGCATCAAGGATCTATGCATTATTAAACAATGTTGCAATTGTCAAATTATATATCGATGTTAAACGGATGTACAAATTACATAATTAATATGCACATAATTTAATGGTTGACGATACGGCTTAATTCTGGTATATGTAGCTTTAATTTGTGCAAATGGGCCTATTATCGACGAAAAAATTATTGGTGTCGAATAAATATTTATAGTAGTATGAAACTGGTATCGTTTATCGGTTTGGACACGTCAATCAAATATTGGCTTAATACTCATCACCTACTTATTGTAGTTTATGATTTATTGAAGCGAGTAAAAGAAGAGGTCTAACAAAGTAAAAAAAAAACCTTCGGAGCCGAGCAACGGGAGTGAAACCGCGGGAAACAGCTAGTCGGACTAATATTAAAAACGTGAAAGTTTGTGAGGATGTAAAGATGGATGGATGTATGGATGTTTGTTACTCTTTCTCGCAAAAACTACTGAACGGATTTTGATGAAACTTTGCAGTAATATAGCTTATACATCATAATAACACATAGGCTAGTTTTTATCCCAAAAACGCGGGCGAAGCCGCGGGCGGAAGCTAGTAATATAATAAAGCTGAAGAGTTTGTTTGAACGCGCTAATCTCTGGAACAAACAGTCGGATCTCAAAAATTCTTTGTATTATGATAGCCAGATTCATGAGGAAGAGTACCTATAGGCTATTTAAGGCGCAAATATACGACTTTTAAAGTTTTGAAACTACAGATCACATCTAAACGAGTAGTGTTAATGATTTGAAAAAAATATATGCGAAACTAGAGCATTTTCTTAATAATTTGATTTGAGTATATTTTAGATTACATTTATCTATGTAGTGTAATTAATTTGTAAAGTTAGGTCTAACGCGTTCAAAAAACTGAAGATCGCGCGAAAACTTGAGCGTATTTTTACGAAACCTTCACCATTTAAAAATGTAGTTAGTGTTTTTTTTTAAATCAAATATTCTTTACTAAAAAGTAATAATACGTCTAATTCGGCACAGCGCGCTCCTTGATAGGCGAGTCGTATTGCTCGGTGGACGTATGTCGCGTTGCGTGAGCTCAGCGTAGAACACTCAAGCTATACCGCCCAAATCACTCAAGGCCGCTGGCACTTAGTAGCGCTTTAAAATCACGCTACGACCCTTAGGAGCCGAGTTAAAAGAAAAAATAGTCAGAAAGAACGCTAAGTGAAAACGTAATAGTGCGGGTGGGTAAATAATCCGATTTCTGTGAAACCGGGCAGGGCCATAATTTACAAGTGTTTGATTCAATCGTCCGAGTTCGGCAGTCGTCGTACGAGCAAAGTTCGGCCGATGACGGATTTGGTGTATTTGAGCTGTTACTCTAAGCCAATGAACGCTTAGGTTTTGACCGTTATGGTGTCATTATGACACCATTCTTACACAATTGCAATAGCAGAATTGGGGTGTTGTGTAAGAATGGTGTCATAATGACACCATAACGGTCAAAACCTAAGCGTTCATTGGCTTAGAGTAACAGCTCAAATACACCAAATCCGTCATCGGCCGAACTTTGCTCGTACGACGACTGCCGAACTCGGACGATTGAATCAAACACTTGTAAATTATAGAGAGCGCGTACACCAACACGACCGATTTTGTCGGCCGATGGCGGTCGTGTTGGTGTAGTAATTTACAAGTGTTTGATTCAATCGTCCGAGTTCGGCAGTCGTCGTACGAGCAAAGTTCGGCCGATGACGGATTTGGTGTATTTGAGCCGTAAAACTATCTCTTTCGTCATTGGTCAAAACGATGTTATTGAGAGACCATTCTGACACGATTATGACAATTGCATTAGCGGACTTGGGGCCCAGCTCTCTTTCTAAAACTCAATATGTAACATTTACTCCTGCTGTACCAATTTCCCCTCACAAAAACAATCTCAGCTACTTTATACTAGTACAAGATGTGGCAACACCGATGGTCATAACTCAGAGGCGTCTGGCCTGGTTCCCACGCTTTGACCTGGTGAATGTTACTGTTTTTGGTGTAGTCGATTTAGGGCTTGCGCTTGCGCATACGGCCGCGAAGGTATCGGGATCGGTGCGCATTAAATCCTAATTAATATTATAAATTCGAAAGTTTGTTTTGTTTGCCTAAACCACTCAACCGATTATCTTGAAATTATGCATATACGTTGTCAGGGGTACAGAAAAGGGTACCTTTCATCCAGAAAAAAAGAACGCGCTAATCTCTGGAACTACCGGTCGGATTCGAAACATTCTTTTTGTATATGATAGCCAGACTCATGGGGAATAGTTCAGGTTATTTATCATCGCACTGCTACACTTAGGAACTGAGCAACCGGGGTGAAACCGTGGGGAATACCTAGTCTATACTAATATTATAAAGCCGTTTGTTTGAACGCGCAAATCTCTGGAACTACCAGTCGGATTCGAAAAAATATTTTTGTATATGATAGCCAGACTTGTGAGAAAGAGTATAGGTTATTTAACATCACGCTACGACCCTTAGTTGCCGAGCAACGGGGGCGAAACCGCGGGGCACAGCTAGTAATATAATAAAGCTGAAGAATTTGTTTGAACGCGCCAATCTCTGGAACTACCAGTCGGATTCGAAAAATTATTTTTGTATACGATAGCCAGATTCATGAGGAATAGTATAGGCTATTTAACATCACGCTACGACCTTTAGGAGCCGAGCAACAGGGGTAAAACCGCGGGAAAGGAACTGACTCGATGGCCATAAGTCTCTCTACCCCCTACAGTACCAAATAACGCTCATCCATAGTGAAGGGCGCTGACCACTGTCCAGTTTCCACTCACCGCCTTTCTAATGGCCATAATGTGACCACAGATAGCATCTGCGCTGGATATGGCAAGGGATTCTATTAGCGTACTGTGTATTTACCTTTTTGGTAGACTGTGGACGACTGATTCGATTGTTAGTAGGTACTAAAGATTGGTATTCATTAGGGGACATGTTTCGTGAATCGTGTCGCCTGTACATGTACAATCGTGTCTGATAATGGTGCCGATTCTGTTGTTTACAAAATAAACTAATAGTCTCATTATGTCTCTTTCTAACAAAAAACATGAGAAAGGGATAGAAGATATTTAATCCTGTTAAAGTCCACGTTGTAGCCGTGGTCAGTGGTCACATGCCGCTATGACCTGTGGGTGCTTTACTTTTTTCACACCACACACTGTCTCACTCTCAGATCATAGAAACAAGGGAGATGTGCCAAGGCGCTATTGAGCTTGACGCTTTAGTTTGACCACATTGATCGTAATAAAAACTTACACGCTGGCGACGAACCGAACACGATCGATGATATAAATAGTGTTTTAGTTTAGTGCTAGTGTTGAGTGATGATTAACAGTGTTAGATTGACGGTGTGCGGATTTTTTAATGTGTGGGAGATCTTTTTATTCACAAGGAGCGCTTGTAATTGAAAATGTAAAAGTGGCATCAGTTGTTGCCGTACTAATTTGCTATGATGGCATATCTCCTTGTTTCTATCTGAGGTCTCACTCTTACATCTTCTTAGCTTCCGTTTCTCACAGCAATATTTTTAATTTAATCTGTGTCAGTTCCAGTCCTATAATAATTCTGTTACGCATGTTGACACACTCAGCATAATATGGGTTTGTGGTGCATACCGTTTTGTTACTACGTTCAAGCTACTTGACTGTGATGGAATGTTTTATTTTATTTTTTTATTATATAGGGGAGATGGGGGAATTGGGAGTCACTTAAGGAAAAGTCATTATTGTAATCACAAATGATCAGTCTTATATTTTTTTCATATTTACTAATCTTTAAAAACTAATCAGGTATCAAGATATATAAGTCTTTTTTGACTATCATTAACATAAACATAATTATAATTAAGAAACAAAAAAGTAGTTTTGACTCCAATTACCCACATGTAAGGGAAATGAAAGTCAGCTCATGGGGGAATAAGAATAATATCTTGCATTAATAAACATAAGTTTAGTTCTAGTACTACATTTTAAGATTATTCTATTCGTAAAATTAACAAATATAGATACTCACGTTTTCGATCGAAATTTCGGAAATTTTACAACGGCCCCTCCCCTGTGACACGTGTGTCGCTCCCGTTCATAGATTATACAGTATCGGTGACGCGAGCTTGACTAGCGGGTCGGCGTATTGGGGAGTGCGGGAGGGATGCCGAGCTAAACCCCGTGCGACATAGCCGTATTCTGTAATGCTTTAGGTTCATTTCTTTTTGAATTGACCCTCATTGCCCACTGACTCTCATTCCCCCCGGCTCCCCTAACAGGCTTGCGTTTGACCGCCATCTCGCCAGATGTTAAGCGATGATGCGGTCTACGATGGAGCACGCTTGCCTAGAAGAAACCGACTCACTCGTGACTTGAAGACACCCAGATTGTAACTGTCGGGGAACACCCACTCGGGCAGCGCATTCCAATGTTTGGCGGTTTTCACAATGGAAGTGGAGTCAAAGCGCTTCGTTCGGGTTTTTGGTATGTCAACCATGAAGCGATGGCGCTTTTTTGTGCTTCTGGCAATATTTTAAGTTTAGCCTGTGTCAGTTCCAGTTCTACACCTTGACATTTTCATCGCTTTCATCCGGCGATGTAGCCACGCCACTATACTCATCAATATGAACAACTTTTACTATGGGATCAACCCGGAAAACGCGAAAAAATATCAGCTGTTCCATACATTTATGTTCACATAACTCAACAAAATGTATGGAACAGCTGTATTTTTTTTTGTTGTTATTAATTATAAAAGTTATAAAGGTTGTTCATAATGATGAGTATAGTGGCTACATCGCCGGATCAAAGCGATGAAATGTCACGGTGTATAATAATTCTGTTACGTATGTTGACACACTCAGCATAATATGGATTTGTGGCGCATACCGTTTTGTTACTACGTTCAGGCTAGTTAATTGTGATGGAATTTTACGACAACCAAGTCGTCGCAAACAACTGCCAAGCGCGAATGCTAAGCGCGGGGTCCTGGGTCTGATCCCTGAAAAAAGTATTATTGGGTTTTTCTCACACCATAGAAACAAAGGAGATGCGCCAAGGTGCTATTGAGCTTGACACTGCATAATCGACAACCGGGACCGAATGTTTAACGTGCTGTCCGAGACACGAATTCTCGCTGCGTAACAAAATAGTCACCCATCCAAAGACGGACCTCGGTAATCTCAGCTTAACCTCGCAGATCGACCGATTAACGCGGCTGTTAACAGCCATGAGCCCCTTTTACCGACCATTATATTTCTAAGCCATAAACTTAAGTTACACGTCCGGGATCGAACTGGGGACGTCATCTATTCTAATTTACACAGTAACCGTTAGCACACTTTCACTAGTTCACAAAGATGCAGATCTTAACAGTTTTCAGTTAACATTTATGCGCGGATGGGCCATAAAGTCGGCGGTAGTACGGAAACCGCTGTCGCCACTTTTAAAGCAGTGTTCGTTACAACTACAAACGCTCTTGTAAATATAGATATCTCACACAAAGTAAAAATGCCGCACATTCTCAATCTAACACTGTTATTCGTCACTAAAAATATAGAAATCACAAAACACTGTAAATAATATATAAAACATCGATCGCGTTCGGTCCGTCGGTAACATGATCGTTATTGAGCTTGACACTTTGACATGACCAATGTGATCATGTTAAGTTATTAGTAGGTATTAGGTACTAGGTACCTGGGCAACCGAGCCTCGCTCGGAATTTTCATAGGGATCTAGATCATATTCATTCAAATTTATCTTCCAATCGAACTTCATACTGCTTATTTCGTGGCTCGATAACCTAGTGTCCACTCCAGATACGGAGTTTAGCCGATAGAGGGCGATTGTGGACTTGATTAGTTTGGCTGGACTTTCAATATGGCGCGAGGCATAAGCGGAGAGGGACTTATGTAGCTATCTCTTTCTGAAGGTGGCGTGCGTTCCTAAAGCGTTAGTGAAATAAATCATACAGCTCTCGTTTGCCCATAGAGGTTCTAGAAACTTCTGGTCAGCCTCAAGACAAGACATAAGCCTTGGATCGAATACAAAGATGAAGTGGCAATCAAGCTGTCATCTTAGACGCTGCGCAGACGATGAACGATTTTTCCGCGACAATATATAGTACGTATGGAAATCTATGCAGTCCTCCCTCCTTCGCTAGTTATTCCTTTACAACTCATAGCGACACAAATATACGAAGGTGCAATAGCCGGCAGTAAATATTACACATCTAATTTGAGAACAAGATAATCGGCTAGCGTCAGCTTTGTAGAGCTCCGTATCCGTTACTCATACCCTCAGATCATAAAAACAAGGGAGATGTGCCAAGGCGCTATCGAGCTTGATGCCTGATTTTGAGCAAATTGCTCATACTAAAAACGTACGCGCTGGCGACGAACCGAACAAACAACCGATCGGTGGTATAAATACAGTGTTTTAGTTTAGTGCTAGTGTTGAGTGCCGATTAACAGTGTTAGATTGAGGGTGTGCGGAATGTTTAATGCGTGGGAGATCTTTTTATTCACAAGGAGCGCTTAATTATGCGCGTAATTGTGTCGAAAAATGTACTAAAAGTGGCATCAGTTGTTCCCGTACTAATTTGATATGATGGCATATTTCCTTGTTTCTATGATCTGAGCTCATACCTATATAATATGTGACTTTTGTCTCTATGTTATTTATTAGATACCAGACTGTTGCTTGCGGTGCTTCGTGCGACAGAGATGACGCTTTATAAAGCCGAAGCTAGCCGATAACTCTCTGGCGGGACGGGAGAGGGAGAGTCTCCCGTCCAAGCCGCCGCGGTAGACGCTCCGGGCGTCGGGAGCCGCGTGACGACTCCCGGCCACCGTAGGCGCGGGCCTGCGGGCGGTGAGTAATGGGTAGCTCACTGTCCGATCAGGACCAGGCCCGTGCCGAACGGCGCGTGTTCCACGCGCGCCTAAAAGAGATGTCAGCATCAAAGAGGGGGCCCACTAGGGCCCAAGCCTGCCGGGAAAACGGAATTGTCCGAAAGGGATACCGCTGACCCGGAACATAAAGGGCTAAGGAAGGAACACGGGTGGGTTTTAGTCAGTAAGAGTCTGACACTCCCTTCCGCTCCGCCCAAAGCGGGAGGGGTGGGGAGGATGGGAAATCATCAAATGGATTTCCCATCCTCAAAAAAAAAAAAAAAAGCCGATAACTCTCTAAAGCTCGATGTGTAATATTTACTGCCTTGTACTGTAGTTTTGATTCCAACCCGCTACCGCTTATCGCTTACACCACACACACAAACAGACTCTCACAGTGTGTAGTTACGCGCGAATTTATTCGCTCGCCAGACATTGTTACTGGCAGTTGCGAAATTAAGCCTTGTTATCCGCGTATAGAGAGGCGATGCGATGCTAAAGATTTGATGATAGTGACCAGTGTTGACGTATTTACTGTACCTACCAGTGACGAAGGGTGAGGGGAAGCCGGTACAATATAATTGTAATAACATTATAAATAACTCCGTTTTACTATGTCATACCTATTCGCCTATTCAAAATATGTTACTACAGTGAGTAAACGATAGGTTTGACATAAGAAAAACGGAATTATTTGCAATTTTGTTACTATTTTACTGTACCGGCTTCCCCTCACCCTTTGCCACTGGTACCTACTTGAAATTATGCGTGCGTCTACGCATGACGAGCCAAGCACGAGCGAAGCCGCTCTGCGCGTCGTCAAGTGTGGACCGCGGCTTGTCTATTGTGCTAGTCTATTCAGTAATGACAGTTCCCGCGTGATATCACCGCGAGAACTGCCAATTTGTTTGCGAACGCTCGAGGGAAAATCTGACCGTGACATTCTCACTTCGGTTGTCGGCAACGCGTGCCCGTGTCACTTCCTCTTTGTTTGGCAAGTTGGCAACGCTCGAAGGAGAATCTCACCGTGAGCTCCCCGGATATACCTATTGGCAGTTCTCGTGGTGATATCACGCGGCGTGTCGGTATAGAATAGACAGGCTGCCAGTGGCGAAGGGTCCCTACAATACGATTCCTACCGGCTTACCTTTGAAAAATAGCACAGACAGTATTGCTTACTTTTATTAATTACCGTTTCGTGGCCAGAGCTCCTAAATTGCGCGCCGCGTCAAAATTTTGTCGACACTTTTATCGTGCATTTGTCTCGTATTCGCACGAGTAAGAGCGAGACAAAACAGTCGACAAAATTTGTCGCGGCGCGCATGTTAGCCCGGCAGGTAAGCATTTGTAGCTCGGCTTACCTCTTACAAAAACTGACCCTTCGCCACTACTGAGGCTGCTAATTTGCTTGCGAACGTTCGAGGGAGAATCTCACTGTGACATTCTTCACCGAACGTTCGCAAACAAATTCTCGCGGTGATATTATGCGGCGTGTCGTTACAGAATAAGTAGACAGGCTGGTCTAAGCAGTGGTCTCTTATATGATAATTTTCTCCATCGGCACACTTAACCAATGGATATGGTCCCATTCCGATAAACATCACCATTAGTTAACACATGCGGTCTTCGTGAACGTTAAGATAATATCTCTCACACATTAGATATGTATCGCGATAATTTATAGCTTATAGCCTGTGGTATCGCTCGCGCGATCTGTGACGGGTTGTATACGAAAATGCTTGTACGGTTAACGAGAGAATGTTTAAGTTGTTTAATGTTGTCTTTTACTGGGTTTGGTGGTGTAGTTAGCAAACTTCGCTTTTGAGCGTCGTCGATCTTCGATCTTGGGTTCTTCAATTGTGTTCTCGATAGCATTATTTTATCTATCGAAAGAGTTCATCATTATTAATATCTGCCCAAAGACGTCGACATAGAAACAAGAAGATAATTATGTTATGATAGCAAATTAGTACTGACCCGCTGTCGCCACTTTTGGCAGTGTGCGTGCAAGAACAAACGATCCTTCGTAAATATAAAGATCTCTCACACATCAAAAATTCCACACACCCTCAATCTAACACTGTTGTTTGTCATTCATCGTTCACACTAAACCAAAACACGATATAATCATCGATCGTGTTCGGAACTAAAACACTATACAGGGTAGCAGGTTAGACAGTGGAAATATTTGAAGGGGTCATTGTACTCATCATTATTAACAACTCTTACTATGGGACCAACCATGAAATCGCGAAAAAAAATCAGCTGTTCAATACATTTTGTCGAGTTATGTGAACAAAAATGAATGGAACAGCTGATTTTTTTTTCGCGATTTCAGAGTTGGTCCCATAGTACTTATAAGTTGTTCATACCCCTTTAAATATTTCCACTGTTTAACCTGCCACCCTGTATAATCATCGATCGTGTTCGGTCCGTCGCCGTCAGCAGCATGATCACATTGATCAAAATTAAAGCGTCTAGGACTCTAGGTTATCGGTCCAGCTTGTGGGTGACCTGAAGTGGTAGTTGGTAGTTCCAGAGATTAGCGCGTTCAAACAAACAAACTCTTCAGCTTTATACTATTAGTAGATAGTAAATAGTGATGGAAGATTTCCCTCGATCTAACTTAGCCACGAGCCCTTTAACATTATCTACCGATTTGAGGCTTACAAGCAGTGTCTCCAACTTTCTGTGACAAAATTACGGTGTTTCCATTCTAAAAATACGGTAGATGATAGAAAATTACGGTAGATTTACTTTTTTATATCTAAACAACTAGAATAACCTATTTTGATATCTAAAAAGTCCTAAACGATTGCAAATAATGCCAAAAACACTAGCGCATTAATTAAATCTATTATTTAGGTGCAATGACTATCGACAAAGATAAGCTGGTAAAACACAGAGTATGGCGTAGGTACCTACTACTATCACTCCAATAGTAATTTATTAACTTCGTAATTTGGTCGCATAATCATAATCATCTTGTAAAGACAATACAAAATTAAACAAAAGGTGTACAAGTTAATTCTGAAGGATTATCTCATTCGAATTTGGTAGTGTGGCCATTACGAAAGTAAAAACTTATTACTTTTGATGATTCTAGTAAGAGATTGCAAGACACGAAATTACGGTAGAGAGTTTTTTACCGTAATGACATGTCTACGGTAGGTGACAGATTTGTAAAAAATACGGTAGGTCTACCGTAATTACGGTGTTGTTGGAGACACTGCTTACAAGACTCAATTTCATCGATTTACGCAATTCCCACCCGTAAAAGCTGAAACGCTCGGGTCACAATAGACTGAACGGAAAACTGTCAAAACGTGTTCAAAAACAGAGTAAAATTGATTAAAAATTGTAATTGCGGCGAAAATGTAAACTTTATGAGAAATCTAACACAGTATTGTGTTAGTATGTTGCTTGTAGAATAATCTGACAAAACAATATAAATAAATTATTGCATGGATATTAGTATGGTTTTATCCGTTAAAATGAATTTTTAGAGGTATCTTCGAGCGAAATAATTGAATCGTGTTTTCAGCACAGTAGGTAATTAACTAGCATTTATATCTTGAAGAATAACATATATTTTTCTGATATTTTTTACTGCAATGGATCATATACTTTAAGACATTATAAAATTAGCGTTTAGCTCATGTAGGCGCCTTAAGTTCTGTTTACCCCTTCAAGCAATAATTTGAAATATACAACGCGGGCGAAGCCGCGGGCGAAAGCTAGTTTGAAATATAATCCAGCGTTATATCGACCAAAACATAATTCTGTCGTCGAATCGGTTAATTATTATAAATTATAATTTATATGCTCCTAATAAGGTTGCGCTCTAAAAGCGGGCTATGGAGCGGACATGGTCATAAGCGTAAGCGGGTAAAGCAATAAAGGTAGGTATATTTATTGCGAATTTTTAAACACATGTCAAAACCATGTTATGCTTATAAAGCTTTATATAGTGTCCTACCCTTCATACTCGAAATATTTTAAGAGGCCCATCTATAGGTGGTAAAGATGCCATACAAACGAAAAAAAATTAGACTGAGTATTTTTTTTTTTAATAAATTAATTTAATTATTTTCAATTAATTATTTGATACATAAAAATATGATTTTCGACATCCATTACGCTAGTTTCTTAGCATCTTTACCCCCCCTGATCTCCGAAGTTTGCGGGGCGAAAAATCTGAAATAATTAGAGTTGATAGGAATTGACCCAAATATGGCACCAAAAATGAAACGATGTTCCTAACTAGTACAGTTTTTTCGAAATCATCAAAATTCCTTCACAAACAAACTTAGTTATGCGGTCCGGATTTTTCACTTTATACGTCCAAAAATGATACGGAACCCTCGGTGCGCGAGTACGACTCGCACTTGGCCGGTTTTTACTCAGTAAGAGTCTGACCTTTCCGCCCTCCCCAGGGCGCAGATATCCATGAGGATTCCACCTCGAGAACAAAAAGGTTCCTAGTTTGACTACCAACCTATTGACCTATTTTCGATAGTTATACCCACGGAATAAAGAACAAGATGGAAGTAGTAAGTGGGCGTGGTCCCTATCACCACTGATGAGTACTGAGAGACATATGTACCGTTTGAGTGAGCGCAGTCGCGATGACAGATATTTATCGTGAACATATGCGTCACTACCGTTAAAAAATCATAAAAAAATACTAAAATGCCCTAATGTTCCATATTAGAGTGTAAAAATCATAGCCACGGTAAAAATCTAACTCATGGAGGAATTTCGTACCATCGATAAGTTATATTTTCAGTTTTAATTCATAAAATAAATTTTATTTTCTTTCTGTCAAATATAGTACAAGAATGACAATAAAGAGTGATCCTTATTTTCATCTAAAATACGGATAATTTTCCTTTACTGGTTATCAATTGTTCTAGAATGTTTGATTACGAAATCAGACTTTTCCTGCTATTCAATTAGTGCATCCAATAGGTATCGATAAAAATGTATCGACCATTTTTTATAAAATATTTTTTCGGTAGGTAAACTACGAAATGAGCTCCGATGCTAATCGAAGTTAGTAATCTTCTATGTGCCTATAATAGTATCTATAAAATGAAGTTTCTCGCTGCGTCTATCTGTGCACATTCATTTACTGCAGGAATTTTCATTCTGTTCTCATCAATGGAATCCCATCTTATCAATTTCTTGAGAAAGGTTTGGTGTGAGATACGTTATTCATATCACCCCGTGTGAAGCTGCACCCTAATTGCGTAACTCAATTGCTATCACCATGGCATTGTTTTTGACATTCATTACGCCGTATGTTTGTTAATCCGTGCTCCCGTAACTAGCTCAATGCCGTAATGGATGTTGTTGAACTGTCAATATGAAAGCCATGGCGAAAAAAATTGAGTTACACAATTAGGCCGCTGGTTGTGAGTATGTTTTTAGATGAGATACCATAGTCTAATTTAAATCAATATCACAGCAACAATAGAAAACTTGACAGTTTCCGTTTTCCAAAATATCCATCTAATGAAAGAAAAGTGGATCAACGCATCCAGAAAATTCAATTGGTTCCCCGCTAATACAAGAGGTACGATCTGCATGCTACATTTTATGGCAGATGATTTTATTATAAAAAAAAGTAATAGGTAATAAATATATTATAGCTACAACTGCCGTGCTTACAATAATCGCAGTAAGTCAAATTATTTTTATACAGAAATGAAGATGTTCTCAACATTTCAATTATGTATTTAATTCTGCGATTATCTTAAGCACGACAGACAAGTTGTCTGGTAATTCCTCAGATCATAAAAACAAGGGAGATGTGCCAAAACACTATTGAACCAAGATCCTTGATCAATTTGATCAATGATATAAATACAGTGTTTTAGTTTAGTGTGAGTGATGGAGGCTAATGACAGTGTTACATTGAGGGTATGCGGAATTTTTAATGTGTGGGAGATCTCTATATAATATATTCACAAAAGAGCGTTTGTAATACTTATGCTAGTTGTAGTACATTTCATTGAAAAAATAGGTACCTTATTGTTATAGTTTTTGCTCTATTCTAGCAATATATTTCAGAATTTATTCATAAAACAACACGAATATTTTAGAAATTAATCTAATATCGCGAAAACACTAGTCGCCATGTTATTTAGGCCGCGGCCGCACTGGTACGGCGACAGCGACGCGACGGCGATTTCGTGAACAAATAAATGTCGCTTGTCGTTTCTGCAGTGCGGCCACCGACATAATGTTTAATACTTATGAGTTTGTTTTCACAAAATCGCTGTCCCGTCGCTGTCACCGTACCAGTGCTGAGTGCAGCCGCGGCCTTAGAACCTGTGTCACTACACTCTCTACTATAGTAAACAGTCAGTTTTTCTCGGTTTTTCTTATAGAGAATCCGCGAGCTAATGAATATGGTGACGTCACTTACGTCACATAAACAGACAACATGGCGGTACAGCGTTCTCGTGCGTTCCTAAATAACCAATTTTTAGAGTATTATTTTATAGCTTTTTACGACTTTGTAAAATAAATCAACAATTGTTATGAATAGTTCAATAAACACTTTTATATCTATTAATGTAAGTACCTTTAATCATATCTTTTAGTTTTCGGTCACAGCGTAACATCTACTCCCTTTTTCTAAAAGCGCGGTAACTGCCTGTTCTGTCACTGTCAAATGTCAAGTCACTTGACATTTGTAAAATCCTTTGAAAAACCATCCGTCCCAAAAATGCCCATAACATTAGAAAGAAAGCTTTCTAAATATAATGTTATGAACATTTCTAAAAAATATCCCTTTTCAAGCGTTCTTCACATCATTCAATTAATCACAACAATATAACGACCTTTTTTTGGATTAAAACATACTCCAAAACAATCAAGTACCTACCTCTACTCGACACTAGACGGCATTTATTATCGATAAGTATAGTAGGTATGATATACCCCATCACTATTACCCGCATGCGTCACTATAAACTATAAAGTACAGTAATTGTTCATTCAAAAAAGTTGTAAATTTTTACGAAACTTTATGAACGGACTTAAACGTCAAGTCGACGTTTCAGTCCGCTCATAAAGTTTCGTAAAAATTTACAACTTTTTTGAAAGAACAATTACTGTACTTTATAGTTTACAGTGACGCGCTACTATTGACAATAAAGTGCAGCAATTGTTCTTTCAAAAGTAGTTGTCAATTTTTACAAAACTTTATGAGCGGACAAACTTCGAACCGGCCATCATAGCTTGCCGCTGGTTTAGGCCATTCAAATTCTACTCATATTACAACAACTACAGAGTTCTAATTTGAAAATAAGAATAATAAACGCCATCTAGCGTCCAATAGCGGTACATAATCGTGTTGGAATATATTTTAATCCAAAACGAAAAAGGTCGTTAATCTGTCATTATTAATTTTTGAATTTGAAATTAATGGAATGCTATTAAGGTTTAATGATGCAAATAATGTAGTGTATAAGTCTTGTCGTAATTGTTGTTTTTAGCCAATCATGATACAGAAATTATAGTGTGTGTCAACTGTGAATATGTGAGTTTGGCGACACTGGTATTCATAGAAAATTGGCCTCATACTCCTTCTACTGTTTTTACTGTTCTGTGGTTATACCTAATCAATCACGTTATAAAAACGCTCCGCCTCTCTTAGCACGCTACCTTTAAGCTTAAGATTATGTTATAAATAAGTATCATAGTGGCAGTAACAGCGCAATAAGTTATATTTAAGTTAAATAAGTACGCGTGATGTCACTTAGTACCATTTACCGTAAATGTTGGGTAATGGCTAAGTTATTATTAAGTTAGGTTTTAGGGTTGGTAGAATTTTAGGATATTATGGGAAGAACGTAAAAACACTATAAATTTCTTGTTTTCAAATACAAATCTCACAATACACAAACACCTAGACTAGAAACAATCATTTATTTTTTCGTGTGGTGCGGGAATCGAACCCGCGACTCGTCGCGCAGCAGCCAATCGTTCATCCGCTGCAAAAACCGTGCCATCAAAGTTTTATCTCATTTTTAGGATTCCGTACGATAATGGTAAAAAAGGAACCCTTATGGTGCGACTTCGTCTGTCTGTCTGTCACACCTGCATATTTCAGCAACTATTAATGCTATCGACTTAAAATTTGGAACAGTTATAAAGAATGCTTGCCCAACTTTATTGCAAATGAAAAAAGTCAAAAAATATTTTTATTTTCAGTGCAAAAGGGACCGGAGTGGGGGTCCGAAATTTTAAAGTGGGGTTACTAGGTCAAGTGGCATATCATATGAAAGGGCTTGGTCTGCACATTTCAAAATATATTTTCATTTTATTTTATGTCTCACAGTTTTCGACATATGATGAAAAATGTCTGAAAAAATACCATTCCCCCCCTCCCCCCCCTTATCTCCGAAGTTTGCGGGGCGAAAAATCTGAAATAATTAGAGTTGATAGGAATTGACCCAAATATGGCACCAAAAATAAAACGATGTTCCTAACTAGTACCCCAAATATGGCACCAAAAATAAAACGATGTTCCTAACCTACCTAAGTACCTACAGTTTTTTCAAAATCATCAAAATTCCTTCACAAACAAACTTAGTTATGCGGTCCGGATTTTTTCACTTTATACGTCCAAAAATGATACGGAACCCTCGGTGCGCCAGTACGACTCGCACTTGGCCTGTTTTTGATTGAAGAACCCACTAATTCTTGTAAACTTTTGGAGCGTTTCACATAAAAAGTCCCTTCGACGCTATGTGAAAACTTCCAACACCATTAAAACTGTTGTAACACATTGACATTCAGGGGAGCCAACATAGCGTCGAAAGGATTGTTTATGTGAAACGCTCTATAGCATAGGTTCCCAACGGGGGCGGTACCGCCCCTTAGTGAGCGCTGGAGCATTTCGTGGGGGCAGTAGCGGGTCCAAAGGCAAATGGGGGGCGCTATGACAGTCAAAGGGGCGGTTGCGGCGTGTTTAGTATTCCTACTACTAAATTTGTTATCTCACTCGCACATCATCTATCTCGCTCTCTTCCGTTCGTGTCTTTAAGCAACACGCTTGTTTCGCACATTGTTAATTAAATAAATACGTCTAAACCTAAGTTACAACTATAAACTAATCATAAATCTGTGTATTCATGTCAAGTGCTCATTTTGGAAATATAGTGGTTATAAATCAGTTCGTGGTTTTCCTTAATATACGTAACATAGTTTTGGTACTTCGAGGCCGTTTAGAAGACGCCATATTTGCCAGCGCCAAGGCATCATCGGTAAAAGGAACCCGACTGTTTTACCGACGCGACGGAGCGAGCACTCAACGTCTAGCGCCACCTACACGGAGCTAGAGGACAACAGTCTGACAAGGCGCGCGACTGCGTGTCGCCCCGGTACACCGGACATCTGTTTTCTCTTTCACTCGCACGATTTTGTGCTGCTGCTGCGCTGCTCTTGCGCTTGGCGCGCGGCCCCCTGCGCAGCCCTACGCGTGCCTAACTGCCTACTGCCTTCGCGATTTTTCTGCCGTTGGCGAGTGCCACGTTTTGTACAAGTTAGAGAAATCACATCAGTGTAAATCTATACGATATAAACTAACAATAATTGTTAGATACTAGTTTAGTAAACTACTAAACAAAACAATATACCAAAGCTACTATCAAGTGCAAGTGTACACACAATCATTCCATTACCTACTTTCAAAATGGAACTCAATAAACTAAAGACACAAAGAGGTGCTGTAAAAGGTAAACTAACAAGAATCGCAAACTTTGTCGATAGCTACAGTGAGGACCGCAGTACCATTCGCGATCTTGAGGTCAGGAAAATGGAACTCGCTTCCATGATTCAGCGTTTCGAAGACATACAGTTGGAAATCGAAATAGCGGACATGGACCCCGAACATCAGTCAGCTCATGAACTGGAACGAGACAATTTTGAGGAACGATACTACAACACAAAGGCAAAACTCGAGGAATTGATCAATAATTATTCACAACAACAATCGGCTAATAGTACCATTGAACATAATTCTAACATGGTGCATGAGTGCAACAGTAGAAAACCTCGTGTTAAGTTACCACAGCTCGAATTACCGAGGTTTGACGGCGACATCAGACAATGGTCAACGTTCAAAAACATATTTTATGCATCAGTGGACGATGCGGACTTACCAGTCGTCAATAAAATGCAATATTTGAAGTCTGCCCTCGCTGGAGAAGCCGCCGGTCTTATTTCGTCATTATTAATTACAGAGGAAAATTATAAAAAGGCATTAAGTATCCTATCAAAAAGGTATGAAAACAAAACTATTGTTGTTAACTTTCATTTAAAATCTATAACTAAGTTTAATTTAATTACAAAACATAATTTGAAAGATTTTTTAGTAACATTGCAACAAAGTTTAGACTCATTAAAGTCAATTAACTTGCCTGTAGAAAGCTGGGATGTTTTACTTGTATTTTTAATCTGTCAAAAGCTAGATAACTCTCTACGCGCTGCATGGGAAATAAATAGAAAAGAAAACACCATAGCAACATTAGCAGAACTTTTAGAATTTTTAAATTTACGGCGAACAGCATTTGAAATGTTAAATGATAATAAAACTAACGATAATTTAAATGTAAAAACTAGTCATTTAGCATCAGCAACATCTAATTTGTCTTGAATATTATGTCAAAACAATCATATTTTGTCTAAGTGTCCTCACTATTTAGAACTAACTATTCCTAATCGTATACAGCTTATTAAAGCTAAAACATTGTGTTATAACTGTTTACAGCCTTATGTAGATAAGCATAAGTGCTCAAAATATAAATGTTTAAAGTGTCACGGTAGACACCACACAAGCATACATATGGATAAGAACCAACTACAGGTCAGTCATACATCTACTACATTACAAGGCATACCACAATTGTCACAAAACGTATTACCTACTACTATCAATGAACAGCCGCAAGTGCTTCTACATAATAATATTCCACTGGAAACCCTAAAATCTTCTACAGCTTCTCAGCTCGACTGTACACAGTCACTAAATAATAAATTCATTTATTTTCTCTCTTCACAATAGGTTACATGGGTCTTATAGTTAAATAATTTATGACTTCTCTTAAATTTCACCTATGTGAGAGCCCTGGTGCCTGATGTAGGTTTTTCATTGAAAACCTGTGTTACAGGTCACCAGTGCCCCACCCTCGGTTAGAGTTAAGTAGGTACATTCTTATTATTAGCAGTTTACATTTTTAGTCACACTATGAACGGAGAAAAGAAGAAAATAATAAATTAATTTAGAAAATAGTGGAGAAGCAAAATTTTGCTGTGAATGTGTTTAGTGTGTTATAACTTATGAGTGTATTTGGATAAGTGTATCTGTAGGTATATGAATGAATGACAGTGAGTGTGAGTGGATGTAAGAGTGCGATAATGGAGGCGAGTGAGATGAGATGGGATGGTTGGGACTAAAGAGGCTTATTAGTTTTATGAAAGGATTGTTAAGAGCTTCTCAGTTTCCTCGTAGTCAAGTTTTTTTAAATAAATTTTTAATGTTTTGATACAGCTAGATTTAGTTTTGGGGTATATATTAAGAATTTTGTTTAATTTGTTGTATAAATAATTTCCAAGGAAGCAGAAAAATTTTTGGCAGAAAGATGTTTTGGATGTCTGGACATGCCTTTACTCTGCGTTGTTTCAGCAGATTTGCGTCAAATTGTAGTTCGCAATGTTTTTTAATGACGGTACGCAGAATAAAGGTCTGTCGAACCGTGAGGATATCCCATTCCCTATAAAGATCAAGAGTCGGGTACTGGAAAGGGAGATCTGCGGCAACCTTAAGTATTGCACGCTGTGCCCTCTCTACTTCAATTACGTGTGTTTTGGCAGCACCACCCCATGAACCAATGCAATACTCTATTAAGGAATGGCATAATGCATAGTAGACCATTTTGATAACCCGGCAATCGGCGGAGTGTCTTAATGTTTTAAATATATACATGAGTTTGCGCAATCTGGACACAAGGGTATGTATGTGTGGTTGGAAGGACAGATGTTGATCGATGATAATGCCGAGATATTTAATATTTACAGTTCTTTCAAGAATTGGACAAGAGCAACTGTTATTTGCATAATCACACGTATGGGCAGTAATGGAAAGAGAAGGTGGTGGCAGCAGGTCAGATCTAATTGCAAAGGCTATGTATTTGGTTTTGGTAACATTGAGCGTTAAAACGTTATTTTGCAACCAGTCACAAACCTGGTTAAGACCCATTTGCGCAGTCTCAAAAACCTCCTCCCAACTGTTACCACTGAAGAACAGGGCGGTATCGTCGGCAAAGGTTATGGTTTTCCCTTGGTGGAGTGGAAGTTGGCAGAGGTCGTTGATATACGCCAAGAAAAGAGTCGGACCCATAATACTTCCCTGGGGCACGCCGTAGTGGACAGTCAGCTCGTCACTTATTATATTATTGATCCGAACTCTTTGCTTTCTGCCAGTAAGATAATCCTCCATCAACTTTAGAGGTATTCCCCTGATACCCAAGCCATTCAGCTTTTTTAAAAGGTGTGGAATAGAGACTGTGTCGAACGCTTTCGCCAGGTCAAGGAACACCGTAATACACTTTTTCCTGGCATCCAGATTGGAAACGACAGAGTTCACTAGCTCATGAACTGCGTCGCTAGTACTCCTGCCAGTCCGAAATCCAAATTGAGCCGGTGATAAAAGTGCTTTTGATTCTAGAAATTTGGTGAGACGGTGATTCAAGAGGCGTTCCAAGACCTTGGAGAGAGCTGGTAGTATAGAGATGGGTCGGTAGTTGTTTACACAGTCCTTTCCACCACCCTTATGAATGGGTTTTATGACGGCAGTTTTAAATGCCCTTGGAAAGACCCCTGTTGATATAGCCAGGTTGCATATATGTGTAATTGGAGGGGTGAGAACCATCGCATATCTTTTAACCATTTTACTACTAATTTGATCGATTCCCACGGCACAGTTGTCTTTCAGGCCTTTGACAAGGGAAAATATTTCCGACTCATCGGCAGGAAGAATGGCAAATGAATTAAGGGGATTGGCATAAGAATCAGGGATGTTAGCCTGGGAATGTGAGGGTGATTGTTTTGTTACGGGGATCTTCTCGGCTAAAGTGGCTCCAACGTTTGCAAAGAACAGATTAATTTGGTTTATATCAGTGTGAGGATAATCAGTTGTCAGGAGAAACGAAGAACAGTCAGATTTATTATTAGAACCGCAAATCTCTTTAATAACGTCCCATAGTTGTTTTTTATTACCCTTAGCATTTTCAATTTCTTGTTTTTCATACTTTCTTTTTGCCTTTTTTAGCTGCGAGTTACAAAAATTCCGATAACGTGTGTAGGTAGTTTTAATTATTTCGTCATTTGGATTTCTTTTCAGTTTTTTGTACAAGTTGTCACGGTTTCTCATACAACGAAGTAGGCCCATAGTGATCCACGGTTTCGTAATTAACTTCCTTGTAGTGGTTTTAATCACCTGAGAGTTATTTTTAATGGCAGTTGATAGGTAATCCACCAATAGATCAGTGCATATGTTTGCATCTTGACAATCAAGGATTGGCTGAAAGTTCATGCTTTGCATAGCTGCATCTAAATTTTCAAATTTAACTTTGCAAAATGTTTTATTAAGATAACTCAGCCGCGATTTCCGTTTACAACTCAGACCCACACATTCGTGATCAGTGGTGGCCGATTCAAACACAAAACATATAGCATCCATTTTTGTTTTAAGGATCATGTGATCCAAGCATGTTAATCCATGACGTGTCGGCAAAGCATGCCCAGGGAGCATACCGTGGCTGGCTAACATGTTAAGATAGTTGAATGAGCGTGGGTCGAGACTGTTCGGAACTATATCTATGTTGATATCACCACAGAGAAAAATGTTTTTAAATATTTTCAAGTTTGTAAGAAGCTTATCTACAGAGTCTAAGAACTTAGTGATATTATGCTGGCTAGGAGGGCGATAAATACCAATGACACAAGTGTCTCTCTCCAATTTGAGTACAAGACAGTTGGCATCAGAGATTGGGTATTCTTCGCAGGTTACATTAAGGTTTTGGTTAAAATATATCACAACTCCCTCATTTTGAGATTTATTTAAAGTTGTGGCGGAATAATTGTAGTTGTCAAGTGTGGGAATGGTAATTGCAGACGGAAGCCAGCATTCCGTAAGGACTAAAATATCCCAGGCTATTTCAGATCTTTGAAGTAAGGTAGAAAAGTTAGGTAAGTTACGATTAATACTACGAATATTTTGGGACAAAATATTAAGACTACGATTACTATTAACTATGTGATTTTTTGCACTCTCTATGTCACAGGAGATAGTTTTAGCTACCTGAATTAAGTCCAGATCTAAGTTTAACGTTTCTATGTTTTGCATATTACAAGCAAGACAATAATTATGATGAATTTGTTTAAATATCTGACGTCACGTTTGACAGTTGACGTGACAATGTATGAAAAATTAAGTAAACTTAGATCCGGTAAATAGGCAGCAATAAAGTAGCGGATATTAGTATCGAGGCCTCGTGTGTAGTGTATGTTATGTAGTAATTGTGGGAGGTGAGTATTATGCGTGTTTGGTTTGTGTATGTATGTGCTTGTTGTGCGTGTGTAGGTAATTCTGCAATACAAAATTAAAGTTAATATTACTATTGCATTAGACTTAAGGTTAAAATTAAATTTAAAGTTAGAGTTAGAGCCAGTAAACCTAATTAATAAACAAAAAAAGTTGTGTGAAAACATGCATTTATAAAACAACTCAAAAACATAAGAATGGCAGTGATGGGTATAATAATCTAGTCATGCAATTAGTTTAGTTAATTCTGACTCATTATCAATACGTTTAGGTGACGACCCTTCATTTTCCTTAATATACACCTTCCCGTATGATGCCCAGGCTGCAAAAATCTTCTTATTTTTGACATGTAATCGGGCCATGTAGAATAGTTTGCTGGCTCGATTTGTAAGGTATTCCGATATAAATATTTTGCGCAGTTCTCCCGGTAGCTTTATGAGTGAAGTGTTTAGCTGTGGTTCCTTATTTTCGCGTTTAAGCTTGTTATAAGATTTGATTGCGGAAATTAGGGAATCCTTACGTCTCGCTGTCGTAAAGTCAACAATTATAGTTTCAGACTTAGTGCGGTACAGATCTCTAATCTCCGATTCTAATACAGATGGTTCCAGTTCCAATGTTGAGCCAATGGTTTGTATTATGTTAGTGAGTAATTTCTTGTCTTCACCTTCCTGTTTAGGTATGTTACGAACTTCTATTGTTGTGGAACGGGCATTTTTTTCTTGGAGGTCGAGCTGATTTTCAAGCATTGGTAATCGATTCTTATATTCCTGGTTTTCAAGTTCTAAGTTATTAATTTTTAGCAATAGCTCTTTGTGCTGTGAAGCGAGGGCGTCGACGGATTTTTGGATGTCTAGGTTTTGGGTAGTGATGGTATTCAATGCGGCATTCAGTTGTTCAAACTTTTTGTCTTGTTGTGCTTGAAGCTCAGCAAACAAAGCTCTAATCTCAGAGGTAGAAGAAGAGGAGGAAGGTGGCGTGATATCACCAAAGTTGCGCTTTTGCCGCTTTGTCACGTTAAAATAATTTCCAGATTCAGATAATGTAGTTTCATTAATTGCTGTGTCGGAGTTGTAATGTATGGTAGGATTTGGTGAATTCAAGTTAAGTTGCGAGGCGGGAGGCGAGCGCTGCACTGACATCTTGTTGGAAATATCTGTCACTAATTGATTCACTAGTACCAGGATCGCAGCATTGAGCAGAGCTTGCGTACGCGCAGTCTGACCAAGCGGTGACTTATTAGTGTGCGTGAGGGGGTGTGGCCTTGACCGAGTGAAAGGTGTGTCAAGTGTTGGATGAACTCACGATGTGTGGTCGCCTTTTTCGCACGCCGACTGGTCTCGTTCTGGCGTTGCTAATATATCCTCGCGGCTATTGCACTCCTAGTACTTTGATGAATTTAATTTATTTAATTTTTCTGTTTTTAAAAAATAAAATGATGTAAGTATTCCTGCCAACACGTCTGAACTGAGCAGAGTCCGAGGGGGAAGGAGTAAATAATAACAATACTCGTAACAATTATTCGACCGTGCTAGTGTCCAGTATTAATAAAAATCAAATTTTACTCTCCACAGCTATCATACGCATACAAGACTCATCAGGGAATTGGGTGAATGCTCGTGCTCTACTGGATGCTGGAAGCGAAGTGAACATTGCTACCCACAGACTTGCTACTCTACTGCAGCTTAAACTAACAGACAATGCTTGTCTCATACAAGGTATTGGCAACAGCCAAAAACCAATACAAGTGAGTGCTAATGCTATTATTTCATCTCGCTATAATGACTACACTGCCAATCTCTCATTTATTATTATGGATAACATTGCTGTGCCACTACCACATACATACATACCTATGCATACTTGGCCTATTCCTTATAAACAAGCGCAAACACTTGCCGACCCAACATTTTATATTCCAAGCACAATAGACCTACTCATTGGTGCTGAACTATTTTATTCTATTATGCAAACAGGACGCATGAAGCTTGGTCCTAACCTCCCATTTTTGATAGACACTGCTTTCGGGTGGGTTGTTTCTGGTCCAGTTGCCATGGACAGCTTAGCTACTTTGCACAGTGCTCGTGTTAGCATGTGTGTTACCTCTAACTCAACAGATCAATTACTGCAATCTTTCTGGGAGCAGGAGGAACCTGTTTCTAAGGAGAAGATGCTCTCACCCATGGATAATTACTGCGAGGAGCTCTTTCATTCCACTACTACACAAAACAAATTAGGACATTACATAGTAAACTTACCTATTCAAACACACAGGATTAAAGAGTTAGGTAATTCATTCAATATTGCTTACAAATTTTTACTACAACTTGAATCTAAAATGAGTAAGGACCCTGAACTATGTAAACAATATAAGGCATTTATTCAGGAATTTATAGATCTTGGTCATGCTCACTATATTAGTAATTTCTCACCTACAGAGCCTAATACATACTATATGCCTCACTTCGCTGTCTTAAAACCTGATAGTGTTTCAACAAAGTTACGCACTGTATTTAACGCTAGTGCAAAAACATCATCTGGAATATCTCTTAATGATATTTTGTATGAAGGTCCCAACATATATAATGACTTATTTGAAATTATTATCAGATTTAGGATGTATAAATATGCATTTTCATGTGATATAGTTAAAATGTTTCGAGGTATTTTTATAAATTCTGAACAAACTAGATTACAAAGAATATTATGGAGAGACTCTCCAAATGAGAAACTTAAGTGTATTGAATTAGACACAGTTACATATGGCACAAAAAGTGCACCCTACTTAGCGTGTCGTACAATGTTACATTTAGCCGAAAAATACAAAAATTCACATAAATTGGCAGTAAATTGTATAGAAAATAATTCATACATGGATGACTATTTGTGTGGAGACAAATCTGAAGAAAAATTTTTTCAATTGTGTTCAGAACTTATTGACTTGTTAAGCAAAGCAGGTTTCAAATTACACAAATGGACATCTAATCATCCAGACTTATACAATTATTTATCGAGCATAGACCCATCTTTAAAAAACCCACACTCACAAACTTCACAGAATGATAAAGACATAGAAATTTTATCTTACAGCTTTACATGGCCTACCTCAGTAAAAACCTTAGGTATTACATGGTTGCCTGCTGAAGATACACTTCAAGTTTTTATCCCAAATCTTTCCAACATCCCTTGCACTAAAAGGAATATTTTGTCCCAAATTGCTCAAATTTTCGACCCTATAGGAATGCTAGCACCTGTCACTATTTTAGCTAAAATTTTGATGCAAGATATTTGGAGACAGAAAACTGACTGGGATTCTCTCGTCTCTCAGGAGATACAAACTACTTGGCAGAATTTTGTTAATCAATTACATAATTTAAAAAATATTCAAGTACCCAGACATTATTTTTCAGACATTACCAATGATATTATTTTAATAGGTTTTTGTGATAGTTCAAGTAAAGCATATGGTGCTTGTTTGTACTTACGGGCTACTTATCCCAACAAACAGCCTACTTGTACTTTGGTTACCGCCAAATCTAAAGTGTCCCCTATTAAAAAACAACAATCAATCCCTAGATTGGAATTATGTGGAGCACACCTTTTGGCTCAACTTACAAATAGATTTATTGCCCTGTCAAAAGATATAATCACTATAAATCAAACACATCTCTTTACAGACTCATCCATTGTACTCAACTGGATTAGATCACCATACAAATCTAAACATGATACTTATGTCACACACCGCCTTATGCAAATTATTGAGACTACACAAAGTCATGATTGGTATTACATTAACACTAAACAAAATCCAGCTGACTTAATCACTCGTGGAGTAATGCCAACTGCCTTACAGTCGTGTACCTTATGGTGGCAGGGTCCATCATGGTTGTGTCAAGATATTGCCTCATGGCCCATAACACAGACTCCACAGCCAATTGAGAACACTAAGACTCAATCAGAAAAATCCTCACCTTATCAAAGTGCTGTGTTTACTGCTTCAGTAACACCCAATATAAATTATAATTTATTCTATGAGATCTTTTGTAAACATTCAAATTTCACACGTTTAATCAGATCTATGGCTTATTTATTTAGATTTATTCATAATATAAAAAATAAAAACAATAAACTCAGTTCTTATCTATCTATTTCTGAGCTGCGAAATGCTCATGACTTTATAATAAGAGCTTGTCAATATAATTCATTTTCGAAGGAAATTCATGAAATACAGTCCACTCACACAAACATCACTCAAATCACACAATCAGACAAGCCCGGTCAAAATAGGGTATATAACCATTCTCAACACACAAAAACAAACAAAGTAAAGTCATACACATTTACATCAAGTCCACTTAGGAGATTGAATCCCTTTCTAGATGAGTTCAACCTTCTAAGAGTAGGAGGTCGTATACAACATTCAGATATACCTTATATAATCAGGCATACCCCATTATATTACCTGCTAAAGATCATATTACGTCTATCATTGTACAACATTATCACACTAAATTATTGCATGCAGGTATTCAATGTACTCTTTATAACATGAGACTGAAATATTGGCCTATTAATGGCAGATGTGAGGTGAAAAAATGTATTCACTCCTGTGTTCGATGCATTAGATACCAGGGTAAGGTCTGTGGACAGCAAATGGCAAGTCTCCCAGCACCTAGAGTGAATCTAACTCGAGCTTTCACTCATGTAGGAATTGATTTCAGTGGTGCTATATCTATTAGGAATTCTATGACTAGAAATTGCAAATACTCAAAGGGATACATATGTTTATTTGTGTGTCTGTCTACTCGTGCCATTCATCTTGAATTGGTGACGGATATGTCATCTCAATCATTTATTTGTGCTCTAAAAAGATTTATCTCCAGGAGAGGTATACCTACTTGCTTATATACAGATAATGCAACTAACTTTAAAGGTTCCAAATCTGAATTACATGATCTGTATAATATGTTTAAAAATGAAACTAGTTATAGTGATATACTGGACTATGTATCTGCAAACTGTATAGAATATAAGTTTACAATTCCACTAGCTAGTCACATGGGTGGCATATATGAAGCTGGTATAAAATCAGTAAAGTCTTTACTTAAGAAACACTTGTTTAGCACTAAGTTAACATATGAGTTTTTTTATACTATATTAACACAGATTGAGAGTATTC
The DNA here is from genome assembly GCA_948465475.1 of Thalpophila matura. NCBI lineage: Eukaryota > Metazoa > Arthropoda > Insecta > Lepidoptera > Noctuidae > Thalpophila > Thalpophila matura. Next base: position 6,254,391 of record OX419205.1, on the reverse strand, counting down.
TTAACTCAAGACCTTTATACCCATTAACAGACTTACCTTATGATTTAAATTGTTTAACTCCAGCTCATTTTATTATAGGTACAGCTTTGACTGACCTACCTGAACCTAATGTTTTAGACCTAAACGAATCTAGACTCAATATCTATCAGAAAATTATACAAATTAAACAGAAGTTCTGGAAACAATTTTACTGTAATTACTTATCTGAATTGCAATCTAGAAATAAATGGTTACAGATAGAAAACAATTTACAAAAGGGTGACCTTATCATAGTAAAAGAGGAGAATACTCCACCCACCTTTTGGCCCTTAGGCAGAGTTATTTTTACAAATAAAAATAAATCTGATGGTTTAGTAAGATCAGCAGTTATTCGCACCTCTAAGGGTGAATATACTAGACCTATTCATAAGTTAATTTTACTACCTAATAAACATGTTCATAACTGTACTAGTTCCTAGTTTAGCTACTAGAATTAAGTTGTACTTCTATAAATAATAACTTTTAATTATTACTGTTAGTTACTATTTGTTAAATAGGTATGTAAACTTGTGTGCTAAAGTATCTGTAAAAGAAAATTTATCTTAAACTTTCATCTTATTAATACCTTTGTAGCTTACATTATAATTACAATTTATAAAATTAAATATGAACACTAAATTCCTTTGTACATTAAATTTAAATAAAACTATAGTTATTTTTGTTAAAATTCAGTTTATTAAATTTTCATAATTGTAAACTCTTACATAATACTCTTACGTAATACAGTATAATATAGCCTTACTTTAAAATAAGGGGCGAGAATGTTTAGTATTCCTACTACTAAATTTGTTATCTCACTCGCACATCATCTATCTCGCTCTCTTCCGTTCGTGTCTTTAAGCAACACGCTTGTTTCGCACATTGTTAATTAAATAAATACGTCTAAACCTAAGTTACAACTATAAACTAATCATAAATCTGTGTATTCATGTCAAGTGCTCATTTTGGAAATATAGTGGTTATAAATCAGTTCGTGGTTTTCCTTAATATACGTAACACGGCGTACCTAACTAAATTGAAACCCGTCATTAACAAATTGTTAAAACTCCACTAGCCTTAACCGTCTCATTGATATTTGATTAACTGTTTTGTCTTTGCCTTTGTGCATTGTGCAATGCCCTAATGCGGGGTGCTCCAGCTTTGTGCATTTTTTTGCATTTGTTGGTTAACTTTATAATTTTGTTAATAACATTTGTTATGGTCTTTGTCAGAATTACATGTTTTTATTCTAAAATGTCTTTGTATTTTTAAATAAATAAATAATCGCGACCCTCAGCCGCGACCACAAGTAGCACGATTACATAGAGAAAGAGAATTAATTTTTAAGTTGTGATTATTAATAGATATTAGACAGACATAATTATAAAATTTGTATAATTAACTATTATGTAAAGGGGGCGTTGGATTTTTTTTTTCTTGTAAAGGGGCGGTAGTCCATAAAAGGTTGGGAACCTATGCTCTATAGGTACTATCACCAACATTATCATGACAAGTAGACACACCCACTTCTCTTATTTATGGACGAAACATGAATAAATGAAGTGCATGTAAATAAGCGGCTAGTTTAGGTAACATCGCTTGCATCTAGGACAAGATGCTGCTGCACCCATTGAGAGTGCTAGTGATGTGATAATTTTATCGATAGAAGGCGAATATATTGATATAAAAAAATAGTACACATTTAAATCAATAGTTTGTAGGTAACATTGCTTGCATCTAGGACGAGAGGCTGCACCCATCGAGAGTGCTAGTGATGTGACAGTACTATCGATATAGGTAAATATATCGATAAGTTTTGACACAAAGTGAGTGTAACATAGTAGAATAATATTTCTTAATTATAGGACATAGTTTACATGTTTGCTTCAAGTCTGAGGCGTTATACCAGTGAAAAATTGTTCTACGATTCAGATTTTAGCCGACAACCTGTTCCGAAATTCTCTGAAGCACCGGCGGAGGTAACTTATAAAACGTCACTTCATCTAATAGGTATAGTCTACAGTCTACACCAGTGTTCCGCAAAGAGTGTGCCGGGTGTGCCGTGGTCATTTGCTGGTGTGCCTTGGAAAAATAAGATTATCTCTTAAAGTTAAATTCACCACGCGGTTTTGTTTCGTCACTTAATGTTATGTGGTATTAAATATGTAAAAATAGGTTTTTCATTCATGGTGTACCTTCAAATTTTTTCGTTTTCCTAGGTGTGCCTTGAACACAAAATGTCTACACTACAGACTCCTGCATTCATTAGGAACCTCTCACGCGCTATACTTAAATACAAATACTTGACCAATACAAGAAACAAAGACTGATTTTCTTGTTACCATTGCCGTAATAGTCAATAATCCATAGATTACCTAATTAAATGTATAAATTATTGATTAGCCATAACTCCTATCAATCAGAGCATCAACAATAACGAATAATTACTCAAGATGACAGATGTCGCGTGCAACAATACTATTATCTGATGATATCGACAAATCAATAGCGTAATTTGAGGAACAATACAAATAATAGATCGTAAGAAATCGATAGGTAGTGGATTGTGGACATGACTATCTAAGTATTTATGTAATTTTATTTTATACCACGATGGTGGCAAAGTCTCGGAAGTTCATGCCTTTGATTTTTGATTTGGTTTCATTCGGCACCGACTTTCGAAACTGTTTCACACAACATTATTGTTATTTTTTTGAAGGCGGTTATTACTTTTTTTATTTTTCTATTTTGAGGGATTTATAGACGCGATTACAGCAATAGCGTGAATTTGTTACCACTAATCGAACCTATATACCACTTTTTGTCACGGGACGAGCTTTCTCCATAAAATTAATAAACAATCATGACAGAATACAAAAAAAATTGTATACCTCTTTTTTAAAGTCGATTAAAAATGTAAGAGCTATAGTCAGAGTTTTTGTAGTTTTTTCTACCATTGTCGTATCACTTTTTTTAATGTTTAATTAATTTTTCAACTTCATTTACTTTCATATTTCGGATGAAAAAGAAAATTGTTGAGCTGATAGATTTTTCCTAGTAAGTAGTCAATTGTATTATAAACCTTGAACATTAGGTCATTAATGACAATTAAAAAATTTGTCATGACACTGTTTTCTTTCGGGTAAGTGTGTTTTTTGAGATAACACGCAAGCTATTTCTCCATACCTCTATTAAGTTTTATTCTAGAAAATCTAAAATGAGAACGCTAGTTTTTGTTGTATGAGGTTTATTGTACGCCATGCAATCTCCAGTTAAAATAAAGGCTAAGGATCTTTTTAACATTAAGAGCGAAAAAATCGTGACGAATAAAATCTGTAAAGTAGTGGTAGAGCTCTTTGTGAAAGAGCTTGGCCCCAAGTCTGCTATTGCAATGATCATAATCCTGCCAGAATGATCTCATAATAACATCGTTTTGACCAATGACCAAAGAGATAGTCATACCTACTCTAAGCCAATGACTGAAGGTTTTGACTTAGGTTTTGACATTTATCGTGAAATATTGAAGCTTAGTAGACGCTAATATCCAAACAACGAAACAGGTATAACCGTTTTTTTCTAATACTAAAATAAATGGAGTATAGGCGTTTTATCGATATTTTTATCGATATCGGCCCTACACTACTCGTAATTCAAAGAACGGTATCATCACAGGCGCGGCAGATGGACTGCACATGCATCTATACATCTATACGATTACACACACACACACACACACACAACCATTTTGTACAAGTGTGTAGTTTGTAGGTTAAACTTTTGACTTAAACATAAGAAGCATCGCGGCACACCTTGTATTTAACGAGTAGTAAGACGAAGCCTCATTCGATGCTTTGAACAACATAGGAAGGGACATCTGCCTGTCTGTTCTGAGGCCCTAGCCAAGTTGCTTTTCTGCTAGCGTACACGCCAAACGATAAGCACAAAATGTATGGCAATGACATTACCTGCGGAAAAGTCACGTGACTCTCAAATGTCACTTCCATACATTTTATCCGCAGCGTTTGACGTTAACGTTAACAGAAAACCGAAATATTATCACCTTTAGTTTAGAAGCAGTATCGAATGTAGTTCTATAAACGACCTCATTTCAATAATTATTTTCATACAGTAATTTTTAAGCTACGATATTTTTATATCATTCAAAATAAAGGTAACATGTCAAGGTTTATTATAAATTTTTTCTGGATTTTTATGTTAGTTATTTTAAGAGTAGTAGGATCCCAACGGTGACGGAATTTATCTTTTTGAGGGGTACCATACGCCTTAAGTTGGGGTCAGCGCGGCGTCCAGTCTAATTAGAAGCGGCTGAATAACCATTATAACGAATCCTTTACCTTTGAAACTGCTTATACATAATTATATTACTATTATAAAAAATAATTAAATTTGCGTACGCGCATGCAAAACATTAATTTTAATACTATAAGTGGTAAGAGCAATTTGTATGGAAAACTGCAAAATGTTATTCTGTTTATTGTATGTGATTATTTTTTAATTGTACGATAGTAAAAATAGGAGCAGTATTTAATTTAAGTAACTGCATACAAAATCCTTTATTTGGAGGTCAACAGGACACACGATACCTACGTCCTCGGAGGACCTGATTTTTTTATTATTTTTAACTTAATTATGTATACAGGGTAAAATTAAAACCAGTGCGGATATTTTAGGAGGTGAAAGTACTCATGAATATGATCAACTTTTATTATGGGACCGACACTGAAATCTGCTGTTCCATACATTTTGATCGTGTTGTAGTACATTTTTGTATGGAACAGCTGATTTTTTTTTCATATTTCGGTGTCGGTCCCATAATAAAAGTTGATCATATTCATGAGTACTTTCACCTCCTAAAATATCCGCACTGGTTTTAATTTTACTCTGTATAGATAGGTACCTAGGCATATCAAAATAAAATATTCCACTAGAAATATGCAACAGCGCCATCTATGAGCAAGATGCCACTATTACATACTTCTTCTAGTGGCGCCATCTATGAGCAGATGACTCCACCCGTTAGGGGTCTTGCCTCGGACAGACGGACAAAAAAGTGATCCTATAAGGGTTCCGTTTTACTTTTGAGGTACGGAACCCTAATGAAGTTATTCTCTCTCGTGACAGGCAAGTTTTATCATAGACTAGCTTCCGCCCGCGGCTTCGCCCGCGTTTTCCGGGATAAAAAGTAGCCTATGTGTTATTCCAGGTCCCAGGTACCTCTTTGCCAAATTTCATCCAAATCCGTCCCGCCGTTTCAGCGTGAAGAAGTAACAAACATACACACACACACAAGCTTTCGCATTTATAATGTTAGTGGGATATCAGAGGAGGAATGTCCACGGTTCAAGTCTATTTAACTTTGCACCTGCCACGGTCCACGAGTTTGTGTCACAAAAACTGAATGACGAAATTAAAGCTAACGCATTAATAATGTGGTACACACAGCCAAATAAGCGATGGTGCACCTCACAAGCTATGCTCCCGTATTCGAGAGCAGCGGTGGCCCAATGGTAGCGGCCCCGACGTAGCTCATGGGTTCAAATTCCGGCAGGCGCACACTGTGCAATTTGTTTCATCAACTTTCATCACTACTGCTCCGGTGATGCAAAACATCGTGAAGAAACTGGCATGTCCTAGGGACAGAAATTCGTAGATATGTGACGTTCACCAACCCGCGCTGGGCCCGCGTGGTGAATCACGGCCCTCCCCACAGAGAGGAGGCCTGTCCCAGCAGTGGGAACATTTCCTCTATTTAGGGACAGAAATTCGTAGATATGTGACGTTCACCAACCCGCGCTGGGCCCGCGTGATGAATCACGGCCCTCCCCACAGAGAGGAGGCCTGTCCCAGCAATGGGAACATTTCCTCTATTGTTGTTTTCCTTCCCAATCCCCTCTCTTCCCCCCTTGTGGGCACGGCTTGCCACTTGTATCTAGCAGTGCAGCAGTGTACGTCTTTTGGCGAAAATGATGATAGTGGGTGGAAGTTAATCTCTCAAAAAAGTTTTTGGCATTTCACTTTTAACAAAGACCGCTCCTTCGCAATTGGAAGCCGGTATACAGTATTCCCAAATTAATAATGCGCATGCAGGTCTTCGCTAATTGTCGTATTCCCGGAAACACCGAATCATTGAATCGTAAGAGCCCTAAATTATGCATGAAGAAAATGCACTTAACAACTCTATATACTTTTTTGTTTCCGGGAATACGACAATTGACGAAGATCTGCATGCGCATTATTAATTTGGGAGTACTGTACTTATCTACTTTGTCTGCTGTAGATACTATTGAAAGATGCTTACATATAAAACTACCTATTTATAGGGGCCTCGTACACGAACAAAAAATGCGGATATCCCCGCAAAGATGAAATAAATATTTAAAGATGACTGCGATATCAGGTCGCGGTTTTTTATTAATGTCGTGCCTCAGATCATAGAAACAAGGAGATATGCCATCATAGCAAATTAGTACGGGAACAACTGATGCCACTTTTAGTACATTTTGCGTCACAATAACGCGCATAATTAAGCGCTCCTTGTGAATAAAAAGATCTCCCACGCATTGAACATTCCGCACACCCTCAATCTAACACTGTTAATCGTCACTCAACACTAGCACTAAACTAAAACACTGTATTTATACCATCGATCGTTTTCGGTTCGTCGCCAGCGTCGTTCAGTCTAAAGTGCCTTTAAAGAAAAGTCAACACAACTAAAATCATTAAACGCTTTTATATGCGCTAAAAGTAGTCGAAGAAACTTTGAGTATATTGGGAAAAAACCAGACAAGTGCGAGTATGCCTCGCGCCCTAAGGGTTCCGAAATAAGATCATAGATGGCGCTACTGCATACTTCCAATGGCGCCATCTATGAGCAGATGGCTCCACTTATGGTCCGGTGACTGACGGCGGACAACAAAGTGATCCTATAAGGGTTCCGTTTTTCCTTTTGAGGTACGGAACCCTAAAAAAGGATGGGTTTTTAGGGTTCCGTACCAAAATGGTAAAAAAGGAACCCTTATGGTGCGACTTCGTCTGTCTGTCTGTCTGTCACACCTGTTTATTTCAGCAACTACTAATGCTATCGACTTGAAATTTGGAACAGTTATAAAGAATGCTTGTTCAACTATATTGCAAATAAAAAAAGTCAAAAAATATTTTTATTTTCATTGCAAAAGGGGCCGGAGTGGGGGTCCAAAATTTCAAAGTGGGGTTACTAGGTCAAGTGACATATCATATGAAAGGGCTTGATCTGCACATTTCAAAATATATTTTCATTTTATTTTATGTCTCACAGTTTTCGACATATAATGAAAAATTTCTTTATTGAAAAAAATACCATTCCCCCCCTTATCTCCGAAGTTTGCGGGGCGAAAAATCTGAAATAACTAGGGTTGATAGGAATTGACCCAAATATGGCACCAAAAATAAAACGATGTTCCTAACTAGTACAGCTTTTCAAAATCATCAAAATTCCTTCACAAACAAACTTAGTTATGCGGTCCGGATTTTTTCACATTATACGTCCAAAAATGATACGGAACCCTCGGTGCGCGAGTAAGACTCGCACTTGGCTGGTTTTTTTATACGACGATGGGGTCAAACAGGCGCCCGGCTCGCCTGACGGTAAGCGGTTACCGTGGCCTATGAAATGTGCGCAACAACGAGCATCATAGGCGCATTACCGACGCTTTAAAACGAGGATTCGCTGTGCTCACCTTAGGGGACAAGCGGAATGTCACGGTGAGATTCTCCCTCGAACGTGCGCAAACAAATTGGCAGTTCTCGCGGCGATATCACGCGGCGAGTCGGTACAGAGGCTCTAGACAAGTTGCTTTTCTGTTAGCGTTCACGCCAAACGATAAGCACAAAATGTATGGCAATGACGTTACCTGCGGAAAAGTCACGTCACTCACAAATGTCATTTCCATACATTTATCCGTAGCGTTTGACGTTAACGCTAACAGAAATGTAACTTGTCTAGGGCCTCAGAATAGACAAGCAGGTCGCTGTCAAGACAGCGCACCCTCAGGAGCTCTGGCGACCTTACTCACACAATACTATATATAAAATCTAACCGACTCCGCGTGTGATCATCATCTCATCTCATGAATATTTGTGAACCCTGGCCCCATCGTCAGCTCATGGACATGCAAAAGGTGGAAGTTCAACGAGTGTCAGTTTGGAGTCTGAGGTACGTACATATCCTTACTGTTGGCTGCCTAGATCAAAGTGATCATCTTATTTTCATCGTGTAAATCGTCAGACCTCTCATCCAAGTCTTCTCTGTGTAGTAGAAAGCCATCAAGGTATTTCGGCGTGGTGCGAATGCTACAGCGTTTCACATAAGGCTTTGGCTCCCCTGTCTGTCACAGCCCCGGATCTTGAATTATTTCAAGGTGGGGCAAAAACTGAAAAATGCCGCCCCCGCCCGACATTTTTTTTAATCATCATCATAATTTCAGCCATAACACGCTCACTGATGCTGATGGACATATGCCTCCCCCAAAGAACGCCACAACGACCGGTCTAGCGGTTACACGCTTGCTACCAAGCTTAAATTTGCCGCCCAGGGCACGGGCCCCGGCTAGATCCCTAGATCCGGGGCTGGTCTGTAACTCCTGTATAGGTCATAACATTTTATGTCTTTTGTAGATTTATGTGTTAAAGTATTGCTTGAGTCACTAAAAAGTGATGAACGAGAATTGGTAGTGAAAAAAAACTTGCAACACCGATAAAAACGTTGTAACATATTGACATTCAGGGCAGCCAACTTAGCATCGAAATGACTTCTTATATGAATCACTCTCTACCGAAGAGTAGCGTTATTTGGATGCGATATTGTCATTTTAGTGTGTGCAGAAAGGACACGGCAGACACCCATAGAACGCTGGGCTTCACATTGTGTATGTCGGTACCTCAGATCATAGAAACAAGGAGATATGCCATCATAGCATATTAGTACGGGAACAACTGTCGCCACTTTTAGTACATTTTCAACACAATTACAAGCGCCCCTCGTGAATATAAAGATCTCCCACGCATTGAACATTCCACACACCCTCAATCTAACACTGTTAATCGTCACTCAACACTAGTACTGTGCTAGTACTAAACTATCGTGTTCGGTTCGTCGCCAGCGTGTACATTTTATATACGGTCAATGTGACCGTATCAAAGCGTCAATTTTAGTAGCGCCTTGGCACATCTCCCTTGTTTCTATGATCTGAGGTCGGTACAAATATGAAATTAGTTTGGTGTGTATTTCAAGAGTATTTAAATTCATTATTTATTTGTTTTTGTACGTAATTGGGTTAAAGAGAAATCTTCGTATTTGTGACAGTGAGGTTAAGTATGGTGTGAATGATCCAATGAAGTACAGCCCGACTAATGAGTTCTCAATTCAAAGGTTTTAGTTGCTGTCAACATGATATTCTGTGGAGGCACGCGCCAGCCAGCATGCACCCGTTTTTGTTTTATTGGTTTTTTCAAAATGTCAACGGCATAATCATTTTATTTCTTATTTATTTCGACTTTTGATTCCAATTCTTAATCTCTAAGATAAATTAGGCAAAGAACAATTAAAATATATTTTTATTTTTGGTTAAGCTTTTATTACTGTACCATATCAAGCCCAAAACTACCAACGTCCTTTGCACATGTTTGGCGCGCAATACCAGTACCCAATTCCCACCAACGAACCGTAACTGAACAGGTTCTTTAAACACAGCCCTATACCCTTTCACTATCTCTAGTTAATTACCACCGTATACCATGTTAAAGGGAAAGGATTACACAACAAGATAACAGCACAGTTTATGTAAATACGGAGTTTACTTTCAAAATGTTGGCTGCTCTATTTTGTTATTGGAGTAGATCTGTACCCCTATCATGAGTTTTTTTGACGTATAGTTTCGTTAACGTAAGCATATTTTGAATTTAAAATACAGCAGTTCTGGAACATTTTGATAAAATTTTATAAAATTTGCACATTTTTTAAAATACAGAAAAATTAATAAGTATTTCATTTATATTAATATTGTGTAACAAAAGTGTATTTTAAATTCAAAATATGCTTACGTTAACGATACTACACGTCAAAAAAACTCATGATCGGGGTACCGATCATGAGTTTTTTCATGTTTGTTTGATCATTACGTTAACGATACTACACGTCAAAAAAACTCATGATCGGGGTACCGATCATGAGTTTTTTTGACGTATAGTATCGTTAACGTAAGCATATTTGAATTGAAAATACACGTTTGTTACACAATATTTTTATAAATTAAATACTTAATTAATTTCTCTGTATTTTTTTAAATGTGCAAATTATATAAAATTTTATCAAAATGTTCCAGGACTGCTGTATTTTAAATTCAGAATATGCTTACGTTAACGAAACTATACGTCAAAAAAACTCATGATAGGGGTACTGTTCCTATATCGTTCTAACACCGCGTAAGTCAAAAATAACAACTTTACATGTCAGGGAAAAACTAAACTCACTTACGTACCTACTTGGTGATCCCCTGTTGTTACTTTTTACTTCATATTTATGAGTTTCTATTGGATTGCTTGTTTCTGATTGACTGAAACGACGCGTTTTAATTCTCTAGCGAATGGCATCAAAATCTCAGAATCGCCAAAATTGACTTTACGCCGTGTTAGGACTAGCGACGATATACAGGGTGGCAGGTTAGACAGTGGAAATATTTTAAGGGGTCATTGTACTCATCATTATAAACAAATTTTACTATGGGACCAATACTGAAATCGCGAAAAAAAAATCTGCTGTTCCATACATTTATGTTCACATAACTCAACAAAATGTATGGAACATCTGATTTTTTTTTCGCGATTTCAGGGTTGGTCCCATAGTAAAAGTTATTCATAATGATGAGTACAATGACCCCTAAAAATATTTCCACTGTCTAACCTGCCACCCTGTATAATAATGGATGGTATTGAATGCCATTCGTTTATCTTTGTGATTTAAAAACGCTTGTGAAATCTGAAGGCCGATTCTAAGCCTGAGACATTTTTCCAATAATATTAATCATACTACACTAATAATATAAAGCTGAAACGTTTGTTTGAACGCGCTAATCTCTGGAACTACCAGTCGAATTTGAAAAAAAGAAAAATTATACGATAGCCGAATTCATGAGGAATAGTATAGGCTATTTAACATCACGCTACGACCCTTAGGTGCCAAGCATCGGGGGTGAAACCGCGGGGAACAGCTAGTCGTTTAAGGAAGCCATTGTTTACGCTTTGTCTCCACGCCAGTTGAACATAGTATAGTTCATCTGGCATTGAAACAAAACGTAAACGTATAAATGACCATAAAACTTTAATAATCAGGTCCGGGAGCACATCCGTTTGGTCCCGTCGACCTCGAAAACGTATACACGAGCGTATCAATTTGAGCTTCACTAACTAGAGGTGACATTTCCGCCTAAGTATATCAATGAATTATTCAACGGCACGATTGTGAGTGTTAGGTTCAAGTACGTAACATCACACCTGTCAGTAATCCCCAAAGGGTAGGTACGGTAAAGTTATTAAATATTAAGGAGATTTCTGAAAAATCGAATGTCGCGAGCGGGATTTGAATCCGCGACATCTGGCGAATCGTGCCATTGCTCTGAACTAACTAAGCTATCGCGACCCGCTCGGTGAACTCGAAATTTGAAATCCCTTTGCAAGGCCTTTTATGAGCGTTTGGCGACATCTATCGGAAACTATTACAGACCCCAACTCAATGCCTTTAACTTTGCAGTTATAGGACGGCCAAGGAGGCGGCGGAAAGGGAGAGGGAGGCGTTGTCCTCTCTCCCCATCCGCAGCAGACGCACCGGGCGCCGTAGGGCGGCCAACGATCTCCGGCCACCATAGGGTGCGGCCTGCGGGCGGCGGACTTGGGGCGTCCGTTGCCCGAACGGAAACAGGCCCGAGACGGTGGCGCGACGTGTTCCACGCGCGCCTCTCAAGAGGAATTGCGGCCTTGCTTACAACCTGACGGGCCAACACCTGCCGGGGGTGCGGAAGAATGCGTGAGTGACTCCCGTGCCCCCGGCGTAAGGTAGTTGGAGGAACACCGGGGTGGTTTTAGTCAGTAAGAGTCTGACAGACCCTTCCGCCCTCCCCAAGGCGGGGAAATCCATGAGGATTTCCACCTCGAAAAAAAAAGGGTTTCTCAACCTGGGGTCCAGTTATGAGTGACGGGGATCCATTAGATCCATAGCTAGCTTGCCTAACATCATTACAAGCTTCGTGTCTGTGTGAGGCAAAATCTTTGTAACTCTGAATTTTAGACCAATTCTCTTCAACCGATTGAGCGGGGAACGCAATGTTACTTCGATGACAATTCAATAATATGGTAACATGGAGGTGGTCTGTAGATAGATTATTGAGATCTCTGTGGTGATAGTAGGTACTTGTCCGGACGAACATTTTCATAAAAAGCTCCACTATTTATGCAAAGTGCCTTATTTAGACAAACATTTGTTATTCATAGCCATGCTACTGTATTTGCAGTTATTACAACCGATTACAATTTACAACCGATGGAGATCCGGCATTGTATGTACATCCGTGTCGTCTTGTTGGCCTCGTACAATAAACTCACGATTGGTGTTCAGCTGATTTATTAACTTAATAGATGAATTATGAATGGCAACATTGTGTTTGAATTAGGCGATTTTTAGTTCCGTAATAAAATTATAACCCTACTAGCTTTTGCCTTAGACACGTAGCGCCATCTAGCGTCCTACAGCAATTGTGACCGTCGAAGGTTATTGTTCTTTCCCTCGGGAACAGTACTTTTTTTTCTGGATGAAAGGGACCCAATGTCTTCTTCACCCTCTAACTTCCCAACCGCGTTATAAAAAAAACATTCACTATTCAAATAAATATTCATTATTTTTATTTTTAAGTTTGCCAACCGCAAAATAACTTACATACGTGGTCGGAAAACTGGAATACTTCTTGCTACGGAACCCTACACTGTGCGTGGTTCGACACGCTCTTGCCCAGTTTTTTTTTCTATCCTATAGCACCATAGCTAACTTATTTCCTTTTCCTTCCGTACTGAAAATGATGCATCGTTTCTAAAACCTATTATTGTGTATTTTAGGGTTCCGTAGTAAAACTAGGAACCCTTATAGTTTCATCCCGTCCATCTGTCCGTCTGTCTGTCCCTCTGTCCGTCTGTCACACCCCCTTGTCAAATCTACAGTTAATAACCAATCTGTATGAAACTTCGCAGTTAGATGTCTTCTGTGAGCCGCCATTAAGGCCTGTAGTGAAATTACGAAAAATAAAATAATTAGGGGTGACCCCCATACATGATACTTTTTTTTTTTTTTTTTTGACGATGGGAAATCATCAAATGACCCCTCCCGCTCTGGGCGGAGCGGAAGGGAGTGTCAGACTCTTACTGACTAAAACTCACCCTAGTTCCTTCCTTAGCCCTTTTGTCCGGGTCAGCGGTATCCCTTCCGGACAATCCCGCTTTCCCGGCAGGCTTGGGCCCTGTGTTCCATGCGCGCCTCAAAGAGATGTCAGCATCAGAGAGGGGTCTCTGATGCTGACATCTCTTTGAGGCGCGCATGGAACACGTACGCGCCGTTCGGCACGGGCCTGGTCCTGATCGGACGGTGAGCTACCCATTACTCACCGCCCGCAGGCCCGCGCCTACGGTGGCCGGGAGTCGTCACGCGGCTCCCGACGCCCGGAGCGTCTACCGCGGCGGCTTGGATGGGAGAATCTCTCCCTCTCCCGTCCCACCGCCTCCTTCGCTAGCATGACTGCTTCGCAGAAGGAGGCGACTGCCTCCTACTCCCCCTCGCCCCGGACCATGGCTTGAACCAGGGCCGGGCGCGAGAGGTCGCCGCCGCTGCCGATCGCCTCTACGAGGACACGGCGGTGCTCCGCCCATGCAGGGCAGGCCCCCACTGTGTGCTCCACCGTGTCCTCGGGGCGATCAACGCAGTGATGACACCCGGGCGTTTCCTCCCGCCCGATGATGTGCAGGTACCTCCCGAAACTTCCGTGTCCGGTGAGGACCTGCGTCAGGCGGTAGGTGAGGACGCCGTGACGTCTCCCTAGCCACTCCTCAAAGAGGGGTCTTACCGCCGCTATTGCGGCGTGCCCTGCGCTGGGTTCCATACATGATACTGAGAGATGAAAATAAAATATTTGCGGGCACCCCGTCATGTGGGGTATCGTTGGATAGGTCTTTGAAAATGACTTAGAGTTTCCTAAATTACTTTTTATTTAAGTCCATATTAAGTGAACTAGGAGCTCCGAAAGTCGTTAACAATGTGCCCCCTATAATTTTCTAACCGCGTAATCAAAAAATCTGAAAAAAATCAAGCTTATCGGCATCCAATAAATACTCTCGATTAAAATGGTGAAAAAGATACGTCAATAACTTTTTGAAATATTCACTATTTTCAGTTTTGAGCGGTTGAAAGACTGAAATACTTCTTCTTACGGAACCCTAGACTGAGCGTGGTCCGGACACGCTCTTGCCCGGTTTTTAAGAATTCCCTTCGACGCTATGTTGGCTGCCCTGAATGACAATTTTTTACAACGTTTTTAACGGTGTTGGAAGTTTTCTTTCAGCACCAATTCACTTTCATCACTTTTTAAACATCCTAAACATTAACGATATGACCTAAATAGGAATTAGGTACAAGCAAAAGCTAACATAACGTCGAAAAGGGAATTCTTATGTGAAACGGTCAACACTAAAGCGTAAATATTACGCCCCAAATGTCGATATAGTGTCCATCCATGGTGTCATAACAACCGACAGTTCCTTATCCGTTAACGAGCAACCAAACAGTCGAAAGTGTAAGCAAATGACCGAAACCGGGTGAGTGCCACTTGTGGACTCTCAAGTACCTTCAAGTAATGACGTTACCGAATAGTGAATGCGCAAATGCGTTCGCTAGAGAATGCCGTCTCAAAAATCGGCGCAAGTATTGCGTGGTGTTCGGAGACACGAGTGTAGGCAGGTAACGTCACATTCCCACATCGTGGTTTAAGGGTGCATTGCGGCAAATCGTGTTAAGGGATTTCAATGAGTTTATATAGAAAACGTAAAGTAGTAGCCACGAAAAAAAACGCCTGACAAGCTAAAGAGTTTGACTGTTCTTTTAAAAAATCGTTTTAAGGATAAACCTTGTAGATGAATGTAAAAAAATAAATTGAAAATCACTAAGGGCGGGTTGTTTCAATCGGTTGGTTAACGTAACATACGTACGTTAAATATTAACGTTAACGTGAGATGTTTAACGTTCGTTAAATACAAAGCGTTGTTTCATTGCATAAAATACCGATCGTCAAAGTTATTCGGGCTGCCAGTAGAAAGCAACACTTTTTTCCAATAAAAATGGTTGGGAGATTTTTTAATTATGGCAATACGTATTTTTAAACGTCAATTTTTATCTGACAAGCTAGATGTTTTAACCGCGAATTTAAATTTATATGTTATATTACCATAATTACGTACTGTTTATCTCTGTATTCCTATTCCTATTCGTAGATGTTATAGATAAGAATAATTGAACTTCATTGATCCGTGTTGTATTATAATAGAAGCCAGAAGTTCAGAACGTGATTACTGTGTTTGCATATTATTCGACAATGGCTCAGTTGCAATAATGTGACGCAGCAGAAGCGAGAAGTTTTGGTGATTAAAAATTACTACTGCTGCAAAATGAATACTTTTACACCAAAGTAAATATAATATGCTTGATGCTATTTGTTAAAGTAACGATATTGCTCTGTTTCTCATTATTTTTGGACTTCATGGATATGTGGTATTTTTTTCTACAGAGAACGTAGTGTAAAGGACAGTTTTTTTTGGGCCCAGTGTAAATAGTAACGGCGCACGTTCATAATTACATATAAAAACCGGGCAAGAGTGTGTCGAAACACGCACAGTCTAGGGTTCCGTAGGAAGAAGTATTTCAGTCTTCCAACTGCAAACATAAGTTTGTATTTCCTAATATTATAATGAAATACAAAGTTATTTTTGCGGTCAAAACTGAAAATAGTGAATATTTCAAAAAGTTATTAACGGATCTTGTTCAAACCATATTTTCAGATTTTTTGATAACACGATTGGAAAATTATAGGGGGGGGGGACACATTGTAAACGACTTTCGGAGCTTCTAGTTCACTTAATAAGAACTTAAATAAAAAAGTAATTTAGAAAACTCGTTATTTTCAAAGACCTCTCCAACGATACCCCACAGGAAGGGGTGCTCGCAAATATTTTTATTCATCCCTCAGTTTCATGTATGGGGGTCACCCCTAATTATTTTATTTTTCGTAATTTTACTACAGGCCTTTATGGCGGCTTACAGAAGACATCTAACTAAAAAGTTTCATACAGATTGGTTATTAACTGTAGATTTGACGAGGGTGTGACAGACGGACAGACGCACAGACGGACGGGACGAAACTATATGGGTTCCTAGTTTTACTACGGAACCCTAAAAAACATTACGCGTAACTAAGCTACACGATATCTTGCAATAAATTCCTGTTCGTCCCATAGGTCTAGGTTATTAACACGTGTTTTAAATACTTTTTCTTTTTTTCTACACTATTGTAACATGACCAGATGAACTATCGTTGAATAAAGAGACGAATACAAAAGAGAATCCTTGTTTATTACTGTTTGACGCAGCTGTTTTAAAATAAAATTACGTTAACCAGTGGGTGGAGCACTGGTTACGGTTATCGTTATTTTTTAACGTATGTTAAGGCCAACATTGTGTGAAACAACACTTTTTCTGGTTTGACGATAGTTAGCGCCATTTTTAACGTTTACGCGTGCGTTAAGTGGAGCTGAAACAACCCGCCCTAAAACGTACAAAAAAGCACTGCCATACTTTCATAACTTTGAAATGAAAATTTTATGAATTTGACACAATAAAATACAGAGAACCCGCAATTTTTTTCTGTTTTACATAACAATGTTTCCGTTTAGTGTAAAAAGATTGCAATTTTTTTGACTTTTTTTCCCAAAATATCCATAAAAATTATAATTCAGAAAAATTCACCAAGTTTGCGATTTTTTTACACAGAACAGAAGTATTGATATAGAAAAAAAAAAAAAATCATCAGCTACTACTCTGTTCTTTGTAGCCTATAATTAAGTTAATTGTAGCCTATAATTAAGTTAATTTCATTAAGTGTTCGTTCTTATTTACGCTAAAGTTATTATTCTACGGCAGTGCTTTTTCCACTATTTCAATATTTTTTTTACATTAATCTATAAGGTTTATTCTCAACACGATTTCATTAGCCACCAGCGAAACTCTTTAGTTAGCCAGGCCGTAGCTACCACTTTACCTTTTCTGTATAAAGTTATGGGTTTCCCATAGGACTTTTGCATGGGGCTGACCCTTAACGATCGACGACCAAAAGTATCGTTAAATTATGTTTTGGGTTCGAGGTTCGAGTTGATTAAAAATCTAATATTATTCTATTGGTAAAGAGAACCCAAGAATATCAGCAACTATGTGACGTGACAGCGCATTCACTGTTTTGCGGTTTTCACAATGAAAGTGGAACCAAAGCGCTTCATTCGGGTTTTTGGTATATCAACCATGAACCGTTGGCGCTTTTTCGTGCTTCTGGCCGTCCGATAGAAAAAAGGGCAGGATGGAATTAGATGTTAAAATGACAAAATGTACAATAGTTATAATTTAAAACTACACTGGTTTTTCTCTGGCTGCCAACGGCGGGCGTGCAGGATTAGCTCAAGCATATCAAATCATGTCTAATTAGGTGCAATATCAATCACGCCTGATCGCGAGAATCGTGTTTCCGTTGCTAAGGTAATAAGTAATCTATGTACGCAGCAATACGGTTCATTAAATGAACAGATATTTCAATTCTCGTCTCGCACATCCTCGCCAATCCTGGGCCCCAAGTCTGCTATAGCAATGGTGTCATAATGACATCATAACAGTCAAAACCTTCGGGCATTGCGGCTTAGAGTAAGATTATCTCTTTGGTCATTGGTCAAAATGATGTTATTATGAGACAACTCTGACAGGATTATGACAATTGCAATAGTAGACTTGGGGCCCAGATCATTTCCACCGAAGATACGCTAGGTGAGAAATTGTTTGACATATAATTTTTTAACCCTCGTCTCTCCTCATGTCGTCTACCCTCGTCTTCGGAAAAGCACCTTTACTCTAGTAATACCCTTGTTCTTCTATTAAACCGCCCAATACACTGAGACGCTCTTAGGAATAGATGAAACAAACAGTGGAATGGGCGGCCCGAGTGGGTGTTCCCCGACAGTTACAATCTGGGTGTCTTCAAGTCACGAGTGAATCGGTTTCTTCTAGGCAAGCGTGCTCCATCGTAGACTGCATCAGCGCTTAACATCAGGCGACATGGCAGTCAAACGCAAGCCTGTTATCAAAAAAAAAAGATGAAGATTACTTACCAATAGATCGACCTCGTCTTCTGGGCGTCGGCGGTCTTTTGAGGCTCAGGTCTACTGGTTCGAGTTGGATCGGAGGCCCGCAAGCCTGGAACAAATACATAAAAGATAATGCCTTGTGAAGCTAAAATGAGGAAGAACCGTGGCCCAGCCATGTAAACAAAGGAGCGCTTATAGTTGTAACGCACACTGCTATAAAAGTGGCGACAGCGGTTCCCGTACTAATTTTCTATGAAAACATCTCCTTGTTTCTACAACATGTAACAAAAACCCCGTTCGATCCCCAAGGGCCATTATGCTCATCATTATAAATAATTTTTACTATGGGACCAACCCTAAAATAGCCAAAAAAGTAATTTCTGTTCCATTTGTGTTCACATAAATCGGTAAAATGTATGGAACAGCAGATTTTTTTGTAATTTCGGGGTTGTGTCTTACAAAATATTGTTCATAATGATGAGTATAACGGCCGCCTTTGGGATCGAACAGGGTTTAGGTATGGTACATGCTGTATGATATGAGATTGTCTGTATTCCCTGAAGGAGGAAAGGAGTATGGTGTACAGAACACACACATTTTGCCAGTTATTTTTAAGTTCCATATAATTTTCAGTGAGTTGATTGCTATTAATCATATATCGGCATAAATCCCGACTCCGGGCTGTTACTAAGATTTCTAATGGAAAACTGCAATAACACTGCCCGACCCGGGCATCAAACCCAAGCCCTCACGTTCAGCAGTCACGCTTGCCACCACTTGACCCACTGTCCTTTCCAGTCCTTTAGATAAGGTATCAATACAACAATACGCTTAATAAAGCGCCAATCACTCGCGCCTTACGTACGCTTAAGGCCCCGGTATACGCCAACGGCCTTGAGTGATTTGGGCGTTATAGCTTGAGTGTTCTGCGCTGAGCTCAAGCAACGCGACATACATCCACCGAGCAATACGACTCGCCTATCAAGGAGCGCGCTGTGCAGAATTAGACGTATTATTACTTTTTAGTATCTAAAACATAAAATAAAAAAAAAGTAACAGGTATTATTATAGGTAGTAACATAGTCTTTTCACACAAAACAAATCATGAAAATATCTTAAGCGGTTTGAAAGTAATTACGTTTTTATGTTTTGGGTAGACACGAATTCATGAATTTATTTCATTAAGTATTTTACAACAATAGTTAAATATTCACAGGTACGATTGATGTATATATGTTCTAGTTTAACATAAAAAAATTGCACAACTAACCTGCATTATTTGACGGCGAAATAAGAGATTTAAAACTGGCCGTTACCATTTACCTTCGCCTTAATGGGGTCGCTGAAAAAATTGACATTTTTTCATGTTCCGTGAACGAATTCGCAAGAATAACTCTTAATTTACTATGTTATACTTTAAAATAATCAATTGTGATAAGTAGATAATATTTGGATAAAGAACCACCCTATCACCTTGGGATAGGTATCCTGTAATGGTAGTGTGCTGTGTTAAATAAATAAATAAATAAAAATAAATAAACACAAGAAAGGTTGGTTTACCGTCAGTAGTTCAATAGGACAAGACGCTCACGACCTTTAAGCCGGGTCTCTTGCGCCCTGTTTTTGTGTTCGACGAACATTGAACGAACGATAAAGTGAACGATAGAGTGAACGATAAACGATTTTGTTCGTTTATCGTTCACAAACATGTTTGCCGAGCCTAGCGGAAAACATCACCGCGTTCGCCTGCGGGGGAATGAATGGAATGAATGAATTACCTCACATTCTTTGGAACTCATTTTGAAATGGCATACCTAGGGTTGCCAACTTTTTTTGAGAAAAATAACTTATTTGGAAGAAAAAAAAGGATTTCTCGTATTTAAGTATGTTTTTATAAACATCAAAAAAAATAATTGTGTTGGTACTTTTTTAATATTATAAATGCGAAAGTTTGTGTGTGTGTGTGTGTGTATGTTTGTTACTTCTTCACGCTGAAACGGCTGGACGGATTTGGATGAAATTTGGTAAGGAGGTAGCCTGGGACCTAGAATAACACATAGGCTACTTTATACTCCCGGAAAACGCGGGCGAAGCCGTGGGCGGAAGCTAGTAGAAAATAAAGTAGGATACGTTATTATAAAGTACTAGCTTCCGCCCGCGGCTTCGCCCGCGTTTTTTGGGATAAAAAGTAGCCTATTCTGATTGTATTATGATGTATAAGCTATATTACTGTAAAGTTTCATCAAAATTCGTTCAGTAGTTTTTGCGTGAAAGAGTAACAAATATCCATCCATACATCCATACATCCTCACAAACTTTCACATTTATAATATTAGTAGGAAGTAGGATAGGATAGTTGGCAACCCTAGGCATACCTGTCATACATTGTTCGATGTTCTTGTTTAGCAAAACAAAAACATCGAACATCGCAGGAGACGCGTGAATGAATGATTTAAATTCGTGAACATGTTCGTAAAACAATGTTTTGTTCAAAATTTGGTGCAGGAGACACGCCTTTACACCGCACAAGTCACGAACTGCTGACCTTTCGATGGCTTATATCACTTTCCCGCATAGATACTAGCTGCACCATCTACTATATAAAAATAAGTCGGGTTTTCCTTCCTGACGATATAAGTCCAGAACGGACGAACCGATTTCCACGGTTTTGCATTCGTTGGAAAGGTCTCGGGCTCCGTGAGGTTTATAGCAATGAAAATTCAGGAAAATTTAAAGAGAAAAGCGGGAATATCTTTTTTCACATACAGCGCCATCTCTGATACATAGCATGTACTACGGTGGCGAAACGGAGTTTGCCGGGTTTGCTAGTTATTAATAAAACTATCTCCAGCCTGTCTATTACTGACTCGCCGCGTGATATCACCGCGAGAACTGCCAATTTGTTTACGAACGTTTGAGGGAGAATCTCACCGTGACATTCTTCCGGTTTCGCCGGTACAGAATAGACAGCCTGGGCCTGCAGTCTCGACATTGCTAACGATCTCATCGCAAACTACCGATCGCTAAATAATAACGAAAAAAAATCTGTAGCCGTAACGATATTTGCGATAAATGCTATATAAGGTCCTACCCTTCATACTCGAAATATTTTAGGAGGCACATCTATAGATGGTAAAGATACTATACAAATGAAAAAAAAAAATGATCAGAGTATTTTTTTTTATATTAGGTCTTTACCTATGAAATTGCCGTTCTGCAGTACTGGCCATTTCAAATCAAAATAATTTTTGTTTGGCTAAGAATTCTGATTTAAAATTAATTTTATTTTAAAAACATGGTTTTTTTTTTCCAAAAGTAGTCATTTGTTTATTGATTAGTGTTACATTTTCATCGCATTTCAATCTTTTTCGTCATCATGGATACGTTAAAAATTCGAGTAATTATGGAATACGAGTACCGTCGTGGCAGCAACGCGGCACAAGCGGCACGCAACATCAACGTCGTTTACGGAGGTAACACTACAAACCAACGCACCACCTGTTATTGGTTTGCTCGCTTCCGTTCTGGAAATTTCGACCTGAAAAATGAACCTCGCGGTCGTCCGAAGACTTTGATCCACAATGACGAATTAAAGGCGATTGTGGAAGCTGATGATACACAATCTACGGCTGAATTAGCAGCAGCTTTCGACGTTAGCGTCAAAACAATATTGGTCCATTTGCGTCAAATTGGCAAGGTAAAAAAGCTTGACAAATGGGTGCCCCACGAACTCAATGATCGCCAGCGCGAAGTACGCGTCGAGACGTGCCTTGCACTGCTCAACAGACACACAAATGAAGGAATTTTGAACCGCATTGTTACCTGCGATGAAAAATGGATTCTGTTTAATAACCGCAAGTGCTCAGCAAGTTGATTGGATCCTGGTTTAGCACCTAAACAATGCCCTAAACGAAAACTTACCCCTAGAAAAGGGATGGTCACTGTTTGGTGGTCTAGCGCCGGTGTGATTCGTCACAGCTTCTTACCAAACGGGGTGAGCATTACTGCAGATGTGTACTGTGAAGAACTGAACACAATGATGAAGAAGCTGGCACATCTCCAACCAGCATTGGTCAATCGCTCGTCTCCGCTGCTCCTGCACGACAACGCGCGACCTCATACTGCACAGCAGATGGTCTCCAAGTTGCAAGAACTGGGGTTGAAAGCTCTCCGTCATCCGCCCTACTCACCAGACCTTGCGCCTACAGACTACTACTTTTTCCAGAATTTGGATAACTTCTGGGCGGGAAAAAAATTCAATACCCGAGAGGCAGTACAAAATGCCTTTGAAGAATTTGTTGCCTCCCGTCCAGCTGATTTCTTTAAGAAGGGCATCAATAAACTGCCACTGCGTTGGCAAAGATGCATTGATTGCATGGATGATTACTTCGATTAATACAAATAAAAAATACATGAAAAAAAATCGTTTAAATTTTTTCATACAAAACGGCAATTTCATAGGTAAAGACCTATTATTAATTAATCTTAAAATTATTTGACACAAAAAATACTATTTTCAACGTCCATTACGCTAGTTTCTAATAATAATAGTAAGTTACGTAAAAACTAGCGTAATGGATTTTGAAAATGTTACCTATTTTTTGTGTCAAATAATATAAAATTTATTTAGTAATTTTTTTTTTTTATTACGCTAGTTTATTACGTAACTTACTATTAATATTAGAAACTAGCGTAAGGGATGTCGAAAATAGTATATTTATGTGTCAAATAATTTATTTAAAATAATTTAATTAATTTATAAAAAAATAAAAATACTCAGATCAAGTTTTTTTTTATTTGTATAGCATCTTTACCACCTATAGATGTGCCTCCTAAAATATTTCGAGTATGAAGGGTAGGACCCTATATAGTCTCTGCAACTGAGATAACGAGCAAACCATATCGCGCGGAATCGCGCCATATTATAATATTGTTGATTTAAAAAAAAACAATATTAATTACTACAATCTTTACTACTTTACTAAATACTTTGCAAGCCAACAAAAATAGTCGCAAAGATATCTGCAAACAACAAGAAAATGTAAAGTTTGCGAAAAAATTCGCTATGATACCGATAACAATCGATAGATTTGACAGTAGAGACAACCAAATATCGTTATAATCGGATCGTTATTTATGACTTTGCAACCGATTTCGGTCGTAAAGCGATCACTATGTCGAGACTGCAGGCCTTGCCGGCTTAGCATGACCAATTCTATCTCTATTCTACCAAAGAATAGACAAAGTTATTTCTATCCAACTCGTTATCTCTACAGCCCGAGCACGCGGCGACCCGTGCTTGGCGTACCAGACTTTTGTCTACTGAAGAATAGAAACACTTCTTCTCTTCATTGTATGCATAAAACGATAGAAGTCTTTCTACAAACTGTCACTTTGTCTATTTAATTCTTCTATAGACAAAACCCGTTTCTATCGTGGTCATGCTAAGCATGCTGGGCGTTAAATAGGTACGGAGACGGCACTCTACAAAGTCGAAACTAGCAGATCTATTCTATTTCTTAAGCTCGATGTGCTATATACTGCCACCTACACTGAAAAAAATTGTTTGTCGGATTTACCAAATTAGCAAAGGTTGGCTGAATTACATGGAAACTACGATAAATATAACAAAACCTCGCTATTGAAGTTACAAGACTAAAGAGGTTGAAGTTGGTACCAGAGTTCTGATGTAAATCAACAAAGAGTATTGTACATTTTACCAAACAAATCTCAACAATTTAGTTTGGTTACAAAATATAGGTGTAATCTACCAAATAAATCTGGTACAACACCAACTGAATATGTTTGGTAAAATCAATCAAAATTTGTGATAGGACCGAAATCAACCGCAAACTTTGGTAACATTTACGCAGAATCTGTTAAAACCAACCTAACATTTTTTCAGTGTACTGTAAAGTTAAACCTACATCTACGGAACCCTGCTTCATGCGCGATTTGACACCTTCCTTTTCGTTTTTACCCTCTAACAAGCCACAGGATTCTTAATTAATGTGAAATTCATAGTGCAACCGCAGTATTGCCAAATAATTCGTTCAATTACTACCTATATTAAAACAGCAACACTGTAATTAGGGTTGCCAGTTCCGCATTAAATTTTCTTTGTGATTAAAGTACGAGTTCATAGCCGAGTACAGATAGCAGCAGCAGGCGACGTGTCGCCGCGACACTACTGGTTTCTATGTATGTCTATGAAATAACTTCCATAGTTAGCGACACGTCGTCTTCATAGAAATACATAGAAACCAGTATTGTCACGACGACACGTCGCCTGCTGCTGCTCTCTGTAGTCGGCTACAAACGCGTACCTTTAGATTTGGATTCTTTTCGGTGTACATTAACCATTAATTACAAGGAGCAGCCTTTTTTTTGCCAGAAATAGACCATTTCTTCCCCACATTAACACATAACCAAACTATAATGTTCTGGGACTCAGGCCTCCTCTTACAGAGAGGGAGTGGGCCATAGTTCACCACGCGGGCCCAGCGCGAGTTGGTGGACGTCACATGTCCTCGATTTTTTAGTTCTAGGACATGCCGGTTTCCTCACGTTGTTTTCCTTCACCGTAATTAGAGTTGTGATACTGAAAGACAAAGTGTGCGCCTGCCGGGGTTCAAACCCACAACCTATCACAGTTGGTGCCGCTACTACTGGTAAAAAAATCTTAAGGCCTGCTTTCTGTAGAGATCTTATATTCTCCCACATTCAGCCATAGAAGTATATGAACTGTATTGTTACAACACCCATAAATTGATTGTCTATCAAGTAAGGATCATGCAGAATGATGTTAAGATAATGATCTTTGAGATCTTTGCTGTGCCATAATAAGTGCTAATTAAGCTATAACTGCCAACCCTAAGGAAAACGGTGTAAAAAGTTTAATAGGTAACTGGTGTTTAAACGTTTGAGTTTTTTATTAGATTCGGAAATACCTGGTTTTGTTGTACTTAACGCGTTCGGTTGTATTTAATTAGAATTGTATTATCATACTGATCTGGGAGTGTTGGTTATCGAAACATATAAGCCTATAAGGTAAGTCAAAGCATTTATTTCAATTAGACCAATTACAGGTACTTTTGAATTGTCAAGGAGTCTGTCAGTTAGTCATAATGATGAAGCTAGATGCCCGTTCCAAAGCGTAGATTCCTATGGAGAAGAACGGGCAAGAAACTCCATGGTTAGTCTTTTAAATCAAATGATTACAATATCATGGTTACACTGCTTTTGTCGGAAATAACACAAATATGATAGAACAATGTAAAAGTCTAGAATAATAGTAAACACAACTCCAAATATTAGCCATAGCAGTTCAGAGATGACCAGTCCCAACAGACGGCGCCCGTTCACGAACATGACGCATAATATGGCGGATGGTTTTCTATCCTCTATTCCTCTGTTAAGTTTAAGCCCTTGGGCAGATAGTGTTGTTTAGAGGGGTACCGGGTAGGGCACATCGGGATATCTCGCTCAAATCCAGAGCAGCACGACTGGGGAAGTACCTCTACCTTACAGAAAACACACAGCCAAATAAAGCTATTCTTCGGTAGTGTTGTGTTCCTGTAGTGAGTAAGGTCGCCAGAGCTCCCGAGGGTACGCTGTGTTGACAGCGGGGATCTGCTTGTTCTTTGAGTGAAATATTTTTTGATTGGTAATAAATACATAGTACATTTACGTACCTGGTATCTGTTCCGATTCATATCCCAGCGCCATTGATGATGGTGGCAAACAGGCGTACGGCCCACCTGATGGTAAGCAGTTACCGTAGCCAATGAAACGCTTGCAACATCTTTAAAATGAGGATTCGCTGTGCCGACAGCTTAGAGACCAAGGTCTCCCGCTGTCAACACAGCGCCTCCTCAGGAGCTCTGGCGACCTTACCACAAAAACACAACAATACCAAACAGTGGCGTTATTTGACTGTGGTATTCTGTAAGATAGAGATTCTTCCATAGTCGGGTTGCTCCAGATTTGAACGAGATATCCCGCCCTACCTCTCTGTATACTAATAAATATGTCATTGTTACCGTACGAACAGTTACTTATAAAGCTGACCCCGTCCAGGATGCCGGCTTGCAAGTATAAAAGCCTGAGGACGCAAAGCAAATACAATTTGTCGACATAACTAATAACATACAATTTATTGCAGGTAACATACATAAAATAACAGTTCGGCGTTGATCGTGCGACTTCGTGTGCGGGCGCCGCTTGCGCACGCAGTGATGCAAAATGGGTGGGGCTTGAGTATAAGCGTATTAGGTTTTACTGACCTTTATTAAATAAGGATCGAGGATTGGTCGACGAATTATGAGAAGGCGACAAGCCCGTAGGATATATGGTCTTGCCTAAACTTAGAACAAAATTGGGCAACGATTGAGCTGTATGGAGTTCGCATACTGATTGAACCTTAAACATTATTCCAACATAACAATTAACATCAAGCGAGTATAGAGTGTTTTACGTAAGCAATCCCTTCGACGCCATGTTAGCTGCCCTGAATGTCAATCCTATTTAGGTTCAAAAGTTTTATATTTTGTAGATTTATGTGTTAATGTAATGCCTAGGACACTTAAAAGGGATGAACGAGAATTGGTGCTGAAAGAACACATCAACACCGTTAAAAACTTTATAACTTATTGACATTCAGAGCAGCCAGCTTATGTGTAGTGACTTCTTCGTATGTACAGTGTACCATACACCTCTGACTGCTACTTGTAGGGTAGAGAGTGTTTCACGGTACAGGTACACCCATATTTCGAGAGTTATGTTGTAGTGTAGGCAAGTCCCATGGCTGTGCACAAATCCAGAGTCCGGGCTACTAACGAGAATTTCCTGTTGGAAACATCAGGTATCTGATGGGTTCCCGGTTCTCCGGGTTCCTGATGAGACCCGGGGATCGGATTGAGGACCTCTCGCTCAGCAGCCACACTTAAAAAACCCCGGACACATGCGAGTACGACTCGCGCCCTAAGGGTTTCGAAATATGCAATAGCGCCATCTATGCCGCTATTACATCATAGTAGATATATCATATCTTGATCATAGATGGCGCTACTGTATACTTCTAGTGGTGCCACCAATGAGCAAATGGCTCCACTTATGGTCCGGTGACAGAAGAACAACAAATTGATCCTATATGGGTTCCGTTTTTCTTTTTGAGGTACGGAACCCTAAAAATACCAGCCTTTCATTGTGCAGGGCGAAGGCATCCTTCCATCCATCATTCGTAGAGTGACGAAAAAAACACGTTTTTTCATTGAATTTGCATAATCGGCCTATAATGTTCCCACTACTGGGACACAGGCCTCCTCTGTGAGAGGGAGTGGGCCGTAGTCTATCACGCGGGCCCATTGCGGGTTGGTGGACGTCACATGTTTTTCGAATGTTTGGTTGTAGGACTTGCTGGTTTCCTCACGATGTTTTCCTTCACCGTTAAAGCAAGTGATAATTAATTTCTAATACGCACATGATTTCGAAAAGTCAGCGGTGCGTGCCTCGGAATCGAACTCGAACCATTCGCCGTGGGAGGCACATGGTTAAACTACTAGGCTATCACTGCTCCTTGTCCATTGTATTTGCATTTTGAACTAATTAACCCAGGTTTACTCCGATGGCCTTTGTCAGGAATATTCCTATTAATTTATCCGCAAATAATAAAATAATTCGCTGTAAGTGCAACCGCATTACACCACATTGTTGCGCATACGCAGCGCGCGTCGACACGCCCCTTCACACTTATGTAACGTCACGATTTTTATCAATCACAGAGTGTGAGCAGCCTTAATTACGTGTTGATTATACCGTCGTTAACTTACGGATAGTACAGAGAAGCTACATATACCTAAGCCCATTGTGTTTTCAAAAGAGGGTGTATGCAGTATTATTTAAAAGGGTATAGGTACCGGCAGGAATCATGATCACAGATCGCGCATGTACATTTTCGGCCCAATAGACATAGACAGTTGACAATACGTAATAGAGTAAGTCCAATAGACGACGAGCATCGACTGACGAACCCATCGCGTGCAGCCTCGGCGACTCCTGTCTTCTTCATTCCGCCAAAGAGACCGAAAAATGAGCTAATGTGCAGTTGACGTTTGTGATCAAGACTGGTGCCGCTAGTTATACCTATCTATAAGGGTATTTGTGAAACAGTTTCGGAAGTCTCCGCCAATTTTTTTTCATCGAACCTAATACAAGGCAACGAATTCCGAAACGATTCGCAAAACGGATTTAGTCGAAGAGGAAGTTGGTGGCTTTGGTTTTTGTTTGCTTCCGAAACCAAAATAATATTTTTACTTTGTAGTGGTTATGTATAAAAACTGTCTGCAAAAGCAGACAGTTTTTATACCACGTTTGTAAAAAAAAACATCAATATTGATTCATTAGTTTCTGAGAAAATGACGGACATACATACGGGTCGAATAGAGAACCTCATTTTTGAAGTCGGGTAAAAGTAAAGTCAGCTCTACATATACATAAAGAAGTTTTATTCAATCTCGCATTGTGGAGACCGCATAAAGATGGCGCCGACATCCGCTTATGAAATTAGCCGCGCCCTAGCACGCCATGCGCCAAGCAATCTGTGTTGACGGGACATTATAGCATTATAGTTTTACTTGCGTTATAAGTAGTTACCTACTTATCATTACGCGACAAGATTCCATTGAAATATTGAGAGATGATCGCACAGAATTCCTTGACCTGTATTTTTAGGGTTCCGTACCAAAATGGTAAAAAAGGCACCCTTATGGTGCGACTTCGTCTGTCTGTCTGTCTGTCTGTTACACCTGCTTATTTCAGCAACTAACTACTTATGCTATCGACTTGAAATTTGGAACAGTTATAAAGAAAAGCATTCTTTATAACTGTTCCAAATTTCAAGTCGATAGCGTTTAACTTTATTGCAAATGAAAAAAGTCCAAAAATATTTTTATTTTCATTGCAAAAGGGGCCGGAGTGGGGGTCCGAAATTTTAAAGTGGGGTTACTAGGTCAAGTGACATATCATATAAAAGGGCTTGATCTGCACATTTCAAAATATATTTCCATTTTATTTTATGTCTCACAGTTTTCGACATATGATGAAAAATGTCCAAAAAAATACCATTCCCCCCCCTTATCTCCGAAGTTGGCCGGGCGAAAAATCTGAAATAATTAGAGTTGATAGGAATTGACCCAAATATGGCACCAAAAATAAAACGATGAACTAGTACGGTTTTTTTTCAAAATCATCAAAATTCCTTCACAAACAAACTTAGTTTTTTCACTTTATACGTCCAAAAATGATACGGAACCCTCGGTGCGCGAGTACGACTCGCACTTGGCCGCTTTTTTTTACTTAGGCCAGCAAGTCAAAAAATCGTTATGTTTTCACGATTTAATTTTATTTTCCTAAAATATAATTTGGAGAGCTACTTATATTGACCATTTTAATTATTATTATTTAGTAACTATATTATCATTAACGCCGCGCATTGAATTTTGATCAACATACAACAGAATAAGCAATCTGAAGTGACAATGCGCCGGCCATATCAGTCGTAGAACCGATGACCGTTGGAGTAGACGTGTTCTCAAGTGGAGACCGCGAATCTGCAAACGTAGGGTAGAACGCCCTCAGGCTAGGTGGAGCGACGATCTTCGCAGGGTGGCTGGTGGCAGCTGGATGAGAGTGGCCGTGGAGTTAAATGGTGCGCAATTGGAGAGGCCTATGTCCAGCAGTAGACTACTATAGGCTGATGATGATTATGATCAACATACAACGTAAAACAACGCTGCAATTTGCAAAAAAACCCAGGATATTCTGAATTTCGCGCCCAACCTTGACGGATCCCCATTAAGATCGTAGATCGATCGATCGATCTTTTTTAGGTGTTTCACTACTAACGTCTATACATTTTATTCAAATGCGTGCAAGTCCGAAGGATAGCCAGCATCCGTTTATGAAATCAGCCGCGTCCAGCCCCGCCCCTGGCTCTTAGCGGAGGAAACGGCGATTTTCTTCTACAAATTACCATATGCGAAGGAAAACAGCAATTTATTGAACGCAAGGCATTCCTTGAGAAGCTCAAAACCTGTTTTTAGAAAAAATAAACTCATTTTTTCTGCGACGTTGTTAGTGGAAACGATACCTTGATGTTTTATCAAAAGTCAGGGCCGTAGTTTTGTAGGGAACTAGCTGTTGCCCGCAACTCCATCTGCGTGTATTTTGTATTTAATATTCAGGAATAAGAGCCATATTTCATTAGGATGCTATGGTAGCGACGCCAGCAACGCTTCCATGGCTACCCTTGGCGTCCGAGAGACGCCAAAACTGACCGCCAAAGCGGATGCCAGATGAGATTAGTATCGCTTGTTCACGCAAACAAAATGAACGTCCAATGATGGAGTCGGGAGGTGGCTGTAGGAACTCAACTTCTTAACATAACTCCGTCGTATTTGGGCTCGTTGGATTTGTCTTGACAAGTACTGTAGACCTAGATGATGTCTAGGGTCTCATGATGGAGCTGGGAAGTGGTCATTATAGAAGCTCGTTTTGAAAAATGTTTTTCAACATAATAGTACATTATGGTACAAGTGTGTAATGTTGGTGATTACCTACCGCTGAGGCGCGATTGAGTCTTCAGGGAGCCGAGGACGGTAATCACCAATACACACGTGTATCATACGACGTTTTTCAACACACTAGTGAATAAAATAATACTCGCGCGCCGGAGGAGCAGCGCGCGCGCCCAGTGTTGGGGAGGCGTATAACTCACTAGTGAGTAATAGTAATGATAAAGTCACAGTTTGAATACAGGTGTCATTACGTGCCTAAATTCGGTGAAATAAGAGCCCTTTTATGAGCAAGTGTGTTGAAAAACTTATTTTTACTAAATAAACTCTTGCCATTTGATTCGCAGTTAGGCATTAAATTTCACCTAGTTTAGTTTAGTTCATATTGCGAAACTCATGAGGATGCTACCGAGTTGCCGACACTCTATTAAGAAATCGACCGCGCCTTAGTGCGCCATTCTGAGGCGCATGCGCATCGTGGAAATGCCTTCATTTCGACATCCTACTTGTAGGTACTATGATTTAAAATTGACACAGAACTAGTACCTACATAACCTGGCAAATATATCTGATAGTAGCTTTTATCCGCGGCTACGCTCGCTTATAAAAGGTACCCAATGTCCTTTTCTGTACCCCTGACAACGTATATGCGAAAGAACAATGGCCACTTTCCTAACATGCTTGGACTCGGAAAATCTTATAAAAGTTATAACGATGAAACATTTGTCATTTTATTTGCCTATTTATATATAACTACGTTCGGCATTCAATATATTTTTTAAAGCACGGAGAATCGAGAAATTACGTATAATGTTTTTTGAGTTTATGCGGTATATTTATTAATCTGTAGCATTTTGAACTGAGAGGTTTTTCACATTGAGGTCTAATTTAAGTAGGCAGGTACATTAAACCTTGGGTTAAATAATTATCATGATTTTATCCAGTTGAATACAGCCCGAGATTTAATTAAGATTCAGAAATAAAATCAATTTAGATTTAAAAAATGTATGGACGTCTCTAGGGACGTAAATAAATGTGGATGCGCTCATAAATAAATAAATAAATATTTTATGCTGCGTTTTGTTTCAAGCATTATGGTATAATTTTGAAGACGTTTATCTATTATTTCCCGGCTTTTAAAATTAAACTGATGCCATCCATTAATTACATTAACAATGAACTACATTTTGCTAACATTACTATCTCTATAAGAATTAATGTTTTTTCCGAGGCCAAAATGGCCATTGGTTTTTCATGATGATCGGTTCAGCGGTTTAGGCGTGTAAACGTAACAAACAGACAGACGGTTACTTTCGCATTATTAGTTAGGATTACTTTCAGATGTTATAGAAAGATGAAGTTATAACTTAGGGAGTGAAAGAAAGAACTTTGATTTTAGAGACGTATGTAAGGCACATCGGGATATATCGCTCAAATCTGGATTTACAAGGGGCTATAGGGAATGAGCGGAAAGAACCCATGAATCTAGTTTAAGCATTAAGCATAATCAGCCCATAATGATCCCACTGTCGAGACAAAAGTAGGGATTGCAATCCCGCAAGCGCGGGATCCCGCACCGGCTTGAGAATCCATACAAAATCGTTTATAGATAAATCATGCAAAATCCAGTCAAATTTGCCGCTCTTTCAAGTAATAAGCCTGTTAGTCTAGATAATTGCAAAATTAATCATTTTAATTAAAATTGAATTTTAATTAAAAGTAATTTTTAAAGACTTTTTAAAGATTTTAAAGATTGGTTTGATAAAAAGAAATATCAAACGTGACAAATTTGACTGGATTTTGCGCGATTTGTCTACAAATTCAGCCGGTGCGGGATCCCGCCCTTGATCCAGCGCTTGCGGGATTGCAATCCCTAGACACAAGCCTTCTATCTGTGCGAGGAAATGGGCCGTAGTCACCATGCGGGTCCAGTGAGGGTTGGACGTCAATGTCTTCGAATTTTGGTTCTAGGCCATTCCGATATTTCCTTCACCGATTTTAGAAGAACTATGTGAATCGGTTCCACATTCACGTTTTTTAGTGTATTTTTCTCGCGAAAATCTCGCGTAAATGTGGAGCGGCCTTTAGAATTAAAACTTCAACGCAATACTGATGCTATATGCTATCGTTTCTACTGCTTCCCTTGCATTTTCGGTAATTAATGACCTAATTTTAAAAGTCGCAACATCGTTCGCGCGTCCCGTCGTTGGTGTGCAGACATCCTTAATATACTCTCGAGAAATGTTTTGCATTGCAGCTAAGATTGCTAATGCTGTTACTAATAAATGTGTTTCCGCAAGTATTTTACTCTCACCTTACTAATAAAGTATGCAAAATGTTCAGTGCAATTACGTAAAACTAACTAACGATTGATGACCACTTTTGCCGACTACATGTAGTCGAGTTTTAGAGCAAGGCCTTAGGGACATTTTCGGTCAGTCTACCTTAGGAGGTGGGTGATGCAGAGATAATAATAATATTAGGCTGTGTCCCCAATAGGGAAACTGTTTATGGTAGGTGCAACAAAATAGAACAATAACCGAAAAATAATACATGAATAAATACATAGAAACATACATACTATAGTCAAAATATACTTTGTCAAGAGCATTAAAAAATTATAATCAATACGTTGAAGATTTCTATCTTTAGAGGGTTTGGATAATTCTGCTAACTTCTTACGAGTCCTTTCATTATTAGTTTACCAATCGAACAGCCTAACTAACATACATAATATTTCCTGGTTTTAGTTAATTTTGAAAGCACGATAAACACTCTTTAGTCCTCGCACATAACATAACTTAAAGGTATTTGTAACAAATCTAGTTTATATTACCTCATATTTCACGGCTCCGGCCGCCTTAATTAAATTAATACTACCATAAACCAACAACCCACTCGTGTAACGCTATACAATCGCTATAAAAGCCGAACTTTCCCGAATGCAACCCGAATAGAAAACGTTTCGCAATCGCCCAATCCCGTCGCAGAATCAGATAACTGACAAATCAATAGATCAATTACGATTGGTCCGTTCCAACGTTCCATATTCAAATCGATGTATCGCATTGGTCCATTTAAATTTAGAATTTATTTGGAATGAATTTTGCAACGGTTGCATTTTGCTGTCTGTTGGCGATTCCCGATTTCTATTTGATATGGAATCGATTACTTATCTTCAGTCGTATTTCATTGCGGGATAGGCAGAACTCTAGACGTTTATATCTGTAAGAATATCTTCTATGCATGTAGAGCACTTCGTGTGAACCTTTACATATAATTTCTAATACGCACATGACTTCGAAAAGTCAGCGGTGCGTGCCTCGGGATCAAACTCGAACCATTCGCCGTGGGAGGCACATGGTTAAACCACTAGGCTATCACTGCTTGAGATGGAGTATGTATGCCGTTATTTTAAATCAGTAAAGAAGATTAACTTTACAACGTATTGGCTTTTAGATGCCATAAGGGTTTTAATGGAGAGCAGTGGTGGCCCATCGGTAACTGCCTCGACTTACAAGTCATGGGTCGCGGGTTAGAACCAGGGATGTTGCGGAGCTTCGACTCCGACCCCGAGGGTATTTCTCGTAATTTTTAGGGTTCCGTACCAAAATGGTAAAAAAGGAACCCTTATGGTGCGACTTCGTCTGTCTGTCTGTCTGTCTGTCACACCTGCTTATTTCAGCAACTACTAATGCTATCGACTTGAAATTTGGAACAGTTATAAAAAATGCTTGTCCAACTTTATTGTAAATGAATAAATAAAAAAAATATTTTTATTTTCATTGCAAAACGGGCCGGAGTGGGGGTCCAAAATTTCAAAGTGGGGTTACTAGGTCAAGTGACATATCATATGAAAGGGCTTGATCTGCACATTTCAAAATATATTTTTATTTAATTTTATGTCTCACAGTTTTCGACATATGATGAAAAATGACTGAAAAAATACCATTCCCCCCCTTATCTCCGAAGTTTGCGGAGTGAAAAATCTGAAATAATTAGAGTTGATAGGAATTGACCCAAATATGGCACCAAAAATAAAACGATGTTCCTAACTAGTACAGTTTTTTGAAAATCATCAAAATTCTTTCACAAACAAACTTAGTTTTGCGGTCCGGTTTTTTTCACTTTATACGTCCAAAACTGATACGGAACCCTCGGTGCGCGAGTACGACTCGCACTTGGCCGGTTTTTATGATTGTAAGTGTTTTTTATTGTACGCTACTCACTTACATTCATGAAAAATTTTGAGATATGCCCTCGGGCTTGCCCTGTAGGCACGCCACTGACCGACTCCGATAAGTCGGAACTTCCGATTGATATTACACCTCCGGTTCCGACTTCGGCTGCGACACTTTTAAGTCGGAGGTTTTAATCGGAGGTCGCATAGCGGATAGCGGTGGCAGCGCGCGGAGGCAATAATTTCAAATATTTTTTAATTGAAATTAAAGAGGTTGACTTGTATAGATACTACTTATTTTATTAGGCCTGCCCTTAACACATCTCTCGTCTGCCAAGCAGGCGCGTAATTCGAACCCAAGCAGGCGCGTAATTTACTTTGTGCAATTTTTTCATCATCACTGCTCTCAAAACGTTGAAGGAAAACATCGTGAGAAAAAAACTTTTTTAACAAAAAATAACCGACTTCAAAAATCCACTACAAAGAAAATAATAATTTTGGTTTCGGAAGTCGGTGGGTTTGGTTTTTGTTTGCTTTTTTTTGCCACCGACTTTCGAAACCAAAATTATTATTTTCTTTGTAGTGGACTTTTGAAGTCGGTTATTTTTTGTTAAAAAAGTTTTTTATTTTTCCCTTTTTAGTTCTTTATCCCGTGTTAGATTTTTCTTTCACGAATTCGTTCAACAGTAAATCTTCTACGGAGTGTGTACATTTATGCCTATAACTTTGTATATAGGAATGATTACATAATGTATTATATACTAAAACCTTCCTGAAAGTATGTAGATTACGATAGTGAAAACCCCATCCAAATCGAATCAGTAGTTTTTGAGAAAATCGCGCACATACAAACATACATACGTACATTTACATACATACGTACATACATACATACATACGTACATATATACATACATACGGGACGAATACAGAACCTCTTTTGAAGTCGGTTAATAAAAAGTGGCATGTCCTAGAAGAAACTAGAACCAAAAATTTGAAGACGTGACGTCTATACGACATTGTGCCTGCGTTGCGGCCATTGCAGCACTCCTTCTCACAAAGAGGAGGCCTGTGGCCAGTGGCCTCTGAAGAGGCCTGTGGCCTGTGGCTTCTGAGGAGGCCTAATGCCTAGGAGGATGCCTAGGAGGCCTGTGGAAACATTATAGGCTGATTATATTATCACTTGCTTTAATGGTGAAGGAAAACATCGTGAGGAAACCGGCATGTCCTAGAACCAAAAAATCGAAGACATGCGACGTCCACCAACCCGCACTGGGCCCGCGTGGTAGACTACGGACCACTCCCTCTCACAGAGGAGGCCTGTGTCCCAGCAGTGGGAACATTATAGGCCTATTATGCTATGCTATGCTTATGCTATACTCCATCTCGACTGTCCCTACGTACAATCCCATAAGTGGTAGATACGTGATTTGTGTTTTTTGTTTTCGTAGCCCTGAGGCCTCCCTAAACTATCGTTAGTTGGCCAATTGAACATTAAAACCACATACAAAATTTATCTTTTAGAACATTATGTATGCGCGTTTGAATCTTTGAAGCGTTCTCCTGTAAAATTTTTCATTTGTAGTTAGTGGATTTTACCTAGGGACCGTCGATCTTATACCTATTAATCTACAACCTTTGCTTACCCTGTCAAAGATTACAGGCGTGAATATGATGATGGCTAAATAGCAACCGTATTTGACGGCAATGGAAGTCGACAATGTGCAAAGGTGCTGATTGTGTTGTTTACGAACTAATTTAGTCTTAATAAGTCTCTTTCTAATAAAAAACATGAGAGAGGGATAGCAGATATTTAATCCTGTCAAACAAGTGGACTAACCACTTGTATAGTTTTTATGTCAATTTAGTCGTAATCGCAAAATGTCACGACTATTTTCTCATAAATTACAAGGGCGTAGACTAATTTGACAGTTCTAAATATTTTCTGTCTTTTTCAATTATATTTGTAAGAAAGAGATATAGTGTGTTTAAAATTGTTAGTTTTGTTGGACATTGTATTATATTATAGACCCTAATATGTACCTTTTACTATATAATAAATAAATAAATAATTAATTTAGTGCGATGTCCAACAGAATCAGCACCATTGTTTTGATATGAGTCGGTTTTAAATATCAAAATTGCACATGCGCACTTAGACGCAATAATAGCTATAAGGGCACACCCATTGACCATCTATTGCTCATAAAGATACCGGTTGACCGTTGGTACAACCTTCGCTTACTTCTTCATCCTAGAATTTTCTACATTTATTTCTAGGGTTCATGCTAACAATGAAATTGCTTTGTCAAAATTGCTAGCTCCCTTTTTGGGGGATTTAAAGATATTCAAAGAGAGAAGAGACGTATCTAACGATACCTCATATGTTGAAATCCATCAAGCCGTTTAGGCTACAGAGTAATAGACATACATACATTCGAAAAACATTACTCTTCTTCTGAGGCAGTCGGGTAAAAAGCTTCTCATAAAGGTCAATTTAAACCAAACGAACAAAGAGCTAGAGTAGAACAAGAGCATTCTTTCTCGAACTTTTTGTGTAAATGAAAACTTGTTTTCAGCATTTACACCAAAATATCAATGAGCAAAAATGAGAACTAAGAACTAGAATAAAATTCTTCCACAATAGAACAACGAAAAAATGCTCTACGTCTGTTTACACTAAAAGAATTTGATAGAGTGGGGAATGGGATAGGATGAGCATTCGCTCGTCTGATGTAAAAGCCTCGCACATCAAACTCATCAACATATTAATAAAAAATAACAACTTCGATTAAGTATTTGTCGCTTGTCAATCAGGGTTGTCAAACGTCAACACGTCGCACTGCGTCGGTAAATCATGGCAAATTGGCAGGGTCATCACCTGTGCCCATTCCCAGCATTACGCCTTAGAATACGCGTATGAGACGTTTCCTAACTGTAAACCTTAAAGGTTACGTTGTGTTATGCTAAAGATATTCTTTTTACTAAATTCATAAAAAACTTGAATGTAGTCACACTGGTGCTGATTCTGTTGAACATCGCACTAAACTAATTTTAATCACACTACATCGCTTTCTTACAAATATAATTGAAAAAGGTCAGAAAATATTTAGAACTGTCAAATTAGTCTACGCCCTTGTCATTTAAGGGAAAATAGTCGTGACCTTTTGCGATTACGACTAAATTGACATTAAAACTATTCAAGTGGACTAATTTGACAGAATTAAATATCTGCTATCCCTCTCTCTTGTTTTTTATTAGAAAGAGACATATTAAGACAGACTAAATTAGTTTAGTTCGTAACAACAGAATCGGCACCACTATCACACTAATATGATAGTATTAGTGTGATGTGATGCAAAAGTTTGTGTGTTCTTTGTGTGTGCTCTTTCACACTGGAACGGCTGGACGGATTTGGATGTTTAACAAAGAGGTAGCCTGGGACCAGCACCCTAATTGCGCAACTCAGTTGCTATATTCATGGCATTGATTTTGACATTCATTACGCCGTGTGTTTCATAAATGCCCCCGAGAACAAGCTCAACGCCGCAATGGATGTTGTTGAACTGTCAAAATGAAAGCTATGGTGATAGAATCTGATCAATCAATCAATCTTTATTTGCTTTGAAAGTAGGTACATCAAATGGAGGTGTTACACAAAGTTTTCTGGTCCTTGTACTATCTACCAATTAGGCATGCAAACATTGAGAATAGGTATTAAATACATATTTTAAATACAGAGACATGTCAGATTAGAATTCAATTTGTCAAGAAAATTAACAGCATTTTAAAAAATATTTTTATACAAAATTAGAATTAAAATATAATTATATATTATCATATTTAAATCAAATGTCATTTCTATAATAATCATGTCTTCTCTCTTAAATAGTCATTTATATTACAAACAATTTGATTCCAAATATTCTCTTATATTGATATTAGAGACATTTTTGAGTACTAGCGGTAAGTTGTTGTAAATATGAGGTGCCATGCAAAATACAGTTATGTGCATTAGTGCTGTATTAGATGGTTTCACACACAATCTGTCTTAATCACGCCGGCTGCGGTTACTGCTATCCGATATTTTTTTAAATAAATGGGGATTGGTTTTCTCGAACACAGCAACTTCAAATATGTACAGCGATGGAAGTGTTAATATTTTATATTTTGTAAAGTAGGGTTTACATGATTCGGTAGACATTAAACCAAACATGGCTCTAATGCATCTCTTTTGCGATCTGAATATTATTTCCCTGTTGGTTGAGTTACCCCAGAAGATAACCCCAAATCTCAGAGCAGAGCCAACGATGCCGTGATATGCTGTAAGTTTAGCATCAATTCCTAATAGAGGCGCAATTTTGTACATCATATAGGCTGACTTGCTCAGTCGCTTGTTTAATTCCTCTAAGTGCGGTTTCCAGTCTAATTTTTTGTCTATTGTTAGCCCTAAGAACTTACTTACGTCAACTTGATTTATCTCATTATTAATATGATGTATATTGAGGTTATTGCAAATGTTTAGACGTTGAGTAACGCAATTAGGGTGCAGCACCCTAATTGCTTAACTCAGTTGCTATCACCATGGCATTGATCCTCCCGTTAATTAGCTCAACGCCGCAATGGATGTTGTTGAACTGTCAAAATGAAAGACATGGTGATAGAATTTAGTTACGCACGACACGAGAACAGATAGAGAATAGCCTACAACTATTTTTATTAGTAGCTATGTTAATTACGTACCTCCATTGTAGAGGGCAGCACGGCGCCTCCGTGGCGCCCCGCCCCCTCCCTCTCATCCTGAAACAACACACAACCATTTTAAAAGACAAATATAATGGCACCAGTCTTGATCACAAGCGTCACCTGCGCATTAGCTGATTTTTCATGCTGGTTCGTCGCCAGCGTGTACATTTTATTTTATACAGGGTAAAATATTAAAACCAGTGCGGATATTTGAGGAGGTGAAAGTACTCATGAATATGATCAACTTTTATTATGGGACCGACACTGTAATATGAAAAAAAAAACAGCTGTTCCCTACAAAAATGCACTTCAACACGATCAAAATGTATGGAACAGCTGATTTTTTTTTCATATTTCAGTGTCGGTCCCATAATAAAAGTTGATCATATTCATGAGTACTTTCACCTCCTAAAATATCCGCACTGGTTTGAATTTTACCCTGTATACGGTCAATGTGACCCATTCACCCACATCAAAGCGTCAAGCTCCATAGCGCCTTCGCACATCTCCCTTGTTTCTATGATCTGAGAATGCCTCCATTAATATAGATCATAGACAATAATGCAGCATGGTATGCCTTACGTGCACAATTGAATTCCCAAGGACACACTTCACTTTAGTCTATCGAACATCAACGCTAACAATAAATCTAGTTTCGTCAAGCGCTCGACCAGTGAGTGAAAG
This sequence comes from Thalpophila matura, assembly GCA_948465475.1. Taxonomy (NCBI): domain Eukaryota; kingdom Metazoa; phylum Arthropoda; class Insecta; order Lepidoptera; family Noctuidae; genus Thalpophila; species Thalpophila matura. Next base: position 6,213,708 of record OX419205.1, on the reverse strand, counting down.
CGCAAATGCTACGTTCCCACGATACACTTGGAGTGCGTCCTACTGCTAACGCACGGAAAGCAGAGGTCAGCGAGCTTGTTGGCTGATTTGTTGGCTGTTTTTATGTAGACTAATGTCCTCGAAAATGTACTGCATAGAGAAGATTTGGTATGATATTTTTGAGAATTATGGGTCGCTTTTTATCAAGCACAATATTCTAAATCTATGAACTGTACTTTTATCGGGTGGGAAGCAGGCATTGACTTATATGGCATTGCAATTGTGTTGTCTTGTCCACCATGAATGAACAAAGTTTCTGTCACATGGCAGTCGCTCCACGTAAAATACTATTAAATGAAAGCTGCGTGACCTAACTTGACGCCCGATCTGTAGAGCCAATCCGGGCGAATCTCAATACATTGGCACGTGAATATATGTAAGTTCGGCTAATTGGCTCTACAGATCGGGCGTCAAGTTAAGGTGGATCCAAACATTGCGAGGCATGCGTCGCACGCGCCCGCCTCAAAACGCACGATATACATTTCGACATGCCTCACCATGAATATGAACGTCCACACATTGCGAGGCATGCGATGAGCGCCGTGCGCAGTGCGTGCCTCGCAATGTTTGGATCCACCTTTAGGTGGTTCGTACGTACCTACGCACCTTTAGATTAACAGCCCACCCCAACGAAATGAAATGAAATGAAATGAAATGAAATGATATTTTATTCTGTAAATAGGTTACAGGTAACACTTTTACACGTCAACCTGGCCGGAAAAAGGCTAAACGAATGACTAATACCAACCAGAAGAAATACACATCTATTGAACTCTTCGAGAATCAGTAATTGACCACTACAAATATTATGTTGCACAACAAAATCGTCTGTGTGTAGTTTGCTCCCATACAAGGTCATCAGTTATTTTACATGTAGTCTCCATATTTAGTAGAAGTATGTAGTGACATTCCTACACAGATTGTAAGGTCTGACTTAGGTACACGTTTCCTGTCATGTTAGTACATGGTATCGAGGTACTGCGTCTTACTGAAGCGAGAATATCCCACCGATTAGACCATGAGACCTGCGACGGAGAAGTCTTCAAGTCCCATAGGTTGAAAGGAAGGAAATCTCTCCCGCATTAACAAAAAACAGACGGACAGGACGAAATTATAAGGGTTCCGTTTTTGCCATTTGGCTACGGAGCCCTAAAAACGGACCCAAAGGGGACGTAAAAGTAATAACATAAAACACAAAAAAATCTGACTAAAATTATAGCAGCAAGAGACAAAATTGGACATAGCTTTTTATCAAAGCCTAAGAAGCTTTCTCGAAGATTCCATTGAGATTCGTGCAGTGTGGGGGCAGTAGTTACATATATTTATAAATAACTATTCACCGAAGTCGCCGGTGTGTATTCAAATTCAGCTTTCAATCTATAATTGATGGATTTCGATGCGATTTTCACCATCATTCAAACCATTTCTCGTGGGAGGTTTAAGACTATAATATATTTACACTAGCCCCCGGCCCGGCTTCGCACGGGTAAAGTTTAGTTTACCGTCTCGCGCGTTTTATTTTTGTCATGTGTTTTCAAACACATATTAAACGGCTTGCAGCGCATGCGCAAACAGCTCTTTCAAACCGATATTTTTACTGACTTCCTTTATAAAAACCGTGACAGCTCGGGTAATACCTACAAATAACAAATTCGTAAATTATATAAGTACAAAATCCTTCCTGGGACTCTGTCTCTCCATTGGTGAAAACCGTATGAAAATTCGTTCAGTAGTTTTTGAGTTTATCGCGTTCAGACAGACAGACGCAACGAGGGGACTTTTATTTATAATGCGTAGAGATGTAAGGATAAGGATTTAATCGCCCGAGCGAAGCCAGGGCTGGTGGCTAGTAAAGTATATAAGTATGGGAGCTCTGCGCAGACGCAGCGAGGCGCCGCCATACTGTGCGGCCTTCACCTAGTGGCACCGACTCATCCTGTACGAGCCTTTACCTACCGTTGTTAAGTAGGTAGGTAAGAGCACTGGATTAATAATACATAGGTACGTACCTACATATTCTGCTTTTTTTTAAGTCTCCAAAAAGGATTAATATTCTGTGTCTTTGTTTCTATTTTAAACTATCCTATCGCGTCAACCAATCGTTTTGTACAACTACACATTCTACAAACTTGCACAAAATCATCATACGTACGCTTTGCCCAAAATGGATAGTTCATACCAGGGATGTTACGGAGGTGGTTTATCGGAACCGAAGTCGGGGTCGGAGTTTTTAAATTTGGTTTGTCGGAGTCGGAACCGGAGTCGGAGTCGGAATCGAAGTCGGAGGCGGAGTCGAAGGTGGTGGCAGAAGAGAGATGTGTTAAGGGCAGGCCTAATAAAATAAGTAGTACTTGAACATTATTCAGTTAGCCTCTTTAATTTCAATTAAAAAATATTTGAAATTAATGCGGCCGCGCGCCGCCACCGCTATCCGCTATGCTTCGACCTCCGATTAAAACCTCCGACTTAAAAGTGTCGCAGCCGAAGTCGGAACCGGAGGTGTAATATCAATCGGAAGTTCCGACTTATCGGAGTCGAAGCTCCGTAACATCCCTGGTTCATACAGGCTTATCAAGTTTGCAGTTACGTGTGTACCTGACTTTAAGGTGCCTCCGAACGACCCAATTTGACGCCCTACCTGTAGAGTCAATTCGGGCGAGTCTCGACAGATTGGCACGTGAATAGGTAAATTGTGCTGATGGTAACGTGCCAGTCTGTTGAGACTCTCCCGGATTGACTCTACAGCAGTGGCGAAGGGTCAGTTTTTGTAGGATATAAGCCGGAGCTACAAATGCTTACCTGGCCACGAAAAGCTAATTAATAAAAGTAGGCAATGCTGCCTGTGCTATTTTTCAAAGGGAAGCCGGTAGGAATCGTATTGTAGGGACCCTTCGCCACTGCTCTACAGCCTGTCTTTTCTGTACCGACTCGCCGCGTGGTATCACCGTGAGAACTGCCAATTGTTCGCGAACGTTCGAGGGAGAATCTCACCGTGACATTCTCCCTCGAACGTTCGCAAACAAATTGACAGTTCTAGCGTTGAATAGACAGCCTGGATAGCACAAGAAGGAAGTCGTTCACATACTACAACATCAACTCTTGCCGAAAAAACTCTATTAAACCAAAAGGAAGAGGCCCACTAATGACCTTAAAGCTGGAGAGTGTGACCTATGTGTAAGGTCAATAAAGAGGCCGAATCGTGTCCGGTTGTACATCAAATCGTGGGTTGCGACACGACTTTATTTAGATGAGTTTGTATGTAATAAGGCGAAGATCTCATGTAGAAACTGTACTTCTTTGGCAGCAATTAGTAGTGGCGACATAAGTTCGTGATGCCCGCTATTCATATGCTTCTAGCCACAGGCGTAGCCGGGTACCTACAGGTAGTGGGGGGGCAGCTACCCGCCCCTGGGTCCTAGCAACTCTTGAACCGAAAAGTAAATAGATTTAGAATTAAGAAGATTACGAAAACGAGCTCATCTCTGGAACTACCAGTCGGATTCGAAAAAAATAATATTTTTAGGGTTCCGTACCAAAATGGTAAAAAAAGGAACCCTTATGGTGCGACTTTGTCTGTCTGTCTGTCACACCTGTTTATTTCAGCAACTACTTATGCTATCGACTTGAAATTTGGAACAGTTATAAAGAATGCTTTATTGCAAATGAAAAAAATCCAAAACTATTTTTATTTTCATTGCAAAAGGGGCCGGAGTGGGGGTCCAAAATTTTTAAGTGGGGTCACTAGGTCAAGTGACATATCATATGATCTGCACATTTCAAAATATATTTTCATTTTATTTTATGTCTCACAGTTTTCGACATATGATGAAAAATGTTCAAAAAATACCATTCCCCCCCCCCTTATCTCCGAAGTTTGCGGGGCGAAAAATCTGAAATAATTAGGGTTCATAGGAATTGACCCAAATATGGCGCCAAAAATAAAACGACGTTCCTAACTAGTACAGTTTTTTTCAAAATCATCAAAATTCCTTCACAAACAAACTTAGTTATGCGGTCCGGATTTTTTCACTTTATACGTCCAAATATGATACGGAACCCTCGGTGCGCGAGTACGACTCGCACTTGGCCGGTTTTTGTATATGATAGCCAGATTCATGAGGAATAGTAGGTACTTATATAGGTTGTTTAACATCACTTTACGGCCCTTAGGAGCCGAGCAACAGGGGTTAAACTGCGGGGAACAGCTGGTCATTCATAAATTGATTAGGTACCTACATCATCTTATACTTATATCATATCATTTCATACATATTTTTCCTATGTATGTTTTCCTTGCCTGCATAATAGCATAGCATAGCATAATCGCCCTATAGTGTTCCCACTGCTGAGACACAAGCCTCCTCTCTTGTGAGAGGGAGTGGGCCGTAGTCCACCACGCGGGCCCAGTGCGGGTTGGTGGACGTCACATGTCTTCGAATTTTTGGTTCTAGGACATGCCGGTTTTCTCACGATGTTTTCCTTCACCGTTAAAGCAAGTGATAATTAATTTCTAATACGCACATGACTTCGAAATGTCAGCGGTGCGTGCCTCGGGATCGAACTCGAACCATTCGCCGTGGGAGGCACATGGTTAAACCACTAGGCTATCACTGCGGTTCCTTGCCTGCCCTTGAACAAAATCCTGGCTACGCCCATACTTCTAGCACTAGCACTAGCTTAGTTATGGTTACAAGAGTAATGTGCTGCCCCGGTTTTATAATAAGTAGTATTCTAGCTGTTCCCCGTAATTTCACCCCATTGCTCGCATCCTAGGCAGTCCTAGGGTCGTAGCGTGATGTGAAATAGCCTATAGGTACTATTTTTCACGAATCTGGCTATCATATACAAAAGTATTTTTCAAATCCGACTGATAGTTCCAGAGATTAGCGCGTTCAAACAAACTCTTTAAAATAGCTTCATAATATTAGCATAGATAGAAGAAGAAAAGTCTTTTAGGGTAGTAATTGCACCGGGCGACAGCTAAATAGTTATAGTGGTAGTTCACAAAGAATTATACTAGCAATTAGTAGATGGGATGGGCTTATACACGAGATCATGGAAAGCAAATCAAGGCACATTTCAAGTAACTAAAGGAAGGTCGATAAAAAGGTAGGTTCGTGTCCGAATGTACATCAAATCGTGTGTTGCGACACGACTTGCTTGATGCGCCTGCCCCTCATAAGGCGAAGCTCGCTACGATAAATTAGCCGACAAATAAATCTATCATCTAGTTTTACGGTGTCTACGATGTTGGCGTTTATCACATGTGTCGGGTTGCCAACCCTACTATATAATATAGTATCCTAGGCGAAACTACCTGGATATAAAAATCAACATTATTCGTTTCAAAATAAAGAAGCGTAACCGAAACTAATCAATAAAGGCTCAAAGCTGTAAAAATATTCCAATATTATAGGTTAACCGAAATCTGATGGCAAAAGAAGAGATTAAAATTTATTGCTACCAGCACTGGGGTGAATGGATGAAAGAGTTTTAGCTTGCACTAGCAATTTTCTGAATTTTACACAACTCGTATTTATGTACCTACTTCATTTGAAAAGTCATCTGCATTGCCATGCCAAATTCATTATTTATTTTTATTTTTTATGCCATGAGATTTTGGTTTAGGTACGTTTGGTGAATGGAGGAACGAGGTGGAATGTCCCTCCATTGAAAAGGGAGGATCCTCCTACCAGACCGGATGTTATGGTCTGGCGGGCCACTGCCCCCGACAGTTGATGTCGGGTTTCTCTATATATGCAAATTGCTGTGAAAACTCTGCATGCGCGATATAGGATCAGCCAATAGGTGTCATGTAGTGACGTTCACTGTTAGCTGTCTAGCTGTGTTAGTAGTCTTCGCTGTTGTCGGCAGATGTCGCTACATTGTCGCTACATACGTTTAATTTTAAACATACCTACCTACTATATTTTTTTCGCCATGTACTACATTTTTCTGATAATATCCTCGAAAATACTATATTTGTTAAAAAAGAAGTTGGCAACCTTACATACGAATGACAATGACGACCATTTTCCTGTATCACAGCGTAAAACGATGTTAAGACTAGAACATCAACTTTTAGAATAGGCACCTGTTTTTTTGTAATGTTGTCTATCTTCTCCTTGGAGAGTAATTAACATACAGTACACGGCAAATATAATGCACATCGGGCTTTATTGTGCTATAATATGTGCATGCGCATTATATTGAAGGGTCATCTCTGTCGCACGAAGCACTAACAGTCCGGTATCTAATAAACAAGTCAGCGACAAAACATCACATAGGTATGAGTGACGGACGAAGCTAGATTATCCGATTAACTCTTTTTAAAGCTCAATCACGAGAAAAGAAAATGTAATAATATATAACACACAAATAATAAAGTAATAGTAAATACCTAATAATGTAAACATAAAAATTTGCACGCTTGCTTGCAGGCAGAATACAGTGACATTAAGGGGCTATTTCACCAACCTATCAATAGCTAAAGGTGAGCTATAAGCTAAAGGTGACTTTTAGTTAAAATCTCATTTTTAATGATTCCTGTCATTAAATTAAAAGTAACCTTTAAGGTCCTGTACGGTCCGGTACGCATTAGCGGTTGGCCGCCTAGGCGGTTCGTTTGAGCGGTTCAACCGCTTAACGCGGTTTCATCGCGGTTGGACCGCTCGAAGGCGTGTGGCCCCTAAACAAAATGGAACAAAACACGTGCATACTTCACCGGCGGCTCACCGCAAACTGACCGCCAGTGCGTATACACAAGATGGCGGCTAGCCGCGAAGCGGGCCGCAGCCCTCCATTCAACCGCCGCGGTTGAAATTTTGTGGCGGTTTAGTGCGTACAATCATAAGCGGTTGCATATTAAACTGGAAAAGCGGCTAGCCGCGCGGTTAGCCGCCCCCGCGGTTAACCGCTAGTGCGTAAGAGCGCTTAAATTAGTGTTCACTCTGTGAAGTGATGTTCGTAAAATATGTATAAACTAGGCTGGAAAGGCCGTGTAAAAAGTATTAAAAAGTTATCAATGACTGTTTGACAGTTTATTTAACACTGACACCGAACCTCATACGCCGTTCGTGTAGTTTTATAATAATAGAAAATAAGATTAGCGACGCCGCTACATGGAAGGATAAGCACAAGGCCTGGATAGAGTTGGAGCAAGAATTTAATTCTGCTTATGGTGGAATTTATCGACCTGTAGTCGCGCTTAAGGCCAAATAAATGATAGCCTAAAGAGAGAGACCAGAAAGGCATGGGCAAAAATTCGCGCATATAGTATAAAACAGGTGGAGGTACTGGCACAGCTCCACCATTAACTCCGCTGCAAGAAGAGATCCATGAATTAATTTCATTGAGTATGATGAAGGCATGGAGAGTCACTTTGACAATGATGCGTTAGAAGTCAAAGGTACCTATTTATTATAATATCATAAAGTAGCCGTGTTAGCTGTTCATATCGTTAAACGATGAATTCTTCATTGATCTGGCCAGACCATATCATGATGTGAGCAGCTGGTATTTTCCATTTCATGAAATAAAACTATTTCGTGAAATGGTCGGCCACATCATGAAGTGATCAATTTTAAGATCTGGCCACGGCATAGGTAGGTATATACACATTTATCTAACTGGTTTGTGTGCGAGTTTGTTGGAATTTTGATAGTGGTTCCCACTAGTGAATATTAGCTAAACACAAGCATAATACCTACACCTTGAACCTCAACAATTTTTAATATATTTCAGATAATAACATTATAGAAGAAGAAGAAATTTAGAAAGAAAAGAAGAAATTTACATTACAGAAGCAAATAAACAAGGTACCAGATGAACAGAAGGCAAATACTGCAACACAGAAGGCGAATCACGGCGAATGAAGAAAAAATCATTCACTAAAATGAAGAGAACACGAATTATGGGTAGAAAGCTTATTGCAAGATATAATGCATAAAGAAACAATGTTTAACTTAAAAATTAAGATGACGGAAGAAGATCATAATTTATAAATAAAAATATTAGGAGAAAATAAGTGAAAATTAAGAATAAAAGATTATACTTTCTGTACCTAATTGTTTATTTTCATGAGTTCTGTATCTATATACATTACATTTATTTATTTATATTACATTATAACGGTATACTGTTGTCTATGGCAGTAGTATGGGTAGTCAGAAGTCCATGTCTGTCCAATAAACCAAACTTCTCCAAAGAAATCCAATATTCGATGGAAGAAATCACTATTGACAGCTATATAAAGCTTACGGATCACTTCATCTGACCTCTAGGTAGGTGTTCAATAATGTTGTCATTAACGCTATTGACAGATGGTGAAACGCATTTTTTTGCTATTGAATAGTTTAGTGATCAAATTAGCGATAATGATAGGTTGGTGAAAGAGCCCCTACTTCAATAATGTTGTCATTAACACTATTGACAGGTGGTGAAACGCAATTTTTTGCTATTGAATAGTTTAGTGATCAAATTAGCGATAATGATAGGTTGGTGAAAGAGCCCCTACTTCAATAATGTTGTCATTAACACTATTGACAGGTGGTGAAACGCAATTTTTTTGCTATTGAATAGTTTAGAGATCACATTAGCTTAATGATAGGTTGGTGAAAGAGCCCCTTAGGCTATAAGACCTTACCTTAGTATTAATAATGTATTTCTAGCCAATAAACGTTTGATTTGATTTGATTTGATTTGATTTGATTCGATATTTAAATTATTGTAGACACATTTCTATGAGAGATACCTTAGCTGTGGTCAGTTGATCGCGTATGGCCGTTCCCAATAACCGATCAATCGGCTCTTTACCGTACTAGAGATAGATTTATAACATTACATCTATAGAGTTTATGTCAAAAATCTATCTAAAGATAATCTAAAGAGCCGATAGATCGGTTATTGGGAACGGCTAGTAGCCTAGTAAGTATTAGGAAAAGAGGTAGGGCACAGGGAGATATCTTGCTCAAATGTAGAGCACCCCGACTGGGGAAGTACATCTACCTTACAGAATACCACAGTAGTGCTGTGTTCCTGTGGTGAATAAGGTCGCCAGAGCTCCTGAGGATGCGCTGTGTTGACAGCGGAGGACCTGCTTGTCACCTAAGCTGCAAGCGGTTACCGCTTGTCGCCACTGTCGTATAAAGTCTTATACACGAAGAGAGCAGCCGACTTAGCATGCCCTATTGTATCTCTATTCTACCAAAGAATAGAAAAAGTTCTATAAATCCAACTCGTAACTCAAGCCCGAGCACGCGGCGACCCAAGCTTGTCGCACCAGACTATTGTATATTGAAGAATAGAAACATTTCTTCTCTTCATTGTATGCATAAAACGATAGAAATCTTTCTACAAACTGTCACTTCGTCTGTTCTTCTGTAGACAAAACCCATTTCTACCGTGGTCATGCTAAGCGGGCCGCTGTTTGCAAAAATCCTCATCTTTCAACCTCTCATGTCTTATGGTCTAAATGAGAGAAAAAAATAGTGCTGCCCCTTAACGCACAGACTAGTTCATGTCGCGATGTTCGAGATAGCAAGGTCGGGCCATCACCGCTCTATTTTGACACCGCTTGCCACACCTAGCGTATTTGATGATTTCGAGCTCATTACTATGGAAACTGTGGAATTGGTATACTAGAGGCAACTAAGTAACAGACAGTGTCTCCATATGCACGGTAATTACCGTGCATTAATTATATTCTTGTCATAATCTACCGTTGTTTTTCTATGAAAAAGTACACGGTTATTTACATGGTACACTAAAAAGTTAATCCACCGTAATTTTGTCTAGAAACACCGTACTTTTGCCCTTGCAATACGGTAACTTTCGATTTAGATATGGAGACACTGGTAACAGATATACATATAGGTACAGGCAGAAATTATGATCACGGATCGCGCATGTACATTTTCGGCACAATCGACATTAGACAGTTGACAATGCGTAATAGAGAATAGTCCAATAGACGACGCGCACCGGACTGACGAACCAATCGCGTGCAGCCTCAGCGTCCCTTGTCTTCATCCTTCTACTTTGGCAGAATGAAGAAGACCGAAAAATCGAGACTAATGCCGCTAGTAATACTAGGATGTTACTTCATCGTCAATTTATTAATCTTTAGGAATGGAGAAAGGAGGTGGAGTGTTCCTCCATTGAAAAGGGAGGATCCTCCAACCATATCGAATGGTAGTGTATGGTGGACCACTGCCCCAAAGGTAATGTCTGGCGTCTGTATAAATGCTTATTTCTCTGTAAACTTTGCTTGCGCGATGTAGGATTCACGTGACATCAGAATATAGTGGTGACATCTTATTTATTATTTAATGATGATTATTAAGAGGAAGGAACTTACCATATAAACCATTAAGCACCTTTTGTGCGTTCTTCACTTCACACGCTGTTGTCACGAGCTGGTAGGCAAAAGAAAACATTGTCAATATCAAAAACTCAAAATGTTTAAAAGTAACTTTAGGTGCTACAAACTTGTTTTTTTTGAGGGGCTCGTGGCTAAATGACAGCTACGCTAATCGATCGATCTGCGAGGTTAAGCTGCGCTTGCCGTGGTCAGTCCTTGGATGGGTGACCATTCTTAACACATCGAGACCCCTCCGTGCCTCGGAGAGCACGTTAAGCAGTCGGTCCCGTTGTCATAGGAATATCTTTGATTTGACAGTCGTTACGGGTAGTCAGGAGCCCAAAAGTCTGACAACCGGTCTAACATTCGAATACCGGTATTCTCCAATAATTGGGTTGTTGAGATGGCAGTCGCTCCATGTAAAATATTGATATTCAGCCGCAACCAGTTAGACTGGAAGCCGACCCCAATCATGTTTGGGAAAAGGCTAGGCGGATGACAAACTTGTTTTTTTTTTTATTTTTGAGACTTTTGAGGATGCCGTTGGAAAGTTAGAGAGGGATGGATACATTGTAAACGACTTTCTTTACTCATATATCGCCAAATTTTCAGCTAAATAAAAAAAACATACATACGGACGAATATATGATGAACTTAAAGGGTTCCGTTTATGTCACTTGGCTACGGAACCCTAAAAATTGCTGAACCGTGAATCAAGACAGCAATGCATTTCTGACTTAATTTGCAGTAAATTATAAGATGTTATTTAATTAAGCTTAATTATGAATCTTTACGAAGTCATTAATAACTAATAATAATTAAATAACAAAAAACATAACTTACAAATGAATGATAGAGCATACTCCATTGCAGAATCATAACTATTCATTAATTTTTATTTCTTATATTTTTTAAGTACTGGCCTTTACTTACTAAGTAAAAAGGTTAATGGTCACATATTAACGATAAAAAAAACTTAATATTTAAATTCAAAAATACTGGCCCATGAACAGTCATTTGTTTCTCATGTTAGGAATACTTTTTTTATTTTTAAAAAAGTTATTTTCTCGATTGCTCATCCTTGATTATGAATCTGAAACAAAGGAAAATAAAAATTAAATTTGTAACACCTAAGTTTTTCAAAAGGGTTGGAGTGTAAAAAAGGGTGTGCAAAGCGATTTATTTTGGACTTAGAAATATTTTCGAGTGATCGGGTGTCGTGGTAACGTAGCAACGTGCACTCTGCTTGTTGTCTCTTTCTCACTATTTTCTACATATTCCTGATTCCACTATTAATTAGGTACTGATCTTATACTGCGTCCTGCCGGCCTAGCATGACCACGATAGGAACGGGTTTTGTCTACATAGAAATAGACAAAGTGACAGATTGTAGAAACATTTCTACGTTTTATGAATGAAACGGGTTTTGTCTACATAGAAATAGACAAAGTGACAGATTGTAGAAACATTTCTACCGTTTCGTTCTTAAAACGTAGAAATGTTTCTACAATCTGTCACTTTGTCTATGGTGGTCATGCTAGGCAGGCTGTTTTTATACCGAAATGTCTAGGTATTCCACCTTCAAACTCTGATTTTCATGGCAACCCTAGTGTAGTGCACAAACGTCTGAAGTGTTATCAGACTTTTGACGCTGACTGTACCTATCTAGGTGATTCGTATTATATATTTATGTATGTAAGGTGTGGTTTCAGTGCATTGCAATGGCCCGAATTCATATTAAAAACACGCGAGCCACACCCAATAGTTCACGTTTTAATTGTTAAAATGTACTTACTCTAAACTTCATTTCAGTAGAACTTGCGAACTATGTAAACAAACTTTCAACGTTTCTCCGAAGGGATAGGCAGAGACGTACACACACATTTTGCCAGTTATGTTTAAGTTCCATGTAATAAGGGGCGAGCCTATTGCCATTAACTGGGCACAAATCCAGACTCCGGGAATCGAACCTAGGACCCTCCGCTCAGCAGTCGTGCTTGCAACCAATGTTTCTATACAAATTTTTCTTTTGCCATACTGACATTGTGTACATAGTTCGCAAGGTGTACTGAAATAAAGTTTATGTTCTTCGTAAACACACACTGATTTTAGAAAAATATATCACAACATTTTGAAATAATACTGCATAGACATATTACCTCTAGACTTTTGCCCGTGACTCCGTCCGCGTACGAGTGATTATACTTTTTTTCTTTTGATTTACACCATACTTCATTGTCCATTTGATTTCATATTTTTTCTATCATTATTTATGGAGAAAAAGTACCTACTTTAGATAGGAAAAGCTTCATGAAGACTTCATGTTATTCTTACAAGTAAGTAATGCTGCATAAAGATTTTTCAAAAGTTGCTTTCTTTTTCTTCATCTGGGAATCAAACTGACCAAATGCGAGAAAAGTAACATCTTGTATGCCTATCAAAAGGGTAAAATATAAGGAGTAATTCCTTCTTCTATAGAAATCAAGAATTATTTTTTTTATATTTGGTTGAGTTGAGCTATGTTATGCAATAACATGTCAACCCCACAAACCTTTTACTGTGAGTAATAATAAGTTGAATATTATTCTCAACTATAAAATTATAGCCAGTTTATTTCGCAATCTGTTTCTGTTAATTATCTCGTATTATATGTATTATTCTCGTATTATTATGTTAACAGAAACAGATTGCGAAATAAACTGGTTATAATTTTATAGTTGAGAATAATATTCAACTTATTATTACTCACAGTAAAAGGTTTGTGGGGTTGACATGTTATTGCATAACATAGCTCAGTTGATCTCTGGGTGAGGCAAGTAACTTACTTATTTCTAAAAATAAAGTGAAGTCTCCATGAAGTAAAATTTTCTATCTACAATATTTAAAGTACTTTCTCTCCCTGCATTATTATGTATGTGTAAACATAGGTTACAACAGTGTGGAAGATGTTAAAATTATTATAATGTTCTCTATGTTTTGCCATATGGCGTACAAATATCTGATTATTAGGTATTATTAATTGTTTTATTATTATGATTCCTGGCGCATTTTACAATAATCATTAAGTAGGTATACTCACTAGACAATTAAACATACAAGGAGAAAAAAAAAAGAGTTAATCTTGACATTGTTTCAAATTATACATTCCATCAAAATTAAACACCATTTCCTAGCCTAGTCGTAACAAATAAATGTGAAGTGACATCATTTCTTTGTATTTGACATCTGTCATAGGGCTCAAGCTATATTTTACAAAGTTTAATGATGCTACTATCATGCTGATGTCTAACGACAACTTTTCCTATTGTGGGAAGTTTCCGCACTTACATAATGATGCCTAAAAAGGATGTGCATGACAGGAATACATGTTTTACAGTAATTTATTGCGAGTAAAATTTATAATAGCAAATAAATCTGTTTTGAAGTTAATGACTTGGGCAATATTCCGCTCTGCCAAGTAATTGCCCGTTTGACAAAATAGATTTAAGTTTATGCCAGGTTTTATAGTCTATGAGTAGGTGGTTATAGATTGCCCACCTACAAAGAACCATTTGAATTGATAGTTTACCTTTCATTTTTGGTTTAGTGTTTCACCTAAAAGTTCCCTACGATGTTATGTTGGAGCCTAGTGTCACCAAGGGTGGATCCATGGGGGGGTCATGGGGGGTCATGGGGGTCATGACCCCACCCTGGGCTAAGTCTAGGTCAACCACTGATAATATTTATAATAAAAAAAAAAACTTATATAGTAGAATACATGTAAAGCCCCCATCCTGACTCAAAGACTGAATCCGCCCCGATCTATCACTTTGTCTAGTTCTTAAACATTCTATATTTTTTCAGATTTAAGTGTTAAACTAATGAGGACAATAAAAAGTGATAAAAGAGAATTGGTGCTGAAAGAAAACCCCCAAAAAACACAGTTAAAAATGTTGTAACATATTGATATTCAGGGGAGCCAACATAGCATTGAAGGGAATTCTTATGTGAATCATATAGCATTCAAATTAATGCGATAAAGTCTTTTTACCATGGAGTTTACATTGAGACTCATTTATTTCGACTCACATGAAGTCTGATAATATTATTATGTTCATTATGTAGGACCTATTTTTTTTTTATTTGCCATATTTTATTAGCTGAGTAAGTACTTAAACCTATATAAGTATGATACTTCGCTTCTAGTTTGAACGTCATTTGTACAGTCACGAGCATAAATATATTACCATGGACTGTTCTTCAACACTATTTTATTTCATGATTCATCCATTAATTTTATAATTAATGAATGAATCAGATAGGTAATAATACCTGATTTAATGATTCATTCAGTATTTTTAAAAATTAATGAATTAATCATGGAATCAGATATTATTGCCGAACTGACCATGGTAATATAATTATGCTCATGACTGTACAGTTATTTCGGTCAGAGAGTCGCCTTAGGGGTTCTGTTATTTATTAGGGTTTGTGTCTGTTTTGCTTGTGTTTAATAAATTATCTGATTAGTCTCTTTGAAGAGTAAATGGCATTTAGTTTTTAATTTAGGTAATCAGTAACTAATTGAGTTCCTCTAACTTATATAGAGGGATATCAATGTTTCGATTTAGTGTGGTATTTATTAAATTATTAAGAGTTTAAGATTTTACAGTACATACATAAAGCTACGTAACAAGTACAAATTGCAAGAAATAAAAATACACACCTTAAAATTGTAATCCAAAAGTTTACTTCGACTACACATATCCACACACTCACAATACGAATTTAATACATTTTTAGAACATATATAGTCACTAATCCATTACTTTTTCATTTAAAAACTTGTTCGATCGTAAAAAGTTTTTATCAAACGTCACGTCACGTAAATATTTTCATCGAACTGTCAAAATTATATTACCCGATCGAAAAAATAGAACACGGATACGGAACACGCGTTTATATAAACGCGGCATTATAATTTAGTCGTATTCGAATTAAAAAATTGGCGCAAAAAAAATAATAGTTGCGTTTTGTTTTACATAGAAGCAAATACGAGGATATCCAAGTTTTTGTGTGTCGAAATTGTTACGCGCCGTAAAGACTGCTGTCCGGTTGCAGCGGCCTTCTAATACTGTTCAAGAAATATAGCGAGATAGTATTGGCCGCTCGCCGCCGCGGCCGGTTTACGCACAAGTAATGTAGGTACAATATACCTACAATGCCACAATAATTACGGCGACAATTACTGTACCTACAAAATTGTCCCGCTACTGTTTGAGGTCGTTTGCGTGCTTTTTAATAGTCGACTGGCTCAATGACCTTATTTTAATAATGAGATGATCATAATAATGGCGATAGGGCCAGTAGTTTTATAAAAAAGTTGGAAACCGGGCGTGGAATAAATAATTTTATGGTGATAAAGGATTGAAATCAAGCAATCTGTCACGCTAATTGCTTCTTTGCTCGGTTTGTTATTTTACTGAAGTAAGTGCAAAATCAAGCAGAATTCTGTATTACACTGTAGGTAGTTCGATAAAAAAAATATTAGAAAACGGACCAGACAGTATAGGCAAATGCATTTAAAATAGAGCTGTCATATTATTATGGTGTACCTATGAAGGGTTATGGAAACGGGATCACGGGCGTAGCCAGGGTTTAGTATGGGCACGGAATGTATATGTATGAAATATTTCAGAACATGAAAAAAATAGACCATAAAAAATTATTGTTCTAATTTTACAGAATCTTGTAAGCACGAAAAAATGTATAGCCCGAACATTTCTTTGTATGAGATGAGGCATCTGGGGGGTGATTCTCGCGGGTTTGATATTGATATCGCCTTCGATATATATTGCAACAACTGTCAAAATCCCTACCATTTTGACATTTGTTGCAATATATATCGAAGGCGATATCAATATCGAACCCGCGAGAATCACCCCCCTGTACGCATATTGTCTGTGGTAAGGGGACGGGGGAGGTTTGAAGCAAATAACTCAACAGATGTACATGAATGAGAAATGTGAAAATTGCATTGCTACGCCCACAAACGGAATTATAGAATCCTGTAGAATTTAACAAAAATAAAACAAAGGTAAGTAGAAAATACAAAATATATTTATTTATACACTTTATTTCGTAGCTTCATCGGGATCAACAATTTTTCTTTTCTTCCTATAGTGTTCGATTTTCTCTTCTAAGCTCGCTGTAACAATAATTTTGATTTTTTAAGCCGCGTCTCCTGCGTCCTGTTTTCGTGTTCGACGAACATCGAACAGTGAACGATAAAGGGGCGTGGTCTACGTGTTTTGACGAATAAAAACACTCAAAACACGTAGACCACGCCCCTTTATCGTTCACTGTTCACTGTTCGATGTTCGTCGAACACGAAAACAGGGCGCAGGAGACTCGGCTTTACAGCAGCTACAAGGCATAGGCTTGTCGAAAAAATATCGATGTATCGATATGTCGATATTTTTGTTCGATATATATTATTTCGATACATCGATAAATCGATATAAAAAATCAAGTAAAAAAGTAAAAACGTATCAAAATCGATATATTTCCAATAGAAAGTCCGTTGTCGCCACTGCATAACATCGCTGGAGTCGCACTCTACTTTTATAAATATAGTGTTAACACTGACAGATTCATTGAACTAAACTAGTAAAAACAAACACAATAGAATATAATAAAGTACAAATATTTTTTTGAAAATTTCACCGATATATCGATATTTTTTTTTCGATATATCGAATGCGATAGAAATATTTTTTTTTAATATCGATACGATATATTTCGAATCGATACATTTTGGCACTTTCTGAATCCCTAACAAGGCACAACCTACATAATTATTATTCACAGTTAAAACGCGAATTTATATTACCTACACTAGCTGTTCCCCGCGGTTTCTCCCCCATTGCTCGGCTCCTAAGGGTCGTAGCGTGATGTTAAATAGCCTATACTATTCCTCATGAATCTGGCTATCATATACAAAAAGAATTTTTCGAATCCGACTGGTAGTTTCAGAGATTAGCCAGTTCAAACAAACAAACAAACAAACTCTTTATCTTTATAAAATTAGTACCTATAGATTATACTTACAACATGTAACTCTCTTTAATAAAGGCGTGTAAACTCTTGCTTTATCACCCTGTAGAAGACAATCCGCATACGCTATAACGCTGTCCTTTGCGTTCTTATTGCCATCCGTATCTGCTGTCTCGCTCGCACACAGCCTCAAGTACTGAGATTGTATTTCATTTATGACGTCTTTTATCATTGTTGTTCTGAAAATGTAATTTTATAGTAATTTAAGATCTGTAATGGACTTTTTTAGGGTTCCGCACCTCAAAAGGAAAAACAAAACCCTTATAGGATCACTTTGTTGTCCATCTGTAATGAGTGGAGCCTTCTGCTCATAGATGGCGCCACTAGAAGTATGCAGTAGCGCCATCTATGATCAAGATATTTATGATATATCTACTATGATGTAATAGCGGCATAGATGGTATAAAAAAACCGGACAAGTGCGAGTAGGACTCGCGCCTTGAGGGTTCCATACAAACTTAATTATGTATGTGAATAGTTCATCCATAATAAAATAAAATATTCCACTAGAAATATGCAATAGCGCCATCTATGAGCAAGATGTCGCTATTACATACTTCTTCTAGTGGCATCATCTATGAGCAGATGCCTCGGATTTGCCGCGGATAGACGGACAACAAAGTGATCCTATAAGCCTTATAGGATCACTTTGTTGTCCGTCTATCCGTCTATTATAGTATAAGGGATCCGCTTTTCCTTTTGAGGTACCGTAAAATGCTGTAACATTGCCTTTATAGCTCAACATTGCCTAAATTCAAAAAAGTTAAATTATTCCCGCTGCGAAATGTTTTTTATTGTCTATGGTATTACTAAAAGCAAGTCGGCAATCTGTATGGCAACATTCGATCATACGTCACTCCAAATTTTAGTTAACAAACTGTCAGTGTCAGTTTTATTGTCAGTGCGGATACTCGCTTTTTACCGGCTCTCAGGAAAATTTCATTTTGTGAGTATTTATGCTTTATTTTCTAGCGTAATATGTTATATAGCAAAGAAAATATGCTCTTTTATGTATTTAAACTGTTTTTTCTGTATTATATCTTAATTTAAACCGTTAAATCATGGTCGGCAAAGTTGTGTCAGATTTTCGCAACTTTTTACTCAACATTATCTAGGGTTAGGGCTGCCACTTTTAATTTTTTCAACAAACTCTTAATCGACCGTGGTTTTGCTTGTGTAATTGTTTTTTTTGTAATTGATCTAAGAACGTTTTATAGAAGCTAGAACTATTGTTTCTATAATTATCATCATCAGAAATTAAGGATGTCGAATGTAATACATATAGGTACCAACATTATTATTTTTTAAATGTTATTACCTACCTACATATTTGTTTTCCTATGAAAAAATGTTATTAGAATTTAAGTACAACAATTTGATTTCTTAAAAATATATTTGAATATTAAGAAAAATTGTTGCATTTCCTTTGGGGCAGCCCTACACCGAACTCACTTTTGTATGGGAGTTTTAGAGAAACGTGCACAACTTTGCCTAGCATTGTAAAAAAAAATTTCTTGTGCTATTCAAGATTCAGTGAAGTCTGACGTGGAAAAGAACTTCATGGCAATATGGGTGACAAATCCGTTACCAAAATACCTATTCATTTAAAAAGATATTATGACAGGCAATGCTGTAGTTTTTACCTCAACTTTGCCTACGTTTTCAAAGCAATTTTTTGGTGCTTTATAGGTGTTTTTTTTACTAGTAGCAAATGTATTCCTATAGCTTAAAGTCCAATATTGGACAGTAATTGAAAAAACATACGACTTTCTTAACGATTAAAGATTTATCGAAGAAAAACGTCAAAATCCGTGCAAAGTTGCAGCAGTTTACGGTACGGAACCCTAAAAAGGGCAATCGGGAAAAAAAAATTTATAATATTGATTACAAACTTGATGCTATTCATTGTCCACTCGGTTGGCAAGTGAGCTAATACTTCGGATAGCTCGTGTCTGTCATACGTTTAATCATAGCTTTCTATATTCTCTATTAATACATACTTCTTCTAGTGGCGCCATCTATGAGCAGATGCCTCCACCCGTCAGTGGCGAAGGGTGCCTACAATACGATTCCTACCAGCTACCCTTTGAAAAATAGCACAGGCAGTATTGTCTACTATTGTCAAATATTTATAATTAGCTTCTCGTGGCCAGGTAAGCATTTGTAGCTCCGACTTACCTCTTCCAAAAATTTACCCTTCGCCACTGCCACCCGTTAAGGTCTTGACCCACCAACAGACGGACAACAAGGTGATCCTATAAGGGTTCCGCTTTTCCTTTTGAAGTACGGAACCTAAGGTTGCGACCGCACTAAAACGGCGATAGCGACGCGACGACGATTTCGTGAAAACAAACTCATTCTATGGTCGGTGGCCGCACTGCAGAAACGACAAGCGACATTTATTTGTTCACGAAATCGCCGTAGCGTCGCTATCGCCGTTTCGAGTAAAATCACACTAATATTATAAATGCGACCGTTTGTGCGTGCGTGCGTGTGTGTGTGTGTGGGTGTATGTGTATGTTTGTTACTTCTTCACGCTGAAACGACTGGTCGGATTTGGATGAAATTTGGCACACATATAGATTATAGTCTGGAATAACACATAGGCTACCTTTTATCCCGAAAAACGCGGACGAAGCCGCGGGCGGAAGCTAGTGGTTAATAATATTGATTACAAACTTGATGCTATGCAGTGTCCACTCGGTTTGCAAGTGAGCCAATACTTCGGACAGCTCGTGTCTGTCATACGTCCAATCATAGCCTTCTAAATTATATGAGCAATGGAATAGGTTCAGGGGTAAGTCCAAAGCCATGTTGTATTGCGGTTTTCTGGAAAAAATAATTACTGTTACAAAATGCCAATTAATCAACGTACTCGGCATATCAGCAAGCCGGTTATATTTCCATACAAACGTAGAAAGTTCATAACTTCATTATTTGTAGTTCACGTCCATAAGTAAGCACGATATCGATTTGTATCGTCATTTTCTAGGCTTATTGCTAAACAGAACAATGAAAAAAAGATTGATTGTGAAGTTACGAGGCTCGAAAGATTCATATTTCAACACTAATTTTGAAGCATCTTTAGGCGTAAATAAATGATATAAGGGGTTTGGAAACTCTGACCAAATTGAGCACCCCCTCCCTTTCAATCATTCATGGCATCATTCAATTACCACTCTATAACAAAGCGCAACACTAGACATTCACTCAATGTACGCGAGAATAATAGGGATGTTAACTACTTTTTTTTATTGTGAATCTGTAAACTATTTGAAAAAAGACAATTAACACCAAAAAAACCGATGTAACATCTACAAAATTGGCAAAGTTATAAGCGTTTTAAAATTACTTGCTAGACACGGACGGCACTACCTACTAGTGACGTAACACCACCTACGTCCGCTTCGCGCGTCAAAAACGGAATGATACTCCCTCCAAAAACTTTAAAAGCGTCCATGTTTTCCATTTTGTGATAAATTATTATTTTTGCTTTTACTTTTTTGTTGTGGCTATTCCTTCTTTGAAATAAAATAATTTATTTGTACTTTTTAGGGTTCCGTACCAAAATGGTAAAAAAGGAACCCTTATGGTGCGACTTCGTCTGTCTGTCTGTCTGTCTATCTGTCTGTCTGTCTGTCTGTCTGTCTGTCTGTCACACCTGCTTATTTCAGCAACTACTTATGCTATCGACTTGAAATTTGGAACAGTTATAAAGAATGCTTGTTCAACTTTATTGCAAATGAAAAAAGTCCAAAAATATTTTTATTTTCAATGCAAAAGGGGCCGGAGTGGGGGTCCGAAATTTTAAAGTGGGGTTACTAGGTCAAGTGACATATCATATGAAAGGGCTTGATCTGCACATTTCAAAATATATTTTTATTTTATTTTATGTCTGACAGTTATCGACATAAAATGAAAAATGTCCAAAAAAATACCATTCCCCCCCCCTTATCTCTGAAGTTTGCGGGGTGAAAAATCTGAAATAATTAGAGTTGATAGGAATTGATCCAAATATTGCACCAAAAATAAAATGATGTTCCTACTGGTACAGTTTTTTCAAAATCATCAAAATTCCTTCACAAACAAACTTAGTTATGCGGTCCGTTTTTTTGCACTTTATACGTCCAAAACTGGTACGGAACCCTCGGTGCGCGAGTACGACTCGCACTTGGCCGGTTTTTTAATAGTAGGCCACTACCGTATTCCTTCCCGTTTTTTCCCCACCCTAATTTCGTCAGTCATCCAAAAACGGTGTACTCAAATGCGCGTGGCCAATATCCGCTCTCTCAATAAACGCAAAATCCAAAAAAAGAACTATCAAAAACATTATATGTATGTCGTGATATCACAATATCTGCTGTGGGTGTGCTTCGAACCAGGTCAAGAAGCTGACGACAGTCCACCTGCCTCCACAGCTATTGCTATCGAAGATATTCAAACCTCATTCCTGACCATCCCGGAAGCTGGTTTAAAATACCTATAATCATACCTCGGATACCTCTCCACATCCAATAACTCCCTAACGATATCAGGGGTTTCCTTCCCATGACCGACAAGGAGTAGTACTCCCATTATGCACCGTATCTGATGCCAGAGGAAAGCGTTGCCTTCGATCAGTAGGTAGTACATTGATGTGGCTGCAACAAAGATTCATTCATTCATTCTTCTAGGCAAGCATGCTCCATTGTAGACCGTATCATCGCTTAACATCAGGCGAGATGGCGGTCAAACGCAAGCCTATTATTTAATAATAAAAAAAAACTATCAGATGAAGCATAAAGAATTAACTGTTGATTTAAGGGTTCCGTACCCAACGGGTGCGAACGGGACAGGGATGGGTGGATCCTGTATATGGCCATTATTAAATTGACGTGATCATTTAGTCATATGGCCGGGTGGTCATTTCGCCGTATGGTCATTTGGTCGTATGGTCATTTGACCATTTGGCCAAAAAAGTCATTTTCTGATGATATGTGGTAGTTATGGTCATATTAACACTTACGTAGTTCCGTATCAGTATCAGTATATCAACAGGTAAGACATGACATCGGCGCTCTTGTATTGACGTTTTTTGATTTAAATTAACTTAATTTAAATCACTCAACCCTGCATCTAGCCATAATTATGTTGACGTGATCATATAGTCATATGGCCGGGTGGTCATTTGGTCGTATGGTCATTTGGTCGTATGGTCATTTGGTCGCATGGTCATTTGGTCGTATGGTCATTTGGTCGTATGGTCATTTGGTCGTATGGTCATTTGGTCGTATGGTCATTTGGTCGTTTGGTCATTTGGTCGTATCGTCATTTGGTCGAATGGTCATTTAGTCATATATTCATTTGGTCACATGGTCCTTTGGTCGTATGGTGATTTGACCATTTGGGCAAAAAGTCATTTCGCGCCCAGAATTAACACTTACGTAGTTCCGTATCAGTATAATCAATAGGTAAGACATCGGCGCCCAGTATTTCTCTACGGAACTCCACCACTCCGTTACCGACGTCCATTTTACACAAATTGCGGTAGTCATGGGACCCTAACAGATGGGTGCAGGCCAAACGCATCGCTTCTATATCCAGCGAAGAACGGGGGAAGTAGTACTTGTACTGACGTTTTTTGCAGTCAAATCTGAAAAAGATTGGAAAAATACAATAGCTTTGAGATATAACAATCCTAAAAAACCGGCCAGGTGCGTGTCGGACCACGGACGCAGTAGGATTCCGCAAGTAGGTATTTCAATTTCTGACTGCAAATATAAGTTTTATTTACAGGGTAAAATTAAAACCAGTGCGGATATTTTAGGAGGTGAAAGTACTCATGAATATGATCAACTTTTATTATGGGACCGACACTGAAATGTGAAAAAAAAATCAGCTGTTCCCTACAAAAATGCACTACAACACGATCAAAATGTATGGAACAGCTGATTTTTTTTTCATATTTCAGTGTCGGTCCCATAATAAAAGTTGATCATATTCATGAGTACTTTCACCTCCTAAAATATCCGCACTGGTTTTAATTTTACCCTGTATAGGGTTATTTGGGATAGGGTACTGGGACGTAACCATACCCAAAAAGTTTTTTTTTATTTTTGTCTGTTTTTCTGTTTGTGCGCGCATCACACAAAAAGTACTGAACGGATTTTGATGTGGTTTTCACAGTTCGATAGCTTAGGGTGAAACTTAAAATCTAAGCCACGTTTCATCTAATTCGGGTGGGATAAACTAGAGATACAGCTTGACCTCTTAGCAGTACTAGCCATCCTACACTACGGAGGTGATTTAAACTGGTCATATCAGTCTAGTAATTAATAGAAAAGCAATCTTACTTACCTAGCACTATATTCCGGCATATCTGCAGGTATAGGCATCCAGGCTACTGCTATGATATCTCTGGGCAGCAATCTATTTAATATTTTACAATACGGCATCTCATTGTCTATGGCTTCCTGCGTATATTGCTCAGTAGATGGGAACTTGCTGCGTAGTGATATTGATATTACCTGTGGAAAAAAACATTGAGAATTAAGGTTTAAAAATGTTATTTTGTAATTTGAAACAACAACAACAGCAAAATAACTAACCCACATTCTCGAACATTACTACTACTAATATGTAGCAAAGTGATTATAATTATTATATGTATCAAGTTAAGGTTCATATTCATAATTAATTATGAAGTGCTCATTTATATTTGCTTATGTGAATATGAACCTTATCATTATACATATATAATGTTCATATTCGTACGAGTTTTCTGTACACTGCATTCGAGACCTCCTAGTAGGTAATCAGTGGCGTGCCTACAGGGCAAGCCCGAGGGTATATCTCAAATTTTTTCATGAATCTAAGTGAGTAGCGTACAATAAAAAAACACTTACAATCATGAAAAATTACGAGAAATACCATCGGGCTTGCCCTGCACCTGTAGGCATGCCACTGTAAGTAATACTACTATGTAATATTATTTACTAATATTTGCCCGCGGCTTAGTCCTGGTGGATCCATCCTCACAAACATTTACGATTATAATATTAGTTAGTAGAATTATAAACAAAACTAATTCACAAATAGTTTCTGTGTATGAGAAGATTTTTATATAAGATTCTGTGCCATGCACCGCAGTGGGACAATTTAAAGCTAAGTAATAATAACTACAAAAAATCTTACCTGCCCAAAAGAACTGACACCCTTATCCGTCCGTCCACACCGATGGTAATTAGATGTCTCCCTACTTTGTATCAAGCAGGATTTGACCAGTGCGTGAAAGAGGTATTGCTCTATAGTTTGATTGGTGTCTTCTTGAACTACTAGTCCGCTGTAGTTCCAACCAAAGTAGCAGATGCGGAGTAGGACTCGACGGAAGTGGTACCTGAGGAGTTTTGGGTTTTTCTGTTATACTTGGACTATGTTTACAGTGCTTTATATTTATATTCATTCATGCAAAATTACAAATCAAAATGATTATTTCTTCTTTTTATAATTATTAATTGGAGCTATACTTTAATAGTTAACTCATAAAACTTGTTACTGCAAACAAATTATGGGTCCAACCTCAGATCATAGAAACAAGGAGATGTGCCAAGGCGCTATCGAGCTTGATGCCTGATCTTGAGCAAATTGCTCATATTAAAAATGTGATCGATGGTATAAATACAGTGATTTAGGTTAGTGCTAGTGTTGAGTGACGATTAACAGTGTTAGATTGAGGGTGTGTGGAATGTTCAATGCGTGGGAGATCTTTTTATTCACAAGGAGCGCTTAATTATGCGCGTAATTGTGTCGAAAAATGTACTAAAAGTGGCATCAGTTGTTCCCGTACTAATTTGCTATGATGGCATATCTCCTTGTTTCTATGATCTGAGGGTCCAACATATGCTTTTGTCCGTGGTTTCACTTGTGTCCTACAAGAACAACTTCACATGCCCAGATAAAAAGTATCCTACAGCCTTATACTTTAGGGTTGAACATATCTCCATACCAAATCACCAAGATCTGCTCAGCCATTATAGTTGTGAAAAGGTGACAGTACAACTATTTGAATTCATCAGTTTTCATTTCTTTTTAGGTGTAATTTACACAAGACAAAAGCGAAAGTGCAGTTTGAATACCGTCTCAATAGTTAGTAATCATTTTTTCAAATTTAGATAAGCCTTTTACTAACTGCTTAAATTAATAACTTACTTGCTAAAATCCAATTTCTTTTTTTCAACTTTCTCTTCGTTTTTGGATGTTTCCGAAAAATTTTTGCTTATAATATTCTTCAGCTGCAAATTATGTGCTTCCAGCTGCATTATTCTTGCTATAAGGTCCTGTAATTGTACAAATATTGTGAATTAAAGATTTCGTCGAGGTTATGTGTATAAATCGGTATTTTGGCATGCCTAATTACATCTTTATCTAATTTTAACAACTCTTCTTTAGTTGTTATCTCAACATTTTTCTTTTTAGGAGGCATTTTTTAATATTTTAGGAGAGTTTCTATAATAAATATTGAAATGTTTACGAATTCAAACAACGAAACAAAAATAACCAAAACAAGCAGTGCTGCCAGATGGAAAAATGAATTGAGGGCTAAACCTGTCAAAAAAAAAGCTAGATTTGCAGATTTTCACGAGTCAAAAAAGCGCTAGATTACGCGCTAAATGTATGACTTACAAATAGGAAAAAAATGAACACTGAAATAAAAATAGATTTTGTAAAAACTAAATTACTTGATCATGAAATAAGAAAAGAAACAGTTACGAACGAGCCACATACATCTTTTATATCGAATATAACCTGCTATAAATGTAAAAAGAGGGGACATAAGTCCTATGAGTGCTACAGTAGAGGACGAGGCAGAGGAAGAGGATATCGAGGACCAAGAACTCGTGGAGGAACTGCTCATCCTGCTGAAAGTCAACCAATTTTTATTGCCTCAAATGAAGCACTTGTATGTAATAATAATGATGGAATATTAACATTCGTTGTGGATTCAGGAGCTACTCAGCATTTCATAAAAGAATCTTATGAGAAATACCTCACAGATGTCAAGCAACTGTCACAGAAATTAGAAATTAAAATTGCTAATGGCCAAATACTGACAGCACATAAATCAGGATATCTTGATGGATATTACAAAAATGAACCATTAAGACTGGAAGTCATACTTGTACCGGGAATCAGTAACAATTTAATGTCAGTCAATACATTAGCAGAACGAGAAAAGCAAGTAATTTTCAAAAAGGATAAGTTGATAATAACTGCAGGTAAAAAGAAATATTTTGGAGAAAAGAAGAATATGTTATATACCTTCTCAATAAAAATAAAATATAAAAATGAATGTAATGTGATACAAGAAAATAATGACTTATGGCACAAAAGAATGGGTCATATGTGTAGAAAACACCTAGCTATATTAGGATTGCCATACAGTAAGGAAGTGTGTGAAGCATGCATGAGGTCAAAATCAACCAGACTACCATTTAACAGATTACAAAGTCCAAGGTCAAGTAAGATAGGAGATTTAATACACACTGATATTGCTGGACCAGCAAGAGAAGCAACTAAACAAGGATATAAATATTTTCAAACCATAACAGATGACTATTCTCATTACACTCAGACATATTTGTTAAAAAGCAAAAATGAAGCCACAGAAAAATTAATCAATTATATAATAGAGCAAGAGAGGCAAGATGGGATAAAAGTGAAGAGGATCAGATGTGATAATGGAGGGGAATTCACAGCGGAAAGTCTCAAAAAGTTTAGTTATGAAAAAGGTATCAAAATTGAATACACGCAGCCATATAGCCCACAGCAAAATGGGAAAGCTGAACGTATGAACAGAACAATATATGATAAAGCGAGAACTATGTTAGATGAATCAAACCTACCAAGACACCTATGGGGTCAAGCAATCTTAACGGCTACTTTTCTTATCAACCGATCGCCATGTTCTTCAATAAATTATCAAGTACCTGCGAGGATCAAGAACAAGGAATTAATTTTAAATAAAATCAAAGTTTTTGGATGCAAAGCATGGGCACACATTATGCCCAAACAGGATAAATGGTCAAATCGAGCAGTGCCAGCTCGAATGATAGGATATTCTATGAATGGATATACCTTATGGAACCCAAAAACTGATGAGATATTTGTCTCAAGAGATGTAAGATTTGATGAAACAAACATAAAATATCAACATGAAGAACAAAACAAAAATATAAAAGGATACTTAGAAGAAAATGAAATTCAGAAAGAAATGTGTGTGAAACCAAAAGAAAAACAAATAATAAAAGAAACAAAGTATTCAGAACCAATACAAGATGAAGAAAGTTTTTATGATCCAGAAGAGAATGATTACTCCACTCCAGAAAAACAAAACGAAGAAGTCAAGCGAACAAGAAGTG
This sequence comes from Thalpophila matura, assembly GCA_948465475.1. NCBI lineage: Eukaryota > Metazoa > Arthropoda > Insecta > Lepidoptera > Noctuidae > Thalpophila > Thalpophila matura. The sequence goes on along the minus strand of OX419205.1, from coordinate 6,185,817 downwards.
GAAGAGAAGTAAAAAAGCCTAAACAATTTGATTTAAATACATACGAAGATTATTGTTTACTTTCAAGTGAAAGCGATCCTGCTACATACACAGAAGCCATTCAACAAGATAAAGAATGGAAAACAGCAATAGATAAAGAGATTAAGTCATTAAAGGAACAAAACACATGGATAGAATCAGAACTGCCAAAAGGAAAAAGTGCTATTGACACAAAATGGATTTTTAGAACAAAATCGGATGGAACTAAAAAGGCAAGATTAGTTGCACGCGGATTTCAACAGTATACAGAAGATTATGTTTATTCTCCTGTAGCCAACATAACTACCATAAGAATGGGATTATCAGAAGTAATAAATAATAACTGGGAAACAAAGCAGTTGGACATACCTACAGCATTTCTAAATGGAAATTTGAGCACAGAAGTTTACATCAAAGTTCCAGAGGGAATAAGTTTGGAAAATAAACAAGAAGGAACTGTTCTGAAACTTAAAAAAGCTTTATATGGATTGAAAGAGTCACCAAAATGTTGGAATATAAGATTTGATAATTTCTGTCAAACAATAAACATGAAAAGATCAAAATATGATATATGTTTATACATAGGAAAAGATATATGGCTCATATTATTTGTAGACGATATTTTACTGATGGGAAAGAGTAGTGAAATAGATAAAATATCAAGACAATTGCAAGAAGAATTTAAAGCTAAAGATATGGGAAAAGTATCTAACTTCTTAGGAATAGAAATTAAGAGAAATGAAAATACATTGAAATTATCACAAAAACTGTTTATTAAAAATTTATTACTAAAGTATAAGATGCAAGATTGTAAAGAAGTGAAGACGCCGATGGAAAACAACTTTCAAGTACCTGAAACAGAAGAAATAATTAGTGATATACCTTACAGAGAATTAATTGGAAGTTTAACTTACCTGGCTACAATTAGCAGACCGGACATCACTTTTGCAACTTCATTCCTCAGTCGATATCTTGATAAACCCACAAGAAGCTTATGGACAGCTGCAAAACGTGTATTACGCTATCTGAAGGGCACAATTAATAAAGAGTTGACATACTATTGTCAAGAGAAAGAAGAAAACACTAATAAATGTTCTAATATTTCAGCATTTTCAGATGCCGATTGGGCAGGTGATAAGATCACAAGGAAAAGTGTCAGTGGAGCACTAATATATCACCAAGGGAACCTAATTGCATGGTCATCACGAAAGCAGAGGACTGTATCTCTCTCCAGTGCTGAAAGTGAATACATAGCTGCTGCAAGTTGTGTCAGTGATTTGTTATTTGTGAAAGGATTATCAGTTGACTTTAATGAAAAATGTAATATTGTGCTTTATGTGGACAATCAGAGTGCAATAAAAATGATACATAATTGTGAAAATACAAAACATTCCAAGCACATAGACATTAAATATCATTTCATAAAAGACATTGTAAACCAAAATTTTTTGATTGTTAAATACGTAAGTACCAGTGATAAATGAGTAATACTTCGGACATTATGACGAAACCACTGTGTAGTGTTAAGTTTTGCTATTTTCGTGACAAGCTGTTAGTTTTGTAACATTGTTTTTCATAGAATGTTTGCATTGTTTATATTTTAAGGTTAGGTTGTCACTTGTCACTAGCTTGTTAAATTTATCTGTCAAAACTTATATATGTCAGTTTTAGTGTTGCAATTTTAAGAATTTAAATATTACTAATTTTGTGTTGCCATGTTAAAGTTAAAGTTTGGTAGAATTTATTTTTATTTATAAAAGCAATTTGTAAGTTTTCACAAACATAAAATTGAGGGGGAGTGTTAAGATATTAATTATCTGTGAACATGATGTCTGTCACTCTCTGGATTTTGGATTTTGCCAAAGATGGCTGTTTATAAAAAGCTTAACCTAAATAAATAAAAATTGAATTAGATTAGATGTCTTATTTAAAGTAATCACTTAAGTTTTCATAAAAAAAACTTATCAAAATGGAAATATACATTTTAATCAGTAACGTTCATAAAATCAACACGTCAAATAACAATTTTGTAAAATGGAAACATACTTATGTATATTCTAATCAAATAAACAGTCATTTAAGATCAACATGAGAAACATTTTACCATATAAAAAATGGAAATATAAATTATAATCACAGAAACAGTAATAAAATCAACACAAGAAAATAATAACATTACAAAATAGAAACATATCTTAATAAAAACAGTCTTTTAATCAGCATGAGAAAACAGCATTTTTAAAATGGAATCATCCTTAAATTACTTAAGTACCTATATACTATAGTTTTACTATAGAAATTTTGTCGTCGGATTTAAAAAAGAAGGCTGTTGTTTGAAAACTAGTCTTTTCAGCTTATCTCACGTTTCTCGGTAGAGTTAGTAGAGTGCCTAGATAGTATATTCCTTGCCCCTTGGGCCAGATCCAAGAAAGCGCTAGATTATGCGCTAGGCGCTAAATTCTCAGATTCGGCGCTAAACATGTCAAAAAAGGGCTAGATCTAGCCCCGAAAGGGTTAAAATGGCAGCACTGAAAACAAGGCGGCCTTGACTTGACAGTTGACTTTGTCACAACTTTGACAGTGACAGATAGCACAGCACATCATACGTGACACGTGACAGTTCATTTTTTTTATACTTGTAAACCCTGTCTTTTGGCCCAATCAAGATTCTCTTTCGTAAAACATAAGCAGAGTTTCAAAGCTGACCATCGTCCATCAACTTTGAATGCCATTCTGTAAAGCAGCGTTATTGAATTGCATAAACAGTTAATTTAATAGCAGAATTAATAGATTTCCGTTTAACTATGACGTCGTCAACCTAGTGACTAATACTTCTTTGACTATGACGTCGTCAACCTAGTGACTAGTATTTTTGTCGTCAATGAATCGGACATAAGAGAACATAGTAGGTACCTGAGTACCTACTACAATAATGATAATTGTACATGGGATTACATGTACCTACATGTACAGTACAACGAAATTACAGGCATATGAGACATTTGAACTTCACGTGACCTGTACCTTTATACTTGTAACAATCAATTAATGAGAGTAACAAAATAGACCTAAAATAAAATATTTATGGCCGTCGGCTAATTTTGTTTTACGATAAAAATAGCCAAAGCGCTAGTGACCTAGATTTTACGCATTTCCGAAATCTCTTTTTTTAGATGAACACGAACGGAAAGCTACCTAGATTTTCTTTTCGAATAAGCATAGGTATTAGCAGAGTAGGTAAGTTGTGTCCTTTTGATTTTTGAATCCTGAAACCTACAATCCGATTTATTGGTGCTGATTCTGTTGAACATTGCACTAAACTAATTTTAATCACACCATATCTCTTTCTTACAAATATCATTGAAAAAGCACAGAAGCGCTGTCAAATAAGTCTACGCCCTTGTCATTTACGGGAAAATAGTCGTGACCTTTTGCGAAACCGACTAAATTCACATTGAAATGAAGCAAGTGGACTAATTTGACAGGATTAAATATTTCCAGACTAAATTAGTTTAGTTTGTAAACAACAGAATCGGCACCATTGAATAGACACCTAGGTACCTACCCAGTTGGTGCTCATCTTTTTCTTTAGGATTACGGTTGCATAGGTTGCATATCAGGGGCTAGGTAGTAAAAACTAAAGGAAAGCTTGCACTGCGTTGAGCTTTATTAGCGTAAACACAGACTTTTTTCAAACAGGCTCGCGTACAGCCCGCCTGATGGTAAGCAGTTACCGTAGCGGGGGACAAGCAGCGCATCTCAGGAGCTCTGGCGACCTTACTCACAGGAACACAACACTACCGAAGAGTAGCGTTATTTGGCTGTGGTGTTCTGTTGGGTGTTGGTACTTCCCCAGTCGGGCTGCTCCAGATTTGCTCCAGATTTCTGCTCCAGAAACACAAGGCGCAATGGATGTATGTTGTTGAATTGTTAAAATGAAAGCTAAGCTGGGCGCTACACCATTGGGATCTATGGCAGCGGTTCTTAACCTTTTATGAAGGACCATTTGACATTATTTTCTGTCTTGCCAGGGACCACCAACTGTCTGTTGGTAATATACCAACAGTAAATGTAAACTGGTGACTGCATACTCTTTACTAACTTCTGAATCCTTTGTTCAGTGCTACTCAAAGCCAAACGTAGGTATCTCGACATGGGCATCCCATCGATTTCGGTGTTTGTTTTTAATTATCAGAAACGGCGAGAACCCGATGATTGATTTAGGATGGCTTCCAGGGGCGACCCAGTGGACCGCGGACCGCCGGTTAAGAACCACTGGTCTAGGGTGTCTGGAAACCAATTACGATGGCGTGTTCACTGTAATAGGTATAAAACAGGAAACGAGGATCTTATTAATAACAAAGCAATAAGCACCTGCATCCAGATTTAGAACCACACTAAGTAATTATGTAAGAGGCAAAGGAAAGAATGGCTGCCGTGATGGGTATTTTTGGATTAGATTGACCTTTTGTAGGTATTTTTTTGGGTTCCGTACCTCCAAGAATCCTTAAAGGATAATTTCGCTGTCCGTCTGGTTGCATGTCAAGACTCTATTCTCAAGAATTCGTGGAAGTATTAAGTGACGTTCAGATACGCCGTCTGCGATGGCGTTCAGTAGACCTACTATTGACAATGTCAAATGTCAACATTACATACTGCGATCGCCGCCGCAGACTGCGTCTGTCTGTAAAATTATTATAAAGGAAGTGCCTCCGCGACCAGCGCTGTGTCCTGAATTTGCAGTTTTTGTTAGGTTGCAGTTGTAGGTGCAGACCATTTATAGTTCCTAGTAGGTACCTACTCATGAAAAATATTTTTTTGTAATTACATTTTGTACGGAACCCTTAGGGCGCGAATCCTACTCGCACTTGTCCGGTTCTTTTTTTGTTCCGGACATCCAAACCGTGAGTTCTAATTCTGTAATTTTGTAGTATTCATTTACAGTCTTTCAGCTTCAGTTTTCGACACTTTTTTCTTTAATTTTGCAATGGATACTGTACTCTATAATTTTATATGAAATGATGACTCATTTTGGTAAGGAAATAACATACATAACACCACGACCACTCCTAAGCGCTTCGATTTTGTAATTAGCCCTCTTCGCAGAGGTGAAGTACACTGACACACAGAACACACCCACATTTCCAGAACCCCAGTAACACTACCCGAAAATGGAATCGAACCTTCGAACTTAATCAAAATAAAATTTTAGTTTTACATCCTTGAAAAGATTTATGATAAATGATAAATGATAAATGATATTTATTTTGTAAATAGGTTAAAAATAACACTTTTACACGTCAAAACATTTTTTTAAGCAAGATGAGTTCGGTGTTTCCTATATGACTACCTTTGAGAAGAAACACCGAAATAAACTCAAAGGTTGATGTCTCTTTTAAAGTCCAAACAATTAAGATAAGATTGTGTTAGGTTAGTACCTAACACAATCTTTTAAATTAATCCCCTTAGGCACCATTGGTGGACAATGAAGATCAGAGAATTTCCCGATCATTCCCGCTGTCTACCCTTGGCGGATAGTTCCGCCAAGGGTAAACAGCGGGAATGATCGGGAAATTCTCTACCCTTGAGGAATAGTAACACAATCTTTTAAATTTATCACCTTAGGCACAGTGACACGACGTTTTTAAAATATATCCGTTGGCCACCTCTGGGGGACACCGGACAGTGACACAATTTTAAAAGTCGTGTCACTGTCCACCAGTGGTGGACAAGCGGGTGGGGGACAGCGCGAATGGCCAGGGGGCCCTGGGCTCGTGCCCCACGTGTCCCACCCCATGCCCCACGAGCCCTAACGGTAAAGACGGAACTGATTATAATTAATATTGAAACAACAGCTGTGTACCTTCCCACACCCTGGAAAATTCCAAGAGACAATCATACAATCGATTCCTTTTTAGGATTCCGTCGCCAAATGGCAGAAACGTAAAATTTCGTCCTGTGCGTCCGGCCGTATGTCACAGGCATTTTACTCAGACTCATCATCCGCCTAACCTTTTCCCAAACTAGATTAGGTCGGCTTCCAGTCTAACTGGTTGCGGCTGAATATCAATATTTTACGCGGAGCGACTGCCATGCCATCTGACCTCCACAACCCAATTATTGGGGAATACCGGTATTCGAAAGTTAGACTTGGGCTCCTGACTACCCGTAACGACTGGCATAGATATTCCTATGACAACCGGGACCGATTCTTTAACGTGCTCTCCGAGGAATGGAGGTGTCTCGATGTGTAAAGAACGGTCACCCATCCAAGGACTGACAGCGGCAAGCGCAGCGCGGCTGTCATTTAGCCACGAGCCCCTCTATTTTGTTTTTACTCAGAGACTATTGGCATTATAGATGAAATAATTTGGAAGTGTAACAGCTTCTGTAAGCCGCCATAAAGGCGTGGGTGTGTACTAGTATTTCAAAAAGTCTCACGCATTAAATCACAAGAAACCATCAAAATTAGTTCACGCGTCGAAAGGGCGTCAGTTTTTTTTGTCGCCAAAGATTCCCGAAGAGTTTCCCGATATTTTTATATGGAACCAATATGAATATGCTTTTGTATTTTAATGTAGGTAGGTACACTGTGCGGAGTCCGACACGTACTTGCCCGGTTTTTATATGTATGTCGCAATTATGAGCAATTTTGTCATTATTATCATTCAACTTATTTATGAATACCTACCATTTTCCTAACTTTGTTAGGAAAACATTATTTAGAGCTAGTATACGCTTCTCATTTTAGAGCAGCCGGCTTAGCATGGCCAATTCTATCTCTATTCTACCAAAGAATAGACAAAGTTCTTTCTATCCAATTCGTTATCTCTACTGCCCGAACACGCGGCGACCCTCAGATCATAGAAACAAGGAGATATGCCATCATAGCAAATTAGTACCGGAACAACTGATGCCACTTTTAGTACCTACATTTTTCGACTCAATTACGCGCATAATTAAGCGCTCCTTGTGAATAAAAAGATCTCCAGCGTTTTAGTATGTGCAATTTGCTCAAAATTAGGCATCAAGCTCGATAGCGCCTTGGCACATCTCCCTTGTTTCTATGATCTGAGCGGCGACCCGTGCTTGGCGTACCAGACTTTTGAACATTTCTTCTCTTCATTGTATGCATAACACGATAGAAATCTTTCTACAAACGGTCACTGTCACTGTGTTGTCTATTCTTCGGTAAACAAAACCCGTTACTATCGTGGTCATGCTAAGCGTGCAGTGGTGGCTTAGTGGTAGCGGTCCCGAAATACAAATCGTAGGTCGTGGGTTTGACCCACGCACACTTCGTGCAATATTCACCACTGCTCTAAAAACGGTGAAGGAAAACATCGTGAGCAAACCGGCATGTCCTAGAACCAAAAATTCGAAGACAAGTGATGTCCATCAACCCGCACTGGGCCCGCGTGGTGGACTACGGCCCACTCCTTCTTACAGAGAGGGGGCTGTGTCCCAGCAGTAGGAAAAAATTAACGTACTCACTCCCAAAGTTCTAATTACACGCAGCTTTACATAAACGGTCCTACTGGCAAATGTAACCTGGACATTGGTGCCGATTCTGTTGTTTACCAACTAAACTAATTTAGTCTCATTACGTCTCTTTCTAATAAAAAACATGAGAAAAGGATAGAAGATATTTAATCCTGTCAAATTAGTCCACTTGAATAGTTTTGTTGTCAATTTAGTCGTAATCGCAAAAGGTCACGACTATTTTCCCGTAAATGACAAGGGCGTAGACTAATTTGACAGTTCTAAATATTTTATGTCCTTTTTCAATGTTATTTGTAAGAAAGAGATGTAGTGTGATTAAAATTGGTTTAGCGCGACGTTCAACGGAATCAGCACCATTATCTAGGACGACCAAAGTAGATAATTGAGAAGGCAAAAAAATGAGCCCAAATTCGATTCGACATCATTATTCTACATTGTCATCCGATTATGTATCTTTCAGCTCAATCGAACACCGGGACGTGGGTCTTTAACTTGTAAGATATGATTATGTACCACAGACCGGGACAGGTGAAACTAAAAATAAAAGCTTGTAAAATATGCTGAAAATGACGTACATGATAATAGAGAACAGTTCATAAATCATGAAAGAAGGAAGATGACGTCAAGTCTCCATAACGATGACGTCGGTACGCAGCTGTGACGAATGAGGGATGTTTTGTTAATTAGTTTGTGGTGTAGTTTCGTATGTGTATCGATCTCGTATTGACAGAGGTCAGCTGAACGTAAACGTAAGTGGCGTTGGAATCTAAAATACAGTATTTTGGTTCATTATATTAGTATTGAGTAGCTTTTGCCAGCGGCTTCGCTCGCGTGGAGGTCAGAAATAAATAAAGTTGCTCAGGCCAAGCAAACAAGTTTTCCCCTACAAAATTTACCACCCTTTGGCGTGGAATTTAAAAAAAATATTTCTTATTGGATGCCTAAGTAGGTACATCAAATAAGGAATAACGTCCTCCAAATTTCACATTTCTACGACCAGCGGTTTAGGCTGTGCGTTGATCCATCAGTCAGAGGACAAAGCCTTTTTTATTATACTTAAATTATATATTTTTATTTTACCTCTACAACAAAGAATTGAACAGATTGACAGACCTAATGAGGCCAGAATTTTTCCACAAAATTAAGCCGAAAATAGTCACCTCCGGATCTACCCTTAAACTAATTGATACCCTCACGTATAGCGTGTCGTTACGTCATCATGACGTCACGGCATATGCAATATTGATGCGATCGTGCGATGATATGTGTATAGTCCATTATATCTTGGTATTTTGGTAAGCAAGCATTTATATAATTTTTACATAAAAGTAATTGACAGACAGAATTGTGTTGCTGCGGAGTTTGTTGCGCCGTTTCTTCTTCGCAGCTAAAACACTAGGAAGCGGTGAAGGGCGTTTTTGAGGGCTGTCTTATGTATTACGTTCAAAAAGTGCTGATTCGTTAGCCCACATTGAATAAATGATTTTTGATTTTGATTTTTTTTTTCAAGGGCGGATTCAGCTTTCGAGTTAGGGGCACTACGTGTAGGTAGGTATTTTACTATAAAGTATTTTTAGATTAGAAAACCTAGGCTCAGCCTAGGGGTCATGACCCCCATGACTTCCCCCTGGATCCACCCTTGTTGGTAAATAGTGTTGGTCCAGTGGGAAAGGGGTCCAGTTGCAAGCACACGGGTTTGGGTTCAAAACAGTCATAATATACAGAGTGTAAGTAACAGCGTAATGAAAACTGAAACTAGGGTTCAGTACTTATTCTGAACCCCTCAGAGTTAAAATATTTCGTGGCTCTTTTAAAAAAATACCGGACAAGTGCGAGTATGCCTCGCACCCTAAGGGTTCCGAAATATGATCATAGATGGCGCTACTGCATACTTCCAATGGCGCCATCTATGAGCAGATGGCCCCACATCTCCAAAGTCGTTTTTTTTATAAATGTTAAAATCTATCCAGGACTCCCCAGGACACATCAAAAAGCAGGACACGTCCTGGGAAAACAGGACGGTTGGCAACCCTAGGTTAGAACAGTGACCGCACAACGACAGAAACTATTAGCCGGTGATGTTATTGAATACCTACTAAAAACTATTGTAATATTTTTTTATCGAGGAAAGCATAATCGATTTTCAAAGTAGGTATCTGGCTATTGGAGATCGGAGATCTATTGGAGAGACTATTAATTCCACCCCATTCCTCCATTCCCCAAACACGCAAGCAGAGGTAGGTACTATCCTGTACCTAGTAATAGTCTTGTTGGGTTTTTTCCATTCTGGTTAACGGCTATACCCTCGCCCCTTAATCCATGGGAATACGGTAGTGGACTACTATTAAAAAAGTACAAATAAATTACTTTATTCCAAATAAGGAATAGGAATAAAAAAAAGTAAAAAAAAAAAAAAATATATCACAAAATGGAAAACATAGACGCTTTTAAAGTTTTTGGAGGGAGTATCGCTCCGTCTTTGTCGCGCGAAGCGGACATATGTAGATGGTGTTACGTCACTTATCATGCGTGCCGTCCGTGTCTAGCAAATCATTTTCAAACGCTTATAACTTTGCCAATTTTTTAGATGTTTCATCGGTTTTTCGGTGTTAATTATCTTTATTCAAATAGTTTACAGATTCACAATAAAAAAAATATAGTCCGGTACCGTATTATAACATAACTGGGCCGAATGTGGGTGTACTACACACCTTTTCCTATGCTAGTAATTACTGGTTTGTAGAAGTATTCACCTCTGCCTACAAACAAAAAAAGTATAATTACTCTATCCACTAAATGTACCTAGTGTATTTCCATAACCTCCTTTTGATAGTCATGTCGTGTCAACTGCCTATGGCTCCTAGGTACAGCCTAAGTATATGATACATATAAAATATTTAATGTTTCAAAAATAGACCACAAGTTTGGTATTGTCGCCTCGCAACTTTCAGCGCTAATTGCTTAAACAAGCGTACTGTGAAAACTACTGAACGGATTTTGATGAAACTTTACAGTAATATAGCTTATACATCAGAATAACACATAGGCTACTTCAAAAACGTGGGCAAATCCGCGGGCGGAAGCTAGCAATTGAAATAAAAAAACATGTCACATGCAATTTCGGTACCTACCACGCTATCTGTATGGCATGGCGGCATCGCTAAGGATATTGTGAAAACTGGGGTGGCACTGAAAGTATAAAGGTAGGTACTATTACTATGAGTCTTTCGAATTAAACCGTATCTTAGGTTTAATTCGAAAGACTCATAGTAATAGTACCTACCTACAACTTATAGCACTTAAACTACATGGCCGCCAGTAATCCCCAATGGATTTAGCCATGTCCTCAATCCCGAACGAAATCGATTCTGAGATAGCTTAGAAGACTACCAGACGACCTAATTATCTATCGTTGGTCCTATTCTGTTCTTTTGAAAAAAATGAACGTAGCCTTAAGCTAATAATGTATCACGTGTGTCTAGTAGTAGAGAACGCAACATTTATAGTTCCTGTAGAAACACTGCTGCCAAGGTGACACAGCAGCACTTATCATTGACTTAGCCGTTTGATCAGATAAAATCAAAATTCAATGTGCCGTCCAGTGTCTGAACTATTATTGCAAATTATTCTCTCCGATGCCTGCTCATGCCCCAACTAAATTCCAAAAGTGTACCGAGAGCTTTCAATATGTTTACTAAACTAATTTAGTCTCTCTGTCTCTTTGTAAACAAACATTAGAAAATAATAAAATATACTTAGTTCTGTCAAATTAGTTAACTACTCGTATTCCTTTAATCGCGTCTTTAATAAACAGAAATCAACCTCTAATCAGTACATTTGAGAAAAATACAGATGCTTACAAAATAATATTTCAATCAATAAAACCTTTCTAAACGTCGCCTTTAAAGTATTCCTGCTCCATCTTCACATTGAAAGGCCCTGACATGTTTTCGCGTGCCTCTTACTCTCATTGATACTGCTCTTATAATTAGTTAACTTGGCTATTTATGAATATATAACAGAGGCTCTAGACAAGTTGCTTTTCTGTTAGCGTTCACGCCAAACGATAAGCGCAAAATGTATGGCAATGACATTACCTGCGTAAAAGTCACGTGACTCACAAATGTCATTTCCATACATTTTATCCGTAGCTTTTGACGTTAACGCTAACAGAAAAGTAACTTGGTTAGGGGGCAGGCCTTATTTAGCACCCAGACCGCCGGTGCTTGAGCGTCGTCACATCGTCTGATTCCTCTGGTACGGCGAGGAACAAACAAGTTAGGAGCAGACCAAAGTGGATGAAACCGCGGAAAACAGCTATGTAGTATTAGTATAAATTCGTAACTAGTTTGGGTTGACAAATTCCAAAATATACGTTTGTTGACTCCATCGTCCACGCCCATGTTTCTAGTCAAAACATGTGCCTAATCCACTTTGTCTAATTGTGATTAGGTACTTAGTCTAATGAGTTCAGCTCAGTTCAGTTTCAGTAATATTTCATGTCGGTAGGTACTTAGTTTCATAGGCACACACGATTCCACGAGCGATATTCATCATGCATGTTAGCATGTATCCTTGGATAGGTCTTAAAACTTACCATGAAGGTTTGTATGTGTAGCTGTACCTATATTTAAGCGCGCTAGGGTGCGTGGCGACGGAACAAAAGCCACGCGCGTAAATGCGTTTTCAGTTCTATACAAATACAGGTACACTCGACAACATTGACGGTCGACCACTTTTCACCCTTAATAACGGTGAAAAGTGGTCGACCGTCAATGTTGTCGAGTGTACTTGCAAACAACGGAAGATCACGCACTCCCGCGCTAAGCTGCGTGATGCGGTGCGCTGTGCGAATCGTCTAGTGAGGATATGGATATAATATAACTATACCCTTCTAATTTTTTAAGTGTCATTAAAAATCTGGAAAAAAAAACAAGTTTGTAGCACATAATTAACGTCGGCACGTTTGTCGCAGTGGCTGCTGCGCAAAGGTCGCGGGTACGATTCCCGCGCAGAAAAAAAAATATTTCGGGTCTGACTGATTTTGTATGTGAAGTTTGTGTTTGGAAACGCACCCACGATACTTAGGGGAATCTTATAAGTGTGGGGGTAAGATTTTAAACGAAAATTGTTTTTAATGTGCGTCCGACACGCACTTGACCAGTTTTTAGGGTCCTGTACCAAAATGGTAAAAAGGGACCCTTATGGTGCGCCGACTTCGTCTGTCCGTCTGTCTGTCACAGCTGCTTATTTCAGCAACTACTAATGCTATCGACTTGAAATTTGTAACATTTATAGAGAATACTTGCCCAGCTTTATTGCAAGTGAATAAAGTTCAAAAAGTCATTGAAAAAGGGGGCAGAAGTGGGGGTTTGAAATTTAAAAGTGGGGTCATTAGGTTAACTGGCATATCATATGGAAGGGCTTGATCTGCACTTTTCAAAATATATTTTTATTTTCTTTTATGTCTTATAGTTTTTGACATATGATGAAAAATGACTGAAAAAATACCATTCCCCCCCTTATCTCCGAAGTTTGCGAAGCGAAAAATCTGAAATAATTATAGTTGATAGAAATTGACCTATTTATTGCACCAAAAATAAAGCGATGTTCCTAACTATTACAGTTTTTTCAAAATCATCAAAATTCCTTCACAAACAAACTTGTTATGCGGTCAGGTTTTTTTACTTTTATACATCCAAGGATGGTACGGGGCCCTCGGTGGGCGAATACGACTCGCACTTGGCCAGTTTTTTTTAATAATTTAAAAAGCTAAAGACAATAGAAGAAATTATACTTCAATCATAGGTATCAGGTGCATATATCTCAAGCAGTTAAGCTCAATTGCGGGTTAAGGTTATCCGTTCAATCGATTTTAATCGACAATTGACCGTTTTACTTATGAGAAACACTAGTACTGTACCCCTATCATGAGTTTTTTTGACGTATTGTTTCGTTAACGTAAGCATATTTTGAATTTAAAATACAGCAGTCCTGGAACATTTTGATAAAATTTTATACAATTTGCACATTTAAAAAATACAGAGAAATTAATTAAGTATTTAATTTATATAAATAAGTATTGTGTAACAAACGTATATTTTCAATTCAAAATATGCTTACGTTAACGATACTACACGTCAAAAAAACTCATGATCGGGGTACTGGATTCATTTAATTAACTGCCTGTCTATGTACCGAAAGGCCGCGTGATATCACCGCGAGAGCTGCCAATTTGTTTATTAACGTTCGAGGGAGAATCTCACCGTGACATTCTCCTTCGAACGTCCGCAAACAAATTAGCAGTTCTCGCATGGAAGGACCCATGCTATCCCATGCCACCTGGAAATCCCGTACCTACCCATGAGCTTTTAAAAAAAACCGGCCAAGTGCGAGTCGTTCTCGCGCACCGAGGGTTCCGTATCATTTTTGGACGTATAAAGTGAAAAAAACCGGACCGCTTAACTAAGTTTGTTTGTGAAAGAATTTTGATGATTTTGAAAAAACTGTACTAGTTAGGAACATCATTTTATTTTTGGTGCAATATTTGGGTCAATTTCTAGAAACTCTAATTATTTCAGATTTTTCGCTTGGCAAACTTCGGAGATAAGGGGGGGGGGATGGTATTTTTTCAGACATTTTTCATCATAAGTCGAAAACTGTGGGACATAAAATAAAATAAAAATATATTTTGAAATGTGCAGATCAAGTTCTTTGATATGATATGTCATTTGACCTAGTAACCCCACTTTAAAAGGACGTCGGCAGTTTTAGGATTGATATGGTACAGTAATAAAAGCTTAACCAAAAATAAAAATATATTTTAATTGTTCTTTGCCTAATTTATCTTAGAGATTAAGAATTGGAATCAAAAATCGAAATAAATAAGAAATAAAATGATTATGCCACCGACATTTTGAAAAAACCACTGAAACAAAAACGGGTGCATGCTGGCTGGCGCGTGCTTCCACAGAATATCATGGTGACAGCAACTAAAACCTTTGAATTGAGAACTCATTAGTCGGGCTGTACTTCACTGGATCATTCACACCATACTTAACCTCACTGTCAGAAATAAGAATATTTCTCTTTAACCCAATTACGTACAAAAACAAATAAAAAATGAATTTAAATACTCTTGAAATACTCGATAACACCAAACTAATTTCATATCTGTACCGACTTACACAATCTGAGGCCCAGCGTTCTATGGGCGTCTGCCAGTGCCCTTTCGGACACCCACTCCGGCCCCTTTTGCAATGAAAATAAAAATATTTTTTGACTTTTTTCATTTGCAGTAAAATTGGATAAGCATTCTTTATAACTGTTCCAAATTTCAAGTCGATAGCATTAGTAGTTGCTGAAATAACCAGGTGTGACAGACAAACAGACAGACGAAGTCGCACCATAAGGGTTCCTTTTATACCATTTTGGTACGGAACCCTAAAAACATAGGTACCTACGCGACGATTTTTCCTCCAATTTTTTTTTCGCCGGCCGGAAGGAAAAACTTATGAAGCCTAATCTGTTTATAGGTTTATAGCTGTAGTATTTGTGTGTGTGTTTTCTGTCCAGTGTGTTCGTCACTTGTAATCATGGACATAGCGATGGCAGTCTCGTGTCACCAAATTACACGGTGCTCCAAGTTCTAGTGATGGGGTGTCGATGTCGATAATTATTAAGTTGGGGTATTATTTTATTTTCTTTATTAGGGACAAAAACAGTTAGGTGGTACATCTTAAAGATACAATTTTAAGAGTCATAAGTAGTTAAACATATAACCTAAACCATTGTCCACGGATTAATGAAAGAAATAAGAAACGGAAGGGAATATTCAGATGTCCGATATGATATTTAATTAAAATTTTGAAGAAAGTACATTTAAATGTAGATTGTAGGTATTAATACTAGTGAGTAGTAACTATTATTCAGTTAGTCTTTTATTAATTACTTCTTTTTTGGAGGGGTAGAAAATGTGAAGGTATGGTTTTTTTGCACAAATTGTGCGGCAGAAAGATAAAAAGGTCTACATTCTGGGATTGGAAAATGAATAAGAAATTACCTAATAAAGTTGTTGTGGTCTGAACATGAAAGCAGACACAATAAAAATATATTATTATTAGCCGACCCCTAAGGTCCACTAATAATAATTCTAGAAATTCTAGGACACGCCGGTTTTCTTAGAAAAATTCACAGTTCCTGAGGTCACGCAGAAGAAGTCGCGGGCAAAGTGCTAGTAGTTTATCTAAGTAACGGTTGACTTATAGTGAAGCATAGTCTTGTGAGGAAACCTGAAATTGCTAGCATGCACGGAGCAAGTGTGGTGATTCCATTTCTGTTTACAAAGAAACCTTTAGCTTGGGCCTGTTAACAGACTTATAATTATTAATGCAATATTAATTCTGCACACTCCCTACGTCATACCAGAAACACGAAAGTAGTGAATGAGTGTGACAATCGCATATCACTTACATATTCTGCCACTACTAATTTTCACGCGAAAATTCTTGCTGGAATATAATGAACGATTTATTTCAACAGGTACCTACTAAGATTAAATGCAATTCGTATACATACTGCATTATTATGCAACTAAAACGGTCAGTGATGATGCCAGCGAAAATATTCAATACAAGCAATGCACAGATTCAACCTTGAAAAGATTTATCACAAAAACAAATACGGCGCGTGCAAAACTTTTACGTGGAAATTTTTGTGGAACAGAAGTAGCTATAAATAATGATTTATTTAGTTCAAATTATGGGTGCAAAAGCCGTGAAGTGAATGTAGTGAGTTTACCGATAACACGTTGGAAAAATCGTCAAAGTACGGCAATACGAGAACAGAACAGTGTAATGACGAGCAATTTGATGAGATTTCGAATCATATCCGTTACACTATTGGCGTCTCTCTAAAGTAGATTTGAAATAACATTATACATACAAATAAACCCCATCTATTAACCCGATTTACAGTTAATTCAACAGATTTTGACTTCTATTGCGTTGGTGATATAACAATATGACAGCTGCAGTAAACAGTTGATAGCATAAATACGTTTAGGCTTTTAATTTAATGCCATCTATCATCATCTTTTAAGCCTAGAAAATAGAAGTCTAAATCGGTTGAACAAACTGTAATTTAAAAACGTTATTCATAATTTTATTTCAAATGGAATAAGTAGGTATAGTTCCATTTCTTTTACAGTCAGTTGCAGAACTGACTGTTAGCTTAGTTGAAGAGATTAACAAAAATGTTTTTTTTTCTAAATAATAAATTCAAAAAGTATTGTGACTGAACAATTTTAAATAACTTTTTTGTTCGCCTATTATGTCCCACCCCAGTGTAAATGAAATCACTTGCATTGCTTATAAAGAATATTTAAATTCTGTTAAAATTAAATTAACTTTAAATATTACAATTTACAACTCAGAAATGAAAGCTTGCACAGCTAGGTCACACATTATTAATCACACATTATTAATTACTATTCACGCGTAGCGGAGAGATAAATGCTGCCTGTAAGTCATCTATGATTATCAGTGATCGGAATAGGTAGTGCTAATTCAGCTAAACTTCGAAGAACAGAGACGAAAACTGGAGACTTCCTTGAGACAACATTGGACGAAATGGGTCGGGGTTTCGAGACTTTACTTAATAAAGTCTCGAAACCCCGACCCATTTTCGTCCCGGAAAAAATGTTGTCTCAACTCAAACTTTGAAGAACAGAGACGAAAACTGGAGACTTCCTCTCCAGTTTTCGTCTCTGTTCTTCAAAGTTTAGCTGAATTAGCACTACCTATTCCGATACATTAAAAAATTAAGTTAAAATCAATTCAGGTTTTTTTTTCCCAGAATTGACAAAAAATTCAGTAGACACGTTTTTTACCGGAAGGTAAAACCTATGATTTACCAAGCCAATTCTAATAAAACATCAAATCAAAGGATTTTTATACTTTTTGAAAAGTTAGATTTTACTGTTACTTATTACGAAGTTGTATTAGACAATCTTAAGATTTTTCGACCTTTATGGTATGAAGTAACTTGTCAGCTGATTAATGGTGGTTAAACTGATGTTTATTTTTATATTTTACTAGCACTTTGCCCGCGACTTCGTCCGCATGACCCACTGTGCATTTTTCCGGGATAAAAAGTAGTCTATAGCACTCAGTGATAATTCAGCTTCCTATTACTAGTGAAAGAATTTTCAGAATCGGATCTGTCAGTAGATCCGTAAATTACCCCCTACATACAAACATAAAAACTTTACCTCTTTATAATATTAGTATAGATTTATTCTACATTTTTTTAAACTTACGAAATATATTGGACGCAGTTACGCTAAAACGTTTCAACCCACAAATGAGAGTGTAACTGATTTTCGAACTACAGTCGTGCGACAAAAGGTCGATTGTCAGAAAAAAAAAATTGTGGGTTGGAACGTTTTTGCATAACTACATCCTATTAATGTCTCAATTAGATTCAAATTTTCCATACTGTTGAAAATATTTTCTTTTTTACTGTAATACATACACGTACATAAGTTTCTGCACTGCTAGCGCATAAACAGAGCGTGATTAATCATGTAACACGCTAAATTCACCGTGAATCTTTATCGATATTCTCCTGTGGTATGCGGGGTGACTTAGTTTCAGCAGTACTTACTATCGATTCATGAGCTTAAATAGAATCATAAACGAACTTCAACCAAGTTATCGTCAAATTACCTACGTACCTAATTATAAAAAATACAGTAGACTAATCTACCTCTACCTTATTATCTAGCGTCTTAATCTTGTAGAGAACTACTTACTTAACGCAATCAAAATGATCGGTTGACTAAAACATCTAACATTTTTTTTTGAAAATACTTAATAACAAATTAGCTTTGTACATTATCTTAAGTAATATTAGGTATATACAATTTAAATCCAACGCTAACAAGTTATAAAGAAAATAAACACGATTCTGCTAAATCTACAAAATAAAGGAAAATTCATATCGATAGTTTTCCCGTTGCCACTTCACTACCCATTACCTTGTCATTCAGTCAGCCATCTTGGATAGTTTATTTGAAAATCGAATGCCGGCGGAAGCGCGCGATACTGTCATGGCGCGCGAATAAACGTAGTGAAAAACAATTCATTGTTTTTTTGTGAACAATTAATTAAAACACTGTAGATTGTGATGTTAAGTGATGAATAGTTATTTTATTATTTATTTGTGGTGTTATGTGGTGATTTAAATGGACTTTTAACTTTTAGGTAAGAATTTAAAACATTATTTTTTAGTAACGAAATTGATTAAAAATCCGCGGAAAAAACGTAACAAAGTTATTCGAATTCACTTCTTATCGTGAGTTACGTATGCTAACATAGTTTGTTTACATTAACACATATTCTACACTTATAAAAACCAATAAACAATGACTAAGTAAAAATAAATTACTTATTGGTTTAGTATCTTTTAAAAGTCTGTCAAATTATTTTTGTATGAACTCAATTTCGGGACTGACGTTGTTATTCTTTCTGAGTTTCTGTAATAATAAGTTGTCAACTTCTCACCTTTTGTAACATGAATGCGGCTCTTTGTGATACCAAGCGTAAATATCTAAATATATCCGGTCTTATATCACTATCAGTCTGAACATGTCCCTGAAAAAAAGGTTAAATTATCTTGAAGGAAGTTGCAGTAATTAACTCTCGCAGTAAGTAGGAAATTCTGTTACGGTATATTTTTGAACAATTGGTTCCCAAAATTGCTTTATTGGTCATACCCACTTGGTTTAGTGGTCGCTAGTCACTGTTGAGCGTGGGGTTCGATTCTCGGGTCCGGGCTAAGTGTTATTGGGCTTTCGGTCATTCTCAGTCTCATTATTTGATTTCGGTGGCAATTTTTTTTTTTAAATTAGGACATTTTAACAGGAAATATCAAATGTAGATTTAATTTAGAGAATATTAGTAGCAGAGGGTACAGATATTTCCTTTTAAATATCTCACTTAATTAAAAAGAAAAATGTGTCACCGAAAGTTCGATCAGTACCAATTGATAGCACCCGTTCACGAACATGATGCGCGCATCAGCACCGTAATCATTAGTAAAATAAGTTTTAGGGGGCGCAAAAATTCATCGTGCCCTGGGCGCTGAATGATGACCCTAACACTAGAGAGCACGCGTGGGGTACATACATACGACCGGCCAGCGTTTGTTTTTACCCAATAAGTAACTTTGAGAGTTGCATTTTTTTTACTTTGAGCGTCTATACGTATAAGGTCCTACCCTTCATACTCGAAATATTTTAAGAGGTACATCTGTAGGTGGTAAAGATGTCATACAAACGAAAAAAAATGTTCTGAGTATATATTTTTTTTAATAAATTAGGTAGGTAATTTACAATTATTTGAAACCAAAAAAAATATTTTTATCATCCATTACGCTAGTTTTATGTACCTTACTATTAATGTTAGAAACAAGCGTAATGGATGTCGAAAATAGTATTTTTATGTGTCAAATACAAAAAAATAAAAAAATTAATTATTAATTTAAAAAAAAAATACTCAGGTAATTTTTTTTTCGTTTGTATGGCATCTTTACCACCTATAGATGTGCCTCTTAAAATATTTCGAGTATAAAGGGTAGGACCCTATATATGCCTCACTCAATAACTAATCTGTGCGTTCAGTGGTTCACCGGCGATTGGTCGGCCTAGCTTGTGCAGTGAGTCTGTAAAGTTGCTTGGGGTACACAATGACCCCGTGCGTGCGTTCGCGGAAGATTTTTTAGTGGGTAGTTTTGTACTGGTGATTATTAAAGTAGAGCCTGTAAATGTTTTCCAGCCGGGCTAACATGCGCGCCGCGACAAAATTTTCTCGACGCTTTTATCGTGCATTTGTCTCGTATTTGCACGAGAAAGAGCGAGACAAAACGTTCGACAATTTTTTGTCGCGTCGCGTATGTTAGCCCGGCAGGTCGATTTGTAGTGATGATATGTCAGGTCTGCCAACAAAAAAATTAAAATGTGCGCTAATTAGTTTTTTTTTTATATTATAAGGCTGGTTTTAAATCAAAAAACGAAAAATAATATAAAGGGCACTGGCAGACGCCCATAGAACGCTGGGCTTCAGATTGTGTAATTCGGTACAGATATGAAATTAGTTTGGTGTGATCGAGTATTTCAAGAGTATTTAAATTCATTTTTTATTTGTTTTTGTACGTAATTGGGTTAAAGAGAAATATTCGTATTTCTGACAGTGAGGTTAAGTATGGTGTGAATGATCCAGTGAAGTACAGCCCGACTAATGAGTTCTCAATTCAAAGGTTTTAGTTGCTGTCACCATGATATTCTGTGGAAGCACGCGCCAGCCAGCATGCACCCGTTTTTGTTTTAGTGTTTTTTCAAAATTTCAATGGTATAATCATTTTATTTCTTATTTATTTCGATTTTTGATTCCAATTCTTAATCTCTAAGATAAATTAGGCAAAGAACAATTAAAATATATTTTTATTTTTGGTTAAGCTTTTATTACTGTACCATATCAAGCCCAAAACTTCCGACGTCCTTTTGTTGATGTTCCTTTTTTTTTGTTTGTGTAATATAAAAACAAGATAATGTGAAACTTTTTCATGTTAAAATTTTAATAATAAAATTTCCTTTTATAAATACAACGTCTGTTTTCTTTATCACATCATTTTGGTTGTGTTATATGCTATCAAATTTGGGGTACGTATGACCCCACGCGAGCGCTCACGTACTAAGGGCTAAGTTCACCGACAAGATAACCGTCCGATAAATTGTTAACGGCCGTTTAACATGACGTTTTGTATGGAAAAAGATGTGATAAAGAGCCGTTTTCAATTTAACGGACTGTTATCTTGTCGGTGAACTAGGCTCTAAATAGGGGCGCGTGCACTGCATTGTTAACTACGAGTTGCGCTTGCGACACTGCCTATTACATAGGACTTACAATAATAGGTGTACAATGTAAAACCTACTGCCTTATCCTTTGAGGAAATCAGCGTGATGTTATAAATAATACCTACTGATTGGTTCATATTCTACTTAAGATGGTTTGCGGAGGTCAATGCACTAGCGGAGGTCATTGCATTTGAGTATAAAATACCTACTGATATTTAAACAGACACCCAGGCTCACCATCGCAGCTTCAGCTTTTTACCAGCCTCAGCCGCTGCAGCTCGCACGGGTGCCTACGCTTTGTTACAGCGGGCTCGCCTGCTCTCCCTCCGCGCCTCCGGGCTTACAAAAATACTCTAGGGGTAGGGCAGACAAGACCACGTGGAGTCGAGGTTGACCAAATCGGTTGTCACAAATGTCACAACTTATTCACTTATTCACTCTTTTCAAGACTACCGTGTTTATGAGGTACCTAAAATAGTATAGTGAGTGTGATTCAAATTTATTTAGTGCGATGTAGTACAGAATTAGCAGTACTAACATGTATTATGTCTATATCCTGATTATGTATCGCCTACCAACGGTCAGAAATAGTGACTCTATTTTTAGTTTTTCCAGAAATCTTATAACTATGTAATATTCTTCTATCTATTTTTCTCTAAGTACATAATATACATTATTATCTTATTACAGAATTCTTGAATAAATTGTTATTGTTTTCCCAGAAACGGCTCTAACGATTTGAATGGAATTTTGTATTTAGATAACGTTTCACTTTCCAAGTTTATCTATATAGGTAGTGTGCCATCACTGAGAAAATCCGTATTCACACAAAATGTGTTTTATGTTGAAAAACATTTTTCAAAACAAGCTATTATAATGACCACTTCCCAGCTCCATCATGAGACTCTGGACATCATCTAGGTCTATAGTACTTGTTAAGACAAATCCAACGAACCCAAACACGACGGGAGTTATGTTAAGAAGTTTAGCAGTTTCTACAGCCACCGGGACTGCTCCATCATGAGACCACCTCCATGGTACCATATTATTGCATTGTCATCCAAGATTCCAGCTATCTCCATTTTCTATCTTCATCAAAATCGGTTCAGCTGTTTAATCGTGAAAACTTAAAAGACATACCTATAGACCGAGTTACTTTCGTATTTATAATATGTACCAGCTGTGCCCCGCGGTTTCACACCCTTGGCTCGGCTCCTAAGGGTTGTAGCGCGATGTTAAATAGCCTATATTATTCCTCATGAATCTGGCTATCATATACAAAAAGAATTTTTCGAATCCAACTAGTAGTTCCAGAGATTAGCGCGTTCAAACAAACAAACAAACAAACTCTTTAGCTTAAAAATAATATTAGATAGGTAAGTAGTTATTGTCTTATGTTTGCAAGATTTTTGCTATGTTTTCCGGTTTAGTCTTATACTTACAATATATTTTTTGATTAATTAAATAGATAATTTACCCTATTAGCATAAAAACTTGTTTTTTTAACTGAATAGTTCAAGGGGCAACCGTGTTAAATATTTTCCGGTTCCTAGTATTTGCAAAAACGATGCGTTATTATTATAAGTATAGGTAATTACTGATGGTAGACATTTTTATTACCAAGTTGATCGCTCAAAAGTTTGCTGTTAGAACACTTAATTTTGAGTTAACTTATGTGCAGTTAACGAACCTTTCGTTAACTAAGTAAGCAGCTTCGTAAGTAACCAGGCAGCTACCTTTAAACTATATTAGACCGTGATGTGTGTGTTAGTAGTCAAGTCTTTGATATCGCTTGTTGAACGCACATAAAATAATTACAAAGAAGCTAGTAGGTAGTGCAAAGATGCTAATTTTTTGCCTGGTTACCTTGGAGACTATACCTACATATTATTATGTATAATTTATTATCTATACTCTATACTAATATTATAAAGCGAAAGAGTTTGTTTATTTGTTTAAACACGCTAATCTCTGGAACTACCAGTCAGATTCGAAATATTCTTTTTGTATAGGTATGATAGCCAGATTCATGAGAAATCGTATAGGCTATTTGACATCACGCTACGACCCTTAGGAGCCAAGCGACGGGGGTGAAACCACGGGGAACAGCTAGTTAATTATACAACTTACTGTGTAGATAATTATTATGTCTATAATAAAAATATACAGTTGGGTATGTATATTACCCGTGAAAGCAATATTTCCTATGTTAAGTATTTATTCAACTACATCTACTCACGTTTGATAGTACATTAAACAAAATAAATACACGCACTAAGAATTAGTGCGAAGAACACGTGCCATATGTTATGCGCAGGGTTGTCAAACAAGAATAAAGAAAGAAAACTGGGCCCCAATTCTGCTATTGCAATTGTGTCGTAATGACACCATAATGGTCAAAACCTAAGCGGTCATTGGCTTAGAGCAAGACTATCTCTTTCGTTCTCTTTCGTCATTGGTCAAAACGATGTCATTGAGAGACCATTCTGTCACGATTATGACAATTGCTTTAGCAGACTTGGGCCCCTGTTCAGAAGAGAATATAGAATGTATTTTAAACTCATTGAATGTCAGCAGCAGACACATGGGAAAATTCATTGTTTGCTACGTATAAAAGCGCAGTTGGCACTTGATGAGTTAATTAGTTATTGGTGCCGATTCTGTTGAACATCCCACTAAACTAAATTTAATCACACTATATCTCATTTCTGCAAATATCATTGAAAAAGGACAGAAAATATTTAGAACTGTCAAATTAGTCCATGCCCTTGTCATTTACGGGAAAATAGTCATGACCTTTTGCGATTGCGACTAAATTGACATTAAAACTATTCAGAGGAAAGTGATCATAATAAATATACTTCTATATGCTGCCCGAGTGGGTGTTCCCCGACAGTTACAATCTGGGTGTCTTCAAGTCACAAGTGAATCGGTTTCTCCTATGCAAGCGTGCTCCATGGACCATGGTAGACCGCATCATCGCTTAACATCAGTCGAGATGGCGGTCAAACGCAAGCCTATTATCAAATAAAAAAATTAGCTTCAACTTCATATACCTATAGTTATAACATTAATCGCAAACACAAAACACCTGAATTGATTCCTTACACATAGAAGAAATTGTTCTAAAATCTAAGCTGAAGTACCTACTTACTTTAAAATTTGATATCGAAATTCTCCAAGCAACCATAACATCGTGCGCCAAGTGGCGTTCTCACGAGACGATTTAAATCGATCAACTTGAAATTCGTTTGAGAATTGATTAACAATAATATTGTATCATGAGAACACGCTATATGTAAAAGTTAATCATTTTTTTAATGCAATTAGTTTTCGATTTTACTTGATTGACCGACTGACTCGCCTTCGACTTGACTTCTGATACCCCCTACCTCGTGTCGTTGCGAGATAGGAATTTATGTTTCATAATCATCATCCACCTAGCCTTTCCCAAACTAGATTGTGATCGGCTTCCAGTCTAACTAGTTGCGGCTGAATATCAATATTTTACATGGAGCGACTGTCATCTGACCTACACAACCTAATTATTGGGTAATACCGGTATTCGAATGTTAGAACAGTTGTCAGTCTTTTGGGCTCCTGACTACCCGTAACGACTGTCAAAGATATTCCTATGACAACCGGGACCGACTGTTTAACGTGCTCTCCGAGGCACGAAGGGGTCTCAGTGTGTGAAGAAGGGTAATCCATCCAAGGACTGACCGTGGCAAGCGCAGCTTAACCTCGCAGATTGATCGATCAGCGCGGCTGTTATTTAACCACGAGCCCCTCATACCTACTTGTTTCATAATATTGACGACAATCAAGTATTTCCATTATGTTTCGAAACAAACACTTCTATATCAGCTTCTTGGCATTTTATAAACGAAACAATGGGGTTCAGATACATACTGCATTTATAATTGTCTTAAAGAGAAGTACCATCAGGGGAAATACCTGTACCTTACGAATACCACAGCCAAACAACGCTACTCTTCGGTATTGTCGTGTTCCTGTGATGAGTAAGGTCGCCAGAGCACCTGAGGATTCGCTGTGTTGACAGCGGGGGACCTGCTTGTCCCCTAAGCTGTTGGCACAGCGAATCCTCATTTTAAAGAGTTGGCAGCACGCGTGTGTTACTTAGAGCCCAACACTTACCCCCCCCCCCCCGCCCCCATCCAAGACTAATATTGCTTAAGGGTCTCTACACGGCTTAATCCAGCCCTGCTTCCATAGATAAGGAAAAACTGACACACACTTGCCAAAAGACCGTTTTTTTTCAAAGCCTAGGCAGGTTCTCTGCCTGTGCCTATCCAGGTACAGACTTCAGCCCCAGATCTTGAATTATTTCGAGGCGGGGCAGAAACTGAAAAATGCCGCCCCCACCCGACTATATGTTGACCTTTATCATCATAATTTCAGCCATAACACGCCCATTGTTGCTGATGGACATAGGCCTGTCCCAAAGAACGCCACAACGACTGGTCTACCGCTGCTCTTTGCGATTACTACGCTTGGTAGACAAATACATTACTCAGTGTATTCGTCTACCAAGCTTGAATTTGCCGCCCACTGAATTAGCCGCCCGGGGCACGGGCCCCGGCTAGCCCCCCCTAGATCCGGGGCTGACAGACTTACCGTAACACGGTAATACACAAACGTGGTAGCAATTTAATTTCCTTACATTAGCGCATCTACAGCAACAGATTACACGAATGAAGGTTATATTGCTCCATTTAATATAATCGACCAGTAACTCTTGGACTTTAGGTATCGATATAATTGCTTATATTTTACACTAACTTCCATTAAAAGCTATTGTTCAGATAAAAACACCGGCCAAGTGCGAGTCAGAAGCGCACGACGGGTTCCGTACCATAATATCTATACAACATTAGACACTATATCATAACCTTTACTAAGATCGAGAAAAAAATCATATTTGTTGTATGGGAGCCCCCCTTAAATATTATTTTATTTTATTCTGTTTTTAGTACCTATTTATTATTATAGCGGCAACAAAAATACATCATCTGTGAAAATTTCAACTCTAACTATCACGGTTCATGAGATACAGCCTAGTGACAGAGAGACAGACACCCTTTTACCCTTTGGGTACGGAACCCTAAAAAAGTGCTGCGTCTATACCTACCCCTAAATACCCTTTCCTCCCCCTCTCCCTATCTATGGCACCCAAAGGACACGTTAGACAACCTACCCTCATCACACTCAGGAAAATCAGCATGAAAACAATACATTAGAAACTGAACGTTTAAACCAGGGTTCAAGTTTAACTGGTTTAATAAACCAATCAGTCACGCAACCAGCGGTTAACCATTAGAAGCATACGTGAGAATTGTACATCCATTGTGTGAGCAAACACTGTTTTAAAATGGTTCGAGGAAAGCAGAAGTCTTATATATTTAACTAGACTTTTGCCCGCGACTCCGTCCGCGTGGACTACAATTAAATTACCAGTTTAAATGACCTCCGTAGTGTAGGTTGGCTAGTACTACCAAGAGGTGAAGCTGTATCAATGGTTTTTTTAACGGAATCCGATGAAACGTGGCTTAGATTTTAAGTTGGACCCTAAGCTATCGAACTGTGAAAATCACATCAAAATCCGCTCAGTACTTTTTGCGTGATGCGCGCACAAACAGACAGACAAAAATTCTAAAAAATATATTTTTGGGTATGGTTACGTCGCAGTACCCTATTCCGACTGTTTTTTCTGGAATATCTTCAATGTACAGACACGGCTCTTTTACAATTTTATAATAGTATAGATAACAAAGCAGAAGTGTTTGAAACGACATTTTTATTTTTACTTTTGTGTAAATCTTACTTACTGCCGCATTCAGACACGTTACTTAAAATAGTCAATCATTTACTTTAACTTATTTAAGTAGGTATACTAATATTAGAAAGCTGAAGAGTTTGTTTGAACGCGCTAATCTCTGGAATTACCTGTCAGATAGAGAAAAAATGTTGTATATGATAGCCAGATTCATTAGGAATAGTATAGGCCATTTAACATCACGCTAAAACCCTTAGGAGCCGACCAAAGGGGTTGAAACATCGGGGCCCAGTCTTATATTAGCGTCGTAACAGTACGTAAAACACGGAATAAAATAACGACTAATGACATTGTTAGTGCGGTGACATGTTCGTGACGAATTGGATTTAACAAAACGAATGAAACCTAAAATTAATAAATTTTTTAGGGTTCCGTACCTCGAAAGGAAAAACGGAACCCTTATAGGATCACTTTGTTGTCCGCCGTCAGTCACCGGACCATAAGTGGAGTCATCTGCTCATAGATGGCGCCATTGGAAGTATGCAGTAGCGCCATCTATGATCATACTACCTATATTATGAACCCTTAGGGCGCGAGGCATACTCGCACTTGTCCGGTTTTTTTTTAGTATTGATATGAGCTGAAAATTTAATAGTAGGTACCTACATAATTATTCTATATCAGATACACTTCTCGCCGCGTTCGTATGTGTGTAGGTACCTCAGATCATAGAAACAAGGAGATATGCCATCATAGCAAATTGGTACGGGAACCACTGTCGCCACTTTAGAGCAGTTTGCAACACACTTACAAGCGCTCCTTGTGAATATAAAGATCTTCCACACATTAAAAATGCCGCACCGTGTACGTTTTAATTATGGTCAATGTGACCATATTAAAGCGTCAGCCTCAATAGCGCCTTTGCATATCTCCCTTGTTTCTATGATCTGAGTTGTGTACACTTTATATTACACACCTGTATACATATACTTGGAATACACTCGTCCTTTTTAGCAGTTGGGTAAAAAAACTTCCCAAACATAAGGCCTTGCGCACACTGTCGCACAAATCAATCACTTCAATACAAACAAGTTTAACATAAACAATTGCGAAACTTTATTGTCTACGTATGTTTTGTGTTAACCAAAATAGATCCGTCAGTAAGAAAGTTTTGTTTGAACAGATGTTTTTAAATCATTTAAGTACTTTTAAGAGGCGAGTTTGAGGTTAGTAGCAAGTGTGTCAACCTCAGATCATATAAACACAGCAAATTAGGGGTCGTTCCCGCTGGTAATACCCCGTCGTTAACACTATTAACGACTGGGAATGTTTTGTCCCACTCGTT
The DNA here is from genome assembly GCA_948465475.1 of Thalpophila matura. NCBI lineage: Eukaryota > Metazoa > Arthropoda > Insecta > Lepidoptera > Noctuidae > Thalpophila > Thalpophila matura. The sequence goes on along the minus strand of OX419205.1, from coordinate 6,157,239 downwards.
AACAGTGTTAACGAACGCGACATTTTTTTCCAATCGTTAATCCTTCGTTTCGCGTCTAGTTTAGGAGTCAGGGTAAAGAAACCTGAAATAAAACAAAATACATAACGGTAATTGAAAGTGTTTTAATCACGATTTTTGAGGCACCAAATAATAACGAACATTTGAAGTGCAAAGATGTTTTGCCTGGACACTAAATACATACCTACCTATCTTACTAGCACACAGTGGCGAAGTGTCATTTTTTGTAAGAGGTAAGTCGAAATTACAAATGCTTACCTGGCCACGAAAAGCTAATTATAAATACTTGACAATAGTAGACAATACTGCCTTTACTATTTTTCAAAGGGAAGCCGGTAGGAATCGTATTGTAGGGACCCTTCGCCACTGCTAGCACATACGTCACTTTGCGACAAATTGGGCGTGAAAAGTGCTATTAGCACTCTTTTGTCCTTAAATAGTATTTTCATGATGTCGTGTATGTATATTTAGCGTAAATACGGAAAACGTTGACGATGTGTTTTGTTTACATAAGACGAACGCATGATCTTAGATCAGCCAGCCTAGCATGACGATGATAGAAACGGGTTTTGTCTACAGAAGAATAGACAAAGTGACAGATTGTAGAAAGATTTCTACCGTTTTATGCAATGAAGAGAAAAAATGTTTCTATTCTTCAGTAGACAAAATTCTGATAAGCCAAGCACGGGTCTCGTGCTCGGGCAGAAGAGATAACGAGTTGGATAGCTTTGTCAGTTCTTTGGTATAATAGAAATAGTATACGTAGTGGCCTACAATTAAAAAAGTACAAATAAATTATTTTATTTCAAAGAAGGAATAGGCACAACAAAAAAGTAAAAGCAAAAATAATAATTTATCACAAAATGGAAAACATAGACGCCTTTATAGTTTTTGGAGAGAGTATCGCTCCGTCTTTGTCGCGCGAAGCGAACGTAGGTGGTGTTACATCACTAGTAGGTAGTGCCGTCCGTGTCTAGCAAATCATTTTAAAACGCTTATAACTTTGCCAATTTTGTAGATGTTTCATCGGATTTTTTGGTGTCAATTATCTTTTTTCATATAGTTTACAGATTCACAATAAAAAAAAGTAGTCAACATCCCTATTGGTCATGCTAAGCCGGCTGTGAACGCCTGTTGCTAAATACAGTTGCGCGTTTGCATCGATGTACCTAGTCACGCGTTGCAAATGCGACAAACGGCCAAAAATAGCGATACAAAAAGTGGGTGGGTGTTTCCCAACAGTTACAATCTGGGTATCTTCAAGTCACGAGTGAATCGGTTTCTTCTAGGCAAGCGTGCTCCATCGTAGACCGCATCATCGCTTAACATCAGGCGAGATGGCGGTCAAACGCAATGGTGGTATGTCAATCAGAGACAAACATTAAACGGTCGCTTTTAGTCGGTAACGGATTCTCACTGACTTAGTTGGCCGTTGTTGGATAAAAAATTGTAACCAACAAAAAGCAGCCATCTGTGTTTTAGCCAAAAGAAAAATAGAGCTATAATTCTTGGCCAAAGATCAAACGTTCGTCTTATGCAATTAAAAAGTCATGGACACCATTGGTATAAATACTTTCATACATGACATCTATCTATATTAATAAAATGCTTTGTCCTGACTGACTGACTGACTGACTGATGGATCAACGCACAGCCTAAACCGCTGGTCGTAGGAACGTGAAATTTGGAGGACGTATTCCTTATATGATGTAGGCATCCGATAAGAAAGGATTGTTGGAAATTCCACTCCCAAGAGGGTGAAAAGGAGTGGCAAAGTTTTGAGAATACTGTGACAAAAAAAAAGTAATTGCACTTTTCATTCACACTCCAATTTTCGTAGTGTCGATTTTTTTATTTATTTATTAATAGGCTTGCGTTTGACATTTCACCAGGGCCCCAAATCTGCTAATGCAACTGTAAAAATCGTGTCAGAATCAATAGTTATTAAAAATCACTTTTATTGGTTAGCTAACCAACCAATGCATGATTTAGGTAGGTACTGCATTATTTTCCTAATAAATATGTGAGTGAACTAAGTGGCTGGTGGGCCCCTGGCACTCACGTGACTGCCCTATAGGATCACTTTGTTGTCCGTCTGTCCAAGGCGAACCCTACTAAGGGTCGAGCCATCAAATAAACAAGCACAAATCTAGACATCAGTCTCCTACTGAGAATTTCCTAGAATTTCACAGTATTAACCTTAAATGACCGTGAATATGCAAACATGTGTTAAACTATGTACTTTGACCGCATACAAATCCTGTAATATGAAATTAACTTGCGTTCCAAGTAACTACTATCTAGCAATTTCAAGGAGAAATTACCATAACCTTCATCTGTCATACATATTACATTCGACTACTGAATTATATTATCTACTAAATCTATCTATACAGGGTGGCAGGTTAGACAGTGGAAATATTGTAAGGGGTCATTGTACTCATCATTATGAACAACTTTTATTATGGGACCAACCCTGAAATCGCAAAAAAAAATCAGCTGTTCCATACATTTTGTTATGTGAACAAAAATGTATGGTACCTACAGCTGATTTTTTTTTCGCGATTTCAGTGTTGGTCCCATAGTAAAAGTTGTTTATAATGATGAGTACAATGACCCCTTAAAATATTTCCACTGTCTAACCTGCCACCCTGTATACATGTACAGGTTGAATTTAAAAACATTCGACAAATCGAAAAGGGAATTTCTGTAACTACCTAATTCATTTTAAAATACCTACCATTTTACAAATCTGAATTGTACAAGAAAATACGTTTTAATTTGATGGTGCCATCCAAGTTGTTATCTTTGGCGTTTCAAATAATAAAAAAAAATAAGACATTAATGGTCTGGCGAGTCAGGATCTTGGTCCATTTTCTAAGTATGGTCCATTTCAATAGAACTTGTAAATTATGTAAACAAACTTTCTATACAAATTCATCAAATTTTGACAGATGGCCATACTGATTTTGTTTACAAAGTTCACAATTTCAATTGACATGGACCATAGTTACTTATATTATTTTTTTTTATTTAAATAGAAGAAGGTTTAAGGAAAATTTGACAGTCCAAGCTTCGCCTGTTGCCGACCGCTGGTCTAGACTCTAGACACTTGATTATTTAATGTATTTTTCTAATCTAAATGATAATATTCCATACGCAATATAAATATTCATGAATCTACTCCGACCTTTCATGGGATCGTCCTTGGTATGTCACCATTAGGCACTCGTAGATTAAATCCTCAGATCATAGAAACAAGGGTGTGTGCCAAGGCGCTATAGAGCTTGATGCCTGATTTTGAGCAAATTGCTCATATTAAAAACATACGCGCTGGCGACGAACCGAACACGATCGATGATATAAATACAGTGTTTTAGTTTAGTGCTAGTGTTGAACTGTTGAGTGACGATTAACAGTGTTAGATTGAGGGTGTGCGGAATGTTCAATGCGTGGGAGATCTCCGATCTCCACTAGTAGGTATATATTATAGTTATAATTTGTCTATTGTTTCGTGAGCATTTTCAGTTTGTATAGTAATAATAGCTAATTAACTTAGTACACAAATTAATAAAAATATGAAAGAGAAACGTGCTCTATCTGCAACTCACTATCGCGGCATGATAAGGATTCTTTGTTTGTATTAACTGGAAAAAACTGAAAGAGGCATTATAATAATTATGACACATTCAATTGATTTTTAAAGGTTCCGTAGTAAAAGTAGGAACCCTTATAGTTTCGTCATGTCTGTCTACCTGTCCGTCTGTCACACACTCGTAAAATCTACCAATGTGTGTAAAACTTCGCAGGTTAGAAATTATAAAAAATTAAATAATTAGGGGCCCACTGATAGATGAAACTGAAGGATGAAAAAAAAATATTTTCGCCCACCCCTTCACGTGGGGTATCATTGAATAGGTTTTTGGAAATAAAGGTTTCTAAGTAATTTTCTTATTTAGAGAACTAGGAGCTCCGAAAGTCATTAACAATCTAGCTGCGAAGTTTCATACAAATTGGTTATGAATTTGTAGATTTTACGAGGATGTGACAGACGGGCAGACGGCCATGACATGAAGAAACTATAAAGGTTCCTAGATTTACTATGGATACTATGGAACCCTAATAAATAAGACAAAGATAAATAGTTTAAGCCTGTAAGTATTTATAGTCTACAGATTAAAAGATGTAATAATTGTTTGCAGTTTTTCTGTACATATTTAAGATTGTCATGTTTATTGTCCTTCATGCTAATTGCCTAGGATGAACATCTTATCTATGAAGTTTTATTATTAGATGGTTGATAGACTATCAGAGGGCAATCTGTCATGACTTTGACATTTAGAGATAACTCTGGTTACCTCGCACGAGTAATAAGGCGAGATATTTAATAAAATTAGCATCAAATAAGATTATACTAAGCGCCAGCCACAGGTTCCTGGTTCCAGGTTGGCGTTATCTACTAGATAAATTCAATAATGTGACAGAATGGGTTGTTCCCGCTCGTTAATACCCCGTCGTTAACACTATTAGGGGACAGTTGGAAAAAAATGTTGCATTGACCCCGGTAGTACTGACCCCGTCGTTTAATCATGTACTGCCTTGATATTAATGAGATTAAAATGCAAAATGTTGATATGATTCCAATTTCATAATTGTCGGCTTTACATACACGTAGATACAGACGTTCAAAGATCATCAATAATTCCTAAAAGTGGGAAAACAATACGACGGGTCGGCACTACCGGGGTCGATTCAACATTTTACCCAACTGCTGTCCCGTTAACGGGACGAGACGACCGGGGTGGATGGGAGGGAGACCCACACTATAACGACTGGGAATTTTTTGTTCCACCCGTTTGAGTTCCCGGTCGTTAATAGCGTTAACACAATGTTGAAGAACGCAACAATAACCGTTATAACTTTTGTTTCGTTTCACTTTTCTTTACCCTTGACTCCTAAACTATATCACCCTTACCACAAAAAAGATAGACACGCCTTAAACTCGAATGCTACCAAAAATAATACACACTTGTTTTAGACAAGTTAGTGCTAAAACAAGTGCGTATTATTTTTGGTAGCATTCGCGTTTAACGCGTGTAGGTCTATCTTTTTTGTGGTACGGCCTTATGAGTATTGAGTATATTAAGTATTGAGTATTGACTTCTAAACTAGACACGGAACGAGGGGTGAACGATTAGGAGAAAAATGTTGCGTTCTTCAACATTGTTAACGAGTGGAACAAAATATTCCCAGTCGTTAATAGTGTTAACGACGGGGTATGGAATGACCCGACAGAATTTGTATGAAATTATCTCTTAAAACAAATATGAACTTATCGCAGAGGAAAAACTATTTTTTGGTCATAAGTGGCTACCTTAGATCAGAGAAACAAAGAGGTAAGTAATAAAATTATTATCATAGCAAATTAGTTCGGTAACCGGCTGTCGCCACTTTTAGAGCAGTCTGCATCACAACTAGAAACGCTCCTATAAAAATATAGAGGTTTTCCACACCGCACACCCTTTAACCTAACACTTATCCGTCACTCGTCACTTACTGTAAACTAAGGGCTAAGTTCACCGACAAGATAACAATCCGATAAATTTCAAACGCCCGTTTAACATGAATTTTTATTTAGAAAAAAATATGTTAAACGGCTGTTTCAATTTATCGAAATGTTATCTTGTCGGTGAACTTGGCCCTAAGACACTATAGGTATACAAATCATTGAGTGGGTTCGGTCTGTCAGCATCCATTGACCCATCCATATACTGACCGCGGCAAGAGCAGCGATCAGTGCGGATAGCAGTGGCGAAGGGTCCCTACAATACGATTCCTACCGGCTTCCCTTTGAAGAATAGCACAGGCAGTATTGCCTACTTTTATTAATCAGCTTTTCGTGGCCAGGTAAGAATTTGTAAAAGAAACCGGCCAAGTGCGAGTCGTACTCGCGCACCGAGGATTCCGTATCATTTTTGGACGTATAAAGTGAAAAAATCCGGACCGCATAACTAAGTTTGTTTGTGAAGGATTTTTGATGATTTTGAAAAAACTGTACTAGTTAGGAACATCGTTTTATTTTTGGTGCCATATTTGGGTCAATTCCTATCAACCCTAATTATTTCAGATTTTTCGCCCCGCAAGCTTCGGAGATAAGGGGGGGGGGAATGGTATTTTTTTGAAAATTTTTCATCATATGTCGAAAACTGTGAGACATAAAATAAAATGAAAATATATTTTGAAATGTGCAGATCAAGCCCTTTCCTTTATGATATGCCACTTGACCTAGTAACCCCACTTTAAAATTTGGACCCCCACTCCGGCCCCTTTTGCAATGAAAATAAAAATATTTTTGGATATTTTTCATTTGCAATAAAGTTGAACAAGCATTCTTTATAACTGTTCCAAATTTCAAGTCGATAGCATAAGTAGTTGCTGAAATAAGCAGGTGTGACAGACAGACAGACAGACGAAGTCGCACCATAAGGGTTCCTTTTTTACCATTTTGTTACGGAATCCTAAAAACTGACCCTTCGCCACTGGCGGATAGTTATGCCATGAAGTTTCCAAGGGTATACAAACAGAAAATATACATACTAGCACGTTTTTATTGTCAAACGCACGTCATTACTTGTGTGAAAAGAGTCCAAGTGCATTATACATAATTATAGTATTCTAAGAAAGTCTTACTGCCTATTCCAGCCTAGCCTTTTCCCAAATTATATTGGAGTCGGCTTCCAGTCTAACTAGTTTCGGCTGGATATCAATATTTTACGTGGAGCGACTGCCATCTGACCTCCACAACCCAATTATTGGGTAATACCGGTATTCGAATGTTAGACCAGCTGTCAGACTTTTAGGGCTTCTGACTACCCGTAACGATTGTCAAAGATATTCCTATGACAACCGGGACCGACTGCTTAACGTGCTCTCCAAGGCACGGAGGGGTCTCGATGTGTAAAGAACTGTCACCCATCGAAGGACTGACCGCGGCAAGCGCAGCTTAACCTCGCAGATCGATCGATCAGCGCGGCTGTCATTTAGCCACGAGCCCCTCAAGAAAGTCTTACTGCTTATAACATTGAAGACTCATTTATACATATTATACCAATACTGTGTTCTTGTTTGTGACCCCCGGCCTTCCACGTACAGTCAGCGACATCCAAGATGACTTTTTAATCACCATCAAATTTTTTTCTTGGCATTAAAAAAAGATGCTATTTACGAATAACAGCTCAGATTGGGAGTGTGCGGAATTTTTAGTTGTGTCGCAAACTGATCTAAAAATGGCGACAGTTGTTCCCGTAATTTGCTGTGATGGCATAATATCTCCTTGTTTCAATGATCTGAGCCCTACACACATCCATGTTAGTTTGTGAAGTACGTTAAACTGTCTTTTTCCCTGACTGTACATTAAAATGGAAAGTTAAAAATACACTTACGTAGAACTCTGCCCACCTCTTCACTGTAGAAAGACAAATAAAGAGGACACTCGCGTAGTCACACGACCATTTGTATGAATTATTGAAGCGGTATCGATCGGCAGTAACCTTTGCCGGACGGTAATCGATGGTGATTTATGTCATACCGATGGCTGTTGATGTTTTATTGTTTCCTTAGGAGTTAATTGAAAGTATACTTTGAAACTTTTCCAAATTACACTTTAATTGTAATCTATCTACAGGGTAAAATTAAAACCAGTGCGGATATTTTAGAAGGTGAAAGTACTCATGAATATGATCAACTTTTATTATGGGACTGACACTGAAATATGAAAAAAAAAACAGCTGTTCCCTACAAAAATGCACTACAACACGATCAAAATGTATGGAACAGCTGATTATTTTTTTCATATTTCAGTATCGGTCCCATAATAAAAGTTGATCATATTCATGAGTAATTTCACCTCCTAAAATATCCGCACTGGTTTTAATTTTACCCTGTATAGGTAGGTACCATTATAAAATTGTAAAAAGCCGTGTGTACATTAAAGATATTCTAGAAAAATAGTTGGGTACTGGGACGTAACCATACCCAAAAAGATTTTTTTCGGAATTTTAGTCTGTTTGTGCGCGCATCACGCAAAAAGTACTGAACGGATTATGATGTGGTTTTCATAGTTCGATAGCTTGGGGTCCAACTTAAAATGGAAGCCACGTTTTATCTGATTCCGGTGGCACAAACCAGAGATACAGTATACAGCTTGACCTCTTGGTAGTACTAGCCAACGTACACTACGGAGGTCTTTAAACTGGTCATTCATTGTAGTCCACGCGGACGGAGTCGCGGGCAAAATCTAGTTACCTAAATTACTTCTAAAAATCACCATTTTGTATCTTCCAGAAACCAAACCATGGACAATGGCCGCTTCGAGGAAGCACCGATTAAAAAACTATCATCCCGCCTCGACTCCCGCGCACCCCGAAGATTGGACGAAATTGGCCAGAACTTAGAAATATTGGGCAAAAAGGTTGGCCAAAGGTTGGACAGTGTTGGTCACAATGCGCTCCTGGATACCATAAGTTATGAGAGTGAGAGGCTGAGAACTAGTCATAGTGAGAATTCTTCTAGAAGGAATAGTGATGATGGAGGGAGGGCGAATATCGAGGGACTTCGAGCTGGTAAGTCTTTGCTGCACGCTTAGCATGACCAATTCTATCCCTATTCTACAAAACAATAGACAAAGTTCTTTCTATCCAACTCGTTAATTATCTCTTCTGCCCGAACACGCGGCGACCCGTGCACTGTGTTTGACAAAGGCAGTTCATGCCTTTTCTCGCAGACCAGACCGTCGTAGGCGACGGCTAGTAGATGATAATAAGTAGACAGACCGATATAGTTATGGCTTTTTTATCTTGATATCTTCAAAATTCCAGATGGCACCAGCTCGGAGCCTCCAACAGCCAACGTAACGAACTTCAACGCGTGGGGCGAACTGAACAGTTCCACCTCCACCACGCGGACAGAACTCAGTCTGTCTGATGGTGGAGAGGACCAGGTACGACTTTAAGGCCATGCTAATAATATCAGCCCTGATAAACTGTCCCACTGCTGGGCACGGGCCTCCTCTCAGAATAAGAGAGTAGGCGGTGCGGTTAGTTTGCGGGTGCCCGCAGAATTCGGGAAATATCGGGAAAAATACCAGCCTATTTTTGGCAAAATTGGTGTCTTCAATTAATATCTAATGCATGATGATTAAAAAGTCGCCTTTTTACAAGTTATTGTCACTACGATGCTTAATGGCTCTAAATCGAAGGTTGGATCTTTTTCCATGAATGTTTCTTCATCTGCAACGTGAAGAGTAATTTATTTTTCATCTCCAGACGACAAAGACACGTCGCCGCAGCCATGAGTCAGCGTTGCCAGGGACGCCGATGCATCAGAGAGCGCCATGGAAGTCAGCTGACAGCCTCATACCGGAGTCAGCTTTCGGCACATCCTTAGCTGATATCATGGAAAGTCCTGCAAACAAGGTGAGTTTTAGTCTCAGATCATAGAAACAAGGAGATATGCCTTCATAGCAAATTAGTACCGGAACAACTGATGCCACTTTGAGTACATTTTTCGACACAATTACGCGCATAATTAAACGCTCCTTGTGAATAAAAAGATCTCCCACGCATTAAACATTCCGCACACCCTCAATTTAACACTGTTAATCGTCACTTAACACTAGCACTAAACTAAAACACTGTATTTATACCATCGATCGTGATCGGTTCGTCGCCAGCGCGTACGTTTATAATATGAGCAATTTGCTCAAGATCAGGCATCAAGCTCGATAGCGCCTTGGCACATATCCTTGTTTCTATGATCTGAGGTTTTAGTACATAAACCTATATGATATAGGTAGGTTAGGTTTATGTAATCTTATTCTTACTTGCTCTTTCGTTTATTGGTATCAAGTGCGACTGCTGAGTGTGGATTTTTGAAAAGTTTTTTTTTTCATAACTTACCTATTTATAAAAATTTTCGGATTAAAAAAAAATATTATTTTTTCAGAACCTGCCGTTTGGTAACCTCGATGAGAAAAAGGTACTTGTTTATGTGTATTAATTTGGGGCATACTCAAAAAAAATCCCTATAATACTGATTCGTTCTGGCTCCGATGATAAAAAAATCGGTCAAGTGCGTGTCGAACCACGCATACTGTAGAGTGTAGGGTACCGTAGCAAGGAGTACTTCAGTCAGTTGTCCGACCGCAAATACAAATTTATTTTTGCGGTTAATTTACTCAAAACTGAAAAAATAGCGGATTCAGAAATCAAACTTTTCTTTGGAAGTATTTTTTTTAAATCTACCCCCTTAGTTTTTTTTTATTTTTTCACCCCATAGTTAACAATTTAAAGGGGAGAGACACTTTTTAAGACTTCAGAAGCGCACGACACATCTCACCAAATTTTCACCTAAATAAAAAGTCACTTTTAAATTATATACCTATAAGCTAGTGTCAAAAGTCTACGAGTTAAATGACTATGACATAAGGACAGACGGACAGAACGAAATTATAGGAGTTCCGTTTTCGTCATTTGTCTACGGAACCCTAAAAAATAAGACTGCCTCGTTGAAGTGGATGCAAGTAACATTATCCTACTAATATTATAAACGTGAAAGTTGTGAGGATGTATAGATGTATGGATGTTTGTTACTCTTCCACGCAAAAACTACTGAACGGATTTTGATGAAACTTTACAGTAATATAGCTTATACATCAGAATAACACATAGGCTACTTTTTATCCCAAAAACGCGGGCGAAGCCGCGGGCGGAAGTTACTTATGAATATTGTGATCTTTTTGAAAGTGGATTTAACTTTTTTATCGGAGCCCAGAACGCTTTGTGTATGCCCTAAAACTATAGCATGTATATGTTTCAATGTGTGTTATGTAATACACAATAAATATGTATCTTTTTCTTATCACATTTGTGTATGTATGTATGTCTCTCACATTGCTGTTTCGCACAAAAACCTGTATTGTAAATTGTACAAAGTTTTTGTTAATTTGTTTTAAAGTAACTTTGAAAATAATTAAAATTTGAGTTCAAAGGTTACGTACAGGTACGTTATGTATAGGTATTTTTTGTAGCTATGTAATTAGACATTATTATAATCATGTTTTAACGGTTTTTATCGCGTAGTATGTCTATACGGCGTTCGTGGATAGGGATGTTAACTACTTTTGTTTTATTGTGAATCTGTAAACTATTTGAAAAAAGACAATGAACACCAAAAAAACCGATGAAACATCTACAAAATTGGCAAAGTTATAAGCGTTTTAAAATGATTTGCTAGACACGAACGGCACTACCTACTAGTGACGTAACACCACCTACGTGCGCTTCGCGCGACAAAGACGGAGCGATACTCCCTCCAAAAACTTTAAAAGCGTCTATGTTTTCCATTTTGTGATAAATTATTATTTTTGCTTTTGCTTTTTTGTTGTGCCTATTCCTTCTTGAAATAAAATAATTTATTTGTACTTTTTTAATAGTAGGACAATACCGTATTCATCATCACGTCATCCTGCGTCCACAAACGCTGCAAAAAGTTCGAAACGTCAGGAAAAATATTTATAACCTCGATACTAAAAGCTGAAGTTTGTTTGTTTGAACGCGCTAATCTCTGGAACTACCAGTCGGATTGTAAAAAATCTTTTTATACATGATAGCCAGATTCATGAGGAATAGTATAGGCTATTTAACATCACGCTACGACCCTTAGGAGCCGAGCAACGGGGGTGAACCGCAGAGCACAGCTAGTAATTTATAACAGACTAGCTTTTGCCCGCGACTTCGTCCGCGTTTCCGTCATTTTTCGTAAAAAAGTAGCGTATGTCCTTCCTCACGGTTCAATGGTTTTGATGTAACAGACAGATTAACTTTCGTATTTTAGTAGGGAAATTTAATATGTCAATCCACAATACTGTTGAAAAATATCGCAATAAGGAACCGCAGAATATTATTATTAATAGCTGTGCCCGCGACTCCATCAGCGTGTAACTCCTTGTGTGTAATACAATCAGAAAGCTCCGAACTGCTAAGCTATCGGGAGTTACACGTGTTATTGTGAGTCAACCATAAAGTATAGACATATGCTGTTGTGGGATATTTTTTAGATAATTTTATGTAAAACATTTCCGACATACATGATTTCTATGTAGCTTTAACCATTAAGGCTGCACACGCGACGGATGCTAAAAAAATGGAGTAACTTCTCCCGTTTTCCCAACATTTCCCTTCACAGATAGACAGACAGACAGACAGACAGACAGACAGACAGACAAAAATTTTACTGATTACATTTTTGGCATCAGTATCGATCACTGATCACCCCCTGATCGTTATTTTGAAAATATATTTCATGTACAGAATTGACCTCTCTACAGATTTATTATAAGTATAGGCAACTATACCTACCTATAAAACAGTAGTGTGACTGACTGACAGACAACGCACATCATAAACCGGTGGACCTAGAGATTTGAAAATTAGAGAAAATATCAGATCATAGAAAAAAGGAGATGTCATCATAGCAAATTAGTACGGGAACCACTGTCGCCAATTTTAGAACAGTTTGCGACACAATTACAAGCGCTGCTTGTGAATATAAAGATTTCCCATACATTCAAAATTCCGCACACCCTCAATCTAACACTGTTATTCGGCACTCAGCACTAGCACTAAACTAAAACACTGTATTTATATCATCGATCGCGTTCGGTCCGTCGCGCGTCGCCAGCGTGGACGCTTTAATTATATGATCAATGTGATCAAACTAAAACCGTCAAGCTTAATTGCGCCTTGGCACATCTTCCTTGTTTCTATGATCTGAGGAGGAAATATTCCTTGAGTAGTACACTAGGTACCGTAGACGTGCACTAAGGAACATTTTTTTTAAAATTCCATCCCTAAAGGGGTGAAAAGGGGTGATGAGTTCTTGAATATAACTGCAGTGATAGCCTAGTGGATGAACCATGTGCCTCCCACGGCGAATGGTTCGAGTTCGATCCCGAGGCACGCACCGCTGACTTTTCGAAGTCATGTGCGTATTAAAAATTAATTATCACTTGCTTTAACGGCGAAGGAAAACATCGTGAGGAAACCGGCGTGTCCTAGAACCAAAAATTCGAAAACATGTGACGTCCACCAACCCGCACTGGGCCCGCGTGGTGGACTGCGGCCCACTTCCTCTCACAGAGGAGGCCTGTGTCCCAGCAGTGGGAAGATTATAGGCCGATTATGCTATACGGAACTCCATCTAAAAGGAACTTTAAACCAATAGTGACCTAAAACCCTTAAACATGAGGAATTTTTAATCGCGTGACCCAGAAAATGAGAACAACCTTATGGTTCGTACTCACTAGGAGAGTAGGTAAATACCTCAGATCATAGAAACAAGGAGATGTGCCAAGACGCTATCGAGCTTGATGCCTGATCTTGAGCAAATTGCTCATATTAAAAACGTACGCGCTGGCGACGAACCGAACACGATCGATGGTATAAATACAGTGTTTTAGTTTAGTGCTAGTGTTGAGTGACGATTAACAGTGTTAGATTGAGGGTGTACGGAATGTTTAATGCGTGGGAGATCTTTTTATTCACAAGAAGCGCTTAATTATGCGCGTAATTGTGTCGAAAAATGTACTAAAAGTGGCATCAGTTGTTCCCGTACTAATTCGCTATGATGGCATATCTCCTTGTTTCTATGATCTGAGGTAAATACCTATAGTGAATCCTATCCTACTAATATTATAAATGCGAAAGCTTGTGAGGATGTATGGATGTTTGTTACTCTTTCACGCACAAACTACTGAACGGATTATGATGAAACTTTACAGTAATATAGCTTATACATCAGAATAACACAGGCTACTTTTTATCCCAAAAACGCGGGCGAAGCCGCGGGCAGAAGCTAGTGCGCTCCTATTCGCCCTTGTCCGGTTTTTATGTCCCTTTTACTAAACCCTGGCCATCTATTGAGAAACCGGGCAAGAGCGTGTCAGACCACGCTCAGTCTAGGGTTCCGTAGCAAGAAGCTTTCAGTCTACCGACCGCGAATACAGGGTGGCAGGTTAGACAGTGGAAATATTCTAAGGGGTCATTGTACTCAGCATTATGAACAACTTTTACTATGGGACCAACTCTGAAATCGCGAAAAAAAAATCAGCTGTTCCATACATTTTGTTGAGTTACGTGAACATAAATGTATGGAACAGCTGATTTTTTTTTCGCGATTTCAGGATTGGTCCCATAGTAAAAGTTGTTCATAATTATGAGTACAATGACCCCTTAAAATATTTCCACTGTCTAACCTGCCACCCTGTATAAGCTATTTTTGCGGTTGTCGAACTCAAAACTGAAAAAAGTGAATATTTCAAAAAGTTATTGACGTATTTTGTTCAAACCAATTTTAATCGAGAATATTTATTAGATGCCATAAGCTTGATTTTTTTCCAGATTTTTCGATAGGGCGGTCCAAGGTGGGGGGACACATTGTTAACGACTTTCGGAGCTCCTAGTTCACTCAATATGCACTTAATTTAAAAAAGTTATTTAGAAACCTCTATGTTATTTTCAAAGACCTATCCAACGATACCCCACATGACGGGGTGCAGGAAAATATTTTTTTTCATCCTTCAGTTTCATGTATGGGAGCCCCCCCCTAATTATTTTATTTTTCATAATTTTACTACAGGCCTTTATGGCGGCCTATAAAAGACATCTATTTACGAAGTTTCATATAAATTAGTTATGAACTGTAGATTTGACGAGGGTGTGACAGACGGACAGACGGACAGACGGACATGACGAAACTATAAGGGTTCCTAGTTTTACTACGGAACCCTAAAAACCAGGAAAACGTAACATCGTAAGTACTACTACGTCCCAAATAGATTGCCAAAAAGAATGTAGCTTAGTGTAAATTAAGCTTTACAATGTCCTTGAAAATGAAAACAACCATTATTCACATGAATGACCAACTTTCAGTTGTGTATTTACCGTAGTTGCGTATAAGTCATAAGACGTTTGAAACTAGTATTTTATTAGTGCGCGATTATACCCTATTTATTATAGCATTAGACAAACAAAACCCATTTAATTAATCCTCACCTGTTTTGGGAACCAAACCCCTTTTTTTTTTGTTTTTTTTTTTTTATTGAATGCAAAGATTTAAATCGTTAGATGCGCTCTACCGTGTCAAAGTAAGGTCATAATATAGATAAATAAATAATGATGAGTAATTGCAGTCAAAACAATTTAATAACTACAATAAAATTGAGACATATCAATGAAATTAAAGTGGGTGCCGTAAGGAATGGACCGTTTTGGGTGGTACGTATGTTTTTTTTATCTAATTACTAGCTGCTCCGCTCCTAAGAGTCATAAGCGTGATAAATAGCCTATACTGTTCCTGATGAATCTGGCTATCATATACAAAAATATTTTTTCGAATCTGACTCGTAGTTCCAGAGATTAGCTCGTTCAAACAAATAAACAGTGATAGCCTAGTGGTTTAACCATGTGCCTCCCACGGCGAATGGTTCGAGTTCGATCCCGAGGCACGCACCGCTGACTTTTCGAAGTCATGTGCGTATTAGAAATTAATTATCACTTGCTTTAACGGTGAAGGAAAACATCGTAAGGAAACCGGCATGTCCTAGAACCAAAAAATCGAAGACATGTGACGTCCACCAACCCGCACTGGGCCCGCGTGGTGGACTAAGGCCCACTCCCTCTTACAAGAGAGGAGGCCTGTGTCCCAGCAGTGGGAACATTATAGGCCGATTATGCTATGCTTATGCTAAACAAATAAACTCTTCAGCTTGATTAGACTACAGACTTTTCGTCCGTGCCCTTATAATAGTCCTATACTAAGGGCCGATTTCACCAACGTCAGATAACATTTATCCAAGGCACAGATAATATAATACTATACGTACAGATGCCTCATCTCATACAAAGAAATGTGACCGATTTAGCGCGGGCTATCTTCGGGCTATACATTTTTCCGTGCTTAAAGGATTTTTCAAAATTTGAACAAATATTTTTCATGATGTATTTTTTCATGTTCTCAATTTTACACAAACTTCAATAACAAATCGATACATATAACGCCATCTATTATGAGTTATTTTAACAAATGTTCCTTTGATCCTGATAAGACCCCGTGTCCAAGGAATAAAGTTGAGATTTGACAGATGTTCTATACAAAATCTGTCAAATCTTAACTTTATTCCTTGGATAAATGTTATCTGACGTTGGTGAAATCGGCCCTAAGTAATATTGTAAATTATGTGAAAGTTTGTGAGGATGTATTGGCTAATGACGGCCGCGCTGATTGATCGATCTGCGAGGTTAAGCTACGCTTGCCGCGGTCAGTCCTTGGATGGGTGACCGTTCTTTACACATCGAGACCCCTCCGTGCCTCGGAGAGCACGTTAAGCAGTCGGTCCCGGTTGTCATAGGAATATCTTTGACAATCGTTACGGGTAGTCAGAAGCCCGACTAAATTCTGACAGCTGGTCTAACATTCGAATACCGGTATTACCCAATAATTGGGTTGTGGAGGTCAGATGGCAGTCGCTCCACGTAAAATATTGATATTCAGCCAAAACTAGTTAGACTGGATGCCGACCCCAATATAATTTGGGAAAAGGCTATGCAGATGATGATGATTTGTGAGGATGTATGTAGGTATGGATGTTTGTTACTTTTTCACGCAAATACTTCCGAACAGATTTTGACGAAACTTATAGTAATATAGGTATTTTATACATCAGAATAACACATAGGCTAGGCCACTTTTTATCCCAAAAATGCGAGCGAAGACGCGGGCGGAAGCTAGTTCACGATATTGCGGTAATCGCGTGTGTTTATGTCACTCAAGTAGGGCTGCCATCCGTCTGGGGTTCCCCGGATTTGTCCTAGTTTAGAGGGCGTCCGGGGAGCGTCCGGTAGGGGTTTCCTTTTTGTGTCAGGGGAATCCTGATTGATTATAAGCCAAGCTCGTAATCGTAAGTCAGTCAATTTATCGGGGGCGTCCGGGAAAAATACTGAATTTGACCAAAATGTCCGGGGTTTTTGATGATTTTGTCCGACGTCGGCACTGTAGGTGATGGCAGCCCTACACTCAAGGTAGGAAAATAATTTTAGTCTGTACTCAGTTACAATTTAGCCATAGTAAACACGGAATTCTGCACTCAGAAATTTAGGTCACTATTACCTACCTATAAGCCTAAAAGCCTATTTAAATAGACGTCGTACACGATACCCTAAATAAAAAACCGGACGTGTGCGTGTCGGACCACGCACACTATAGGGTCCCGTAGCAAGGAGTTCTACAGTTTTCTGACCGCAAATATAAGTTAGTATTTTATAATATTATTATGAAATACAAAGTTTTTGAGGTTTGTTAAAAAACCAATATCTCAAAAATTAAAAAATTATCATATCAAACCTATTTTCGTTGGAAGTATTTTTAAGGTTCCATACCTCGAACGGAAAAACGGAACCATTATTTATAGGATCACTTTGTACTCCGTCTGTCACCGGACTATAAGTGGAGCCATCTGCTCACAGATGGCGCCATTAGAAGTATGCAGTAGCGCCATCTATGATCAAGATATGATATATACTATGATGTAATAGCGTCATAGATGGCGCTATTGCATATTTCGGAACCCTTAGGGCGAAAATATTGATATTCAACCGCAACTAATTAGACTGGAAGCCGACCCCTATAGTTTGGGAAAAACTTAAATCAATAAGTAAGAATTAGCGAGAATGATTGCTTTGTTAAACAACTTTAAATCGTTATATATCTTAAACTATTATTTAAAATGAAAAATGATAAAAGAAACCTAAAGATGATTTTAAAATACCAATTCAACGACACCCCACTTGACATAGTTTATCAACTTTTTTTTTTCATTTTGACAATATGGCGTCTGGTTGTCGCTGTGGTGAATTTTGATTACTGTTATGTCTTTAGTGACACTCGCAAGGTTAAGACGAATCGATTGACGTAAGAATTATCAAAATCGGCCTACGCATTTGGTCTCTAGAACGCCACATAGAAACAAACATACATACATACATACATAGACTGATAAACACATTACCCTCCTTTGCGTCGCGCAGTCGGGTAAAAAGGCTATGCGGATGATGACTTTGAAAATCATTCGTCATTTGTTTCCAGGTCCATCTAAGAGATGATATCAAGTCCATTCGATCTGACAGCAGCTCAGAAGAGAGACGCTCTCGAGGCTGGCGGTTCGTCAGGAACGTGACGTCAGCAGCCGGTGCCTTCACCGCGAAGCCCAAAGAACCACCTACTGCCTTACCGGGAACTCCACTACCAAGTTTTCAGGTAAACTTACCAATATTATGTAGGTATGTAAAAGGGGGCGAACAATAGAAAAACAAACCGTACAAGTGCGGGTATACGACTCGCGCACTGAGGTTTCCGAAATATGCAATAGCGCCGTCTATGCTACTATTAAATCAGTGGATAATATCATATCTTGATTATAGATGGCGCTATTGCATACTTCTTGTGACGCCATCTATGAGCAGATGGCTCCACCACTTAGTTGTCACTTTGTTTACTTTGTTGTCCGTCTGTCATGACCTCATGGTCAGGAATAGGACAGACGGACAAAAAAGTGATCCTATAAGGGTTCCGTTTTTCCTTTTGAGGTACGGAACCCTAAAAATGCACCTTTTCATTTAACAAAGATCTTAAGAATATGGTTCTGTGCGAGCAAGAGAGGTGACAAAATGCAACAGACAATGATGACAATCGTTCGACATATAGAGATAATAAAATTATTACAACAGTGATTCATACATATATTTTTGTTACAGTCAAAACCGGACAGCAAAAATTCTGACTATGGCAAAGATGACAAGAAACCATCGATGCCTTTCTATCAGAATGAAAAAACCGAGGACATTGGAGAAACCAGCTCTGAAGTATGTATTTCATTACTATCATTCTATGGATTATTCTTTTTATATGATAACTGTTCCCCGCGGTTTCACCCCGTTGCTCGGCTCCTAAGGGTCGTAGCGTGATGTTAAATAGCTTGAACTATTCCTCATGAATCTGGCTATCATATACAAAAGATTTTTTTGAATCCAACTAGTAGTTCCAGAGATTAGCGCGTTCAAACAAACTCTTCAGCTTTATAATATTAATAGGTATACAGGGTGGCAGGTTAGACAGTGGAAATATTTTAAGGGGTCATTGTACCCATCATTATGAACAACTTTTACTATGGGACCAACCCTGAATTCGCGAAAAAAAAAATCTGCTGTTCCATACATTTATGCTCACAAAACTCAACAAAATGTATGGAACAGCTGATTTTTTTTCGCGATTTCTAGGTTAGTCCCATAGTAAAAGTTGTTCATAATGATGGGTACAATGACCCCTTAAAATATTTCCACTGTCTAACCTGCCACCCTGTACCTACTACATATATGTATAAAAAGACTTTTTGGAATCTGACTGGTATTTCCAGAGATTGGCGCGTTCAAACAAACAAACTCTTCAGTTAAGAAAGAAAGAAAGAAAGAAAAATATTTATTTGGACACAGCACATAAAAGTTATATATTATTACACTTTTGCCCGCGACTCCGCCCGCGTGTCCTACAATGAACTGACCAGTTTAAATGACCTCCGTAGTGTAGGGTGGCTAGTACTACCAAGAGGTCAAGCTGTAACTCTGGTTTTTTTCAGCAGAATCAGATAAAACGTGGCTAAGATTTTAAGTTGGACCCTAAGCTATCGAACTGTGAAAATCACATCAAAATCCGTTCAGCATTTTTTGCGTGATGCGTGAAAAAATATTTTTGGTTATGGTTACGTCCCAGTACCCTATCCCGACTGTTTTTTCTGGAATATCTTCAATGTACAGACACGGCACTTTTACAATTTTATAATAGTATAGATAATAATGGTAACCCCTGATGGTAAGCCGCCACTATAGCCTATGAAAAGCTTGTAACACCGAGTATCACATGCGCGTTGCCGAGCCGACAGCTTAGGACACAAGCAGGTCCCCCGCTGTCAACACAGCGCATCCTCACGAGCTCTGGCGACCTTACTCACCACAGGAACACAACACTACCGAACAGTAGCGTTATTTGGCTGTGGTGTTCTGTAAGGTGGAGGTACTTCCCCAGTCGAGCTGCTTCAGATTTGAGCAAGTATCCTGTTGTGCCCTACCCCTCTTAAAAGTAGCCAATAATCGGCCCACCTGATGGTAGGGGAGCGGGGGCTAGTTGTAACAGGGGCATGTAGTAACACCCGATTTTTGCCCAGTAAACTAACGTTTATATACAATGAATTTGGCCGTCACCACCATCGTCGTCGTAAAAAATACTCAACAAAAAAAAGATATATCACAAAACTTTGTTCTTAGGGTTTGGAGCCAGAATCCCTATTATTCCGCGACGGCAGAAGAAGAATAGACATGGTGTTAGCTTACGAAGAGGAAGACTTTGGAGTTATGACTGAAAACGAAGCAAGGAAGCGGGAACATAGGAAAATATTCCAGGTAAAAAATATTTTGCCATCACTTTTGAGATTAGTACTTAACCTGCTACGTGCGTAAATTACGCGCGCCGCGATAGCTCGTAGCAGGTTAAAAGGTTTTTCTTTTAAAGGATTTTGTTTATTTCTTTGAAAGTAGGACTTGCGTCTCATATACGAATATATGAGACGCAAGTCCTTCTTTCAAAGAGATAAAAAAAATCTGGGATATTTTTGGAATCCCGGTACCCGGGACATACACACACATTCCCGCTGGGTTCCGGCCATCTGGCAACCTTAGCGGCCACTGACATTTTTTAACACCGATCTTCCGGTTTAGTTAAATTTATATCACTTTTCAGTTAAGCCTAGAGACCTACTATAATCTAGATATTACTTACTTCCAGGACAACCTAATAAAAGAAGGCCTAGAATTAGAGCTAGAGAACAAATGCCTGTCTTTCGACGAGAAGACCTGGTTTCTCAAGATACACATACCTTGGAAGACGGAAATGAGACTGGCAGAAGTGATAGGCATGAAGTTGCCAACGAAGCGGTTTATCATAATTTCGGTGAAGGCTTGGGTGAGTTTTTGCAATATTTTAAGAGGGCTCTCGCATTCGGCACCTCTCTCGCTCGCACAAAACAATATATTTTAAGAATGTTAAATGAAAAGATACATTTTTGAAAAATGTAATCTGATAGCGAACTACAAAATGATATTAATTATAATATTATAAACTCAAATTTAATTATTAAAAACACTCCTCAAAAACAGATCATAATTGTTTTTAACCGACTTCCAAAAAGGAGGAGGTTCTGCATTCGGTTGGTTTTTTTTTAAGTTTGTTTTTTAAATATCACAGTAGAAATGTGTTTTAATTCTTTACCTGTAAAATTAATATTATACTCAGAGGCACAATAAACCGGCCACCTATGTTTAGTGTCACCACGTTTGCTTTCGAAATCGTAAAAATGCTTCGGGAACACAAATCAGAAAAGCAGTGAGAGTAATAAGTGTTATGAAGTGAGTGTTATGAGGCTTATGAAGTAACATTCATCATGATATGCTTTATTTAACTTAAACAAACGTGGTGACACTAAACACCTATGTTTAGTGTCACCACCGGTTACCACCACCGCCGGTTAATTGTGCCTCTGAGTATATTTTGTAGTTCTCTATCAGATTACATTTTTCAAAAATGCATCTTTTCATTCAACTTTCTTAAAAATGGTTCTGTGCGAGCGAGAGAGGAGACAAAATTCCGAGAGCGCCCTTAACCGACCTCCAAAAGAAAGTTTAGCAATTCGGTGAAATTTTTACCAAACACTCCGATTTCCCAGTGATCTAAAGGCCAAATTTCTCGTGATTCTTTTTTATTTTGTATAAGATTGTATGTATGTAGGTAATGTAATATTGTAGTTTCAAGATCGTACTAATATTGTAAATGTGCAAGTTTGTGAGGATGTATGGATGGATGGATGTTTGTTACTCTTTTACGCAAAATATACTGAACGGATTTTGATGAAACTTTACAGTAATATAGCTTATACATCAGAATAACACATAGGTTACTTTTTGTACCCAAAAACGCGGGTGAAGCCGCAGCACGAAGCTAGCCTATAATATACCATGTTCTTAGAAATAAATAAATTGAAACTGTTCCATACATTTGTGTTCAAATTTCGACACAACGTATGGAACGGCTGATTTCTTTTCGCGATTTCAAGATTTTTCATAATGATGAGTATAATAGCCCTTTTTGAGGTGTGTCGCTTACCCGGTAGTAAATATTACACATCCAGTTTGAGAAAGAGATAATCCAGTTTGAGAAAGGTTAGATTCATAGAGCGTCATCTCAGTCGCACGAAGTACTAAGGCTGTGTCCCCAATATGCAAACTGTGAGCGGCCGACTGAGACTGCGCTAACGGCAAACTGGTAGCGCAAACTAGCAAACTGTGGACACGCCATTTCAAATATATGGAAAGGCATACTAAACCGATACGCCGCAAACTCAGTCAGCCGCCCACAGTTTGCCTATTGGGGACACAGCCTTACAGTCCGGTATTATAATAAACAATTCAGTGTAAAACGTCACATAAGCATGAGTGACGGTTACGACGCTCTACAAAGCTGAAGCTAGCCGATTACCTCTTTCTACAATTCATTGCCGGGTACTGTATTTCTGATTGAATATACTTAATATTAACAGAGCGAAGAAAAACAAGCAGAAAAAGACAAAAAATGGTATTCAAAATGGCGACGGCGATGGAAACAGCTGTACGAATATGAGCACTCGAGAGTAGGACATGAACCTTCCTTCTACGGAGCCGCCGACGAATGTGGAGCCAGAAAGGAAGAAATGTAAGTAATCTTAGAACCTGTGATACACATGAGCTGTAGCTAGATACGGGTAAGTACGAGCTACTAGCAAGTGTAACCAGGGCCATCTTAGGCCATGCAGAGGCCCTTGGGCACACAGAGTTTGGGACCCTTGAAGAAAGCTTAAAAAACTTGAAAGAAAATTCTGCTGGGCAAACTTTTATTGAGGAACGCTGGCTATCCGAGTGTATTTCTAATGAGGTATGGAGCTAAGAAACTAATGTGACGTCATTTCGGGGCTCCCAGCAGTCCGGGGGCCTTGGGCCCGGGCCCTACGTGCTCTTATGGTAAAGACGGAACTGAGTGTAACACGGGTTTGCTAGTAGTATGCTAGCACTTATTATTATTATTTTTGCTAATTGTTTAAATTTTAACCATGTGTAGGCAAATCTAAATTTTGAATGTAACAGCAGCGATAGGTATTGGGACCCCACGATACAGGCATGCCTAGTGTGGGGACCACAGCGAATTCGCGTAATTTTGTGCCCGGAATTTACGCTAGCAAATCTGGCGACCCTGGCTGGTGAAATCTGCATTATTTATTAGTGGTCAAGAAAAGCCTCTTGTTTTTTTTGTCTGTAAACGATGTTTAATGTTTGCAGGTTTTTAGTCATGTTTGTCAGTAAACAATGTTTAATGTTTACAGGTTTTTAGTAAAGGACCGCCACACGCAGTTCTCCCCCGCACAAAGAAGTCTACTAGTCATGCAGATATTACTGAGAGCTAAATATGATAGCAACGAAACTAAGGTATAGTACCATTAGTACCCGGCAAATAACTTGAACATTTGCAGCGTAGTGGGGGAAAGTCTGCGCACATCCACTTTCACGAGGGTCAAAACAAAATGCACAAAAATCGACTATTGCGCAGTCAAGGTCAATGTTCAAGTTATTTGCCGGTAAGTGTGTGTTAGTCTAGATCAGGTTTTCACAACCTTTTCCTAGGGCGGACTCCAAGCGCCACTTAATATTTTAGGCTAATATTAACGTTGTCGGGACTCGTCCAAATCAGCTCTTCAGATCGGGTGTCAAGTTGGGTCGTTCATACGCACCTTTAGTACGGCTGTTACTTAGCCACAAGCCCCTTAGCGAACACCAGCAGTACAGGACGTGCCTGGAGGTTCTTTCCAAACACTGAAGTGTTACAGCGTATAGGCAAAACACTAGAACTTATCCGGACAATCAAACAGAGCAAAGTCGCTTACCTAGGCCACGTAGCATAAGCATAGTATAATCGGCCTATAATGTTCCCACTGCTGGGACACAGGCCTCCTCTGTGAGAGGGAGTGGGCCGTAGTCCACAACGCGGGCCCAGTGCGGGTAGGTGGACGTCACATGTCTTCGAATTTTTAGTTCTAGGACATGCCGGTTTCCTCACGATGTTTTCCTTCACCGTTAAAGCAAGTGATAATTAATTTCTAATACGCACATGACTTCGAAAAGTCAGCTCTGCGTGCCTCGGGATCGAACTCGAACCATTCGCCGTGGGAGGCACATGGTTAATCCACTAGGCTATCACTGCACTTTCTACACAGGCCACGTACTTAGAAACAACCAATATGTCCTCCTCAAGACCATAATGATGGGCAAAATCGCTGGGAAACGTAAAGTTGGAAGGCGCGAAATGTCGCTCAGAAACATCAGAGAATGGACCGGCATCAAGACTGTAGAACAACTGTTCAGACAAGAAAAAGTTTAAGAAGCTGACTGCCAACCTTCAATAATGGAGAGGCACTATAGTAGAAGAAGAAGGAGGTTCTTTTAGTCCATCCCCAAAATAAGACTCCAAAAACTTGTATTTTGTTTCAGATGGGCATACGCCGTCTTCTAAACGACAGCACGTATACTGCGTGTTTTCCTTTACACGAAGGCAGATACGAAGTCGATATGTCTGACGGCAGTGTTACTGATAGAAGAGTAAGTATTTATTTTTCTCAGCTAACTCTTAAAGTAACATAACATAAGTAAAATAACTATGCTTTTTGTAACTTTTAAACTTGGAGTACGAAGCTTTCAAAAGTTTTTTATCGTTATACATTTTTTCTGGAATACCCACTGGGTTGACGAGAACACGTTTATCAAATTCACGTTAAAAACCCACATTCCCAGTAACATAGCAATTCCCTCCTGCCCTTTTTTCTATCGGATGGCCAGAAGCACGAAAAAGCGCCATCGGTTTATGGTTAATATCCCAAAAACCCGACCGAAACGCTTTGATTCCACTTTTATTGTGAAAACCGCCAAACAGTGGAATGCGCTGCCCGAGTGGGTGTTCCCCGACAGTTACAGTCTGGATGTCTTCAAGTCGCGAGTGAATCGGTTTCTTCTGGGCAAGCATGCTTTATCGTAGACCGCATCATCGCTCAACATTAGGAGAGATAGCGGTCAAACGCAAGCATAATATCAAATAAAAAAAACATCACTTTTTCCAGCTCCTGTACCTGGAATGGGCTCGACCGCAGAAATGGTACAAGAAGCAGCCTCTTTGGCTGGTCCGGAGGTACTTCGGTGACAAGATAGGACTCTATTTCTGCTGGCTAGGGTTCTACACCAAGATGCTGTATGCCCCAGCTATAGTGGGGACCCTCTGCTTTCTCTATGGACTGGCCAGCATGGACTCAAATGATAACATTCCTAGGTAAGTCTTTATACCACAGCCAAATAATGCTACTCTTCGGTAGTGTTGTGTTCCCTCAGATCCTCTGAACCTGTTTTATGCAAATAAATGATTTGATTTGATCATAGAAATAAGGGAGATGTGCCAAGGCGCTATCAAGCTTGACGCTTTAGTTTGGTCATATTGACCTTAAAAAGTACACGCTGGCGACGGACCGAACGCGATTGATGAAATAAATACAGTGTTTTAGTTTAGTGCTAGTGCTGAGTGACGATATAACAGAGTTAGATTGAGGGTGTGCGGAATTTTTTATGTGTGGATCTTTATATTCACAAGGAGCGCTTGTAATTGTGTCGCACACTGTTCTAAGGCCCGTATTCCAGAACGATACTCGAGCACCGATCTCTGCTTGAGCATAGATTTCAACCAATCAAATGGCTTTAAATCTATGCTCAAGCAGAGATCTGTGCTCGAGCATCGTTCTGTAATACGGGCCTTAAAGTGGCGACAGTGGTTCTCGTACGTGAGCATAGATTTCAACCAATCAAATGGCTTTAAATCTATGCTCAAGCAGAGATCTGTGCTCGAGCATCGTTCTGTAATACGGGCCTTAAAGTGGCGACAGTGGTTCTCGTACTAATTTGCTATGATGGCATATCTCCTTTTTTCTATGACCTGAGTGTACTGATGTAGTGAGTAAGGTCGCCAGAGCGCCTGAGGATGCGCTGTGTTGACAGCGGGGGACCTGCAGGCTTGTCTCTTAACTAAGTTATCAGCACAGTGACTCCTCATTTTAAAGGTTCGGCAACGCGCATGTGATATTCGGTGTCGCAAGCGTTTGATAGGCTTTAGGCTACGATAACCGCTTACCATCAGGCGGGGCGTACGCTTGTTTGTCACCGTCGTCGTACAAAAGCCACTAAACTAGACCTATCACTGGTCATCCATTTTCTAAAACGATTTTGGATTGCTGGTACTTGAAACACAAAGCAGAATACGGGCTTCCTCAAGGTAGCATACTTGGACCAAACATTCTGCGAAAGATACGAAAATTCTTCATGATTACTTCATGACGCAAAGAAGGTGGTTGGATGATGAAGTGTTGGTCTGTCAATAAAATTATCCGACAAGTGATATCCTCGTAAAGTGCGCGAGAAGAATAAATTTTGTGAAATTAAATGTACTGACTGACTACATGCGAAAGTTTGTATGTGTGTTTGTTACTTCTTCACGCTAAAACGGCTGAACGGATTTGGATGATATTTGACAAAGAGGTATCCTGGGACCTGGAAAAGCACATAGACTACTTTTCATCCATTTTCACGCAAAGTTGTCGGGAACAGCTAGTATAACATAAGTTTATATTCTGTGCCCATATATGCCTTTATTTGCTTTAATATGCCCTTCTTTGTCCTCAGTAAAGAGATCTGCGACCTCAAGGGGCCGGGCAACACGACGCTATGTCCCCTCTGCGACAAGGCTTGTCAGTACCAATCGTTGTCAGACTCCTGTCTGTTCGCCAAACTAACTTATTTATTCGACAACCCTGCCACCGTGTTCTTTGCGATTTTCATGTCATTTTGGGGTAAGTACCAAATGTCCCCTTAAAAATTTTGGCGTATTGTCCACGCGCCACGGAGGCGTAGCTTCATAGACGCACTATTCTTCGTCATTATACGCTTGGTGGACGGCTGCTTGCTTACCTACTTACAAATCTTGAAAAATACCTAAATCGAACAATCGTTAAATAATTGTAACAACAATTGTTGATTACGATTAATCGTTATCGTTTGATCACTAATTATAATCATATATCAGGAAATGCTCGAGGAGGGGCTCGTGGCTAAATGACAGCTGCGCTGATCGATCGATCTGCAAGGTTAAGCAACGCTGGCCGCGGTCAGTCCTTGGATGGGTGAGACCCCTCCATGCCTCGGAGAGCACGAGTCATTCGAATATCTTTGACAGTGGTTACGGATAGTTAGGAGCCCGAAAGTCTGACAAGGTGTCTAACCCTTGTTTCTATGATCTGAGGGTCTAACATTCGAATACCGGTATTACCCAATACCTAATTGGGTTGTGGAGGTCAGATGGCAGTCGCTCGTAAAATAAAGATATTCAGCCGCAACCAGTTAGACTCGAAGCCGACCCTGATCTAGCTTGGGAAAAGGCTAGGCCAATGACGATGACTAGGAAATGCAAGTTTCAATAAACTGTTCTCTTTTTCAGCGACAACATTTCTGGAATTATGGAAACGCAAGCAATCAGTGTTGAGGTGGGAGTGGGACATGGGGGGAGTCGACCAGGTATTTATCTTCTATCTGGTCCAGGGACCGAAAAGGTCACCCGTATAGGGATAATTTTTCTGGGATAGATGAAAAACCTTGCGTAACCCGTATTCAGGGTTAATCAGCCTAATAATAACCGGGTTCACGCATAGAGTTCATTTTTAGTTCCATTTCATTCAGATTAATCAGCAATATTTTAACCGGTGAACCGCTAAAAGTTTAACCAAACATATGGGTTAGAAATTCAACCGGTAACCTTTTCACCCGATTAATCGGTCACTGATCTGGTCTTTTACCAGGTCTAAACGTCACGTAGGAATTAAAATCATCAGGAAACGATGGCATGGCACCAGATTCTTTAGATTTTGGAGGAAACATAGGCTCACTCAAAAAAGTGGTCTACTTAAGACGGTAGACGACCAAATCCGTGACACCATAAGAGACCATAACCTTATAGTGTCACACCCATGTCACCCATATTCCTCTAAGTTATGATTAAGTTCCGAAATATAGCCCCTAAGAAAATACGACTATTTCGTTTTAAAATATAATTTCGTGAGTTATGCCTACTGATGATTTGAAAGATTAGTAATTATATAGAAGGCGGTTAGTTATAATTTTTAGCGCGTATTGAATTTTGATCAAAAAAGCACTGCAAAACGTTAGAAATTTTGAATTTCACGGACTACCTTGACGGACCTCCTTAAACATGGTTTCTTTATGAATACAGAAACCTCTTAATAATGAAACCATTCTTTCTCCATTCTTCACCAGGATGAAGACCCTAGGCCCGAATTCGAGGCATCAGTAAAGACCTACCGCACAAACCCGGTGACGAGAGAGAAGGAACCGTACCTGCCGAACTGGCAGAAGACTGTCAAATACGTTGCCAGCAGTTCTGCAGTACTGTTTATGGTAAGACGTAAGATCATAGACAATTTTTTATGACGTCATAATGGCGACTAAAATCCGCCATGTTGGTTTTTTCCATAATCCTTATAGCCTATGTATGTTACCCGGATAATAATAACAAAATCGATTGACACCTCATTCATCAAAATCGGATGAGTCAAAATCAAAATCAAAATCAAAAGTCATTTATTCAAAGTGGGCTAAATAATTAGCACTTTTTGAACGTCAACATACATAAGACAGCCCCCAAAAACGCCAGCCCTTCACCGCTTCCTAGTGTTTTAGCTGCGAAGAAGAAACGGCGCAACAAACTCCGCAGCAACACAATTCTGTCTGTCGATTACTTTTATGTAAAATTATATAAATCAAAAGAAGAGTAGTTTAGGCGCTACGATGGAATATACTTAAAACAAACATACACACACACATACCTACTTACATTCATACATATACACATAACAGACTGCTAAAATCATTTCCCTTCCTTTTGGCTTTGCCGAAGTCGGGTAAAAAAGGAGATATGCCATCATAGCAAATTAGTACGGGAACCACTGTCGCCACTTTTAAAACAGTGTGCGTCACAATTACAAACGCTCCTTGTGAATATAGGTAAACATCAAGACACATTAACAATTCCGCACACCCTCAATCTAACAAGTCTCACATCTCCCTTGTTTCTATGGTCTGAGAGTACGACTCAAAAATAATTATGGCTAAGTATATCATTGCATATCATTGCATATTTCGGAACCCTCGGCGCGAGTCGTAACTCGCACTTGTCTGGTTTTTTTTATTATTAATGTGCCAAATAAATGTTTTTTTCTTCCTTTCAGATCGCGATAGTAATGGGTGCTGTGTTAGGCACCATCATCTATAGAATATCCATGGTGTCTGTCATCTATGGTGGCACCGGCTTCTTCATACAGCGACACGCCAAGATCTTCACCACCATGACCGCTGCTATCATCAACTTGATCATCATCATGATTCTGACTAGGGTACGTATTCAGCAGACCTAAATGGTCATTGACTACAACAACCATCGAACATCAGCTCGCGTGCGAAAGTGATTGTTTTTTTGTGAATTTTAAACATTTTAAAACCATCTTATACTTATCATAATGTTATTAAATATACTGGGTGTATGTTTAGTCAGTCGCAATACGAAAAGGGGTCATTGTACTCATCATTACTTATGTACAACTTT
Organism: Thalpophila matura; assembly: GCA_948465475.1. NCBI lineage: Eukaryota > Metazoa > Arthropoda > Insecta > Lepidoptera > Noctuidae > Thalpophila > Thalpophila matura. The sequence continues at coordinate 6,127,275 of OX419205.1, read as the reverse complement.
TACTATGGGACCTCAGATCATAGAAACAAGGAGATATGCCATCATAGCAAATTAGTACGGGAGCAACTGTCGCCACTTTTAGAACAGTTCGCGACACAATTACAAGCGCTCCTTGTGAATATAAAGATCTCCCACATATTAAAAATTCCGCACACCCTCAATCTAACACTGTTAATCGTCACTCAGCACTAGCACTAAACTAAAACACTGTATTTATATCATCGATCGCGTTCGGTTCGTCGCCAGCGTGTACACTTTAATTAACCGACTTCCAAAAAGGAAGAGGTTCTGCATTCGGTTGTTTTTTTTTTTTTTTTTTTTTTTTTTTCATGTATGTACACCTATTACTCCGTTGCTTATGAGCCGATTTACGTGATTCTTTTTTCATATGGTAGAAGAAGCTCGCGCGGTGGTCCCATATAAATTTAATTAACTTTGGTTGAGTAGGTTTTTAACCAGGTGTAATAAACGGTATTTTTGGTGTATCCCGATGACATCATGACGATGATGAAAATGTGATATTGTGTAGATACATGAATTCCTGAACGCAATCGATCTCGATATTATACATACATAACATCACGCCGATATTTCCCGCAAGGTTAGACAGAGGTGTATAGTTTACACAATTTTTTTATGCTTAAGTCGCATTTGATAGAAGGCTAGGGAGCAAGCCTATTGCTATTACAAACTGCAAAACACTGGTAGGGTTCCGTACCAAAATGGTAAAAAGGAACCCTTATGGTGCGATTTCGTCTGTCTGTCTTTCTGTCTGTCTGTCTGTCTGTCTGTCTGTCTGTCTGTCTGTCACACCTGCTTATTTCAGCAACTACTTATGCTATCGACTTGAAATTTGGAACAGTTATAAAGAATGCTTGTTCAACTTTATTGCAAATGAAAAAAGCCCAAAAATATTTTTATTTTCATTGGAAAAGGGGCCGGAGTGGGGGGTCCGAAATTTTAAAGTGGGGTTACTAGGTCAAGTGACGTATCATATGAAAGGGCTTGATCTGCACATTTCAAATATATTTTTTATATCTCACAGTTTTCGACATATGATGAAAAATGTCCAAAAAAATACCATTACCAAAAATACCCCCTTATCTCCGGAGTTTGCGGGGCGAAAAATCTGAAATAATTAGAATTGATAAGAATTGACCCACCAAAAATAAAACGAACCTAACCTAACCTAACTAGCACAGTTTTTTCAAAATCATCAAATTTCCTTCACAAACAAACTTAGTTATGCGGTCCGGATTTTTTCACTTTATACGTCCAAAAATGATACGGAACCCTCGGTGCGCGAGTACGACTCGCACTTGGCCGGTTTTTTGTTTACTGAAACGCTCTTATCCAGTAACGTCTATGAATATAAGTAAGTACCTATTTAAATTCGTGAAAGTAATCGATCTCGGTAAAAGTACATACAAAATGTGTGGCGAAGGCAGTACATAAATGATTAAAGTCGCTCTGTCCATGATTTTATGGTACTTTATTGTAATTATTAACAACAACAAAAATGGTTACACTACACTAAAAAGATAAAAATAAAAACAGGTTTAAAAAAAACCGACTTCCAAAAACTACACTAAAAACTATGAAATAAAAATGTTAAACTTCCATAAATAAAAATCTAAATGTATATTGAAGTCGGCGGGGCTTAGCATAAAAATAAGCAACATTGTAGATTAAGGAGGAATGAAAGGAAATGTTTATTTGTCGAGGCGCAAAGTAAGCTGCACGTACACACACTGCGCACGATCTTTCTGTTCAAAGGCTGAGAGGTAAAAACCTGAAGAAGAGGCCCCGCCGACTTCAATATACATTTAGATTTTTATTTATGGAAGTTTAACATTTTTATTTCATAGTTTTTAGTGTAGTTTTTGGAAGTCGGTTTTTTTTAAACCTGTTTTTTTTATGTATGTGATCAAACTAAAGCGTCAAGCTCAATAGCGCCTTGGCACACTCCCTTGTTTCTATGATCTGAGGGTATGACTCAAAAATAATGATGGCTAAGTATATCATTGTTGCTTTCGATTATTATCATACTTGATTTATTGTTTCAGATATACGCCAAAATAGCAGTGTACCTAACCAATATGGAGAACCCTCGCACTCAGACGGAGTATGAAGACTCATACACTTTCAAGATATTCTTCTTTGAGTTCATGAACTTCTACTCATCTCTGATCTATATCGCTTTCTTTAAAGTAAGTGGCCCTTCAGCTAAAAAATAATAATAAGTAATATCAGCCCCTCAGATCATAGAAACAAGGAGATATGACATCATAGCAAATTAGTACCGGAACAACTGATGCCACTTTTAGTACATTTTTCGACACAATTACGCGCATAATATTAAGCGCTCCTTGTGAATAAAAAGATCTCCCACGCATTCAACATTCCGCACACCCTCAATCTAACACTGTTAATCGTCACTCAACACTAGCACTAAACTAAAACACTGTATTTATACCATCGATCGTGTTCGGTTCGTCGCCAGCGCGTACGTTTTTAATATGAGCAATTTGTTCAAAATCAGGCATCAAGCTCGATAGCGCCTTGGCACATCTCCCTTGTTTCTATGATCTGAGATCAGCCCTGTTTATAAACTGTCCCACTGCTGGGCACGGGCCTCCTCTCAGAATGAGAGATAGGCCATAGTCCATCACGCTGGCCAAGTGCCGGTTACACGTTTTTAAATCGGACTAAAAAGTATAAAATAACTTCTAAGGAAATGAAAAACTTGGGGTGCATCTTACTATTTTCTATTACATCCACCCCCCGTTTTTCATTGCATTAGAAATTATTTTATACTTTTTAGTTCATATTATTGCATTGTCATCCAAATAACATAGGTATACTTAACTTAGTCTGATGCCAGCAAGTGATTGAAAAATGAATTGCATTTGTACCGAACAGATAGACTGGCAAGATAGCGAGTTTATAAGACAAACTATTAACATGTTATATCTTCCAGGGCCGTTTCTACGACTACCCAGGCGACGATCAAGCAAGAAAATCAGAATTCTTCAAGCTAAAAGGGGACATCTGCGACCCGGCTGGTTGCCTCTCAGAACTGTGCATACAGCTGGCCATCATCATGATCGGCAAGCAGTTCTTCAACAACTTCGTCGAGCTCGGATACCCGTACGTACGTGTGTGTTTGTGTATGTCTTAAATGCGTGTTATTGAGCGAAACGCGTGTTATTGAGCGAAACGCGTGCAATTGAGAAACTTGCATGCAACATTATGAAATGCTCTTCAATTAGTATGCTCTTCGTGATTCGTGATAGCGTTTAACGGAATAAAATGCTTTACATTACATAAAAGTCGTGTAGTTTGTCAAAAGCAATATCATTGGTTAAAATACGCGTTGTTGAATAAAATGAATGCGTATAGCATGCATGTTTAAGTTTTTAAGCATTGCATTTAAAGAAGACGTATTATAGGTAGTTGATATAGGTAATTGTGCCATACAACTAGCCATCATCATGATCGGCAAGCAGTTCTTCAACAACTTCGTCGAGCTCGGATATCCGTACGTACGTGTGCGTTTGTGTATGTCTTAATGCGTTAATGAGCGAAACGCGTGTTAACGAGCGAAACGCGTGCAATTGAGAAAGTTTCAAGCAACAATTATTATTGCTTTTCGTGATTCGTGAAAACGTTTAGCTGATTAAAATGAGTTAAATTGCTTAAAAGTCGTGTAGTTTGTCAAAAACAATGCCGTTGATTTAAATGCGTGCTATGGTTAAAATTTTAAGGCATTATACCATAGTATTGTATATTTAAAAGTAGGTATACATTAAATCGATAGTTGTTAGTATGGATCGTATGTACATACAATAAATTGTCCATCATCAAGATCAGCAAACATTTCGTCAATAACTTCGTCGAACTCTGATACCCGTTCGTGCGTGTGTATATATTTTGTGTATGTCTTAAATGCGTGTAAATGCATTTTCAAGCAGAAGTAGTCAAGGGTAACAGCTAGCTTAAAATAACTCTACCCTGACCTCTCAACCCCCAGGAAATTCCACAACTGGTGGCGTCAGAGGTCCCATAGAGCTATCACCCGCGACCTCAGCAAGCCGCACATGGTGTGGGAGCAAGACTACCTATAAGAGATTTAAAAACAATTGACACGGGCGGAACTTGAACCCCGCGATCCCTGCGTTACCCCTGCGTTACTTATTTACGCCAACCTTTCCGTTATATCAACTCTAACCTGACCTGACACTGGCGGTACTTGCACCCGCGATCCCTGCGTTACTTATTTACGCCAACCTTTCCGTTATTTAATAACTCTAACCTGACCTGAAACGGGCGGTACTTGCACCCGCGATCCCTGCGTTACCTCTGCGTTACTTATTTACGCCATTCTTTCCGTTATTTAATAACTCGAACCTGACCTGACACGGGCAGTACTTGAACCCGCGATCCCTGCGTTACTTATTTACGCCAACCTTTCCGTTATTTAATAACTCTAACCTGACCTGACACGGGCGGTACTTGAACCCGCGATCCCTGTGTTACCCCGGCGTTACTTATTTACGCCATTATTTTCGTTATTCAATAACTCTAACCTGACATGACACGGGCGGTACTTGAACCCGCGATCCCTGCGTTACGTCTGCATTACTTATTTACACCTACGTTTCCGTTATTGAATAACACTTACGAGACCTCTCACCCCCCAGGAAATTCCACAACTGGTGGCGTCAGAGGTCGCACAGGGCTATCACCCGCGACCTCAGCAAGCCGCACATGGCGTGGGAGCAAGACTACCACCTCCAGGACCCTGGGAGACTGGCGCTGTTCGACGAGTACCTGGAAATGAGTGAGTATTGTTGGATGACTTCATTTAACCCTAGGGGTGCCTGGTGGGTCAGACAGACCCAGGGCAGGATTTAAAGGTGTGGACGCCCTGGGGAACCAAAAATTGGAGACCCCGAAAAAATTAGGAATCAGACGATGTGACGACGCTCAAGCACCGGCCGGGTCTGGGTGCTAAATAAGGCCTGCCCCCCAACCAAGTTACTTTTCTGTTAGCGTTAACGCTAAACGCTACGGATAAAATGTACGGAAGTGACATTTGTGAGTCACGTGACTTTTCCGCAGGTAATGTCATTGCCATACATTTTGTACTTTTGTTTGGCGTGAACGCTAATAGAAAAGCAACTTGGCTAGGGCCTCTGGCGCGCCGTGGTTCAGCCCTTTTCGGGCTCGGCAGCCAGTTGAGTGCCACATCTACTCCCGAAGACCCTGGACTCCTCGTATCGGGAGTAATCCACGCCATGTGTACGCGTTACTATTGTGCATTGAACTGATATTTTCTAAAAATTATACAAATGTCTCACGGGCTATGCCACATGGAGGGAAAGTACTTTAAATATTTGAGATAGGAAGTTTTTCTTCATGGAAACTTTACTTTATTTTTTAAATTGAGTAATACTGCATTCAAAGATTTTTTTAAAGTTGCTTGGTTCATCTGGGAATCGAATCGACCAAATGTAAAAAAATTAACACCCTGTATTTTTATGATGCCGATTGAAAGGGTTCATTGTAAGCATTAATTTCTTCTAAGTAACATGGTATCTTAAAGTACCGCTTTACACTGGCGCCCAACGTGGGGCCCGAACCCCCGACCCTGAGATTCAAGCATCGTCCTAATAGAACGCGAATGCGCGACCTTAGTAGATTCAAATTTTAATTTTCTAATTTGAATTTTACTCGTACGAACGTGCCATCCAACATTTTGAATTCGAATAGGTGTCCTAACAAACATTTGAGTCGCGCGACCGCGTCGTGCGATTGTCAGTTAGCACAGCCTATTCGAGTGCACGAACACGCGTTCCTGCAAATCAAATTCGTGCGAACCTACGATGATTGCGCATTCGCGTTCTGTTAGGACGATGCCTAAGAGACTCATGCTCTACCGACTGAGCTATCCGGGCAACTAATGAGACATGGCCCTAAAAGATGAATTTCACCACAATTTTCTTTCCCAGTTCTCCAATACGGCTTCGTGACTCTGTTCGTGGCGGCGTTTCCTCTGGCCCCGCTGTTCGCTCTGCTCAACAACATCGCGGAGATACGTCTGGATGCTTACAAGATGGTGACGCAGGCTCGCAGGCCGCTGGCTGAGAGAGTTGAAGACATTGGTGCTTGGTATGTTAGCCCAGATTTTCTCAAACTTATGGCCTCACGTACCGGCAGGAATCATGAGCCTGAGCACAGATCGCGCATGTACATTTTTGGCCATTAGACAATAGACAGTTGATAATACGTAAAAGAATGATCCAATTAGACGACGAGCAACGACTGACGAACCAATCGCTTGCAGCCTCGACGCCCCCCGTCTTCTTCATTCCGCCAAAGAGACCGACAATACGTAAAAGAATGATCCAATCGCCTGCAGCCTCGGCGTCCCCGCCTTCTTCATTCAAAATTATTCGTGCTAGGCCCAGCCCGCTTAGCATGACCAATTCTATCTATCTCTATTCTACCAAAGAATAGACAAAGTTCTTCCTATACAACTCGTTATCTCTTCTGCCTGAACACGTGGCGACCCGTGCTTGGCATACCAGACTTTTGTCTACTGAAGAATAGAAACATTTCTTTTCTTCATTGTACGCATAAAACGGTAGAAATCTTTCTACTATCTGTCACTTTGTCTACTCTTCTGTAGACAACACCCGTTTCTATCGTGGTATTCGTGGTTCATGTTAAGCGTGCTGGTTTAAAATTATACCAGTACGCGTAATGATGATGATGTAATTTTTTTGTTCTAGGTACGGCATTCTCAAAGGAATTACATACGCTGCTGTGGTGTCAAACGTAAGTACTAATCTATACTAAGCACCTATACTAATATTATAGTAAAAGTCAAAGTCAAGTCAAAGTCAAAGCATTTATTTCAATTAGACCAATTACAGGTACTTTTGAATTGTCAAGGAGTCTGTCAGTTAGTCATAATGATGAAGCTAGATGCCCGTTCCAAAGCGTAGATTCCTATGGAGAAGAACGGGCAAGAAACTCCATGGTTACTCTTTTAAATCAAATCATTACAAATAATCATGGTTACATTGTTTTGTCGGAAATAACACAAATATGAGAGAACAATGTATAAGTCTAGAACAATAGTAAAAACAACTCCAAATGTTAGCCATAGCAGTCCAGAGGTGACCAGTCCCAACAGACGGCGCCCGTTCACGGACATGACGCAAATAATATAATATATAAAAAGGCAATGTTTGTATGTATGAGGTAATCTCCGGAAACACCTACTGATACGATTCTGAAAATTCTTTCACTAATAGGCTAAGTAGGAAGCTACATTATTCCTAGTGCAATAGGCTACTTTTATGTGCCGAAAGCAGGTCTCCCGCTGTCAACACAGCGCATCCTCAGGAGCTCTGGCGACCTTACTCACCACAGGAACACAACGTTAGCGTAGCGCTATTTGGCTGTGGTATTCTGTAAAGTGGGGATACTTCCCCAGTCTGCTCCCGATTTGAGCGAGATATCCCGTTGTCCTCTCTTAAAATTCTAATGAAAACAGGACGTAAACGTTTGATTGTCCCCAGGCTTTCGTGATAGCATACACCAGCGACTTCATACCTCGCATGGTGTACAAGTATGTGTACTCACCGGACAATACGCTGGCTGGATACATCGACCATTCTTTATCGCGTAAGTACTTAGTTCTGACAGATCATAGAATTAAGGCGACGGTAAATGGTAACGGCCGTAAATCTCAAGTTTTAAATCTCTTATTTCACCGTCAAATAATGCAGGTTAGTTGTGCAATTTTATGTTAAACTAGAACATATATACATCAATCGTACCTGTGAATATTTAACTATTGTAGTAAAATACATAACGAAATAAATTCATGAACTACTGTCTACCCAAAACATAACAACCTAATTACTTTCAAACCGCTTAAGATATCTTCATGATTTTTTTTGTGTGAAAAGACTATTTTACTACCTATAACTGTACCTGTTACTTTATTTTTATAATTTTTTTTCGATACTAAAAATAAATATTTCCGATAAACTGGGGAAGCATGGCATGCGGCGCTCTGCGGCGATACGTCGTCATTGCAAATTAGTACGGGAACCACTGTCGCCACTTTTAGGACATTTTACGCGCAATAACAAGCGCTCCGTGTGAAAATAAAGATCTGAACACATTAAAAATTCCGCACACCCTCAATCTAACACTGTTATTCGTCACTCAGTACTAGCACTAAACTAAAACAATGTGACCATACTAAAGCGTCAAGCTCAATAGCGCTTTGGCACATCTCCCTTGTTTTTATTAACCGATTTCAAAAAAGGAGGTTCTGTATTCGTCCCGTATGTATGTATGTAAGTATGTATGTAAGTATGTAAGTATGTAGGGTAGGTGCGTCGGTTTCCCGTCCAGCGTCCATAGGCGGACATTTCGAGGATGTGCTGCACAAATATTAAGAAAATAAGAGTTCTATCCTTCAGTTCCACTTGAAATACGACTCTAGGAAGAAAAGGATAGCTGTTCCATTCTGACCTAGTAAAATTAGTTACGTAGTATTACCCAAATATGCACAAATCCTCGTTCAATTCACCGTTAGCACCGCCGGTGCACATGCGTTGGCAAAAGTAGCGAAAAAATAGTGAGCACGTATTACTTGCAAGGTAAGTATTTCTGGTGTTATTTATCTGTGACATGTTTTTTTTGTTTTAATTGCTAGTAATGCATTATTACAATGCATTTTGATAAGTCTTTTTCAATCATATTCAAAAACTTGTTAGATATTTAGGGTCCGCGAACTAGAATAGTAATTCTTTAAAAATGTTAGTTTACGGCCTGGTGGACGCAAATAGACATAAAAAATAATAACATCTTTAATTTTTTTTAGTATCTTATTAATATGGGTTAGGATCGAAATTCTTTTAAATATATTTCTTTTATATGCTGTTACATCGCTGGTAGTTTACGTCCGCCTAAATATAAATAAATCGTGTTTTTTCCGGCCATACAAAATGTATGGGAATTCAATGGCCGCCAATAGAATATGGCACTATGATGTCTCAGTTTTCGACCACTGAAGTTGATAAGTATTATATTTTTAATGTTTCTTTTATAGATGTCCTCCAAAGTTCCTAATTAACATACCTAAAGGTGAAAAACATTACCCTCCTTTTGGGCTTCACCGCAGTCGGGTAAAAAGAACAAAATTGATAATTATTCACAAGCATATTTTTATTTATTAATATAATATCTTTCAGTTGGCGTTTAAAGGATTAGAGTAGGAGGATACTAGACAACAAGGGAAACAGAAAATATGGCATTATTGGCATTCCGAGAACAACAATCCAGTGCAACAACACCGAGAACAACAAATTAATGTGCAGTCATCCATGGTTTAAGCGAGCGGAGATGGAATCCCTGGGATCCCAACTCATGGATTCCATATACCTTAGATCTCTCTCCGCAACTGAATCCTAGAAATACTTGGGTACCGTATGTCGGAAGCGTTGAGAATTGATGAGGCTGACTTTGACTTTGAGGGGTTTCGTTCACCGTATTAACAGTCTTTTGTCAGGTGGCAACAAGGTATGTGCCGACATTGGTTGGGTCTTGATGTTTTCTTTCGGCCTATTTAGATGGATTCAGCCAGAATTAGACGACCTGAATTGGAAGGTTCGTTTATTTCCGATTGCATATTGGATGAATCCAGCACCACCTAAGTGTGTCGAGAACGAAGACCACGAAGTGTCGAGGTCGAGGCTTTTTAAATACCAAAACTCTTCACAAACCATGAGGTGTGCGATCTTAGGGAATATTTCCCCAAAGCCGAAGTAGGGATGCACCAAGATGTAGTTGCAGTGAACAAAGTGACAAATGGACTCACGCCACTCCCATTAGGTAAAGAGAACTAGCGCAAGCCTATAGTGCTCAAAACCAATCTCATGGAGCTACATGGACACTTTTATTGGGCCCTTTATAGGTCTGATGCAGACTTCTTGGCGTCCATATTCTGGCTGCGTTTCGGCGAACTCTTTGGAGAAACCGATGGTTTTTTTTAAAGCAATTATAGACGAAGTTATGATGACGAGCAACTACCGAAAATAGATATCTGTCGGGCTGTCGGGCATGCCACTGTCCCGCTGAATCGATCCGAATATAATTTCTGGTTGTTTTCGTCTTGCTAACGTTGAGTACTTGGCATAGACAAAACTTGGTGGCCAGGATTATATACCAGCATCGAAAATGGTCATATCACATTGTACTGGGATCGCTGTATCATCAATTCATCACTGATCGGACTATTATTGCTAATTTTGATAGATTGGTTAGAATGTCGCAAAATAATAGATAAAAATTGAAATTGCAGTCCCGCATGATGGACATCTCGTAAAGGCCGAAAAAGATAAATAAATCGAGTATCTTAGCACACTAGGTTCTCCGCACGTGGAAAGTGCACTCAGCAATAATTGTGCCTATAGTCGTTTCGGCCAATGATCTAATAGCCAAGAGACTCGACCAACACCTGAGAAGGCTCTCGGATCAAGGTCTTTATCCAGAAAGCTTTCCTAATTACACGGCTTACATTGTTAGGAAAATCCTCTCTCTAGATCCCTGACCACTGGTAGCTTGGACCCTGTTCCCTATGCCAATGGAGTACCTACCTACTATTTTTAGGGTATATTTTGCGAATTTTAAACATGTTAAAGCCATGTTATGCTTATCTTAATATTATAATAATATTTTTAGGGTTTTGTACCCAAAGGGTAAAAACGGAACTCTATTACTAAAACTCCGCTGTCCGTCTGTCTGTCACCGTGAGCTGTATCTCATGAACCGTGATAGCTAGACAGTTGAAAATTTTACAGATGATGTATTTCTGTTGCCGCGATGACAACAAATACTAAAAACAGAATAAATAAAAATATCTAAGGGGGGCTCCCATACAACAAACGTGATTTTTTTGCCGTTTTTTTCTCGATCTTAATAAAGATTATAATACTTATAATATGGTGTCTAATGTTGTATAGATAATGGTACGGAACACTTCGTGCGCAAATCCGACTCGCACTTGACCGTTTTTTGAATTTTTTAAAGTCTTTTTTACTGTGATTAAGAAATGTACAAAAATATAAAATAAGTTAATAAAATTAATGTAGATGTGATTAAAACGAAAGACTGACTTAGATTTTGTTTTTATATTAAAAAGCAACGTAATTTACAGTGCTATGTTATTTTATTATCTTTTTAAAGGTAATTTACCATAATAAACCATGTGGACGTAAACTAGATACAATGTGGCCGTAAACCAAAAAAATGTCCGTAAACCAGCATTTCACCATGTTTTGCGATTAAACACCTCTAAAATTAATTTACAGCTATGTATGTCATTTTTTTTACTTCTTAATTCAATCTTCATAATATCTGGTATCCATACAAATACGTTCAATAAATTTTCTATAAATATTTCATACTAATATATTAACGTAAAGTTGGTCACTCCGCTAATCGGCCGCTATCCAGCGCAATGACCCTATGTATGTATGTAAGTATGTATGTATGTATATATGTTTGTATGTGCGCGATTTTCTCAAAAACTACTGATTCGATTTGGATGGAGTTTTCACTAACGTAATGTACATACTTTCAGGAAGGTTTTAGTATATAATACATTATGTAATCATTCCTATGTACAAAGTTATATGCATAAATGTACACACTCCGTAGAAGATTTACTGTTGAACGAATTCGTGAAAGTAATTTAACACGGGATAAAGAACTAAAAAGGGAAAAATAAAAAACTTTTTTAACAAAAAATAACCGACTTCAAAAATCCACTACAAAGAAAATAATAATTTTGGTTTCGGAAGTCGGTGGCAAAAAAAAGCAAACAAAAACCAAAGCCACCGACTTCCGAAACCAAAATTATTATTTTCTTTGTAGTGGATTTTTGAAGTCGGTTATTTTTTGTTAAAAAAGTTTTGATCTTATGAAATATCATAATATATTCTGCACATTTTAACTAAACTCGCGTTCTTGTGTTTTTCCCTAGTATTCAACACATCGGACTACCGCGAAGAATGGGGGGCTGACGAGAACGAGGTAGACCCCCCGGTGTGCGCGTACCGGGGGTACAGGAACCCCCCCGACCACTCCGACCCCTACGGCTTGTCCCCACACTACTGGCATGTGTTCGCTGCCAGGCTGGCCTTTGTCGTCGTTTTTGAGGTAAGCGCCATCTGTTGTAGAAGAAGGGAAAGCATTGAATTGTTTATATCGACTGCCATCTAGCGGCGAGTAACAAAGCTATTTTGATAACTGTTATTGATATCAGCACCATCTTGTATCGAGTAGTGGAACTAAAACTGTATGACAATATTGCGATGCTTATTGAGAAAAAAAACAGCGCCATCTCTTATTCAATTCGAACCATTCGTAACTTCACCAGAATATTATTTGCAATGCAATTCAATTGTCACACGTTACGAAAGAAATAGTAAGTAGGTACATGCATTTTAATTTTTTAAGGTCATTTAGGTATAATGAAAATTAATGGGATGTAATTTGCCGGAAGAACCACCGTTGGGACAGAGACAGAGGGGAGTAACGGGTGCAAGTGCTCTCCTCCGCCCCCTTTAATCATGGATAATAAACAAAAATTTTATACATTTTTATTTGATTAGATCGAACTTTCTGGAAGATACGTAAAATCACACAGAAAAATTACCCCCCCTTCCCCCTCCCTGAATGAAATCCTGTATCCTCACCCTGGCTTTACAGCAGTTTTCTCTCCATCCCACAGCACGTGGTCTTCGGCCTAACCGGTCTGATGCAGCTCTTCATTCCCGACGTCCCCACCGAGCTGAGGACTCAGATGCAACGGGAAGCTCTTCTGGCTAAGGAAGCGAAGTACGAGCACGGGAGGAGAAGGCTCTCTACTGAGTACCGCCAGCTGATTACTCAGAAGAGCGAACCTGTGGCTGGTGAGTTGAGAAATTTATTGAATATCAACTAAAATCTAGAAATTTCTCGTTCCGGACGGAGAAAAATCAACTAGGTAGTAGTCGAGCTTTTTGTGAAAGAGCTCTTTCAGTAAAATATAATTATTGCTGTGTGTATTTTGTATAATCTACAGTAGACTTTCGAAGTCTTCTATCGCATGGAGGTCTATGTCTATTATAGAAAAGGTAGCAAACGATTCGGTCACTTAAGAGTAGGGTTGCCATATTTGGCTAGGCTCGTGTCGGGCGGGACGTAAAGGGAGCGAAAGAAAATGAATATTTTATTTATAACAAAATCACAAATTCTAATGTATTTAACCGCACATCAGAATATCCCTGTTTTTTCCAACAAAATATAAGTAGGTACTAGTTTCGTATCAAAAATACCAATGGCACATCAAAATATGCACACCAAAAGAAATCAAACTCGGCATATATTTTAAGCATCAAGCAAAACTAATAAGTGAAATGACTTCTTCCAGACTTCTGAGGTGAACAAGGAAAATAAATTATGTCCGGTTTTGATTATTTTTTTTAATTTCTTTGTTGTACAAGTTTTGGTTGTCTATTGGTGCTATAGAATGATGGAAACATTAGATATGCGTTACTTATTTTGATGTGCAATAAAAAAAAACCTTATGGTATGGAAGCAGTGCTACACGTAGCTTGATCATATTTTGCTGACGACTTTACTTTCTTTGTAAGAAAAATTGGGACATAATACATAGTGCTTTGTCGGGACGTCGGGACAGAGTGCTCAATAACGGTGACAGTCCCGATATATCGGGACGAATAGCAACCCTACATAAGAGACGATTAGATATCGATATCTACCTTTAGGCTCAAAGGGCATAACCACTATTTTGGCAAAAATGAGATTTGAGCCTAAAGGTATTAATAATTATTCGATAATTTGAGGCTCAAATCTTATTCTTGCCAAAATGGTGGCTACCCCCTTAAGCCTAAAGGTATCGTATGCGTCACATCCGCGCAAAACGGCCACCGCTCAGCATAGGCAATGCTGTGACTTATGCACGGAACAGAGCCACAGCGCTGAATTCCAGTGACAGCCAGCGTTGACATGGTGACGTAGACTGGTGCAGCATGTCATGATTTTTAGGGTTCCATACCTCAACAGGAAAAAGGGAAACCTTTATGGGATCACTTTGTTGTCCGTCTGTAATGATCATGGAGCCATCTGCTCATAGATGGCGCCACTAGAAGTATGCAGTAGCGCCATCTATGATCGAGACATATTATAATCTTCTATGACGTAATAGCGGCATAGATGGCGCTATTGCATATTTCGGAATCCTTACCCGAGGGCCACGAAATGCGACGCTCCAAGCGAATTCGCCTTGTGCTGCAAGCGTCAGCGTCGAGCGTCAAAAACAAATGTATGCCTTATAACTAAGGCCACAAAGTAGCGCTGCCGGCCTAGCATGACCACGATAGAAACGGGTTTTGTCTACATAGAAATAGACAAAGTGACAGATTTCATTCATAAAACGTAGAAATGTTTCTACAATCTGTCACTTTGTCTATTTCTATGTAGACAAAACCCGTTTCTATCGTGGTCATGCTAGGCCGGCTGCAAGCAGCAGCGAAGTTCCCTACATTTGTTTTTAACGCTTGCAGCACAAAGCGAATTCGCTTGGAGCGTCGCATTTCGTGGCCCTCGGGTTAGGGCGCGAGTCATACTCGCACTTGTCCGGTTTTTTATCTGAAATCTTAATTTAATGTAGGTACTTATAAACAATTTTCAGAGAGACCAACAGGCGCCGCTTGGTTTCGTCGCACTTCGCGAGCATCGGATGGTCTCGACGCCCACGTGGCGGTAGCTCAGCGACCCACGTCACCACATATAACACACTGACATTACAAGGAAGGCAGAGGTTTATAGGTATTGTGGCACCAGTCTTGATCACAAACGTCACTTGCGCATTGATTTTTCGGTCTCTTTGGCGGAATGAAGAAGACAGGAGTCGCCCAGGCTGCACGCGATGGGTTCGTCAGTCGATGCTCGTCGTCTATTGAACTATACTCTATTACGTATTGAAAATGTACTTGCGTGATCTGTGATCATGATTCCTGCCGGTACCTAATAACAAGTACTACATGACAATGAAGGAAAGCTTATGGGTAATTAATGATATCGTCGAAATAACTTGACATGAAATGGACGGCAAATTAAAAATAATTAAATTAGTGTTCGACTGAAACCGAAACCGAAACTTCCATATACTTAAGGTCACATTATGACCTTATATGGATAATCGGTTTCGGTTTCGACCGTAAGTTCCTTATAAGGTAATAATGTGCCCTTATATGGAAGTTTCAGTTTCGGTTTCGGTCAGACACTAAAATATATGTTTTCAGAAACTAGGGAAGACAGCCTATTCTGTACCGACACGCCAATTTGTGAACGTTCGAGGGAGAATCTCACCGTGAAATTCTCCCTCGAATGTGTCGGTACAGAATAGACGAATGTTCAACAATGTTTATTACAATGGCATAAATAGCTATAATTGATTTTCCTATTGCGTGCTTAGCAGTTCTGGCAAAATCAGCATTCAGCATTACTTGCCATATGAAAAACTTGAATCGAATTAAATATTAAATAATATTTTATAAAACTCATCCGCCTTCGCGGTAATTGAGTTAACTCAATATTATTGTTAAACTACGAGTGTGTGAAGCAACTCGAATATTTAGTTATAAATGTATATTTTTTTGTGAATTTGAAACATGTCAAAGCTTATTTAATAACTTAATAGAAGCATAACATGGCTTTGACATGTTTCAAATTCCCAAAAAAATATACATTTATAATGTATAGATGGTGATATCGCATCGATGTCCGATAACTGCAAAGTAATTGGCATTGAGTTGGAAATACCTCATAAGTTTTTCGATAGATGTCGCCAAACGCTCCTAAGAAGCGTATTACAAAGGGGTCTCAAATTTCAAATGAGTCGGGCGAGACCCGGTAGCTCAGTTGGTTCAGAGCACTAGCCACGGTACGGCAGAGGTCGCGGGTTCAAATCCCGCTCGGGTCATATGATTTTTGAGAACCACTTTTATATTTAATAACTCGAATACTTAGTTCCTAAGAATAAGATTGAGAATCGCATTTAAATGAATCTGATTGTGTTATTATTTCAAAGATAGTCTATAAAGTGGTGTGTATGTAATCAAAGAGTTTTAAGACATACTTTTGAGGGTCCAATGATTAGGTTAATATCACACTACACAAGTTTTTGTCAAAGATCGGATACAAATAAATTAATTAAGGCGTAGTGCACAAAATGCCGTTATTTTTAAATGTTCAGCTAGTAGCAGACATTATAAGACTGGGATTTATTATGGCTCTTACACCCTACGCCGGTGCCCGGCTGCCCGGCAGCATGGCAGCGTCCGTGCTACACAAACGAGCCGTCGGCATAAATAACAATTGTGATGATGCTGGCGGCAAACCCGGATAATGCCGGCGGCATACCCAAATAATGCCGGTGGCAAGCCCGGATAATGCCGGCGGCAAACCCGGATAATCCCGGCGGCAAACTCGGATAATACCGGCGGCAAACCCGGTTAATTCCGGCGGTAAACCCGCGTTGTCATGCCGCCAACATAGTGTGTAAAAGCCTCTATACAACCACATTCTACATCACGGTTAACCCCTACGAATTACCTACCTACTTGTATAGTGTCATACTAGCCTAAGTAAAATCTTAGATAGTTAATTTATTTATTTATTTATTAAATGTAATCTAATAGCCAAGCCAAAATAAATGTCCCATCTGAAAGACCGACACATCGAATAAAAAAATGGTAATACTTACAAACCTCCGGAACTCTTATAGGATCACTTTGTTGTCCGTCAGTCACCGGACCATAAGTGGAGCCATCCGCTCATAGATGGCGCCACTAGAAGTATGCAGTAGCGCCATCTACGATCAAGATATGATATATCTATACTATGATGTAATAGCGGCATAGATGGCGCAATTGCATATGTTGGAAACCCACTTGTCCGGTTTTTTTTCTAATGGTTATGACATTAATTTTGGCATGGATTGTAGTTTTAAGGAGAAAACAAATTATAATTAAAACTTGGTGTATATTTAGATGACACGATTGTAAAGATGAACGTACACTTTCAGGGGTAGGTATAACCACTTGAATATACAGGGTAAAATTAAAACCAGTGCGGATATTTTAGGAGGTGAAAGTACTCATGAATATGATCAATTTTTATTATTGGACCGACACTGAAATATGAAAAAAAAAATCAGCTGTTCCATACATTTTGATTGTGTTGTAGTGCATTTTTGTAGGGAACAGCTGATATTTTTTTTTTTATTTCAGTGTCGGTCCCATAATAAAATTTGATCATATTCAAGAGTACTTTCACCTCCTAAAATATCCGCACTGGTTTTAATTTTACCCTGTATGTGTATGTCAGTAGACTCTGTGTACCTACGTAGTAAATAAAGTGTCAAATGACGAAGCCAAGTATACACAATTTTAATTCTCAAAAACTGATGAGATTTTCCATATCTGTTACAGTATAGTGCAAAATTTTAAATAATAAAACTTAAACTTACTTTAAAAAAAACTTAGCGATAAATACCTACTAAAATTTTACGAATCTCCCATATTTAACCAGTCATTTTTATTACTATTTGGCATTAGTAACTTTCCTTATTGATATACTACCGACACTGGGCTTTAAACAAAAACGGCAATTAATCAGTACCGTAAATTAGAATCGGTTAGGGGATCAATAGCACTATCAAAATACGTACAATTACTGACAAAACTTTTAAAATGTTGTATAACTAACATAATGTAGAGCTACAAAAAATAACTAATGAAGAGTTATCCACCATTTTCTATAGATATACCTTCTAAAAACGAGCTCTTTCATTTGAGATTATTCCCGCTTAAATTGATTGAGTTGGAGGGAAGCCAAGTGTGTACAACCAACTTGACGCGTTATTTTTTAATTATAATTATGTATTATCAACGCCCCGTGCGTTGATAATACATAATCTCACATCATCTCTTGTAAGGTCTTATATCATTCTTAGTACCTACATATAAACTCAAGGTGCAATAGATTATTACTGTCAGGGTAAACATTCAAAAACACAAGAAAAATGAACAATTCATTTCCATTTCTGATTTTGTTGACTGATGATAGAATTTTAAGATTTTTGTGATGACTTAAATTATGATGTGATCGATGACGATATTTTTATACCAAAGAAAGTCTTATTTAAATAAATTCGGACTCCAACCTAGCTTAATTTCGGGCAATACTTAGTTTTTTGTAAATTTTAGCATTACGGAAATGAATAGTCCATTTTCCTATATTTTTTTCAAATATGTTTCCTCAAATATGAGATATTTTAGTGTTTGTCCCAAAATAAATGTGATATTAGTTAATTTCACTACCTATACAGTAAGGTAAAGAATCTATATAAGTTTATTGTTAATATCTTTCTGTGGTCGAATACTCAATTTTCTTTAATAAATAATTGTTTCCAATATAATAACGTTGATTTTTTATTTATCCTGTCTCCCTTGACGGACTTCATTTGTTTTATATTCGTACACGAAATCAAAACAAAACAAAATAAAACTGCTAAGCATGAACTCTATCAAGTCACTGTGTCATCATCATAATGATGGCCGTTCTCAATTAAAAACAATCAGCATGCTTATAAGATATTTATAATTACTAATTTACTACATAATTATATTCTAACACAAGTTCTAAGATTCGAGGCAAAACTGTAAATACATAATTAAATAAAAACTTGTTGTTTTTACCTACCTACCTACTCATTAACTGTAACCTTTATAATAACATTTTTAAAGCTGCACATTGATAATCAAAATTAATTTGAATCATTTGAATCCTAGCCTTTCTGCTTAGCTTAATTAATAGGACTACAAAAAATAATTATGATCTAAAATAAAGCTTTCCCGTCAACTTGCGTCAAATAAACTTCATAGTAAAATAATAATGTAGCGACATCTATCGCATAAGTAGTTCACTAAAATAGTTAATCTACTCAACAATAGATGGCGCGCAATCATTTTAATTATCGTCTCTAAAATATTACGCTAGAGTGCGTTCATTCAATTAAAATAATTTACTGTTGATAGTAAGGGAATCACACACCGCCCCGCGCTACGCTGCGTGGTGCGTGGCGACGGAACAAAAGCCACGCGCGTGAATGCGTTTTCAGTGTGTTGCACCATGCGTGATTTCTATACAAATACAGGTACTTGCAAACAACGTAAGATCACGCACTCCCGCGCTACGCTGCGTGATGCGGTGCAGTGTGCGAATCGCCTAAAGGCTGATTTTGTAAGTAGGTATGTAAGTATGTATATTACAAGTCCCAAGTGTTAATGAGTCAATTTAAATCAACCGGGCACAAATTACGACTTCAGGCTGAGAGAACTTTCAAATAGAAGAACATACCGACCTGGGAATCGAACTCAGGCCCTCTCAACAGTCGCGATCCTAAACCAATGTGGCAATCTTCGACAGATTCAAATCTACACTAATATTATGAAGAGAGTGTCAATTTAGTATTATCCGACCGAAGGTCGATTTTTGGCCCACTTTGGCTGAGGCCGATAAGTTTGTCCGAGGGTGGTTTGGTGATGATGGTTTGGCCGAAGGTGACCGAAGCCGAAGGTTCGGTCGGAGGACACTAGAATTTTGTGAGTTTGTGTGTAATAAGAGCACGGTAGATAATAACCGGAATAGTGGCGTGCCTACAGGGCAAACCCGAGGGTATTGTAAGTGAGTAGCGTACAATAAAAAACACTTACAATCATAAAAAACAAAACCGGCCAAGTGCGAGTCGTACTCGCGCACCGAGGGTTCCATATAATTTTTGGACGTATAAAGTGAAAAAATTCGGACCACATAACGTCGCCTTGCAGTGAAAACCTCGTAAAGCACAAATCTTATTTATTTGTTGCGTAGATCAAGATCCCTTAATGCTCATAAAAAACACATATATTAATAATTCATTAAATAATATTGAAATACTCATTAGAAAACAGAAGAACTTACATTTTTACACTTCATACATGTCTTTAACCGACTTAAAAAAAGGAGGTTATTTTTGTTGAAATAATGAACGCAGCCCTCTAACATAAATAGTGTATTGTGTGAACGCGCCTAATTTATGTATTTTATTTCTGTTACTAGCTATTCTAATCAATCCACCATACCACCTAAGTTCTCATCAATTTTACCAGACTTTACGTTTACGTTTATTGCCATCACGAGGTTTTCACTGCAGAGCGACGATAACTAAGTTTGTTTGTGAAGGAATTTTGATGATTTTGAAAAAACTGTAGTAGTTAGGAACATCGTTTTATTTTTGGTGCCATATTTGGGTCAATTCCTATCAACCCTAATTATTTAAGATTTTTCGCCTTGCAAACTTCGGAGATAAGGGGGGGGAATGGTATTTTATTGCACATTTTTCATCATATGTCGAAAACTATGAAACATAAAATAAAATGACAATATATTTTGAAATGTGCAGATCAAGCCCTTTTATGTGATATGTCACTTGACCTAGTAATCCCAATTTAAAATTTTTGACCCCCAAAATTTTAAATGAAAATAAAAATATTTTTGGATTTTTTTCATTTGCAATAAAGTTTAATAAGCATTCTTTATAACTGTTCCAAATTTCAAGTCGATAGCATAAGTAGTTGCTGAAATAAGCAGGTGTGACAGACAGACAGACAGACAGACAGACAGACGAAGTCGCACCATAAGGGTTCCCTTTTTACCATTTTGGTACGGAACCCTAAAAACACTTACAATCATGAAAAATTACGCGAAATACCCTCGGGCTTGCCCTGTAGGCACGCCACTGCTCCGGAACTACTGTCTATTCCATACCGACCGGCGAGACCTCGAACGTTCGCAAACAAATTGGCAATCGGCTGCGCTGCGTGATATCACTACGAGAACGCAGTGATATCACGCAGCGCAGCCGGCAGTCATGAGCACAAACGTCACAAGCGTATTAACCTCAGATCATAGAAACAAGGAGATATGCCATCATAGCAAATTAGTACCGGAACAACTGATGCCACTTTTAGTACATTTTTCGACACAATTACGCGCATAATTAAGCGCTCCTTGTGAATAAAAGATCTCCCACGCATTAAACATTCCGCACACCCTCAATCTAACACTGTTAATCGTCACTCAACACTAGCACTAAACTAAAACACTGTATTTGTACCATCGATCGTGTTCGGTTCGTCGCCAGCGCGTACGTTTTTAATATGAGCAATTTGCTCAAGATCAGGCATCAAGCTCTATAGCGCCTTGGAACATCTCCCTTGTTTCTATGATCTGAGGTATTAACTGAATTTTCGGTCTCTTTGGCGGAATGAAGAAGACGGGGGGCGTCGAAGCTGCACGCGATTGGTTCGTCAGTCGATGCTCGTCGTCTATTGGACTATTCTTTATTACTATTGTCAACTGTCTATTGTCTATTGGGCCAAAAATGTACATGCGCGATCTGTGCTCCTATCTCAAAAAAACTACTAATAAACTATTTAATAGGTACCTAATTTAGTAAACACATGTAAAACAAGTACTTAGGAGGCTTACAAGACCCAATTTTATCGATTGACGCAATTCCCGCCCGTAAAAGCTGACAAGCTCGGGTCACAATAGAGTGAACGGAAAACTGTCAAAACGTGTTCAAAAACAGGGTAAAAACAGGGGATCACTTTGTTGTCCGCCGTCAGTCACCGGACCATAAGTGGAGCCATCTGCTCATAGATGGCGCCATTGGAAGTATGCAGTAGCGCCATCTATGATTATATGTCGGAACCCTTAGGGCGCGAGGCATACTCGATACTCACACTTGGTTTTTTCTATCGAGCGAAAATAATTAAATCGTGTTTTCAGCACAGTACTTAACTAGCATATATCTTGAAGAATCATCTGCCTAGCCTTTTCCCAAATTATATTGGGGTCGGCTTCCAGTCTAACTAGTTTCGGCTGAATATCAATATTTTAAGTGGAGCGACTGCCATCTGACCTCCACAACCCAATTAATGGGTAATACCGGTATTCGAATGTTAGACCAGCTGTCAGACTTTTAGGGCTTCTGACTACCCGTAACGATTGTCAAAGATATTCCTATGACAACCGGGACCGACTGCTTAACGTGCTCTCCGAGGCACGGAGGGGTCTCGATGTGTAAAGAACGGTCACCCATCCAAGGACTGACCGCGGCAAGCGCAGCTTAACCTCGCAGATCGATCGATCAGCGCGGCTGTCATTTAGCCACGAGCCCCTCAGCATATATCTTGTAAAATATATGTTATTCTTATCTAAAGAATAACATATATTTTTCAGGTTTTTTTTACTACAGTGGATCATATACTTTAAGACATTATAAAATTTGCGTTTATCTCATGTAGGCTCCTTAATGATAAATTATCCGCATTTTAAGTAAGACAGACGGCTATTACAAATTGTCGCGTATCGCTGGGGTCAGCAGAGGTCGCGGTACTTATCATAACTTATCTATAGGTAGTGAACGCAATATAATCTGACGGTGGACAAACTGACAATTACTTCTTAGAAGTTTTTTTTTTTAATAAATCACGTTTTCCTCTTTAAAATGTTTTGGGGTTTAACCAATTTAAATAATAACAACATAGAGTTATCATAAATGACAGTCAAGATAGTCAGAAATTCAAAAATTCTTATGTTTTTTGAAAATTACAGCGCTGTTTTACGTTTTATGTGATAATCAAAATTCAACATCTTAGGGCCAGTTTCACCGACGAGATAACAGTCCGATAAATTGAAAACGGCCGTTTAACATGACTTTTTGTATAGAAAAATATATGTTAAACGCCGTTTTCAATTTATCGGCTGTTAACTTGTCGGTGAACTTAGCCCTTAGTCTTTTAATAAAGGTTCGAGTTGGTTTGGAGATTTTGCAGTTCGTTAAAAAATCTCCAAAGTCGTATTTTTTTTAATGTCCGACGCAAAATTTTAACCCTGAAGGGATTAGAATTAAAGTACTGAACCCATGGTTTCAGATTTCGTTACGCGCGCCCAAAATTATATTTGAGGAAAATACGTCTATTTCGTGAAAACATGACGATTTTCCTCAAATACAAAAGTAAGTACACCTTGAGTAGGTACCTACCTCAGATCATAGAAATAAGGAGATGTGCCATCATAGCAAATTAGTACCGGAACAACTGATGCCACTTTTAATACATTTTTCGACACAATTACGCGCATAATTAAGCGCTCCTCGTGAATAAAAAGATCTCCCTCGCATTAAACATTCCGCACACCCTCAATCTAACACTGTTAATCGTCACTCAACACTAGCACTAAACTAAAACACTGTATTTATACCATCGATCGTGTTCGGTTCGTCGCCAGCGCGTACGTTTTTATTATGAGCAATTTGCTCAAGTTCAGGCATCAAGCTCGATAGCGCCTTGGCACATCTCCCTTGTTTCTATGATCTGAGGTACCTACACTGCATTTTGTTTATCACCATTGCTCAAAACACAAAGGGAAAACATCGTGAGGAAACCTACATGTGACATCTTTTAAAACCAAAAATTCGAAGGTCACACGTGACGTCCATCATCTCTAGCAGTGGCGAAGGCTCAGTTTTTGTAAGAGGTAAGCCGGAGCTACAAATGATTACCTGGCCACGATAAGTTAATTAATAAAAGTAGGCAATACTGCCTGTGCTACTTTTCAAATGGAAGCCGGTAGGAATCGTATTGTAGAGACCCTTCGCCACTGATCTCTAGGACCCGCGTGCAGTTCCGTGTTTACCATAAGGGCACGCGGGGCACATGCCCAGAGCCCCCCGGCCTGATGGGGGTCCCGAAATGCTGATGTAGTAGAAATCACCCCCCCGGGGTGATTCTCTCTCTCTCTGATTGCAACAAATGTCTAAATGGTAGGGATTTTGACATTTGTTGCAATATAATATATCGAGGGCGATATCAATATTGAACCCGCGAGAATCACCTGATGTTTTCATTAACGTTTTTTTAAGCTTCCTACAAGGTACCCTAAACGTGTGCCTGAGGGCCCCTGCATGGTCTAAGACGGCCCTGCCCGCGTGGACATCCTAGTCCCTCTCACAGAGAGAAGGTCAGGGGGGTGATTCTCGCGGGTGATATATTGATATCGAATTCGATACATATCGCAACAAATGTCAAAATGGTAGGGATTTTGACAGTTGATGCAATATATATCGAAGTCGATATCAATATCGAACCCGCGAGAATCACCCCCCAGAATCCCAGAGGGAACATTATGAACCGATTATGTTAGCACATGGAGAACAATCTGTAATTACTCGGTAATTTTTCAAGGCAGTCTAAAAATTGTCTTGTCATATCCGTCAATTAAGAAACTCTTGTCATTTTAAATTGGTTGTTTCGTCTACGTCACTGAAGATTCCGTTTTTAAATTAAGATTGACATATTTTTAAGGAATGGAATTCCTTAGGTTTTCTATGTTTTCCCGATTACTATAATTCGCTATGTGCACGACAGCACCGCCGCCGCCGCCGCCTAGTACCGTGTGTGTTCGTAAGTTTCACATACTTACCTACAAATAATTTATTAGGTATAATTCGTTTATTTAACAAATTAATACATACCTACATAATACAACCTAAATGAAAACGTAAGATAGTATTGTATGAAATACTAGACTTTTGCCCGCGACTCCGTCCGCGTGGACTACAATGAACTGACCAGTTTAAATGACCTCTGTAGTGTAGGTTGGCTAGTACTACCAAGAGGTCAAGCTGTATCTCTGGTTTTTTTCAGCGGAATCAGATGAAACGTGGCTTTAAGTTGGACCCCAAGCTATCGAACTGTGAAACCACATCAAAATCCGTTCAGTTCTTTTTGCGTGATGCGCGCACAAACAGACAAAAAATCTAAAATAAAAATTTTTGGGTATGGTTACGTCCCAGTACCCTATCCCGACTGATTTTTTTTCGAATATCTTCAATGTACAGACACGGCTTTTTTACAATTTTATTACAGATGCATGCTGACTGTTTTTAAATTATAGTATAGATGTAGAAAAATTAACATTCTTCGCCGAAATTAGTAGGTATAAGTACAGATTTCGGCCAAAGAGTGCGCTGCGATTGTTGACTTTACCCCGCCAAGCAACTTGCACATAGCGAACAGGCAGTCTTCAAGTCACGAGTGAATAGATCACTTCTAGTCAGGGCTTATCATGTTAAACACAGATAATTATATTGACAATAATAAATTAATTGCAAACACATTAACCGCGTGTAGGTACTGCACTGCCTCTAACAAGCGTGCTTGCCGCCAGCCGTTGGCTAGTTTTTAGGGTTCCGTACCAAAATGGTAAAAAAGGAACCCTTATGGTGCGACTTCGTCTGTCTGTCTGTCTGTCACACCTGCTTATTTCAGCAACTACTTATGCTATCGACTTGAAATTTGGAACAGTTATAAAGCATGCTTGTTCAACTTTATTACAAATGAAAAAAATCCAAAAATATTTTTATTTTCATTGCAAAAGGGGCCGGAGTGGGGGTCCAAAATTTTAAAGTGGGGTTACTAGGTCAAGTGACATATCATATGAAAGGGCTTGATCTGTACATTTCAAAATATATTTTTATTTTATGTCTCACAGTTTTCGACATATGATGAAAAATGTTCAAAAAAATACCATTCCCCCCCCTTATCTCCGAAGTTTGCAGGGCGAAAAATCTGAAATAATTAGGGTTGATAGAAATTGACCCAAATATGGCACCAAAAATAAAACGATGTTCCTAACTAGTCCAGTTTTTTCAAAATCATCAAAATTCCTTCACAAACAAACTTAGTTATGCGGTCCGGATTTTTTCACTTTATACATCCAAAAATGATACGGAACCCTCGGTGCGCGAGTACGACTCGCACTTGGCCGGTTTTTTATATCTTAATAAATTGATACATACTAATATTCTAAGGCTGAAGTGTTTGTTTGGTGTGGAACGAAGTGGAACGCGCTAATCTCTGGAACTACCAGACGGATTCGAAAAAATATTTTGTATATGATGGCCAGGTTCATGAGGAATAGTAAAAGCTATTTGACATCACGCTACGACCCTTAGGAGCCGAGCAACGGGGGTGAAACCACGGTTTCACCCCCGTTACTACAATACATTTTATAATACACTAACCCCACGGGGTTAGTGTATTATAAAATGTATTGTAGGTAGGTACACTAAAATATCGAGAAAGAATGCTCTAGTTCTACTATTGTTCGTTTGGTTTTAATCTCAGATCATAGACACAAGGGAGATGTGCCAAGGCGCTATTGAGCTTGATGCTTTAATTTGCCCACATTGGGCGTAGTACCTACCTACAAAAGTACGCGCTGGCGACGAACCGAACACGATCGATGATATAAATACAGTGTTTTAGTTGAGTGCTAGTGTTGAGTGACGATTAACAGTGTGGGAGATCTTTTTATATTCACGAGGGGCGCTTGTAACTGTGTTGAAAAATGTAATAAAAGTGGCGAGAGTTGTTCCCGTACTAATTTGCTATGATGGTATATCTCCTTGTTTCTATGATCTGAGGTTTTAATTTACTTTAAGGTGCTTCACGGACTGCTCCAGATTTGACCGAGGTATCTGTGCCTCTCTCAAAAATGTTGACAAAACGACAAAGATATAAAACACATAGTAGTTCCGTTCCATCTGCTACAAACCTACACCGTGAACATAATCGTTCTATGAATGAACGGACAGACCGTCAAACGATAAGATAAGGGCTCGGAAGTAGCCTTCTACTGGTAAACGTCAGGGTATTAGCAACTTACAGTAAACAAGTTATGTTTTTGTAAATAAAATACAAAATAACATCATGTGGCTATTCGCCGAAAGGCCTGACCTTTGCACCCTTACCACAAAAAAGATAGACACGCGTTAAACGCGAATGCTACCAAAAATAATACGCACTTGTTTTAGCACTAACTTGTATAAAACAAGTGTGTATTATTTTTGGTAGCATTCGCGTTTAACGTGTGTCTATCTTTTTTGTGGTAAGGCCGTTGATGTTTATCTTTTTGTCCTAAAAATGTTAATGATACTGATTCTGTTGTATGTCGCACTAAACTAATTTTAATCACATTATATCTCTTTCTTACAAATATCTTTGATATAGGACAGAAAATATTAAGAACTGTCAATTTAGTCTACGCCCTTGTCACTTTCGGGAAAAAAAATTGTGGACTAATTCGACAGTGACAAGATTTAATATATTCTCTCTTTCTCATGTTTTTCGTTAGAGATGGTGAGACTAAGGGCGGGTTGCTTCAAACCATCTGTATCCGTAAGTCAGTAGGTACGTAATCGTTAAGTCAGTATGAAATTGTCGTACAAGCCGCCATATTTAACGGTTACAGATACGTAACTGTAAGATGAAACTTGTTTCATCTTATAATATGGCGGCTTGTAGGACAATTTCATACTGACTTAACGATTACGTACAGACTTACGAATACAGATGGTTTGAAGCAACCCGCCCTAAATTAGTTTACTTTGTTTAAACTCGTGACAAAATAACAGTTGCGCAGATCGGTCGATCTGCAAGGTTAAGCCGCTTGCCGCGGTCTGTGTATGCATGGGTGACCGACTGACCGTCCTTTACACATCGAACCCCTCCGTGCCTCGGCGAACACGGACCGAACACGAACAGTGTTTTAGTTTAGTGTGAGCTCAGATCATAGAATTTCTATGATCTGAGAGTGTGAGACCTGTGAGTAACGAATGACGAATAACACTAAAGCCGCGTCTCCTGCGCCCTGTTTTCGTGCTCGACGAACATCGAACAGTGAACAGTGAACGATAAAGAGGCGTGGTCTACGTGTTTTGAGTGCTTTTATTCGTCAAAACACGTAGACCACGCCCTTTTATCGTTCACTGTTCACTGTTCGATGTTCGTCGAACACGAAAACAGGGCGCAGGAGACGCGGCTTAATAACAGTGATGAGTTGTTGTAAGGGTGTGCGGCATTTTTAATGTGTGGGAGACAGTAGCGAAGGGTCAATTTTTGTAAGAGGTAAGCCGGAGCTACAAATGCTTACCTGGCCACGAAAAACTAATTACCTATTTATAAATATTTGACAATAGTACGGAATACTGCCTGTGCTATTTTTCAAAGGGAAGCCGGTAGGAATCGTATTGTGCGGACACTTCGCCACTGGCTCTCTTTTACACAAAGGAGCATTTGTAGTTGTAGAGTTAAAATGTAGTAGTTAGGTATCATTTCTATTGACTTAAGTTATGATTACACCCTGATTATGGCTATAATAATAAAGCCATTTATTCCCAAAATATTATAAAATTACAATTTTGACAAATAATGATATTTCATGCATAAAAAGAAAGAGAAGAGAAGATTATGGCTATATGCTGTGATAATGATTATGGCTGAGGGGCTCGTGGCTAAATGACAGCCGCGCTGATTGATCGATCTGCGAGGTTAAGCTGCGCTTGCCGCGGTCAGTCCTTGGATGGGTGACCGTTCTTTACACATCGAGACCCCTCCGTGCCTCGGAGAGCACGTTATGCAGTCGGTCCCGGTTGTCATAGGAATATCTTACAATCGTTACGGGTAGTCAGAAGCCCTAAAAGTCTGACAGTTGGTCTAACATTTGAATACCGGTATTACCCATTAATTGGGTTGCGGAGGTCAGTCGCTCCACGTAAAATATTGATATTCAGCCGAAACTAGTTAGACTGGAAGCCGACCCCAATATAATTTTGGGAAAAGGCTAGGCAGATGATGACAGCCTGATTATGGCTATGCTGTGATAATAGATACCTAGGTCAAATACTGTTCTACCTTAGCGGTCAACTAAGCGAATCTTGCGCAGGAAATAACAATTGAAAGTAGTGCAATGTGTCAGTGCGTCACTTCTTATTGGTTAATTAGAGCATTGACCCGGCTTTGTCTCTTGTTTATATTAACACTAGCCGTGCCCCGCGGTTTCATCCCCGTTGCTCGGCTCCTAACAGTCATAGCGTGATGTTAAATAGCCTATACTGTTCCTCATGAATCTGGCTATCATATACAAAAATAATTTTTGGAATCCGACTGGTAGTTCCAGAGATTAGCGCGTTCAAACAAACAAACTCTTCAGCTTTATAATAATAGTATAGATAATACTAGCAGTTGACAGCAGTTTTACTCGCTTCCTATAAGAACTACCTCGTGTACCTGAATAAAATGTATCCTATGTATTAATCCAGGACATAGTCTATCCATGTGCCAAATTTCATCCAAATCCGTTCAGCCGTTTTTGCGTTATTAATTATTATGTAACAAACATCTTCACTTTTCAGTTTTCACATTAATATTAAACCTATAATATATATATAAAAGAGTAGGGAGGTTCTCAATTCAACTGTATTTTCAACAGACTTTTAAAAAGAGAGGAGATTTTTTTTTTTAATAAGATATAAGTAATTTTTCCGACAAATCTAAGGCGATTTTGGTGTTTTTTTTTACGTATTTAAGGGTATAATACCTACTTACATCTTACGTGCGATCAGTCTGTTAAGAGATCTGTCGGTTCAAATTCAAAGTCACATTTTAGTAACAAAAAATAAACCAAGGCTGATCTAAATAGAGTACTGTACATATTATAATTTAAGGTATGTGTTTACATACCTTAAATTACCATGAAACGGACTGACGCATACGCATGCACCAGTCCGTTTAATAAATCGGCTGCTTCTTACTTTTTTATATTTTAATAAAGTAGGTACTTAGGTATCCAATACAATAACAATACCATAACTAACTTTGCTTTTATTTTAACTCATTGTACTTTAAAATATTTTATCAAAGTATCCAATACAGTAACAATACCATAACTGCCCAAAACTAACTTTGTTTTTATTTTAACTCATGGTCCATATTCATAGGTTTATCAATGGTCCATATAATGTGGTCAAACAAGGGTCAAACGACACAAAAGCCGTTCTTTTGTTTGAAGTTTATCTTTTTGCCCTAAAAATATTGTTGTTTGTTTGAACTCGCGACTAAATAACAGCTGCGCAGATTGAACGATCTGTGAGGTTAAAAGCTGCTTGCCGCGGTCAGTTTATGGGTGGGATTTTTTTTATAATAGGCTTGCGTTTGACCGCCATCTCGCCTGATGCGGTCTACGATGGAGCACGCTTGCCTAGAAGAAACCGATTCACTCGTGACTTGAAGACCCAGACGTAGGACAAACCGCGGTCGGGTTTTATAAAATTATTCATTTTCTATTTTTAAACAAGCAAACTTCCTAACTGATGGTTTCTGGTCCCCATCGCCTAATGCCGAACTAAATTACTGCATATTTTAGGGCCTGAGTGCGCCCTATGGTATTACTTCTAACAAGCTAACCACACAGATTACTAATTAATACTCTATTACAAAGAGCTTCAACTTCACTCCAAAAAAATAAGCAAAATGTTCCATTAAAAATCCCAACGAAAACCGACTATGAGCGCAAGATAACCTATTTAAATCGTTACAAAAAATATATACAGAGTGATAACCTCTGGGCATGAGGAATGACCCATGTAGCCTCAGTAGTGAACTGGCTCCAGACGGAATCGGACGCGCTCCATCAAAAACAATCGCAAAAAAATATGTACTAAAAAAACTCGCGAAAATGGAGCACCAAAATTTAGACAAATCCATGTCAACAGCGCCTATGCTGCCCAAAGAGAATGGTGACGAAAAAATGGTGATATTAACCCCGCGTAATGGGGTAGGAAAAATTTTGATTCGGGAGGACACGATTTTGGCAAATTTGCATGGTTGTGCCGGTTGTGGTAGGAGTCAATTCACGTGTGGGGGGGTGAAAAGTCAGTGGTCAGTTCTGTGTTGGGGTAAACAACCGGAGAAGAAGTATTATTGCTGTAAGTATTACTTACTATTATTATTATTGTTCTTCATGCCGTGGTCAAGGAATTAATACAGCAAGTTGTGCCGAACATAAATTTTTAAGTATTGAGACTATTTTAATGTAGGTACCCCAGCCCTTTAAAATAAAAAAAGATTATCTAAATACATACTTATTAGACTCCTAAAATCATAACCCTTCCTTTTGGCTTTGCCGTAGTCGGATAAAAAACAAAGTGGCGTTTTGTCTTCTAAAGGTCTTCCAAACTACACAATTTCACCATCATTTAGATAATTTATTCCGGAAGGTTTATGAAATGTGTAGGTATAAATGTATAATACGTTAATATCATAGAAATCTCAATGTTTTAACATGTCGCCACATCATAGCTAGGTAGCTACCTCAGATCATAGAAACAAGGGAGATGTGCCAAGGCGCTATTGAGCTTGATGCTTTCATACGGTCACATTGACCGTATATAAAAAGTACACGCTGGCGACGAACCGAACACGATCGATGATATAAATACAGTGTTTTAGTTTAGTGCTAGTGTTGAGTGCCGATGAACAGTGTTAGATTGAGGGTATGCGGAATTTTTAATGTGTGGGAGATCTTTATATTCACGAGGGGCGCTTGTAATTGTGTTGAAAAATGTACTAAAAGTGGCGACAGCTGTTCCCGTACTAATTATAATACAGACAAAGTGGCAGATTGTAGAAACATTTCTACCGTTTCATTCATAAAAAGTAGAAATGTTTCTACAATCTGTCACTTTGTCTATTTCTATGTAGACAAAACCCGTTTCTATCGTGGTTATGCTAGGCCGGCTGAGGTAGCTACCTACCTACGCGTATAAATGCTCTAATTTTGAACTGACTTCAATAAAGGACGTTATTTTTTTCGTTTTTTACAAGGTTACAATAAAATTGGGTTGTTATGTATTATTTTTTGTCAGAAACCTTCTTGGGCGTGCGCACAACTGACAAAAACAAACATCTTTTTTTTACTTAAATAGGTATCTAATTACAAAAATGTTTTGTTGTTGATTTGTTTGTTTGCTATGCGTTCGTGCATCACTCATCCGATTGACTTGAAACTTTGTACAGTTGTAACACGAAGGTTTCTGAGAAAAAAAATAGGCATTGCAGTTCACACAGTTAGTAGAAAACAAAATGATAATTTCAGATGTTTTGGACTGTCAAATTAATGGATTTTTAAGTTTTTATGTGTTTATTTATGGCCTAAAAGTTCACAAAGAAATAATGTACTAAACTAATATACAAATGATTTGAGTAAATATACTCGAGTCAATAAGTACTTACAGCTGTTGCAAATTACGAGCGTCATGTGACTTTTATTTCTATAGATCTAAGGTTTAAATTACAATGATTCACTAGAATGATTATACTAAGTATGTAAACATAATAATATAACAGATAACTAATGATTTCTATGTACTAGGTACACTCGACGCCATTGACGGTCGACCACTTTTCACCTTTATGTTCTTAGTAATAAGGGCGAAAAGTGGTCGACCGTCAATGGCGTCGAGTGTACATTACATTAGAAACAACACATTAAGTATTAATAGTTCAGTGGTTACAGTCTAAACTAGCGAAGGAGGGGTCGGGAGTTCAAATTCCGTTTGTCGAACTACTGTGTTGAATTTTCTTAGTACAAATACCTCAGTAAGTACCTCAGATCATAGAAACAAGGGAGATGTGCCAAGGCGCTATCGAGCTTGATGCCTGATCTTGAGCAAATTGCTCAAATTAAAAACTTACGCGCTGGCGACGAACCGAACACGATCGATGGTATAAATACAGTGTTCTAGTTTAGTGCTAGTGTTGAGTGACGATTAACAGTGTTAGATTGAGGGTGTGCGGAATGTTTAATGCGTGGGAAATCTTTTTATTCACAAGGAGCGCTTCATTATGCGCGTAATTGTGTCGAAAAATGTACTAAAAGTGGCATCAGTTGTTCCGGTACTAATTTGCTATGATGGCATATCTCCTTGTTTCTATGATCTGAGGTAGGTACCTACATGTTCACAAAGTCTATAGACTAACTACACTTCTATAGTACACAGCATGTAACAATAAATACCCTATTCGACCCCAGAGGGGGCCATGATTATAATACTCAAAGTCAAAGTCAAAGTCAAAGCATTTATTTCAATAAGACCAATTACAGGTACTTTTGAATTGTCAAGGAGTCTGTCAGTTAGTCATAATGATGAAGCTAGATGCCGTTCCAAAGCGTAGATTCCTATGGAGAAGAACGGGCAAGAAACTCCATGGTTAGTCTTTTAAATCAAATCATTACAATATCATGGTTACATTGCTTTTGTCGGAAATAACACAAATATGAGAGAACAATGTAAAAGTCTAGAATAATAGTAAACACAACTCCAAATATTGGCCATAGCAGTTCAGAGATGATACTCATCAATATGAACAATATTTTGTATGACACAACCCCGAATCCTGTATCGACATGGCGCGTGATATCACCGCGTGAACTGCCAATTTGTTTACGAACGGTCGAGGGAGAATCTCACTGTGACATTCTCCCACGAACGTTAGCAAACAAATTGCAGATCTGGTTAAACTAAAAGCAATTTCTAGCATCTTTATCAAACCAAGTAGTATTGTCTATGCTAGCCACTGCTCCGGGATAAAAACCACCTAGTCATATCCTTCTCCAGATCCTAAGCTACTCATCACCGCCTTTTCCCAAACATGATTGGGGTCGGCTTCCAGTCTAACTGGTTGCGGCTGAATATCAATATTTTACATGGAGCGACTGCCATCTGACCTCCACAACCCAATTATTTGGAAATACTGGTATTCGAATGTTAAACCAGTTGTCAGACTTTTGGGCTCCTGACTACCCGTAAAGACTGTCAAAGATATTCCTATGACAACCGGGACCGACTGTTTAACGTGCTCTCCGAGGCACGGAGGGGTCTCGATGTGTAAAGAACGGTCACCCATCCAAGGACTGACCGCGGCAATCGCAGCTTAACCTCGCAGATCGATCGATCAGCGCGGCTGTCATTTAGCCACGAGCCCCTCCAGATCCTAAGCAACTATTCCGCCAAATTACATCAAAATTGGTCCAGTAATTTATCAGATAAACAAACACACAGAAATCAGGGTCACACTTTTGCGCTATATTATAGCCTGTATGACGTATACTATGTACAATTTATAATGTATTTAAATACATATTTAAAAGCTTAAAAAACATATGATAAAGGATGACATTTGATAAGTAGAACGAGGAAGTTAGATTAGCAATTAGTAGTAGTGTAGTTCTAAAAAAATATTGTGACACTCAATTATATATAGGGTCCTACCCTTCATACTCGAAATATTTTAAGAGGCACATCTATAGGTGGTAGATGCCATACAAATGAAAAAAAAATAGATCTGAGTAATTTTTTTGACACATAAAAATACTATTTTCGACATCCATAACGCTTGTTTCTAATATTAATAGTAAGGTACATAAAAACTAGCATAATGGATTATTTACTCAGATCATTTTTTTTTACGCTTGTATGGCATCTTTACCACCTACAGATATACCTCTTAAAATATTTCGAGTATGAAGGGTAGGACCTTATATAGGTATAAACCTCAGATCATAGAAACAAGGAGATATGCCATCATAGCAAATTAGTACGGGAACAACTGTCGCCACTTTTAGAACAGTTCGCGACACAATTACAAGCGCTCCTTGTGAATATAAAGATCTCCCACGCATTAAACATTCCGCAAACCCTCAATCTAACACTGTTAATCGTCACTCAACACTAGCACTAAACTAAAACACTGTATTTATACCATCGATCGTGTTCGGTTCGTCGCCAGTGCGTACGTTTTTAATATGAGCAATTTGCTCAAGATCAGGCATCAAGCTCGATAGCGCCTTGGCACATCTCCCTTGTTTCTATGATCTGAGGTATAAACTATAGATGGATCAAAAATGGCAACAAAAAAGTGAGGTAATTGCCCACCATTAGTCACGCACATATCAGTGTCACGGTTGTACGTAATTTCTTGCAATATTTTGCGAAAAAAAAATGCCTACCAAACACAGAGGAATTACAGTCCTCCGTGCTACCAAACAACAGGTATGCCGTAAGCAAGGCATTTGTTTTCTTTCCCTTTTTTCGTGCATATGCACTGATAGGTAGCTGTCTAGCTATTTAAAGTATTTGCTGTTTTTACCCGACTGCACCAGAAGGAGGGTTATGTTTTTCGAGTGTATGTATGTTTGTATATTTCTTTGGCACGCGCTGTAGCCTAAACGGCTTGATGAATTTTAGCTTGAGAGGTGTCGTTAGATTCGTCTTAATTGTGACAGTGACACTGGATATATATCAAAATTATAAAAAATTAAAATGTCCGATTTGTTGCGTCTTCAAAAAGTTTGTTTTCCTCAAAACCTATCGAGTGGGGTATCAAAATGAATGGCTGGAAAAGACGATTACCAAAACATATATAAATACATTAAAAACTAAAAAGTGAAAAATAGTAAATTAAAAATTTAAAAAAAAAACCCGACTGCCAAAAAAAACAACTAAAAAGTTCAAAACAATAGCACTTTTCAAGCAGTCTGATGCAGTTGGTGGCATAAAATCTAAGATTTAACACAACCAACTGCATCAGACTGCTTGAAAAGTGCTCTTGTTTTGAACTTTTTAGTTGTTTTTTTTGGCAGTCGGGTTTTTTAAATTTATTTAGTACAGTGATGTTAGTGTATGACGTGTCTATATAAGTATATATGTATGTATACAGGGTAAATTTAAAACCAGTGCGGATATTTTAGGAGGTGAAAGTACTCATGAATATGATCAACTTTTATTATGGGACCGACACTAAAATATGAAAAAAAAATCAGCTGTTCCATACATTTTGATCGTG
Organism: Thalpophila matura; assembly: GCA_948465475.1. NCBI lineage: Eukaryota > Metazoa > Arthropoda > Insecta > Lepidoptera > Noctuidae > Thalpophila > Thalpophila matura. The sequence continues at coordinate 6,091,318 of OX419205.1, read as the reverse complement.
TTGTAGTGCATTTTTGTAGGGGGAACAGCTGTTTTTTTTTCATATTTCAGTGTCGGTCCCATTATAAAAGTTGATCATATTTATGAGTAGGTACTGTCACCTCCTAAAATATCCGCACTGGTTTTAATTTTACCCTGTATAATACGTCATTGGTGACACTTGGATAATATTTATAAATTCTTTTCCTTATGAAACCACATTTTGAAAAGGTGGCTTTTTAGGGTTCCGTACCAAAATGGTAAAAAGGGAACCCTTATGGTGCGACTTCGTCTGTCTGTCTGTCTGTCTGTCACACCTGGTTATTTCAGCAACTACTAATGCTAGCGCCTTCAAATTTGGAACAATTATAAAGAATGCTTGCCCAGCTTCATTGCAAGTGAATGAAGTTAAAAAATGTTTTTAATTTCATTGAAAAAGGGGGCTGAAGTGGGGGATCGAAATTTAAAAGTGGGGTCCTTAGGTCAAGTGGCATATCATATGAAAGGACTTGATCTGCACATTTCAAAATATATTTTTATTTTCTTTTATGTCTTATAGTTTTCGACATATGATGAAAAATTTCTGAAAAAATACCATTCCCCCCCCTTATCTCCGAAGTTTGCTGAGCGAAAAATCTGAAATAATTACAGTTGATAGGAATTTACCCATATATTGCACCAAAAATAAAACGATGTTCCAAAGTAGTACAGTTTTATCAAAATCATCAAAATTCCTTCACAAACTTAGTTTTGCGGTCCGTTTTTTTTACTTTTAAACGTCCAAGGATGGTGCGGAACCCTCGGTGCGCGAGTACAACTCGCACTTGGCCGGTTTTTTTAAAATAGAGAGCCGTTTTTGCTTATTTTAAGAACGAACTTATGTGTTCCTCTCAGATCATAAAAACAAGGGAAATGTATCGAGGCGCTATTGAGCTTGACGCTTTAATATGGTCACATTGACCATAGATAAAACGTACACGCTGGCGACGGACCGAACACGATCGATTATATAAATATGTAGGTACAGTGTTTTAGTTTAGTGCTAGTGCTGAGTGTCGATTAACAATGTTAGATTGATTGAGGGTTTGCGGAATTTTTTATGTGTGGGAGATCTTTATATTCACAAGGAGCGCTTGTAATTGTGTCGCGAACTGTTCTAAAAGTGGCGACAGTTGTTCCCGTACTAATTTGCTATGATGGCATATCTCCTTTTTTCTATTAACTGAGATCCCTATAAGTGCAACCCTCAGTCTTCTATGATCTGAGGTGCGACCCCAGGGGCGCCGCCGCCACCGTAAACCAGCACGCGACGTAATGAGAGCCCCGATTTTTTCTTCTTTGGAGTTTTCTTTGAATAAAATAATTTACACTAAGTACCTACCTACACGCAAGCATCTTCTTTTACAATGGCGTTGCAAAAAAACTACAACATGTAAAGGGAGTCGCAGTATAAATAAGATTGGGAACCCCTGGACTAAATAAATTACTTGGGCGATTCGTACACCGCACCGCATTACGCAGCGTAGCGCGGGAGTGCGTGATCTTCCGTTGTTTGCAAGTACCTATATTTGTATAGAAATCACGCGTAGTCCAACACACTGAAAACGCATTCACGCGCGGGGCTTTTGTTCTGTCGCCACGCACCCCGCAGCGTGGCGCGGGGCGGTGTGTGATTCGCCATACCAACAACAATTTAGTTCATAAACAAAACAGGCAGAACAAGTTAGTCAGTGTCGATGTTTCTTATACGTATCCGTTTATATTTTTTTAATATTTTTTATGATGGTAGGTAGAGCGCTGCCCCGGTTAAGGCAGAGCAGAGGTCGCGGGTTCAAACCCTGCCTGTGTCAGTTGTTTTTGAAAATCTCTTATACAGGGTGGCAGGTTAAACAGTGGAAATATTTTAAGGGGTCATTGTACTCATCATTATAAACAACTTTTACTATGGGACCAACCCTGAAATCGCGAAATAAAAATCAGCTGTTCCATACATTTTGTTGAGTTATGTGAACATAAATGTATGGAACAGATGATTTTTTTTTCGCGATTTCAGGGTTGGTGCCATAGTAAAAGTTGTTCATAATGATGAGTACAATGACCCCTTAAAATATTTCCACTGTTTAACCTGCCACCCTGTATATGTATATATTTGATATGATAACATTAGATAAGTAGGTATTTTGAAAGTAAAAACATTTTATTTTTGTACATACATGTGTAGGTACATGGACGCTATAGTCATCATCTGCCTAGCGTTTTTCCCAAACATGATTGGGGTCGGCTTCCAGTCTAACTGGTTGCGGCTGAATATCAATATTTTACATGGAGCGACCGCCATCTGACCTCCACAACCCAATTATTGGGGAATACCGGTATTCGAATGTTAGACCAGTTGTCAGACTTTTGGGCTCCTGACTACCCGTAACGACTGTCAAAGATATTCTTATGACAACCGGGACCGACTGTTTAACGTGTTCTCCGAGGCACGGAGGGGTCTCGATGTGTAGAGAACGGTCACCCATGCAAGGACTGACCGCGGCAAGCGCAGCTTAACCTCGCAGATCGATCGATCAGCGCGGCTGTCATTTAGCCACGATACACATTATATGGACGCTTAGATAGTACCTCAGATCATAGAAACAATGAGATGTGCCAAGGCGCTATCGAGCTTGATGCCTGATCTTGAGCAAATTGCTCATATTAAAAACGTACGCGCTGGCGACGAACCGAACACGATCGATGGTATAAATACAGTGTTTTAGTTTAGTACTAGTGTTGAGTGACGATTAACAGTGTTAGATTGAGGGTGTGCGGAATGTTCAATGCGTGGGAGATCTTTTTATTCACAAGGAGCGCTTAATTATGCACGTAATTGTGTCGAAAAATGTACTAAAATTGGCATCAGTTGTTCCGCTACTAATTTGCTATGATGGCATATCTCCTTATTTCTATGATCTGAGGATAGTACCTATCACCGATTAAATGGAACGCCTTTCTTTAATTAACATACTAATTATAAATATATCTCTAAACTTAAAGGAAGTAACTAGGTTACTTTGGTAGCCGATATTGTAATGTGTCACTATTTATGTGTAACGATCTCTAACCCCGCCGCGAGCACGTGGCGTAATGATGTCAATGCACTTACGATTGTATTTGTTTAATTTAGAAATCTGCGTACCCTACAATAAGTAATCAAAATCATCAGACTTATAGCAGGGGTCACCAAATAGTTACATACACTCACAGATTTACCCGACAGATCTGCTATACAGGGTGGCAGGTTAGACAGTGGAAATATTTTAAGGGGTCATTGTACTCATCATTATAAACAACTTTTACTATAGCACCAATACTGAAATCGCGAAAAAAAAATCTGCTGTTCCATACATTTATGTTCACATAATTCAACAAAATGTATGGAACAGCTGATTTTTTTTTTCACGATTTCAGGGTTGGTCCCATAGTAAAAGTTGTTCATAATGATGAGTACAATGACCCCTTAAAATATTTCCACTGTCTAACCTGCCACCCTGTATACTATGTCGCAAGGAAATGAGAATACCAGGGATTTCATGAAATCCCTAGGGATACCATGAAATCGCGGTAGATATCGAATATTCTTGTTTATGACGTCTTCTCACTAACAATGTTTAGTGACAAATTACAAAATGCTAGGTAAGTAATATAAATACAGTGATATGTCGTTTCAATAATTTGAATCTAGTAAAATGAAAAAAGTGTAAATGGATAAAATAATAAAACAAAATTACAGATTCAAAGTCATAACATTTATTTCAATGAGACCATTTACAGGCCCTTTTGAATAGTCAAGCAATAGTTGTCAGTCAGTTTGTCCGTTAGTTGAAGCTAGTTGTTCGTTCCTAAACGTAGATTAACTGATGCATTTTAGGGGCTGATGAGGGGCAGGAGGAGCCGACGATTTTAGGGGGGGTCATACCGATTAATGCCGACGTGCTATACCGTGAATTACCGTGTCTGGCGCATTTTTGTACGATTTTAGGGGGGGGGGTCATGTCCCCCGTGACCCCCCCCTGGGACCGCGCCTGCCCATACTGCTGTACCCCTATCATGAGTTTTTTTGACGTATAGTTTCGTTAACGTAAGCATATTTTGAATTTAAAATACAGCAGTCCTGAAACATTTTGATAAAATTTTATACAATTTGCACATTTAAAAAAAATACAGAGAAATTAATTAAGTATTTATTTTATTGTGTAGCAAACGTGAATTTTCAATTCAAAATATGCTTACGTTAACGATACTACACGTCAAAAAAACTCATGGGTACTGTTGTTTAAAATATTTTCTAACACTAATACATTTACATAAGTATTACTACTTATTACATATTATTATACAGTATTAGTGTTTACACTTTCTACAATGGTGTAAACATTTTCTAACAGCAATGTGGGAGCACCATAACAGGAATCCCATAAGAGGGCTTTTACATTTTGTCACCTGTCTCGCTCGCACAAAAGCATATTTTTTAAGAATGTTAAATGAAAAGATGCGTTGTTGAAAAAGGACACGGCAGACGCCCATAGAACGCTGGGCTTTAGATTGTGCATGTCGGTACAGATATGAAATTAGTTTGGTGTGATCTAGTATTTCAAGAGTATTTAAATTCATTTTTTATTTGTTTCTGTACGTAATTGGATTAAAGAGAAATCGTCGTATTTTTGACAGTGAGGTTAAGTATGGTGTGAATGATCCAATGAAGTAGGTACAGCCCGACTAATGAGTTCTCAATTCAAAGATTTTAGTTGCTGTCGACATGATATTCTGTGGAGGCACGCGCCAGCCAGCATGCACCCGTTTTTGTTTCATTGGTTTTTTCAAAATTTCAACGGCATAATCATTTTATTTCTTATTTATTTCGATTTTTGATTCCAATTCTTAATCTCGAAGATAAATTAGGCAAAGAACAATAAAAATATATTTTTATTTTTGGTTAAGCTTTTATTACTGTACCATATCAAGCCCAAAACTACCAACGTCCTTTATTCTTATAATGTTAATAAGTCAAAGTCAAAGTCAAAGCATTTATTTCAATTAGACCAATTACAGGTACTTTTGAATTGTCAAGGAGTCTGTCAGTTAGTAATAATGATGAAGCCCGTTCCAAAGCGTAGATTCCTATGGAGAAGAACGGGCAAGAAACTCCATGGTTACTCTTTTAAATCAAATCATTACAAATAATCATGGTTACATTTTTTTTGTCGGAAATAACACAAATATGAGAGAACAATGTATGAGTCTAGAATAATAGTAAAAACAGCTCCAAATATTAGCCATAGCAGTCCAGAGATGACCAGTCCCAACAGACGGCGCCCGTTCACGAACATGACGCATGAATCAGCGCCATTTAGCTCAACCATTTTGAAGGGAACCGAATGACCCAACGCATGCGCCACCATCAGCAAGACATTTTTAGTGAGCATGATATAATCTAATATAATCTAAAACATTATAAGAATACATTTTTCAATATATTATTATTAATATTAATATTTGACTATTAGGTACCTACCTACTTACTAAAAAAATCGAATTGCGGGGATTTTAGTAAAGTATTATTATTTTAAGGTCGCTGTGTCAAAAGATAATTTAATAATAACGTATAGATAAGTGAATGAGTTAATAATTTTACTGTCTTTAGTCATAATGTGTGGAGCTGTGGTAGCCAAGAACCCTAAAAATTAAGGTCTAAAAAGATCGTGTTTCATTCTATTTTTTACGTGTTTACGGGATTTCGTACATAATTGACAGACTGGGTTTTTTCACTACATAGTATAAAAAACACATTACCCTCCTTTGCGTCTCGCAGTCGGGTAACAAAGTCGCATCCCACTGTCTGTCCCTATGTATGCTTAGATCTTTAAGTTTAAAACTTCGCAACGGATTCTGATGCGGTTTTTTTAATAGATAGAATGATATAAGAGGCAGGTTTATATGTATAATACATCCCGAAAAACGAGGGCGAAGCCGCGGGCGGAAGCTTGTAGACTAATAAAATTAGTTTAATCAATTATCTATAATAACGGTTTAATTAAATTATTCATTGTGTTTATTATGCGTACCTACTGATGAGAGTGTAACAGAGATTTAATGACCCGCCGTAGTCGGGTAAAAGGTGAATGAATAGGAGGAAAATGTAGCGATTATAAAGTAGGTATAAATAGGGCGGGCAATAAAAAGAACCTAGACGAAATAAGTTAAATAACATTCTAATGATTTGCAGTCGGTTGCAGAAAAGGTCATTAAGTTTTAAAGGAGACTTTAACCATACAATGTCTCCTTTAAAACTTTATGACCTTTTTTGCAACTGACTGTTAGTCAAAGTTCTTAACCGGTCAAAACTAGTATTGACTGCAAAAAACAGTCCAAGAGCGCGCGAAGCGAGCACGGGTACCTGGCACCCCGACACGGACATGTTAGGTTCGAACGGGTTGACGTCAACCCCTTCGTGTTAGGTTACTTTTAACCTTGCAGACTGAAATAGGAGGCTAGGTCGACCACCTCCCTCCCCCTTTTAAGTCCATAAAAGTACTAGCTTTGACTGTTTTTGCAGTCAAAACTAGTTTTGACCGGTTAAGAGTTTTGACTGTAACATATACTAATACGATAGATTTCCCGAATTCTTAAGCTTGGGTGAAATAAAGAGCAAAATAAAAACATCGTAATTATAACACTTTACGTTATTTCCGCGAAAAACAACTAAAATAGGCGAAAACAACTTTTTATTATAACTTCCCGCCACAGTGCGTCATACATAACTACCTAATAACGCTGCGCGCACACAGACCATCTCAAAATCATCATCAAAATCTCACCGTGACATTCTCCCTCGAACGTTCCGAAACAAATTGACAGTTCTCGCGGTGATATCACACGGCGTGACGGGACAAAATAGGCTGGCTGTTTCCTGAAAATTATAGCAACCTAAGTACCGACTTCAGGTGGCCGATCACGCCTGCTGTCACGAATGGCCGGCGCGGCGTAAGCATAGCATAATCGGCCTATAATGTTCCCACTGCTGGGACACAGGCCTCCTCTGTGAGAAGGAGTGGGCCGTAGTCCACCACGCTGGCCCAGTGTAGTTCGGTGGACGTCACATGATTTTCGAATTTTTGGTTCTAGGACATGCCGGTTTCCTCGCGATGTTTTCCTTCACCGTTAAAGCAAGTGATAATTAATTTCTAATACGCACATGACTCCGAAAAGTCGGCGGTGCGTGCCTCGGGGTCGAACTCGAACCATTCGCCGTGGGAGGCACATGGTTAAACCACTTGGCGTGTGCACCCTTAGCGATAATACCATTGGACCTAGTCTCGTCAAGGACATGACTCGCCATGCTCATCGGAGCACAATAAGAGTATGATTTCTCAGAGAGCTGATCAATGATTATCTTAATTGCTGACAATTATGTCAATTATGTATCGCGTCAGATCATAGAAACAAGGGAGATGTGCCAAGGCGCTATTGAGTTTGATTACATAGACCATAATTAAAATGTACACGCTGGTGACGAACCGAACACGATCGATGATATAAATTAAGTATTTTAGTTTAGTGCTAGTGTTAGGTGATGATTAACAGGTTTAGATTGAGGGTATGCGGAATTTTTAATGTGTGGGAGATCTTTATATTCACAAGGAGCGCTTGTAAACTGTTCTAAAAGTGGCGACAGTGGTTCATCTCCTTTTTTTCTATGATCTGAGTCCATACTTCTCTAATATTAAAGCTGAAGAGTGCTTTTTGTTTGTTTGTTTGAACGCGCTTATCTCTGGAACTACCAGTCGGATTCGAAAAATTCTTTTTGTGTGTGATAGTCAGATTCATGAGGAATAGTATAGGCTATTTAACGTCACGCTATGACCATTAGGAGCCGAGCAACGGGGGTGAAACCGCGGGAAAAGCTAGTTGAATATATGATTCAGAATCAATATGCCAAAAATGTCACTTAATTCAAACAGCCTTTCACCGATATGGTTTAAAAAGCGGTTTTTTTTAGATTCCAACCATAATATCATTAAGCTCATTTCAGACTACGCTATACTATATAGCATTATAGCATATAGCTCATAGCACGACAATATCGCGCACCATACATTGTTATGGACACGTTCACACTGTGCTATACTATACAGGGTAAAATTAAAACTAGTGCAGATATTTTGGGAGGTGAAAGTACTCATGAATATGATCAACTTTTATTATGGGACCGACACTGAAATACGAAAAAAAAATTCAGCTGTTCCATACACTTTGATCGTGTTGTAGTGCATTTTTGTAGGGAACAGCTGTATTTTTTTTCATATTTCAGTGTCGGTCCCATAATAAAAGTTGATCATATTCATGAGTACGTTCACCTCCTACAATATCCGCACTGGTTTTAATTTTACCCTGTATAGTATGGCTTTTTATGGCGCGCTATACTAGATAGCATAAGCTATACTATATAGTATAGCGTAGTCTGAAGACAGCTTTAGCAATACCTATACCTATAGGGATGGATAAGTCCACTCCACAAAAAATGGCGTTTATTCTTTTTAGCTGATAGGTATATAAATACGAGTATGAACATACTTTTTTATGGTTTTTGTTACACGGGACTTAAGAGTCCCGGACCTTTCGAAGGCTTGCGTGGCGCGTGGGGCCGAAGCCAACACGTAGAGGCCCTTTACAATTTGAATATAAAATGTAATGTAAGCTGGTGATCACCCCTGCATGCACCACAGAAATACACCCAAGGACAATCACCAGCTTATGCAGGACTATGGCAATACATGTGGAAAAAAGAAACTACTTGAGCTATTGTGATGGGATGATAATGGACTAAGATAAGGGAACTATGTGAACTTATGGCGCCTGCCGGAACAATGTATGTGCACATACTTTATTATTATGTTGCCACAACCAGTCTGTAGATACAAAAAGGCACATAAGGCACAAATAAAAAATTATAGTTATACCAAATTATGTAAACAATATCGTATGATCATTCTTTTATCAGTTAAAACTGTTAAAAGTTATGTTTAAGGTCATTTTATAAACAATTTATATTTAAACTGTAATCGTGTTGTGTTTTTTTTGTCGTTCACGAGATCTAGAAAGATCCTGGGTTACTCAAAGAACAATCTGTTTTAAAGGTTTCTGATAAAAAAAGGCCGGACAAGTGCGAGCAGGACTAGAGCCCTGAGGGTTCCGTACAAACTTAATTATTTATGTGGATAGTGCATCTGGTGAGCTAAATCTTGTCTGTCAGTTACTTTTATTTAAAAAATATACAGGGTGTCAGGTTAGACAGTGGAAATACAAAAAGGGGTCATTGTACTCATCACTATGAACAACTTTTACTATGGGACCAACCCTTAAATCGCAAAAAACAAATCAGCTGTACCATACATTTATGTTCATAACACATAACTTAACAAAATGTATGGAACTGCTGATTTTTTTTATATCTATTAAATAAAATATTCCACTACAAATATGCAATAGCGCCATCTATGAGCAGAAGAATCTTTGCCTCCACCAAAGTGACAACAAAGTGATCCTATTAGGATTCCGTTTCTCCTTATGTCCAGGTATGGAACCCTAAAAAGGGCATTCCAATGCACGCTGGGCACAGCAAGCTCCTTACTTATAAAAGATGATTAACTTAAACAGCTCTTATGTCAATTGTCATCTCTATTCATATGTCATACAAATGACAAGGATAGTTGTATATTTAGTCAGTGGTTAAAGTTACGAGGCGTCTATAAGTAAGGGAGTTAGTACCTAATTAATATATTATTCTGTTTGTTTCAGTATTGCTGCTAATATCCACAACATTCGTGCTCAGCATGATAGGAACAATTTTCTTCTGTTTTACTAACACAATTAACGACGCCATCTTGTCTGTAAGTATTTAATTATTTTATAAAAGTTGTTTATTACCTTTTTTAACCGGTACCCCTATCATGAGTTTTTTTGACGTGTAGTATCGTTAACGTAAGCATATTTTGAATTAAAAATACACGTTTGTTACACAATATTTATATAAATTAAATACTTAATTAATTTCTCTGTATTTTTTAAATGTGCAAATTGTATAAAATTTTATCAAAATGTTCCAGGACTGCTATTTTTTAAATTCAAAATATGCTTACATTAACGAAACTATACGTCAAAAAAACTCATGATAGGGGTACAGATCTTAGAGAAATAACTACAGCACAGGACAGTATAAAAAGGATAATATTTTATTTAATTATAGATGAACTATATCCACATACATAATTAAGTTTGTACGGAACCCTCAGGGTGCGAGTTCTACTCGCACTTATCTGTTTTTTTCTTACGGAACATCCTATGAGTTAGAAAGAGTGCTCTATAGATTTTCCCCTCTTGCTTTTATTTCAATCGTGGTCAGTTGCCACAGCCGGTTACCACTAGAACCATGCTCAAGCATGCTACAGCATTTTTTCCATTTATGTTGCTCGTCGAGCATGCTGAACAAGCCAAACATGCCATGCTACGAGCATTCTCGAGCTTGCTTGAGCATCCTAGAGCATTTCTCTATTTGGGTAGATCTTCGAGCCTGCTGAACAATCCAAACAATATGCTACGAGCATTCTCGAGCCTGCTGAAGCATCCTAGACCATTTTTCCATTTGGGTAGCTTTTCGAGTATGCTGACCAAGCCAAAAATGGTATGCTACGAGCATTTTCAGGCCTGCTCGAGCATGCTAAAGTGTTTTATGATTGGTTAATTGATCAACCTTGTCCCCAGAGCATGGTGATCCGAAACAATTCATTAGCCTATCAAATCTGGAAGCGGCCGAACGTGCAGCCTCTTATGAAGGTGTACCTCTTCAACTACACCAACTGGGAGCGAGTGAAGGACAAGCGGGATACCAAACTACACGTCGAGGAAGTCGGGCCTTATGTCTACTCGTGAGTATCATCACTACATAGTATTAAACAAAGTCGCTTCCCGCTGTCTGTCCCTATGTATGCTTAAATCTTTAAAACTACGCAACGGAATTTGATGCGGTTTTTTCAATAGATAGAGTGATTCAAGAGGAAGGTTTATAGCACCCGTGCGAAGCCGGGGCGGGTCGCTAGTACTTACGTATAATCAGCTATACTAATACTAGGTTTAAGCTAAACTTAAACCTAGTATTAGTATAGCTGATTATACATATCAGTCGTACGCAATACGAAAATGGGTCATTGTACTCATCATTATAAACAACTTTTACTATGGGACCAACTATGAAATCGCGAAAAAAAATCAGCTGTTCCATACGTTTATGTTCACATAACTCAACAAAATGTATGGAACAGCTGATTTTTTTTTCGCAATTTCATAATTGGTATCAGCTGTGCCTTAGGTACACGGAAAATAGCATATATTCACAAAATAAAATGATAAGCACCTATCGGGTGTAAAAAGACCCTTAACGAAAACTGAAACCACATATTCTACCCATCAATACGATGATTTTTTTGTACTGGACCATACCTGGGAACCGACTGGTTATGGAGATATTGAAGGTTAAAGTTTCAATATTTTTTTTACGTTTTTCACGAAAACGGCATTGGGGCGGTCGCGGCGGGGTTCAGGGGCCGGGGCAGACCTATACTCCACTTCCCCCGTCCCGTACAAATCAACACATCCAAAGGCACAGTCGCTTCGCTATCGTGTAATTACAAAAAAAAGCTGTTTTTTAACCTAAAAATAAAAGTCGTTTCCCAGCGATTATTTTTGCATTATTGTTACTTAGTTACACGTACAGAATGCGTAGGTCTTGGCTTGGTGATGTGTCTTTTTACACCCTGTATATCAAACATGTGGTTGGTACACAGCCTTGAAATATGCCATATCGGGCGGAAGCGATATCGCAATGTCCCGAGTTCGATGCTTCGCGGGTGCACAGTTCAAAACACCATAGCTATACCTAGAGTATAACTTAGAGGCTCGTAGGTAAACGACAATTGAATTGAAAGAAGTAAAGAAGATTTTTGTGCCAAATATGGACAAACTAAATTATGGAATTTTATAACTTCTCAATTCTGACTTACAAACAACTTAAATTAATAAATCTACTGTCAATAAGGTCACCATCAGATCTTACAACAGATTAATACTATTAGGGTCACCATGAGATCTTACAACAGATTAATACTATTAGGGTCACCATGAGATCTTACAACAGATTAATACTATTAGGGTCACCATGAGATCTTACAACAGATTAATACTATTAGGGTCACCATGAGATTTTACAACAGATTAATTACTATTTATTAATCTTGTTCATGAGTCATTAGTAAATCTGCTGTCATTAATGTCACGATGAGTTTTTACAACGTAAGTAATTACTATTAATCCTAGTCAAGAGTTATAACAACAGCCAATCATAACAGACGAAACGAGATTTGACAACAGATTAATTTGACCAGTCTTTCAGAATCTGGGAGTTAATCAAATAGGTAGCTTTCAGTTGCAGTACGATAAAAAACTGATATGATTTTAATTATTGTCCTTTAATAAAAGTCAATAGGTAGGTAATTAATATAAATTGAATGTCAACTATTTATATTTATCATTACATTGTTTTTATTAACACCTTAATTATCAATTAATGTCAACATAACTTTATCTTCAGACTTCAGACTGTTACTTGCCTATTTTTAAGCTAGACTATTAGTAGGTAACATATTTTTGCGGATTTTTATTTGGACGGCACGGTACAGGATTGGAACGCGCCCACGATACAGCCTGTCTTATCGACTCACCGCGTGATATCACCGCGAAAGCTCAGAGAGAGAATCTCACCGTGACATCCTCGAACGGTCGCAAACAAATGGGCACTTCTCGCGGTGAGATTGCACCTGCCGGCTTAGCATGACCAATTCTATCTCTATTCTACCAAAGAATAGACAAAGATTTTTCTAACCCGTGCTTTGTCAATCAGAATATTGTCTACTGAAGAATAGAGACATTTCTTCTCTCCATTGTATGCATAAAATGGTAGATTTTTTTTCTACAATCTGTCACTTTGTCTATTCTTCTGTCGACAAAATCCGTTTCTAACGTGGTCATGCTACTTTTTTTATATTGTTTATTTATTTTACACCACAGACTTTTCGTCCATGCCCTTTTAATGTTAGTGATTTTACATTTTTCTTATTCTTATATTATTCAACTGTTTTACATACTACATACTACTACTGGTCATGCTACTTAGGCTGGCTGTAAATTGCACAGGCGCACACAGCCGACGATTTTGGGGGGGTCATACCGCAGCTGAAGACTTTAGGGGGGGTCATACCGATTAATGTCGATGTGATATACCGTGAATTACCGTGTTTGGTGCATTTTTACGATTTGGGGGGGTCATGACCCCCATGACCCTGGGACCGCGCCTGAAATTGCACCCAGTCGCTAGTGTGATATAAAAGTAGGTACCTACTACCTACCTACCTATAAAACCTGGGTATTTTCTCTTTCAAAAGATTAAGTCAACCCAAATCAATAATACCTATAAAAATAATAATTAATTTATTATTGCATTTATAACATACACGCACAAGTTCACCGGCCAATTATTAAAAAAAACTCTTATCAATTCGTCCGCCCGATATCAGGACGAGACGTAACTTGGGCAGAGATTGAATGCGTGATCATGCTCAATACATTGTTTGTATTATCTTATTGTTATTATAACAAAATAATAATTATTGATTGTAGCGAATATTTTTATGTATTTTTTTGCATAATGGAGCTGTCGTGCTTAAAGATTTACCCATTTATAGACGCCTCATAACTTTAACCACTGATTAAATATAGGTACCTACAACTATCCTTGTCATATGTATAAAAATGAATAGAGATAACAATTGGCAGAGCTGTTTAAAATTTAATCATCGTCTTTAAGTTAGGGGGCTAATATAGGTATATAAGTCATTCTCCGGAGTCTCATAATTTGGTTGATTTCGGGGGCACGGTGGCATATTTTTTTTTGTTATTTAGGACATTTTAACACGAAATATCGAATCTAGATTTAATTTAGACAGTATGGGTAGCAGGGGGTATAGATATTTTCTTTAAAATGTATTAGTTAATCAGAGAAAATTGTGCCACCGAAATTAACCAAACAATGGGACACCAGAGAATGACCCAACTATCCTTGTCATTTGTATAAAAATGAATAGAGATGACAATTGGCAGAGCTGTTTAAAATTTAATCATCAAGTTAAGGGGCTAATAGGCCACGTTATTTAAAGATTTGGGTCATTCTCAGGAGTCTCATAATTTGGTTGATTTCGGGGGCACGGTGGCATATTTTTTTTTGTTATTTAAGACATTTTAACACGAAATATCGAATCTAGATTTAATTTAAACAGTATGGGTAGCAGAGGGTACAGATATTTCCTTAAACTTGTCTTAGTTAATTTTTTTTTAAATGTGCCACCCAAATAAACCAAATGAATGACCGATTTACACAGGAGGCCAATTCTCGTAATTTCTTGACGTTCTTTATTATTGAAAGCTTGACTTTCAATAATAATGCCCGTGTAAGGATGTTCTTTAAGGCCCCGGTATAGGCCAACGGCCTTGAGTGATTTGGGCGGTATAGCTTGAGTGTTCTGCGCTGAGCTCAAGCAACGCGACATACATCCACCGAGCAATACGACTCGCCTATCAAGGAGCGCGCTGTGCAGAATTAGACGTATTATTACTTTTTAGTATCTAAAATATAAAATATAAAAAAAAGTAACAGGCAATATTATAGGTAGTAACATAGTCTTTTCACACAAAACAAATCATGAAAATATCTTAAGCGATTTGAAAGTAATTACGTTTTTATGTTTTGGGTAGACACGAATTCATGAATTTATTTCATTAAGTATTTTACTACAATAGTTAAATATTCAGAGGTACGATTGATGTATATATGTTCTAGTTTAACATAAAAAAATTGCACAACTAACCTGCATTATTTGACGGCGAAATAAGAGATTTAAAACTGGCCGTTACCATTTACCTTCGCCTTAACGTCTCCATTTATTCTTTTTTTTAGATTTTTTTTATAATACTTACTTTAAAATAAAAATATTTTTATTTTGTGTGGGAATATTTTTTTTTAGTAAGTGTGAACGCTAAAGTATTGAAACCGTTTAAAAGAAACGCCTTTTGTTAATTAGTAACTACAATAACTACTGTATAATTCAGTCTTCTCACATAATGAGAAAAGTAAATAAACAAATTATTATTATTGACCTAATAATACCCTGTTTGATACTTACATACTGATTTCATTCATAAATAAGAGGACCCGTATCTAATGAACAAAGTCTAACAATTGACGCTAAGTTTATAATAGTTACGTAAAGGACATAGGCAGTTTTGGGCTTGATATGGTACAGTAATAAAAGCTTAACCAAAAATAAAAATGCATTTTAATTGTTCTTTGCCTAATTTATCTTAGAGATTAAGAATTGGAATCAAAAATCGAAATAAATAAGAAATAAAATGATTATGCCGTTGACATTTTGAAAAAGCCAACAAAACATAAACGGGTACATGCTGGCTGGCGCGTGCCTCCACAGAATACCATGTCGACAGCAACTAAAACCTTTGAATTGAGAACTCATTAGTCGGGCCGTACTTCATTGGATCATTCACACCATACTTAACCTCACTGTGACAAATACGAAGATTTCTCTTTAATCCAATTACGTACAAATACAAATAAAAAATGAATTTAAATACTCTTGAAATACTCGACCACACCAAACTAATTTCATATCTGTACCGACTTACACAATCTGAAGCCCAGCGTTCTATGGGCGTCTGCCAGTGTCCTTTGGTATACCTATGTAATTTGGATGACAATGCAATAATACGGAGTAAAAAGTAAAAAAATATAATTGTAAAAAAAATTTTAAACGACGTTTTTAAAACGCACTAAAAAGTATAAAATAATTTCTGATGAAATGAATAACGTGGAGCGCATGCAATAGATAATAGTGAGATGCGCCCCACGTATTTTTAGGGTTCCGTACCTCAAAAGGAAAAACGGAACCCTTATAGGATCACTTTGTTGTCCGCCGTCAGTCACCGGACCATAAGTGGAGCCATCTGCTCATA
Source organism: Thalpophila matura (assembly GCA_948465475.1). Lineage (NCBI taxonomy): Eukaryota > Metazoa > Arthropoda > Insecta > Lepidoptera > Noctuidae > Thalpophila > Thalpophila matura. Next base: position 6,075,167 of record OX419205.1, on the reverse strand, counting down.
GATGGCGCCAATTGGAAGTATTCAGTAGCGCCATCTATGATCATTTGTCGGAACCCTTAGAGGGCGCGAGGCATACTCGCACTTGTCCGTTTTTTTTATTTTAGAGAGGGTATTTATGTCCATTTTTCATAAATTCAAGTGAGTTGATGTCGTTATTAAAGCAATAATAATATGTACATTCAAAATCACTTACATTCATGAAAAGTGAACATAAAATATACTCTCTAAAACAAAAAAATGCGTCGGACTTGGCCTCTAGGCACACCACTGCAAACTTTCAAAATTGACGTAGCTACGAGTCTACGACGTCTTACGACGGTCTACGAGTCGTAGGCCTATAGCTACGAATATACTCTCTAAAACAAAAAAATGCGTCGGAGTTGGCCTCTAGGCACACCACTGCAAACTTTCAAAATTGACGTAGCTACGAGTCTACGACGGTCTACGACGTCTTACGACGGTCTACGAGTCGTAGGCCTATAGCTACGAAAATTTTGAAAGTCTCGTAGACAGTAGCTACATTGATTTTTTTATCCACGAATTTTAAATGAGACCAAATGAGACCCATGAGACTAATATCGGATTCGTCAGAAAAACTCAACCCATAATTGGCAAAATAATAAAAAACCGGACAAGTGCGAGTATGCCTCGCATCCTAAGGGTTCCGAAATATAATCATAGATGGCGCTACTGCATACTTCCAATGGCGCCATCTATGAGCAGATGGCTCCACTTATGGTCCGATGACTGACGGCGGACAACAAAGTGATCCTATAAGGGTTCCGTTTTTCCTTTTGAGGTACGGAACTCTAAAAAGTAGCCAGAATACATGAAAAATTCTTTTATTTTTAAGAATTGGATGTAGGTTTCATAGGGAAAGTTGTTCAGTATGACAGGTAGAATGACCTCCGTAACGAATGGTGTACTAAATCAACAGCATGTATACAACACAATCAGCCTATGTATACAGGGTGGCAGGTTAGACAGTGGAAATATTTTAAGGGGTCATTGTACTCATCATTATGAACAACTTTAACTATGGGACCAATCCTGAAATCGCGAAAAAAAAATCAGCTGTTCTATACATTTATGTTCACATACTCAACAAAATGTTTGGAACAGCTGATTTTTTTTGCGATTTCAGGTTTGGTCCCATAGTAAAAGTTGTTCATAATGATGAGTACAATGACCCCTTAAAATATTTCCACTGTCTAACCTGCCACCCTGTAGATAGGTAATGTTCCCACTGCTGAGACACAGTCCAGCTAGGCTATTCTGTAACGACACGCTGCATGATATTACCGCGAGAACTGACAATTGTTTGCGAACGCTCGAGGGAGAATCTCACCGTGACATTCTCACTTCGTTTGTCGGCAACGAGCGCGCGTGTCACGGCTTCCTCCAATTGGTTTGGCAACGCTCGAGGGAGAATCTCACTGTAAGCTCACCGGATTCAGGCGCGAGCGTTATCACCGAGGGAGTATTCTCACCGTAATTCTCACGCATGTTAAATAAGTATATTATCGATTATGATTATACTTTTGTCAATCCCTAAGCTACAAGCTTGATGACATGGCAGCAGCCGGTCGATTCTGTAAAAATCTCACCGTGCAAACTTAGGTGAGGTGAGTTTGTTTTTGCTAGCAATTGACCCTATTGACACTGCTCACTCCACGCTCACTTCACCTAATTTTTCACGGTGAGATGGTTACAGAATCGCGATGAATACACGCGGCGACCTGTCGTTACAGAATAGAATAGCTGGTCTCTGTGAGAGGGAGTGGGCCGTAGTCCACCACGCTGGCCCAGTGCTTGTCATCAACCCATAGCTACGTCAATTTTAAAGTCTAATCATAATGTAGACATAAGTTACGTCAATTTTGTAGTCTGGTGACGGTATTACCGTGGAACGATAAGTTCAAAGTTGTTTCCGATAACGCGAATTATGGGAAGTAAACACAATAATCTAGATTTAATTAAATTAGTATAGTTACTAGTTAATTATCGCTGGTTATGGGTCCGAGCAGATCCATTGTTTTGAATCATTTTTGTCAAGCCAATAGATCAGCTCGCACCAGGATACGATCTGCCTTGGCCAGTGTGGAAGTCGCTAAATAGACTCCGCACACAGGTTGGTCGCTGCAGGCTTGACATGTGCAGATGGGGATTTAGGGATCCCGACCGACAGATTGTAGAAACATTTCTACGTTTTATGCATAGCATAGCATAGCATAATCGGCCTATAATGTTTCCACTGCTGGGACACAGGCCTCCTCTGTGTGAGAGGGAGTGGGCCGTAGTCCACCACGCGGGCCCAGCGCGGGTTGGTGGACGTCACATGTCTTCGAATTTTTGGTTCTAGGACATGTTGGTTTCCTCACGATGTTTTCATTCACCGTTAAAGCAAGTGATAATTAATTTCTAATACGTACATGACTTCGAAAAGTCAGCGGTGCGTGCCTCGGGATCGAACTCCAACCATTCGCCGTGGGAGGCACATGGTTAATCCACTAGGCTATCACTGCATTTCTACCGTTTTATGCATAAAACGGTAGAAATGTTTCTACAATATTTCACTTTGTCTATTCTTCTGTAGACAAAATACGTTTCTATCGTGGTCATGCTAGGCCGGCTGCTCAAGAGACGATCTCAATGTGGCCACACCTAGTGCTGTACTGATGGCCACTTTTTACTCCAACTATATTTAAATTGAACCATTGACACGAAAGTAGAAGAAGTTAATTATCATTTTAATACGGACTAGGGCCTTCCCTCTAGTTAGGTAAACCCTCTGATCATAGAGACAAGGAGATATGCCATCATAGCAAATTAGTACCGGAACAACTGATGCCACTTTTAGTACATTTTTCGACACATTTACGCGCATAATTAAGCGCTCCTTGTGAATAATAAAAATAGTAAATTAAAAATTAAAAAAACCCGACTGCCAAAAAACAACTAAAAAGTTCAAAACAAGAGCACTTTTCAAGCAGTCTGATGCAGTTGGTGGCAATTATTTGTGTTAAATCTTAGATTATATGCCACCAACTGCATCAGACTGCTTGAAAAGTGCTCTTGTTTTGAACTTTTTAGTTGTTTTTTGGCAGTCGGGTTTTTTTAATTTTTAATTTACTATTTTTATTTTTCACTTTTTAGTTTTTAATGTATGTTTTCGTAATCTTCTTTTCGAGCCCTTCATTTTGATACCCCACATGATAGGTTTTGAGGATAAGTAAGAATTAGCGAGAATGATTGCTTTGTTGAACAACTTTAAATCGTTATATATCCTAAACTATTATTTAAAATGAAAAATGATAAAAGGAACCTAAAGATGATTTTAAAATACCTATTCAACGACACCCCACTTGACATAGTTCATCAACTTTTTTTTTTTTTCATTTTGACAATATGGCGTCTGGTTGTCGCTGTGGTGAATTTTGATTACTGTTATGTCTTTAGTGACACTCGCAAGGTTAAGACAAATCGATTGACGTAAGAATTATCAAAATCGGCCTACGCATTTGGTCTCTAGAACGCCACATAGAAACAAACATACATACATACATACATACATACATACATACATACATACATACATACATACATACATAGACTGATAAACACATTACCCTCCTTTGCGTCTCGCAGTCGGGTAAAAAGATCTCCCACGCATTAAACATTCCGCACACCCTCAATCTAACACTGTTAATCGTCACTCAACATTAGCACTAAACTAAAACACTGTATTTATACCATCGATCGTGTTCAGTTCGTCGCCAGCGCGTACGTTTTTAATATGAGCAATTTGCTCAAGATCAGGCATCAAGCTCGATAGCGCCTTGGCACATCTCCCTTGTTTCTATGATCTGAGGGTTAACCGCTGTGCTGTACCCCGATCATGAGTTTTTTTGACGTGTAGTATCGTTAACGTAAGCATATTTTGAATTGAAAATACACGTTTATTACACAATATTTATATAAATTAAATACTTAATTATTTCTCTGTATTTTTTAAAATATGCAAAATGTATAAAATTTTATGAAAATGTTCCAGGACTGCTGTATTTTAAATTCAAAAGATGCTTACGATAACGATACTACACGTAAAAAAACTCATGATAGGGGTACTGCACTATGGAGTAATTAAAATAAGATAATTACAATCCTCATAAAGTTTCGATAAACGGCGGTGATTCAGTCCGTACCATTTCTATACTCTTTATTATTCGCAAGTCCTAATTTAACAACGCACTATTACATCTAGTAGGTAACATATACGTGGGACTATGAAAAGCCTGCACCCAACATAGTAATATCATAAGGCTGCGGTCTGAGATATCGAAGAAGCGGGGCGACAAATTAAAGGCGGGACTAATCTTGTGAATAGATACGCTAGGAACCCTTATCGTTTCGTATGGCGGTCTGTCCGTCCATTTGTCACTGTGTTCATGTCTTCTTATTAATTATAGATATACCTAGATTAAATTATATGAAACTATATTATGTTAGATTAATTATTAATGAGCACTAAACGCTCATTAATATTTTATTTTCGCATGCCGTTTGGTAAAATATGGCTGAACTCTATTCATGTGTAACTTCATATTGTACCCATATTTGCAAAATAAATTTTCTTTCTTTCTTTCTGTGAACCGCCATAAAGGCCTGTAGTGAAATTACGAAAATTACATGAAATTGTGGGATGAAAAAAAAAAATTCGTGCACCCATACCGGAGGTTGTTGGATAGGTCGTTGAAAATAACATAAAGGCTCCTAAGTGACTTTTTTATTTAGGTGCATATTTAGTGAACTAGGAGCTCCGAAATTTGTACAATCGATTTGTTTCAACCTCGCCGTCGCGCCCGCTTCCGCTATCTCTTAGTTCACAGCCTTATACAGTAATATTTCGGTCCCCCGTCGAGTAATTTACCCCCATCGATGTCAAAGTTTATGATAGCCATAACAAACTCATATTTTTGGGTGTCTACTATCGATAATAACACTTGAAGTATTGTCATATTGTGTTATTATTGCTAGTTACGTATTCTAGTCTACGTCTATGATAAAAATTGATGACAATTTTTTTATCTACTAGACTTTTGCCGGCGACTCTGTCCGCGTGGACTACAATGAAAAGACCATTGTAAATGACCTCCTTAATGTAGGGAGGATAGTACTACCAAGAGGTCAAGCGGCATCTCTGGTTCATCCTACCAGAATTAGATGAAACTTAGGTTAGATTTTAACTGTAACTGTGAACTGTGAAAACCACATCAAAATCTGTTAAATACTTTTTGCGTGATGCGCGCACAAACAGACAAAAAATAAAAAATAAAGTTTTTCGAGCATGATTACGTCTCAAGTGGGTATTGGGATTGGGAAATAACCATGCCTAAAATCTTAATGTGACTTTTGTTATTGCCGTGCCCAGTTTTTCCTGCCGCGTGCCATTTTTGGCATGCGTGCCATAGGTTCGCCATCTGCACTAGGCTATCACTGTTGCTTTAATTAATGTAGTTAATTCTTCTCTTGTTTCAGACAACAACTAGAAAGAGTGAATATTGAATTCCAAGGCGACAAATTAAGCTTTCAAGAACGCAATCATTTCCAATTCTTAGCTGACAAGAGCAGTGGCGCGCATTTCGATCAAGTCGTCGTGCCAAACCTGCCTTTACTTGTAAGTTTGTTGTATTTACTTAACGCCTTAATTATATCTCTAAAGCCTGCAATACATGTTGGCCGAGCATTGTCAAGTGAAGGCCAATACCAACATGTAGACGGTAACGTGTATAGACCTCATTTGACGTAGCTGGCCACAACTTGCAGTCGCTCGCGATCACTTGCCTCACTTCGGAGCGGTGTCGGTTTTTCTGCGCAAATCAAAGGCGCTCGCGCGCGCTCGTACTTCGTGTTCACATGTTTGTCCGCGCGCTATAATGCGGTTGACGCCAAACTTGCCGAACGTGTAGACAGTAGCGCTTGCCTTGTGTCAATTTGTCTAGGCTCGCGTTGGTCTAAGCTCGGCCAACATGTATTGCAAGCTTAAGGTGTATAGTTAATGTTGCCAGGGCCTGCAGTCTCGATACAGATAGCGTTCGCTTTACGACCGAAATCGGTTATTCCGCTGTATTTTTTCATAAATTTGTTCATAGATAGCGACCGATCTGTCCAGATGTCCCGATTTAGGTATGTACTTACGCGGGACGTCCCGATATATTGTTGGTCGAGATGTCAAATGTCCTAATTTTGAGTGTTTTGGTCAAAAAATACAAAATCTGTACGAGCGTAGATATTGCATAGCACCGAATATTTTACAGAATTTCAAAGTCATAAGCTCATAACTTCATAAGCCATTGATGCCTATATAAAAACCGACCAAGTGTGAGTCGTACTCGCGCACCGAGGATTCCGTATCATTTTTGGGCGTATAAAGTGAAAAAATCCGGACCGCATAACTAAGTTTGTTTGCAAAGGAATTTTGATGATTTTGAAAAAACTGTTCTAGTTAGGAACATCGTTTTATTTTTGGTGCCATATTTGGGTCAATTCCTATCAACTCTAATTATTTCAGATTTTTCGCCCCGCAAACTTCGGAAATAAGGGGGGGGAATGGTATTTTTTTGGACATTTTTCATCATATGTCGAAAACTGGGAGACATAAAATAAAATAAAAATATATTTTGAAATGTGCAGATCAAGCCCTTTCATATGATATATCACTTGACCTAGTAACCCCACTTAGAAATTTCGGACCCACACTCCGGCCCCTTTTGCAATGAAAATAAATATATTATTGGACTTTTTTCATTTGCAATAAAGTTGAACAAGCATTCTTTATAACTGTTCCAAATTTCAAGGCGATAGCATAAGTAGTTGCTGAAATAAGCAGGTGTGACAGACAAACAGACAGATAGACGAAGTCGCACCATAAGGGTTCCTTTTTTACCATTTTGGTACGGAACCCTAAAAACCCAATTTATTCATTTAGTTGTTCCAATTTGAAAACCAAAATCCAGAATTTTATTATCCTCGACCAAGAAAATTTCGAACTTGGCAACACTATGCATAGTACCTACACCCGCATTTCGACCTACCTAATAATTATGGATGTTTGATAAAGAGGTAGTCTGGGACCTGCTTGTCTCTTCTGTACCGTACATACACGCCGCCTGATATTACCGCGAGAACTGCTAATTTGTTTGCGAACGCTCGAGGAAAAATGTCACGGGGTGACGGAGTCATCCTTCTTTCATCATTTAGTGCTGGCAATCTTCCATTGCTGGCCACTTCATTCATCCCATTCTTCTAAATTCGGTTTAGATTTTAACTTTAAATTTCAAAATTAGAACATCTCATATTTTTTTGCATTGTTTCGGCATTCTTTGTCTGGTCTCCAACGACATCACTGGTGACCGCTGAACCGCTGTACTGTTATTATTTATTACCTACTACCTATTTATCAAGTGTGCAAAGCTATAAGCAAATAGTCTCTTTTGTAACAGTTATTTTATACCTCTGCGTAACGTTACAAAGTGCAAATATACAACCTACGTCTCGCAATATACCTCTCCAACCATCCTACAGTGTTTTATTTTACATTTGTGTCTGTGGAGGCTCCCTCCGATAGCTAGCCGAGGCTGAGAGGTCAGAGGAGGGAGGCCCTCTGCGACAACGGTGAGATTCTCCCTCGAACGTTCGCAAACAAATAGGCAATTCTCGCGGTGAAATCACGCGGCGGGTCTGTCGGTACGGTACAGAATAGACAGCCTGGTGAAGCAATTAAGCTACTTTTCATTCATTTTTACGCAGACGAAATCACAGGCAATGGTACCGATTCTGTTGTTTACGAACATAACTAATTTAGTCTTATTATGTCTCTTTCTAATAAAAAACATGAGAGAGGGATAGCAGATATTTAATCCTGTCAAATTAGTCCACTTGAATAGTTTTAAGTTTTAATGTCAATTTAGTCGTAATCGCAAAAGGTCATGACTATTTTCCCGTAAATGACAAGGGCGTAGACTAATATGACAGTTCTAAATATTTGCTGTCCTTTTTCAATGATATTTTGTAAGAAAGAGATATAGTGTGATTAAAATTAGTTTAGTGCGATGTTCGACAGAATCAGCACCAATAACCTTACCTACTACATAATCTTTCTGTGATCACAAGTAACTATTTAGAAGTTTACACATAGTTTTAGATATCTAATAGCGATAGTAGGTAATTTGTGCTTAGCAATATTAGGTCCTATCTTATCTCCATTGACAATGCGCGAAAATAACCTGATATGAAGGTTGTTGTTAAAAATAGCACAAAGAAACATCATGCTAATATTTCCCGAAGGGATAGGCAGAGGAGTTTAAGTCCGAAGCACCATGTGATAGCCTAGTGGTTTAACCATGTGCCTCCCACGGCGAATGGTTCGAGCTCGATTCCGAGGCACGCACCGCTGACTTTTCGAAGTCATGTGCGTATTAGAAATTAATTATCACTTGCTTTAACGGTGAAGGAAAACATCGTGAGGAAACCGGCATGTCCTAGAACCAAAAATTCGAAGACATGTGACGTCCACCAACCCGCACTGGGCCCGCGTGGTGGACTACGGCCCACTCCCTCTCACAGAGGAGGCCTGTGTCCCAGCAGTGGGAACATTATAGGCCGATTATGCTTATGCTTATGCTATGCACCATGTGATATGGAACTTCCACTAGTGGTTGCTCACTATTACATGGTAGGTACTTCGATCCGGATCCAGATCGCCGACCTATTTTAAACGTGATATCCTTCTTTCTTTTTCAAATAAAAAAACGTGTGGGGTCGAGAGACCCCCGTCAGGTTCATGGACTTCTAATTTGAATTTTCATAATTCTACAAATTGAAGCAATGTCACAAAATTATTAAATTACTCCGTCGCGCATTGATTAATGCATCGTGTTATCTACGAAACTATTTGCCTAAATAAAATACTTTAAACTCCAATAATTATTTCTATTAAATACTTGTGACGATGCAACTTCTTATTTGGATAAGGATTAATATTTTATTGATAAATGTGTCCAATTAAACATAGACCTAATTTTATTATTATTTTTAAAACATAAAAACAGATTTCGTGGCTTAAATATAAAAGTTAGATATATAGTAACTGGATGTTTTTTATGGAGCTATTTGAGGCCAATGTTTTTGTAATACATTGTTTTCACCTAAATCAAACGACTTGGGCAGTGCACGCGCAAATAGCCCTTTTTTCCTCTAAATAGGATTGACAGACAGGGGAGCCAACATAGCCTCGAAGGGACTTGTAGCGACAATGTAGCGACATCTGCCGACAACAGCGAAGACTACTAACACAGCTAGACAGCTAACAGTGAACGTCACTACATGACGCCTATTGGCTGATCCTACATCGCGCATGCAGAGTTTTCACAGCAATTTGCATATATACAGAAACCCGACATCAACTGTCGGGGGCAGTGGCCCACCAGACCAATATCACCCGGTCTAGTAGGAGGATCCTCCCTTTTCAATGGAGGGACATTCCATCTCGTTCCTCCATCCCCCAAAGACTTCTTATATGAAACGCTCTTTATCATTATTTTGCTTGAACTGTCAAGTTATGCAAACAATTATGAATCGAAGTATAGGTACTCTTAAATTCAATAAATATTCTTTGTTTCAGGGTGTGGTCTCCAAAGCGTCCAGTATGAACCTGAACAGCTTCGGGCAGCTCACCATCAGCTCTGCTATAGCCTGGGCCAACCACCCAAATGCCTTCGCGAGATTGCCCGTGCATAGGTAAGACCAGCTAGTCTATTCTGCAACGACACGCCGCGTCAAGTCATTTCACGGTGAGATCAGCCATGCTATTAAGCCTTGCTCTAAAGATGGCGATTCGCGCCGCGACCGCGACAGGAGACCGCTACAGCAGACCGCGACAGGAGACCGCAGACGGTGCTTGTCATTTAGGCTTTGTAAAGGGCCGGTTTGCTCGTGCGACTGAGATAGGAGAGAGACGCGAGACCCACAGTAGATAAATGCAGAAGAGACCAAGACAGCTGTCGCGGTCTTCGGTCTCGGTCTCCGGTCGTGGTCGCGGCGCGAACCTCCAGCTTATAAGACAATTATGTTGCTTTCTTGATGACAAGCACGTCGTCTTCAAATGTACTAAAAAATACAGCTGTCTAAAACACATTTGAAGTTGTTTAATTTGTAAAAAATCTATATTTAGATAAGGGTTTTAGATTTCTCATAAAATTTATAATTTCGCCGCAATTACAAATTGTAATCAATTTTATTCTGACCACGTTCACGTATCTGTTCGTGTAGGTTCCTGTGGGGTTATGACGACAGCATCATAGACAGTGCGAAGCCTTTTCTAAGTCTTGGAGGTCAACTGAAGTTCGACAAGTTTGGGTTACTGGTTACGGTAAGTAAACTTCCATAAACTCATCACTAATACGGGATGTCGATTTAGACAATTCATAAGGGAAGTTTGTATCCGTCATACTCGTCAACTTTCCCTATTAATACACCCATATCCTATTTATTTGTCAAAACAAAAATCATTCAAATATTCGACAAAATAAAAGTAGCAAAACGAAAAGTTATAGTCTGGCAAACGAAAGCTGAGCCTGAGATTTAATCGAAACTTTTTACATGGCAACATTCCTTATAGTGTTATTTTACTAGATATACTTTTTATACTTATACTTAATAAATATTTCGAATTGTCATATTTATTTTATTCGCATAATTATGTAATAAATGGTTTATATAATATATAGAAATCAATACAAATTAATCTACGTAAAATTAAAACCAATTAAAACTTAATTACGTACCTATTTTACTTACGTTTGATTTTTCAATCGTCAGTTAAATTTTTCTGAGAAATAAATGTGGTTGTTTGGCATCTTTTGTGTAGAAAATATGGGAAACCAACCACCGCATTTACGACTGAACCTAGTATTCACATAAAATCTACATTTTCCAGAAAAATGGCACGGTCTCCGAGCGGTTCACAATCAACACTGGTGAATATGATAAGGACAAGATGAACATGATTGAGAAATTTGATGGGCAAGACCACCTCTCCTACTGGGGCAGCCCGGAGTGCAATAGGTTAGTAGTAGTTTTATTTTATTAGTATGTGAGCAACAGTGGCATAGCTAGGCGTGGGCGAAGTGGGCCCTCGCCCACGGCCTCGCACTTAAAGTGGCCTCGCGAGGCCCCTTTAGGTGCGATGCCCCCAGACTTGACCACAAAGAAAACCTTTTTTTAAATCTATCTGTCTCAAATCTATCAGTCGGGTTGCTCTAGATTTGAGCGATGTATCCCGCTGTGTCTTACAAAAAGATTACTTATAATTTACTTTATTTAGATTATCTATTACATGTCATTATAATAACAACCTAAGCAGCCATTATTATACCTACCAGGATAAGTTACAAACAACCAAAACATCAACAAATGACAGTGCATTGTCATTGCACTAAAATGTAGATACAGGGTGTGGTGTAAGTAGTGATCCACCGTTAAAGACTCGATATACCAGATAATTAACTATAACATATTGTATTTTTAACCATTTTTACCCTAGGGTTTCCGAAAAATTTTTTTTTGTTTTTTTTTACGAAATTTCTATCTTTTTTTAAAAGTTTGGCTGTAGTTTTAATAAAAACCATTGCTTTTCATTTTCATTTGTTAATTACTAGAGTTATCGTGGAAAAATATTATTTTTTATGTATAATAATATCTTCTCTAATTCAACCCAAATTAATATAAAAAAAAAAAAAAATTTGTAAAACCCTACAGTAAATGGTTAAAATCACAATTATGTTATAATTATATCTGGTACATCAAATCGGTGGACCACTATTTACGTCACACCCTGTATAAGTATTAAAATTTGTTGTATGTACCGCATTTATTGCATTTAAAAGGCTGACTTTGACTTTAAGAATTTAGTAGGGTTAGACTTCCATTGCTTGCGTTTTGTTTCAAAGGCAAGAATCTACAGATAATTTATTAGTATAATAAAGCTGAAGAGTTTGTTTGTTTGAACCCGCTAATCTCTGGAACCACAAGTTGGATTCGAAAAAAATCTTTTTGTATATTATAGCTAAATTTATGAGGAATAGTATAGGCTATTTAACATCACGCTACGACTCTTGGGAACCAAACAACGGGGTGAAACCGCGGGGCACAGCTAGCAGTATAGTAATAGTTGGCAAAAGGCTTGGTAGCTGAAGTTTAGGTTTCTTCACGATGTTTTTCTGCACCATTTAAAGTAAATTTAACAAGGCTAAGACCGCCACAGTATCTATAGATATACTTATGTACTACGCAATATCGCCGATACCACCGCCATGTTTTTTTCAAATAATCGTGGAATCATCTGCTTAAAGTCATTGACTACAACATCCCAATGAGACAGAAGCATTATCATTATTTTGTAATGCGCATCATATCGCGAAGTCAATAGGTTATCATCAGTGATAACCAAGCGCCTGTTAACTATCAGCAGAAACTGTGTCTAAAAAATAACTTATGATTTTGTAATTTTATTTTGCGCAATAGGCAACTTGGATCAAAATTATAACAGGAATATATGTTAATAATTCAATACCTAAGTCCTAATGAACATCGTGAAATGTGCTAATAGATTGAATAATAGCTGTTCCCCGCGGTTTCACCCCTGTTGCTCGGTTCCTAAGGATTGTAGCGTGATGTTAAATTATTTATACTATTCCTCATAAGCCTGGCTATCGTTACATACAAAAAAAAAATCTGAATCCGACTGGTAGTTCCAGAAATTGGTTTGTTCAAACAAACATACTCTTCAGCTTTATAATATTAGTATAGATTATTGTTTTTTTACAAAATATTTTAGTGACGCACATCAATAATATACCATCCTTGCAGTGACGTACATCCACAGAACACATCTTAATAAAAAGGCCAATTACACAATTAGGTACTTTTTTGACATTGTAAACCGTTGTGCCTAGATATTAGAAAGTTGGAGGAAATATCCCTTCAGTACCTACCCTGTATTAAGGATTTTTTTAATTCCTACCCTAAAGATGTGAAAAGGGGTAAAGTTCAGAGGCGTATCGTGGACTAATATAGACGTGGGCGAAGTCACATCAGCGAGGCCCCTTTTCTTTCGTTCCCAAGATCTACCCAATAGATCTATCCTACCAATCATGCTTTGACACGACATAATTACGATAATGGAAAAATATAAATGCCCGGTGGAGACCATTGAAAAGCATAATAGATTTGGAAAAAGGTTTTGTTTGTGGTAAAGCCTGGGAGCATCGCATCTAAAGGGGCCTCGCGAGGCCCTTTTAAGTGCGAGGCCGTGGGCGAGGGCCCACTTCGCCCACGCCTAGCTACGCCACTGGTAAAGTTTGTATGAAAATAATAACGATATTGCGTTGTTGTCACACGAACGGAGTCATGGGCATAGCTAGTTTATAATATGTCTGATATTCTTATCAGTAACTTTTTATGTAAAAAAAAAATATTTTAGTTAAAATCACGTTTTACGACAGGAAATCACGTTTTGCAACGTTTTGTTCCGCAGTAGACAGATTATTTCAATGTCGAATTATTATTAAAATATTATCTTTAGTAACTAACTGAAAACATGTGTTCAAAAATACACTTTTCGAAGTTTTGACAAATATAAGATTTGCACTTTCCTATCAATCGTCGATTTGTAGTAGGACCAATTAGGAACCCAACAATTACTCCGAAATAAAGAGAGGTTCGTATTATCGAAAGTTTGAATTATCAAGGCACTACTAATCATTCCTTCCCACACGTTATTGCTGTCTTTACTCACACCCGACGTGTGTGAGTAAAGACGGCAATAACGTGCGAGTGAGAGGGAATGATTAGTGCCGCGATTTTATTATTATTCATTTATTTATTGTAGATTCACTTCTTTATTGGCGCAGGTCAGCCCGGATCTAGGGGGGCTAGCCGGGGCCCATGCCCCAGGCGCCAAATTCAAGCTTGGGAGACGATACACAGTGTAGTGTATTCGTCTACCAAGCATACTAATCGCAAAGAGCAGCGCTAGACTGGTTGTTGTGGCGTTCTTTGGGGAAGGCCAATGTCCATGATAATCCATGGTGTCCATCAGCATCAGTGGGTATTAAGGCTGAAATGATGATGATGATAAAGGTAAAAATCTTGTCGGGCGGGGGCGGTATTTTTCAGTTGTTGCCCCGCCTCGAAATAATTCAAGATCCGGGGCTGGCGCGGGTTATAGGATAGCTATTTTGGCACGAGCTCAGCTTGCTTGTTTCACAACCTAAAACTTATACCTACTTAATAATTATCATTCTTTTAATATTCCAGTATCGAGGCATCAGACGGTTCCATATTCCCGCCGTCCCAATTGGACAAGAATACGACCCTTCACGTTTTCTACCCCAACCTGTGCCGAAGACTGCCCTTCAAGTATGAAAAGACTGTTGAGGTAAATATTATCTACTAATCGAATGTCCCTCAGATCATAGAAACAAGGAGATATGCCATCATAGCAAATTAGTACGGGAACAACTGATGCCACTTTTAGTACATTTTTCGACACAATTATGCGCATAATTAAGCGCTCCTTGTGAATAAAAAGATCTCCCACGCATTGAACATTCCGCACACCCTCAATCTAATACTGTTAATCGTCACTCAACACTAGCACTAAACTAAAACACTGTATTTATACCATCGATCGTGTTCGGTTCGTCGCCAGTGCGTACGTTTTTAATATGAGCAATTTGCTCAAGATCAGGCATCAAGCTCGATAGCGCCTTGGCACATCTCCTTGTTTCTATGATCTGAGGTCTATCCTAAGCTGAACATAAAAAAATATTTTTTATTAAATATTTAAGAGATTTCAAAACAAACTAAAAGCGAACGGGACACGGTAGCTCAGTTGGTTAGAGCGACGCTACGGTAGGTAGGTACGGCAGAGGTCGCGGGTTCAAACTTCAAATCCCGCCTGTGTAGAAATTTTGTGATATCTATGATTACATTACTGATTTATTGTTTTGATTTCTAACTATCCCCCCCCCCCCCTACTCTTATAATATCTAGATGAACTCATAGCCCCCCAATAATTTCTGGATACGTAACCATTTTTTTTTATTATATTTAATTCTCTAGTTATTTAATTATTTAATGATTGATTGATTTAATTAGTTAAATTAATTATTTAGTATGTCAACACGAATTATCGAGGCAGTGTATTTTTTTTGGCTGTATGTGTTAATACGGTAGTGGACTACTATTAAAAAAGTACAAATAAATTATTTTATTCCAAAGAAGAAATAGGAATAACAAAAAAGTAAAAAAAAAAATAATATTTTATCATAAAATGGAAAACATAGACGCTTTTAAAGTTTTTGGAGGGAGTATCGCTCCGTCTTTGTCGCGCGAAGCGGACATAGCAGGCGTTACGTCACTTATCATGCATGCCGTCCGTGTCTAGCAAATCATTTTAAAACGCTTATAACTTTGCCAATTTTGTAATTGTTTCATCGGTTTTTTTGGTGTTAATTATCTTTTTTCAAATAGTTTACAGATTCACAATAAAAAAATATATTCAACATCCCTATTGAAGGCTGAGGATCCTTCTTATGAGCTGAACGTGTTATGTTCATACTGAAATATATTAGTGCCTATTATCAGCGGCACTTTATGAGCCAGGCGTCTTTGACGTCTAAGTCCGCTCTTAAAGTTTCGTAAAAATAGACAACTACTAAACTTTTGAAAAAACAATTGCCGTAGTTTATAGTTTAAAGTGACGCGTATCTAAGGCTGTATCCCCAGTAGGCAAACTGTTAGCGGCCGACTGAGTTTGCGGCGTACCTATCTTTTTAGTACGCCCTTCCATACCTATATTTAAAATGGAGTGTCCACAGTTTGCTAGTTTTGCGCTAACAGTTTGCCTACTAGGTACTGTTAGCGCAAAACTAGCAAGTGGGTGTTCCCCGATAGTTACAATCTGGGTGTCTTCAAGTCACGAGTGAATCGGTTTCTTCTAGGCAAGCATGCTCCATCGTAGACCGCATCATCGCTTAACATCAGGCGAGATGGCGGTCAAACGCAAGCCTATTTACAAATAAAAAAAAACTCAGTCGGCCGCTAACAGTTTGCCTACTGGGGACACAGCCTTACTATTGCCACAGATAATATAATACTATACGTACAGATGCTTCATCTCATACAAAGAAATGTGACCGATTTAGCGCGGGCTATCTTCGGGCTATACATTTTTCCGTGCTTAAAGGATTTTTCAAAATTTAAACAAATATTTTTCATGATGTATTTTTTCATGTTGTCAATTTTACACAAACTTCAATAACAAATCGATACATATAACGCCATCTATTATGAGTTATTTCAACAAATGTTCCTTTGTTCCTGATGAGACCCCGTGCTATTGCTGAAATAATAACAGACCACTAAGTAGTGCCCTCAGATCACAGTCAGATTTCTATGGTAGTGCCTGAAGCTAGTTTACAATACTTTTCAACTGAAACCATTGAGCGGATCGGGCGTCGAATTGGATCGTTCGTAACTAGGGTTCCCAGATCAAAATATCAAAAATCCGGAGAAAATTCCTGACATTTGATGAAATTTCCGGACTTTCTTGTCAATTTTATATTAAAATCGTTACGCATCGTGCAAGTGAATAAACAAACCAATCGATTGCCAAATCGTTCGCATTTTTACACGCGCGCGGTGAAATGGTGAGGGGTGAGGGGGAAGCGCCTCTCTTTCGCCCGCGCACATGATCCACTTCACTTATTTGTAGAAATTCCGGACGGTATAAGATTCCCCCCGCATTCCGGACAAAGACCTATATTTCCGGACTTGTCCGGAAAATTCCGGACGTATGGCAACCCTATTCGTAACCAGATTTCTGCGAAAGAAGTCTCAAGCAAAACCTAGTGAATAATATAATATCTACATAATTTCAATATTTTTACCGCCAGATTGCAGACGGCATAGAATTATATCGTTACCGAATGCCATTGGATGTTTTCGACGACCCAGCTCATAATCCTGAGAACCAGTGCTACTGTGAAATTGACACCGCTACCTGCCCCCCAAGGGGAGTAATTAACGTTACCGACTGTACTATGGGTGAGTTAACCAACCGCAAAGTTTGTATGTAAAAGTTTTTAGTCTGATATTTTAAGTGTAGTAACGCCATCTGTTGTTGAATAGCGGAACTAATCTAATTTAAAATGCATGAATTGAATAATAAGAAATAAACTGATTTGGATTAGGTAAATAAAATAGTCTCATTATTAATTTCTCTTATTTAATGAGTAAATTGCGCGAGTAGGTATGCCTCGCGCCCTAAGGGTGCCGGAATATTATCATAGATGGCGCTACTGCATACTTCCAATGGCTCCATCTATGAGCAGATGGCTCCACTTATGGTCCGGTGACTGACGGCGGACAACAAAGTGATCCTATAAGGGTTCCGTTTTTCCTTTTGAGGTACGGAACCCTAAAAATAACACAAAATAACTTTCTGACACTGGAGTGTCCGAATTATTGTCTCTCTGCTGTCTGCTCCTGCCCCAACCAAATCTTATAAGTGAACCGCGAATCCACACGAGCTTTCAATAGATTTTTACTAATATAACGGTTTGTCATTTCCAGGAGCGCCAGCATTAGTTTCTTTCCCACATTTCTACCTGGGTGACCCAAAACTCCGTGAAGATGTCACCGGACTGAAGCCTAACGCATCGAAACACGACTCCTATTTGGATTTGCATCCTACGCTGGGAATTGCACTGAGCGGAAAATCTAGGTAAGAATTCTTGCTGTTTACTCTATTCTCCTTTGTATCCTAGGACAGGCCTGGCCAGGGCCTGATTTAGGCAGGGCAGCAAGTGTTAGAGCCCGTAACGTCTGCTCTAGACCACTGAAATTGCCAATCTTTTTAACGACTTATTTCTTTTCAGCATTCAAATTAATATCCAAGTGCGGAAGACTGACTTGTTCTCTTCAGTGAGCTACCTCCCACAAGGACTCATTCTACCCGTGGCTTGGGTTGAAATGGTAAGTGCAAATTAATTAGCTAAATAAATAAAATCACAACAAGAAACAATGAATGTTAACACTCATCGACGCTAGGTGTCGCTAAAACAACAACTTCCTTCCACTAGATATTTGAAAATAGTGACATCTAGTATTGAGTAGTGGTAAAGAATAGTTACGGATTCTATTGATAGATGCAGGTGCTGTCTAAAAAGTTGTAAGTTATAAATACTAGATGTCACTGTTTAACCTCGGTCATTCGACATTATTTAGGTATTTATTACCGCTACTCAACATTAGATGTCGTTAATAATTATTTATTATGACCCGTGGCGGTTAATTTGAAGACCATAACCCTACAACTTCCTATTTCTTTTCAGAGTGTTGAAGAGCTTCCCGAAGGCCTCCGATCTCTCGTATACCACGGTACTTACTCTACGGCAGCAGCTCAACTGGGTTTGACAGTAATATGCGTGATAGCATTCATTGGATCCGGAATATGCTTGCTCTGCACATTCGCTCGCCGAAAACAAAAACCCTGCGCCACGTTAAAAGTAAAAATACCAACAGAAACCGAATTAAAAAGTCAAACATCGTGAAAAGTAGCTTTTTGTGATTGTGCTGTTATTGCAATTACAATTTGAAAAAAGAATGCGAAAGACATTTTTATTTTCAACCAAAATGGCGTTACATTTTTTTAGTACAGGAGCCTTATTATGATGTGCTACTTTCAAAACTATTTCGGTGTTCCTAATTATTTCGAAATTAGCACCATCCCTTTTATAAACGCAGCAATGATGGTTTTAACATCTACTTAATTGTAATACAGATCCTGTATATTTTGCCTTAAATACCTAAGTATTTAAAAAATTAATAGTTCGCATACACAAATATTAACTATTCATAGCTAACTATGAATAGTTAATATTTGTGTATGCGAACTATTGATTTTTCTGCCATTATTTCGCTTGCTACGTTGCCATGAAAATATTAATAAAATGTTCTCTAAGTATAAAATACTTAATATAATTTATTTAGGTAGATATAGTTATTAAGTTATACAATTATCTAGATACCATTCCACCTAATGGCTAAAAAGGTAGGCTTTTACACTTTTTACCTAAATTCTTGTTGTTATAAAAGTATCTAGTACCTACATTACGATAATCAATTCAATTTATTTACTAGGTTATAAATTTGTTATCGAAATTAAAGTAAATCTAAAACACTTGTGGGAACAAAACTGATCAATTTTGAAAGTATAAAGTACAAAAAAACTAATATAAGTAGGTACGTTGCTTCGTGCAATATTTTATTTTCGTAATAATGTAAGAGACTAAGGGCCAAGTTCACCGACAAGATCCGAGACCGACAAAGCCGTTTAACATGACTTTGTGTATAGAAAAAGATATGTTAAGGCGCTACTAAGTGCCAGCGGCCTTGAGTGATTTGGGCGATAGAACTTGAGTGTTCTGCGCTGAGCTCACGCAACACGACATACGTCCAACGAGCAATACGACTCGCCCATCAAGGAGCGTGCTGTGCCGAATTAGACGTATTATTACTTTTTAGTAACGAATATTTGATTTAAAAAAACCACTAACTAAAAGTTAGATAGTTAAATTATATTTAAAATGGTTTCGTAAAAATACGCTCAATAGTTTTCGCGCGATCTTTACGTTTTTGAACGCGTTAGACCTAACTTTACAAATGAAATACACTTTAAAGATAAACGTAATCTAAAATATAGTCTAATCAAATCATGAAGAAAATAGTTTTTTTTTTTTCAAATTATTAACACTACTCGTTTAGACGTGATCTTCAGTTTAAAATCTTTAAAAGTCGTATATCTGCGCCTTAAACGCCCGTTTTCAATTTATCGTACTGTTATCTTGTCGGTGAACTTGGCCCTAAGCGCTTGAAAAGTGATGCTTAAATTTTGTTTGTTGTAATTTAGTTTTTAAACGGGATTTATGAATGTACAATTTAAAGTTTTTTTTTTAAACTATTGCAATGTTAAAATAGATAAAAATATTATACAGGGTGGCAAGTTAGACAGTGGAAATATTTTGATGGGTCATTGTCCTGCTCAAAAAAAAAATCAGCTGTTCCATTCATTTATGTTCATATAACTCAACAAAATGTATGAAACAGCTGATTTTTTTACGCGATTTCAGGGTTGGTCCCATAGTAAAAGTTGTTCATAATGATGAGTACAATGACCCCTTTAAATATTTCCACTGTTTAACCTGCCACCCTGTTTAATGAGTGTGAGGATACGAGTCTCCATCAACACTAAAAAAAATTAAATTTGTAAATATGGTACAGTAATTGTATCTACAATAGTTAAGCTACTCCACGCTAGATGTCGCCACTGTCTTTTCTACTTACTGTTATGCATATGAAGCAATGCTTCATGCTGAATAAGAATCCAAAAAACAATGAAAAAATAAAATCTGATTTATTTTACAGCACAAGTAATATGTAATTTATTGTCTGACAGTCTGATTATCGCTAAGCCAGAACCAAAAATATCCCATAGTCAATATCAGTAATTTGTAAACAAATCCACATGCGAATGCTAGTATTGTAATTTAAATTATTTTTAAATATAATAGAAATTAACTATTTTGAATGTTGTATGTATGTACGTACAGTGATGAATATTTTATTGTAAAAAAGAAATTATGGAGGAATAAAATTTTATTTTAATTTTCTGTTTGTTTTTATTACAAATACACCCCCGATGGCATCGTTATCTTAATATATCGTCCCCGTAGAGCGAAAAGTCACTAAGTCGGAATTGACCATTTAGAGTTACGACGGTTTAAAGTTTTAAAAAAGAAAAAAAATCGTAGCTTGATATAACTGCTACATATTCCTGATTTAATAATTTTATATTTTAGGGAATTTATCACAATTTATGAGACAAGTAATAAAATAAAATAAAATAAATGTTTTACAAAGATATGAAGAAAAACCAAAATAGTTAGTTTTATCTCTTAGAATCTACAGAGAGTCATGAGTTAATTATTTTTCACTTTTCGAACGAAGTTAATAATTTCTTTTCAACCTTTACCGTTAGGTAAAAAAATCGAAAATAACTCAATTTAGTTAGAATGAGACTAACCTGTTGCAAATAAAAAACATGTCTGAAAATACTTCTTAACTGATTTTTTCATGTTTTTAACTTAATGATTTCTCGCTTTATAGATACTCGGCACAACAGTGCAAATAATCACTAAAGATTTAGTTAGTTTTCGATTTCATAATTTTTGCATTTTGCACAACTCTTAAACTTCAAACAACTGGCGAAAAGTAATTAAGTGAATTTAGGTAATTGTTCCTAAAATATTATTAGTCAAAATGCTAAATTATTGATTTTTCGCACTTTCTAAAACAAAAACTATGATAGCTATGGACATGACAATAAGATTGAAAATTAAAGAAAAAAAATGCAATTTTGATGACATTCTTAACTCGATATGGCCATTTTATGACTTAGTGACTTTTCGCTCTACGGGGACGATATGTTGAGACTCGCCTCGCGTGGACTACGGCCCACTTCCTCTCACAGAAGAGGCCTGTGTCCCAGCAGTGGGAACATTAAGGGCCGTACCCTCCGTGGTACCCACAGAGGAATTAGCCGTACCACACAAAAAAGATAGACACGCGTTAAACGCGAATGCTACCAAAAATAATACACACTTGTTTTAGCACGAACTTGTTTAAAACAAGTGTATTATTTTTGATAGCATTCGCATTTAACGCATCTTTTTTGTGGTAAAGGTGTAAAGGCTTATTATGCGGTATGTTTGGATTGTTGGAAAACTGGAGTTTACTTCGAACCTTAGGCCGCGGCCGCCACAGAACAATAATACTCTAGCGAGAAGAATATCAACTTCATAGTAAAAATATGAGACGAATTTGCACGCCATCTAGTGGGATCCCACTAAATCCAATGAAAAATATTATATGCCCACCTAGAATAGATATTATTTTATTGACAGTTTATGACAATAAAATAATATCTATTCATAACGGTGGGCATATAATACAAATTAATACATCTTGAGATACTGAAAATCCACAAGTGACGCACTTTCCTATGTTTTACTTTTGATTAATTGCGAAACAATTCTCGTTCTCACAAAGAAATCTCGAAAGAGTCACTATCTCACTCAACACAACACTTTTTCACCAAAACAGTGCAACGGCGTACCAGTATGCCGACTCAACGTTATGATGGAAAAATCAGAAACAGTTTATCGTTTTAAAGCACAACAAATAAACAGAAACAAGAAAAAACGACCAACCATAACAGCAGACATTTATCATATGGTGTTGCCAGAGCAAACTACCAGAGTCCATTTTTTAAATTCAAATTTATTTCTAAAGATATAATTATTTTTCCAAATTTCGTTTAGAGTTCATAATTTTAATTATATAACCGTAAAAAAATAGGAGTTAGTTATTAAGCTACATTTTAAATTAAATTAATCATGTTTAGGTCATAATTTGTTACACGATATTTCATTTTATTTTACTTGGTAACATTTCATTGTAATCAGCCTGTTAGACAGAGTCATCGATATCGCTATTCTTATCATGAACTGGAACCCACCTTGTGTCCAAAGTCACCCATACACAGTTGACCGAGCCTGGCGGCCGCACTGGTACGGCGACAGCGACGCGACGGCAATTTCGTGCAAACTCATATAAATAAACACAGATGTCGAGAAAGAAAAGACGAGATGTATTAGTTCACGAAATCGCCGTCGCGGCGCTGTCTCCGTTCTAGTGCGGCCGTGGCCTTAGGGTTGACCATTTGAATTATGGTTAAGGGATTTATGTAAATTAAAAACAATGTATCTAGTTAAAGACGTATATTTATTTAAAAACTGAAGGGATTTAACATTGCTTTCTCTGCTAGATCCGAAGTGCAGCCTCGTCAGTGACTCGTCCTGTAAAAACAAAGTTGTTTAAGTCAATTGGTGATTATTGGTGATGTGGTGATTACTGTTAGAGAGTTATTCAGATAAATATCAAAAGGGAACAGAGTTTTCATCAGCTGTGTATCATTGCGAGCTAGGTGGATCATCATATTAAAATAAAGTAAAAATTTATTTTGGGCGAGTTGGTGATTTTTGTTTCTTAGATAGTAACTGCATTTAAATTAAAAATGTTTTAATAATAATAATATAATGTAAATAAAAATCCACACAGAGTTAAGTTTTAAACTGTCGAAATAATTAAAATCACCATCTCAACCAAAAACGTTTCAATAAAAAAAACAATAACTATGCTCACCTTTCTAAATGTGGTATCACCTAAATAGTAGTTTCTCATGAAAATGTAAATAAAACACATGAAATCAGTTTTTTAGACGTATATTAACTTAAACGCTCTCTTGAACGGGAGGTTCGTAGCCTTCAGGACGCTCCGACTTGTCGCCGGCTTCGCCCCTTTTGCCGCCACCGCCTTCGCCATGCAGCTCCATAAGCTTGGAGATCTCGAAACGCGGCCTCTTCAGAACCTTGACCTGGCGATAAATTGTTTGGTCAATTCGGTGATTTTGGGCGGAATGGTGATTAGTGTGAGTTAAAATTTCAGATAAATATCAAAAGGGAACAGAGTTTTCATCAGGTGTGTATCATTGCGAGCTAGGTGGATCATCATTGTAAATATTTTTGTCTTGGTTGAGTAGATAAGTCTTAAAATAATTTGTGAAATCATGAAGCATACAAATGAATATGTATTTTAAAGCCTCTGGAATAACCGAGTTTAGCAACAGAGTGAGCCGTTCTTATTCTGTTTAAGTAATAACATAATCTTTCAGAAATCATTAGCACTCTCGTTTCTCAGCAAGTGTTTTACACATGCTAGCAGATAGCAAGATTCAAGTTATTTATTTGTGAGCATTTTCACGATATATTCAACGTCAAAATACATTAAACAGCCCCCAAAAACGCCCGCCCTTCACCGCTTTCTAGTGTTTTAGCTGCGAAGAAGAAACGGCGCAACAAACTCCGCAACAACACTATTGATAAGCATGTGTAACAGAATCTTTTGTTAACAAAGACTTATCATCACAACCAAGTACCATTAAATTTCGAATAAAAACAGTCCTAGAACGTACCTTCCTAATGCAGACATCCCTGAGTGGGTAGATGCCGTGGCACGCCTTCTCGATGTCCTTAGCGATGGAGTCAGGGATCAGTTTGTTGACCACCTCACGGAGCTCGGAGCTGGTCACGTCACGGGTGATGATTTCACACATCTTCTTTCTGATGGCACGGACCTGGTGATGAAAAGGTGAATTAGATTGGTGAAGACCGCATTTTGTATGTAATTGATGGGCAATCTGGACGCCAGGCTAACCATGTGTAGTCATTCATCTATAGAAGGGTTTCATAGCCTTATGTTTGTCGCGGACCATTTTCAAAATTTTAAGAATCCCACCTACCCTTTTCGAAAATTGTACAAAAAGAAAACCAGGAAGTTATTAGGTAGAACTGTAATTATTATTATAATAATGATGTAAGGCAGGCTATGAACCACCGGCACTCCTGACATGGGTCAATGGACCCCATGTTAAGACACCCTAATCATAGCCTCATCATAAGACCGGCAGCGCCTCGCCTTAGTATGGTGTCAACTGTTTTCACTTAAGGGTGGGTTGCTTCAAACCATCTGTATTCGTAAGTCAGTACGTAATCGTTAAGTCAGTATGAAATTGTCGTACAAGCCGCCATATTTGACGGTTACAGATACGTAACTGTAAGTTGAAACAACATGGCCTAAATCTTTATAAAATATACTGTTCGCCACACGAAGTTTTTGTCTATTGTGAGATGACGTCCGTAAGACCGTCAGGCCGTCAGACCGAGGCATCGTTTTGACCAATGACGAAAGAGTTAGTCTTGCTCTAAGCCAATGACCGCTTAGGTTTTGATAGTAATGGTGTCATTATGACACCATTCGTACACTATTCAAATAATATTTACATTGTAACAGTTTTTAAAAGTGCTCTCAAATATTTGAGATTTGTTGCCAGGGCTTTATTTAGGACACAGATCACAGACAAACAAGTGCAAAGTTTAGAGGGAGTATGTATCAAAACCACGAAAAGCCAACGGAAATCCCGAGAGCCGCGTTCGTGGCAATGACGACCGGATCGTTGCTGTACGCAGCGGCGGGAGCAGTTATAAAGGGCAGGAATGAGACCTTACCCTTTATATTGCAATCTGCGAAACATTTAAACCTAGGTAACATGCCATGCAATAAAGTAATAATAATACGGTAGTTGACTATTATTAAAAAAGTACAAATAAATTATTTTATTTCAAAGAAGGATTAGGAACACCAGTAAAGGAAAAAAAAATCATCACAAAATGGAAAACATAGACGCTTTTAAAGTTTTTGGAGAGAGTATTCTCCGTCTTTGTCGCGCAAAACGGACATAGTATGCGGTGGTGTGGAGTTAAGTACGACGTTCGCGTGCTGTTACGTCACTGCGTGATAGTGCCGTCCCTGTCTAGCAAATCATTTTAAAACGCTTATAACTTTGTCAATTTTGTAGATGTTTCATCAGTTTTTTTGGTGTTAATTATCTTTTTTCAAAAGATTCACAATTCGAAAAAAAAATAGTCAACTACCGTATTATCATGCTAAAAATCACACTACCCTCTAACCCGGCGTCCTAACTAGTGTTGCCAATCGATAGTTCCACTATAAGTACTATCGATAGTTCCACTATCAAGTACTATTGATAGTTCGCTATATAGGTATTGCGTATTTACAGTTACACTATAAATACGCATTTTGAAAAATCTCACGTGAAATAATGGGAGCAGGGGATCGAGCCAAATCTCACGACATCACACCGGAGACTGGTCGAAAAATCGCCAAGAGGAGTCGAAAAATCGCCTCACGAAATTAATGGACGCCCCCTAGGTTCCAAGACCTACCTGGGTGTGCTGTGCATAGCAGGTCTTGCGCTGGCTCAGCGAGTCCTTGTTGGTGAATCCGATGCAGAACACGCGGAGCAGGTAGCCGTCCGTGGTCTTCACGTCGATGTTGGCCTCCACCAGGGTCTGCCATTTCTTGACCATCCATCTGTTGAGATATGGAGTGTTAAAAATGATATCTATACTAATATTATAAAGCTGAAGAGTTTGTTTGAACATGCTAATCTCTAGAACTAGCAGTCGGATTTAAAAAGTTCTTTTTGCATATGATAGCCAGATTCATGAGGAATAGTATAGGCTGTTTAACATCATGCTAGGACCCTTAGGAGCCGAGCAGCGGGGGTGAAACCGCGGGAACTAGCCTATGTGTTTTAAATCTCATAAAGGTATTTACAGTTCATAAAAAATAGAAAATTTTATTAAATATTTTATAAAAACCTGACCGCAGTTTGCCCTACGTCTTATCTGATGTTACAGAACCACCAGACATCGCAGTCGGGACCCATTATGATTATCTATTTCTCGGAAACACTGGGTCCCGACTGCAATGTCTGGGGGTTCGATAACATCAGATAAGACGTAGGGAGAACCGCGGTCAGGTTTTCAAAATATAAATAGCTAGAGTCCTGTGACACATGTCAAATACGAACAAAAGATACATAATATTATTATTATTATTATTCTTTATTGTACACACATAAAATTACAAATACAAGTTTTTACAAATTAAAAGATATGTACAAAGGCGAGCTTAACCCAGAATTGGGTTCTCTTACAGCAAACCTCAGTGCGATAGAGAGCTCTGTAAATGAGGATAGTACCTAAATAAGTGTACAACCAAATAGTGTATCACAATACAATTTATTATGTATGTAAGTAAAAATATTATATATATAATATTTTTACTTACATACATAATAAAATATAAACTAAACAAATATGTTGTAACGGCGTAATCTCGTCGTTACATGGTTTTAGTCGATTTTGCTTGTCTATGGAAGATGTTTCGAAACTTATGGTTCTTTTTGGGATGGCAACACTAGTCGTTGAAGCAAGATGACAGAACGCTATTTTGACGTTGACACTTTCCGATTCCACCATGGCGAGACGATGAGCATCTCCTAACAATTAATTCGATTTTTATTTTTAATCCGTGTCAATACGGAATAAACGCTTATTAAAATGCCTTAAAATATTATAATTTGTAAAAGCAAATATTCACAATCGAATAGATTGCAGTATTTTGGTGAGTAGAATTTCTTCAGGCCTTTGTCTTGCCAATGCTTTGTTCGAAAATTGTTAGATTCTGATTCGACATTTTTTGTAATATTTCAGGTCGTATTTGTGATGACCAACATCCTTTATTGTTCTCGCACCACAATATTAGTAATGTGGTTGCGCATTTTTTGAAGAAAATCGGTAAGTTTGATGTGACGCCGTGGCGTGTTACAATATGGCCACCATTAAACTTCCAACGCTCAAAATGACTTTTTCTTTGTTCTAGCCTAAGGCGATTTTTCTATGGATTTTTTTTCTGGATTTTCTTTACGGCGATATTTTTTATGGGTAGATTTTTTCTAGTATTTCTATTGGGTTTTTGTTACAATTTATGGGGTTTAATATTCCTCTGGATTTATTGTGCGGTGTTCCGGTCGACGTCTCCACGTGCCTGGACAACGTATATTTTTTAACTATTAAAATTAATCTTTAAGATCACCTCATTAAGGTAAACTGCACCTTTTATTCTTTCATTAATTAAAGATGCAATAATGACAAGAGTTTCCTAGAAATTATTGACTTTACAAGTATTGACTTAAGTACAGCTAACTATAATTTAATTTTTAATTTAATAGCTAAATATTTTTTTGTTGTGCCTACGAATTGAATAAATGCAGACAAAAGAGTGTCTCTGTTTTTATTTAGATATTCTCCTCCTAGCAGATTAAAACGTTCAAAAGCCCTCCGCTGAATCCGGTAACTTCCTTTATTTTTATATTTCAGTGTCAGCTCCTGGCGCCCGAATCTTGTATCCTTTTTCTTTTATTTTTGGAGCACACTGACGTTGCCATTGTAATTTTACACACCCCTCTATATAAAAATTTTATTTTTTTTATTTTTTATTACAATGTGTATAGTACACAACACATAAACGTAATACATAATATAATATATAAACCACATATATATAAATAGGTCATGTTGATAGGAAATGTTCCCTAATTCTTTTCCTGAAAACATCTAACGATGGACTATCACGCAAAGAGTGAGGAAGAGAGTTCCAAAGGCGTACAGCACGAACAGTAAACGATCCATCATAACGACTTGAGGTGTGGGGAGGATTACGAAGGAGAAGAGATGATGAAGAGCGACAAGGCTTAATATGCTTGTAGCAACGACACAAGGTGCCAGAGTATATGAATACAGAGGCGATTCAGTGCGGCAGCATATACTTTCTGCAGACTAAAACGATATGAAGACCATATGGTACTCCTTCATATAGCTGGACTGCAGTATACATCAGTGGCGAAGGGTTCCTACGATACGATTCCTACCGGATTTCCTTTGAAAATAGCACAGACAGTATTGCCTACTTTTATTGATTAGCTTTTCGTAGCCAGGTAAGCATTTGTAGGTCCGGTTTACCTCTTACAAAAAATGACCCTTCGCCACTGGTATACATTACAAGGTTGGTAATATTATAAGCTAATAAAATAATTATAATTAACTAGCTTTTGCCCGCGGCTTCGCTCGCGCTGGATTTCACACTCTTGGGGGTGGAATTTCCAAAAATCCTTATCGGATGCCTACATCATATAAGGAATACGTCCTCCAAATTTCACGTTTCTACGACCACCGGTTTAGGCTGTGCGTTGATCCATCAGTCAGTCAGTCAGTAAGGACAAAGCATTTTATTAATATAGATAGCAACTTTGCTATATCTCAAGTAGATAAACATTCGGGCACACATCAGTCACTAGTTTTTCGCGGTTTCACCCCCATTACTCGGATCCAAAGCGCCGTAGCGTGATGTTAAACAGCCTATACTATTCCTCATGAATCTGGCTATCATACACAAAAAGATGTTTTCGAAACCGACTTTTTTCGAATCTCTGGAACTACCAGTCGCATTAGAAAAATTCTTTTTGTATACAATAGCCAGATTCATGAGGAATAGTATAGGCTATAACATCACGCTACGACTCTTAGGAGTCGAGCAACGGGGGTGAAACCGCGGGGCACAGCTAGTCGATAAAGATAAATAGTACATACCTGAGCTTGTCAGTGGTGAGGTCCATACCGTGGAAATTGCAGAGCACATTGCGACCCTGGACGTCTTCAGCGATCAGACGGAACTTGCGGAAAGACCTGATAGGCAACAATTTATAATTAGTACATAATTTTATGAAAATTGTTCCATAGGCTAGGATCTACCGACCACACAATCATAAATTCCTGTGGTCACATACTTATCTATACTATTATAAAATTGTTAACAAGCTGTGTCTGTACATTGAAGGTATTCCAGAAAAAACAGTCGGGTTAGGGTACTGGGACGTAACTATACCCAAAAAGATTTTTTTTTATTTTTTGTCTGTTTGTGCGCGCATCACGCAAAAAGTACTGAACGGATTTTGATGTGGTTGTCACAGTTCGATAGCTTGGGGTCCAACTCAAAATCTAAGCATCAGCATGCTTAGCATGACCAATTCTATCTCTATTCTACCAAAGAATAGATGCAGTTCTTTCTATCAAATCGTTATCTCTTCTGCCCGAGCACGCAGCGAACCGTACTTGATTTATCAGATTTTTTTCTACTGAAGAATAGACATTTCTTCTCATCATTGTATGCATAAAACGGTATAAATCTTTCTACAATCTGTCACTTTGTCTATTCTTCTGTAGACAAAACCTGTTTCTATTGTGGTCATGCTAAGCGGGCTGGGATGTTGTGGATGCAATGTCAAGTTTACTTGCTGTGCTGGTTTAAATTTGATTTTATGCATACGTAATTAACTAAAAAGTAGCATCTTTATCATTTATTCATGTAAATTAAGTATCAATAAAAAAAACCTGACATCCGCATCCGCAACATCCCTAGTACTCATGTAGGGATCACATCCGCATCCGTCCCTAGTACTACTCATGTAGGGAACATTCATACAAATTAAAAATAATAATTGTAGCAACGACACAAGGTACCAAAGTATAATCAATACAGAGGCGCTTTTGTGCGGCAGCATATACTTTCTGCAGACTAAAACGATATGAAGACCATATGGTACTCCTTCATATAGCTGGACTGCAGTATTTTTTTAACATCCTCTTATTTCCAGATTCTGAAAGCCTTTTTAACAATCTGTTGTCAAGGTTTGATTTGTAATTTTATTGTTAGGTAATATTTTCTGATACTGATAATAATTGCAGGCATTTAAGCAGTGTTAATAAATCACAGCATCTAACAGGATCAGACTTTATGAGGCATTTAGAATTTGAAGATAAGTCTACTATAGTAAAACATATAAGTAGGTACCTACCTTTCGGCATCAGTATCAGCTTGAAGATCGGCCAGCGAGACTTCAAAAACACGGCCCTTCAATCCCTCAGAGGCAATTTTGGTACCCTACAACAAAATTCAACATCATTATAATAAAAAATAACAAAGTTATATTGATGGTGTATGTTTGTAAAAATATCAGCAGTAAATCAAAAGGGAACATAAGTTTTCATCAAATATGTATCATTGCGAGCTAGGTGGATCATCATTCTAGTTGAAAAAAAATAATTGTGTAAACTTTTTGTAATAAAAACTCTTGGCCACTTTAGTCTCACTTTTGCAGCCTGCCTTGATGCCTATCCCAGGGATTTATATACAAAAGGTTTATAGTTTATGAAGACTTTTAAAAAGTTCATGTTTTGGCTATAACACTGGCTTATCATTCTCTATGCTGCAATAAAACTATTGAGCAAAGTTTAAATTAATTCCAATAATACTGCAGTTCCACATGAACACACTTGAAACAATAACAAAAATTACCCATTTTGTATCGGACAAAAGGGTGTGCCTATTGATTGCTAGCTTTTAAGCCAATCCATGATTTTTGTACTAACATTCTACCTAATACATAGGCAGACAAGTGATAAAATTGCACTTATTACATTGGCAGAGCACTGATAAAATACACTACAGCGTTTAGGTTATGTTGAAACAGTGAAAGGACTCAAAACTTAGAAAACATCCTTGAACATGCACATGTGGTATTTATTTTTCATAATTTGAGAAAATTACTGTATGTCAAATACCTTTTCACCGCCAAAACATGCAAGCATGAAGTTTGATTCTACACTAACAGCACAAGACATGAACTTTATACAGCCTAGGTCAGAGGTTAAAAAAGTTCACATACCTGAGTACGGTTGACAAGGGTAGTTCCCACTTGTCTCTTGGTGAACATAGACGGTGCCTTGACATCGTACCAGTCTTTACGGGTGAAGGGATCAACACTGAAAATGTAAAACAATTTAACATAACCTCAAAACATTATAACCAAAGAAACTCACCACATTAAAAAAAAATATGTTACTAAATGCTATTTTCTTTATATCACGTGAGAAAACGATAGCAATACACTGGAACTAGCAAATCACTGATAAATCTAAGATCGTATGTGAAAACATCTTGACACGAGACATGGAACATAAATCCGAAAATATTCGCAACATCACATTTACCACGGGTTTGGTTTAACGTTAAACCGAAAGATTATAATATTGCTTGATATATTTGAGGATTATTGGCGACTTACATCTTCTTCTTAACACCCTTTTTACCGCCTTTCGACAGGCCTTTATTTTTACCGACCGCCATGTTCACTATCAAACTTTGGAAAAGAAAGACTTTATTTTGTTTATGGATGCGAGTCGCAATGTCCAACGACAACATAGAATAAGCGCAGCTTTTAGTTGATTAGTCGGTTAGTCCGTTAGGCCATGATAACAAATAGTCGAGTTGGAAAAAATAGTTGTGCGACTGAGATGTTTATACTTACCTGTTAAATAAATAAATATTATATTATAATATGCAGGCCCGCCGCAAGCGGGTGTGTAAGGAGTGCACTGCACACGGGCGGCACGTCCAGGGGGGCGGCAAATCGAGCGATCGATCACGTAAAATTCACTCATTGTCAATAATACCCAAGCCACATAATAGCCTAAGAGATGTTATCGCATGGACAGTGCCGGATTTAACCTTAACGCCGCCCCTGGGCAAGAAAGAATGCCGCCACATTATCAAAATTTTGCAAAAAATGGATAAACTTTCGATATGCAATTTCTAAATAGTACCTAAATAAAATTATATTTATAGCAGATTTATAGCAGAAAATTTATATTATTTTTTGCTTACATAGGTATCTAAGTACATCAATTAAATATTTTTTCTGGAATTACTTAATTAGTTTACTCAGGGACTTGTACATTTTTTGTAAATAAAAAAACATTTTCGATAACACGAAGATATTTTTTTTTCTCACCCTCCGAATTTTCTAAAAAAAAAGGTCAGCGTAGATAAAATAGGGGGCGGCATAATCGCTATTACTCACGGGCGCTCAATTATTTTTCGATGCGTACATACCTACTATGTACTTGTATATTTTTAAATATGTAATTCACAAAAGTAAATGTCCGTCGTAAGTAAGATTACCACGGCCACGTCTTGTCAAGGGCTTGGGGGAAGGGTTCTTAGATCTAAATATACATAAATAGGAGTCGTATAGAACAGCCGCGGTCCCAGGGGGGTGTCATGGGGGTCATGACCCCCCCCAAATCGTACAAAAATGCGAATTCACGGTATAGCACGTCGGCATTAATCGGTATGACCCCCCTCAAAGTCTTCGGCTGCGGTATGACCCCCCCCCCCAAAATCGTTGGCTGCGACCGCGCCAGAATCAAAACCGGCAATCATATTATTTTATAGTGCTTATGATTTTAGTTGTTCAAAATTAGTACGACAGAGCACAACACTATCTGCCCCCCCCTCTTTGCAAATGTCAATGTCCGATGTCAATGTCCTAGTGACAATGAAATCCATTCGATCGTTCACGTCAGTGATAGATGAATGAATTCATGACTCATTCATTCAACGAAAAATTCAATCATTCACATTCAATTCAATCAATCAGCCGCGGTGACAGAAATCTGTCGTGTTGCGCTTGTATTTATTTTAGAAAAAAAGCGTTATTTGGTAAAACCGTCTCACCTTATAACTTTTTAGTGACGCCTAGAATCGTGCGCGGAGTGAAATTATACTAATGTTTTAGAAATAGCATTCATTTAAGTGTTTCAAACATGGGTGCCCGCGTATCCAGAACAGATTTCGAGTGGGTTTACACTGAGGAGCCTCATGCGAGCCGCCGGAAAATAATCCTAGGTACGTTATTACGTCATGTATCTTTTATAGAAACCATTTGACCGCACGTACATTTCATATTGAGTGGCTTACTAGTTTGCCGGAAGGAAATTTCGTTCCTCCTTATCATGAAATTTAAAAAAAAGGTCACGGTTTCGTGGACTCAATTCTCGGTTGACAACAGTATTTACGAAACATTTTTTTTTTGCAATGATGACAATAGGGTCAGAGTCGCCTAAGGGGCGGAGTATAAACCTCCCTCAAGAATTACGCTGTTTGATGATGAAAACCTCATCAAAATCTGTCAAGCAGTTTATAAGTATTAAGCATATACACAGACAGACAACTTTGTATACTATTCACTCTATTCAGGTAAGATGTACAGTAATTTGGCGACATAAAAATGCTAACAGAATTAATAGGATAACCACACAGAAAAAGTATTTTTTATCAATTGATTTGACCCTGAATTTATTTACTAATGTAAAAACGATAAAACCTTGACATTGAATGAATAATGAAATCTTTCTGTTGATGAAAATGGAATTGTTTATGAATACATTGAAAACATTTTAGATACCGTAGGTACTACATACATGATAGTACAGTTTGCTTGATGTGCCCTCCAGGGTTGGTCCATGATTCTGCTTAGCTTTAAGCCATTATGTCCTTTTTTGGGGTCATGGGGGTTATGACCAGTGGCGTGCCTACAGGGCAAGCCCGAGGGTATCTCTCTAAATTTTTCATGAATGTAAGTGAGTAGCGTACAATAAAAAACACTTACAATCATGAAAAATTATGCGACTTACCCTCGGGCTGGCCCTGTAGGCACGCCACTGGTTATGACTAGGTTCTGGGACTGTTCCAAATTTCAAGTCGATAGCATTAGTAGTTGCTGAAATAAGCAGGTGTGACAGACAGACAGACAGACGAAGTCGCACCATAAGGGTTCCTTTTTTACCATTTTGGTACGGAACCCTAAAAACAGTTACAATCATGAAAAATTACGCGAAATACCCTCGGGCTTGTCCTGTAGGCACGCCACTGGTTATGACCAGGTTGGGCCTAGGTCGAATATTAATAATATTTATATCTAAAAAAGAAATACTGTGTATAATGACTGCCCACTACATCGCATCATGTATACACATGGTTTTATAGGGTAGTCTAATACGGTAGTGTCCTACTATTAATAAAGTACAAATAAATTATTTTATTTCAAAGAAGGAATAGGCACAACAAAAAAGTTAAAGCAAAAATAATAATTTATCACAAAATGGAAAACATAGACGCTTTTAAAGTTTTTGGAGGGAGTATCGCTCCGTCTTTGTCGCGCAAGCGGACGTAGGTGGTGTTACGTCACTAGTAGGTAGTGCCGTCCATGTCTAGCAAATAATTTTAAAACGCTTATAACTTTGCCAATTTTGTAGATGTTTCATCGGTTTTTTTGGTGTTAATTGTCTTTTTTCAAATAGTTTACAGATTCACAATAAAAAAAAGTTGTTAACATCCCTATTATAACTGCAGTCCCGTGCCAAAGTCGATTCTATGTAAATACAACAATTTACATAGTGTAATGATAGCTCAGTATTACTAATACTGTAATTTACATACAATTTCATGGTGGGTGGTTATAACTCTTAGATTAGATTATGGATGCTATTTTTAATTGAATGAATACATAGTTATTAATGCATTAGAAACAGTAATTTTAATAAAATTATGATAAGCCTATGGGGTAGTTTATCACACTAATATTATAAAGGCGAAAGTGTGTGTGTGTGTGTTTGTGTGTGTATGTTTGTTACTTCTTCACGCTGAAACGGCTGGACGGATTTGGATAAAATTTGGCACACAGATTATGTGTCACAGTCATCATAAGTTTTCACAGTTCGATAGCTTGGGGTCCAACTTGAAATCTAAGCCACGTTTCATCTGATTCTGATGGGAGGAACCAGAGATACAGCTTGACCTCTTGGTAGTACTAGCCACTCTACACTACGGAGGTCATTTAAACTGGTCATTTCACTGTAGTCTACGCGCACGGAGTCGCGGGCAAAATCTAGTGTGCTATATGTATAGTAGCACATTAACCACTGATTAAACATCACAGGTGCAGTGATAGCCTAGTGGATTAACCATGTGCCTCCCACGGCGAATGGTTCGAGTTCGATCCCGAGGCACGCACCGCTGACTTTTCGAAGTCATGTGCGTATTAGAAATTAATTATCACTTGCTTTAACGGTGAAGGAAAACATCGTGAGGAAACCGGCATGTCCTAGAACCAAAAGTTCGAAGACATGTGACGTCCACCAACCCGCACTGGCCCCGCGTGGTGGGCTACGGCCCATTCCCTCTCACAGAGGAGGCCTGTGTCCCAGCAGTGGGAACATTATATTCCGATTATGCTAAGCTTGACATTTCTACGACAATGAATAGAGATGGCAATTGACTTAAGAGCAATTTCATTTAATCAACGGTTATAAGTAAGGGGTAAATAACTAATCTAATCCGAAATTTACCAGGGCTTAAGATTTTACAGGTTTCAGTCCCATAGCCCCCCCTCCCCCCACTCTGGATCCTACTGGCTGTAGCTGTTTAATGCTGGCCTGATATCAAATTTCTAAGTCATATCATCGAAAGACACCTGCCTATCTCCGATCGTAAAAGTGGTAAAACCGGTAATCACAAAAGTTATTTATAATGAAACTGGTCTGATTACAAAGTGACCAAACATCAGAAACAATTTTTTGTTACATAATAATCTAATTATAATTATAAAACAAAGAGGCTTTCGTGTCTATCTGTTGTCCACTTAGTTCTTCTAGATTACACAATGGATTTTCGTGGTTTTCACCACCATTTTTATATAATTTTTTCTGGAAGGTTTATGTGTGTAATACGCTAATATTTAACTTAGACTAGCTGAATTTATTATCTCTATTAAATCACTCTGTCGCGCATTGATTACATCGTGTTATCTGTGAAACTATTCGTCCAAATAACATACTGTAAACTGCAAAAATCATCTCCATTAAATATCCATGATGATGACACTACTTATCGCTTTCACATAATATATCAGACTGTGTGTAATACGCTAATATTAACTTAGACTACCTGAATTTATTATCTCTATTAAATCATTCTGTCGCGCATTGATTACATCGTGTTATCTCTGTAACTATTCGTCCAAATTTCTAAAGGTAAACTGCAAAAATCATCTCCATTAAATACTTGTGACGATGAAACTATCGCTTTCACATAATATATCAGACGACTTAGGCAGCGTACGCGCGAACAGCCCTTTCAAACCGATACATTTTCTGACTTCCTTGATAAAAATCGTGACAGCACGGCTAATAAATATTTCACATTCATAAATTATATTCATATACCTTCTTCATGAATCACGCCGTCCATTGGTGGAAACCGTATGAAAATCCGTTTAGTAGTTTTTGAATTTATCGCGTTCAGGCAGACATACGCGGCGGAGGGACTTTGTTTTAGCACATTACTCGTAATCTCGATGTTTTGACATGTTGCCACATCAGTAGATTGCACCAAACAGTACAGTATAATAGTGAACAAGTAAATTGCATCATATTTTTTCTTGCAATTTAGATTGAGTATGTGAATTATTGAGAAAACCCAAGTTTTGACTCACAAATGTCTTGTTTACCTAAGATAAAGTCTGAAATAGTGACTGTTCACAGCATAGGGCTAGATCGCATTGCTAGCGTTGATAAAACAGTATTATTTAGTTTTTTGATATCATTGGAGGGTGGTAGGTACCTGAGGTTCCCAATTTTTTTTCCTCATAGACCACTACATTTCTACCATCGATATTAATTTTTCGCGCTATCTGGGCCTCAAGTCTGCTAATGCAATTGTTATAATCGTGTCAGAATAGTGTCTCAATGGCATCGTTTTGACCAATGACGAAAGAGTTAGTCTTGCTCTAAGCCAATGACCGCTTAGGTTTTGATAGTAATGGAGTCATTATGACACCATTCATACACTATTCAAATAGCAGAATTGGGGCCCTGTTAAGGTGCGGTTAAACGGGCTAGTTTTTTGACAATTTCTTGCTGCACTTGTATAGCCGTGAGTTGAGATTTTATCGTGCAACTCAGTTGAACAATTTCCGCAATCTTGCAGTATAGCCCGATATTGCAATGAAATTGAATGATGGTACATCACAATAACTGCTGAACGATATAGGTATGCTGCTCAACTCACGGCTATACAATAGGGATGTTGAATATATTTTTTTTATTGTGAATCTGAAAACTATTTGAAAAAAGATAATTAACACCAAAAAAACCGATGAAACATCTACAAAATTGGCAAAGTTATAAGCGTTTTAAAATGATTTGCTAGACACAGACGGCATGCATGATAAGTGACGTAACACCACCTATGTCCGCTTCCCGCGACAAAGACGGAGCGATACTCCCTCCAAAAACTTTAAAAGCGTCTATGTTTTCCATTTTGTGATAAATTATTATTTTTTTTTTACTTTTTTGTTATTCCTATTCCTTCTTTGGAATAAAATAATTAATTTGTACTTTTTTAATAGTAGTCCACTACCGTATTGCAGCAGGAAATTGTCAAAAAACTAGCCCGTTTAACCGCACCTTTAGGATTGCAAGAGAACCGACGTAGCTCCTAAAAAATAGAGAAGGATTTCAGGCTATCGGACAGGAATATTTTCCTGTATTTCCTGTATTTTGAGGGACTCGTGGCTAAATAACAGCCGCGCTGATCGATCGATCTGCTAGGTTAAGCTGCGCTTGCCGCGGTCAGTCCTTGGATGGGTGACCGTTCTTTACACATCGAGATCGAGACCCCTCCGTGCCTCGGAGAGCACGTTAAACAGTCGGTCCCGGTTGTAATAGGAATATCTTTGACAATCGTTACGGGTAGACATTCGAATACCGGTATTACCCATTAATTGGGTTGTGGAGGTCAGATGGCAGTCGCTCCACGTAAAATATTGATATTCAGCCGAAACTAGTTAGACTAGAAGCCAACCCCAATATAATTTGGGAAAAGGCTAGGCAGATGATGATGATGGACAGGAATATTTTCCTGTTTCATGCTTTTTAGTTCGATTTTTGGTGTAGTCGGGTTTTAGTTTGTAATTAGGTAGGTACCTACTTACCTATCTTTTTTTACTCAAGATGTTAGGGTCCTTTGTTCACAAACATTCCCGCTATCAGTGTTCTGTGTTACCACAGTTCATGTGAACGTTTACATTAACCATCACCCGCTAACTGTTTCTAATTCCCTCATATAAACTCGTTACAGGCACAACCTAATTAGTACCTCTTTGTTAATGTTCAGGAGTAATGTATTCGGTTTTTATACACGTGTTTTTTATCAAGTCTTCGGCTTGTTTATGATTATTGAAGGCTTTATAAGAGACAAAAGCTTTGAGAAATAAATTATATTGACGTGAAAAATCAAGAAAATGTTTTGAGTATAATTAATGTAGATGGCTATAGGAATAGAGAAGGACCATGACCACTATAGAAACGGGTTTTGTCGATGGAAGAATAGACAAAATGATAGATTGTAGAATATTTCTACCGATTTAAGCATGGCGATGTTAAAAAAAAACGGTCAAGTGCGAGACGTACTCGCGCACTGAGGGTTCCGTATCATTTTAGGACGTATAAAGTGAAAAAAACCGGACCGCATAAGTAAGTTAGTTTGTGAAGGAATTTTGATGATTTTGAAAAAACTGTACTAGTTAGGAACATCGTTTAATTTTTGTTGCAATATTTGGGTCAATTCGTATCAGCTCTAATTATTTCAGATTTTTCGCTCCGCAAACTTCGGAGATAAGGGGGGGGGGAATGGTATTTTTTCAGACATTTTTCATCATATGTCGAAAACTGTGAGACATAAAATAAAATAAAAATATATTTTGAAATGTGCAGATCAAGCCCTTTCATACGATATGCCACTTGACCTAGTAACCCCACTTTAAAATTTCGGACCCCCACTCCGGCCCCTTTTGCAATGAAAATAAAAACATTTTTTTACTTTATTCATTTGCAATCAAGTTGAACAAGCATTCTTTATAACTGTTCCAAATTTCAAGTTGATAGCATTAGTAGTTCCTGAAATAAGCAGGTGTGACAGACAGACAGACAGACAGACGAAGTCGCACAATAAGGGTTCCTTTTTTACCATTTTGGTACGGAACCCTAAAAATGAAAAAATGTTTCTATTCGTCAGTTGACAAAAGACTACAACGCCAATGACGGGTCGCCGCGTGCTTGGGCAGAAGGGGTAACTCCCATCCATGATCCACTACACATCCATGGTCGTCCAGTCCCGTTCGTTTATGGGACAGTTGTTGGTTGTTGGTTGGGTTAGTTGGGAAAAATTGTTTTCCCACTCTTAGCAATTATTTATTTTTTTACGTTTAATTTTAAGCCCTGAGTTATGAAATTGGAATCATACCTATCAAAATTTTGCATTAATATCAAGGCAGAAACAAGATTAGTAAGTTTTTCCTATCGAGTGAATTGTTACTAATCATGTTTCTACAGACTACGTAGATACAGACGTTCAAAAATTATCTATCATAGTAAAAGTGGGAAAACCTCACCTACGGACGGGACGATCGGGGTGGATGGGGGTTACCCTCAGATCATAGAAACAAGGAGATATGCCATCATAGCAAATTAGTACGGGAACAACTGATGCCACTTTTAGTACATTTTTCGACACAATTACGCGCCTAATTAAGCGCTCCTTGTGAATAAAAATATCTCCCACGCATTGAACATTCCGCACACCCTTAATCTAACACTGTTAATCGTCGCTCAACACTAGCACTAAACTAAAACACTGTATTTATACCATCGATCGTGTTCGGTTCGTCGCCAGCGCATACGTTTTTAATATGAGCAATTTGCTCAAGATCAGGCATCAAGCTCGATAGCGCCTTGGCACATCTCCTTGTTTCTATGATCTGAGGGGTTAGGGTTACCCGATATAGCCGATATAGGGAAACACAAACAATGTACACGTAACTGTGTACATTGTTATCAATAAGAGGCATTCTATACGTTTGATAAAAATCAATAGGTTTGTGTTGTGATTAGTTTTCCACTTAAAATGAGTGTTACGCTTTATGAGACTGACTCATCAATTTAGCAAGAAATGCAGACATCGATTAGATCGCCGCAGCCGCATATTATAACACTAGCTGTGCCTCGC
Organism: Thalpophila matura; assembly: GCA_948465475.1. Classification (NCBI taxonomy): domain Eukaryota; kingdom Metazoa; phylum Arthropoda; class Insecta; order Lepidoptera; family Noctuidae; genus Thalpophila; species Thalpophila matura. Next base: position 6,034,475 of record OX419205.1, on the reverse strand, counting down.
GGACGGCCGTGAGTTAAGGCGCTGATAACTGCCAACGGCCTTGAGTGATTTGGGTGGTATAGCTTGAGTGTTCTGCGCTGAGCTCAAGCAACGCGACATACGTCCACCGAGCAATACGACTCGCCTATCAAGGAGCGCGCTGTGCCGAATTAGACGTAATAATACTTTTTAGTATCTAAAATATGAAATTAAAAAAAAGTAACAGGCAATATTAAAGGTAGTAACATAGTCTTTTCACACAAAACAAATCATGAAAATATCTTAAGCGATTTGAAAGTAATTACGTTTTTATGTTTTGGGTAGACAGTAATTCATGAATTTATTTCATCAAGTATTTTACTACAATAGTTAAATATTCACAGGTACGATTGATGTACATATTATGTTTTAGTTTAACATAAAAAAATTGCACAACTAACCTGCATTATTTGACGGCGAAATAAGGGATTTTAAACTTGAGATTTACGGGCGTTACCATTTACCGTCGCCTTAAAACTACTCAACGGTGGGCAAATGGACGACGACGATTGGCTAAAAAAGCTCGGTCGATCTCAACAACGTCGTTGTCGAGACGGCCAAAAAATTGTTTCTGAGAATAGCATAGCTCGTGCTGAGACGTTAAATAGACGACGATCTTCACATTTGGTAATGTCTGGTCCTGCACGCTTAGCATGACCACGATAAAAACGGGTTTCTACAGAAGAATACACAAAGTGACAGATTGTAGAAAGATTTCTATCGTTATAGGCATACAATGAAGAGAAGATTAATGTTTCGGTTCTTTAGTAGACAAAACTCTGATAAGCCAAGCACGGGTCGCCGCGTGCTCGGGCAGTAGAGATAACGAGTTGGATAGAAGAACTTTGTATATTCTTTGGTAGAATAGAGATAGAATCGGTCATGCTAAGCGTGCTGAGGACTGGAAGCAATTCTATCTAAAACGTTCAATATTGACGAAGACATAAGATTTGACCGACAACGGCTTGTTAGATATAGAAATAGGAATTCGGTATTAGCGACAATGATACTTATCAAACTAGGTAAATAAACCCTATAGCATACGTGACCGATAACACGTTAAAACATAATCAGTTATAAATTATAATGTAGATTACAGTTAGATATTTTTTCTTCTTATAGATGTAACATCGAAAGGGTAGGTACACACCGAATACGGGTGCAATGCGACATGCGTACACCAGTGGTCCGCGGACTACTGGTGGTCCCTGAAACTATCCTAAATCAATCATCAGGTTCTCGGCGCTTCTGATAATTGTATTAATTAATAACAAGCACCGAAATCAATTGGATGCCAGTGCCGGCATACGTTTGGCTTTGAGTGTCATTAACCAAGGATTCAGAAGTGAGTAAAGAGTATGCAGTCACAAGTTTATATTTACTGTATATTACCTCTAAACAATTGGTGGTCCCTGGCATTGCTAAAAGATTAAGAACCACTGACGTACACCATCAGAAGAACTGGTAATGTGGTGTGTGAACTCTGTGAGATGTCACATCAAATGATATTTCGCTCAAATATGGAGCAGCTCGACTGGGGAAGTACCTACCTCCACCTTAAAGAATACCACAGCCACATAACGCTACTCTTCGGTAGTGTTGTGTTCCTGTGGTGAGTAAGGTCGCCAGAGCTCCTGAGGATGCGCTGTGTTGTCAACGAGGAAGGCTTGTCCCCTAAGCTGTCGGTACAGCGAATCCTCATTTTAAAGGGCATAGGGGCCTTTTCTTCATTTTAGGACCTTACAGCCTGCTCAATTGAACAAGAAATCATTTATTTTCTTTATTAGACAGACCATGATATAAGCGGGCGGACGTTAGGCAAATGATCTTGTTCTGCTAGTTAAGTGTTATTAACAATAATTAAACCTGTTAGAGAGCATATACTAACTAATGAGTAATGAAGCAGGTAGTAAAACAATTAGTGGGTAGGTACTTAGGTTGAATTGTGAAATGAAAAGAGTTCGGCGCGCCATAATTTGCGAAGCAACGAAGGACCGCAAAAAAAATTGCAATGGCAACCAGTGACGGGTCCAGGAAATAGTTTTGAGGGCTGAAGGCTCATCATCAGATATCTTTTGGGGAGGGGGGGGGGGGCTCAGAGGTAATAATTAAAAGACTGTCAGAACTCTGTGTCATGTGTTCGAAGTTTTAGTTCTATGACCACGATGTTTACTCTTCACCGTTTTACGCTCTATACCTACTAGTTTTCATTGCAATTGATATGTGTATACGTTTCAATACTTGTCCATTAATTGAAACGACCTTGTATTGAGCATACCGATTTCTGTGTGACAATTGTCATAAAGACACGATAGCCATTACAAAATGGTGGTTCCATTGCGTCATCAGTGTTATGATCGCTGGTCTAATTAACCAACATACTTTCTATAATATCAGTCCTGTTTATAAACTGTCCCACTGCTGGACACGGGCCTCCGCGCAGAATGAGAGAGCCATAATCCATAACCCACCATGCTGACCAAGTGTGGATTGGCAGACTTCACACACCTTCAAGAACTTTATGGAGAACTCTCAGGCATGCATACCTCACGATGTTTTCCAGCACCGCTAAAGGAAATGAAGGAACGAGGTGGAATGTCCCTCTATTGAAAAGGGAGGGTCCTCCTACCAGACCGGGTGTTATGTCTGGCGGGCCACTGCCCCGACAGTTGATGTCGGGTTTCTGTATATACAGGGTGGCAGGTTAAACAGTGGAAATATTTTAAGGGGTCATTGTACTCATCATTGTGAACATCTTTTACTATGGGGCCAATGCTGAAATCGCGAAAAAAAAATCAGCTGTTCCATACATTTATGTTCACATAACTCAAGAAAATGTATGGAACAGCTGACTTTTTTTGCGCGATTTCAGGGTTGGTCCCATAGTAAAAGTTGTTCATAATGATGAGTACAATGACCCCTTAAAATATTTCCACTGTCTAACCTGCCACCCTGTATAATATATGCTAATCGCTGCGAACACTCTGCTTGCGCGATGTATCATTTTGACGTTAGACGTCATGTAGTGACATTTGGCAAGTCTAGGTAGTCTTCGCTGTTGTCGGCAGGTGTCGCTACACGCATATGACTTCGAAAAGTCTGCGGTGCGTGTTCTGGGATAGAACTCGGAACCTTCGCCGTGGGAGCCACATGGTTATACTATCAGGCTATCAGTGCATTTTCAATTTCTATAACTTTTAATTTGTTTGTCCACAGAAAAATACCCACAAATAAAAAAGCTCTTCGGATACGACCCGAACTTCAAATGGGTGGTGACAGCGATGGTGTTGATCCAGTTCATCTCCCTGCCCTTCGTGACGCAACTCAGCTGGCCCATGATGCTGGTGGTGTCTTACTGCTTCGGAGGCGTCATCAACCATTCACTTATGTTAGGTAAGTTAGTAGCAAGTAGTAGGGCTCTTTCAATTTAGGCGATTGGTGTCGAGAACTGGTGCCGTGTAGCAACCGAAAGAACCCGTATGTCCTCTTAGCAACCTACGCTTCCCCGCATCCAACGGATTCCAGTGACTGATCCATCCACGCGATGCCCTTCGATACGTAGTAGTCACCTAGCCACTCGATAACTTGACCCCATCGGCCACATTCTTTCTAAGAACAATGTATCCCGCTGCTAAAAAAGCTTTGCAATTCTTTTGTCTATGTCGGTTACCTTGGTTCTCAATGTTCTCATGCATTTCTGATTCAATTATCAAGCATTTGTACTAGAGCCTGCAGACTAATTACAAGAATTATCCTTAAACAGTTCAGTGTAGTTATAAGCTTTACACGAAATGAGATAATACTAGTAATAGTCAACAATATGGTCGGTTCTTCCCAGTTTCTAACCACGGAGATGACACCAACAATCAACATATCATAATGTTTCTGCAATTGCCTTTTTGACAGTATTCACTATATTAAATCGCTAAGCAGTGATAGCCTAGTGGATTAACCATGTGCCTTCCACGGCGAATGGTTCGAGTTCGATCCCGAGGCACGCACCGCTGACTTTTCGAAGTCATGTGCGTATTAGAAATTAATTATCACTTGCTTTAACGGTGAAGGAAAAACATCGTGAGGAAACCGGCATGTCCTAGAACCAAAAATTCGAAGACATGTGACGTCCACCAACCCGCACTGGGCCCACGTGGTGGACTACGGCCCACTCCCTCTCACAGAGGAGGCCTGTGTCCCAGCAGTGGGAACATTATAGGCCGATTATGCTATTATGCTAAGGCAACTCAAATGACTGACCACTCCTTCCTACGAGGACCTCTCATTCCTCTTAAACATTTACCTTGATAGGGAGGGCTACTAGAAGTGTTTCTGTCAGTATATACCGATAGCAATGCATTATCAGTTAATTCTAGTAATCATGGTACTTGAAGCTGAAATGTGTGTCATATCAGTCTTATCTTATCTTACTCTATTAACTGGAGAGGAAATAAAATGACACTCGATTCACGATTGCTAGAACACCTGTTGTCTTGCACGTCTATACCGGACTATCTAGAGCGCTCCTTACGGGCGCAGCAGGAGCACGATCTAAAATAGCCGGATCCACATCCACACCGGACGATCCACCGCGCTCCAATCGCGCTAGGCAAGCCAAATTCCAAAGGCACGGGCGGTGCCGCGCGCGATCGGAGTGCGGTGGATCGTCCGGTGTGGATGTGGATCCGGCTATTTTAGATCGTGCTCCTGCTGTGCACACTCGAATTTGGATTGCGCTCCTGCCGCGCCCGATTGAACCGCTCTGGATTGTCAAGTGTAGATGCGGCTAATGCAGGCGCGGTCGCAGCTAAAGACTGAGGGGGGTCATACCAATTAATGCCAAAGTCAAAGTCAAAGTCAAAACATTTATTTCAATTAGACCATTTACAGGCACTTTTGAATAGTCAAGCAATAGTTGTCAGTCAGTTTGTCCGTTAGTTGAAGCTAGTTGTCCGTTCCAAAACGTAGATTCCTATGGAGAAGAACGGACAAGAAACTCCATGGTTACTCTTTTTCAACTAATTCAACTATACAATTTCTTTGTTTACATTTATGCCCTAATATGTGAGAGCAATGTGAGATATTTTAAAAATCCCTTAGGATAAAAAATAAAATCAAAGGTAGGTACTAAAATAAAATAAAAATCATTTAAACCTGTAAAATGTCAAAATATTGCTTGAGCAGTCAAGAGATGACCAGTATCGACTGACAGCGCCCGTTCACGGACATGACGCGTGCATCAGCACCGTTTAACTCAACCAAACTGCCGAAGTTCTATACCTTGAATTACCGTGTTTCGCGCATTTTTTAAATTGTTTAGGCCTAGGGGGGTCATCGATCCCTCACCCCTCGAGCCGCCACTAGACTAATTGTATGTGGTGGGTCATAAGACTCCGAAAAGGAAGAAATGAAGCAACGTATACCAGTAAACTCGATGGCTTGTGCGGCCGAGAAGTTTGGAGTGGCGACAGTCAGCCCCGGATCTTGAATTATTTCGAGGCGGGGCAAAACTGAAAAATGCCGCCCCCGCCCGATAATATTTTTACCTTTACCATCATCATTTCAGCCATAACACGCCCACTGATGCTGACGCCACAACGACTGGTCGAGCGCTGCTCTTTGCGATTATCTTACAAAGCTTGGTAGACGAATACACTGCTCAGTGTATTCGTTACCAAGCTTGAATTTACCGCCCGGGGCACTGGCCATGGCTTGAGTGTATTCGTTACCAAGCTTGAATTTACCGCCCGGAGCACGGGCCCCGGCTAGAAAAAAGTTCTTGACAAACGGACAGACGGACAACAAAGTGGTCCTATAAGGGTTCCGTTTTTACGGTTTTGTGGTGCGGAACCCTAAAAAACTCATAAAATCACATTTAGAGATTAGAAGTAGTGCTGCATTTCTCACTTGATATAGTTGATAAATGATAACAGCTGTTTCAAGTGAATCATTTGAAGCGCTTGCTAATAGATAAGCGATTTCGATGACTATCAGGTAACTAAATTAAGCACAACTATCTATTCATAACAAGCTTAAACAATAAAGTTAATTTTGTAGCTGACCAAAACCTCTTGAATTAGAATTAAATGATAGCCATAAAATAATAATATTCTCAGCGGTATTGTAAGCGCACCGGTAACGATGCGCTGGGTGGAATAGAAAAATTAAAAACGGTGCGCTTAGGAGCGGTGCGCTAAGTGGAATACCCCATTGCTGCTACACAATATGCTATCGCTATACCTACTAATGAGTCAAACTTTATCAGTTGATAATATGAATGTGTCGTACCACCCAGCGCATACAATAAATTACTTATTTTATGTGTAGGGGCTAGTTTCCAAAGCGGGCCGCCAGAAGTGGACAGATAAGCTATCTTAAATAGCCTTCATGAAGGTCAAATGTGTTGTCCAAATTGGCGCATGTATATGAAAGCCATAGATATACAGCACCAACCCTGAAATCGCGAAAAAAAAACAGCTGTTCCATACATTTATGTTCACAAAACTCAACAAAATGTATGGAACAGCTAATTTTTTTTTCTCGATTTCAGGGTTGGTCCCATAGTAAAAGTTGTTCATAATGTTGAGTACAATGACCCCTTAAAATATTTCCACTGTCTAACCTGCCACCCTGTGTAATGGCTAGTTATCCGGAGTATTATCTACTAGATAAATTAACAAATGTCACAGTATAAGAGAGGTAGGTCACAGCGGGATATCTCGCTCAAATCCGAAGCAGCTCGACTGAAGAAGTACCTCCACCTTACAGAACACCACAGCCAAATAACGCTACTCTTCGGTAGTAATGTGTTCCTGTGGTGAGTAAGGTCGCCAGAGCTCCGGAGGATGCGCTGTGTTGACAGCGGGGGACCTGCTTGTCCCCTAAGCTGTCGGCACACCGAATCCTCATTTTCAAGGGTTATCAACGCGCATGTGATGATCGGTTTTGCTAGCATTTCATAGGCCACGGTAACCGCTTACTATCAGGCGGCTTTGCCACTTGCCATCTCATCATCTTTGCGGGTTTGCCACTTGCCATCATCCTCGAAAACAGAAAGATAGTTTGCCTGTAATACATGTTGGCCGAGCGTTGTCGAGTGAAAGCCAATACTAACATGTAGACGGTATATTTGCCTTGTCTTGCTATCGCTCGGTGTCACTTGACTAGTTGGTTGAGTATAGACAAGCGCCATGCCAACGTGTATAGACCTCATTTGACGTAGCTTGCCACAATTTGCAGTCGCTCGCGATCACTTGCCTCACCTCGGAGCGGTGTCGGTTTTTCTGCACAAATCAAAGGCGCTCGCGCGCGCTTGTACGATAGTGTTCACATGTTTGTCCGCGCGTTATGCGGTTGACGTCAAACTTGCCGAACGTGTAGACAGTAGTGCTTGCCTTGTGTCAATTTGTCTAGGCTCGCGTTGGTCTAAGCTCGGCCAACATGTATTGCAGGCTTTAAATATTTCCTCTTCGAACAACAAAGTAATATAATGAACGAAGAGGGAACTTGCGGCAAGCCTAGTATGCCTAGCGCGCTGATTGGTCTGAAACGATGACGTCACGTTATCGATGCATAAGTCTTGACTAGTTGACAATTAATAAATACTTTGGCCCCCTTACTTAAAGACGATGATTAGATTAAACTGCTATTATGTCAATTGACATCTCTATTCATTGTCATACAAATGAAAAGGATAGTTGTATATTTAATCAGTGGTTAAAGTTAAGAGGCGTCTATAAGTTAGTGGTGACTTGGTGAGACTTTACATGACCAAGGGGCGTAATCGTAAGTACCTATAGTTGGATTTCTGCTCGATTTTGGATTTTTTCCCGGGTAGAAACTCAACCATATACCTAGTTGGGTTTATGCCCGGGAATAAACCCGATTTAACTCCCTAGCAACACAGCTCTATCAGTTATGTTTTAAAAACTGGTGATTTTATAGCGACCAAACCAGATTTAAGGCCAAACTAGTTTTTTCTAGGCCAAAACAAATATTTATATGACCATACATATTTTGTGATATGAATTATTTATGACAGTCGTCCGTCGGCTCCCAAGGTCGCTATTAGTTATTGTCGTACTATTAAACCGTTAGCGTTCAAACGCACTGTACTCCCGCATTGCGGCTAGCCGTCCGGTTGACCGCAAGCAAAACCATGTACACACGGCTACACATCAAGCTATACATTCCCAGTTTACACTGACCTCTCACTGTGAGGAAATCCTATACAATGCGAGATCAGCTTATACTGGAAATGTATAGCTTGATCTGTAGCCGTTGCCGAACTATCGATAATTTCGATATCGAAAGTTTTCATCTAAAATAGGCCATAGAATCCATACAATCGATAGTATCTATAAGTTTATAATTTATGAGCAGCAATACTATCGATAGTATTGTAGGTGCCTACTACATCAATAGCATTATCAGGTCAAATAAAAAAATCGATATTCTTGCTATCGGTCGGCTATCGATAGAATACCAAAATATCGATCGGCAACACTAGTTTGCGGCTGCCAGCCGCTGAGTCAGGTTGCTCCCGCATTCGGCTAGCCGCAAGTTCAACCACATCCTGTGGACAACCGGATGGCTAGCCGCAATGCGGGTACCGCACAGTGTGTATGAGAGCTTAACCTTTCGAATGATGATCGGACTAGCGCGCAAGTGACTCACGGGAAATAAAGCAATTGCTTTTACAATAAAGTTATTTTGAAGGGCGCCACTTTTAGATCTCGCACCGCCTAAAAAATTTGCTAGGACCGGCACTGCTAGTGGTCGCAAGCGTGACTGCTGAGCATGTGGTCCTAGGTTCAATCAACGGGTCGGGGTTTCAGTAGCAGCCCGGTTATTGAGCATATTGCTCGCCCCCTATTACAAGAAGTGGGTATAAGTAAATATATGAATTCGCCTACGATTTGAGTGAAACCGTGAGCAATCGCTAGTTGTCCCATATCTTGAAAATAAGGTAGGTTACCTACGTAAAAAATCCGCTCAGTATGACATCTTGTAAACATTGAATGCCGTTGCCAAATTGGTACAACTCGTCTAATGCCTGCAATACATGTTGGCCGAGCTTAGACCAACGCGAGCCTAAAAAAATTGACACAAGCGCAAGGCAAGGCAAGCGCTACTGTCTAGACGTTCGGCAAGTTTGACGTCAACCGCATAATAGCGCGCGGACAAACATGTGAACACTATTGTCCGAGCGCGCGCCAGCGCCTTTGATTTGTGCAGAAAAACCGACACCGCTCCGAAGTGAGGCAAGTGATCGCGAGCGACTGCAAATTGTGGCAAGCTACGTCAAATGAGGTCTATACACGTTGGCGCTTGTCTATACTCAACCAACTAGGCAAGTGACACCGAGCGATAGCAAGACGGTATATTTGCCTTGTCTTGGTATCGCTCGGTGTCACTTGCTCTTGCTCGCGCGCGCTCGTACAATAGTGTTCACATGTTTGTCCGCGCGCTATTATGCGGTTGACGTCAAACTTGCCGAACGTGTAGACAGTAGCGCTTGCCTTGTGTCAATTTGTCTAGGCTCGCGTTGGTCTAAGCTCGGCCAACGTGTATTGCAGGCTTAACATAGACATCGGCTCAAGGTCATTGTTAGTTTATCAGTGAGGCGACACATCTTTTAAAGAGTTTATTACTCATACTCGTGTAAAGGAAAATTATGTTTGGTTTGTTTATGTAAATGTGCTGTTACATACATATACATAATTTTTGCACAAATGAGTATGCATGGTACGAGTACGACTTTTCTGGAATAGACTGAGCGTTTACAAACTCAATTTATTTGAAACTGTCGGTTACCTATATTAGAAATCATATAAAAAAAAACCGCCCAAATGCAAGTCAGACTCGCGCGCTAAGGGTTTCTTTCCGGTTGTATTATTTGAGCCAGCGTTGCCAGACGTCCCGATTTTGGCGGGACGTCCCGATTTTTTAGCCCAAAATTTTATGTCCCGCGCGGGACAGTCTCAGTCCCGCTTTTCGAGGATTACTCGACGGTGCATCCCCCACCTTCAAACTCCTTTCCTGAACGCGTTTTTTTTTCAAGTGAATTTTATTTAAATAGTCGGATGTCGGAAATAAATGCTCCGTAAAAAAGAAAGCAGAATTACTCATTCAATTCAATCTGGAACTATCCTGTGCAGAGTTCTTCGACTAATTGCTGATTATTTACGTTTTTTAGGGTTCCGTACCTCAAAAGGAAAAACGGAACCCTTATAGGAACCATTAACAACTATAGACCAATTTCTGTTATTCCTGTTATAGCAAAAATATTAGAAAAACTTTTGAATTATAGATTATTAAGTTACCTTCAAACCAACAATATTTTATCTCCATCCCAATTTGGCTTTAGACGTGGTATTTCTACGGAAGACGCTATCACATCTTTAACTTCATTACTTACAAGAGAACTCGACATAGGAACTAGATGCTTATCCGTTTTTATAGACCTAAAAAAGGCCTTCGACACGGTCTCTATTCCCATCCTGGTCCAAAAATTAGAAAAAATTGGTATTAGAGAAACACAACTAGCTATATTTACCGATTATCTGACAAACAGAAAACAGAAGGTTAAGCTCGAGAATTATATCAGCGGGGAAGTTGATGTTGCATGCGGCGTGCCCCAGGGAAGCGTTTTGGGACCTACCCTATTCCTCATTTATATAAACGACTTATGTAATATGTCAATTAATAAGGCAAAAATTTTTTCGTATGCCGACGACACCGCAATTGTTTTCACCGGCCCAACCTGGGCTGAAGCTAAAACCAACGCAGAAAATGGTATGGTACAAGTAGCTTCATGGCTAAAAACCAATCTTCTAACGCTAAACACGAGCAAAACTAATTACATCTGCTTCTCAATATACAAAAATATCCAACCAGAACAAGATTTCAACATTAAAATTCATGAATGTAGGAGTGTGGCAAATCACAATTGTAATTGTCCAGTCATAAGCAAAGTCAACCACGTCAAGTATCTGGGTATAATGTTGGACCAAAGCCTGTCCTGGTATCCTCAAATCGAACAAATTACTGCGAGAATACGAAAATTTATTTGGATTTTTAAAACATTACGGCACTTAGTCCCAAGGAGCGGCAAATCAAAAAACCTTCTAAATGAAGTGTATGTCTCGCTAGTTCAATCAGTAATAATATATTGTATAACTATTTGGGGAGGCGCACGTAAAACACGTTTTCTTGATGTTGAAAGAGCACAACGGACACTAATAAAAGTAATGTACTTCAAAAAAAGGACCTTTCCCACCAGTGAGCTATACGGAATTAGTAACTTATTATCTGTCCGAAAATTATATATTATACACGTAGTACTAAAAAAACATAAAACCCTACGAATAGATTCCATTATCTTAACTAGAAGAAGAAAATACAATGTTGCTTGCACCACTCAGGTAAAAACAGAATTTGCTAAAATTCAGTACGACAGACGCTCTTCTTACTTATACAATAAAGTAAATAAAGTATTAGATATCTATACTAAACCGTTTAAAGAATGCAAATTGTTGCTGTTTAACTGGATAGACAAGTTAGGTTATGATGAAACAGAGAATCTGCTGTTAAATATAAATTAAACTGTTCCTATTTATACTCACACACATCCCTTCTTTTTACAAATACAGAAACACATACACACAAACTCGCACGAACGCACACAAGCACGCCTACACGCACATACCCTTACACACTCAAAAACACACATACACACACACACACACACACACACACACACACACACACACAACAGACTTATGATAAAACTAGAATTAGATTATTTATTATTCATTTAAGTGCCTACACTTTTGTTTTGTAACTTATTACACTCGTATGATATAAAAGAGCGGCGCCTCCTGGTACAGGCATCTATATGCTTAAAAGGGGACGCCACCAACTGTATAACTTTCTATAATGTGTAATAACGAAATAAACATTTTTGATTTTGATTTTTTGATTTTGATAGGATCACTTTGTTGTCCGCCATCAGTCACCGGACCATAAGTGGAGCCATCTGCTCATAGATGGCGCCATTGGATTATGCAGTAGCGCCATCTATGATCATATTTCGGAACCCTTAGGGCGCGAGGCATACTCGCACTTGTCCGGTTTTTTTATTATGTCCCGCTTTTGACAAAAGAATCCCGCATTTTTAAACTCATAAAGTTTCAAAATCCCGCTTTGCCCGAAAAAAAAAATGGCAGCGCTGTTTGAGACCCTTAGCTTTTTGTAGCGGCCATATACCTACACAGCACACGTATTCTGTGAAAAAAATAAACACAAAAAGAAATGATAATAGGAAATTTATTTAGGAACTAGTTGTCACCCGCGTTGCTCGGCTCCTAAGGGTCGTAGGGTGATGATAAATAGTCTACATGGTGGCAGGTTAGACAGTGGAAACATTTTAAAGGGTCATTGTACTCATCATTATGAACAACTTTTACTATGGGACCAACCCTGAAATCGCGAAAAAAAATCAGCTATTCCATACATTTTGTTATGGGAACATAAATGTATGGAACAGCTGATTTTTTTTTTGCGATTTCGGGGTTGGTTGTTTGGTTCCCATAGTAAAAGTTGTTCATAATGATGAGTACAATGACCCCTTAAAATATTTCCACTGTCTAACCTGCCACCCTGTATACTTACCCTAAAAACTATAAAAATCAAATAATTTATGTCTTTGTTTCAGCCATTCACGAGATCGCCCACAACCTAGCGTTCGGCCACAATCGGCCGCTAGCCAACCGGCTATTTGGCTTCTTCGCAAATCTACCCATCGGGTTGCCCATCTCTATCAGCTTTAAAAAGTATCACTTGGAGCATCATAGGGTAAGGGCGGGTTGCTTCAAACCATCTGTATTCGTAAGTCAGTACGTAATCGTTAAGTCAGTATGAAATTGTCATACAAGCCGCCATATTTGACGGTTACAGATACGTAACTGTAAGATGAAACAACATGGCCTAAGTGTAGTTGAGACACTTTTACTCGACTGTCCCAAAAGGAGCGTAATGTTTTTCGAGTTTACGTATGAATGTGTGTATTTTCTTTGGCACGCTGTATAGCCTAAACGGCTTGATGTATTTCAACATATGAGGTGTCGTTCGATTCCCCTTCATTGTGAGAGTGACATAAGGTATAATAATTAAATATTATCCAGTCGTGTTATTAAACATACACTTCAGTAGATATTTCTATTTGTTTCATTTCCTGCCGGCCTAGCATGACCACGATAGAAACGGGTTTTGTCTACATAGAAATAGACAAAGTGACAGATTGTGGAAACATTTCTACCGTTTCATTCATAAAACGTAGAAATGTTTCTACAATCTGTCACTTTGTCTATTTCTATGTAGACAAAACCCGTTTCTATCGTGGTCATGCTAAGCCGGCTGGTTGAAAAAAACAATGGGAAAAAGATATTGCAAAACATTATCATTTTGGGGATAAATACAATATGAATAGGTAATTGAATATGGGGAAAAATCAGAAACTCAATCTGGCAACCTGAAAAAAAGATAATGACGGGGCATTTTATTATTTTATTAAGTCGGGAGGTGGCCATGGGAACTCCTCAACATAACTCATTGGATTTGTCTTGACAAGTACTGTAGACCTAAATGATGTCCAGGGTCTCATGATGGAGCTGGGTAGTGGTCATTATAAAAGCTTGTTTAGAAAAAAAAAAATCAACATAAAACTTATTTTTCAGTATCAAGGAGACGAAGTAATAGACACGGATCTGCCAACCCTATTAGAGGCTAAGTTATTCTGCACAACAGGCGGCAAGTTGGTGTGGTTGTTCCTACAGCCATTCTTCTACAGCTTCCGGCCGCTGGTCGTCAGGCCCAAGCCGCCAACACCCATGGAACTGATCAATTTGATAATACAGCTGTTTGCTGATGCTGTCATTGTGAAGGTTTTTGGTGAGTCTTTTTGGTTTCACCCTCTTCGCTCGCTTCGCGACGGTAAATGGTAACGGCCGTAAATCTCAAGTTTTAAATCTCTTATTTCACCGTTAAATAATGCAGGTTAGTTGTGCAATTTTTTATGTTAAACTAGAACATATTATTATATACATCAATCGTACCTGTGAATATTTAACTATTGAAGTAAAATGCTTAATGAAATAAATTCATAAATTACTGTCTACCCAAAACATAAAAACCTAATTACTTTCAAATCGCTTAAGATATTTTCATGATTTGTTTTGTGTGAAAAGACTATGTTACTACCTATAATATTGCCTGTTACTTTTTTTTTTTATATTTTAGATAGGTACTAAAAAGTAATAATACGTCTAATTCGGCACAGCGCGCTCCTTGATAGGCGAGTCGTATTGCTCGGTGGACGTATGTCGCGTTGCTTTAGCTCAACGCAGAACACTCAAGTTATACTACCCAAATCACTCAAGGCCGTTGGCAGTTATCAGCGCCTTAAATAGCTTATACTATTCCTCATGAGTCTGATTATCATATACGAAAATAATTAAATATTTTTTTTTATTTCAGGATGGAAAGCGCTTGGTTATCTAATATACGGAGCTGTGATGGCGATGGGTGTCCATCCAGTTGCAGGCTAGTATTTGGATTTGGAATTGACCCCCCCCCCCTTTCTCCTTTTGCCCCACTTCGCACGCCAACCAATAAACATCCGAGTGCGAGCTTTTTTTTAATTTTTAATTTGATAACAGGCTTGCGTTTGACCGCCATCTTGCCTGATGTTAAGCAATTATGCGGTCTACGATGGAGCCCGCTTGCCTAGAAGAAACCGATTCACTTATGACTTGAAGACACCCAGATTGTAACTGTCGGGGAACACCCACTCGGCGGTTTTCACAATGAAAGTGGAATCAAAGCACTTCGTTCGGGTTTTTGGTATATCAACCATGAACCCGTAGCACTTTTTCGTGCTTCTGGCCGTCCTATAGAAAAAAGGGCAGGGTGGAATAAGATCATGCAGATCTGAAGCACACTCTCTGAAATGTATCCGATAAAAAACCGATAGACTAGCAACTTTGCGCCGATGCTCAAGACTTAGGAGCTAACCCACTTCACACTACTACTTTGACTACTATAGATTACTAGCTTCCGCCCACGGCTTCGCCCGCGTTTTTGGGATAAAAAGTAGCCATGTGTTATTCTGATGTATAAGCTATTTTAGTGTAAAGTTTCATCAAAATCCGTTCAGTAGTTTTTGCGTTTTCCTCACAAATTTTCGCATATACAGGGTGTAAAAAGACACATCACCAAGCCGACACCTACGCATTCTGTACGTGTAACAAAGTAACATTGAGCAAAAAAAATTGCTGGGAAACGACTTTTATTTTTAGGTATTAAAAACAGCTGTTTTTTGTAATTACGCGCTACCGACTATGCCTATGGGTGTGATGATTTGTACGGGATGGGGGAGGTGGTGTATATGCGTATCCCGGCACCCGGACCTCGCTGCGCTGCCGCCCGGTACCGTTTTCGTGAAAAACGAATAATAAAAAAATATTGAAACTTTAACCTTCATTATCTCCATAACCAGTCGGTTCCCAGGTATGGTCCAGTACAAAAAACTCATCGTATCGATGGGTAGAATATGTGGTTTCAGTTTTCGTTAAGGGTCTTTTTACACCCGATATAATATTAGTAGAATAGGATTAGTAGGATTGAAAGTCGGGTATTTTTTTCTTTCAAAAATGTTGTTTATCTTGCAGGCCACTTCATAGCCGAGCACTACATGTTCAAGAAAGGCTACGAGACGTACTCGTACTACGGTCCTCTGAATTGGATTACGTTCAATGTGGGCTATCACAACGAGCATCATGACTTCCCGGCGGTGCCAGGCTGCAAACTACCCGAGGTAAGACATCCTCTATCAGTCTGGAAAGTCCACCCCTGCTGGCTTAGCATGACCACGATAGTAACGGGTTTTGTCTACACAAGAATAATAATAAAATAGTGTTTCGGAAGTCGGTGGCTTTGGTTTTTGATTGCTTTTTTTTGCCACCGACTTCCGAAACACAATTATTATTTTCTTTGTAGTGGATTTTTGAAGTCGGTTATTTTTTGTTAAAAAAGTTTTTTATTTTTCCCTTTTTAGTTCTTTATCCCGTGTTAGATTACTTTCACGAATTCGTTCAACAGTAAATCTTCTACGGAGTGTGTACATTTATGCATATAACTTTGTACATAGGAATTATTACATAATGTATTATATACTAAAGCCTTCCTGAAAGTATGTAGATTACGTTAGTGAAACCCCCATCCAAATCGAATTAGTAGTTTTTGAGAAAATCGCGCACATACAAACATACATACATACATACATACATACATACATACATACGGGACGAATACAGAACCTCCTTTTTTGAAGTCGGTTAAAAATGAAAAAAATGCAGACATCGATTAGATCGCTGCAGCCGCATATTATAACACTAGCTGTGCCTCGCGGACGGCCGTGAGTTAAAACTACTCAACGATGGGCAAATCGAAGACGACGATTGGCTAAAAAAGCTCGGTCGATCTCAACAACGTCGTTGTCGAGACGGGCAAAAAATTGTTTCTGAGAATAGCATAGCTGGTGCTGAGACGTTAAGTAGACGACGATCTTCACATTTGGTAATGTCTGGTCCTGCACGGTTAGCATGACCACGATAGAAACGGGTTTCTACAGAAGAATACACAAAGTGACAGATTGTAGAAAGATTTCTACCGTTTTATGCGTACAATGAAGAGAAGAAATGTTTCTATTCTTCAGTAGGCAAAATTCTGATAAGCCAAGCACGGGTGGCCGCGTGCTCGGGCAGAAGAGAACGATGTTATAGAAAGAACTTTGTCTGTTCTATGGTAGAATATAGATAGAATTGGTGATGCTAAGCGTGCAGGACTTGGAACCAGGGATGTTGCGAATATCCGCAGCTGCAAAAGATACGCATTAATTTTGAATTCCGCATCCGCAAAAATGGATGCGGAGCTTTTGTGGATGCAAATGCCAGTTGAGCAAGTCGCGACAAGAAATATCGAATTTTGGCCAAAATTCTAAATTGTAAGAAATAGCTAAACACTCGGACTCTCGGAGCCGATTTTGATAAAAACAAACTGCAACATTAATTTTTGAAAAATATTTTCCTAACCAGTTCCCAAAATCTATCGTACCAAATATGCTTTGACACAACATCACGGTAATTACAATGGCCTCGCAGTCGCACTTAAGAGGCGCTTCTTGCGAGGCGCCAAACAAACACGCTTTTTTGTGACATTCTTTTTCGAGCGTAAAAGTGATCAAAATAATTAGTCATCTTACTACAGATGACTAATTAATTTGATCACTTTGAGGCCACTTTAAGTTAGAGGCCGTGGGCGAGGGCCCACTTCGCAAATAACACTTTTTTTTTCAACAGGTACGCCGCATCGCCCCCGAGTTTTATGAGAATCTACCTCACCACGACAGTTGGTCCAAGGTCCTGTACGACTTCGTAATGGACCCTGACATCGGACCATACGCGCGGATGAAGCGCAAGCACAAAGGACTTAGCAGTTAAGTTGGTACCACTGTACGAGTGTGTATTTTTTTGAATGTTGGTAGAATGCGCTTGCGGTGCTTAGAATAACGCCATCTATTGGGAGGGTTTGGGAACTGTTTACTGCGATTTTTCATCATGCGATCAAAATAAGAATAGGACTGACCTTGTGCCATATTGTGACGTTTGTAAATTGAGCTGTTTTGTATTAAAAAATCCATTAAAATAGATTTGGTAAATCAAAGACTCAGTTAAATTAGTGAAAAAAAAACGTTATTGATTCGCAAATTAATTTTCTTTTACTTTTCAAGGGATAGTTAATAGTTCGAGGTCATTGACGTTCCTATTCTTATCGCGATCGCATAGAAGATTGTTTGCTCTGTAGCACAATAATTATGAATCCCTTTAATTTTTATGACACTTCGCAAGCGCCATCTATGAACCAAAAGTAACAATTGTAAAAGTTGATCTTGTTTTTTAATTAAATTATGGATTTGATTAGAACTGTATGTATTATTATTTAAAATAAGTTTTAATTATTTAGGAACACCTTTTTAAAATTACATACCAATTTTTCTGTTCGTAAAATATAGCTTGATCTCTGTGACAGGTGTCAAATCCATACATGTTTAAAGCATTTTGACATTATTTGTTCGTATATGACATCTGTCACAGAGATCAACCTATATTTTACGAACTATAAAAGAATACAGCGTAATTTTATTTTTGTTGGTTTTTCTTTAAGTTTTTTTTTGTATGAAATACTATGGATATTACTTGGTTTTATTAACGTTATGTGACTGTTAAATACCTATATTTATTATGTATAAAACATTTATGCGGCTTGGGGTATTATTCACCCCATTCATAAAAAACCGGACAAGTGCGAGTACGACTCGCGCCCTGCGGGTTCCGAAATATGCAAGAGCGCCATCTATGACGATATTACATCATAGTAGATTTTATCATATCTTGATCATAGATGGCACTATTGTATACTTCTAGTGGCGCCATCTATGAGCAGTTGCCTCCACTCATGGTCATGACAGACGGACAACAAAGTGATCCTATAAGGGTTCCTATAAGGGGGATTTTCCTCAAATTTATATAATTTTGAGAGCTATATTGACGATTTTAATGATTATTATTTAATAAAGATATTTTCATTATTGTCGTGTATTGAATATTGATCAATAAATAACGTAAAACAGCATTTTAATTTGCAAAAAACGTGGTTTTGAAGGCTACCTTGACGGCCCCATAAACTAGATTACTACAGGAATGGGGTATTGTTGTACCCCAGTGATAAATAACATAGAAAAAGTATGTTATTAAATATACATAACTATGTAAAAATATATAATATTATAGTATTGATATTCACTTTTTGATGGGGTAACCCGATACCCCGTAAAATATACGTTTTTTTAAGGATTCACAAATGTTATTTTTGTTACTTTTTGTACATGTTATGTATATTCAGATTATGTCAGTATAAATGTTTGTTACCTTTAAAAACGCGGGCGTGATTCTGAGGTAATCTTTAAATAATTTTAAATTTTTAACACAGAATTTCATTATGAAAAACTTTTTATTGCTTACCGGAATTCCTGTTAAATTACAGTAGCAACTTTAAAATAGGCGCCTCGCTGCTTATGCCGCAGAATTAGAATTGGAATATAGGTAGATACATACAGGGGAATTATTAAAAATAAATTGTTTTAAACAATTTTAGCTTTTTTTTACATTTTGCTACGTAGGTAATTTATGTCTAACTTTATAATTCCATTTTTTTTGCATTTACACTATTTTATACATATAAAGAGGGTATCTCTATAGTCTACTAAGGCCTTAGTTCACCGATAAATTGAAAACGGCCGTTCAACATGATTTATTGTATAGAAAAAGACGTGATAAACAGCCGTTTTCGATTTAACGGACTGTTACCTTGTTGGTGAACTTGGCCCTAAGGGTATATCCTATCTCCCGATTAGCATTATCCACTAGATTTTGTAGGTACCTACCTAAACAATTTGTATGAAATTAGGAAATTACCTGTCAAATATGTACTAACAGCCAAAGCTAGAAAATCGTCCTCGACAGATTTTGCAAAAGCAGTCATTATATAAATTATTATTAATAATAATTTTCAATTTATTTATTTCCTGGTTCGCTAAAGCTAGTATTATTCATACATTTATATTTCTTATAAAATATGTATAACTAGCGGCAGCACTTATGAGCACAATTGTTTGTGCACAAACGTCACCTGCGCAATAACAAATTTTTCGGTCTCTTTGGCAGGATTCGAGGCTGCACGCGATTGGTTCGTCAGTCGATGCTCGTCGTCTAATTGGACCATTCTCTATTACGTATTGTCACCTGTCTATTGTCTATTGGGCCGAAAATGTGCATGCGCGATCTGTGCTCATAATTCACGCCGCGACCTATACCTACAAGTCAATGATTTAAATACCAAATATAGATAGTTCAAACTATTCATAATGTTTCAAACCTATTTATCGCCTTTTGTTATTAGTAAGAAATAATGTGATCGTTGTAATTTAAGTCGATTTGAGAATAACGATTTTAGAGCTAGAAAATAGGCTTAGGAATATCCTGCTAGTTCGGTCCTATTGTGAAGTTAATACCTATTTTGTTAATTTCTAGATATTCCTAAAATCGACTAATAAGTATGTGAATCATAACTGAAATTAATCGATCACATGAATCGACTCAAATGTAGAAGCGAGTATGAACCGTGTCCTTATTGTAAAAAGATCTATATTTCTGAATGTGTATTTATGTAAAATGTTGTAATAAAACATTATATTTCATTATTCTTTGGTTTTATGTTGGAAACCCTAATCCTACAAATTATATGGCTAAAAGGTGTGGATTATGTTCTACACCATGCGTAACGTTAAAATCACTGTTTTTCTAAAATAAACTTTGCTCAGACCATGGTCTGCTAGTTCTACAGCATCAAATAAAAATATAAAAACTTTATTTGCACTTCGGCCCGCATTGGCCAGACCTACTTGTTAGTTCTACTCTTGAATGCCGTATAGCTACTGCGGTGAGTGAATTTGAGAATTGCCTAGGTTTTTATTTTTATTTATTTTATTATAAAATTGTAATAAGCCGAGTCCTGTACATTGAAGATATTCCAGAAAAAACAGTCGGGATAGGATACTGGGACGTAACCATACCCAAAAAGATTTTTTATTTTTATTTTTGTCTGTTTGTCTGTTTGTGCGCGCATCACGCAAAAAGTACTGAACGGATTTTGATGTGGTTTTCACAGTTCGATAGCTTAGGGTCCAACTTAAAATCTATGCCACGTTTTATCTAATTCCGCTGAAAAAAACCACAGATACAGCTTGACCTCTCGGTAGTACTAGCCAACGTACACTACGGAGGTCATTTAAACTGGTCAGTTCATTGTAGTCCACGCGGACGGAGTCGTGGGCAAAAGTCCAGTAATGCTATAAAGTGGTAGCAGACCATAGAACGTTTGTTTTAAAAAAAGGTGATTTAATATCCTAGGCCACAAGAAAAGCCAAAGTAGTCATAGATTTGATACATATTGGTGATTCTGTTGTTTACCAACGAAACTAATTTAGTCTCATTACGTCTCTTTCTAATAAATAAAACTTGAGAGGTGTCAAAGGACACCCGGATGGAACGAAGTTCCTTTCGATTAATTAGTGAATAATTATTTTTTATTATGTACCTACACACACGCACACGCACCCCCACTCGCACACACACACACACGCACGCTGCCGCAAGCTATTGTAAGCCCTGCGCCGTGCGTCGCACGGCTTACAATAGCTTACTATAGCAAAAAGTGTCGAAAGTGTCGGTACCAACGTTTCGTCTTAATTTTTTCCGTCTAGCCCCCTTTCGTAACGCGCAATAAGGAACTTCGTTCCAAAAAACATGAGAAAAGGATAGAAGATATTTAATCCTGTCAAATTAGTCCACTTGAATAGTTTTGCTGTCAATTTAGTCGTAATCGCAAAAGGTCACGACTATTTTCCCGTAAATGACAAGGGCGTAGACTAATTTGACAGTTCTAAATATTTTCTGTCCTTTTTCCATATTATTTGTAAGAAAGAGATGTTGAGTGCGACGTTCAACAGAATCAGCACCATTGTTATCAGAACAGCGGACGGTGTTAAATTGGTTCATGACCATGTTTTTTTTTATGTTATTGGATAGCAAACAAACAGGGGGCAGGATGGTAAGTGGTAACACACCTATGAACATTACAACACCAAAGGCATTTGTCCCCAATGTTAAAATCTAAAATGTCTCAGGTGCCTGTAATTACATTGCATGCATAAGCATAATCGGCCTATAATGTTCCCACTACTGGGACACATCTTCTGTGAGAGGGAGTGGGCCGTAGTCCACCACACAGGCCCAGTGCGGGTTGGTGAACGTCACATGTTTTCGAATTTTTGGTTCTAGGACATGCCGGTTTCCCCACGATGTTTTCCTTCACCGTTAAAGCAAGTAATAATTAATTTCTAATACGCACATGACTTCGAAAAGTCAGCGGTGCGTGCCTCGGGAGCGAACTCGAACCATTCGCCGTGGAAGGCACATGGTTAAACCACTAGGCTATAACTGCTCGGTTACATTGCATAGCGAAATAAAATTCACAATTCTTAATTAAAATTTATTCCACACAACATGTAGGTACAATAATAAAGTAAAAAATGCGCGTTAGACGGAGCTTAGCTTAGTCAACTATACTAAATTCTATATTAGTCAGTACATTACAAAGCGTAGGCATAATTACGACTGAGTGACTATAAAGTTTAGTCCCAGAATGCCTACCGCGATAGATTAAGGCCCCGGTATACGCCAACGGCCTTGAGTGATTTGGGCGGTATAGCTTGAGTGTTCTGCGCTGAGCTCAAGCAACGCGACATACATCCACCGAGCAATACGACTCGCCTATCAAGGAGCGCGCTGTGCAGAATTAGACGTATTATTACTTTTTAGTATCTAAAACATAAAATAAAAAAAAAGTAACAGGTATTATTATAGGTAGTAACATAGTCTTTTCACACAAAACAAATCATGAAAATATCTTAAGCGGTTTGAAAGTAATTACGTTTTTATGTTTTGGGTAGACACGAATTCATGAATTTATTTCATTAACAGTCAGTTGCAGAAAAGGGCATTAAATTTTAAAGGAGTCTTTAACCTTAACATTTCTGTTAAGTTGTGGATTTGAATCTGAAATAATTAAATGCAACTAAATTGTACCACTTTAATCAAAACTCTCCTGCCGGCCTAGCATGACCATGATAGAAACGGGTTTTGTCTTCATAGAAATAGACAAAGTGACAGATTGTAGAAACATTTCTACGTTTTATGAATGAAACGGTAGAAATGTTTCTACAATATGTCACTTTGTCTATTTCTATGTAGACAAAACCCGTTTCTATCGTGGTCATGCTAGGCCGGCTGGACAGAAGTGGCACTAGAAAAGAAAGCTTGCCCAAAGTCACATAATTAATAAAAAAAAAATTCTTATAATTTTACATTATAGGTAGAGCTATTATTTTTATTTTATTCAGGAGATGTATCATTAGTGTTGTATTGTATATATATACATATATAATAAAAGAGTTTGTGAAGGAACACAGGGTTAGACTAAAAGGGTTTGGGAGAAAACATCTGCTTTGGCAATCTATATTCAATACCAGTTGTTGTCTCTTGTTCACTCAATTATTTATTATAATTTTTATGCATCTTGCAACGACCCCTAAGTCCAGTGTTGCAGTGCAAGAAGGGCGTCCTGACGCCCGGACGCCCTGCTTGCGTTGCAAGCAGGGCGTCCTGGCGGCGTTACAATGAGCCTATGCTAGGCACATACCATCTCAGGCATCATACAAAGTAACAAGGTCGGTACGTTGAAAATACTTACTCGGACACAAGGTCAGTTAATAGCGCCTTTTCTTACGACGACGTGTAATTAGCACCACGTGCTCGTCGCTTTTTTTTATTTGATTCCTCCATTGGCTCCATTATACGGAATTACACTTATATAATAAAATTTTCTTGTGATATTTTAATAAAATTAAAATGTCAGTTTGATTTGACAATTTTGTAGTGCTGCCAGGTCTATTTTTCAATTTACCCTAAGCTCCGTTAACTTTTACCCTAGCTTTGCAGTGACATTGGAAAAAATTCACAAATATTAATGTTTTAAAATGAAAAAAAGACATTTGCATTGCACAGTTTGATGCTCACCATTCGGCAAACGGCATGCTCATATTGTTACTCAAATAATAAAGAAATTTATCAGTTATTGTACCTACTCAGTCTTCTACCTCTTCAAAAACGGCTGAACCTATTCTTATTAAAGTCCGTGCCACCAATAAAGTCCTACGGAAAAAACTGGTAGGTACTAAGCTTGTAAGTTCCGCTTTTGCCTTTTGTTTGTTAGTTTTCAGCGATATCAGCGCCGTGTATAATAGACTTCTGTGGTGGCGCGGACTCTAATGTATTTTTATTTATTTTATAGCATGAAATTTTCTTACGCAGTGTTATGATAAAATACCCTAAACAAGATAAAAAAAATACCCTAAATAATTTCATGCCCTAAAAAATTATCTACGAGTTCAGTTTTACCCTAAATCTAGGGGAAAATACCCTAAGGTGGCATCACTGCAATTTTGACAGTTTGACGTTTGAAGTTTGAGGATTTGATTTTTTTAAATTGCGTAGGTACGCGTTTAGTTCGCCTGCGTTTCGTCCTTAATAAATGTAAAAGCACAGAAAACAAAACGCAAACATTCACTCTTTGTTCATTCGATGTTTATTTTATGATGACAACATTTTTAATTTCAATTTTAGTTAACGAACCAATATTAAAAGCTAAAATGCTTTTCTGCAACCTCAATTAAAATAATCATATAATTAGCTCTAATAACGCTTTAAGCAAACGGGAGATAACTGAAAGCTTTCTGCAACCGAGCGTAAGTATTTTACAACAATAGTTAAATATTCACAGGTACGATTGATGTATATATGTTCTAGTTAACATAAAAAAATTGCACAACTAACCTGCATTATTTGACGGCGAAATAAGAGATTTAAAACTGGCCGTTACCATTTACCTTCGCCTTAAGTAGTCCTCAAAAAAATATGTCACTTTGCGAAGTAGTCCTCATGCCAATTATATTGTGAAGTAGTCCTCATGAAAAAGGGTCATTTCGTGAGTTGGGCCTAATAAGAACAGGTCATTTTCTTGAAGTCTTCATGAAGATACGTGATTTTGTAAATTAGCGGTATGCGACTAAACAACTATAGGTAGTAAATTACAAGAATATAATATGGAATGTTCAAATACAGGCGGCGCCAAACTTATTTTATGTCCATCAATAGAATATAGATGGTGAAAAAGCTTCACTCAGTCGTTCTATCATACAAGGTGAGTTTCCCACAAAATACAGATATTGTGCTTATATTCAAGGCACTATCAAAAGGCACAAACAGTGATCGTAATACTTTTCTCTATGGCAGTCATTTATTACATAAAATTATATGGAAAATTCGCTTCCATAAGTGCATCGGACCTTCTTTTTAATAAAACAATATTTGTTATTCGGACCCAGTGGGACCATTTGCACAAAATGTTGTCTAATATTTGGATTTCGATTATAAAATTATTTCACATCTAAACTAGGTGGGCACACATTCGTTATAGATGCATAAAAACATCATTCAACAACAATTTAACTAATTTAAACAACGTTAAAATTTTCCACTACATTTGTTTTTCCGTCTAACTAATTCACCATTAATTTAGGTGTAACAATTGAATTGCAACGTGAAATTAAATAATTCTTACACAAATTATTTAAATCTGTAATAGAAAAATAACTACAACTTTCTAAAATGATTATTTAAGTTAGTTAAAACATTACAAATAAAGTAGGTATATAAAATTAAAATTTTATGCTTAAAAAAACAATGATTGCAAAATTCTTACTTACACTTTAAATTATAGATTGATCATTATAATACGCGCAATCCAAATTGATCAGCCTGTCTAATCTGACCGTGACCAGAATGTCACGGTCAGATTTCGTGACATTCTCTGTGACGGCAGAATGTCACAGTCAGATTCCGTGACATTCTCCCTCGAACGTTCGCAAACAAATTGGCAGTTCTTGCGGTGATATCACGCAGCGAGTTGGTACAAATTAGACAGGCAGGCTTGGCGCTCTCCGCACTAGGCAAGTGCCTTTCTAATTCAGTGTGTTTACGCCGCGTTAGAAGAGATAGTTACGCGATAGAAAGACAGTACCTTGTAGCACAGATAATATAATACTATACGTACAGATGCCTCATCTCATACAAAGAAATGCGACCGATTTAGCGCAGGCCATCTTCGGGCTATACATTTTTCCGTGCTTAAAGCATTTTTCAAAATTTGAACAAATATTTTTCATGATGTATTTTTTCATGTTCTCAATTTTACACAAACTTCAATAACAAATCAAGGGAGTTATTTCAACAAATGTTACTTTGTTCCTGATGAGACCCCGTGCTTGTAGGTTAATATAATTTTAGGAATGCAGCGCTGTGCGAGCTGAATTAGACTTTATTGCGTTGTCGCAAGCGTCGCTATTTATTTGACTGTCATCCTTCTATACTATTCTGTTATTGAAGAATTTCGCGCATGTACTATGATATCAAAATAAGAATAGGACTGACCTTGCGCCATATTGTGACGTTTTGTGTTGAAAATCAATTACAATAGATTTGGTAAATCAAAGACTCGGTTAAATAATGTGAAAAAAATGAATGTCATTGATTCGCAAATTACGTTTCTTTGTAAGACTTACTTTTCCAAGTGATAGTTGACATTTCGAGGTCATTGACGTTCCTATTCTTATCGCGATCGCATAGTACAGTCGTTTATATAAGGTTCAAAATACACAGAAATAATACTGTGACGACATTCGCACGGACTTCAGACAATTCAACTTAGATTGTGCGTATTAAGCCGCGTATTCATGGTAAACAAATGTTGAGCAACATTGTTGATAGCAACATCAAATGTTGCTGAAAACAATCCTTTCCTGCCCACTGAACACGTTGTCTTGCCCGCAGCATGTTTCTAGCAACACAGAAACACGTTGCTGCAACAATGTTGCGCAACATTTGTTTACCATGAATACCGGGATTTACACAACAATTTGCATACAATAAAAAATTAACATCATATAAAAATAATATACATAATAATATGAGATTCTTAACGAGACTTCGCTTAGAAATTAATAAGATAATCGTAAAAATATTAGGGACGGAAATTCTATAACAAATAAGGGCTTTTATTTCAAACTTAGTGATTAAAATTATAATACAGTACTTGCAACGAAAAATAAGTTTTGTAGCTGTGTTATTAAGGTGCAGAATGCTGAGTGCGAGTTGCAAACCATCGCGTTAATCGAGTAAACATTGCTAGAAGTGAATGGAACAACCAATCCCGTGCGATGTTCGATTGGTTGTTGACTATGGCCTTCGTTAACGTTCATGCGATCGAGTATGTTAGAAAAACTCGCACTGGGCACCAGTGGCGAAGGGTCAGTTTTTATAAGAGGTAAGCCGGCGCCACAAATGCTTACCTGGCTACGAAAAGCTAATTAATAAAAGTAGGCTATACCTACTACCTGTGCTATTTTTCAAAAGGGAAGCCGGTAGGAGTCGTATTGTAAGGACCCTTCGCCACTGCTAGGCACTCTAATAAACCTGGGCATTCTAATGAATGTTACATTAAAGGTCGCAGTGTAGGGTTCCGTAGTTGCCCGTTACAATATGCGGACTTGGAAGGGGGCAGCAACAAAACTAATTTTCTTTAGCAAGAACTGTAATAAACTTAAAAATTATAAAAATATGTTTGCTGCCATATCGGACCATTTGAAATCCCTTCAGTAACAACCCAGTGAATTATATTTTATAACAAATTTATTTGTATTAAAGAAAAGCAATTGATATGTAAAATATTTCTGACTTTTTCATTGGCATTGGTGCCTGTTACAGACTAAACCAATTTAGTTTCACTATGTCTCCTTCTAAGAAAACTATGAGAAAGGGATAGAAGATATTTAGTCCTGTCAAATTACTTTACCGCCATCGCCGCGCCATAGGTGAAGATATTTTCCCGTAAATGATAAACGAATTTGATTGTCCTAAATATTTTCTGTCCCGATTTAATTATGTTTGTAACCGACTTCAAAAAAGGAGGAGGTTCTCAATTCGTAGGAATATTTTTTTATGTAAGAGATCAAGTGTGATTAAAATTACTTTAGTGCGTGGGACAATTAACAGAACTAACATCATTACTAAAATATTTGAAAGTAGTAATTTTCTTTTTGTAGTGTCAAGTCGGTCAGCTTATCCTATAGTAGTCCTAATTACTACTAGTAGACGTAATTAGCCCAATGGCCTGTAGGACACATTATTTACCAAAAGTCCTGCATATCCCAAACACATCTACAATTTATCAAAATTCCTGCATGTCACATGCATGAGATTAAACCAAAAGTCTGCCAATTACGAAGACATGTAAAAATTGTACAAAATTCCTGCAAATTATACATAGTTAACTACAAAATTCTCGTAAATAAAAATGTTCAAAATATGTTACAATTTGGTTCCGATCTAGTCTCATGTCATTTATGTCACAAATGTCCGTTTAACATTGTCATCTATATTATTATGATATAACTGAAGAGTTTGTTAATTTGTTTGTTTGTTTGAACGCGGATTTCTGGATACCAGTCGGATTCGAAAAATTCTTTTTGTATATGACAGCCAGATTCATGAGGAATGGTATAGGCTATTTAACATCACGCTATGACCCTTAGGAGCCGAGCAACGGGGGTAAAACCGCGGGGAACAGCTAGTTTAGTAGAAGATAACTTATACGGCATTGAGATTATATCGGAACCAAATTGGAACTATATTTTGAACACTGGCTGTTCCCGCGGTTTCACCCGTTGCTTGGCTCCTAAAGGTCGCAGCGTGATGTTAAATAGCCCATACTATTCCACATGAACCTGGCTATCATATACAAAAATATTTTTTCGAATCCGACTGGTAGTCCCAGAGATTAGCGCGTCCAAACAAACAAACTCTCCAGCTTTATATAGTATAGATTTTTATTTACGAGAACTCGGCTTCAGTTTACCAATAGTTCTGCAATTCACATAACATACCAAAAATTACTGCAATTCACATAGCATACCAAAAATTACTGCAATTCACATAAAATACCAAAAATTCCTGCAATTCACACGGGTGTCTCGAGACTACCTTCGCCGGTCGCGGTCTCTGTAGCCAGGGGTGTAGTCTCGTCGGGCTGGTCCGGGGCCGCGTATCATATCTGCGAGGCCGGCATCGTGGACACCGTGCTGTGCGGGGTGGTGGGCCGGGAGCCGGCTAGGGACGCGTTGAGAGAGGCCATTGTTCCCATCTGGGGATGGGAGAGATTATTTTTGAATATTGGCGGTGTTGTTTTTGCTAATGATCTCATGTCGGGGGTATCCTAAAAACTAAGAAATTTCTTCTTTAACATAAGTAAATTTTTAAAGGTTAAACGGGCTCGTTTTTTGACAATTTCTTGCTGCAATTCTATAGTCGTGAGCCGAGATCTATACGTGCAACTCTGTAGAACAATTGCCGCAATCTTGCAGTATAGCCCGGCGATATACAATGAAATTAAATGATGGTACATTACAATAACTGCTGCAGCAACAAGACCAGCCCCGATGTCCACTAATATATCTCACTAGCTCAATTCTACAGCCACAAATTCCCTCACTTATACAAACTCAATTCTACAGCAATACAGCTGTTGCTACATTGCCAGAATATACTCTGCAATATCTTGCATAACTAAATTGCAGCAAGAGTATCGCCGTAACTATTGCCCATCTATAGTTCTCAGCAAGATGCAATATTTATAGCCCGTTTACAAGCCCTATTAGGTTGGTCCCATAGCAATAGTTGCTCATAATGATGATTATGATGGTCCCCAAATGGGGGACACGTTGTAGAAACATAATAAAATAGAACTCACCCTCAAATGCGCCAAATCCTCCAACTTCGTTAGATCAGACAGTTCCAAATACAAACTATAGACCAACACCCACCCGTATATGCCCACCACACAGAAAAAGATCCAACACAAACACATGAACACATTGTACGCGAATATCATGTCGTTGACTATGGATGCGAACACGAACGCGAACAGACGGAACACTATGAATACGCCGAACGCGTACAGCCAGGGGACGATGCGGTTTTCATATTCCTGAAACGGAAAAGTATTTATTGATAAATGATAAATGATATTTATTTTGTAAATAGGTTAAAAATAACACTTTTACACGTCAAATCATTTTTTTAAGCTAGATGAGTTCGGTGTTTCCTATATGACTACCTTTGAGAAGAAACACCGAAACAAACTTAAAGGTTGATGTCTCTTTTAAAGTCCAGACAATTAAGATAAATTGTGTAAGAACCATGCAGGTTAGTCTGAAATGACCTTTAGAGGAAAGAGCCATACATATTTGAGTGGACCTGACCTGACAGTGCACGCATATTAGGTAAATGTACATTTTTACAAGCTTTTATTTAACTTGCCCTATAAGTGGAGGGCAAAATCTTGCAACAGAATTTTAGACCAATTACCCCCAACCGATTGAACTGGAGCTGGAACATATATTTAAGTAAAGGAAAGTAGCATTTATTGTCTTGATTGAGTAGTTTTACAGTTGTTATACAGTTGTGGACACTCACGGTACGGCTGGTCCATAAATTGAAGGTCGCTCAGCGAGCTATGGAAAGGGCTATGCTTAGAGTTTCTCTGAGGGACCGAATTCGGAACGAGGTGATCCGACAGAGAACGAAAGTAGTCGACATAGCCTACAGAAGAAGGAGACCGCGAATCGGCAAACGAAGCGTAGGACGCCCTCAGGCTAGGTGAAGCGATGATCTTCGCAGGGTGGCTGGTGGCAGCTGGATGAGAGTAGCCGAGGATCGAGATAAATGGCGTGCAATTGGAGAGGCCTATGTCCAGCAGTGGACTACTATAGGCTGATGATGATGATGATGATACAGTTAAATGGCAGTCACATCAATCAGCCCATTCTGGACATACAATAGTTTAAAATAATAATAATTAAAAGTAATAAATATTTACAGTAATCATTTATGTAACCTCTATGACAATGCAATAATATGGTATCATGGAGGTGGTCTCATGATGAGGCCTGGAGGTGGCCATGGGAACTCCTCAACTTCTGAACATAACTCCGTCGTGTTTGGGCTCGTTGGATTTGTCTTGACAAGTACTGTAGACCTAGATGATGTCCAGGGTATCATGATGGAGCTGGGAAGTGGTCATTATAATAGCTTGTTTTGCAAAAAAATTGTTAACATTGTGAATTTGAAACATGTCAAAGCCATACAAGGGCAGTGATAGCCTAGTGGATTAACCATGTGCCTCCCACGGCGAATGGTTCGAGTTTGATCCCGAGGCACGCACCGCTGACTTTTCGAAGTCATGTGCGTATTAGAAATTAATTATCACTTGCTTTAACGGTGAAGGAAAAACATCGTGAGGAAACCGGCATGTCCTAGAACCAAAAAATCGAAGACATGTGACGTCCACCAACCCGCACTGGGCCCGCGTGGTGGACTACGGCCCACTCCCTCTCACAGAGGAGGCCTGTGTCCCAGCAGTGGGAACATTATAGGCCGATTATGCTTATTATGCTTATGCAAAGCCATGTTATGCTTCTCAGAAATTATGTTAATAAGAGATTTCAAAAATCAACTGACGCGGGCGATATTTAAACCCGCAACCTCCATCGAACCGTGGCATCGCTCTGCCAACTGAGCTACCGCGTCTCACCTGGTTCAGTCGAAATTTGAAATCTCTTTATTAAAGATTTTGTGTTTTGAAACACTTTATACCGTAAAAGGTCTAATATAAGTTTCAGAATATATTAAAAACTGTAAATAAACGAGTGTTCAACCAGCATAACAATAAGGTTGAGTAACCTTATTGTTATGCTGGTAAAAATTATGACAAAAGAAAAATGTAGCTTATAAAATTTGCATTTGTGCATCTTACCTTATTTTTACCCTTCTTTACTAACTACAGGATGTCAGCATGAATGGTGAACGAATGAGTGAATTAGTATTAATGAGTGAATGAATGAAAAATATGAAGATGTAGATCAGGGCTGTCCAAACCAGATACGATCTGGGGCCACTATGAATCTCTAAATAGATTGGAGGGCCGCAGAAACATAATGTTTTAATTTTTGGGATAATCGATGCCATAAAAATAAAATAATATCCCATTAAAAGGGATTTTTTCCGTATTTGTGGTAGATCAAAAACACGTCGGGGGCCGCACAAATATAAGCCGCGGGCCGCATGTGGCCCGCGGGCCGTGCTTTGGACGGCCCTGATGTAGATGATAAATGTATATTAAATACTAGCTGTTCCCCGCGGTTTCACCCCCGTTGCTCGGCTCCTAAGGGTCGTAGCGTGATGTTAAATAGCCTATACTATTTCTGATGAATCTGGCTATCATACATAAAAAGATTTTCTTGAATCCGACTGGTAGTTCCAGAGATTAGCGCGTTCAAACAAACTCTTCAGCTTTATTGTATTAGTATAGAAGTAAAGACATCGTAAGTATTTAATTCAAAAGTGAATTGAAGAGCAATAATACAATATTTATGTTTAAAGCCTTCCACTAACGTGACAGATACAGCTTAACCACGATTGATTTATACATCTTAAAAAAACCGTAAGTAAAGGTAATAGGGTCTATTCTACAATAACATTAGTACAGTCATGTTTATTACCTTTCTGAGTGCGTTGATAAGTATGATGCTTGTCACTAGGACGGCCAGGGAGCCCAACCACGAGAACAGCGCAAATATGATGAGAACGTTGCGAACTGGAACAAGTTAAAGTAATTCATATAAAAAACACGATATCATCTAGTTTTTTTTACGAACCGTTTTTTTTATTCATACATTTCTATACCTACTAGTTTTTAAAATGTATGAAAAAAGAAACGGTTCGTAAAAAAACGTGCTGGAAACGGTGTAGTGCACAAACGCGCATAGTCATCATTATGACTTAAGAACATGAATATTTAGAGTACAAAATAGAATTTGTGAATATTTTTATGTGACATGCCAGCAGCGCTATTGACATGGTAAACATACATTGTTACTTGCACGGCTTGTTATACAGGGTAAAATTAAAACCAGTGCGGATATTTTAGGAGGTGAAAGTACTCATGAATATGATCAACTTTTATTATGGGACCGACACTGAAATATGAAAAAATAAAATCAGTTGTTCCATACATTTTGATTGTGTTGTAGTGCATTTTTGTAGGGAACAGCTGATTTTTTTTTTTCATATTTCAGTGTCGGTCCCATAATAAAAGTTGATCATATTCATGAGTACTTTCACCTCCTAAAATGTCCGCACTGGTTTTAATTTTACCCTGTATTAAGTAGTTTTTACTAATACATTTAATTTTATTCACTCATTCATTACTAGGTCTCGCCCGCGGCTTCGCCCGCGTTATTCGGGATAAAAAGTATTTCTATGTTCTATCCCTGACTATAATCTATCTCTGTGCCCAATTTCATTCAGATCCGTTCAGCCATTCGGGCATGATTGAGTAAGAAACATCCATCCATCCAAACTTTCACATTTATGTATAATATGTACTTTTATTAATAAAGATCCTAATAATATTATAAACATGAAAGTTAGTGAGGCTGGAAGGATGTATGGATGGGTGTATGTACTTCTAAAAATAACTTTTATTTACCTGGGGGGCTTCCAACGTAGACAAACTGGTAGCTGATGACATAGTAGCCGGTGTGCGTGAACCCAGGTGTAGCCATGTACAAGCAGTACAGGTCGAAGATGCTCTCCGCAAACGTGAACAATGCTATGAACTGGAAAATATAGGAAACATAATAACTTGTATTATAATTGGTGACAATATTTTTATCTATCCTATACAAATAAATTAAATTGAAGTGTCTGTTTGTGATGTCAAAATAACAGCTTTTTACTAAATGTATATGAAAGTATACAATATATACATATATACATAATAATATACAGTACCTACCTACCTACTTGTAACAAAATCTTTTTTTAATTTTTGTGTCTTCTTATTGGGTAATCTCCGAAATGGCTAGACCGATTTTAATCTTATAAAGAGTAATGCTACTTCTATTTACTCAATGATCACTTGAATTTGTCATGCAAACTGTGCATTTTTTCAGGATAAAAGGTAGTGTGTAACGACATAAACACTAATATTACAATGAGAAAGATTTGTTTTGAAGCTCAAAAACTACTGGACCAATTTTTTACTGAAAAATTATTTCACCTGTAGAAAGAAACTATTCACAGTTCGTGTGCCAAAGAAGTCGCGTGCGAAGTGCTAGTGCTGTATACATTGTTGAAGATCATAAATAAACATGAATAATTAAATAAAACTTACAAGAGTAAAGAACCCAGTGAGCAGAGAGCCTCTCTGAAGGTCCAAGAAGATTGCATCATGGAGTATCGGCTTTTGATACCATGGTAGTTTCAGTGATCTTAATGACTTTGACGAGCGAAGGTTTGTTGATGACCTGTAATTAACAATATCATGGTGATTTGAGTATATACATAGGCCATTAATGAAATCAACGATTAGTCAGAATATCAACATCAAAAGGTCGTTGAACCCCCAGAACATTACTGATTGTTTATATTTTTAAACTCCATACGGATTTTAAGACTTCCGAGTTCGTTGCTGTCATTTGACATAATCAAGGAATATAATACTCTCTGACGAGGACATAATAAAAACAAACTCCTTGCGTAAAAACTTTTTCATAACACTGCATTGCATTAGTCTGTGGCATTTTTTTTTTTAGTGAAAATAAGAAGGCCCTTTTCCAATAAGATTTTAATTAAATAACTTGAAAAACTTACTTTCCAGTGTAATGTGAGTACACTGAAGGCGTTGATCGATAAGTTGAAGGCGTCTTTCTCCCGTACATGTTTATTTTTCGTTAAAATTCTACGGCAGTTGACGCCCTATTTGTTAATGTATTCAGTCACTTGTTTCACTGCGATATTACCGTGTAAAACACTCCCGGTTAACTAATAACTCGGTAAAGATCACATTTAGCTTGTTTAGACTATTATTTAATTCATAATTAACTGTTTTCTTATAAAAAGCCACGCCTGAAAATTGTTTGTTGCTACTTTTTGAGTTTCCGTTGTCAATTTGGAACATTACTCGACAAAATTCGATATTTAAAATGTTTATCGTTAGCGCTAGTGTTTATGGGTAAAAGTTTAAAATAGAACGAGAAAACCGATTGGAAAACTTGCTATAATAATTTGGCAGTATTATACACTAAGCATTTATAAAGTTAGCTAGCAAGATTAAACGAAACATGATGTTTGTGAAGCATGTTTTGATATAAAAATTGTATAAATGGCCAATTAAAAATAAACAAAAACAAAGGAAAGACCAATAAATTGTCACTCCAATACACCTAAACGACGACACTCAATCCCAAAATTTTCTGTGAAAATCTTTGTTTTTAATAAAATGGAAGAAATAACTCCTCAGGATATGCGCAACAACTGCAAAAATGATAGATACGATAAGATTTTATTTAATAACCATAGAACGAATTGTGGATTGTGCTGTTAGTATATTTTATTATAAAACTTACCCATTGACCACAAGTGAACTTGCGAAGTGTCTGAAAAAAATCGATTATTCACGATGACAATCGATCGATTTAAAAGGTTGCAAAATATATGGATCGTTAGAGGTCTTTAATTTTTAAGAAAATAGCAGAAGTACTACATTACGTACTACATTAAGTACTTAGCTTTATTTTTCATTTTATTTGTGCTTCTGTTGCTTTATGAAAAGGTCTGACTGACATTATTCTCGTCCTACAGGCGACAGTTATAAAATCCGTTTCCCTTCATTCAGTGGCATATTTTAAGATTTGGCGCCTTGGGTCTTTAAAGTTTGCCGCCCCATAAATTTAACCAAAACCCGGCCAAGTGCGTGTCGGGCGACGTACAGTTTAGGGTTCCGTACTAAATAGCAACGAGTTTAATAATATGTTAATATTTGATGAGTGTGAACTCATCAAATATGCTGTCTACTACTTCAATTTGTTTGCCGGAAGGGCAGCTCATATGGTTTACACGATTACATCCAGACTTTTGATACCTACTTAATGTGTGTTTGTTTTTTCTCTTTGATTTTTCTCTTTATAATATTATACCTATGTCATCGCAACTCTGGTCCCCAAGATACAGGCCTCGCCTAGTTTGGGGACCACCGTAAAGAACTTAATGATGTACATACCAATGGTTCAATAAATGATTAAATGATTAAAATAAAATGATTAAAAATGTGTAGTAAAAGTTTGGTTTGAAAGAAAAATATCTTTTTCTTGCAGGTGTTTGCCATACGCCCCCTGCTCATTCAAGGAGCTACTACGGCCACGTCTTCTGCACAGACTGCTTCTACAAGTACATCTTCTCTCCGAGCAAGTACGACTGTTCCGGAGATATAACAAAAAAAGGCTCAAAGGAAGAGGCCGTCGAGGTGCCCAAATAATGAAATTGTGGAGTTGAGCAAGAGAAATTGTTCGTTTAAAGTGAAAAAGTCAGTTAAAAATGTAATGTGATGAAAATAAAAAATGACTAATTTGAATTCTGGATTTGATTTAAGTATAATAACTTCTTAGTGTCGATAAATTATGCCAGAACAACCACGTAACACATGTGAGGACTGAGGGCCATCGAGGAGGGCTGAGCAAACTTCTAAGGGCGGATATAGACATTTTTAGGCATGCGCCGCGCACTCCTCGCAACGGCGAACCGGCTTGCTATACATTAGGGTGGATACAGAATGCTTGGATCCACCTTTACTTGATGCCTCGCCACGAATATGAACGTCCTCACATTGCGAATCATGCGATGAGAGCGCTGTGCGCTGCACAATGCGCATGCCTCGCAATGTTAAAATAAATGTTTGTATCCGCCTTAACACGGCGGCGAGCAAATATCTTTACCACGGCGTCTGAGCGTAGATCTAATTAGTGTTTGAGAACTGAATCTCGCTCGGCACGGTGTCTGAGAGTCGAACTTCTACGAAGTGGTTGGAGAACAGAATCTCAATGGGTGGCCGAGAGCAAAATAATCTTTACACGGTGTCTGAGAATTTAATCTATACTTGCCCTTGGCGTCCGAGAGATGATCCTCAAGACTATGGCTGAGAGCGGGATCTCAAAACAATGGCTGAGAGCGGAATCTTAAAACGGTGGTTCAGAGCGAGATCTCAAAACGGTGGCTGAGAGCGAGATCTCAAAACGGTGTCTGAGAGCGGGATCTCGATACGGTGGCTGAGAGTGGGATCTCAAAATGGTGGCTGAGAGCGGGATCTCAAAATGGTGGCTGAGAGCGGAATCTTAAAACGGTGGCTGAGAGCCGGATCTCAAAACAGTGGCTGAGAGCGGGATCTCAAAACGGTGGCTAAGAGCGGGACCTCAAAATGGTGGCTGAGAGTGGTATCTCAAAATGGTGGCTGAGAGCGGAATCTCAAAATGGTGGCTGAGAGTGGGATTTCAAAACGGTGGCTGGCCGAGTGCGTAATCTCTAAGAACAGTTAGCAGTAACATTGGTCTGCCTCTTAAGAGGGTGCTCTCAGCTGGGTTAGGGATTGCCGATTGTGTGTACCTAATACAAACTCATGAATGCGTCTTTGGTAAAAATTCTGAGGATCGGATGACTTCTTTGGATAAATAAAACTGAATTATACAATGACACCACATTTTTATTCATAAATATCTCCGCAACAAACTTCTTTTTGCAAATATTCACTGTTTACATAAATAGGACCACACTGCCACAAACACTTAGGACAATCCAACTGGGTTCCACATAGTTTCGGGTCTTGTAGATCAACCCATCCACAATACGAAGACTCGTATCCAGAGCCCATCGATAATTTATCATTATCATTGAAGTTTTTCCATTTTTTCATGCGTTTTTCAGGTTCGCTTAGACCTCTCTCGTGTAGATATTTTGTCAGCTTTTCGATTTTTTCTGCTGCAGACACGTAATTTTCCACGTTTGCTGATTCGTCGACGGCGTTGCACGATTCAGGTATATCGGAGACTTCAGTTCTGTTCTCGAACGATAGGTCCCAGGTGCCGAGCGATTCGTCCCCGATTGAAACGGCCGGTGTCGCAGCTGTGAAAAGTTTTCATATTCAACTGTTACGCACCTAAAATGGAGATGTTAATAGTTATCAACTAGTCATTAGTCGTACAATATTAGCTTAAGATGTACCTACTTTGTATTCTATTATCATAAAGGGTTAACTATACTGCAGTGCATAAGGCCTACAACAAATACATTGACTCAAGTTGTGTGGGATTGGTGAGAAGCTAATAAAATAGGCCATTCCTGTGCGATATCCACTAGGGAGACAGAACAATAGGTACTAGGTGTATAGGTACCATACAAAAAGCTTGCTGCAGTCCACTATTAGGCTAAAAAGTGGCGCCATCTATGAGCAGAAAGATACCTTGGACTTACCACGGACAGACGGACGACAAAGTGATCCTATAAGGGCTCCGTATTTCCTTTTTTCCGAAACCCTAAAAAGCAGCAATCTGAATAAATAATGGCTAACTTACATCTCTTGGACTCATTATTCTGAAACCAATCTTGCGGGCCTGTGCCACATCGACAGAACGGCGGCTGTCCCTGCATCATGAATATAAACGGCGCACTCTCCTTGTTTCCAGCGAGGAACTCCCTCATATTCTCAGCAAACTGAGCATTATTCTGCCACTGATCGAAGCAGTTCTTGAAGAACTCCGAAGGGTTGTCCTTGTTGCGGTTCAGCACGTGTTTGTTGAAGCACTCCTCGCAGAAGACTTGCCCGTAGTAGATCTTGAGGTTGTCGGTCGGAATGGCGTGACAGAAGTCTGGAAGTTAGCGTACTGTTAAAATTTGTTATCCGTTTTGAGGAAGAACTGTTCCTGGGCTAGTTTAGCTTGACAAAGTAAGGGTTTACAGCCAAGCAGCTAGACAGAGTTACTTAATTTATAGCTGACTAGCAGTTCCCCTCGATTTCACCCCCGTTGCTCGGCTCCTAAGGGTTGTAGCATGATGTTAAATACCCTTTACTATTTGTCATGAAGCTGGCTATCATATACAAACAGATTTTTTCCAATCCAAAGTAGTTCCAGAGATTAAATTCCAGCGTTCAATCAAACAAACTCTTCAGCTTTATAATACTAGTATAGATTCAAGGATAAGTCTAGAATATGGCGTAGTTAAAATTCGTCTGCCGTGTTAGTTACCTATCGCAACTATAAAAGTAATAATGATCTTCAAACAGCTGAACAGATTTTCTTGAATTATAGGTACCCTAAGAACACAAACCCTTCCCTATCCACAGCCTCTAAGAAACAACCATCTTCCTAATTCCAAAAATCTTCCAGATATTATAATCAGTTTTCTTCTGTGCCTAAATAATTAGGTACTTACAGCACTTGGCGCATTGAGGGTGGAAGCTTTGACCGCTGACGTCAACTTTGTTGCTATCTTCAACACTCTGTAGACAGCGCGCGCAGATACATCGCTTCGGTGGCTCTTCCGGTGTTCTTTGAGTCTCAGGTTTCGTCTCTGGTGATGAAAAAACCGAACGATAAAGAACGAGGAACTAGGTAAATAATTAGGGCCCAGCTGGTACCAATTGTTCCAGATTGGGGTACCAATGGTTCCAGAATGCAAGTGCGGTTATAAGCACAACGCAAGTGCAGTTATAAGCACAACGTCACCTGCGCATTAGCTGATTTCTCGGTCTCTTTGGCAGAATGAAGAAGACGGGGGGCGCCGAGGCTGCACGCGATTAGTTCGTCAGTCGATGCTCGTCGTCTAATTGGACCATTCTCTATTACATATTGTCAACTGTCTATTGTCTATTGGGCCGAAAATGTACATGCGCGGTCTGTGTTCATAACTCACGCCGGTACCTATACCAATTGGTTCCAGAATGGGTTTCATAAATTTCGGGCTAGGTTGTTTGGCCAAATTAACCAATCACCTGTTGACATAAGGTTTGATAAATTGAGGCTTTCAGAAACAGTAATTACCTTTGCTCTCATTATTTCTATCAGCCTCTTGCGGCTTGCCTCCAGGGGCCCACTGCATCCACCAGCTATTTGAATGGATGCGGGGACTCTCGCCTCTAAATCGCGATAAAACATGCATCTTGAAACATTCGTTGCAAAACACGTGCCCGTAGAACATCTTCAGTGATGGGGGTATTGTTCGGCAGACACCTGGAAAAAAACGTAAATTATTTAGTAAGTGTCAAACTCACTGAAAATAAATCTCTCTAAACCATATGTACCTTAGTATTTTGACCTCCTCCCCACCAAATAATATGGATGAGCCCTTAGCCTCCCCCCAGAAAATATTTTTTCTGGATCCGCAACTGCACCTGACCCAAACATACTAAAGTTTGAAAGGATGGATAGATGGATGGATGTTTGTTACTCAATCACGCTAGAACGGCTGAACTAAGGCGACTCTGACCCTGAACGGATCTGGATGAAGTGGAACAGCACATACCTGGGTTACTTTTTATGCCAAAATATGCGGGCTAAGCCGCGGGCGGAAGCTAGTAGTGGAATAAGCCTTACCTGCATTCTTTGCAAGATGTGATACTGGAATAGTCCCTATACTCGCAAAACGATAAAAAGTGGTTGAAACTTACAGCACATGCTGCATATCCTGTGGAAGCTTTGTCCTTCGACATCGACCCTATCTTCAGACTCCACAGGAAGGAAACATCTCGCACAGAAGCATTTTTTCGGTGGTTCTTGTGTTTTATCCATATTGCTGTGATTAGGCTAACGTTGTAATTTTGTAAATAAAAAAAATATTAAAATTTTATTGTAAAATCTTATTGAAAGAATCTGCAATTTTATTGCATGGCAGTTGGTTGAAAGGTGGAAAATGAGGAGGAAACAAATGAATGTCGAATTCTAGCAGAATGGAAGGCTCGATTTTGAAATTATGCTATTTTTGTAAACTGACAATTTTATTTTTTGTTGAAGATATTTAAACCTTTATACTCTGAACTTCACAGAGGTTTGTACTTCTTGAAATACCTATTATAAATCAAAGTCACTTTTCACGTCTGTTTGTTTGTCCGCTTAGTTATTTTAAACTTCACAACGGATTAAGATGCGGTTTCCATCAATATTTAGAGATACTTACGCTGAGTTGCAGAAAAGGTCATTAAGTTTTAAAGGAGACTTTAACGAAAGAAATTGTATGGTTAATGCCTCCATTAACATTTAATTATCTTTCTGCAACCGACCGTTATTCCGGAAAGTGAACTTTAAAAGCGCATAGTTAACCAAATATTTACTTAATTGAAAAATCTACATTAGAAATCATGTTATTTTTAAAGACCTATCCAACAATATTCCATATGAACGGACCGTGCGCGGTTTTTTCCCTTAGCTTAGCATAAAGAATTTTATTTTTTCGTAATTTTACTAAAGACGGTTGCGAAGTTTCATCTATAGGTATACCTATTTTGTGCCAATATTCTCCAAATAAAAAGGCTGTGACTCTGTGACATACAGACAGACGGACAGGACGAAATTATAAGGGTTATGCCATTTGGCTACAGAACCCCAAAAAAAAACAAAATATTCTTAGTCTTACTAATAAAAATACAACGGTTTTATTCCGATAGAACAAGAAAGAACTTCGTATTAAGTTTACTATAAATAGACATAGATGTCACTATTACCAGTTACAAAAAGTACGCAGAGTGACATCACTAAGCTAATGACGAATTTCATCTCGATTGTAAAGAATGTAGCGCGTCACTACTGTGTTGCATATGTGTGGTGTACAAAGTTGTTTGTGTTATCTATCATGTTTTTATCAAAAAAGTGATGTTTGTGAACTTGTATGGAAATAAATCTACGCTTATTTAGTGGTAAAGTAGATCTATTATCTTATCTTTATCAGTTTGTTCGTTTCGAAGTAGTTGAAAGAGAGTTTGCATAGGTTATGACGAACGTTAACCGTTGTGAATGTACCATCTCATGTTTTTACATTTTTATGATTGAAAAACGAACGTTTGAATGCGAATGGAGTTGTTAACCGATAAATCACCCATACAGTCATCGTATTAACAACTTCTACTGTTGTTTGATGCGTGATTTTAGTAAATAAAACAGTTTGAAGATCGCTACTGAATTGTCAAAATTGTGATATGAGTAAAACTTTTTTTTCTGTGTCGGAATGACCCCGATGTTTACTGTTTGGGGCCTTTGCCTTTGACGGTGCTAACTGTTATACCAATAACATTTACTTTTAATATAAAAAATCTACCAACTTAACTATTTTGTTTTTATTATGATGCCTATTGTAGATGATGAATAATTAATTTGGGCAGTGAGAAACACCATAGCTTACACTTTGTTTAAAAAAATAACACATTATCAGAGATTTTTATAAAGACTTTATATTGTAAATAAACATTTGTTGCCTATCTGGCACAGTAGATAAGAGTTGTCTGCCTGAATTATCTTTATCTATGGCATTTTTGTTTGTTTTCATTGAAAAAGTAGGTCAAAACTTTTTTTTATTGTTAAGACAACCGCAAAG
The DNA here is from genome assembly GCA_948465475.1 of Thalpophila matura. NCBI lineage: Eukaryota > Metazoa > Arthropoda > Insecta > Lepidoptera > Noctuidae > Thalpophila > Thalpophila matura. The sequence continues at coordinate 5,992,080 of OX419205.1, read as the reverse complement.
ACAAGTACCATACCTAGATTAATGATTGGTCTCCGCTGCGCATACCTTATTTCTTAATTCAACACCAAAACTTATTAAAATACCTACTAACAACTATCCATAATGACAGCATTCCTTAACACACTTTTAGCTTAGCACATAACAAAATTCAATCAAAATCTATTCAACAGTTTTTGAGATCACTACAAATGTACAAACATAAAAAGAAAATGAAAACAGAATCTTTGTTTTATAAATATATCTTATGATTATTTATAATTCTGCTCTTATTTAAATAGACAGATAGATACAGATAATTTATTTTGCTTATTTTTACCTGTTAGTTTCAGACAACAATGTAGCTATAACAGTTATTTGTGTCCCGTTTTTATGTTAACCTAGATTTAAATTGCCTCTGCTAAAGACATCAAATATGTACAAAGCTCATCCATTTTCATTCATTGATAGTACGGACTGGAATGCAGATCTTGACCCTCTCTTTTTTGGTCCACATCAATTTGGTCACACCAAACTTGACAAAGACGGATGTGTGAGTAAAAGACCTTGCTAAGAGCCCAGCTGTCAGACACTACTGTGGTCCTAGGAAGCCCTATAAAGAAAGCGATAGTCATAAAATAAAATATCATTTGACTACTATCCTTACTTCTCCAGACAAACTTCCCCAGAAATGTGTACCCAAGGACATCCTAGCCAGGTACAGGCAGGGGGGGGGAGCAGTCCCTAGTAACAGGAGTTACTATTGTGACTATTTTTTTTTTACTTTTCGGTTCAGGAAAAGTACAAATTAAATAAAAGAAAGAAAGCATTTTAAATCATTCATAAATTGAATGTTTCGCATCACCTTGAATATCGTAAACTATGAGCTATGTATGTTTTCCTTGCCTGTCCCTCCCCCCCTGAATAAAATCCTGGCTATGCCCTTGTGTGTACACTACTTATTGACATACTTAATAAATATTTTGTTGTTACAGAATGGTCCATCTGGATGTTAAAAAAAGAAAAATGTCCCGCCATGAGAAAGCGAAGAGTGGCTTTGTAAGTAATATTATTTTTATACAGTTTATACCAAAAAAATCTTACCTATTACTGATAGAAAAAAAAAAGTTTTAAGGGCGTTTATACAAATAAATAAAATTTTAAATAACAGCTTTTATCTAAATGTGGGAAAGTTACTTATGACAAAAAAATATATTTTTTTAAATTTGTCTGTCTAATCTTCGAAACGGCTGAACGATTTTGGCGGCTCTTCACTGGCAGATAGTTGATGTTATAAGGAGTAACTCGCGCTACTTTTATTTGAGAAAAAGAATTAGGGTTCCGCGCAAAAAAAATAAAATCCATGAAATCCAATATTTGTGTAGAAACTTTACCCGTGCGAAGCCGAGGTGTGTCAGCTAGTTCTTAATAAGATTTATGACACTTATAAAGGCGTGTTCTATTCAAGCGTGCTAATGTATCGTTTACGCAACCAACATACCGTGACATTGCTCGATAGACGATATTTTTAACCGACTTGTAAAGGTTCTCAATTTGACTGGATTTTTTTTGTATCTTGCCGATTATGAACCGATTTTATTGTTTTTTCATTTGGTAAAGAAAGCTCGCGCAGTGAGCCCATATACATTTTATTAACTTTGGTTGAGTAAGAGTATGAGTAGTTTTATGACGGTTTAATTTTGCATCGGACTTTAAAAAAAAAAAAACCGGGTGTCGGACCACGCTCAGTCTAGGGTTCCGTAGCAAGAAGTATTTCAGTCTTCCGACCGCAAATATATATTTGTATTTCGTAACATTATTATGAAATACAAAGTTATTTTTGCGGTCGTCAAACACAAAACTGAAAATAATGAATATTTCAAAAAGTTATTGACGTATCTTGTTCAAACCAATTTTAATCGAGAGTATTTATTAGATGCTATAAGCTTGATTTTTTTCACATTTTTAGATAACGTGGTTGGAAAATTACAGGGTTGGGGGGGGACACATTGTTAACGACTTTCGGAGCTTGTAGTTCACTAAACATGCGCTTAAATAAAAAAGTATTTTTAAAGACCTATCCAACGATACCCCACACCAAGAGGTGCGCGTAAATATTTTTTTCCATCCCTCAGTTTCATGTATGGGGGCCACCCCTAATTTTTTTTTTTTTTGTAATTTCACTACAGGTCTTTATGGCGGCACATACAAGACATCTACTTGCGGAGTTTCATACAAATTGGTTATGAACTGTAGATTTGACGAGGGTGTGAGAGACGGACAGACAGACGGACGGACATGAGGAAACTATAAGGGTTCCTAGTTTTACTACGAAAAAATACGACTGGAGATTTTACAACGAACTTCAAAAATGGCATACAAAGTTCAATTTTTTTTTATAAGACCGACGAAAAATTCAAACCTTGAGGGGTTCAGAATAAGGTACTTAACCCATGGTTTCACTTTTCCTTAGGCTGTAATTTACACCCAGTATCACACATTATTTAATCCAGTTAGACTAACTAGAATCTAGAATTCTAGATCGTTTGTTTGAATTATACCTAATAGCGTGTTGTGGGCGTATTTCAGTGGTTTGCGTGTATCAGTCTTGTTGAAGGCGCGGTTATGACATTAGCGTGCTGATAAAGGATCCTGGTACGGTGCGCAAAAATGATTAATAACAAATTTTATATGAAAAAAAAAATGTAAGGCTTTAGAATGGCAAATATTTTAGGAGGTAAATCTATAGTTTACAAAGATCCTTTTTAGTAAAAAAAAAAACATCAACCTTTTTTTTATAATTTTCAAAAATATTAAAATAATATTGATGTTGATGTTTGCATAAAACCTTTAATCCTCGATCATATTTCCTGTATTTCTATACTGTATACAAACGTTGGTGAATCTAAATAAATAAATGATACGAATGACTTGCTTACATTAGTGCCATTCATAATTATAGAGGAATAAAGCTTGCTCACCCTTAAACATATCTGGCAAAATCTTGGTGCATTATACACTTCTGCCTAACATTACAAATACAGGTATGAAGTTATATTATGCTATATTTATATGCCGCTATCAATAAATAAATAATTCTTCCACGATTTTCCTTGACAACTACAACAATGCACTTTGCGATTGACTAAACAATATTTCAAGGTATAACTTGAACTTTCCTAGAACTTTGCAGTGCTACAGTTTACCTATTTAGGAATACCTAAGTGTCACAATGCAAGAAATATCTGCAGGTATTTTAGTACTATAGGTCAACAGGTGTTGATTTCATGTAACGAGGTAAAACAGGCCCACTGATATAGATTATGGTTAAATTATTATCTAATAGTTCAGTCTGTTATCGTTAGTTTACAGTAATGTAGTTGTGTTTAGTAAAATATACTATTGCATTACAATTACAACAGTTTGCAAACTAAAGGGGCCACTAAACTTTGACAGCCACTAAATTTCGCCATAGTTTGGACTTATAGAAGCGAGCCTTTTGCCATTAAGCGGGCACAAATCCAGATTCCGGGCTGCTGAGAAATTCCTTTGAAAAAAACCTAGTAACAATTTGTCCGACCCAACCAGTTTAACAGTCGCCTTAAAAAAGTCTAAAAAAACGCTTTAGCTCTGCCCGCCCCAAATCAATAGGTACCTACAACAAAATTCTGAAATTATCTTCATATTGTGTAATTTTCATAAATATCCACATTACGTCGTAATAAATTGTTAGCTGTACAAATATTGGCTTTGCCTGCTATCGCTACTCGCGATAATGTAATCACTTACGACAGTTTTCAGTTGGTTTTCAGACGTCCTTCAGTGAGTAACTGTGATTTTTTCAGTGCTGTGTTGTAAAATATGAAGTTAATGTTTATATTTTAATAGTAGGTTTGCTGAAAAAGGTTTTGTTTGGGTTTTTGATAGGTACTGTGAATGTTAGAAGTAATAGGTACCTATGAAGTCATTTTAATGTTATTGAAAATTTTATTTTAGGTTTTTTTTAATGGTTTTTCGTTTTAGTTGTTCTATGTGTGTGTTAGTTGTTTGCTAATTTACATTACAAACTTAAGTCCTTGATTTCGTGTCCAAATTGTTTTTGTCTTTGGTCCGTGTGTATAGTATAGTTATTTTTGTACAAAAGTTTTCTATTTTTTTTTTGTTTATAATTTTTAGTTAAGTATTTCCTTATTTTGTATTTTTCTCAAATTTTTTGAAGATTCACGGCTTTTCCCATTGCTGGGCTGGGGTACTCTTCCTACATACGATCAGACTTGTGTGTGATAAAATTTGTATGTATGTACTCTATTTGGGCAGGTGTATAGTAAATGTGAAATGATGGATGAACGTGGCTGAGTATGGGGGGTTGGCACGTGGCATTAATTGCTGTTGGAAAGTTGAAGTTGGAAAAATGATTGTTATTAAATACTTTTTTTGAGTAAAGTCCATACCTAGTGGTTTTAGGAAGATTTGCTTTAGGCTAGCCCGCAAAATTCAATTTATTTTTCGTTTTTTTGCAAACTCCAGCTCTGTTTTACGTGGTATGTTGATACATACATATTAAATTCGATTTTATCTATTTACTGAATCAAAATCATACATACTGGAAATATTTTATGAAATTCTTTAAATTTCATAAAATATTTCCACCTCAACTCAAGAGATCAATAATAGAGCTTAGAGAGTTGTGTTGATGAATTTAATGATTATTATTATTCTATAAATACATATTCGTTATACAACCTAAAGCTGCTAGCTTCAAATTGCAAAAAACATAAGAAAATGAAAATTTCCGAGCTATCTTAGAACATTCCCCTTAAATATTAATGTCAGTAGACACCGATTACTAATCATGTTTTAAACAGAGCATGAATGCGACAAGCTGCATCATTATCCATATCCTCAGCAACTCCTCGCCCCCTCCTGGGTGACCCAGGGGGGGTCATGACCCCCCCCTGGGCTGGACCTATGTTGACCACTGATAATATTTCTAATCTAAAAAAAATACTTTGTATAACGACTGGCCATTAGTAGTAGTGACCCTCCCTTACTCGAAGGCTGGATCTGCCATTACGCCCCCCCTCCCTCCCTGTTCTGCGAAGGCACTAGTCGCAGACGACCGATAGTGCGGTCAAGTCTGCGGCGCACAGTCTGCAAGTCGCACATTCTCCGAGCAACGAAGTTTTTTCATCTTATAAGTTGTCCATTTTGGTAGACACTGAAGATTATTTTGTATTCTTCTTTTCACTACACTTCGTTACGTATATTCTTCCTTCTGATTAGGGCTGTCATCTGTCTGGGTTTTTTCAGATTTGTCCTAGTTTAGGATGGCGTCCGAGAGGCAGCCAAGAGCCTGGATTTGTACTTGGCTAATGTCAATAGATTCGTGCCTATTTCATGGGACTTACAGAGCGTTTCACACTCAGATCATAGAAACAAGGAGATGTGCCAAGGCGCTATCGAGCTTGATGCCTGATCTTGAGCAAATTGCTCATATTATAAACGTACCCGCTGGCGACGAACCGAACACGATCGATGGTATAAATACAGTGTTTTAGTTTAATGCTAGTGTTGAGTGACGATTAACAGTGTTAGATTGAGGGTGTGCGGAATGTTCAATGCGTGGGAGATCCTTTTATTCACAAGGAGCGCTTAATTATGCGCGTAATTGTGTCTAAAAATGTACTAAAAGTGGCATCAGTTGTTCCCGCACTAATTTGCTATGATAGCATATCTCCTTGTTTCTGTGATCTGAGGTTTCACGTAAGAATTCCCTTCGACGTTATGTTGGCTCCCCTGTCTGTCACTCCTGTTTAGGTCTTAACGTTTTGTTTTCTGCATGGAGATTTATGTGTTAAAGTAATGCCTAGGACACTAAAAAGTGGTGAACGAAAAAATGGTACTGAAAAAAAAAAATTAAACACCATTAAAACGTTGTAACATAATATTGATATTCAGGTCACAGTGCCGAAGGATCCCTACAATACGAATCCTACCGGCTTCCCTTTGAAAAATAGCACAGACAGTATTGCCTACTATTGTCAAATATTTATAATTAGCTTTTTGTGGTCAGGTAGGCATTTGTAGCTCCGGCTTACCTCTTACAAAAATTGACTCTTCGCCACTGCAGGGCAGCTAATATAGCGTCGGGACTTCTTATGTCCAAATAAATATTTTTCTTTCTTTCAGTGGCGTGCAGTGCATATAGGCAAGTAGGCAGTGCCTACCTTATATGATTCAATAAAACTATTTTAACTGTTACTACATAAATAAAATATATCAATCATGACTAATTATTGATATATAATGATGAATATTGATGTAGTAATAGTTAAAATGGTTTTATTGAACCTTAAGAGGTAGTCACTGCCTACTTGCCTATATGCAATGCACGCGCCTGCTTTCTTTCTTTCTTCTTTCTTAACTAACATTTTGCCAGTTGTAGAGAGCGTTTCACAAACGCTCTCTACAACTGGCAAAATGTTAGGCTGACTTTCTGCCGTCATGCTAAGTTTAACCCTCAGATCATAGAAACAAGGGAGATGTACCAAGGCGCTATTGAGCTTGATGCTTTAGTTGGATCACATCGATCGTGATAAAAAAGTACACGCTGGCGACGAACCGAACACGATCGATGATATAAATACCTACAGTGTTCTAGTTTAGTGCTAGTGTTCAGTGTAGCGTTGAAAATTCCGAAAAAAACAAGCGTGGTTTTTTTCCGTTTTTTTCGGAAAAAATCCAAAAAATACACAGGACGAATCTTTCCCGCCCCCCTCCTTACCTCCACACCCTTCCCCCTCACTTGTAATTGATTGGAGCGCTTGTAATTGTGTCAAAAAATGTTCTAAAAGTGGCGACAGTAAGTTGTTCCCGTACTGATTTGGTGTGATGGCATATCTCCTTGTTTCTATGATCTGAGGTTTAACCTCAAATATTTAGGCTAGGCAAATATCTAGTCCAAATGCTAGAACACACCCATAGCGTGCTAAATGGACTGGGTTGGGCAAAGGATTGCTTACTACCATTAAAATGTTTTTAGCGTGAAGTTATTTCGGGTATTATCATGTCATTGTCAAACTTTTAGGAGACTTAAGGCCATCTTGTAGTCAGCTCATAGTAATATTATGAAATACTAGCTTATGCTCGCGGGTTCGCTCGCGTTTTTGGGATAAAATGTAGCCTATGTGTTATTCTGATGTATAAGCTATATTACTGTAAAGTTTCATCAAAATCCGTTAAGTAGTTTTTGCGTGAAAGAGTAACAAACATCAATCCATACCTAAATCCTCATAAACTCGCATTTATAATATTAGTAGGAAGGACAAACTTATATTTGCGGTCGGAAAATAAAACATATACTCCTTGCTACAAAACCCTACAGTGTGCGAGGTGCAACACGCACAGACCTAGCCGTTTTTTTTTTCAAGAATAGCGCTAACGTTTTCCTAAATTATTCAAACTAAAATCCCAGTAGCTTTATAGAAAACTGGATGACAAGCTCAGCTCATAGAAACAAGGAGATATGCCATCATAGCAAATTAGTACGGGAACAACTGATGCCACTTTTAGTACATTTTTCGACACAATTACGCGCATAATTAAGCGCTTCTTGTGAATAAAAAGATCTCCCACGCATTCAACATTCCGCATACCCTCAATCTAACACTGTTAATCGTCACTCAACACTAGCACTAAACTAAAACACTGTATTTATACCATCGATCGTGTTCGGTTCGTCACCAGCGCGTACGTTTTTAATATGAGCAATTTGCTCAAGATCAGGCATCAAGCTCGATAGCGCCTTGGCACATCTCCTTGTTTCTATGATCTGAGATGACAAGCTAATTAGTACATATTACTCTGTTTTCCTGTAATTAGCAGCTCAGCGTTTCAGCGAAGAGTTTATGACAGTCGGTGACGTCACAGTATTATGTCATGAGTTGCGCACGCGCATATAGTAATGCGTACAGGGTTTTGTTAAGGCTGATGCATACTGGTACTGTTGTTGGCTGAATTAAGCCTTCGTAATTCTAGAGCGATTTATAATTTACCGTTTTGTTTACGGCTAACTGTTCCCCGCAGTTCCACCCCCGTTGCTCGGCTCCTAAGGGTCGTAGCGAGATGTTAAAGCCTATACTATTCCTCATGAATCAGGCTATCATATACAAACACTAGCACTTCGCCCGCGACTTCGTCCGCGTGACCCACAGGAACTGTGCATTTTTTCGGGATAAAAAGTAGCCTATGTTACTCAGTGATAATGTAGCTTTCTATTAGTGAAAGAATTTTTAAAATCGGTCCAGTAGTTTTGGAGCCTATTCGGTACAAACGAACAAATCTTTCCTCTTTATAATATTATTAGTATAAATATTTTTTCGAATCTGACTGGTAGTTTCAGAGATTAGCGCGTTCAAACAAATTCTTCAGCGTTATAATATTAGATCTAGATTTGCTTTTCTACGATACTGTAAAGGACGAGCCATGGGTAACAGAAATCGCCTATAAGACCAACATTTTGTAGGTCAAATAAAATAAATTACCTATCGATATTTTCTCCATACAGATTGAACCAATCAGCTGATGTCATTTGTAGGTATGTAGACTAAACCAATAGGGTATATGCATATGATTCAAATATACGTCAAGTATTTTTATTTGTTATTTTATGACTAGAATTACACCTAAGTATATCTTTTTTTTATTTTTATTAAGAGCCTTTTAATATTTTAATTTAATTAATTAAATGTGGAAAAAATGCGAGGGTAATTCAAAATATCAAAACGCAACGCTATTGGTTGACACGTTTCAACCAATAGCGTTGCGTGACTGACGTCAGAGTCCACAATAACAAGTAATAAGGCCGACCACATACATCCAAAATGCCCTTCCGGAATTAAGAATTTATTGTTTGAAAGGAAAAAGACAGTGAATTGTTTATGATTATATAGACTTTTACGCCAAAGTGTAAGTATTAAGTGTTTTTGCTGTGGACACTGACGTCACTGAGGCAACGCGCCACAATGGCCGCGTTTAAACCGCCAGAAACTGACTGCAGTTTTCATTTAATTATTTTATTGCTTATTGTCAATATTTTGTAAGTGTAACATTCTTTTTCGGTAAGTAATACACGAACCTAGATAATCGAATAAAAATATTTTAAAAATGCATGAATATACCCTATTCTCTCGTTCCTTCGAAAAAAGATCCAAGGTAGACCAACAAACCTCCATATGAAATCCCCCTTATAAATATCGATATTTACAAAACACAAAACCTAAATAATACACTTCATCTATACCTTACGCAATAGCCAGTCATCCCGTACATTTTGTTAGTAAATAAACGGTACAGGCGGAAATCTAGTTTCAAATAGTTTATGTTAGAAACGCTGGTGTGAAAAGTCGCGGAAACTGTACCCCTAGCACGAAAACCGTACCGTTAGCACAAAAACCGTGCCCGTAGCACGAAAACCGTACCCCTAGCACGAAAACCGTACCCTTAGCACGAAAAAGGTAGGTATCCCAAGCACGAAATATTTTGATGTTTTTGAATGGCAGTGAATTTTGAATCGGAATTACCTTTTGGTTAATTGAATACAGTGTGTTTTTTTAGTAGGTAGTTTGGGGCGTGTTTGGCACAGGGGTGTATGCTATGAATTTGAAGTCTATTCCGCTCTAGTCGTGTGTGATTTTTCGCTTGCTTTCTTTATCTATCTGCTGAAAAGGAACACCAGATCAAACTGAAAAAAAAATACACAGCATCAAATAGACTAAACTTCCTGAGATATAGGTAATTATCTTGTCACAGAACATTTTTCTATTTACAAATACATTTTAACAAAAATATCGAATGATAACAAAGCTACAAATCTAGATTCCAAATAAAACATTACAGTGCGTTTCTTCTTATCTTTTATCAGCAGATATGGCAATCAATGGCTGTTCCATTTCATTGTATATTTGTGTTCAAAACAGACATGTTTGTTCTGCAAAAAGTGTTCAATATAACCAGTGTATGACTTTTGAAGTAATACTTGAAAAATCTTCCTGAGAAAATGTTCTTCTGCGTTAAATATTGTCGGAATTTGTTTAGTCGTTTTTGAAATTAGTTTAGTGCCATAGAAAAGATGTGATAAGGTTGAGAATTTGTGAAAATGAACATTGTTTGATAAGCTAATGATAATGTTATTATTCAAGTAGTTTCCTAATATTTGAGGTCGACTTACAGTCTTACTAAATACGGTAGAAAACCAATGTTTTTGGTGTGAGATGTATGGGAAAAACTTGATGGATAATTTATAAAGACTTTCAAATTTGCTATGCTGACTATAGGATACTTTGGAAGGAGCCTATGTTCAGCATTAAAGTGATAAAAGTGAGTATCAGATTTAGTGTTTTGTTATCTGAACACGATTGTTAATTAAGTTGTGTCGTATGGTGTTTCAAGAGTCACGTTTTAAAATCGTGAAAAACTTATTAGTCGTTGAACTGGGTTTAATTTGTTCGTATTCAGCGGCAAGCGATTTTGATTTTATCAAATGACAGAATTCTAAACGGTAGCTTGTCTTGTAACAACTATTCTTAAAGCCATCCATCAATAGTCACAAGTTTAGGGTTTGGAAAAATAGAACAAAATTTTAAAAATCAGACCTCGCCTGCCTTTCATGTTATGTCCCGTAATGCAGTATGGTAGCTCGGGTCTTCCTTACAGTAATTTCTGTGCAAAAACAACCTTCACCAAATAGTGGATATGGAGTTCGTATTTTTTTTTCCTTTACAGTGCCTGTGATGGCATAGGTGTTTCCCGAGCTTTTGCATCTCGCTCTTTATCAATAATTTGATGTGACAATCTTCTCGCCATATTGCATCCAAATGTAAATTATGATCTACATAATTATTTTTGCTGAATATTTTCTTTGCAATAGTAATTTGCCTTTTTGTTTAGAGTTGTCTAAGTTAAGACATTAGCACTATACCACTCGATAATTTTACCTTTGCCAAGACATGTACTAAGGTCAAACTTGTATGCCAATCCGTATGTAAGCATCTCCGAAACGACTAAATCAATTTAGGTGCAGTTTGGTGCTAATTGTTTGTGTTATCTCAAACAGGTTTTAAGTTAGGCTGGTACTTTGATACTCCTTTAGTTACTTGTAATTGACAGTCGAAACGACGATGTGTAGCAATAGTGATGTAACTGTTCACAAACTTACATTTTGTGCCGAAAAGTGAAGTGCCGAAAAAAGTGATGAAATAGTGATATGCAAAACGAAAACAGTGAAGAAAAATGAGTGAGAGAAACTACAATAGCCTGCCGCGGCTCAAAAGAAAGGAGACATGGCGGAAAAAGGGGGTAAGCAGTACTGTTAGTGTGTGTTGGTGTTGTCTGTATAGCTTTTACTGTACGTATCTTCGAAAAGCTACATCCCATTTGGACATCCTCATGAAATATCTATAATGACTTTTATAGGAAAATTTGATACCTTGGGTTACATTTTTTGCAATTTTCGTAGGGATCTCTATTTTTTTTGAAAATAAAATACAGCCCATGTTACTCGCTGATAATGTAACTTTCTATAGGTGAAAGAATTTTTGAAATCGGTTGTCGTTTTTGAGTTTATCCATTACAAACATACAAAAAAAAACTCTTTATAATATTAGTTTAGATTAGAGTACCTACCCAACGACCATGATTACTAATTTTGTCCGTCTTCGGAAACGTGATGATGAGTCAATAATCTTAAATCACATTTTTTATAAAGACGCATTATTCTAATCTCTGTAGGTATAGGATAAAGCGATTTCTCGGGGATCTTATTGACTTCGATGAGATCACGTTATGAAATCACTGTAGGTCAGTGTCAAACACCTAGCATTGGATTTGGTTTGTTTTCGTTCAAGTTTATTTTTATTTAAGCAGTGATAGCCTAGTGGTTTAACCATGTGCCTCCCACGGCGAATGGTTCGAGTTCGATCCCGAGGCACGCACCGCTGACTTTTCGAAGTCCTGTGCGTATTAGAAATTAATTATCACTTGCTTTAACCGTGCAGGAAAACATCGTGAGGAAGCCGGCATGTTCTAGAACCAAAAATTCGAAGACATGTGACGTCCACCAACCCGCACTGGGCCCGCGTGGTGGACTACGGCCCACTCCCTCTCACAGACGGAGAGGGGGCCTGTGTCCCAATAGTGGGAACGTTATAGGCTGATTATGCTATTATGCTTATTAGGGTTCCGTACCAAAATGGTAAAAAAGGAACCCTGGTGCGACTTTGTCTGTCTGTTTTAATTTTACACTGCTGTGATGGTAACAAACTTTAGGGATTTCTGTTCAGCTTAAGTATTCCTATAGAATACAGAAAAATATTCATACTTTCGGCCCTGCACATCTGTCATTGTATCATACAATAAAATTAAGCTATTAACGTGACCTTTAAAATGACATATGTCACAACTTGATACAGCACTGGAGACGGAGTCCCATAGAAAGGTGCCCAATCTCCTTTTTCCTTCTCCATATAAATTGTTATGCCTACCTAACTCTTCCGTGCGCGCAATATGCGTTTATAAAAAGTTTTCTATTCACATATAGATGCATTTTTCGTTTGTCGCTGGGGCAATAAAAACTAGCAATTCATACCTGCAACCTCAGATCATAGAAAAAAGGAGATATGGCATCATAGCAAATTAGTACTGGAACCACTGTGGCCACTTTTAGAAAAGTTTGCGACACAATTACGAGCGCTCGGCGCTCCTTGTGAATATAAAGATCTCCCACACATTATCTTATTATTCGTACTCGGTCCGTTGCTAGCGTGTACGTTTAACTATGGTCAATAATGTGATCAATGACACCATATTAAAGCGTTGAGCTCAATAGCGCCTTGGCACATCTCCCTTGTTTCTATGATCTGAGCCTGTTACGAACATACAAAGAAGTCATAAAAGCTTGTCACAATAACATTCACTGGCGCTAATAGAAACCAATCTTGGCCTAGATAGTTAACAATAACTCCTAGGTGCGCCATATGTCTAGACCATCAGTATTCTGCTCACATCTGGTGTGGAAGGTCGATGGTCTAGGGCGGACCGCATTCTTCAACTGATTCAATGATTGTCACCTTTGAATTTGAAATAGTGCTAAACTAAGTTATTAAATATTTAAAAGATTTCTCAAAAATCGAATGTCGCGAGCGGGATCGCGGTAGCTCAGTTGGCAGAGTATTGGCACGGTTCGCCAGAGATCGCGGGTTCAAAACTCGCTCGCGACATTCGATTTTTGAGAAATCTTTTAAATATTTAATACCTAAGAGAAGCATAACATGGCTTTGACATGTTTCAAATTCACAAAAATATACATTTATAGTGTTAACTGTTATTTATTCATGAAATTAAAGTGATAAACAACGTAAGTCTTAGTTTTTGTAGCCGAAGAACCAATATCGCACGAACAGTTGTTGACATTTAACAGAAATAACTTTAAGAGGACCTATACCCTTGTTTCTCGGTCAATGGTTTCGGCTCCTTCAAATTCGAATCTATTTGGAGCAGAAAACTTGCTTGAAGGTGTTGAGAGAGTGATGATGGCGAAGTTGCTGCTCCTCGAAGGCTGCGCTGATGTTCAAAGTCAAAGTCAAAGTCAAAAACATTTATTTTAATTAGACCATTTGCAGGCACTTTTGAAATGTCAAACAATATTACAATAGTTGTCAGTCGGTTTGTCCGTTAGTTGAAGCTAGTTGTCCGTTCCAAAACGTAGATTCCTATGGAGAAGAACGGACAAGAAACTCCATGGTTACTCTTTTTCAGTAAATTCTGTTACAATTTCTTTGATTACAGTGATGCCCTAATATGTGAGAACTATGTTTAGTAAGGTACAAAATAATAATAATATCAACTAGACAAGTGAAAAAACATTGTTTAGGCAGTCAAGAGATGACCAGCACCAACTGACAGCGCCCGTTCACGGACATGACGTGCGCATCAGCACCGTTCAACTCAACCATTTTGGAGGGAATCGAACGATCCAATACACACGCCACCATCAGCGGTACATTTAAGCGAGCATGACATGCTCTCAACTGCCATACGCCATAGCTTAAAACTTAAATAGCTAGGTACATGGCACTCACATTCACAGTTCATGCTCGGGGTCACCAGATTGGGGAATGGATTCGAAGGACGAGGTGAAATGTCCCTCCATTGAAAAGGGAGTATCCCCCTACCAGACCGGGTAGTATTGTCTGGCGGGCCACTGCCCCGACAGTTCATGTCGGGTTTCTGTATATGCTTATCGCTCTGAAAACTCTTGCGCGATGTAGGATTCATGACGTCAGATGTATTGTAGTGACATCAGCCAAGGTGTCGCTACAGCTTCACCTTCATGGCACATTCAGGCAGGAATCCGCCTAGCCTTTTCCTAACTAGGTTGGGGTCGGCTTCTAGTCTAATATGATGCGGCTATCTGACTAGTAACGACTGTCATAGATATTCGTATGACAACCGGGATCGACTGTTCATGTAACGTGCTCTCCGAAGTATTGAGATGTCTCGATTTGCAAAGGATGGTCACCAAGCGCAGTTTAACCTTGCAGATAGATCGATCAGCACAGCTGTTATTAAGCCATGAGCTAAGACTGAATGTTCTTATTTGCGCTAGAGCACGCATTATCGTTTTGGTGATAGATATTTTCAAGATTCCAAGAAATGTCTTCAAAATAGATATTCGTCTAATATTAACTCCGACATATTTTAACACCGTGACGTTTAAATAACTGCGGTCTACTATCATTCTATAGCATCACCTACATATTTGCTACATATTTATGTAAAAAAAAAAGATAGACATTCTCCAATAAGTTTTTATGTTGCTCCAACATTAATCGTTACACGCGGTAGTGGATAAGAGGAGCCCATGTGGACTAACAAGGACGTCTGGCCAATGCGGGCCGAAATGCAAATAAATCACTAGCCAATGACATGTAACTGATGCAACTGCGCTTATAATACTGCCTTTTTTCCTTTTTTTTGTGCATTCAAGAGATAAGAGGAGTCCATGTGGACTAACAAGTACGTATGGCCTATGCGGGCCGAAATGCAAATAAATCATTAGCCAATGACATGCAACCGCGCTTACTACATTTTTTCGTTTTTTTATTTGATGCTATACAACGGAAGTATAGTTACCATGGTCTGTGCAACGTTTGTTCTAGAAAAAAAGTGATTTAAATGTCACAATGTATACATACAGACTTTAGTATTAGCACTAGAAATAGCCAGCTATACTTTTATTAGCAGTGATCTCAAAAGACAGCAGGAAATACACTAAAAAATAATTTATATGAGAGACCAACTCAAGCGGTTATTAATAAAATTCGGTCGCATTGCGTTGACCCCATTTCTTTAAAATGTCTCTTACATTTTGTTACAACAACTGTCTCAATGAAATGTTCACGTAACATCACGCCTGTATTCTTCGAAAGGTTTGGCAGAGGTGTATACTATGTAACTCTTTAAAACATAGGTTCCCAACATTTTTTATTATACATCAGACAGGATAAATTTTAATCCACTACGGATATTTTAGGAAGTGAAAGTACTCATGAATATGAACAGCTTATATAATAGGACCGACACTGAAATATGAAAAAAAAAACAGCTGTTCCCTACAAAAATTCACTACAACACGCTGTATTTCTGTAGGGAACAGCTGTTTTTTTTTCATATTTCACTGTCGGTTCTATAATAAAAGTTGATCATATTCATGAGTACTTTCACCTCCTAAAATATCCGTAGTGGATTAAAATTTATCCTGTATAGTACAAAAATATTTATAGTGCTGACATATTTTCCTACTAAATAACTAGGTATAACCATACTTATTTATGATCTAAAATTTTAGCCAAATAACAGGAAATTTTGATGATTCGCTCTGCTCAGAGGCCATATAAGATTAATAATAGCGAGTCAACTGAAAATTTTGCACAATAATAGCACTATGGTAAAAAGAGCATACGGTACCCACATTCAATTTCATATACAGGGTGGCAGGTTAGACAGTGGAAATATTTAAAGGGGTCATTGTACTCATTACTATGAACAACTTTTACTTTGCGACCAACCCTGAAATCGCAAAAAAAAAAATCAGCAGTTCCATACATTTATGTTCACATAACTCAAGAAAATGTATGGAACAGCTGTTTTTTTTTCCCGATATCAGCGTTGGTCCCATAGTAAAAGTTGATCATAATGATGAGTACAATGACCCCTTTAAATATTTCCACTGTCTAACCTGCCACCCTGTATAATTAAATAGGACCTAGTACCAGTGAGTCATAAGATTCAATTAAACTATTTGAACTAAGTATTACTACATAAATAAAATATATCAATAATCATCATGATGACGTTAAATGATAATGATATATTTATGTAGTAATAGTTAAAACAGTATAGGTAATCTATACTTCTGTACTAATATTATAAAGAGGAAAGTTTTTTTAGTTTGTACCGAATAGGCTCCAGAACTACTGGACCGATTTTAAAGATTCTTTCACCAGTAGAAAGCTACATTATCACTGAGTAACATAAGCTACTTTTTATCCCGAAAAATGCACAGTTCCTGTGGGACACGCGGACGAAGTCGCGGGCAAAGTGCTAGTTAAATTATATTTATTTATGTTTATTTGTCACAATAATGTTACAATTGATCTTAAAGTTATTACAATGTCCAAATTATTCTACCGTTTCCGGCGTACAAATATTTATACATTATTAATTATTATTATTTGTTAACTACATGTCAATGTTCATAAATTGAATTAAGTGAATCAGTTTAGGTCATTATGTCAAGTCAGAGTGAATTAATACAATTACAATACAAATAAAATATAATGTCAATCTTTATACTTGAGAAAATTATTAACAGAATAAAAACATTTATCTAAAAGCCATGAAAACATTCTAATTTTGAATTTATTGCTTGGTAACATTCTTAAGACTGCAGGTAATTTATTATAATTTTTTATTGACATGCAATACACATTTCTACTATTTAAGTGCAATCTTTGGTTCGGTAACAGTAACTTCCCAGGATTGTTCCTATGTAGCCTTACTGACATAATATATACTCGCTCAATGGGAACAAATAAGAGTATTTTTTCACAAATAAGCAAATTTCAAAAATATACGGGGTGGCAGGTTAGACAGTGGAAATATTTTAAGGGGTCATTGTAGTCATCATTATGAACAACTTTTATTATAGGACCAACCCTGAAATCGCGAAAAAAAATCAGCTGTTCCATACATTTATGTTCACATAACTCAACAAAATGTATGGAATAGCAGATTTTTTTTTCGCGATTTCAGGGTTGGTCCCATAAAATCGCGAAAAAAAAAAAAAAAAAAAAAAAAAAAAATTCGCGATTTCAGGGTTGGTCCCATGGGATCTGGAGGCGATAGTCCTCGCGCGCCTGTGGGACTGGCGCGCGGAGGTACTACGCCGGGGGGAAACTCCGCTGCCGCGGCAAATCGTCGCTCAGCGGACAGACCTCCGGCGCGATCTCATGGCGACATGGAGAGAGCGACTGTCGCAGCCCCGTGCAGGGCACGCCACAATAGTGGCGATAGTGCCCCTCTTTGAGGAGTGGCTAGAGAGGCGCCACGGCGCCCTCACCTTCCGCCTGACGCAGGTCCTCACCGGACATGGGTGTTTCGGGAGGTTCCTGCATCGAATCGGGCGGGAGGAAACGCCCGGGTGCCACCACTGCGTGGATCGACCGGAGGACACGGCGGAGCACACTGTAGAGGTGTGCCCCGCTTGGGCGGAGCATCGCCGTGTCCTCGTAACGGCGATCGGCGGCGGCGACCTCTCGCGCCCGGCCCTGGTTCAAGCCATGGTCCGGGGCGAGAGGGAATGGGAAGCCGTCGCCTCCTTCTGCGAAGCAGTCATGCTAGCGAAGGAGGTGGCGGGGCGTGAGAGGGAGAGAGCCTCACGTCCCAGCCGCCGCGGCGGTGGACGCCCCGGGCGTCGGGGGTCACTTGATGGCCCCCGGCCACCGTAGGCGCGGGCCTGTGGACGGTGAGTTGGGTATGCTCACCGTCCGTCCGTCTCATGACGACAGGCCGTGTCGACGGCGCGTTCGTGTTCCACGCGCGCCTCAAAGAGAGTCAGCAACAGCGTAGGGGCCCGCAAGGGCCGAAGCCTGCCAGGGCTGCGGGACTGTTCGAAAGAGACACCGCAGCCCTGGAATGTAACGGGCAACGAAGGAACATGGATGGGTTTTAGTCAGTACAAGTCTGACACTCCCTTCCGCTCCGCCCAGAGCGGAGGGGGTCATTTGATGATTTCCCATCCAAAAAAAAAAAAAAAAAAAAAAGGGTTGGTCCCATAGTAAAAGTTGTTCATAATAATGAGTACAATGACCCCTTAACATATTTCCACTGTTTAACCTGCCACCCTGTATAGGTAAGCATGGAAGTGGAAGAATTTTATGAGAGGAGGAAAGGAGGATTATATGAGGAAGAAATTGATGAGGTAGACACTGCTTAATTGCCATACAGGCAATTAGGCCTGCTAAAGTCGCTGTGTTTTTTTCGGTTGTTGGTTTTTAATGCCAATCCCAATGAAATATGGATTAAAATTGCATCAAAGCATATATAACACATGCAGTTTTTGTAGGCACAACGACGATTTGCAATGCACGCCACTGCCTAGTACTAACAACTGGATTTGTTATACAAAGCCAAAGATTCAGATATGAGTATAAAAGGAGCTATGCTAATACATGTCACATGGCAATTACATGTAATTTTCTTAACAGCTATGTGGTGAATATACATATACTTATATAACAAGGAATGAGGACTATTTGCCAAGTATTTTATTCATCATCTTGTTTTGCTTGCCCATCTTAATATCAGCCACTTCAACTTTATTCTGTATATTGTCAATGAGGTCATTTTGCTGTTCTATTTCTTTACCAAGAGCTATTCCAAGGCCTTTGAGTCTAGAAATGGCATGTACCATTTCATCTAACTTAGAATCCAGTACCTGGTTGACTCGCTGACTGTCTGTTATTGGTGCCTGTACCTTTACATCTATTTCAGGCAGACGGGTAGCTGGGTGCGATCTGAAGCGGTCATCGCTGTTGACTTGTGATAGATTGTCTAGCGTATCATTCAACCTATTGCTAGAGCCAGCACTCTGAATGCTTGGGGAATCTTGGCTTCGGGGAAGTGTTTGGTCTGACTTACCAGTGATGTACTTCTTCAGGCCGTAGAATACTGATTTGATACCTTTTAAATGCTTTTTACTGTAGTTCAAGTTGCTTTTTATTTCGTCGAGATGTTTGTTCGTATTTTGGAGTTGCTCCCGCTGTCGACTGAGCTCTTCCGCAGTGGCGATGCCGATTTTTGTAGACTCGCGCAACAGTTCTATGCTGTGCAAAGATGAATCCAAGGTTCTTTGTTCGATTTCTCTTTGTCTTTCTAGCATAGCTTGTCTTTGTTGTTCCATCGCTGCTATGTGACTCCCATACGCGGATGGTGCTGGCTTACTTGGTTGTGGCGGTGGGATAGACATGTGGCCCTCACTCATGAGTTACCTCATTTGAGGTCCTCGTGATCGCAAATTGATAGTTTCTCGAATTTCAACATTGAACCACCTCACTCGTTCATGTCCTCACATTGACAATTTGATACTACGAATTAATCATGTCGCGAGTGAGTGAGTGAGCGAATGAACCAATGAGGTGGGAGGGGAGGCAAAGAGTATACAATTTTTTGAGCGAAAGAAAACTATGTGTGTGAACGAGATGTCAATAATCTCGCGCTCCGTGTATGCCGCGCACGCTGATAAGCCTCGCGCACGTCCGGCTCGCTCCCTCGGCTCGCCTCGCCTCAAATGAGGGTTACCTCGTGAGGACCTCGCATGGTAAAATGAGGTACTCCCTGATCCTCAAATAAAATTGACGAGTTACCCATGCCTACGGTGGGATTCTCGTTCTAAAACTGTTGACGAATGTGTCATCATCAACGTCGTCATCATCCTCGAACAATTTATTGGGATTAACGTATGTGGCTATTGAGCGAGACATTTTCGTAGTTGTTTCCTGTTGGTAGTTGAATGAGAATGTGCTTCAAAAAATAGACGCCAAACGAATGAAAAATAATTATTCTATGTGATTAGGGCTGCCATCACCTAAATTGCTGACGCCGGACAAAAACTTTAAGAACCCCGGACATTTGGGTGAAATAGAGTATTTTTCCCGGACGACTCCAAAAAAGTCCTTTATCAATCAGGATTTCCCTAGCACAGAGTGTCCGGGTTTCCCCCGGATATTTTTTAAAACCCCTACCGGACGCTCCCCGGACGCCCTCTAATCTAGGACAAATCCGGGGAACCCCGGACGGATGGCAGCCCTATATGTGATTCAGGTAACTGGATATTAGGAATCCCTTTAAGTAGGTATTTACACGACACGATAGCGACATGGATGAATGATAGTATGACCAGTGACGTATTAATTTAGGGGGAGGAGAGGAATAGAATCAAAAGCAATCTAATTGAATCATCGTTTTTAAGTAAAGGGTTAAGTATTAACCGCTTAGTTATAATTATAACTAAAGCCTTAAAAACTCGTGACTAATATAAGGTCAACCGCTAACAGAGCTCTATCAAGTTCAGAACTAAACTACATTGTTTGTACTGATATTACAAAAAAGTATCTTGACTTGTTGCCTGACTGCATTCCAGGAACTTCCGAATTTTAATTAGCATAATTTACTACGTTTTGGATTTATTTATTAGTTCGTTGTGTTGATTAGTTCTCTGTTGATTAAATCATGACCTGACTTGTGTAGTGCAAAAGCGATTGGGGGCCAGGGCCAGGGCCAGGGGGCCTACTCTGTAAGTCCGTCAACGAAGATATGGGCCCGTCCGAAAGTACAATAGACATAAGATTCCATCAAAACAAGTGTCAAATTAAATTTTTCGGACGGATAAAAACACATCGGGAGTAGGGACAACTGTCAAATCGTGCTATCATTCATTCTTGGTTCGGGCCCCGAACTAATCTTAAGTCCGTAGGTGATACGGAGTAAGAAACGCCCGTAACTAAGGTCGAAACTACGGATTTCGTGCTTAGAGAGTAGACCCCCTGAGTTCGATCCCTAAGAACGTAAGATTCTCAGATTGCGCAGTCAAGGTCAAGCTTTTATTTAACTTGCTGTTAGTGGGGAGCAAAATCTTGCAACAGAATTTTAGACCAGTTCCCCCTAACCGATTGAGCTGAAATTTGAAACACATGTAACCTCGGTGACAATGCAATAATGTCGTACCATAGAGGTGGTCTCATAAGAATGCTGGGAGGTGGCCATGGGAACTCCTCAACTTCTCAACATAACTCCGTCATATTTGGGCTCTTTGGATTTGTCTTAACAAGTAGGTACTGTAGACCAGTGGCGTGCGGTGCATATAGGCAAGTAGGCAGTGCCTACCTCATATGATTCAATAAAACTATTTTAACTGTTACTACATAAATAAAATATATCAATCATGACTAATTATTGATATAATTATATAATGATGTATATTGATGTAGTAATAGTTAAAATGGTTTTATTGAACCTTAAGAGGTAGTCACTGCCTACTTGCCTATATGCACTGCACGCGCCTGCTGTAGACCTAGATGATGTCCAGGGTCTTATGATGGAGCCGGGAAGTGGTCATTACAAAAGTTTGTTTTAAAAAAATGTTTTGCAACTTAATACTTATATTAAGATGTTTGCCGGCCTCTATACATGTTTACGTGGGCTGAATGCCTAATTTGCAATGGTGTTACGACGTGGTACTGGTAATGACCGATAACTTATCTCAAGGTCAAACCGTTGCTTATTGAATTAGATTTACATTCTTAGAAATATATGTTTTGTTCGAATACTTTGGTCTTTGGGTCCAAAAGGAACAAAAAGAACGACTGTCCCTTAACTAAATAAAATTATGTCAATCTAATAAACTCATATGGTCCATTAGTAGTCTTATCACCATCACCAAACCCAACCGGGATATGATAACAGTTTCCGTCATATTTTGACCGGATAATCCAACATGTATTATATTCGGTTAAGCAATAATTAGGGTTGCTCCAAACGACAACATCAACCTAAGGCTGGTGTCATATTTCAGATATGTTGGGCGAATACTTGCGTTTTATAGTCAAAACTCAAATATTTTGAAATGCTCGCTGTACGATGGTGACTATGAAACCAGTATTGACCGCACGGTTGTCGCAATGGCTGCTGCGCGACGTGTCGCGGGTTCGATTGCCACATTGCACATAGGTCTGGCTGTTTGTGTATGTGAAATTTGTGTTTGTAAACGCACCCACGACACAGGAGAAATCCTAGTGTGGGGCAACGAGGTATAAGCTACCTTCCGAACAGCCGCTAAGAGTGGGACTGCCATCTACCATAGAAACTTACAACGCCATGCGAGTCAATTCGGAACTACATATGGGTTCAGCTCATGCCGTGGTTTACCATGGCAAACTCTACAGAGTTTGGCCAGTCACTGATCCAAAAAATATTTTTGGGGAGGCTAAGAGTTGGTAATCAAAACACAAAACTTACGATTTGGGGGGGTGCTGGCTAAACTCGATGTGTAATATTTACTGCCAAGTACCAGGCGCGGTCCTAGGGGGCGGGTCAGGGGGTCACAAAATCGTACAAAAATGCGCCAAACACGGTAATTCACGGTATAGCAAACCGTCGGTAATAATCGGTATGACTGTATGACCCCCCCCCCTAAAGCCTTCAGCTGCGGTATGACCCCCCCCCCAAAATCGTCGACTGCGACCGCGCCTGCCAAGTACTGTATACTTCTGTAGGCATGCGAGAGGTCGTGAGTTCAGTCACACCCAGTGAAACCCAGTCCTAGCAAGCATGTTTAGCTTCGTTGGAGGGGTTAACATGAATACCAGTAAAGTCTCAGATCATAGAAACAAGGGAGATGTGCCAAGGCGCTATTGAGCTTGATGCTTTAATTTGCCCACATTGGGCGTAGTACAAAAGTACACGCTGGCGACGAACCGAACACGATCGATGATATAAATACAGTGTTTTAGTTTAGTGCTAGTGTTGAGTGACGATTAACAGTGTTAGATTGAGGGTCTGCGGAATTTTTAATGTGTGGGAGATCTTTATATTCACGAGGGGCGCTTGTAATTGTGTTAAAAAATGTACTAAAAGTGGCGACAGTTGTTCCCGTACTTATTTGCTATGATGGCATATCTCCTTGTTTCTATGATCTGAGAGTAAAATACAGGCTATACATTGAAAAAACTCAATCTCGTCAACCCTATGCGCAGGATTGGATGACGTAACTACTACAGTATCCTGCTCACTCACGATTTTTACATCAATTCTAACGAGGTCGTTAGTGTTTGTTATAGTATTATTTTAGTAGTATTATTTTGTTGTTTTTATTATAGATCTTAATATCTACCTTTTACTAGGTATCATGGGGTCTCATCAGGAACAAAGGAACATTTGTTGAAATAATTCATAATAGATGGCGTTATATGTATCGATTTGTTATTGAAGTTTGTGTAAAATTGAGAACATGAAAAACAAAAAATACATCATGAAAAATATTTGTTCAAATTTTGAAAAATTCTTTAAACACGGAAAAATGTATAGCCCGAAGATAGCCCGCGCTAAATCGGTCACATTTCTTTGTATGAGATGAGGCATCTGTACCTACGTATAGTATTATATTATCTGTGCTAGGTATATTATAAATAAATAAATTCGATTGTAAATATCAATGGTTTCGTTCTCCTTGGGAATAGGTTTTTGTTTTGTCACCGTTTGTCGATTTAGGTGCAGAAGCGATGAGATGATATGTTACGTCATTATCCTAATTGCAGAAGATTTGCTAGGTACCGCGGTTGCAGATTACTTACTATACCAATAAAGAAACGAATTAAAAATGGCGGCACTAATCATTCCCTCTCACTCGCACGTTATTGCTGTCTTTACTCACACCTGACGTGTGTGAGTAGGACTTGCTCTTCGATACATGGACAGGTTCTGATGGGTTAACGGTCACCAATCCAAGCCTAAACCGCATCAAACGCTGCTTGACTTCTCATAGGAGGCCCAATTTTATACATAGCAATGTTCCTATATTATCATCACCTACAGGTCACTGGGCCACGCCTTCAATTCCAAACCGTTCTGTTAACTAAAACCGGTTAACTTAACCATTTGAAGGTCATATAACAAAAATGATTTAAATAAAAAGGTATTCTATTCTGAGACATGATTGTATTTTACTAGTCATTGTGACTAAGTGAGTCATCATTGTCATCAATTTAAGTCTTAAAGTTTTGACAAAAAACCTGTCTATCTTGGTGGTCTATAATACCCTTGATTGACATGAACATTTTTCTAGTAGCGCCATCTATGAGCAAATGGCTCCACCCCTGAAGATCTTGACACACCAACAGACGGACAACGAAGTGATCATATAAGTGTTCCGTTTTTCCTTTTGAGGTACGGAACCTTAAAAACGGGGCATATTATTGCAGTTTTTGTCTTTTTTACGCTCCCTCTATAATAGTTATTTTTCTTACATTCAAATTCAAAGTTCAAAAAATCGTGCATATAAATATTGTATGTCTCTTCAAACACACATATCGAATTTGCCTGGCGCTTATATGGGTATTGAATCAACCAATCACAGCGCAGATATTTTTTTTAATTATCAACAAGCACGAAATTATTTTGCACATGTAGTCTGTTGATATTATGTAAACAAACGAAGTCAGCAGGAGAACTTAACCTATTTATTGAAATGTTCTAAATTGGGATTATAACATAACTATCCCGCCCCGGCTTTGCTCAGCTAGCATAAAGCTCCTAGTCGGCATGATTTTTTCCGACATATTCAACAATCATCGTCATATTTTTGCCAATTTATACAAAACCTGAACGAATTATACACCTAAACCTTCCTCATGAATCACTCCGTCCATCATGAAAACCGTATAAACATCTGTTCAGTAGTTTCTGAGTTTATCGCGTTCAGGCAGACAGACAGACGCGACGGCGGAACTTTATTTATAATATTTAGAGATAAAGATACACTTCATTAGTACTGTTTTCCAACTAACTTGATGATCATCATCTATTTCCGTTGATCTTCTGCTTAAAATTGGCATGATTATGTCATGCACAATTAAAGTGTGTCATTAAGTTGTCCCTCAATGTTCATTAACGATGCCGTATTTATAGTCTCGTTTACTTTGAAACCGGGCGCGCCATAATGGCTCTATGGGCTATACCAAGCCTGGTGCACTCCGCAGTTTAGGTAAGAAGCTACAAGTATATCGGCGGGCCTTCCCGGGGAGGCTAATTCAGAGGGTTTATGCCGCGTCAGAAGAGATAGGATTGGCCAGCACTAAGGAGATACACCCAGGAGTTTCGCGTCACGGAGATGGAGATGCTGAGGTGGATGAGCGGCGTAACGCGATCCGATCGCATACACAACTCATTCTTCCGAGGTAGTCTTGGTGTCCGTGACGTGGGGAAAAACTGCAAGAGTGTCGTCTGCGATGGTATGGCCACATCATGTGCCGCCCTATAGAGTACGTTGGTCGGGGATGCATGAATATGGCTGTCCTTGGGGCTAGGTCCCGTGGTCGCCCTCGCAAGCGCTGGCTGGACGTCGTCAAGTTCGACATGAGAGCCAAGGCCTGACTGAAAAGGATGTTGATGATCGGGCAAAGTGGAGGAAGCACAGTCAGAAGGCGGACCCTGGCAATAGCCGGGATTAACGCCAGTTGGAAGAAGAGAAGAGATAGGGTTACGCGATAGAAAGAGACTAAGCACCATGTAGGATGTAATTTTGGGCACGCAGCGCCGTGCGAGCTGAATTACACTTAATTTTCACTCGCGAATAAATCAAGACCAACAGGGTACTTCACGTTGACCTAGAATCATGAAAGGCAAGAAGCAGTCTCACGACACAAATGAAGGGAAAAATCCGAAAATAGTTAATTTGTAGTAAAATCACATAAAAGTTATTTTTTTGCGATTGGAAACTTACATTTTGTACGGAATCCTCAAGGCGCGAGCCCTACTTGCATTTGTCTTGTTTTATTTTTGTTATTGCATTGGAGAATATTCTTAGTAAGAAGTGACGTATTGGCTATTTAGATAAATTATTCATAATCATAAATCGTGCAAAAGTATCTTATGATGTCATTGATCGTTTTCGCATGTAATGATATCATTCTTACATACCTATATTTGTCATTCGTTTGCTTGTTTGTAAGCAAATTTCTCTTACCCCAAGCACTAAAGATTATCTAATAAACCACGTAAAAACCGCGAGTATATCATAATAATTCATTACAAAATTCGTATGAGAAAAAAAAACAAACAAATTCCTTAAGGGATGGTAAATATTTTATATCCACACTATGAATAGAGCTCCGCTGGCGCCAGCGCATGTAATGTGAATCATCGCGAATGCAGTGTCCGTTCTTAATTCAAAAATACTGGTCGCGATCCCAACTCACTTCGTTCGAAGTTCGGGAATTAACGGTGACGTCATAAACGTGCTCGGTTTACGGTTTAGTGACGTTTTTGTTGTTAGGTCAGTTAGTGTGTTATTTGACAACATAGATGGTGTCATATTTTTCCTGCTGAATTTGTATCACTCACTCATTTTCGATTTCGATCAGCTTGTGTTTTGATGTCATAATTATGATATCATTTTGTGGAAGCCAGTTTTGGCTACTTCAGTAAGAAATACGTCCTCTTAAACCTAGCCTATCTTTATCCAATTATGTTGAAGTCTTCTTTATGACTATTATAATATCAGTATTTTAAAAATATTCTTGTCATATCATCCGATAAAATGCTTTACCGGTATACCGATAGATTTATCGGAATAGATTTTCAAATATTGAGTGTAAAAACACTCCATTTTTGAAAATCTATTCCGGTAAATCGTATAATGTCAACTAGGTATACGATTGGCTGTTGTTATTTTGGTTCATCATCTGCCTAGCCTTTTCCCAAATTATATTGGGGTCGGCTTCCAGTCTAACTAGTTTCGGCTGAATATCAATATTTTACGTGGAGCGACTGCCATCTGACCTCCACAACCCTACTTCAAATGGGTAATACCGGTATTCGAATGTTAGACCAGCTGTCAAACTTTTAGGGCTTCTGACTACCCGTAACGATTGTCAAAGATATTCCTATGACAACCGGGACCGACTGCTTAACGTGCTCTCCGAGGCACGGAGGGGTCTCGATGTGTAAAGAACGGTCACCCATCCAAGGACTGACCGCGGCAAGCGCAGCTTAACCTCGCAGGTCGATCGATCAGCGCGGCTGTCATTTAGCCACGAGCCCCTCTGCTGTTGTTATTTCGGTTAATTTCTAATTTTGATTTTGGAATACATAAGCCCAATTCTCATAAATAAAAATGTTCGAAATATAGTTCCGATTTGATTTGGATACAATCTCAATACCATTTATGTCAGAAATGGTATTCTTTTATCCGTTTGACGTTGTCATTTAGCATAATAGCATAGCATAATCGGCCTATAATGTTCCCACTGCTGGGACACAGGCCTCCTCTGTGAGAGGGAGTGGGCCGTAGTCCACCACGCGGGCCCAGTGCGGGTTGGTGGACGTCACATGTCTTCGAATTTTTGGTTCTAGGACATGCCGGTTTCCTCACGATGTTTTCCTTCACCGTTAGAGCAAGTGATAATTAATTTCTAATACGCACATGACTCCGAAAAGTCAGCGGTGCGTGCCTCGGGATCGAACTTGAACCATTCGCCGTGGAAGGCACATGGTTAAACCACTAGGCTATCACTGCTTGTTGTCATTTATTACATTAGAACATCATTGATTTGTGACATTTAAGGCATTGAGATTACATCAGAGCAAATCGGAATTATATTTTGAATATTCCTATTTACGAGAATTGGCCTTCTGTTGCATGATTCAAACAATGCCGTCATATGACATCACTGGTGGGTTGGTGTGAGTTGGCTCTCCTCCAAACTTAGGAGCGTGAATACAGTACTTGAGTGAGAAGTTTATTAAATGTATGCACGTTTATTAGCTGATTTACAAAATAAACAACTCTTGTTTATTATTTCTGTTCGAGTATATTGAGTTGGGATGCATTTTGGGAGTTCATTTATTGGAATATTTATGGCTTGTTACTTTAAATACGCTGCAATGAAGAACTTATTCTTTGGCCTTAGGTAAAAACGTATTGAATATGCATTATAACTTCGCAATACATCCAAAAATTAAGCTAGAAGACTTTAGTGAACGACGTGAGGAATTATCCAACACGCATTCAGCAAGAGTTGTCATCAATTCTCGTTCTTCCTCTATGATAGGAGCTTTTGTTCTGCAGTGGGACACTTAGGTACAGCCTAAAATAATGTAGAAGACTGGCTCGTTTCTAAACAGCACCCAGTTATTGGATTATTGTTGGATAAACGGAATTTGGGGAATGGAAGAACGAGGTGTTATGTCCCTTCATTGAAAAGTGAGGTTCCTCCTATCAGACTGGTTGGTATTGTCTGGTGGGCCACTGCCCCTAGGTTTGATGTCGGGTTTCTATGGAAACTCTGCTTGTGCGATGTTGGATTTATGACGTAGTGACATCTGATAAGTTGTCGCTGTTAGCTGTCTAGCTATGTAGGTAGTAGTAGTCAGTGTTGTCGGCAGATGTCGCTGTCACTACAGGAATTTATTTCCGATTGTTATTCTACTTTTTACCTGACTGCGGCGAAGCCCAAAAGAAGGGTATAGTGTTTCACAAATACAGTTCAACAGTTACATTACATTAAATGGGTACCTACTCTTTTTATTTGTTAAATACAAAATCCAAAGCCAGGCTGATGCTCCTTAGAGTTTAACTTATTACCGATATCAGGTATGTAATGTTCATTGTAATGGTTCATTTGACTCATATAGAATCCATTAGGAAACATTAACCTTCCATTATAGCAGTGCCAATGACCTCTATGTGCCGAGCATCTCCATATGAATGAAGGTGACAAAAATAACGTTGTCATTTGCGAAACATTTAGTTATATTATTATGCTTTTTTTGCTCATTCGTTCATGCTTCGTCTTTTTGCGTAGGTTCTTCAATGGAAAACATATTTGTTTTGTTCAGTTTTGCTTTTAGAATTTTTGATTTCTGGAGCCCGGGCGCGGTCGCAGCCACGGAATATAAGTCTTCTGTTCTGTGGTCGCAGCCGACGACTTTGGGGTCGTACCGATTAATGCCGACGTGCTCTACCGTGAATTACCGTCTTTCGCACATTTTTTACGGTTTTGGTCATGACTCAAGGACCCCTCCTCCGACTGCCACTGGTTCATCCTACTAGTATACTAAGTGGTGGGGTCTGAGGCGTTATCCAAATGTTATTTTTGGGGGAAGGGGGAGGACGAAACATAAAACAATTGTAAATCATATATCTGATAGTTATTTGAAAATATATTTCATGTACAGAATTGACATCTCTACATATTTATTATAAGATTTATATAATTATGATGAAAAAGAAAAACTAACATGGAGGATTTTAGTCGCCATTATGTGACGTCGTAAACATTTTTATTTGTTTGCCATACAATTTTGAATTCTTGTTTTTCTTCTTCCGAGTTCGTATGATGGAACAACATAAATAGAACATTATGTTTGTGATGTTTTGTCAACTACAGAAATAAGTCCTAAGGTGTTGGAAAGGTGACAAGTGGTATGAATGAATTTATGGCTATGAACACATTGTTTTTGAGTACCGAGTAGCATCGCATCATCGTGTGTTTATAACATCATTATGCTGTTCTTGTGTGCCAAGAGCAGTGATAAGCAAGGTCAAGCAAGCAAGACTCGTTCTGACGTTGATACTTTTTATTTATTTACTTTTTAGGGTTCCGTACCTCAAAAGGAAAAACGGAACCCTTATAGGATCACTTTGTTGTCCGCCGTCAGTCACCGGACCATAAGTGGAGCCATCTGCTCATAGATGGCGCCATTGGAAGTATGCAGTAGCGCCATCTATGATCATATTTCGGAACCCTTAGGGCGCGAGGCATACTCACACTTGTCCGGTTTTTTTATATAAATTGCTTAATTGCCCCACCCTAGGATTTCTCCTGTATCGTGGGAATACACAAAACACTCAGACCCGAAACAAATATTTATTCCGGGAATCGAACACATTGCATTTTTTTCACTTATAGTCATGGCAGGCCTCTTTTTCATATAAAAAAAAAAAAAAAAATTAAGTCAGTTGTTTTCTTTGATATTATTTTATAAGGTCTTACTTTATTAATGGCAAATATTTTGTATCAAAAAAAAAATGAAAAAATCAACTTATTTTATTTTACATTATCAAAATTAATTAAATTTGATATTTATGTTGGCATAAAACCTTTATTCCTCTTTGATTATGAATGGCACTAAGGTCATGTAAACAAGACATTCATAATCAGACTGCAGCCCATGCTGCATCTCCCATACCGCGCGTATTGACCGCACTAAATAAGCTCGTGGAAGCCAACCCGGACTTCGATCTATTCTATAATAAATTCGCCAATTTAATGGTTATATGCCTACTTTGTTTGGAAAATAATAAGATTTGGATAATTTCTATTATCAGTCTATGTTTGTAATTATTATAATTTTGTACTTTGATTTATGTAATTGGTGTGTATATGCCGTGTAAATCAATAAAATAAAATAAATCAATAAATAAATAATCAGAGGAATAAGGGTTTTATGCTAACATAAACATAAATTATTTTAATAAATTTTGAAAAAGTATTTAAAAAAAAAATGTTTTATTTAAAAAAAAAATGCCGAATAGCATCTTTGTAACCTATAGATTGACCCCTAATATTTGCCATTAATAAAGTAAGACCTTAAATTTATTTTTATTAATAATGTGATGTGACACACTAGAAAATTTATAATTTATTAAAGTTTTGGCAATAAACAATGTGCATTATTTTATTTTCAAGATTAGAAGACAAGATATCTGTCAAATTAAAATTAGTATTCGTTATTATAAAACAGGCTATTTACAGATAAATTAATTAAACATACGTATGTAATTCTCCTTGCAGCTGATTGTACAATGACGACATAATAATATTTAAATAAGTTCATCACCACTTCACCTTTTTTCTTCGCCAATTATTCTGAGCAAAATACTTTCAGTATTCGTTCAGTCTTTGCGTTGTTCGGAAGTGTGTGAGGGCTAAAATTATTGCCTTAATTTTGCTTTGGGAATTTCAACTGTAAAACTACGCATATAAGGTGTAATTTTCAGTGCAGTGTTTTTGGATTGTTTTTCTAGATAACTGAGTTTAGTTGGGTAAATAGTCACACGTGATTTGATGTCTTATTCTTTTCTAATAAGATTCCTTTTTTGTGCAGTGCAGTCATAATCTGATGATTATGATTTTTTGTATATAATAGAGCGGAATTATTCCGTGCAAGTTATTTTTCGCAATAGACTGTTTATATTCCAGTGATAAGATTTTATATTAATCTCTATCTGGGATTGGCTTAATTGATTGGCTATGTAAAAGACTAGAAAATGATTACTATACATGCTAAAACACGGTTAGAAATCAAGATAATTATTTGCTTTTCCGATTTATACAGGGTGTCATTATCACATGATTTGATTATACAGGGTGTATGGATAAACGAGGGACAAATTGAAGGAGGTTTATCCAGTATTCGATACTAGATCACAAAAACACAAAAAAAAATGTTTCTGGATATAAAAATATCCATGTCACTCCACATAATGTATGAAACAGCTGTTTTTTGTTTTCGTGGTTTCAAGACTGTTCCCGTAGTTAATCGAATTAGTATCGAATGCTGAATACCCTGCTGCGATATAATAATATGTGTACCTTTTACCCCTTTAACCAGTAACCCTGTATAATTATGCGATAGTTGATTCCTGATACTTGATTTCCTTTTTGGTTTTTGACTGATATTGTGGGTGAAGGTGACATTTTAGTAATTGTGGTCCTGTAATAGAAAAGATTTGAAAACTATCCTTATGTACTAAAAAAATAAATAAACATATTTGATACTACTTTATGATGACTATCCCCTCTCATTCTGAGAGGAGGCCCGTGCCCGACAGTGGGACAGTTTACAAACAGGGCTGACTACTATTATTTTTTATGATGATGCAATTAGGATGACCACACATTGCAATTTAAATTTATTACCACCATAAAACTTCAAAAGGTCACAAGTGAGGAAAACTTGTGTATTAATAATAAATTCTACGCGTGTAGGTAGTCCCTTGAAAACCTCGATAAGGTTTGCTTTACCATAAATAAACATTAATGTTTGTATGTATGTAGGTATGTATTTTTTTTTGGAACGCTCTGTTGCCTAAACGGCTTATGGATTTCACATACAGGCTGTTGGTTTAGTCACCTGCAACTTTTAAGGGGGTGATTCTACCCGTTATACTGAACAACTTTCCCTATGAGACTAGATAAAAATGTAACAACTTTCCATACATTCTGGCTACTTTTGTATTATTGTACCGAACATTTGGTTGATTTTTAGGGTTCGGTACCTCAAAAGAAAAAAAATAGTTAATTAAAAATTAAAAATACCCGACTGCCAAAAAACAACTAAAAAGTTCAAAACAAGAGCACTTTTCAAGCAGTCTGATGCAGTTGGTGGCAATTATTTGTGTTAAATCTTAGATTTTATGCCACCAACTGCATCAGACTGCTTGAAAAGTGCTCTTGTTTTGAACTTTTTAGTTGTTTTTTGGCAGTCGGGTATTTTTAATTTTTAATTAACTATTTTTATTTTTCACTTTTTAGTTTTTAATGTATGTTTTCGTAATCTTCTTTTTTGTTTGTATATCGTTAATACTTGAAATAAAAACTTAAATCAATAAGTAAGAATTAGCGAGAATGATTGCTTTGTTAAACAACTTTAAATCGTTATATATCCTAAACTATTATTTAAAATGAAAAATGATAAAAGGAACCTAAAGATGATTTTAAAATACCTATTCAACGACACCCCACTTGACATAGTTCATCAACTTTTTTTTTTTTCATTTTGACAATATGGCGTCTGGTTGTCGCTGTGGTGAATTTTGATTACTGTTATGTCTTTAGTGACACTCGCAAGGTTAAGACGAATCGATTGACGTAAGAATTATCAAAATCGGCCTACGCATTTGGTCTCTAGAACGCCACATAGAAACAAACATACATACATACATACATACATACATACATACATACATACATACATACATACATACATAGACTGATAAACACATTACCCTCCTTTGCGTCTCGCAGTCGGGTAAAAAACGGAACCCTTATAGGATCACTTTGTCCGTCTGTCACTATGTCAAGAACTCAAGACCCTTAACGGGTGGAAGCATCTGCTTATAGATGGCGCCACTAGAAGTATGTAATAGCGTCATCTTGCTCATAGATGGCGCTATTGCATATTTCAGAACCCTCAGGGCGCGAGTCGTACCTACTCGCACTTGTCTGATTTTTTTTTTATGAATCGGACATGGGTCTCCTCGAGAAAGTTGTTCAGTATGACGGGTAGAATCACCCCCTTAAAAGTTTCAGGTGACTATATCAACAGCCTGTATGAGGTGTCGTTAGATTTATCTTCATTCTAGAACAGTAGGCCGATCATGAGTTTTTTTGACGTATAGTTTCGTTAACGTAAGCATATTTTGAATTGAAAATATACGTTTACTACACAATATTTATATAAATTAAACATTTAATTAATTTCTCTGTATTCTTTAAAATGTGCAAATTGTATAAAATTTTATCAAAATGTTCTAGGACTGTTGTATTTTCAATTCAAAATATGCTTACGTTAACGATACTACACGTCAAAAAAACTCATGATCGGGGTACTGATATGGGGTATAATATTTTAGGCATTTACGATTAAAAAAATAGTAGGTTTTTTTTGTTTATATTTGTACCTACTCAGTGGCGGATTTACCAGCAAGTTGAGTAGGCTAGAGCCTAGGTCAGCAGATTTTAGAGGCGGCAAGTTTGAGGCCATTTTAGTCCACAAACATACAAAATTTTCTTTTAGTTCACAATCACACAACCTAATTACGGGAAAAAGGCGGTAAAAATAGGACGATAATGCACAATCATCAAGTTACAATTTCATTGACAAAAATTAATTAATTATGATTGTGACCTAGGTTTAAATCGAATTGTAGAGGTCGGTAGGTGCGGCATAATTTGAATAGCCTACTGGCGGCAAATGTGTAAATCCGCCACTGTACGTACTCCTAAATATTCTTAAAGCAATAGTTTCCCAGTGTTAATATCTAGTATCTAAAGTGAATAGTACACCAGTGATGTTTGTTTATTGATCTAAGTGAAATGGACACTATCAAAAGTATGGGCGAATACGTTAGAGATTTATCACCGTTTTCGGTAAGTTAACATTCAATATTAATCGAAACTAGGTATTTACTTATACGTGTGTAATACGTGTGTAGTGAAGTTTTTATTTATTTACTGACTGTTAGATAGATGTCTTTGAATTTATAACCTAGAGTTCCATTATTGCGATATTAATACATCAGATTTTTGTTGATGTTTTGTCAAAGCCACTCAAAGCTAAACTTTTTATTGATCAAGGGCGAGATTCACAGACTGCACTTTACTTTGCTAAGTAGAGTAAGCGTTTCATACGAATATAAACCTTAATTTATAGGAAAAAAAATCATATTTGAATGAAACGCTTACTTAGCCAAGAAAAGGTAAGATATTATATGAAAATCGTCATAGACAACAGTGGCGTGCCTAGCGGGCAAGCCCAACGCATTTTTGTTGGTTTTAGAGGGTATTTGTATTTATGTTTATTTTTCAAAAAAATAAGTGAGTTGATGTCGTTATTAAAGCAATAAGTGCGTTAAAAGTCACTTATATTAAAAAAAAAAAACCGGCCAAGTGCGAGTCGTACTCGCGCACCGAGGGTTCCGTATAATTTTGAGACGTATAAAGTGAAAAAAACCGGACCGCATAAGTAAGTTTGTTTGTGAAGGAATTTTGATGATTTTGAAAAAACTGCACTAGTTAGGAACATCGTTTTATTTTTGGTGCAATATTTGGGTCAATTCCTATCAGCTCTAATTATTTCAGATTTTTCGCTCGGCAAACTACGGAGATAAGGGGGGCGGGAATGGTATTTTTTCAGTCATTTTTCATCATATGTCGAAAACCGTGAGAGATAAAATTAAATGAAAATATATTTTGAAATGTACAGATCAAGCCCTTTCATATGATATGCCACTTGACCTAGTAACCCCACTTTAAAATTTCGGACCCCTACTCCGGCCCCTTTTGCAATAAAAATAAAAATATTTTTTGACTTTTTTCATTTGCAATAAAGTTGGGCAAGCATTCTTTATAACTGTTCCAAATTTCAAGTCGATAGCATTAGTAGTTGCTGAAATACGCAGGTGTGACAGACAGACGAAGTCGCACCATAAGGGTTCCTTTTTTACCATTTTGGCACGGAACCCTAAAAATGAACATAAATGCTCTCTGAAACGTAAAAAATGCGTCGGACTTGCCCTCTAGGCACGCCATTGGCAGCTGGTTGCTAGTTGCGAAGCACCAGTTGCAGCAACTCTCGAGATGAAAGTTGCTCCGTCTACGGAGTGCCTAACACCAAGAAAACTTGAATAGTTAGGTACTACTTACGTTGAAAAGTTAAGCGTGTTAGCTACTTTATATGCGGAGTGGTCTGATGACACAATGATGACATCACTACTGCATGCAGTTCGATATAAGCCGACCTTGAGCGACCACCAACACATATAAATATATCTTGTTTATTTTTAAACAGATAATGCTGATTCACTCTCAAAATACTATATACTACGGAATATAAACTTTACGAGGCACGTAGTGAAGGAGGGTATTTAGTTTTCGATATGTACTAGTTCGATTAACTACGGGACTAACTTTGAAATAACGAAAAAGAAAATCAACCGTTTCATACAAATTATTAGATATTTTTGTTTTTTTTTTATAAACCACTTTTAAAACTGACATAATTATGAAAAACGTGGTCTATAAATTTTTTTTTTTTCAAATACTTAATTAAAAGTCTTCTCGTGACCACGGTCAATGCAACTTGATCGAAACGTCGAGGTTAGTCAAAATTCTTATATTTTGATTAAGTTTGTGCGCGATAAGTCCCGATATAATTAAAAACATGTGTACAATTCGCGAAAGTTTAAAAACTACAAATAGGTACTTATTTTTTTTTTTTAATTAATTAGTTTTTTACTTTTTAGTCTATATTATTGCATTGTCATCCAAGTTACATAGGTATACCAAATTTCAGCTTAGTCCGATGTTAGCAAGTGTTCGAAGCCAAGTTGCTTTTCTGTTAGCGTTTACGCTGCGGACAAAATGTATGGCAATGACCGTTACCTGCAAAAAAGTCACATGACTTCACTAATGTTACTGTCATACATTTTGTT
Organism: Thalpophila matura; assembly: GCA_948465475.1. Lineage (NCBI taxonomy): Eukaryota > Metazoa > Arthropoda > Insecta > Lepidoptera > Noctuidae > Thalpophila > Thalpophila matura. The sequence continues at coordinate 5,955,494 of OX419205.1, read as the reverse complement.
ACTTGGCTAGGGCCTGTTACGTTAAATTATAAAGCACCCTTTGTCCAGCATACCCTTTCCTAAAAGAAAAGAGCCCAATACCGGCTTGTTATAAATTAAGTAATAGTCCATCCACATCTAGGACACTGGCATTGCGCATTATGCCATTGTATGACTTGTAAGGGCGTCAATCGATTCAAATTGTATACAAACCGAATCGTTGCTGTCGTAATCGATTATATTAGTAATCGATTTGGTGTTGGTGCGTCCGTTTGTCGACATGCGGATTGTGTTGCGAAGATATTTCCCAAAGGTTTTTTATTGTTTTCGAGAGAGATGTACCAGTGCTGTTGCAATTTGTTTGTTTGTGTGCGTGTTTTACGTTTGTGTGTGCGTTTGTTTTTGTGTTTTGCATGTTTGTTGTGTAACGGTTATTTGAAATTATTTTTTAATATGGTTTTAAATGTGTGACGGAAGTTTTACGCCGGGATTTGGGAAAGGCCTATGTCCGGTCATGGACGGCGTTAGGCTAAAGATTTATTGATATGGCACATGGCGCATAAGTGTACTTAACGATCAAAAATACAAATTGCATGAAAGATAAAAAAAATAAATAAACCATATCTTTTTTGTCGTTAGTCATTTTATCGTCAGGTATAGGTACTTGAGGTTCTCTTTTATTTCATTTCTTAAAAGTAAATTACATAGAACGTAAATTTGAAACCGCGAACTACCTATTTGTTAAAAAGCAAGTCCCTTAAACTTATCATCGGCTAAACAGACCAACTCTATTTATGAAATAAAAGTGTGTTATTATTCTAAGAATAAGGGCTCTTTCACAGTCCGACACCACGTTTAAATTAAAAGAGCCTTAAAAGAAAATACATTGGCAAATACCTTTTAAAACTTCAAGCTCGTGGTTCATCGCATCCTTAACTTCGGACTCTATCAAACATTCCTTCATTACTAAACACAATAATTTTATTGTCTTCAGCTGGACACATGGTTCGGGAGGCCGAAAAAAGGCGGCGGGCAGATCGAGCGCGGCTACGACACCGTGCCGCGGGCCGAGCCGAGGGCCGAGGACGAAGAGCCCTCGGCCACCGCCGAGTATACCAGCAAGATCGATGCGCTGGATGATGCGCAGCTCCATCGGCGGTTTGAGGAGATGCTGGTGAGTTATAAGGGCATAATATGCACTGCTGTAATTAGGCTTATGGTTCGGGAGGCCGAAGAAAGGCTGAGGGCCGAGGACGAAGAGCCCTCGGCCACCGCCGAGTATACCAGCAAGATCGGTGCGCTAGACGATGCCCAGCTCCATCGGCGGTTTGAGGAGATGCTGGTGAGTTATTAGGGCATAATATACACTGCTGTAATTAGGCTTATGGTTCGGGAGGCCGAAGAAAGGCCGAGGGCCGAGGACAAAGAGCCCTCGGCCACCGCCGAGTATAACAGCAAGATCGATGCGCTAGACGATGCCCAGCTCCATCGGCGGTTTGAGGAGATGCTGGTGAGTTATTAGGGCATAATATGCACTGCTGTAATTAGGCTTAAGTTTCGGGTGGCCAAGGAAAGGCGGCGGGCAGGTCGAGCGCGGCTACAAGCCGAGGGCCGAGGACGAGAAGCCCTCGACCACCCCGGAGTATACCAGGACCTGGACGATGCGGATCTCTACCGGCGATTTGAGGAGATGCTGGTGAGTTATTTGGTTATTTGTTTGATTAGTTTGCCGTTTGACATTACTTACAGCAGAATTTTGTCTTTAGAGGTCGCCCATGGCGACTTTTTGCAGCGGTTCAGTGGCGATACAATTGCTAAAAAACTGCGATACAGTCGCGATGCTGTCGCTGGTCGTATACCTCCCACGCCCACGTAACTATGATCCTGCATCGGACTCTTCGACGATTCTCGGACAGACAGACGAACGGACGGACATGGCGAAACTATAAGGGTTCCTCGTTGACTGCGGAACTCTAACCTTTACATAACACCACACCAGCATTCCCCAAAGAGTTATGCACTTCGTCAGATAAGTTTAACTCCCATGTATTAGGTGGTGAGCCTATTGCGTAATAACGTGCTTACCTATGGAAACCTGTGTTCCTTTACTGACGAATATCACTCCCCGTTACAGGCGGACATGAATCTCAATGAGGAAAAGAAGGAACCCCTCAGAAAATATCCTCGGGACCAGAAGAAGAAGATGTTGGTCGCGTACAAGTTCGTCAACACACAGGTTAGTACCGTTGTTCTAATATTTCAGGCAGGAACGGTAAATGTAACTATATTCAGTGGCGTATTTTAAAATTTGGCGCCCTGGGCCTTTAAAGTTTGCCGCCCCATAAATTAACGAAAATACCGTAATTGCATGTCGGACTATGCACAGTTTAGGATTCTGCAAAAAGATGAGCGCAAGGGGCGGTGCGAAAGGTGGCTATGCCGCTCCTCACAGTCTGCCGGCCCGGGCCATGGCCCCCATGACCCTGGGGTAAATACGCCACTGATTATATTACATATCGAATTTGAGAAAGAGATAATCGGCTAGCTTCGGCTTTGTAGAGCGTCGTATTCGTCACTCATACCTATGTGTCGTTTTGTCGCCGACTTGTTTATTAGATACCGGACTGTTAGTGCTTCGTGCGACAGAGATGACGCTCTATAAAGCCGAAGCAAGCCGATTATCTCTCTCTAAAGCTCGATGTGTAATATTGCCGGGTATAGGTACCATAAGTCATGAGCACAGATCGCGCATGTACACTTTCCGCCCAATAGACAGAGAATAGTCCAATAGACGATGAGCATCGACTGACGAACAAATCGCGTGCAGCCTCGCCTTCTTCATTCCGCGAAAGAGACCGAAAAATTAACTAATAGGTGACGTTTCTGCTCAAGACTCGTGCCGGCAACTGTACTTTTAACCCTCAAATCTTCCAGGAAGGCCGCTCAAAGTTCGAGAAGCCGTCAGACTACGTGACATACCTCAACCAGCCTGAGCTATCAGTGGGTAAGCTGCATGGATGCCTGGAGAACCTGAGGATATCGCTGACAAACAACCCGCTGTCCTGGATCGAAGAGTTCGGCACTAAAGGCATCGAAAGCCTGCTCACTACGCTCAACCAGTGTTATACTAAGTGAGTGTTTCAGTTGCGGGATTGTGGCATCAATACATACTAGGTGTAAGTGTGTAAAATTTTGCGTCAGATTTTCAAAAAATGTTAAGACTTTGTTTGCACAGTTTGTTAAAAAAATCTCTAAACAAAGTAGTATTTTTTTTTAAGTCCGACGCTCATGTAATCGTCTCAAGTTTCTCTACTTATCACGTCAGGTTGCCCATCTAATTGCCCAAAGTGGCTCATTTAATTGCTCCAGTTAGCTCATGTTATTGCCTCAGGTAGCTCACCTTATTGTTCCAGTTAGCTCACCTTATTGCTCCAGTTAGCTCACCTTATTGCTCCAGTTAGCTCACCTTATTGCTCCAGTTAGCTCATCTTATTGCTTCAGATAGCGTATTTTAATGGTTCAGAATACGTACCGGAATTTTTTTTTTTAATGTGAATCTGTAAACTATTTGAAAAAAGATAATTAACACCAAAAAAACCGATGAAACATCTACAAAATTGGCAAAGTTATAAGCGTTTTAAAATGATTTGCTAGACACCGATGTTATTCCTATTCCTTCTTTGGAATAAAATAATTTATTTGTACTTTTTAGAGTTCCGTAGTAAAACTTTTTTTTCTAAACTGAATAGTTTGCGCGAGAGACACTTCCAAAGTGGTAAAATGTGTCCCCCCCCCTGTAACTTCTAAAATAAGAGAATGATAAAACTAAAAAAAATATATGATGTAGGTACATTACCATGTAAACTTCCACTGAAAATTGGTTTGAACGAGATCTAGCGAGTAGTTTTTTCAAAATCATCATAATTCCTTCACAAACAAACTTAGTTATGCGGTCCGGTTTTTTTCACTTTATACGTCCAAAAATGAGGAACCCTCGGTGCGCGAGTACGACTCGCACTTGGCCGGTTTTTTGTTATTCCTATTCCTTCATTGGAATAAAATAATTTATTTGTACTTTTTTCATAGTAGTCCACTACCGTATTATTTTAAATTAAGTAAATGCCCTACTTCGTTCGATGACTGTCAATAAAATGCCTTAAAAGAGATTTTAAATGCCATTATACGTATTTAGTAGAAGATATTTAATTTGGTTTTTGTTCATGCTGCTAGTGGGAGTGGATTTTATCGGTAAGTTGATGTATTCGGCTGAACCAATAGTAGCAATTTCAGACGTTTACATTGTAATTCACATATTTAATAAATATTGACAATGTTTCTTTATTTTTTGTATAGGCTATAGTTAATACTGTACTTAGAACCCGATGTTAAGGTTGTTATTGATGCTCACTCTTAGAAAAGTAGGTTGCCTACGCCAGCAGGAGTAAAAAACACCGTTCAGTATTAACTAAATTTCAACATTATTAACTACAAAATACGACTCAAATTATTTTAATAAATCTTTGAGCCTTTCCAAAAAACGGCAATTTAAAATTTTAAAAGGCACAATCATCCGAGATGCGATGAAGCGATTAAGTAATACTCAACTTTGTGCACTAATATATACGGCTCAAATTACTTTCCAGCGACTCCCGCTACGACCGCGTCCAGTACGAGTGCATACGGTGTCTGTCGGCGATTCTGAACAACACCGTCGGCATTCGGACGATGTTCGAGTGCCGGGAAGCGCTGCCAGTCCTCGCTAGAAGCCTGGACGCTAGGAAGCCGCACTGCGCGTTGGAAGCCGCCAAGGTACAAAATGCGGCAATAAATCGCTCATCATCATCATTATCCGCCTAGCCTTTTCCCAAACATGATTGGGAGTTCCAGTCTAAATGGTTGCGGCTGAATATCGATATTTTACATGGAGCGACTGCCATCTGACCTCCACAACCCAATTATTGGGGAATATCGGTATTCGAATGTTAGACCATTTGTCGACTTTTGGGCTCCTGACTACCCGTAACGACTGTCAAAGATATTCCTATGACAACCGGGACCGATTGCTTAACGTTCTCTCCGAGGCACGGAGGGGTCTCGATATGTTAAGAACGGTCACCCATCCATGGACTGACCGCGGAAAGCGCAGCTTAACCTCGCAGATCGATCGATCAGCGCGGCTATCATTTGGCCACGAGCCCCTCCATAAATCGCTAACTGAACACAAAAAGGCCACAAATAAAAAAAAAAACCGGACATGTGCGAGTATGCCTCGCGCCCTAAGGGTTCCGATATATGATCATAGATGGCGCTACTGCATACTTCCAATGGCGCCATCTATGAGCAGATGGCTCCACTTATGGTCCGGTGACTGACGGCGAACAACAAAGTGATCCTATAAGGGTTCCATTTTTCCTTTTGAGATACGGAACCCTAAAAATGATGGTGTTTTTTTAGGGTTCCGTACCCAAAGGGCAAAATGGGACCCTATTACTAAGGTTCCGCTGTCCGTCTGTCTGTCTGTCACCAGGTTGTATCTCGTGAGCCGTGATAGTTACACTGTTGAAATTTTCACAGATGATGTATTTCTGTTACCGCTGTAACAACAAATACTTAAAACAGAATGAAATAAATATTTAATAGGGGCTCCCATACAACAAATGTGATTTTTTTGCCATTTTTTTCTCGATCTTAATAAAGGTTATATTATAGTGTCTAATGTTGTATAGATAATGGTACGGAACCCTTCGTGCGCAAGTCCTGTCAGCAAATATGAAGTCAGTACTTGGCCGGTTTTTGAATATGATAGCCAGCTTCATGAGGAACAGTATAGTAGTGGCGAAGGGTCCCTACAATACGATTCCTACCGGCTTCCCTTTGAAAAATAGCACAGGCAATATTGCCGACTAATGTCAAATATAATTAACTTTTAGTGGCCAGATAAGCATTTTTAGTTCTGGCTTACCTCTCACAATTCAATCACAATTGACCCTTCGCCACTGCAGTATAGGCTATTCAACATCACGCTATGACCTGTAGGAACTAGTTGTTAGGTAATAACCTGTTCTGTATACTTCCAGGTGCTAGCAGCAATATGTCTGATCCCCAACGGCCACGAGAAGGTTCTGGAAGCCATCACGATGGCTGGCGAGTCGAGCCGGAAGCCGCGGTTGCTGCCCATCATCGAAGGTCTGGAGACCAAGACGCCGGAAAGTTTGAAGGTAACTTCCCTTACTAAATATACCAGAAACCCCCTTACTTATAAACGCCACTTATGACAACAAAAATGAGATTTGAGCCTAAAGGTATTGATAAATTATTATCGATACCTTTAGGCTCAAATCAAATTTTTGCCAAAATGCTGGTTACGCCCTTTGAACCTAAAGGTATCGATATAAGAGATTTTCAAAAACAACTGACACAGATGTTACCCGCGACCTATGCCTCACTTATCGCTCTAACCAACTGAGCTACAGTGTCATGCCTGAATGAGTTGAAATTGGAAACCTCTTTTTTATGCCTCTTATGAGTGTTGGTGACAGCTATCGGAGACTAATTACAGACTCCAACTCAGTGCCTCTAACTTTGCAGCTAGAAGGACATCGATACGATGATTTATAACATCTAAACATGTGTAGATCTAAAAATGTTTTGATGGGTTCAAAGTTTCAAACCCCGCCGGTGTCAGTTGTTTTTGAAAATCTCTTATAAATTTAATAACAATTTACTGTATTTTAAATGCAACAAAGCTCACAATCCCTTATCAAATGTTACAGACAGGCTGCATGCAACTGATGAACGCTATCATAACGGAGCCCGAGGAGTTGGAGTTCAGGCTGCATCTCCGCAGCGAGTTTATGAGAACCGGACTCTATGACTTGATTGGTAAGGTTCATTTTACTTTGTAGCCCACATAATATGACAAATGTAATCTAATTTTTAACCGACTTCCAAAAAGGAGGAGGTTCTGCATTCGGTTGTTTTTTTTTTTTTGAAATGAAAATTCCAACGAAATGTTTCAATAGGCACAGTTTATTTATTTAAAAGTTCATATAATTTTATTTTTCATAGAATATCAAGTTTTTTTTTGTTTGAACGCGCTAATCTTTGGAACTACTAGTCGGATTTGATAAATTCTTTTTGCATATGATAGCCAGATTAATGAGGAATAGTATAGGCTTTTAACATCACGCTACGACCCTTAGGAGCCGAGCAAAGGGGGTGAAACCGCAAGGAACACCTAGTTTTTTTTATTTATTAATTAATAGGCTTGCGTTTGCCCGCCACCTCGCCTGCTGTCGCGCGATGACGCGGTCTACGATGCAGCACGCTTGCCTAGAAGAAACCGATTCACTCGCGACTTGAACACACCCAGGGCCCCAATTCTGCTATTTGAATAGTGTAAGAATGGTGTCATAACGACACCATTACTATCAAAACCTAAGCGGTCATTGGCTTAGAGTAAGACTAACTTTTTCGTCATTGGTCAAAACGATGCCATTGAGACACTATTCTGACACGATTATAACAATTGCATTAGCAGACTTGGGGCCCAGATTGTAACTGTCGGGGAACACTCCGGCAGCGCATTCCACTGTTTGACGGTTTTCACAATGTAAGTTGTTCTAATAATATAAATATTGTGTTTTGCGTTACAGACGAGCTCCGCGCCGGCGCAGAGGGCGCCCGCCAGATCCAGATGACGGTGTTCGACGCGCACGCCGGCGCCGACCAGGACGAGTTCCTAGCCAAGTTCGATGACGTCCGGTTAGTTATATTGTTTACTAGCTGTGCCCGCGACTCCGTCCGCGTGGAAGTCGGAAAATAACATGAGGTCGTTATTTCATTAAAGAACAATGATATGTAGGTAATAGGTATGCTACTTCATGATCCGCATAAAAATAGACTAACAATATATGCCACCACACCACACCAAACACCATGCAGCACACAGAATCGATCAGTACCAATCTTACCCCTAATGTTTCACCAATCGTAACGACACACATATCTGATATCATCTATCACCAATCACCACCACGCAATTAACATATCACTAACCTATTACCAATTAACTGCAATGATTACGTATCACCACTCGCATGATACGCGTCGGCGATACAGATACGGTGATTGGATTGAACAAATACATATTATGTGGACCCGGCATAATACATGTTAGCAAAGTTACTCCTTACTGGTAGATTTTTTGTAATAACTTTTGATAGAATGGACCGATTTTAATGAAATAAAGACTAAATGTTACCTCAACATACTGCCTATACATTTCTTTCTACTTCCTCATAATCAATTCAGTAGTATTGATTTGATGCGTGTTCAAACACACAGACAAACCGACAGACAAACAGACAGACATTAATTCTAAAAATGATAGAAATTTACTTTATTACTTATTCTTAGCCCCCCATATTATTTTTATGCAAATATATGCAATGTACAGACACGTGGAATTTACATTCTTATTATAAGTATAGATTTATTCTATTAAATCTGTATGGCTCTTTCCTCTAAAGGCCATTTCAGACTAACCTGCATGGTTCTTACACAATTTATCTTGTCTGGACTTTAAAAGAGACATCAACCTTTGAGTTTGTTTCGGTGTTTCTTCTCAAAGGTAGTCATATAGGAAACACCGAACTCATCTAGCTTAAAAAAATGTGTTGACGTGTAAAAGTGTTATTTTTAACCTATTTACAAAATAAATATCATTTATCATTTATTTATTTAAGGCGCAGATATACGATTTGTAAAGATTTTAAACTGAAGATCACCTCTAAACGAGTAGTGTTAATGATTTGAAAAAAATATATGCTAAACTAGAGCACTTTCTTAATAATTTGATTAGAGTATATTTTAGATTACGTTTATCTATGTAGTGTAATTAATTTGTAAAGTTAGGTCTAACGCGTTCAAAAAAGTGAAGATCGCGCGAAAACTATTGAGCATATTTTTACGAAACCTTTACCATTTTAAAGATAAGTTAACTATCTAACTGTGTGACTAACTAACTATCTGATCTGACTATCTGAGTGTTTTTTTAAAATCAAATATTCGTTACTAAAAAGTAATAATACCGTCTAATTCGGCACAGCGCGCTCCTTGATAGGCGAGTCGTATTGCTCGTTGGACGTATGTCGGGTTGCGTGAGCTCAGCGCAGAACACTCAAGCTATACCGCCCAAATCACTCAAGGCCGCTGGCACTTAGTAGCGCCTTAAACTTTGTGCAACTTAATGGTACAAAGGCGGACTAAAAACACCTTCGCAAATAAAGCATTTTTTTAGACTCAATTTGAAAATCATAAAAATGGTTATTGTGAGACAACCTTAAAATAAAGCGATATGCTATCGCTATATTTTAGTTTTTTGTAGACTTTTTTAAGGTGTACAATACTGTAGTACATTATTTTGATTTATCTCGTAGGGTTCAGACAGCGTTTGCAATGTAAGCGCAAAAAAATTATTTATTTACGACATCACATTAGAAATCTCTAAAATTATCAGTGTTTCTCTACTATAATGCATGTATTTTATAAACCTTCCTCTTGAATCACTCTATCTATTAAAAGAAACCGCATCAAAATCGGTTGCGTAGTTTAAAAGATCTAAGCATACATAGGGACAGACAGACAGACAGGAAGCGACTTTGTTTTATACTATGTAGTGCATACATACATAGATAACTAGTTTCCACCGCGGTTTCAGCTGCGAAAATTAAAAATTTGCGTATTTTTTAAAGATTTTCCGATTTTCACGCAGGAATTCTAACAATATTTATATATCCTTAGTGTAATTTTCATGTATCCTACTAATATTATAAACGCGAAAGTTTGTGAGGATGTATGTGTGGATGGATGGATGAATGCTTGTTACTCTTTCACGTAAAAACTACTGAGTAGATTTTGATGACACTTTGCAGTACTTTTTATCCCAAAAACGCAGGTGAAGCCGCGGGTGGAAGCTAGTATCTTTATAAATTTTGTTGAGTTATGTGAACATAAATGTATGGAGCAGCTGATTTTTTTCGCGATTTCAGGGTTGGTCCCATAGTAAAAGTTGTTCATAATGATGAGTACAATAACCCCTTAAAATATTTCCACTGTCTAGCCTGCCACCCTGTATATAACATGTTATGTTAATCAAGATATGATTATTTCAGAGTGGACTTCCATGACGTGAACGAATGCTTCGAGCTGGTGAAGAATCTAGTGATGGACACGCCGGCGGAACCGTACTTACTGTCGATATTACAACACTTACTGTTCATCAGAGATGATGAGCTTATCAGGTGAGAAACAACTGGGGCCCGTACAAAATTAAGCCGAGAATAAAGAAAAAAATGTAGGTTTTTTTTTCTCGGAGGAAACCTTCGAAAGTTAAGACCAGGGAGTGTTGGATTCTTAGTCTTATTATAATACGTTAATGGTGCTGATTCTGTTGAACATCACACTAAACTAATTTTAATCACACTATATCTCTTTCTTACAAATATCGTTGAAAAAGGACAGAAAATATTTAGAACTGCCAAATTAGTCTACACCCTTGTCATTTACGGGAAAATAGTCATTGACCTTTTGCGATTACGACTAAAATCTTCTATGCCTTTCTAATGTTTTTTTATTTATTAGAAAGAGACATAATGACACTATATTAGTTTAGTTTGTAAACAATATAATATATAAATTCTTTATTATCGGGCTACTTAGGCCCATAGATATACAGGGTGGCAGGTTAGACAGTGGAAATATTTTAAGGGGTCATTGTACTCATCATTATGAACAACTGAAATCGCGGAAAAAAATCAGCTGCTCCATACATTTTGTTAAACATAAATGTATGGAACAGCTGATTTTTTTTCGCGATTTCGGGGTTGGTCCCATAGTAAAAGTTGTTCATAATGATGAGTACAATGACCCCTTAAAATATTTCCACTGTCTAACCTGCCACCCTGTATACCTTACAAACTAACATATATATGTTTATAATACACTTGGGTTAGTATATAAACTTAAGCCTATGTTAGTAAAACACTTCACAAGCACTATGTCATTGTGCGATCGTGTGGCACTTGTCCGCGGAAGCGACGGAACACCACTCCCTGCGGCCAAAAGTTCTCTTCCATGACGAGGTGCAGAGGACACGTCGGTACTCGCACCACGAACGCACAATAACAAGAATAGAATCGGCACCAATATTTAACATAGAGATAGTACATTTTACCAGGCAGGTCAGGTTGTAGAAATGAAACAAGTAGGTGCGAGAATAGAACAGAATTGAATAAATTTTATTTTAGGACACTAACTATATACACAATATTTGGTTTGAATTAAGCGGTATTCTTAAAAAGTAATTTTGTATTGACCAATAGGAGACGAGCGCAATCGTTCGTAATGAAGGTAATGAACGGAGTAAATATACAGGTGTTTGGCCGCCATATAAATACTGCGCGTCGACCGCCGACTGTAGTCTGATGCCCGCACTTAAGAGGCGCGGACGTGCGTCGATGCTAGCTGCCACAACATAAATCTCGATGTTTTGACATGTCGCCACATCGAAGCAGGGGCGTGTTCCTTGGAACCTGTACCTCCTATAGGATTTCTTCCTTCTAACCCACCTGAACAAATAACTTTGTTTTTCAGGCCAGCATACTACAAACTAGTAGAGGAATGTATAACGCAGATAGTGTTACACAAAAACGGTTACGACCCGGACTTCAGAGCGACGCAGAGATTCAGCATAGACGTGCAACCGCTCATAGACGGACTTATAGGTACGTTGCATAGACCTAGTAAAGCTACGGAAACCAGTTGTTTTTCCAAACATACGTAAAAAGTTAATAACTTCACTATTTGATTACACGTCCAAAATTTAGCATAATGTCGGTTTGTCTCGTCATTATCTAGGATTATTGCTAAACAGAACAATAAAAAAAAAATGTTGACTGGGAAATTACGAGCCTTGTAAGATTCATATTTAACACTAATTTTGAAGCATTTTTAGGCGTAACGGATATGAAAAGTCGCAATATAATTTAGCAATAGGCATACCTAGTTTATTTATTCAAAAGTTCAAATAATTTAATTTTGCATAGTTGCATCAAGCAGTTTTTTTTTATAAGGACCCGTTTCCCAAAGGACTGTTAAAATGTTTTGCGCGCAGTAGCATCAGGCGACTTGTTGCCGCGATACTACTGGTTTCTATGTATTTCTATGAAATACCTTTCGTAGTTAGCGACACGTCCTCTTCATAGAAATACATAGAAACTAGTAGTATTGCGGCGACACACCGCCTGCTGCTGCTGTCTTTAATCGGCTACGAACTCGTACCTTTATACAATTTAACACTAATTAGTACTAATTACCAAAAACTCATCACAGAAAAATCACGCGCAGAAGAAGAGAAGAAAGTGGAAGAATTAAAAACGAAGCTAGAAGCGGCCATCTCGGCCAGACAGGAGGCCGAGGCCCGGGCCGCGCATCTAGAAGAGCGTCTCAAGAGCTCCGCGCAGGCCGGGCCCGCGGGCCTCACGCACGGGAACATCGCCGCTATCGCCAAGGTAATAAAGTGCAATATCCTGTAGCAAATATTATACGTCAAGTTTGAAAAAGAGACGATCGGCTAGCTTCGGCTTTGTAGAGCGTCCTATCCGTCACTCCTACCCGCAGTTATCTTACTATTATAAATGTGAAAGTTTGGGAGGATGTATGGATGGATGTAGGTATGGAATTTTGATGAAAGTTTACAGTAATACAGCTTATACATCAGAATAACCTTTTACCTACCTTTTATCCCGAAACGCGGGCGAAGCCGCGGGCGGAAGCTGTCTTATACTATGCGATCAAAATAAGAATAGGACTGACCTCGCGCCATATTGTGACGTTTTGTATTGAAAATTGAGCTATTTTTTGTATTAAAAAATCTATTACAATATTTACAATAGATTTGATGAATGAAAGATTCCATTAAATAAAGTGAAGAAAAAAAATAACATTATTGATTCGCAAATTATTTTTCTTTCTAAGACTTACTTTTGAAGTGATAGTTGACAGTTCGAGGTCATTGACGTTCCTATTTTTATCGCGATCGCATAGTACATATATTTAGGTGTGATATATCACACCTCCGCCGCAAAACCATAGCAGCGAAATCGCAGTACTTGTTCGTTGTGCGACAAGCAAAAAGCGAAACTGCTTGTTTTAACGTACGGATTTGATTATGATCTCTCTGTCTGTACGTTAGAACAGGCAGCTATCTCTTTTCCGCGTGATTTTGCGCATCTGCTCGGAAGCCGGCTACACCTCCGCGTTTATTAAATTAATTCGTTTAGCGGTTTCGCATCATTATTTTCGCGGCGGAGGTGTGATGTAGGCGTTAATAACAATTCAAACTGTTTTTTTTTTGTAAAGATTTATTATGTAATACTATTCTTCTTGTACACTCAGGTGATAGGCAGTCCGGGCGGCCCCGCCCCGCCACCCCCGCCCCCCATGCCGGGAGGTGAGTACCAAACATATTTTATTAATAAAACTACTGTTATTTATTTTACGATTTACACTAAAATACACTTTTCACTCACAGTAATAAATCATATAATAGTATGTTATGGGCAGTCTTTATGCAATGACATAAATTATATTTTTTGTGATAATTATAAACTGACGACCTTGACCTACAACGAGCTCGTCAAGGCTTCCGTTGAGGATTAAACTAATCCGGAACCATGATAAAATCTACGAGAATGAATGAGTAAGTAGCTTGAATAAAAAAAGATTACGATGAATTGAGAATATTGAGATCCTACTCCTTTTTTTGAAATCGGTTAAAAATCGCAAGTTTCCCAGCATGTAGGCATATAGGCTGATTATGCATTATTTATGGTTAAAAATCGAATAAAAATTTTTTTTTTTCATCTTGCTTTTCTTAAAATCAATTCCGTAGTTGTGAGTATCACAAAACAGTAAAAAATATCTTCGCAACACAGACAATGCCCATAACACCTCACTCTCAACAAACTGACACGAATGCTATCTCTGTCGTACACACCGCATGTCACTATATCTGTCTCTTTCTGGTGTGGTTCATAGGGGCCGGGCCGCCGCCGCCTCCGCCAATGCCGGGCATGCAAGGTTTGTTACCAATGTCTTTACTAAAGTTTCAGAATATTTACTGGAGCAAACATTTGTGCATGCATTATTGTTTCTTACCCCTTTATCACACCTCCGCCGCGAAACCATAGTAGCGAAACCGCGGTACATTCCGCCTAACTTGTTCGTTGTACGATTAGCCAAACTGCCTGTTCTAACGTACAGATTTGATTATTACTCTACCTCTATGCCGCGTGATTTCGCGCATCTGCTCGGAAGCCGGTTACACCTCCGCGTTTATTATAAGCGGCTTAGCATCATTATTTTCGCGACGGAGGTGTGATATAGACGTTAGTATAGGAGGTGCAGTTATTTAGATTTAAGTGAGATCGAAACGAGTTTAAATAAAATTCTATGCCCGCAAAAAACATTTTTTCAAAGCTACTTTCATGCAGTTTTAATACGCTTGATAAACTAGATGATTTTCTAACATTAAATTAAATTTTCCTATCTTCTTAACTGTTGCCATCGCTGTCTGTATATACAGTAGGCGGCACTACATATCAGTAGCGAAGGGAGAGGGGAAGCCGGTACAGTAAAAACGTAACAAAATTATAAATAATTCCTCTTTACTCATGTCATAGCTATCGTTTATTCACAGTATTTAGGTACATATTTTAAATTAGCAAGTAAGTATAGTATGACATATTAAATGGAGTTTATTTACAATTTTGTTAAGTTTTTATTGTACCGGCTTCCCCTCACCCTTCGCCACTGGTACATATTACATATCAAGTTTGAGAAAGAGATAAGAGGGCGTCCATTAATTACGTGAGGCGTTTATCTCACGATATTTCACCAAGGGGGGGTGGGAGGGAGGCGAAAAATCGCCACGTCACCTCACGTAATTAACGGACGCCCCCTAATCGACTAGCTTACGATTACTATAGATTATTAGCTTATTATTACTTTGCATGTGAGCGTAACACATTGGAAGGGCGTTCAGTTTTAGATTAGACGAGCTAAGCATGTTATCTATGTATGACACGCATGTTTATATATTAACACTGGGTGCGGTGTGTTTTTAGGTGGCGCGGGCCCCCCGCCACCGCCGCCCATGCCCTCAGGTACGTCCGCACCTCGATTAAAGTTTATCCGTCAAGGTAGCGCGTGAAATTCAAAATATCTTGGGTTTTTTGCAAATTCCAACGCTGTTTTACGTTGTATGTTGATCCAAATTCGATTCAAGACAATAATGACAATATTGTTACTAATAAAGGCGACGGTAAATGGTAACGGCCGTAAATCTCAAGTTTTATATCTCTTATTTCGCCGTCAAATAATGCAGGTTAGTTGTGCATTTTTTTATGTTAAACTAGAACATATGTACATCAATCGTACTGTGAATATTTAACTATTGTAGTAAAATACTTAATGAAATAAATTCATGAATTACTGTCTACCCAAAACATAAAAACGTAATTACTTTCAAATCGCTTAAGATATTTTCATGATTTGTTTTGTGTGAAAAGACTATGTTAGTACCTATAATATTGCCTGTCACTTTTTTTTTATTTTATATTTTAGATACTAAAAAGTAATAATACGTCTAATTCGGCACAGCGCGCTCCTTGATAGGCGAGTCGTATTGCTCGGTGGACGTATGTCGCGTTGCTTGAGCTCAGCGCAGAACACTCAAGCTATACCACCCAAATCACTCAAGGCCGTTGGCAGTTATCAGCGCCTTAATAATCATCAATATAGCCATCGGAATTATATTTGAGGAAAATACGATTATTACCTATATAATATAATTTTGAGGGCTATATTGATGATTTTGATGATTAGTAATTATTGTCGCGAATCGAATTTGGATCAATTACAACGTAAAAGAGCGCTGCCATTTGCAAAAAATCCAAGATATTTTAAATTTCGCGCGCGGGATCGGCTGAATTGACGGATCCACCTTAATACATATGTAGTTCTCACCTGTGTTTGTTCGGAATTTAAGGGTGTTGGCATAAAAATCACACTAATATTACAAAACCAGCTTTTGCTCGCGGTTTTCGGGATAAAAGGTAGCCTACGTACGGCTGATCTAAACATATTTGTGCAAGAATTCTAGTGCTTACTGCTTGGTTCCCATTTTTGCTCGTTGATATTTTGGTGTAAACGCTTTTATTTACACTAGAAGATCGAGAAAGAATGTTCTTGTTCTACTCTAGCTCTTTGTTCGTTTGGTTTTATTAAATTCACCTTTAGACAGCCTCTACAGGGTGTCAGGTTAGACAGTGGAAATACGAAAAGGGGTCATTGTACTCATCATTACGAACAACCTTTACTATGGGACCAATCCTGAAATCGCGAAAAAAATCAGCTGTTCCACATATTTTGTTATGTGAACATAAATGTATGCAACAGCTATTTTTTCGCGAACCTGACATCCTGTATAATTCCTAGCTTAACAGATTATTGGTCCTTCCCTAGCAGGAGGAGGTCCCCCGCCGCCCCCCCCGCCCCCGATGCCGGGCGGGGCGCGCGGCCCCCCGCCGCCCCCCATGCCGGGCATGGGCGGGGGCCCCCCGCCGCCGCCGCCCATGATGGGGGGACCCCGGCCGCCGCCGCCGCCCGGAGGATTCATGATGCCTAGTATGGTGAGCCGTATTTATTATTTAACCCTAGATTTATTTACCTGACTACCTCAGAAAGAGGATAATGTTTTTCGAGTGTATGTAAATAATAATATAATTATGTATAATCTATTTCTTTATTTTTTTTTTTGGCACTATACAGGTGAATTTATCAAGTGGGCGTGGATGACCAAATTCGAAACTAAGATATAGCGAAAAGCACTCAAGGGAGTCTCGGGGCTGATTTTGATAAAAAATAAAACTGCATCATTAGATTTTTGAAAAATCAATTTTCCTAGCCAAGAATCGGACCCGTTGATTTTGAAAAAAAAAAAACACTATAATTGCACTATACGATATCGAAAAAAAAATCAGCTGTTCCATACATTTATGTTCGCATAACTCAACAAAATGTACGGAACAGCTGTTTTGTGCGATTTCAGGGTTGGTCCTATAGTAAAAGTTGTTCATAATGATGAAGTACAATGACCCCATTTCGTATTTTGACTGACTAAACTTACACCCAGTATATTTCGTATCTAAGTTTACGTATTAGGTATACACTTAATTCTTCTGGAATAAATTGTAAAAACCACATTAAAATACATTATGTAGTTTAGAAGAACTAAGCGGACAAATAGACACACACGAAAACCGACTTTTTTATACTTTTTATAGATAAATTGAAAAAGATTGAAATTGAATCGATTTTTAAATATCTACCTATACAGCATGTAACAAAAACCCTGTTGGACCCCAAAAGGGATAATTATACTCATCATTATGAACAAATTTTAAATAGGACCAGCCGTGAAGTTGCGAAACGAAAAATCAGCTGTTCCATACATTTATGTTCACATAACTCAACAAAATGTATGGAGCAGCTGATTTTTTTTTGGTTGGACCCATAGTAAAAGTTGTTAATAATGATGAGTATAATGACCCCTTTTGGGGTCCAACAGGGTTTTTGTTACATGCTGTATACTATTTTTAACTAATTTCCTATTATATTATTTTGTAGCCCCAACCGGATGTGCTGCCTCACGGCCTGAAGCCTAAACGGAAGTGGGAGGTGGAAGGCCCACTCAAGCGTGCCAACTGGAAGACTATCATACCGCAGAAGATGTCGAAGAAAGCCTTCTGGGTTACGGTAAGACTTTTATATTCACAAATAATTATAGTGGGGTTTGGGGCAGTGCAGTGATAGCCTAGTGGATTAACCATGTGCCTCCCACGGCGAATGGTTCGAGTTCGATCCCGAGGCACGCACCGCTGACTTTTCGAAGTCATGTGCGTATTAGAAATTAATTATCACTTGCTTTAACGGTGAAGGAAAACATCGTGAGGAAACCGGCATGTCCTAGAACCAAAAATTCGAAGACATATGACGTCCACCAACCCGCACTGGGCCCGCGTGGTGGACTACGGCCCACTCCCTCTCACAGAGGAGGCCTGTGTCCCAGCAGTGGGAACATTATAGGCCGATTATGCTATGCTATGCTTATGCTAGTGGGGTTTGGTCGGAAAGCAGATGCGGCTGAATGTCGGTTTTGATAACAAAGAGACTGCCGCCGAGTAGCTCCCGTCTACCCCGGTCGTCCCACCCCGTTAACGGGACAGTGGACTTCGACCCCGGTAGTGCCGACCGCGTCGTTTAAGGCAAGGTGTTCCCTAAACGGTAGTGGGAGGGAAGGTCCACTCAACCAACGCGCCAACTGGAAGACTGATACCGCAAAAGATGTCGGAGAAAGCCTTCTGGGTTACGGTAAGACTTATATTCATAAATAAATAATTAATTATAGTGGGGTTTGGTCGGAAAGCAGATGCGGCTGAATGTCGGTTTTAATAACAAAGAGACTGCCGCAGAGTAACTCCGTCTACCCCGGTCGTCCCACCCCGTTAACGGGACAGTGGACTTCGACCCCGGTAGTGCCGACCGCGTCGTTTAAGGCAAGGTGTTCCCTAAACGGTAGTGGGAGGGAAGGTCCACTCAACCAACTCGCCAACTGGAAGACTGATACCGCAAAAGATGTCGGAGAAAGCCTTTTGGGTTACGGCAAGGCTTTTATAATCAAAAATAATTAATTATAATGCCCCTTTTTTCTTACAAAACCTTAGAGCATTTATATGCCCCTGGAGACGTTACAGCGGTGAATCACCGAATAACATTTTCTACCACTTTTTGCGGGGGGTGAGGTGAACACGTATAGCACACTACGAAAAGGGAATCGTCCATTCTCGGCTTAAACGTGGACAAGCTGTTTAGTTAAAAGTATTTTTATCTAAAAACATAATTAATTCTTAAAACAATATTTATGTAACCCTCGTTGCAGGAAATTCTATGTAAAGAAAGTCGTATTAATAAGTATTTGAGCCATTTACATCCCATAAAGCGCGCCATTGATTGGTTACAGACCCGTGTCATTTATGACCAAAGAGTATAAATCAATAATGAGGTTTTAGTTTTTATAATAAAAATAATGAATAAAATTGTTTTGTTTTTAAAAACGTAATTAAATGACCTTATTATTTATTTTATTGGATTTAAAACCAACAAAAACTTATTTACACTAACGTAATGATTATTTCATTATAATGACTATAGACTAAAACCTCATTAGTGATTATGAATCATAAATAACACGGTCTGTAACCCAAAAATGGCGCTGGGATGTAAACGCTTTAAATACTTATTATTTCGATAATTTTTACATAGAATTTCCTGCAACGAGGGTTGGAAAAATATTGTTTTCAGGATTAATTATATTTTCTGGTAAAAACACTTTTAACTGAACAACTAGTCCACGTTTTAGCCTGAGCTCCGAACAAAGTGAGCGAATCCCTTTGATAATCATGGCGTCGACGCCAGCAGCGCCGCCAATTAAAACATGTCAAATTGTATTACAACGCACCTAACCATACCTCGCTTGGCGACGGGTTAGCTCGAACGCCCCGCTCATTCGCTCGACACGCACACGTTTCTTCGGTGTTCATCTTGTTTGCGTGAACAAGCGATACTAATCTGGGGGTCTACTCTCTAAGCACGAAATCCGTAGTTTCGACCTTAGTTACGGGCGTTTCTTACTCCGTATCGCCTACGGACTTAAGATTAGTTCGGGGCCCGAACTAAGAATGAACGATAGCACGATTTGACAGTTGTCCCTACTCCCGATGTGTTTTTATCCGTCCGAAAAATTGAATTTGACACTTGTTTTGACGGAATCTTATGTCTATTGTACTTTCGGACGGGCCCGTATCTTCGTTGACGGACTTACAGAGTAGACGGTCGTCTGGCATCCGCTTTGGCGGCCAGTTTTGGCGTCTCACGGACGCCACGGAAGCGCTGCTGGCGTCCTAAGGAGATATGGCCCTAACTTTCGTAAGTTTAAAGTAGAGTAATAAAACCGCCTCATTACATAAAAGTATAATATTACAGGTTCAAGAAGACAAGTTGGCGTCACCGGATATCTTAACCGGGTTAGCACAGAAGTTCTCCAGCAAACCGGTCGCCAAGAAGAATGAAGATGCAGTTGATAAGTAAGTATACATTAATAGGCATCGTCCTAATAGAACGCGAATTCGCAATCATCGTAGGTTCGCGCGAATTTTACTCGTACGAATGCGCGATCAAACATATTGAACTCGAATAGGTGTCCTAATTGAAATTCACGCTTCCATTGTTTTGGTATCGACCGTGCCATTGCCCTAGTCCACGGTCGCTTGCTCGCTCGCGTCGTCAATTCGCGCGATGATAGGACACCCAGTTTCAAATTCACAAAAAATATACATTTATAATGTATAGATGGTGATATCGCATCGATGTCCTATAACTGCAAAGTTATAAGCATTGAGTTGGAAGTCTGTATAGTCTTCCGATAGATGTCGCCAAACGCTCCTAAGAAGCGTGTACAAAGGGATCTCAAAATTCAATTGAGAATCACTAAGGACACCCAGTTTTTGCCATCGCGCGAACACGCGATGGTCGCATCGCTTATTTGCGCGATGATCGCGCATTCGCGTTCTATTAAGACTTTAGGACGATGCCATAGACTTGTCTGTGACTCCGTACGCGTGGACCATTTTAAATGACCTCGTTAGAGTAGGGTGGCTAGTACTACGAAGAGGTCAAGCTGTGTCTCTGGTTCATCCCACTAGAATTAGATGAAAATGTGGCTTAGACTTTGTACTGTGAAAATATCATCAAAATTTGGTAGGTACTTATTGTGTGACACAAACAAACAGACTAGAGAGGTACGGAAACATAAGCAATTTTTTTTATTACCTTTCATCCTATGCCAAGTGTTTTTTTCTGGAAATGTTTAAAATACAGACACGGCTTTTTTAAAATCGGATTAGTAGTTCCGGAGATTACCTTCCACATATGACACAAACACACAAAATTCGCACTGTTTATATCGCGGCGGTACCGTATAGTACTGAATTATAACTTAATTTTATGAAACTAACAACCCTATTGTATTGTATTGTATTGTATAACGGGCTGGTGTCCGCAACTCCACGTCAAAGCGCGTATTTTGCGTGCGGGTGTGAACGGGTGGGAGACTATTCGACCCATCCCAATTCCCCGAGAAAGGCCAGCAGCGCCCCAATGCTGCTGACTATCTCGCGGAGAGTACCTGGGTTGCCAAAGTACTTTGCCCTGTATGTTGCAACCAGGCAGTGCAGGAGCACGTGGGCTGCTGTCTACTAACAACCCTATAACTAAGGCTAAATTCCAGGGTTCTCACGCTGAAGAAAGTGAAAGACTTAAAGGTGCTAGACAGTAAAGCGGCACAGAATCTATCGATCCTACTCGGCGGCTCCCTGAAACACATGTCGTATGACCACATCAGGACGTGTATACTCAGGTGTGATACTACGGTACTGACTGCGAATGTACTGGACTTGTTAATACAGGTGAGTTGGAAAAATCGGCGTAGTCATAAAAGTCAACATAGTCGTAAACGTCATAAATTGGGTATCTTAGATGCTAAATGTAGCTAGTAAGGCTAACAATGTTTTCTAGTCATTAAATTTTTGTAGTCGGAAAAGTCATAAAAGTTGTAGTCGTTACAATAAATAAAATGGAAACTTTACAACAAAATTGTAATAATAAAGCACGCTTTTAATAAAAAAGAAATACATAGTCGGAAAAAAACAATTATAAAAGAATCTGTAGACATCAAGATTAAGCGGTCTTGTGCGCGTGTAAATTTTTCAGTTATTTATTATTGTATGTTTAAGGACACCACGTCCATACCATAATTTAATACCTACTTTTTTTGTAATTTAACAAATTAATTGTTCTAGTACCTACCACCAGCGGACCAATTAAAAAAACTAGCGGAGTTAAAAGTTAACAGCGAAGAGTTGGCGGAAGCGGAACTGTTTGCCGCCACGGTGGCTGATATCAAGCGGCTGGTGCCGCGACTCAGGAGTTTAGCCTTCAGGGAGCATTACGCTGAAATTATATCTGAAGTCAAACCCGTGAGTAAACAGTGGCGCTCCGAGTGGGGGGAGGGGGGGTAGTACCAGTTTAAATGACCTCCGTAATGTACGGTGATTAGTACTACCAAGAGGTCAAGCTGTATCTCTGGTTTATCCCACCGGAATTAGATGAAACGTGGTTTGGATTTTAAGTTGGAACCAAAGCTATTGAACTGTGAATACCACATCAAAATTCGTTCAGTACTTTTTGCGTGATGCACGCATAAACAAACAGACAAAAATTAAAAAAAAAATCTTTTTCGGTATGGTTACGTCCCGGTACCCTATCCCGACCGTTTTTTCTGGAATATCTTCAATGTTTTTTACAATTTTATAATAGTCATCATCCGCCTAGCCTTTTCCCAAACTAGATTGGGGTCGGCTTCTAGTCTAACTGGTTGCGGCTGAATATCAGTATTTTACGTGGAGCGACTGCCATCTGACCTCCACAACCCAATTATTGGGTAATACCGGTATTCGAATGTTAGACCGGTTGTCAGACTTTCGGGCTCCTGACTACCCGTAACGATTGTCAAAGACATTCTTATGACAACCGGGACCGACTGCTTAACGTGCTCTCCGAGGCACGTAGGGGTCTCGATGTGTAAAGAACGGTCACCCATCCAAGGACTGACCGCGGCAAGCGCAGCTTAACCTCGCAGATCGATCGATCAGCGCGGCTGTCATTTAACCACGAGCCCCTCAATTTAATTATGTTAATGTAATTTTTCAAATTACAATTTTATAATGGTATAGAAATACAAATAATTTATCATTAAATATATTGTTTCCAGGACATAGTATCGGGCACAGCGGCTTGTGAAGAAGTGAAATCAAGTGTGAAGTTCGCCAAAATACTTGAGCTCCTGTTGTTATTAGGAAACTATATGAACACGGGCTCAAATAACGCTGGCGCCTACGGATTTGAAATAAGCTTCATTACTAAGGTACGTTTTTCTGTGTATTTACATGAAAACATTTTAGATATGCCCGATTAGTTTCGGACTAGACTGAAGCCCTTATTCATGACCTACTCGCGGCGATATCGCGAGTTCACGTTACTTTTTGTGCTTAAAGTTATATAAAACCATGGTTGAGTGATTTAAATCAAGTTGGTTTGAGTTTAAATCATGATTTAAATTACCTGAATTTTGGCGAAAAATCATTGATTTAAATCAAAATCTTATAGGCCAAGAAAATGTAATAAAGCACACATGAATTGAATGGAAATAAATTCTCTCAGACTTATTAAAATAATTATTAAGGAAATAGTTCCGTGCGTACGTAGTTCCTTACGTAGTTAATCGAACTAGTATCGAATACTGCTTCAAAATGTCCCATAAATATTCTTTAATTATTTATTTTGTCCACAGTTAACGGCGACGAAAGACCTAGAAAATAAACAGACACTATTACATTATTTAGTAGAAACTATAGAAAATAAGTTCCCTGAAGTACTGACGTTCGCAGAAGAAATGCCCCATATAGACAGGTACTGCACATCTTATGAATCACTAGGTATTAGTGGCAAAGGGTCAATTTTTGTAAGAGGTAAGCCGGAGCCACAAATGCTTACCTGGCCACGAAAAGCTAATTAATAAAAGTAGGCAATACTGCCTGTGCAATTTTTTTAAAGGAAGCCGGTAGGAATCGTATTGTAGGGACTCTTCGCTACTGCTCCGCGGTTTCACCCCCGTTGCTCGGCTCCTAAGGGTCGTGGCGTGATGTTAAATAGCCTATACTATTCCTCATGAATCTGGCTATCATATACAAAAAGATTTTTTTCCAATCCGACTGGTAGTTCCGGAGATTAGCCCGTTCAAACAAACAAACTCTTCCGTTTTATTATATTAGATTAGTATAGATTATTCGCCTAGCCTTTTCCCAAATTAGGTTGGGGTCAGCTTCCAGTCAGACTCCTAGATTTCCTCAACTGATTGAGTTAAAATTTGGAACAAATATGTAACTTCGGTGACAATGCAATAATATGGTACCATGGAGGTGGTCTCATGATGGAGCTGGAAGGTGGCCATAGGAACTCCTCAAATTTCAACATAACTCAGTCGTGTTTGGGCTCGTTGGATTTGTCTTGACAAGTATTGTAGACCTAGATGATGTTCAGGGTCTCAAGATGGAGCTGAATGGGAACTGATCATAATAAAAGCGTTTTCTGAAAAAAAAAATCAACATAAAACTGAACTATTAAGGACGCGTTTACAAATCTGACAAAAATAGTCTGTTTTTCGGTAGAATTTTCAACCGAATGAAACTAAATCAAACGTAACTAACTATTGCCACGGATAGATTACTCCTTTATTTCCAATTCTTAGAGAAAAAAAATGTAAAAATTTTAGTTTTTGATATTGTAAAAACGATTTCCCATTGCCTCTTCACACAAAATTGACGATACGAGCTTGAGTTTAGGATAATTTTTCTTGATTTATTGACATAATCTTGATTCTTTAAAAATTGCATAGGTAAGCAGATATAGTCATCTCAAGACGCTAGAAAAAATAATTACGAAAATGTTACAAATAAAGTCAGAAAAAAAAAAAAGTCCCATCTACTTTTTCACATATTTTGCTAATAGACATGAACCTTAATGGGTGGCATTAAGGTTTATTTTACTTGTCTTGATTTATTGTACAAAAAATTCTAATAAAATGAAAGTCCACATTGTGAGTGTTGTGAGTGGATCTTGTGTCGCTTGTAAGCAGTAGCTCGCAAATTAGTTTACTTACTCATTATTCCCGCAACTATAATTGCGTATTTGTGCGTTTGAGCCGTGTCAATATAGTGGTGCGGTCTATTTTGTAAACGCACCCTTAAAATAACTAGACTTTTGCCCGCGTCTCTGCCCTGTTAAATGACCTCCGTAGTGTAGGGTGGCTAGTACTACCAAGTAGTCAAGCTGTATCTTTGGTTTATCCCACCGGGATTAGATGAAACGAAGTTTAGATTTTAAGTTGGACCCAAAGCTATTGAACTGTGAAAACCACATCAAAATCCGTACAGTACTTTTCGCGCGATGCGCGCACAAAGTATCCTATCCCGATTGTTTTTTTTGGAATATCTTCAATGTACAGACACGGTTTTTTTACAATTTTATAATAGTGTAGATAAGCAATAACTGGTATTCTCCACAGAGCGGCCCGTGTATCAATGGAGAACCTTCAGAAATCGCTGAAGAAAATGGAGAATGACATCAAATCGTTGGAGATGGATCTGAACAACTCAAGAGTTCCACAGTGTCCGGACGATTTATTCAATGAATCTATGACTGTATCCTTTTATAAATATTTGGCTAATTTTATAGTTGTGCCCCGCGGTTTCACCCCCGTCGCTCGGCTCCTAAGGGTCGTAGCGTGATGTTAAATAGCCTATACTATTCCTCATGAATCTGGCTATCATATATACGAAAATATTTTTCGAATCCGTTTGGTAGTTCCAGAGATTAGCGCGTTCATACAAACTTTTCAGCTTTATTATATTGGTATAGATTTGATCATTTGTTTCATCACTACTGCTCTAAAAACGGTGAAAGAGATCATGAGGATACTTATACATATCTTATATCTTAGAACCACATGTTCAAAGACATGTGACGTCCATCAACCCGCACAGGGCCCGCGAGGGGAACTCTGGCCTATTCTCTTTCACAGAGACGAACGACTACTTTCTTCTTCTAGTGGCGCCATCTATGACAAAATGCCTCGGACTTGCCACAAACAGACGGATGACAAAGTGAGATCTTTTGAGGTACGGAACCCTAAAAATCGAAGCAAAATCAGTATGCTCGTGGCACGTGGCGTTTGTAGTTTCTACATGTACTATGGGAAACAGGCGTGATTTTTTGTATATATGCAAAAAAAAAATCTACCCCATGCCTTTAACTCACTGACCAGTCGTTCGCAACGGAAGCGCGTGAACAAAGCGACCTCCTCCACTCAATGTTCCGAAAAATGGAAGCACTGTACACAGGGCTAGCAGAGTATTTCGTGTTCGACGCACACAAGTACACGCTAGAAGAGTTCTTCTCGGATATCAAGACCTTCAAGGACTCGTTTATAGTGAGTATTACTCGAAAATCGATAATAGTCGTAAAAGTCGAGAAAGTCGTAAAAGTCGAAGGTAGTTAAAATCACAGAAATTGTTTCAAAAGTCGCAATTATAACTATTGGTAATATCAGAAACGAATTTTGTGAATGTAGTCGCGAAAGTTGAAAAAGTCGAAATCACCGAGGCATGTTGAGGGACTCGTTTATTGCAAGAAAAAAATAAACAGGGTGGCAGGTTAGACAGTGGAAATTTTTAAAGGGGTCATTGTTCTCATCATTATGAACAACTTTTACTATGGGACCAACCCTGAAATCGCGAAAAAAAAAATCAGCTGTTCACATAAATCAACAAAATGTATGGAACAGCTGATTTTTTTTCGCGATTTCAGGGTTGGTTCCATAGTAAAAGTTGTTCATAATGATGAGAACAATGACCCCTTTAAATATTTCCACTGTCTAACCTGCCACCCTGTATTTATTGACTTTTGTTTCTGATAAATTAACCCCCACAATATTCAGGCGGCACACCAAGAAGTAGCGGCAGCTCGCGAAGCAGCCGCCCGCGCAGACCGCGCACGCAGCGCCCGCGCAGCCGCTGAACGCGATCGACGCGACCGCACGCACCGCTACAAGCAGCTGCTCGATATACACCAAGCGCAGGACGGCGTTATGGACAGGTATGGACTGACATATTATGGTACCTTCACGTATTAAATAATGTATGTCCAACAATGATTATACGAGTATTATCTATACTAATACTATAAGTTTACGCCCGCGGCTTTGCCCGCGTTTTTCGTCATAAAAAGTAGGCTATGTGCTATTCCAGACTATAATCTATCTCTGTGCCAAATTTCATCCAGATCCGTTTAGCCGTTCTATCGTAATAATTGAGTAACAAACATCCATCCATCCAAACTTTCGCATTTATAATATTAGTATAGAATATAAATCTGAAGTTTGTTTGTTTGACCGCGCTAATCTCTGGAACTACCAGTCGGATTCGAAAAATTCTTTTCGTATATGATAGCCAGGTTCATGAGGAATAGTATAGGCTATTTAGCATCACGCTACGACCCTTAGGAGCCGAGAAACGGGGATGAAACCGCGGGGAACAGCTACTTTTTTATATTATTTTAAGGACCATGATCATTTTTTTTTTAAGTCCTTGAGGTTCCCTATTCTTGTTTCAGTTTAATGGAGGCTCTACAAAGCGGTTCGGCGTTCAGTCGAGAGCGGCCTAGAAAGAAAGCCAACCCTAGAGTAGCCGGAGGTAAGGATTACAAACCTACCTACAAACACAAAAATGATCTAATTTGATAGCTAAAAATATAGGTAATAAATCGATGTTAAACATTTCATCAATTGTTTCAATATGAGACCGAAAATAATTGACAAAAAAGGTTTTTTTTAGTTTTTATAAAAATTACGAATTGGGGTTCTACAAATTGATCTTATTGCCCACCATTCTTCGACACCGGTGACCGGACACTGTGTAATATGGCTACTGAAAATGACGTATATGTAGAACCGAAAGAATTTTAATTTTTAAAAGTACTCGGTTTTAGTGTAACCACCCAGTATTCATTTGAACACCAAGACGCTAGGGTAACGATCCACTTTTCACCTCAACACTAGGGTAACTTCCCACCAGTGGCGAAGGGTAAGGGGAAGCCGATACAATAAAATAGTCACAAAATTGCAAATAATTCCGTTTAACTTATGTCATATCTATCGTTTACTTACTGTAGTTGGTGAATAGATATGACATAAGTAAAACGGAATTATTTACAATTTTGTTACTTTTTTTTTTGTACTGACTTCCCCTCTTCGCCGCTGCTACCCACTATTCTTCTAAACACAAACCTTAGGGTAACCTTCACTCTTCACTTATACACTAGGGTAATCACTCACTATTCACCTAAACACAAAAATGTTAGGGTAAACACCCACTGTGCTATTGTTAAACCACAAATATGTTGACACACGCACTCACAGAGGACGTAAGCGACGGCGAAGGACTAGTTCATGCAATACTGCACCGATTGCAAGGTATGTCGCTTTAAACAGTGCACCACGCAGTAATATTGTGAGAACGTAGCTTAATTTATACAGGGTGATTGGTTAAAGAGGCGACAAAAATAATCAACTGTGGGCCCATTAAGAGTAATTTTGACGTATGGTCTCGTAAATGTAATCTAAAATACAACAGTCCTAGAACATTTTGATAAAATTTTATACAATTTGCACATTTTAAAAAATACAGAGAAATTAATAAGACGTATTTAATTTATATAAATATTGCGTAGTAAACGTATATTTTCAATTCAAAATATGCTTACATTTTTTTTTTTTTGTTTTTATTAAAACGTTGCCCCACACTAGGATTTCTCCTGTATCGTGGGTGCGTTTACAAACACAAATTTCACATACACAAACAGCCAGACCTATGTGCAATGCGGGAATCGAACCCGCGACACGTTGCGCAGCAGCCAATCTCTCAGCCACTGCGACAACCGTGCGGTCGCAGTGGCTGAGACATTTACGATAACATACGTCAAAATAACTCGTGATCGGCGCACTGTTCCGCACAAAAATATGTAACATACAACGTGTATCAGAAGTCCAAAATAATAATTTTAGAGGTCATTTTACCCATATACATTATGTACATACATTGGTGCTGATTCTGTTAAACATCGCACTAAACTAATTTTAATCACTCTTTAACTCTTTCTTACAAATATCATTGAAAAAGTACAGAAAGTATTTAGAACTGTCGAATTAGTTCGCGCCCTTATCATTTACGGGAAAATAGTCGTGACCTTTTGCGATTACGACTAAATTGACATTAAAACTATTCAAGTGAACTAATTTGACGGGATTAAATATCTGTTATCCTTTTCCAATGTTTTTTTTATTAGAAAGAGACATAGTAAAACTATATTAGTTTAGTTCGTAAACAACAGAATCGCCATTGTCGTCGAAATCGCGACAAAAATCAGCTGATTATGGTTGAATAGACATGAAACTTTTCTATGAAACGCTGATTTTTTTTCGCGCCTTTCGATACTGGTTCCATTGCCAGTCACCCTGTATACATATAACGACAATTTTAGTTAGAAAATATAATTCAAATATAATATAGACAATTTTAACTTTCCAATGTCTCATCTAATAGTGATGTAGTTTTTAAAATTTGTTACTTATTTTATTATAATATTATTTATTTATTGAAGCTTTCGTTGTAGTTATGTGAATTATAATGTACGGCCAGGGAAAGGGATCCTTTAGCAGGTACGCTTTTTTTTTTTTTTTTGAGGATGGGAAATCATCAAATGACCCCTCCCGCTCTGGGCGGAGCGGAAGGGAGTGTCAGACTCTTACTGACTAAAACCCACCCGTGTTCCTTCCTTAGCCCTTTTGTCCGGGTCAGCGGTATCCCTTTCGGACAATCCCGCTTTCCCGGCAGGCTTGGGCCCTAGTGGGCCCCCTCTTCGATAGCAGGTACGCTATCATTCATATTTTGTCGTATATTCAAACTTCGAAGCAATTTGGATTCGGATTGCTTCGAAGTTTGAATATATTACGACCAAATATGAATGATAGCGTACCTGCTAAAGGATCCCTTTCCCTGACTGTACCTTGTTTATGGTAGTTGCACGATATTTTTTTTAAATATTTCCCAGCATTGGGATGATTACTAGTTGTTTTTATTGACATTTTTAATGCGTATGATTTTTTTTTAATGATTTAAATGATGTCAAGATATTTCGTGCTGTGCGTTTCACAATATTTTTTTAAGTAATGTTTGTTTTTTCTTATACAATTAGCAATACATACGTCTTACATAAATAACAAACAAAAAACGAAACATATTATTACCTTATGGGGCGACGCAGACGGCAGACGTGAACAGATTGTTCGAGCGCTGCAAAGCACGGCAGACTCGATCGCACAAAAAGTCTGTCGTCTGCGTCGCCCTTTTTTATTACGTAAAATATTTATAAGTATGCTTAATAATTTATTTGTATATTAATGACATTTCTTATTTGCAGCCGAACGAAGAGCACAGTTGAGTCGTTCGCGGTCGCGGTCCGGCTTAACGGGCGCGATGACCACGAGGGAACTAACAAAGTGAGTTTACAACAATCACATAATCATGCTTATATGTACACACGACGCCATTGACGGTCGACCACTTTTCACCCTTATTACTAAGAACATAAGGGTGGAAAGTGGTCGACCGTCAATGGCGTCGAGTGTACATACAATGCGATCATATTAAAAATAGAAACGACCCTTCGCCATATTGAAAATTGGGCTGTTTTTTTCGGAGATTATCCGGAACATTTTTTTTTTATTTGTCATAATCATAACTGTTATAAGTACCGTACTGTAATATGCCTTTAGACTTGCCTGCAAGTCTTGCTTGCAAGTATGACGTCACACTTGTGTGCAAGTGATTTGAATTGAACATTTCAGTTGCACCTTGTTCGCAAGTTGTGGTTTCCACTATACAAATTGCATGCAACTTGTATGCAAGTCATTTGCATAATGGAAACGCGCCCTTAGTAAAAAGCTATATTTTGACATTACAATTAGACACTTCAATTTTATTTATTTGTATAGATCAGGGTTTCTTAAAGTGGGGTCCACGGACCCCCAGGGGGTCCGTGACGTGAGTGGCAGGGGTCCACAGCCACTTAGTTCACTCACATATTTACTAGGAAAATAATGCAGTAAGTCATGCATTGGTTGGTAAGCTAACCAATTCTTCTTAATAAAGAATCACTTAAAGATGAAAGAAGAAGAAAGAAGATTAAACAAGAAAGAATCACTTAACTTAAAGATTAAGAGAAGATTAAAGAAGAAAGAATCACTTAAAGAATCACATAAAGATTCTTAATAAAGAATCACTTTTACTGGTTAGCTTACCAATAAAAGTGATTTTTAATATTAGGTACCTATGCTTTGTGTTTTTTTTTCTAAAATTTTCTTGGACAGGGGTCCGTGAAATTCTAAAAGTGGTCCGTGGCTACAAAAACTTTAAGAACCACTGGTATAAATAGATGACTGTCTCCTTTATCTAATAGTCCCCGTGGGTTTTTAGTTTCGATCTGAATTTGCCATTTGTGTGAGTTTTATAAGATTTTGACGAAATTATCTTTTTTTCCAGTGAATTGCTGAGCAACGCGTGATGAAACTCACACCAAGTGATACTAGGAACTTAATATGACATTACACTCGACTTGTTCACAGCAACATGTATTTTGAAGTCAATTATTAGAAGACTTACCCCCGTATATCGAAAGCTTATTCAAATTTGATCTGTACTCAAGTCTCGTGTCATTCGGATGGTTATTTTATTATAACCCGCGCCCATAAAGAAACGAATTAAAAATGGCGGCACTAATCATTCCTTCTCACTCGCACGTTATTACTGTCTTTACTCACACACGTCGGGTGTGAGTAAAGACAGCAATAACGTGCGAGTGAGAGGGAATGATTAGTGCCGCCATTTTTAATTCGTTTCTTAATGGGCGCGGGTTATTCAACAGCTAATTGGAAATTTGACAGCTAGTTAACTGATTAGACATTTTAGGTCTGAGACCTTCATCAAATGTCTAATATGGGGTGTATGGGTCTATATGGGGTTTGGCGTCATAGCAAGAAGCGTGGCTACCGCACCACAGGTTCTAGGGTCGAATTCGGGATCAGGCAATGTTATTTAGATTTTTCGATTTGAAAATAATCAATGGAACTCCTTTGCAATTTCTGCAATAGTAACAAACATTTTAAAAATGTTTCATAATTAGAAAAATATATTTGTCATTTTTAAATTTTAGTTAAAATATTTTTTTATTGCTGTGAATATGTCGAGTGCTTAATTGAATTTACATTGCACAAATAATATTAATAATTATTTTAGTCCGGCAATATAGATTTCATGGATTTTATTGATCTAAAGATATATCTTGCAAGTTCATATATTAAAAGTTTAGCATATTAAGCAGTTATTAATAAATTCATCACATTTTTTCAAGTATCATTGATTACAATAATAAGTTTGTGCAATATAAATTTGAAAATACTAGCGAATAAGTATAAATAATAACGTTATTGTAACTCAAAAAAAAACGTAAGGTACTTGCGTTAAAATTAAACATTATACAATTAATGGTTATTTCTAAAAAAAAAAAGACTTTTGTAAAAGTTCTATTAATTTGGTAATAGATAAACTCTAAACTCATTAAAGTCAAATCATTTATTACAGTTAAAGTCGATTTCGTTTGAATGTAAAAAAATTCAAAATAAGCCAATTTGCCCATTCCCAAATTCGTTTTCTATGTAGAAGAATGGCCAAAAACTTCACAGGTCACATTTTAAAAAATGTTTGGTATACATTATTTTTTTAAGAGAAGACGTCACATGTGTTCGATTTTTTTGTTGCTAAGACAAGCCGGTTTCCTCACGATGTTTTTCTTCACTGCTTTTAGAGTATTGGTGATAAAATAAATTGCACAAAGTGCGCGCCTGGTTGTCTAATTACTACGAATCATAAATTGTGATTTACGTTTCGTAGGTAGTGACTTACGGCTCGTGAAATGTGACATACAGTGGCGTGCCTAGAGGGCAAGCCCGACGCATCTTTTTGGTTTTAGAGGGTATTTATGATCATTTTTGTAGAATTCAAGTGAGTTAATGACGTTATTAAAGCAATAAATACATTAAAAATCACTTAAATTCATGAAAAATAAACAAAAATATTCTCTAAAACAAAAAAGGCGTCGGGCTTGTGCTCTAGGCACGCCACTGGTGACTTACGACTCGTGGGATGTGACTTACGGCTCGTGAGATGTGACTTACGATTCGTGATAATATTATGTCACTTACATTTCGTGTGTTGTCACTTACATTTCGTGAGATGTCACTTACACTTCGTGAGATGTCACTTACACTTCGTGAGATGTCACTTACACTTCGTGAGATGTCACTTACAACTCGTGAGATGTCACTTACGACTCGTGAGATGTCACAGCTCGTGAGATGTGACTTACACTTCGTGAGATGTCACTTACGACTAGTAAGTCTTACCGTTAGTCGGAGCCGTTATCACAGCGACCAGTGCTCAACTACCAAGTTAATAGAACTAATAATATGCATATATTTGTCCACAATTATGTCTGTATATATTGCTAATACGGTAATATTGAGTATTTTGTAAGTAGATGCTAATTATTTTGGTGTCGATGGCCTTATTAGCTTAAAAGCCTTCAAGTCCATATTGGCCTTAGGCCTATAAAATGCTTTAGGATCGGAGCTACATTTTTCTAACCCAAAATCCCATATTCAAGTATTTTTAGAACTGCCGCGACGAAGTTACGGCTCTGCTTTGTCCAGCGCGCTTAGCATGACAACGATAGAAACGGGTTTTGTCTACAGAAGAATAGACAAAGTGACAGATTGTAGAAAGATTTCTATTGTTTTATGCATACAATGAAGAAAATAAATGTTTCTATTCTTCAGTAGACAAAAGTCTGGTACGCCAAGCACGGGTCGCCGCGTGCTCGGGCAGTAGAGATAACGAGTTGGATAGAAACTTGTCTATTCTTTGGTAGAATAGAGATAGAATTGGTCATGCTAAGCCGGCAATATCTCCAGCATGATTTGCGCCAATCCTCGGGCAGTTTCCACAGCGGTGGCAATCGGGCATTAGCTCCGGGACTATAACAACGTGGGCCATTGTGTACGGGCTAAAACCAGCTGCGTAATTACCTTTTAAGGGTACTTGACTATCTTTTATTTAAATAGATTTTTTTCTCAATGGATCTTCTCATTATTCCCCCTTTTTAACCGTCCTAATTTATTTTTAACACTTTTAAATACGCTTTTTTTTAAAGATATATGATTTTAAAGGTATTCAAGTATCCTATAATATTGGCCTGATGGTTTATTAGGCGACAGAGTATTCAAGCTAACTCAAATTTGTATAGAAATATTAATTTTTATTTAGTTTTAACATGCATTTTGTTCTATTTCACACGAAACGATGTATTTTTTTTATATTTTAAATTAACTTAAGTTTTTTTTTAATGTTTATAATAGGCGATAGAATATTACAATCAGCGTCATAATAATATTATTATCACTTGTCATGTTAAACGTCACAATTTACTTAATCACTGTCGCTTTTGTGACATATGTCACACATTTATGACACTTGTCATGTGACAATCTCTTGTCGCATTTATGACTATTATTTATTAATCTTTCATGACAAAAAATACCACTGCGGCCCCAATGTCATAATTTAAATACATTTTCATGCACAAATAATAAGATTAATGTTTTATGACAATATTATTGAATTTAAAATTCTCTGTGCGTGGATAGTTAACATGTCGCTGACTGTACCTAGTATATGTATACATACATGTAAATATATTTTTGTAAAATGTTACATTTTTACTTAATAATAATGTTTTTAAAACTATTACATTGTTTTATTAAAATTTCTGAACATTAGGATTATCCATTAGGAAATTCTCAGAAGCAGCCCGGAGAGTCTGGACTACGTTGATTGTAAATCACGCGATATCGCGTTATAATATGGGCGCGATATCGCGTTATAATCTCTAACAGGTTTCTTCACAAAAAAAAACAAAATTAATAAAAATAAATATTTTGGGCCGGCCATATCTATCAGTCGTAGAACAGATGACCGTTGGAGTCGCTTATTCCCAGTAGACGTGTTCTCGAGTGGAGACCGCGGATCGGCAAACGTGGGGTAGGACGCCCTCAGGCTAGGTGGAGCGACGATCTTCGCAGGGTGGCTGGTGGCAGCTGGATGAGAGTGGCCGAGGATCGAGTTAAATGGCGTGCGATTGGAGAGGCCTATGTCCAGCAGTGGACTACTTACTAGGCTGATTATGATGATGATGATGAAATATTTTGGCCATCACACGAAATCTAAAATCTTTGGCTGGCAACCTATGACCTAAACATAACCAGCAAAATAGAGATAGAATAAATTAATTTACTACCTAGCTACCTACTACGTACGTAGCGTAGTACGTACATGCACCAAAGCCAATACTTCATAATTATTAATATCAAAATATTATTTATAATGATGATAAATTGTAGTTATAATTAGACTTAGGAACATAATACATTAATCGTAAAATAATTTTGATGCTACATTTAGTGACGCTAGTAATTACCTACACGTGACGTGGCTAATCTCTATATCTTCCAGATACCTACGCAATATGCAAATTACACATAAAATATCATTATGTACAGCCAGAGCCAGAGACAACAGTCCATGAACACTACAATATTATTGTCGGGTTATTTGGAATATCTAAAATAAAAGATGTGATAATATGCATCAATTAGGATTTGTTTTTTTGCCAAAAGGTGGGCAAAAAAATATTCCTACCATTGGCATAAAAAAATACATGTGATCAAATCTTTTTAGAAATCTATACTATTACTTATAAAGAGGAAAGATGTTTTTGTTTGTAACGAATAGGCTCCGAAACTACTGCACCGATTTTAAAAATTTTTTCACCAACAGAAAGCTACATTATCATATCACTGAGTAACATAGGCTACTTTATATTCCAAACAAAATTACAGTTCCTGCGGGCCATGCGGACGGAGTCGCGGGAAAAGTGCTAGTGGTAATAGCGACAACAATATCAACAATATCATGTAGGTACAGCCAGAGGCAACAGTCTATGAACACTAAAATATTATTATCAAATAGGTACCTATCTAAAGGATTTAAAAAAACCGGCCAAGTGCGAGTCGTACTCGCGCACCGAGGGTTCCGTATCATATTTGGACGTATAAAGTGAAAAAATTCGGACCGCATAACTAAGTTTGTTTGTGAAAGAATTTTGATGATTTTGAAAAAACTGTACTAGTTAGGAACATCGTTTTATTTTTGGTGCCATATTTGGGTCAATTTCTATCAACCCTAATTATTTCAGATTTTTCGCCCCGCAAACTTCAGAGATAAGGGTGGGGGGGAATGGTATTTTTTGGACATTTTTCATCATATGTCGAAAACTGTGAGACATAAAATAAAACGAAGATATATTTTGAAATGTGCAGATCAAGCCCTTTCATATGATATTCCACTTGACCTAGTAACCCCACTTTAAAATTTCGGACCCCCACTCCGGCCCCTTTTGCAATGAAAATAAAAATGTTTTTTTGACTATTTTCATTTGCAATAAAGTTGGGCAAGCATTCTTTATAACTGTTCCAAATTTCAAGTCGATAGCATTAGTAGTTGCTGAAATAAGCAGGTGTGACAGACAGACAGACGAAGTCGCACCATAAGGGTTTTTACCATTTTGGTACGGAACCCTAAAAACGATTGACACGGGCGGGATTGGAACTCGCGACCTTGCCGTAGCGTACCGTGATGCGTACAGGACACGGTAGCTTAGTAGTTAGAGCGACGCCACGGTACGACAGAGGTCGCAGGTTCAAATCCCGCCCGTGTTATTTTTAAATTTCTTAAAAAATTATAGGATTGAAGCGGGCACCCGCGACAGGCACCCGTCGCGCGTCGCGTGTCTATCTGTTGGAATCCCAACACTAAATTCACTGATATTGTTAGTGGGTTGAAAACGCTCACATCACTAGCGCGTCACTAAGCGCATCGTCGCATTTACAAGCAGTAGCAATCTAGCCACCGTGCGGGTCACCACGAATTGAAGCTAGTGGAAATACCTACTACCTATCTGTGTGTGTCCGCAATAAAGTGCATTCAATTCTACAAAGTGCATTTTTACAAGGCTCCTACTCCCCAACACTATCTATGCGCGTGGACACGCACGCGGATGGGCTCCGTCTCCGTGGACGGTCCCCGTCGCGGGTATGTAGCCGTGGCGAAAACCGAATTATTTTATTTACGCATTATCGCTAGTTCAACACCCTATATCCTGGAATAAGCCCGTGCGGCGTGCCCCGTGAGGCGTGCGTGTTACCACCTCGCTAGAGTATTATTGTTCTGTGGTTACCACAGCCGGCCTAGCATGACCACGATAGAAACGGGTTTTGTCTACATAGAAATAGACAAAGTGACAGATTTCATTCATAAAACGTAGAAATGTTTCTACAATCTGTCACTTTGTCTATTTCTATGTAGACAAAACCCGTTTCTATCGTGGTCATGCTAGGCCGGCTTGCGGGCCCCGCGACGGACGCCCGCGCCTGTCCCCGCGACGGAGCACTGTGTATGGAACGGCGCGGGCGTCCGCTTACGCAGTTTCAGGCCTAAGCATAACATAATCTTTGACAATTGTTTAAAAATTCACACTAAAATAAAAATAAAAAAATATTGAAAAATAGACACTTTTTTATATTTTACCTACATACCTACTACCTACATTTTTTTTTAGGTAGATAGTTAATTATTAAGAACAAAAACCGGACAAGTGCGAGTATGCCTCGCGCCCTAAGGGTTCCGAAATATGATCATAGATGGTGCTACTGTATACTTCCAATGGCAATCTATGAGCAGATGGCTCCACTTATGGTCCGGTGACTGACGGCGGACAACAAAGTGATCCTATAAGGGTTCCGTTTTACCTTTTGAGTTACGGAACCCTAAAAACGTATTTGCAATACCGTTTACTGCAGCTGTCATTTGTTATATCAAAAACGCAATATAAGTCAAAATCGGTTGAATAAACTGTAAATGGGGTTTGTAAAATTGTCTAATATTGTTTCAAATGGACCTACCTAAACATGTGTTTGTTTGTTAATAGTTCGAAGGCGTGGTCGCTATAAATAATATAGGTATGAAATAAGCTCACCATTGCAACAGATATTATTCAGTAGCACGACTTCTTGTGGAACGCCTCGTTCGGGAAAATATCACCAACGGCCACGTTGTCTTAGTCTTGTCAGCCTTTTAACTAGGTACCTACCTACAAAAATAAAGAAAGAACTGAAAAATATAATATATTTTTTGAAATATTTGAGGGTAGGTAAATCACGTTGGAGTAAAATACTTCATACTTACATAGATAATCAGACAAGTCAAATTAGGTCCTCCCACAAAAAAGACAATTTTTTCATGTCTTCAATTCTTCTTAAAAAAATATTTTATATTAAACAAACCTACAATTCTGTTTTTAATCTGTACAGTTACCAAAACACTATTAAACACGGGCGATGGGCGGGGCGTTCTCGTTGCCAAGCCACGCCCATCGACGCAAGCGCACGCTTCGCCGCCGCCATTAGCAACGTTCCCATCTCTCGAAATAAAATTAAGGTTACCTAGTACCTCCTAACGTAGGTATCATAAATATATCAGGATTTTAAATTCCCAAACAGAACATTTCTGAAGTGAATATAATAACAAGTACATTTATGCTTATGTATAATTTGAAAAATCTCAATTAGTTTTCCAGTTCCGAAGAATCAGACGAAGCAATGTTGTGATAAAATTGACAAAATGACTCTAGACGTAAATTAGGTAGGTACCTACCTACTTAGTTAATGTTAGGCTTTATAAGACACAAATGCTTGAAAAATATGTTTTAGATATGGTGAGCATATTGCAATGTTTTGGTCATATAAACAAAAATTGCCATGGAAAATTATGAGAAATAACCAAAAACAAAATAAATAAAAACTTCAAATAGGTACAAATTCACGTTTATTCTCAAATATTGAGCAATTAGGTATACTTTACATACATTCATATTTCACATGTTTAAATACAATAATCACATATTTGTACAAAAATTATTTAGTTAAATACTACTTCTACAATATCTATGAGCAGAGTTGGGGCCGAAATATGACGTGTAAATATGCCATGATAATCCGGTGTACCTATAGAGCGTTTCACGTAAGGGGACGTCCATTAATCACGTGAGGCTCGAAAGGGGGGGAGGGGGTTCCAAAAAAATTACGAACTATCGCAAGGGGGCAGGGGAGTGTAGTGAGATATCACGTGTATTTATTATGTCGTCGGACGCGCGATTTCTAAACCCAAAAAAAATTGTAGCTGTATTTAAAGATAATATTCTGAAAAAAATTAAGATAATTTGTGCTAAAAAGATACACGTGATCTTGGGTAGGAGGATGGGTTAGTTAAAAACATCACCACGTATCACCAGGGGGGAGGGGGGGTCAAAAAGTTGCTAAAAACATCACGTGATTAATGGACGTCCCCTATGAAGTCCATTCGACGCTATGTTTGCCGTCCCGTCTGTCACTCCTGTTTAGGTCTTAACGTTTTAGGTAGTATATTTTTTGTAGATTTATGTGTTAAAGTAATGCCTAGGACACTAAAAAGTGGTGAACGAGAATTGGTACGGTACTGAAAGAAAACTTCCAACACCGTTAACGTTGTAACATATTGACATTCAGGGTGCATTACGGCAAATCGTGTTATCGGATTTCAATAAGCTTACTTAGATAGAAAACGTAAAGTAGTAGCCACGAAAAAACACGTCTGACAAGCTGAAGAGTGTGACTGTTCTAAAAATCGGTTTAAGTATAAACCTTGTAGATGAATGTAAAAAAAAATGAAAATTAGGTACTAAAAACGTGCAAAAAAGCACTGCCATACTTTCATAACTTTGAAATGAAAATTTTATGAATTTGACACAATAAAAAACAGAGAACCCAATGTTTCCGTTTAGTGTAAAAAGATCGCAATTTTTTTTTACATTTTTCCCCAAAATATCCATAAAAATTATAATTCAGAAAAATTCAGGAAGTTTGCGATTTTTTTACACAGAATAGAAGTATATGTAGATATAGAAAAAATAAACCATCAGCTACTAGTAGCTTTGTAGCTTCTAATTAAGTTCTTCATCATCTGCCTAGCCTTTTCCCAAATTATATTGAGGTCGGCATCCAGTCTAACTAGTATTGGCTGAATATCAATATTTTACGTGGAGCGACTGCCATCTGACCTCCACAACCCAATTAATGGGTAATACCTAATACCGGTATTCGAATGTTAGACCAGCTGTCAGACTTTTAGGGCTTCTGACTACCCGTAACGATAGTCAAAGATATTCCTATGACAACCGGGACCGACTGCTTAACGTGCTCTCCGAGGCACGGAGGGGTCTTGCAGATCGATCGATCAGCGCGGCCGTCATTTAGCCACAAGCCCCTCAAGCTTATAATTAAGTTCCTATTTACGCTAAAGTTGTTTCTACGGCAGTGCTTTTTCTACTTTTTCAATATTTTTTTACATTAATCTATAAGATTTATTCTCAACACGATTTCATTAGCCACTAGTGAAACTCTTAAGAGCTACGAGCTTACTACTTTACCTTTTCTATATAAATTTATAGTTTTCCCATAAGACTTTTGCATGGCGCCGATCCTTCAGGGCAGCCAACATAGCGTCCAATGGACTTCTTAGAAATCTTATGTAAATCGCTCTCTACTAAAGTGTTTCGGAATTAGTCTACTTTGATTATATTAACTACCTATATTTTATATTGGTGCCAATTCTGTTGTTTACCAACTAAACTAATTTAGTCTCATTACGTCTCTTTCTAATAAAAAACATGAGAAAAGGATAGAAGATATTTAATCCTGTCTTAGTCCACTTGAATAGTTTTGTTGTCACTTTAGTTGTAATCGCAAAAGGTCACGACTATTTTCCCGTAAATGACAAGGGCGTAGGCTAATTTGACAGTTCTAAATATTTTATGTCCTTTTTCAATGTTATTTGTAAGAAAGAGATGTAGTGTGATTAAAATAAGTTTAGTGCGACGTTCAACAGAATCAGCACCATTGCCAATCTACATCAATAATAGTCTACTCTATGGTGTCATGGCGTGTCTTTGGTGCTGCTTGAGATCGCTTGTACGATGCACCTCAATCGCGCCAGACTGTTCACCCCACAAGACGTATTGTCATCTGTAACAACATGTAGGTATTTAATCTTCTTGGTAACAACAATAGTTATGAAGTAGATATAGGTAGCGGCGTGAAAGATGATCACAAACGTCACCTGCTCATTAGCTGGTTTTTCGGTCTCTTTGGCGGAATGACGGAGACGCCGAGGCTACACGCGATTGGTTCGTCAGTCGATGCTCGTCGTCTTTTGGACTATTCTCTATTACGTATTGTCAACTGTCTATTGTCTATTGGGTCAAAAAGGTACATGCGCGATCAGTGAACCAGATCTCTGCCGATACTTATATTGAATTTTCTATAAAAGAGCTTGAACCTAGATAATAGAAACAAGGGAGATGTGCCAAGGCGCTATTGAGCTTGACGCTTCAGTTTGCTCACATTGACCATAATTAAAACGTACACGCCGGCGACGGACCGAACGCGATCGACGATATAAATACAGAGTTTTAGTTTAGTGCTAGTGATGAGTTACGAATAACAGTGGTGCCGATTCTGTAGTTTACGAACTAAACTAATTTAGTCTTATTAAGTCTATTTTTAATAAAAACATGAGAGAGGGATAGCAGATATTTGATCCTGTCAAATTAGTCCACTTGAATAGTTTTAATATCAGCTTATTGGAGTATCCAATAACCTATCTATCGGCCCTTTCTCCTACTAGAGATTCGTTTTTGACATAAGTTCTATAGAAGAAATGTCAAAAATCTATCGCTATTGACGCTCCTGATCTGCTTGATTTGCTAGCGCGCTTCTTTGTCCCGGACAATTACTGCCGGGGCAAAAAGCATAGGCTGTTTGCCGTGCCTCCGTGTCGTACTGTTGCACGAACTAAGTCGCCAATTCCTCGCACTCTGGCCGCGCTCAATGATCTCTTGGATTCCAATCCAACAGGCGATCTGTTTGCGGACGGATGGACGAAGATTTTATTGGTGTGTCAGAAGTACTGTGAGACGAATGTATGAAAGTGTTGTTAACCTTCTTGTATATACATTATATATTATTGTTTCTTTTATTTTAATAATTTTAATTTTAGTTACTGTAATTGGTTGTACAGCCGTTGTAATTAAGTAAATAAATAAATAAATAAAAATCTCTAGTAGGATAAAGAGCCGATAGATCGGTTATT
Organism: Thalpophila matura; assembly: GCA_948465475.1. NCBI lineage: Eukaryota > Metazoa > Arthropoda > Insecta > Lepidoptera > Noctuidae > Thalpophila > Thalpophila matura. The sequence continues at coordinate 5,913,189 of OX419205.1, read as the reverse complement.
GGGAACGGCCATTAGTCGTAATCACAAACTATTTGGGCGTAGACTAATATGACAGTTCTAAATATTTTCTGTCCTTTTTCAATTATATATATTTGTAAGAAAGAGATATACTTAGTGTGACTAAAATTAGTTTAGTGCGATGTTCAACAGAATCAAAACCAGTATTGAGGGTGTGCGGAATTTTTTATGTGTGGGAGATCTTTATATTCACAAGGAGCGCTTGTAATTGGTGCTGATTCTGTTGCACATCGCACTAAACTAATTTTAATCACACTATATCCCTTTCTTACAAATATGATTGAAAAAGAACAGAAAATATTTAGAACTGTCAAATTAGTCTACACCCTTGTCATTTACGGGAAAATAGTCGTGACCTTTTGCGATTACGACTAAATTGACATTAAAACTATTCAAGAGGACTAATTTGACAGGATTAAATATCTGCTATCCCTCTCTCATGTTTTTTATTAGAAAGGGACATAATAAGACTAAATTAGTTTAGTTCGTAAACAACAGAATCGGTACCATTGTGTCGCAAATTGTTCTAAAAGTGGCGACAGTGCAGGTTCCCGTACTAATTTGCTGTGATGGCATATCTCCTTTTTTCCATGATCTGAGGTCAAAGTATACTCACTATTTAAGAACGGCTTTTCTTTATCTGTCTTAGTTTCTCTGGTGTCGTAGGACCGCTGTGACGTCACGGGAGACTCCATGTAACTCTTACAGCTTTCTGACTCCAACTACAGGAAAAAGGAAGACGCTTTATTATAAGTAGTTACACGTAATCCTCTGAGGGGTAAGCAGATACCCCACGTTTCTCCAGTTATCTATATATACTACCAGCCTGCGTGATTTTACCGCGAGAACTGCCAATTTGTTTGCAAACGTTCAAGGGAGAATTTCACGGTGACATATACCTATATGTCAGTTGAAACAGTTCAGTGTGGGTACTATGCGATCAAAATAAGAATAGGACTGACCTTGCGCCATATTGTGACGTTTTGTTTTGAAAATTGAGCTTTACAATAGATTTGGTAAATCAAAGACTCAGTTATATTATACAGGGTGGCAGGTTAGACAGTGGAAATATTTAAAGGGGTCATTGTACTCATCATTATGATGAAAAAAAAATCTGCTGTTCCATACATTTATGTTCACATAACTCAACAAAATGTATGGAACAGCTGAATTTTTTTTCGCTATTTCAGGGTTGGTCCCATAGTAAAAGTTGTTCATAATGATGAGTACAATGACCCCTTAAAATATTTCCACTGACTAACCTGCCGCCCTGTATTGTATTATCTGTGGTGAGATTCTCCCTCGAACGTTCGCAAATTGTAAAATAAAATTGAAGAACAATGGGCACATTAAATTATTGACAGCCTAAAAAGTTTGGATAATTATTTCAATACTTTGTCCCAGCTAAAACACCAAAAAGTGTGGGCGTTTTAGGACTAACTTTTGTATCATTTTTTTTTTCTTTTTTAATTACAGGCTCGCGTTTGACCGCCATCTCGCCTGATGTTAAGTGATGATGCGGTCTACGATGGAGCACGCTTGCCTAGAAAAAACCGATTCATTCACTCTCGACTTGAAGATACCCAGATTGTAACTGTCGGGGAACACCCACTCCGGCAGCGAATTCCATTGTTTTGCGGTTTTCACAATGAAAGTGGAATCAAAGCGCTTCGTTCGGGTTTTTGGTACGTCAACCATGAACCGATGGCGCTTTTTCGTGGTTCTGTTGTATCTTTTGAAAAAGTGCTGATTCTTAGTCTACTTTGAATAACTTTTATTTTTAGATTTTTGAATAGTCCACCAACCACCGTGGTGTCGCATAAACCATGTAAACGCTTTAGTCTGCGCGTGCGTCTATTTCAGGGCACGTGCCGGCTCGGCGAGCTTGTCAAATGCATGTGCAACTGATTCGCGGAGATACGGAGGCACCTGTTTTTAATTACTTAGAATATCTATAATAAGCGTTAGGGCTCGTGGCTAAGTTGCGATCGATTTGCGAGGCGTAGGTATGCCGTGGTAATTTTGTGAATGGCGTTAACAGTTATTTTTAGGGTCCCGTACCTCAAAAGGAAAAAGGAATAAGGCGGAACCCTTATAAGATCACTTTGTTGTCCGTCTGTTGTGTTAAGCGCCATCTATGAGAATATAGCTTGGTATACTGCTGCCGGGTTTTGTCTACATAGAAATAGACAAAGTGACAGATTTCATTCATAAAACGTAGAAATGTTTCTACAATCTGTCACTTTGTCTATTTCTATATAGACAAAACCCGTTTCTATGCTAGGCCGGCTGGTGCTCACTGATGCTGTTCAACTATATTCTCATAGATGGCGCTATTGTGCCATCATGTTTTTATACGTCTGAGGAAGGTACGGAAGCCTCAGTGTGCGAGTCCGACTCGCACTTGGCCAGTTTTTTTAATAATTCGCCTGCACGAGTAATATGACCACGATATAAACGGATTTTGTCAACGGAAGGATAGACAAAATGGCAGATTGCGTAGAAAGATTTCTACCGTTTTATGCATACAATGAAGAGAAGAAATATTTATATTCTTCAGTAGACAAAACTCTGATAAGCCAAGCACGGGTCGCCGCGTGCTCGGGCAAATGAGATCACCAGTTGAAAGAACTTCATCTGTTCTTTAGTAGAATTTTGTCTATTCTTTGGTAGAATAGAGATAGAATTGTTCATGCTACGCGTGCTGATGTTAAACGATGATGCGGTCTACGATGGAGCACGCTTGCCTAGAAGAAACCGATTCACTCGCGACTTGAAGATATCCAGATTGTAACTGTCGGGGAACACCCACTCCGGCAGCGCATTCCACTGTTAGTCGGCTTCCACAGTGAAAGTGGAATCAAACCTCCTCGTTCGGGTTTTTGGTATATCAATCATTAATCGATGGCGCTTTTTCGTGTTTCTGGCCGGCCGATAGAAAAAAGTCATCACACTCTCCGAAATGTATCTTATAGCAAACCGATAGACTAGCAACTTTGCGCCGATGTTCAAGACTTTGGAGCTTAGTCTGAGCAAGGGAGTCATTGCTGATGAGCCTCTTGACACGCTTCTCAATGATCAAGATCCTTTTGTGGTTCATTTCAGTATTTAAATTAACTTTTCATTTAATTTATTTAATTACCCATGCTACACAAACCAGTAATATCCATTTCCATCGCATCTAATTCCACCGCACACACACGACTTTACGACTATCACTCTATCGCGTGTCGGTAGTGTGTCGCGATGTTAAATTGTCATCTATCCACGTCCGCGGATTATTTATCGCTACACGTGCGCCGGCCCTTAGAATAGAATTACACAGAATCGCGCGCTTATAGACGAGCAATCATTTTAATTGCTACGTTTTAATTTTTGATGTTCGTTGCGGAATTGTTTCTTGGAATGTGAATTGAAATTATTTATGTGTTGCGAAACGAAAATATTCACCCTGTATCATCAGCTTGTCTATTTCTGTACCGACTCCCGCGTGATGTCACTCCGTGATGTCACCGCGAGAACTGCCAATTTGTTTGCAAACGTTCGAGGGAGAATCTCACCGTGACATGACAGGCAGAGATCAGCCGGTCGATTCTGTAAAAATCTCACCGTGAAAACATAGGTGAAGTGAGTTTGTTTTTGCTAGGAATTGACACTATTGACAGCTCACTCCACGCTCACTTCACCTAAGTTTTCACGGTGAGATGGTTACAGAATCGCACTGCAGAATAGGCAGGGTTAATTTACATAAAGTTGGTAACAAGGTAAATACCTACCTACAGAGTGGTTAATGCGGTGGTGGTACTGGTGGTAGGTAATAATGGTAACTTCAAGTCGCGAGTGACTCGGTTTCTTCTAGGCTAGGCAAATGTGCTCTATCGTAGAATCGTAGACCGCATCACTGATCAGATGGCGACGACCAAACGCAAGCCTATTTTTATTATTACCACATTTTTATATTATTATTTTAGCACGTTTTTTTCTTGTCTGTCTGTCTATCTGTCTGTTCGGTGCAAATTTTGCAATCCTAACTATTGCATGCGCCTCACGTTTTTCAAATAATAATAAAAATAAATTATTTTATGCTTTTTAGTCCGTTTTAAAAACGTGATTTTAATTATTTTTTTTCAAATAATTGTTTAATTAATAAAAAACTTTTTAACAAAAAATAACCGACTTCAAAAATCCACTACAAAGAAACTAATAATTTTGGTTTCGGAAGTCGGTGGCAAAAAAAAGCAAACAAAAACCAAAGCCACCGCCTTCCGAAACCAAAATTATTATTTTCTTTGTAGTGGCTTTTTGAAGTCGGTTATTTTTTGTTAAAAAAGTTTTTATTTTTCCCTTTTTAGTTCTTTATCTTGCGTTAGATTACTTTGACGACTTCGTTCAACAGTAAATCTTCTACGTAGTGAGTACATTTATGCATATAACTTTGTATATAGGAATGATTACCTAATGTATTTTATACTAAAACCTTCCTCAATGTATGTAGATTACGTTAGTGAAAACCCCATCCAAATCGAATCAGTAGTTTCTGAGAAAATCGCGCACATACAAACATACATACATACATACATACATACATACATACATACATACATACATACATACGGAACGAATACAGAAACTCATTTTTGAAGTCGGTTAAAAAAAAAAAAAACGGACCCGACTGATACGTTTCGGATTCATTCGGTTCAAACCCGTGCAATAAGTTGATTAAGCTAACTTACCACGGCTGCAGCTCTCAACGCAGCTTGCAGCCTTTCTATGTGTTGTATTGCAGCTCGTAATATCTCCAGCTTGGGCAGCCTCCCGCTGCCGGCCCTGGCTCTGATCCGCAACTCTTCGAAGGCGGCATTTACCTGGCAAGAAACGAAAAAGTATTAAAAAGCTGAAGAGTTTGTTTGTTTGAATGCGCTAATCTCTGGAACTACCAGTCGGATTCGAAAAAATATTTTTGTATATGATAGCCAGATTCATGAAGAATAGTATAGGCTATTTAACATCACGCTACGACCTAAAGGAGCCGAGTAAAAAGAAAAAAAGTTAGAAACAACGCTACCCTTTCGTGTGTGACTGTTTGTCCGCTTAGTCTTCTAAATTACAAAAATGATTTTAATACGGTTTTCACCACCATTTAGAGAAATTCAGAAATCTTGATGTTTTGACATGTCGCCGCAACAGTAGATTGCACCCTCAGATCATAGAAACAAGGAGATATGCCATCATAGCAAATTAGTACCGGAACAACTGATGCCACTTTTAGTACATTTTTCGACACAATTACGCGTATATTTAAGCGTGATGGCATATCTCCTTGTTTCTATGATCTGAGGTACCTACAGTACCTAAGTATTTTTATTTTACCAAAAATCTATTTAACTGATTTCTTATTGGATTTTATACGTTAAACAAACCCACTTCCTCGTAATGAAAACACCCACAAAATAGTGATCATTTACAATTAGATGGCAGTAAAGTGTATTTACATTAAAAACTGTAAAAGCTAATAATTTATTCGAATATAGTCAGTCTATTAGTGCACCGCCGACTCGTCTGACAATCGTAAATAAAATGGAAATGCGAATTAGTTGTAACGCTGGTTACACACATGTGACTAAGAAAATATTTTTGGGGGAATTCATTTCCGTGCATTGTAGGTATTCTGGCATTTCTTCGACAGAATTAATAAATAAGCATTTTTAATTAACCGACTTCAAAAAAGGAGGTTCTGTATTCGTCCCGTATGAATGTATGTATGTATGTATGTATGTTTGTATGTGCGCGATTTTCTCAAAAACTACTGATTCGATTTGGATGGGGTTTTCACTAACGTAATCTACATACTTTGAGGAAGGTTTTAGTATATAATACATTAGGTAATCATTCCTATGTACAAAGTTATATGCATAAATGTAGTCACTACGTAGAAGATTTACTGTTGAACGAATTCGTCAAAGTAATCTAACGCGAGATAAAGAACAAAAAAGGGAAAAATAAAAACTTTTTTAACAAAAAATAACCGACTTCAAAAAGCCGGACGTCAAGAAGTCGGTGGCAAAAAAAAACTTTTTTAACAAAAAATAACCGACTTCGAAAATCCACTACAAAGAAAATAATAATTTTGGTTTCGGAAGTCGGTGGCTTTGGTTTTTGTTTGCTTTTTATGCCACCGACTTCCGAAACCAAAATTATTATTTTCTTTGTAGTGGATTTTTGAAGTCGGTTATTTTTTGTTAAAAAAGTTTTTTATTTTTCTCTTTTTAGTTCTTTATCCCGTGTTAGATTACTTTCACGAATTCGTTCAACAGTATATCTTTTACGGAGTGTGTACATTTATGCATATAACTTTGTACATAGGAATGATTACATAATGTATTATATACTAAAACCTTCCTAAAAGTATGTAGATTACGTTAGTAAAAACCCCATCCAAATCGAATCAGTAGTTTTTGAGAAAATCGCGCACATACAAACATACATACATACATACATACATACTTACATACATACATACATACATACATACATACATACATATATACATACATACATACAAACATACATACATACGGGACGAATACAGAACCTCCTTTTTTTGAAGTCGGTTAAAAAAGCAAACAAAAACCAAAGCCGACTTCCGAAACCAAAATTATTATTTTCTTTGTAGTGGCTTTTTGAAGTCGGTTATTTTTTGTTAAAAAAGTTTTTTTATCTACGCTTAAAGTATTAGGCTTGCTTGTCTATTCTGTACCGTCTCACCGCGTGATATCGCCGCGAGTACTGCTAATATGTTTGCGAACGTTTGACGGAGAATGTCACGGTGAGATTCTCTTACAATTAACCCTTTCGATTAGGGCTGCCATCACCTAAATTGCTGATGCCGGACAAAAACTTTTAAATTCCCGGACATTTTGCTGAAATTCAGTATTTTGCCCGGACCGGACGGCCCCAAAAAAATATTTTATCAATCAGGAGTGTCCAGGTTTCACCCGGACCCCTACCGGACGCTCCCCGGACGCCCTCTAAACTAGGACAAATCCGGGGAACCCCGGACGGATGGCAGCCCTACTTTCGATCGGCATTATACCCATAAAAATACAGGTGTTTTTTTCTTTTTTTCACATTTGGTCGGTTCGACTCCCAGATGGAACAAGCAACTTTTTTAAAATCTTTAAATGCAGTTTTACTTAATTTCGAAAATAAACTGATGTCTACATGAAGCAAAAATTTCTATCTCGAATATTTAAAGTACTTTCCCTCCATGTGGCATAGCCGTGGGACATCACTGTAGGTGTATACTTAAACAGAATAACTAAAACATTGCAAGAAAATTACAAGTCACAGTCTAAACTAGGTTTAACACTAAAAATAGTCCACTCAGCCGATAAACCCGAGAATATACGACATACATCTTAATTTCACATGAAAACAAATTTACAACGTCCCTCAAAAGCGGCGCGATTTATTTTTATATCCAACCGTTTGTACTGTTGTTACTAGCCTTAAATATTATGATAGTGTCACATAAATCTGTCAAAGTGTATGTCACTATGACATTTTGAGTTTTTAAGTATGTATTTGAAGATACGAGTAAACTATTGGGAGAATATAAAAGTAATATTTGTAATTTATTTTGATTGAATTGTGTATTTTTGTGTGGGGAGTTATTTTGCGTTTGATGTTTGAATGTTTAGATGATTTTAAAAAATAACGGCCTATAGAACGTTAATGTTCTTTTTTTAAACTTTACACTAGTTTCTGTTGAAACTATTACAAAGCGCGTATACAAAAACGTAAAGACCCGCAACAATTATATAGGTACCTAACAAATATACAAATATTTGTTATATATAATATATTATGCAGAAAAATAATCCGAGACTCGCAGCACAGAAGTCAGCCACTGCGCTATAGGTGCCGTTAAAGCAGTCTACATACAAATGTCGCCGACCCGCCGACGTGAGGCGTCATGTAGGTACGTTTGCCTGGCTAGGCCCTCCAGAATCTGCATTTTAGGTGTGCACCAATGAAATGTATTTAGGTACTCCCCTTTAAGATAGGGCTGCCATAAATGCTGAATCGCAAACCGGGACATCTAGGCTTGCAAAAAGAAAATTGAAATCAAAATCTTTTACACCTAGGTTAAAATACCCAAAAATATATTTTACTAACACAATTAATAAGTGCAGTGATAGCCTAGTGGATTAACCATGTGCCTCCCATGGCGAATGGTTCGAGTTCGATCCCGAGGCACGCACCGCTGACGTTTCGAAGTCATGTGCGTATTAGAAATTAATTATCACTTGCTTTAACGGTGAAGGAAAACATCGTGAGGAAACCGGCATGTCCTAGAACCAAAAATTCGAAGACATGTGACGTCCACCAACCCGCACTGGGCCCGCGTGGTGGACTACGGCCCACTCCCTCTCACAGAGGAGGCCTGTGTCCCAGCAGTGGGAACATTATAGGCCGACTATGCTATGCTTATGCTTATGCAATTAATAAAACAATATGTCATCCCAGTCAAAATAACTCTTTCATTTATTTATTTATACACCAAAGAGTTCTATTCATATTTCTGTGGTAACGGGTCGGTGATTGTCAATGGTCTGCGTCTAATAAGCGCTGGCGTTCAAAATTAACCGTTACCGAGGTTATTTTAGTTATTTCCCTTTGATTTATTTGATAATACGCCTTTTAATTGCTTTTTTAAGTGCTTCGTGTTAAAATTAGCAAAATGGAATACGTTTGAATTAATTCGGTGTCCGACTATCGGTCACAGGTTGACATACACAGATTTAAGCCGGCCGCACATTATCAGAATTTTTGTCAGAACAATTCTGAAGCCCGCCGAACCATCAACCAGAAGAGGACGTACAGTCTGACAAGAATCTGAGAGTGTGCTGGTGCATGTACAAATAATTTGAGCAGAGTGCCTTCCGGCGCACTTCAGAATTTTTCTGTCAGAAAATTCTGATAATGTGCGGCCGGCTCTAAAGGTCAGCACAAACGGACGGAGTGGCGGCGAAGAGCAGTTGCCGGTCACAAAGCACACTGACCGACCACGCGCGACGTCCGAGCGCTTTCACGCAGCGTTGTCAACCGCGCTTCGCAGTACTTTGAGCTTCCCAGTGTGATTTTGTATGGTTACACCAAATAAAGTGGTATACATATTACATAGGCAAATAAAACTTTGAAATTAAAAAAAAAAAGAAACTCGCATTCAAGAATAGGGATGTTGACTACTTTTTTTTATTGTGAATCTGTAAACTATTTGAAAAAAGACAATTATCACCAAAAAAACCGATGAAACATCTACAAAATTGGCAAAGTTATAAGCGTTTTAAAATGATTTGCTAGACACGGACGGCACTACGTACTAGTGACGTAACACCACCTACGTCCGCTTTGCGCGACAAAGACGGAGCGATACTCCCTCCAAAAACTTTAAAAGCGTCTATGTTTTCCATTTTGTGATAAATTATTATTTTTGCTTTTACTTTTTTGTTGTGCCTATTCCTTCTTTGAAATAAAATAATTTATTTGTACTTTTTTAATAGTAGGCCACTACCGTATTACTGCGACATGGGATCGCAAAATTCCGACACTTTCTCGGATTTCCCGGCCATCTGGCAACTCTACACTGCACTGACCCTATAAGGTACCTACTTCGTTCATATTTCGAACTCACTTCAAAAAAAGCAGTTCTTCTAATAGGTTTTTTTTTACTTTGTCCAACACTAGGGATTTCTCCTGTATCCTGGGTGCGCTTACAAACACATTTATGTTCAATCACACAAACAATCAGACCCGACCCGAAACAAATACTTACCCCATGCGGGAATCAAACCAACGACACAAGCCAATTTGACGCATAATTATTCAAGTTCACTTTTTGACAGTTCTGTTTTTAGGGTTCCGTACCAAAATGGTAAAAAAGGAACCCTTATGGTGCGACTTCGTCCGTCTGTCTGTCTGTCTCACCTGCTTATTTCAGCAACTACTAATGCTATCGACTTGAAATTTGGAACAGTTATAAAGAATGCTTGTTCAACTTTATTGCAAATGAAAAAAATCCAAAAATATTTTTATTTTCATTGCAAAAGGGGCCGGATTGGGGGTCCGGAATTTTAAAGTGGAGTTACTAGGTCAAGTGACATATAATATGAAAGAGCTTGATCTGCACATTTCAAAATATATTTTTATTTTATTTTATGTCTCACAGTTTTCGACATATGATGAAAAATGTCCAAAAAAATACCATTTCCCCCCCTTATTTCCGAAGTTTGCGGGGCGAAAAATCTGAAATAATTAGAGTTGATAGGAATTGACCCAAATATGGCACCAAAACAAAACAATGTTCCTAACTAGTACAGTTTTTTCAAAATCATCAAAATTCCTTCACAAACAAACTTAGTTATGCGGTCCGGATTTTTTCACTTTATTATACGTCCAAAAATGATACGGAATCCTGGGTGCGCGAGTACGACTCGCACTTTGCCGGTTTTTTGAATGAACGCAAGGTTTGATTAGTTCTGTGGTTGGAAACTTAAGCAGTCTACACACTAAAGTCGCCGACCCACCGACACAGCCCTTTTTTTGCATATTTATTCAAAAATACAGAGGCACATTAAAAAAGAAACTGGTACATATATACTCCTAGAGTAGGGCTGCCATAGATCCCGGTATACCAGGACATGTCCTGGTTTGAAGCCTTATGTCCCAGTGTCCCGGTCATTATGTCTGCTATCCCGGTTTGGCAATTAGAATTTGGCAACTATGCATATACTCGTAGTTGCATCCAATCTCCCTTTGCAATCTCAGGCCACAATGCTCATGTGGAACGGTTGTTTTCAAGACCTCATTGCAATTTGCAGTAGACGGAAACACGAAAAGGGTTAATTAAAAAATTCCAACATAAAAAAAATACGAATGGGCAAAAAAAAGTTGCATTGAGAATGTAGAATAAACCTAAGAAAATTAGGATGTCGTTTTTTTCGATAGGTCATCGTTGATTTCTCGCATTAATGTTTTAGAGAAAAAATAATTCGGACGTAAAATCTCTAAAACATACTAACAATTTAGATTTTTCACTGTAATTGTTGCTGATTCTGTTTGGTACATCTACTAATTTGAATCACACTATATCGCTTTCTTACTTGACAAAATAATATCATTGAAAAAGGTTAGAAAATGACTAGGAAATTGGTCTACGCCTTTGTCATTTATGGGAAAATAGTCGTGACCTATTGCGATGACGACTAAATTCACATTTCCTATTTTTTTTTTATTGAAAAAAGTCAGAAATAACGCTAAGTGAAGTAAAAAGTCAGAAAAAACGAAGTAACAGCGATTTCCTGAAAATCTTAAACGTAAGAATACGACTTAACGCATGAGATATTGGTTTGTTACAAACTTTGACGTATGTAACTAAGCGTAAGTTTAAAAAAAACTTTCTGAAACCCCGCTCGGTTTGGTCCCGGGTAACAACTAACAACCCCGGACTCCAAACTAGGACGATTCCGGGGAAATCTGGTAGCATGGCAACCCTGGATATGCTCAGATTTATCGAATTGAGAGAGGATGTCGTAGTGTGTGCTTTGTTTTATTTTTTAAGTTCGTGTCCGTAGCTTTTAAAGTTTGAAAAGGGGTCATTTGTCTTATTTTACGGCAATTTAGGTTTTTTTTTTGTAAAAATGGGCTGGGGCGTAATTTAACGCCAGACTAAAAACGAGGGGTTTTTTATGTCGTTTTCTGGAAGAATTAACTAATATTTTTTAGGCTTTTTTGTGTGTACTTGTGTACCTACAAAATTTATTTAGAGATGTTCTTAGGTTAGCCCTATATCATTTGTTTATTTGTTTCAAAGTGTTTGAGACACAATGTACTTGCCATGTTATCCGGTTATCTTAACTGGTGGAAATCGAACTCACGACCTCTCGTCTACCAGCAGTGCGATTCTGTAACTATCTCACCGTGAAAACTTAGGTGAAGTGAGCGTGGAGTGAGCTCTCAATAGTGTCAATTCCTAGCATAAACAAACTCACTTCACCTAAGTTTTCACGGTGAGATTTTTACAGAATCGACCGGCAGCCTGCAGTGTGATTCTGTAACCATCTCACCGTGAAAACTTACGTGAAGTGAGCGTGGAGTGAGCTGTCAATAGTGTCAATTCCTAGCAAAAACAAACTCACTTCACCTAAGTTTTCACGGTGAGATTTATACAGAATCGACCGGCTGTTTAAACTGTTTCGACACGCCACGTCATTTCACCGCGAGACCTGCCAATTTGTTTGCGAACGTTCGAGGGAAAATTTGAAATGAAAATTCTCGCGGGGAAATCACGCGGTGAGTCGATACAGAATATACAGGTTGTACTAGCATTAACCGTTGGACTATCGCTCAGATCATAGAAACAAGGGAGATGTGCCAAGGCGCTATCGAGCTCGATGCCTAATCTTGAGCATAGCATAGCATAATCGGCCTATAATGTTCCCACTACTGGGACATAGGCTTCTTCTCTGTGAGAGGGAGTGGGCCGTAGTCCACCACGCGGGCCAAGTGCGGGTTGGTGGACGTCACATGTCTTCGAATTTTTGGTTTTAGGACATGCCGGTTTCCTCACGATGTTTTCCTTCACCGTTAAAGCAAGTGATAATTAATTTCTAATACGCACATGACTTCGAAAAGTCAGCAGTGCGTGCCTCGGGATCGAACTCGAACCATTCGCCGTGGGAGGCACATGGTTAAACCACTAGGCTATCACTGCGCTGCATTGATCTTGAGCAAATTGCTCATATTAAAAACGTACGCGCTGGCGACGAACCGAACACGATCGATGGTATAAATATAGTGTTTTAGTTCAGTGCTAGTGTTGAGTGACGATTAACAGTGTTAGATTGAGGGTGTGCGGAATGTTCAATGCGTGGGAGATCATTTTATTCACAAGGAGCGCTTAATTATGCGCGTGATTGTGTCGAAAAATGTACTAAAAGTGGCATCAGTTGTTCCGGTACTAATTTGCTATGATGGCATATCTCCTTGTTTCTATGATCTGAGGACTATCGTCACTCCTTGTAGGTACCTAAGTACTTAGTTTACAGCATTTTAGTTTCTTAAACCAGTCTATATTTATCCAATTTCACGCTACAGAAAATGTAACTTGACAGTTCCTTTAAAATGTCACTTTATTTAATTGTATTTAAAGTGCAATCGATCCCGGGGGAGGGGCGCGTCATGGCATATTAACGCCCCGAGAGTCGCAAGCGCATGTGTTAAATTACCCTTTTAATTTTAGGCACGAGGTTTTTTTTATTAATTAGGTGTAATTGTTTGTGAAAGAAGTGGATATCGTGACAAAATTAAATCACTACAAAGTTTTTTTTGTAGTCGTATTTAACCCGCTACGTTGCATTTCTAAGATAAAATTATCACTTGTTTATAATCCACCAGTGCTCGTTAGTTCTTACAAAAAAACAAATAAAATCATCACACGAATATATGAAAAGTTTATGTGTGTGTGTGTTGTTACTCCTTAACGCTTAAACGGCTGGACACATTTAGGCGCGGTCCCAGGGGGGTGTCACGGGGGTCATGACCCCCCCCCAAAATCGTAAAAAAATGCGCCAAACACGGTAATTCACGGTACATTACGTCGGCATTAATCGGTATGACCCCCCTAAAGTCTTCAGCTGTGGTATGACCCCCCCCCCCAAAATCATCGGGCTGGGACCGCGCCTGGACACATTTGGATGAAATTTGACAAAAAGTTAGCTTGGGACCTGGCTCTGCAGTCTTGACATAAATAACGATCGCCTTACAACCGAAATCTGTTGCTATCTTTGTAAAAATCTATGGAAATATACGGCGGAACAACCGATTTTGGTCGTAAAACCATCCCTATCTATGTCGATACTGTTAGTATAGGCCATGGAGAAGTTTGGTTAGATGGTTAGGTACCCTACCTTTTTATCAATTTTCATGCAGACGAAGTCGCGGGCACCAGTTAGTACCTATCTATCTATAGGTACAATTATAAAATTGTAAAAAAGCCGTTTTTCTGGAATATCTTCAATGTACAGCATTGAAGATATTCCAGAAAAAACAGTCGGGATAGGGTACTGGGACGTAACCATACCCAAAAAGATTTTTTTTTTGAATTTTTGTCTGTTTGTCTGTTTATCTGTTTGTGCGCGCATCACGCAAAAACTGAACGGATTTTGATGTGGTTTTCACAGTTCGATAGCTTATAGTCCAACTTAAAATCTAAGCCACGTTTCATCTGATTCCGCTGAAAAAAACCAGAGATACAGCTTGACCTCTTGGTAGTACTAGCCAACCTACACTACGGAGGTCATTTAAACTGGTCATTTCACTGTAGTCCACGCGGACGGAGTCGCGGGCAAAAGTCTAGTACTTACTATAAAATACTCACTATAAAACTATACATATGCAAGCAATAGTTTTAAAATTAACTCGTTTAATCTCGTGTGACACGTCTCCGCGTGTAATATAAATAAATAACGCGTGTTTGCCCGTTAGTCACGTACCGCGGATTACAGGATTCAGGCCTACACGATTAGTAGGTATCCGGGATTTCGGATTTCTATACTAATATTATAAAGAGGAAAGATTTGATTGTTTGTTTGCATTGAAGGCTCCGAAACTATTGGACCGATTTAAATAATTCTTTCACCAGTAGAAAGCTACATTATCACTGAGTAACATAGGCTACTTTTTATTCCGAAGAAATGCGCAGTTCCTATGAGTCACGCGGACGAAGTCGCGGGCAAAGTGCTAGTAGATAATAAGTAGGTACAAGAAGTGCTAAAAGCAAGCAGTATAAAGAATAATTTCGTTTTGTTAACCGTACTATTTTATACAGGTTGTCCCACGGCTATGCCACATGGAAGGAAAGTACTTGAAATATTTGAGATAGGAAGTTTTGCTTCATGGAGACTTCACTTTATTTTTAAAATTAAGAACCTAATACTGCATTCAAAGAAATTTAAAAAGTTGCTTGCTTCATCTGGGAATCGAACCGACCAAATGATGATGAATGATGCCGATTGAAAGGGTTTATGATAAGCATTAAGTCCTTCTAAATAACCCACCTTCTGGCGCAGTCGGGTAAAAACATGGTACTATTAAAATAACATGGTGAAATTTTATATTTAAGTTTAGGAAAATAATTAATTACGAGTAGGTAGAATAACTTTTCGTGTCGATTTTCATATATTATAGCTTTGAGTATGTAGTAAAAAGTACTTTATACCCTGTTTTCCTTATAAGTGCATGATAAATGCAATAAAATACTATTTGAGTGCATTTTTGCTGTGAACTAGAAAGGGCGAATTTGTAAAAAAAAATATTACGGTGTTCTTTTAATTTAGGATACCATGTTACTTAGAAGAAATGAATGCTTACAATTAACCCTTTCGATCGGTATCATAAAAATACAGTTCTTTTTTTCACATTTGGTCGGTTCGATACCCAGATGAAGCAAGCAACTTTTTAAAAATCTTTGAATTCAGTACTTATTACTTATTTTTTAAAATAAAGTCTTGATGAAGCAAAACTTCCTATCTCATATATTTAAAGTACTTTCCCTCCATGTGGCATTGCCGTGGGGTGGGACATCCTGTATACTTTCACGATTTAGTCAATATTCTATCATTGAATCCTAAGTTTTCAAATAAAAGTCTTACAAGCAATCGTGAAAAATGCGAATCCAATACATTTAAAAGGCTTTAGAAGTTCGACAAAAACATACAAACTTATATCTAACTTGGAGCTTTCCATTTAACTTAGCTAAGTTAGTGGTAAGTTAGGTAACTTAACTTAAAAATCAATAGCAATAACCTACTTTTCTCAACCGCCGTCGCTCCCTCAGTGTTGCCGCTTTCCGTCGGTCTACTGCCGCAGTTTTTCTTTTACAAGCTTTGCAGGCCCAGGCTAAACATCTTCGGCTAGGCCCTAGTACGTGTTGCACGTGACTTTCGTCCTTATCTTCCGAAATTTCCCCATTTTTGTGCTCATTTTTTACTTGGCAACATTGTTCGTTTAAAATTTCCTTTTCGTCTTTTTGAAAATCGAACTCTTTGTAGTTATTGTTGTTGTAGCTGTCGTAAATAGTGTTGTAACTCATCGTTTTTACATAGAAAATATTCTCTTTCTATTTACGTTTTCGCTTTCAGACTTCGATGTGACTACCCGCAAAAATAAACAATAGGTACTGTGAACTATAAGATCTTTTTATTAGGAACTTTATGTTAAGAATAGTTTCTTCAGTCTATTGATAACTCAGTTTGGTACTTAAATATCTTTATTTTTAGGTACCTACTTATTTAATAGCTACATATCTATATTGAGCTTAAAGGTCTTCTAAATTCAAACTTAACTAAACAAACGAGGTTTTATCATTTTTAATTCCAGCTGCATCTTTGTTTTCTACCGTTTCAATATTTATCACGTAATTTACTATTTCAGGCAACTGCTTTCAGTATTTATCAATATCACGTATACCACACACAGTTCACAACACAACACTAAAGAAAAAAAAAACAAAATTCGAAACGCGCGCCCAAATCTGACAGTTCACTGAAATGTAACTTTTTTTTTCGGGTGACGCGCCCGGCGACACAGGCGACACTGAATTCAGCCGAGGGTTGATCACAGTTAGAGATTTACAAAATATGCTCGCTATTAATAAACTGTCTAGCTGTGTAGCTCTCACGTCGTTGAGAGATGCCAATTTATTAGTGTTTGGATTGAAATTGATGCTGGTAATATATTCCCTTTAAATTTGTTGCGACGAAAGCTCTCCGACATTTTTATATGCGCATCTCGTTTTCGTTTTTCGAATCGATTTTTAATGTGGCTTTTTCGAGTCGTTTTGTTTTTTTTTATTGCCGTGTTATTTTTTAAAGGATGATTATGTGTAAAAGTTTAATGATAAATCTTTTTGGTCCAATGGCGGTTGATAGGTATATGCGTTGTGGCTGTTTGTCCGTTAGCAGAATACGATTTTATGGGGAAATAAGTTACTACTGCAGCGTTAGTTAATTTTATTTATATGGAGACTATGGAGAGCTTTGAATTTATTTGATGTGTCTTTTAGAAAAAAAGATTGCTTGTTATTTCTTGTGGAACATCAAAGACGGAAAATTCATAACAAACTCGCTACATGCCAAGCACCTTTTATTTTTGAGGAAATCAATTTAATGGATTTTATGCAATTTGTTTCATAACCACTGATCTAAAAACGGTGGAGGAAAACGTCGTGAGGAAATCAGCACGTCGTAAAACAAAAAAATCGAAGACATGTTACGTTTATCTACCCGCAATGGGCCCGCATGGTGGACTATTACGGCCCACTTCCTCGGATTTTTTATTGGACAAATCTAATAACACTTATCCCTATCGGGGATGGAACCCAGGACTCCGCGCTCGGCAGTCGGACTTGCGACCTCTAGAGACTAAAATACCTACATTTAGTACAATAACACACAAACATGGGAGTTAAACTTAACTGTCGCGAAATGTGGATGTAGGTACTATACTTACTTACACCTCTGCTTAACCCTTCAGAGAATACAAGCGTGATGTTAATAAATGTATAAGAGACTAGCTTCCGCCCACGTTTTCCGGGATAAAAGGTAGCCTATGTGTTATTCCAGACTATAATCTATCTGTGTGCCAAATTTCATCCAAATCCGTCCAGCCATTTTAGCGTGAAGAAGTAACAAACATACACACACACACGCACAAACTTTCGCATTTATAATATTAGTGGGATTTTCAAAAATAAACTGACACAGGCAGGGTTTGAACCCGCGACCTCTGCCTAAACCGGGGCAGCGTTCTAACCAACTGAGCTACAGTGTCATGTCTGAGTCAATTGAATTGGGAAACCTCTTTTTATGCTTCTTTTGAGACAAGCCCTGCCTGTGTCAGTTGTTTTTGAAAATCTCTATATTTAATAACATTTATATGCATAACATGGCTTTGTCATGTTTAAAATTGGCAAAAATATACATTTATAATACAAGCGTGATGTTATAATAATCATTGACCGCAACATTTTAAACGCTATACGTAATTACAACCACTTATTCTAATCAACACCTGTTTTACCGTAAAAATTAGTTTAATCAACCATTTTTCAGTGACAACAGCGCCCCTAACGGCATTTCCCAACACTACATCATAACTAGGGGCGCCAAAAACTGTAACTAGGTACTAAAGTTCGCGCATGCGTATTAGACGCTAAAGGGAGCCTGCCTCACAAAGGAAGGTAAGGAGACTTGTTGCGATTAAATATTTTAGTTATTTGTTTATTTATGTTTGTTTTGGTGTGGAAACTGAATTTAGGTTGTGCAGTCATAGCTTGCTATAAGACGGCAAGTTTCAACGATTTATTACGAGACGAATATTATGTGAGCTTATTATGTAAATTGGTTATGTACTACTAATAGAACAATATTAATGTAACACGAATGAGGATGATGATTAACAACAAATATTCAAACTGAGTAAAAAAAAAACAAAACTCTCACCTAAAAATCCACAATCCGTAAATATAAAAGTAAAACTAGTGAGTTAGTACCAAAGTTTAATAAAGTAGGTAAATATGTCACGTTTTGAAGTTTCTTGTAGATAGCTGCTTATCCACGAAAATTACATGAGTAAAATCTTCAGCACAAATATTTATACGTACACGAAAATCCACCCCAACCAACGCTTAACAGTATCATAAAAATGTTTTTACAACATAATAACGACTCTATGCATTTCTTATTCTCCGAGAACAACATCCCTTACGATTGGGGTGTGAACGGCTCGCAAGGACACATATAACATTAAAATTAACAAAATAACACAATTTTGGTAAATAAATAACACTTAAAATAATAAAATAAACGATCCAACAAATATATTTTGATAGTGGTACAAAAAAAATCTGTGAATTTTGTGTGAAACCGTCAGCTAAACGTGTTGTGTAGAAAATGTCGTCTGTGAGTAAAGATTTTCTATTCTAACATTATTTTTAAACGTTCTATTTTTAATTTTGGTTGGTCTATTCGCTATTTGTTTTCTTGTTATGTGTTTTCTTTGTCTCTGGTTTTAATCTTGAGATTTATGTATTGACGTGGATTGGCTCATATTTTTTTAATGAAACAGGTATTTTTAAGCGCATAGGGAATATTTATCTCTGGTATTAAAATGTTGTATTCATACAAAAAATATGAAACAGCGAATAATAATAACTATTTTTTGAAACACATTAGGTACCTACTTAGATATAATTTATGAATGCGTTTTCGAAAATATTATAGGTAAGCACCTAAGTTACTCTTATAACTAATTAAATATTTTACGAATCAAAATTATGTTTATGGCACAGCCCTATAGCGTTGTTCTAAAAAAAACAATAAATTTTCAAAATTCTTATTCGATTAAATATTTTATTAGGTATCTACTTAGTTCGAGATAAAGTCTAAGTTAATCTTTAACCATTTCATTTTCAATCATCAGACATCGATTTTAAAATCCTGATTTTAATATAGTTTAGCGTTGAAAATCGAAATCGCCTGTGACCTATTTCGCAAAATGACAACTTAGACATGACCTAGGTCAGGCGACCTGTCTAGATGCTGTAATGTAGCAATAAAAATATTAACTCGTTTTAAAATGCGAATTTAGAGTGACATCTTAACATCTACACCATTCCCTCGCTTCTAATATTTTTTGAAGATAAAAATTATATGCCAGTCTACGCCAGTTGTCTATCGTTGAATTTTGAAATTGGAATCGCAATTTTACGTTCGAATTTTTCATTTTTGTTTTGCCAATGATTATTTTTAACTGTGATACCCGTACGTATTCATTAATTTAGGATTAAAAAACATAAAATTAGGTACCTAAATATTAATGGGCTTAACAACAGACATTTATAATTAATCTATACTAACAGCCCCGCGTAGATTAAGTTATGATTTGAATTTCGATGTTTTTTCACCGACTTTTTATTTTGTTTACATTTTTACTAGGTTTTTATTAACTCGCTTTCGTGTCTGTCTGTCTGTTCGGTACAAATTTTGCAATTCTCTTTTCAAGAACTTCCTGTCATCGGATTAAGCTCAAATTTGGTATACCTATGTAATTTGTATGACAAAGCAATAATACACGCGAAAAAAAAAAAAAAAAACACGTTTTTAAAACGGAGTAAAAAGGTATAAAATAATTTCTGATGAAATGAAAAACGTGGAGCGCATGCAACAGATAATAGTAAGATGCGCCCCACGTATTTCATTTCATCAGAAATTATTTTATACTTTTTAGTCCGTTTTAAAAACTTGGTTTAAAAAAAAAAAAAAATTACAAATATTTTATTGTTTTAATTTATTATAAGCAAAGTTTAATTAAAATAGTAGTTAGATACCTAGTATTTATCGAGAAACCAATTTCATAGAAATTACGTTAGTGAAAAAAAAAATTCTAGGAGCTGTATAGTAGAATTATTAGCCATTGTACAGCCCTTGTACAGCTGTTACAATGCTCCTAGAGTTCTAGACAGCTATTAACAAGCTACTATTTCACTCAGGGCTGGTTAATTGGGGCCAAATTTAGAGTTAATAGAGCTGTGTATCTGGATGTACAGTCCTTGTACAGACGCAAAACAGCCTAGAGTTTTCAAAAATTCTGTTGTCCAGTCACTCTACAGCTGTGTGTGCTGCTTGGGCTATTACCACAGTAAAAATACACCCATTTTTTTTCCAGACGCAAAAAAAAATCACCCGGTAGGTATTATAGGTACCTACTGCCGCGTATACCTACATTAATTACCTATATCCAGTCTGTTTTTGAAACAGTTCAGTGTGGGTACTATGCGAATAGGACTGACCTTGCGCCATATTGTGACGTTTTGTTTTGAAAATTGAGCTTTACAATAGATTTGGTAAATCAAAGACTCAGTTATATTATACAGGGTGGCAGGTTAGACAGTGGAAATATTTTAAGGGGTCATTGTACTCATCATTATGAAAAACTTTTACTATGGGACCAACCCTGAAATCGCGAAAAAAAACTCAGCTGTTCCATACATTTTGTTGACTTATGTGAACATAAATGTATGGAACAGCTGATTTTTTTTTGTTGAAACAACATGGCCTCTACTCAAGTGACAGTTTCAGACAGTTCGAGGTAATTGACGTTCCTATTGTTGTCGTGAACGCATCTAGTACCTACTGTAATAATAGACTTATCGGTAGAGACCGTTCCACGTAAGAATTCCCCTAGAAGTTACGTGTGCTGCCCTGAATCACAATTTATTACAATGTTTTTAACGGTGTTGGAAGTTTTCTTTCAGCACCAATTCCCTTTCATCACTTTTTAACGTCCTAAATACTTATTATTAAAAAAACCGGGCAAGAGTGTGTCGGACCACGCACAGTGTAGGGTTCCGTAGAAAGAAGTATTTCAGTGTTTCAACCGCAAATATAAGAATATTATGAAAAACAAAGTGATTTTTGCGGTTATCAAACTTAAAACTGAAAATAGTGAATATTTCAAAAAGTTATTGACGTATCTTATTCAAACCAATTTTAATCGAAAGTATTTATTAGATGCCATAAGCTTGATATTTTTTCAGATTTTTCGATAGCGCGGTTGGAAAATTACAGGGGGGGGGGACACATTGTTAACGACTTTCGGAGCTCCTAGTTCACTCAATATGCACTTAAATGAAAAAATCATATAGAAACCTTTATGTTATTTTTTAAAGACCTATTCAACGATACCCCACATGATGGGGTGCGAAAATATTTTTTTTCATCCCTCAGTTTCATGTGTGGGAGCCCCCCCTAATAATTTTATTTTTCGTAATTTGGCTACAGGCCTTTATGGCGGTTTTTAAAAGACACCTACCTACGAAGTTTCATACAAATTGGTTATGAACTGTAGATTTGACGAGGCTGTGACATACGGACAGACGGACAGACGGACAGACAGACGGACGTGACGAAACTATAAGGGTTCCTAGTTTTACTACGGAACCCTAAAAACATAAATCTACAAAAAAACACAAAACGATATGATCTAAATAGGAATGACAAGCAGAGGAGCCAACATAACTTCTAGGGGAATTCTTACGTGGAACGGTCTCTAGATAATACGGTACGCTACCCACGCGATACGATCCGCATATAACCCCAGTATAGTACCTACCTACAGATAGGTAATCGATAGAACCGCCAACGTTTCCCTAAAGTTCAGGCTTCAGGGCTTTGTCAGCTCTCGCGGTGATATCACGTGGCGCGGCGTGTTGGTACAGTACAGTAAGTCTGGGTTGAGCTACCACGATACCCGGCACATGCGTGCACAGTCAGGTCAGGTCCACTCAAATCTGTATGGCTCTTTCCTCTAAAGGCCATTTCAGACTAACCTGCATGGTTCTTACACAATTTATCTTAATTGTCTGGACTTTAAAAGAGACATCAACCTTTGAGTTTGTTTCGGTGTTTCTTCTCAAAGGTAGTCATATAGGAAACACCGAACTCATCTAGCTTAAAAAATGTGTTGACGTGTAAAAGTGTTATTTTTAACCTATTTACAAAATAAATATCATTTATCATTTATCATTTATCATTTACCAATTTGTTTCAATCAATCAATCAATCAATCAATCAAAAATTTTTATTTGTAAACATAGATTACAACAGTGTGGAAGATGTTAAAATTATTATAATGTTCTCTATGTTTTGCTATATGGCGTACAAATATCTGATTATTAGGTATTATTCATTGTTTTATCATTATGAATCCTGGCGCATTTTACAATAATTATTAAGTAGGTATTACTCACTAGACAATTAAACATATAAGGAGAAAAAAAAATAAAGACAGTTAATCTTGACATTGTTTCTAATTATACATTCCATCAAAATTAAACACCATTTCCTAGCCTAGTCGTAACAAAAAAATGTAATGTACATAGTAATAAAATTTATAGGTATAGAATATCTATGATCCCCAATAATAGGGTTGGGTTGGTAGGTAAGTGACCACTCAACTTTGTGACTCCATTTTGTCTCCTAATAAAGGTCTTACCCTTCATACTTGAAATATTTTAAGAGGTATATCTGTAGGTGGTAAACATGCCATACAAACGAAAAAAAAGTAATCAAAGTATTTTTTTTTTAAATTAAATAATTTAAAATTGTTTGAAACACAAAAAATATTATTTTCAACATCCATTACGCTAGTTGTTACGTACCTTACTATTAATATTAGAAACAAGCGTAATGGATGTCGTAAATAGTATTTTTATGTGAAAATAATTTATTTAAAATAATTTTATTTATTTATAAAAAATAAAAAATACTCCGATATTTTTTTTTTCGTTTGTATGGCATCTTTACCACCTATAGATGTGCCTCTTAAAATATTTCGAGTATGAAGGGTAGGACCCTATACAGGGTGATTCAATATAAGGGTTTTAACCCGTAAACACTGCATTGCTCTGTACACTAGTAGTTATTCTGGAAGGTCGCCATGATCGTATCTCAACTTTAAGTAATTTTGTTTTTCTCTTACAAAGTACTAATAATATTTTAACTTTGCCATGTCGTAGCAACCCTAATCGATGGGCGGAGCCAATTATTAACAAAGATTGTACATATGTATAAGTAGGCACTGGCGCGTCCTTTGACCTTGTCGCGCGTCGCTCGAAAACACAAAGGTACCTACACCGTGTCTAATCGGCGCATATTATTCATAATATGCGCCGACAATAATAACAATTTCACTCATGAGTGAAATTATCAGTAACTATTAAGTTTGTGGGTCTACCATTTTCCTTTTTTAATCCCGCGTAGCTTTACACACGTACGCGTACACTCATAGTTTTAGTAGGTAGGTAGGTTAGTTTAGGTAGGAACAACAAACACAAAGGGTAGGTACCTACCTGAACACAGAACTCCACACAGAACTCCGTCAGAGTCACATTACTCTAATTTATTAGTCTTCACAAAAATTGGCGGGACGGGTGGGCATTCTCTTTGTGCTGGTTGGCTAATCAATGCGTAATACCACCATGGGTTGTACGATGAAAGGTCCCAGTGGAGTGAAGGCGATGCACCAAACCACTGAAGCAATCGTACCTACTACGGAATTCTTCTGTTGCGAAAACGCCGCCGCCTGTAGCATTGTCTTGCTGATGAAGATTATTTTCATTCGCAACTAGGTAGGTAAGTACCTACCTACCTACTATTCCGTCATGATTACTCATGATTCCTCGCTAAATTCACTGCAATCCAACGCGAAACTAGACGACATGACGACAAGCATCCGATTCGGAAGCATCAAACGAACTAACAAAATAAATACGTAATTATCTAACTAGCCTACAAATAAAAATGTACACAATTTTAGAGATCGTTATGATATTATGTGAATTCCAATAAATACTATTTTTAAAATAAAATAAGAAGTTCTTTTCATTGTGGATAAAACATACCCCTGACATACCTACACTGTGATGCCTACGGTAATTCTGTCGATATGATAAGGAGCGAGACAAAATTATGATATTGAGGTTGACTATTTGTAGCATTAATTACAAGTCTTACGGGTTTTTTTTTACCTATTTTCTAATCTTTTTGTAAACGAAAAAATATCGCTTATTAAGAAACAATGCTAATTTCGGAATAATCGAATACAGTTTTCGAAAAGTTCATAAAGATTGCCCATCATCATTACACTAATCTTATGTAGGTACTTGACGCATGAATAAATTAAAAGTTAGAATGATATTTGTTTTATCCCGGTTATAACTAGTTGTTTCGAAAAATGTTCGGTTTGTAAATCTTAGTTAAAAAAAAACAATTGTACGGAACTTAGTAAATTAATTTTCGAGCCGGCGCGGCGGCGCGTCGGCGAAGCTCAAGCAATTGTCGGTCCGTAACATTAGCAGAGGCGGCTTAGCAAAGGGTTTTTGTAAGTTGAAAGATTTTGAATCTTATTTTAATGATAAAATAACATTCAAAATAATTTCAGCTTAAAAAAATCTTTCAGATTTGTCATATCCAATAAGAAAGCCGGAAATAATTAGGGCGTGTAGTTAGTGTACTAATACGTTCGACATTGGTTGCATTTTTACCAATCAGATGATTCCAACTGCAATCAATTCTGTTGAAAATGTATTTCACCAAAGAGTAATGAAACAGGTCGTTCGATTTGTATTATTTTATTTGTACTTTTAAGGGTGGATTTCTAATAAACAAAGGGAATTACATTACATAGCGAGCTAAAAGGTTTTTTTTAACTTGTATTTTTATAAAAACCTAGTTGTCTGGTTTTAACTAACAGTTTTATGCAAATGTATGTAGGTACATCTACTTTTGCTCTGCGTAGGTATGTCGCATACCGTACCGGTATTCAAGACCTAATTCGATCTTGAAATAAAAATACAACTTGCCTCTCTGATGCAAGAAAATGATAGGCTTTTTACCATTATGTGTTAAGTGTCCTATCTGTCGCATTTATCCCTTTATCGATGAAGTTCAACAGAGGTCAAACAATTTCAGGGTTGACTCCATCAAAAATATGAAAAAAACTTTGACATGTCGAAAACATTAAAAAACATTAATAAACAGTGTTGGGGATCTCATACAATGATCAACAATACACAACAGAATATGGAATTCACGGCTGAACAGGGGTTATTAGAATCACGCTGTATACAAAAAAATCCACATTTCTTACAAGGTCCTATTTAGTTTCACTGGTCCCGGTGTCTGTCTGTGGATAATCAAATCTTACAAGTTAAATTTGACCCACTTCCCGGTGTTCGATTGAGCTGAAAACTTTCCATTATTTTGAGTAGGTATCATCCTTCACCTTCTATTAATTTGCACTTAAGGCTAAGTGACATTTCAAAGAAAGTCAATCCTAATGTGAAAATGTAATTATACCTCTTTTTAGATGCTTCTTCGTCGAAAATCAATTTGGTGAATAGGTACCGGCAGAAATTATGATCACAGATTGCGCATATACATTTTCGACCCAATAGAAAATAGCCAGTTGACAATACGTAATAGAGAATACTTAGTCCAATAGACGACGAGCATCGATTGACGAACCAATCGCGTGCAGCCTCGGCGCCCCCCGTCTTCTTCATTCCGCCAAAGAGACCGAAAAATCAGCTAATGCGCAGGTGACGTTTGTGCTCAAGACTGGTGCCGCTGCTTATACTGCTGCTAACTATAAGGATGATGTAAATGCGAAAGTACCTCTGTCTGTCTATTGTACGTTTAGGCACGTCTAGGGCTGCCATCACTTAAATTGTCCACGCCGGACAAAATCATCATAAACCCCGGACATTTTGGTGAAATTCAGTATTTTTCCCGGACGCCCCGGATAAATTGACTGACTTACGATTACGAGCTTAGCTTTTAATCAATCAGGATTCTCCTGACACAAAAAGTGTCCGGGTTAAACCCCTACCGGACGCTCCCCGGACGCCCTCTAAACTGGGACAAATCCGATGGCAGCCCTAGGCACGTCCCATGTCCGACAATCGGTGACCAATTTTTGTCGGCAGATCAATAAATATTTCGTTTCAATAAACGGACACTTCAAATTAGGTCAGAATACTGATGAGAGTGGCACGGAGATTTTAAAGTGAAATAATTAATTGGAGGAAAATTTCAGAGATAGATAGATTATAGTCTGGAATAGCATAGGCTGCTTTTTATCCTGGAAAAATGTTCGGTTCCCGTGGGACGGATTTGTAATTTCCATGCAAACATAGTCGCGGGCAACGGTTAGTAAAAAAATAAGATACGTTAATTTTAGACCGAAAAAGATGTCCATATACAGGGTGGCAGGTTAGACAGTGGAAATATTTTAAAGGGTGATTGTACTCATCATTATGAACAACTTTTACTATGGGACCAACCCTGGAAACGCAAAAAAAAAAACAGCTGTTCCATACATTTTGTTGAGTTTTGTGAACATCAGCCGCGATTTCAGTGTTGGTCCCATAGTAAAAGTTGTTCATAATGATGAGTACAATGACCCCTTAAAATATTTCCACTGGCTAACCTCCCATCCTGTATGCTAGTTATAAAGGTCTTAAAAACTATGTTAGCAATACATATTTAATCATAAAATAACGTTAAGATGATGCGTGCAAAATCAAATCAGCTATTTCTTTTTTTACAATAGAAAAGTGCTAATGTGCCTTAGAAAAGCGTTAATCTGTAGCCGGCCTTACCAACTCAATCTTTTCTTGAACGCAAAAGAAAAGCGCAATTATTTTATCAAACGCAATCTGATAAAATAATTGCGCTTTTCTTTTGCGTTCAAGAAAAGATTGAGTTGGTAAGGCCGGCTACAGATTAACGCTTTTCTAAGGCAGATTAGCACTTATAATATTCAAGATCTTAAGAAGTTTGCTTTTGTAAATACCTTGAACTTTCTACGGTATTTCACTCGGAATGTTTTAAATATTGTTTAGGTATTTTTTCTTTAGCGGGCGAGAATAACTTCAGGTTTTTCAACTTTAGCGTTAAGAGGTCGAAATGTATTTTTTATTTTTGACCTCAATTCGATGAACGTCTTCCTCGTCATCCCAGCGGGCATTCCAGAAAAAATAGGTTAGGAGAATCTCACCGTGACATTCTCCCTCGAACATTCGCAAACAAATTGGCAGTTCTCACGGTGATGTGGTTGAGTATTGTTTTTTTTTCGATCGCCTCGCATCTGTGTTGGCATTTGATAAAGTCACGTTTGTCCTTAAAGTGTCACCAAGTGAAATGGGTCCATTTAATAAGGGAGACAGTCCTGAGTCCACGTGTCTATTGATAACACTGTCGTGATTATTTATGAGATAAAAGACACCGGTTTTATCACTTATGGATACGTAGGTGGATCACTCAGTCTCATTATTTGGTTGATTACGGTCGCACATTTTTAGGGTTCCGTACCTCAAAAGGAAAAACGGAACCCTTATAGGATCACTTTGTTGTCCGCCGTCAGTCACCGGACCATAAGTGGAGCCATCTGTTCATAGATTTGGAAGTATGCAGTAGCGCCATCTATGATCATATTTCGGAACCCTTAGGGCGCGAGGTATAGGTACTCGCACTTGTCCGGTTATTTTTGTTTAATTTGGACATTTTAACAGGAAATATCAAATGTAGATTTAATTTAGAGAATATTGGTGAAAGAGGGTACAGATATTTCCTTTAAAATGTCTTGGTTAAAAGAAAATGTGCCACCGAAATCAACCCTTGGTTGATTTCGGTGCGGAATTTTGAATGTGTAGATCTTTAGGCGACAGTACCTAGTTCGCGTACTAATTTGCTATAATGGCATATAGGTATAGATCTCCTTTATTCTATGATCTGAGGCATAAACGTGTAAATACAATACTTAATTTGGAAAATAAGTGATAAATTACTCACAATTACTGATGTGAAGGTGATTCTAGCATGTTTTCATGAAACTATTATTATTGGAGCATTTTTAAAAAGCAAAAAGCGTTATGCCCCCACCATGTGACTTTCTCTCTCTCAGTCTAATAAATAGGAACTTAGTTTCTGCTGACGGAACTTAGTTCGCCCAACCCGCACATGTTTTTTGTCGCTTGATAAAGTCACTTATGATAAAGTGTCAACCAAGTGAAATGGGTCATAATGACAGACAATATACCTGTCTGTCAGTTTGTACTGTTGAAAGTTATTTACTTCTACTGAATGGTAGCATAGGTACTCTGGTTATATAAACAAGGGAGATGTGCTAAGGCGCTAGATTAAGGGTGTGCGGCATTTTTAATGTGTTGGAGATATTTACATAGGAGCGTTTGTAGTTATTGTGACGCACGCTGTTTTCTAAGTGGTGAAAACGGTTCCCGTATTAATTTGCTATGATTCATATCTCGTTGATTGAAATTGAGGGGCTCGTGGCTAAATGACAGCCTCGCTGATCTATCGATCTGCAAGCTTGCCACGATCGAGACCCTCCGTGCCTCGGAGAGCTCGTGAAACAGTCGGTCCCGATTGTCATAGGAATATCTTTGACAGTCGTTACGGGTAGTCAGGAGCCCAAAAGTTTGACAACTAGTCTGACCTTTCTAATACCGCGGTATTCCCTAATGGGTTGTGGAAGTCAGATGGCAGTCGCTCCGCGTAAAATATTGATATTCAGCCGTAACCAGTTAGACAGGAATCCGACTCCAATCTAGTTTGGGAAAAGGCTAGGCGGTTGATGACATAGCTCCTTGTTTCTATGATCTCGAGGTAGTATGTATATTAGGCTCGGCGCAGACGGGCCACTTGTGGCGCCAAAAGTGGCCGTCACTTGTCACATTTGTTCCTGTGACAAGTCAAAAGTGTGACAAGTGACGGCCACTTGTGGCCCGTGTGCGGCGACGCTTAGGTATGACTTCGAATGAGGCTGATCGATTGACGGTCTGTTTATAGACTGCGGTCACATAAGACAGCTTATACCTATTATGTGTCTGGCACATAGCAGTATATTATTTAGAGCAGTGGTTCCTAACCGTGGTCCGCGGACCACCGGTGGTCCGCGAGAACTAAATTAATGTCCGCGAGAACAAAATTAAGGTCCACGAAACAAAGCATAGCATAATCGGCCTATAATGTTCCCACTACTGGGACAGAGGCTTCCTCTGTGAGAGGGAGTGGGCCGTAGTCCACCACGCGGGCCAGTGCGGTTTGGTGGACGTCACATGTATTTCGATTTTTTGGTTCTAGGACATGCCGGTGTCCTCACGATGTTTTCCTTCACCGTTAAAGCAAGTGATAATTAATTTCTAATACGCACATGACTTCGAAAAGTCAGCGGTGCGTGCCTCGGGATCGGGAACTCGAACCATTCGCCGTGGGAGGCACATGGTTAGACCACTAGGCTATCACTGCTAGATTATATTCCATAACTAAACTTTTCTCCGCGATTCCGTCCGCGTGGACTCTAATAAGGTTACCATTTTAAATGACCACCTTATGGTCCGGTGACAGACGGACATCAAAGTGATCCTATAAGGGTTCCGTACCAAAATGGTAAAAAAGGAACCCTTATGGTGCGACTTCGTCTGTCTGTCTGTCTGTCTGTCTGTCACACCTGCTTATTTCAGTAACTACTTATGCTATAGACTTGAAATTTGGAACAGTTATAAAGAATGCTTGTTCAACTTTATTACAAATGAAAAAAGACCAAAAATATTTTTATTTTTATTGCAATAGCGGCCTGAGTGGGGGTCCGAAATTTCAAAGTGGGGTTACTAGGTCAAGTGACATATCATATGAAAGGGCTTGATCTGCACATTTCAAAATATGTTTTCATTTTAGTTTATGTCTCACAGTTTTCGACATATGATGAAAAATGTCCAAAAAAATACCATTCCCCCCCCCTTATCTCCGAAGTTTGCGGGGCGAAAAATCTGAAATAATTAGAGTTGATAGGAATTGACCCAAATATGGCACCAAACATAAAACGATGACCCTAACTAGTACAGTTTTTTCAAAATCATTTAAATTCCTTCACAAACAAACTTAGTTATGCGGTCCGGTTTTTTTCACTTTATACGTCCAAAAATGATACGGAATAACGGAACCCTCGGTGCGCGAGTACGACTCGCACTTGGCCGGTTTTTTCTTTTGAGGTACGGAACCCTTAAAATACAGACGAATTGTATAAGTATCTCCTACTTTTTGAAGTCAGTTAAAAAGATAGTAGGTAGGTCGTACACTGATAGACTCTTTCGTCCAAGATTATCCGTTATGTGGGTCATATCCGATCAATAGAGCTCTTCTTAAGCCGTTACTGAAATAATTAACATAAAATTAATTACCCGTGTAATCTGCCTTCGCTTAAAATAGCAGACTCATCTCTATAAGTAGGTAGGAGTTGTGAAGATAAACGATCAACGCCTAATTAAGATATTTTCCGTTTTATGTTGACTCACAGAACGAAATAATGAAATAATCAGTCAAAATAGAAATGTTATCTACACTATTGACATAATATATATATACAGTACTATTTACAAACAAAAAAAAAACCTTATAATAATTATAAATACATCTACAACTAAAGAGCATCAAAAAATTCTTCCGCATCGCCGTCAACTGGTAGCGTGCCCAAAAGACTGGCGGCATTGCCACGTTGAATGGCAATGCTTAAACTTTGGCCAAAGTAATAGCCAGCCCTTTGGTCACGGGAAGTGTCAGCTAATCAAATGCTAATCTACACTATTGAGTGTCGCCGATTCGCAGCATATTCTGTTACATTTCCATTAGGCAAGTCCTCATGCAAGTAGGTACGATGTCACATTTGCAATTTGTATAGTGGAAACCACAGCTTGCAAACAAGTTGCAAGTAAAATGTTCAATTCAAATCACTTGCACATAAGTGTGACGTCATACTTGCATGCAAGAATTGCCTAATGGAATCGCGCCTTTACAATTCTACATCCAAGACCAATGAAATTCTGGGCACCACGTCTTCTATTGCAATTGTCATAATCGTGTCAGAATGGTCTAATAATGACATTGTTTTGACCAATGATCAAAGAGATACCTAAAGCCGTGTCTCCTGCGCCCTGTTTTCGTGTTCGACGAACATCGAACAGTGAACAGTGAACGAGAAAGGGGCGTGGTCTACGTGTTTTGACGAATAAAAACACTCAAAACACGTAGACCACGCCCCTTTATCGTTCACTGTTCACTGTTCGATGTTCGTCGAACACGAAAACAGGTCGCAAGAGACGCGCCTTAAGTCTTACTCTAACTCTAAACCAATGACCGAAGGTTTTGACTTGAGTTTTGACTTCTATACTATAAAATTGTAAAAGAGCCGTGTCTGTACATTGAAGATATTTCAGAAAAAAACAGTCGGGATAGGGTACTGGGACGTAACTATACCCGAAAAGATTTATTTTTTATTTCTTGTCTGTTTATCTGTTTGTCTGTTTGTGCGCGCATCACGCGAAAACTACTGAAAGGATTTTGATGCCGTTTTCACAGTTCGATAGCTTAGGGTCCAACTTAAAATCTAAGCCACGTTTTATCTGATTCCGCTGAAAAAAACCAGAGATACAGCTTGACCTCTTGGTAGTACTAGCCACCCTACACTACAGAGGTCATTTGAACTGGTCAGTTCATTGTAGTCCACGCGGACGGCGTCGCGGGCAAAAGTCTAGTTTTAAATATAAATGAATAAAATATACCTATTGCGACGATATTATTATTGTTTTTAGTACCTACTTACATTTTGTGTTAGGGATAGGCCGAATATTCGTTTTATG